>CM057727.1:10230869-15030869 GCA_030064385.1 Melaleuca quinquenervia | reverse complement strand
CACACGACAACAAGAGACCGCCCATCTTCTTCTCCCTTCGCCGTGACAAGAGCCTTCGGTCTCCTCGGCGCAGAGGACAAGAACGCATTCTCTCTCAATAGCCACCACCCACTCCACTTCGATGGCACTCCGTCAGAGCCACTCGAATGGGGAAGCATCTCGGAACGGCATGAAGTTTTACGAACACCTTGCGTCCTCAGCAGGCTCATCTCTTGTTGCGCCAAATGGGTCTGTCTTGATGCGGGAGCTCAGCTCCATTCCGTCGTCGTCAAAATGGGGTTCACTTCGAACGTCTATTTGTGCAGTGCTCTCGTCGATCTGTACGGTAAATGCGGTAGAATCTCTCACGCCCATGACCTGTTCAATGAGCTGGGTGAGAGAAGTGCAGTCACTTGGAACTCTTTGATCTCGGGTTACCTTCACGTCGGCTTGCCGCTGATTGCCATGGACTTGTTTCTGAAGATGCTTGGAGTGGGAATTGTTCCTACGCCGCATAGTTGTTCCACTGTTTTGGTGGCTTGTGCTCAACTCAAAGACGGAGATAGTGGGAGGCAGATGCATGCTTTGGGTTTAAAAGCAGGCTTTGGCTGTAACGTTGTCTTTGGGACTGGCCTGATTGACATGTACAGTAAATGTTCGAACTTGGAAGATTCAAGGAGGGTTTTTGACCGGATGGCATGCAGAAACGACATTACCTGGACAACAATGATTACCGGGCATGCGCAGAGTGAACAGCCAAGCGAGGCGATGATATTACTGAGAGAGATGATGCGTCAAGATCTTAGACCAAATTATGTCGCTTATAATAGTTTAATGTGCTCTTTTTCAAATCCGGATTATTTGGATTTGTGCAAGCAAGTTCACTGTAGGGTGATCGTCGAAGGTTTGGAGTCCAACGTGTATATCGCAGTCACACTCGTGACCGTCTATTCTGAGTGCAATAGCAGCTTGGAGGACTTTCAGAAGGTTTGTTTGGGTGTAAGAATATGGAATCAAATCTTATGGAATGCGGTGATCGCTGGACATGCTAATCTTGATGATGGAAAAGGAGCTGTGAACTGTTTTCGCAAAATGAGAAAGGCTGGAATTTGTACAGACTTCTTCACATTTGCCAGCACTCTAAAAGCTGTAGGTTCTTTGTCTGCTCTTGAAGAGGGGAAGCAAATCCATGCTCTAGTTTTTAAATCCGGGCATGCTTCCCACATGTACGTTCAGAATGGACTTGTCTCTATGTATGCTAGATGTGGCATTCTTGCTGATGCTAAAAAGGTCTTCTCATCAATGGAAGAGCGTGATGTCATATCCTGGAATGCATTGTTATCTGGCTATGCGCACCATGGTTTTGGCAGGGAAGCTGTTGAACTATTTGAGCAAATGAGGAGAACTAATATCAAACCAGATAGTAGCACCTTCCTAGCTGTGCTGACAGCTTGTAGTTATGTCGGTTTGGTTGAGAAGGGACTTGAATGCTTTTCGATAATGAGGTGCAGCGATTCACTCGAGCCACCAAAATTGGAGCATTATGCTACTATTGTCAATCTTTTTGGTCGAGCTGGACATCTCGAAGAAGCAGAGGCATTCGTCGATGGCATGCCAGTGAAGCCAGGTCCCTCGGTCTACAAAGCTCTACTAAGCTCTTGCAGAATTCATGGAAACAAGGAAATAGCTCTACGATCTGCGAAGGAGCTTTTGGAGCTGTGTCCTGATGATCCTGCCACTTATGTTCTGCTATCCCATGTTCTGCTAACAGGATGCGAATGGATTGATGCTGCACAGATACGGGCACTCATGTGCGATAGAAGAGTTCAGAAGAAACCGGGCTCTAGTTGGCTTTAGCTCTAGAGGAGGACATATGCTCAATTTTCGTTTCTGAGACGTGGAAACCTTATCGTGGGAGGTGTCAACTGTCAGAAGAGTAGCTATCTTTTTCCCCTTCATAGGAGGAGAAATTAACGTTCATCTCTGTTATGTGAAAGTATCTGAACATTAAATCACGCATTTAGCTAATGGCTTAAGTTTTTTGGATAGTTGGCCGGGTTTCTATTTTGTCTCTCCAAATTTTTTCATGCTTATTATAAAGCAAAAATGCTAGATTAAGCGTGAGGGGAGTGTGAAAGTACATTTACTTAACAGCTTAAAGTTTAAGGACAGTTGGCAGTGGTCCTACAAAAAGTTTATATGTTGGTCCCCAAAAACATAAATTGCTTTTAAGGGTATGTCAAGATGTCAGCTTAAATATTTAGGATAGTTGGCAGTGGTCCTACAAAAACTTCATATGCTGATCCCCAAAAACATATATTGCTTTTAAGGGTATGTCAAGACGTGACGAGGTGGAGGAGTCCATCACACCTTTTGTCTCCAAAATTAACCTCTTTGTAATTCGCTGAAAATGGTAATATGACTACTGAGGACAAAATTAAGATATAGAGAAGATTGCAGGACCTCATAAATTTCCACGATCTTTGTTTTGCCTCCTTGTTATCTAGCATACAATGATGTTTGTTTTTGTAACTTCGTCCATCCCTTTGTTTTGCTAAGACTTGCTAATGTGACCACAGTTGAAGAGGAATGAAGCTACAGAGATGAAGCTCCAAACCCACTGCACTGATTGCAAGTGAAACATCCTTTTACCAGCGGATCATGAACTTACATTTCCTACTGCGTGGCAATGCTTTCTTTGCGCATACTTGGCTGTCAATGATTCCGTTCAGTTAGCTCTTTCAAGTACTGTCTTCACTACAGCATAGAATTGTAGAAATCTTTTTGGGCTGCTTAAAGCGATAATATGATAAAAATATCCTTCTTCGACATGTTTTTGTCGCGGGGGAGCTCGTTTTCCGTATTTGTAAATCATGTTCATGAGGTGAACTCATTTTTTATATTCGTGAATCGTACCCTCCGGCAGTGTGGTTGTAGCTGTGGCTATGCCTTCCCTCTCATCCACTTCAAAGGATGCATGCAAACTTCTTCGGTTGATTTCATCTGAGGATTTATGGAAATGTAACCTAGCATAGCCTTTTGCGATTCTGTTAAGAATTGAACTGACTACTGGATTCGCGTAAACTGTATCCCCAGTAAGTACAAATGCAATGCTTTAAAAGACAATAGACATGGAAAAGCGAAATCATCATCAAGAATGAAAGAGAAGCAACCTCACATCCGAAAACTAGAAATATAAACAGGAAGACTGTCACATGGAAAATCTAGCAATAAAACAGGAAGCGATCTTTTCAACATCGTTCATAGGCCATCCCAACCTTCGATAACAGTGGATTCTAATACAGGCAGCTGCCATTGTCACTCCTGGCTGTTGGATCAAAGTTTGTCGCAGCTGGGTCAGCGCAACCTTCGGGAACAGGAAGATTGACTTGTTGGGCTGCTTGGCCTGCGTTATCGTTTTCATATGACGCTTAGACAAAATACCGTAACTGAAGGTAAAGAGAGTGCAACTATCCATTAAGAACAACCTCAGGGATCCTGGGTTTCTAACCATAGAAAGTTCCCCGCTTAATAGCATCATCATTGGCATCTCCCAGAGCTGCCTCGGACAGGTACTTATCGGCCAATTGGACTCTCTTCACATTTTCTTGTTCCTGCACCAGCATGTTGCCATACTCGAGCAGCTTCTCAAGAGTCATTTTGGGCTGATCAAAAGTTGGGGGCCCCTCCTTTGAGTTTACGAGCTTCTTGCCGATGGTGTCGACTCCCACACCCGATATCCACTTCCTAACCTCATCGTCGTAGACTCTTGCTCTTAGAGCCCCAAAAAAGTCTGCAAAGAAGACTGGAGTTTGTGACAAGTACAATTCGCCAAAATGGCAATTCAGAAAATGCTGACAAGAAATGCCCATCTCCACAATCTTTTCTCTAAAAGGACCTAGTAATTTTCGAGGATCCTGTGAATTTGTTATGCTCTTTCTAATTGATTTTGGGATTTGGGTCAATTTGTTATGATCTTAATTGTGGACAATTGATATTTCTCATCCTTTCCTACATAAAGGATACTTAGCAAAGAGTTCATGATTGCCTTTGAACGTGATAGTTATACTCGATACTTCTTCTTCACATTAGCACTGAATTTGCAATATTAGCGGAGTTGCTATAGATCTACACCATGCTTACCAATGGATTGACCAGGGAAACTGTCAACAAGCTTCACGATGGCTTCACCCTCGACATTGTCAGTCCTGAAGATGCCGGTGCAAACACCAATTCGATCCTCACGAGTGGGAGCCCAGTAGAATTTCTCCATACGACCATCACGAATGAGGGGGGCATACAACGTGGAGAAGTCATTACCCGTGACAATGACAGGGACACGGGGATTCTCCTCCTTGTTATACATACCAGGGAGCTGGACATTGGTCGGGTTATCGGCAATATTCATGAGTGTAGCGTTCACCATTTGGTTGTTCACTGTGTACTGCGTGGTACCACCAAGCCTACCCGCACCAGCATCAAGATCATTGATAAAGAGGCAGCACATCTTTCCTTTCTTAATGATGTCAGCTGCTTCACGGTATCTTTGCCGGATGAGTTTTGCTGGTTCTCCTGCATTTCCACTTTCCAGCTCTCCAGCGCTCATCATGATGGGGCTGAAATTTCATCACCAAGTACTCAGAGCAAACGAACAGTACAATCAAGTCTAATCAAGCACAGGGGATGTCGGTCTTTCAGTTAGATTTGAGAAGGAGAACTCACTTGATTCCCATTTTGGCAAAGACGAGCTCGCACTGGAAGGATTTTCCCTGACCTTTTCCGCCCCAGATACCTAAAATAAGGGGAACCTGATCGAAAACGAGATTCAAGTCATTCAGTTCAGACTAGTCGACCATATTTCTACACGTTTCGTCTCGCTACAGGAACTTCAGGCTTCCAACCTTGATGTTCGGCAGGGTCATGAAGTTCTTGCTGATGTGAACAATGAGCTTGTCCATGAAAGCAGGAGCGATGTAGAATCCATCCATGTTATTATCAAAGTCATATCTAAATCAAGGGCAACATTTAATCAGTATGTATGACAATTAAGTTTGGTTGAATATTTGACCTCTGTTCTGATTGTGTAAATCAAATGACCATGTAAATCACTTATTTGCTTACTGGCGAAGACCGGTGCTGAGATACTCGTAGGAACTCATGACGGCATAGTGGGTTCCGGTTTCCATAGGAGCCTGGAACAGAGAATCGACCATGCCCTTGCCTCTGGTAATGTCTTGCTGGTCGTCGGAAGTGTCGAAAGCGAGGCCTTTCCATTTGTCCTTGTCGGTCTGCCGCCCCTCATCAATTTCCGCGCAAATCCTCAAGCTTCGCGACGAAGGCTTTGGGTTGGTGATTCTGGAGCTCACCTTCTTCAGGCTGCTGCCCAAGAAGCCAGAGCTCAGAATCGCTGAGCTCGAGTTGTTAAAGCTCAACTGCATCACAGCACATGGACTCCATTATATAAGCCAACACGAGTCCAACGGAACTAGATTCTCTCTCCAAGGCAAGACCATCTCTCAAAGAAAACATATAGTCCCTTACTAATTCGTATTTCTTTCGTAGAAATCCGCTCCGCTAGGAATCATACTACTTACAAAACTAACTATCAAAGATTAAAGAACGACAAATCCCAAAATGGATCACAATCTACCGGACTTTATTTGCTTGACCACTCAAGACGTGGCTGAGCATTAGCCAGAAAACCAACAAACATCAGCAACTGGAACAGAGTAGACCAGTTCCCGAAAAGAACTGAACAAAAGAGAACGACCACACAACTGGGCAAGACGAAGTACCGGCTTCCCATTAACAGTTCCAACGGTCGAAATTGCAGCCGCCATTTGGCCAGTAAAGAAGCTTCGGCTGCTGCTCCAAGGCGTGGCTTTTTCTCGTTCGAAGTTGCTGGGGAAGCGGGGGCTACGATGACGAGCTTTATGAGATTCTAACCTCCATACAATTGGGATCGGATGAGGGAACACGTGGCGCCTCCTGGAGGCTACTATCATGTACAGACGAAACAAGATATCCCCAAGTCGCTGTCGCAAGCTTCTCGGCCACTGAAAAAAAAAGGTTTTGAGGACTTTTTAGCAGCTCGAGCTGATAAATGGAGGGCGGGAGATGGGTTTTTGGAATGGGACTTGTGTGCCTCTCGAGAAGAACTGGGTCCCTCCATGTCATCTCAATTATGAGATCCCGAGCAGACAGATAATGAATCCCCGTGATCCAAACACGCAAGAGAAAAGTGCTAGGAACACTCCCCCATCAATGTATTGATGGAAGATCGAATCCCGAAAGCCAAGGACTTAGCGCAGAGCGATGGTAGCACCAATGTGAATGGATGGTTCTAACTTGAAGACTACATATATCGGCCATTTGTCCTTGAATCTGGTACAGCAAGTGAGTTGTCTATCAGGCTCAGCATTCTTGTTTAGCAAACTAACTAGGGCCATAAACAGACATCTCCCGAGAAAAAAAAAAGACAGTTTATCCATATTTTGCGAGATTCATCATCACGTGCTCGAGATGGATCCCGTTTCTTTCTATCGCCATTCCTGTGAGTCCATGACACTCATCCATTTGATCCTCTGCGTTTCTCATGCTCATGGAGCAGGGGCGACTGCGTAAACATGCAGGAATCGCTCGTCAGAAGATCGAATTCCATGCTACGACTTCCGAGGTTCCCCAGAGAGGGTGGGTCTTTTACACCGGTTCTGCCATCTGATTTACACACACACCCCCCGGCACACACATAACTTTACGCCTCCCTCATAGAGGCAAAGTTACATAAAGGTCACACCCCTAAAGCACAGTACCTTGCTGGGTTAGCATACATTACGCCTGTCCAAATCCAAGATTAGCCACAAAAACTGTAAAGAGATGTCTAAACCGTCGTTTCACGCATGAAGGGATTTAGTAACAAAGGATGGGAAAGTAGAGCTGGGAAAATGTTACTCTCCAATGTGCTCAATACTCGGTATGCCTAGCAAGTTGCCAAAGGACCAGCACAAGATCATGATTCATAGGTAAAGAAATGCAATCAAAACACATTACATAAGGTCTTGGAAAGTCAAAAGTACAGCTTACATAAGATGCCCTGGGATCGCACTTCATTAGGGAAATAGAAAAATTCCCAAAAGAGTCGTGAATTTGACCGTCCATTTAAGGCCAATAAGGGGAAAAAAATAGAATAAAACTCTTTCCTTATGTACAATAGGCCAAACCGTCCAACCGAGGCTTGATGGCCCAGGCCTCACTTCCCTCACTCTCTCACCTACGGACGATGATAATCGATAGAAGGTGAAAAAATACGTAACACCAATTACATATCTCGATTGTCTCTTTCAAGTAAATTCCTGCTACATGGCAGAACTAATAATACTCGAACATCATCAGAAGTCAAACTCTCCCGTTGCCTGACAGAAATCAACATTAAAAAATCCATCAGAGGTTCACGTTTAGAACAAAAAAGAACAGAGAAAGCATGAACAGTGCAGTCAATTAACTCTAGAAACTGACCTTATTGAAAAGGATATCCTTATTGTTTATATGCATTATGCCATCCTTAAGTGTGCACTTCCACCTGCTCTTCGTCCTTGTCACCTATCCACACAAAAACACAAACTAAAACATAGTTCCGACCTAAACAAAGTATGACAGCTCCAAGGCAGATCATTATTGTCATCCTGAAGCAACCATCACCTTGTCAAATTGAGCTAGAACCAGGTGCTGTGTATTGAGCTCCTCCCCTTCGTCCACATCATCTAAATCATCTTCATCATCATCATCATTTTCATTCAATGGTGGCTCATCTTCATCTTCTTCGTCTCCAACATCATTATGAACTCCAATAGCAGGAGTCCCTGCCTGTAAGTCTAAAGAAAAACGACAGGGAGATCATCTGAGCTTTCAAATACACTACTGACACCAGACGTCTGGCTCAAATATCATAAACTTGCAGAAGTTGCACATACCATTTGGAGCTGGTGTGCTAGCAATGTTGTAATCTTCATTCACGACTCCTTGATAATTGTATATCTTCAATACCGAGAAAAGAAAACACATCAGAAGGGAACCAACCAGTGAGATTGCTCCTTATCTCTCTCTCTCTGTTTTTTTTTTTTTTTGGGTGGAGAAACTTAGTCATCTCAAATTGAATCAGCCCTATGTGCAGGCACAGTATGGCTGACAGTTTTTTTCCTGGTTTCCACAGAAGTAAACAGAAAAAAGAGGGGAGGTTGGGACTTTGCAGATGTAGCTATTGAAAACAGAACACACAAAACACATGAACAAGCAGGCATTTTTAATGCAGATCATGGTATACCCTTGCACCTTATGAAAGACTTCTCTAAGGTTGCTATTACATATATTTTAGCAAGATATTCTCATCACATGGATCCTGAAGGCAACTACAGAACTTTCTGCCCACAGCATAAAAAAGGGAAATGCACAAACATGCAAAACTTCAGAATTCTAACTTCAGCAAAAGGAGAAGAGAGGATCAAGCATTCAATCTATGTTCTAATATCTTAAGAGGTGCTCACATTGGGAGTAGAAAGCATCTCGTCATATGGATCAGGAGTTTGCCCATCTACTTGAGGTATCTTTAACAGTGGCCTCCCCACATGAGCCAGCATCTGCCTATTTATGGTGTCTGCAGCGGGTAGAGCAGTCGTCTTCTCTGTGATCTGGAAATTTACCAGACCTGGGTTAGCAAATGTACAACCAAGCAAATTACTAGAAAAGTTCCGAAAGATATGCTGAAACTAAATCCACCACGAAGAGGATCAAATATCCTGTAGCTGGTAAACAGTACAGACATTGGCCCACGATAAAATACTGACCTTCAACAATTAAACTAGAAAACGATAACCAAACTTTAAGCACCAGATGTACACATTTTTACTCCCAAAACTATATGTCATAATCATCTGGCTCATTCAGTTACAAAAAGTATACCATATAGACTATGAAGTGAAAAATGGCATTATAGCAGCATACAAGATCATGGCATTATAGCAGCATACAAGATCAGAAATAATGTGTTCATCTCATGCTAGTGCCAGTGATTCTCTAAGCCGGTCTGGATTATGCCTTGGGAAACTGAGCACACATCAATAGTCACTTCCCTCACTCAACATCTAAATACTGCATCTTTTGCTAGAGCTTTGAACTGATAAAACAAAAACACTGTTTACAAAAGGAACACGCTAAATCTCTCTCTCTCTCTCTCTCTCACAACTGATCGAGAGCATAAACAAGCTGGAATTAGCAATCGCAATAAACAGCAAAGTAGAGCAAAAATATCAGCCAAACCAAATAACAATAAGTACACTTAGGTATTTTCACAAGTATTAAAGATCACATACTAACAAAATGTGCAATGACAATCAAATTAGACCTGTGAATCCTCAAATACAGCATCTCCAGCTCCATCCTGTTGTGGTATAAATCCACCATTCTGATAGTGCGGAACGAGATCCTCACGTTTTCTCTTTCCAGAGGACATGAAGAAATCCTAGAATTTTTTGACATCAAGATCATTGCTCAGACATCAGGTGACAATAGTACCGTCATTTTACACAAGAAACCACTCACTAGACATCGAGGAAGCTATGTGAAAGTCACAATTTAGATCAAAATATGAGGTGAAAACTTACTTGTGTATGGGGCTGATGAGAAGTTCCTCTGTCCCCATCCTCTCTAGCCTCCATATAAGCTACATAAATTAGGATAGGAGATAAATTACAATAGGACAATTGGATTGAAACTTGTGGCAGCTTTAAGATTTTACTCACCAACATTAACATCGACACCCAAGGCGGGCCTTTGATTCATCCAAGGTGAGGGAGGATGCTGCCAAAAGAAACAAAATACCAATCTGCTTATGGAAATTGTACTGGAGAAGGTTTTGAATAGCAGTTGCACAACAAGGGCTGCTCACAAAGGGGAAAGTTTGTGATGGACTTGTCGCCAGGTATGCCAGATGTGGCTGATGTGGCATTCTCAGTGATGCAAAATCTATCCTCCCTTAAAAGACTAGCGCACGTGCGTATTGGAAATTCTTTTAACATAAAAAAAGTTCACGAACATTGACTTCAGTAGACAATCATAAAATGCTGAAAGCAAACCTACACTTCTATTTGTTATCAGTTCTGATAGGTTAATACTGTCCATATAAATATGGCTTAACATTTGAGCCTTTGTATATCTAACATCAAATGCATAAAAACTAAAATTAATTCTCCCATAATCATCTAAAAGAAGAGTGGTGAGATTAAAGTTGGCCATCATACTGAGGCATTCGTGAAAAATACTATGTAAAAACAAGCATCATAAAATCAACCTGACCATTACGCAATTACCCATACTAAAAATCAAAACAGTGACATACCAAATAACAAATAACTGTTCGGTCTCACACGAATAGGGTTTCAATATATCTTTTTCCTTTTTCTAAACAATAAGTAACAGCTCGCATTATTGAAGAACAATAATTATTTGTTAGGTCTGGTGGTTTAGCTAATCAGCTTGGAAAACCATTGAACAGAGCTGAATCGCTAACCATATGAAAACATCATATGTGGCGTGGCAAACAATACAACCAAAACTACTATTACTTTCTACATCCTGGGGAAAAGAACTTCCATACCATGTATGGGCTGGGTCTCCCAGCTTTTATATCAGTATTGCCACCAGAATTGCCAACACCATCATTTGAAGGAGTAGGGTAATCAGAAGATCCAGTTGGAATGTTGTACATCGAGCTATCTACAGTCCCAGGGAGTGGGGTCGGAATGGGAGTTTGCAATGGCGTCTACATCTCAAGGAAATCCCAATCAAATGGCAGCAACCACAAGATTCAGACCAAGTCACTTAAAAAAATGACTCAATGACATGGCGTGAGTGGACAGGGGACCAAACTCACTGGAGGAAATAGCATGTCAGCTGTGGGAGTTTCGTATTCTTCTGTCCCCTCGTAAGGTACATTGAGATCATGAACAGGGGCGGCTGTGCCACCGGGTGGAGGCTTCGTGGCGGCTGACCTGTCCACTGGAAGAACAGCACCCGCATGCATCATCTTCGCCTCCCAAATCTGTCGTTTCCGCATTCAACAAGAATCAAGAATCCCCACGGTGAATCGGCGCATCAAGAGCAGAAACACACTTTCCGCATACAATTAGACCCAATTTCGTAAGAAATGAGAGAAAGAAAACTAGAAGCCCTAAATCAGGTAAAACGCAAGCTCGGCAGATCTAATACTGCATCCAATTCATCCAGAATCTAAAAATTAAATCGAAACCCGCGATTCCAAGCTCGCAGATCACACAGCAAAGGAATTCTCTTGAAAATCCAACAAATTGAGATAATTACTGTTTCCGTGAAATCCAGATGAGAATCAAAATTACCCCTTGAAGCTCGTTCAGGACCTCCTCGCCAGGGCCACCGCTGTTGACGAACTCATCCCGGACCTTGCTGATGACGTCTCCGATCACGTGGACGTACACGGGGCTGGTCATCGACGAGGACGCCATCTTCTAGATTCGCTAGATTCTTCGCCGGGGGGAAAAGGAGCGGCCCTTTCCTTCCTCGAGGAGATCGAACGGACGGCGGCGACGAGACGCGAGGATCAACGGCGAGGCTCGGAGGTCACGGGCATGGACGACGGAGAGAGGGAGCAGGTGTCTAGGGTTCGCGAGCGAGAGCGGGAGAGAGAGTGCTCTGTGTTTCTCGCGAATGATCCTCCAGAGGGAAGGGGAGATGAGGGAAGGGCGGACGAGAAAGGCAGAATAAAGAGTGGAATATAAATATGTTTGCATCCGATTGTGCGCGTGGGTCCACGTGTCGAAATCTGCACGTCACTTGATATTTTTTTTCCCCTCTTGCGGACGGTGCGTTGGCAGCTCGGCACGTGATTTGGACAAAAAAAAAGTTGGGTCCCACCCACGTACTGTCTTAAGCCCGGGGTCTATCGCACTCTTGTCTTGAGCTCAGAGGCCCATTCATGTTTTGGGCTCTCCCCATGGCCCACTCTTTACTTGGGCTCCTTCATGAGGCCCAATGTACTCTCCCTCACAACCCCCGGGCCCCCGGGGGCCCACTGCACTCGTGGGAGATGGAAAAACATGAGAGTATAGCTCGAGAACGCGGGCTGTCATATAATGTTGACCACTAAGGCGACTCTGGAAGTCATCGTTGGATATTTGAATAAAGTGGCCATATCCAATCACTCGGTAAGGCCCAATGTAGCCTTTTCTCTAAATGTGAAGTCTATTGCAATGTGTAATTTAGTTCTACACTCTCTTTTTCTCTATCATTTGAGTTATGCACATTTTACATTTAAGCCAATTTAGTCCATCCATCCAATTATGGTCGGCCAATACTGGCTTAGACATTGGCTGGCCGGTCGACATTGACATGAATAGCTTTTAGCAATATTTTTAATTTTTTTCTAATTTGTTATTTTTTAATTAATTTTCCCTTCTTCCTTATTTCTTTTTTTATTCCCCACAATGGCCGGTTGGCCGCTACTGGGCAAAGTGAGCATAGTGACAATTGTTGGCGGTTGGCAAGGTCATGGGAAAAACTAATAAAAGAAGGAAAAAAAGAAAAAGATTAATAAAAAGTTTGAATATTATAAAATATTATTAAAATTTATCCACATGAGCGTGACCAGGCTAAAATTGATCAAATTAAATTGGCACAAATGTAAAAGTTATGGATTGAATTGGCAATATAAAAGTTATGAATTGAGAGTTGGCAAAAGAAAAGGTTTTATATAAAATTGACACAATCATAATAGATTGGACTATTGTAGCAATTCTCCCATGAATTGAATATATGTGTGATTTTTGTATATTTACATTGTTCCATATAGACTAGATTTAAGCACTTCATTTAGTTACTTGATTTGCTTGACAATACGGATGTTAAGCACGACACTATTTCTTCATCTTATCTAGAAATATAAAATAAGGGAGGCCAATGAGTGGCCTGTAAAGATCCAAACTCCGAATAATATTTTGTGAGATTATTATCAATTTTCCAAAAGTTTAAGCTACGAAAGCACAATTTAATAATTAAATATTTAACAGCCATCTCAAATTCAAAATATCCTGAATGTTTGATTTGAAGATGTTTGGAATTGCCGATTTATGGAGAAAACTTCATTCGCTTCCGGTGAGTATGCACCCCCTAATAAATCAAACATGTCAATTACTTACAATGCTCAAATTTATTATTATGGCAGACATAAGTTAATCGTGAGCAAAGGTAATTATGATTTCCTCGCAAAATTATCAAAAAGACCTTTTAAATCCTACCTATTGACACCCAGGTTTTTGCCTAATAATAATCTCGTGCATATTATAAAAATTGAGGATTGAATTCATCGGTAACGACATAATTTGATTCCTAAACAAAAAAAAAAAAATTGCATGCACAATGTTTAGCAATAAATATCCGCATCGAATGAATTTCATTTATATCGGTCTGGTCGTGAATTACATTCCAATTGGGCCAACATGCGAAATAAATTTGAATTTAGAAGACATAATCTCAACTCAATTTTGAAGCCCGTGGACCCACGAGCCCGCCCGCTCTCTAATGAAATCGCAGCCTGCACCTTTCAAGGAAAGGGATTTCAGCAAAAACCGCAAGACTCACGACACTCTCGACCAAGAGCAACATTCAGATCCCGCTGCTCATATCTTCTTCGATTTGATCATTCATGCCACATCAAACCGAATGCCGTTGCCGTCCATGTCGCCTGAGGTATCGCCGAATTCGGGTTTTTCATGTCACTGAATTTGGTTTCCTTAGCGACAAGGCCATGTTATCGCCTACGCCAATCTTTTTGCTCATAGTCCTATCCCAAATTGCAAAGCCGTGTTTGCCACTTCTTGAGCTGATGAATGCTTGGAGATCCTGGATTCGCTGGTGTGATGGTTCGGCGGGTATAACCAGCCATTACTTTCCTATGCATCTTCTCGGTTGTCATAAAAGTTTTGATAGGACCATTGCGTAAAGTTTCGATCGGAGAAGGGCGCTCGTTATTGATCTGGTCCCCTGCCTAGTTGTGACTATCCTTGGGAACTGATGAGGAATCATATCCACATGGTTCGTGAATGTGATTTGCACTAGCTTTCCATGTTTGAATGAACAGGATTGCATTGCATGATGTGAGGGACCAAACCAAATCATTGAGTCCGTGACAACAAAATCATTGAGTCCGTGAGGTATCGCCGTTGCCGTCCATGTCGCCTGCACGTTTGGATGCGATGTATGGCCTAATTGGTCATCTTTAGAATGCATCTCATGTGATGAAAATGACAACTCTTTTATATTTTTGGTAAATATGAAAATGACAATTCTTTCGCCTGTGTTTTCTCTTTTATTTTTTAAAAAATAGAAAACCGAAAATAGAAATGTTTTTCTTTCACGTCGCTCATTCTTTATTGCTCAATTGCATGTTGGGATTGTTGGAATATTCAAATAATAAATCACACTTTCACCTAATAGCTTAAACTTCTTGATTAGTTAGTGGTGATCTCACAAAATTTTAAAATGGTATTGGAGAGCTGGATGTCACGAGTTTAAATCTTTTCAATCCAATCCAATTCACTGTCTCCATGACCACCCATGGTACTGGACAGAAAGATCAGATTAAGTGTTTAATTACCATTATTCACATGTTTGTTGTATTGCTTGAGTTACCATGCATAATCAATTTTACACGTGTTAGACGATTCGGGTTATAAAATATGGCGAAGATCGCATGCGAATAAAGAGGAATGGTACTGAAATTTAGATTACACATGTTAAACGACTCTGTCACCTTCTGTCGGGTGAGTCCATGTCGTCCTTGGGAGGGTGGCTGTCGCCATCGTTTCCCACTCAGGTAAGGTAATTATGATTTCCTTATAAAATTATCAAAAAGACCTTTTAAATCCTACCTATTGACACCCAGATTTTCCCTAATAATAATCTCACACGTATTATAAAAATTGAGGATTGAATTCATTGGTAACGACATAATTTAATTCCTAAACAAAATAAAATATTGCATGCACAATATTTAGCAATAAATATCCACATCGAATGAATTTCATTTAAATCGGTCTGATCGTGAATTACATTTCAATTGGCCCAACATGTGAAAGCACCCAGTTCCTTAGCGCTTGCCGAGCGCAAAGGGGCCCAGGTGGAGTCCTCGGTTACAAAAAAAAAAATTTCAACTCAATTTTGAAGCCCATGGACCTACGAGCCCGCCCGCCCTCTAATGAAATCGCAGCCTACACCCTTCAAGGAAAGGGATTTCAGCAAAAACCGCAAGACTCACCACACTCTCGATCAAGAGCAACATTCAGATCCCGCTGGTCGTCTCTTCTTCGATTTGATCATTCATGCCACATCAAACCGGACGCCGTTGCCGTCCATGTCGACTGAGGTATCGCCGAATTCGGGTTTTTCATGTTGCCGAATTCGGGCTCCTTAGCAACAAGGCCATGTTATCGCCTACGCCAATCTTTTTGCTCATAGTCCTAGCCCAAATTGCAGAGCCGTGTTCGCCACTTCTTGAGCTGCTGAATGCTTGGAGATCGTGGATTCTCTGGTGTGATGGTTCGGCGGGTATAACCAGCCATTACTTTCCTATGCATCTCTTCTCGGTTGTCATAAAAGTTTTGACAGGACCATTGCGTAAAGTTTTGATCGGAGAATGGCGCTCGTCATTGATCTGGTCCCGTGCCTAATTGTGACTATCCTTAGGAACGGATGAGGAATCATCTCCACGTGGTTCCTGAATGTGATTTGTACTAGCTTTCCATGGTTGATTGAACAGGATTGCATTGCATGATGTGAGGGATCGAACCAAATCATTGAGCCTGTGATTCATGGTGTGCAGGTTTGGATGCGATGTATGGCCTAATTGGTCATCTTTAGAATGCATCTCACGTGATGAAAACGACAACTCTTTTTTTTTTTTGTAATTTTGAAAATGACAACTCATTCGCCTGTGTTTTCTCTTTTATTTTTGAAAAATAGAAAACCGAAGATAGAAGTGTTTTTCTTTCACGTCGCTCATTCTTTATTGCTCAATTGCATGTTGGGATTGTTGGAATATTCAAATAATAAATCACACTTCCACTTAATAGCTTAAACTTCTTGATTAGTTAGAGGTGATCTCAAAAAATTTTAAAATGGTACCGGAGAGCTGGATGTTAATTAATCAGCGCCTGCATAATAATGAAGCTCGGACTATTCACAACATATAAATATTCCCCACCTTTGTTATTTCTTACTTATGAAAAAAAATGAAGCATGCATTAAGTCGGTAATAATTTATGTTTAGGAAAAATACAACAAAAAACCGTAAAATATACCTAATGTGACATATTTACTCTAAACTTTTTTTGCAATATAAAAAATTACTTGTATTCTTTTGACATATTTACCCCCATAATTTTTTTACTTCTTTTTTTTTTGGCATCCATTGATTGGCGAGGATTGTTGGAGCGGATTGCTAGCAAGGGCTTTGTGGCAATGGGTGAGACTGGCGTTGCCCTTGTCGGTGGCTCGATGGGGGAAGGATGAGGGTGAGTAGCCTTGCCTAGATATGGGCAAGGCGGTCACGGCCTTGCCAACCACCAACAAAAGCTCAGGATTGAGCGGCACCCTAGCTAGCTCTTGCCAATGGCTAACAACCTCCAATGGCTCTCATCAGTCTCAATTTGCTAGACAAAGTAGGTTTTGAAAAAAATAGGAAAGAAGAAGAAAAATTCTTTGATAAATGTGTTACAAAAATACAAGTTCAAAGTTTTCAAGGACAAAAACAAAGTTCAAGATAAATATATTATAAAAAGACGAGTTTGAGATTTTTGGTATTACAAAAAAAATTTGAGGTAAATGTGTTGCAGAATGTAGTTTTTGGCGGTACATTCCCTTATGTTACCTAGAAAGAAATATGGCGAACTATTTGAATCTCCAACTTTTCTGAAAAAAAAAAAAAGGAGGAGGAGGTTAGAATGCCTATGTAATTTGTTAAATATGGGTTGTAATGACATTGTGAATTAAGATAATAAGGCAATTAGAAGGATTTCCTAGAAATCTCTCGCAATTTCTAAAACCGAATCCTTCCGTTTCTACACAATCTATATTTTCGAACTTCGTTCGCTTTTTAGGGGAAACAAATACTAATGTCTCATTTTTGTGACGACAAAAGAATAAACCTCTTATTTCCTATGTCCCGACTTTATGTCGTCCTTCATCTGGAGATTCGTTGAAGAAGAGAAGCCACCCGAGCAACAAAGATTTCATAAATCATTCATCATCTTTGAAAAGATGTCCAAAGATCCAAACAGTAATAAACAAATGTGCCCTCATCGAAGAGTTGTATGTGCCTCTTGAAACTAAAATTCCAAACATCCCCTGGTAGTTCGACCGTTCAACGTTGTCAGCTTGACCTAACGTTGTTCATCGTTGTTTCCTTATCTTCTCCCACTAATCGATTGGTTAAACAAAAATATATTATATATGCACTACAACTACTCCGAGATGGTGCATGTCTCACTCACATGGATAGGTACCCGTTCAACGTGAGTGACGCGGTGCTTTGATTAAAGACAAGCTTGGTAGTTTGCTTTCCCTGTCGTGATTTATCGTTTTGTGATTGCCACCATCGTCATCGTCCATCTTTCAATCGACGGGGTCAGGAAGCCTCTACCAATGGCCAACCCTCCGTTGGCATCTGGAGCGAAGGACTTACATATGACCAGGGAGAGTTAAAGAAGGACGCATCCGACCCAGAAAGAACGAAGAGTTAAGGGGAAAAACCAAATTAGAGAGAGAGAGAGAGAGAGAGAGAGAGAGAGAGAGAGAGAGAATGGCTCAGCAGGGGCAAGGGAATGCAGGTGGATCTAGCAGGTGCAATGGCGACAACGATGACAGGTGGTCGCTTCGGGGAATGACTGCTCTCGTCACCGGTGGAACCTCAGGAATCGGGTATCTCTCTCCCCCAAACACTTTGTTCTCTTTAGGTTTTTGATTTCGATGGTTGATCAACTACCATGGTTTACGTAAGGGGAAAGAAACATGAGATTTAGGTATTGAAGGCTGTCGATCTTGAAATCTCTTCCTCTTAAATAATTTGAGTGATAAAATGATTATGCACGGACCATGTGCTCCGACTGTTGAGGTACGTCTTGGCCCAAATAGAACAAAAGGAGGCTGTCTTTCTGATTTGGTCGATCTACAGAAATATAAAAGTAAACAAATTTATTTCTTGCACAATGAGAAGTATGAACTGAAAGATTTTTGTACCCTGGATAGCTCATGACATGACCTATCTTTTAGTGTGAACTGAAAGATTTGACGGATCAGTAGCTAGTAGAATATCCGTCATCCCATTGTGATTTCTCAGATGAAATCCAGTGCATTTGACTTTATTGCAAGTGCAACCAAACCCTCCGGACACTCCTCGGCATCGCTCGTACTTACCTCTTGACGTTCGGAATTTCTTCCGCTAGAAGAGAAAAGAAGGCTTAGTATGTTCTTGTTCGCCACTGTAAGTTAGGTAAATAGTCATGTTGCTGTACCATGATTAGGCGTGCCATCGTTGTGGAGCTAGCAAGACTTGGGGCCACCGTATATACCTGCACCATAAACGAAGCCGAACTTAAGGAATGCTTAGAAGATTGGAAGAGCAAAGGTTTCCAAGTCGCCGGTTCGGTTTGCGACGTTTCCTCGAGGTCGGAGCGAGAGAAGCTGATGCTCACCGTGTCCTCCCTCTTCGACGGCAAGCTCAACATCCTAGTAAGTCTGACGTCGTCCTCGATCCTGTAGAGATTTTGTTTGGTTTTCATCCTGTTGAGAGTGGCTTGCTGGGTAGGTAAACAACGTTGGGACTGTTGGGACCAGGGGAGTAATCCCGACCGTGGATTACACAGCGGAAGACTTCTCTTTCGTCATGGCAACTAACTTCGAATCGGCCTACCATCTCAGCCAGCTTGCGCATCCTCTGCTGAAGGCCTCGGGAGCCGGAAGTATCGTGTTCATGTCATCCGTCTGCGGCGTCGTTTCAGTGAACATCGGGTCAATGTACTCGGTCACCAAAGGTGAATTAATGTTATTTTATGTCGCCATCTAAAACGATTTTTGATATGATGCTAAACAAATTTTGTCCGCTTTTGTTTTTCCCCCGAATTCACTGGCAGGAGCTTTGAACCAGTTGACCAAGAATTTGGCATGCGAGTGGGCCAAGGACAACATAAGAAGCAACTCCATCGCTCCTTATTTTATAGCAACTCCACTGACCCATTCTGTAATTTTGATCTACCAAGACCCTAAACCTTCTCTGATGCTAAAAATATACTTCTCTACAAAGAAATTGATCATGCTCGCTGTCATGACCTTACGGCAACTCATTGCTTGTTGCAGCTACTCAGTAACAAGAAGTTCCACGAGGAGGTGGTAGCTAGGACGCCGTTCAATCGCACCGGAAAGCCAGAGGAGGTGTCGGCGGCAGTGGCCTTCTTGTGCATGCCCGCGGCCTCTTACATAACGGGGCAAACCATTTGTGTCGACGGAGGTTTCACCGTGAATGGCTTCTTATTTCCTAGAGCATGAGTCCAACTTTTCTTCTACCTCTAGGATGTTCATCGTGCACTATCCTTGCGGGGACAAATAAGTTTATTGATCAATAATGGCAACATCCGCATGCCTTAAGGTGTGTGCGTTATAATTAGTCAACCTAGTCCCACTTTCTTAAGGTGGGTGTATCGTCTTTACATTAAAATGCGGACGTTATAAGAGAGAGTAGCTTCCACGCTACTCTGAAGTTCACCCTGTTCCATTGTCTATTCCCACTTTCAGTGCTGTTCTTTCTTTACATCATGTGAATTTCTTTTTTTCTCTCCAATTCAATTTTCCAATAGATAAAATACAGTGCATTATATGGAGAATATTAACTTAATCTCGACACAACAAGACAGAAGTACTCGGGTTCATGTATATTTAACTTTTATCTCGTCCGCAATATATTGTTAATTGTTGAAATAAACGACAAAGTACGTTCCATACCAATTTCATGGGTATCAAAATCATATATGCCGGTGCTATCTTGATTGGACATCTTTCAAGTTACTCATGTGCTTCCAAATTTATCAAATACAATAGAAATGATTTTTCATTAAATCTGTAGCTAGTTTCATCCGATATGTAATTTATCAGTTCAAATATGTAGTTTCTTGAACATTTAAATGATGTCCCAATCGATAGGGAATTTCCGTCCAAAAGATTAAAGAAAAAGAGTGTTCTCAATGTATATCCACTCATCTCGTTAATATGGATTAGAAATATGTTTTATAACGGTCGACCGTTGCAAAATATCAAGTATTTTCCACGATAGCAATAAAAGTATAAATACATTACGTTTTTATTTTTATTTTCTTTGTTTCCAAATGTTGTTGACAAGTTTGTTCACAGTAAACTTTGATCTTAGAAATTATTTTGTTGAAATAATTGTGCGTGGTCCTATTGTCGTTGCACCGTACCGTAGACATACGTTTAGTGCTAGTTAACATGATTATGCCAAATTAAGAGCAGATATAAATGAGGTCGATTCCCAGATTTATAAAGGATTAGGATAGTTTCTTGTATTCTTTTGATTTGTAATTTATCACATACTGTTCTCCGTTAACTAACATTATCTAAGCACCGCTTTTCAAGATCAACCAATGGGTTCTCAAGTGACGAGGGGGAGTCGTAGAAACGGAACTTTTCAATCTAGTGCAAGAGAGTACGAGTCGGTGATGTATAAAGGTTCGCTCAATCACGGCTAGTCCTTTCTCCCAACCCTAGCGGGCTTATCATCGCCGAATGCTGAACTCCACTGCTAAATCAACTGGATCACTAGTTACAGAAGCTTTCCGCTGCCGCAACAACAGATACTGCAAAGCCAAAAGCCTCGCAAAGCCGTGCGCTCTCCCGTTGGAGTTCACAACAGAAAATACTCTCCCTAAAGACAAAAACCCCGGTACAAAAATTGAATTGGATAAGCACAAATTGATTCTCAAAGCTCGTAAATGTTCTTCAGTGATCCTTCAAGTCTCGAATGAGAAGATCATCTTGTGGCTGTCGCTTGAGCGGCTGTCATTGATGGGCACAATCTTCGTGGAATTTCCGAATCCTCTTAGAGCAGTTGCGTGGTCCTTTCTATGAACATTTCAATCACCAAGTAATCCTCTTCCAATCACCGAGATTCTTTCTTAAACCATCGTATGAAACTCTTTACACTTGATTCAAAAGTCTTCGAAATAATGACGGGTCAAACTTTCCTTAAGTTGATTCCTGTCCAGATTCACGATGCTGACGTTTCAAAAGGATAATGCTATATCCTCTACCAGAAGCACTTAATGAACACCGTCATCTTCAAGATTGTGATTGTTATCATCGGAGTATTTGGTTGAAGTACATAGGGGGGGGGGGGGGGGGGAGAGAAGATTTCTCAGCACATGCTTCGTCGGTCAGATCAAATCAGATGCTGAACAGGCCTTGTTAAGAAGGTCCCATACGATTAAGCATGCCAACTTGAATCTCATCGTGTGTTGCTGTTGATGCAATTGCGATTTTACCAATCAAAATGTCTGACTTTGGCAGTCTCTTAAGTATGAACATGAACTTAGGCTACGATAACGTAAGAACTTTTAGTCATTTATGAGACCCCAAGCACAATTTCGAATGTTTCGAGCTAATCCCAGACTACGATCCACTGTTTGATTCGACTTACAGCATTTTGTGGCATAGAGCGGTTGAGTTGCTTGCCCTATTTGTGGTCTTAGTGACAAGCTTCTGCAACTTTTCCCAGTCACAATCTTTTGATTCGGCGTGTGTAATAGGTTATTCTATTTTGGTAACATATTAAAAAAAAATTAGCGCGTGATTTCGATTGACTTTTCATTTCTCTTTACTGGCTTTCTCGTATAATTAGTCACAAATTCCAAAAGGAAATGTAATCAAAACCTTTAACATGATCTTCGATGTTAATATATTTAATTATATACATTTCTTACAATGTTGGGCTATTCACTTGTAAACGGGGAAAATTATCGAAAAAGTGCTAGACCTACTATATGTAACCAATTCAATTTTAAATTCTTTTAAATTTGGTAATTTAATCTTAAAACCTTTATGCAACCTGCCGATTTAGTACTAAATATTTTGATTGAAAGGCTAGCAGCCACGCATGTCATATTTGTAGAGTGCATTTATTTAACAGAAAATGAATTTTTTTTGAAAACGTTTTCTAGGAAATCATTTCCCCGGACAACAACATTTTTTCAACGTCTAGCTAAATTCTCTAGAAATTCAAAAATTATTTTCCTTTATTTGTATCTAGGTAAAAATTATCAAAAAAGTTTTTTTAAAGAAAAATATTTTTTATTTTAAAATGATTTCTTAAAATATCGCTATGTCTTTTCCACATTATCACCCGCAGCAGACTTTTCCCACTTCCCATGCGGGGTGAGGACTAGTGAGGGTTCTTTTGTCGAGCACGGGACCAAGGAAAAATTTGACGGGACAACGAGCGAGGCCCACCCTCCAAGTGGCTATGTCATTTCCACATCATCACTGACCATACTTTTCCCACTTCCCATGCGGGGTGAGGACTAGTGAGGGCTCTTTTGTCGAGCACGGGACCAAGGAAAAATTTGACGGGACAACGAGCGAGGCCCACCCTCCAAGTAGCTATGTCATTTCCACATCATCCCCCTCAGCAGACTTTTCCCACTTCCCATGCGGGGTGAGGACTAGTGAGGGCTCTTTTGTCAGGCACGAGACCAAGGAAAAATTTGGCAGGACAACAAGCGAGGCCCACCCTCCAGGTGGCCTTCCTCCTAGTAGTCGGGAGCCATTGATCCCGGATCACTTAATATCCGCTTTGGGACTGAAAGGATTATATAATAACGTGGATATTCATGGAGACGCATTAGAACCAAAGAGAAGAAAAACAGAGTTGGGGGGAAGGATCAATTTTCAGAAAGAGACGGAGAATGGCTCTTGAGGTGAAGGGGATTGCGAGCAGCCGCGGCGGCGACAACTACAATAGATGGTCGCTTCAGGGAATGACTGCTCTCGTCACCGGTGGCACCAAAGGAATCGGGTCTCTCTTTATCAACGGACGCTTCTTCTTCTTCCTTTTTTTTTTTTATGTCGTTGATTTTGATGATCGATCAACTGATATGATTTGGGTTTGCGTAAAAAAAAAAAAAAACACCATGACTTAGGCATTTCAAAACTGTGGTGATGACATTATGTGCCGCACTCCGTCATTTTATTTCATTTTTTTTCTACTCAGGCTTTTCATTAGGACAAATAAGTTTACGATGGAAACTATTTGGATGTATCTACGTTTGCATGTGAACTGGTGCTGAGTTATTCTCTGATGTCTAAACACATACGGGAGTTACTAAGCCAAAATGTAGAGAAAGACGACTTTTCGAGAGAGAGAAAAAAAAAGGGTTACGGAATCTAATTTTTGTTAAGATAGACAATATCATAATGTTTCATTCTGACCCAACTGTGAGTAGCAGTGTTGATTAATAGCCTCTCCCTTATCACTGATGTCAAGATTCGAAATCCGCAATTGTTAGCATTTTAAATGGGAGGTCATGGTGTTGGGGTTTTGTCTTAATCTTTCTCAAGGTATAAGGGCTTGGCCTTTCGCCAATTTTTTTAATAGTTTTTTTGACCTTGATGGTGCTATACAAGGAGGCATTCTATCTGATTGGGTAGAGTTATACAATTACAAACTGAAAAATCTCTATCTCTCACAAAATATAAACTGCGACTTAACAAAATAAGTTTAGTATTTCTTTCTGATGTACTAAGTAAGAAGAATTACTAAAAGGGAACAAAAAAGATAAATTAAAAAGCTGAAATTTATACCATAAGAAGGGAGAAAAAAAATCTGAAATGAAAACAGCAATTATCAATTGAAGATGAAGTGAGAACAGGGGAAAACAAAGTAATGAAAATAAAATGCAAATCTCAACCGTTCACACAGAGTTAGTGAGCTGATCTTGGGGTGACGCGACTTCTTCCACGGGCCAAGAAAGAAGGCTCAATCTGTTGTCCTCTGCAATTGCGAGTTGAATGAATCTGTCATGACGTCGTCCCGTGATCAGGCGTGCCGTTGTTGAGGAGCTAGCGAGGCTTGGGGCCACCGTGTATACCTGCTCCAGAAATGAAGCTGAAGTTCATGAACGCTTGAAAGATTGGAAGGGGAAGGGCCTGCAAGTGGCGGGTTCGGCTTGCGACGTTTCATCGAGGTCGGAGCGAGAGAAGCTGATGCTCGCCGTGTCGTCCCTCTTCGACGGCAAGCTCAACATCTTAGTAAGTCTTGAGACGTCTTTGGTCCCGTGGATCCCAGTAAAATCTTGAATAAGGTCGCGATTCTGTGCTTCTTCTTTCGCTGGATCTTGCTCCGTTCTCATTTTATAGGGATCGGTTCGTGTGCTAGGTAAACAATGTCGGGACTCTCGGGACAGACAGTGGTGTGCCGACCGTGGATTACACAGCGGAAGATTTTTCCTTCGTCATGACGACCAACTTCGAGTCAGCTTTCCATCTGAGCCAGCTTGCGCATCCCCTTCTCAAGGCCTCGGGAGCCGGAAGCATCGTGTTCTTGTCATCCGTCTCCGGCGTCGTGTCGGTGAGCGTCGGGTCAGTTTACTCGGCCAGCAAAGGTGAATTCATAGTGTGCTGAGTAACTATTTGTACGCTTTTTTTTTTTTGTTCGACCAAAAAAAAAACTATTTGTACGCTTTTAACATGGAGCTAAGTATGTTCCTGCCTGCTTCTTATGTTCTCAACTCATCGACAGGAGCGATGAACCAGTTGACCAAGAATTTGGCATGCGAATGGGCTAGGGATAGCATAAGAAGCAACTCTGTTGCCCCTTATTTCATACTGACTCCACTGACTGATCTTGTAAGTTGAACGCTCGGGGCTTTAAAAATTTTCCATCCTAGTCGTAAGAAAATTGTTCGCTGCATAGATTTTGATCAATCGTGGTCTAACGGTGGCCGATCTATCGCCGCAGCTACTTAGTAGTGAGGAATTCCACAAGGAGGCAATCGCAAGGACGCCGCTCAGCCGCACTGGAGAGCCCGAGGAGGTGTCGTCGTTAGTGGCCTTCTTGTGCATGCCGGCGGCCTCTTACATAACGGGGCAAACCATTTGTGTCGACGGAGGATTCACCGTGAATGGGTTCTCATTTCCCAGAGCATGAGCTCAACTTTTTTCTGCCTTTAAGATGTTCACCATGCGCTATCCTCACCGGGTGAAAGAATCGCCATGCGCTGAAATGTATCCTACTCCCCCTTTCTATTCCCACTTGCAAGCTTTTTAGTCTCTTTACTTCCGGTGGGGACGTGTCTTAAGGTTTCGACATTTTTGAATTGCGGAAATACTCGATCATGCGTCGCATTTGGTGCGTTGCCGACTGCATCCATCGAAACTTATAACTCGATGATCTCTGAGCATGAACATGAGCACAAAGACATGCGATGACGCATTAATCAATTGAGTTTTCCTAGTCATCGATGAGATCCCGAGCGAGACTTCAAACTTTTGGAGCTATGTTAGACTCCGACCCATTGTTTGACTCAACTCGCAGCATGTTGCGCAAGAATCACCTATTTTAAGGGTAGGTGCCTTAACAGTATATTGGTTGGGATATGAGCCGTCCGATCTGAATCAGACGGCTCTTCTTTTTTCACAAAACAAAATAAAAACATTTTTCCCTATTAAATGGGAGTCATCCGATCTTAAATCAGACAGCTCCAAAATTAAAATTCCCTAGTCAAAGGTAGGGGAGCCGGTTGTGGTTTCGGATGGTGGAGTTGTCTACTCCCTTGTGATACTTGGATGCAAGCTTCTGCAACTTCTCCTGGCTATATTCCTTTTTGATTCAGCGTGCGTGCTACTCTTTTTTGGCGATATATTAAGAATAATTCTAGCCTATTAAGATGAGCTTTTTATTTTATTTTTTTCTAACTTCACGAGTTTCTATAAAAAAATATATAATCAAAAATTTTAACATGATTTTCGGTGTTGATATTTACCTTAATACTTATACCGACAGATATGTAAGTCAGATCCTAAACGTCAAGGGCAAAAGATGTCAAATACAAATATTGTTTGATAAAATACAATTGAAAATTTTTGAGATGCAACTTTAAGAAAATACTATTTGATAAACATATATTTTAAAAAAATTATTGTAACCAATTTTAAGTTTTTTATGGATCAAAGTTGGGGTCGAAGGAGGGAGGGCAGGCAGTAGAGGGGGGAGTTGCCGGAGTGGGGGAGGCGATGATTGCAGAGGAGGGAGTCAGAGTCATCATGAGGCGACAGAAGGGGGGGGCGGGGGGGAAGTTGCAAGAGGCGGCGGTTTGGAGGGGGGGAAGTCGGAGCCATCGAGAGGCGGAGGGGAGAGTCATCGGAGGCTAGGGGGGAAGTGGCGGAGAGAGAGAGTCACCGGAGGCAGGGAGCCGGCGGAGGGTGTTGTCAGAGATGATGAAGTGGCATTTTGGAAATATTATTTATCAATATTTTCATGAAAGTCTTTAGAGAATATCTTTTCAGAATCCTTCAAAAAAAAAATCAAACACCATTTATAATCAAAAGCACAAAAAAGCTTATCCCGTCGCTCCCGACCTTTTCTCTGCTTCGTATTGAAGCTTGTGTGGATAAGTCACGTCAGACTCAATCTCTGTATCCATGCAGATTTTGCTTCCCAGTTCTCACCACCCTTCTTTCTGCAATTGCCCATTGACCATTGACCATAATTAATGAATTGCAGACCCTGGAGTTCTAGAGGATTTCTTTTGTCTTTTTCTGGGTGCTTTCCCAAATTCTTTGGCACACTAATTCTTCAAATAATCTGTCGCATCTTCCTCTACCCCTTCAAAGAGAATGGCTCAAGAGGGGAGCGGGACTGCGAGTAGAGGTAGCAGCAGCGAGGAGGACGTCAGTAACAGGTGGTCGCTTCAGGGAACGACCGCTCTCGTTACCGGTGGAACCAAAGGAATCGGGTCTCTTCTTCTCTCTCACTCAAAACTTCGTTCTTTCGTATTGATGGTTTCGATGATCGATCATTCGTACAGTATAAGTTGGGGGGAGGGAACACGTCTCGATTTAGGCATCTGAAAACTGTCAATCTTGAAATCTCGTTTCGATATCATAATTTTAGTGACAGTAGTAGGATTTGTGCACTGGCCAAGGCAATCCGCGACCTAGTTACTTCTTGTCCTAAGCCAGAACAAATCGAGGCAAGTGGGTAGTTTCCACCCTATCCATGCTCAAGAAAATCTTTTCGACCGGAGCGTGCCGGATTGTGTTCCGGTGACCCATCAAGATCTTTTTAACTTGCCTGAGCGATGGCGGATGCTTCTGAATCCGATGCTGCTCAATTCCCCGGATAAAAAACACTTAAAAACAGTTTGCATCGTCACCGCATAGAACTCCATACGATGAAAGTTCCTGGGCATCAGATTCACTGAGGGCTGGTCACATGGAGTTTCTTCTTCTGGCAAAGAAAAGCCCTTAATCCGTTCTAAGTTGGCGATCATATCGTTGTAACATGATTAGGCATGCCATCGTGGAGGAGCTAGCGAGGCTTGGAGCCACCGTGTACACCTGCTCCAGAAATGAAGCCGAAATTGATCAATGCTTGAAAGATTGGAAGAGCAAGGGTTTCCGGGTCGCCGGCTCAGCTTGCGACGTGTCCTCAAGATCGGAGCGAGAGAAGCTGATGCTCGCTGTGTCTACACTCTTCGACGGCAAGCTCAACATCCTCGTAAGTCTTTAAGTCGTCTTTGCTCCTGTGGATCCAATAACATTATCGATAACAAGGTCGCGGATTGTGCTTGTCTTTCAATAGATTCTTGTTCTTGATTTTCATTTATGGTAGGTAAACAACGCTGGAACCAACATATCAAAGCCGACCACAGATTACACGGCGGAAGATTTTTCCTTCATCATGACAACCAACATCGAATCGGCTTACCATCTGAGCCAACTCGCGCATCCTCTTCTCAAGGCCTCAGGAGCTGGAAGCATTGTGTTCTTGTCATCCATCAGCGGCATCGTTTCAGTGAACACCGGATCAATTTACTCTGCCACCAAAGGTAAATGGACATTATTGAAAGTAACTATCTAAACACTATTTAAAATGGAGCTAAACAAATTGTGTCCATTCTCTCTTTTTTGTATCCGAATTGATTGGCAGGAGCAATGAATCAGTTGACCAAGAATTTGGCATGCGAATGGGCTAAGGACAGCATAAGAAGCAACTCTATTGCACCTGGGTTCATACTAACTCCACTGGCCGAGCCTGTAATTCGACCTCCCATGGCTTTAAATTTTCTCTCTTGCTCTTAGTACGTAGATTGTGATCGTGTTTGCCATTGATATGACGTTTAACTCATATGTCGTCGCAGCTACTTAGTGACGAGAAGTTCCACAAGGAGGTGGCAGTCAGGACGCCGCTCGGTCGCCCCGGCAAGCCGAAGGAGGTGTCCTCGTTGGTGGCCTTCTTGTGCATGCCGGCGGCCTCTTACATAACGGGGCAGACCATTTGTGTTGATGGTGGGTTGACAGTGAATGGCTTTTTCATTTCGTAGAGCATGAGTCCGACTTTCTTTTGCCTTTAAGACGTTCAGCGCTCTTTGTCGTCGCACGGGCAAAGAAGTTCATCAACTAATAATGGGCAACATCTCTGAACATTAATGTGTCCATCTATGTAATTTCTTGAACATATACATAAGAAATAAAGGATTGTTGCTTCAATGTTACCCTTATGTTCCCCTTCTCCCACCTTCTGTTCTTACTCCCTACTCCCGCTGTCAAGCCTTTCTCTCTTCTTCTTTTTCCCTTCTTTTCTAGGGAATTTTTATTTTTATTTTTGTGCAATTGCAGAAATATTGGTTCTACTTACTTGACAAGGAATGATTCGCATGGTGTGTCGCAATGAGCCATATGAAAATATAACTTGATCTCGACACATGACTAATGTATCAAATTATTCGTATATGTAATGTGATTTGCCTATAATTTTAATTTTATCAATCGAGTTATCTAATTGTTAATTCTTAACTCGAAATTGACAAAACATGTTTTACAATCTCTATATAGTGGTTATATAAAGGGTTAGAACAGTTTCAATTTATTGTGAGGTTATGATTGATGTTAGATCTCACATGATATCTCTCAATTTTCGAATATACCGCATAGCATTCTCTCAAATCTCAATTGAAGTTATCTAATAATTGTTAATGGACCATTCGAGTGACCAAAAATCAGTCAAGTAATGAATTCGGACACTATGAGTAATGGTATCTTTGGGCGTGTTTCACTTGGAGATTATAGATGAGGGGACATCTCAAGAGTGGACGGATCTTAAAGATTCATAGAAGACATGAGAGAGACTGTCTAAGAATAGACAAAGTACTCGTAACATTCTCAAGTGATCAGTCAAGCTAACGAGCCAAACCTATGAGCAACGTATATTGACCTTGATTAGATTGATGGGAGTCCTTCATGGAAGCGAGATGGGGGGGTCTCAATTCCAGTTACAGAGGTGAAGAGCAGATGACGAAATCTCATTCTCCCAACACAGAGCTTGTCCTTCCGATCAATGGGGGCAGGCGACAATGGGAATGGTGGCTTCGTGTACGCTTCTCACCTTCTCTCACCCCAAGTGTTTCTCCAGCTAGGGAGTACTGCATGCATTCGATGCAGACGAGATCTGGATACGCACGGCAAATCACTCCACCACCTGACAATTACCTCTCTCGCTCTCGAACTCTGACCTCTCCTTGCTACCAAACCTCCACGTAATGACCCTCTTCTTTCACATCTTCGCCAAGATTACCTGAGATCTCACCAAACCAACGCCTGCTCATGGCGAACTCCGATAGCCTGCATGTCTCTTCCTCCCCACCTCGTACCCACCACGCGTCCGCCATCATTGCTCTGATGATAATGACGATTCTTCTCTCTTTCCTCTTGTTGGATGGTCTTAAATCCCTCGCTCTAAAATCCGATTCTAATGGTGAAATTTTTACTCACACTCATGAGTCAACCATCAATCATTTTTCACAATCGATAAGAGATAACCATCAATAATTCGACGCGATGTTCAGACACAATTCTTGACCCGTGTAAACCAGCACTCCCGTCTGGCGTATGTCCCTTGTTGCGCAGTTCAATAAGAGATACTTTAACATGTAATATCGACCAAGTCAAAATGGAAAATAAAAATGAATTTGAAAAGTCAAAGAACTGAAAAGGGAAAGTGGAAATGCCTTATTAAAGGGGAAAAGGAGCATGACAGGGGGCACCCTAGAGGCACCCTAGAGAGAAAGAGGAAATAAAGAAGAGAGAGGAGGAGGAGAAAAATGAAAGAGGCAGAGGGGGTTCCCCAACACACTGCATAAATATCTCGCCAAGTCAGATTTATTTCATTTCGTAACGTCCGGAATAATTTTTGGAATTATGACTCAAATTCCGAATTGTGTGAAATTTGAATTACAAATTTCACTCTATAAGTTGTTAAACTGTGAAATTACAGAACTCGATTCAGAATTACAATTTGCCCAGAACAAATTATTTAATTCGGCACAGGTTATTAACACTAGCAACGACATATTCCCATGCCTATTTTTGTCAATTTTCAGTTTGATATTGGGTTCATCTAAGTGATGAGTCTTCTAATACTTCGAAAGATCTTTTGTTTTTTTAATCATTACTATAACCTCGCTTCAGACGATGTAAAACAATTAAGTTTCTTGCTCAGTAGCTTTGAATACCCACTTCGGTTGAGAGATCGTTAGCACCTAGAGCAATTAAACTTAGTTTAGTCGATTTACAGTTGAGATAGTATAATACTTGATTTTAACGTTGTTCTCATTTACTCGGTAGGATTGCGAGTTTGATAATTCGTGTCACCTCTTATTTGAGTTTGTAAACTCATATTTTAGAAAATGCCAAGAATTAAACATAACATGAGTCATGAAACAGCATTTTTTGTAGCATAGAAGTCCGGATAGAGTCATTACTACCTTTCACTATTTGTGAATGGTTTGAGAACGGTTTTAGAAAATGATACCGTGAGGGCATGTATAATTGTATGGTTTCCGTCATGGAGAAATCATCTGAATTATGGACATTGGAGTAACCAATCAGGCCTTTGGGCTGTATATTTGGGCTGCAAAATACATCGATGACTGATCTTTGAAGTGCCCTTTCGAGCATCACCTGAGGTCGATTCAAGCTATAAAGCCTAAAGATAGATTCGAGAAAGATGAAGAAGATCACGAGGAGCAGCCTCTCCCTTCCAGGAAATGGTTCGGAACCCAAACCGACCGGTGTTAATGTGAGATCCGACACAAAATCAAACTACCGAAGGAAGATTTTGTGTAATTCAGTCTCCGCCCAGAATCTCACCCATCGGAGGCCGAGTTAAGGTTTACCAGAAAATACAACTGCAAGCAACGACTGATTTGTCGTAGTCCAACGCCCAGAATTATCGATCTTTGCTAACGACATTCATCTCTCCGCACGTTGATCTTAGCAAACTGGAGTGCGATTGTGACGTGCATGCGCGACTATGAAGGTCGAGCGTAGGACAAGGTTTGGGAGGCTCTCGGTTTTCACAGTGACTGCTGCACTCAGGTCTGAAGCAAACCGTTTCTCCTCGCGTCCTTCTCTTGCGGGGGAAGCATGGCTGGTGTTTCAATCGTAGGACCGGAACCGGCTTCCGGTTCCAGGCGCAGGTGAAAGGAGCAGATGGCTGAGATCCGCATCCTCCCCGGGGCGCACGACGGCGCGACGGCGGTGTCTCGCACGCTTCACCTCTCTCTCTCTCTCGCCGACCGTTCCCAAACCCCAACGTCCGAGCAGGCGTCGCTCGCTCCCTCGCATTCATTCGGGATCCATACGAGCGCTCCCGACACGCATGGCAAAGTCGTTCCACGGAATCACTCCACTCTTTCCCACTTCTCCTCGACGCTAACGCAACCATAACCATCCACCGAACCAAACGCTGCGAACTCCATAGGCTCACGTGTCTCTCGCTCCCTAACACGTACCCACCACAGGTCCACCATCGTCGCTCTCTCTCTCTCTCTCTCTCTCTCTCACATCCATGAAGACCACGCGTCTCGCATCCAGACACGTTACCTCGACGCTCCTAAAGCGAGCTTTTCCCTCTAGGCGTGACCCGAGAGGTGTCCCTAGCTGCGTGGTTCGGTAAAAGAAAGTTTCAACCACGGTCCCCAGAAGCAGCGCGCCTGGTCTCTCTCTCTCTCTCTAAAACGCTGAGGACAGATGGGAGGAAGACTGACGTGTCGAGGAACCAAAAGAGAGACGGAACGAAATGATTAATCGCTTAACCATGGTCGAGTTAAGCTATCTTTTTTCGGTCGCGTGGCGATCTCGAGCCTCGTCTTCCGTCAACCTCAGGCGGCAGCGCGGCTCCACACGCAACACGTGGACCCTAGTCTTAGGCCTCGCTGAATCGCCGGTGGGACCCGGCTCCACCGTACTGTCCCATCTGTCTCCGCACACGTTGTCCACTCCCGCCTCGACGCGTGTCCGAAGAATCTCCCGCTCGCAATTGCGATCTTCGGCGTAGAAGACTCGCCCCGCTCCGCTTTCTTTTTTATCCTTGTTTTCTCGCCCCTTCCTTTATTTTTATATAAAGAAATTGATTTGGATAGTTGATATTTCTTTTCTTTTTTTGCTCGGATGCTCTGTACGATAATGACGTGAAACGCGGGGGCACTTGTTCAGCGAATGCAAACGACTTTTCCACGATTCTGCCAGATAAAAAAAAGTTTTCTTTTAAAAAAATTAAATGGGAATTTACATATGATGAAATTTCCACGATTGCCAAAAAAAAATTATTCAATTTGCAGCGGACCATGGATCCAAAGGTTAAGAAAATGAACAGGCATATGAAAGCACACGGACCACAATGCGATTGAGTAGTTAATGTGCACCGGCATATGAAAGTAAGGGCTGGAAAGGAAATTCACTATTTATTTCCGTATAGACGGCAAGGGAAATGAATAGTTAGGAGATCAAAGTACGAAGGATTAAGATTCAAAGAGTACTAGAAGTAAGGACTGGAATTTAAAGGAATTATGTTGAAGAGTATTTAAGGATGAGTTCTTTTATTCAATAAATATTTTATATTCCACATCAATTCCAATAAGATTTAACAATCTAAACTTTCGAACGACATTTTATTGATCGGAATCAATAAGATAATTTTTATTCAGGTTCCATTCGTTTCGCGAAAAATGTAACGTTTCTGTAAAATTATTTTTAAGAAATTATTTTCTTGGAAAATGATAATATTTTATAATATTCTATTCGTTTGAAATTTATGAAAATTTTTAAAAATCGATTTTTAAATTTTTTTATATTGTCTCTTTTTTTTGTTTTATATTGACTGGCCATCGGTCACAAGCTACTTTTTTAAAAAGTGTAAAATATTTAAAGGTGAATAAAGAATATGTAAAATGATTTTCGCTTTCTAAAATGCGGAAAATATTTTATTCAATTTTGTAGGTATTTTTTCTATTACTAAAAAATATTTTCATTTGTTATCTTGTTTTCGATAAAACGTACCTTAGAAAATTCGAAAAATATTTTTTTGATTATTATTTTCCTTGAAATGAATGGACCTTGAACATCAGCCATGAACAGATCTTTCTTAAAAGCACGTTAATTAATAAAATGAGCTAAGGACGAGGGCGATCGATTCCACAGACATTTTTCGCAACGGGTTGGCCCGAGCACAACATAAAATATTTATAAAACGAAACACGTGGGAAGGAAGGGAAGGAACTAAACGATCGGGTCACCCATCGCTGATGACGGGTCGGGGCACCCGGGATCCCGCTCCGGTTGGTGGGGGGACACGTGGTGCCCGATCCGGAGACTGCCCCTCTCGCGGGAATTCATCCGCGTATCTTCTTACCGATGGGAGGGGCCGTCAACGATGGGGACGCGTGGTCCCCACATGTCAACCGCCTTCCCCGATACGTGTACCCGTCCCATTGGGCCACGGCATCCCAGGAGAATAAAGCCTCGGTCTTTTTCTCTTTTATTAATTTTCCGAAACCAAACATAAATAAATAATAATAATAAAAGTCTCGCCCCGGATGCAAACGCAAAGGACGCGTGGCACCAACTCGAGGGGATTTGAATTTCCTGGCGAGACGACGCGTGGTGGGGACCGTCCACGTGCCTGGCAGGTAACCCCTTCTAGAGTTCAATATCGCACAAAAATCAATCTAGAAAAAGAGCGGATAAAATTCGTTGTCAAAAGCGGGCGACGCGAAACCAACGAAATAAATTGATGTGAAATCCGAGCCTGATTTAAAAAAAATTAATAATTTTTTTAAAATATCTTCCTTATTTTAATCTCTTTTAATACTTCTGACTAAAAAAAGAAATATTTTCGTTATTAATAACCATTCATGTCCGTACACACATCTTCTGCGGGATAACGATAACCTTTTTTATTATCCCATTTTTTTATGATATATCAACGATTAAATAATTAATTTCTAGAAAGTCAATAGGTGGGGTTTGGGGGGGGGGGGGGGGGTGGGGGGGTGGAATTAATTCATTTTATTCATTGAATAGGTTGGCCCGAAAACAGGTTGCCGGTCATCTCATGATTATTAGTCCGTGGGAAAATTCTCCAGTCCGCCTTCCTTTCGCACCGTAGATGTCCGATTGGGCCACGCATGAGAGAGGGCGGGGTACACGTGGCGGCCTCGAGGTTGGAGAGAGGGTCGTCTGGAGGGAGATGGACGGCTGAAATGGCCTCTCTCCTTTAGGCGGAAGCACGCCAGCGTGACGTGCGTCGGCGAACCTGCCCCCGTCCGTCACGAGACGACCCTTCCTCTTCTTTCTTTCATAGAAGGGGGGAAGCGGAGGGGAGGAAAAGGCAGCTTCTCTTCAATTCTCTCTGCGGAAGTTTGTTCCTTAAGCGTACGTGGAGAACGACGCGGAGGAAGGCCGGGGCATATGTCATGGGATCGATCGTGAACCTCGTCCTCCCTTATGAGCGCTCTTGGGTTCTCTTTCACGTCTTCGTTCTGGTGTTTTAGCATCAAATCTGCACCGAAGTCATTGCCATTTTTGAAGGGTTTCTTTTGTTTTGTCGAACTCTACTGAAGAAGAAGAAGAAGAAGAAGAAGAAGAAGGGGGTGGTGGTAAAGCGAAAGAGAAAGGGAGGAGAAAGGCGATTGCTTTTGCTTTGCTAGTGCTTTCGATGGCGGAGATCTGCTGCGGGGTGGTGAGCGAGACCGAGGCGAACCAGTCGTGCAAGCCGAGCTCGAGGGCGGCGAGGCGGCGGAGGATGGAGATCCGGAGGTTCAAGTTCGTCACTGGCGGCGGCGTCGCCCATCCTCAAGGCAGCGAGACGGCGAGCGGGGGAAAACGGAGGAAGCTGCTCGACGCCGGCGAGAGCCCTTGCTGCTACGATGAGAAGCGCATCGGTGAATTGGAGGACGGGAGATTGGAGCGCAAGGCTGCGTCGATCAGCGATGACTCGGTGAGCCTGATCAGGGTGACGATGATGACGACGGCTCTGAGCAGGACGCTGTCCAGCCCGGCTGCTCTAGAGCTCCCGAACGAGTATCCGAAGTTCGGAGTCTCGTCCATCTGTGGGAGGAGGAGAGAGATGGAAGACATGGTCGCCGTCCATCCTTCCTTCTTTCGCCGGCGCGGCCAGCCCACCACCGAGCTGCATTATTTCGGTGTCTACGACGGACATGGTTGCTCTCATGTAAGAATTTCGGGCTAACTAAATTCAAACAACATCGCCAACTTTTTCATCCATAAAATGAAGTTTTTTTTTTTTTTGGGGTAAAAGCTCTAAAATCCGATCTCTGGGTTTATTCATAGGTGGCAGTGCTTTGTAGAGAGAGGATGCACGAGCTGATAAAGGAGGAGCTGGTGGTGGTCAACAAGGAGGGCGGCTCGGCTCCGGTGGAGTGGAGGGCGGCGATGGAGAGGAGCTTCCGCAAGATGGACAAGGAGGCGATCGCGTGGAACGAGGGCGTGGCGGCGGTGCACGAGAGGTGCAGGTGCGAGCTCCAGTCGCCGGAGTGCGAGGCAGTCGGGTCGACGGCCGTCGTCGCCATCGTCACTCCCGACAAGGTCATCGTCGCCAACTGCGGCGACTCCAGGGCCGTGCTCTCGCGCAAGGGCAAGGCGATCCCCCTCTCCTCCGATCACAAGGTCGGCATTACTCTCTATCTTTCTGCGAATCATTGGGCGACTCCGGAATAATGAACGGCCTTCGGAATCTGCTTATTTTATCTGCGCTGAACCCGATTCTCTAGACGATGTCCTTATTTTGAAGGAACGAGGATTCATGCGTGTGTATTAGCTTGATAATATTAAGAATTCATACTTTAAATTAAGTAAATTGAACTGACTAATTAACCACGTTGGCGAATTATAACGGGGGTGATTTATGGCAGCCGGATAGGGCGGACGAGCTGAACCGGATCCAAGAAGCGGGTGGTCGGGTCATCTACTGGGACGGGCCTCGGGTCCTCGGAGTTCTCGCAATGTCGAGAGCCATTGGTAGGTTTTCATCGGGCGGCGCATGATGATGGGGCCGTCCTCTTCATTTTTGAATTCCTCCATTTCACGGAGAACATGTTTAAGTTTCGTTCGGTGCAGGCGATAACTATCTGAAGCCGTACGTGTGTTGCGACCCGGAGGTGACGGTGATCGAGCGTACGGCCGACGACGACTGCCTGATCCTCGCGAGCGACGGCCTGTGGGACGTGGTCTCGAACGACACGGCGTGCGGGGTGGCGCGCATGTGCCTGAAGGGGAAGATCCACGCCCCGCGGGAGGACGGGGCGGCGGAGCCGCCGCTGCCGCCTGCGGGAATGGGCGGGGAGAGGGTGGACAGGGCGTGCTCGGACGCGTCGCTGCTGCTGACGAAGCTGGCGCTGGCGAGGCACAGCACGGACAACGTCAGCGTGGTCGTGGTGGATCTCAGGAGATCTTGCTAGCACGTAGAGCTCACCCTTTCTTTCTTTATTTTTCTCTTTCCCTCTTCCATGGCTCTTATGCAAAAATTAAATCTCGAAGATCGGAATTTGTTAATTGAAAGGAGAATGGAATTACCAGTAGCTCGTCTGTAATATTGCCGGGTGATTTCCGGAAACGAACTCCGACGAGGATCTCTTGATGGAGCAATGAGCTGACTTTTTGTCAGTCACGAAACGTGGAAGAGGTGGTCGGCGGTCGCTACTGCTAGGGACCTTTGCCGGTCCCTTTGTCTTTTTTCCATCGATTGCTCCTAAGTTTACTCGTCGGTCTCTGCCTTCCATCTTTTCATCGAGGGGATCTCCGAAATGAACAGAATGGGTACGAGGTGGATGATACGCATGAACATGTTGATTTGCCCAGTAGATTTGCAAAGAGAATAGTTTATATGTTTCATTCCATTCGGTGCCTTTTGACTGACGTTTTTCACATGGGAGGGGTTGTTGAGTTCCGATGGCTCTGGAGAAGGAAAGCTACTTCCAGCCACGATGTCCATCAGCAGGAGTTCTAGCTCCTAAAGAACGAGTTTCTGAAGTTTACGAGGATGAGGACGACGCGATGACAGCACTTGGGAGCAGCTGTTCAGGTGACCATGGAAGGCCAAGAAATGTGGCCGGTCTTCCGAAATCCGATGCATCTTGTAAAGATGCGAAGGTTAAGGCTTTTTTGGCGTTCATCAAAAAGACATGCATAGCTGAAGGAAATCCAGGATGTTCCCATGCGATTAGGTTACGCCTTAGCCAAACCTCCCAAACTTGATAAAATCTGAAAGATGTGACCTTACGGAGCATTTCATGCGGAAGGCTTTCACTTGCTTTGAAGAAAGTTCAAAGACTTGTTCCCAGTGAGTGAAGATGATGCAATGAATTCCTTGAATCTGAAGGAATTATTATGGCCAGAAAGAAGGCGCTTCCTTTCTTCGGCGAACCAGTCCTTCCCCGAAATGGAACAGGACAGTTGAATTTCAAGAAATTTGTCTGATGAGGACGACAAGGGTCGAGCTGATTCCGCTTCAACACTAGGACACTAGAACCTTGACGTAGACCTCTCCGGGAAAGGCCCTCTACATCCGAAGCCGTCTGTGGAAATTCCCTCGTCCTTGAAAAACATGATTTTTAAAGCATTTTTACGTACAGCAATGGACTGTTCCCGGTGAGGAACTTAAACTCATACATTTGATTAACGACACGAAATGCAAAATTGTCTGAGTGAACAGACTCAGCTAAGGTAAAGGTCCAAAGCCTATGCAAACAGGTCGGCGGCCACACAACCCCATGGATGCAGAAAATAGGAGAGGCACAACTAGTTCACAGGAAGCTTTCCACTGATTCCACATCACAGATGATACCGAAAATGAAGGAACAACTCTGCCATGAATATGATGCACTAACCAAAAAGAACCTTCCTCTGAGGTCACTACAACCATACAGCCACCTCCAATTTCGAGTATCTTAACAGAATTTTCCTTCACTACATTTCCTTGCCGGAATCTTCAACATGACCAGACTTCAAGGCCTTCAACTTTCTGTACCCCTTGTCAGTTCCGAAGATCCTGGCAAAATATAGATAAAACATGCCACCACTCAACAACAAGGCTTTAAATAATCAAGGACTTCATGATCAACATCCTTATAGAAAAGCAAAGCCCTGACCCAACAATAACGACTGATCAAGAGAAATTAACTACAATCAAGATCGTGTGGTTAGGAGGTGAACAAAGCACGCATATCTCTGCTGCATGCAACAACTTATGTATTGTGTCCAAACAATGTGCTGTGCGCATCTTACTTCCAATCGAGACAATAGCAGAATAAAAATTTTCTTTGATTAAATACTTAATTCAATTACGTCATTTACACAGAGTACATCATAAGAGTTGCCAATGAAACATCATCATCATCTAAGCATCGTATAAAGCTGGCTAATTCTAAATTATTTGCAGTCCATTTCTACTCAGGAAAAGACACAATAGAAGGATGTAGACAAGTTCTGATACAGGAAAAAGTCTCTCAACAAACAACAATAGACAATGAGTTCCAAAGGAACTTTGGTTTTTGAGAGGTTGATAACACTCGACGCAGAAGAAACGTACATTCCTAGAGAGTGCAGCAGGTTACACAGGCCCAAATTCTCTGAAGGAATGATTCCAGGGTCAATATGACACTTCAGGTTATCATGCACAGAAGGCAACTTAAACTATTAAAGATTGACCCTACAGCATTTATGGGATAAATTTACATACGTGCCAATTAAATAGGAAATGGGAACAGAAAATAGTTCGGATCTGCTTCGGTTAACTCATCCTTTTTACGTTTTTCTTATTGAAATCTTGCGGCAACTTTTCGAAAGCTGGAACACTTAAAACTTCCAGAAAAATGCAAAGGCTGACCTGATATTTTTTCAGAATTGATATTTTAAATTTTAGCAGGAAAGCACAAAAGCGCCTTCTGCTTTTGCTTAAAGTAAAACAAATAAAGCCCGAAGAGTCTGTTATAACTGCAAACAGCTCTTGCCGTTAAAAGAGACAAGATTTTACATATGTAGCAAGTAGTAAATGCAGCCAGCAAAGCAAATTAGGTATAAAAGATAATGTTACCTCGCAAAATTTGATATAGCAATGTCATATCATCCTTTTTTACTCATTTATGTAAGCCTTTTCCCACTCATTAGATTCATGAACAACCATAAGAATGATAGGACAAAAAAAAATCATATGGCCTCACAACAAGCATGAAGTTAAAAACTCACCAATCCATGTACACAAAGGTTGATGCGTAGTTTCCAGACTTGGTATACAGCAAGCGGTGGTGGTAATCATGAAAATCAGCACTGAAAGACACATGAAAGAGATTTTTCAAGCAAAAAGGTCAATGCGGGAGCAACTCAATACAATACATAATGAAGAGAGTGGCAAGATTCTAACTCATACCCCCCATATATTGGCAAGAAGTTTGAAAGGCTCCATGGGAAATGGTAACCGCAATGAGCTTCAACTGTTTCCAGCACTCTGACTACCATCCATAACCATAAAGTCATCAGATGGGGCCCAGTAATGGCAGGACCAACAATGGTTGCAAAACCGAGAAACAATATCTCAGCAGGGTGTGCATACTCAGAAGTCAGTCCAAATGGCGTGGCATATCTGTGTTAATATGAGCACAATCACATATTTTTCCAAAGAAAGGGCTAGAGTAAACTGTGAAAAATCATTGCTTACTCATGGTGAACACTGTGAACATGCTTGTACAGCCATTTTGTATGTAGAACCCTGTGGCCCCAATAAAATACAAAGTCCTCAAGGATGAAGTAGAATATAATCTGCGTCAACACCGTCTTCCTGCAACATCCGAACAAGGAAGTTGGTGGCTCCTCAAGTAAAGGTACAAATAGATGGTAATGATGCATTCCAACCTTGAGGACTACTTCAAACAATGTTGCAGTAAAAGAACATTTCACATATAAAGAACCTAAAAATACCAGGATGGCAGGGGAAGACTACTTCGCATGCCCATGAATCTGAAGACTGGATAGGAGAAAATCATCACTGGCAGGTTTACACACAGATGGTACAGTACCAGACGAGTGATGCATTTTTCCTGAGCGGCAGGAGTGTTATTCTTCGGCTGCACAAATTGATAAACTCCATCAAGATGGAAGAAGAAATAGGGAAATCCATAGACGACACAGACTAATTTGATAAGTAAACTTGAAGGTACTACTCAAACAGACATGACCAGGACTTCCGACACAAACTTCAAGTTTAATAGCAGAAACCTCTGTGACCAGAGAAATCAGGTTGTCAATGCTTTAGCTTATACCATTCCTGTTCCCTCAATATTGCTAATCAAAATATTTTCAACCATCACAAATGAAAACTTATACCACAGGCAACAATCTTATCTCTAACCTTATAGCTTCAAAATCAAGTACATAACATCTAAATGATAAGCTCTTTGATCTTTACCAAAAAAAAATGAAAAGCTTTCGATAACTTTTATTGTCCATGCTTTTAGACATCATACTAGCAGAGACACATTCAAAATTATGGATAAGCAATCTTAAATGAACATGAAAACTGTTTTACTCCTTACAAGGTTGAATGCCACAAACATACATAGATCCACATCTTGGCAAGCATCTTTTGCAAAGATGGCCTTTTAAAAACTGTACAGTAGTTTCATCAGCTGTCTACACAAGATCAGCACTTACAAATACATGTCAAAAGCTGGAATAAAGAATTTTAAAACAAGAGCAAGTGTAGTATCATCAAGGCAAGAGGAATAAAGACACAAGACAGAAGACTTTGTCAAAAAAGCCCAACCTGTATTTTGTACTTGCTTAACCATCCTGCCCGTTCAAAATATATAAAAGGCAGTCCTGATAAGAAAAACACACTTTCATGAAGAAAGAAACTCCCGAGGCAGGCCAACTGAAAGTCGCTGAAATGTGTCACCAGATACTGCATAAAAAGAAAATAAAGAATGAACATCAACTTATGCCCAACAGGAGGCTGAATAGAGGTAGGAGAAAAACTGAAGGCAGCAAGTGTTTCTAAGATATGAGCAGTACTTTCTTCTCATGCCAATACTGCGAGGGATACTTGTCAAAGACAACGAATTAAGGGGAGCCAGAAAACCAAAGAATTAAAGCTTTATCATCGCCTAATAACATGATAAACAATAAGAACAACAAGGAGCAGATACAGATACAGAGAACCAACGTTGATTCAGATTTCTATTGATTGCAAAGTCAATAAATATGGGCAATTTTCTCCTGCAGTCGACGATTAGCTAGGCCAGGGAGGAAGATAGAAGCTAAAAGATTGCAAGACAATGATCTTGATAAGAATTGGCACCAGAAAGACTTTAAGACTTTGGATTTGTGTGACTGGATCTGTGGACAAAGAAGGTGCACTAGCGATATTTTAGTTGCTTCAGATATATCTAAGCTCCCCAACGTTTTTTCCAGTTACCTTGCCTAATAGAAATTTTGCAAATAGAAAACCAAGGAACATATCAGGATGAAATGCAGACGTGCAGACTTTCTACAATCTAAATTCTCATCAGACAAGCAGAGAACAACCAAAAATCAATAGAGAAGGCCTTCTCTTCATTCATGTGCCCCAAAAAGTGCTCTAAACCGTGTCAACCTTTGATATAGGGCCTGCATGTTCATTTAATTAACATTATGAAGGGTCTTTAAGCCCCAATCCGCGGCGCCAATGCTAAGAACACATCTTCGAGGTAGATGGACCTTTTCCGAAAGCAAATTAAGGGGACAAGAAAGCAGAGGAACGAAGCAGAGTTCCCAGAACGAAGGGCCTCAGAAGATACATTCATGATTGCCCAGGGTCCTCACGTCCAGTGGCGGACACTGGTCGTCCACCAACCAGAGTCAAACGAGCTACTCGTACTCATGGAACAGCTAGAGAACAAAAAAGGGTCAAGGATCTAATCGGACTACAATTGCCCGAGTGTTCAAAGGAGTCCCACGAGCGCTACTGCTAGAGAGACGCAATCACAACGCACCAAAAAAAAAAAAAAGGACACAATCCGACACCGCCAAAGGCATCCCCACATTTCGCAGTCCAATGCCGTCCCGACACCTCAAACACTCTGGCAGATAAAACCTCCCCTCCCTTCGGTCGAGAAACCGAGGACCCACGACTCTGATCCATCCCTTCCTCTCCGGAATCAACGAAACGAGCGCGAACGGTGCAGCCTGAATCAGAGCCCAAAAGAGAAGAAAGAAAGGGGGAAAAAAAACGTCGTTGCCCACGACGCGAGCAGATCCAGACGCAGCCCGGGAGCGGGAAAAGACCAAACTGAAAGCTAGAGAAACAGGAAGGAAGGAAGATGGGAAAGAGAGAAACCCCGCATACAGAGGACGGGCAACAGAGAAAGCGATGGGGGGAGAAAGCGAGGGAGAGAGTACCAGCCAACCAGATTCGATGATTGAAGCCATGACGAGGAAAGAGAGAGCAGGAGCGACCGGGGCTTGAAAAAGGCAAATGCGTGATGGTGGCAGCCAGCGCCAGCGAGTGAAGAACTGAGGGAGGGGGAAAGACAGAGACAGAGAGTAGTAGTAGTAGAGAAACGACGCGAGACGAGACAGACTGTCAAAGGTGGGGCGAATCTGAGGCCTTTTGAGATAGTAAAAAACACAGACACAGAGAGAGAGAGAGAGAAGCGAAAACGACGAGTGAACGTGAGCGTTCGCCGACGTGGCCTCCTCCTCCTGCCTTCAATACGATATTAAATATCAGAATCCCCTCCCCCTACTTATTGACCTTCCATCTCTCCCCTCTGCTGTCCAGATCTTTCCTTCTCCTCCCTTTCCTTCTCCTCACTTTCCTTTCTTTCCTTTTCTTATCTTTCCTTCTTTTCATCGCTCGGCTCCACCAACCTCACATGGCTCTTCCGCTCCGACGGCGACAGCGACACACCGCACGGGCGGGGTCCCGTCACCCCATTCTCGTCGCGAATCCATTCCACCTCGTGCATCGGGGGAAGTGAAAAGTAAAACATGTACGTACACAGCGGGGGGAAATTCCGGAAAGCAACCTCAGATGTCACGCGTGTGCCCCCCAAGCCCAAGCGATAGCCGTCCTCGAACGACCCCCTCCAGATGCTCCGCCGTGCTCCGAGGACTCCTCCCGAAACCGTGGTCCGCCGTGTTTCCAATGATCTCCGCCGCCTCACTGCCACCTAAGATCAAAGGTGCTCTCTTTGAAGAGAACACCTTCCAGTTGGTCCGCCGTGCTTCCGGCGCTTGTCTCGAGCCACCCTCCAGATGGTCTTTGCCGGGTTCGCAAGAGGAGAATGGGAAACCGGGCCGCCATATTCACTCAATCGAGCGCGAGGTGGACTTGGCGTGCATGGTGGACTTGGCGTGCATGGTTTCACGCGAACACAAGATAAAAATCATGTGAACTCGCAAGAAAGATAGAGAAAAAATCATGGCATAAAGAGTACCGTGCTTATGATCCGTCAACCTTTTCTTCCGTCACATACGATCAGCTGAGTCATGATATCTTTCGGATAATTTTATGTTTGCAAAAATTGAAGCGTGAGCTCGAATCTAAATTAAAATTCAATTACCAAACTAGATTATCGAATTGATTCTTGATTTGATCTAAGAAATTGCATTATGAATTAATCGACGAGTCTCGTCTTGGTATTAAAATGTGTCAAGTCGATGTGGACCCTTGAGAAAAGATAGTGCTCGATCACGATTTCTGCAACCAGTTCCGGCAGTCCATGTGGCTTTGCAGGTGATTACACAATTATGGGCGATTAACCTTTGACAAAAATACTACATTTGACTCGGTGGGCAGACATCACGTCCGATGTCACCCGGGACGAACGGCCCTCCAATCTTCGGTAAGTTCGAATTTTACTCTCCCACGGTCAAAGCTCGACCCGGTTTGACCCCTTTCTTTTTTGAATTTACAGGAATCGAGATAATTGTTCAGCAATCTTTGAATATTTCACCTTTTGAATTTGAAAAGAAGGTAATTCAAAAGCACTACGTGCGTACCTCGTATCTTCAATTTTCGTGCTAATGCAAATGCATATCCCAGAATAGATTGAATCATTTTAAATGGATTCTCCAATTATCTATTTGCGTCTTTCTGTTATGGGGCTTGAGTGATGGTGGAGAAAGGATAAGGCTCTTGTGGCTATGGCGATCGAAGCCACGACGTTCGTGGACTGGCGCGGTGAGGAGGGTCGAAGGGAAGACGGCGGACCGCTGTCGTCTGAAGGCCGCGGTTGGCTAGAGATGAGATCCCGGGGAGGCCATGAGCGACGATGGTAGCGGAAGCTAGCGCTGCAAGGGGGATCGTGGAGCGGGTCTGTTGCTAAAAGCCCGATTTACGTCTCGATTCGAACGCACAAGATTGGATCAATTTGCTATAGAGACGAGTAACGTCGAATTCAATCTAATCTAATCTAATCTAATGCATTTGTACAGCGATCGAGAGATCCTCCTATTGCCCAACCAAACGAGCGACGAGGCTACATTGGATCGATCCATTTATGCCCAGACGCATCTTATCTATTATTGTACACGACCCAAAATCTGCCCAACATCACATGAACGAGTGCCTAAGGCGACACCACACACAGATGGGCACGCGCTTTCAGCTCAACTCTGGTCGACCAAATCAGCCGCCGCCCCCGCCGCCGTCCCCCTGGGACATGTAGACCGCCCCTATGAACATAGCTCCCGAGGCGCCACAACCGTCGGCGCTGGCAGCTCCATGATGGTTGACCGCAACGTGATGGCCGGCACCTAAACCGGCGTGGCCCTGGCCTCTCGGGTTGCGAGGTCGCTGATGGGGTCTACGATCGGATGGTGGGGCCGTCCTCAGCGGCTGCCGATTGCGCGGCTCGCTACGCCCGGTCTTGCCGCGGTGATCCGGCTTCCCTATGCAGAAACACAAGTTCAAGCCCTTCATTTCAAGAAGAGACTCGAAAACGCAGAGGATTTCCTACATATATAGAGAGTACCGGCGAGGCTAATTATAGATAGACGAATTCAATCACAAATGCTGCTTGTCATTAATGTGTACCACACTTTGAATGTGCGGTGATCTAACAATCCAATCAGCTCATGACCGGACGTGGGGCGGCGTTTTCATTGCTTTGTACTTTGAACGAACATTGTGATTTTGTCTAATTAGATATATATTTATTTAATTTTCCACCTTTCCTTTTTACTTTCTTCAAAATAATAATAATAATAATAATAATAATAATAAAGCATATTTTTTACCCCTTTTTTATTTAGTGATATGGTTGTAATGCATCTTGCGACAGACACCCATTTTATCGACCTTATGAAAAGATTTCGCCATACTGAATTAAATCAAAATTACACAACGCTTCGATATTATTTCTTCTTTTTATATCGCGCGACTGATCATGTAAAGCAAATTAGATAGAACATCTTGTGGATCGTTAAAATCACGAACTCTTTTTTTTCCCCCTTTTCATTCAGCAAATAGTTTAGATGTTTATTTGACTCGATGCTGTGATGCAATAGAGACAACTCAAGTCGTACGTGATGAAATATACAATGAGTTATGATAATAACAAAAAGAATCTAATATAAAAATAAAAATCTGAGAAGGCGAAAGGGCAAAAGTGTCTGAGCCCGGGTTCGAACCGGGGACCTCTAGTGTGTGAGACTAGCGTGATAACCGACTACACCACCCAGACGGAATGCAACGAGCTTCTGTCCAAACCATATATGATAAAAAGATACGATAACTGCAGCGGCTCATCTCCATATCCTTACCGTTGTGTGGCTGGGCGAGGTTCGCCCTTACTTGCGACTGGATTGTAGGTGACGACGCTGGACTTCGATTGCCATTAGCCGACATTGGCCAGAGTGGTCGATTTCGGCTCCTTTTCGTTCCCGAATTCTCGAAGCAGCCGCGATAGCAGGAGGGCACCTCCGTCTTCTGCTGAACAAACTCTCTGCTAGGCTAGAAGGGATGAAAACGCCGAATAGATTGGCGCTGCTGTGTCGCAGTAGGGCGATTGTAGTTAGAACCCGTAAACATAAAGCATGAATGCAGAGTGAAACCGAGAAGCCTCGGTTAACCGACATTCTTTCATCAGTCACCGTCGCCTCTAATCTAGAGAGGTGGAAGACACAAACGAAGAAGGATTGATTTTCCACAATGGTATTATGATTTATGAGTACAGAAAAGCTATACAAGTAAAATGTGTGTTTCGAACGGTACATCAAGTCGCTCTCTCCTTGTTCTCAGACAACCCTGTGTATGTAAATCATGATGGGAGGGAAAGATTGAATTTGTTGTCAAATGTAAGCTCCAGACGCCCTTATTCCTTCATTTATGGCTCGAACTTGATCAAGTTTCCGCGACCGTTCTGGCATCCTAAACTAAACTTTTGCCTCCTGTTAGAGAGAGTTTATTGAATGAATCGTGCCCGGCAGCTACCAATAATCCCTGCAGGAGCATACCCCATCTTTGAAATGGTGAAAACGATTCACGTCGCGGACGAGGATCTCTCTCTTTGTATACTTGGAAATGAATTTCGTCACAGAGTGACAGTCTTCGCACAACCTTAGGTTCTTGGTAATCCGTATCGTTTCCCCCTTAGCGCTGTTGATGAGTCCAAAGGCCACGGCTAGTTTTTCACTGTGCCCCAACAAAATGCGTTCCTTCTCCTCCAGATCAAGATCGTAATGCACAATTTCGGTTTGTGGCACGTAGCCTTCTTCCTTCATTTCCATCGACAACTTCAGCAGCAAGGCATGGAGCTGCTCAATCTGTGGATTCAATTCATCGACTGAAGCAAAGGAATATATCTTCCTTTTGACTTCAGTCCAGCTGCGACCGGGGACCTTTTGCAGTCTCCGAGCCTCTAAAAGTTTCTTCACTTTGCTCACCCCATCCCACATCTTGGCCTCCGCATAGATATCGGCCAGGAGAACATAATTTCCAGCATTCATGGGTTCGAGCTCGAAAAGCCTTGCGCTCGCTCTTTCTGCAAGCTCGACATTGCAATGAATCCTGCATGATCCAAGGAGCGATCCCCAAACTTTAGGTCCCGGTTCAATCCGCATCTCTTCTATGATTTTGGCTGCTTCATCTAATCTATTTGCCCGGCCAAGAAGATCCACCATGCAAGCATAATGCTCCGCACTAGGGAAAATCCTATGTTCCCTTACCATCGAGTCAAACAACTTCTTCCCATCCTCGACAAGCCCTGCATGGCTGCAGGCTCCTAAAACACTAACGAAGGATACGGGACTCGGTGAGATTCCACTGATGATCATCTCATTGAAGACCAGGATCGCCTTCTCTCCAAACCCATGAACCCCATAGCTCGAGATCAATGAATTCCAGGAAACTACATCCCTCTCATCCATCTTATCAAAAACTCGTTGAGCTAGGTCAAGCTTACCGCATCTTCCATACATTGTCACCAGAGCACTAATGACCGGCAAGATCGAGTCTAGACCTCTTCGCAGAATGTATCCATGAATCAACCTACCCTGCTCCAGTGCAGCAAGCGAAGCACAGGCTTGCAGCACGCTGACCATTGTCACAGAATTTGGAAGCAAATCATGGGTCTCAAGCATCATCTCCCTGAAAAGTTCCAGAGCTTCAAAAGGCATCCCATTCTTAGCATAACAAGCAATCATAGCACTCCAAGAAACTACATTCTTCTCTGGCATCTCACCAAACACAACTCCAGCGCATTTCACGCACCCAAACCTGGCATACATGTCTACCAAAGTAGTCATGATATGAACATTGTCCCGGTACCCATGCCGCAGAATGTGGGCATGAATCTCCCTTCCCTTTTTCAAAAGCGAGAGGCCGCCTTCCGAAACTACGCATGCTTTCAATACATAGGTGTACGTGAACCTGTCCGAAGGAACCCCGACCCGGTTCATCCTTCTATACAAGTCAATGACCTCGTGCCCCTGACCCGCCAGGGAGAGCGCCCTAAACAGCGCGTTCCAAACATATATAGTTCTCTGGCGGGTTTCATCAAACACCTTCCGGGCGTTCTCGATGGCGTCCAGCTCAGAGTACATGTTGATGAGCTTGGTCGCCAGGAACGGGTCCTGGTCGAAGCCATTCTCCAAAAGATGGCGGTGAACGACGAGGCCGTCGGAGAGAGAATTCCCGTGGGCGCAAGACAGGATCAAGAGCTCGTAGGTGCGCTGGGTGGGGTCGGGCTCTTGAGAGAGGACGCGAAGCGCCTGCTTCAGTTGGCCCTTTTTGCACAGATGCTGGATCACTCGGTTCTTATCGGCGGTGGCCGTGGAGGTGGAGATGGCGGGATTAGATGCTAAGGAGCAGAGAGGCGGTCTGCAGGAGCCGCGAGTGGCTGTGCACTTGAGGTGTTTGCCGAAAGGAGGAGGAAGGGGCTGTTGAACGGTTTGGGGAGACTGAAAAGCAAACATCACACGAGAGCGAGAGCGAGAGAGGTGGGTCGGGGAGAGAGCAGGAGCGACCGGGGCTTGAAAAAGGCAATGGGATGGTGGTGGCGGTGGCGGTGCCTCAAGAACTGAGCGGGGAAGATAAAAGAGAGAGTGCACTGATTTTTAATTTTCTTTTAAAATCCTTGCCGTTTATTTTAGCAGACGTTATGTCCAAAACGACGATGTATGACATCCTCGTCCGTGCTAAACATTTGGTACGCTTTGGCCCCCGAAATTCGTTCCTCCTTTCACTTTCTTTGCTCAAAAGGCAAAAATTTATCAATTTAGCCCCTGAAATCTGACGAGTTCAAAGAATATTATGAGACTAAACTTGACGGGATTAATAGCATCAAGCTTCTGACCGTTCCCTCGTGATACGCCGATCAGATGGTAAACTCGTCTCTCACAATAATTAAGGTAATGTGCTCGGTATGCTTTGAACCTTCCATCTTCAATTTGAAGAACGAAAACTCACTGTTATATATCTCATCGATAACTTGTATTTCGATTTTAAAATGACTTAAAGAATAATGGGACAGATGATTTATAACTTTTGATCAAACATGCAATATAATTTCCAAAAACTTTAAGTTTATTCAATTTGATCCATAACCTTTATTTTGATATAAAATTTTGTATTTGAACTTTTAATTTATTCAATATAATATTTAAACTTTCGGTACCCATTCACTTAGCCCCCAAATTATATGTCCAATTTTATCCTTGAGCTTAAATTAATGAAACGACGACATTAAATATTTTCCCAAGGACTACATTAAATATGTATAAAAAATTCAAAGATCATGTTAAACTAATTTAAAAAAAAAAACGATCATATTGCACATTGGACTAAAATTTATAGACTGTATTGAACAAATTTAAAATGCCAAAATCATCACACAGCATATTCCGATCAAAGTTAATGGAACTTTTTTGTCATTTATCCTAACTTAAACGTAACAATTCACTAGCTGACGATACTAATGGATTGTAGCACAATTAAAAACCAGTGCCATCTTCCTACAGAAAGGAGAAAACCGAACTCACTCTCCAGTACATTAAGGAAACTTCCATTCCTTCTGTTGTATAAGCAAAAATACAGAATTTCATTCCACTGTGCAACAGATGAGCAATTGAAGTTCTCTTACATTAAATCAACTAGAGCAACCTAGTAGAAACCAGGAAGAACTATGCAAATGAGATGGGACAACTGGCCAGTATAGGCAGGCAGTGACATTAGCCACATGGCCATCTCGGCAGTTCGCATGCCCAATCAGCTATTAGCAATTTGACGAACAACATCTACGATCAATTGTCCCCCAGCCCAGAATAATTCAGCCATTCCAGAAAGAAACAATATGCCTAGAAACTAGGCTAACTAGCAAACTGTAAAATTACTTTCCTCGGTAAATAGGCGGGCATTCAGCGACATAAATAACTCACCATAAAATGCCAGTAAATACCAGCCAACCTAGACAGAGTTTTGATAGAGCATGCCAAGAGGAAGTCTTTACAAGAACAGTAGACATATGATACAACCAATAGGCTTAGACATTCTACATCGCAGACATTCAGCTCCCTCACAAACAAAATGGAGGTCATCTTTGTTAGGCGGCAGCAGGATCATTTATGACACCCAAGAAATCATCCTTAATGGTGCCAATGCAGAACTGAAAACAACAAATCAACAAAATATCAGCTGCGCTAGCTTGAATTACACGTATATCGGTTGACCAAGACATAATCCAATGCATGCTGATATGCCACTACTAAAGTTGCATGATATGTGCAGTATCGACCTATTAATAAATTCCACTTCTTTGGTAAGCATGATTCCAGAATTTTGAGACTTGAGAAAAAAGAAGGAACTAGATTTTCCAATCATCTTATTTGTCAGAGAGATTATCCTTCCAGGGAGAAGTTCTCAGTCACTCAAGCGGGCCTTCTGACTCCTCTGAAATTCTAAAGCTAAAGGAGGGCACTCATCAAAAAACACATTCCTAATGAAGAGAACCCTCGGGGACGAAAGCAGCTACTATGGCCCTCCATTAGTAGCAGAGTTGACTATGACTCTGCCATGCTTCTTCAAGCAAAACTTTCAGCAGATGAAAATTGGAAGGGCACTTGCTAGATCTGCAGAAGTCTGGATGACATTAGAACTAAGCCTCTAAAAGCAAAATGGGAGATGCCAATGGCCCTTCCGGGCATCCTAAGTATTATCTTATCACTTGGTGACAATTTTTGTGGTTCATGCTTCCGTTTCTCCAAGAATATATACACAAGTGGGAATTGGCATGTTAGCTGCAGCATGCAGTGTCCACTAAGAACTACATCAAAGGATGGCATTCCTTGACTTAGTTATCAAACTATAGAAATGCGGGCAATTTGCTTTAAAATAAGTTTTAGTGATCAAAATAATATATAAGCTATCTAAAATTCTAAAGCCAAAGCTTTCTCAGTCCTCTCCTGGAAACCTGTTTTGATAAAGCAGGTAGTTGCCACTAAGGCAACTAATTATCTTACCGCTTCTAAGCAAACTATCGATCAAGGTTAAGTACATGATAGAAGAAAGGGAGTATAGGGTTAAGATAGAAAGCCATACTATTTCTGTCGCATCTACACGAGTCCCAATTATCTTTAGTCTTACTTCGCTGTCCTTCTGGATTTTTACCTGAAAGAAATCATAGAAAACATCAACAATGATCTAAACCTAAAGACATAGTTTGATCCTTTGAGAAACATACCGATCCATCTGATGTTGTATAGTTTGGCATGTCTCCAGATTGGAACTCCATGTCATCTGGTATCAACTGAAACTCAAAGGTGATGATTCAACAGCATAAGTAGTTGAAAATAAAAGGAAAAGACATATAACTAGACGAGTAGTTCTATCCCTCTTAACTTGACTAAACATTTTAAATGCATGAGGAAGTAAGAAGCCATAGAAATCGGTTCACAAAAACTCACTGGATTTTTTGTTTTTTAATGACCGAGGACTCCACCACGGGTCCCCATGCCTGGACGGCACCGAAAGGCCAGAACCCTATATTTTGGGGGAAACTAGCACAAGACTCCAACACCATGTCCCTCACTTAAAAAAAAGAACCTCGCTGGATTTTTTTTTTTTTTTGGTAAATAGAACCTCACTGGAATTAATTACCACAAGAACGCATAAAAAGACTCTCAGAAGCAATAGCTCAAGCAACTTAGTGACTTACGTGGTTTGAAACAAAAATCTGAACTGGACCAGCCTCGGCAAAAAAACCCATCTGTGTAAAAGACAAGGTTAAGAATCTTCACAACTCTATCTTCAGAGTACAGGATCATTACTAAATATGAATATGAAAAAGAAGTCTGTGACCTTGTTCACCATTGTGACAACAGCCTCTAATATTTCTCCTTTGAAGGGCCTAAACACAACGCACTGGTACTTCACAGGGAATGTCACATACCCCGTCCCTTCTCGAATCAATCCTTTCCCGATGTTCTCTATACCAGTAATCGCCACCACAAAACCGTGCCTACCACTATACCAAAGAAAGCATCACATGATCCTGCAGTGGTGAAGTAACAAGACATCCCTCCGATGGCCATGCCTCTACTACGTCAACGTTAAGCATTCTAAAAATGGTATAATCACACCCAATCTTGCTCTAAAGGAAAGAAAAGGAAGCAACAGCAACATAAACGAGAGAGTGGGCGGAGGAAAAAGAAAGAACTTTGACCATCCGTTTAGCATTCAATCACAAGAAACATTCCCCGTGATGAGGAATTGGCAAGATGCTCCTCTTGGAAATCAAGGAACACGTTTAAATTGAAAAACCTAACACTTGACAGCAGCAAAGCACCTTCAAGTGCCCCATTTCTGTACTCCTACATGTTAATTGTTTCTTTGGAGGCACACAGAGCAGAGGGTGCAAGGGGCAACGAAAATCGAAGCCCCTCGCGAGTCAAATTCCACAACCCTATGCAGGAATTGAACACTGCTTACAGAACGCATCGGACAGGAATCGATAAAATTGGAGACTGATGCTGAAACTACGCGACAAGGGACAGAAACTCATAGATTAAGGAACTAAAACAAAAGAAGGGTCGATGGAAGAAGAGAACCTGCAAGTTCCCTCGACGTCCTTCATAAGCTTGGCAACGAGGTTGTCGCGGAGGTTGCGACCGAAGAAACGAGGGTGGAGTTGCATGTTCCTCTCCAAAACGATGTGGAAGAACATCTTTCCTCTTCCTCTCCCCCTCTTCCGACAGAGATCCTACAGCAGACTCGGGGGCAGGGCAAAGAGTTTCGCTCGGCTCAGCAAATGGACGGCGGCGGTTCCGGCCGAGCTCGTTGCTTCGTGAAAACCCGGATCCGATGCATCCTATTTTATGCTGCCCTTGGCTTTCCATAAGAGGGAAACAGCAGCATTCTTGAGATATCGATATGCAGGGAAAATAAGTCCTAAACATTTTATTAATTTATCGATTTGATCCTAAACTTTTTTATTTGTTAATTCAGTCATAAATATTTTAAAATTTTATCATTTAAGTCCTTCCAAGAGGCTGGCCGCAGACCTCCTTTTCACATGATTTTCCTTTACCTTCAGCCACCATCTAACGCTATCGTTGGTTCCCTCACCCTCTATGCAACTCCACCTACCCGTACCGAGCCATCGTTGCTATTGTCGTCGCCTGAGGAATCTCTGGGAGCTGTCGGAAGTTGCTCTCCCGATAAGCCATCGCTGCACCTCTTCCCTATTCACGCGATTAAGCTAGTCACAAACCTTTTTATTCACGTGATTTTTCATGGCCTTCAGCCACCATCTGACGTTGTTGTTGGTACCCTAGCCCTCTCTGACGCTCCATCTACCCGTCCCAAGAGGTTGATGCTGCCATCATCGCTTGAAGAGTCGTTAGTAGCTGCCCAAAGTGGCCTTCTCAGTAAGGCCCTCCCTTGTTTGCCAGAGCCGTTGTGGTCGTACGCTGTGCGCAACTCGCGGCTACCCATCCCAAACCACCACTTCTAGAACCTCCATAGGACCTCCCTAGTCACTCCCCAGCCGCTCACCGCCATCAATTTTACGCCGATAGCTCGATTTTAGCTATGACCCGAGGAGCCTGAAAACATGGGAGGATCGGTCACGACTGAAATTGAGCTACCGACGCAAAATTGATGGTGGCGAGAGGCTAGGGAGTAACTAGGGAGGTCGCATGGAGGTTCTAGATGTGGTTTTTTGGGATGGGTAGCAGCAGGCTGCGCGTTGCGCATGGCCACAATAGCTTCAACAAACAAGGGAGAGCCTTACAGTGAAGGCAGATTCGAGTAGCTCCTAGCGACTTTTCAGGCGACGACAGCGGCATCTACCACTCGGGATGGGTAGTTGGAGTGTCAGAGAGGGCTAGAGAATCACCCGTAGCATCAGATGATGGCCGGAGGCCATAGAAAATTACGTTAATCAAAGGTTCGCGGCTAGCCTAATCGCGTGAACAGGGAAGGGGTGTAGCGATGGCTTACTGGGAGAGTATCTTACGACAACTCCGGGAGACTCCTCAGGCGACGACAGCGGCAATGATGGTTCGGTACGGGTAGGTGGAGTTGCAAAGAGGGTGAGGGAACCAACGGCGGCGTTAGATGGTGACCGAAGGCGAAGGAAAATCATGCGAAAAGGAGGTCCGCAGCTAGCCTCTTGAAAGGACTTAAATTACAAAGTTTTTAAAATGTTTATGATTGAATTGGCATAAAAAAATTTTGATTAAATTGGCAAAGTTGCAAAAAAAAAATGACTGAATTGGCAAAGTTGCAAAAGGTTTATGACTTAAGTGGCAATTTTCCATTGATATGTAAAAGGTCACAGTACGGTGTCGTTGTAATCACAAAAGGGGCGGGGAGTTATTTATTTATTTATTAATAAATTGCAACTTTTAAATCAACTATTTTATTCTCCCACCAAAAGATATGCTTTTAACATATCTAGTCCCTAAACTAATTTTGGGCCCTATTATTTGGACAAACTTCATATTCCTCATTTTTTGCAAAATCGAAAATAAAAATGTTGCTAAGACTCCGTTCATTTAACGGAAAATAACTTTTAGAAAAATATTTTTCGGATTTTCCGGCGTTCGTTTCACAAAAGATAAGAAAGTTAAGAAAAATATTTTCTATCAATGAAACAACACATTCAAAAGGGGGAAAAATGTTTTTTATTTTTTAGAAATTGAAAAATATTTTTCATTTTCTTTCTTCGCCTTTAAGCATTTTTCATTTTCTTTTAAAAGTAATTTGTAACCAGCGGCCAATTAATGTATAACAAAAACAATGAGAGAAAAGAAAAAAAATTAAAAAAATCTAATTTTTTATAATTTTTCTTAAATTTCAAACGAATACTTAAAAGTATTGTCATTTTTCAAAAAAATAAAAATTATTTTTTAAAAATATTATATTTTTCGTAAAATAAATGGAGCCTAATTGTTAAAGGTTAACACGTGGGGTTAGACGTTTATAATTAGCATAGAAATTGATGACCCCATGGCAGTTTTTGATGAAAGGTCTGCACTCGAGTACTGCTTTTGAGGAATTTGGCCCATATTGCCACAGTTTATTGCCCAAAATCATCCTTTTTCACTATTACGTGTTGAAATAAATTCTAAATAACAATTCGAAGTTGAATTATGTTTTTTTAAAAGGGATTAGAGTGGACTTTATTTCAAATATAAATTTAAAGCCACCAAATCAGTCCCAAATAATGGCCTAAATTCGCTGACCGGCCGAATGTTGGCTTGTCGACCTTCACCTATTCTTTTATTTTTCGCTTATTATCGTATTTGCATAGGCAGCCAAATGCTCCATGTCAGATGACCATCTCCGACGCTTAGCCATCCAATTCTATCTGCATTCCGATGGTAACATTAAATTTCCTCGAAATCGGGATAAAAAAATCTCACGGTGGATAAAATTTGTAGCAAAATAAAGTAGGAATCACCAAAAACGAACCTGAGCAGTAGTACATCTACATTGATCATTATTGTAATTTCTGTTCGACTTTTTTTTTAATATTTTATTTCATTTCATGGTCGCCCCTTGTTCATCTCTGGCGTCAAGTCTGGATTTTCCGTCGAAGTTTGGATGGAAGCATGGATTTGGTCATGAAATTACAATTGGGCCTATGCCAGTTCTCATAAAACTACAATATGAATGGACCATTTGAAGATATAATTCTTCAAAAAAAAAATTGTATAGGATCGTGGGTCAGTAATTTGTTTCCGTGGGGGGAGATTCCAGCCAGAAGCAATCCCAAAAGCGCCGGCGTAATCATTCCGGTGCCGTAAAAACAAATTGGATTGCGATGTGGTTCCTGAATCTTTATCCCTCCAAAACTTCTGTATCACGTTCTGCCCGAGGATCGATAGGACCGTTTTAAGGGTTGTCGCTGGTTACACTAGGCATGATATAACAGAAAGCTTCTGCTCAAGTTCTCTGCTTGAAACTAAGGTTGACCTCAACCTTCCACTTGGTCAAGGAGTTCTACGCCGCTGTAAATGAGTTCGATTGCTTTTTCAATTCCCGATCACACTAATTATACCATCGGAAGACGATACAAGATAAGTATTCCAAGTTTGCCTGGGAAATGAGCTATCTTGTTTCTTTTCATTTTTAGGGCACAAGCTTGGTGGGGAAGTGCGATCAGATGGGAGTAAAGAGAAGAGCAAAACAGAGACACGGGCCAAGCACTCGCTTCACTGCTATCCACTGCCACGAACGAGATTGTTAAATTTCTGAACAGCAGCGACGCGTGGGAAAGGGAGAAATGAACTGAGAACAACGTACATTACACGAAGTACTCATCATTACACTTGTTACTTCGTTTAGTAGACAGCCAGGACTAGACTACACCGGACTAACACTAACATTATTGTTTCCGCGTGGCATTGTGTGTGCATGCAAGTGTACGGAATCTTAAGCGAACTTTGAGCTAACCTGACACTCTGTCTGAGGTAAGCCGTGTCTCTGCGTACGGCGGCGGTGGGGTGTAAAAGGACGGAGGCGGGTCGGAGTATGAAGGTGGCGACGAAGAAAATGGCGGAGGCGGAGGATGATAGGATGGAGGAGATGGTGGTGGTTGATAGGTTGGAGGTGGGGGCTGATAGGATGGAGGTGGCGGTTGATAGGATGGAGGAGATGGCGGTGGCTGATAGCTTGGAGGTGGGGGTTGGTAAAATGGAGGAGGTTGCTGTGGCGAAGGCTGCCTTTGCGGTGGTGGGGATGGATGTCTTGGAGAAGGCGGACGGTAATGGTGAGGCGGTGGTGGTTGCCGGTGAGTGGGCGGCCGGTGCCGGTGAGATGGTGGGGGAGGGTGCCTCCCGGAGGGTGGCTGTTCTCGGGAGGGTGGTGGAGGTTGCCCATAGGATGGTGGTGGAGACCCGTGTCTTGGGGGCGGTGATGGTGGCGGCGGCGGAGGGTGGTGCCTTCTAGAGGGTGGTTGTTCTCGGGAGGGTGGTGGAGGCTGCCCATAAGATGGTGGTTGAGGCCGGTGTCTTGGGGAGGGTGCCTGGGGTGGAGGGTGCCTCCGGGAAGGCGGTTGTTCTCGGGAGGGTGGTGGAGGCTGACCATAAGATGGTGTTGGAGGTCGGTGTCTTGGGGAGGGTGGCTGGGGTGGAGGGTGCCTCCGGGAAGGCGGTTGTTCTCGGGAGGGTGGTGGAGGCTGCCCATAAGATGGTGGCGGAGGTCGGTGTCTTGGGGAGGGTGGCTGGAGTGGAGGGTGCCTCCGGGAAGGCGGTTGTTCTCGGGAGGGTGGTGGAGGCTGCCCATAAGATGGTGGCGGAGGCCGGTGTCTTGGGGAGGGTGGCTGGAGTGGAGGGTGCCTTCTGGAGGGTGGTTGTTCTCGGCGGGGTGGTGGAGGCTGCCCATAGGATGGTGGTGGAGGCCTGTGTCTCGGGGAGGGTGGCGGAGTATGTCTTCCCGAAGGTGGGCTCCCTCGGTGGGGAGGTGGAGGATGTCCATAGGAGGGTGGAGAAGGAGAAGGATGTCCGTGGGAGGGAGGAGGAGGAGGAGGAGGATGCCTCCGGGATGGCGGCTTCACTCGAGACGGTGGTGGAGGGTATCTGTGCTTGGGTGGTGGAGGGGTCCCATAGGGAGGCGGCGGACTCGGGGGACACTGACAAGGTGGTGTTGGTGGGGGAGTTTCGGGTGGCGGAGGGTACGAAGGTGGTGGCGAAGGAGGATGTCCACGAGAAGGTGGCCGAGTTTGCCGAGGGGGTGGAGAACCCCCGGAGGGTGGAGGCTGAGGAGGCGGCAACCGTCCGTACGGCGGTGGAGAACCATACTCAGGAGGCGGAGGGGAGTTGTAAGTATAAGGTGGACTCCCATAAGCTGCTTTGTCATTGCTAAAGGTGTCACCGCCCAGGTTTGTCCCGGCGGGATATCCAGCGGAGAGACCGGTGGGGCGCTCAATCACGAGCACCATCGCCACCACCAAAACGGGAAGACACCGAGCAAGCTTCTTCATTCCTCACTCGAGCGTGGAATGCAACGCAATAGCCTCACGCTTGCGCTTAGAAACAGGATAGAGAGCGAGAGCGAGGGAGGGAGATGGGGATCAAAATCCCTTGAAGGGTTTTAAATAGTACTGGTCCGGGTCGGGTCTCACTTTGTCCGCCCTAAGGGTGGGCTGGCATGCAACATGCAGCACAGCACGCAACGTGACGGGAACAACGCCCCTCCCCCAAGGATTCGAGCCACTTTGTGCACATGGCTTCATGCAGGAAGAGGGAGCTCCGATCAGACTCCACGTGAGCTGCTCGTCATCCGACGCGGCAGGTCCCAGTTGTGGTCCCTGATCTGTTTCCCGACTCGAACCCTCAAGAGCAAGAGCAAGACGTCAGGAAACTCTGAAAAGGGGAAGGGACCGTGTGAGAGAGTGCCGTGCTAGTAGTGAGATATCGCCCAGACGAAGATGGTGAAGTCATCATGCGCGCATTCCCCACGCGCACGACTCCGCACGATGCATAAAACCTGATGTGCGCTCCAAGGCTAGATAGCAGAGAACGGCGTGTCGCCCATCCTTTCAGGGTTGGCCCCTAGAGACAGAAATTGAGAGCCTTCTGGTATACAGGGATGTAGATTTTACTCGCAATGAAGAGTCCGATCTCTGATGTCCTAGGAGAGTCCTAAAACTAAAAAATCACGCTTTTAAACCTTAAAACTTGTCAACTTCACCCATCTAAGTCCTTTCGTCCTGTACATAAGTGTCAAATAGCCGAAAATGCACATGCGGGTTTATTTTTAATGATTCCATTATCTTATATGACAGTTAACAAACTTATCTGATATCCTAAAAAGAACAACTTTATTTGACATCCTACAAAAGAAACGACACATACCCTCGTAACCCTCCTATTGAATATGTCGTTTTCTCCCGCCCCAAATTAAATAAGTGAAGCTGCAACTCAAAATTGAGAAACCTAATTTAATCAGGAAACAATTACGTGCATTTACATAAGCGCCAAGGTAGCAAACAGGAGAAAACATGAGATAAAACGAAATTTTCCCTCCGCAGCCTCATCAAACGACTCATCCAAAGCTGAAGAGTCCCAACTTTCGTCCCATTTGACAAAGATATAAATGATGAAAAGATGACTTCTCTTTTAATGAGAAGATCATGAATGTATATGGCATAGAGATACTGAAAATAAAAAACATTATCTACTCCTCGGGGTTTGAATGTCTGTATCCTCAGCTTCTGATCATTTAAACTGTGTCAGCGATCGTTGGGATATCACAGGGCAATATTGTGCAAAAATAAGGAAACATACATCTCTGTGTCGTAGAAATTAATGAAAGGAAGCTATTGGATCTTTGCCATTGACAGCAAGCCTGAAAGCCCGAGGCGACATTTCAATAGAAAGACAGAAAAAGTAAAACTTCGCTACTGAAATCAATTGATGTTTAAACATGAATGCACCCTTGCAGGCACCAACAGGTAAGGCACGGCACTTTCTTGAATCTTGAATTCATTAATAAGCATGGAACACAAGTGTCGCACCGACGCCACACCGAAAATCCACAACCTATATGATGTGGCGCGTGGTATAATTGCTCTACCAACCGTTCTTGCCTAAACAAATTAATGGTACTGAATGCACCTAGAGACCATAGAATGTGATCACGTCTCCAACAGAAAGGAGGAGAAATTCCACGAGAAAATGCAAAGGCATGTGGACAAACTCTGTGGGCTGCCCAAAAACCAATGCTGCCGAGGAAAATAAAAAGGTACGAAAGACCCCGCTTGTAATCTACTAGCTGAGAAGTCCCTCTGGGTTAATCTTGATGGCCGACACCTTCAGATGGAACAACACCATATCTTTTCTGCTGGTCCTGATGCATCAGCAACATTGATTGGAGTTCCTTCACCACGATCCGAAGCAGCGGCAGCAGTTTCCCAATCTGTTAATGCCCTTAGCCTCTTAATAAACTTAATCTGGGTCAAAATTTTTTGGAACGCCCTCTCGATGTTTGTTGCGTCCAATGCGGAAGTCTCCAGAAACAAAAGGCCCTCCTCGTCTGCCAAGGCTGCACCATCCTCTCTTTGCACGGCTCTGAGGTGATTTAGGACATGCTTATTACCAGCCAGCATGATAGCAATGTTAGGGTCCGCGTGGTCGCTCGGTTGACGAAGCCATCTCTGGATATTGTCGAAAGTCTTGCCTCTTGGTTATATCATAGACAATGAGTGCACCAACAGCTCCCCTATGGCATGCACCAGTTAGAGCCCGGGACCGCTCTTGACCGCTGTATCCAATATCTGCGCCTTAACTATCTTTCCTTCCGCCCGCACCGAAGAACACCTCTTTTATGGTATATCAATACTGTCTCAGAACCACAAGACTATACACCCGCACCGAATCTCTCCGACCCCGATAATTGAAAGTGAAATCGATCGCAAGAACAATTGCATCAGCACCACAAAAATGGAGGAACATGGTTAACGCACAATAACAAAAAGAACGAGAAACTTTGTTGGGACGTCATGAGACTAGGCCATCAGTTCAGGGCCTTTTCTCTTCACTGAGTGCATGCTGACAGCTCATCTAGAAATAACCAACCCACACTAAACCGAGTTGAAAGAAAGGCGGGCAGCCAAATGATAGTTATTCTAAAATCCACACTCCACCAAGTCTTTTTTTTTTTTTAACTGTAAAACGGAAGGCAGTTAATAACACCATTAAAGTTGTAGTACTCTTCAGATATTGGCGATATCAAGCACTGGTGAAACCTGTTGAGTAATAGCCACCGCCTCATCAAGACCTTTCACATTTCTGATTGGGTAAACATTATGTTGGATCACACAAATCCTCAAGCTTCGAACAGTTTTGAAGCAATCATAACGAAAACGAATTCAAAATAATCCTAAAACATAATATTCTTGTATTACTGATCCATAGCACGATCACAAGTAAAACAAGAACTGCACCTATATTCCATAAATTAGATGTCTTCCTGAGAAAATTCCAATTGAGAGAGAGACATTAGAACTTCAGAGCAACACACCTCTTGTTATTGTGCTTTGCGTCAAAAGCAAAAGGACGTCGTTCTGCAGGTAAGCGTTTCCTTTTGTTTATTGCCTTATGTTGCAATTCCTTAATACACATTAAGTAAGTTATAACTGCCTTTTCAAGAATGCAGACAGAATGCGGGCCAGGTACTAGGTTCGGCTCATCTTGGGCGGCCCATCAATAAACCCATCGCACTTATAAAGATGAATCCAACAACTACACTCTTTCAATTTAAGTATCTGATGTTGGTTTGAAACGACAACGGCATCACGCATGTGTCACGGTCCGAGGTTCCCCTCAACCGATAGAGGGTGAACTACCCAAAAAGGACAGACATCTCTCACGGGCAGCAGGCAATCTTTTAATTCCCCTTGGTTAATAATCCCAAGGTGGCTTTGGAAGATGGTCACTCTACCCTTAGACCACATGACGATCAATTATTGCAACACGGTGTCTCTACTGTATAAAGAGGTGTCTTTCTTCTTATTTTGGATCATCCAACACTCGAAGCATTTACATTCTCTCCGCCTTGGTTATATTGAGGAGCGAAGTTGATGCTTAGGCTTTGTCTGCACCTAAAGTTCGGGAACTTCTCGGCAATAAATTCTCAACGTTTCTCCCTCAATAGTAATCCAAGATTCCATCCTATTTCTTCAAGCAAAATGCAAACAAATCGCATCTTTTAATAACAAAAGGAATGGTTTTTTTATTAATAATCTTCGGGTACAAAAATCTGGCGACCCCTAAACCTAAGAAAGACCCAACAAGTCGCATTAACCAATTATTGCTCTTGAGCTGAAAATTCTCCTAACTCCTACAATGTCGACCACTAAGGGTGTCCTCAATTGACTATAGTTAGATGAAATCACCAACACAACACTAGACCCCATCAAGTCCGCGAGCACCTCCTGTGATCATCAATGGTGCTTTTTATGCCCGTTTCTATCAACGCTCACTATGCATTTTGATTTGGGAATTGATCGTCGGGGATCGTTTCCGACAACCAGGAGCTTGATAATCGTCACTAGATGAACACGTGCATGGGGATATATCGATTCAAGTTGCCAAGTTCTCATTGCCCTACGACCGGTGTCGATTCCTTCGCTCTATGGTCGCTCGATAGCATGATCAACGTTATCTAGAGAAAAATTTTCCGGGAAGTTCTCACAAGGTGGGCGTGCCGGAGTGGTTATCGGGCATGACTAGAAATCATGTGGGCTCTGCCCGCGCAGGTTCGAATCCTGCCGCTCACGCTTTCTCTACTTGTTTTGTTTTTTTTTTTTTTTGTGTTCTCCCTTCCATCTTTTCCTCTTTTAGGAAAGAAATTTTGGTTTACCATTTTGCTAAATATATCTATATATGGAGATATGTTAACACGTTATTTCTTAATAATCACCGCCAACGATAACACATAATTTTAAGTTATATAAGAATGGTTGTTCTCCTTGATGACAATTAGGATTTGTGCTTATCTAATTGAACGTCATGAGTTTTGTTCAACAAAAAGAAACATTAGTCATAACTAGTTTTCAAGGTTGTAAATTCGCATTTATCAAAAATTAAAAAAACGTTGATAATTTTTCTCATTAGGCATTTCATTGGATTTTTTTTTTTTTTGCATTTTCTCACATTGATGCAATAACGCGGTTGATTATATATCATGCAACAATGGCAATTATAACATTTTCTAACTATTCTCAAGTTTTTACATTTATATTAATGTAAATTGTGAACTACACCACTGTTTTGTCATAAGAGAAAGAGTCATATAAATTGTGAGACAAGTTAATGAATAATCTAACCCAGAATACATGCTTCGAGTTTGTACAAGTGACAAAAGTCACCTCCATGCAATGCCATGGTCATGCTACTAAATTAATTTTGCAAATTAATGTCAGTAGACTTTGGATCTTACTGAAAGAGAGTGTTGGGAGCTTTGGCTTTCAACAGGTTTCGACTATGCAGTCCGACTTGGATTAACACTTGGCTCAACCCCTCCGAAACCATTCTTCAACTTTCGATGTTGCACGGGTAATATGTGTAGTTTTGTAAGTTACACGTTAGGCATTTGAGTGCAAATGTATAAACTACTCGTAAATAAATCAATGGACCCAATAAAAACCTTTGGAAGAATATCATTCGCAAGCAACAAAGTCGGTAAAAATAATTTGGTTCTCTTCTTCTTCTCTTTTCTGTTTTCCATCTCTACCGCGTAAACGCATAAATGGCAAGACACAAGTAAACGACCAAACCCAGAGGGACCAAGACCACCAGCGGCACGATTGCCGCCACACTGTGCCCACTCTCGCCACAGCCCAGAGTCCCCAACTTCATCTGCACCAGGTTCACCAGCGCCATCATCAAGAACCCCGACCCGGCCACCGACCCCAGTGCCGAAGCCGCCGTCCCGGCCCTAAAGGCCGCCGTGTTCACGTGCCCCATCGTCGCCCCGCCATGCGCCTTATCACCGCCGCCGCAATCGTCCCCGCCCCCCTGCTCTTCAGCGGCGCTGCTGATCTTGATGGCCTGCTTGAGAGCCAGGGCGACGAGGCTCGAGAAAAGGAAGGAGCTGAAGGAGTACACGTGGAAAGCAACGAGGTCCTCTGCCATGGTGGGTCCAGGCTGGCAGGAAGCACGGCCCCCGAAGAGCCGGGCCGCAGCTCTCGGATCGGCGGGGGAGGCGGCGAGGCCGAGGAAGAGCGCGACGGTGAAGAGCGAGTTGACGTTGACGATGCCGTCCAGAGCCATAATGTGGATCCTGGTGGACGACGACAAGCAGCGCGAGACGAACCTCGAGGTGGTCTCGAGGCACGACGCGGCGGCCGCGGAAGGCCGACCCGAGAAGACCGACATCCTCCGCCGTGTTCTCCTGCTCATATGTTCTGCATTTAACAATTGTTTATGAAATGAGGGGGCGAAGAAATCCATGAGACATCGGGCACGGGTTAGGTCTGTGGGGTTGCGGGTTCAAAAGAACACGAGAAGGGTTTGCGTTGAAGGGAGAGCTTTTCCGCATTGGGAAGACGGCAAAAAATTAACGTGCCTTGCCCGGGAGGATGCGTCGCTTAATTGGCTTGAATTTCGGCTTTATCTTAATTTCGGGCTTTCTTTTGTAATAGGACAAAAGACGCGGGAAGAAAAAAAGTCCGAAAAAAAAAAGTAGGAAAAGAGATAAAATTCGCCGTTGCCGGGGATCGAACCCGGGTCACCCGCGTGACAGGCGGGAATACTCACCACTATACTACAACGACTTTGACGTTCAGTTCGTGACAGACGAAGGGTTTTCTAACATCATCTGTGCTCAGATAAGGCCGTCCCAGGAAGGAACGCGAACATTTGAAAGTGCGCCATGAAGCCCATTGTTGGTTGGGAAGAAAGAGTAAGTACCTAGAGCATAGAATTCCGCCAAGTCTTTGATCTAATTATTGACGCGATTGACCCCTGAATCTACATTAAAGAGATGCGATCAAACCGTGAATATTTTCAAATTTTGTACGAGTAGGAAACCTAATCGACCGGTGACTATGTCCTACCCTATAGACTTATGATAGACAGATTTGACTTAGTCGGCCCATATGAGCTCAAGTCAAAAGAGACATATGGATTGGATTTGAGGGACAATCTCACATTAAAAAACCCGCGCCCGCTCTACCATGACTCAAACCGGACATCTCAACGCGCATCAACTCATGCGACACATGCCCGACTCCCTCCCAGCGGTCCCCGCTGCCGCACGTATCCATCGACTCCACCCTTCGGGCCCGGGCAAGGGCCAGCAGGCAACCGGCCCACGATCACCTCCAACACGCAGACTGCGGAAAGCATTCGCTACAAACACAACGGGGGAAGCGAAGATTCGAATATTGAAGAAAGGAAGAAGAAAAAGAGAGTACTCTCAGAGCGCGTCGTCGAAGATGCTTTGAGAAGACGAGCCGCACGAACATCGCAGGGGCTGACCTAAGCTCGTTGCCTTTTCACGTAACCTGCATCAGGAAACGCACACGATCGATGGGACGTGGATGAATGCCCGGGGAACTCGACACGCCAGTTTCAAAACCCTAACGAGACTTGCGGAGCTGCTGAACTCGATCGTAGTCAATTCCTATCTTAGCATATTCATTGGGGCTCATGTATGTGTCCTTTGCGTGGAAGCTACTTCTTGCATGTGTGTGGATGGCCTTCTTACTCAATCCTGTGTGTGTGGTGTTCTGTATCGCAACGCGTTTGGTAACGTTTCTGTTTCACAAAATAATTTTTTGTGTTTTTACTCTATAGAACAATTTTTGAGTAAAATAGAGAAATTGGTAAAAGTATTCTTAGAAAAATAATAGAAATGTGTTTTGTACGATTATTAGTTTTTATTTTTTTTTCTTGTTGGTGGGCGATCGATTGCCGCCGACAAAGAACGGACCGACGTCCGGCAACCAGCAACCAATTGGTGGTCGGAGGCCACAAAGGAAAAAAGGGAAAAAATAAAAAGTTTTTTTAACAAAATATTCAAGAACAATAAGTAATTTTTTTTTTGTTTATTACTATTAGTCCAAATGTGTTTTTAGAAACAAAAAAATATCTTTTTTGTTCTCGGGAATAAAGGTGCAAATAAACACGTTTATATTCTTTTGTTATTCCATAGAACAAAAGAACAGATACAAAAGTGTTTATAAGTATTACCAAACAAGCCCTAGATCGCTATCAACCTTACGAGTTGCGGTGCATTTCGAAGTTGGATTGTTCTGATCTTGCTACGGGTTCGACGGGGATATGTCCAGGAATTGTTTTCTCTTCCTCTAAGCAGCCAAATGGTTCTCTTGTTTGACTTTTGCGTTTCGGCAAGCCCCAGTAATTTCATTGCAATATATATATATATATATAGGGACGACTTTTACAGTTTTCCATCTTCTCCGATCGATTTGAAATGGATTTGATGTTGCCCGCGAAGTAAAGAAATGGACTTTAGTATCGGATGATAATGCCATGGCCCCATTTGGTTTGGTTTTGGGGGAAAGTCCACTGAGAAATGCAAAGACCTTTGGGTTAAGAAGGGTTCTACAAAATACAAATAAGTGTTTGGTAAAGTGTATTTTAAAAACACATTGGGAACACAATCCTGGCATAAAATGCAGTTTTGTAAAACTAGAATCTGTAATTTACCATCGTCAATTTTTAATTAAAAAATAGCAAAATATTTTCCGGCAAATCTCAATTGTGGGCAAGTCAACGGCTAGCCAATCTCCCATGCCTAGTCTAGCAACTTCAAGCGAGGTGGTCACGGCCCGTCAATAGCTGAGGCCTTCGCCGGTAAGTTAGGATTTTCATGGGCACTTTTTTGGAATTATAAAAGTTAAGCGAGGGCAAAATTGAAAGGAAAAAAAGAAAGTCTATTTGAGTTTCGAGAACGCCACTTTCTAAGGCACCTCTTGACCTCTCCGAGTTCTCCAAATTATAACGCTGAATTAAGTAGATCCCCACGAGTTCCGCGACTTAGCATTACACATTTGCTGTCGCGTGGACGATGTGCAACCAAATGAACATGCCGAAGATTCCGAGCTGAGCCCAGAATCTACTTAATCAATTTTCTTTTCCACCCACCCACCACGGATTCCCTCTTCATTGATTTTGCTAGCGGGCCATGAAACAGATGACCTCGAAGATTCATGTCCCAATTGGACAGCCTAACCAGAACAAAAGCAGTTCGCCACTGTACCTTATGATGCAGCGCTTGTCCGAACGACGTGACAACGACCTTGCTTTTCTTTTTCTTTCTTTCTTTTTTTAAATAGGGAGGGAAAAAAAAGAGAGAGAAGGAAATAAAGCGATTGGCCTTGTAATAATTTGTTTTGATGTTGCCAACCGGGACTCCGGGGTCAACCTAATTGGTAATTTGCAATTATGGCCCCATCCTGCCCGTGGGAGTATAAAATCCATGACAGGTGGAGGTACTTTGATGATGTACATTTATTGTATAAGATGGAGAATGGGTTATTTCTTTTTAAAAGGAGGTACCGGTTTAGTTTGGTGAGGAAAATAAATTAATGCAATCGCAAGCGATATTGCACGGCTGGATTAACATATCTTGTTTTATTCAAGGCGTTCCACATTTAGCCCAAAGCAAAATATTTTTATTAATGAAAATCGAGTGATACTCAACTGGAGAAAAAAAAATTATGCGTAAAGTACGAATGCACACACTCAGATTATTGTGAAAATTCGGCCGAATACAAATAAGGGAGTAATTGCCCAAAGAGTCCTGAACCTATTGCGTTTTTCGCCAATTCAGTCATAAACTTTGACGTAAAAAAAGTCCTGAACCGTCAGCACTGTCTGTTCCACATAGGTATTTTCCGATACAAAATCGTCGAAAAGACCGAAATGGTAAATTCTCAAAAGGTTTATGACTAAATTGGTAATTATAACTTTTCGGGACAATTATCGCTACGAACAAATGCAATCTATTTTTCCCATTGAATTTCCTAGTTGAAGCATCATGGCCAGTTGACTTTTATTGATGTTAAATTTGTTTCGTACCAATCAGTTTCTCATCGACCGTCTTTTCAATTACTGGGATCTCCCATCCCCATAATTGAAGAAAACGAGTCCATTCCCATCATCATCATCATCACCGTGCTTGGACGATCAATGGGACGTCAAGACTATATATGCGAAAGGCATCTTGGACGTCAAGACTATATAGCATCCATGTCACGCTATGCTGTCGCCCAAGAACCATGTCGTCCCAAATTTGGGGGCCATGGAACTTGATTAGATAATTTGTCTTGGCACAGTGACCGATTTAGAAAAAATTAAAAGTATGGGGACTCGATTTAGAAGGAAAAAATCGTAATAGTATGGAAACGAAAGCTGACAAATTTAACGTCCAAAACAAGTCGTGGGAGTGCAAGTCGCCCCGATCGGACCGTCGCCCTTAGCTAATTAGGCGAGGCAAATAAGGTTTTGTAAAATGAAAAAAGAAATGCTCGACGATGTTTTCTAAAATCGGGGGGGGGGGGGGGGGGGGGGGGGGGGGGGGGAAGAAGGCAATGCAGGGCAAAAGATTTGGCCAATAATGGCATGTTCAGGCAAGAATTACCAATTAATAATGTCTCGTTGACACTTATGCACTTTCCTGTGCCCTATTTTCCGTCGACCTTAAAAATAAATAAAAAAAACACACCATCCCAAACTTTCTTTAATTTCGGCGACATGACTTCCGACCTAAAATGATAGAAAATCGGATCAACTCGTATGATTTTTGTGCACGCGCGCATGCGAGACCATGTTTTTTTTTTTTTGCCAATATCATCTTCGGCTGGAAAAGGATCCCCTGTGCGTTATTTCCCATACCACAGTTGTTTGATTCAAATCGAACGGATGTGGTTTTTAAAAAAAAATAAACCTCAATCTTATTAAATGAGAGCCGTCCGATCTTCGTGATGCATTTTATGTCTTATTGGCTCTGATCAATAATTATTCTCTGGCCAATTCTTCATTAGCTTTTAATTTTTGGAATTAGAAAACAAGAGACGTTATCGAGCACGATAGTTCTAAAGGTAACTGTATAGTTCAGCTTTGTTTTGTTTTCTTGAAAAAATAAATGATTTGGAAATATTTTACCAATAATTATGCTTGTGTCACTTGCTTGAAATGAGTAGTTGGTAAAAAATATTTTTATTATTGACAGTGATTTATACCTAAGCATTCCCATAAAATGATGGAAATATTTCTTATTTATTTATTTTTATAAGGGGTAAAAGTAATCATTTTCAACGAAATATTTTATAAACCATCTATCTTCCATGAAATAGACGCAAGTCTACTGGAATTTTGATAGAGATCTATCTTGCCACATAATATAAAATGAGGAATATCCTATTTTCGAGGATGGCATTTTAAACCTTTTTTTTATATTCTAAATGTACGTTAAGTTGATTATAAGTTCATTCAAATTAGACGCTCGAAGATCAAAATTGTAAAGGTGATTAATCCACCTTTATCTTATATCCAGACCCCTCTTTTTTTTATTTACTAATGGAAAGATCATATGTTTGGGACACGACATTCCCAAATCTAATTCGAAATTATTAAGGCACTTGTTTTAGAGCCATCGACAAACTATATAGTACAGCATTGAATCCTATGGATTTTGATATGACTTTCGAAATTGTGTGGAGAGGTAACAGTTTATGTTTTGTACAACGACGCAAAATAGGAATATAAGATCGTCGAAATAATTTCTATGTAACTACATCAATATCTTACGTTTCAAATTCGAAATTGAAAATTTCTTATCTTATAACCATTTAAAGTTATTTCTTAAAGTGGGTACTTTTCCTTATTTTGTAAATAGTCTCTCTCTCTCTCTCTCTCTCTCTCTCTCTCTCTCTCTCTCTCTCTCTCTCTCTCTTACTTAAATACTAGAAAACGAATAAAGTAAGAAAAAATATGTAGATTATTACGTGAAGAGAAGTAGGTATTTGAAGATTTACTCCTCTATGGAAGATGGACATGATTTCTCGTAAATGGAAAGAAGGATTCAGGTTACCAAAAAAAGATGAGAAGCATCTAAGGTTTCAGCATTAAAAAGGATTAGGTTTTAAAAATCACGGGTTAACTGGTAGAAATTTAGGTCAGTGAATGACTTAGCATGAAGTACAAGGTTTTCCATCCATGACTTGAGGGGGCTTGACTTAAATCATGGCCAGATTAGACTGGTTGAATTTTATTAAAAAATTATTTCAAAATTATTTTTGTTTCTTTTATCGGACGGCTTGGACCTAACTTAAGTTAGGCGATTCGTTTCCATAGAATTTATTGATGGAAACGTCAAGATGAAACAAATATGTATATATAAAATACTTAGAAATATTGTACTTTATTACTATTATCTTGTATTTTTTTTTACCTTGGTCCTAATGAAGGAGACGCCGGGGGCAAGAGAGAGTCGGATCGAGGAGGTGGAACTCCTTTTGAAAATCGGTTCTATCTTCGATGGAGTGGAAATGCATAAAATCAAGAAGTTGGCTTTAAAAGATTCATTTTGATTTCTACGATTCCAATTGTTCGCTCCTTTCGACCCCCTTTTTTTTTTGAAAAAGGAGTATTCTCCATTTGCGATCGACTTTGTCGAGAGGGAGTATGTGTTTTCGCTCCTGTGTGGAGTCGAAGGAAAAGACAAACTCCCTTTTATTGGTTAACATATCGGTGTTTTATTCTATTCCTTACTTATTCGAAAGGTTAATGCGAAAGAGATGTATTTAAATAGATTATCGCTAGGCTAAGTCACTTTCACTTATACTTTTGTTCTCTCTTCATCGAATCCTCCGCTCCGCATCAGATGGAATTCCTATCGCCTAAACATACTTCGAAAATTCAAGAGTCAAGGCGAAATCATCTTCACATTCAGAATCCCCTGTTGCAAGGGCGTGCCAGCATTTTAGTACATTCCGACATAACATACGTGCCATATATCCTCAGATACTCTTCTCGGAGTCCACTCGGGACTTTGTCAAAATGATTTGTTGCCGGGATGGCGTCGAATTCGATTTTATAAAGCTCAAAATCATTAGCCGAGACCCGTGAAATCTCTCAATCTCTCTGTCTCTCTCTCATCCATATATATATTTGCAGAGCCGCAGGCCCAAAGTCAGAGCGACAGAGAGAACCCTAGTGAGGTTACCTAGTACTGGAATCTCCTCCCGTCTCTCTTTTCTATGAAGCTCTGTGAGACCCCTTCTCAAGACTCTGGGAACTCCGCGAGCCTGGGGCCGTGGAGTTCATTTCGTTCGTTAACATCATCTCACAGCCTCTTATGATCTTGCTCTGTTTCTTTGCTGCTCGACCAGGTAATGAATGTTTCTTTGTCCAAACAGCGAGCAAAAACTGCCCCCCTTCTCTCGTAATCGCCGATTATCCTCCCGAAAGATCAAAAGGGGGAGCAGAGAAACACAGAGAAGATCTGACGCCCTCATAAATATATCCTATGTGCTTGAACTCTCTGCCATTTATGATGGCTGCTGACCTCCACCAAGCGCAGTTATTGCTCCCTCCCTCCTCCTCCTCCTCCTCTATATCTGTCCCCGAGCCCCGCTCTCGATCTTCCTCGGAGAACGATCGCAGCAGCGGCTACGAGATTCGCCGCTCTGGGTCCAGCAGTCCGTCCATGTCGGGTTCGGGGCTGAGCACGCCGTCGGGGTCTGAAGTGGCGACGGGGAGCAGCTACGAGGACGACGAGTACATGGCCGAGCTGACCCGCCAGATGGCTCAGCGCATGCTTCAGGAGGACGATGACGACGTAGATCACTCTGTTCTGAGCCCGGTGCTTATTTAATTCATTTGAAAATATTCCCAGATATGAAAAATTAAGGAAAGTTGAGATTTTTCTGAATCGTGTGTTGATCTGCAGGGGTGGGGTTTGGCTGGTTCGCCTCCATCGACGCTCTGGTCGCCTTTTGCTGCGAACCAGAGCAGCAAAAGTGCGTGGTTTCCGGAGAGCGACCGTGCTTGGGACATCTCGCACGATCTCCCCGACCAGTTCGAGAAGATGATGAGCTTCGACGAGCAAGAGCCTCAAAGTCACAACTTTCATCAGAACTTTTGCGATACTGCTTCTCTGGACAGCGCAAGCTCGGTCCATCCCTCAAGTCCAGCTCTTTCGAACGGTGGAGTCATGGCCAATGAAGTAAGGGCCCATCCTGTCGTGAGTCTGGTGATGATTCGGTATGCGCTGCTTGTTATTTGCTTGACCATTTGCCTTTTGGCAGTTCGATCGGGTCCAACCGGAGCGGCCCGCGGGGCAATCGGGGACCAAGAACCGGAAAAAGCGAGGCGGCAACGGCGGGACGCCCACGGCGAGTACCACCCGGTCTCCTTCGGCGGCGACCCATCGGCAGGCCCAACGACAGGTTTTCAGGCGAGCGGGTTCGGGCATGCGAGCGGTATTCCTGGGGGGGTCCGGCTCGGGAAACGGGTCGAGCGGGACCGGCGTGTTCTTGCCCCATGGGGCGGGCAGCAGCCCTTCTGAATCTCACAAGAAACCCAGTAAGATTCTTGAGCCTTTCGTGATTTTCTTTTTCCTCTGTTTCCTCCTTCTTTCTTTCTTTTTTTTTTTTTTTGTCTGGGTTTCCTTGGATTATTTCGAGCTTCGGTTTCGTCCGTTTGGTTGTCCCCTGTTTCCCGAGTGGTTGGAGTGGTTAGCAATTTGCGGTGGAATATCATCCGTCCAAATTATTCCGTCAAGCTTTTGAATCTCCTCTCGTTCAGATGTGACTAATTTCGTTCTCATTAATCCCCTCCCCCGCTTTGAAAAGATTCCTCTTAGCCCTTCAACAGATATCGCCATCTCGCGAGCTGGAATATTCTTCCCTGGCCCACCCGCCAGATCTTTCTTTGTTTATTTTGTAATTTTCCTGTTGTTAGCTTGTCATCCATTCCAAGCTCCCCGCTTCAATGGTTTCAACAGTCCTAGATTACCAATGACCTGCGGCTAATGTTAACGGCAAGACAAAGCAAATCCTGATGTTTGTTGGTGCACTTTGTGTGTCTTGTTTAGGATGTTCGACAGTTCTGATACCAGCTAGAGTTGCTCATGCCTTGATGGCCCATTACGACAAAATGGGCGCCCAGTCGCGGCAGGGCATCGGTTACTTTCCTCCACAACATGGTATGTCAGCTACTGATATGATGACTCCTCTAGTTTCGGTACTCCCGGGTCCGTTAGATGATCGTATCTAGCGGGATAAGCTATAACTGTTGTCCGCCCTTACGTTGTATTACGCGTCTGCCGATGTGTATCGGCAGCTCAGCGGTCTATCAATTACCCTTCAAAATTGGGAATCTGATTCATTCTTCTGTGTACTCTTTACTGTACGCTTGTATTTAAGAAAATCAAAGGCCCTTCCAAAACCGGCTAGTGTGACTTTTGCTCTGTCTTCTTCTATTTTGCAGATGCTGCAACGAGTGGAAGAAGTACTGGCCCGTGTCTCCAGCAGAAGCGCCAATCCGAGGCGGCACCGGCCTTAAACCAAAGCGACATAGACCTGCCTCAAGAGTGGATGTATTGAAGTTGGCCTAAGGCCTTGGCACACGCGCAGACTGTCTTCTAGCCTCAATCCAGTGGGAAGCTCTTTTCAGCTGAGGAACAACAGACAATGGTATGGGATAAAGATACAGAATAAAGGAGTGAAATGAAAGACAAAAAGCCTCCTTCGTCTAGTCAAATAGGGTGTAACCAATGGTTGATGCTGGCAGAACGGACGAAGAAGAAAGCGACAAGCTCGCCAAGGATCATCCGGATCTAATTAAATATAATTGTGGTTGCTGTCAAATTATATTGGAGGAGGAAGTTAGGTAATAATTGAGTGAGGGGGCTCGATGTGAGGCTTTTTGTCTCACTGCTTGGCTGGATCGCCAACAAGCCAGCGCCTGTGATGGTGTTTTACATGAAGTGCCTTGAATAAATAATTTATGTGCTGGTGATGGATGTAGGTGCTGTTTATTTACTTCTCTCTCTCTCTCTCTCTCTCTCTCTCTCTCTCTCTCTCTCTCTCGCTCTGTTCATCTGTGTGGGTGGCAACCTTGAGTCATGTCTGGTAAATAATGAGCAGAGCGCAATGAATTGAAACGGTTGTTCTCTTTCAACGAGGCAGAGTCATGGCATTTGATGAAGGACCTACGAAAAGGAGCGTAGTATAGATTTCAAGTTCTCAAAGCATTGTGCATCTTCAGAACATTCCGTGACATAACCTTTGAAAAACATCCGTGACGGACGGCGATTGTGCACGTCCTTGTCTCGAAAGAACACTGCAGACCAACCGCCCACTCGATCTCAGCATGCGTGCGTGTGGGGGCGTTAGGTGAGCGACTTCAGGTGCGTTGGCGCACGATGAGCTTGCCGAGCTCTCGCTGTCCTGAACCGGTTCCTGCCTGCTCCGCGCCGACCTGCCCCAGATCATGCGGGTGGATCTCAGGATTCCCATCTTCTCCCACGTCATTTTGACCCTTGGAGCTGCGCTCCTGCCTTTTGCTCTGGCACCTGAGGAAGTCTAGAGACGCAGTCTTCGTAGAGATTAGGTTACTGTGCCGCTGGGTGAGGGTGTCCTAACCAAGGGTGTTACGGTTGTCGGATCACCAATATTCAACATCAGTCGTCCCTGATCCAACAATGTTACATCCTAAGGACAAGTCACCCTCAGTCGCATGATTGACTGAGCCCCGCATTTACCGTAACTTTTGTGCAACAACATTGCCAGCACTTTCACGCCATCGGCTTGATTCACTTCTTTGATGCTAGTGAACTCATTCGATCCATAGAAAGTCATTGCTTGAAAAACCGTCTCATCATTCAAGTAAGGAAAATTGTCCAAAGCATCTTTAACCCATGATATTTTTATCAATTCAATCATAAACTTTTTAATTATATCAATACGTTTTGCTAGTTGAATCGATTTAGTTAATTTTGATAGAAAATCGTTCACATGGATGCTAATTGTCCTAGATGACACGACCAATGTTAGTGTGGATAATATTTAATGTTTTCTAAATTATTTAATTTCTTTTTCCTTAATTTATCTTGTTTTTTTTTTAATCCCCAAATGTAGGGGCTCACCTATTTCTAGGAGGCCATTGGGTCTTGCCCTAGATCCTGGTGAGAATTGTAATGCCTTCGCCTAGCTCAAGTGAGGGTGGTTAGGCAAGGACCTCGCTGGCCAGGGTAGTAAAAAAGAGAGAAAAAAAAGAATATTAAAATAAAATTTTTTATCCATGTTGGTATTGTCTATATCACATAGGATGATCTACAAATATGTTAGAGATTTTCGATTATAATTAGCCAGATAAACTCAATTAAAAAATCGTATCAGAATTAGTCAACATAATTAAAATATTTAAAATTGAATTGATGAAGATGCAATAATTTGTTTATGACTCTTTAGATATATTTTTTCCTTTTAAATACATTGTATATGTATTCATGTACTATTTATAAGAAAAGCTTTATCACTTCTCTATAGTGCAAAACCGTATCTTCATTGTCAATCAATGAGATTTTGGATGTCAATTAGGTACACAATGCATGTCCGATTATTCAGGCCATCAAGTGATACAAACATTAGACCCATTTAATTTGATCTTCTCGTATAATACTACATGATTGATGGGATTTTTTTTCTTTATCGATAATAAAAATATTTTTATTGACAAATCATTTTAAGTAAAAAGTTATATTTTTTTAATGAAAATTATTTTAAACTATTTACTTTTCGCAAAACAAATGGAGAAATGGAGCGCATTTCTTTGAATGAAGAGTTGAGAAGAAAAATGGGTGAAAATAGCTTTTTAGGGATATTTCTTACCTTATTTGGCTTTATAAATAGGAGTGGAATCCGCGGAGATCATTTTAAAAGAAAGATATTCTTTGTGACCTGCCTTTTATTTCCTTTCATAGTCGACGAGAAGTAAATATCGCAATCTTCTTTCACAATTATCATTATTTTCACCAAAAGTGAATAACAAAGAGCATAATGAACTCTATTTAATAAATCAACTTCACGTCAAGGGTTCCTAATTTTATTTTCTTTCTTTTCTTCCAATGCAATTTCCTTTGTCTTCCCTTTCTTTCAATTTTTTACTTCTATTACCAACAAAAATTTTGCACATCCTAATTGTACTTTTCATTTTTGTTTTGGGTAATTGACGGAAGTCCAAGACGCTTTGAACACCCGAGTACACCATGAAATTACTAATTACTGGATACACATTAAATTTCTGCTCCAAGAAGGTGGTTATAAGAGAATATGCGAGAATGGTGATTCGGACTCAATTTAGTATTGTGAGTTTACTAATAAAAACTTATAAGTATGGATAACGAACTGTCTTTGTTGACATGGAACATTAAAATTCCGCATCAAAGCAAATATGCTTGCCATGCCAGGATCATTTCATTCATTGTAGATCTGCAACTGACGGTTCCTGAAATATTTGGAAAAGATTACGTCAAGCTTTGTTTGACTTTGAAGTCACGGCAACGGATGAACAGTCGGAGAAACATGATTTTCTTGTCGGGTTTCTACCAGGACAGATCAACAGTTTCCATGGAGTAAATGGCTCTCAGCATGACACGGCGACGGAGGTTCTTTGATGACTCCATCTCCATCTCCATCTCCATCTCCAACAATTAGGAGTCACCATTCAGTTGTGGTTGGTCTCCAGGTCCCGGTTTCCGCGCGCTCATCAATCAACGCCACGGGAAACTCCATGACAGAACCCTCCCTTTCCTTCCTAGTTCAACGACCATGTTGACCTCGAAGTCTCCGAAATTACAGTTGCATCGGCATCTTATGCAGAGGTCAAGGAAGACTGCGCGCAGCTGCAAAGTTGGGCAATTCATTCTCCTTTGCGTATTCTTCCCTTTCTTTTTTCCTGTCCTTTTGCGGGACGATGCCTTCCGTGTTTGTCGGTCACGGCTCGACTTCAGGAACAAGTTACTGGCGAGCCTTCAGAGTGCAAACTTCAGATGAGGATCAGTGGAAGCGTCGAAACTCCTTGCCCTTTCAAGAAGGCCAGGGTTAACGTGTCAAGGACTTGAAAGCTCAGGTCATTGGTGCTTCTTCGAGGAGATGAAGATCTTTCCCTTCTGTTCTTTTTGACTGCGGAGGGTTTGGCAAGCGACTCCCGATTCTTTTGAAAGTGGATTTGGATGGGAAAATCTGTTGTTCCAGTTGAACACTTCACTGGTGATGGTTGCTCCGGACGGGCACTCTCGATATAAACGTATGATTTTGAACAAATAGCTAATATATTCGACTTAATGACCATAGTTAATTAATACTTTATTAACAAAGCTAATTGAATTTCGAGGACAAATGCGTTAATGATCACAAACCCAAAAGAAAGAATAATTCCAAAAGAAGAAAAAAATCTAACAAACTAAAAATCTACTACCAATGTCGATTCATCTTTTCGAATCATTTTATTGCAGTAATTTTCATAAATTTTAGCCACTCGAATCCCTTTATTCCATTAAAAGCATTTCTCACACTTTTTTGCAAGAAGCATATTGTAGAATTATCACAATATACATGTCATCATCAGACGAGGCTCATACGATCTTAGTTGGTTTATGTAGATGTCCAAAGTAACGTTTTCAAAGTTAACTAATTCATTAAATTAAAAGATGCAGTTTGTGCCCGATATGGCAACACAAGACTTGCTCGAGCCCCGAGGAAAGAGGGAGAGTTGGGCCGCGCAAGTGTCGACCGAGGAAAGAGCCGGGCCCGGAATGGGTGGGCTTGGTTTGGGCTTACTTGTTGTTTGTTGTTAGCCTATAGAGAAAGACGGGCACAGGAAAAAATGGAGCAAATTGACTGAGCTAAGCCCTGACGCAGCGGCCATGGATGTGGCCGGCCTCACGGAACCGCAGATTCATGGCTGTCCAGGGCTAGCGACGACCTCTGCCGGAGAGAGTCGACGGAGGTCGTCGCGACTTCGACGGGCACAGGTGGCGAGCCCTACGTGGAGATTGATTAAAGGAAGAGGAAATCGAACGGTCCTCACTTCGTAGCCACCTCCCTCTGCTTGCTCCTCAGTCTCCGTAGCCGCCTCGATGGTAAAACTCGTGATGATTTTTTGATATTATTACAAGGAAAGCTCTATCTATCAAAGGATTACACGAAATTCCGGCAACAAAGAGCAGTCCATATATGCAATTATACATTAAACAAGGCACCAAGAAAAAGCAAAAACTGCACTATAAAGGCTCGTGGTATCATTCCATGATCTCTAGAAATGGAAAAAGAGCAAACAGACACTCATCTTCAACCAGTTTACTATTACATACACCTTCATTCCACTGTCAATGTCGTAACTTGCCGCCGCTTATTATCATAACATCAGTCCATTTCGGGTCGAACTTTTTACCGTCCGCCTTACTTCCCGCCACGGATCAGCAGCTCATCAAGGGTGGATCGGCGGTGGCCTTCCCCGCGTGAGGAGGGCGGGCCTCCTCCGGCTTCCCGAACGCCAGGAACCCCACCGCGTGCCCCGCGACGGCCGCGAGGAAGACGCCGCCGTTGAAGGACATGAGGGAGAGCATCGCAAGGTACGCGAGCCCCATGCGCACCGCGTGCAGCAGAGACTGGAGGATGCCGGCCGCGACGCCTGGCTTGGCGGGGAGAAGGCGGCAGTGGGAGAGCCACTCGACGAGGACGCAGAGGGCGAAGACGAAGGCGAGGGCGAGGGCGTACATGCCGGTTTGGGCGCCGGGCCAGCCGGAGAAGAGGATCTCAGAGCGCGTGCCCCAGAAGAAGGTCATGTGCATCATCATCATCTTATTGTGGTCGTGGGGCATCCTCATCGCCGTCCCGTTCATGCCGTGCATGTGGCCGCCGTTCATGCCTTCCATGGTCGGAGCTTCGTCGGCCATGAACGGCGAGGACGAGGACGGGAGCTTAGGCTTATCAGCTAAAGCTTGGGAAAACTATTGTTTTCGAGGAGGTGTCGTGTTTATAGGGGAGATGTGATCGTACCGAAGATGGAAAGATATTATCTCTCGAGCTTTCCGGCTTTCAAACGGCAATCACACCTCCAACGTTCCCAACGAAATTTCGCCGTCATTCATTGCTGGAATTGTCTTCAATTTGGTTATGCATCATTGTTGGTGCTAAGTTAGGCAACAATGCCATAAAAACTATTCTATATGAATATTGGTCCGATGCGAAAAGTCCGTGAAAACAAAAAATATTACATTGTGTACCTAGAATCCTTCTAATTTCTTCGTTCGAAATTCAACTGTGCGTGATTAATATCAAGTGATGCGATAAATGATGATGGATTAATGTTTACGTATTTTTCTCCTGTCTATACACTTAAGTAGGATTAGATAGCATGGTAACTTTTTGTCGTTTCGCAAAACATAATGTTCAAACGCGTTGACTTAGCTAGTCTTCATACAAGGATCCCTTGCAAAACTGTAGGAGATTTGGCATTGAGGGCTATCTAATATCAGATCGGATCGCTTTCATTTAATAGGATTTTTTCTTTTTTTGTATTTTGAAAAATCACAATCGTCCGATCTAAATCGAACCATCGTGGCCTATAGTATTGCACATACAAACTATCTCCCTCGTGGGACCCCACCCAAAATCGACATCCTCAGGTCCACGTCCACCCCTGACGTAGAACTTGGGGGATCTAATGTCCAAGTCACACTCGATGATCAAACCACTCTTTCTTTTGTCCACACGGTCACGGTCCAACCATGAAGTCCCCGACGGTACGTGAAGCAGTAAGGGACACGGCCTATGAATTTGGGCATTTATTTACTGATCGAAATTTGACAGCATGGAACGAAAGTTCCGCATCGAGACATCGAGCACGACATGCTCACGGTCGCATCTATCCGGAAACGCGGGCATTCTCAATTCCTTAAAACAAACGTCGCAAAAATTGCGCCGGTTAAGCTCCGTTCGACTCGATAGAGATGCTAAATTGATGACGAAACGGTTCCGTAAAGGACATTTCGTTTTCAGGGCGTTTGGCGAGTTCTTTTATGTAGCTTAAAAGTGAAATTTGGATCGGAAATCCACTGTTCAGAGTCTAGAACAAGAGACTATTTGATAGTCACTTAGCATGTCTTCTTTTCCCTAAATCGTAGCATGTTGAATAAATAAGATGTGATGGTAAATTCTAATTACATTCAGAATCTTGACCGCAGTTAATTGATATTTGACTTAGAAAACTACATAAATCGTGGGTTTATCTCTTGATGGTGGACTTGGAGTCAGTCTTGGACCACGCAAGTCGCAATCAAGGGGAGAAAGCGCGGACCCAACATTCGTCTCTCTCCCCGCTGCGGACGCCAGTTCCCCTCTTTTGAAAACTCGACAAAGTGCATCTGTTTTGTACTTTATTACGAAATTGCCATATAGTAAGACAAAAAGGATGTCGGTAACGCGGCATTCTATACAGGTTAAATCATCATTAAAAAAAAGTCTCCAAATGATATGGTACTCGTGGTGATCAGTTCCCCTCGAAATTGGGAACAGGACTGATGGGACTCCCAAACAGTCCAATGGGACTTGGGAGGGAGAGAGAGAGAGAGAGAGAGAGGTGAAAGGTATACCGACTCTAAATTTATTTAGAGCGGTAGAGTCTCGACTCTCGATCGATAAATAGTGAGGTCCAAGGGAAGAAATGAAAAATACTGAGATGGAAATAAGTCAAAAAAATGGAATTTTTACAAGTTTTAATTTGGGTCCGGGTGATTCGATCTAACCTTGCCCTCTCAAGAATTGGAGAATCGAAATGCCGGTTCCATTTTTAGTAACCATGAATCGGACCCTTTCCAAAGAACTGAACTAATCTATCCGGTCCAGTCCGGATGGTACATTAATTGGGCGGTTCATTGTGTTCAACCCCTATATGGCACATTTGACGCGAATTAATTCGTGTTATAAAAATTTATATAACCACGACACGTTTATCTTAAACTAAATTTCGTCTTACGTAGGCATTTTATGATGAAATGATGATGGATGGTAGATGCGAATCGGGGTATGTGGTTTTTTCCGCGAGATGAAAATTAAGGGTTTTGCGATCTTCTATGAGGCTGCAATTAACTTGGGATAAACACGTCATGAAAACCCCTAACTTTGAAATTCTTTAAGAGACGGAAATTGCATTGGTTTATTGAAATGGGAATGGAGATGCATCGGACCCCTTCGAGATCCGATTTGGGTGAGCTTGGGTTTGGGCTCACTTATTATTGGACCGGAGAGAGAAGTGGGTCATGTGAACTTTAGGGTCCTTTTAAGATAAGATGCAACATATTTGACACAATTAAAAAAAACAAAAAGGAAATAAAAACCGTACAAGAAAATATCTAGTCCTTGGTGACAAAAAAAAAAAAAAAAAAGGGTCGGGTCGTCTCGGCGGTCTACAGCCCAACAATTGTCGAGCAGGTAGCGGACGGCTTCTTCTCCGACCTTCACATGACCCATGCAGAGAGAGCCATGTAGTGAAACCCGACCCGCCAAGAAGGGTCCACGAGCAAACGGGTCCTCCGACAAACTTCATATCCGGAGGAAAAGCAGCCCCCGGGCCGCCTCCGTCGCGGCACGCCGCACATCCCCTCTCCGCAGCCTTTCTCTCTCCTCCTTGGCTTTTTGGCAGCAGACTTACGGGTGGTTTGAAGCCCCATGGGAATCGAGGTCAATTCTTGAGTTGCAGTTGATTGTGCAGCGCGTTTGCTGGAGCCTGTGAGCATACATATAAGCAAAGCAAAGCAAAGCCATTGACCTAGAAAATCACGTATTTACGGACTTAAAACTAATGATTTCGCGGGACCCTGCACCATTGAATGCATCTTCTACAGGTGCAATAACCGATGCTAGTTTACTATGCAGTCCGCGTCGATATTCCAAGTCGTGCTCTGCCCGAACTCGCCATGACGCCAATTGAAGGCGTTGAATGAAGCTGAGCATAATCCAATTCCGGCCAACGAAATGAAGTAAGGATTGGTTTGGAGCAAAGTTTTCTCGTTTCATCGCGCAACTACATTCTGTGTTGTTAGATAGAGGCATCGGCCCTTGCCAGATTCAAAATTTATGAATCCCAAATACATGTTGATAGAATGGAAGATGTTCCATAATTGAAAAGTTCGGTCGGAATCGATTTCTAATCTTAAATCAGGTCATCTTTCTTCCTTTCTCTTTTCAAATGTTTCGATTGATTTACTTTCGCATTCAAAACGGAACGAAATGAACTGAGCCGTGCTCACGGCGACAAACCTCTGATGATTTCAAATTTACAAAAGAAAGCTCCACGATGTAGAAGGATTATATGGAATTCCAGGGAAACAGGAGTCGGGTACGGAGCTACGTATGAAACAGTACAGCAATGAAAAGCAAAGGCTGCACCGAAGGGAACATGGACGTATCCAGCTTCAACAAGATAAGCAAATCATATCATTCAACCACCTTTATCATCACCATGTATGTTCATTGGCCCAGTTATGTCTTTATTTGCCACAACACACACACACACACACACACACACGTCTTATTATCATCACCAATCCATTTCACACCTGAAATCTCACCGCTAACCTCACTCCCGCCCATGGAAAAATCAGCAGCTCATCGGGGGTAGATCGGCGATAGCCTTCCCCGCGTACGGTCCGCCCGCCTCCTCCGTCTTCCCGAACGCCCCGCTCGCGAACGCCAGGAACCCCACCGCGTGCCCGGCGACCGCCGCGAGGAACACCCCGCCGTTGAAGGACATGAGCGCGAGCATGGCCAGGTAAGCCAGCCCCATGCGCACCGCGTGCAGGATCGACCGGACGACGCCGGCAGCGACGCCGGGCTTCGCGGGGAGGAGGAGGCGGGTGTGGGAGATCCACTCGACGAGGGCGCAGAGGACGAAGACGAAGACGATGGCGAGGGCGTACATGCCGGTCCGGGCGCCCGGCCAGCCGGAGAAGAGGATCTCGGAGCGGGTGCCCCAGAAGAAGGTCATGTGCATCATCGACATCCCGTGGGAGTGGGCCGGCGGCGGCGTCATCATCCCGTTCATGCCTTCCATGGTCAGAGCTCGAGCGCCGGGGGACGGGGACGTGAACTAGGGTTATGAAGCTTGGGATCGGGAGATAGTTCTTGGGTTCGAGCTGGGTTTTGTGTTGGGAGACGTGATAGTACAGGAGAGGAGAGACTGTACTGAACGATATTATATCTCGTGCAGTACCCCCTTTCTGCCCAAAACGGTAATAACACAACCTGAAAGTATCGAACAAACAACACCTCGCGGTCGCCCGTTGCCGTCCTCTCTCGTCACGAAACGTGGCCGTGAACAATCTCGGAAACTTCCAACCTCCTAGTCCGCAATTAGTTTTCGCGTGCACAATCTCGGTCAACGCGTTAAATTTCTATTTCATGTTTTTTATTTGCGATTCAGTAGTTAGTCCTTAAATTTAGAAAGAATACATAAATAGAATAACAGCCCGTTTCAAATGAAGAAATAATAATAAATCTTATTTTCAGATAACTCAATTGAATTTATCAAATTCGAAGACCTTCCCGCGCAAATTTATAATAACATTGGTAAAGTCGAAATCGGGATTGAATTGGCATCCATCCATCGAGTTTAAAGATTGACCGACCGATTTTTTTTTTTCATTCTGTTGCCATTCGCATTTTAAGTTTTGGAGCAGTGGATGTGTTTAGTTCCTCTCTATTGGCTTTGGTCGATTGATGTCTCCAAAGAATCTTTTTGAGCTTTTATAATGCAGCCGGACGGATCGAGATCTTCTTCAATTCCGGCACAGATAAAAATACAGACGTAATGATGCAAATAACCTTTTCTTGTAATGTTATCTATGTTAGCATAATACTAATGTTCGCGCTGGTCGATCTCTTGCTGTTAAAAGTTTGAATAATCATTTGAAATTTAAGAAAAGTGTTGAGCTCGATGAACACGGTGCGACAGATGTCTTACATGTTTTTTTTCTCATTGTCTCCTCTCGCGTTCTTCTATGTCTTCTCCAGCCCCTTTCAAGTTATTAGCACAAGTTTTCAATTCGTGTCCCTCGATCACATCTCCTGACTAGCCCATACGATAATATCTTCCTCCGGATCCACCGATTGGATCGATAATTGCATTTCTATAAAAAAAAATCAAACAATTTATAAATCTATTATGTGGATATTGATGTAATTTATCGATATGACTATTCTCATCGATTTTAACGAGAAATCGTAAACGCGGATAATTTTTACATTTTTTCAATATCGTTTTTTTTATAAGAAAGGGATAAGTTTCAAGAAAATTATAACAATTATCTTCATTAACATTAGTCATGCCAATAACGGTCAATGTCCATATCAAAGATTTCCTGCTAAAATTTGTTAGAATGACTACGTTAATAAACCATCCAAATGTTTAGACCTAAAATTTACGATCGAATCCGCGTTCGCACAATAAATTCAGGGCTTTCTTTTTAATAATCCCATCGTTTTCATCAATAATCAAATTTCGCTATTCAAATCCAAGCATTCCTAATCAACATTATAGGAGACGGTTTCGCCAAATTCCCCTAAAGCCATTTGCATGGATGTCCTGATTCAACCCCATATTTAAAATTATGTCTTTGTCATGCATGAGCTCATAGATCATGAGGAGTCGATAAGATGTTGAAATAAAAAAAATTGAAAAAGCAGAGCCCTAGATAGCCCGCAATTGATTAGGGCTTGTGCTCGGAGGTCGCGATAGCTAATGGTACATCACGTTGTTATTTAATATTGTTTGACTTGCTCGAAAACGGAGCAAATGCGATGGGGACCAATGCCGACCTTATTAGACTCTAATTATCCGGTCTCGTGATTAATTAGAGGATAAGCTTTCACGCGTCGTTTCCCGAGAGAGCTGACTGCTCAGAAACAAACCGAAAGGCATGATCCTTGCCTCTTCATGGACATTGCCGGATTCAACCCGACGTATACGAAATGGTATGATACGAGACAGGCCGTCGAGCATCCAATACTATGAGCTGGCCGATGCCGATGTTGGGTCGATCCGAAATGAAGTATTCCCTCATCAATCTCGCCCATTGATCAGCGTCGAACCTTTCAATTGCCCTCGTCCGCGATCACGACAAAGACTCGGCTTCGGCTTGGATCGCGATCGGCATCACTCTTTTACATCTTCTCATACCAATCCAGAGCCGCTTGAAAACGGCTGCGAATCTCGTTCTCCAGGATAGAACCTGATACGAGCGATTGAATTCGGGGTACAAAAGTTTTTCTTTTGATGGGTCGCGATCAACCGTCTGGAGGTGTGAATAATTCCTAAGGCCTTTTCCCCCCCAACTGCAGCCAAGTGTCGAGAGTCTGAGAACGGAGGAATCGGTGATTCGTCTTTCTTTTAGGAGTGAGGAGATGAATAGGAAGAAGAAGAAGAACGAGGATATGACTCCTGGAAATTTCCGAATGTCTTCCCACAATTTCACGAACGCTGTGTCTGCTCATAAATAGAGAGAGAATATGAGAATGAGACACGCTAGAGATGTACGATGGGTGGGCAGGCGTCGGGTCTAAAGTACTGCCCGAGTCCTTCCCATCACGGAACAAATCATTAGGGTCGAGCAGGTTTGGCTCGGGTCTGACTGGGTCACGCTGGGCATTACCACTATGTGCGCTTATTCTGGCCGGTTGAAATCGACCTTCCGGCCGGGATGGGGTCCATGGGCCACCGGGCCGTGACCGGATCGATGCCCACCGGTACAATGTCATCACTCGTCGCGTTTAGATATGGCGAGTTGTCACAACCATCTGTAGTACCAAATCAATCAGAGATATGCACTCACTCTTCCTGAGGAAAACGCAGATCACAACCATCGAAACTTACAACACAAATATGGTACATGAGACAACTTGTTCCAGCATCAAAGTTAATTCAACAGTTCATCAGGGGAAGATCCGTGGACACTTTTCCCTTGCGTTTAAATTTGGCGAGTTGTCACAACCATCTTTATTACCGGATCAATCACAGATATGCACTCACTGTTCCCGAGGAAAACGCAGATCACAAGCACAGAAACTTACAACACAAATATAGTACAAGAGACAACTCGTTCCAGCATCAAAGTCAATTCAACAGCTCGTCGGGGGAAGATCCGTGGACACTTTTCCGGGAGGCGGTGTCTTCTGGAAAGCCCCACTTCCGAAGAAGAAGAAGCCAACCCCGTGCCCGAGAATGGCGACGATGAGCACGCCCACGTTGAACGACATCACGGCCAACATCAGCAGATAAGCGAGCCCCATGCGCGTGGCATGCATGAGGGTCCGCAGGACCGCAGCGACGAAACGATTCGACTTCAAGTGATCTCCGATGAGCCTGCAGTGAGAGATCCACTCGACAAGGAGCCCCAGCGCAAAGACGAAGATCAAGGCCAGCACGTACATGCCGGTCCGCGTGCCGGGCCACCCGGAGAAAAGGATCTCGGAGTTTCTCCCCCAGAAGAATGTCATGTGGGTGTAACTCTTGTGCCCCATGCTGCTCATCCCGTCCATCGCCCCTCTCTCTCTCTCTCTCTCTCTCTCTCTCTCTCTCTCTCTCTCTGGTTTTGGCCTTTCTGTATATACAGTAATGCCTGGTTTGAAGTGTTGTGCAGAGAGGCATGCACCTGGCACAGGGCTCGTGTATTTATTGCACAGATGTGTGGTGCGAAGGCGAGCTATACAAGACGACGGGGTGCCGAGACCAGCTGAGAACGAGGTTTAGAGGGGTCGTACATTGAAGCAGAAGGTCAATCCTGTACTACACAAGCTCGCACCGCGTACCGCTGGTGCCACAGAAATAAAGCAGGTCAACTGTGTCAGGATGGTTACATTCATTCACATGAAGTGGATTGTCAATTGACTAGCTCCACAAATTGCTTCCTCCATCGAATCCAGAGTCATTAGTACCGTTCTAAGCGGAGAGACGTGGTACCGCAAGGTAGCCCCGCACGCGAGAATTTGGTGATTTCGGAGGTTTTGTATCAGGACATACCGTAAAACGTTGGCCAAGTTTTCCTCTAATGCTTTAAAATGGAAGAATTATAGAAAAGAGAGAGTCAAGAATCTAATAAAATTGTGTTAATTCTGTTTTGAACATTTTATAATTGTACTGATTTTTAATCAATTTGGCGAATTTTAGCTAATTGGCGATGACGTGGACATCCACCATCCTCATGAGCCTCGCTAGCCTCCAGCCTCACATCTGGCTGATTGCTGGCTTAGAGGAAGACATAAGGGAAGAAAAAAAAAGTAAAAACAAAATAAAGACAAAAATTCAAGAAAATATTAAAATATCATTAAAAGCTATTAACATCAACGTTGATAGAGTCACGTAAGTTGTTGACGGGCTAAAATTAACTAAATGGGCAGAATTAGATCGATTGCAAAAGATATATGGCTCAATTCGGAAAAAAGAAGATAAAGCAATAGGACTAAATTTGCAAACAATTAGACTAAATATATGATTAATTTGGATGATTTTAACCCTTAACAGCTGATCAATTTCTTCTTTATCCTTCTTGATTAAGCAAGTGCTAGGTAATAGCTATTGATATGAATGCAAGTGGGGACTCCCGTCAATAGTCAATCGATTTGTGTCGAAAGCAATTTTTGACCCCTTATTTAAAAAGCATCGACGAAATTTTAAAAGCCGTTGATGCTAATCCAAAGCTTTTCACCGCAAGCTCCGAACCCTTTGGTCTCGGACCGTTTGGCACATCGGCTGCAATGAACACAAGGCCCTGATGATCATTCATCTACCCATAGTCTCTAGACAGCTGATTGCGACGCGTGAAACTCTTCTTCCTTCCGGTCCAATTGCTTCTTGAATTAGGTTCTCCCCCAGAGAATGAGATTCCCAGCCGTTTCATGTGGCTCTGGATTGATCCGAGAAGATAAGAAAAATGCGGGCTGAATGCGATCCAAAACGAGGTGAAGTCTTCGTCGTGATGATGGCATTTGGAACGTTCAAACGCTGATTGATGAGTGCCATTGACGTGGAAACTCTTGACCTTGATTCGACCATCTCCCCCAAGCTACGCACGCAGCCTCTAGTTAACTGTACACTGTTTGGCGTTTACAATATTTTTTCTTCGGGCTCATCTATGAACGCACGCCGAACACGAAAACGAGCTAGCGTGAGATAAAGGGAGCGAGTCGAGATATACATCAAAATGGCTTAGGACACTGTACTGAAAGGATACTGCGCATTCTTTAGGAAACAACAGTACCAAATGCTTGACTTTATATAACCCAGATTTGAATATTGATGAACTTGCTTTCTAGGTGCATCTTCTTCCTCTCCTCATCAGACTTTTGACTGCTGTGCCTTCTAAAAGAACTGTCATCCCTAGGTAGCTGTTGCATTTGGAGATGACAACCTTACTGATCCCCCCCCCCCCCCCCTCTCCTTCTCTCTCTCTCTCTCTCTCTCTCTCTCTCTCTCTCTCTCCCCATCATTCCAGGTCGTGCTTTTACCCTCCGTCGCCATCGTCGCTCCAATTTTCTGTGTGTGTGGGCGCATGCGCGTGCATGTGATTATTGAATGTCAATTACCATAAATCGACCTCGAGACGGGGGTCGACAAAAGGGCGATGACCACAAATGACCAAGCTAAAAAATGACAACTTTATGAAGATACGTTTTTATTTGATAATTCATAGCATCAAGTATTGAGTGGTTAAGCATTAAGATGTGCACGAAACGAAAGTGATGAAAATGAGGGTTTGGACGTGCAGCACACCGGAAAGTTTTAGAATCGAGATTGAATTTAATTGAGGAAAAGTAATTACCGATCCAATCGAGGGTGAAGATGAGAGGAGCTTATGGAAGATGATTTGATCGACTAAGGGGAAGACCTTAATCGTATGCTCGGGCGAGAAGATGTGATCAAGGGATGAAGACCCCAGCTATAACTGAATAAAGGGGAACAGAAAGCCTAGACGAACGTCAGCGAAGACGATAACAAAAGACATATAAATTAAGAGCTTATAAAGGATCTAATATAGAATCAGAAAAATTACTAGAAAAGCCTTACACCTATTGTGCATGTTTCAATTCAATCATAACTCTTTTGGTTTTTGTCAATCGTGTGATAAACCTTTTTAAGTTTTTATCAATTGAGTCTATTTAGTAAATTTTGGTCAAAAATTGCCGATATTGATGCTAGTTGTCCTATATGGCTAGCCGAGTGTAGATATAGACACTTGTAAATGTTCTTTTCTTATTTTATCTATTTTTAATTCATTTTTTTTGTCCTTTTTGTTCTTTTTGTTCTTTACTCTTTAATTACTAATGAGGTCATAGCCTCGCTCAAATTTAGGCAAGGCCAGCCTCTCTATGTTCTTGTCTACTACAAGCGAGGGCTGGGTGGCACTCACTTAGTGACCACGGAGGGCCTCACCACATTAGCTCCAGTTGTCATGTAGATTGTGACACGTAGGACGACAGACTTCTATGTGAGTGATTTCTAGTCAAGATTGACCAAATTAACTAAATTAGAAAAATAGAAAATATTTTGAACTAAATTGATAAAAATGTGATACGTTTAAGAATTTTTTGGCTCCATCGGATTTGACATTATCAGAAGACTTGATTAATATTACTTGGCAATCCATGCGTGGTCCGTGCTCAATCCTTTTCCTATTTAAGGTAATTTTTGAAATATCTAACAGCAAAAGATTAATCATCACCATCATTTGCTTTAACTCCCTCTTTTTATGAATAATATTTCATCATCTTCTTTGCTTTAAACTCTCTCTTTTTATGAATAATATTGGTGCTAGTTTTTCTTTTCAGCATATTTTTATGTAATATTTGTGTCAAAATTGATAAGTACCATTTACCTATAAAAAAAAGTAAATGATACTAATAGTCCATACACTTTGGCTCATTGTATAATGCCATTTTTTTGGGACATTTAATTCGTTCAGTATGGTCATTGACCTATTTGTAAATGGTCAATGTTATTCTCTTGTTGGATCAAATAAAAGAGTGAGTGATAAAAAAAATTTTAAATTATTGTGAAATGGGTAATCTAGTCACTAAATTATCAATTTGTTCAATCTGTTCATACAACTTTTGATAACAAAAATAAATCAGTTCTTCAGTACTATATATAAGTTTTCATAATTACACTATTGCTTGGGTTTTATACTCTCTTTTTTTTCATTTCAATCCATTACCTAAATCAATAAAAAAAGGTATCTTTGTACTTCCTTTTGATCTTTTTGGTCATCATAAAAATATCACGATAATGTTATACAACTTTACTTCAGCTTTTAAACTAGAACTTTATTTAGAGTTGTTTTGGGTGGATATTCTTATTGTTTTAAGCCTAAGTTTCTTCACAAAGGTATCAAGCGATGATAATAGTTTATCCATAGAGACTCCCACATGTTAATCTAATTCTTGTTCCCAGATTTTGAAATTCTTGTATATTTGTTAGTCAATTGAGACGGTATTAACAAAAAATTCTGATTGTACTAATTTGATAAGTTTGACAGTTTAATTGTATTTTTTAAAAATATTTAAATTTAATTATATCATAGCGATAAGTTTTACAAATTTTAAGATACTTTTTTTCGACTTTTTAATACGTTGTTTGAGGATTTCGTAGGATTATTGCTGTTTTAGGCAGAAAAGGTACTGCACGAGAAATAATATTTTCAGTACAGACTTGCCTCTTCTGTACGATCGCATCTCCCCATCTCACAAAACCTCATCGGAAACAAAAATTCCCCGATCCCTAACTCATAACCCTAATTCGCTTTCCCGTTTCTTTGCGCTCGATCTCCGCCCATGGAAGGCATGAACGACGGCCAGATGACCGGCATGAACGGGACGACGACGACGATGCCGCCGCACCACCACCACAAGATGATGATGATGCACATGACCTTCTTCTGGGGCACGCAGTCGGAGATCCTCTTCTCCGGCTGGCCGGGCACCCGGACCGGCATGTACGCCCTCGCCATTGTCTTCGTCTTCGTCCTCTGCATCCTCGTCGAGTGGCTCTCCCACTGCCGCCCCCTCCTCCCCACCAAGCCAGGCGTCGCGGCTGGCATCCTCCGGTCACTGTTGCACGCGGTGCGCATGGGCCTCGCGTACCTTGCGATGCTCGCCCTCATGTCCTTCAACGGCGGCGTTTTCCTCGCGGCGGTCGCAGGGCACGGTGTGGGATTCCTGGCATTCGGGAAGGCGGAGGAGGCGCGCAGCCTGCACGCGGCGAAGGCCATCGTTGATCTACCTTTGATGAGCTGCTGATTAGCGACGGAGTGAGGTGGGTGGTGGGACTGTAGAGTTAAAATGGATTGATGACGATAAGTGGTGGTGGTGTCACTGTCGTGGCAATGGACATTCGTTTGATGGTACCCTGGTTGAAAATAGTTTAGAATCTCTTTTTCTTTTCTTTTCTTTTTTTATAAAAGAGATCGTGGAATGATATGATCTCCATCGTCTGGATGAAGCTGGAGACTGACTGAAACAGAGGGCCATAAGCCATTTACTGCAGCTTTTTTTTTTTTGGCTTTTGCCTTGGTATCTTGCTTCAAGTGAAACGATCGGTCCAAGTCCTAATCGTAAGCGTCACCTCGCGAGAAGAGTGATCCCGCCTCCTCACGTACTAATCCGTTAACTCCTCGCCTTTTTGATCGAGGTCCCTGATCGAATCTTGATGGGGGTAATATCTGAAATCCCAGCAAGACAACTGAGTGGGTAGACGTGAAGGGGTTGAAATAAATTCTCAAACCCTAGACACAAACCAACGAGAAGAACACGATCTTGTGAATTCTTGTGATCTCTGTAGGCTGAACTCCACCGCTAAATCAGATATATATCGCGAGTTACAAGTAGTTCCCCGTCACAGCAGCAGCACACCACATCCAGTTAAACTAGAATCCTAGGTAAGGCCATATACGCCCCGTTCTCTCTCTGAAATACAACTCAGAGTAGACTCTCCCACGACCGCAAGTTCTAGCACGGGTAGTCGAATAAGCAAAACCACGGTTTCCCAAAAGCTCATAAGAGTTCTGTCGTGTTCTCCAACATCTTTAATTTGTCTTCATGGTTTTTACAAGTGGGTTTACGCGCACACAAAAAATAGAAAAAGAAATAATCAACTCATTATGGTCCACGTCCGATGAGCTCTGATGGATCAAAGTATATCGATTGCTAAAAGCATGACAAGACATAAAGCAGTTGATATTGATGAGGGACTTTCGTTGACGATTGTATGACATTGAGGGAGAGTGGCTCTGTGCTGTCAACATTGACAAGTATTGAGAAGAGGAGGAGGACATCTGAATTGGGATATCAATCGAAAGCCTGGATACCGAGCGAAGTTACAACCATTTATGGACGAGACCGACGTGTGAAAAGGAAGTCGGGAAGAGACTAATAGTGAAAGGATGTGATCAGTGGATTCGGATCACTTGACATTACATCAGGTGACATAAGGATTCTAGCCGTCAATCGGCCAGCTAGGATTTTTGAAAAAAATTCAAATTTTTTTCAACTTTTTTTTATTTCTTTCCCCAGCTGTCCAATTCAGATCAGACGGTTGAAAAGGGGGCGATGCCACTCCTTGCCATTGTCCAAGGGATTAATTTCTATGGTCAGTGGGTTATATAAGTTGCGGGGTGTAATCATGGAAAGAAATTGGCAATAAAAAACAAAAATATTCCCTATTACTTTTTTTTATCGATGTAATTGTCTTCTCATTTCCAATTTAAGTCCATCATTTTTTGTTCATCTCCACTACAAAGCCGCAATTGAATTTCTATCCGAAATCACTAACCAACCCATTTGTTGACCATTTCTCATATATATCCTTAGAAATGGGAAAAGTGCCAAAAAAGTCCTAAATCTTTGCCACTAGTGCCAAATAAGTCCTCAACCTTTTTTTGATGCCAAATAAGTCATCAACCTTTGCCACTAGTGCCAAATAAGTCCTTCCCACCGGAGGAAGTACACGTGGCGCTAACGTGAATCGCCGGAGCACCGACGTGGCTTGCCGGAGCGCCGACGTGGCTCGTTGGAGCTCGCCGGCGCCAATGTGACGCCAACTTTTCTTTTTCTTTCTTCTTCTTCTTCTTCACTGGCGGAGCCCTCACCGGCAATGGGCGAGGGCGGGGCGAGGCTGGCCTTGCCCGGATCTGGGCGGGGCAGCCCCGCCCAGCCCAGATCTAGGCGGGGCTGCCCCGCTCCTGCCCAGATCTTTTGTAGGTCAACAAGTTACGTATATATCAACTAGTTCCTTCACACACGTTGCGCCGTTTGACTTCCAGATGAAATTGGACCATTTTATAGAATTTGAAAGCTGGTTTTGTATATGGTATAGATAGACAAATAAATCAGAAATTTCGAGTTCGTATAATGTGGTAAGATTTATGGAATTTTAATATAAGGTTGGTGCAATAACACTGCAAAACGATTTTCTTCGCGAGCACCTTTGGGGGCAGTCCCTGTTCGTCAAGTAACAAAATGAAAAAGTTTTCCATTTACAAACCATCGAGCATTATTTAGTTTTTTGTTGGTGTGGTGCACATAACAAAAACCCTAAAAAAAAAATTAGAGCATGCTTCCCGTGGATCTTCGGCAACTGGTTAGCATGACCAAAATGAAGAATAGGCCGTCAATGGCCATACATAGACCGGAGACAATTAGTTGATTTTTCTTTTACTAATCACATCCTTTTTGTCTTATTATGTGGTAATTTGGTAATTGAAGTGCAAATGACACCAACTTCTACATATTTTCTAATGTGGGAACTGGCATCCACAGTGGAATGTCCACTCCCTAATTATCATGTGTACGTATAGGAAATAGCGCTGCTTTTTCTATTAAAAAAGTATTTCATATTATTTGATGATGGCATTTATATGCTCTCTTTATTTAAGTGATTTCCTCCATCCATCAGCTTAACCGTTTAATGCTCGAGTTTTGAATATTTTTAAGCTCCTAATTTGCCACTCCATTATCTAAATTTAATTTTAGGTCAAAGTCCAACCTAGCTTAGAATCAAATAAGATTGCCTCTCCCATTCTTTTCTTCTTCTTCTTCTTCTCGGCCGTCCCCAACTCTATTTCCATCTTGGGTCAAGCCGACTGTGTCGCGGCGGCGGCTGTGAGAGTTCGTCATTCGCGGTTCATTGTTTTCAAGCCGTTGCGGTAACGGGTTGTTGTCTGTGAATTGCCGATGTCTGCGCACCTTCCTCGTCTTAAATGAATGGAAGGCGTGGCCAAGAGGGGAGAGAGAAAGAAGAAGTAGGTGTTTGTAATCCGGGCGGGGGTTAAACGGGACGTGATAAGTATTAGGAGTGACACGGGCCGGGCAGGTGGAGCTCTTTGAGAGACTGTGGGCCGTGTCGAACGAGTCGAGCCATGGGCCAACTGATGATGGGCTCGATTTGTAGGCCCGGCCATCGTAAAACGAATTTGAAAGCGCACTCTTTGTTTTATTATTTTTGCGCGTTTGTGTTTGGGCTGGCTGCTTAGCCATATTAGACGCAGTTACAATGAAATTTTTAGGTGCAAATTCGAGATTGAATTGAATAATTAATTTTCCAAGCTGGTCGAACAATAGCTGTCGGCGTGTCTCGAGACATTTCCAGAGTTCACAGACCAGAAGTTTCCCGACAGGGTGGCCCAGTTTCGAGAGAGATCTGGGCGACCGACGAGATGTCTCTGCATCCTTACAGAAACTTCCGTCGTGCGATCCTTAGCTCCTCTTCTCTCCTATAAATAGCAGGCACGTCCCTCGTCTCCTTCACAGTTCAAGAATTTGAAGAGAGCATTAGTGAGAGAGATCATCAGTTCGACAATCGATCGACCACGTTTTTGAATCATCTAGCAGCTGCAGCAGCAGAATTAGAAGCGGAAAAATGTCGCTCATCCCAAGCTGGTTCGGCGGCCGTCGCAGCAACGTCTTCGACCCTTTCTCCCTCGACCTCTGGGACCCCTTCAAGGACCACCCTTTCCCTTCCTCATCCCTTGTGGCCTCTGACATCCCCCAAAGTGTCCGGGAGAACGCAGCTTTCGTCAACACGAGGATCGACTGGAAGGAGACCCCTGAAGCCCACGTGTTCAAGGCGGATCTCCCCGGGCTCAAGAAGGAGGAAGTCAAGGTGGAGATCGAAGACGATCGGGTGCTCCAGATAAGCGGAGAGAGGAATGTGGAGAAGGAGGACAAGAACGACACATGGCACCGAGTGGAGAGAAGCAGCGGGAAGTTCATGAGGAGGTTCAGGTTGCCAGAGAATGCGAAGATGGATGAGGTCAAGGCCTCGATGGAGAACGGAGTGCTCACCGTCACTGTTCCAAAGGTGGAGGAGAAAAAGCCTGAGGTCAAGGCCATTGAGATCTCTGGTTAAACTCAGCTTCTTTATGGCTGCAAGAATGAGCTCCCTCATGTCTGATGATGCTTTGGCATTTCGTCAATAAGTGTTACTTTTTGGAAACTTTTCTCTTTCTTAATGGGTCGTGGGAGAAGTTGTGGTTGCTCGTGTGACTGTGTGACTGTGTACTCGAGGTGTCAACCCTGTTCATTATGTTACAGTGTAATTTTGTCGGGCCGTAATGTGGCAGTCGAATATGAATAAGCTTTCATGAGTTTGTGCAGTATTTGATCTCTGGTTTCCGCGATCTGAAATAGATTGTTGATTTATGGGTCCCTTTTCTCGAATTTCCGAGATTTACCAAATTTACATTCTGCAATGCCTGGATGAAGTTTCGGGGTTTCTAGAGATCGTGGCTGAAAAATGTCCATTACGTAAGAAGCAAACAATCTTTGAATAAAGCAGACAAAATTTGGTTAGGTGGCGGCGAGCAAACTTCCTCTGCATCAGGCGGCTGATAATGCCTAAATAGGCTGTGTCGCAGAGGGAGCTCATAATCCACAACCTTAGCTCCTCCTCAAATACTCCTCCATCAACAATATTTGTTAAACGAATGAGACGATATTTTCTTAATCCTATTACTTATTTTATTGAGCAATGCTATCTTAATCCTTGTCCATCTTCTATCAAGTATATTGTATGCATATACATTTATACAGTAATAATAAAAGTACGCGCGTGCATTCCAAATTTTCAATAAAGTCGGTATGCATCGTCCCGGAGCGGTATCTTGTTTAGTCGTCGACGTTCGGTCATTGTTGAGGGTCTCTACCAAAACCACCGTCGGCCAAGTTCTGCAGATAACGTTTGTTCGAAAGCTGCGGTTAAGCTGATTGAGTCGACACTCTATTTGCAATCAACAAATTCTCTCTCTCGGGAAGATTGTCTGATCCGACGTTCCTGAGCTCTGGTTCGTTGAGATGGTTGTACACCATCTTCTTGAAATGTAGATCTTCACCGCGGCAACGGTGCATTTGGTTGGTGTGGTTTACAAAAGTCCCACGGCCAACGTCAGAAAGTTACCACGCATCCAAACGCTCGCACGTTCTCTGCTAACCTAAAGGTGTGTAAGCGATGGAGGCGGGTTCAAATGTACTGACCATCAGCAGTTCAGTGGAGCGAGATCGGATGGTTCCTGATAATTCATCACCCGCGACTTACTCCTGAAGGCCAAATGATCGAACAGCAAGAACCCAGTGGCATGCCCCGCAATGGCGGCGACTAGAACGCCGACCTCAAAGGACATGATGGCAAGCATCACTATGTAGGTCACTGCGATCCGAACAGCATACATCACCGTCCGGATGAAGTTAGCCGCAACGTTGCTGATGCCGGGTCTTATGAGCTTGGCTTGCGAGATCCCCTCCATGAGCACTGAGAGCCAGAACACGAACGCCCAGGAGGTGGGACCAGGCCGGCCGGAGACTACGGTCTCCGTGCTCTCTCCCAAGTAAAATGCCATGGGGTTCTTCAGCAGTGAATTGTGAAGCTCCGACCGACAATTTATGGAAGCTCTCCGTTCCCAAAATCACACGAGGGGAAAAAGATCAAGGAAAGAGTAGTACATAAAGAGGAGTACCCACCAAAGCCATCGCGATCGTTGTACTATTAGTTCTTTCATACTACATTCAGTAATCTCGTGAAATTCGCACTGAAAAAAAAATGCAACAGCAGAAGCGGTTGAACCAGAACCACACGCAAGTCCCAGGACACGAAAAAGATAGAATTAGCTCGATGACAAGTTTCTGAACTCGCGATGGAGTCATTACGTCTGATACATGATTACCTGTGTACTGCCTCTCTTCATGTGGACTGTCAGTGCAGTACAACGTTCGAACGCAGACGCTACGAGCGCAGTTAAAGCTAAGGCTCTGTCCCCTCCGCCCGCCCCACTCCCCAACCAAAAAGGGAAAGAAAAAACCAAAATTTCTGAAGTTATGGCTGTGAGATTCCAAATGTTGGATCACGGCATAATTGCGGTAGACGTTCCGACTTTGGTTATCATGCAGATGCTCGAAAAGGTTAAAACTTTTCGTCAAAATGACCTTGAAAAGAAGTCGAAGCAGTGAGGCTTGATCCCTTTAGTTGTTGAACGATGTGACTGTGCGGTATATAGGTGCACCTTAGGATTTTCAGTCTAATTAAGTCACGAACAATGGAAAAATGACGGCCTTTTCCCGTTTGTCTCCATCACATACTGCGCATAGATTGCTGGACATTAGGGGATGTTTAATATGTAATTGCTCGAACGCAAAATTTGGCTTCTTCCTTTTCTTTAGGACTCCCTATTTTATTAGATTTATAGATGGATTTGTGTTAATTTGTGTTCACGGTTGCGTTGTGACCATGTCATTCTTCCTATGTAGTGTTGGGGTTGACACCATCAGTCGCAGGCGCTGGTGTCTTCCAATCGAGCCTTCCAATCCTGCAGCTTTCACTTCCCACGAGTCAGGAGATGCCTTATTTGTTTCCACTTCGTAGTTTCTATAGTACGTGTTTCGTCCACAAATCAGTTAACTGATGTTTCCAAGTTCTTTCCACCATACAACACGGTATGTTTTCCTCGGATATTTCCACGGACAAAGAGGGCGTAGGTGTTATTCACCTGAGCATAGGCAGTATTTCGTTAAGTGTTGATGTTACATTCTTTGAATTTACTCTGGTTTTGTGATGTTTCGTTCTTTGAGTCTACTCTGTTTTTCTTGGATTCTCCTAGCGCTGGCGGAGTTGATTTCTTAGCCTCTGCCTCTATCTGTTCATACTGTCATTATATCTCATCCAGCTCCTTCAGAAAAAATTGGACATGCTCATCTCATCACATATCAACGCAGGCATAGGCAACCTCAGGTGGACATTCGAGTCACCAAGAAGAGAGTAAACAGTTGCTGTGGAAGGCGAGCAGATAGCTGCTCCGTGGGCAGAGCCTGCAAATCTTCTTCTGTCCCAGTCAACTCTTGAGGTTGACTTACCTATTGCCCACAGGAAAAGTACGCGTTCTACTGTCAACCTTCACAAAATCTACAATTTTCTCAGTTATTGTTCCTGCGTCTTCTCCTTACGTGGCGTGCCTCTCTTCCTCGGATTCTGGTTCCATCCCTGAATCTTCAACAGAAGCATTGTTTCATCCCACCCGGGCGAGCAGCGATGAAGGAGGAATGTCTGCCTTGCTAGATAGCACTTGGGAGTTTGTACCTTTACGACCTGGTAAGACTGCAGTTGATGCTGTTGGGTTTAAGCTGTGAAAATGACTCCTCATTGTCGTCTTCATCGGCTAGGATAGGCTAGTGACAAAAGGTTATATTTCCGGCATCGATTGTAAAGATACTCTCCCCCAGGTTGCAAAGACAAAACGTGTTATTCTGTTGTGGTCTCTTGCAGCTATTTAGTATTGGCCTCTGCATCAACTTTGATAATAAATGGCGGGACCATTTGAGTTTATAGCTCAAGGGGAGTAATGAGGTACATTGTGCAGACTTAAAATCGACCTATATGACCTCAAGCAATCTCCTCATCTCTTCGAATACTGTAATCATATCATTTTGCTTCTTTTATGAATATCATTGGGGATGCTAGAAATACATGTTGATGATACTGTCAATACCAGAGATCATGAAGCTGGCATTACTCAACTAAAGGCTCGTCTATGCTCACAGTTTCCCACCAAAGGTTAGGAGCTTCCGCATACTTCTCGAGATTGAGGTCGCTCAGTCTGAGCATGGTATTATACATCTAAAGATAATTTGACTAGTTAGTACTAATAACCCACAACTTAAATATAGCACACGGGTCATGTCGTGCAACACCGTAAGACATTCAAAAAGCGTATCACGTTCAGATTTCAAAACTGTGACGTTATGAATGAGCGTGTTTTGGTCAGGTAGAACTAAATCAGATGCCATACGATGATGGCATGACGAGACATAAATTGTCAGCCCTAAATAGTCTCGAACAAGCTAGAGTAGTAAATTGGAGCCACTCAGATCAGCTCCGCTGGTTTAGAAAAAAAACAATGATTACTTCAACACAAGTTGTATCTGTGACAAGTTGATACAAGTCGTATCTGTGCTGTTGTGTTCTTCAACGGCAGAAGACCAAATCTGCACTATCTGCAGTTGGAAAACTTCATTGAATGCTGCGCTTTAGTAGCTAGAACGATGTCAGCAACTTGACTAGCTCGCTCAGATAATGGCGAGAAGATCCACCATCACCTATACTAACATCAACCTTGTGCTTCAAATCCAAGACCCTCTGCCTCATCTCTTCACCTTCCTTTTCCTTCATCAATGTTCTAATAGCTCTTTCTACTGTCCCTCTCTCAATCTCACCCTCCAGTTCTAATCCAACCCTCCATTCATGAGTCAAGTACCTCGCATTCACCTTTTGGTCGCCAAAGCATGGTTGACATATCATCGGAACCCCTTCACATATACTCTCCAAGGTGGAATTCCATCCACAGTGGCTCCAAAACCCTCCTACTGCGTCATGAGCCAGTACTTTCTTCTGAGGCGCCCATTTCACAATGAATCCCCTGTCCTTAACACATTTCTTCAATTCTTCATCCAGTGACTCGGTGCATTCCAAACCCGGAATCAAACCAGGCCTAATAACCCACAAGAAAGGCTGCCTACTATTTGCCAGACCCCAAGCCATTTCAGACAATTGGTCTTGGTTCACTTGTGCTATGCTTCCCAAACTCACATAAATAACTGAATTATGAGTTTGCTTGTCAAGCCATGCAATGCAACCAGTATCCTCTTGCAGTAAGCTAACAGCTGAGGCAGGAGCGAGTTTGTGTAGAGGGCCTATTGGAAAAATCGGAACTTGATACTTTTGGTGGACCTTTGCCAGAGGTGACTCTTCAAGGCAGTATATCGTGTTAAATATCATAGCTGAATGCGATCTGACATTAAGTGTCAAGGCTAAGACGTCCAAGAAATAGTCTGAACAACCAAAATTGGAGATTGGTAGGTCTTTGAACCTGAGGGGCTCGTGCAGGGGCACTGGAGCCTGCAACATGGAATCTAATAGAACACAAGGCAGTTGTTAGTTGGCACAATGACAAGTGAGCTCGAACGCATCAGCTTATATGCTAATCTGTTTGATGACACTCAAAATAAAAATCTGGCTCGAGTGTCGAATTTGGATGACGACAGAGAAACCAGTCTTGTATAAATTATGGGCACAGAGGAGACTCATCGGATACAGGGTGATGCTCAAGGTCACACAAACGGACTTTAAAACTGCAATTAATTTAGGGAAATACATTCATCCCCGCAGGACAAATGGATTAAGAGCAAGATTTCTCCAGGACGGAGATATTAATCAGGAAGGAAATAAGTGTAACTTGAATTAGGGGAAACGATCATGTACCTGGGACAGGGATGAGTCCTTCTGCCTTTAACTGGAGGAGAATTGGGCGAACTATGGTAGTAGCAGCAGTGCTCGTGTGTAAAGCAATGCTAGGAATCTCCAAATCGCGGGCAACGGCTTCCGCAAAGTACACGAGTGCATCGAAGATGATGCAGCAAATCTTGTCACCCGGCTCAACACGGCTTGTGCCCTGAGTTAGGCACTCCCTGAAGCTGGACTCACAGTTTACATTAAGCCTCAGCAAAACGGCTATCAGATCAGGGTCTCGTACCTCTTCTTCGGACAAGCCATCAGGTATGCATAAGAACATAAAATCCGGGTGAGCAGAAGAATCTGGACTGTTGAACTGTGGGTGAGCAATTGTGATGGAGAAGCCCTTGGACTTGAGGATGGTCGCCAGCTGAAGCATGGGAGTGAGGTGGCCCTGGAATGGTCCTGGGACCAGGACCAATCTCTTGCGATTTCCCCCTTGATTTTCCATCTTTATTTTCTTCCTCTGGAAGATATTCAGAAGTTATGCTCTTGAAGACGGGGGCATTGCTGGTGCAGGCTGGTTCTACTCTCTTCTGAAGTTTACACAGAAAGAGAGGTACCGGGACGGAGGATGGAAGGACCCAGCAATGAAGTACAAGGAAGCAGGTCGCTCCTAACGGTCAACTTACGAAAGCTAGGAGAAAATATTGGCTGCACTTTGTAAACGTTCGTAGTCAAGTTTGACACGGCATTAATGATGCATTTAAAAAAGCACTTGCCCTCTCTCTCTCGATCTCTCTCTGTGGCTCCTGCTTCTTGGCAGCTATTCTGGTTCTCGGCATATCTTGATTTAGATCAACCCATTTCGATGAGCAATAAATGGCTATCAAGTCAACCCTCTACCCTGGCTTGTCCTCGTGAACTAGCGCATAACACATGGACTGCTGGCTAGGAAAATTTCCACATGAATCCTGAAGGGGAGCCAAACGAAACACAAGCGAACACAATCAAGAGGAGAGCCAAGATTCACTCCGGTGATCCAACAAACCAGGCAAAAACGGGGCTAAGAACTAGAAGATTGAAGTTGAGCTTTTTACATAAAAGTCGAGCTAGTTCAGATTACATCAGTGCCTCAGATACGACAACCCCACATTTATACGACTCTCGAAACACAACTGAAAGAGACGAAACACAGAGACTCCGCACTGACCGAAGCCACGAATTCACATTGGCAATCTGAAGCTTTATCATCACAGGCTCAACCAGAGATGTCGATGGCCTTGACCTCAGGCTTCTTCTCCTCCACCTTCGGCACGGTGACGGTGAGCACTCCGTTCTCCATCGAAGCCTTGACCTGATCCATCTTCGCATTCTCGGGTAGCCTGAACCTCCTCATGAACTTCCCGCTGCTTCTCTCCACTCGGTGCCACTTGTCGCTCTTGTCCTCCTTCTCCACCTTCCTCTCCCCACTGATCTGGAGCACCCGGTCGTCCTCGATCTCGACTTTCACTTCCTCCTTCTTGAGCCCGGGAAGATCGGCCTTGAACACGTGGGCTTCCGGCGTTTCCCTCCAGTCGATCCTGGTGTTGACGAAGGCCGCACTGTTGGCGGCGGAGAGGGATGTGGGAGGGAGAGGGAAATCCTTGAAGGGGTCCCAGAGGTCGACAGAGAAAGGGTCGAAGGCGCCGCCGCGTCGGCCACCGAACCAGCTTGGGATGAGCGACATTGTATCTAAATTCGTCGATCGGTTGAAGCTTGGATTGCTGCTCGGGTTTGGAGTTTCTATGGCGATTTGCTTGCTTACTGGATCCTTGTCGGAAGGAAGAGGGACGTGGTGAGCATTTATTGGGAGAAGAGGAGGTCTTCTCGTACAGTCGTGAGATTTCTGGAACGAGGCTGACGCCCAAGGGAACGTTCTGGTAATGCGATTTTCTCGAAGCTGCGGAACGTGTCCGATCACCATGCCTCTTTTTTTTTTTTTTCATATTCACATTTAAATATTATTATAAATTTATAATTACAGTCGAAAATAATTGATTTCATTAAATAACGTCTCATCGATACGTCCCATGATATAAATCTTATGCAAGAATGCTATCCTTTAATTCCGATGTTATTGAAATAATCTAACTTATACATTACAAATAGGATAACCGTCATTTAAGTCATAAATCTTTTGGAACTTTATCGATTTAGTTATAAATATTTTTTTCTTTTCTTTTTGAAAATTCAGTCATAAACTTTTTTAAACTTTATTGTGATTTTCTTGGCCGTGAATCTCCTGTTCGCTTCCTTCGCCTCCGGCCACCATCCGACGCCATTGTTGGTTCCCTCACCCTCTTTGCAACTCCATCTACCCGTCCCAAGCCATCGCTGTTGCCGTCGTCACCTGATGAGTCACCGGGAGTTACCCGAAGTTGCTCTCCCGATAAACCCCTCCCTTGTTCAAAGGAGCTGCTGTGGTCGTGCGTTGCATGTGGCCTGCAACTACCCAGCCCAAACCACCGCCTCTAAAACCTCCATGGTCACTCCCCAGTCGCTCACCACCATCAATTTTTGCATCGATAGATCGATTTTAGCTGCAACCCGATGAACCCGAAGACAGGGAAGGATGGGTAATTTTTAATATCTATGGACCCCAAACGCCGCATTGTGGTAATGTCATTGGCCCAACATCGCCCTATTAGCAGAACGACTATGCTTTTGTTACGAGACGAGCTCCACGAGTCGTATCCTCTGATTAGTGGAAACTAGACCAGAGATGTACTCATGATCTGGGATCCGCCAAATTTAATTGGTTGGACAAAATCTTCTTTAATCGAGGAAAAGAGGAAATTAAGGGCGATGACAAAGTAGGAAGTAGATTTCGTTATCATCGTAAATTTGACGGTGTTACTGAAAAAATCCCGACGAGGCCCAGTCCCCAGTTTCCAGATGGGCCTACCGGATTGGCCCATTAACAGTCGCCCGTGGAAACTCGAAAGACCGCGAAGGTACGAGAATGATCCTCTCGTTCCTATTTTAGTACCCAACGCCTCGTCTTCCGGACCACATCGTCTGACGACAGAAATTCCGGTATCGTTCGAGCATTCTGTCAAACCTTTTTCTGCTCAGTCTCATACTTTCGCTCTCGATCCCACAACCATGTCGCTCATCCCAAGCTGGTTCGGTGGCCGTCGCAGCAACGTCTTCGACCCTTTTTCCCTCGACCTCTGGGACCCCTTCAAGGATTTCCCTTTCCCTTCCTCGTCCCTCTCCGCCTCCAATCTCCCCCAGACCTTCCGGGAGAACACCGCCTTCGTGAGCACGAGGATTGACTGGAAGGAGACCCCGGAAGCCCACGTGTTCAAGGCGGATCTCCCCGGGCTCAAGAAGGAGGAAGTCAAGGTGGAGATCGAAGACGATCGGGTGCTCCAGATCAGCGGCGAGAGGAACGTGGAGAAGGAGGACAAGAACGGCACCTGGCACCGGGTGGAGAGGAGCAGCGGGAAGTTCATGAGGAGGTTCAGGTTGCCCGAGAACGCGAGGATGGATCAGGTCAAGGCCTCGATGGAGAACGGAGTTCTCACCGTCACTGTTCCCAAGGTGGAGGAGAAGAAGCCTGAGGTCAAGGCGATCGAGATTTCCGGTTAAGAGTTGGCGAATCTGTGGTCCTCGGTCGCAACTTGTGTCTATAGAGTGGGTGTCTGTGTCTGTTTCTGTATGCTGTGTTATGCGTCGGTTTCGTGTGTCCGGAGTTGGGAGTCTGGGTCCTCTGTTGTCTAATACCTCTGTTTCCGATGTATTATCCCTACTGTGACTCTTTTCTGGTGATGAGATCCGAGGCTATGCTTTCCTAACTTCTGTTTGAGGTGATGTTGGTTCCTTAAAGTCTTCCGATTGTTTTTGGTTCTGGCGATGCTGCTTATCTTGAGTGCGTGAACAAATTACTGCACGGCCACAGTAACTTCGGCGAACAGGGAAGAGGCTTATCGGGAGAGCAACTTTGGGCGGCTCTCGGTGACTCCTCAAGTGACAACGGCGGCAGTAATGGCTTAGCACGAGTAGATAGAGTTGAACAGAGGGTGAGGGAACCTACGGCAGCATTAGATGGTGGACGGAGGTGAAGGAAAATCACGCGATCAGGATAACTGTGGCCAGGAAAATCACGCGAATAAAGAAGGGACCTTGTCGGGAAAGCAACTTTGAGCAACTCTTGGCAACTTCTTAGCCGATGACGGCGGCGGCGATGGCTCAGGATGGATAGGTGGAGATGCAGAGAGGGCAAGGGAACCAAAGGTAGTGTTAGATAGTGGCGGAAGGCGAACGGAAATCACGCAAATAGAAGGTCCGCAATCTAAAAAATCACGCGAACATGAATGACTAAAAATGATGAAGTTTTAAAAGATTTAAAATTGAATTGGTAAAAAAAAATTTAGGACATTATGAGTGAGCAAAAAAATCAAAGCAAACTAGTCAATTTTGATATGCTTCTTAATCTTAGGTGAGAGTCTATGTATTCGAATTAGACAAACTTAAAAACCTTAATTACTACTTTTCCCTAATTCTCTACTTCTCTCACTAATTAGAGGAACCTACTTCACGTCACTCTCCTCTCAATCATGCTCACGTTGGGACATCAAGTTCAAAGCCCTAATTGCCATTTATCCATTTCTAGGGATTTGGGTCACTTGACGTAATCAGGTAACCGGATCCGCTTTAATCGGAGAACGTTAAATCTTTTGATTGGACATGCAAAGCTTTGGAGGAGTATTTTTTTAAAATCACGGTCGTATGATCTAAGTCGAACGGCCCTATTTGGGAACAGATCACTTAACGCCTTGTCAGGGAATCCATTTCCCATTTCTAAGCCCTAATTGCCATTTATCCATTTCTAGGGATTTGGGACACTTGACGTGATCAGGTAACCGGATCCGCTTTAATCGGAGAACATTCAATCTTTTGATTGGACATGCAAAGCTTTGGAGGAGTATTTTTTTTTTAAATCACGGTCGTCTGATCTAAGTCGAACGGCCCTATTTGGGAACAGATCACCTAACGCCTTGTCAGGAAATCCATTTCCCATTTCTCGTCACTTCATTCAAGTCCTAGCCTCTCTCTCATTGTTCTTGCAGCCTTGCTCACTGCTTATGACGCTCCTTGCTTATTGCTCACAACACTGTTTGCTTCTCTCGCGGGCAGGCTCGCTCGTTCACGACGCTCGTCGCTTTTTCTCCTATAAGGTCAAAATCCTAATTGTCATTGCCTATTTCTGGTTTATTCTCTGAAGCCTGACGCCTCTCTCTCGCATCCTTACTTGTCGCTCACAGCACTTATTGCTTCTGTCACATACATTGATCTCCAACCACTTTTTGTAACCAAACATTTCTCATTCCCAAGACACAGCCAGTTTATGGCTCCACATTCTGGGAACCAGCCCTTTTGGTTCTGTTCGAAGGTGGGCTAGAACTGATCACCCCTACACGCGATCATCAGCCTAGATGCTTGATGACTCTCGGCCACCCTTGGTGACCCTCGACAGAACATTAGGAAAGCGACCCAGGCCTCCGTGAAACTTCACTTGTCCCAAACGAGCAAACTCAGATAATCCGCCACCTTCGACAAACGTCAAGCAACATTTGGTGGAGCGTCAAACCAATGACCTAGGCCCATGCGAACTTGACTATCTGTGTCCTAGACATGCCAACCTGGACCCTCGACTACCTTAGTTAACTGTTGGCAAGCCTCCTGCAACCCATGGCAGAGCTCTAGACGGGCAACCCAGATCTGGATCTGGAGTCTGGACTCAAGAGAGAGACACGACGAACGTTGATTGTGACGGCAAAAATGGGGGCATGGGGCAAAGTTAGAAGAAAAAATTTATTCACTTTGAAGGTAGCATTTCAAAAAAGCCAATGGTGGGTGAAACTTGCATTGGATTAAGGAACTTTAGAAATCTTAACTTTGGATTGAAGACCATTGGGAATGCCAATATAAATCACATCAATTTTGTCCCAAAAATTTTTGGAGGCTCAAAATCCTTTTAAATACCAAACCATATGCACACTTAATCCCTATTATGAGGTGTCATTCTCTATTCTATGATAATTCCAACGATTTTTTCCTCTCTCAATTATCCTTTCATTTGTAGAAAGAGCCGAACCTCGTTCTTTTGTCGCACCATCCACAATTCTATTTTTATGGATCATTTCGACTGATTAGCATTACTTTTGCCCATGCATTACTTTTTCCTATGCCATCCACGTGAAGAAGATGTTATGTGATGATCAAGTCATGGGTTACTTAGCATGGTAGAACGAGTCAAACAAAAGTGAAAGCATAATACAAATGTAGTCAAATAATATAGGATTCACAGCTCACGGATAAGGGTAATAAGTTAGTTTCGCCATGTCCTCACATCCACTGTAGAGATAACATCTCGAAGGCAATTTGAGATGAGAGAAGGCCGTCAAAGATGATTTGGTAATGTCAGAGTCGACGCCCCAGAAAGATGTGGAAGGAAATGACAATGAAAGATATCGCCGACCCAACTTAGGGGGATAATTAGGGTATGTCTATATTTTACAGAGAACTTAACGAAGGATCAAGCGCAATGGCAAAATGGTATGCACATGACAGACCTCACTCATCAGAAAGGGACAGCATTTCGAGAACGAGCATTCTTTCTTAAGTCAGTCACGAGAGACCTCTCTTGTCATTCGACAAGAGAAAGAGGCAATAGTACAAATATTGGTCATCGTGAAGCTTTGAAAAAGACTGATATTTTTTCTATATCACAAAAAAGAACATGAGAGCCCTCCAGATCAATTCGACTTCCACAGCAGTAAAATCATAGAGCTTTATATTTCTCGATGCACTTGATTTATCATAAGAAATATAAGTGCTTGACACGATGCCAAGCTCTTGTGCTTCCGGAGTCCTGCTTTCTCTAGTTGTCTTTGAGTTAGACAAGCTCTACCAGCTTACCTAAGGTCGGGAGCGTCCGCTGCTATACATATGTGTATGTGATTCTGCTCCAAGATGATAGTTCAGTGAGGTCAATATGTAATTTTTAAACAAGGTTACAAGCACTGTCATGTAGAAACCAAGTTATACTCACATCATTTCATATCAATAACGAGCTTCCGGTGATGTCAATAGCAGTGCACTTCAATGCCATCACATAGGAGTCACCCTCAGCAGAGTATTTAAAATCTACACAGAGATAAGACTAAGTTTTGGGATGGAATCAAATAAATCAGAAGTCCTATGTGAAGGAAGCTTGCTGGCAGAGAAGAGGAATATTCTCTGTTAGCTTTAACATACGATTGAACATATCCAGACATGAAAGGAAACAAAATTTCAGGTATCCTCGTGTAGCTTTGTTTCCTTCTCCTGTATCATAGTGCGAAAGCTACTCTCCTCTAATCCCATCATCCTTTGATATTGTAATCGGTTTGTTTGCCACGTTTATGTTACTGTCCAGGCAAGAAAGAATAACTAGAGAAGGCATCTTTGTTTTCACTAACATGCCTATGACCGAGTACTGAGTATAATACCTTTCCTACGCTTAATTGATCCAGGACCGAGGTTCTGGCTGTAGTCAGACGAGAGAAATGGAGGAATGAGAGACGGAGATGCAATCATAGATTTGTGCTTATCCCATTGTCCCTTTCAAGGACACAACCCCGACACTCAATCTGGGGTCAATCCTGCATTCCAAGGGCTTCTCCATCGTAATATCTCCCACTCAATTTCATCATCTCGATCCAACTGGTTTCCCCAAATTTTATCTTCCTGTCTATTTGCTACTGCTTGCTAAAGGATGTCCAATCCTCCGGGATCCCATAGCTCTTGTAGTAATCAAAACACCAACTGTGAAGGACTCCCCTGCCAAGTATTGTCAGATATCATGGCCGAGGAAGGAGTGACCAAGAATAAATCTCTTGCATGATTGATGCATCGTTGACGTGCTTTGCAGAACCTGCAACTCATCAAATGGCTGCACTTTGCTGGTTATATCTGAATTCCTTCTGCTCCAAAAGGATGGTCATTTTCCCTTGAAAGGTATGTTCAATCCTCAGATACTAATCTGCACGATAAACTGTCAGATAATCATATGTGCAATAAACTCTTCGTTACCTTAGTGATGTGCACATAAAAAGCACCTCAGTGTTGTAGCTTGATAGTAATTTCACTAGAAGTCAAAAGTAACAATCTGACAGTATTGATTGGATGTTAGGAATGCACTTTCTTTGGTTGTTGTGTGATAAACTGGAAAGGCTCCCGATTTAAATATGTTCATATCGCAAAGTACCGTAAGGGTCTCTTGAAGAGTTGAAGAGATCGTTCATCCATGCTAAAGAGAGAGTCAACAAATCAATGTGGCTCAAATGCGAATTGCACTCAACAGCTAGCATTATTAGTCCGTGTTGACATATCTTGAGTTTGGCTTGCTATTTTTCTTTTCTTGTTCTCATGAAGCAGCACTTTAACAGGGATATACGTGATTTTTGTGTTCTCGTAAAATGCTATTGCTCCAAAGAGAAGGTAAGCATGCCAGGTTTTTACGGCAACTCGCTTTCTATAAGGCAAAACACTCGATGGCCGTTGCCTCACTGTCTCTCAACCAGTCATCACCCTTTCCCCTAGTCAGAGGAGGCACGTAATTGATGTCAACTATACCACACGTGTTGAAACTGCATATAAGGTCATATTCTCGTATTCATGTCGAGTAATCCGACTTGGAAGGAAGAAATAGGAATGAAAGGCGTATCTGTCCTTTGACTTGCTGGATTCTTCAAATCTTAATAGTTTTTATGTTTTCTACCAGCCCTGATCTCGTAAAGCCGATACATGCTAAGTTGCGACACTTTATTCTTCAGATCCGACGTCGGAAGATCTTGTTCCAGGAGTTTTTCCCACGAGATGCAAGGACTTGCCCCTTTTACCTGGCAATTAGAATCCATGACGAACTTAGCAGCCATGGTGATCGATAATAAGGCGTCTTTCAGTAGTAAGGCATCTCTCGGACATTCTTCAGAACACGGTGGACTGCCTTGAGAAATGAACTTCAGCTGCACCTCACCACTCCTGAATTAAAAACTGAAGCTGACCGGCCAACTCAACCGAGTGCCGGCTTGTTATTTTGTCTGATTCAGATCCAATGCCGGAAATGCTGAAAAATTGCACACTCTGTTGGGGGAATGGGGCATTAAGAGGAAACTGTCCAGACAGTTATCGGACCAACTCCAGAAATAATACTGAGCACCTTCTTTGCTAGGCTTGCTGCACATAGTTGCTCCGGCTTGATCAACCAGCATAACGGAGGAGGAAACCAGTCGCCAGTTGTGGCTTGATAAGCAATCTAATAATTCATACGTGTGAGCTTAGGAAGCTTCGCGTCAATGGATCAGGGAGAATTGGCAGAAACAGCTTGGGGGGCGGTGAACAGATGTTCTTGTGGCTGGTCAACCTGGCTCAGTTAGAGCTCAGAGCAGATCACGTCGCCAACCAGAAGGGTTCAAAGAAGCCATTAGAGAAACTGGCCGTGTCGTGAGATGGGCTCCACAGGTGGACCGTTTTAGCACTCAATGCCGTGGGAGGCTTTTGGACCCATTGCAGACGGCGTTCGACCCTGGCAAGCATTTTCTAAGGAATCCCACTAACAATGAGACCGAGGTACTTGTGCCGTATTTGGAGGGAGGGCCTGGAGTTGGAGGGAGATCTCACTCAAAAAGAGAGACAGCAAGCAGCGAGGAGACTGATGGTTGATGGGGAAGGGAAAGAGACGAGGCCGAGAGCTGCAGCTTTCAAAGAAGAAATCAAGGTGAGCAACGGGAGAGGTGCCTGTTCACATACTGCAATAGAAGGACTAGCGAACTGAGATCACTTATTTCTGGTCTAATGATAATCACGCGGAAATAGAAAGCTTGTGAGGATATCTGATCTTATTATCTGACAGATCTGACAGAATGCAGCAGAAGGAGGAAATGGATCCCCTGCAGCTCGCTTGAAGGAGCGACATGGTTTCAAGCCTGGTCTCATCCCAAAAGTTATCAGCTTCTCCCAATGCGTTTTGCAGGTACCCTCCAACCCAATCGAAAAAATGATGGCGATGTGCAAAGTACAGCACTTGCACTTCCCGAAAATCATTCCAAGAACTTGAATCAATCATTGCCAAAAGAACGAACTAATTGGAACTCCCACCGGATGAAGCAGCATACGATACGAATACGGCGCAGCAGGAAAAGGGAAAGGCAAACGATCGAAGGACTTTGAGGAACCGATATCACGTAAAACAGAAGTTAGGAGATCATAAACTAAGTTCCCATTACTAGAAGAGAGTCGCTATAGCTACCATATGTCGCCATATCAGACACGACCCGAGGACAGCGACTCCCGACACAGTACACGCGAAACCGACGCAGGACACAACATAAAAACAGAGACTCACTCTCTATACATAGCATACACACAAGTTGCAACGACGACCATAGATTCACCAACTCTCAACCAGAGATCTCGATGTTCTTGACCTCAGACTTCTTCTCCTCCACTTTGGGAACAGTGACGGTGAGCACCCCGTTCTCCATCGAGGCCTTGACCTGATCCATCCTCGCGTTCTCGGGCAACCTGAACCTCCTCATGAACCTCCCGCTGCTCCTCTCCACCCGGTGCCAGGTGTCCTTCTTGTCCTCCTTCTCCACGTTCCTCTCGCCGCTGATCTGGAGCACCCGATCGTCTTCGATCTCCACCTTGACTTCCTCCTTCTTGAGCCCGGGGAGATCCGCCTTGAACACGTGGGCTTCCGGGGTCTCCTTCCAGTCAATCCTCGTGTTCACGAAGGCGGTGTTCTCCCGGAACGTCTGGGGGAAATTAGAGGCGGAGAGGGACGAGGAAGGGAAAGGGAAGTCCTTGAAGGGGTCCCAGAGGTCGAGAGAGAAAGGGTCGAAGACGTCGCTGCGACGGCCGCCGAACCAGCTTGGGATGAGCGACATGGTTGCGGGAATTTACCAGTGAAAGCGTGAGACGAGAGCCAAGAAAGTGTTTGCTCGGATGCTTGAACGGAACAAGAACTGCTATCGTTCGACGATGTGGCTTCGGAGTGGAGGCGTCGGGTCCTAAAATAGGAAAGAGATGAGCATTCTCGTACCTTCGCGGTCTTTCGAGTCTCGACGGACAAATGTCCGAGCGAAACTGGCGAACATTTCCCCTCTCCCTTTTCTAGTAAAATCGCGAACCCGGTTCGAACCGGGTCGATCCATCTGGAGACTGCGGACTGGGCCTCGTCAGCGTTTCGTCGGCAACGACACATTCGCACCATACTAAGGTCAATTCCCATTGGCCGCACCCCGATTAGAAAACGAACACTATCTTATCATCGTCCTTGTTTTCCTCCATAATCTTTTTTATTAGAAAAAAGCTTCTTCCAACCATTTTTTTTTCAAATCAATAAAGTCCTATCATAAATCTCGACTCAGGTGTATTGTCCGACCAATTAAGAGACTCGATTAGTGGAAAATTCGTCCTGTAAGAAAAATATATTCATTGGGCCCGTCGGTAATGGTGCTGGGCCAACGACGTTGTAGCGTTGGGCTTTGAGATGGTACTATGGTTGGTCTCGTCGGTCCTTTTCTCTTCAGACTATCCTCGCATTTTACAGAAAAGAGTCAATAGCAAAGATCGATCTTAACCAAACCTCATTCTTCCCATCGCAATACTTGCAATTCCATCTTCATGAATCGTTTTCGGTTGATTAGGGTTTTTTCTTCCCATGCCATGCATACGGAAAATATGTTTTAGGCGTCGGTCGCACCATTATATGTTAACTCAAGTGACGGCAACATGTGGTGTGTTACATCAATCCGAAAAGCGAGAATTTCGTAACACGTAGACAATGTGCAATTTATCGATTTTATCGTATCATCATAGTCTCGTATTGTAATTGTCACGTAAGATACTTTCTTGCGTTTCTCTTCCCACTATGGCACACTATCCTCCTAAATCCCTTGTCGTGTGATTGGACCAAGAGTTCTATGCGCGCGTAGTCAAGTGGAAGAACCACCAAATAAAAAGGGGTGCTAAACATATTTTACCTTTTGAGTATACGAAACCCATTTGTCTAGCACGATTAGTACATATAAAATTAGTATTATCCAATTCATATATTGGAAATTCAGTACACTATATATTAATAAATAAATTATAAAAAGCATTTCCCGATGTACAGGAAATAAAAAAAATGACCCTTCTCTTTTGGAGGTACCCGAGAAAAAAAAATGATGATGAAGAGGTACTAAATATATTATAATTTAAAAATATCACAAATTTATATCCCAAGATAGAAATGTACTCATACTCGAAGGACAAAAATGGTCATTATCATGTTTTTCCAGCCTAGGAGATTCTACGAGGTAGCTCGTGGTTGGCTCCGACGCGACATTTAATTATTGCTGGAGATTTTAAAATAGAGTTAATGACTTTGAAATAAAAGAAAATTAATTTTGGTCGAGAGAAGAAGGCTTGGCAGTCCTCTTCCACATCGACAGGTGTGGACAAGCTAGACTTGTATCGTAGTTCGACAATGGTAGGGACGCTAAGGCAAGGGCGCTAGGACAAGGTGCGCCTATCGACAAGTTTCGAAGATGTGGCGAAAGAGATAAGAATGTACTTAGTCACACATAAAATAGGAAGAGTATCATGGACCGATACGAAACAATACCAAGTGGAAGAATTTACATCATTTCAAATCTCGGATCAAATAAAAAGTGTCGTATTGAGCAATTCGTAAGCCAATACCCACATTAAAAATAATCACAAACTTTCTTGATTTGCTTTTTTTAAGAACTCGGCCCACATGAAACGAGCCAAATCGTTACAAGACATCTCTTATGGTCGCAAAGATGCCGATAGTGACCCATCGGGATGTAGATCATGGGCGATGATTTGATTGTCTCAATAATTGTACTCCTTGCATAATTTCCCCCCGATCATGAATGATGCTGCAATAATATCTTTACATAAGTGAGCCATCTTATTGTTGGCATTTCATGCATGTCCGAATCAACAAAGACAAATGACGACGATATTATCTCGTCATGATCATTTCTTATTTTCTCGGGTACCTTTTTCTATTTCCTGTACATCTCATCTTTTCCTTTGTCTCTTGGAATCAAAAGCATATATGATTTTGCCTCCCAACTTCTTTCTCTAATTGCGAATGAGCAGCAATAATCTTTTCATTTCAACATCTTATCGAAAAGGCAGCGCGTGGTAAAAAGTATTGTTTCACCATTAGTTTGTGACTCAACTCCGGTAACGGTAGCTTGGCGACTATGTAAATCAAACTCGCAAAATGAGTACTCTAATTAACTATATAAAGCAACGGATAACATCAGAAGACTTAACATATCCAATATGAGACTTGATTACTCCCTCTTATAAATCACTAACGTTCTCCTTATTCGGCCGATGATACTCTCTCTATTTGAAGTGTGACTGGGTCCTTTTTTGGCCACTTGCCAATCTAGAAGCATAATAGAAATCTCATGTTGTCCAAGCCATCTCATTTTAGGGATTACTTTCCGCCTTATTCATATCAGTTGTGAGTCTAATCCGTCCATGAGCTATTCATCTACTAGAGTTGGTTGGCAGTCTTACCACGACACAATTTGTAGTCGCCTATCCAATTCTACGTGGTCAAGTCCCTAAATAAATTATAATGAATAATCACATGTGATGGTGACCATATAGAGGTGGATCTTGCCCGAGATAGCATCAAAAGGCTCTTATCCATTTGATGCGGTATCGAATTATCACAAAACGGCTATTATTTGCAAGTTTGAAGTCACTAATTTATGAGAAGATCTTCGCACATGCCAATATAACAGCAGGCTACTATGAAAGCTTTTGTCTATTCCCGGGATCCGAACCTTGAAAACTTCTCTAATTGAGATTTCACGATTACAAACTGTGGCTCAAATCAGAAAATTTATAATTTGCTATCGTACCCTTAGGCTAATTAGTAACCCCTTAAAGAGGGTTGTTGTCAGTGAGCCTTTGCTACCTTTTTTCAGGATCATGCTTTCCCCATAGAGAGAGAGAGAGAGAGAGAGAGAGAGAGAGAGAGAGAGAGAGGTTTTTCTTATCCCGAAAAAACTTATTAAATTAGTGTTGCCTAGTTGTATAATTTCCTTAAAAATCAGGCTATGCCAAGAGGTTCAGCCTAAACTTTTGACCAAGATCTCTGATAATGAAATTATTATATACAAATCTTCATACTGAAACAGGCTTGACTCGTCCCCATCTGGGACAACTCAGGCTTTCCCACCAAACGTCATTACCCATCCCAGCCTCTGTAGTTGGAGCCGAACCTAGACAGACCCGTGGGCAGCCAGGCCAATGACCAGGTTCACCACCAATTTGAGGAAATTTCCTCAAATTATGAAATTTCGAATCATGATTTATACGTAAATAAGTTTTTCCGCATCCTCGAAAAAGTGCCAAGTTTTTTTTTTCTTTCTTCGGGACTAACAGTCGAATTGTCACGATCACAATTTGCAGAGCATTAATGGACCCTAGCGCTCCCGAGCGTTGAGCAAGATATAACGAGTCAACGACCTCGCATTTAAAGCTGAAAAGGGAGAAGATACGAAGGAAGGAAACAAAGAAAAAGAAGAAGAAGGAGACGATTTTCTTTTACGTTAGACAAAGTTGAATTACAAACATTTTTGCCACCGACCAAGTCAGGGGAGCAAACAACAGATAAACAAAAGATTTTCCCCTGTACGAATAAAATTCCAAAATCATATGATCAGGTCAGCTTCTTTTTTTTTTCATAAATGTGGACCATTCATTGGCGTATAATAAACTCGGGGACTCCTCTGATCCGCCGAGTAATGATGACATCCTCGTGCTCGATCCCCTCCTTTTGTTTGGTGGGGAGATTTCCTTTTGGTGAGTCTTTTCTAGCACGGAAAGTGAAGAACAGTTGCTTTTGGATCGGGGATTCATGGGCGCGTTTCAAAAGCTTGCATCTTTATTTTTTTCACCCTTCTTTTTGCATCAGTGTCATGATCAATCCCTCGAGACGCTTTAAATGTTTAATTTTAGATGCCGAGTTTACAATCTTACTTGGTAGAGATGATCGATAGTAAGAGAACAGAAACGATCGGAGAATTCGTCCATCTCATTTGAATAAAAGGGAGAGGAAAAAAGGGATTATGAGTGGTCAGTAAGGATTTTACGCGTCGTATGAATCACTTTTATAGTGTGCGATCTATCTCCTTGGTCGAACATGAACCGCCGCGTCTATATTCGTGGGGGCAACACTCCATCCGCGTCTTGTGTGGCCCTCCAAATTAATCTCGAGCAAGGGACGTCGTGATTTGGATATGCAATCCGATGATTCCGTCTTTCGATTCGATTTAGGTCGTGACTTTTGTGACATATTCTCGCGCGAAACAAAACTAAAAGAGGAAATCAACCATTCATAGGCCGCAGCGATTAATTATGAATCCAAAAACAACATCTTGGCGTGCTCTTTTCAGAACTCCCTCTCTTTAGACTTCCCATCTGCTTTATAATCAAAAGATTGTGCCCCTGGAATCCGATGTCCATTGGTGAAACTTTCGTGTGCGAGTCAATAATTGGAGCAAAGATCTTGGGGAAAGCGAATAAGTCGACCGTGCATTCGGAAATTATTGAGGCCAAGCACGACATTCACGAGAGAGACAAGTTGGCACACGTCAAAATTGCTGGCCCATCTGGATGAAATCTCAGTCTTTTTGCTCCGTCCACATTTTGCTTTTCCACACCTAAAACGTCGAATGATTTTATTATGTAAAATGTCGACGCAAAGATTTTAATATAAATTTTCGAAAAGAAAACATCGATCCTACAAAATTGTGATTCTAGATTATCCAAAGGAGCCTACTTGCTCGTCGACACTATTTGCTAGAGAACCATAGAAGGGATCTCGCAGCAAAAAAAGGCTTGGGAATTAAACCAAAGAAAATTAGAGAAAACATTTAAGGGACGATGGCGGAATGGTTAATGGACTTCGACTCAATAAGTCATTTCATGCAAAAAAAAAATTTAAGGATCACATTAAATAGATTAAAAGTATAGGAATTGCATCGCGCTTTAATAGAGAACTCATGAGTAATTTACATCGTTATCTTAATCTTTTTTAGAAAAAAAATGATTGTTCACGTCATTCACGAAAATAAAAGCACGGAAAAGAAAAAGAATTCATCGTTTAGGAAAAATATACAGAGATATGAATTAATTATTATCGACATGTTTATTCTTTTTAATTAATTGATCGGATTTTCCGCGAGAAAAGGGAAGAAATGGACAGCGAAAAAGACGAAAGGGTCACCTGAAAAACGCTGCCGCTGCATTATTTGTTATCTCGCGAAAACTCGGCAAAAAGCTCGGCTCCCCCCCAACCCCAACCCCCACCCCCATCATCACCACACGGACCGACGGACAAAACTCACATGAAATCCCCCCGGTGGGGCCCTCTCCCCCACGCAACAGCGCCACGTAGGCCCGATCAAGATGAAACCTCGGGCCCCACCGCCCCCGCCAATTATTAAGCCGCGGAAAAGGAAACGCCGACCGCCCTTTTTCACATCGAAAGGCTCTTTCTCGGCGGACATGATAAAACGCAGTAAAATCGGGTGGGCCGCCCCCCCCGCGTCTTCGTGATGTGACGTCCCGATGTGATATTGATTCCGATCTTTCCTCTTTTTATATTTTTTAGCTTTTCCATTGGATCCTGTATATTCCTAAAATGCCATTGGTCTGATTAAATGAACTCGACCTTTGAAATGCTTATTTGTGGAAAAATCTCATGCGTCGCGAGATAAGTTAGCAAGGGTGATCGATTACTCGGGCGATCCAATTTCGCTCCGGAGTCGGGAACCGGATCGGTCCCCGATTTTTAGAATCGAGAACTGGACCAACTAATTTTTAGACCGGACCGACTAGTCCCGTCCGGTTCCTAGGCGATCCAAAGGGTGCACTAGCGTAAATATGGTCTCGACTCTTGACTGACTAAGGAGCGAGGTGCGAGGGTGGAAACGAGAGAGATAATGAAAGAAAATTGAGTTGGTTCTAATTTCAGTCAAGATAGTTCAGTCCGGTTTTGCCCTCATCGGATCGTGTGAGAATCGGTGCCATTTTTATGAATCATGAATCATACCAAAATTTCGAAGAATTGGACCAACTTGGTCAGTTTGGTCCGGTCGGGAAATCCTCGGGTTGGGCAGTCAATTGTCCTCGTTCCTACAAGTTAATTATCGTTTTGAAGCGTGATGGATTTTATCTTTTCATTTATACTTTATATAAGAAGAAGCGCACGGTTGCGAAATGATTTCTTCGCGTATGCCTTTGTGTAAAAAACAAGGCACTCATTGAAAAAAAAAAGAACAAATCATCAAAGGGTATTAATCTTTTGAGAATTCCACACGATACCATTTTGCACATTGCGTGCGGCACCAACTTCCGAATTTGATTTCCATCCTTATGTCCTCATGTCCATAAGCAACTCGAAGTCAGTGAGGCGGCGGTCCAGGGGCGATATCGACTTTCGTCATTTTTGTAAGCGATAGATTGATGCAAGGAACCAATTTAGGGTCGAGAAGGAAATAGGAGAATAGAGCGAAAAATGGGAAATTATGTCTTTGGTTAATTTGGAATTGGCAATTAAGTTTTTTTTTAAGCGTCACCTTCCTCTTTTTATTTTTTGTTCACGCGTGCATTGTCCTTTTCTGATTTTTTTCGTAAAGGAGCAGTTGTCACGGGCCGCTAAAATATTTGCGGGACGGGTGATTTACGAAGAGAAATCCGGCGAAGCGCAACAGACTTCACGAAGGGGCAGCAGAGTCTCGGCAGAGCTGGGGAGAGCTCCGCCGCACGAGCACGGGGCTGCTTTCTCGTCTGTGCCAACTTTTTTAGGTTAATGTTTTTGACATTCTACTCAGGATCTTGCGCTGGAGTTCTGGGGTGGGGGAAGCAAAAGGCGAGGCGATTTGGGATTGCGATTACGAGGCCGGCTGCTGCTGCTGTTGCCCCGTGTTCTCTCACCTCTCTCTGTCGGTTTCTGTCTGCGAGCCTGCAGTTGGGCGCAGTTTGACCACCGACGCGTCTTTGCTCCGTCCTCACTCAGGTGTGCAGTCGTCGTTCATGGCAGCATTTTGACGCCGGGAGTTCCGAATCTCTAATGGGTACGTGCTGCTTCCCTCTGTCGAGCGACGAATGTCCGGTTTAGGACCCCGTTTGTTTCCTGGAAAGTGTTCTCCTTTGTTTCCCCCCTCTTCTCACCGTGGGGTACATTTTCAGGCGTGCAAACACCTCTTCGTTCCGTGATTTTTGAAGCTGTGTGCGGTCATGTCGGTGAATATTGATTGCCCTTTTCTTTTTTTTCTTACCCCCTTTCCCTTCTTCTCGAGTTTCCGTTAAAATCACGCTCTGTTTCGGGGCTCGAGATCGAAAAACTTTGCAGGACGCTTCGTTGCTTCTCCTTATCTCCGTATCTTATTTCTCTTGCTCTGCTCACGGTGTCTTCAAATTTTGGAAATAAGTGATCTCTGTTTTCAATTAGTGGGGATCTTGTCTTTTTTTCCCCACCTCTGAGCTTCGATTGCGACGGCTCATTTTCTCCTTTCTTAATCGCTTCCAGATTCAGTGTTCATGGACCACACAGTTTCTGCTGATGCTGTTCCAACTTGGCTATACTGCGTCGCTAGTTGTTATCTCGCATCTATTTCATTTCGCCTACCATACCCACGTCTGATTGAGATCTCCAGTCTCCATGTCCACGATTGTCAGGTCGGCTAGGGTATGTGCAAAGAGAAGATTTGAGAAATAAACAAAGCAGAGAGGTGTCGCAGTTATTCCGAAAGTGCTGGATGATGCCTTTATCTATGATCATGGTTGTTTCGCGAAGGTCATAGAAAGTCAAGGTCTTGATACTTGCTGTCTCTGGGCGGTGTTCCATTGTATGCGAAACTATTTAAGGTAGAGAATTTGTTTCAAGAACGAGCGGCACCTGAGGAAGGCCATGTTTGTTTCGTAGATTAGGAAAATATTTTCTAAATAGTGTTTGCTTATATTATTTACAAGACAAATGAACAATCGATATTTGTTTCTTTCACAATTATATCAAGATATAAATTATTTCCAATAATGAAAACATTTTTCATTAGTTAATTATTTTGAGTAAAATAGGCAAATATATTTCAAATCATTTATTTTCTGCGGAACAAATGAGGTCTTAATGATTTGAAATATCTGATTTTCCAATGATTAAGCAAGTCATGATAGATGGAGGAATTTGATTTTCAAAAGAGATACTTGTTTTCTGCAATTTATTCCATGTAACATCTGTCAGCTGATTAGTTTCTCCTAGTCAAAATCTGTTTATAATTAGGTTGAAATCGATGAATTGACTTCAGGCTGAGTGAAAATTGGCAAAGTCACTTTTTGTACCTCAATGTACTGGGAAGTTAGCACAAAGTTAGAGATAGAAACTTTGGTTTAACTATGGAGAAATTAATGAGCTATGCACCGGCACCATCTCCTCATGGTTCTGAGGAAAAAGTTCCCGAACTGTTCATTGTATGCTTGTGCTTGTATCTAATTCATTTGTGAAATGGCTGCTCCATTGCCTTGATGATGTCTGAATATGCCCCTCTCTCCCTCGAACACTCGTTTGTTATCTTATCAGAAATTTTCTTTGCCACTTTCAGCTTTTTGTCTTATACATGGAATGGCTTAGCTTTTATGAAACAATAAACTTGCATAGCCATGTGCCTTGTCTCTCATAATTTGCTAGCTGCTGATCCGTTCTACTACTGTTATCATTTATCAGATTATAGACTCCCAATGTCCCGAGTTTAATCTACCTATCGTCTGCAGTTAATGTCGCCAGAGACATTTATGAGCTACACTGTTCCGGGCATTGAGGTTTAAGAGACTAGAAAAACAGTGGTGGCTTGGTGAAAGGGATGAATGATGTGCGACTGAGGTGCTAAGATATCATGCTGTCTTAGATAAGTAAATGCTTGCAAGTATGGAGTGCTCAGAGCTCAATAAGAGTTCAGGAGTTGAGAAAGCACCCAAGACAGAAAATGGGAAGGCTCATGCTTTTCGCAGGATGAATCTGCAGGAAAGGTTCCAAGTAGATGCTAATTTGTCATATGCTGATTTCCATCATGAAATCATGAAGACCATAGGAGATGAACCAACTTGTCCTCTGGAGGATAAACAGAACGCCAGACTCAGAAGAAATTCAACCGACGATGATGAGCTGGTTAAGTACATGTCAAAGTTGCCAGCTTATCTTGAGAGGGGGAAAAATGTCCAGGAGAAAGCTTTTAGTGTTGGAGTTCTGGACTGGCGACGTCTCGAAAGATGGCAGCATAGCCACAAACAGACAGTGCCCAGAAATAGCAGGTGTTCCACGTCTAGCAGCAGCACCTCCTCCTCATTCTCGGTGGAGGGATCATCCAGCCATTCCAGCAGAGGACGTAGTTGCTCCCCTATACACCAGAGATTACGCTGCCCCACGGCTCAATCTCAGCCGCTATCTTCTCCCAAAGATATGGATGTGCAGTCTGTGAGGGCTTCAAGAGAGAATCTCAACAAGTGTAAAGATCTGAAAGATGTCCATGGGAATGACTACCGGCAGGCGCAGCATGAAGTAAACAGAACAATTCAGATCTGTTTAGGGGAAAAGATGGAGGATGAAAAAGGCAGTTTTGCCCCTGAGCCCATTCAGAAAGCTGAAACTCTGCCATGCTTCAAAAGTGCTGAGGTGGGATCTTGTTCCGCTGAGAAGGCAGAAGTTAAAGATTGTGATTTTGTGAAGAGATTTGAGAAGACCCAAGAGGCAAACGCTGGTGTCTTTGAGCCAGAATTAACAGAAAGACCCAATAGAGTTATTCTCCTTGTGCCCAAAGATGTGCCAAATCATGCTAATCCTGAAGTATCCAAGCTTGTGAAGTCGAGAACACACTCTGACAAGAAATTATCAGAGGTGAGTAGAAGAGGTATTCTGGAAAGATCCAGGGAAACTCACCATGCAAGAATCCATTTGGACACGCAACATCCTTGCGCTTCCACATTGCCTCTTGAATATGACCGTAACAACAAATTACGAATGAAAAAGCCTAGCTCCATGGATGCAGCGAGTTCAAAGTTTCCATCGGACGTGTCCTGTCAACCAGAACGGTCAGCTGGAGCTACTTGTACATCTAGAGGAGTAAATTCAGATATGAAAATTCCGAGTATCATGCTAATGGTTTCAGATGCAGTGAGGGAATCAGAACCAAAAGTAGGCAATGTAACTACTGAGAAGGTAAGAAGCACTTCACCTTTTCGTCGATTGAGCATTGGTATGGGCAAAATAGTGAAAAATTCTGGGCCAAAAGAGGGTTTGACCACGGGGAAATTGGACACTAAACGTGCTTCTGCCAAATTCACAACAGAAAATGCTGAATCGTCTGCTTCCCCCGACAATTCACGTGCTGACAAGTCTAATTCTGCTGGAAGATCCAGGTCCAGCCCTTTGAGAAGGCTGCTGGACCCAATACTGAAGCCAAAGTCGTCAATTATCCATCACTGCAGTGATCCACTGCAGGAACATTCAGTTTCTGAGGATAAATTGTGCACATCATTAAATAGGCAATCTGACTCACTGACTGGACCTGCAAAAATGAAGTTGGATTTGTCTAATTGCAAAACAGTCAATGTCCGTAACTCCCATTTAAACAAGAGGCAAGGATCATCACCACTGCAAGCTCTTCTTCGCGTTGCGTATAAAAATGGCCTTCCTTTGTTCTCATTAGCTGTTGACAATAACAGCGATATTCTTGCAGCCACTGTGAAGGAATGCGGTTCCCCGCATGCAGATAAATCGAGCTGGATGTATACATTTTTCACAATTCGTGAAGCCAGAAAAAAGAGTGGAAGTTGGATTAGTCAAGGAAATAAGGGCAAAGGTCAAGGTTACATACCTAATGTCGTTGCTCAGATGAAGGTTTCTGGATTCTGCTCTTTAAAGTCGAAATCAGGCATTTCTGCAGATCAACATGGCTCTCTGGAGTATGTATTGCTTGCTGTGGAAACCAGACAGCAAGATCAACAAACAACAGATTTCCGACCGAAGGATGAGCTTGGAGCTATTGTTGCCCGGATCCCACAGCCTTTGAGAAATAGTTCAGCCCAAGATGAGCCTGAAATTGATACCCACGATGGCTTACCAGAGCTCGAGTCGATTGGTTCCCGCAAGAATCGGCTGTGTAATTTTTCTAATGGAGAAAATTTAGATGATCATAATCCCCACGTTAGTGAAGTGCCCATTAGTGCAACGGTGATACTTCCAAGCGGTGTCCATAGTCTACCTAGTAACGGAGGACCCTCATCGCTCATTGAAAGGTGGAAATCAGGTGGCTCTTGTGATTGTGGGGGTTGGGATATGGGTTGTGAACTTAAGATATTAGGCACTCGTGGTCATTTTTGCAAGAACTCAAGTTCATCGAACTCGTCTGACAAATTTGCGCTTTTCTCTCAGCCTCAGGTAGTCTCCTCGTTTGGGCATCTGCTAATTAGACATCTGTCTTGCAGGTAAAATCAACTACTAACTTGCTTCTATGGTCGTTCCTTATTTGCAGGTGGATGCACAGGAAAACCAGCCTGTCTTTATGTTGGTTCCGTTCAAGGACAACATATTCTCAGTCGAGTTTAGTTCGTCTCTCTCGGTGTTGCAAGCTTTCTCCATATGCATCGCTGTCCTAGACAGTCGAAAACTGATTGAGCGCTCGGACCCACATAACGCAGCTGAAGAAAAGCCAGTTAGCAAAACTATGTCAACCTGCGAAGGTGGCACTCGACCTCCTAATCACATCGTACAGGATGCTTCAGCAAAGTATGTCGCCTATCCCCCTCTTTCTCCTGCTGGGAGAGTTTAACGCGATCCTCGCAGATATATGTCGTGGCTTCAAAATATACGGGAGTATAGTCCGGCTTCTAAGCCGGGTCGTTCCTTCTTTCTATAGGCAACCCCGAGCGGGATAAATACTGGAGACGTTCCTTCCAGGATAATAACAGGGACCTGCTTCCAAGAATTCTTCTCGCTCCTTGTTCTGGCAATAGCATCGTGTCATCTGTAGTCACAGAAACTGTTTCTATTTTCGTCTCTCCATAATGTAAGTGTTCATATTTCCCTAGTGAATCTATTTTGCTACGTCGGCATACTCGGGGGTCCGTTTGCAGTCTCTGTGATCTCTGGTGGATAGAAGGCGTGAGAATGTGCGCATATGCCTGGAGTGAACCCGTCAAAATGGTTGGTAAATCCGTCTCTTGACTAATACGCGATAGGCTGAATTGTTTTAGTAGTTGTATTCACTATATTGATTATAAATGAGTGTCTACATAATAGGGATACTGAATGGATTTTTCACTTTTTTAGATTTAGCCCGTCTCTACAATTCCCTCGTCATTTTATTTTGTCCTTACTCGATTTCTCGTTCACTCCGTTCACACTCGCCTTAATATAGATACGTGTTTTTCTAAAATGGGTTAAATGGGAAAGTGCTTTGTCGAAACGAATTAATTGACCTATTTGAATCGGATTTTTTTTTTCACTCAATTCAATTTGCTAATTTGATGAGTTTATCCGGAGGCATCTCATCCATAAGTGCTTCTAGATCTTCCATCGATTGCACGCGATATCTTCCGTTTATATTTTGTAAACCGAAGTAGGTACCCTTTGATTAAGACGTTTAGGGAAAAAAGTCAGCTCGTCTCCCCCTCCGTTCACATAGCAACCGTGGGTTCCCGAGCTCTATTGAGATTCGCTTGCGAAAATTAACGTGCGAAGCGCAACTCCCGCGGTCCCACCGGTGGCGGGGGCCCACCAGATAAAGCAAAAAAAAACCACCCCCCCGAAACGTCACCGTGTCTGTCGCGTATCGGGGGGGTCCCACCTTGAGACTTTTGAGGCAGGCGACGGTTCTACGGGACGCACAAGACGGCGGGAACGGTCCAGATGGCGTCGAATCTCGCGGCTGATGTCACCGTCGATGTCAGTGCCGATCGGTGTCGCGAAGCATCGGATGAATCCCTCTCGGGCGTCGTTGTCGTCAGAAGTCGACGGCCCCCACCGTGAAAAAGACATAATAACACCCGAAGAATTCCTAAATTTTAATTTAGCGCACACAATGTAATTCGTTAAACCTTAACTCATTCAATATGATTTTTTGAATTTTAATTCATTATATAAGTATTCAATTTCTTACTAAATATTATAATCTCTGATTTTTTTAATTATGTGTTTAATTTTAATCTATTAATATAATTTAATCGGCTGATTAAATTGAATATGTGTTGTATTAAATAAATTAAAAACTTAAAAGTCACGGTCCGCGTTAAATTTTAGCATTGAATATGGAGATTATATGCTGCCCAAGGCCGATCGTCCCCCGTGAAAATGATGATAACTGCTCTCTCTGTCGGGTCGTCTTCGTCCCGGCGACGTTCTGAGCTTCTTCCAAAAGCAGCTTTTGGCGCAACCGAAAGCAGAGGAAAGTTAACCACTCTCTAGATTGTCCTCCCCAGTCAAACCCGGCCACTTCCTCTCGACCGGCGTCCGGTTCGATCGCAAGGGCCGGCGGTTCCGATTCGATCCTCGATCGCGATTCCCCCACCCCCGCGGGTCCGTCATGATATTCCGGCGCTTCTAGTCCGATTCCATCCGGGGCGGCTTCTTGAGAGGGCGCTTGGGACCTGGACGACGGATTGACGCTTCAAGATGATCGATGTCGAGCTCTAGCCTTGCCGTTGAGAAATGCCGCTCTATGTTCGCCGCGAGGCTTCCAAGGTACCTGTCTGGATTATTGACTCCGATTCCTCTAGGTACGCTTTCCCTCTGGTATGCTCTGTGGTCTGAGCGTCGTCGTTTTTGGTGTGAAGTTATGGAGGAAGATTTGCGCGGAGGTGTCGATAGAGATTTCGCTGCTGGCGGAGAGCTGGAAGTATCTTCTCGGTGGACTTGTTTTCCAGGTTTTGCCTCCTCCCCTTGTCCTCGGAAAGTTGTGGTTATGTCTTGTTCGGAAATCAACCTCGAGTTGAATGCGACAAACTTGTGAATAAGGTTTAATAAATGCTGGTCGAGGTTTTTGCTTTGGCTCCTTCCTTTGATCATTCGGTTGCTGTTTTGCGAGTGTTTGTGCTGCTTTGCCTTGATTATCAAATTAAAGCTTGATAGCTCGATAGTTCTGTGTTTGCAGGTTCGAACAGTTGTATTGGTTTCCTTGGGTAATCAGTAAAATGAAAAGTTTTTGGTAATCGGGTGTGATTCGCCCAAGTGTATGTATCAATATCAGCAAAATTTGTTCTTCTGTGTCTAAGATATGATTCACTGGCATGCGCTGTGGATATTTTTGGCCTCCAGTAATCTGTATTGCTTAGAACGCTCACAGTACTGCTCGCTATTGGTTGTGATATGTTTGGAAAGTGATGGAGTAAAATGAAGCATATGGGATATGACCCTCTATTAGTTCCTTTGGTAATATTTCTACATCATCTGCCGTTCAATTGGAAATATATATTTCTTCGAATTGTTTTATATGAAAGTTCATTTCTTGTATGGAAGAAGAGAGTGTCTGGAGTGATGTTGAATTAAATGCTTCGATTGTCTTCTTTGCAACTTGTACATTTCTTTTCCCTGTACACGCACCCTTATCATCACATCAAAAATTTGATTTTTTTGAGAATCTCTTGAACAAAGCTGGATTGTTGTGCCGTAATTGACAGTACATCCATGGATTGGCTGCAAGAGGAGTTCACTACTTGCATCGTCCAGGCCCATTACTTCAGGACATTGGTTTTCTTCTTATTCCTGTAAGTGTACCTTTTCCATTCAGAACTAGACTGCAATCGTTGGAAAAGTTTGATTTGTTCTGATTGTTTCTCACATCATGACATTGTAGGAACTTGGTCAAGATAAAGGTTATATCAGTGAGGCTGTGTTTACCTGCATCTTCTGTTCATTTACTTTGGTAAGATTTTAAAGTCTTTTTTAAGCTGTGGGGGATCATATCTCCTGATTGCAGTTCTATCATTCCATATCATCTAGAAGTTATATATAGATATGCCTCTGTTTCGATGATCAGAAAACTATCGTACTCCTACTTTAGATATACTTTCACAAGTACATACTACAATTCGACACGGTGATCCTGTTGTAGGTGGAATCTGCATGGCTTTTTAATCAATCCAAGTAGTTATTGTGCATCTGGGCTTTTACAAAGTTAATTTAGACTGATGTTCTTTTTCACTCCGAGCAAATGTAGATCTGTGCAAAGTAATCAATTAGCTCCTGAGAATTCTTTGAAACTTTTTTTCATAGCTTGACAAGTAAATCTGAAATTGCAACTTTATATTTTCTTGTATTATCTACCTTCACTTATATTGTTGAGGATGTGTTTCAATATTACTTTGTATTTCTGGCATTAATTCTACATTTATTGGACAATCTCTTTTCTATAACTTAAGCTAGATAATGTCCCAAAGGCTGCTTACTGTATATGTATGAGGAAATGAAAGGCATCATTTATAGGTAAACTCAATTGGTTGTAGTGTTAAGTGAAAGAATAATTTGCTCTTAGGTCACATGTGGCAGCATAAGTTCTTCTTTGTCTATGGATTTGATTTTTTGTTGTAGAAAACTTTCACTTACCCAACCATCATGGTCATATACTATTATCCGTCACCTGACATAATTATAAAACTCCACAACTGTTGTAAGTATTTTCTATTATGTGACATGATTATACTCGACTGTTGTTGTTGTTGTTGTTACCTATTCTTCAAGCATTAAGTGCGACAACTTATGTAATTTCTATTCCATATTCCATGTTAATGGTCTTTTTTCCTTTAGCAATTTCTTTACTCTGGTTGTTGAATTACGGAGATCTTTTTTCTGTTGCAGTGGACTTTTCACCCCTTCATATACCAGAACAAAAAAATTTATACAGTCCTGATGTGGTGCAGGGTTCTTGCTTACTTAGTTGTAAGTGTAATCTACGTTTCTGAAACTTATGTAGCTTCATGTTGTAATTCTTCGAGTTTGTGAATGAATCCCCAGGATTTAGGGTTTCTATTGCGACTTTTCATACTGATTCTTGTGGGGAACGGTCACTTAATGGAAATTTGCTGTAGGGAAGAAATTTTGCATGCTGAGTCTTGCTATACCGCTTTTAAGTGAACCTTTCCATACATAGCCTACCTTTTTTCCATTATAGAAAAAGACAAACGAAAAAGTTGATTGCTTAATCTATGGGGATATTTTTTGACCAAAAAGAAAGATATAACAATATCTGATCTAATATTTACCAAAAAAAATATCTGATCTAAAATTGCACAACAGAATTCATTTTTTCTTTTTATATTGATGAATTGATGCACTTCTTTCAGTCTTCCTTGCTTTCATACATTTTTTTTCTGCTCATACCAACATTCTTAGCAAGTGCACATCATTCAAGGGCTTGCTTCTGCTTGTTTGAGTGGTGATGTCTGTCAAGTGGGTTGGGAATATTTTTGGAGAAGCATTAGCTGCTTCTTTCATCTTCCTAAGTGCCATTTTAAGCGATCTGGACTTGAAGAATTGACTTTCTACTCTTAGGTAGGTTCCACTGATTAGTTATTTCTCTGTCATCATTCGCATTATAGTGGACCTCTTCGGATGCTTTAAAAGGGCGTAGAGGGGATACTTTAGACTTTAGAGTGTCCCGCACTTCTTCTTTGATGGTTGATGCCGATATTCAGCCATCCTGATAATAATCCATAAAATGGCATAGTGGCAAGTGCCCCATCACGGTGTCAGTACGTAAACCCACTTGTCCCCTGCTATTGACCCGTGAGTAGAAGGAGCCAACCAGGTTCCTAGCAGACTGTAGTCTGTTGCATGTTCAGTCGCTGCCTTGTATCTTTTTTAACTTGCATCATTGCGTCACTGCTGGTTTGGTCCAAGGATAAGACAGAATCCTTCCGTATCTGCTTAACAATTTCTTTAGGTCTACCTTGATTTTGTAGGCTTCTCAAGTTCTCCGGATTGTTACATTCTATTCAACTCAGTTACCCGGTCCAAACTACCATTGTCGTGAGGTACGATGCATATGTTCTCCAATCTTTCTCTTTGATACTTGTTACTTTTGGTTTTTAAGTGAATCCTTTTCCTCGTGACTGCAATAAAATGGATTGGTTTCTTTAGGGTTCGGGACTTGCCACGTTACCACCTCCAAGAAGTGTGCTTGAAGTTGTCTTGATAAACTGTGAGTGTTAAAAAGTGTTATACAAATTTATTTCCTCATTTAAATTATATTCATGGATGCACATGTGATTCTTTTTGGCCTGCAGTTCCACGAGGGATTTTCTATGGCTGTGGTGACCTGATTTTTTCATCACACATGATCTTCACACTAGTGTTTGTCAACACATATCAGAAACATGGCACGAAGAGGTAGTCCATTATAAAATGCATGTCGTTTCTTAAGTAAAGTATTCCTCTTCCCAGGCCCTTGATTGCTGTAGTTGGACAAAGACAAGTCATCAGGCTTAACGAGTGGCCTTATTTCTATAGCTGCTCCTTTCTTGGTTGGTGATGTGCTTATGTTTGCTTGCAGGTTTATCAAGCAGTTTGCTTGGTTACTTGCGGTGGTTCAGAGCCTGCTAATTATAGCATCTCGCAAGCATTATACGGTGGACATCATTGTTGCATGGTAACGACAATTCTATTTGGATGTTTGTGGAATTTTCTGGAAACTAGCTGACTTATGGACTAAGAGTTGTCTAATTGCCATGCAGGTATACTGTGAATATGGTTGTGTTTTGTATTGACAAGAAATTGCCAGGTAGGTTATCATTTATACATGGAATTTTTACTGTAAGGGGGATATATTACTGATATTTATTCATGTAGGTGATGGATATGGATCACATACTAATCTTTCTAAAACTTGCATACCAAACGTGGCTACCTTTGTATGGAACGCTCTAATATTCTGTTGGGTGGTTTCATTATCACAGAAATGCCTGACAGATCAATGGCAGCTACGCTACCACTGAGTACTAAAGACAGGGAAAGCAAGAGCAGAGGAGAGCAATACAGTCTCTTGAATGGGGTTATTGTGAGCTCAGCAGACTGAGCACAGATGCCTACAAAATTGCCGCATGCTCAGCTTCCTTTGCTTCATAAGATAAGATTTTTCTGGTGCTTGTAGAGGTGTAATATACCTAATACTTCTGGTACGGAAGATGGGAAAGCCTAAATGATAGTACATCAATAACAACACAAGCTGAAGATAGCTGTGTTGCCGATCCACATTATTTCCCTTCAGTGTAACTCCAAAAACCTTGCGGCATTTGACTCTTCATAAATCAGTTATTGATGGCGGGGGAATTCATTTGGAATGATTCTCTAAAAAGTATAGAACAAGTCGTTCGCTGTGAATTTGTGGTGCTTCTTGATGGTGGATATAGCACCCTTCTTCAATAATGTGATATAATGGCCGGCATCTATCTTCCCTCGGGCAAGTATTTGTTGAAAGGATATACCACTAGATATTGTTTGTTAATGTTTTGACATTGACACTACACATGAAATTGTACTCTAACTAATACTTACATTCCAAGTCTCTTCTCCAGTCTTTAACTATTAAGGGTCTTTTTTTTATCTACATTTACGTGTGAAATTGGAATCATGTACTTATATCATTGGGCAACATTATTATGTTCGTTCAACGTGCTAAAAACTGATCTATATGGAGTCTATGCCAGTTCTTGTCATTTATAAATTTATCACATATTCGTAGTTACAAACGCATTGGATTATATTGAACGTAGACAATCATAAATTTCAGATATCGGCTATGCCAGGCAGAGCATAACACAAAAATACCTCGAAAGGCAATAAATTCAGGGTTCTTCACTTCCATCTACCAGTTGCTCTTGGTATTACTTATATGATGGTGAAGAAAAAACAACATTCATTTTACCTCCGGTTTCTATTGGTGAAGTTTTCTGCAGGCGAGGGCTTTTCATATAAATTGGTGGGCTTTCTAGATTTTCATATACAGTTTTTTCCGGTTTCTTGGTGGGTTTTCCCTATGTTAATTTTTCCAATTTCGTCGAGACACTCGTTCAGACATCAGATTCGCTTCTGATTTCTTAATTGGAATCATTGTATTTCAGTAGGTTCATTTGCAGTCAATGAGGGTAATCACTGCAGTGCTGACTGACTACCTGATGAAATATCATATCATGTCAAATCAGGCGTTTCGCATGATTAGGTTCGTTGACAACATTGTTCTCTTCTCCGACTGTAAAAAGCAGGCATCCAGCCTTAGTGGAATTCATGTCCATTTGCTACCTAAAAAAGTTTTACCAGAATTCGATCCATGACTCTCTAATAAAGAAGGCAAGTTAGCTCTCATCGAATCAGCATTCATGCGCACACACAAGTAATTGTCTACAACTGAGGAGGCTTCAAGAAAGATGAGTTAAGGTTTTGACTCTCAGGACTTCACGACAGGGATAAATAAGAAGACACTCCTATGCAAACCACTGTGCTGTTGTATAGCCTTCCCATGAACTGAAAAAAGCCTCACATACGTTTTCACTGGCGAAGGCAATGCTGCCAATCCACATTTGCACTGGCCATAACTCTCCTTCGTAGACAGTCAAATTATTATCTAGAAGCCAGAATAAGCAGGAAGGAAGATACCTGGTGGCATGTTTTCATCTGCATTTGCTAACACCAACCTACTTCTCCAATTCAAGGCCCATGCCAAATGGAACGATAGAAGAATCATTATATATTTGGTGAAAGTTCTCAGCAGGAATACAGGTGCTAATCTCTCTACTGCTGTCACCAAGAACTCATCAGACACAATGAAGTTCAAAGCCCAAAGAATACTCAAACCTCTAAGGAAAAAAATTTCAAGCTCCTTCAGCTTCAGCTTGTGGAGTTTCCGTTGGCTTTGTCAAGCTTGGTAGGCTGCTAGATGTCCCTGTCAGATTAGGAATATACCTCCAACAGCGCTTGTGAACACCACTTATTTTCTTCGGAGCATCGGCAGGTGGCAGGCCTGAGTGAAGCACCAAGAATGTTAAGTAAACGCCAAACATCACATCAGAGAAGTAAAGTTTCGAGGGGAGGAGGAATCACAAGAGAAGCTTTTAGCAGTTATCATTGCCTCGACGAGTACACTAAATAAGAGGCACATTTCTAACCAGTTTCCAGTACATAGAGATTGAATACAGGAGGAGTCTTCAGGAATCAACTAGCCCTGACAGTACAAATGTGCATATAACAACAGCCAAAAAGCAAACTCCATTCAAGGAGCAACCCCAGTAGTGGCAAATCCCCATCTCTCTTTTCTCTACCAGAACCTCTCCTCCTTTTCCAGAGGGATAAGTTAATTACATGCATAAAACGTTGGCATCCTACTTTCTACATCTCCATTTTCAATCATGTGGTTCCTTCATACACTCAATGAAGTCACTAAGATTACACAGAAGAACTCCACAATACAGCATGGTCTTACAGACATCTTTTCAAGTGCCACTGGAAATTACTAATTATTTTGCATTAGCTTGTCACTTTGGAAGTCAAAGAAGAAGCTCTCCTTGAACAGTGAATGGTCTTAGACAGGTTTTTGCTTCAAAAAACCAGGCCAATGAAGGTAATTGGAGATTCAAAGGTTTCCTGCGTGGAAATGTCAGACTTAGATGGGCATCATCGCGATTCTATCTAAGCTACCACTGATAGATATTTTCTTTGGGCGATAGAGTAAATTAGATTTTCGGCCTCATGATTTATGATAAATTCTGCCACCTATAAGCCATAGAAATTAAAAGAAGCTGCAGACAAATGTCACCTCTGCAGATGCCATAAACCATCGCACAGAGAAACATAAACGCAAACAAAGCAGACTTCGAGACTGCTTGAAATTTCGAACTAACAGGCCCGCACTGCACCGAACTTACTCCACATTGCATAATCTTCTCAATTCAATCTCCTCCCCATACAAGCTTCTAAAGTATTCAATCATCATCCACTTAAGCATACATCACAAATTGCAAGCATGTAATTCAGATCTGACCTTCTTTGTGAACAACGCCCCATGCCTTGCCATGCCTTCCATCCTGCCAAAACACATCACATAAACCCTAAACCCTCAGAACCCGTCACCATAAAACACGACATGATAAGGATGCTTCAATCACCCGCAACAGTGCTACACTTCAAAATCTACTCCCCCCCTGGGAAACCGAAGATCCCACCTTGTAGAGATTGATTTTGGTGATCTGGTAAGAGACGCCGCTCCAGTGAGTCTTGGCCATGTGATACCCAATGCCCCAGTTGGGCAGGAACTGAGCCACCTCGAAGAGGTTCTTCTTCTTCTTCCGCTTGGGCTTCTTGGAAGGAGCGGAGGAAGTGCTCGTCGGAGAGGGCGACGGCGAAGAGGCGGCGCTGAGGTTCCTGAGGAAGCCGCTGAATGATTGTCTCAGCAGGCACAGAGTTCGATGGGTCGCGTTCTTGCTGGCCAGGGCGGTCGCCATTTCTTCCTTTTCCCTTGAATCGTGAGAGCTCCCGTCACTTTCCGCCGCCGCGTTCTCGTTCCGCCGGCGGTTGTCTGAGGTAAGGGTAAGCCCGAAAGGCAATAAGGAGTGCTCAAAGGATTTCTTTTTTTCTTTTTCCTTAAAGAAAGAGGAAAACAAAATGGAGTTTTTTTTTATAGTAGGTAAATAAATGCACTTTCCGTCCATCAAGAATTCTAAAGAATTTCGTGAAAATACATTATAAATTCTCAATTTTTTTTAAAATGGTACAATTAAATACTAAAAATTTGTTGTAAGGTGAGCCACTGTCGAGCTTAGTCAACCTCTCAAAGCCAATTAAAGATATGGTTAGTGAAGTAAGTCTTTATAATTCTGAAGTAAAAAAAATTATGAATTTATGAGCAAAAGATTAAGGCACGATCACTTCTTATTGATACACCATGGTATAAGTATGTGACACAAGAGCATACTTTCGAGTCAGCAATATTACTTATGTCTGTTTATGTGAGAGCGAAGAGTCAAAATATAGAAAAAGATTACGAAGTCGGCCCTACCAAACGTGCTTAACTCTCTCTCTCTCTCTTTTCTATATGAATCAATATGATGGCATTGCGCCAATACGAACCGTCGATTTTAATGTGTGTTTGTTAGTCATATAGATGCAATGTTAGTTCAAGACTTGGGCTTGATTGTGTTGAGCTTTTGCTATGTGAAATGAGTGAAATTTCTTGACACAAGTTTCAAGAGGGATATTCTTACGAGGTTAGCAACTAAGAAAATTCATTTGAATCCTTAGTTACAAGGTAAATCATCTAATTATAAGCTGAATTAAGAAACTAAGAAATTAAGGTTGAGTAAATGCATGAAGGCTAGCCCCCTAAGACATTGCTCAACATGATGAAAATATAATTGATAGAGGCGAGGGGTTTTAGATTCCACCCAAGTTGTATCTATAATCCGAAATCTACTTCAAGTTCTTTTTATATCTCATAAAAATTTCCAACTTTAAGTTCAATCATAAATTTATCGTGACTTTCTTTGTTGGTCCAAAAAAAATTCTCAAACTTTATGTCAGGTCTCAAATCTATCCTAATCTCAATAGGTAAGTAAACCTACGCAGGGGGCAAGTCTGCCCACAAGCTTCGAAGTGAAACATTGACCTTTATGAATGTCCCAAGTAATATAACGAGCTACAGGTAACCAGTGATGAAATCAAAAAAGGCACAAACGCCAGACTTCAAACAGAGCAAAATAAACCGTCAAGCTGCTCTAGAAGTACCAGGGTTATGAGCTACATAATTTACTCAACGGAAGCTGCAGCACGAGCTTCCAGATTTAGGGAGAAGTGGCTCTGATCGAGTAATTGCTTTGCTCTCTGTTAACTTCTGAGTTGCTTTCCCATCTGAAGTTTCGGATATCCAAAAACATCCTCTGCCAAAACCCTGTAAGCTGCTTCCTCTATTCAGCATCCATCTCCCTGCACCTTCTTCTTCTTTTGCCGAAACCCAAGAAGAACATTAACATGAGAGACTCACTCATGAATAGTCCAGATGGTTATGGCGAATTTGAATGTTCGATTCCTCAGGGAAGCGTATATGATTTAAGTGGAGGGTCATGGCGGTGGGTTGCTGTGTTAGCCTTACTCGAGGAATAGTCGAGGTGTGTACAGGATGGCCCTAACACCTCGATTACCAAAAAAGAAATATTAACGTGAGAAGATCTTTAATCATATTCAATAAACATAAGAATGTGAAAAGGCCAAAGTATATAAGTCAATTTCCATTTTAAGGATTTGTAAATTCTGGTCCGATTCCTATTCCCCAGGAATCATACTGCATAGTACAAGTTCTTGAAAATATGGAGTTGGAAATTGGATTGGGCCTGAAAAAAAAACCTAGAACCGGACCTATTTCCACGGTTCAGTTGTTCGGTTCCCAATTCTGCTTTAGAGCTATGCTCATCCTTAATAATTAAGTCTCCTTTTGTTTTGTCCAAGGAGTGAGTCTGATTGTCTATTTCAGGGGGGTCCGGTCTTCGGACACTACCCATGGGATGTACATTGCCAGTGCTAAGTCCGTATGGCACCATATGGGTTGGTAAGATCAAGGCCTCTCCACTTCAACTGATTTCATCAAGGTAATGTTTCGATCTTACCAACTATATAACTTATATTGCATGTAATAACAAAACATATACATTTTCATTATCCACAATAAGATATGGACTTTTCATTTATTAAATGTGATCTCTAAGCTTTTAAATTAGTATATGCACTACATTGTCAATAAATTAGGGATCATAAATTTTTTATTTGTTTAATATGATCTACCAACTTTTGAATTAGTATATGCACTTCATAAATTAATGATCATATTACTTATCAAGCTAAAATTCGGATATTATATTAAGTAGATGTAAAATTTAAAGGCGATATTACATATTTGATTATTTGCTTTAGTTTGTCAAAAGATGACGGCCTCGTATCGCGTGCAATCGGGGCTAACCCCAGTTTCCTTGGTCCCATCAGTGGAAAAAACAGGACCCATTGAACAATGAACACATCAATTCCTCCGCTTTAGTCCTCTTTTCTCTTTGCCTTAGCCTTTACGGCAACCCAGCATGCACGCATACGACATGTATTAAGCTCTACCAATCGAGCAGTTTCATAATTCCACAGCCCATGCCAATTTCATGACGACTCATCCGTATCGTGCTTGCTCTATACATCACAATGCTAGAAAAAAAAAACTTAGGCACCCGAGTGTAGTCTTGATATTGACAACATGAAAGGCACGTCGATTCGAATAGTCAACTTTATCATGTGCTTATCAGTAACTAGGATGTGACGTCAATTCAGCCCTTGACAATCGTGCCGAGCTTTTAAAATGCATGAACCTTCTCGATTCAAATGTTTTGAGAGAGATGTCAAAATTTCTCGAAATCCTTAATTATGACTTAAACCATCTATGTTTAAACTAGGTGGGGAAGATAGAGTAAGATTGATTAAGTGCAAAACAACGCTATGGTTCTAACTTTAACTAACGTGAATGTCTATTGATGATTCTAGGGGAAAAAAAAAAGCCAAGCATTATCGTTAAGGCCCCATGTATAAAAAAAAATGTCAAGGACTTTTCATTTTGGTCACCCCACTAAAGGTGACAACATTTACGAATATTTAACTGAAAAATAACAATGACAATCTTTTAGTTTACTCCCTATGCTAAGTCTTTCTTCGTCATTTTCGTCCTTGCTTTTTTATAATAAATTTGAAGTTGCATCTGTCACCACACATGATTTACAAAATTGCCATCTCATTTCCCATACCATCACAACAGCAGAAAGATCCAATACCTACCCACGCTCTCCCCCTCCCCACGAGACCACCATGACGTTTGCCTCTCTCCGCACGAGCAGACGAGCAGAATATATAATAATAATAATAATAATAATAATAATAATAATAATTGAAAGAACGCACTATAAAAATTTATTATCGAAATTTACCTAAAATTTTAGGCTACATCTCTGTATAAAGATACCCTACAAATTCAATAGATGCCATAAAAAGTATAAATATAATGATGATCTTATCTTAATATCATAATACAAATAGAGTGACAATGCTTATGAAAAAAAATCACTTTTTTTTCTCTCTTTTCTCTTTTCTCTCTATTTCCTTCTTTTCACACTTGTCAATTACTACATGTAATTGATATACCAACTGAATCTTTCTTTTAACTTTAAAATAAAAAGAAAAGACTAAAAATGTCCCTTATTAAAAAATTCGGTACAATGTGTAAATCCTTTTTTCTTCATGAAATCATCAAATTTTAAGTAACTATTATCATGAAGCTTGTTTCAAGTTATACCATTTTTTTCTTTACCTTTGACCTCAAAACATTAAGGTTACACATGTATAAGCCTTCATCTAAGTCACCATACAACAACGCCATTTTTCACATCTAATTGCTCAAGATGAAAATTCTCCACTACAACTATACTCAATAAAACTCTTTTTGATGTTATTTTCACTACTTATGAAAATATCTCGAATTAATCAATTCTTTCTTCTAAGAAGATCCTTGACTATAAGCCTCGCTTGTATCTAATACTATCATTAGCTTCAATTTTTTATTATTATGTACACCCTTTTGTTTAACAAAGCCTTCTTATCAGTTGGTAACTCGATCATCCAAATTTTGTTCTTAAATAACGAGCACATCCCGTCTTTCATAGCATGCCATCACTACATGTAAGATGTGTCTTTCTTTACCTCATCATAAGTTTCTAGCTTCCCGAATATATACGTAAGACATGGCTCAGAGTAGTATATATTGATGACTAAAAATTAACCTTCGACATTCTCACATGTATAAAACCTCCTTAAAATGGATACTTCAAAATACTTTGTTTATTCCACATTACTGCGATCCTCTTGAACACTTGCTCATTGATAACGGGTTCATTTCAAACCTCCCATTTAGTTGCAAATTGATATACTGAAACCATCTTCATGGGCATTGTGTCAACTCAATATATTTTGATTCTACTACCTTTTCATGTATGGTATGATGATCCTTGTATTCTTTTATTTATGAAAGACCACATTTTGAACATCTCGAATATTTTTTATTTTTATATGAGAGCATAGATCCAAGTCTTCCTTGTTGCACTCTTAATGAAAGTGATAAAATATCTTTTACCACCATAAGAGAGTTCCTAAGTCAGTCCCCACACATCAATATAAACAAACACTAACTTTCAGCCTGTATTTAGTCTCCATTCAATTGAGGAATAATTGCTTTCTATTTTTCATATATGCAACTTTCACAAAATTTCTACTAACTCTCTACAAACCTAGAAGCAACCTTTTGAGTATAGCTGCTTTACACCCTAAAACGTCTCAAAAATAATATTAAAGGGTAAATAAACTACTTGGAGCAACCATATCGCTAATATTGTCTCCCTAGAAAAGATGAAGCATACCAATATGATTTTCCTTTACTGCCACTCTTGCCCTTAAGACTGTCTTTTACTCTCCGCATCCAAATGTTATTACTAAACCATCCTAGTCAAGCTTACTTTCAATCGAAAGTTGCTAGAAAGCTCTCCATGTTCTCAAATGGCCAACTCAAGCTCCAAATTCCAATACGCTTTATTACCTTTTGCCTGGAGAGAGTGCAAAGAGAGAGTCCAAGTCCGAGTTTGTTAACATATCCAGCTGGATTCATGTTTACCCAAAAACTTAAGCTAAATGAGTCACGTGACAGCCGAGATATGTCAACTACTTAACACCACACAGATTCTCTGACATGAGATTTTTCAACACAACTCAAAGAAAGGGCAGGGGAAGAGAGTGGAAGAGAAACCTAGATGTAGATTTCGAGCGTGCATTTATGGGAATGGTCTTTTGAATCCATGGATGTGCAAATTGATTGCTTTTGAATGCGAATGGCTTAGCAATTGATATAAAAAAAAAGAGTAACAATGAGTATGTCCATACAATTTGCGCAAACAATCTATAATGTATATCACAAGCTCCAAAATCAATGCGCAACAAAAATATAAATTTTGTCAGAAATCGCGTCGGTGGAGTAAGAAAATATGAAATCAGAAGAGAAGTCACATGCAGCAGAAAATCCGAGAATCTTTACACGTAAAGTCGACATGCTTTTATGGAGGAAGCGACTGTAATTAACGAGGATGACGCTGCACAGATTATTAATTGGACCAAACCGGGGGCGGCCGAAATTATGCGCGCCAAGTTGGAAAGACTCCGATTTTTTTTTCCTTAATCAAACTTCCAAACAAGTAAGCTTTACATCATCGAGATTTCCGGTGACATGCTCGGATATTTATTAGGGAATAGATATGGGAGAAGGAAGCGAAGTCAATTCCGGTGATCACGGGACGTGCAAGAAGGGAAAGAGAGAAGAGCGAAACAGGAATGGGACAAGAGAGAGGGAGGAGATCGGTGGACTTAATGGCTTCTACTTTTGCAGTACGAGGAGGGCACCCGTGTACCGTGTCGTTCAGAAGAGGGAAAGTGGAAGTTATTCTTGTCTTCAAATTCAATCGACTTGGATCCATTTATATTTTTAAAGAAGACCCAATTACATAAATAAAAAAAAGGAGTCATGACTTGAGATCGTGTGGTAATTTTGACATTAACTTTTTTATGAAATAATGATGACTTCAAATAAAGAGACATTGGATAGATTAGTTGGCGATTTTCTATCAGACAAACTTGGAATATGAGGGAAAATTTGTGATTTCTAATGAGACACATTTGAGATATTGATGATTTTTTTTTTTTGGTAACCGATAAGGATGAAAGTTTGTGTATTTCTATTAGTTAAAAAGTAATTAAGGTCAGAATTGTCAGTTGAGTTGAGTTTTTTCTGAAATTAGCCCTAAAAAAAAAGGAAAGAGAGGATCCCGGTTTCTCCCATTGACTCTCTCTGATTTCGCTTTCTTAATTGAGGGGGGACTCAGGAGAAACACAACGGGGACAGCATACAATATAACGCTGTGGAGGAGTGGAACGAAGAGGAGCTCCATCGAGTGTCTGCCACCCTGTTCATCCGTTCTGGTCTCGCGCCGCCGTGCCCTGATCAGATTCGCCGTGACCCGGTTCTTTGACGATCTTCCGTGGTGACTTCCCGGCGACGCACCCGAGGTAGTCTTACCTTTCTCTTTAGTGGATCGTTTTTCATGAGGAGATCGCGACAATCCTAAATATTTCATCAAATTTAAATAAGATTGTTTTGATTCTCAAGAAATTTCAAAAATAATCGTACATAACAATTCAAAAGGTACCCAACGGTGGGTAACTGTATCGATTGAGAGCTTCTCCCTTATCGCCGAGATCGAGAGTTCCCAACCCGCAGGGATCCTATGCTAATCTCCTCCATATATCCGTCCGGGCTCGGAGACCTGTCGTGGATTCCTCGGTTATAGAAAATGATAATTTAAAACGCTCGTTCATGCTATGCTGCTCAACATAAAATGTCCAAAGTTGGAATCTCAACAAAAGAAAAGAGACGAAAACCGAGCCGTGGAATTACCGTCGAAAGTCGTCGCTAAGAATGACGACGTGGAAGAGCGACGAAAGACCGTTCGTTCCCGCTTCAAGAGCCTCGCGGTCGCCGGTTTCGTGAACCTGCCGGTCCGTCGCCGTTCCCGACAAATTAGAAGACTTTAAATTCCCACATAAGAAAAAAAATCAAAAGGAAAAGCAACCAAAAAAAAAAAAAGAAGCAGCAAAAAGTCCGCGGTGGCTACAAAAAAGCTTCCCAGCAACCACTTCCCTTCGCTCACCAGACTTCCCGTTCCCTCGCTTCGACTCCATTCCTCTTCGGCCTTGCTTCCCTGCTTTCCTCTCTGTGTGGATTCAGTGGGATCAGCTGAAGCATCGTCCGCCATTGAAATTGCAGGCTGACCTTCCCCTGTTGTACGCCTTAAAGGTACGGTTCTTGAACCCACGAGTGTCTTCCGTAGCCTCGCTATCCGACGATCCATCCCCGGCGATTTCCATCCGCGGTTCTCTCTCCCGTTCCGCCCCGGAGTCCGGTGGATTGGTAGCTTTCAGCTGGAGCTCTGTGAACTGACGGTGTGGGGAGGTTGATTGTCGATTGTTTCTGTAGCTTATTGTCTATCGAGTTATGTTGCGGCACGGGTGCCGCTCGTTGTCCCCTTGTTGCTCTGACTTGGTAGCCGTTGCTCTGACTTGGTAGCCGTCACATTAGATACTTCGTGGCTAGTTCTCTTGTTTTCGCTTGCCTAGTCTGCGAGTGTTTTGTTTTGGTGAAATTTTGCGCTTGGAAGAGTAGTTGGATTATGTCCTTTTTCACAATCTTTTCCCACGTGGAGATGATGAGGTTACAATTTTTTTTTCCAGTTCCTTTCTAGGAAATGAGAGTAAATTGATTAACCGAGCTGTTTATCCGCTGGAGCTGTGATGGGATTCCTCAATCTCCCTATCCAGAGACCGCCGATGGCTGTTTGGCTATGGATTTCTCTGTTACTTCTGCAGGGGAGTGTCGCAGTTCTTTCTGACTCCAATTATTTGATTGGTCTCGGGAGCTATGACATTACTGGTCCCGCTGCTGATGTTAACATGATGGGTTATGCCAACACGGAACAGATTGCGGCAGGAGTTCACTTCAGGCTTCGAGCGAGGGCATTCATCGTGGCAGAACCGCAAGGGAAGCGTGTTGTATTTGTGAATCTTGATGCTTGCATGGCATCTCAATTGGTGACAATCAAAGTGCTGGAGAGATTGAAAGCAAGGTAGTGCTTGCCTTATGCCAAATTTATTTTTTATTTTTTATTTTGTAATTTTACTTCTGTCGGTGCAGTTTTGATTAATTACAATGCTAATGTTGTGAAGATAGAACCATTTCTTTATATATGCATAGAGGGGTTATCTAATGAGGGCCTTCCAAATGGATGTCGTCATGTTGACAGGTATGGTGACTTGTACACTGAAAGTAATGTAGCTATCAGTGGAATTCATACGCATGCTGGTCCCGGTGGCTACCTTCAATATGTTGTATATATCATCACATCTCTTGGATTTGTGCGCCAGTCATTTGATGTCATTGTTGATGGTATTGAAAAGAGCATCATAGAAGCTCATGAAAATCTCAGGCCCGGATCAGTGTTCGTGAATAAAGGTAAGAGAGACAATCTCAAAAGCTTATTCATTATGTTTCTTCTTAGGCTTGAGGTACGCAGTCTGTGTTAATTCTTCACTTTTCAAGAATTTTTTTGTGGTTTTGTACTATGTGGGCAAGAATAGGGTGTTTTTAGTCCTGCTCTTAGATCTCTTCAGTTGGCTCATGTTGTTTTTGCGCTTGCAAGCCTGCCAGATCTGTCAATTTTTCTGCTGGGTCACGTCATGTGCATATGTAACTAGGAATGATCAATCTCTCACGTTAATGAAACCAAAAGCTTGGGCTATAAATCTTCAATCTTTTGAATTTTTCATAACCACTTTTGAAAGAAGGCCTGCTTTATACGAGGACATGGTAATCTCTACCTCATGAAGCAACCTGCTTAGTGAAACATCCATCTCCTTGGCAATTGCCAATTTGCCACCATCCAGAAATCCAATCTCTTCTCTCAGGTCTTCATCTTTACTTCTAATCATACTAAGTTTTTGCCAATGGCCAAACAGGTGAGCTTTTGGATGCCGGAGTAAATCGCAGTCCCAGTGCTTACCTCAATAACCCCGCGTCAGAACGCAGCAAATACAAGTATAATGTTGACAACGAAATGACACTTTTGAAGTTTGTCGATAGCGAGTGGGGACCAGTGGGTAGCTTCAACTGGTTTTCTACACATGGAACTTCTATGAGCCGTACAAACTCATTGATTAGTGGGGATAACAAAGGCGCTGCTGCTCGTTTTATGGAAGATTGGTTTGACAAGAATGGCATCGAAATGTCATATTCCGATGATCTTGAAGATGGTGGAATTCCACGAAGAGTCTCAGACATTGTACATGAACTTCATGATAATCGTAAGCAATTTGCTTCCCACTTCTTTTGTATGATATAGCTGAGCTGTTTGTTCATCAGAATCCTTTATTTGTGGCTTTGCAGAGCCATCCAATAGCTTTCTACTACAGCTAGGAAAATATGGACAGGGTTGTATGTAATAATCTATTTTATCTTAGCCATTCAAGGGAATATTCCAATTTTCCAAACCTAGAATTCTTCTTAATACATCACCATCTTCAGGAGTATCGAACCTTGAGGATGGGTTGTGTATGTCATTATGCTAATTAATACTGAGTTGTCTGTCTGCTTCTTGATGCTGGTTCACTAATTTATATTGCATCAAATAGTGAATTTGATGGTAGTTCTGAGTCATTTGTGTCTGATGCAGATCATGAATTACTGGAGCTCGCCGCATCATTCCAATCTCCCCCTGGTAAACCAGCAACGAAGACTCTGAGTGTTGCTAAACGTGTCAGGAGTGCCCTTAGGCAGACTGAGAAGCCTGGATTTGTAGCTGCTTTTTGTCAAACGAACTGTGGCGATGTTAGCCCAAATGTGCTTGGAACATTCTGCATAGACACTGGGTTACCTTGTGACTTCAATCACAGTACCTGCGGTGGGAAGAATGAGTTGTGCTATGGTCGTGGACCGGGGTATTACTACTGATTCCCTGTAACTGGTACAAAGTATTAGAAACGTCCTTAGCGACCATATAAACATCAACTGTAAGAATCTTTTGCTTAATGTGGCAGTTACCCAGATGAATTTGAAAGCACACGTATAATTGGGGAGAGACAATTTGAAAAAGCTTTGGATCTTTTCAACAAGGCATCTGAACAGTTGCAGGGGAAGGTTGACTTCCGTCACGTATATCTGGATTTCTCCAAGCTTGAGGTGACAATTCCTAAACAGGGAGGAGGTTCAGAAGTGGTAAAAACATGTCCTGCTTCAATGGGATTTGCATTTGCTGCAGGAACAACGGATGGACCAGGAGCTTTTGATTTTAAGCAAGGGGATGACCAGGTAATGATCATTGGCAATTTTCTAACCTTGAAATGGTTTTTTCTTTACACTTACAGTGTATATTCTTTCGAGTTGATTGTCTGTCCTATGATATATGTCAGGGAAATCCCTTTTGGAAGCTGGTCCGCAATTTACTTAAAACTCCAAACCAGACGCAGATTGATTGTCAGCATCCGAAGCCCATCTTGCTTGATACTGGTGAAATGACGGTGCCATATCATTGGGCGGTAGGTTGCTCTGACCTGCTATTGGTTGCTTGGAGTATACCATGTGTGCATCATGAGCATCTGAACCATGACTTTCTTATATTAGTAGAACTATTAGGCAACCATTTGTGGTAAAACTTCAGTTGTCTAAATACAGGCACAAGCATATCAGACCATAATTTTGTTAAAAAGTGCCGCCAAAGCACTTGTTTAGTAACTAAATAAGGCTATGTTGTAAATTTTAATGATTGTCTTTGCAATGTGCATAATTAGTACCGAAATCGGATATTTCCTCGTTGAGCATTTTCAATAAAACCCTTCTAAATGTTTCCTCTTGTGTTCAAGTTAAACCTTAGTATGAAAAATGCGTCAAAGACATAACCACATGACGGAAATAATTGAGAACCAACTAACAAGAAAATGCTTGAACTTTGAGCTTGTGATGAAAACTCAAGTTGTCTGGTTTTAACAGTATCCAACCAAAATTTCAGGTTAATAGCAGAAGAAGATTACAAGAATATAACCTCGTGATAAACCTCGTAATCGAATATCGTGGGATAAGTTAAACATCATCTCTCATCGCAGTAAGATGAATGAGAGCCGCACACAAATAAAAACCACATGCAAAATAAACTTAATGGGACATGACTGATTGAAACCTGACACCAATACCATCTACAATGATCTAGTACGTTCCAAATGGACAAATCCCTTGGATGAGAGCTCAAGTGGTGATCATTGGGACATGAGCTTTCATTAATGAATTATTTTGTGTGCTCTTTCCCCATCTAATGTGGGATCAGGGGTCTTACAGACTACTAGCATTTATCCAGTGCCCAGCGATACTCCCTCTTTCTGATGCTTGATTTTGTTCATTAAAAACCCTTCACCATTCTGATAGCTTGTCCGTAGCTGCATTTTCTCTAAGTCCTTTTGCTCCTCCAATCACTCCTCGGCCCTTGTTGAATTGGCTAGGGACCTAGGACATCACAAACGAGATGAGATCTGGTAAAGTGAACTGAGATTTGTTAAGCTGTCTACATGTCAATAGTGCATAGCTGCATTTTTTCCACCACTTGCACCATTGACTGATAGTTATTGCACATGAAATCGACTCTCTTTCACTTCTATTTTAAATGTCAAAGAGATCGGGGATTCTTAGCTATGCATCATTTTTGTGAATGGAAAGAGGACTTGGTTTTCAAACTGCTGCCTCATCTGTTTACATCAGATGAATACTAATGCCAGTAGAACTTGAGTGATAGCTTCGATTGTTTCATACCACCATAATGATTTCATCGCCTTCATGGTTTATGCAGCCTTCAATTCTTCCGATTCAAATGTTCAGGATTGGACAGTTAGTCATTCTCAGTGTACCTGGAGGTATTCTTTTCTCTTCCCATTTTCTATGAAAGTATGATATTATAAATCAGATTAAGATGGCTTTTGTAATTGAGTGTTTCAAATGCATTGAAAATGGGAGGCCAAATTTTCCTAGACTTATCGGTAGAAATTTCTAAAATAACATGTGAATTTGGATCTATCCAGTCTTGTCCACTCTGGACAAGTTTTGGGAGTGTAGAAGCGATTTCTTTCCTGTACTTTGATTCAACTATCATCATGAGGATCTTTATAGAACTGTCTTGTTTAGTATTTACCAAAATGATAGGAAATTTTTCACCTTGAGGATTAGTTAAAAAAGCCATTCAATTTGTTGTAGCATATTGTTGGACATAAGTCTACAATGCAATTTTAATTACATGGAAGCCAATCATAGTATGTCTCAAGTTACCTAGCTTTTCAAGTCAAGAGTTAATTTTCTTTGTTCCTTTTTTTGTGTGTAAGAGTATCACATCAGTTGGGGTACCCAACTGACCCTTCTGATATGCGCATAATCTCTAGGCAATTACTTGGTCTTTATTCAATCAAGGTCATCTTAAGTGATGAAAACCCACTTTCAATCAAACTTAGAGAAATTAAATGAAATTTGGACATGATCTTAGTCAAACGTGTCTAGACTCTAAAAGTGTGGAAGGTCAGATCTTTTATTCCTTTTTCGGGATGGTGTATTGACAGTGTCAAAACCAGAAAAATCCTGGTTCCTCCCCTGTTGACTGTCATAACCAGCTTCCTTGCATTGTTATAAGTATGGTATCTTTCATAATCTAATCAAAGCATTTTGGCCTATGGATTCTATTTCATAGAGTTCACTACTATGGCTGGAAGGCGTCTCCGTGAGGCTGTACGGACAGTGTTTACAAGTGGAGGGAATGGACATTCCAGTGGCAATGTCCATGTTGTTATAGCTGGGTTGACCAATACCTATTCCCAGTATGTGACTACTTTTGAAGAATATCAGATCCAGCGATATGAGGTATGTATTTGCATCTCATTGATGACAATCATGCACTTGCTTTCTGCAAAGAGAATGGAACATCATGCGGACATGATTTGTTATAGCTAAATTAATGACGTTCAGGGAAGGCAAAATTTATAGCTAGAAAGATTCTTTTGTTTGCAAAAGGTACGCTTATCGACCGACTAAATTGCCTCACTAAAAGAATTTTTGGTGGGGATAATTTCCATACATGGTGGCCACCAAAAAAGGCATGGTTTCCACATTCCGTGTTAGTCTCCCAAGAGTTGTATAAGTGACTGGAAATATTACAGTTGCCTGCTCAAAAAACTGAGATGTTTCAACTTAAGAGATATATTCGCAATGTTGCTTTCAGGGTGCCTCTACACTGTATGGTCCCCACACTCTTAGTGCATATATCCAAGAGTTCAAGAAACTTGCAAGCGCAATGTTAAGAGGCCAACCTGTTCAACCAGGTCCACAGCCCCCGGATCTTTTAGATAAGCAGATAAGCTTACTCACGCCAGTTATGATGGATGCAACACCAGCCGGTGTGAACTTTGGGGATGTCAAATCTGACGTGCCGAAGAACTCCACTTTCAAGAGAGGCGACATGGTGTCGGTGGTCTTCTGGTCAGCTTGCCCAAGGAATGACCTGATGACTGAAGGTACATTTGCCCTCGTGGAGGAGCTCCAAGGGAAAGATACGTGGGTTCCATCTTACGACGATGACGATTTCTGCCTTCGGTTCAAATGGTCCAGACCTTCAAAACTGAGCACTCGAAGCATGGCCACCATAGAATGGAGAATACCTGAATCTGCTACTCCAGGTGTGTATAGGATAAGACATTTCGGTGCCTCGAAGGCACTTTTGGGATCACCACGCCACTTTGCAGGATCCTCTAGCGCTTTTGTTGTAACTTGAAGCGGGGGAAAAGGGGAAATACCATGAACAGATACACATGCAACAGAGTGCAAGTATATTGTCTTAATATGAATTATCGAGGCATAGCGTAGGCATCGTATCATCTTTGGATAAAATGGGACTATCTATGGCATGAAGCTTGTCTTATGCATCTCAGAGGGCCTTTCGATTTAGTATTGCTCGGAGGCTCCTAGTACTAATTTGGTTTCTGTAGATGAATTTGCTTGGTCATGTGCCCGTGTGTCGGACCACTTTTCTTCCCTGTCAGCATGGTGGTTGTACATCGAGTTTCTGAATTGACTGCATCGAGTTCTCGACCGAAGAACATTCAGTACAGATATGAAGCTATCATAGAAGCGATGCCTAACGATTGAATGTATTACTCAGCGTGCATACAAGGTAAGTAATCAATAGTGTTAAAAACAGATAAGGAAAAGGACAAGCACAAAAAAACGCCTTCCTTCTCACAATGTCCGCGCAAGAACAGGGGGAGCAAGTATTACGTAAACGTGCCCCTTTTAGCTTGCTTTCCAAGCAGACGAATCGTTGGCACTTCTCCTCGAACCCAATGGCCCAAAAAAATGAAACGTGGAACGTGTTTTAGTTGTTGGGCACTTCTTAAGACGGCACTTCATGAACTCACAACACTATGGGGCTAAGTCTCTCCATAGGCATCCTATAAAATCGAAACAAGCCAAGAACACTATAAGCCCAAAAAGAAAAGAAAAGAAAAAACTGAAAGATTGAAAGAAATTACAATGCGTGAATCTATGTTACTAGAGACTTTGAGGAAGCTAGAATAGGAAGAGTACTTTTTGTTCTAATTATAAGATTGTGATTGCATCCGTAGAGCTCCTGTAACAGTAGAGGAATTACGGAAAAAAAGGAGGATCAACAATTGGATCATCACTTATTAATAATAAATAAAATGAGTGCATATCTAAAGAAAATGTAGCGACGACGTTGAATGTGACCTTGAGACGGAGCCAGAGCTTACAGAACAGGGAAAATCTCACTAGTGAAATGGAGAGCGGTGTCCCATCGTATGGGCCAGGTAGACGGATCAAACTATCTGGACTGTCTCTTGGGCCTTGGCCCAGACGAATGGCCCGACCCCGACCCACTCATGAGCAAAAGCGAGGAGAAAACCGAGAAGCAGAGGAGGTCGGACTTTGGAAAGGTGGAGTTGCGAGCGACGAACTCTCTGCTCCGATCGTGCTTCTCCGGAGAGCATCGATCCGCGGTGGAGCGAGCGAGGAAAGCTCAGGAACGATGTCGGTGCAGGAGTACCTGGACAAGCACATGCTCTCCCGCAAAATCGAAGACGCCGTCAATGCCGCGGTCAGGGCCAAGACTCCCGATCCCGTCCTCTTCATCGTGAGACTTCTTCCTCATCCTCTTCTTCTTCTTCTTCTCCTTCCTTGAAGGTTTTTTTTCCCCGAGAAAATGCGGGGAAAGTTGCGCCACCTTTGGTTATGGAAAGCCGTGCCTGTTTTCGTGAGCTAAAACGGCCTCGCGAGAGGTCACTCAGCTAAACAGCTAAGCCGGATGGTTGTGTTTGCAGTCGAATCACATGAGAAAGGCGGTTCCTTCGGTTATAACGAAGATTAAGGCCAGGCAGATACTGGACAGCAGGGGCGTTCCTACAGTTGAGGTGGACTTGTACACTAACAAAGGGATGTTTCGCGCGTCGGCTCCGAGTGGTGATCAAACCGGAATGTAAGGTTTTTCTGCATTTTCCATTTCCTTCGTTATCGTGGTATTTGTTGGTGGATTGGTGTGTATGTATTTGAAGTAGCGGTAGAACTGCTGGTACTTGTACGAGTTCGCTCGTATAACACGTGTGAAGTACCAACTCGATCTGTCAGTTTGACCGTGAGGCGTGATGGCTTGTGGTGATGATTTTAGGTACGAGGCCATGGAATTGCGGGACGGGGACAAGGGAGTGTATCTTGGCAATAGTGTAAAGAGAGCTGTTAGGAATATCAATGAGAAAATCTCCGAAGCATTGATAGGGATGGACCCCATTCTTCAGGGCCAGATTGATCAGGCCATGATAGACCTGGACAAAACGGAGAAGAAGGTATCTGCTTTTTTGAAACGAATTGATTGTTTGCTTGGAGTTGCCTGAAGAAGAACCATCCTGTGAGGCGATTATTGTTAGAAAGATCCTTGTTGTGAAAACATGCACTTTGTATCCAGATATATCACAATCATCTCTTGAGAATGCAGTGTCTAGAATATTTCTGATGCTTGGAGCTTGTACGTGTTTTGCCAGCCTTCAAATTGGTGTGTAAGAAATTGCCTTTAAAGAACCTTGTTGTGAGTTAGCAAGACATTGAACTTCTCAAATTCTTCCATTATGAATGGCTGTGCATAGTTGATTTTCGTGATGAATTCTCCGATAGTACCTGTTCGGACCAACACACGATGCTACTCAGTGGTGTTACTAGTTGAGCGTGATTTGGGCACATATTGGGGAAAATGTATGATTCATAAGTAACCTTTCTAATGTCATAGATATCAAAACAATGTCTTAAATCAAATAATACGAGACTATCCATCCTAATTTTGCACATGTTGGACTGTTATAGGTTTTTTGAGTTGTGGCTTTATGGTTCATGCGAAAAATGAGGGATGCTCTTCACATCCTTCAATAAGACATGGTCTGAGAGAAATCATCTTGTAGGGTGAACTTGGAGCTAATGCAATATTGGCTGTGTCAATTGCTGCTTGCAAAGCTGGTGCTGCTGAAAAGGAGGCATGTATAATTTGATCAGCAATTTAAGAAGGTTTTTGTTTGTTTCTATCTGCATAAATATCTTCATTCTACACCCCTTCCGTGCAGGTTCCCCTTTATAAGCACATTGCTGATCTTGCTGGTAAGCCCAACCTGACTCTTCCAGTACCTTCCTTCACTGTTATAAGCGGTGGAAAACACGCTGGAAACAACCTTGCCATTCAGGTATGCTCTGTCTTTTTCCCAGGTGTGTCTGTGTTTCTATCAGCTTGTTTTTGTGCCGGCAGGTTGGTTAGCTTTTTTATGTACCTATCAATGATCTGTTGATTTTTACTCATAGTTGGCTGTAACTGTTGACAGGAAATCATGATACTACCAATTGGAGCCTCCAGATTTGAGGAGGCTTTACAAATGGGTGCTGAAACCTATCATCACTTAAAGGTGTACTTTGAAGTTACTCATTCAATTTCCGCATTGTACTTAAACAGCATCTATGACTCATTAATTGTTTGGTCATCTAAAAACACAGATTATACTGTTCAGAACTTTATCTGATGATGTTCTAAACACTCCCTTTTATCATTCATTTCCTTCTCAAAAATCAGTTATTATCTGTTCTGCCGCGGTTTATTTTATAAGTCCATCGCGTTCTACAATCTTGTGTCTAGTTAGCCTTCTTAATCCAGGGAAACACTATTCTATATTAATGTCCATGTTTATGTATAGACTGCCACTGATGTCAATGTTTTGTTAACAAAAAGGCAGGCTGTTATCACGGAGAAACATGGTGCACAGGGATGCAATGTGGGTGAAGATGGTGGTTTTGCTCCTAATGTGTCCAGGTAGCATACTTATCTTTGTCATATATTTTACATGCAAAAATAGACAAAGAAAACAACATGAATGACAGAGTTGTAATATTGTTCAAGCTGTGCCTGATTGTTGCTCATTTCTTATTTGAAGAATGGTTTTAAAATGATAAAGCAGCAGTCAATAGGTGCAGGGTCCATCCAACCGACATCAACCCAAAAATGAATGAAAAACTTGCTTATTAATATCTTATGGTACTTGGCAGCTTTAGAGAAGCCCTGGATCTGGTTAAAGAGGCTATCAGCAGAACTGGCTATATTGAGAGAATAAAGATAGCTATCGATGTTGCTGCTACTAATTTTTGCATAGGTAACAATTTTAATGTTCCAAAGTACTTCTGTCAGTGTGGCATATAGATTTTGAAGGACAATGCACTGTGTGATTAGTTTGAACTGTGTTTGGAATTATTGCATGATGTCTGGATGATGGTTCACACAGAATCTGCGTTAGCGCATTTAATTTGAGTCCTTTGTTATCATAAGATGGGATATATAACACTTGTCCTGTCCAAGAAAGCTGGGAAGACTTTGACAATGTTTGTTTTTTGTATTACTCAGTTAATGCTATGTAGGAATTTCCTCTTACAAAACTGATATCTCTTCTTACTTTGTACAGGCACAAAATATGATTTGGACTTCAAGTCTCCAAATAAGTCGGGGCAGAATTTCAAATCTGGGGAGGATATGATAGACATGTACAAAGAACTCTGTTCTGGTACCTAGTCTAGTTCATGCACTTTGGATGAATTATGCTTATCTGATATATGATCTTTACGAGTTCCACTCTCTCTTTTTTTTTTTATATATATCTTAGACTATCCAATCATATCAATCGAAGATCCATTTGATAAGGAGGACTGGGAGCATGTCAAGTATTTCTCTAGCCTTGGAGTTTGCCAGGTGCACATCTATATCTCTTCATCCTATTGGTAGCCTATCTATGAGCAGTTTTTGCCTTGGAAGAATAATTCTGCAGTCTTATGCTTTTTCCTTTATGTCGTGGTATTGCATGGTAGACTAGTTGCTACTCTTCTTTATCCCTTCCTACCCCAATTCCTTAGTACGTAGAGCAAAGACAATTCCAGATCAAAGTTAGACGCTTTGTAAATGATGATTAAGTATTAACTATGGAGTGCTCTCTGGTTGCCTTTCTTTTCTAGTGAGCTTTCTGATCTAGAAATAGTCATGGTTTCTTATTTGAAATTTCTATTCCTCACTTCTTTTGTGGTGATTGAAGAATAATTTCACCCTCCTTTCTCAGGTTGTTGGCGATGATTTGTTAATGTCAAATCCCAAGCGTGTTGAGCGAGCAATCAATGAGTCCACTTGTAACGCTTTTCTTCTCAAGGTATCAGATTCTTGCTTTACTTAACTGCTTTATTTGGCATCGAGATTCACATGAAACCTTTATACATCACGGTTTTACCTTAAAGAGAGAGCAGAAGAAAAGGTCATAGGGCCTGCTTGTAAAGTGAAGAAGCTATTGTTCATCAATCACAAATGTCCCCATTACAAGTACCACCAAATTTTGGTTCTGTATGAATTCTTTGGGTGAGACTCACCAGGTGTAAAAAATATTAATTCTTTCGGTTAGACTCACCAGGTGTACAAAATGCCCAATAGGTAAACCAGATTGGAACTGTGACGGAGGCCATTGAGGTGGTCAAGCTGGCGAAGGATGCTCAATGGGGAATCATAACATCGCATAGATGTGGTGAAACTGAAGATACTTTCATAGCGGACTTATCTGTTGGACTTGGTACTGGTCACATCAAAGCAGGTGCTCCTTGTCGAGGGGAACGACTGGCAAAGTACAACCAGGTCTGCCTTCATCTTGACAAAAGCAACAGTGTCCTATAATCTTTACTGTCATGATTGGCGATATCCTGATCTGAATCTCCTATGATCGTATGAAACCTAAAGGACGGTCCAAATCTCAAGGAGGATCTTAATAGGGTTCCAATCCTATTCGATAGCATCATAAGTCTGACATGATCCTACCAATAGTACCAATTCAAATTTCATGTAGGTATATTCTGAATTTCACATTTGTAGAATATGACATTTTAGGCTAAAAAAATATAGGCTTCACTTGCACTACTATGTTTAGAGTAGATATATGCCTCTAAAGAATACTTTTATGGAGTTGCGATCATACCAGAAACATTATAGTCAATGTCAACTAGTTATTTATATTATATTCTTTTAGAATTTCTGGTATCCTAGGTCTTGACATGGTCTAATGATGCGATCGCTCAGATGTCCCATCCATCCTAAGTGAGCTCCTGATTTTAGCAACCTTGCTAACTATCAATTCTTAAACATTTACATCTGGGAAGGAGTTAGCAGGATTCATGTTGCAAGTCTTGAAACAGTAGCCTCATATCGTGTTATGAAAGAAATAAAAGTTAGGCTCTCTTGAACTGTTAGAAGGAGCTCCTGAGAAAATCTCTGCCCTCTTCTTTTTGCTGTTCATATCCTACTTGAATAGATTTTATTAAGGATTTTACGAGGCACTTAATTATTTGAGATCCTTTTTCATCTCTTGATGATTCTAATATAAGCACCATTAAAGTACTCATGGCCATTGAGGATTATATTGTTTAGATAATGAACATATAGTAGAGTTGCATGTGGTCTTGGCAAGTTTGACTAGATTTCACTCGACTTAACACTTTTATGAAACCTGATATTGAAAAATTTGAAAGTGACGGATTCAAAATTCATCAATCTTTATTATGTTGAGCAAAAATATGATTTGCAATTACATGACAAGACAATTAATCTAAGACCCAGATTTGACACAACACGAATTTCCAGCCCCTAGAATTCAAAGATCTTAGCTGTTGATTTATCCTCTAGATAAGTATTGGTCTTTAGAGAGCACCCCTGACATTTTAACATCAAAGGGTCCGAAAGACTACAAAATGTAACGAAGTTTGACCTTGGTTAGAATGTCTGTGTCATATTGCATGGCAAGGAAAGCTGTGTATAACTAAACTTTGAAATGTTTCTTGCAGTTGCTCCGCATTGAGGAAGAGCTTGGTGATCAAGCTGTTTATGTTGGTGAAGATTGGAGGCTGTCATAATAGTTAATGTTTCTTATGGGGGCTTAAGACCATCTTATTACAATCAGGTACTGAGAGTGAATGAATTCTGCTTCCCTTTCATTGGTTCAACCCTTCAAAAAAATCGTTATTATCAGAAGACCGACTTTTCTGATTGAGTGGCTGGTCTTGTGTGAGATTTATATTATTCTTTGTGAAGCTTTTCGTTTAATCATTAGGTAGAGATTATTGAAGATGAAGGTAATAGATGTAATTGAGTAGGTGGATTTTGAGCATAATGGAACGAACATGGGCCGAAGCTTGTTTAAAATAGACTATTGCCATCATTCCTTCAATTAATTGGCTCCCCAACATAGTTACATACTGAAGACACATAATGGCTGCATTACTGAAGTTCTATTTTGTAGGTCATTCCTTGTCCTATCATACATTTTGTTGGGTGCAAAGTATAGGAGGTGCACCTGGAAGGTGCTCCAAGTTCCGTACAGAGATGGTTATCTGGGTTCAACAATCTCTCTTGTCAACCAGCCATGAAACCGTAAACAATGACTCAGAGGTTAAGTTTTTAAGAGATGCCAGACTCTTCGAAGAGGTGGTGATCATATGTAATAGCATGAAGCAATTGCCTCAGTGAATGCTCGTTCAAGTACTTAATGTATGGTGCGGACATTTGCAATCCTCATAGAGGGAATTGAACTATCCCGGGTTTTGTGTGCTGATTCTGTTCTGTTGGCTTGGGCACAGAGCCTGCGAATAGCCTGTTCAAGGTATATACAGGTCCTTAAACGTTTAGGGAACGTGGAGATGGTAAATCACGGACATAGCTGGAACAGTCAGTGTTGTCCTCGTATAGGCCTGCCTTTACATGGGTACAATGACATGGGGCATAAGAAAAACTGCATAGTAAATATGATCAAGAAGCAGTTGGTATTTCCTTGATTACAAGAAACCTCGTCTCTCTCAAGACAGAAATGAAAACCGTAAGGCACACTGAGTCTATGGATCAATTCGGGCAGCCCTAAAGTATAAGGAGCTAAATGTGAAGATAATCAGGGATACAAAGTTACAACACGGTGACAAAATTACAGTTCTGCTCGTGTGGCCGCTAGGCAAAAAGGGGTGCATTTCGACTATTATTAGAAGAAAATCAACAGGACTCTCCTCCTATCGTCAGAAACTTAATAGAATTTTCCCGTAAGCACGCGAATTTTCATTCTTAATTACGTTTCTTATCCAGACATAGCTAGCTCAGAAACAAGACGAGTTCACTTATTTGATTGGCGAATGTGGGTAGTGAGCGGCCAGCCCTACCATTAACTTCCACAGTATCATCAACTTAGGGAAACGGGTATTAGAGACTATAAATTTTGCCCAAAAGCACAACAGTTTTTAGACCTCAATCGCGCTGCACAGTGTAGTGATTTATGATTGGGTAACATATTCAATGACAAGAGTACGACTCCATGTACACAAATTAATTTATAGAATGGTCCACCAAGGCTTGATCAAAAATTTGAACATGACCTAATTGATTGATATCCATTCAGTACCGATCAAATCACTATGTCAACTAACACTAACTTGGTGATCGCATCACTCCCTTGAGAACAAGATTAGTGGATAATCAAGATAAAAAATAAATAATCCCACCAAAGTTCCTCTTACAGACATATTGCTTTATCGGCATACCAAGTAAAGCTCCATTCATCGGATAGTTGATGGTGCAGATGACTCCCAAAATTTCTGATACTGATGCGAGTACGGAATCTCAAAGCATGATTGCATAAACTCGGTTTAGGAACATAGTTCCAATAAAAGGAACCCCTGGACCATGTTCTTCTCCAATCTAAGTTTTGCTATCATTTCGATTCCATTAGGATTTGAAGTATCAATTATGCATCAAGAACAGCGCAATTCATCCTTTGATCCCACCAAAAACCCAACCACAATACAATACCTCCCCATTGATTATATCCGCAACCTCAAGTTACAAAACCAGGATTACAACCTAATTTAACTTCCTCTCAGTAGCACGATGATGCGATCGGAGCATCATGGTGCAACAGAATCTTGGTTCTGTTGCACCCGAGATTCTCTTCTAAGAACCACAAAGATGGGACAAGCCACAAGTAATTGAAACTTCATGCCACAAGTTGAAAGTAAGACCTAAAATCCATTACAGAACTTCCCTAAAGTCAGAAGCACGAGTCAACCATACACTGGGAAGACAACGCTGATTCAAAGCTACAAACATTTGCCAACTTGGGTAAGAACCTGTGGAGAGTAAAAAATTTCCTGAGACAGAAACGTGAATTACTGCAGACTGCAAAACAGGCTAACTGATTTGGGACTCCAGCAACTTATGGCTTTGTCTCATCCTCGTCCTCTTCTATCTTTGGAGCCAGGTAAAACCTGATATAACCCATCTCGGCAATCTTGTATTCAACAACAACAGGAAGATCCGAAGACAAACTGATTGTCACAGTGTTTGATAAAGGAGTCGCCTTCGTGAAGGAGTTCAGGTACCTCAGTGCAAAAGTCAATGTCACTGGCTCATTCATTTCGATAACTGTAGCTTCCTCCGGCTTCAATGGTTCACCCAAAACAATTAACAAATAGAATATATCAGAACCAGTGTACTCCCGAGAAAGAGCGCCCTCAAATGAAAGGCATGCAAATGCTTCCCAGAAACAGTAGACGAATAATGTAATGGACCACTAAAGAACAGGACATACCTTGTCCACCGTTGTATTTTGCCTGCAAACAATATTTGCAGTCCCTATATCACCTCTAGTAGAAAATTTTACACCCTCCTTTGTCACGGATATAACAACTGCAGCAACAAATCACAGGAAAAATTGCTAATCCAATGGACATGTCAACAATTTTAGATAACTTGATTGCAGAAGCCATTTAGTAGAGAATGACAAAATACCAGTATCACCAATGCTGCTGAGATCTTTACAAATCCTAGCAAATTCAGCTGATGGCATTCTAACAATGGCGTGGTACTCAGCCTCCGGTATTCCAAGATGCTCACTGTCAATGTCCATCAATTTCATCTCGAAATCGGCAATTTTATCCTGCGCTGTAGTGTGCACTAAATTGTGAACACGAGATCCAAGAGAATGAAAAACAAAAAAAAAAATAGATTGATAGGGAATATAGACTCTTCCCTTGTCGCATTAGGACCCTCACATAACTAGCACAAGCAAGTGCAGCTGCTACGCTAATAGAGGTAATTGGCGGGCAAAGGTACTTTGTAAATTTTTGAGAGGAGTGTCACAAAGTACTCAGGATCATAACTCCTTTTTCATCGGCTAATGATCTACAGAAGGGATGAAAGGAGGAGATATTGGTCAAGGTATATTCGACTCTCTTCTGTTTTTTTAGCTCCTTAGTAATGAAGGTAAGGCACAAAGACAGGGACAAAATTATCTTACGAGGGAGTGGACACCAGACAGGGGCTTCTATTGCTTATCCATAGTCAACTACTTCTTTGACTACATATTAAGCTAAGACCGCTTACAAAGACGGGAACAGATCAGATACATAACCTTTCCTGAACTTCAAGTGTCACATCAAGCCAACACGAGATCAAATGATGAAACAACTCGTCGACAGTGCTGTTTTCTGTTAAAGTCCCCAGTGGACAATATTTACTTCGCACTGACGCTACTTAACCACGTCGTAGATACGAACAATCGACACAACCAGTGATTCCAAAACCAAGATTAACCAGCGAAACAAGCTAAACCAACAGATCCAGAACTCACTCGGTAAAAGAAACAAACAGAGCCCAGGCACCACACGAAGCATCGTCAGAGAAGCTAAAAAAACAGTACTAAAACCCCCCACCACTTCGCTAAACGAGAAATCAAACAGAGAGAGCGACGTACTCGGGCTCTCAAACATGAAGGTGACGGTGTCGCTCCCGTCGTCGGCCTTGATGGTGATGATGTCGTCGTTGCCCGCGCACTTGAGCATCTTCGACATGTTGTTGAGGTTCATTCCCATGGAGATGTTGCGGTCGCACCGGTAGTGCTCGAAGCCCTCCGATCGGAGGAGGAGGGCCACCAGGGCCACGTGGCTCGAGTCCATGGCCTGGAGGGAGAACCCGGTGGCGGAGCAGTCGAAGTTGGCGTCATTGACGAGGTCCTTGAGCGATTCCAGGACCTTCTTCAGGAGCGAGCCTTGCACTAGCCGGAGCTCGAGCATCGTCTTCGTTCGACGGAGGAGGAGCTAGGGTTTTTCCAGAGGCAGGGAGGCTTCGGAGGGAAAGTGGCGAGAAAGTGAGGGAAAATTTGCGCGGGGGTTTTCCTCTTGGGCGGGTGGGTCGGTTCGGTTCCGCGACCCCGGACCGACGGAACCGAGATTTATCGAGAAAATTAATTTTTAAAAGGCGCGAGGATTTTCTGTTGGCGGGACTGACTACTGGGGACTAAAGCGTTCCCGCCACGATTTCGATGAGGGTTAGCCTGCGGGCATGTGCAGCGAGGAGTTTCTTGCGCCTGCTTTTTGTCTGGGCCTTGGACCTTATAGTGGATTAAAGTGTCGCTGTGGGCTTTGACTTTACGCCTAGTACGGTAGGGGCATGGGTTAATTTCCAAAATGCCCCCATGAGCGGACTCGGAATTTCGAAACAGCCCCCTTTTTAGTATCCGATTGGGTCTCGATTTTAACTCCCCGCGCTTGTGGAAGAGGGTATTTGATCGGTCGCAGGATCGTTACGCTCTGGTTGAACTTGGACCGTCATTGCCATTTCATGTAATTATTTGATTCCCAAAAGGGGAAATTATGATAATTTGTTAAGGGTGTCAAATGGATGGATGGGGTCGGGTTTTGGTCGGGTCAAAATTGATCCGACCCGTTTTGACCCATTTTAATACAGTACAATTTTAGCGTCCTATACCCAATCCGACCCCAACCCGTATTGTTAAAACGCTTATATATTTAACCAAATTTAGGAAAATTCACTTCATAATTTTTTTATTAAATGTATTGTTAAAATAAAATTATGTAATACGAATTGTAGACAGGGCTAACAAATCGCACCAGGAGACTCGTTGAAGCCTTCAATTTGGGAGCGCCACGCGACTATGATTCTTTTAGTCGCATGATGTGGATACTCCACGGAAGTGTTCTCGTGCAACATGCATGAGGCTTTGCTGAATTTACCACGAACTTGAAAAGGCCGATACACGCTCGTGTGTAAGACTCGACACCGCCCCAATTGTATGGAACTCTCTAATTACTCCCTCGCCTCGAATTGGCTTGTTACTAGATCAAGTGAATTATAGGTGAGCATTGAATCCGATTCGACTCGAAAATTGAACAGCACCAAGCCCCCATGTCCTGAATTGAACAGGCTCCGAAGGAAAAAAAATAGTTCTGCATCCAATGAGAATCGAACCATAATCTTTCTAATACATGTACTATGGTGAAATGATACCGATTCTATATTTTATTATAGAATACCGATTCGGTGGAACATGAGTCACAAGGTCAATCGAAAAGTGATGAACAGACCATTGGGGTATCAAATGGGCGGGTTGGATCGTGTCAAAAATAATCCAACCCTTATTAACCCATTTAACTTGTATTTTATATAGTGTAAATATAACGATCCATATCCGACTCGCACCCAACCCAACCCATTTGACGCCCCTCATGACACATCAACGAACTCTGCGATTTGATCCGTAGTCTTAGGTCTTCAACGAAATGTCATATATAACTCATGCCTCAACCCAACGTGATTTTAATGGTGGAAGAGCTCCACATCCCGCCACCTATCGATATTTATCCAAAGCATATGCAGACATCTAGACCTAGCATGATTTTAATGGCGGAAGAGCCCCACGTCCCGCCACCTATCGATATATATCCAAAGTAGATGCAGCCATCTAGACCTAGCATGATTTTAACGGCGAAAGAGCCCCAGGTCTTGTTAAGGTTGAGCACAGAGAACCACCCAACCAGGCCCAGACCGGACCGGATCGGACTAACTAAGTGGGTCTAATTCTTTGAAGTTTTAGTTGGGTCCATAGTTCCTAAAATATAAAATTGGTCACCGATTCCTAATAGAGTAGAATCGGACCGAACCACACGAACCAACCATTTCTTGGTTCAAAATGTTTCACACTTAGGAGTTTAGAGTCCGTATCACATTTTCTCTCCAATGTTAGAATCTTCGTATCATTTTGACTCCTCTCGCGCTCAATACTCACCCAAGGCCAAGCTCTCTCATTCTCGTTCAGCTCCAAATCATCCCATCTCGAGGCGCCTCGGAGAGGGAAAGCATGGTGGAGGCCTTGACCGCATGGTGCTAGGCAAGGACGGGAAAGTTATATAGGCTTCTCTTTGAATGTTTCCTTGTCCCTTTGGATGGCTTGAGAACTTGACCAGATTCTATGATTAGTCGGTCCGATTCTTGATCCTAAAAATCGGGGATCAGGGCGGGGCCCGACCGATGGGACCATGCACACCTCTACGTCTCGCCACCTACCAATAATAATTCGATCCGATCCGATCCGACCTGTCCATTTGATGCCCCTAATACAAATCAGCGAGCTCTAGGTATTTGATCCGTAGTCCGAGTCTTCAACGAAATGTCAGATAACTCGTGCGTCAACCCAGCATAATTTCAATGGCGGAAGAGCCCCACGGCCCGCCATCTACTGATATTTATCCAAAGCAGTTGCAGACATCTAGATATTTATCTACAGTCCTAACTCCGGTGGTCCCAAACCACGCAACTTTCGTCCTGGACGGGTAACAGCCAAGCAGAAATATCTGCATTTCCAATATCTGCCCATCAACGCCCGGCCTTTAAATTCCCCAGATCAGGCTATTCTCTTGAACCTACAGAGAGAGAAGAGAGAGAGAGAGAGAGATATTCCAGGCAAAGCGAGAGAGGAATGGAGTGTTGTGGGAGGCCCAACAGGAGCGACGTTCACCTGTCCAAGGAGGAAGAGGCAATGCTCGAGGAAAAAACCAAGGAATACTTCGACGGCATCGCTCCCAAGCGGCACACGAAGCCCCAGCGAAGTGAGTACTCCTCCCATTACGTCGACGTCCTGTCCACCGACGGCAATATCCCGGAACTCGTGCAGTTCCAGCGCCTGGAAAATGATCCTCAGGTTTCAATTCCTCCTCCGTCTGGTTTCCATTTACATCAGACTCGCTCCTGCGGACAATACTAAGTAAAACTCGTACCGTGCTCGAATGATCGTCTCAATCGTGCCCACTTCGATTGCCTTCTCCAACCTCATTTCCTGTTTCGAGATCGGATTGATTTTGTCGTTTCTTTTTCATTTTTTCTTCTTCAGGTAGCAAAATATAGTTCTTTCGTTTTTCTTATACTTGAGAAGCATTTTCGAACTCCATCATGTGTAAAGATCTAAACAACTTCGACACTTTTAGAGTATTAACAACGAGAGGATGCTTCGAAGAAATGGAAAAAGGTTATGCACCAGCCAAAAACCACAGTGGTGTACTTCAGATTGTGCTCAAAAAGGCAATTAAGTAACAGATCAGGGTCTTGAGACTCATGATATCTTTATGCGCATATGGTAGAATACAGGCATCAAAGAGCACATCCGACAAATTCGCATTATGACCTTGAATAATTTTTCCTTGGGCTTGATTTCTTTAACGCCTTTTGCCTCTCTTCCGAAAGCAGAAACTCGTCTACGGTGGATGCGAAGCTAAGGAGGACTTCGTAGAGACTGAATATTACAAGGATCTCAGCTGTGTTGACAAGCAACACCACAGAGTAAGAACTTTGCTTAAAGCACGTGTCATTGAAGATACTATTAATCAAGCTCTTTAAGAATTAGATATAATAAGCTATTTCACAAATTAATAAAGTGGCAAACATCTGATGGTCCTCTAGGGTATTAGTTGAGAAGTAGACTTGTTGTGCGAGACATTTAGCGAGTACCTTCTAACTATCTGAGCACAAACCAGACTGGGACAGGATTTATAACGATGGACAACACCAAAGGCGAGGGCTTCCATCTTGAATCGGAAACCTCCAACACACGTCATGCCTCTTGCAAGGGGAACCCAGCAACTAATGAGTGGATTCCAGCTGCTGCAGACATGGTATGCAAGCATATCTGCATGAAATTCGGTAGGTACCAACCAAAGTCTTTGACATTATTTCTGATCACATCATGCCTTTTGTTTCAGGTGACTGTTCACTCTGATAAACCAAAAAGAAGTGACAATTGAGAAGAGAGCAACAACGTTGTTATGACTTCAAGCAAGCCCGGTGCTTTATGCAGTTATTTCAACTTGCTTATGAGCTTTGACTATTCTGAAAATGTAACACAGATTGTGTTCTTCAAGGTGTGTTGCGGTGTTTAAATGTAAGTTTCCCAGTGTTATGCATCATTAAAAAAATAAGAATAAAAATGAAGAGTTAATCCTTTTATTATAGAGGACTGGCAATATATAGTAGAAATCTAATACAAATAGAATGCGACATTGGCTCTTCCCATAAGACTTCAAGTGAAACCACAATTTGTGATTCCAATGCATCATTTCTGGTGTATTCAAGAAAAATACGAGGTCTTATATTAAACTTTCAAACCGGTGGAAGCCAAGTGGAGCACTATATATCTATCTGTCAACTCCCAGACTCCTGATACCTATGGGTTTAAGAGAGTACTCTCAAAGCCAGCATACAGAAGGAAATTGGTCAACATTGCAATCAACAACCATATTTCAATTGTATATATCAGGACAATCTGTTAGTTTCAACTCTTTACAGGAGCAAATAAGCTGTCTAGTTCAAGAAGTCCATAACATCACTTACAGAAAGCACTGATTTTAATTCAGAAACTGAAATTGACTACACGAACGGATCACAGACCATACAAAAGACCATTCTAATAATTGTCACTCTTGACTGCTACCATGACAGACGCTTTGACTCTCCTCTTGCCTACTACCATCCGAGAAAAATCTCGTTTACCAACTTTAGTTTGCCATATTTCTGCAGCATCAAATGGTAACTGCACAAGATGTTGCATATCTCGACAATTGAACCGCTCGTGCTTATTTTCTGACTGTCACTTTATACTACTATCCACATAAACCTAACGTTTTTTTATGAAATTCCTATATGCGAATGATAATTTGACCTTTACATCCATATATAAACCAATTAACAATCAGCATAACCCTATGGGACACAAATGGACATGGCTGGATTTTTTTTGGATACTGGAAAATGCATTCTCCAAGTTACACAGACAAACAAATTTCTGCATTTTGGTATATAAAAGTGTGTCACAGGTATAAATTGACCCTCCGCACACAAGAAAAGTTTCTGCTAGGCACATGCGTGTCAAGATGTATCAATGGAATTTTACCAATGGTAGGCAAATCAGGGCCAAAAAAGGAAATTGTGCAAACTATGCTGCACGAATACCCACCCCCACAAAGTAATAAATAATCGGATGAATAAATAAATAAAATCATGTTTCAAAGAGTTAAACGCTGCAGTGGCTAACTTTTGAATGTTTCTACTCAATCTTCCAGACCTTCCTAAGTGTGCAGCATTAGAGGGAAAGGGAAAGAGTGCTTCAAAAGAGCCATCAATGTTAGTGCTGCAACCGGAAAATCTAAGCCCATGCTCTTGCAGAGTTGAAGATTCGTCATCTTCAGGCAAAGAACAGCCCAAAGATGAAAATAGACAAACGATTGCTTTGAAACACATAAAGATAAATGCTGATGCATCTGGAAAATGGTGAGTCGATAAATGATACTATAATGTATATTATTATGAGAAATGAGAAAATGCATCAAAGGAGAATCTCTGTCAAAAGGAAGCTCCAGCATACCAGGTCTCTGTGTTCTACATCCGGAAACTCTGTAAACAGAGGAGCCTTCTGACATGCGTGTTGAAGCATCTTCTCATGTTGACAACAAGAATGCTGAAGCCGAGCGTTTCTTCCAGCACTTGAAACAGATAATAATCTTCAGCTTCCAGTGCTTCCAAAGGTATATTCTTTACCAAGCTGCAATAAAGAGTGTTGTAGTTGGAAAGAATGCTCTGTGTACACGCATAAAAACTTCTCTTTCTGGATCAAATAATATCCCTCTCAAATGCCATCTTTATTATCTTTATTTAGGTGCAATCTTTCCAAAAATTTATATTCTGCATATAGTTAAAATTCAACGGGAGCAAAAGAGTTTAAGTTATAATTTTCAATTAGTGGCGAGGGAATGACCAAACAAGAAATCACTTTCAGACAGAAGCTGCGTTTAAACAGTTCACTACACCAATTAGATAAGTTATACCTGATGTTTTAGATGAAAAGATGTCCCCTTTTCCAACGAAATAATTTTTTCAAACAAAGGAATTGTTTTACGCAGCTCTCATGTAGCTGCTATCCATGCACAAGCCAATTAAGGAATTTATAAATGGCAACTTAGTGAGAAAAGGAGTGCAGCATGCGTTCAAGTTATTTACATTAACAAGGCAGGCATTCAAAGCAAAAGCAAGCTTCAAGGAATGCAAGCTAGCAAGAGTGTCTCGTCACTTTCCTTCAGCAATCAGAAGCAATCTCCGCTACAGAAAAAGGAAACAACAAAAAACCAAAACAAGGTGACCAGCAATTTTGAATGATCACGTTCTACATGGAGATTCCTTTTCCACAAGCATATAACTACATAAGTTATCCATCAACTGAACAAGAAGATACAATGAGCATTCTTGATAGCACGAAACACTACAACGCCTAGAATGAAGAAGAAATAAAGAATTCCATGTTCACAGCTAGGTCCATTTCCTCCTCAATGTTAGCTCTTTTGAGTCAAAAACATGAAAGTTCTGGATTGCTACTATTGACCCTTACCCCTCATGGAATTTCATAGATGTAACAAAAGCAGACCTCTTAACAGACGCTAAGATAAATTGCTATGAAGAAGCCAAGACAATTTGATTGGCTACAACATTCAGCAATATTCAGAGTTTTGTCTACTAATTGAACATTGACCAGCTGCATGAAAGAAAGAGAAAGGGAGCTGGCATGTCAGTGATGCCCCAGACTGAATTGCAAGAAACTATAAAGAGAGAAAGCAACCTCCCTCTGGAAATGATTGGATGAATTCAACTACAAAGTTTTCTTAGGAGAAACGCCACTGCCAATTAAGGTATTTGGATGATACGAAAGCGTACAAATGACCTCTTCAATGAAATAAGAACCCTGAGTCACAGTCTATGAGACAATTATTGAGCTCTTCTCCACCTTTCTCTTTTAAGCTTATCGCTTATAAAAATAAATTGATGGCCAATATTTGCTATAATATCTAGACATAAAAGATTATCAATAATAAGAAATTTTTGATTAATTAATTATATTAAGTGATATAAATAATTAATTTATAAAGAAATATTTTTTAATTATTTATTTTAGAGCCTGAAATGATTTTAATAACGAGAGATAATTTGATCTTTTTGTTATTTAAAGAGTTGCAAATGTCATTGACAGAGTGGTCAATTCACCCAACATCATATCCCTTCCCTCGCTTCGCTTTGGCCATCGTGGCCTGCCCGGCCGAAGGTTGTCGCTGCCCAATCAAACCCTAATCCAGGAGAGCAATCCATCCGAAATCCAGAGAGAAGAGAGAGAAGGGGAGAGAGAGAGAGAGAGAGAGAGAGAGAGAGAGAGAGAGAGAGAGAGAGAGAGAGAGAGAGACGATAGGCAGCGGGAGAAGCGCTGAATCGACGCTCAGAAACGAAACCCTAGAACATCTCGGCTTCCAATGGCGCACCGGTTGCTGAGAGACGCAGAGGCCGACGGATGGGAGCGCGCCGATTTTCCCATCATCTGCGAGTCCTGCCTTGGCGACAACCCTTACGTTCGCATGGTACGATCTTCTTCTTCTTCTTCTCCTGTCCTCCGATCTCACTCTTTTACTTGCTCGCTCTGCCTCTCTTGGTCTTGTGTTCGCCGCCTCTGGATCCCATTCTCTTCGTTACTGCATAGGTCGGTCCTTCCCTCGAATGTTTTTGCCACGGTTTCTTGTTTATTTACCTTTTTTTTTCCAGAACGAGGGTTTCTTGTTCAATATTAGTTATCAATTTGAAGCTTCGCCCCCTTTAGTTCTGGTTTTCTCGAGACGACATTGGCTTGGATCACTGATCACGAATACATCCCTCTTGCATGGCCTGACACATCTCTTCGCGAGCTCCAAAAATTGTCGGCCGTGATCTTTGTATGCTGCACAGTTCGCTTCTACGTACTTTATGTTCTGCCTTCTTAACCGTCTGTCATCAGTCTGTTACCCGCGTCATATTGACGCTTAATTGCACCGCAATTTCCCCTTTTTAAAATTCATTAGCTGTTGGGTTAACTTGTCTGTAATGCCCTGCTCTGATTTGTGCTGTTGGGCATGTGTGCTTGAATGCAGACAAGTGCACAGTATGATAAGGAGTGCAAAATCTGCCAGCGTCCATTTACAGTTTTCAGGTGGAGACCAGGTCGCGATGCAAGGTACAAGAAAACTGAGATTTGCCAGACTTGCTGTAAGTTGAAAAATGTCTGTCAAGTCTGCCTTTTGGATCTTGAATATGGGTTGCCAGTTCAGGTCCGAGATACTGCTTTATCCATCAGTTCACATGACGCCATCCCCAAGAGTGATGTTAATAGGGAGTACTTTGCAGAGGAGCATGATCGAAAGGTACTCTCTCTCTCTCTCTCTGGGGTTCCACATCGGTCCTTGCCTGCACAGTCGCGCTACATGTTTTTTTGTGCATCCATATGCAATCATGTTTACGTTAAAAATATTGGAAGCAGTGAGGCTGGTGAGAGCATGAGCTATAAATTTTATTACAGTCCATGATGAATGATTCCTTGTGGGCATCCCTAGGTTCGTGTAAATAGTCTTCTAAGGGGAGTTTCTTAGGCTAAATGTACCTGATATAAGATGATGCTGGTGAGAGATTTCATGCTTGAATGAGTATTGTCATAATGTTTATTGAATGGATACATAGTTGCATTAGGGATTGTGCAGTATTTACGTGCTCTGACTGACACTGGGGCATTCTGGAAAAGACTTTTTTTCGCTGATCATTGCAGTTGTTTATGATTAGCATGTCCATCTTTAGTTTGTTAGAGTTATGCCGAGTTGCTTCATAGGATAAGTATGATGCTGATGCCAGGGGTGAGAAGTTTCACTGTTAAACGATATGTTCCATATTGTTCATTGAATGGATTGCGCTGGCTGATGGGTCGCATGGATAGCGCTATATTAACAGGCTTCAACTGATATTGAGGATGTCATTGGGTGATTATGTTTTGCTAGTCATTGCACTTGTTGCAAATACCCTTGCATGATTTACATCTTTATTATGTATTTTGTACTTTGTACTTTTTCCATATGCTCATTATTGTTCTTGATCATTTGGGTGGAGTGGTGTGCTACATTATGAAGTAATTTGATACAGAGATTGGAAGTTCAATATTCTCACGAAACTTGTTACCATTTCTGTGCAGACTAGGGCTGGATTAGATTATGAATCCTCATATGGCAAGGTGCGGCCTAATGATACTATTCTGAAACTTCAAAGAACAACTCCATATTACAAAAGAAACAGAGCACATGTTTGCAGCTTCTACATTAGGGGGGAGTGTACCAGAGGTGCTGAGTGTCCATATAGGCATGAAATGCCAGTAACTGGGGAGTTGTCTCAGCAAAATATAAAAGATCGTTACTATGGGTATGTCTCTTGCCTTGCACTGCATTTATTGTGCAAAACCTTTCTAATTAGTCCCTCTTCGTGCATATTAATTTTCTTGCCTTTGGTCAAGAACTTTTCGTGGTTCCCTTGTTTTGTATCTGCAAGTTATATGGGTGCATAATATAAAGCCTCTTTGCAAGTTAAGTACGTTACCCAAATGTGTTCATGCTTGGAATATAATGTTTTGTTTAGGAAGGATGGAGAGGTGAGGAATATGGATAGTGGATGAAGAAAATGGGAAAATTTTAAAATTTCTGTGAGAAGAAAAGAGGGGGAATTTTGAGCACTTGCATCCCCTCCCCCATTTTTGCTCCTCCCAAGCGTAGCATAAATTGGTGAAGACATCAGTTTTTCACAATTGTTCATTGTTCCATATTTCTTTAATGTTCTTTCTTGCTAGTCATCTTTTCATCTGCTTGGATATGTAGTATGGTGGCTAGATAATGTTTTTGGCAAAATCTCATTAATTTTTTTGAGTGTTGATGCTGCTGCTAATTAAGAATTTAGATGTTAGTCCACCAACTCTTTTGCATTTATTAAAGAGTTCATTATAGGAAAACTAGGCAATTTCATCTGACGGTTTATTTGTAGATTGTTCTGTCTTTTGCTTTACAAAGTCTGATCAGTTCTGTGTTCTCTGGAGACTTAAGTGTAGAGCGTTCTCTCTTTTCTTCTCTTATCATGATGTTATTTTCAGGGAGGGTTTCGGAGATATTTTGTTGATTTATGGTCCTCAAGTATGTTCAACTGTTATATTATGGGTATTTCTGTGGATACTGATTCCTAGTGTAGTCCCATTGGCTAAGTCTGCAGGAAGTGAAATATTGGCAAGGTTTCATTATCTCTAGGTGAAGCTTGTCTTCCCCTCCATTTTTCGTCATTAATAATGTCAGCTAGAGTCTCTGTTAGGTAGATTTTTTCAGAGGAATTTACTTTGCATTTTCGCGTTATTTTGAGGCAATGCTTGACCTGACTAGCTAGATGCTTATGTGATCTCTCAAATTTCTTGATGAGTGTAATGACTGGCTGATATGATTAATGGAGTGTATTGGTAATCGAGTCTTAATAAGGAGTACCACAATTTGGTTAACATTGATCTTTATGTATATGACATCTATCATCCCTTCCTCTGTCAATTTCAGTGCCATCTAGTAGATTCTCTTTGCTAATAATGTCTTTCTTTTTTTCATTTACATAGTTAACATGTACACTTATCATAATCATCTTGTACTTGCTTCATAGGAATATATGTCAGAATTTGGATGCTTATATTCATGGATTTTTGCTTAAATATTTCCAGAGTAAACGATCCAGTGGCTCTAAAGCTGCTCAACAAGGCTGGGGAGATGCCCTCATTGGAGCCCCCTGAGGATGAGAGCATCAGAACACTGTATGTGGGTGGCCTCGATGCAAGGGTATCCGAGCAAGATTTGAAGGATAATTTCTATGCCCACGGTGAAATTGAGTCAATTAGGATGGTGCTACAACGAGCGTGCGCTTTTGTGACATATACAACCAGGGAAGGTGCAGAAAAGGCTGCAGAGGAGCTCTCAAATAAGCTGGTGATAAAGGGGTTAAGGCTGAAGCTGATGTGGGGTAGACCTCAAGCCCCAAAACCAGAGACTGAAGGTTCAGAAGCTGCACGGCAGCAGGCAGCCGTTGCTCATAGTGGGCTGCTACCAAGGGCAGTTATATCTCAGCAACAGAGCCTAATGCAGGCACCTGGTTCTCAGGACCAGGGCCCTGCAATGCACTACTATAACATGCTACCACCTGCTCAGCCGGAGAGAACCTTCTATCCCTCCATGGACCCCCAAAGGATGGGTGCAGTTGTTCCTTCCCAGGAAGGGTCTTCCGGTGGGCCCTCAGGGTCAAGTGAGAACAGGCCACCTTCGGAGCAGCAGCAACAGGGCCAGCATTATGCTTACCCCCCAATGGCCCCACCTCATGGACAATATTATTCCCATTATTACCCTCCTTATGGTTATATGATGCCCCCACCTCCCTATCAACAGTACCAACCGCCAAACCAATCAACAGTGCCTCCGCAGCATCCCCCTCCAGCAACTCAGCAGTATCAGCTGCATCCTGTTCAATCTGGATCTGCACCCTCGAGTTCTGCACCTGTTCCACCGCCGGCACCACCATCGTCTTCGGGGTCTACAACTGGGGGCTCTGCTCCGCCAGTGTCTTCTTAGGAATTTACTCTTTATTTTCGGCTGGAATTGTATAACATGCTTTTGGTTTCTCCTCTTGCCAAGATTCGTTTTGGCTGTAAGGTCTTTTGCGATCTGGCCCTTGGAAGGCTAATAATTGTAATGTGCCTACTTCTTGAGCTTTCCGATTATGAAGACAGGTTAATTTTGTGACTTCAGGCTAGTTGATCTTTGGATGTTACATAGCTGCCCTCTGGTCACCCATTGCTTTTTAAGTGCTCTTCATAGCTGGGTTAGTCAGTAGTCATAGGAAGGCAGAAGAGGCAAGAGGCTGGATTTACTTTGTTGCTTCCTTGCAGTTTGGGTTGTGGCTCTGCTAAGGGGAAAATTAGTTCATGCGTCGATCACAGAAATGAGGTGTGATCTGTGATCGACTGTGGACGTTGCGTTTGCGCTATGCACGTTATCCTCCGTGTCGTTTGAATTGTGAGAATCAATCATCCAGGGGACCGTTCTATGCAAGTTTCAGTCCATTTGTTGCTATGTATACTGGGCGGGTGGCGGAAACGTAACTATGTTCCAGGAGAAGTCTGAACTGCATTTGCGTGCCGAATCTCAAGATCGTTTAATCCGAGAATGTTACCAAGTGAAACCATATATGACAACATAGGCATGCATATGGATTGGATGTCGAACGTTGCTGCTTGTGTGCCATGCTTGTTTTGAGAAAATCAACGATGCATTTTTCGCTCATGTGGTGGAAAGAGATGCTCTCGTGGACGAGTGATTTTTGCATTCATTGAGTTAGCAGTAATCTACTCGATCGGATCGATGCTCAATTTCTTCTGTCCGATTGCAAACTAATTGCAGATGGACTCTGTAATATATGGGGAGAAAAGTAGTTGAGTTTCCCCAACTTTAACCTTTCTATCTCTGGCTTGGAATTCCATCAGGTGTTTCAAGTGTGCAGATTGATAGCTCAGGGTAACTACTTCTATCGATTTGGCCCACACGTCCAAGTTATGGAGAAGCGGTGATCGATTCATGGCGGCGGCGGCGCTGCAGTGGATAACAAGTCTACAATGACAAAACTTTGAAAAGTAATTAATTGCCATTCATAATCAATCAAATTGGCTCTCGATATGGAATTAAATATCCTTGTGGGCAACCTAGTGATTGATTAATAATATGATCGACAACTTTAATCGAGAGGGGGAAATAAAATATTTAATATTATCTTCTCTTTTGACCATTATATAGGTTGTTCTTCTTTTCTTCTAGAAAGTAAATATTGGATGAACACCGTGCTATTCTTCCCGTAATGGTAACTAAATGTTTTATTCGAAATTTATAAAGAGAAAATGAGAGAAACCATGAAGTTGCTTGTTGCATTGGAAGGAGAATCCGAAAACTTCAGAGTGTAGTTTTGAGCGAGAAGTGAACGGTTAACTTCGTCCGCAGCTGAATCACGAAACCTCTAAAGGACGCGGCGGCCCAACACGTGTACTTCGGCCCAGCCAGAATTACGCGAACGAGCCCATGTCGAGGCCCATCGAATCCCCACGACAGCTCGCGACGCGGGGAAAGCCACGGGCCACGAGAAAATGCACCAAAAAATTATAAAATTCTGAGGGGGGAGGGGGGGAAATTTGAAAAAAAGGAGATAAAAGGGGATTTAAAAAAGGGTTTCACGTCCGCAGCTCTAGAAACTTCTCTACGGCACTTCCGTATATAAAGCCGCCCGCGCTGAGGTAGAAGATTTGTCATTGCTCTCTGCATTCGCGAATCTTCCTGCCAACGAGGGTTCGAGCAGGGCAAATTCACGATTGATCGTACTTGCGAGAACTTTAATTTCTCGGTGTCGCCATTGCTGAAAAGGTGAGCCTCTCGATCCGGCGCTTGTAATTTTGATGTCGTTTCGGGGTTGTCTGCGGCCCGTTTTCATCCACGCGACCGCCGTTGAGTGGAAACGGTCGGCGCCGAGTGGGTTTGAGCCGTAAGTGGTTGGGTTCTGGGCAGTCGGGGTGCGATTTCATGTTTTTCCGGTCTATTGATTGACGTCCTCGACCTAATGAGAGAAGAAAGTGCTCTTTATTTGCTTGAACCGTGCATTTTTTAGCTGCTTTGCCGGAGTTTGTTGCCTGATACAGGGAGTAGTGGGCTGGAGATCACTATGTCCTCCCCATAAGTGCTGGAGAATTGGACGATGATTCGTTCAAACTTCTTTGTAATTGGAGACCTGCTTTCTGTAAAAATTTCTCCTTTCTCTGGCTTTTTTGAATGACTTCGTTGAACATCTTATGATTTTTATCTTGTTGAGTATCTTAAAATGAGGAGTGCAATATTCCTTTAAAGGGCATGAGAAGTTGCGTGCCCTTGTGGCATTGTTAAAGAAAGGGAGAGACGATTTTCTGTTGTTTTTCGAAGCTAAGGGAAAGGACTTTGTGGTTTATTTGTCTCTAGTGTGGAATCATTCATGTTCAATGGAAGGTTTGTTGTTTGATGTCGAGAACGATGGTTTTCTGCTTTGTTTTTTACGAAACCATATCTGTTACGTGATCGACAGTTTGCGGATTATGGTCTAGAGAGTGAACATCAATTGCCTGAAATTCATTTTCCTAAGGCATTTGAGACAAATTGTTGTGCTGGATCTGCTTCGTCTTTCTCTAGCTTTTCTTTGCCTTGTCTGGGCGTTGTAATGGCATATTACACATATATCATGGTTGATGGCATCGTAAATATGAAATTTACTGTGTGGGCCTCTTGTTTTCTCTTGCCAGATGTCTTACTCCAGAAGGTCCGATTATTCTCGTTCTCCTTTGCCTCGCCAGAGGTATAGTAGGTCAATCTCTAGGTCGAGGTCGGTGTCAAGAAGCAGATCAAGGTAAACTGTAAATGATAATCTTTGCATGCTGATATTCTTTGGTGTGTTGGCTTTTCAATACTGATGTAAGTCTCCCATAATGGATAACAGAAGTGCTTCAACTGATGTCGAGAACCCAGGCAACAATTTGTATGTAACGGGACTGTCTCCCCGGATTACAAAGAGGGAATTGGAAAAGCATTTTGCAAGCGAGGGAAAGGTGGACACACGGTTGATTTTTTATCTGTGTCATGTCAATTCTTTTGGAAGCTTCTCTAAACCTTTCTTACTGTTTGTTTATTGATGTGTAGGTGGCGGACGTGCATCTTGTGGTAGACCCATGGACAAGGGAATCTCGTGGTTTTGGGTTTGTAACTATGTCAACCATTGAGGAGGCTGAGCGGTGCATCAAGTATTTAGATAGATCTGTGCTTGAAGGTCGTGTAATCACTGTTGAAAAGGTATGTGTATCGCAGTTTTCTTTTGAGGGTTTCCTTCTTTTTTTTCTCCCTGGCAAAGGCCTTGTTGCTAAGATTGTGCATATATTACATTGCTATAAGTTTATTTGAAAGTTGTTTCTTTCCACTTGAAGCTTTTGTGGCAGCAGGTTAGCTGTGTGTAGCAGCTCTTCATCAAATTCCAAAAACAACTAAACAAACAAATCAAACACACGAAGTATCAGATCCTTGGGGTTGTATGCCCTGCATTTCTCTTTTCTTTCTGCCTATTGAATTTAGATATCTTGCTTCTGTTGTTTACTTAATGTTACATCACGAACGCATGACTCTGTGTTCTTACTTTCTTGCTATTGTTTCCTTGTTTCTTTAGGTAACTGACAATTTAGATTTGTGATGACAGGCTAGGAGGAGGAGAGGAAGAACTCCTACTCCAGGGAGGTATCTGGGGTTGAAGACTATTCGAGGTCAGATGGTTTTCATTATTATTCTGATTTGGACTGTGTTTCCAGTCAATCGCCCACTAACTGTTGCTTGTAATGTCTTTAGTGCGCCGGCGCTCTCCCAATCACTCTCCCCATTCCTCTACCCGTCGCACTCCAAGCTATTCTCCTTATAGTAGGAGCAGGTCCCCTCGTTATTCTTCTGACCGCAGCAGGGGCAGGTCCTACTCCCCTTACCACAGGAGGGGCAGAGCCTACTCCCCTTACTATGGGCGTCGTAGGGCTTATTCTCCTTATTATAGTCGACGAAGATCATACTCTAGATCCCAATCCTCTTGCAGCAGGTCGCCAGTGTATCGGCGTGATCAGTCCTACTCTCCATATGATTCGAGGGACTACTCAGCAGATGATTACTATCGCAGAAGGAGCCGCTATCGATCTATTTCTAGAAGTGTCTCATCAGGAAGAGGAAGATATCCGAGGAGCAGCTATTCACCGAGGCTGAGGAGGAGGAGATGCTCCCCTAGCGAATCTCCAAAACCTAGGAGAAGGTCAAGGAAGAGTTACTCTCGTAGCACCTCGAGAAGCCCGAGGAGGAGCTCTAAGCGGGGCTACTCTAAGCGGAGCTACTCGTCCAGGCGTGGATATTCGAAGGATAGTTATTCTTCTAGAAGTATCTCTCCGGCTCATAGTGTTAGTGCAAGTTCCAGAGCAGTTTCAAGGTCTAATACGCCAAGGTCGTCGTCACCTTCAGCATAAGCAATGTTTCTGCGTAGGGGGATTTGTGATTTGCTTGTAAATTTTCTGGATTGTCCATGCTGGGTCAGTGCTCAGTATGAATTGCTATTTCTGGACTTTCTGTAGCCCTCCCAGCCGGGAGGCTGACTTCTCTTTGGTTACTACGTGTAGTTTCTCCACTGCGTAGAATAGTCTAGTACGTTTGGCCCTCCACTTTGGACTTTAGTGATACGTGAGAATATTTGGGAAACTCTATACTCGTGGGGATCCGATTCTTAATTCGTATGGGAGAAGCTGTCTTTCTTCGCTTATGTGTTTTTCATTCTAGGACAAAAACGACTCTTCCTTTGCCCGGTTAGCGTTGGTCCAACAACGACCTGTCCCGGTGGGGTGGTGCGAGAGCCATGCGGGTCTAGCCAGAACCATACGTTCGAACCGTTAATCAAGTGAAATATTGTCGTATTAGCAAAAGTTTGGATATGCAAGAAACGGCGTGAAGCTTTCCGAATCGATAGGATCAGATGAACTCTACAAAATCAAGGGAAAGGTAATTCGATCTCCAATGTGTTTAAGTCGTACCCAGTTTAGACGTGTAGGAAGCTCTTCGCCGGTGAATCGGAGGGGGAACGAGTTTAACCTCCCAACTCATCGGAACAAAAGACGGGGAGATTTAATGGTTGTCTTTCGAAAAGAGATGCAGTTATGTTAAAAAGATAGTAGTCTCACTTACAAACATATTTCAGCAGAATTAATTATATAATTCTCAAGAAAAATGTATGGCTCTACGAGGATGTATCACGTTGGGACAATAAAAAGAGAAGGTCCGTTTAGTTAATTAATGTGCGAAATCATTTCGTGCGAAACTTCTGAGCACTATAAATGTGATTAGAAATCCATAATAGAGTCTAACCATAGAAGACCGTGTCATGCATGTAAGCAAAGTATAAAATCGAACAGCAAATTCAGAACAATCCTACGACTTATTATTATTTTTTTGGGTTTGGGTTTCCTTTCTTGAAATCTTCGGCTTTTAAAGTCTCAGGTGCCTCCGCATTGCGACGGTCATACTGTCACTCAACATCTATTAGATAAAACCTCGGGACGAAACCAAGAATAGCAGTTGCCATCCTTGCCATGTCCAGGATTTACTCGCTTCTTCACATCCGGAATCCAGAACTCATTTTAGACAAGACCAAAGACCCGCAAAAAGTTGAACGAAATACAAGGAGGGAGTGGCCAGTGGTTACTCGGGTTCACGAACTCTGTAAAATGAAGTTCGTTCATTCAACGGGAAAACAGAAGGGAAGTCGGGCAAAACCAAGCTATTTCTTACCACCAATATTTACACATTTGAGCAAAGACTATACAGATTGAAGCTCGATTATGCAGATACAAATTTAAAGCTTTCGCCCTCTTCAATGCCGAATGACTTATGGCGATGATTCTTCGCATCCCTAACGGGATAATTTGCCGAATGAGGGAAAGCAGAAGGCAAAGGGGAGGAAGCTCTCTCCCTGAAGTCTTTTCGAACTTCCCATAGGACTTCAGCGCACTTCCGCATGGAAGGCCTTGACTCCTTCGTGGAAGCAAGGCACTGTCGAGCCAGCTTAAGGATGCTCTCCAGAGCCATGATGGATGCTGGATTTCTCCGCAGTCGCCAGTCCATGACAAGAACTGCATCTCCCTCTTTTAGTTTCTGCATTGCCTGCATATGTACACCAGATGCGACCAGATCAGGCGAGGAAGCTTCTCTTTCAACTGGATAAAGCTACCCTTTTTTTTATCCCCTCGGACGTCCATCTCTGTCAATAGGTCATAGAGGCTATACTTGGTCTTCCTCATATCATAAGATCGTCTTTCCAACAGACGTTTAAATGACCAGAGCAATGCTCTCCCAAGGGCAGCTTACATGTCTTGGTTCCTTGACTTCCTTTACAGAAGATTGCCCAGTTTTGACTTCATTGATGAAGAATCTGAAACTTTGCATCTCCACTTGTGTCTCTTGAAGTTGTGAAAGTGAGATTCGTCATAATATTCTCACGCTTACTAAACTTGTGAGCCATAGGTGATTTACTAGCCCTGATTTCATTCGCAGCAAACATAGGAACCGGCTACGGTTTTTGTACTGTATGTGGATTATTGCACACTGATACAACTTCTCAAAAAGGCTAGATCATTCAGTGTCTTGTGAAAGTAAATATTGCTATCGTTTCTATTTGATCAACATATTCCAGAAGCCTATGGATCAGTATATCCAGGATGCAATATGATGAGTGCTGACCACCATTTGGGCAGGTTTCTACTAGTCGTACCAGTGAAGTCCCTTCTCCCTGTCCGAGATTCCTGCCCTAGAATTATTTAGCTACAGGAAATCCAAAGTCTTTGGGTTTAATTTTCTAATCCTACTCTGACAGACTGGTATATTCTAGTCTACCTAAAGGTTAGATAAAAAAAAAAGCAAAATATATCCATCCCTCTCTTTCAAGAATCTAGAAAATAGAGGTAATCTCTTAGATTCAGAATACGTACCCATTTTATGGTTAGTCTCTCCTTGAGTGGTCTCTTTGTATCAATTGGGTGTCTTCCTGTCATCATTTCCACAAGCAATACACCGAATGAATACACATCACTCTTTTCAGTAAGCTGGAATGTCCTAAGGTACTCGGGATCCAAGTAGCCTGCTGATCCCTTGATTTGAGTGGAGATGTGTGTTGCACCGGGGTCTTCAGAAGCCAATCGTGCGAATCCAAAGTCCGCCACTTTGGCCCTTAGTTTCTCCGTGATCAATATATTTGATGCTTTAATATCTCTGTGTATGATCGGAGGATCTGCAACAATCACTCATATTAGGACACATCACATTGCAATAGAGGTGGCACTGGAAAGTATGATCCGGTAATTGATGAACGATTCAAGACACTCCGACTTGCCAATTGAAAAGAAACACACTATGCATCATACTTGAAAAAATGAAATTTTCAGAGAACAGGAAAGGGCACATCCATGTCATTTGAGATGCATTAAGGCCTACACAATTTAAATGCTATAATTGTTTTGTATGAGCCCTATTCCCAATTGGATCAATGCACATACCAGAGTATGTGTGAAGATAGGCAACTGCATGAGCAATATCAATTGCGATATCCAGACGCTCAGACATTTCAAGTCCATTTCCCCCTGTACATGCCATAAAAAATGACTGGTAAAGTACCCGAAATAAGAAGATCAAATCCTGCTCACAAAACACTATCACGCTAGAAAATCAATGTCTAGTGAACAACCACAATCATCTAACGAAAATAACCCGCCAAAGTAATTTAAACCACCATCCGACATGTGTTCTATTAACAAGAACAGATTTTCTCCAGTTGAAGATGTCAAACCAACAAATATTGGCAGTAACAACAGGCAAAACAAACAGTAGCAATCTGGGAAGAGCCAATTCAATGGCCTGTGTGATCATATGAAATTTGAAGCAAAGAGCCGGTTACATTCAAATCTCACTATCACTTTGGATTTCATTTCCATCGGCATCAAGTGAGAAATAAATCTCTTATTCTGGTTCTGAAAAATAAGAAGAAAAGCCGAGGTAGGTAACTAATATCTTGCCTAATAAGTCAATGTATCTACTCACCTATATTGGCCTAATGCTCTCCGGTTACATGATTTTCCCTTACTAACTACCAAGTCCAGAGTTCATTCCCACAATGCATGCTCCGCCATCACAAAAAAATGAAAGAGCCGGCTAACTTACCATCCAGGCGCTCCCGCAGCGTTCCATTGCCAATGTACTCTTCCACAATGATCTTCTCGTCTCCATGTTCCAAATACCCGTACAACCTTACCAAACTCAGATGCTCTATCTTCGACATGGTAAGGACTTCATTCTTGAACTCAGATGAGACTCGCTGATTGATAACATTCTGTTGTAGACATTAAAACCAAGTAAGCAAAAGCCACCACAGAAGGTCCTAAAACCTCTTCTACAGTCTAAACAGACGTACAATGCTTGAAAACTAATCTAACACTTTCTCCTTATCTCTCCCCTCTTAGAAACCATTTAAAGAGTAATGAATCGGGTATTGAACAGTCTCTTCCTACTGGAGACAAATTCGAGCCACGTCTTCCCATGATTGTCATCAAGCTTACCTTCTTGGCTCGCTTAATCGCGACCAGCGATCCGTCCCTGAGTTTGCCCCTGTAGACTGTCCCAAACGCACCTTCCCCGACCACGTTAGATGCCGAGAAGTTCCCCGTGGCCTTGATGATCACTTCCATTGTAAAACCCGGCGGGCCGATGGGTCCACTCGGGGCGGTCGCGGAAGCAGAAGAAGAGGAGCACGACAATGACGACCTCGTCCTCGACGAACTCGGAGTAGTAGCTGAAGAAGCTCTAGAACGTCGTTAATCGTTTTCGCGGGACACGGTGACCGTAAACCAGACTAGGATGAAATATCGGAGACGCGAGAGCAGATCGACCGACAGTGAGAGTGGAGCGACTTACAGGAGACGGCGCTGACCGGCCCGCCATTTCCGGGAGCGTCCGACAAGGCGGGCCTCGAGGAGCTCCTCCGCTTGCGAAGGAGGAGGACGGCGAAAGCTCCAGAAACTCTCTTGGCGGCGGCTTTGAAAAGGTCCGCGAGGGAGCGGCGTTTGCGGTGGCCGCTCATGGCGTCTTCGGCTTCAGCAGCAGAATGGATTCGAGCCTTCGTCTCCTTCACCCTTCGTGTCCGGTGGGACGACGACTGATTCAAGCGACCCGGACTCGAATCTTACCTTCATGTCATCGACTCATGACTCTTGGGTTGAACGAGATGAAATTTCACTGGCTCGTTTTCCCCTTTTTTTCCTTCTTTCTTTTTTATGAAGATAATGAACGGGGTCAACGACCCAACCCGTGGATTTTTTGCCCGCTACAGTGCAGCCAGCCAGGGACACCTGATTTGGGATTTAGATCGTCTGCCTAGGTATGGCCCAGGGCAGATCTAATCTTCGACCCACAGCCGTCCGATTCTTCGGCCTACAGCCGTCTGATCGACAATCGAACGGCTACGAGCTGCAGATGATGGGACCCCACCTTTAATGGGTATGGACCTCACTTTTTTGTTTTATTTTTTAAAAAAAAAGCACCCGCCATTCAATCAACGGCGGAATATTAGATCTGCCCTCCCCTGATTTGACACGTGACATGACCCGGCCCAGCCCCAAGATTTTTTTTTTGTCGAAAAATACCACCGGGATGAAAGGTCTCAAATTTGGCCAAAAATCCGAAATAAAACAATCCGGACTACCAAAATAACATCGCTTTTCGAATAATTCCCCCCCTCCCCCCACAAAAGAGATTAATTAAAAAAATTAAAATAATACCCTAACATAAATATCATAATTTTTTATATTACTAAAAATCATAAATTTTTCCATAATGATACGAACGCCTCAAACTTTTATTTTGTCATAAAAAATCTGAAATTTATATGGATGTGAGGATATATATGAATTTTTTTATGAAACAAAAAAAATTGATATAATTATATCACATTGAATATAATTTAAAAAATTTCATGATGATAACGCCGGTATGTGTAAAAAAACATTTCTCTAAAAAGTTAAGTCCCTTTCCGTTTCATCTTAATTGATCTATGTGCATCGCATGCATTTCATAAAGAAACAGACAAAAAGTTTGAAGGCTCCTTATTTCTATTTACAGAAGCGAAAATTAGCGATTTTTTTTCTGTTTTCAGTCATTTAAAAGGCAGGGTTATTTTCGTCCGATGTGGGAAATGTTCTTTTATTTTTCTCTTTTAGCCATTCCGTTTGGAAATGACGACTCATGCGGTCGTCAAGAAGTGAAGCGATTGCCTGCGAAGAAGGCAATCCATACCGTCCATTTATTTCCTCCCCCCCCCCCCCCCCCCCCCCCCCCCCCCACCCCCCCACAACCCAAAACGTTGGATCCCCTAACGTCAGGAGATCCATATCCATTGCCTGCCGTTCCGTGAAAGCCAATCACTTTAGATCCAGTTGGTGATACAGACCAGTCCTCCAACCAGCAGTGGTGCCGGTGGCCTTCGTTGTCTTTCCTTTATTCTATCTGGGTCCCTCTCTGATCCATGACTCGTTGCTGAGGTCGCTTTACTGAGGTCGCCGCCTGCCGACCTTTGCCATGCTCCTTTTGACACATGTGCCGTGCTCCTTCCCCTTTTCGGTCTCCCTGCCTTACTTTCGTTCCAGGAAGTCCATTAGTACCCCCCAAGAGCTTCCGTCCATGATCGCCGCCCCTCCTGTCGATTCCGTGGCTGCTTGCCAGCTTGAACTGACGACATCCGTGCAAGGTCATCGGACTTCCAGTACAATGGAAACTTCAGAACTCTGAGAATCCAATCGAAAGGAATGGAATAGCACGTGCCCATTTTGACAAAACCCGGCGTGCTAGATATTAGCAACTTACCGCTCTGTGGGAATTCATTCTCGGAAGTACACAACACAGCAGAGCCTGCTTGGCAAGTATTGCAGTGATGAATGCAACAAGCAGGCTCTACCCAGTAAAGAAACCTCATCGTCAACTGATGGAAAATGTTAAGCAACTGCTGACTCACGTCTCTCACAATCGCCCTTGATTACAGGATAAGTACAAACACTCGTCTCATCATCGACATGATTAGAAATTATGGGAAAACAGTATCCGTCTCATCCACATAGTATACCAATTCTCCCCACTACTATCCAATTTCATAGCAGGCCAACTCGAAAAATAAAAAATAATTGACAGTCGTGGTTTCATCACTTACAAATGATAAATTGCTATCCAATGCTTGCTGCAAACCAAAATAAAACAATGGCCATCAAGCAATTTGACTTAAGATAAGAACAAACTGTATTCATCTGTATGGTTGAGATGGTACATGCAATGTAAGCAGAATGGCAGTAAAAACCCTCCTTTATTGGACAACTGCTTAACTATCCCAAAGAACAAAGACGTCTGGTTTAAGGGAAAACCCCAAAATCAAATCGATCTCAAACATATCAAGCTGAGGAATTAAAAAAAAACACACATATAATCTATATTTTTTAAATGCCAGAATCTTCACGTGAATTTACAGAAGGAAAGAAAGAAAAGAGGAGGGGGGGGGGGGGGGGGGGGGGAGGGAGGGAGGGAATTTTCACGAGGGACAAAGATGTTGATGCTTGATACCTTCTCGATATGAATGATCAAAGGTTTCGCTTACAGGTGTATCTACCATTCTTCCACAATGAAGATCTGCAGAATTGACCTCTGCTGCCTGGGCTGCATATCCAGTAGTAGTTGCAAAGGTACTTCTTATGGAGCTGTTGACCCAGAATGCAACAACAGATCTATTAGGAAAACTATGAGATTATAGAAGTGCTCATCTACAGAAAGAAAGGATGATAGGAATCCTAGCACATTCCATTGACTAGAATGGTTAGGTAATTCATTGAAGTTGCCAAAGAAATTATTCATCTGTATATGTGCTCATTTTCTGGTACTTTATATAAAAACAGTTAGAGTTGACCATGCACGTAATTAGTAGAAAAGAATGGGTAACATTACGAAGAGGAGTAGGTGGACCTGTCTCATCAAAATTTATCCTTTCTCCAGTAGAAAAGATATCCCAAAATATGGCAGCAAGAATATATAACATTGATGTAAGCAACAGAAATCCTCTGAACGAACCAACCAATTCAACGAAGAAACCAGCTCCAACTGTTCCCACAATAGCTGCCAATGTTCCCGCTGTATTCGACATTCCTAGAAGCAGAGATTGCTATTATTTTCAGAAGAAACCATAAGTTCTAGAGGCAATCAGTCCAATTAAAGAGACTGCAGAAAAGCATCATCAAAGCATGAAATTCGTGGAGCTGGAGGTTGTACAGGTTGCAGCACAGCATTTCAAGAAAACAAAGAAAACCTTGCTAGTGCTACCATTCGTTACAAATTATACATGATCAACCTCCTCACTTATCTATAGGAGCCTAATTACATACTAAAAAGTACGAGCTTTTCCTTCAATAGAAGAGCGATAGAATCCTTAAATTATGAGGTACTTTTGCTTTTGTAAATCCAAGTCATGAGAGCCCCTGATAACCAGGCAATAAATTTTTACTGAACAAAGGAAGCAATTGAGTTGATAATGCAAACCTACCATGTAGAACGCCTGAATACTTTGGAGAGATCTCCTGTTGATTGCAAATGAAAATAAAAGGTTACACATGAGAAAGAAAGATTTTAGGCAGTGACTGCCAATGTTACTTGGAAAGCAACCTGTAAGTTCACTAGAAAGCCAGAGTGACTGAAAGATTTCAGCCCAATTGCTAAGGTAAGCCAGGCAGATGCAATAGATGGTCGATTGGCTGTAGTTAAGCCGATTAGAGCAATCCCAGGACCAATGAATCCAATTGACTGCAAAACGAATATATAGAAGATTCTTAGTGCATAGTTAACACAATGTACTTGTGAGAATGAGAAGAATTGGAGAGAAACCACGTGTGCATAAAGGCTGCACACATGTATTCACACTACATTCAAGTTTTACAAGATAGGAAACCCCAAGATTACAGAATAGTACCCAATCAATATACACATCCACTACGATACTATATTCAGTTCCTGATGGTGTGTAACAACGAAGCACAAATTCGTCAGCAAAAATATATCGTTGACATGCAATACCTAACAAATCTCATGACTTTCGTAAGAAATAACCTCTAACGGGAAAAAAAAAATCCCACAAAATAGTTTCCTTCAATTTTATTCTCAGAAAGGTCCAAAGCCAAAACCACAGCCGCCATAAAATTCTCAAGTTGATGATAAGAGACATTTATGCAGTGAGAGCACATAAAGCAGTTTCCCAAATGGTTAAATATGTTGATTATGACAGCAAAGTAAAGTTGGCCAAGTCTAGATGAAATGCGCATGAAAAAATAAGTTCAGGGGTAAACCCACCTGCATAAGCTTGCGAGTCAAAGAGATGCTTGTGCCTCCTTGTATCAACAAGTCAGACCACATACCGCCTAAGTATCCAACAAATGCCATCACACTCCATGGAACAGCACTGTACCATGCTGCCTGTCTAAGGTCAACATGATAGACCTGTCACAGGAATATTCATTTGAAAGTAACTAGATGCACTCAGCATATAATTCATCTACTGTTAAAAGCCAAATCATCCCATACCGAGTAAAAGTAGATTGGCATCCATGAGAGAATGACAAAGAAACCCTACAGCAACAATAGGAGGAAATTACTTACCATTAGCATAAAGAATTTACAGAATCATTATGAGAATATCTTCTTATATTTTCTGTTTTACCCCCCAAAAGATCGATACTGGTGATATTATCCGCATGACAATAGAGGTGATAATCTACATGGTGTCAAAATGTGCATTACCCAGCTGTGCATGGCATTAGCAACAATCAGGGACCATGTAGGCATCTTGGAAAGCATGCGCTTAAAGGGAGGGATCATGCTGCTTGTCTTGCTTTTAGCCACCAGCTCTGAGGGTTCTTGCCTCCCACTCCTTATGTAATTTAGCTCATATTTTGATATCTGAGGATGCTGGTCAGGAGTGCTCATTATTGCAGACAACCATACCAAAACCCAGAGAAACCCAGACAATCCAAAAATAACGAATGGCCCATATATTCCACCTTGTGACATAAGAATTGGAGAAAGGGTGAGTCCTATGGCATTTCCCAATGTAAAGCCAGCCATTGCAATACTGACAGCTCTGGCTCGTTCTGCCGCGGGAAACCATCTAACAAATCCAAACATCACTTCATCGTCACAACATATTCAAGCATCAATCAAAAGCACAAGTAACAAATAACAATTTAATTTCTACTAAGATAGGAGATAAACAGATTAGTACTTTAATACCTTGCTACCATCTTGTTCATGCAAGGAAGAGCCACACCTTCTGCTATACCAAGTAAAACACGCATCACGAGGAGAGCCAATAAAGAAGCTTCAGCAGCCCAAGGCGTAAGAAATGTTGCTAGGGACCACAAAGCCACACCCCATCCCATGACAACCTTACCCCCATAGTAGTCCACAAGAGCCCCTCCAGCTATTGGTGATATCAAGTATCCCCAAAGGAAAGACGACTGGGACGAGTGTTGACATATGAATCAACTTTAACTTAAGAATTAAGAATGTAACAAATGTCAAACAGACACAAAGAAAACTTGTCGTAATCAGTTGCGGGCAAACATATTGATAAATCGCACTAGTACTTAACTAGCAGTCCACTTCTCTACTCATAACAACTCGTGGTTGAGAGTTCACTCAGTACTTCTATCAGACATAGGAAAGTGAGAAACTTAACAGAAAAGTTTCCGTATCCCATGAAAACAGTAAAAATATTTCTTTTAATTTAATCCAAATGAATAGGCCAAACCCTCTACTCATCCAAGCAATTATCAACCTTTTTCCATCCAAAATTCAATCACATAACACTCAGTTTTAGCTCAATACTTTGCAACAGCAGGCGCAATCTTCTTTTTTTAGATGGAACAAGAAACTAATAAGCTAACACCTAAACACAAATGCTGAGCCAAGTAGCATTCAGTCAACGAAGTGAAGTATCAGATGCATTCAATTCGGATCACGATAAAACTAACTGAACCAATCATTGTCTAAAGCGGCATCAACAAAGAGAAGCAGAAACCCCACCTGAACGATGCCGGCGAACGATCGGCTCCAACCGTGAGAAAGCGACAAAGGCACAATAACCACGGACATCACCACCCGGTCCGCATTACAGAGCGCCAATGCCAAGGCGAGCATAGCGACCACCTTGACCCTCTCCGAAGTGATGAACTCAACAAAACCCGGAGCTTGCGCTACCTCCCCATCGGACAACGGACCGGACGGATTACTGCCTGGAGAAACCCTAACTCGAGCCGCCAACTCCGGTTTCAGCTCCACCAACCCGCGCCCGCGTCGGGCTCTCAGGGAACTTGGCGAAGGCTCGGGCCAGAAGCATTTCCGCCCCGAGATGGCGCGGAAGCGCGGCGAATCCCCGAAATCAGCCGATCCGACGGAGTTGGCAGGCCTCTGGAAGCAGCTCGGAGGAGGGGGAGAGTGTAGCGTTGGTCGCCGGAGAGGAGAGATGAGTGAAGTCATTCCGACAGAAGTGGCGGCGACCGCGACGAGGAAGCAGGAGCTCAGGCGAAGCCCATGGCGGCGAACTGAATGTCAGTGGGGGCGCTTGCGGCGTCGGTTCTTCTTCAATCAGTCTTCTTCTTCCTGTAGCGAACTGCCAGGGAGAGAATTTTGCCTCGTCGCGTCACTGTACAGAGAACTCGAAAATTTCCAAAGTGATTCATGTCGAGTATGTCTCAAGTCCCTCTGTCTTTATCTTTTAGTATTTGACTATGATGAGGTGGAAATGTCTGCCCTCCATAAAAGATTAATATATTTTATTTAACAATTTGGGTTTTTTTTTCTTTGCGTGAGAACTATTTTTTATATTAATATCTATTAACTAGTAAAATAAGATAATAACATCTAAATGAGTCCATATCTATTTCGAATATTAGTTCGAAAAGAAGTTTGCCAATGATTGCTTATCGTATTGTAATTTATTTAATGACAAATTAATTCTGAGTCGAAGCATTTATCAAAAATGAATTGTCTAATAATGAAAACAATTCTGCAATTCCAAAAGAATGGATATTAAATAGCGATCATTCCTTTTAAGTGCAGTATAAACAACTGAGAATGTTTGAAAGCAAACGAGTACGATAATTTTCAAATTTCTTGGGGAAAACTCGCAAGATCATCATTGTCAGGACGGCATTCGCAAAATGGATTTCCAATTGTATTTGTTTCATTTATGTTCTTGCTATTCAATTCTACTTTACGGAAAAAGTGGTGATGGAGTGTCCGAAAGTTTATTCCGAAGCTCGACTCCGACAGGACCCAACTGGAAAGGTTTCTATCTCAAGAGGAGGGGCTTTTTGTGTCCTGGTCACAGTACAGTTGGACCAATTTCAGCTTTTGCTCAGTCGGAGAGTAGATCATTTTCTACATCCAATAGCGTCAAAAACCAGTTGCATATATGAGATGACAGGCGCATTTTGGGAAGGCAAAATAACCTTTCTGCATAACTAGGACCCAGAGATGTCTCGCAGAAATTACATGGTACTAATTTCGGACTGCTCGATATGGGCAGTTAGAAGTAGCATGCGATCCTTTTAGGTAATGGCCTAATCAAATCGAAAGAGCGTCATGAGATCCATGCAACGGTGGGAACAGAGAATTCCTCGAAGAAGACGTTGCATGGGTTTTGCTCGACAGTCTATACAATGAAATATTGATGAGGAGACGAGAACAGACGAGCGTCGAGAAAAGCCAAGGATACAAATATGACGAATCCAAAGCTTCTAAAGATGCAACTTACAGCATATACATAATGCAGCCATCTGAGCCTTTTTTTCACATCCTGAAACTCAAAAAAATGCGTACATGCCAAAAATAGCTTCACTTGGATGACATTCAAAGCGACGGCATGTTGTGCAAGTACAATCCAATGATGCAACTAACATTCCACGGTAAAGGCATAAAACCGCGATTCGGGTTAATGCATCTGTGAGACCGGTGCTATGACGCCATCAGCATGGTAGATCACAATCCTTAGGTCCAACCCTTAAGATGTGCTCACATTTTACTCACATGTGCATTGAACAAGGAGTGACGACCTTCAGCAATTATCTCCCCCGTTGCTTTGTTCCTCATGAGTACAATGGTTGCATGATAGCCCCCCTTTTGTCCTAAAACCTTTGAAGTGATCTCTAGCTCATCCTGCGATTTAAGATGAAACTTCCATCACAGTCCAACATGTGCGAGATCAAATTCAAAAGGCACTCTTGGTGTAACAGCCGATACGAACAGTGCCTAAAAGTTGCGGTATCACTTGACCAAGCAATGCAGCTGTATTAGGCCAAACTTAATCAAGATTTCAGCTAATTACTCCATCTATATGCATGCTTGCTGTTTGTTCCAAAACTCAATAACTCGGCAGAAAAGTTACAGATTTTGACGATGTAGTACTCTCTGATAGCTAAAGAAGAAAGGACGAGAAAAGAAAAGATCATTGACACCGTTATAAACAAGAAACTACCTATTATTGCATGAGAACAATCCCCTTCCAACAACTGCAATCTTTATCTAGCAGGCCATTTTTAAAAGATGAAACTTTAGGAAGAGGCCTAAACAACTGCTGGAGGCGATCAGAACTGGCCTAACCCCGAGCTATATCGGGTCAGAGTGGAGAAGAACCATGCATAAATGAGTAGCTAAGTTGAGCGCTTGAAGAGCCCCGAAAAATCAATCTAAAAAGAAAGTAAATATGCGACAATCAGCCACTTTTGTGCTCTACTCGGATACACCAGGCCTAGAAAAACCCATCCGATAAACATAAATGATACCAGCCACATATTACTTTCGCGTCCAGAGAACAAGGAGGTGCATCATATACAGATGCAGAGCATCCGCTCAGCCTCAGAGGATTAAGTCAAGGCTTGCTTACATTGACCTTGGCCGCGGAGAGGTATGAGATTGACATGTTAACAGATACACTGATAGGGGTACCCTCGACGTGCACCACTGCGTATCCGATTTCGTCAACCATGTTCGCGATCGCACCTTGAGCCAAATTCCCATTCCTGTCCTGTGTCAAATTCATTTCAAAGCATGGATCACAACTAAAGTCAATTTGTCGGGTGATCATGTGCTGACAACTACTATCGCAAAGACTTAACCGGATTCCAAAGCATCATCCTCTTAGCCACTGTCTGCCAACAGCAGCACACATCATCTCCCCCAATCGGCACTTGAACTAACGTGAATCCACAATTTCCAGCAAAATCGAGCTCCTTTTTCGCGAGTTTACCGCCGAAACAGATAATTTGTCATCTTAGGGCACGCGAGATTTGGGAATAGCAAAACGAGGTGCGAACTCAGAGAATCGTGGAAAGGAGAGCGAGGGTCCAAGGGACTCACGGCGAGGCGAGGAGGGACCTTGAAGGAGCAGACGACGAGGCCCGGTTCAACTCGGTCCACTCGGAGGCCCCTCAGAGAGAAGTTCTCGTAGAAGCTGGGGTTGTCGCCGGCGCGGCGAGGAGGGACGGCGAGGCGCGACACCACCTCCGACGCCTCGTCGCTGACGCTGAGATATTGCTTCGCCCTCTCCATCGACGGTGGGCTGAGCCGGAGGAAGAAACTAGAGTTAAAGCTTGATGCGAGTGCGATCACGGGCTTATGGGCCGCCCGTCGGAACCTCGTTATTTCTGAAAACTCCATTGCCGCAAGACGATAGAAAGTTATTATTCATCATTGGATACTTGCGTGTACTTCACTCAATTAAGTTTTGTCTTATTTTCTATGTTTTTTTTTATATAGACTTTACAGTAGTGAATGTTCAAAAAGATATTTCCTTCCTTCGTAAGAATGAGATGAAAATAAACTTTTATCTCTCAAAAGGCGCGTACATTGCAATGCTAAGGAAAAAAATAATGAAAAGCTAAAGTCTGCGACAAAATAAGAGTTTAAGGGCTATCTTGTAATAATTGAAAGTTCAAGAGTTAAAAAAAAAAAAAAGATTCGAGAGCATTTTGCTTAGTTTCCTTACAGATCGCCAGGACCACGATCGAGTCTTGTCATGATTGAGAAAACATGCACTGTAAAATCAAGTTATCGGATTAGGATTGTAATCGAGTCAAGTAAGGTAGATATACTATCAATGTTGAACTCGACTCAGCTCGACTCGCATGCTCATTTCTCGAAACTCGACTCGAGCCCAGTGTATTAAATTCTCTACTCAAGATCAACTCAATGAGGAAATCCGAATAACCAGCTCGACTCAACTCCATAACAATTAACTTATGAGTAAAATCGGAGCTCACGCTAGAGTTGTATGAGCTCGAATTCCATGTAATTTCAAGTATCTAGCGTTTATCTTTACAATTATTCTATGTAATAACGAAAAAAGCTTAATTAGGCTCCATTATATTCGGACCTTATAGAGTAAAGTATAGACAGAGCCAGAGCTCGACTCAACAAGATACTCGATGAACTCGAATTCGATCTCGACTCAGAAGTCAGGCGAGTCGGATCTGGACTGGGTCGTGGAGTCGGACGGGGCAGGTCGCCGCTGAGACAAGCAGCATTTAAGAAAAGATTCCAACAACAATGGCGTTAGGTCGAGCGGCTTCGGAGTTGACTTATAAAGAAGGAAAAATACAATATAATATAATAAAATAAGGGAAAACCGACATCGGGACACGCGGCAAAATTAAGAATGAATTTCACGAACGGGGGGTTGTCCCCATGGGCTCCTGTCCCGTGTCATCGTAACCCGCGAAAAGATAACCGAATATCGATGCGGGCCCTTCGCACGAGCTTCCATGGTTCGGGCCACATTGGCTGGCACGTGGCAGTTGGCACGGCCTTTGCTTCTCTCTTTTCTTACTTCGGGTCGGGTACGATCGAACGTTAGCTGGGGATTAGGAAAAAGAAAAACAAAAGATATTCTTCTTAACGTGTTAAAGCAAGTGGCAAGAGCAGAGATTCCATTAGCAAGTGCCCCGTGGATTTTCGTTAAATATTTGATTGAAGAGAGTTTATTACTCTCGATGCATGCATCTCTTTTCCATTCTGCACGATAGGTATATTGAGAATGAGAATATTTTCTTATTAAGTATTTTTTTTTCTTCGGTAAGAATGTGATTTACGAGTATCTCGAAAGTATTTCTTAATAATACCGTTTTTCTTATCCGGTGTAGGTAAACATGCTTGTCTATCTTTATCGTGTAGTTGAAAGTCCATTTAGGGCAGTCTAGTCGAAGTTTTATTCGAGTACATATAATAGGTATAATCTGTATTTCCTAGTTTATCAGCAAATGTTTAAAAGGGAAGTTAGAAACGATAACTTGATTGAAAATTAATGCAAAAGCCTTCTGGTTGTAAAATTCTACTTGATAAGTGTATCTTATTGGGAGAAGAAAACTCGATATTATCCTAGATTTTAGATTATAAAATATGTCCAAGCAAAGAATGTAGAAACGCACTATAAAAAGAAAATGATTAGTGAAAGACAATTTTTGTGTGAAGAGATTTCACAACCGTTAGAATATTTTTAGACTTATTGTGATAGATTTCCTAACTTCGAATATTTGGGTTGCATGCGGTGTAGAGTGAGTTCAACTCAAACCTAACATTTTTGTGGCAAGCATGAGACCCTTATTATAATGCTAATGAATGATCATTGGTGTTGGTTATTCATTCTCCCCATTTATATTTATGTGAGAGAGATTGACATGGTAATTATTGATTTTTCTATTGAAATAATAAATTAAGAACGGGCCATAAAGTAAGGACCATTTGATCCGATTTGATTTGGTACGAAAGCCTTATGAAATTGAGTTGGATACATATTAAATTAAATTGAAAAAGAATTCGGCACCATGATGAAAACCACATTTAATAAGGCAATGTATTCCAAATTCATATCGTACCAAACTAAATCATATCATTTTACTCAATTTTCATTAGGACATTCTTCCAAAGATTGCAGAGAATCTTTACAATATCAAAACTTAGCCTCCAAAAATCAGAAGACGTAATCAAATTTCTAACATAACTTAGCCTCAAGAAATCAAAAGATATAATAGAATCTTCAGCATTAGACCAATGTTAAATGGACTAAGACTTAGATACCACACTATGTAAAAATTGCTATAGGATAAAAAATTGAACAATGCATATTTTTAGAGCAAGAAGTTACAAGCTTGTCCATTAAATGTCGATTAATCTAACTAATCTAGAAATTGTTCAATCCTCATCAAAGTAAAGTAAAAAGAAAGCCGAAAATTCATTTTGATTTTTTGCTCATTCAGAGGGGCAAAAAAGTAGGGAAAAAGGACCAACTAGGCAAATGAACAAAGAAAAGATTAAAATTCTCACTTAACGTATTTCTCCGTATACATACGGATACGGTTATATACCATCCAAACGGAAACATAAATCCTCCGAATAAGGGCTTATACGGGGTTTTCGCTTCTCTCGCACGTTCACCTAACCTCTGAGAACTCCCAACCGAAGCTGCACCGGTCTAGTCTTCACTCGCCGGGTCACTCGCTCCCCCGCTCACTTACCCACTCCCCTCTCTTTCCCTTGATATGCGCCGGCCGCGTCCTCCGTCGACCCACCAATGACCCACCAAGCCCGAACCCAGAGCCACCGCGCCTCCACCTCCACCTGCCCCCGCCACCCCACCGCCACCCCCGTCACCGGCTTCTGCGCCTCCTGCCTCCGCGAGCGCCTCGCCGGCATCGACCCCTCCACCCACCAGGAGATCGCCGGCACCTCGAGCCGCCCCCTCCGTCGCTGCAAATCATACTCCTCCGCCAGGCGCGATGGGCTCTCCGGCGTCTCCGCCGAGCCCCGCCGCAAATCCTGCGACATCCGTGCCCGGAGCACCCTCTCCCATCTGTTCACCCTCGACGATGGAGAGAAATGTGAGAAAGTTGAGGCCTTGTTCAGGCTGAGGGAAGAGGATGAGAATGAGCGGGAGCCGGAGGAGGAGGAGGAAATTAGGGTTTGCGCGAGAAGCGTCCAAGCTAATGAGAATGTCGTCAATAATGGGAGTGTCGGCAAGGGTTTTGACGATGAGGCGGAGTTGAAGACCATGAAGGAGTTTATAGATCTCGAATGGCAGAGCAAGAAGCAGACGAGGAAGAACATCAGGGGTTTGTTGGAGGCAGCATCTGTGTTTAGCCGGAGATTGGGGAAATGGCGCCGGAAGGAGAAGATGAAGAAGCAGTGTGGTGGTAATGGTGACGATCTGGGGCTTGCGGCGGATGCGACAGGAAAGATCAGTTTGAGGAAATTGAGGGAAGCACGCTCTGAGGTCGGAGAGTATGGATTGGGAAGGAGATCGTGCGATACGGATCCAAGATTGTCAGTTGATGCTGGTAGGGTCTCAGTCGACGAGCTGCGGTGCTCCTTCGATGAGCCAAGGGCGTCTTGGGATGGGTATTTGGTTGGGAGGAGTTATCAGTACCCGCGGCTCAATCCAATGGTGTCGTTTCTCGAGGACGTGAAGGTGATCGATATTGGTTTCAAAAACAGGGTTTTGGTTGAAGACAAGTTGAATGTGGTGAACGAGGAGGGTGGGCGGAGCCCAGGTGGGTCTGTTCAGACGAGGGATTATTACAAGGAGCCATTTTGTTCACAGCGGCGGAGGAGGAGTTTTGAGCGGTTGAATTCCACTAAGAAGGGGAGTTTAGTGGACGATGATGATGTGAAGTTGGTATCGAACATGAGGATCTCTCCTGCCTCCACAGAATTATTTTACGGGGCAAAATTGCTCATTGCGGAGGAAGAATTGAGGGGTTCGAGCTCAAAGTCCAGCAATGATGATAGGACAGAGAGTACCGAGTCTGCATCAAAGGATGACGGTTCTATTGCTGGTGGGGTTGATGAGAAACGGTTCAAGAAGTTGCCTGGTTGGCGAAAAGCATGGAATGCTTGGGGTTTGATTCAGAGGAGGAGCGAGAACAAATGTGCCATTGAGGAACGTCATGCTGCTGAAAATTTGGAAGAAGAGCCGCCGCGAGTCTCCAATGGAGAAGCAAATGGTGCTATAAGCCAGAGGCTCAAACGAAGTTATAGTCGGAACTCCTCCATGATCGATGGTCATGGATCTTTGAACGGTACAGGAGTTGCTGAGAACAAAGGGATCGGCTTGAGGATTAGGGAGGAGTCTCCGTTAACGAGGAATCAGAGTGTGAAATACTCTCCGAACAATCTTGACAACGGTCTGCTAAGATTTTACTTGACTCCATCCAGGAGCTACGGAAGTAAATCTGTCAAGAGTAGGCTGCGGAAATCACACACTTCGGCAAAGAGTGGTGTGTAATGTGCTCTATCTGTTATTGAAAAAGAATTTTATGCTGTAAACTGTAAACACGTGAAAAATCTTCGTATTTTCTTTCTTCATGGATGACCTTTCTTTTCTGCGATTATGATATAATTCTGGCGGATTAGCGGACTTACTTGGGGCCAGCAACACGGGGATGGAAGCAAGAAAAGTTCTTTCTAGTGAAAGAAAAGTTATTGTTTGCATCTGATGTACACCAACTCGACTCCCAGGACTGTATGATTGCACTGCAATTTTCTTACTTTCGAGGCTCGTTCTCCCTCTTTGATGCATCCATCAGAAGTAAATGGCTGAATGAGAATTCTCTCTGCGTTGACTCAGAAAACTTATGGAGGGGTAGAAGGAAACACTTTCCGAACATGTTTCCAACTTACCGAGGCTAGGACAATGGTCACTACTACCACAATCGTAAATTCTGTTAGAGAATAAAATTAGATATATCATCATTGTCCTTTTTAGTTTTCTTTTTGTTGCTGGAAAACATTTCTACTGTCATTAGTCAACTTCGTTCTTGCTATGCTGGTATTTTGCACAATACGGCGGGCCTATATAATGAGCAATAAGCATGAGACAGTCGGCTGTGTTTCGATGCTTTTATGAGAGACTCGACATGCTGAAACCATGAAGTAGGAAATTAAATCGGGTCCACTTCATAAATTTGTACTTTAGATCGATTGTTAAAGGAGAAGCCTTTGAGTGGCTTGTACTAATCGAGGATTTCAGCCCTCTTGCTTGGCGGGAGTATTCCTCTTCAGTTTCGACGCCAGGAATTCAACACTGACAATCTGAATCTCTTGCGACAAAGGGGATATCGAGTCCAACACAATTTTGTGCTCGGTGATTATCTGAACTTTTGCCACTTTCTTCAACTCGAGGTGGCTAACAACTTCGGCTCACCCAGATTGGAGCTCAGAATCTGTTCATCAATTTCTTGCCCAACCAATGTCTTGGAATCTATCCGAGACTGCAAATTCCCTCCTCTCTTCTTCAGCTCACTCAATCGTTCCTTCATAGACAAATACCGGTCCTTCTTGACCTGAAGATCTCTGAAAACTTTGTTAGCCTGCTCTGTAATGCGGGATTTCTTTGACCAACTTCAACTTAGGTAGTTGATCGACCGTTAAGATGGGACTGCTTGCGAGCTTATCTATCGGAAAACACATATCTTCCAGGTTCTCTGAGGCCAGCAAGCATGAAAAATCCAGGGCATGAATGGAAGAAAGCTTCTTGCTGTCGGTAGGCATTTCCTCTGCCAAATTGAAACTTACATAAGTTAAAGGAGTTAGCGCGAGAGCTTCATCATGGTGCTGAGAAAGATGTTTCCAAGTCTTTCAACTAGTGATCAACATCTTCACAGAATTGAGCCCTGAGGTTCCTGAACTTTTTCCCTCATCTTGTGCGTTGAAAGAATTGGATGCATAGCAGGTAGTAACCATACTTTAGTGAGGAAAGATGTCGTTGATCATTTTCAGCGTCAGAGCACTCGCATCACTTGTAGTATTATGCATTGGACAAGTACATTACGGACTCTCATTTCTACTGTTGGCTGGAGCTGGCATTATATAAGATCGTCAGGTTCTGCCCCTACAGAACTGCGTAAATGTTCTATTGTCAAATTGTCCAACAAAGTTTGACATATTCGGCAGAGAGTCAAGAGTGAATGGAAATCTCATCAAGGGGAACCGGAGATTTCAGCCACTGTTTAATTTGTCAATGAGCACCAAGGCAAAATTGCAACAGAAGACTGGGAAGGATCTTTGCCCATTGATATTTATGATCTCATGGAAATATAAAACTGCTTGAGGGAGATTCTAAGGTGATTACAGTACAAATGAGCAAGGTAATATCAGTTGAATGTCTGTAGATATTCAAATGTCTTATAAGGCTGGTAATGCCGTGTTGTTGGTGCAGCTCACATGCTCGTTTCCTTGCAGTGGTTCGATATACTGCAGATGTTGTTTCACCTTCCAAATGATGCAGATCTCATTCGAATATGTGCAGGCTATGTGATATTGATACGCCATGGATGTGCATGCTCCACAAAAACTTGCGAATGGACCGGAGCCGTCAAGTTTACTTTCTGTTTCAGATATTCCCGCGTCCTGCAGCATCTTTGGACTACTTTTTGTCGATGGAGCACAAACCTTCAACAGAAATTTAGCAACCTCAATTATGGCCCCTGAATATCTAGCAGCGAAGTCCATGGGATGATGTAGTGGAGTATATAGTCTTTATTTGTTGAGCATTAAAATTTGAAGACTGCGCTGCAATAAGCGAGCCAGCCCCACCTTCAGTGTATAATCATCGGGTTTTCCCCCACATTAATGTAATTTAAGATGGCGAGAATGTCTCACTGATGTACAAAAGTTCGGGTCTTTACGAGGCTTTACGCGAATTTGATTCTATCTAACATAACCCACTCTTGGAAGGGCTTCTCCAAAACTCTTGTCTGGAAATTATTTGGGTAAGAGCGACAGGTCGTCCTCCATTCAACGGGAAACTGAGTTTCCCTCTGCCGATCTAAAGACAGCAGAAACTCACCCGGAGGCCCACCGTTTGATTCGACAGTTTCGTACTACGTTCATCTCTTCTCTGCAGGTTGAGGACTTGTCATGGGCCTGTCAGACCGTGTGCTTTCTGCATGTGCAAACCTCGGTCGAGACAGCAAATGGGGACTACCGTTTCGTTTCGTATACTCACTGTCGACATGATCTTGCCGATTCACCACCACGGTTTCTGACCTGGGAACGGATTCCCTGCTATGAAAGCATGGGTGCTTTACCCATCCCCACCATCTAAAGCTCTACCATGTCCTGCCCTCCATGCAAGGGGAAAATCCCCACCCTCCCTTTCCCCCAGATCACCTGATCTAAAATCAGGGAATCCAAATCCGACCTGACCTTAGCTCCCACTTTGAGAAGCCAAGAAGGACTCGATAGGTGATGATGCTAGTTACATAGATGAAACGCTCCACCCCAATATTCGAAGGTGATTCCGCCCGCGGGAGCAGCAGGAGCAGTTCTAAGTCCCACATAGCAAGAGAGGAAACAGCATGGCAACAAGACCAGTCACAAAGAGGTGCTTGTCCTAGCGGAAGAGTCACGCAGCCATGTGGTGAGCACAGAGCGAACTATTCTTTCGCCTTTTACTAAAGAATACCGTGTGCTCGCCACAATCAGTGGCATACGCCCATTTTTGGAGGGGCTTCTTCAACCGAGGGAGCTCCTAAAATGGAGTTGAGAAATTGTTCATCGCATAGCATAACAAGGTAGGTGATCTTGACACCCAGGGAACCCCTTCCTTATAATGTATATAGAGAAATTTCTTCACTTGCGTTCTGCAAATTGATTTTCAAGTCTATCCTGAAATTTTTGATTTATGCAGCATTGATGTTTTCAAGTAACCTCGTTGATTATTTACTAACGCCAAACGACCAGCCCCCAGATTACTATGAATTTGCAAGAGCATAAGCCCCAGTAAGAGACTTTGTATGGACTTATACATTGGTCTAAAAGTAGCAAATACACCTGATGCCAATAATCAGAATCCTCGGAAATAGATGTGCAAGCATGGAGGACCGTTGGAAGTCCTAAGTTGAAAGGAGATGAGACATGTTTGACCGCAAACCACTCGAAAAAATCCCAATCAGGTCATTTGCTAGAATCGTGCAGGCGTGTAGTGAGAATAGTATTCTCACTATTCTTTTCTCTCACCTATGTGAGAGTACCGCTTCAGTGTGTTCACCATAAGTGAGCGGCGTACTCTGATTCTCAGAGGTTCTCTTAACCTTGGAGACCTCTCTTAGAGACAAAAGCGGAAAGCTCAAATGTCCACACAAAATTTCTGATAGCTTTCTCATCACAAAGATGCTTCATGTTTAGTACTCATAAAGTAGTTTGAATGCAAGGTAATGCAACTCCGATGTTGTTAAAAATTTGGTTTTTCCAGATTCGGTTAAATGCGACATCCATTATGGTTCTCTATCCAATTTTCAAGCTCTTAAACAGGAGATAACATACGTTCTCCTCAACTATTTACGTTTCACTATCCTAGCTTTCACCCCTCTCTCTCTTTCCTGGTTAGCTTCAAATCGAACTTATCGAGCATATCCTTACTTCATGGTTAGATGCCATACCTCTCCGCGCCACACCGTGGACTGCATCACTCATAACTTTTTGCCCATTTCGAGTTCTCATCACTCGTCCTATATGGAGGATACCGGGCACTAAGCAGTAAACAGGCAAGGCGGTCGTTGATGGTTCTATGCCCTGATCAGGAAAACACAGACCCCGGACCGTTCTTTTGCCACCACCAAGCTACTAAAAGCTACCAGCGCCGTCCCCGTGCATGACTTTCTAATCATTTTCCATGCTTCGTTTGCGTCCCTTTGGCGAAGAGAAACAGTGACGAAATGGAGTCCCACACAGGGAATGCGAAAAGCATCCCGGACCAGAGCAGAGAACAAAGGAGGAAGCGAGGCGGCGTTATGAAGCATACCTTTCTCGGCCTTTTGGCTAAGATCAAGTGTAGTATCTGTTCTTATCAGTTTAATATCTGATACGTGGGCCATCGGTCCACATGATATTAAATTAATTTCTCGAGGGGGAGGAGGCCGCCACAGTAGCTTGCTACTGGGCCTCTCGCGCGTCGCTCGGGCGTCGCACTAAAGCCCTTGCCTGGCGCACCCCACCCAAGCCCAGTTGAATCATGTTCTGAGTTGGCAAAAAATGCTTTGAGATTCATTATTAGGATGTCAAGGGCCCATCAAGTCACTCGCATGATCTTATATTTATTGACACGACATTAGGACGACGAAGCTCAACAAATTTGCGTACTGTGGTGCCTCGTTGCAGGCAGAATTTCCTCCACGAGGTATTTGGTGGGGTGGGATGGGGCCAGTTTTAGTCCCCCCCATCCCTCTTATGTATTGTTTTTAAATTATATATTAATTAGAAGTAATATCAAAATTCTGATTATTATATCATGTAATTGATTATAATTCATCATCAACTTAATTTAAAATTAAAGTCAATAAGAAAACGTTATGCGGTTAAGTATGCAGTACAAACACATTTAATATAAGTGAGCGGCGCCTAAGTTTGCAATTCTTTAGTAGTCTTAAGACACCAATAAAGCTCAGAAGCAGTGAACCCTAAAAGAGCCGCCGGTTCTTCTTGTGGAAAGTCCCACATGGGATGGAAAGCAAGAACAGAGCTAAGTAGGCCAGCCACAAAACATGAAGTTGTATGGTTTGGACAAATCACGCAGCCATGTGATGAGCACAGAGCGAACTATTCTTTCGCCTTTTACTAAAGAATACCGTGTGCTCGCCACAGCCAGTGGCATACGCCTAATTTTGGAGGGGCTTCTTCGTCAGGGGGAGCTCCTAAAATAGAGTTCCTATGATTTTATGGAGTCAAGTAACTTTTACTCACATGGTGATGCAGGACTTACTGTCTCTTTGAAGGGGGTGCCCATGGATTGATGCCTTTCGCATTGAATGCCAAATGTCGCTAGCTATGCAAATGATTCAACCTTGAGATAACCAGCACGCCCCCAAGTCATTTAGTCTCGAGTCCCCATGTCAGAACCTCAACACTGCACTGCCGATCGCCAAATCATACCCTCTTGAGTAACCGGGTATATGTGAATAGCTATCTTGAGTTTTAAGAACTCAAAAGCCCAGAGAACCCTTTTATGGAGTTTTTCCCTTGCTGAACAATAGCAGAAACACCCGTGGCAACGTCGGAGGCTCGGGATAAGACGAATACGTGACCATCTCTACGAGTTATTTAGCCTTTTGCTGAAGAACTTGTGGCCGTGTGCTCTCAATCCTTGCTCAAAAGCGGGACTATTAGCTTCCAATCAATCGTTACTATCCTAATGTGAAAAAAAGAAAAAGAAAAAAGAACAACTCTGGTTGCAGTTTTCGAGCTTTTCCCTCCGCTCTCTGCCTCATCGTAAGTAAGAAGCATTGGTGTTCCGTCGCCACCAACAGACAACACAGATCGATTTGCTTTTCTCAGCCAGGTGACTGCAAAATCCTTCTGGTAAAGGATTTGATTCGAACTCCGACCAAAACGACCACTGCCGCCATATACGACCACGAGATTGTTCAGTTTCAATCCTCAAATCTCGAACTCCACCGCATGTTTTCTTGAAACGGTGAAACATAGTCCCACATAGGGCAGGCGAAAGGCGTCACGGACCAGAGCAGGGGACAAAACAGGAACCGAGGCAACATTGCAAAGCATACCTTTCTCGGCCTTTTGGCTAAGATCAAGTGTAGTATCTGTTCTTATCAGTTTAATATCTGATACGTGGGCCATCGGTCCACATGATATTAAATTAATTTCTTGAGGGGGAGAGGCCACCACGGTAGCTTGCTGCTGGGTCTCTCGCGCGTCGCTTGGGCGTTGCACTACAGCCCTTGCCTGGCGCACCCCACCCAAACCCAGTCAACGGATTCGATTCTCAAAGTGCCAAGTAGCTGATCTTTTTCACTGTTACTAACTCTGCACTTAGTACGGTTGAGACGTAGTTTTTGGTTTAGGTGCTTGATACGCGAAGGCGATTATTTTCGGGGCGTGATTTGACACGGCAAAGCCTTCAGCCGTGTTCTCCGACTCTCTGTCTCTGTGTTGGTCAATGACTGCCGGATCGGAGCGGAAGGAGCCAAGCAAACGTCATTGCTGAGGCGAAGAATCCAAAAGACCAGCGATCCGTCTGTGTTTATCTTTGCTCCAATCAGTTGAATGTCTGTAGATATTCAAATGCCTCATAAGGCCGATCATGCCGAGTCGTCGGTGCAGTGCACATGCTTGTGGTTTGAGATTACTGCAGATGCTGTTTCATCTTCCGAATGATGCGACTCTTGTTCGAATATGTGCAGGCTATGTGAGATTTGTAGGCCATGGATGTGGACATTTCACAAAAACTTGTGAATGGACTGGTGCCGTCAAGTTCGCTTTCTGTTTCAGATATTCCTGCGTCCTGCAGCGTCTTTGGACTACTTTTTGTCGATGGAGCACGAACCGTCGACATAACTTTAGCAACCTCATATACATGGCCCATGAATAACAAGCAGCGAAGACCATTAGAGGATGTAGTGGAGTATTTAGTCTTTATTCGTCGAGCATTAAAATTTGAAGATTGCGCTGCAATGAGCGAGCCAGCCCCGACTTCAGGGTATAAACATCAGGTATTTCCCCGCATTGGAGGAGCTTTAGGATGGCGAAAATGTCTCACTGACGTACAAAAGTTCAGGTCCTTACGAGGCTTCATGCGAATTTGATTGTGTCTAACATGACCCGCCCTTGGAAGCGCTTCCCCCAAACTCTTGTCTGGAACTTATTAGGATAAGAGCGACAAGTCATCCTCCATTCAACAGGAAACTGAGTTTCCCTCTGCCGATCTAAAGACTGCAGAAACTCACCTGGAGGCCCACCGTTTCGATTAGACAGTTTTATACTACATTCATCTCTTCTCTGCAGGTTGAGGACTTATCTTGGGTCTGTCAGACGGTGTGTTTTCTGCACGTGCAAACTTCACTCGAGACAGCAAATGGGGACTACCATTTCGTTTCGTATACTCACTGTCGACATGATCTTGCCGATTCACCACCAAGGTTTCTGACCTTAGCTCCCGCTTGAGAAACCAAGAAGGACTCGATAGGTGCGGTTGCTAGTTACATAGATGAAATGCTCCACCCTAGTATTCGAAGATGATTCCGCCAGCGGGAGCAGCAGGAACGGTTCTAAGTCCCACATAGCAAAAGCGGAAACAGCATGGCAACAAGAGCAGTCACAAAAACATGAGCTGGTGTTCAGGTAAGAGGCACGCAGCCATGTGGTGAGCACAGAGCGAACTATTCTTTCGCCTTTTACTAAAGAATACCGTGTGCTCGCCACAATCAGTGGCATACGCCTATTTTTGGAGGGGCTTCTTCAATCGAGGGAGACCCTAAAATGGAGTTGTGAAGCTGTTGATTGCATAGCTTAAATAAGGTAGGTGTTCTTGGCAACCATGGGATCCTTTCCTTATAAAGTACGTAAAGTAATTTCTACACTTGCGTTCTGTAAATTGATATCATTGCTATACTGAATTTTGATTTATGTGGCATCGTCATTTTTAAGTGGCCTCATCGATTATTTACTGCCGAACGCCAAACGACTAGCCCCCAGATTACTATGAAGTCGCAAGAGCATGAACCCCAGAAGAGATTTGGTTTGGACTTATACATTCGTCTAAAAGGAGCAAATACACCTAATGCCAACAATCAGAATCCTCAGAAGTAAATGTGGAAGCATGGAGAACGTTGGAAGTCCCAAGTTGAAAGGAGAAGAGACACTTTTGATAGGGATCCACTCGAAAAATCACAATCGGTTGTCTGTTGGAATCGTGCAGGTGTGTCGTGAGCGCGGAGCGAGCTATTCTTTTCTCTTGCCTTTTACGAGAGTACTGCTTCAAAGTGTTCATCATAAGCATAAAATCCCGGAAAATGGATTTTAATTTTGGGGATCGATCGTGGGATCACTCGGATCGGCGACGTGAATCGGCCTCAGGATCATTTGTGTTAGTTGCAGGATTGAGTGCGGGCCAGTGATGGATCGACCGTGGATCCGCATGGCTCGATCGTGTATCAGTCATGAATCTATCCTAGATCAACCTCGGATTGGCCATGATCGATTGAGGGTCAAACTTGGACAAGCATTGATCCATCCGGCCATGCACTCATGGACGACACTGATCATGGATTGGCCATGCACTAGACACGGAATAGTCAAAAACCGATCACTCTGGGCATGCACTCGGCCACGTTCGGCCATGCACTTAGACATACGACCAACAGCATCTAGCCCTACCCAGCCATGCCCAGCTATGTTCGACTATACTTGGTTCCATCTGGCCATGCTCGACAACATACCCATCCAGCCCACTCATTAGATAATTGTGACCTTATGATTACACTTGACATTAATGATCTTGTCTTCCAATGAGATGGCGCCAAGTGACCGTCTAACCATTAAATGCCTTAGAATAAGGATGAATATTAAGTGATGATAATCAAATTTGGTTATCAAATGAATATAGGATATAGATGAATTTTAGGCAATAATAATCAAATCCAAGATATTAAATGCTACATGTTACTCTCTTCTACTTAGTGTCCAAGTAATGAAAGAAGATTGTGCCATTTGTGCCTATAAGAATTTAGCACAATCTTAAGCTATCATTGCCCAAATTTTAAGCTATTAAATGATCTAGCCATATGGATGGTTATTGGACCCCTTAAACCACTAATTAATGAAGATAATGATGAATGATCAAAGATGAGGTCTATGTAAAGGGGATGAGCCCTTCATAACCCCACAACCCTCTCCCTTATCTCTCACGCCCCCTCTTCCTTCCCCTCCCGTGCTTATTCTCTCGACCACCGTCTATCCACCTTCATATATTGCTCGGTCATAGGTCCCCGTTTGATTTGTAAGTAGATCTTCTAATTATTGGATAGGGTATTGCATTGCGTATTCCAGACGTGAGTTATATTCTTCTCGTGCTCGTAGGAGTACACTATTGCTTGCTTAATGTTGCTTAAACTCAAGCAGGTTGCTCGTATACTAATTTTATATGATTTGATCATGTTATTGTTTACATACGAGGTTCAAAAATGAATTGGGTTTGTGTCATGTGCTTGTGCTTGCGAGAAAATATTTTTGGTTTTTAACATGGTTTGCTTTTATATATTACTCTATGCTTGAAAGCATTCCCCGAGTTTCGGAAAGAATTTCGCTTTTATATACTACTCTATGTCGGGTTCTTTTGGTTCAACAACATCGAAGCGTGTCGTTCTAAATAAACATGGGCCAAGGTCGGTACTCTTCTTGCTCCTTGTTCAGCATGTTTCATCAATATGATTTTAGTAAGTCATATCACATATCTTGCATGGCACACATTCGAGGCCCCCTGCGTGAGCTTAAAGTAAGTAAGAATTGGATTGTGCATGGTTTAAATGTGTGGTTGCACGAGGGACAAGTCTAGGGGTGTGCATGGTCCGGGTTGGGCCGGTCCCGGGCTCAACCCGAGGACCAACCCGCACAGTGTCGGTCCTCAATTTTTGGGACCGTGGACCGACCCGTCAAGTATGGGACCGAGGACCGGACCAACCCTATCGGTCCGATCCGGTCCCAGGGTCAACCCGGGGACCGCTAAATTTTTCATACAAGCGACGGGCAAGCCAGCACGCAAAGCAGCGGCAACTGATAGGATTGAGGGCTCAACAAATTAGGGTAACCTCATTCTTCAAAGCTCAAGTAAGACGAAAAGCAAGAGGTTTGATTCGAAGGACATCCTAAATGCAACTAATCAACCACCAAAAAATACGCTCGGCGACTAGGGAATTTGGTTGGGGATCGTCTGATCTTGACATCACTCTCTTATGGAAATTATGTGGGATTTAATTAATTGAATTTATGTAATTCTAAATTCCAGCAGGGGGAAAATGGAAATTCTAGAACGGGAGATAAGCATGAGGAGATGTGCCAAAATATAGAGGGAGCAGGCGGGGATGGGGGCGGGGTGGGGGGGGTGGGGTTTGATTAAGATTAGGGATCGAAGCATCCTCCGAAAAATTAAAAAAGGGGAAAGAGGGGAAAATAAAATGAAAGGATTAATGGAGATTCCAAGTTCAATGAAACAACGGCAGCAACAACAACAAACGACTGCAGGTTTGATATAAACCATGACAAGATTATGTGTAAAGAAAAGGAAAAATTATATAATTCTTGATCTAGTTTTTAATGCTTTTGATTTCTCCTTTTGGCCTCTCCTTCACGGAAAGTCTTTCCCCTCTCTCTTCAAAAAAAATTCAGTTTGATAGATGGTGATTATATATATATAGTCGGGTTGGTCCGGGTTGGACCAACCCGACCTCCTAGGACCAAGGACCAACCCGTACAGTACCGGGTTCGAGATTTTAGGACCGATGACCGACCCGTTCTCTCAAAAACCCGACCGAGACCGGCTGGGTTGGGCCGGTCCTGGGCCGGTCCAGGGTCGACCCTGGACCGTTGCTCACCCCTAGACAAGTCGTCATCAATGGATTTCGAAACGATGCCCGATGAATTTCGAATGTCGTCCGCAAATAGAATTCAAAATGATGCCCGATGGATTCCAAATGCCATCTACAATGGATTTCGAGAAGATGTCGTACCCAACGGGGTGGGACAAGACTTGATGAATTCTAGGAGGACCGATGGATTTCTGTTAAGTGAAGTAATAAATAGAAACTCATGTGAACTGCTATTCATGATCGTGTACTTACGTGATTACATACTTCCTTTGTAATGTGGTTTGTGAGGCTTGGTAGGGGGTAAGCCAAAGACGGCACACATTGCATTGGTTGCATAATGTCATGTATTAACTTTGCTTTTGATCAAATTGTAGAGAAACCATGAAGACGAGTCCCACATAGGGCAGGCGAAAGGCGTCGCAGACCAGAGCAGGGAGCAAGAGAGGAGGCGAGGCGACGCTTCAAAGCATACCTTTCTCGGCCTTTTGGCTAAGATCAAGTGTAGTATCTGTTCTTATCAGTTTAATATCTGATACGTGGGCCATCGGTCCACATGATATTAAATTAATTTCTCTTGGGGGAGAGGCCGTCAAGGTAGCTTGCTACTGGGTCTCTCGCGCGTCGCTCGGGCGTTGCACTACAGCCCTTGCCTGGCGCATCCCACCCAAGCCCAGTTGTCTAAACTTTGATTATGCTACAGGCGAGCCTGCGTTCCTCGTTGTCGTCCTGCGGTGTGGCGTGAATTTTCATGGAGTAAAGCGTGAGTCGGCGTCTCCCGAGCTGTCTCTGAATGATTCACGACTCATGGCTCGTCCCTTGATGGTCCGCTTCATGTTATGATGCCGCAGAAGTTTTAAATTAATGAAATGTGCTCCTTCGCCAGAGGAGCCAACCCTAGTTCTTATGAAACCTCCCTCGTAGGATGAAAGGCACGAACATGGGAAGCAAGGCCAGTTACGACAGATGAGGTCGGGGGCTTTGGAGTAGAATCTCGCAGCCATGCGATGAGCAAAGAGTGAACTATTCTTTGGCCTTTTAGTAAAGAATGTTGTGTGCTCGTCACAATCAGCGGCGGGCGTCTATTTTTGGAGGGGCTTTCCTTGAATGAGGGAGCTCCTAAAGTAGAGAGTTCGAATCATTTCTTACAGTCTCAAACATGCATGGCTACACTCCACGGCTCAACTTAGCTGTGCAAAAGTGATTCGACCCTGAGACACCAGCAATGCTCATGTAAGTAAATGCGAGAGTGTCGAGTGTCCTGCCTCAGAACCCCAACACTGCACCGTACACTCCTACAGGCTACATGTGACTTCTTTTGAGTTGTAGAAGCTTTTAAAACAAGGAGCCCGTTTATGGAGTTTTCCCTTTTGAAGACATCACCTGTGGCAATGTTGGGCTTAGAGGGAAAGAAATAGGTGACTTATCTCCATATGTTCATTAAAGAACCATGACCGGGCGTTTGCAATCGTTGTAACTCTCAGATTCAAAAACTGGATTATCAGCTTCAGATAGACGTTTGTCATTGGACTAGTTCAGGCTTCGCAATGCAGAACATATGGATCCATATAATGAAACAGCTCTGGCTTAGTTTAATCGGTTAACATGTTCGTGTATAGGAATTAGGATGGTATCTCGTCATCTCTCGGGCTCTCTCGACATGGGTAGCAACGAAAGAGTAGGAGCGATGGGACCATGGATTCATGCTTCTCACCAAGCCTCGTTTTCTAATTTCCCGAGTGTTTGCTCTTTGCTTTTTTGCAAAGACAAAGGGTGAAAAGGAGTCCCACATCGGCAATGCGAAGGGCGTCACGGACCGGAGCAGGGTACAAAAGTGGAGGCGATAAAATATTTGAATCTCTTGACTGGGGGATTCGATCCAGGGATTGTGTGATTTCAGATCCTTGCCCTACTGTAGGGGAGATGGGGGCTCTTACCCATCCCTCTCCCTTTATTTAATAGATGGAGGGTATTTTTTTGGAAAATTGAGGGCCGTCTAATTAAAAAAATTTCCTTTCTATTAAATGGGTGTCGTACGGTTTTAGATCGGACGGCTCCCATTTAATAGGAGGGAAATTTTTTTATTTTTATTATTTTTGTAAAATCAGGACCGTTTGATCGGACAGTTGTCCTAGCAGAGGTTCCAGATGCAATTGCATCTGGGCGGTTCGGATCGGTTCCTTCCTAGGAATCAGATCCAATCGGTTAAATTTTTTATTTTTTTATTAAAAGTAAAGATGTGCAAAAAGTAAAATAAACTCAATTTAAATTTGTAAAGTTTTAATTTTTACCAAAGTATTTTTTTTCTTAAAAATAAGTAAAGAAATTCAATATTTGTTAGAATTTTTTCGATTCCCAACTAGTCCCTTAAATTTTCTAGTAATCGGGTCGGATTGGACTGAATCGACAAATTCGATCCGGTCTAATGTTTAGGCGGTTCGGTCCACGGTCTTAAAGACCGGGAACTGGTCAACCCTACCTAACATAGGGGGGCCGTTTGATGTCTCTCATTTTTTTTTGGAAATTTTTTTCCGAAAAAAGTTTTTTACCCTAACCCAACATTCGATTTGAATTGAACGGTTGGGGGAGATTTTTTTCTCAATTTTTTGTTGTTGCAAAAACTAGAGCTGTAAGATGTTAATCGAATGGCCTCCCACATTAGGGGGAATCTTCTAACCGGATCCCCTATGTCAGGGGCAAATCAAGGCAAAGGATCCGGATTATGGATCACCTAATGTAAGGTGTGATGTATGTCGGGTCTCCGCCCGGACGGTTGGGAAAGAAAAACTTTTTTTTAAAAAAACTGGCGGTTGGAATAAAAAAATTTACAAAAAAAAAAAAGACGTCAGGTCAAGGGGGAAGAGGTCAGCTTGCTACTGGGCCTCTCGCGCCTCGCTCGGGCGTTGCCCTTGTAAGGGGGAAATGGTGCGATGGAAGCCTGAGAGCCACCAAGTGACTGCCCCTTGTAAGGGGGAAATGGTCTGCAGACCAATTCGAGGCTTGAAGATGCAAATGGTCTGCTCGTGCAAGAACATAAAAAGACATTCTGATCCCCCAAGGACTCCTGCCTCAAAACATTTGATCCGCCGCAACACTGCCCACCACAGAATGGTTGTTACTACATGAACCCCAACTTTCTACATTAAGCATGGAAAAAGAGCTGAGCAACTAGGACAGAAGGAGAAACAATTTTTGCGCGGCACCTTGGCGCACTTCGGCGTGAAAAGCAAACGGGAGAAAGAAGTTTGCGCTGTAATTTTACTTCCACTTCCATTTTGATTCTTAAATCACACAATGACACGACGGAGCGATTGGTAACCTGCACAGAATTGTTCTTTCATGCACACAAGAGAATTTAGAAACTATGTACTCCGAGCAGGCCATTCTTTAGCTTGAACCAGCGGAGCAGATGCCAACAAGACATTTGTTAAAGTTGCAGACAAACTGAGGTCACCAGGAAACAGGTTTATTGGCTGGAAGAGACATGCACTTTCAGCGGAGTGTCCCCACTGCCTTCTTATACGTGTACCACCTCGCTACCAAGAGAAAAACTCCCAAGTTGATCACGCTGAGGACCGCCAAGAGCCAAAAGAAGTAATGGAGGTGACCGTAGTTCAGATTGTCCGGTATCCATCCCAGTTTCCCGTGTCTTGTACTTATACTTGTGACAATAGTAACAAGGAGCGAGCTCAAGTAGTTTCCAAGTGCATTCGTGGTGAGCTGGAGAGCAGAGCACATGCTCCTCATCGCATCAGGCGCTTGCTCGTAGAAAAACTCCAATTGGCCAATGAACGTGAATACTTCTGCACAACCGATGAGGAAGTACTGGGGAACCTGCCAGAATATCGACATTGGTACGTACTCTTTATCATAATAGTCATGCCTCCTTACCATCTTAAGCCGAACGACCTCTAGTGTTGCTGCCGATATCATGGCGAAGATGGATATGAAGAGGCCGATCCCGATCCTCTGCAGTTGGGTCAACCCACTTTTGTGACCCGTGAATCTCCTCGCCACCGGAACAATGACGCGGTCGTATATAGGGACCCAGCATAGGACGCTGAGGGTGTCAAAGATGGAGAGAGAGGCTGATGGAATTTTGAAGCTTGAGTTTCCAACGTGAGGGTCCATCGTAGAGCCTTGTAAAACAAACAAGGTACTCATCTGGTTGTATACAGTAGCAAAAATGATTCCGGTGGCCCATACAGGAAGCAGCCGTACGATTGCCTTTAGCTCCTCTACTTGGGTGACAGTACACAGCCTCCATGGATTCACGGGTTCCTTTATGTGATCAGTCTGTGTTTCCACAGCCGCTTTGTCAAAGAAACTGCAGATTTAGCAAATGCCGAGAAACCAATGTTAGGACCAGCGAGTGTGCTGAAGGATTTCTTGAAATGTAAAGCATCCTAACAAAATCAGACTGGATTGGTTCAACTCATAAAGTAGAGGAAATTCAGAAACAAAATTTCACCATTATGTACTTGACAAAGACAGCAACTCTCTTAAGGATTGTGGATTGGAGTTTTCTTTTTTCCTTTGGGTCAGTGGATTGGAGTTAATCTTAGTATTTGTATCCTGACTGTCTCACATTAACAGCCGTATAACGTTGGAACTAACAATCATGCAATTGATCCAATATGTGTCGCACGATTAAGAAATAATGTCGGGACCGCTCACTTCAACCAAGTCAGGTGACTGACTACTTTAACCTGACTGAATGAATTGAGGAGTCCCGATCTAAGAATGGTTGAACAGAGCAATCACGCAAACATAATTTGAAGCACTAACCTCAAATCTTGGATATGATCAAGCTTGCGGCTTCCTTTGATTGTGGACTCAGCGTCTGCAGTCTCATACAGAAGAGACTTGTCAGCCGGTACTTCCACTCGATATTTTCTGAAGGATGCCACCACCACTTGACAGAGGCGCGTGAGGGGACTCCCTCCGGGCTTTTGGTTACGATAAAGGCGTGTGCCCGAAAAGAAAGTACATACTGCAATTGCCATAGCAGCCGCTGGAATGCCAAAACCTACTCCCCAACCCACATTGTTTTGTATATAAACCAAAATAGAGGCCGCAACTAGTGCGCCTATATTGATTGAGAAATAAAACCAGTTGAAGAAAGAACCCTTGTGTTTCTTCTCGGCCTCATCAGCATCGTCAAATTGATCGGCTCCATAGGATGAGACACAAGGCTTGATCCCTCCGGTCCCCAGGGCTATGAGATAGAGTGCTATAAAGCACACTGCACTTTGGATGTTCGTAGCATGGCAATTATCTTTCCCTGTACAGGTCGGCTTTAGTCCTGGGACTGATGCCGAGAGCGTGAGCAGAGTCATCCCCTGTGCATGATGGTATAATAAGTAAAGCTTGGTGAATCTCGATTGATGTAAAAGTGTGCTATTCGGTTCTGGTCAGTAAGCCAAATTTGCGAATGTTCAACTAAGAAATGTGGAACCCCTCATTTGTGAAGCACAAAATGCGCAGGTTGATTACAAGCACTCAGATGAGGATAAATGCGACTTACAAAAACATAGATAATCGAGAAGCATGCTATAGTCCAGTATCGCCCCAGATAGGCATCGGCAAAAAAAGCTCCAATCAAAGGAGTGATGTAGCATGTTCCTCCCCAGTTCGTGACATTGTTAGCAGCAGTTGCACTGTGTTGATTTAAGCGAATCTTGAAGTAAAGCACCAGATTGGTGCTCATGCCATAGTATGCCAGCCTTTCACAACATTCATTGCCTATTGATAAGACATGCATACCGTAAGCATCTTCTTTCTGTGAATAAGGTTCAGTTAAGCTCTCAAGGGAAGTGGTTGTGTGAAGTACCTAGAATAAAGGGGCAGGCCTTCCACGTTCCAGTTTTCTTTTTGTTGGCAGGGTCGCCTTTGTAGTCCACGGTTCCATCTTTCGTGTAAACGTCTTCTTCCCCCATGGCTTTTGGTGATTCTCGTCTCTGCTGTGATTCGTCTCAATTTCGATTCTGAACAAATGGTTGCGGAATTTATAATGTCTTCAGACTGCAGCAGAGAAGCATGATTCGCATAAAACCTTTCTGCATTCATTTATCTACTAAAGGCACGATCACTAATCTTCCACTTGTGAAAGAACAACAAATCAAGAACTGCTGTCACGTTTGCTATTTCAAACTTCACTAAGTGAACGAAAATTCGTGCTCCTTTTAAGGTGGATTCATGAAGTTAAAATTTATTCTTCTCCAGTCTACTACACCAGCTCAAATCTCCCTACATCTCGATTCTAATCTTCGAAATGGACCCACAAACGACACCATCTCTCATGAAACACACAGTAAAGTTCTTCATCTTTAGAGGCAGATCAGGAAGAACGCAAACAGTAATATCCACTTGGCCCAGCCAAACAATTAGAACGAACAGACTAATCCAAACATAGTCACGAGTTGAACCTGAATAAATAAACTGAGTAGAAGTACATAATACGACAAGAATCTCCAATACGTGAAAAGTACATAATACCACAAGAATCTCTAAGACCGATATCACAAATTCGCTGGCGAGGGAGAAACCGGGCTCGAATTGCTCGAAGTTAGCACCATAACTCCCGATGCTTGTGACTGGCATTTATGGCCGCATAAAGGGCCATATGAAGATCACACGCTCTAATTTGACTCTCTAAACATTGGCGATTTGACTAATGAAGCACAATCCAGTCAGCACAAGTTTGTTAGATCTCTTGCTATTCTGTCAAGAGTTAGCAGCGCGAAGGAACTTGCGTGTGAAGGCAAAAGTCGGCCAGTGAAGAGTGCCGCCCGCACAATTCATCCCGCTGATTCAATCACAAAAAGTGGCCGGGAAGTTGGAACGATCCACGAGTGTTCACAGGACCTAAAAGCTCGAGAACCGGGAAGTCAACCCATGAGGTTTGACTGACCATGACAAGCATAAGACAGCGCAGAGCTCATCGCCCACAGGACCCGCAACTCTCGACCGAACAGCTCACCGAAAAAGCGAGCAGCCAAAAAACGGAAGAAACCCGAAACGCTCGGCGAGGTCACCGTCTCGAGCTCAAAGCGAAACGGAGACAGAGCAGGACGCGGAGACCTCAAATCTTTACCTGCGGCGACGGCTTCGTCCCAATGCTCGGTGCTCTGAGAGAGAGACACGGGGGGAGAGAGAAAGAGAGGAATGCTTACGGGCGGCCGGCGATTCTCCCTGCGACGGAGAGAGTGAGGAAGACCGAGGACGAGGGAGGGAGCTTTTATAAGCTCGCCCGGCTTCCTCCTCGCGCTAATACAGACAAAAAGTCCAGCTTCGCTCCCCCAAGCAACGGCCTTTCCGCAATTATCTCTTGACTTCATCATTTCTTCCTTTCTTATTTCTTCTTATTATTATATATATTTTTCGCGAGTTACGAAATTAATAATAATAATAATAATAATATGGCCGATCCGATTTGGCCAATCGCTCTTGCATTGCGTCTGCGTGCCGTCGTCGGTCTCCGTTGACGACGCGACCATTAACTCAGCACTAAGCTTGGGATGACGACGGCGGACCTGTGAAACGGCTGTTTAGGGGTGAATCTTTTGGGCCGATACTGATTCCATATATTAAAGTATTAATACCAACTATTACTTTTTGTTTTCTGCATCGTGTGAACCCAAGAATTTGTGGGAGACTCGGGCGGCAGAAGATACCAATATATTCCGGTTGCCCCAATGTCGCCGTCATCATCTCGGATTCCATCACCCACGTCGCTTTCCTGCCAATGGAAAAGAGCTGCCCAAAGACAAGATGGGGATGCATTTCGATTCGTTCGACTCACCCGTCGATGTTTCGGATGGGGAGGGAAGGAAATCGCTCGGTTGGCCGATCCGATCGATGATGGTCCGGGAAGGGTTCCGCCCGCTCGAAAGGGCGGCGCGATGCGATTCGCGTCGCTGCTCGCGGTCGGCCCGCGAGTGCATGCGATTCACGTTCGGCGTATGACGGGAGAGACGGCAAGTGTGCGGAGGGAAACCATCGGGAAATGGGTACGAATCACCGGCTTGCGGAGGAGAATCGTCTCGTGCGACAAGGTCCGTATCGGCAGCGAAGCCTCGTTTGGGAGGAGGAGAGTGCGAAAACGGAGGGAGATGTCACGGAACTCCGAGATGGTCCATGAGAACGACGGAGGAGGGCGCACCAGACGACGAAGGAGCGGCCAGCGAAGCCTCCTTTGGATCGCGAAAGATTGGCTCCGACGAGGCGAGAGCGACGGACGAAGTCTCTCCACGGGCTTCTGTTCGCCCTCTCATCTGGTCCCTGTCAAATTAATAACGTGTTCAATCCGTATTTATCCCGGCCGCGAAATATTTCTTACCATGAAATCGTTTTTAGTTTTCATTTAGAGGAGACGGATTCTGTGGGGTAATCCGGACGAAGGAATCGATAGTTTTACTCTATATGAAACTGCACAGCTCGACGGCGCCGTTTTGAACGATACATATGAGCTATGCCGAAATTTAATCGACGACAAAGCCTGAGAACAGTCAAGACGTGGTGTCGGAATTCAATCGGCAACATGACACCAAGGATCGAAACACGCCGGAATTCGATCGAGATGCGAGCCTGGTAATTACGAGCGGTACGAAAAAAAAAACAATTAGCAAGATGATCGAAAGATAATAGATTTCTTTGTCTATGACGTTGGAAATTCTCCGAGTCATTTTCCAGCTTACTAACACCACAGTCGCGATTCGAACGGCTTTCACACTACAACATACATGGATTCATTCATTCATACAATGCGATCGATGGATGGATTTTTGTGATCAGGCTGGTCCCATCGTTCTTGTCTTGAACGCTCGACCTAGCAAAACGCCAAGAGCACCGGCGAAATTCGAGCTGGCGGCCACGACGTTGACGTGGGGGTCCGTTTCTCTCCTGTGGGCTCAGACCATCCTCGTTAGATAAAGAGCGACAAGAGAAAGATGTAATCTCAGATACTAATGGGGTTTAATCATCGGGCCTCTTCCCTTCAGAATCCCCAGACGAAGTCGATTGGGTTTGGGCTATGTGGCTTTGGGCTTTAGCCGGGACTCCATCTTTCTGGCTTTCCCGGCCCGTTTGGTTACGGTGATGGAATGAGGTCGTAAGGTGACACTGCTTGGTTTGAGTAATGCGATACCTATTACATCGTTTTGGTTTCGTGAATTACGTGCGCAAGAAGGAGAGGCTAGCATCGAATTTTCCGGAAATGTCTCCGGAATCGGAATCGGAATCGGAATCGGATTTGGAGGGGAGTGTACGATTCGCGAGTTTAATGCCCATGTATGTTATTAGATATATGGCTTATCATGCCGAATGTCTATTTATATTGTAGCAATTTATGCGTAATTTTAATGAAAAGTAAGCGCATAACATGCGATTGCGACGAAATAAATTATTGTATTACAGTTTTTTTTAGTCACTTTCATAAGCAATCTTGAGGACGATACGCAACTTTAATATATGAATGTCATATATTATGTGATAAACGAGTTTGGAATTTAAACTAAATGGTAATGTGATTAAATGAATTAAGTAGACATCATTGATTACATAATTAACAATATGTCAGGAGTAATATTCAAAAAACAACATGAGCATTTTTAGTAGTCTAATGCAGGGAACGATTAATGTTGTTATAATTATTATCTCATAAATATCGTTGAATATAACAAGAGCAATTATCGTCTATTACATCAATCGCTTAGCTACCGTTTTATGTTTTGTTTGTATGATTAAGTCGAGATACCTATAATCGGTATTGTCATCGTATTATCAATATAAACTCCAATGATAATAACTAATCTTGCATAGTTAGAGCGAGTATAAACATAAGACGCGGATATCCTGAAAAAAAATTATCAAAGTCTGGCAGTAATAGCTATTTCTTGAGGGAGGTCCATGCAGACAATAAGCTGTGACAAGGATTCCGATTTAGTAGACATTAGTGCAAGAAACTACTGTAGTAGCTACTGCAATCAAACGTGTTTAATTAATGATGATTCGTACATTATCGAATGCTTAGCCAAGTGGAACTTCAAAATGGAACTGCGAGTTGGAGCTGCTCCGCATCTGGTTAAGATTTGGGCTGGGCCTTGATTCGTGGAGGAGTCGGCCCGTGATACAATGATCCGAATTGTTATGCTCCTTGGAAGGAATGGGACGAGGTTGATTTGTCCGGAGATTGTTCGTGAAAGTCGATTATTCCAAGAGGGACATCCCTATTTTCTATGCCTTAACTTCTTGCAGATTATGAAGAAGGTATTTCTTGCAATAATCATATCATGTTAAAGTGTTGTGCGGTGAAACAAGTCAATGAAAAGTAAGTAATTTTAAAATTCAAGTGTCATGTAGGCTAATGAAAGCACATCATTCGACCGACGTAATTGATCAATTTCATCACGTTACCCGCACGAGCGTCGTCGAAAGCACCTTTCTAGGATGAAGATTAGACATCGAGGGGCACGCTTAACATATGCCGATGGGGAGATGGGGATAAAATTCTCTTTGTTTAAGCTTTCATGAATTTTTCGACAGTAGACTCGTGATTGGACAATGCACGTTACGATGTTAAATAGGTACTATGGTCTTATCTCAACTGGACATGATGTTGACGTCGGACTATTATAGCTAGACATCCACTTTCAAATCCCAAAAAAAAAAAAACATGTTGTATTTCGACCCGTCGATAATCATCACTTTGGATAACTATTATATTAAAAAAAAGAATCAACTTACGAAGCAGATTACCCTTAAAATTGCAGTCCCTTTCGCTTCTATTAATTATAACGCATTACGTATTCCCTATATATATATATATATTCATTTGCTATTATGATAATGTCAAGCTAATCCAAATCATTCATACCCCGACTTGCATTTGCTTGATGAAATGTACAAGTCTGGAGAAGGTGATCGTCACTTCACTTCAGACGCAATCACAAGCAACTCCCTCCTGCGGGACCGTAGCGTTATAAAAAAACTCGAAACTTTGCTTGCGATTCAAAGACACCGGTTCACAGTTTTAATGTGTTTTTTCTTCTTCCTCGAAACTGATGTTCTACGTGCTTTGATGATGATGATGATGTGCCATGTTGCTTAATTTAATTCAGAGTACACCTGTCTTTCCGTGACCCTCGTTCTTGGTGTTCTAAATCGGTAGTTTCTATTGGATTATGGAAAAATCATTTTACACGCTCGTCTCCGTTGGGAAAAACGAAGGTCAGCCGAAGTTGCATGGCGAAGATGCTTAGAGTTTCAAGCCACTCATCTTCTTCTTTTCTTAAACTTCAGACCATTCGAAAATTGAGAGTTCCTTATATGTATAGAGTACGTTAAATAAAACTAGCAAGACACCTGTGCATTACACGAGTCTAAAGTTACACTTATTATGTTATTCCGAATGTTGAGTAATCGATTTTTCTCAAGAAAAATAGCACGTGACAAATCATCACAAAATAATGTTCACGCCAATCAGATCCTTCATTGGAAAAAAAAAGGAGAGATACACCGTATTTTTCCCTATATGTAATACTTCTTACATTATTCGATTTCATAAGTGACATGTATAACAAGACGACGATAGTATGAAAACTCCCAAAATGCCTCTAAAATCATAATTAGAGGGAATACAATAATTACCGCTTTAATAGTTAATAGTGACTCATGAGTCTACTGTCCTCCATATAAACTACTAGCTTCGCTAAGCTTATCATCATATAAAATATTTATTCATAGTTTGGTAATTTATATGTTTTTTAAGTAAATATCATAGTATAATAATAACCATTTTGACAACTATCTTGAGTGTATCATATAAATTTAATGAGTAAAATTATATATATTTTTCATCATGATTGGAAGTTAAACATTCTAATAATATAATATGTAATTACATTATAATACAACTTGAGCATTAATTACTATGATTGGTAATTAATATCGTCATATCACGCATAACATATTGGGGTTCATAAAAATAGCGAGCAATCAATAGAATGATTATTGTCGTTTTATGAATTATTTTTGAAATTAGGAACTATCAAGATCACAAAGCTGCTATAACATCAATTTTTTGTAACTCTTATTCAATTTTTTTGTTTATTAATAGCATGTAATGTGATAAGCTCGACATAATTAGGATTGGTGTTATCATTGCATTATATAATTGGTAATCTGACATCGGCAGAGAAAAGAGTGGGAGCTGCTCCTCATCTGGCTGAGATTTGTTTTACACATCTTCTTGACATTTTATACGATGGCTTCATTATGTAGCAGCGACGCGTGGTGTCACCAGCCAATTAAAAAAAAAAGAGTGGTCCTAAGATTTTAAGCATCACGAAGGATGACACGAAGTATATCGCTTTGCAATGCGATTAGTTCAACTCATCACGTCAATCGTGCGACGGTCGTATGAAATACTTTTATTTAGAAAGTTAGATTATAGGCCAAGTGTTAACGAAGACAAATTACTACTGTGATGTTGTGATGTTAAACAGGAGTCTTTTCAAGAGATGTAGATCAGCAATGACATATGGTAATTGCAACCTTCCATACGTCAACAATCGAATGGTAAATATGGAAATTATTTATCGCACCGGAAGTTGACCTAATAAAAATATTTATTAACGAGTCTTCTCATTAGTCTCTCTTTTCATTATTATGATGTGAAGCTGCCTCACGGAGTATCTCATAATTACATGAATTATATTGACCGTGCGAAGTAGGAGTCGAAACCAATCGAGTTAGTCAAAAACGAGATTATTCGGGTAATTCTATGGACCATGTAAGACGGGAGTTGAATTCCACCATATACCTGTTTTATCGGCTATCTATTATAGAGAAAATTATTCAAAAAGTCATAAATCTATTGCGTTTTTGCCAATCTACTCCCAAATCTTGCGATATCGTCAATTTAGGCACAATCCTTTTCATTTTTTGTCAAGTGAGTCCATCTAATTTTTACTAGAAACAACGAACGTGGACTAGCCGGCGCTGATATGATCAATTTTTAGTAGTATTTTTCGAAGTATTTATTTATTTATTTTTCTTTTCAATTCCTTTTTCCTTTCTTTATTTTTTCTTCCCTTCTTCCTCAAGTTGGTTGCAAGGCCTCAGCGAGCAGCCGGAAGTGAGAGCCAGCAAAGGTTGGGCCTTGCTAATCTCACTCGCCCCTAAGGAAGCTCGCCCTTGACTTGAGGAAGAAGGGATGGAAAAAAAAAAAGAGAGAAACAAAGAAAAATTAGTAAAATTTTATAAAATTTTATTAACATCAATGCCAATCATGTCACATTAGCACCACTAGTTCACATGTGCAATTTCCAATTGAAATTGACATGATAGACTCAATTAACAAAATCTGTAAATATTTAGAATCTAATCGAATTTTTAAAAAAATAGAACTGAATTGGTAAAAATACAATAGATTTGGAATTTTTTTTAGACAATCTTCTTAATTTTTCTATCTTGAATTTCTAGATTACGCAACCTGGTTACTGTGCGTGGACCAACCGATCGTTCGAACATCGTAATCCATGAAGATGGGATGTCCATTATGAGCCGCCGCCGATGAATTTTCAAATGCCCAAGAGAGAAAACAAAAGACACATTCATCTTTGACTCGTCTACCCAGTAATGATCTGTTCAATCATCATCAAACGAGAAAAAAATTCGATTGCAAAGTAGATCACGTTTAAAATTTGCCGTCCTTTTCGCTCTTGCAAATTGCGACGCACGTCGTCTTCCCTAAAGTCCACTCTCAGCAAACATATATTATATCTTACGTATGTTCATTCATTTGTTTATACCAGTGACAAACTTATCCAATCATTACGAATTCAAACATTCATACCCCCGGCTCACGTTGCTTGATGAAATGCTCAAGTGCCAAGACGGGAGATTGTCAATTCACTTCATCCACAATCGCAAGCAAACTCCCCCATGCGTTACTCCCGCTCATGAAACCCGAAGCTTGCTTGTATTTCGAAGGCACCCATTGATTAGTTGAACCCTTTTTTTTTTTTTTTGTAAATCAGATGGTGCGCCATGTCGCTTATCAGAGAATGAAAACGTCTCTCCAAAAGAAAAAAAAAAGACGAGGTTGTCTGATCAATTGAGATCGAGGGTACACGTGTCCTTTCGAGATGCTTGCCGTCAGTTCCATTGGTTTTACACGTGGGTTTTATTGCATGGAAGAATCATTTTACACGTTCATCTCCTTCGGACAGAAAGAACGAGCATGCAAAAGTCGCGATGTCCAAGTCTCTCGAAGTTCCTTACGATGCAAGGGATGATGCGACTGCAGAGAGAAGATAACGGGGATCTGGGAAGTGTGGATATATTAAGTGCTTCCTTGTTGCTTAATCAAGCTTGAGAAAACTCATTTCTCTCTATCTCTTTTCTTGATTTACAATTTGTAATAAGGGATGTCCAGTAGCTTAGCTCGTGGATAATCTTGTTTATTGAGGACGGATTGCCGTCTCCCTTCGTCCTTCCTTCGTGCATCTGTAATTGGCAGTGTTCTGCTCGAATTGGATTCGAAAACGAAATATCTTCCGACGAAAGGCATGCATCAGTTTTTATTAGAGGAGGCACGTTACGTGGCGACTCCGGACAGAAAATAATCGACGATTTTACTTGCGATAGAACCATAGGTACACAAATCGTACTGAAATTTAAATCGGCAACGAAGCTTGTACAGTGGGTCCTCCTGTAGATGAATTTTGGTGTGTTTCTAGTGATTATGACATAATCGTGTCTGACCGGTTCTCCTAGGGCCATAGCCCTATTCCCTCGTCTTCGATTTCTTGTGTCCATGCTCTAATGATACCATGATCTTGTTTTCAAACGGTTTCTTCCTTAAAATAGAGGTTTTGATTGCTTCACGTCTTCATGGACTCCACTACTTCACCCACAATCTTTTCCTTATTTTCGTTTTTTTCTCTTTCCTCTCTCTTATATTATATTTTTTCTTATTACCATCCGTCACTCTTCGGTCAGCAAAGGTTGCTGATCAACAGTAAGAGCAAAGGTCAAGCAAGGCTGCCCCTCACTGCCATCACCGGGGGCCTCTAGTGAGGGTTGGGTTAGGATCCCCTTGCCGGATTTGGGGAGGCGCGCCCTTGCCCAACCCTCATTGGCAGCCTTGTGCAACCCTTGCTGTTTGTGACTAGGCAAGGGGCCTCATTGGCCTTGAGCCAAGATCCCCTTGCCAACCCTCACCAAAGGCTCGTGGCTTCCTGGCCATCGCCCTATTTAGTGACCTCTACCGGCTAGCAATTAGAAGAGGAAATAAGGAAAAATGAGAAAAAAGATAAGGGAAAAACTAATAAAAATCGAAAACATATATTTAAAAATTATATTAAAAAATCATGTCAATATTGGTTGCACCATGTCGGACAATTTCCGTCTATGTCAATAATTTCTAATCTTAATTGATCGACCCGACTAAATTGGTACCAATTTACAAAGATTTAGGTTTATATCAATCAAATGAAAGGTTCAGAACTAACCATACAAATGTAATAGATTTATAACTTTTTTTTTGTACTTTTCTCAATAATTATACCTAGCGTTCCAGCTATAGGATGACATAACTTTTTTTTAATTTATTAAACCATTCAAAAATTGAGAGTAAGTTATGTATAACTAATAACTAGTGAGATATTCTTATGTCGCGTGGGTCTAAAATTATATTTAATAACTAGTAAGATATTCTTATTTCGCGTGGGTCTAAAATTATATATTTTTTATATTATTGCGGATATTGGGCTACCGATTTCTGCAAAAAAAAAATTGTAACGGATTTTCTGTTAGAAAAAGGGAGAGGTGGGAAGAAGAGAAAGGGTATCTTTTAGACGGAATTTTTCCCTCTAAAGAAAATTTTTCATCCCGTGTTTAATGTGTAAAGTACAACTTAGGGACACAACTCACAAACAAAATTAACTTTGGATAATGTCCTTGTTTCTAATCCACCAATTAAGGGTATGATCGGAGGAAACTTACTCCAACAAATCTCTAATTACTAAGTTACAAGTTGTGGACATCCTCTATATTATCCATAATTAAGCTTGCATGTTGGTGGTGGCGTAGGGATGCTGTAGCCACGCCTTGTGCCCATCTCATATGGCCATTCTACTAATTGTTGGATTCGTCTCAGGCGTCCACCATATACTTTCACTCAAAAATAAACCCTCGCTTAGTCACCTCTCTCTCTCTCTCTCTCTCTCTCTCTCTCTCTCTCTCTCTCTCTCTCTCTCTCTCTCTCTCTCTCTCTCTCTCTCTCTCTCTCATATATGGCTTCCACAGCAAGTTGCCCCTCTCCTTGTTGCCGTCACCATTGAAGAGGACAAGGCAATGAAAGCAACTAGCCAAGATAGGATGCTCAAATTGAGCCCTACTGCCGAATCTCGGCTTGGTTCAACATCAGACCAGCGGAAGGGAGACTTTGGACGAGCAGTTCAGGTCATGTGTAATGACCAGGCTCTACGAGGGTGGGGAGCGCTAGCTAGGACCAAAAGGCTCGGGCAAGAAGGCGACTCTTAGCAAGACGTCTAAGATGATGAAGAAGGTAAGAATGAATCAAATTGCGCACAAAATAGAAGATAAGCATTCTTGAGATTTGTGTATGAAAAAAAGAATTAATTCACGGATGCAATTTTTTAGGTATCGACAATGCTTAACTTTGGTATTCCAAAATTAAGAGTGCTTAGGTGGGAACATTATTAGGATGGATAACCTCTTTGGAAAGTGTCACATATATGCCAAAGAACAAAACCATAAGGCACAGTTTAGGATGACAAAAACGGACACTAAGCCGTGTGCATTAATCCGAGATACAATAATACAATATCAGAGGGGGGCCCTTTCAGCAGATGTGAAGTCCAGCTATGATACACTTGAAAGTTGTTGGTTTGATAATGACTTGGCCCTACGAGGGACGAGGAGTGATTGCTAGGACTAAAGGGCTCAAATAAAAAGTGGCTCTTAGTGGACTTTCAAGATAGTTTTAATGGCCCAAGTATGAAACGAATCAAGCACCAAACAAGAGGAGAGAATTGCTGAAATTTACGTGGGAAAACTGAAATTAACTTGCAAAAGTACCCTTTGACATGATGGCAATGCTTAATTTTGGAATTGTTGGGATGGGTGATCTTATGGGAAAGTGTCTACCTATACGTTAAAGAAGAAAACCGTGAGGCTCAATATGAGATGAGCCAAAGTGGACAATATCTCGAGTGAACTAGTAAAAAATCACATCATGACTGTTGAGATTTAGGGTGGCGATGGTGAGCTAATTAAGAGAGAGAAAGAGGCATGAAGAGAGAGAGAGAGAGAGAGAGAGAGATAGAGATTAGGGTGTTTGATTTGTGACTCTGTGGCATGCGGCGTGGATCTCCAACCACTAAAAAAAAATGAATTCGGTCGATGAATGTAAAGTGTGGAAACGCAGGGCTTGTGGATCTATGAGTAATATAAGTTGTAAATAATCAATCAAAAATAAGATCAATAAAGTTTCCTCTAATTGGCCAATTACAAATCATGGAGATAGCGATAAAGGACCGTTCCTCGCAACAATGATAAAGAACTCTGTTCTTCACGATCAAGATTCACGAAATGTATATTGTCGCACATCACACGACATTCGATCCGCGGACTCCCCTCTTTGTCTTAGGAGCGCCCGGGGCAACAGAAAGCTTCTTCTTCATCCCTTCATCATCCATCCATAGAACGACAAAGAACAAGGGAAAACTGCAGAGTCGTGGCTTCTGCACGTCATGGCTTTCTTGTCCCTCTCTTCTTTGTCGAAAGATATATTCGAAATCACTACGTTGTTGATGGGGAAATCGGACCTTAATTAAATTGCTGCCAGTCTGTGACCAATCCCAGGAGGAGGAGTTGGGAATCGGCCAATGCTAGAGGTTGAATTGCATGGGCTAAGCTGTTCCCCACACTCTCATCTCATACTTTTACTGTGCGAGGAAATTGACCCAAACTCAACTTGCGCAATCAGACGATCTATGTAAATCCAAAAAAAAGAAAAAAAATCAGACGATCTATGACAAGCACTTCTCAACTACACAAGGAGTCGGGTCAACATCTAATATCTAATCTCTCTTTTTATGTTTCTTAGTAACCATCCCATTACTTAACCAAGCTCGGTTCATCATCCGAGGGTCGACACGGCCAACTTGCACGGTTACTTTGGGATAAAGTGACAGTCTGTGATTTTGGAAAAATAACCTAGTCAAGATTATGGCTATTACCTTAGCCGCTGGCGTTGGCTCAGCGATTAGAGATAGATTCGAACGCCTTCATACTTGGATTGCTCATCTCGATCTTCTGATATTGAATCCAATTATCTAGGTTTATAAGTGTACCGCGACTTTGCGATTCTCTAAATTGTAGTAGACCTTTTTGTTATCAAGAAAACTCGACAATCACATTCAATATTATCCCTCTATGAACTGTGGAGCTAAAAGAACATTTAATGGAAAAAAAATGTTGTTCTCTATGAACTTAGATCACATGGCTTCTAAAGGGTAACAATTGCCATTTAAGTCCTAAACCTTTTGCGACTTTACCGATTTAGTCATAAACCTTTTTTTTCTGCCAAATAAGTCATAAACATTTTGTAACTTTGTCGATTAAATCTTTCCAATGGATTTTAACCGGAAAAAACTTACGTGATGACAACGTGGCGAAACAATGTCATTTTGCCATAAAAATTCGTCCTTCTTCACCTCTTGCCATCTGACCACCGAAGAAAAGCCCCAAATTCACCGAACAACCCTAAATTCGTTCTTCTACCCAAAAGAAATCCGCATCGTTCTCAACTAACAATATCTTGCCTTTGGCCCAATGTCAGTCTCTTGACTTTTCTCCTCACTCCCCGAAAGCGGTATGAGCAGCTGGAGGGGTCTCTCTGAATTCCTTAGCCGCTTCTTTAGCCCGACAGGGAACGACCCGTGATTCTTCATCCTTAGAGTATCAGTTCTTGGGCAAGTTGAAATCCTCGAAACTTGACGCTACTGGTGCCTGACAACTCCCGAGCTTAGATTTTTTTTTCCTAAGGCAATTTTGACCATGGTTTTGTGAATATCGAGTTTCTTTTTCTTTTTTTATGGCTTTGGCACGAGATAACTTGAACTGTCGATTCTAATTGGTTGACTATTTTATAAGTATAGCAACACTTAAGGACTCGCACCGAGTCATGAGTCACGTATTAAACATTTAGATGGCTAGCTAGTCGAGGATTAATTTAACATCTTCCATTGACACATATAATAAGGAACTGCAAGCTTTAGATTCGAATCACAACTAATGAAATCTTTGTCAATCAGTCGAATACTTAATCCAACCTCTCTGATACTCATCGCAGTTTGGACCTTGTGTGATAGAAAGATTCAATGCCAATCATGGGCGTCATGATTGATTCCAATCTCAACCTAATTAGTGACAACACCAACGGCTACTTGTATGTTCTAGTGTGCAGCGATGGAAACAAAATCTAAGTGACGCTGGCTCCATGGAGCTGGTAGGAAAGAAAAAACAAGAAAACTGCTTGGAGAGTGGTTAAAGTTGGATGGGATTCGGGTGTACTTCAGCCAATGAGGGTAGACCAACCGACGTAGGGTTCTTCCCTACCGAGTCAATGTAGCTTAACATTAATAGCTTTAGTTACTAGCTGAATTGAAAAAGAGAGAGACCAGTTACTTCTTTTGTTTTCTTGTTCTTTTTCTTTCGCGTGTTTTTTGCTCCCCTAAAGGTCGTCTGTTTGATGGATAACTAAACCTATTCGTGTCGTACGTGTAAAAGAAACCAAAGAAGGTTCTGGCTTCTAGTGAGAAGCAAAGGAATATCCACAATATTTCAAGCATAATATATGTCTTTTTGGTTCAAATTATAAGTAAAAACGACATGACAAAATAGTGAAGAGAGGACGAGGACTTGGTTATAAAGTCTTGGGTTGACGGTCACAACCTGCTCTCCAAGAAGAAGAGGAGGAGCAAAAGATTATCTCTCGCCAACAGATATACAGAGAGAGAGAGAGAGAGAGAGAGAGAGAGAGAGAGAGAGAGAGAGAGAGATGACGCCATGGATGAGAGTTTTGCTTGCAGCTTGGTTATTTACGACGCATGTGGAGGGGATGGTCCGACACTACAAGTTCAATGTGAGTAAATCTTCTCATTGTTCTCGTCATTATATCTGCATGACCCACGAATTGGACCGTACGTGTCTTGTTTTTTGCATCTCTCCTCCTCCTCTTCTTGTTCGACTACTTATCTAGACATTAATGCAGGGCAACCTGTTCTAGACCCTAACCACTTTTTTATTACAAAGGGAAGCAGAAAAAGGTTTTAAACTCAAAAAGGTGGACTCAGGCATTCCGGTGCTGTTGAAATTGAGCTGAAACATGAGAAGAGTTCACCGTTTCAGCATGCAACCATTTTCCTGCATACTTAGCTGCCCAGCAAGTCCCTTGTGATAAGGAGTCTTTGGACTCGCATGAACACGGTCACGCATTAGATTATTTAGGCCCGGTAGGCGTATGAGCTTTCATGCGCGCAACTATTCTCTCCATTGTTTTCATATCGAGCTGAGCTCTTTCCTGTTCATCTCTTCGTAGAATCTCACGGTATATCCAAAACTTTTCTTTATCTTAGACCAATTCATTTGCTGGAGAATCGCATTCCCTCTTCGCACCTTGTGCCCTCGGATTTTCCTCATGCCCATTCCGCACGCCAACCTCGTCTGTGGTCCAGCTGAAACTGATGGATTAACGGCCAACATATATTACTCCCAAGTTAACACATCAGCAATTTAGCCTACACGTGTCTGGGAAGACCGCAACGGGGTTTAAAAATTATTTGATGTTAATGGAATCTTGAGACGCCCTTTATTGCATGCTAACCATCCTTTAAATTAAACTTTATATTCAATCTGCGGAGGCATCCGGGATAGATCAGACGGTTGATGTTTCGAAGTGCATGCATAAGCCTGCTGAAAACAAGTAAGCGCGTCGGCATATCGTTTTCAAGCCCATGTTCGATTAGGGTTTGCATGGCATGACAACTGGAATGATTTTGATTGCAAGGTTGAGGAAAGAAATTTGAAGCGTCTTGCTATATACTATTTTTGTTGCATGTTGATGTATAGACGTCAAGAGTTGCATATGTGTTTCGTTGCTTGAGACGGTGGACATGGATTTGATATAAATATTGCCGAAACACACCACACACCCATGTTTTCGTGCACTAGTCTAGTGCCAACCATATTATATATCAACCCTCTATGTTGAATATATCGAAAAATTAACAATTTAGGTGTCTATTCGTTCCGTGATCGATTGTGAGATGGATCTCACCAAGCGATATTAATCTATTGACTCGTGCCAAGAATCCTAATAGTCTTCTTTTCTTGTTGAATCAGTGGAGTCTAGTGCCGACTTCATAGTAAAAAGTTTCCACCTAAAAGGTCACAATCTTACGGTATGACACGAATTATATTTTGAGTAATGGAGTCTTAACATAATTGGTGGAAGTGTTGTTGGATTTCATTTGTCCGTGCCATGAAGTCTTACCCATGATTTTGGATTTCTCATGAAGATGTGGCCTCTCTCTCTCTCTCTCTCTCTCTCTCTCTCTCTCTCTCTCTCTCTCTCACACACACACACACACACACACACACACATATTTACACTATCTAGAAACTTATAAGTTGGGAACTTAAACATTCTTTCTCCAAAAAAAGGGCGGCCTTCACCATAAGAAACAGTTGATTTCCAAACACTTCACAGGGTATGCTCACGGAATAGACCAACTCGGCCTCTTTTCCCTCGATTACTTGCCTAGCGATCAAAAAGTCTACGTTGATAAAAAGGCAAAAAAATCAAAATCGAACGTCTATATCAGAGTCTCGAACGCTTCGTGGTGATTTTAAGGTTAGAGAACCTCGTCCCTTAATTCCACTCCACGAAATGCTAAATTACCTAAGGAAAAGTTAACAGCTACATACGGCAAATAAAGAAGCGCACTTCAGTGACAAGTCCACGTCGCATTAGGTTGAAGGTTTTTCCTCATGTTGTTCTCTCGCGCGACGTCAGCGTTCATCCAGAAATTGCCAAAAAGGCTTCGGTAACGTGCGGTTGGCTGTTTTGGTACAACATAGGTGGTGGTGAAAAGGACCAGCAGATTGTGCAGCACGAAGCCCATCGTGACGGTCAACGGGCGATTCCCGGGTCCAACCATCTACGCCCGGGAAGAGGACCGGGTGGTGGTCAAAGTGGTCAACCACGTCAACTACAACGTTACCATTCACTGGTACGTTCGATCTAAATTAATTGTGATTAGTCAGATTCGAGCTTGATCATCTTGATCTTCTAATCCGACTGACCTCCCGATTCCGAATTCGCCGGAGGTGGGCTTTGGATTTGGGCGAGAAAATAGACGAAAGTCGTGCGATTGTAATGAATTAGGCGGGAAAAATACTTCTTGTTTTCAATGGACAATTGGCGGGATCCGAAACACGCTGTCTTATAAACTGAGCGTCGATCTTGATGCATAGGCACGGAGTCCGGCAACTGAGGACGGCTTGGGCGGACGGACCGGCCTACATAACGCAGTGCCCTATCCAGCCGGGACAAGTTTACACTTACAACTTCACCGTCGCCGGCCAAAGGGGCACGCTCCTCTGGCACGCCCACATCCTGTGGCTGAGAGCCACCCTTCACGGCGCCCTGGTCATCTTGCCCAAGCGAGGAGTTCCCTATCCATTCCCCAAACCCCACCATGAGAAGGTGATCGTATTAGGTGAGTCCAGACATCTTCCGGTTCCGAAGCGCTTCGGGAGATTGATAGAGATTCGACTCGAATGACATGCGTGGTTTTGGCAGCGGAATGGTGGAAGTCGGACGTGGAAGCGGTGATCGATGAGGCTATGAAATCTGGAGGAGCGCCCAATGTCTCCGATGCTCACACCATCAATAGCCATCCGGGACCAGTCCCTGGTTGTCCCACGGGTATTAAGAACGAAGAATAATGTTGTGGTCGGAAAATTATTTTGATACAAGGAAAGTCCGTGGCCGGTGACGGCGAAATCTGACCGGTTTCGATCATGCGCAGGTGGTTACCAATTGGCAGTCCGACCGGGCAAGACTTACATGCTGCGGATCATTAACGCTGCGCTCAATGAAGAGCTCTTCTTCAAGATCGCCTGCCACGAGCTCACGGTGGTCGAGGTCGACGCCTCCTACGTCAAGCCCTTACGCACCGACGCCATCCTCGTCGGCCCAGGCCAAACCACCGCCGTCCTCGTTACGGCCAACCACACCACCGGCAAGTACCTGATCGCCGTCTCCCCCTTCATGGACGCCCCCATCGCCGTCGACAACGTGACCGCCACCGCGACGCTGCGCTACCCCGGCACGCCGGAGGCTTCCCCGGCGGTGCCCACCGCAACTCCGCCGGAGAACGCCACGTGGGTGGCCGAGAGATTCGTTGGCTCTCTCAGGAGCCTTAACACGAACGCCTACCCGGCGCGAGTCCCGCTCGAGATCGACCATTCCCTGTTCTTCACCGTCGGCGTCGGGATCAATCCCTGCCCGACCTGCCCGAGCGGCATACGGGTCGTGGCCGACTTCAACAACATCACCTTCGTCATGCCCAAGATCGCGCTTTTATCGGCGCATTACTACAAAATGGCCGGCGTCTTCACCGACGATTTCCCCGCGAAGCCACCCATAGAGTTCGACTACACCGGGAAGCAGCCGGCGAACTTGAACACCATGAGCGGGACGAGGCTTTACAGGCTCCCGTACAATTCGACAGTCCAGCTGGTCCTGCAAGACACGGGGATGATCGCGCCGGAGAGCCACCCGATCCACCTCCACGGGTACAATTTCTTCGCGGTGGGAAGAGGGTTGGGGAATTTCGATCCGGTCAAGGACCCGAGGCAGTTCAACCTCGTGGACCCGGTGGAGCGGAACACCATCGGAGTCCCGTCCGGTGGGTGGGCTGCCATAAGGTTCAAGGCCGACAATCCAGGTAAGCTCGCAATCTTACACAGAGAAAGGCATGCTAGTTGCTCTGTTCTGTTCCACTTTTCCTTTCCTTTCCTTAATTCGAATTTCACGGTTTTGCTATATATATAAAGCTCTCCAAATTTTCCCGACGCTCAATTCTTGATACGTTTTCTTCTCTGGCTCGGTATGCATTTGCATTTCCTTGTTTTACATCGAATGAATGAAGTGATTATATCCATCTTTCTTCTTGTTGCAGGGGTTTGGTTCATGCACTGTCACCTGGAAGTGCACACGACGTGGGGACTCAAGATGGCATTCGTCGTCGACGATGGGGAAGGCCCCGACCAGTCCCTCCTGCCACCACCAAGTGATCTCCCCAAGTGTTGAAACAGTCTTGAGCGGGGCGGGGGACCGAACAGGATTTTGAGTGCGAGGAGAGGAACGAGGAGTGAAAACCACGGCCAAAACACACGCCCAACAGAAGAAGACAGAGGCGAGAACCAACGTTAGACACAATTGTAATTGGACTGATGTAGGCCAGTGTAAAAAACATTGGCGAGCACATAGATTTTTCAAGAGGTAGACCAAGCTGCTTATGCTTTGTCCGATTCATCGCATCCCTTTAGCTCAACCAAGGTTCACTTGATAGTCGACAACGCCTGAAAATTCTAGTAAAGAACGAGTTGGATGTCGTCAACGTTTCGCAGTACATCCCTTTGGAGCTCCCCAAATTAGAGATCGAATTCCTTGTTGGGAAATTAAAAGGGTTGACTCGACATATTCGGGTCGGATGTGAACGAGGGGCCGGTCTTCTGACAAACTTTTTAGCCTTCCCTAGACAAAACCGATGTAATCATCCGCCGACGGCCAGTCCACAACTGGGCTTGGAGATTGGGCCAGTTGGGCCTGGAAGAAACGTGGAATCTCTTGGGTTCTTTTGGGCACGAGCCCACTTTCTCAATGTCAATTGGCTACAAAATCAAGAGCTGTGAGTTGTCCACGGAGTTGCCGGACATTCGGCCTGGTGGGTTGGGTCAGGGTTCGGGTTCGACCCTCGGCAAATGGACCGCATCGTGGTGCAATAGCCATCCAGCAAAAAACAAAAGGTAACTTTCACCCGATTTGACCATATCGATCTATTTTTGACTACCATTACATATTACGTCACTTAAAATGGACAATCCAACAAATCCTTCTAAGCATATGCACTTTGAAGATATCAACATGAAACTTCAGAAAGAAAACATGCATTTCTAATCTAATTTAGGCTACAGAACAAAAAAAAAAACTTGAACAGGAGTCCTATTACTTGATTTGACTAGGCGTGGCCAAATAATATACATCTATGTAGTTTTCATAAGAAAAAGTGATTAAAAAATTTAAAATGTGTCGCAGTTCAATTTATCAAACTGACCAAATCCATATCTTTTGTACTACTCACAGCAAGTGACGTATTACGTTCCATTTTCCACAATTCGATAAGCGATAGATATCATTGTTGTATTCTCGATATCGAGTGTCAAAACCATTAGGACTATCTCCACGTATGGCCAAAAGAAAAAGGGTAATAAAGAGTTGCCGAATTTGATTGAATTTTAGCTAAGTTTTTTTTTTACTAACTCTTTTTGGAAGAAGGATGGAATATGCTTGCCGTCATTTCCATATCAAATTTCAACCTTCACCAGTTCACTTGACTCCACTTGATACAATTCCGGTTCCTATAGCATGGAAATCTCAGAATTCCTCGATTCAATTGATCCTACTCTTTTTTTAATTATTAATATATGGTCAAACTACGCTCTTTTTGTATTTGTTTTTCCTTGGGGAAATTATCTCAAGTTTGATTCTCACCAAGGATGTGGTCTCCATCTTGCTTTTGTCATTCTTTCTCTTTTCTAATTCCCCATTATTGTAAAAAAAAAAATTCCCCTTAAATCGCCAATGATTCATCAGGACCTACGAATGGCAGAAAGAGACGGGAGGATCTGGCTATGGACGCATTGATGAGAATCCCTAACAATCTTTCCTTAAATGGAAATTGGTCGAAGTTGGTGCCAATCTATTTTAAGTAATAATTAAACGGACAGTAATAAAAAGCAATTTCCATGTCCACGCGTCGCAGTGTCAGTGGGTAAAGCGTCTTGTCTTTTCCAACCCACCACCGCCCTCCAACGCTTTGGCTCCTCGGCCCTGTGAAGGGTCAAAATTACAATTTCCTCCTTTTGTTGTAAAGAATGGAGTGAAAAAAAAAACACACACACATTTGAAAAATAGGAACAAAACGTGGCACGCTTTTCAGTTTGGGGACAGCACGACACCAAAGATCAGGCGATTAGAGAGAGCTTTGGCCGAGGACTCCGCACTAATCCGCACTTTTCGGAGGTGCTCTTTGAACTTTCTTACCCTGAACCTCGGAGCATGTTAGGATGATTAAGCTGACGTAAATGAATGGAGAGACAAAAAAGCGAATCAGGTAGTTATGTTAGTTAAGAGTTTATCCTTAAAATCCACAGTTAATAACGTTTTAAGTGAGAGATCATGGTGTTTGAGTCCTATGTTAATCTCTCCCGAGGTATAGGGGACGACCCTTCGGTGCCGTCTAGGCACGGGAAGCCCGTGATGAAGTTCTCGATTATCAAACAAAAAAAAAAAGACTCATGGTTGCAAAAGTTAGATCAAGGAGGCACCCGAGTGTCCTCGATCAATATTTACTTGGATCTCGTCCATCCATGGCTATTGGAGATGTGATACGATTACATCTTTGATATCTAATAAGAATATGGTCTAATAGATCGAGATATCGAGTAATTGGATCATTAATATCTTATCATAATATATATGTATATATATGTATATATGTATATAGCATTGGGCTCATTTTTACCAAAGAGATCCCTAATTTTGTATCCAATTTGATTATGCTCCGAACTTTTTTTACCTAAAAGTAAATCATTAACTTTTGCTCTTATTCTAAATCTGTCCACGCATCAAAAAGTCAGCCAGCGGTATCACTAAAATCATCTACATCAGGAAGCTGCTGTAATTCGATATGAAGTCGAGACTATTGATGAAAACGCAAATCTAATAATAAACCTCCAAAAAATCTTGATGTCGACAGTTCTCCCCTTTGAACTAGCCAAAAATAAATCGTTTGAGTCCAGAATATTAATAAGGGATTACGTCCTTTCAAATATATTTCACAAGGACGACCGGACGTCAAATACATATATAATATTATACGTCGCACTTAAAGAGCCATAAAATAGCAACACAGTCATAAATCAATCGTATCCTCCATTGGAACATGAGGAAGGAACTTTTAAATACTTAATCTACTAATCGGATTCTGTCTTACCATCCTTTGTCAAGATTGAAAGCTGCCTAAACCACATGAATGTTAATGTACGAGTAGAATTTTTCCATGGTAGATAAGTGATCCTAAACTATACTCATTGCAACACATTAAAATTCCAAACTATTATCTGTGATGCAAAAAACCAAATTTATATCTACGTGACACAATTGTCATAAACTTATTACCGTGACATAAAAAATCTCAAGTTTTTATTTTCGACACATTTATCCCTCAAATTTAGTGCCCCATAAACTGTTTTGAATTTTTTGTATCACAATACAAAAAAGGATGGTATAATTTCTATCACGCATGCATAAATTTTGTGTTTTTTTATTGTGTTGCAAGAAAATATTTGAAGTAAATGTATCACAAAATCATAAGGTTTGAGATTTATGCGACACAAACAATAATTTAAGATAATGTGTTATAATGAGCTAAATTTGATTTTGCGGCTTTTTTCCCATGATTAAATAGGAAGAAGATATATTTTAACGAGCTATTATTCCAAAATAAAAAAATGAAAATAATGGCAACAGTCTAAACAACATATGGTTGGACGGAGAGAGTATGATTAGAGTAGAGCATCTTTTTCGCACTGCTTAAAGGCTGAAGTGACTTGAGGCTAAAAGCAAGAGTGGATGATGGATTTAGACGCATCGAATTGATGGGTCAAATTTAAAACAATTCCATCTAGATCGAGAAATTTAATTAAACAATAATCTAATGACACAATTCATCTTAGAATCGACTCGACTGGATCCATATTGATCAAATACTTTAATATTTAATAAAAATCTTAAGAAAATCAATACTTAAAACGAGGAGAGAGCGCGGAACAAGTCAAAAAGCAAAGAACGAGTCATAAAGGTAGATCGAGTCTAAATAAATCGCGAACCTACTTAACATCTTACATAATTTTTTGTTCTATCAATCCGAACTCGTTTATCTATTTATCGAATAAAACTAATTCTCGCAACAACTCGGTCATCACACATGGGCAATGAAAATGAGTTTATGACGTATTTCGATAGGTCTGGATGGAATCCCTTCTCCGGGATTCGCTCCATGCATGTATAATAACGCAAAAGAGACGAATTGCCCGATTGACAAGGACGCACCTCGGACGGTGTCGCGGTGGAGTGTCCAATGGCGCAATTAAAGAAAAGAAAGCGGCATTAAAGCTTAATTACTATCTAGGACATTGAAGGGCCACGTGTCGCGTGCCCAGTTGAGCTCCGGTGGCCCCACAGCACGTCCCCACTGATCTTATTATTCTCTAATCATCTCAATTAGAGAGCTTTGGTCGTCCCTATTAACCAAGTAATTAACCCGGGGGCTAAGCCTAGGGGTGGCTATAGGTCACAAGGACCTCGCGTGCGGCCAACGAAGCAAAAAGGGTTTCTTCAGCTCCACGCATGTGAGTGGGCAGAGAGAGAGAGAGAGAGAGAACTCAAAGACGCGGGTCGATATTTTCGATACCGAAGTTGCCCTCGTCGTGTCCTAAGCTCGACCATGATTAGGGCTTCATAATCTACGACACGATCCATGATCCGTTGAAGTTTGTTCTCGATCCAAGATGCCCGTATCGGCGGGAATTTTCGATGCCGAAGTTTATCCATGGCTCGACCAAGATTAGGTTTTGACAATGTTACGGCACGATCGATCCGTTAGAGCTTGTCTCATCCAAGGTGTCCCTGTCATTACGTGCCGGCTCGTTTATAGAGAAGAGTAGAGGAATTACATCTCAGTTATCTCTTTCGATAAATTTTAAACATAATTTGGCGGCGCAATACGCTTAGTTTATTAGGTTGAGACAAGTAATGAGTTGTCGCGGCTAATAATACCTCCAAAACAATCATCAAGCATTCATGAATACTAGAATCGTTATATTTTCGAAAGGAAAATACAAAGGTACCGTATGTAAGGAAAATACAAGTGCTACGATACGCCACGATAAAAATACATAGTGCCACGGGCTGCAAAAACTAATAATTGAAGAAGGGCACTTCCAGAATACAAAGATCTCGCGACATTACAGTACGACGTCGTGCGCATACATAAGAGAAGTTCCTAGAAAAATGCAAAATCATTTCATAAGAGTGTGAACTTCTCAAATTTAAAAATAAAAATAAGAATAAAAACAGAGCGTGAATTGTATTTTATTTTATTTTGTTATCCCTTTTTTTTTTTTTCTTTCGGGGCGCGTGAAGCGTGGAAGAGTGACCGACGGAGGCGGGCGCGGGGGGAGCCCCCCGGGAGGTCGTTAGATTTCCGAGGGGAAGGAGAGGAGCGGGGAGCAGTTGGTCACATCACGAGGGCGGTGGGGCCCGATCCTTTCGTTCCTTTTTTCCGTTTTTCCCCCCCCCCCCCTTTTTGAGTAGCCATGCCACCAAGCGTCGCCAACTCGCAACGCCCCGCGCGTGATAAACACTTTCCATGTGCTCCGTTCACACCGCCCTCGCAAGACCCCAAACTTGTCACCATCCATTGTCATTCAAGAAAAGAATGCACGTATTTATCTCGAAATTTTCCATGCCACATAAAAAATCAAAATTTTACATTCATATGATATATTTATCTCAAATTCACACTTCTATTGAAATAAATATGTCACAACGATATAACATTTTAGAATTTTTAACATCATAATGGTATAAGTTCGTGATTAATATGTCACGGTAAGCATGTTTTTTTTTACCGAAAAGAAAGAAATGGTTCTTCATGTGGAGTTTAGATGTGCCTCTAGCCTCCGGCATATTGTTTCCTTGGTAAAAAAGGTTTTGTCGACTGCACGGCTCGATTTAGGAGAAATAAGTACCGGTACTGATAGCCACGATGGGAGCAAATAATTTCGTGTTGATGGTGAGCCCGAGTAGGGTTGCCTACCTACGTGTTCCATTTCTCTCTTCTTCTCTTTTTGTATCGTTATAATTTCGCGTCGAGAATATATATTTTCGCCTTTTTAAGACTACTGAGGGAAAATGAAGATTAGGACAGACCAGCCTTAAAACTTCGGATGCATGTTGTGCATCGAGGCATCTCAAGTTTTTATTTTTATTTTTCCAGATCACGGTAATATTCGCATTTTAAAATCCAATCAAAATTTCATTTATTTTTAAAAACAGTTGAGCCTTTTTTCTTTTACGGAGAAAATAACAAGGTGGCCACGCTGGCCTTCTACTGCATGACGTCTCGTGACGCGCAAATACTCGCCCTTTTTGACTGGTCCATGTGACTGATGGGATGGGATGGGATGGGGATGCTCGTCCCCGCGCTTGCTTCCTGAAAATAAAAAATTTAAAAAGTCTTGAAAAGCATTTATTATAAATTTATAAAAATTTAACTATACAAAAAAGGAAAAAATGTTTAATTATACATAAAACGAAAAAAAATTAGAGACTGTCGACTCGAAGACTTCCTGTGCCCTTATGTATTAAATTCCGCTAAAATCAAGCCGGAATTGGTGTGAGATTGGTGAAAAGTACTGGCTTAAGAATAAGAGTTGTTTTGTTTAGATTTCATTGATGGCGTGCAAATTAGGACGAGTTACGTTCGTTTTTGGAATATGGTAAATTTGTAGAGTTCACAAGATATTTTGTATCCCGTCTCAACTTTTATTGCCGCGGTCACTATTAATCGAATCTCTGATCTTTGAAATGGGAAGAGAATATATCCATGCATCAATGAATTGCGGTTTAAAATGCATCATTCAATCCAAGCTATTTGAATGTGAACCGCGTTGAAGAACGGGACTCGTGTTACATTTTCCAATATATGCTGCATACCCGTATGGTTAAAACATTGAAAGTACAAATTATTTTTCTCTCAACGCAGTAGTAAACGAGATCACACGTAAAGATTTAATAGTTTACATTGCCATGCGACGCTTATTCGGATAAGACGATAAAATCTGTATTTGCTTATGTATGGAATCATAACGTACTTTATTGAATCTTTCGGTTCGATTTTCGTTTTGGGTCTTATCCAATTTAAAACTCCAAATCCTCGATTTAACAACTGTGTTCTAGATAATGGAAAGGAAAATTCCCTCTACAACTGCGCAAATTTTGTTTTTTTGGGAAAACTAATGATAATAATAATAAAAAGGCAAGAAGAAGCGCAGGAGTTGGTAGTGGGCTCTTGGGCCAGGCTACAAGTTTAATGAGGGGAGGGGGGGGGCTCACTCTCTCTCTCTGTCTGTCTGTCTAGCTTATTCCCATTTAGGATGTTATCTTCTACGCCGTGCCCCATGTCGCGGATCCGACGTGGACGCTCCTCATTGGCTGGGCCGAACGCTTTCTTGGCCACTCCCACGCCCCAACCAGGCGGCAACTGCCCCTTGCCGCCACGAGTATCCAATGGCGCTCCGCCAGGTGTCGATGTCTGCACTCAACCGAATCGATCCGAACTCCCTCCGGTTGGCGGCCCCCCGTCGACAATAATATGGGGGGGAGCGCCGGGGCCCCCAACCCACACCCCCCCGCCACCCGGAAGTGAATCTCAGCCGTTGATGGGGACCCGAATCTTTTCGGCGGCTATCGAGGAGCGGTCGGGATCGGAGGGGAGTACAGACTTGGCCTCCAATGATGTGATCCTTACCGAATCACCTCCCCCCCCCCCGGGCCCCCCCCCCCCCCCTTCCCTTCCCTTCCCTTAACTTAAGGAATATCATTAAAAAAAGGAATTAAGGAAAAGATTGTCTGAATATAATAAGGCGGCATGCTAATCTGGTCGGTAATTGAAGTGCGGAGCCATAGAAATGGAATGAAGGTGGACTTTCTGATCCAAATTTTTCGTTTCGTGGAACGGTACGGACAAATTGGGTTTTTTTTTTTTTTTGGGGGGGGGGGGGGGGGGGGGGGGGCGGGGGGTTGTTTAGGCATTTTGCTTTTGCCCCTCCCCCCGCGTTGACTGGTGCTCATCTCCATCATTGCTGGCGGCCTTCTTCTCCTTCAACTCCTCCTTCCTTTCTTTTTTATGGAGCAATAATACTAGATGCATCGACAAACTTCGGTTACGATGTTCCACCCCCCGTTTGTTTAGTGAAAAATCGAGGAGTTGAAAAATGTGTTTTGTTTTCATGATGTCTCGAGTTGAACGGTCGATTGCGATTACGTATTTGGTGCCGCTCGCCGCCTTTTTATTTATGTCTTACCTAATCTATCGGATAGGAGCTTGTATTTTAGCTAATTAAAGTGAGATTCCTCGTTACCAAAAATAATAATAAAGCGAAGGCCGACATAGAGCTTGTTGGCAATTTTCGAAGAATTACGTGCTCGACACTGGTAGCAATCATAGGCCTCCGGACGTGCCCGAGCAAAATGGCTTGTTGACCCTGAATAGCAATTAGGGACGGGTCATGATGTGGCTATCGAATTAGATGTCTAGTTGATCCTTTCGGGTTCGATCCGATACCGGACTGACTCAGTAAATCTGTACATATAATCTACCTGATGGAAGAAGGGCTTGGTAGCAAATTAGGCTCCATTTGATGTGTGCCCATGATTGCCTCTATCGATAATTACTTGAGATCATTCATTGTAATGGATAGGCTACATGAGTAGAGGGTTTCTTTGAATAGAATATACGTAATGTCATTATCCTCGAACTAGCCCGATCCATATGGGCCAAAATCACATAGCGTTCGGGAGTTCGACCGCAGAACAAGAAACATCGACCAACTTATCATTCAAATGAATATTTCGCTGAAGAGTGTCGTTAAGATACTCGTTGAGCAATCAAATAAAGATATTTCGATCTTTTTGAAATGCTAATTGCGAAAAGTTTCCATACGATCGATATTCTGATGATTGAATTATTTTTCGTTCGGTATACGTAGCAGGTAATTTCAAGGTATGTAGCGTGGCATGACCGATACGAACGATCTCATGAGGTCCGGGGACGGTCCACCTCGTCGAGTAGAGATCTAGAGCATAAGTACAAAATGGGTCTGCGCAATAATTAAATGGAGGAAAAACAAAAGGTGAAGGAACAGGGAGCGTGATTATAATAAGAGGGAACTTTTTCACAAAGTGCAGTATCCCATCCCCTCCAATCACGACTCACCACCTTCAGCATTAGCGTTGCCCTCTCTCTTACTTGGTTCCTGTTCCTCTCTCTCTCTCTCTCTCTCTCTCTCTCGCGGCATTGGCAGAATTTTCAGATTCATCCCCTGAAGCTAGCAAAGCTTTGCTTTTCAGCTCAATATTATAGTTTGATAGATATCGCTGGTCTCTTTCTTCTCTTTTCCTTGTTGCTCAGTCCTCAAGGGAAAGGAAGAAAGAAACCCATCATTCTTTTCTCCCCCCATCTTTTCTCCCTCTCCCTCCCTGCTCTCTCCTCGTTTCTAATGAATTCAGAGCCCTCCTCGCGAGGGTCTTGACTTTCACACTCCAGACCTTTCCTTTTCTGGAAGTTCGTTTATGGTGGAGCACTGGGGTGCGGTCAGTGAGGATTTTGTTGACATCTGATAAAGCCTCCCCTGCGTAGATTTTCTTGGTTTCGTTTTCCGGTCTCTGGCTCTTCTTGTTTTGATACGTTACATTCTTGTTTCTAGTCGTGTTGGATGGCTTATTGGGTTTAGATCTCGAGGCTTGTTGTAAAGCTTCATGTTCAAATTTTCAGATATTCTGTGATTTGTTGCTTGTATTTTGAGAGGCTGTCTTTGTTATATTGGAAAAAAAAAGTCGGTTCTTTACGAGATTCCTAAGGCTATGGTTGCACAGAGGAAAAGGAGTATTCTGATTCCTCTCAAGATGCTCGGTGATTTAACAGGGATATTTTTGTGGTGAAACCAAAGCTCTCCGCATTTCCCATTTGAGCAGCACCCCTTTCTTTGTTCTCTATCTCTCTCACTCTGTCTCGCCATCGAAATCTAAAAAGCCGCCTCTTTTCTTAAGAAGATCGAGAATTTGATCACCCTTCAGCATCTGACTTAAGTTCAGTCTGAGGGAGGGGTCGTGTGATTTCCATGTGATGAAGTGGGAACCGGAAGTTCTCTTACCCTCGCCATACGAATCGAGTGCGAATTGGTTTCTGGACGAGGGAAGGACCGTGAAATGGACCCCTGCGGAGAACAAAATGTTCGAAAAAGCGCTAGCTGTGCACGACAAGGACACACCAGATCGGTGGCATAGGGTCGCATTGATGATCCCTGGGAAGACGGTGGAAGATGTGGCTAAGCACTATAAGGATTTGGAAGTTGATGTGAGCAATATAGAAGCCGGGCTTATCCCTATCCCTGGCTATAACACTACATCGCCCTTCACATTGGAGTGGGTAAATGGCCATGGATGCGATGGGTTCAAACAGTCTTATGGGCTTGGTGGGAAGAGATCATCGTCGATTCGGCCTCCTGAACAAGAGAGAAAGAAAGGGGTCCCTTGGACAGAGGAAGAGCACAAGTAAGATAGGATGTTTTTCATTGCACTTGCTTCGAGTCAATCTCCGATTAATCTCGTTCACTGTCTGCTGGACGAGCTTGAATTCTTAGTACTGGAAGCAGGATGAATGAGGTTAAAGTGATCTAAGAATAGGGCTGTCTTAGATTTTTAATCTAGAAGGACCTTGACCTTGCAAATTTAGTGGTTTTTAGACGAGGGTAGTTGGTGTTTGCTTAGATTTAGAGCTCGGTATATCTGTCTATACTTATGGACCTAATTTTGCAATTTTCTCTACAGGCTTTTTTTGATGGGTCTAAAAAAATATGGGAAAGGTGATTGGAGAAACATTTCCAGGAACTTTGTAATAACGAGAACGCCGACGCAAGTAGCTAGCCACGCACAGAAATACTTCATCAGGCAACTTTCCGGTGGAAAAGATAAGAGAAGAGCCAGCATCCACGATATCACAACTGTGAATCTCACAGAGACTAGAACTCCTTCACCAGATGATAAAAGGCTGCCCTCACCAGAGCATTCATCCATGGTGACTCGGCAACTGACTCCTGTCGCAGCAACCAGGACTCCTTTTCTCTGGAATCAGCCAAACAATGGAGGGCCCATGACCTTCCATGCAACACAAGGGGATATGTCCATGTGCCCACATTTCAGTGTGAACTCTTTTGGGCTTAAGTTTCAAGGGCAGAATACTCACAGAGGGACTTACCTCAGTGTTCAGAACCCGGTTTTTCATATGCAAGCTGGACAGAGTTATCCTCATGGATGAGAACGCAGCTTCATCTCCGTTTTCCCTAGCTCGAAGCATCTTTTGTTTTTATCTTTTCAAGTTTAGTGGTGTAGCTGTGGGTGTGCTTTTGTCATGGTTTCTGTGAATATTTTTACTAGAAGAATTTGAGTTAGTTCATCGGTAACTGAACTCAGGACAGAGGAGAACAAGATCGTGTATCTTTTGGAAGCCATAAATCTAGTGTATAGATTCTCAGAGCTGGATTTTTTCCTCTAGTGAGAATCTCGACCTTTGTTTGAGTACACTGGTTTTCTGCCTCTGTCACCAAACTTCTATATTGAAAGCTGTGGAAGAACATGAAGAGGGCGGTATCAAAGGCATATATGTGGTCTCTCATTTGACTGAATGATCTAATAGCAAATATTGCTTTACTCTCCAAAAGAGGCCATCAAAGTTCGTTCCTTCTGGTATTCTCTTTAATTCGATACCTCAAGTTTTCCCGTCAAGTAAAGATTGCGATTCTGGATAATGGATGCATCCTGAGAATGGTATCCAAGGTGACTTCAATGGAGAATGGAATAAAGGCACTGGCGTAAGTAAGCATATTCAATCCCAAGTTGAAGGCTTAACATAAAACGGTGTCGTGGCTTGATGCAAAGAAAGAATGCGCCAAAGGCATTTGCTTTGTTTTGTTTGTTTTTGTGTGCAGAAATGAGATCGATGGAGACTGAAATTCGGCTTGGCCATTGGAGTTCTTCGCGTTCTCATCTTATGTAATCTGGAAAACAGGGGAATACTGATGAGTAAATTCACTTTCAGATTTGATTGGAGCACTCTTTATATATGTTAATCGATTGCTTTATCAATTTGATGCAATGGCCAGAATAAAATTTCGAGATTTAACTGTCAACTGAACTTGAAATTACAGCTACACCTTGACTTGATCCTCTGGCTCTTATAGATCACGAGATATGCTTGTTGTGAAAGCTTTTTAATGATGAGACTGTGTTTCAGACAGAGCGAAGTTATAGAAGAGCAGCTGCGCAAAATTGCCACATGATCCCTCCCTTATTAGTTGCCTACTTGCCTCTTTTTCTTCCAATTCTTTTAGACTGTTCCACTACTCCCAATGAAACAACAGCAAAAGAAATGCCCTATTAGACTTGACTGGACCATCAAACGCTTTTAAGTTGAAGGTGACTCTTCATTCCACTAACGGAGGCATCATATGCTTCAAGCCCTTCTTTCTCCATGAGATCTCTCTCAAGAGATCCTGCTCTTAGTGAAAAAGAAGATCCCCTCCTAGGACTCGGTTTGAATAATTAGAGTTAGAAACATGTCCTTGAAAAGTAAAAAGATTCAATTCAGATCACAGTATTCTCAATAATGTCAAACTTGTGGTTTATTCTTTTGCCACAACAACAGCTCCCAATATTCCTCCCTCCATGATTTGATCATCAATGGTCGCAAGACCATTCCAAGGGGCACGAGACCCGTTTCCGTAAGTCCACGGAATCATCATACACGAGGGATTCCATTTGTACGGCGCCAATGGGAGGGCAATCACAGACGGAGTCTCACTGTTCTGTGAATGTGAAGCTCTTGACTTGTGACCCTTCCATGGAGACAGACTCATGTAGCTTTTTTGTTAGGTGGAGGAAAGGGTGCTTTTATCTTTTCTTAATCAGTGTGGTTTAGAATTTTTTCAGTTGCTGATGAGGTTTGAGATTCTCTTTTCGGTGGATAAATTCCATTGACCTAAATTGTCTTTTCTGTTGTCTTAGTGCAAGGATCTATATTCTAATCGACCACTATGCTGAACTAATAATTTAGTTAATAACATAATCAAACGAAAAAAACAATGGACTGTCTACTGCTAACTCCGGTTGAGCTCAGCAGACTGCAGTTGAGCACCGTCAACCAATGTGGTCCTCCATCGCGCATGATTGTACGGCCTTAAACACTCCAAACAGTACGTTAAACTAGGAGAAATAACAAAGATTCCCGCTGTCATGCGAGGCCAAGTTGTGTACATATGCAAAGAAACTCCATTGGAGGCTTTTGGATTTTATAATTTTGCCTTTTGCGTCTGCATAAGCTCCTAAATTCCTGTTTCTTCTTATCGGGCCTATTTCGGGGACGCCTTCTTTTGAAAGTACCTAAGAAATGACGAGACTAAAAAGCGAAAACTTCGTTCTTTTATTGTAGAGAATGAGATTAATCTTTTTGCTTGTTCCGTTTCCATTTCTATCTTTTCTTTTAACCTTTTGTGTGTGTTTTCTGGTGTGTTAGGCTGGAGCTAGGAGATTTTTCTGATTCGAAGTAGAGAAAAGAATGAAAGATGACAAATCGTACAAAGCACCAGGTCCATCTCTTGGGCTCTTTTCTATTGTTCCTTTGCTCATATTGTTTGTTAGGAGCATCCATTTGGTAGCAATTATCACAAGAACAGCTACTAAAACAGCACCCTTGTCCCGCGCATGGTGTGTTACGTGAGCGCCCCTTAAGGGAAATCAATTTCGAGGAAACATGAATACACAGCCGTCCCATTTGGCTTTAAGACAGTACATGACAAAAGAAATCACCATCTCTTTTCAAAAGGCAAAGCCCTATATTTGCAAGTTGCATGTGGAAGCATCTTTGGCCACTTTATCCTCGTTACATCTAGATTCAATATATCAGAATTTTCACACTTTCGGTCCATCTTGTTTTGTCCGTTTCCGATAAGTATTCTGATTCTCCCCTTTAATTTACCAGCAAAATTATTCATAGAGAAACATGGTTGTTCATGCTTTGATTAGGCCCTTTCATATGATTACACCTGAATGATGAGGAAATTTGCCACCTTCTTCTAAAACTTGTTTCGTTTAAGTTTTGCAAACAAGTCTAGATGACATGTTGCCGATGCTTATTGTAATCTGGTTTCCCTCTTCTTAATTTACCATCCGACGGTCGACATGGTGCAGATCTACAGATACGTAAGTTACTCCTTTTCCATTGTGTGTGAGATGAAGTACCTGTGATCAGTGAAGTTTTGAATATAATTTAGCAGCAAGCATTCAATGAGATGAGGCGGAGAGAGTGAACTTGATTCAGTATGATGCTTCTCTGGCCCAGGGAGATCGGAGAGTAAATCTTCTGTGGGGCCTCACTTTCCCCAGTTATGATTATTCAGAGACTGATAAAGAAGAAGAGAAGATGCACTAAAAGGCTCAATAATACACCAGTTGCGAATGCCATCTAAGCTCTAGAAAAGATTTTGTCCCTTGGATCGGACATTAGCGCAGTGAGACAGGATCGTTACACCTCTTGCCAAGAAAAAGATGCAAAATTGACAGAGAACCCAATCATTGAATTGTCCACCTTTTCGAGCCCTACTGCTAGATTGACTCAGAACCCTTATTTGGTAGGGTCCTAGCGTCCACATTAATCAGATACGGAGACAGTGGGGCGATTTATTGCTGATATAATTTGATTAAGGGACAGTGAAAATGTTATTAGTGTTAAAAAAAAAAACCAAGCTGTATGGAAGGGAGGGAGACTGTCTCTTACCTTTTCTTTCCTTGGCATTCAGACCTCTCTTTAATCAAGCCCCATCATCGAAACAGTTGAGCAAGGCCATGTTGCACATTGGTAAGTGTCATCGTCAGCTTCTACTAGAAACTTAAGAAAGATGAGGCTATCGTGATTGATCCTGCCTTTCAACTCACAATGACAAGAAACATACGATTTGCTATTTCGCTTCCTCAAGACTGCAAGCTACTAAAGGGCAGTACATCTCTTCCGCTAATAGTCTTCGAGATTGTGCAAGGGAAACAGGTGTCTTTAGAATAAGAGCCCATATTGGTCACTATTCTCAGCATCTGAGCTGGTCAAAGCTGTTCAAGGCGATAATTCAGAAGGTCTTTTTGTAATTGGCAGGAAATGCCAAAGTACAAATCTCATTAAGCTCAAGAAGGTGCAAAATGAATTCACTGAACGGCATCGTAATTGTTTAGGATGAATGGACTGAATGTGTTCTCATTGCGTCTAACAAACCCATCAAGTCATACCAAATAATGCGAATGTCAGGTCTGTGACTATAGAGTACATACAACAAAAGAAACTCGTATAGAAAGACTATTCCTAAATTTACAGAGATTGATCAGGAATAAGTTCCGTGAGCTTCACTAGTTTGGTGAAAAGAACATCAAAGTTTTATATACAGGCCGATGCCATCAAGATTTTTTTATTAGTACATCTGGATAATCAACATGTTGCATCTGTTCATCTTGTTCTTTAATGCTCTAACTTATGTCTCAGAACTAAGTCCAATAAAAAAAGAAGTTTAGGAATCCCCTACCCGACGCTAACAAAGGGAGACTTTTTTCATCTATTTTCTAGGGTGCCAAGCGTACAGTGCCGGAAACTCTTAGATTCTGTTCCAATTATAACTTCATAAGAAAAGAGATCATCAATTAAATGATTGATGTAAGAACATTGGAGCTCTGTTGGGTTGATCAGCCAGTTCGTGTTCCCCAGACTTTGTTTCAGCTGGTTGGGAGATGCCTTTAGCATGAACTGATCCTGACTGGCATTATGAAGGATGGTGATGTGCTGTTCAACCGACCCCATGGAGTTTTCATATTTGTGTTGATGCTGAGGTTTTGTTCTTCAGGCATTCACCCATGTATCTTTGAACGAGCGCTGAAAGTAGAGGTCTTGGTCCTGAAGAGGATCCTTTTAACTTTCTCCAATGGTTTTCGACTTCTCTACTTCTTCCTTTCTGCTTTCACTGGAGTTTATATCTCCTTGTGTGCCATTGGCTTCTCCATTCGGCTTCTCAAGAGGATTAACCGATCCCTGTTACATGTAATCAATATATCTGTATGTCAGTTTTCCAGTAGGTGCACTTGAATACATGAAAAAAGATAAGCATCCTAATGGAGTCTCAAGTCATATCAGAAATGCCAGTGGTGGGAATCACTACCTCCTCTATCAGCTTAGCAACAGACTAGTTTCTCTATCGGACTGTGTTTAAAAATTGTACAGCTTTGGAGATAGTTTTAAAACATTTTTTGGACTGCGTTTCTTAATTTGATGAGCTTCTAGTTCTAGGTCACATGACATGAGGATACAAGCTTTCAGCTTGTATATAGGGCTATGATGCTCAGCTCTGTTGTTACGTTAGTCAAAAGTTGATAGGAAAAGCAGAACAAACTTAATGCCACAAAGAGAACATCAAATAGGCAGAAGAGGAAATCGTGGTCATAGATAATAGAAATCACGCATTTCTTCATGCCTACAATATCTTCCATTGGTCCATACAGTCGTTACAGTCTAGGCACTTAATTACCTGTATATGTTGTTTAGGAAGACTACTTTATATGGCACAATTAAATAAAACCACCGACCTCCGCCTTCTGGGATTGTCTCTCTTCAGCTTGATGGGGCACCAAGTTCTGCGCTGGCAGTGTTAATTCTAGGTCTTTAGCTTCTGGCGGATAATCAGACCCCATCGTTTGGTTTTTATCATCAGAATCTGATATATCTGTACCTTCCGTTGGTGCTGAGACTTTCAGGCATGTGGTCGTAAAAACTCCATCAGCTGAATCTTCTTTACACAATTCTAGGAGGGAAATAGATGATCCAAATGGATCCTTCGAGTTCCTGTTTGGTTTGAAATTATCTATGTCGCCTTTTGGTTCATCTTCCTCTATTCCAGTTAGGTGGGACAATGCTCCCCATATTTCTTCACCACCCGGTGTAACCTTTCCAACATCTTCAGAATTGATGGAGGACTCGAGCTCAGGAGGCGAAGTAGCATAATCTATGGTCCGAGGGGAACTGGATTCAGAGACCTCCACTTGCATGTCGGAAGCTATGGAGTACGCGGAGGAATGGCCTGTCCGCTTCTCTAGATCGTCCATAGCAAGTGGACTAGACAAATCCCCATCTATTGCTATGCCACTTGGTACTGAATATTCAAAGGTCTCTTGCACAGAAATGCTTGCCATCTTGGGAAATTCTGAAGTGATCAGAACTTTATGCCCATCCCCCCTTGTTGCCTGTCCATCATCATCCGATGTCGGTATGGAGCTGTGGTCGCCATCTTCTTCATCAATAGAATCTGATATTGTGTGGTTTTTGTCTTTAAACACCTTCAGCTCAATGTCCTCAGCACCTTCCCGCTTATCTTCAAGACCTCCTCCCCCGCCATTATCATTTTCACGTTTAGCTTCATGTTCAGCCTCGCTAGAACCCATGCCATAGTCTCTGTGGTACAGAATTTGTTCCACTAATCTGTCATGATCTCCCTTAGCTGCAAATATGGAAACGACTCCCATAAATTACCGGAAAGTAAACGCGTAGATCGAATGAATGAACCAGGACAAATATTAGAAGCAATCTGACCTGAGAACCGTCCGAATCTAGGGAATCGCGGCTCTCTCAGAGCACTGTTCTCTGGGACAGAATAAAGATCCGCATTCCTGAGATCTTGATCTAGGCTCGTTTCTACTGAGAAAGAGGGCCCTAGGAAGAAGCTCTCGTGCCTACAGAAAATGTCCTTAGGTTGATTTGCAAAGAACTCACTTAGGAAATTGTCCACTGTTAGATTCGGCTTCTCCTCTAGAGGGTCATAGGGAAGGTCAAAAGGGTTCCGTGTAGGCAACAGAACCGAAGGAGCTGAGCTGGGTATCTGCGAGTCTAGAGCCTGATTTGAGCAATTAGGGGGATCGAAAGGGTTCTTGGAAATCTGAACAGGCAGAATGTATCCCGCAGGGCCGATGTCCAAGTCAAGTGAATTCTCCCGGACCTTTGTCCCCATGAGTTTCCTTGTCCTTCGCTTTGCGATTAGATTCTCTAATCTCCGGTTCCTTTCTAGCTCGGACAGGCCAAGGTCCATGAGATTCTTCTGATCGTCCTCTGTCCACTCCACAGCCTTGTTCCCATCTTCTCGCGCCTCTTCTTCATCTTCGTATTGTGCTTCTTCCAAGATATCCGCCTCTAGCTGGCCTGTAACGTCACCCATATCGTCATTGGAAACTTCAATTTCAGGCTTCGGATCTCCACATTCTGAGGTTAGCGAGTGCTCATTCACGTGTTTTAAATCTCCTCTATCTGATTCATGGGAAGCGGAGATCTCTCCTTTACCCAAGGAACAACACCCTCCCCCAAAATGTAAACCAGGGTCACTCTCCTGGTCCTTTCCGTCTCCACCAATCAGACTATCATTGCAAGTTGTAGAAAAAGTTACACGTTTCACTTGCTGAGCACCACCACCTTCAGCTTCCAAATCTTCCCCTTTTGTCTTGAAGTTACGACGCTTGCTCATTTGCGCTTGTACCAAAGGCTTCTGGTATTGGCGAGTCGTGTTAGTAGCACCTAGCTCGCTGGACTTTGGCTTTGCAGGTGGAAAAACACGGTTTGCTTTCTCGTCTTTGCTGGCATTTGAGATTCGGAGACTTCCGGTTCCATGCCTGGAAAGAACTCGAACAAGAGCAACGGCAGAGAAAGCTATCGGGATACTAAACATGAGAAGCTTGAACACAAATGGGACAAACAGATACAGGAGGAGGAAGAATAAGGCAATTATGGAACCAAGTGGGCGCTTTTGGGCGAATGCATAACTGGCTCTCGCAGATAATGAAAGGATTCTGCAAATACATGCCAGGACCTTCTTGGCTTCAAGAGCCATGTTCTTTAAATGTTTGTGTGGCAGTATCCGCCTCTTGAGTTTCAAGACAACTTATTATGCAAAAAAGAGGAGTTGACTCTTAAGGAGGGATTAGGAATATCACCGACATGACGCGAGTTTCCATTGTGGGAACCGATGACGTGAAAGGTGATGGATTCATCAGAGGAACAAGCAGAGCAGAGAGAATTGGGGGTGGTTGTGATTAGTGTTGAACCTGGGAGTCGGTGGGAGACAAAGGATAATAACAGAGGGGCAAACGCCAAATCCAGGAGATTAAGATCAAGAGGTGGACATTCCTGGTTTGATATTCCGTTTTTAGGTACCGTCTTTTCCTGGTTGATGGTTCTGGGAGATCCTTCATTTCAGGCATCTTTGTTTGTCTGCGTGTGCTTCTTTTCATTCCAGGGTGCCAAAATAGGAAAAGAGAAGAAGAAAACTGAACAAGTTACCGGTTGCATTGGTGAATGTTAGCGTCACAAGCAAGCATGATGTGCTGAATGTAGACCGAAATTATAGGACATGTGGATCCTGGGTTGGTGTAGTTGAAATGACATGATCAAGATTATATATCTAAAGTGCATTTCATCCACAATTTTATCACTCCATCTCGTCTTTCTCCAACCACTTCCTCTTCAATGTCAGAGATACATAATAGGAGCAATTGTCTCAAGTCCTTCCCTTTTGCATATTTTCCTTTTTTGGTTATTATAACTTTATAATGAATTTACCGACTTCTTTAGAATTAGTAAGTTGCCATCTGATTCTAAATTTTATTAGTATGGGTAGTACAATTACCAACGTCATAAAAAACATATCGACATTTTAGTGGATTAATACGTCACTTCTTTCAAATTTTATGATTGTCGTTTGTAAACTACCAACGCTAAATGAAATTACCAACTTTTTTTTTTCCTGAAGTACCAATGTTAAAACGAATTATCCATATTCTAATATATTAGCAAGTTACTGACCTTTTTCAAATTTTACAAGTGTTTATGGTAATCTACCAATGATATCATCAATTTACCACTATCCTGATAAATTAGTAAGTTGTCAACTCTTCTTCCAAAATTTTCCAATAGGGTTAGGATGCCTTCATGATTCTTTCTTTAGGAAATACTTCATTGGAGACTTAAGCTTAACTTAAGCTATTAGATGAAAGGACACGTATCACTAGAATGAGGGATGGTTAGAGACTTGAAGCAAAAGATGCATCCATTTCTTTAGTACTATATATCTGTTATCCTTGGGATGAACACGTAATACACAAATCATGGTCGAATCACGTTATATTTCGGTGCTAAACCGTGTATATTGCCGACAATGTGAAGTAGACTTGTCCACACATGATCAAAGCATGTTCATTAGGACATCATTTGGCTCAAGATTCATACGATCCGAGTTGGAGCTTTTCGATACTACGTCGTAGATATAGACTCTCCTGCTGTTTGGGTGTACAAAGGATTCGAGGCGTAGTTCCTCCTCTTCCATTCTCACTGAGAACATGCTCTTGACAAGCCTTGCCAGAGCTCCTAAATATATTCGTCAAAGTTTAACTATCTCCAGATAAGTAGGCCTCCCAACACTCGAATGATACATAAATGGTAAGAAGATGAAGAAGTCGCGTTACCATATCATAATGGAGCCATAGCCGTTGTTTGGCTTGAGAAAAAAAAGAAAGGATAAGGTACAGCTTATGCCATCTTGAAATCTCAATGAAGCCTTCTGATAAGGCTGGCTATTCAGAAACAGCAACTCAGAGCAGTAAGTAAGCAAGGCTAATAATCTCAATGCAAAACTGTGCAAATGCGGGTGCCAAATCAGAAAATTATATCTAATCCATGAAGAACCGATGCCCCTGATTTGTTATTGGCTAGCAACATGATTCACAAAAAGGTTCTTACCATTAGCAAACTTCAAATTTTGCAGGATCTATTTGTGACATTCCAATTAATTAGCCAACAGCACATTCTGCAGCTGAACTTACCCAATAATGTCCAGAAATTCAATTAAAGTTAATCACATTGCTGAGAGAACTTGATTTCTCTGCGGTTAAAAATCGACTGAATTCGAAATGTGAGAAGTCCAACATTTTACAGCTCAGCTTCTGATAGCAAATCATTTTGTAGGTACAATGACTAACCTCTAATTAGCTATGATTATTGTTAACTTGAGACCATGATGAGAAAGGATCTATGCAAATGCAAGGTATTATCACAAAGTCTCCAATTGCCATTTTCCTATTTCTGCACTTGGTTGGAAATGCAAGGAGCGCTTTCTTGGTGGAGGAGTGACCAAAGGACGTAATAACAGAACACAGAAGTGGAACATATGCACTTCTCATGTTTAGAAAGATAAAGATAAAGGCCTAGAGGGCTGTATCCAAGAAGGCAAAATTTAGACTGACAGGCCAAAGAGAACAAATCAGGCGGAAAAGAATTATGCAGTAAAAAACCTTAACCACAACACATTTCATACGATTGAATATTGAAGAACTCGACAAAAAGTTACCACCCTCAGCCAGATCTGCAGCAATTTCAAATTGCAAAATGTACATTACGCAATGCAGAGTATAGCTTCAAGGTCATCAGGTCAGGGGACTTAAAAAATGGTTGAGGCAATCTTGCACTCAGCATCATCCTGATCAGTTCTCATCAGACTCACCTCCTGTGTCATTGGCAGGCAAACTAGTAAGATTGATGAATAAGAAGCCCAGTTACATAGAACACCAGAAGTGGATTTGTATATTCCTTTTCAATGTCTTTGCAAACAACGACTCTTCACAATTACTTACACTCTGAGTCTGCATACGATTACCAAAACTACAAGAACTAGAATTCTATGGTCAATCACCTTTATATCACTAACAAAAGCATAAAATAGCGATATTGATGATATTACAAAGGCAATGACCAAAAGTTCAGGCAAAAAAGCTTACATGCTAGACATGGAAATGATGTACTCAACTTAGCACGCAAATGTAATATCTCCGTGATGCAAGACCCAAATAAAAATAGTTAGTGTTTGTACAGGACCTAAGCAAAAAGCCAAAGAAGACTAACCGTCCTCGCCCTCCTGTTCATCTCCATCCTCTTCGCTGTCGCCTTCGTAATCTACCCCATACCTCGCATTCAAGAAATTCACGGCCTCAGGCGTAAGCACCAACTTGTCCGCGTTCAAGATATCGAACAAATTCAGCGTCCGCGGCGTCAGCATCTTGAGAGTCCCGATGTTCCGGCTAGAAAGCTGCACATTGTCCGCGATTTCCGTCATCAGGAACATCGACTTCTCCTTCGGGTCCAAGCCCCACCGCCGCATCGCCTCCGTGAAATCCCTCGTCTTCGGTGTCCCGAACTTGTCCCCGAAGTCCTCCACGACCGTGATGCTCCCGGCCGCGCTGCTCAGCGCGGTCGAGATTGCGAGCCGCTTCTCCTTCCGGTTGATCTTGATGGACCAGTCCCTCGGCTTGGGGCCGAACACGACACCTCCGCCGGGCCGGAGCGGGGTGGTCTGGGAACCCCGGCGGGCCCGGCCGGTCTTCTTCTGCGGGTAGGGCTTTCTGCCGCCGCCGCGAACCTCGCCGCGGGTGAGCGTGGAGGCCGTGCCGCGGCGCTTGTTCTGGCGGTCGGTGATGAGGCCACGGTGCACGACGGCGCGGGCCGTCTCCGGCGGCGCACTCCTGAGGTCGAGGTAGGTCTCGCCGACCTTCTCACCGGAGAAATTGAGGATTGGGAGGGTGGCGAGCTCGGAGGTGACGGAGAGGGATTGCGTAGTGGGTTTCGAGGAATTGGGTCGCGAGAGGGCGACGGACCTGAGGGTTTTGTGGGAGGAGGCGGCGAAGAGTGAAGAGGAGAGGAAGGAGAGCGAAGTCGGAGAAGTGAAAGTCGCCATTTTTGATGAGGGAGAGCTGAGAAGAAGGGGGAAAGAGGGGAGTCTTATCTGTTTTCCATATCCGTTGGCGTCGGCGAGGGGAAGAGATGATGCTGCGCAGGCTCAGCTCGTACGTCGTCGTTTCAGTTCTGTCAAAACTCTTCTTCTTCTTCATTGTATTGAATAAAACGCCATAAAATTCCGTTTGAATTGGAGGTAAAGCTAGAGCAATCAGGAAATGCTAACTGGCTGGAATTGATTTACAACATTGTTCATAAAAAATGTTAAGTGAGTGGTAGATTTTAAGTGAGCATTTTACCAAGATAATATTTGTTAATTACCAATACTAATGTCGTCAAATTGATAAGGACAGTATAAAACGAATCGATGATACTGATATCGTACAAAATGATCATTATAATTGACCTTATGGTAATTTACGAGTTTGGCCCTTGTCGGGGGTGCCTAACTCCTCAGTAATGGTTGTGCGCTATGCACTTATAATGTGTTGATGTAAGTGTAGCAAGATCCTCAACAATTTGTTAAGAACAAATGCATTACGCCCACTTTTAACAATTTGATGGCATTATTGATTGTAAGACCGGTTAAAAAATTGGAATAAGAAATCAAACCAACTAGGTTGAAAATCGACCTTAAACTGAGTCGGTCGATTCTTAATTCTACATTGAGTATGATTCATTTGGTTCATTAATAATTGATGAATATTTCGCGTCAATTTCCAAAGATAAAGCTATAAGAGTTTTAAGTTCTCAAAGCAAACATATTCATTGTTCCATCTTCCCAACATATACGGAGCGCCTCCAAAGTTTAGAATCTGAACCATAGCCGGTTTATACCGATTCTCAATTTTCGAAGCCGACCATTGGACCGATTCCTTTCGAAACCGATCTAAAATCGGGCGAACCGGACCGATTGCGATCGATTCCCGAGCGAAACCGCGGCCGGTGCCCACCTCTTGGCGCCACCACGAAATCCGTGTCCATGGTCCGTTTTCGGGATGAGCATCGCACGTGTCAATGCGTCATCGGTTCGCGCGCGTCTCCTTGTTCCCGCGCGTGACCTTACGCCGTCTCGCTCCGTCTCTCGCTTCTCCGTCTCTCTTCCTCGCGAACCTTCTCTGTTTGATCCCGTCGGTTTCCTCCGAACACCCCAATTTGCCGAAACCCTAGAAAAGCTTCATCTTCATCGTCGTTGTCGGCGTAATATTGGACAGTGGAAAGGCCGAATCGGAACTCCGGGCGAAAAGCTTTTTGGTCCTCCGCAGACATTTGAGTCGTTTGGTCCAGGAGATGTCGCCCGAGAAGCCCAGTGTCTATCATGAGAGGCAAAGGCTTCAGTTCTGCCTCTTACACTCCCTCAACAATCTCTTTCAGGTACTTCGCCACCGAATTTTACGTCTTGTGCTTGAATTGGATTAGGTTGGCTGCGGCTTCCATCGCCCCTGTTAAATGTATCGTTGTGCATTCTCTAATCAGAGAAAGGACGCATTCACTCGCGAAAGTTTGAATCTGATCGCGGAGAGGCTCGTGCACGACGACCCCAACAAGGAAACGTGGACGCCGTTGTCTCTGCTGTTCAAGCCTCACCACAATGTGCTCACCGGGAATTACGACATTAATGTTCTTATCGCTGCTCTAGAAGGCGAAGGCAAGAGGGTGGTGTGGCACGATCATCGAAGTGGAGCCACTGCGATTGATCTGGAGGATTCAGACGGCAAATTGATGGGTCTTGTGCTCAATGTTCCGGTCAGAAGGTTTGCCGGGCTTTGGCAAAGTAGGCATTGGGTTACGGCTAGGAAGGTTGAGGGTGTTTGGTATAATCTGGACAGCGATCTCACCGTACCTTATGCTTTTCAAAACATGGAAGAAGTTAGGGAATTCTTGGATAATGCTATTGCCAATGGTGGGGAGGTTTTGCTGGTCCTGAACGATGACCATTGAGTTAAGGATTTTTTTTTTTTGGTAAATTAAGAAAGTTGGGGAAGTTTTGTTGGTTCTTTTTGTAAAAAATTGATTCATACAGAGGTCGATTTGTAAGTAGAATACGCGGTGCTTCTTTCAGCAGTATGTTGGAATGCTTTCAGATAAAGATCCGCTTTTTATCTGGTCTGCAGTGATATTTCCAAAAGAAGTGCCTAGCAGCCTCAGAAAATTTCATGGTTTGCCAGTGCCGTGACAGTTTCTTTATGCCTTTGAAATTGTATATCAAATTCTGATCTGTTTTTGGGAAGTCAAGTAGCATAACAATGAGAATGTGTATGTGTAGATGGACTTTTGCAGTTCCTCTATTTGTCGGTGAGACTTTCTTGGACACGGGTCAACATAGACAGTGTTGATCACATTCCTTAATCCTGTGGTTGTCACATGGATTACGAGAGGAATTAATGGCTGTGATTGCACATGGTTCATGCAAGTATTTTCTCTGTTTGATGGGATTCGGTGGCTGATGCCTTTGTGCTTCACACTGGTTGGCAGAAGACATGTCTTCCTCACTAGAATTTTCCAGTTATAATTGATATTGAGAGTTTGTGAAGAAGCTATTCTTATTGTTTATGCTTGCCTTTTCTATGTCAACTTACTGTTGAAGGAAGTTGAGAAAAAGTGTTAAGGTTTAGCAGGAAATGCTCCTGAACCATGCCATATCAGTTGGATTGTTGGGTAAAACAAATTGCAGTTGGCCTAGATGAACTGATGTATGTCTGTAAGCTGCCCATTGCAGAATTGCTGCTCTGCTTGGTTGGTGCAATGGCTGCTGATTTCTTAAAATGAAATAATTAGCTGTGGCTGGTCAAATTGTCCTTGATATTCTGCAAATTTATCTCTTTCTGAAGATATTTGCTTACTATAGCATTTGTGCTGGCAGTTAGGTATTAACATCTGAACAAAGTAGGAGATGAATACAGTAAAGCTGTGATATTACTACTTCTTTGTTTGGAAGAAACAGAATTGAAATTGCGGAAGTTGGTCAGTTCCCGTATTGGTTAAGAAAGAGGACGAACTCATTCAGGTGAGTTAAGCCAAGCCCACAAGCATTGTCGTTCAAGTCCTTCAATTAGAAGATGCGACTTTATGGGAAATACTTTGTCAAAGGAATAGGAGTCTTGAGAAACATCTGTGTGAAAGGAGTGACCCTGAATTTATGGATCTTGTGCAGGTTATGGAGGCACAAGGCGTCCTTTTTGGAGTTGTCACGAGCTCTGAATACTTCCCGTTAGCTGTTCTGCTGGGCAATCCATTTTTTTTTAAGAACACAGGACACCGTCCTTGGAGTCGTTATCAGTTCTGAATAATTTTCTGCTAGCTGTTCTGCTTGGCAATTTCAATTGCTGTTACGAAAATGGTCTATCAAGTATTAATGCAGATATATTGTTTTTCTATATCTTGTGAACTATCTATCAAGTTATTTGTAAGATAAGAAAGTGCAATAGATTTTCATCTAGCATGTCACGAAGCGATTGGATTAGTACTCGACCGATGATTACCGGCAAAACCATAATCATAGAGTGGAGGAACTTCTTTCTGTTATGGTTTTCGAGAGAATAACGTTGTCATGTCACATCTGTTTGACATGTCTTCTTCCCAAGACCCATTTTTATCAGGAGAGGACAAGCTATCCATGCTTTCAATCTGAGTCAAGGAAACTTTTGTCCTTGTGTCTTGGAACTTATCTGGTTGTGTTTTTCATTCTAATGCACTTCACACCCATCCCTTTTGACATCTACTTTGTTTTCTTGTTAATCAAAATCTCTAGATTCTCCCGAAGGTGTGGCCCTCCAGTAGAAGAAAAGAAGGGACAGCACGAGAAAAAGTGAGGAAAAGGCATGAATGTGCAGGAACGAAAAGCGGCCATTGTTCATCAGGAGCCTTTTGGAAGTGTCAACATTTCCAGATATTTATATGTTGCATCATCCACCATGACAATCATAACCCAAAGAGAATCCTTCAGCTCAAAGAAATGCCGATGGGGCTGTGAAGTGTTTCCTAATCAAACATTTAGCAGGACACTTTTCTTGACTCTCTGGCCCGTTCACTTGGAAAATTATAGTGGGTAGTCATGAACAGGAAAGAGCTTGAGCGGTTCTTTAGCTAAAAAAGCAGAAAGCGCCACTACACTTATTAAAGAAAAAAGGTACGCCATTTGGTGTAGGGTATCGATTTCATATGCTGGCTTTTTCCTGAAAGCGATACCTCAGCTGAACTAGAGTTTGTGTCTATAGGGTTAAATTGTACTGATTTCGGATTGATTAATGCACTCGTGTGGATTTTCTATGGTCATCTCAGACCTACATTAGAAAAGCGGTGACCCCACATGACCATTAACGTTTCTAATTGGGGTCATTCGTTTGTTTTGTAGTTCTGTGAAATGCGATCTGACCTGTTTGAGCAATCGAGATTTGTAGGCGGGGTAGTGTAACTGGGGGAATTATGATGACGGTGGTACCTTTGTAGGGTTTAGGGGCTGTATTGTTTAGAAAGTCATTGAAATTGTTAGGATTTCTTTCCTTGAAATCATAGTATTTTCAGAAATCCCGTCACTATAAACTTAGGATTTTTTATGTCACAAAAATAACTCGGGATGAACAATGTCATACGGATATAAGTCATAAATTTTTGTTGTTAATATCACAGCGAGTATAATTTAGAAATTTGAACGATTATTTTCTCTTTAAAAAGACGAATTGACTGGGCTGGGGGCACTTCGCTTACGCACGCGGGGGGGTCCTCTCTGGAACGGCAGAAAAGTGTGAGCCTCCACGGTTTTTAGTTGGCCAAAAGAAGAGCCTGCCTCTTTTTCTAGGTCCTTGAATATTATTTCAAAAAATGAGTCTCTAATGCATAAAGCAATGTGCAAAGGGTTCTTGCTCAAGCCAGGATGCTAGCTGGTTAGCTAACATTCGCTGCCCCTGTTCGACATGTTTCACTGCCCAGATGCACATAGCGAATCATGCCCTCGCACAATTACGCTGAGATCGTGGCAACAGTGTTTCAGTTCACACGCATCTTTCTATAAAACTTTAGTCCTTGGTGCTTCTTCCATCAACTCCCTCACCACCCTCTCTCTCTCTCTCTCTCTCTCTCTGTGGGAGTTCTTGCTCCCCTTCATTTTCTTGAGGCAAAGCAAGCTATTTGAAGGATGTCTACAAGAGGAAACAACAGATCGAGTCAAAGGGAAGAAACCAAGAGGCCAGTGATTAACAACCACAGGCGCAGGCATAGACCGATGGGCAGAGTCGCTGGAAGAAGGTGGTGCACAGCCGCCACAGGAAACTGCTGTGTTAGAGTGCCTGCAAGGCTAGATTCTTCACCAAGGAAGCTTTTGAAGCATCTTAGGGAGAAAGTTTTAGCAGCTTTACGGCTGGTGTCGATGAGAAAGAGGCCAACTAAGATCTCTTCCTCTGTCATCTCAAAACCATCCACAGCTTCTTTCGATTCGCAAAGAACTGAAGCTGTTGAGGACTGCATCAATTACATTAACTCCTCGTCGTCGTCGTCGTCATCATCTTCGACATCATCAGCGTTGTTGTCGTCATCTTCTTCTTACAGTATGGTTACCAATACAATCACCACTCGGCCACCACCACAACTGCTGCCACCGCCACCAAGTCCTCCTCCTCAGCCGAATTTGAATTCCAAACTAGAAGATTCCGCTACTCAGGCTTTGTCTTCACCGTCGGCGGCACCACCACCACCACCACCACCTAGCCATTGTCCTCAGCCAAAATTGAATTCCGAATCAGAAAGTTCTGTAATCCCGCCTCCACCTTCACTGCAGCAACTAACTACCTGTTGTCTTCAGCCAAAATTTAATTCGGAATCAGAAGGTTCTGCAATCCCGTCTCCACCTTCACCACCACCACCACCTAGCCATTGTCCTCTGCCTAAACTGAATTCCAAATCAGAAGGGTCTGCAATGCCTCCTCCACCCTCACCACCACCACCACCACCACCTAGCTTGTACGAATCAGAAGGTTCTGCCACCCCACCATGTGGTTCTCCTCCGAAGCCAAAATCAAATTCCCAGTCAATAGTTTCTACTAATCCTCCACCTCTGCCTCCATTGCCGCCGCCATCGCCGCTGCCGCCAACACTGCCACTGCTGCCACCAGGAAATCATCCTCCTCATCCAAGACAAATCCCGAATCAGCAGGTTATACTGGGGTTAGGTGAAACCGCGTAGTTCTGCTCAAATCTTCCTTCTGTTAAGAAGACTGGAGCACATCGGTCTTGCAAGACTAAATTATAAAAGTCTTCTTTTCTGGCGACAATACAATGTAAGTTAGAATGTGTTGTTTCTTTGTTCTGTAAGCTGTGCACTAATTATTTCGATTGCTTGCATATGTTTGAAAATGTAAACATTTAAAGATGCACACAAGCGGCATCTAAGTCAACAAATATTGAGAAGCTGAACATCAAATCAATTAGGAAGCAGAAATTCAGAACTCTTAAGAGAGAGTTAATGTCTCTTCAAAGCACATTAAGCACCAGCAATAGAGAGAGCACAACCTTAAAGTGAAGGCGAGGCTTGAGCTTCTCCCTTTAATTTCTACTTATCGAGCTTTAGCATTTGCGGGTATTTTCTGGTGTGATATTGACATGGAAATGCAACGGAGATAAGATGGTCCCTCAGCATGGAACTTGCCTTCCTTGTCAGTTCTCTGTTGTATATTTCCCATTACTCATGTTGTGAAGAATCGATGAAGAATGAAGGAGAACTGAAGATAAATGTGCTCCATTAAAACTCACGGGGTCTGTCTAATCGACTGCTTGTCAGATATAGGCTTCGACTGATCCTCACGCATTCATCTTGCTGATATTCCCACTTGATGGGTATAGTTTTGCATGACACAAGGCATTCCGGGTAATTATGCTATGACTTTTTTTAGTATTTCACAAAACCAAAGAAAATTTATTTAAAATAAGGGCGTGGTAATGACCATGGATTTGAGAGATTGGCTCATAACACTTTTCCATGTGAGCGCAAGATACTATACTAACTTTAAAGGTACTGATCCAGATGAGAAATGCATGAAAGTACAATAATGTTTCTTGTACTCTGAGAACCGTACGAAATTCAGGGTATTATGCGAAGGATGGAACGTATCAGACTTTTAAATATGATTTACTCATCGATCTATCTATCCATAGCCTGTTACATCAGTCTACATAAACCAATTTGGCCGAATCAATTTAAATGTACATAGTACGATACATTGCAATAGGGCCCTCCCTAATCAGATTTGAATTTATTACACTAACATCGCCTCCTTGCTCCTCTCTCTTTCTCCATGTGTGAGTGCGCGCGCGCTCTTGTATGTGTCCCGAATTTGGGGTTGCTTGAGGTTGGGTGCAACCACTTGCATGGCAGTAGATGGAGGCGGCGTGCAACCGGGGGAGAGAGAGAGAGAGAGAGAGAGAGAGAGAGAGAGAGGGGGGGGGGGGGGGTTATGTTTAGGTTAATGTTTTAAGGTAATCTAAAATCATTTGCTTTCTAATCATTTCATTTAAGATAATTGGTTCCCTGTCACCCTTTGATTGTAAAGAATAATTATGTCCTTAGACGTGTTAGAATCACACTTTCCAACTCGGTTAATAGGCGGGTCGTGTTTGAATTAACCTATACAGTATTGTATCTTGAACCTGATAGACACGAACATGACCCTAAACACGAACCTAGCAGGGTATATTGTAAGAGATATGGTTAGGTGATCTAATAGTATAACCTTTCTTTTCGTCCATCGGATCTGATCACTACGCTAGCATTTTCTTTCTGATGAAAGTAAGGAAATTCCTAACTCGATAGGCTTCAATTGACTTGGCTGTACAGAACGCTGTGTACTTCGAAGATAGCCAGAGAATATGCAGTCTAGCAGCATCGAAATCCTAGTGCCATTGCGTCTACATTTTGAAACGAGCCAAGCAAACCATCATGCATGCACACTTCCCTCAATTCTTTTGCTTCTTCCCGGAAAAGAAATCGATTGGTTTGGCTTATCCAGAATGTAATTTAGACAGCCCTTAAAAAGACTCCAGAGCAAGTAAATACTAGAGTTGAAGTAAATCTAGTACAGTGATGATTGAACTGAATAAAATTCATGAATTGATTTTCACCGGGAATCGAGTGGCCCGGCCAAGGGGCTGTCGTGTCGTCCTCGACCTCCTCAATTCTTGGCGAAGAGGCCGCCGAAGCCACCCTTCTTCTTCACCGGCACAGCGACCGTGCTCTTGCTACCGCGGTCGTTCTTCTCCTCCACTTTCTTGAGAATCGGGTCGGTCTCCAGGAGCTGGTCCTCCTTCTGCAAGCCCCCAAGGATCCAGTCCAGCAGCCCCTTCTCCTCCTTGCTCCCGCCGGCGCCCTTTGCCGCGGTCGCGGCGAATACCCTCCCGGCGGTCGGCGCAAACGCTATGGCGGTTAAGGAAGCCATCTCCCAAATGCCTTTCCTTGTTCCCCTCCTCTCTCTCTCTCTCTCTCTCTCTCTCTCTCTCTCTCTCTCTCTCTGTCTCCAATTCTAGTGGTCGCTAACGCGTGGGAGTGGCAATGCGGGTGCGTGCGATGATTATATCTGCATGCTCATGCTCATCGAATTTCAGCCGTGCGATGATCGATTCAGAGATGGGTGGAGCGTTTCCAGCACAAGACCTCCACAAGTGGCTTATCCTCATTCCCCAAGAATTTCCTCCGTCAGTCATTTGCTTCTTCCTTCCTTTACTTTTATTTTCATTTTTGGGGAGGAAAAACATGCAGCCGGAGAAGCTTCTTGTCAGCAGGTGTGGACGTCAACTCGACACGTGGAGGGAACACAATCCATCGGCTTATCCGACAAATTGGGCCGTCTTTGCTGTAGCGCTGCACAGGCCCGTAGGCCCACTCGTGAGGCAGGGTAGGAGCCCATTTCTGTCCGCGGCAAGAACATCCCGGTCGAGAACATATTCGTCTAAGTGAAAAAGAGCAAAGACACATAATTTCAATTCCCTCGATCAACCACATGACAAACGGTGGCTGGGAACGCAATTGTACGTCTCCAGTTTATATCATGGTTCCATTCGTTCATCTTCACGACGGAGCATTCTTTAAGAGAGTCTTATTGGTATAAAAGAGTGTATGGTGGTGTTGAACCGAAGATAGGCGAAAGAAAAAATTGTTCAGAACATTTTAAAGATCTCAATGTGAGTTTGAGTATGAGTTCAAGAGCTTTGAATAAAAAATGGAATAAGTACACTCGAAGCCCTAGAACTTGTCACGAATGTGTAATTGAGTCTTAAAGATTTTAAAAAGTGCAATCGAGTCGTAAAGTTTTAAAAAAACGCAATCAAAGGAAGAACCTAATTGGATCAATTTAAAAAACTTTAGGACTTGATTGTAATTTTTAGAAGTTTTATAACTCAATTATGACGAGTTTTGGGATTTTTAATGCGGTTCACAAGTCCTTACCAAAATGTGACATGTTCTTATGCGACATGAGTTATCACCCAAAATGGCATGTTAAGATTTCGACAGAGTTCATCTGGTCCTATATTTTAACACGTCAAATCTCGTTCAATCACTATTTTCCTCGTCTGTTGGAAAGAAACCTAGTTAAGATTGTCTATACATGCATTTGACTAATCATATCACTAAATATTTTCTCAATGATTGGATAGACCCGCCTTATACGAGCCATTAGATTTTCTATGACTCGTGTAGTGGCTCATGTGTACTGGGCTCACTATATTTGGTGCATGTTTATGTGTGTGTGTGTTGGGTGTAGGGCTGAGTATAACAGACCGCCCAATCCAGGAATCGCCTAGACCAATCGGGTTGGTCCAGTTCTTTGGGGTTGCAGTCCGGTCCACGGTTCCTAAAAATGAAATCGGTTCTCGGGCGGTCCGGTTTCCAGTTCTTGGTAGGGTGGGACCGGACCAACCACTTGTGTAACCCATTTTCTCGTGACAAAACTTGTGCTTGCTTCATCAGCCTCTCCATAGGCATCCAAGGCACCGAGGTTGCAAAGGAGAGCTCAGATATTGTCATCGTGGATGACAATTTCGCCTTCGTGGTGACTGTGTTGAGGTGGGGGCGGTACCTCAACAACAACATTCAAAAGTTCATCCAGTTTCAGCACACGGTCAATGTGGCTGCCCTGGTCATCAACTTTGTAGCTGCGGTCTCTTCCTGTATTGTCCCTTCGACAGCAGTCCAACTTCTCTGGGTGAACTTGATTATGGTAACTCTGGGAGCTTTGGCATTGGCCACAGAGCAACCCACAAATGATCTCATGCTAAAACCACCAGTTGGACGAACTGAACCACTTATCAACAAAGTTATGTGGAGGAATCTCATGTGTTAGGCCTTGTACCAAGTTATCATCATCTTGACCCTACAATCAAGGGTAGTTCTATCTTTGGAGTGGACAACAAAGTGAAGGACACAATTATTTTCAACCGCTTTGTCCTCTGCCAGGTCTTAAACGAATTTAATGCCAGCAAGCTGGAGGGAAAAAATGTATTCAAAGGGATACATCGGAACAAGTTGTTCCTGGGCATTGTTAGCATGACAACAATGCTTCAGGTGGTGATGGTCGAGTTTCTGAAGAGGTTTGCCAACACTGAGAGGCTGGACTGGGGACAATGGGGTGCTTGCATTGGACTCGCAGCTTTGTCTTGGCCAAATGGTTGGCCAGCGTTGAAGATGTGTCCTGAACCGAGCACTATACAACGTTAAAACTCTGAGAAAATAATCTTTTTTTTCTTAAATCTAAATTTCAGCTGCTAGGATAGCTGGGGCTTCAGAAACTTCTTTTAATTTTAAATTTCATGCATAGTAAATGATGTCTCGAATTACGTTTTACTATAGAAGCAAATGAACTGTTTATTGTAATCCACAGTTTCTCATGTGATGACATTTGAAGTCGGAGCCGCGCTTGAGGATGCCAAGGGGCCGTTTCTTAGTCCCATTCTCATTGGACAGCCCAAGAAATGGACTGGACCTGTCGGACTAGACCTGTCCTAGGATTAGTCGGTCCGGTCCTTGGTCCGGTTCCCGGTGCCAAGGGGAAACCGGACTGCCCGAGAAACCGATCACCCTTAGTTGGGTGAGCTCCTACATGATTAGTAAGGATTTGTTTTTGTATCCTTTTGCATTCTAAATTTTAGATAACTTTCAAGAGATATTATTAATTTTACATCTTTTAGTAAAGCGGTTGAAGTACTTCTGAGTCGCATAAATAACCCAAGCTTGAATTTCTTATTTGCTCATATCCCCAAATCAAGAAATGAATCGTTGCTAGATATTTTACTAGTGACCTTATGCCAAATCATTGAATCAGCCTAATATAGTCAGTACTGATTAAAGCAAGATCGATGCTCACCTCCAATTATCACAAGTGAAGTACGTCCAAAATTTCATTTTATATACGTGCATGCATGTATTTCTTGGAAACATTATACCTATGCATGTGTTTTGATAGGTGAAATGGTGGGAGGTCAACCAGCGTTGGTACTCTCCCCAAGTATTACTATAGGCGTTCAATTTACATCAAAATATTCGATTTATGTCATAACTATTGCTCTTTTTAAGCAACACCTATGATTACCACCTCGACACTGTATTGATGGTAGTAGAAGGGGCTAAATTCTATCCAATGACACAGCCACATTTTCACCATCCATGTTAGTAAGACTCAATATTCATTGTCGTTAGGGAACTACTTCCATCTAATTAACCAGCTTCATCTAACCATTTCTCCAATGTCCCAGTAACTGATCCATTCGCTGCTAGGCTAAGAGATAATGATCTGTCACAAATTTTGTGACCCTAGACGTGGTTGAACTACTTCTCTTTCAACATGATATGTCGACGGTAGACTTAATTTGATCCTAAGAGATCCAAACCCAAAACCTGTGGGCTGTTTTAGTTTCGAGGCAAGCATGCAATTTTCTAAAGGCCCATCAACATCATAGTCAAGCTTTGTATTATTCATCCAGTTGGTCCAAAGAAACATTGAACAGATCTTCAGTCCCCATAAATCGAAGATGTCTGGCGGTTCATCAGACCCTTTGCTTGCTATACTGCACAAGCCAATCTTCTTATTTGCATCGTGCAGTTCGATAACATATATTACTGGAAGCTTAACGTTAAATGTTTTCATACGTATAGCTTTCAAATAGCATCGACCGATCCTCTCACAAACTTCACAGGCCAAGATTTCTAAAGCTTAGTCATCAATTTAGTCCTCGAGAACCAAATTGCATGCTGAATTTATCGATGTCTTAGTAAATGTCATGTGAAGTACTGATTTCCACTATTCCATGTCCTTCTCCTTTTTGATAATAAGAAAAAGCATGCACCATTGAGTTTGGACAAAGATGATGGGAAAAGTCTTGGAGGTCGAAAGAATGAATTGCGACCGAAAATTCGATGTGAAACATAATTTAATATTTATGAAAAATTGAATGGATCACATTATAACTATCTCGATAGACAATTTATGCTTATGCTCATTAATAGAGTGATATTTGGGCATCGTTCATGCTGACTGATGCGATCTTTTCCAAGGAAAAATAAATTAAGGCAGTTGAAAATCACTTCCATTTGTGCCATTCATAGTCTAGACTAGAGAGATGTTTTCTCCATCGGTATAGCTTTGGGACCTTCTATTTGTCATTGTAAGAGCAAGAAAGATGGGAAATGAGAATTAGATCATGAAGGCAGAAAACTGGAAACAATGAGCTGGAGATGGCTGTTACCCTAAGGAAGGGCAAAGGATGACGTTTAGGACCTTCGTTTCTCACTCCTAACGCTTCGCTATATCCTCTCTCACGAACTACTTGCGCAGGGTGGTCAAACTCCTTTTAATTGGGTCTTTCATTATGGATTTCTTGTCACCCTTTTCATACATCTCTCCCCATGTTTTGAAGAAAAAACCCTAATTTCTCAATGTGGGTACACCGTCTCTAACTACTATGACTCTCTCTCTCTCTCTCTCTCTCTCTCTCTCTCTCTCTCTCTCTCGCTCAAGTTTTTGGCAGAAAGAGTGTCAAGAAAAGAGGTCACCACTTGGGTTTTTGGGAAGGTAGCCAAGGCACAGGGGTCGCTGAGTTTTGGTAACACTATTGAATGAATTCTTGCTTTTTTGGATTAACCCCATGATCAAGAAAGTCCCCATGTGTGCATGGTCGGCATTACTTCTCACTCGAAGAAGATGCAGATCATTAAGAGCCGCTAATTGCTCGTTCAATAGTAAACGGATTTCTACCAAACAATGATTTTGATATTGCAGAAAAAGGGAGGAGGAAAAACTAAGAGTCGGTTCACAGCACGACAGCCACAAGGGGCAAAGCCTCAGAATACGTCTTTCACACGACTAACGCGGCGCACATATATGGGTGGTTCTTGTTTTCCGGTGAGGACATTTCAATATTTTGTCTCACTGGCTATAGTTTGGGTAGCAAATCGAACCGGAGATGATTGTGTGCGCCATCTAAAAAGGAGGAGGCTTCATCGGAGTCGGCGATTTGGCTTCCTCTCGCACCATGAAGACTCTAAAAACTTCATCGCACTGTGAAAAAAGACCGAACTAAGCACTCGTGAATGAGAAATTATCTCTTGAGTCTTCTGATCCATCCAAGTCGATCACCATATCAAATGTTAGGGAATGATAACGGTTCACTGGCAAGAAACTTTGATTTGGATGGACGAGGAAATGTGGAAAGAGACGAGAATTGACCTAGCAAGTTACTTTGCAACTTTTATAAGTAACTGGGGTTTTGAATGGACATATACTTATTAAAGTCCTACTACTTGGGGGGAGATGGAACGCATTAGTATTATAAACAAATCAAATTAATTATTGGTAATGCATTCGATCTTAGTGTGATTGATCTAAAGCCTTTCAGACTCATTTGATTAATCTTATTATACGCCACATATACAATTCCCATGCACAATTTTGGCATTTATTGAGAGCCCATTTCATAAGTAAGAGGGTCAAATTGTTCATAAAGCATGTGTGATTACTAATAAACAAGTCTAGCGCGGGGACAGATTCGTACCACACACAGTTAAACTAAAACCGGGAGTTATACTTACTATATAGCCGAAAAAAATTAAAAAAGAAGTAATTCATTATAGTCCTTTTCACACCTTAGAGAGGTTGGACTGCTTCAATAATTACTCGACGCGTGCAAAGTTTTGAAGACTAGAGTTTTAGGTAAGAAAGCCTTAATGTGGTAGCGCAGATCTCTTGCGACAAATTTTCCTTTCGAAAGAGAGAGAAAATTGATATCGTCGTTACGTACACATGAAAGATGGAGTAGGGAAGAAGAAAGAAATTGACGCAACCGGAGGCACGTTTGCTAATCATGTTTACAAGGAGTTGTTTAATGAATGTCACACGAGCCAATGCACATATTGAAAGAAAGGGTGTATTGCAAACTGAATCAAGAAGATCAAATAAAAAAAATAAGATGGCGCAAAGGATTCTTCAAATTCATCCAAATTAGGGCTACATCCTACAAAAAGTTTCACTATATTTTGCGATGACTACATAATATATAGCACTAGTAAATGATCTCAAAACACTAAGCTCATAAATCTTTTTTTTATATATCAAAATTTTACTTCAGGGCTCTACCCCGCCACCCCCGACCGCTCACTGGCAAGTGGGGTAGCCGTTCGCCGGTGAGCGGTGAGCAGAACCCCCATCGTTTCATACGTAGGGTTTATTAGTAGTTGTTTCATATTTTGATTTCCCTAAGTGCTATAAGAAATAATGATACTCAAAATATTCGCCAACTCCAACACATATTGCTCTCGTAATGTTAATGCACTATAGTGTCTTGGAAATTGAGTTGTTTTAAATAAAATTCCATTAACCAGTACATCGGAACACTTGTTAGTGAGACTTTTATGACTATTTTTTTCTTCTCACGTACCGCTTGTTAATCAACTCCGACGCTCACTCTCAAACCTCCAATGCCATGAATCCGAGGGCGCCACCATTCGGGTACGTCAAGAAAGTCCCAACAACTCCTTCCTAAATTTTCCATTTGCTATAGGATCATAAGGGATCACCTTCTATATAATCCAAAAAATAAGCCTCCACTCTTCTCATACTCTCGCAACACGAGACTTCATGCACGTATGCTTCGCAGCATTAGTCTCTGATTCGATCTGCTCCAAAGTTCAGCACATCGGTCTCAATCGATCAGGTCCCCTCATGGAAACCCCGCTCATTCTCTTCGGCGTTGCGGCTGCTGCTTCGGCGTACCTCCTCTGGTTCTACCTGCTGGCCCGGTCGCTGACTGGCCCGAAGGCGTGGCCGCTCGTGGGAAGCCTCCCCGCCCTCTTCTCGAACCGCCAGCGTATCCACGACTGGATGGCTGACAACCTCCGTGCCGTTGGGGGCTCCGCCACGTACCAGACCTGTACGATCGCGCTCCCTTTCGTGGCCCGGCGGCAGGGGTTCTTCACCGTCACGTGCCACCCCAAGAACATCGAGCACGTGCTCCGGACTCGGTTTGACAACTACCCGAAGGGCCCCGAGTGGCAGGCTGCTTTCCACGACTTGCTGGGTCAGGGGATCTTCAACAGTGACGGAGACACGTGGCTGATCCAGCGGAAGACGGCGGCTCTCGAGTTCACGACCCGGACGCTCAGGCAGGCCATGGCCCGGTGGGTCAGCCGGACCATAAAGTCACGCCTTTGGACGATTTTGGACAAAGCTGCTCGTGATAAAACCTCGGTGGACTTGCAAGATCTGTTGCTTCGTCTGACGTTCGACAACATATGTGGGCTCACGTTCGGCAAAGACCCCGAGACTTTGTCCCCGGAAATGCCCGAGAACCCATTCGCCATGGCCTTCGACACTGCCACCGAGGCGACGCTCCAGAGGTTGCTGTACCCGAGCTTCCTATGGAGGTTAAAGAAGATCCTTGGGGCCGGTTCGGAGAAGAAGCTGCAGAAGAGCCTCGAGGTCGTTGAGGCTTACATGAATGACGCCATCGAAGCAAGAAAAGCGACTCCGTCCGATGATCTCCTGTCGAGGTTCTTGAAGAAGCGCGACGTGGACGGGAACCTGTTCCCCATTTCTGTCCTCCAGCGCATCGCGCTCAACTTCGTCCTTGCCGGGCGCGACACGTCCTCAGTCGCCCTCAGCTGGTTCTTCTGGCTGGTGATGAACAACCCCGACGTGGAGGAGAAGATCATCCGGGAGATCTCGACGGTGCTCCGGGAGACACGCGGTGATGACCCGGCGAAGTGGGTGGAGGACCCGCTGGTCTTCGACGAGGCAGACAGGTAGATGGTGAATTCATGGTAGATTTATAATACAAAATCAATTTAGGCAAACGACACAAACAAAGAATAACCAAAGCGTACGAAGTTTGATTTATTTAATAGCACATAATGAATGTGATAAAGACTTTCTAATCTATGTTCAACACGTCAGCTTTGCTCAATAGAAGTCATTCACAGTCCATGACGTTATTTCATATGTTATTTTGGTAAATCGATTTTGATATATCTGGAAATAAGACGAATAAATTTAAAACCAAGAAAAAACAACTCTTGCATTTTCTATTTGTGCCACTGGTGGCATCATGGGTGTAATATGAGTCTATCTTCACGGTGAAGCTATCATCAGGTTAAAGCCCACTTCTCATGTCTTAGAGTTGTTACACCCGCAAGAACTCAAGAGTCTTTGCATAATTTCTCAATTGTGATCAGTTTAGTTCATCGAATTTATCTTATGGAAACAATTTCTCTAATGTTTTTTTCCTTGCAGATTGATATACTTGAAATCCGCATTGGCCGAAACTCTGAGACTGTATCCTTCCGTGCCTGAAGATTTCAAGTACGTGGTCTCCGATGATGTCTTGCCGGACGGCACGTTCGTGCCTGCGGGATCCACGGTGACGTACTCGATATATTCGGTCGGGAGGATGAAGACGATATGGGGCGAGGATTGCATGGAGTTCAAGCCGGAGAGGTGGCTGTCGCCGGAGGGCGATCGGTTCGAGCCGCCCAAGGACGGTTACAAGTTCGTGGCGTTCAACGCGGGGCCCAGGACCTGCCTGGGGAAGGACCTCGCTTACCTGCAGATGAAGTCGGTGGCGTCGGCAGTGCTCCTCCGCTACGTGCTGTCGCCGGTCCCCGGCCACCGGGTGGAGCAGAAGATGTCGCTCACCATGTTCATGAAGAATGGGCTCCACATCTACTTGCGTCCACGGGCCCTCGGGGGCTCGGCCCAGAAACTCGCCGCCTCGGCATAGAGCCCAGAAGGCGTCGATGAACTTGGGACTTTACCACGGTGGTGGCTTGAACTTGTAAAGGCATAATAAGGTCGTTCGACTTGATTTTGCGGCGTAGGGTTATTACATGTCCATATGGCAATTCATGCATACATACTAGTAAATTTGTTCTTGGTCCTGTAATGGTCATTCGTCGTCATTTCATGTGCGTGGGGTGCTTAGATTTCATTCAAGAATATACTTGTAACATAAAAAAATTGTCATCGTGACGATTTTGCCTTTTATGCCATGTGTTTCATATATTTAAAAATAGATCGTAATCCACGGATTGCAGAATATAGACATGAAAGTTAACTAATTATACTTGGATGCTAATTCAGATGTACTCATTGAGTATAAATACATCATATAAGTATTTTGACAACTAATAAATAGAATTTGAAAGTATTTGGAGGACCTCCAGTGTGAGGACCACATTGCAAGCAAGCAAGAAACAACTTGAAAAAAAACATGAGATTTTAAAAACAACAGGAAGCAAAATATCAAATTTCGGAGTTCTTGTACGGTTAAACTCACGTGCGGTCGCCTCTTTTGTGTATTTTTACTGTGCTTCAATTATATGAATTATGGATTCACGTTCATAGGTATTAACCTGCAACATGCACATTAGATACAAATAAGTCAAAATAAGTAATTACTAAAAGAAACATTCTCGGTACATTCTCAACATGCCAAAATTACCTATCCAATGTTACAAGCCGTCTAATGGAATTCCCGAAATACCGTAACAAAGTATCTAGAAAAAGTAAAATTTATGACCAGAAACTTCATAGGCTCACAAAAAGAAAAATGAAAGAACAGTAGCAGAGATTTCACACTTTTAATATGTTTCAGCCCAAGTTCAAGACTCTTGCGGGTCACTATGCACTTTGTTTGTCATAACCATTGGTTAGAACCCAGAGAAAGTAAGTCACTTAAGAAGAGATTGAACTAGATATGACAATGCCATCTGCGATGGAATATATTTACTGATATACAAAATTGATGTTCATATATACAACGTTAAATTCATGAAGTTTGTATGGAGACGATCTCATGTGATTCTTCCTCCTCTACCCGTGTAATGCCATGGCAAAGTCAAATAATCGATAGGACAAGGCTCGTAAGCCAGCAATTTTTAGTGAAGTTCTGGTGTCAGGCTAGTATCATTTTGGTCTCTCAAATGCTTTTACCAGCTCTTCAGATTTCAGCAATGATATGTACCAACCACCCGCCGTTTCTGGTCTTATCGGCTTCTGCTGTTCCTTATGCAAGTCTTTCTTTACAAATCATATGCAGGACGGTTGGCATGTCATGGGTTGATGATCAAATATCTGGTGATCAATCCAAAATCTTCTCGCCTGATGAGAAAAGGTTCCACACAATGGTTCCGGTTAAGTAGAGCCCAACTGAAACCTTGAAAACATCATCCCAGCTCCCTGCAGGCAGAGAAAGGAGGAGACTATAAGGCAATCTGAAATATCTTTTGAAATTTTTTATCAGTGCTAAGTTTTAAGTTTTTGAACTTATTAGTAGGGACGAGGTACACACCATGTTGCAAGATGTAGCCCGTAGCGGCTGTCCCAAAAACACCGGCCAAAACGCCAGCAGTATTGGATAAACCGAGCAGTACTCCCTGGCAAGAGCATCCAAGGAAAGTTGTTAGCTGGTATAATACGAAAACAACATGGTTACGCTAGTAACACTTGACTTTGGTGCATAGCCGCTGAGAAGGTCAGCAGAAGAAGTTGAACAGTGTTTTTGTTTTGACCTAATAGCCAAGATCAGGATTCATCTCCAAATGCTGCAGAGTGGAGTACCCTTTTACTGAAATTAACAGAGATGAACTATAAACAAATACTACTTACAGAGTAGCGGGGAGCAATGTCCTGATGATTCGAGTACAAACCAGATTGCGAGAATGCATCAGTTCCCTGATTCAAGAGTTCCTAACTGGTTATTATAAGGAAACGTCTCGTTCCATGAAAGCAGTTGGACAGGCAGATTAAAATATAAAGTATCAGATAAGATCAATCTAAAGTTTTTCAATGAATGTTGGTTACATTCAGTGCTTTTATGAAGTCAAGATACCAGCATACTGGCCCAACCTAATGTCCCTACCCATGTAAGGAAAGAGATTAGATGCCTTCTCTGCCCAAGTGACTAGAACTGATATACGAAAACTTCAGATGGGTGAAGCGAGGTTCTGAATGTGAATAATTTTTTCTCTTTTGCTTCTAAAATTTACATATTGACACATTAACATTCTATATTCAGTGTGATGGAGGCAAACCTGACTGCAAGCCATGCATAACACAGCCATTGCAGGAGAGTCAACATGGCTCAACTGGGTAAGAAAAAAAGCAGGTCCAAGAAATCCAATTGTCTGCATGATCTGCACGATATCATGCAAGCTGGTGCCGGATCAATATATATAATTTACTTGAAAGAAGTCAAGAGAAGCTAATACAACATAGCTTAAGATAAACGATATGCAACTGATTAAAGGACTTCTACCTATAAGATATAGCCAATTAGAGTGCAATGTCGCAGTAAGTTCTAAGATCGAGCATATTTTATCAGTAAGAAACATCAGTTTTTTTTCATTCTTATTTTCATTATGATCTTCCCGAACTGCTGTTGCTCTCCTAATACTAAGACATGAAGTGTTAGAACAAGGTACCTTGCGAACTGTAGTCACAGATAAGCCATTGCTGACTAGAGTGTCCGCAATCCAACCTCCAAGATTAGCAGAAAACGCCATAGTAAGCCAAGGTAATACGCATATAAGCCCCGAATCAGTGAGATTGAACTTTAGCACCTGTTATTATTATGAGGATAGATGAAAGGAAGCATGTCAATTATTGTACAAAGATGGTCCATGATAATCCACTGGTAGACCAATAACCATATGAGTAATCTATGTGTTATCAAGTGAGTAAGAAAGTCAAGGGATTAGTCAAAAGCTTACTTGATTATAGTATGTGGGCATCCACGTGAGAAGAATAAATGTCCCCCAATTGTGACAGAAATGACACGTTATTAGGGCCCATACCGGAGGTTTGGACAGTATTAAACCCCATGGTATCGTAGTCACAGGTTCTCTTGGAACACTGTTGGTTAAAATCAGCTTTTTCTCTTCAGGCCGCAGCTGAGGATCATCGAGAGGTGAACTGTATGCCTGCAACAAGAAGTCCCGAAATTAAATTTTCAGTGGTAAAAGCTCTCAAAATATATGATGTTTTTCCGACAGCATAATTCAAAAGACGCCATAGGAATCCATCTCTCTGAATGACAATAGAAGTCACCTTATTTAGCCACGTTACAAACCATACTGTCCCCAGCGAGCCGAAAGAATAGAAGACTGATGGCCAGCCAAACTGATGTATCAAAAACGGCGAAAAGGCTAAGCCAGTGACTGATCCTAGATACATGCCACTGTAGACCAGCGCCAGTGATCTACTTCTCTCTGATACGGGAACCCATTTTGACAAGATATTATTCATTGCAGGCATAGCAACACCCTGAATAGATGTGGAGGGAAAACTGAGTTAGGTCGAGAGATACAATGATTTAAATTGGTTTTTACACCTAAAAACATTATTACTAGTTTTATCCAAAATAAACACAAACTATACACAGAAATGCGCCTAATTACAAATTCTGTTTTGAATGTTAAATGCAGTTTTTATTTGTTCTTGCCAGCATAGCAAGGACGAAATAGATAAAGTAGGACAATGAGCTAACCTCGCCAATTCCCATAAAGGCACGGACGACAAGTAGGAAAGGAAGCCCAAGTTTAGCAGCTACTGGAGTGAGAACTGTTGCGATGGACCACCACACTACCCCAAATCCCAAGACAAGTTTCCCACCCACTGTGTCTGCCCAGATGCCACCGGCAATCTGTCATTGATGACTGTAGTCAGAGCAAGAAAGGAATACTCGGTTTCTTGATAACAGGCTTAACCAGATGATTGAAATTGTTGCAGGCATATAATGAAGAAAATGAACCACAAAAACGCAATAGTCTTTAGATGTACCAAAGAAGTGTCTTCACCTGGGTGAGGAGATAGCCCCAGAAAAAGGAAGACTGTATCAAACCAACAGTGGTTGGGTTCCAGTTGTATTCTGCAGACATGGGAAGTATAGCAATACTCATGTTTACCTGCCAAAGCAAATTTGTATGAAGATGCTAACTGAAAAGGCTCTCTTTTATTGGAATAACATGTACATCCCTAGAATGTGACTGAACCTAAAGATTCCAAGTTCGGGATATAACAGAATCAAATAATAGATATTAAGTGTCATTTTGTAAACGACTAGCAAAATTATTCCCTTAGCCAAAAAGTAACTTCCAGTCATAAAATTGATGCATACATTCTGGTCAAATTGTCTAGATACAGTGAAGAATGTAACAATAACAAGAGCTACAACCCGAGAGCAATGGATCCGATTATCAGATTAAGAGAGACTTCAGATACGAGGAAGGTCTTCAAAAGAGATCAAGACGACCGTCCTTAGAGCTTCCAAATTTTGAGGGACTCTTGGAGAATTCACGTTTATTCACCGGCCATATGATTATTCCATTTTGATAGAACAGAGATACTACAAGTAGTGAAAGTTTGACTAACCTACCTACTAGTTCTCTCGACCATGAAGACCCGCCTTTAAAGAAACTTACCAAGCATGTTTTGCAATGTAACATCACTTTGCAAAATTAGTAATCCCATTCAATTCCCACAGAAGTCAAATCTGACGGAACTGGGATTTTCTCATTTAAGAGGAATAAATCAACTCAAGTAATAGCGCAGGTAATGGCACATCATCTTAACAAGATTCAAAGGGTCGAGTCCATTTATAGCCAGCTCACGTCTCAAAGCTGGACGTGCCACAATATCGCAGAGGTGAATCCACATCCAGTTACCCTGAAGACTTCATTGAAAGAAAGAAAAAAATCCGAACGAGGATAACAACACGTGGCGATTCCTTCCCTTTCCTACAATGGCATCAACTAAGAAAGGCTCTACATTTGCCTTCGTCAAAGGGGTTTTTCTTGGGAAGAAGAACAGCGCAAAGGCTACTCTCCAAGTTGCTAATTCACCAACATTAAATGAAGCAAGCAAGACAAATATTAACATTTGAGAAAGATGATGCCCATCATTTTGATCGATTTTTTTCTTTACTTTTCTTTAGCTAGAAACACTTAAATTTTTTCAGCAGTACTCGCCTCCCTTCTAATAATTTTCCGCCCGCCGGGACAATTTTAAATCGAGGAAGCAAATTCTTGTGTGTAGCCATAGCCACAATATGGGAAGCAGAGTAATGGTTGAGCAAAGAGAAGAGAGACAGAGGCCTTACTCGGTCCATGTTGCAGAGCAGGAAGGCCGAGAAACAGAGGACCACGATGACCCATCTCTTGGGGAACTCTTCCCACCAAGGAACAATACCCCCGTCCTCCTCTTGGCCGTTCTCGAGCTTTGCCGACTCTCGCACCTCCGCGATTTCGTACTGCTCCGACTTCAGGCCGGGGTTTCGGGCCGAGACCCGGAACGTGTAGCATCGTCCCGTCGAGATCCATCGGACCCGGCACTGGAGCCGCGTCGCCGATGCGAAGCATTTCCTCGGCGGCGGCGGCGGCGGGGGGCCAAGTGAAGTTCTTTGCTTGAGGAGCGAGTCAGGGTGAGGAGAGTAGGAGCAGAGGAAGGCTCTCCCGTTCATGGCGATGAAGAAAGGTCTCGGCTGCTTCACATGGACAGAGGGTGACTGATGATATTTGCCAAGGCTGGTTTTCCAGATTTGCGGGGTGGAGACAGAGAGAGGGGGAAAGAGAGGTGGGATATTTACGGGCACTGGTTAATGTTGAGACACGTGGAGGTTGCATGGTTGAGAAGATTAGATTGCGGGTTGAGCTCTCCAAGAGTTTTAACGAGTTTTAACGGAAAAACAAGATTTCGGTTTGCTTGTCCTGGAGCTGGAGGGAAGCATCCGGGGTAGCATTGCTTGTCCTTTGGCCTGGCCACGAACCCAAGTACCGGGAAATTTGTTTATTTCCCCCAAAAATTTGGCATATGATGATATCTCCGATTATAGTAATGAATTCGAAAATTTCTTTTTTTTTGGTAAATTCAAACAAAATTTCCCGTTACTCATTACCAAAAATCTCTTACATTAACACATTTAATAGCCGCAGAGCTGTCGAGAAGTATAACTTAGAAAACATAACATACACACTTTGTACATGCACTCTTTTGTAATTCTGGATATCTAGTCATTCTTTATTTCAGAATTATTTGCTACGAATGAATAGATCAAAAGATAAAATCATTTTTTCCAGTTTTGTTGGATATGGATTCGAATTTCTTTACCATTATAGAATTGTAAGTGCAAGTGCCGTAATTACGAATACATCACGCAAAGCAATGTCTAATAAGTTCGGTGCCTCTGATGACGTGTTCTTCACCCATGATTGAGATGATACAATATTGGCGTTGTCCTCTTGTTCATGTCGGGCAAGCTTGGCTAAAGTCGATTTTTACAAATACCAATCATTATCCTAACACAACTCCAATTTTTTTTTGTGGGCATACTACACGCATAGTCTTTCAAGATATGTTTGCCAACACTGAATGAAGATTGATGGTACCATAGACTCTAATGAGGTAAGTAAGTCACGGGTCATGATGGAAAGATTCGGAAAATTGGCGACCCTCATCTTCCACCATTTGAGAACATCAACATTGTCTTCGCCAACTCTATCAATGTACTCGGAGTAGTCTATATATCTTTAATTCATTAGTAGATGAAGACGAAGAGCTAGCGGAAGTTTTTTGGGGGGTGTTCTTCTTAATAAACTGAGACCATACAAAATTATGGGGCTGCTCGATGAAGGCGCCATCTCCTGTGGGATGGGATATCCAATTGATTGGTGTGTGAGCGTACATATTCCAAAGTCAATTCCTTAACTTCCTTAATATCAACTCCATTCGGACCTCCTCATTCAGTCGCAAATTTTTCGTAAGAAAGTTTCAGAACCCCTCCTACTTGAACTGAGAATCTAAGAAAATTGACATAAGGAATATCATCTCTGAGAAATTTCGCCTTCATGACCACTACTGTTTGTTGAAAATGGGATCATCCTCCCTGTTCACCAATTCAATTGGCATCATGTACTAAAGAAAGGAAATGGTTCGGATGTTTGGCGATTAATTACTGGTGCTCAAAGCATCCTTTGCATCGTTGATAATCTACAAGAAGTCTCTGAAGACTTCGGCAATCCTCAATCTTGTTGTGTCGACAGCGAGTGATCTTCGTGGTGGAGTATAGCGTCATCACGCCCGTCTCCTCGCATGCCTTCTTCAATGTCTAGTATATCAAATTCCACCAGCTCGTTCTCGGTGCGAGACCCTAATTCCTAATGCTTGAGTGGTGTAGATATCATGTATTGAACCCACCACGTGCCATTACTGCAGAACTATAATGGCTACACAAGTTCATACAGTGGCATAGAAGATCCTGTTGCAAACAAGATCTAGCTATTAAACCAGACCTCAGACCAGGGAGATGTTCACACTAGCACTATCTAGCATAACGTTTCAAAGATGTCAAACTCATTGACATCTCTCATTAGTTTTTGTAGCCACGCTTTGGGAATCATTTGGGAATATTAACTTCTTTAATCTAAGAGCTTGGCGACGTAATTCACATTCTTCATCAACCCAATGGGTATCGACAAGGAGACCGTGGTATTACTCGTCGGCAGCAATATCCACCAATGCTGCCATTGTTTCTCTGTACAATGAGCTGTAGTTTTTGTTGTTTGGTGCCCGGGTGAATGGGTTGGAAAAAAAGAATGGGTTGGAATTGAGGATGCAAGGCTATCTGTATGGAGTGGACTCGGTGTGGATCTTCAGCGTCCCTAAAAGGGTTGATCATGGCTAGACATAAGATGCAAGTTCCTGCTGATTTCTCGCCTTGTCGTCCTTGAACTGGTTTCTGGCATGCGGCGTTATAACTTGAAAAACTCCCCCTAGCCCTAGGCATCTCTTCCTCGTGTCGGAGCTGTGCCTCCTCAAGTGGCAGTCCTCACTTGACGATTTACAGAATAATTTGCCCCCATATAGTAGTGTAAATTGGCATTCCTGACGCCATTTTCATCGATCTCCAGCCGAAATGTCCTCTAAAAACTGAATGTCCTTCTTCGTAGGGCATGTTGCATAGTGGCTTGGGGGTTTTCTTCGAAGGCAGGGATGTCATCTAGGGAAGCGTCTTGGTGGGACTCGTTTTTTATATTCGACCCAGCAATCTGTCCCAATCCTTGTGTCATCATCTCTTGTGGTCATCGAATCTGGCTTGTTGTGGAGGCGTTGTCACGGGCACATTATTATCGCGGAAGTCATTAGATAAGTCTCATGTCGATTGCATTGTGAATTTTAGATTGAGTTAGGATGATTGGATACAATTATTGTCGTTATCGTCCTTCATTGTTATATTCACAACATGACTTAAATCGTTGAAATCGGAAAGGAAATAAGTGAAATTGACGAACAATGCTAGAGAGCAAGAACATTTGTAAGTGATGTTTGAGTAGGAAATGAGGAATGGCGAATAACGAGGGGAAGTAGGGGCCAATTTGTATTGGGCGATATGGTCAGCGGTAATACGGTTGGCTGTCGACCGTTGGGCCGAGACTGGAGTCACTAATCCAACGATTGAATTTAGCCCCAAAAAAATCTTGGTGGTTGGGACCATGTAGCGCCAGATGGGCCGAACGACTGGGTTGGGCGTTCAAAAAGATTGACGGGCCTTGGCCAATCCACCAGGACCCATGGACCTAACCCCTCCCGGGCCCAATCGGGCCTCAGCCCTATGCATGGCCCTATTTGGAATGGGCTGATGTCTGGGTACGTTTAGTCATTACTGTTCTGTGCCTCGGCCAGCACAGTCCAGTGGACGGCCCAAGTTTTCTGGCTCAAAACTCCCTACGCGAGCGCTTTACATATTTCAACGCCTAAAAAGTGAAAACCACAAAAACCACTGAGCGTTTATAATTTCGATTTGAACATCATCTCAACCGTCCACTCCAAACTTCTGTGCAGGTCTTAGCGAATCTCAATATTAGCTTTTCTCCAAATTGATAGTTTTGAGCTCGCATCAGCATGGCGTTCAATAGCATCAAAGCTCCGTCGACACGATGGTGCAAGAGATTGAAGGAACCGTCCGCACATAGGCACACATTTTGGAGAGAAAGACATGGGTTTTGATTGTTTGTTTGCAACTTTCAACAGCTGTCTTGATCGGCATCGGCTTCGCCGGATCCAGCTAAAGAATGACCTGGTTGAAGTACATTGGGACATAAAACGGGTTGTACGCGAGGAGAAAAACAGTTCATGGAGGTTAACCATCCGCTTCATATCGCGTCATTTTAAATGAGATACGATTGCACACACTGAAGCCTTGTGTCTTAGCCCATGCAACAAAAGGATTCTTCGCGTATTAAGTGGCAAACCGAAACCATGTCCAACCAAAGAAAAGTGCTTAGTAAACAAAAAGTGACAGAAGGTAGGGATTCCCTAACACTAGATATCCAAATTTGTTTGTAATTGGGCTTGGGTAGGGTGCGCCAGGCAAGGGCTATAGTGCAACGCCCGAGCTAGGAGCTACCGTGGCCATCTCTTCCCTCACCACATGGGACCCGGATAACCTATTATAAAGTCAAACGACCATTTGACCTGATGATTTCAAATTGAACGACTCCCATTAATAATTTTTTTTTAGAAAAGTCAAAACTTTCGATTCAAATCTCCAATCTAAATCCCAGCTGTAATTTTATTAAAAAAAACAAAAAGCCTCCTTATTAATGAGAATCATTTGATCTAAAATCAAATGGGATCCGGATTATCGGATTGCTGCTTTTGGTAGAGCATTGGATTGCGCAGCATGGACCCCAAACCTAAAAGATCCGGATTGTCTGCTTTCCTATGTCGGCAGAGCAGGCTGCTCTACCCAAGATAGTCATTTCGGACGACTGCCTTTTTTCTGAAAAAAAAAAACAAAAACAAAGAATGAGCCCCTATTAAAGTGGGACTCACCTCCCCTCTCTCATAAACCACCTACTCTCTCCAGCAAAGCAAACAATCCGTATCCAAAGCTAAATCCATCAAGTTACCTTACTTTAAAACAAGTAATCCGGATTCCTAACTCTCTCATGTTTTTGTGACTGCTCGTGTTGCCATGCTGTTTCCTCTTGTGCTCTGTGGGACGTAGCACTGTTCCTGCTGCTCCCGCTGGCGGAATCATCTTCGAATATTAGGGCGGAGCATTTCATCTATGTAACTAGCATCAGCACCTATCTAGTCCTTCTCGGTTTCTCAAGTGGGAGCTAAGGTCAGAAACCGTGGTGGTGAATCAGCAAGATCATGTTGACAGTGAGTATACATTAGTCTCGAGTGAGGCTTGCACATGAAGAAAACACTTCGTCTGACAGACCCAAGATAAGTCCTCAACCTGCAGAGAATAGATGAATGTAGTATGAAACTCTAATCAAACGGTGGGCTCCAGGTGAGTTTCTGCAATCTTTAGATCGGCAGGAGGGAACTCAGTTTCCCATTGAATGTAGGATGATTTGTCGCTCTCATCCTAAGAAGTTCCAGACGAGAGTTTTGGGGAAAGCCCTTCCAAGGGTGGGTTATGTTGGATAGAATGAAATTCGCATGAAGCCTGGTAAAGACCTGAACTTTTGTACGTCAGTGAGATATTTTCGCCAACTTAAAGCTACTCCAGTGCGGGGAAATACCTGATGTTTGTACCTTGAAGTTGGGGCTGGCTCGCTCATTCAGCGCAATCTTCAAATTTTAATGCTCGACGAATAGAGACTAGATACTCCACTACATCCTCCCAGGCACTTCGCTGCTTGATATTCACCGGCCATAATTGAGGTTGCTAAATTTCTGTCGAAGGTTTGTGCTTCATCGACAAAAAGTAGTCCAAAGACGCTGCAGGACGCAGGAATATCTGAAACAGAAAGCAAACTTGACGGCACCAGTCCATTCACAAGTTTTTGTGAAGTGTCCACATCCATGGCCTACAAATATCACATAGCCTGCGCATATTCGAACAAGATTTGCATCATAAGGAAGGTGAAACAACAGCTGCAGTATATGGAACCAAAGGAAAGAAGCATGTGCGCTGCACCAACGACACGGCATTATCGGCCTTATGAGGCATTTGAATATCTAGAGACATTCCACTGATGGGGCAAGGATAAACACAGACGGGTCACTAGTCTTTTGGATTCTTCGCTTCAGCAATAGACCAACTCAGAGGGAGACAGAGTCGGAGACCACGCCCGAAAGCTTCGCGGTGTCAAGTGACGCCCCGAAGAATCGTCTTCGCGTACCAAGAACCACATCTCAACCGTATAAAGGGCATAAAGATCATAAAAGTTCATGCGATCTGCTACTTGGTGCTTTGAGAATCAAATTCGTTTCAACTGGTATTGGGTGGGGTGCGCCAGGCAAGGGCTGTAGTGCAACGCCCGAGCGACGCGCGAGAGACCCAGTAGCAAGCTACTGTGGCGGCCTCTCCCCCAAGAAAAATTAATTTAATATCATGTGGACCGATGGCCCACGTATCAGATATTAAACTGATAAGAACAGATACTACACTTGATCTTAGCCAAAAGGCCGAGAAAGGTATGCTTTGAAACGTTGGCTCGCCTCCTCTTTTGTCCTCTACTCTGGTCCGGGATGCTTTTCGCATTCCCCGTGTGGGACTCCGTTTCGTCACTGTTTCTCTTCGCAACAAAAGAAGAAAGAACAATAGCAAAAGACTTGGAAGACTCGTGGAAACCTCCGGTGGAAGAGTTGAGACGAGAGGAGGATTGAAACAAGAACACACCGGCGGTTCGGAGATGGCAGCATGTACTGATTTTGGTTCGGACCTTGAATCCCATCCTCACAAGCAAGTTTTTGCGGTTGCTTGCCATGGCTTAGAAGAGCAATCGATCTGTTCTTATGTTTTACTCGGTGGCGATTGAGCACTAATCCATCCACTCAAGACGGGGCAGATAACAAGCCGAAGCTCAAAAACAGAAACGCAAGGCTTGGTATGACGCGAGAATCCATCGTCCTATTAAACTGAACCGGCGTAGCTCAATCTTGTTTTCTTTATAGGACAGCAATTGCAAGAACCAAGTGGCTTGAAGTTAATAATAGTTCAGCTTTCGAGCACGATAGTTACAAGGATTACGAACGCACGGTCACGACCCTTCAGGGAAGGGAGAAGGAACATATGGAGACAGCCGCATGTTTCTCTCTTCCTCTGAGCCCGACACTGGCAGAGGTGCGGCTATTTTTCGGCAAGGAGAAACTCCGTGAAAAGGCTCTCTAGGGTTTTCCACTCTTGAAACTCGAAGATAGTCACACTACACTGTTGGCGCTCGGCAGTGCAGTGCTGGCGTTCCGACATGGTCGAACGAGGTCGCTGGAACAATGGTGAAGACTCGAGTCTGATTCAACAGCAGGGCATTGCACTCGAAGAACCGAATCCGTAGACACATAAAACTTGGAATGACATATGCAGATGCGGGTTATCTCAGGGCGGAATCATTTGCACAGCTAAGGACAGATGCTTTCAATATCTGATGCTAAGAGCATCATTTGGCATTCAACGCTACTGCGACTGGAGATGGTCCATGAATACTCCCTTCTTTCTAGGAGACGGCGACCGAGCTCTACATCACTGTTCAAGAGGCCAAGAAATTATTCAAACTCTCGATTTTAGGAGCTCCCTCTTTCCAGAGAAGCCCCTCCAAAAATAGGCGTATGCCATTGATTGTGAAGAGCACACGGTATTCTTTAGTAAAAGGCGAAAGAATAGTTCGCTTTGTGCTCATCACATGGCTGCGTGATTCATTAAGCCCCAAGACTTCGCCATCTTGTCACGGGTCTTGTGCCCCATGTTCTTGCGTCTCATCCTATGTGGGACGTCTTGCAAGAAGGACTAGAAGCCCTTTCAGGTTCATTACTTATGAGCTTATTCACAGTTCACAACTACTAAAGATTTGCAGCTGGCGCTACTTATTTATATTAACTTGTTTGTATTATTCCCGAAATGTCATATGTTCTTTATTTAAAATTTAAGTGGATGATGAATCATATTCAGTTATATCGTATAGTAGTCACAATTTAGACATATTTACATGTGGTCGATTTATCTTAAAATATACGAGAGGCATGAAATTTCATGTGAGGCATTTTTCGAGAAAGTTTTGCCTCATTTGCAGAGAGGCACGACGGGATGCCGACTTCTCGTGCCCCATGCCAACCTCTAGTGTCCATGAACCGAGACCATACGAGTAATTTGATGAGATCCTCCTATCGGCAATAGAATTTTGAGGTGGGGATTAGGTTTGAAAAGGAGCCGTGAATTTGTGGGTTGTTAGACCATCCTAAAAAGACTCCAATGCTCGGCAATGTAATGGAACAGAAACGAATTAAACCTTGATAAACACAGTATGGTCCACTAGTCCTTGGGAATTCTTCGCTTCAGCGATGACGTTCGGCTTCGCTCCTTCAGCAACGACCCGGCAGTCACTTATAACACAGAGACGTACAGTGTAGCTTCGACAAAGCCTACCGGTACTTCGGAATCGGACTTGTTTTTAACTGGGCTTGGGTGGGGTGCGCCAGGCAAGGGCTTTAGTGCAACGCCCGAGCGACGCGCGAGCGGCCCAGTAGCAAGCTACCGTGACGGCCTCTCCCCCTAGAAAAATTAATTTAATATCATGTGGACCGATGGCCCACGTATCAGATATTAAACTGATAAGAACAGATACTGCACTTGATCTTAGCCAAAAGGCCGAGAAAGGTATGCTTTGAAACGCTACCTCGGTTCCTCTTTTGTTCTCTGCTCTGGCCCGGAATGCTTTGCACATCCCCGATGTGGGACTCAGTTTCACCATTTCACCGAAACATGCGGTGGAGTTTGAGATTTGAGGATTGAAACTGAACAATATCGTGGGGTGGTGTAATGTGGGCAGTGCTCATCTTGGTTCGGACACTTGACTGAGAAAAAGCAGTCGATCTGCGCTTTCTGTTGGTGACGATGGAACGGCGATGCATTTACTCACGGTGAGGCAGAGAAGGGAAGGAGAAACCCGAAAACTGTACCGGAGTTGTTCTTTTCCCTTTTCATTAGGAGAGCAGTCGCAAGAAACAATTGGTCTTGAAGCTAATCATCCAGTTTTCGAGCCAGGATTGCGAGCACGCGATCGTAAGTTCTTCAGCGAAAGGCTAAATAACTCACAAGAGCGAGTCGCATATTCCTCTTTACCCCGAGCCTCCGACATTGCCACAGGTGTTTCTGCTATTTTTCAGCAGGGGAAGGACTCCATAAAAGGGTTCTCTGGGCTTACAACTCGACCGATATTCGGTCACTCGAGAGGGTATGACTTGGCGATCGGCAGTGCAGCGTGGAGGTTCTGACACGGGGACTCGAGACTAATCGACAGCAGGGCGCAGTGCATTCAAGGAAGCGATTTCATCAGAGACGCTACAAACTCGGAGTACCTTGGAGTCGTGCTGGTCAAGCTCACGGTGTAATCATCAAAACATTCGTACTCTGTTTTAGGAGCTCCCCCTGACGAAGAAGCCCCTCCAAAAATAGGCGTATGCCACTGGATGTGACGAGCACACGGTATTCTTTAGTAAAAGGCGAAAGAATAGTTCGCTCTGTGCTCATCACATGGCTGCGTGATTTATCCAGACCCTACGACTTCATATTTTGTGGCTGGCCTGGTTGGCTATGTTCTTGCCTTGAGTCCTATGTGGGACTTTCCACAAGAAGAACCGGAGGCTCTTTTAGGGTCCATTGCTTTCGAGCCTTATTGGCGTTTTATGACTCCTAAAGAATTGCAAACTTGGCGCTGCTCATTTAATATTTGATGGGTCTGCATTGCTTACTTAACTACACGATGTTTTTTTCATTGACTTTAATTTTAAATTAAGTGGGCGATGAATAATAATCAGAATCTTGATATTACTTCTAAGTAATATATAATTAAAGAATAAACACAAGAGGGGTGGGGGGGCTAATACCGGCCCCATCCCAGCCCACCAAATTTTGCCTCATTTGCGACGGGGCACCGCCGTACACTAATTTGTTGAGCCTCGTCCCAAAGTCCAGCGTTGGTGATCAGTGATTTGATGGGATCTTATCATTTAAGATTGGATTTTTTCCGTCTTAAATTATCTCTACATGCCTTTCCTACTCTCCATAGAGGGGCTGGGTGGTTATCTACACACTGAAGGTTGGCTTATGGCACGTCAGGGAAGAAGAATGCGCTTAGACGCGTTTTAAAAAAAGAAAAGAAAGGCAGGTTCTAGAATATGTGAGGAGAGGTAATAAATGTTTGGGAAAACCATATTCGCAGTCGCAAGTAATCACTTTAGAGCAATAACTTTTCAAGCGATTATTTAAGTGTCAACATTTCGAAATCATTCACTTAAATGATATCGGTGATTGCATTGATTCGAAAATCCCACGTGATATAATATGGCTCACCGAAAGATGACAATGGATGACGATGAAAATGCTTCGGAGCGATGTCCTTCAAGTAGTTTCTTTTCCCCAGTTTGAGAATATGGCACTAATTACGTTATCAATACAAACCCTAGCCGCCCTTTTCAATTGTAAAACCAAAATCAATGCTTCACTCTGCACTCCTTGCCTCGATCGTCATCACCGCCCAATTTTTCTGTCTTTGTGACTGACTCTATCAAAGGGAAGAAGGATAAAAAAATCTGCACGATTTTACCATTAAGTAAAGTCTATACCGATTTTTATCATCTCAAAACTGCGACCGCTTAAAGCAATTTTACAGACCATTCAAAGGCCGTTCCACCGATTTCGGATCCTTAAAGGGCAAAAGGAAAAAAAACCGTAGTTTTATTAAGGGAAAATTCCAAAAGCCAAATTAGATCTTAGGGAAAACTCCGTCGGGTTGGTGGGCAGGTTGCTTTGTGTGGTGGGTGGGTTTGAAAAGGAGCCATGGAACTGTGGTAATTAACCATCGCAAAAGGACTTTCAAAGGCTTTCGTATAATAGAACGGATTTACCACTTAGGAACAAATAGAGCCTAGAAACGCAGACAGATCCCAGTGGTCTTTTCGATTCTTCATCTCCGCGGACGATGTCTTGCTTTGCTCCTGCGGAGCTGTAATCCGACAGGCGCTCACCGACAGAGGCAGCGAGAGTCAGAGACCACGCCTTAAAAGCTTCGTGGTTGAGACGTCCTCTTAACGGACGAAGCGGCGAGAACCTACAATACGATCCCAACAAAGGCGAGAAATTATTCAGTGGTACGTGCACGCCAGGTCAGCAGCTGACCTGGTGAGCATTTATCTAGTTGGACAAATGAAAAATTAACACGTGGAGAAGCAAAATAAAAGAAAATAAAGTGACATGGCGTGCACATTCGGCTGATTGACGGCCCCTCATAAATGCTGCAGCTTTTTTTAAAACTTTCTTTTGAGAAGCCCGCTCGATCGGACGGCAAAATTTTCAAACCCTAAGAGCGTCCCTCGCCGTTTTAGAAACATCTCTCTCTCTCTCTCTCGCTCTCCCCTTTCTCTCTCCGCTCTTTCTAACACACGGCCGCAACCTCCGTTTCTCGCCTCTCTCTCCGCTCTTCGCCCGACCACACGGCCGCGACGCCGTGTGGCTCCGACGGCCGCAACGCCGCCACTCTCCGACGACCGCAACGCCGCCACCTCCCGATTCGCTGATTAGGGCTTTGGATTCTCCGCTTTCTCTGGCATCAGATCGAGCCTCGTCCTCCTGCTCCTCCTTTATGTTCAAGAAATCGGTGAGGAAAAGGACCGAGGAAGCGGCGGACGGATGATGAGCTGGCGAAGGGTGTAGAAGTCCGCGCAGGTGCTGGTGGCGCACGGCTCCTGCTCGTTCGTAAGCTCGACCACGCCGTGCCCTGCTCCTGGTGGTAAGTTCTCCGCTGATTTGCTATTGATACGTAGGGAAATGTCTTGTCTCGCATTTTTGCGATCAATGATGTCGGGTTCTAGATCTTGTTAGCTGAGGCTCTGTTGATGAAGTAGCTGGGTATTGGAGCTATTAATTCCGCGATTGATTGGGTTAGAGCTGCGTTTCTCCTTTTTTTTTTTTTTTATTCTGGGCGAGGAACCTATTGGTTTTCCTTCACCGAGTTCATCGCGGAAGAGATGTGAAGTAATGTATAATATGTGTAAAATTCTTTAGATTGTGGAGTGCAAATCATTTCATTAGATGAGCGGTTGAGTTCGGCAGCGTGTTCTAAGGTGGGGGAGACGCGGACCATGGTTTAGAGAAATCACGACACTAATTGGCAAAGCTCGCATGCACAGATGGAGATGGAGATGGAGTGCAAAAGATATTGGAGATGTATTTAGAGATGTATTAGATGAACTATCAATAAAAACCATAAATCGTCCATGTATTCATTTGACTAAATGTGCAAAGCTAGGTAATTTTTTCTTTGAACAGTGTTTTAGTTGTTTGGGCGTTTAGCTCGCGTCTGCAATTGTTCCCGTGTTAAGAGTCTGTTGCACATGCTGAGCAAGGCTTTAGTCGAGTCATTGTCAAAATCTGTTGTGCGTGTTGAGCAATAATTTCTGGTTGGAGAATTTGCGAATGGTTGGAAGAGAGTGAGATAAGAGTTTTCTTGACTTTCTATTGAAATCAAAAGTATGTTCTTATATTTCACTTAAAAACTTCGTCGAGCATTTTGCATTCAGAACAGCTGCACCGGGCTGCCTTCTCTATTTTAGCCAATATAGATCTTACTGTTCTTTTTCATTTTCTTCTTCTTTTTGCAGATTTTGTTGTGCTCTCTTTTTTTCTTCTCATGTTCACATCTCATGTTCCTAATTTTTTATACTTGCTGGCGAGTGCAGTTGGGTTGGATTTCATGAAATACGTCTTCTACTGTATTGAAATACGTCTTCTACTGTTCTCTACATTGGGTATTCGTGTGCCCAACATTGTTTTAATTGTAAGCTGTGTAATCTCAATTGTTTGTCACTCCGATATGTGAGGAGTCTTCCATTTGGATCAACCACATTAAGGGAGAATTTGTGATCTCTTACTAGCATTTCTCTCTAGCATGTAATAGTGCTATGGATTCGACTATCAATCATCGAACTTTGATTGATTCCAATTGCTTTTCTTTAGTGTATGTATCTATTGGAGGTGGTCAAGGAGATTGTGCTAGCATGGATTGTGCATTATAAAGAGCAAGACTATGTTATATGTATTAATCTTTTAAAGTCTTTTAAACCAAAGGCTGAACTTCATTTGGGAGATAAACTTGGAATAAAGAGAGCAAAATCAATGACAATGAAAGTAGTGAATAACCAAATGCAGTGTTAAAATGATTTGCAAACGTTTGCTGTCAATACCAATGACACATACAAGCAAACCAAACTCCTTATATAGTTTCATTAATTGAGATGAGATTAGAAAAAGTTCTTGCAAGAACACCATGCGTCATTTCATCAAGAATGCTTCCAAAATTCAATAAACAAAAAATTTTAGAACTGTTTATAAACCGCTCATATCATTTAGCTCATGGGGAGTTTTTGCCCGGAGTAATAATGCGAGATTTTTGCAAAGTCTCATACAAAACAGTGGTCCACACAAAATCTAATGAACTTAAGGTAGACTCCTGTACACAACACTCAATGACAAAAGAAATTTAATTATTGCATTCAAGGATTAATTGCAAACTCTTTTGCAAACGAAAAACAAAAGGAAATTAACAATGATTATACATTAAGATCTAGTAATGCCTAAATGCAAGTTACGGAACTAAATCCTCAACAACTCTATTTCTTCATATCAAGTTTCTTGCGATATATTACAATTCTCATGAGAAAAGCTGCACATGACCATAATTTGATCCCTAGAATTACAATAGGTAGAAGAATTACAAATTCTCTAATAATGGCCAACAATACTAAATCGTTCCTCTGAGATATTTCGTTCAGGTAAGCTTGTCTTCTGATGTTTCTCTTAAGCGAGATGATTAAAAACTTGACTCTTCTTCAATGTTATACCCAAGGGAATGCTGAAATCTCCTCGTCTCCTACCAACCAATTGCTCAAGTTGGTCACGGATGGTGAGTTACTAATAATACCATTGCTATTTGGTCTGCCACTCCAGTATACATTTCTTCTTGCGCATACTCGGTTGAGTGTCAATAGAACACAAGACTTCATGAAATCCAACCCAACTGCACTCGCCAGCAAGTATAAAAAATTAGGAACATGAGATGTGAACATGAGAAGAAAAAAAGAGAGCACAACAAAATCTGCAAAAAGAAGAAGAAAATGAAAAAGAACAGTAAGATCTATATTGGCTAAAATAGAGAAGGCAGCCCGGTGCAGCTGTTCTGAATGCAAAATGCTCGACGAAGTTTTTAAGTGAAATATAAGAACATACTTTTGATTTCAATAGAAAGTCAAGAAAACTCTTATCTCACTCTCTTCCAACCATTCGCAAATTCTCCAACCAGAAATTATTGCTCAACACGTACAACAGATTTTGACAATGACTCGACTAAAGCCTTGCTCAGCATGTGCAACAGACTCTTAACACGGGAACAATTGCAGACGCGAGCTAAACGCCCAAACAACTAAAACACTGTTCAAAGAAAAAATTACCTAGCTTTGCACATTTAGTCAAATGAATACATGGACGATTTATGGTTTTTATTGATAGTTCATCTAATACATCTCCAATATCTTTTGCACTCCATCTCCATCTCCATCTGTGCATGCGAGCTTTGCCAATTAGTGTCGTGATTTCTCTAAACCATGGTCCGCGTCTCCCCCACCTTAGAACACGCTGCCGAACTCAACCGCTCATCTAATGAAATGATTTGCACTCCACAATCTAAAGAATTTTACACATATTATACATTACTTCACATCTCTTCCGCGATGAACTCGGTGAAGGAAAACCAATAGGTTCCTCGCCCAGAATAAAAAAAAAAAAAAGGAGAAACGCAGCTCTAACCCAATCAATCGCGGAATTAATAGCTCCAATACCCAGCTACTTCATCAACAGAGCCTCAGCTAACAAGATCTAGAACCCGACATCATTGATCGCAAAAATGCGAGACAAGACATTTCCCTACGTATCAATAGCAAATCAGCGGAGAACTTACCACCAGGAGCAGGGCACGGCGTGGTCGAGCTTACGAACGAGCAGGAGCCGTGCGCCACCAGCACCTGCGCGGACTTCTACACCCTTCGCCAGCTCATCATCCGTCCGCCGCTTCCTCGGTCCTTTTCCTCACCGATTTCTTGAACATAAAGGAGGAGCAGGAGGACGAGGCTCGATCTGATGCCAGAGAAAGCGGAGAATCCAAAGCCCTAATCAGCGAATCGGGAGGTGGCGGCGTTGCGGTCGTCGGAGAGTGGCGGCGTTGCGGCCGTCGGAGCCACACGGCGTCGCGGCCGTGTGGTCGGGCGAAGAGCGGAGAGAGAGGCGAGAAACGGAGGTTGCGGCCGTGTGTTAGAAAGAGCGGAGAGAGAAAGGGGAGAGCGAGAGAGAGAGAGAGATGTTTCTAAAACGGCGAGGGACGCTCTTAGGGTTTGAAAATTTTGCCGTCCGATCGAGCGGGCTTCTCAAAAGAAAGTTTTAAAAAAAGCTGCAGCATTTATGAGGGGCCGTCAATCAGCCGAATGTGCACGCCATGTCACTTTATTTTCTTTTATTTTGCTTCTCCACGTGTTAATTTTTCATTTGTCCAACTAGATAAATGCTCACCAGGTCAGCTGCTGTCCTGGCGTTCACGTACTACTGAATAATTTCTCACAACAAAGAGATAAAAATTTCTTCAGATTTCAATATAGAAGGCCGCCAAGGACGCAGGCCTGTTTCGACTGGGCTTGGGTTGGATGCGCCAGGCAAGGGCTGTAGTGCAACGCCCGAGCGACGCGCGAGAGGCCCAATAGCAAGCTACCGTGGCGGCCTCTCCCCCTAGAAAAATTAATTTAATATCATGTGGACCGATGGCCCACGTATCAGATATTAAACTGATAAGAACAGATACTACACTTGATCTTAGCCAAAAGGCCGAGAAAGGTATGCTATGAACCGTTGCCTCGCCTCCTCTTTTGCTCCCTGCTCTGGTCTGCGACGCCTTTCGCCTGCCCTATGTGGGACTCTTTTTCAGGGTTTCTCTATGCCGACAAGAAGAAAGAAGAGTTGCAGATTTGGAGGATTCGTGGAAACCTCCAGTGGAGTTGAGATGAGAGAGGATTTGAAACCGAAACACGTTTGGTAGTTCGGAGATGGCAGGATACTGATTTTGGTTAAGAGATCGAAACCCATCCTTGCAAGAAAGTTTTCGTGGTCACTTGGCTTGGCTTGGCTTCGAAGAGCAATCGATCTGCGCTTTGTCTGTGTTAGTCGGTGGCGATTGAACGCAAATCCATTTAATTATATGATGAGGCGGAGAACAAACGAAAACGCGAAACGTAGAAGCGCGAGCCTTGGTGTGAAGCAAGGAATCCACGGTCCTAATCCTCTTGCTCTTTCTTTGTTACCCATGTGACCGTGCGGGAGAGCCCAACCGGTGATACAATATTACTCTGTATATGAACAAGTAAAACTAATTAAACTGATCTGAAGTTCGGTCATGGTTTTTTGTTTAGGACATCAGTTGCAAGAAACAATTGCTCCATAAGCTTGCATTCCGAAGCCTGAGCCGGTCCTGTGATAACGATGGTTTGAAGCTACTAGTTCAGTTTTCCAGTCTTTAAAGTTACAAGGATTGTGAAAGCAGGGGCACAGTTCTCTAGTAAAAGGCGAAAAGGACGTATGGAGGTGGCCACATATTTCTTTTTCCTGAGCCCGAGCTCGACATTGCCACAATTGTTGGCTACTGTTTTTCAGCAAGGAAAAAACTCCATGGATAAGCTTTCAAGGGTTTAAACTCTTAACGAACCACAAGATAGTCGCATATACCCGGTGGTCAAGACTTAAGAAGCACCTTTTGGTGCTCGGCAGTGCTGTGTTGGGATTCTGACGTGATCGAACGAGTATGCTCGAACAATGCTCAAGACTTAAAACTAATTAACAGCTAGACAGTGCACCCATGGAACTGAATCCATGAACCCACTTTGTCCTCAAAATTCTACGAAAGCCTACAAAGGCTCAATCGTCTTCCTTAAAATCATCTTTTTGTCCTTTCTCAGGCCATTTGGTCTTTGCTATGTATGGATGCTCCTCCTTTGGGGTCTTTCAGTTCTAGCTAAAAATGAAATAATTTCACTTTTGACGGGAAAAAAAGCCTTTTTTTGTGATGAATATGAAGATTTAGGACTAAATTAGGTTGCAATTCAACCCCAGGCCGCTTCTTTAATTGCAAAGCAAAATCAATGCGTCACTTTGGACACCGCGTCTACTGCCACTCTCTCTCTCTCTCTCTCTCTCTCTCTCTCTCTCTCTCTCTCTCTCTGTGCAGCGAGAACGCTCATGTTCGATGCCACCAATGCCTTGGTTGCAACAGGATGAGGGAGCGCCACAGCCCTGCTGGACAATCCCTTCGAATCGAAGCTGGAACATGGGGCCAAGGTTTTCCAGTAACAAAACCAAACACGATTTCTCAATTTCTGCCATATTAATGTTGGGCTCGAGGTTTGATTAATGGAGCAAACTGACTCTAATTTCTCGACTTCTGCTAAATTAATCTTGTGAAATGAACTCGTTTGATCTATAGCTTTGAGTTTGGTTTACGTCTCGATTGTTGACATCTTTAGTGAGTCACATCAGATTATTTATTCCAAGAAATGTTACGTATGATCTCACAGTGATGCAAGTGGTTTACGTCACTTTAAACTGATTGATTTTCAGAAATTATTGTCCTTATATGATCTCTTGAAAAGTTACTAAAGCAAAGTAGTGCTTTTTTAATAATTGGGGGATTGTTAATATCATTTTTCTTCTTCATCTTCTATCCAATTAGGGCGACTAGATATCGCCTTGATCCGAGATTGTAAATGGACCGAGCCGATCAATCTATTGAAGCCCATCTTAGAGTAAACTCCGAATTCGTTCCTTGATTGCTTGCAAGCAAAAAACCGCAAATCTAACCTCATCTCGCCATTACAAGAGACTCCCATGCTCGTTGCACTGCAAGAACAGAACCACTTCGGCAAAATTTAAACCCGACGATAACACGGGCAGATCACTCGGTCTTTTGGATCCCTCGCCTCATCATGATGCTGCTTTGGCTCCTGCGAGTACCCAGTCATCGTTCGCCAACAAGGAGAGACAGAGGGCCAGACACCCCCCACCTAAAAGCTTCGTGGGTCACCTATTTCGTGACACATTTAACTTCCCAAAAGCAAAAGTTATAATTCGTGGCGAATCCGGCGGTCGGCAAATATAATAGAACTCATTCCATCATCGAAGACTGAGATGCCGAGGAAGCTTTTAGCCTATTCCAAGGACTGGCTAATCGTCTTGTCCGCGTCATCTCGTATCATTAGGAATGGTTCTGCCTTGATTCCGAATTTACTTGGCAGGTTAGGGATCTTCGTATGGGATTTCATCTTAGGAGTCTCTCGAAACTGTTCTTTGTTGTCCGTCCTCCATATGCGAGAATTTGAGTGGGTACGAGGTGGAGAAAACACATCACAGAGCCGTTAACAACTAAATAGATGCTTGTTGTATACTTTTCAAAATAACTCATACGTGAAAAATTAAGCACGTATTAATCAATTCGATGATATCATGTTGACATTTTCGCGTGTCATAAACTTCATGATAGAAGTCCTTTGGACATACGTATACGTTTAATGGACGAGATAGGTGGTAATGGACGCAATAATACAATAGCCGGCCCACGAAGAAAATTCGATGATGTCCCACAAGCCAAAAGAACGACCATCTGGACCATCTGCCTTCGGTGTCAAATTGATTGCGTCCCAAATTATCGCCGTGACACCCCCTTAGAACGACCAATGATTACTACCTCTCCATAGCACAGGTGGCTAGGTTAAGAGAGAGCAGTAACTTGGCCATCTTTTCAATGCTTTTTTCTTGTGTCAGTTCAGTTCTCTGTCCCAATAATTGCAGACAGTAAACCTCAAACGTAAGATCTAAGTAAAGGGTTTCCCTAGTTAGTAAAAAATCCAACAATTGTGTAAGCTAATTCGTGCATTTGCCCCGGGCTCAACTACTTCCCACAGTGAACCAGTACCTTGGTACTGGAATCATCCAACAAGAGCAAGCAACCCGTGCTTTGCCCATCCGAACAATTCTCCCATACAATTGACCCATCGCCATTCCACCCCGTGACCTTGTTTCAAGCACTTCTGGTCCACAACCGTGATCCATGTCCGACGCCAGTGCAAGGCTGCAACTCACTGCTATAACACTGCACCAATTTAAAGCAGGGATGCTAGCCCAAATACAAGGCAATTCCTCGTTTGACCACTGAGCCGATCATTAACAATCTAAACCATCGATCATTCCTTTCGATTCATGCCTATCCGGGATAGCTCTCTCCAACTACCATTTTCTCTAAACTAAACCCCAAACAGACATGACAATGCCCAACCGTCCTGAATCAGCCGGATTGACCGCATCAACGGCGGACCACGTTTCTATCGGCGCTGCCACCGACGACGACGTGACTCGAAAATTGGACGGGTACGTGCTTCAGGCAAAATCACCTTCCTTTGGATCCAAAATCCAACGCAGGTGAGGGGGGCTGAACCAATCAGGGTTCTTGCTGGCCACGAGGAGAACAGTTTTCTACAATCTCGTGTGATGTTATCAGCCGTAAACGACGGAGGGAGATTTGTCGGCTGCTGTGAAAAAGTACAAATCTAAGACCGAACATCGATCTGCGCATCTGCGTCACGCTCACAAGTCCGCACACAGTTGCTCCATCGAAGGAACTGTTCGCATGCGAACGGGGATGGTAATTGGACAAACTCGTGTGTTTTAACCCTGCCCGTTGATGCCAAAGTCCAACACATGAAACGGGAGGCCGAGGTAGTCCGGACGGTGCAGGCTTTGGATTCTCTTGGATTACGTTAAATTCGTAAGAGATGGAGGAAATTGTCGCCGAGGTGGGAAACTTTGCACGTGCGCGCAATCCGCACGTCCCTGCCCATTGCTGTGTGGCATCATAAAGTTGGATCCGGATGGTAGAAAATCGTGATGTCGAGCGGCTTCCGTCTCATTCGACATTTTAGATTTATCCTAACGGGATCGACCGATCATGTTATCCGCATGACATGCATCGCATCCCGTTTAGTACGTCGTATGTTGTAATTGGAATTGATGAAAACGTACATTGAGTATATTGAAAAAAGGGTTTTCCAAAATAAAGAAAGACGAGTTTCAACCCGGACCAACATGGTTGGCCTAGATCGACATATCATAGACTCGAAAGGGTCGTGTTAAGCTTCCAAGATTCAAACTCATAATCTCGTGAGAAGATAGAAGGCGCACGTATTCCCGATTCCATCACGCTTAGCAACGAATACTGTAATCCACTCCCTTAACAAAGTCTTCCGAGTTTTCACCATAAGAGCCAGAGTTTCCGGCAGCACACAGAATTTGGTACATTTGCGAAGACGGGTTCTAGAAATGGACTTTCATTTGGTGCACGACGGCCTGTCGATTTGAGTGAAGGCACAGCTGGTATCTGGCCCGCCTCGCCTCATGAATACAGTCTGCATAGGTGTGTTTCCAAAAGTATTCTTATCCACCTGTATTTCCTTTTACCGATAATTAATACACGAACTTTGCAAATAGAAAAAGGCCGGCGAGAAATCTGGATAAGATCTCAAAGCCTCTTGCTCATCGATCCTCTTCCCTCTTCGCCATAGCCTTTTTGTCATCTCTTAAACCATCGCAGCTCGCACTGTATCGCTCCTTGATGGATGGCAATTGATTGTTACATACCATCGACCGAACTTTGACAATGGCTATGGCACATTGCGCCTCCTCTGGATGCGACGGGTGGAGGAATTCGAAGGTTTTAGTTGTTAACAGAACAATGGAAATCTCACCACAAATTCTTAATATTACATACGAAATGCAATCGAATTCTACGTTTCAATAAGGATGATTAAGTTTTAAATCCTTTATTAAAAGTGCGACGAGTCCTCGAACTTTTTACCGGTCGGTGGCCCTCACGTTATTAAATCTATAGTGGAAAGTACATCTAGGCTTCTGCGTACTCGATTTTGGCGCGCTTCATGAATAATGGCATACATTATTAAGCAGCAAAATTTAATTGCAATTTTTTTTGTTGCCCAATCTGCCATGAAGTTGCGTTACACCTACTCCGCGAAACTTTATTCTTCCATTCCATGACATGCCCCCACCATCCTTCCCTTTACATTCTATCTTAACCTTCTTTTCCTTTCCTTTACTCTGTGCTTTCCCCTTTCTTCTTCCCTTTGTTCACTTTACACCTCTGTCTCTCTCATGACATGAACACAGAACGCAGCTTTCAGGAGTTGCAACTTGCAAGCGACTCACTGAGCTCATGAAAAGCTGAGACTTCAATCCCTGCAACAATGGCGAGCTTCGGATCATCACCCTCACCGTCCTTCTTCAGCAAGTTCCGCTCCATCCTCCTCCTCCTCCTCCACCTCGGCTGCTTCATCTTCTACTCCTCCTCCTCCGCCGGCGCCGCCACTACGACCACCAAGAAACGCAAAGCCTCTCCGACCGTCTCCCACTTCAAGCCCCGCAAAGCTCTCTCTTCCTCCTGGTCATACCTCAAGCGCATCTTCATCTCCAAACCTCGGACATCTCAACCACCAACGCCCTCTCTCTCCTCTGCCCGAAACTCCCAACGATCCATAGTCGCCCTAGTCCCGCCGCCAGAAGCTCAAGCCTTCGCGGAGCTCATCTCGACCCCACCCCGCGAGAAGCCCAGGCCAGGGACCCTCCTTCAAGAGGAGCCCGACCACGCCAACCTGTTCTTCCCCATTTGCAACGACGCAATCTTCCCGTGCACGTCCTGTGGCGAGGTCTTCCCGAAGTCGCAGCTCCTCGAGCAGCATCACGCGACGCAGCACGCAGTGTCGGAGCTCATCGGCGAGGACTCCGGCCGCAACATTGTCCAGATCATACTCCAGACGGGTTGGCCCGCAGGCAGGGGCCTGACGGTACTCCGGATCCTGAAGATCCACCACAGCCCGAGGACACTGTCACGGTTCGAGGAGTACCGTGAGTCGGTGAAGGCACGGGCCGCCCGAGCCGCCAGGAGGCGGGACGAGCGGTGCGTTGCTGACGGCAACGAGCTCCTCCGGTTCCACTGCTCGACATTCACGTGCGACCTGGGGCAAGACGGTAAATCTAGCATCTGTAGCCAGCAATACTGCAACGTGTGCGGGATCATCAAGTCGGGGTTCTCGAAGAAGCTGGACGGCATTTCGACGCTGTCGAGCGGGTGGAGGGCGCACGCGACGCTCCCGGACGAGGTGGTGGAGGAGTTCGGGTTCATGCACGTGAAGCGGGCCATGCTGGTGTGCCGGGTCATAGCGGGGCGGGTCGGGTGCGAGGCGGACGACGTGGACAAGGAGGAGGGCGGGGGGTTCGACTCGGTCGTCGGGCGGGGCGGCAGCGGGGCTATCACGAGGTTGGACGACGAGGATCTGTTGGTCTTCAATCCGAGGGCCGTGCTTCCTTGCTTCGTGATCGTGTACACCGTGTGAGCGAGCCGCGTGGGAGAACTACGCACAATAATTACGGGGACATGGAAAAGAGTTTGTCGCTCTCTTTTGAGGTTTGCATGAGTTTGATGCATGTGGTTGTGTTGGGTATCATTAGTCATTAACATCATATGCCATGCCATGCCATGCCATTGTGTGATTGTGAAAAGGTGTGGATTAGATAATTTCTCCTTTTCTTTCTCGTTTGGGGCGCATCAATTAGAGAATTTTGGAGGTGGTTGCAAGTTGAGTTAGTATTGATGTAGTGGCAAATTAGGTGGGAGATAGAGAAGTTTTGGTTGTGCGACGACTCTACTTAATATATTGTGTATATGACAAAAAAAATTAAAAGGGAATTACCGATCCAATGTGCTTGATAAGAGCACAAGTCTTTGTCATCCTGTCTATTTAACGATCTGAGTAATGAGATTTTTTATCTCTAAAATAGTAATTATATATAATTCGAAAATGATTGTGTTGAGGATCAAAATTTTTTTCCATATTTAATAGCTTAAAGAGGGTCACCCGAGCATTTGTTTATAAAACCTGTAGATAATTCGTCTTAGGTGCCCAAATGGGAATGGCCCCGTTTACTTGATCAATCCACTCGTATTTACTTCTCGTTTTAAGGAAGAATTACTTGTCTTCCCCATGTAAAGTAAGATTATACCCGGATTTCAGGAAAGATTCATAATTACGAAAGAAAAGGCAAACTCAAATTTCTTTTAAGTTTATTCTCTTCGTAGCACGGCCTACAAGAACAATCACCATCGCGGCCCCCCACTATAACAGCATTAAGCATTCGCGACAATAATGTCGGTCCATCTTCCTGCCGTCTTGCATGAAGTAACTAGCACAATCATGATTCTTTCATTTGAAAAAGAAGATCATGCTATACGATGTTTTACTATGAAAGGGTTTCCAGAATCAATAGAGAACCGGGAGACATTTTCACAGAATAAAAGGAATAAATCGGAAAAAAACATAGTACAAAAAAGGGCAGAGCAAAGTTGGCACCGGTTGATTGAGGCGCTGGGGGATTTCCAATTCGAGAATAGAAGGCCAGCTGTCGAAATTCCATCAATCACGTGTAAAGTATTTTGGGTTCGGGTGATCTGCACAGGTAAAAGGCTTAGGCTTTGACTGGTTAACAAGGCTTGCGTAGTGATCTGCGAGTCTTTAGACAGTCGAGTCTCCACGCCTGTGTTATCGAATCAGAAGAAAGAGGGACATGGGTCCACAAGATTTTTCTCTTCGCATCATCATGGAGTTTCTCTATGTAGAAGAGAAATGACTCTTCGCAATGTCAAAATAGGTCATCGTCATGAGTTGACACTCCTTCGTTACGAAGGAACGGGGTCGATGATGCTCAGTACTCATAATCGTCCGCAAAGAGCTGTGCATAACCTCGACAGTGCTTTGGATTAAGCAGAAAATGGCCCACTCGAGCTCTTTATATTATCCGAGTGGCGTTATTCAAGGCCTTTTGGCGCATGCATGCGGAGGCATGTAGCCCCCATGATCTATAAAAAAAAATTTCGCTATGAAGACATTGGGTCATGTACCGCAGGCCTATCGAATCAGCCATGGATGTAGGTCAAAAAGAAGATGGGAATCGAACGCACTTGCTAGTCTGTCGCCATGGCGGAACTGTACTCGTCGTGTTTGGTCGGAAGTTAGTAGAGCAAGGGATAGATTATTCAAAGAGAATGCATAGCTCCCATAACCCCGACTCGAGTGAGTATAGTAGGACACGACTGTTAAACAGTGTCTGGATGGAGTAGCTAGGGCATGGGTATTGACTCAGGAAGGTCTAGATCTATAATTTAATGAATGAACAATGTCACGTGTGAGGAGAAAATTGTCAAAAAAAAAATCCTAAATCTTTATCATTTATGCCGATTCAGTCATTAACCTCTTTTTTAAATAGATTCAATCCTAAATTTTTTATGCTTTTACCATTTAAATCATTATAGCGGATTTTGGCCCGAAAATGTCCATATGGATCTTGTCGGCGACGATAAGATGACAATTTTTTTTCTTCTTATTTTCTTATCTTTTCTTGCTCCAACTGCTCCAAAGGACAGCAAAGCCCTTGCTGGCGATGGGTGAGGGCGGCGGGGGCTGGGGAGGCCGCCGCCCTTGCTCATCATCGGCAAGGGCTTCACCACTCTTTGGAGCGCCGAAGCAAGAAAAGAGAAGAAGAAAAAAGAAGAAACAAAATTTTGCGTTGCCCCGTCATCGCCATGTCGTTGCCGATGAGATCTGGTTGTCGCCGCTGAGGTCAACGTGAGCATTTTTCGGCTAAAATTCGTCGGAATGACTTAAATAGCAAAGGTAGAAAATGGTTAGGACTGAATCAATTTAAAAAAAGAGTTGATGATTGAATTGACATAAATAGTAAAGATTTATGACTTTTTTAGTAATTTTCCCCATGTATGAGTGTCCATGTCAATACACGTTACAAAGGAGGACAAGATGAACTTCGCACGTAAAATTAGCCAAGGGTTAAGCATCATTCCCGTGACGAATGAAACTCACATCTTCGATTGAAACGATTACGCATCAGGCATAGATGCGGCAAGCCCAAGATACATTAGTAAAAGCCATACATCAATGAGTTATTCAGTCGTCGGTCGAATAATTAAGGGGTCCCATGAGATGGATCGAAAGAATTGAGTGGAGGGCGCGACCGGCCGAGTCGACAGTCGTCCCGCCTAAATTGGAGTCATTCGATGATGGGATGAGGTGGTTTCAATTCCATCCACACATCTCCATCTCCCGAGATTCTCCACTTTCTAAATGTGCACAATCATACACGACAAGACTAGAAGATAAGCTGTCGGATGATATATCTTCGGCTGGGCCATTTGTATCGAGCAGTTCCCTCACACGACAAGCGTCCGTCGAGCATCCGTCAAGCTTATGTCCCGTTACACGGATAGAATGCGGTGATAAAAGCTGCACGATGCAGCGAAAGTTCGAACGTAGCAGCAATGGCTGCAAACTCAACTCACTTTTAGGTCTTCGGTTCGTAGGATGATAGTTCCATAAGGCGGTCTGAAAAAGATCGGACCGAACCGAACCGAACCGAACCACTAAATATCATTCCGACTTCGGTTCATGAACCGGACTTTTAAAATCGCCTTCCCCGATGAGATTGAGCCGACAATTTCGGTCCTATGTGGCTCAATTTGGCGGTAGCTGTATCCTCTACCCCAGAACACTTTTGGCATGAATGTCAATCATATTAAGACCCAACTCGATATTCTTTGGATCAATCTTCTCAAGGTCACCGGTCATTGCGGCATTGGCTCATCACGTTGGCCACACTCTTGTGCTCACCGGTTCAAATGGGATATCGAAAATCTGGCCCAGCTTGGCATTGGACTGATCGAGTACTAATTGCTAAACTCTAATTCACGATAAGTGATCCGGCTCAGGATGATTATTACTAAGGATGTCAAAACTGAACAATATATCAAAAACAGAACACGATAAGGCCCTAATATTCGAGTATTTCTGGGATCGGATAATAAATTCTTGAACAGTATAATAGTTTTGAATCCACTTGACCTAGGGAAAAAATTATACATATTCGCTTAACATCCGTAGAAAAACACATATGCATAAACACAACCTGGCCCGAACCAATCAGACCTAAATATTTTGGTTATATTCCTATAGGGTTTTTGGTCGGATCAGGACAAGTGCACATTTATAACGTTCTGGATCGGGCATCATAGAAACCCAATTTGATCCGTTGATTGACATCCCCAATTATCACTCCCTCTCCCAGGTCTCTTGCTCACCTTGTTTCATTAGCGTTAGTTATTGCTTTGCAGCCTTTTGTTTTGATTATGTTGCATACGCAATTTTCTTGGTTAGGGAAAAAAAATACATGGCTGGTACACTTTCAGGATGAGAATATATTTGGATGAACTGGACTTTGTGATTCCCATCTAAGCGAAGTCACATGTAGCATGGTGCGACAGGATAAAACTAGAATTGAGAAGCTTCTCGAGTGCTAATAATTAATCAAGCGAGCCGACACCGCGATAATAAAAAGCAAAGGAAGCAAGATTTTGAGTTTTCATAGGTGTATTGACAACTATTCTAATCAACCTAAGCGAAGTCACATATATTCGATTTTCAATTTGTCTTTGTATGATATTTCAATGAAAATCAAGAATATTTTTAATAAAGACCGTGTGGTCATGGACTCTTATCTTTTTTTGCTCACTCAAAAAAATCATTTATTGTAGTCTATCTTAACTTGTCAGTTGTTAGATAAAATTCGAGTTTATATAGTTATTGCCTCAGAAGCACTCAAAACTGGTTTCCCAAAACAATTCTTAAGAGATTTTACCCTTGAAAATCTAAAGAAATAAAATAACCAAGCGATGCATCGAATCATAATTGATTTTATGATATTGTTGCTCATTACATTATTTGATTTATTAAGAAAAAAATACCACCAAAAACCTCAAACTATATTTACCGTAAAATATTTGCTCTAATTTTTTCTCGATGACACCAAAACTCTCATGTTTATACCTGTTCACATATTTAGGCTATGTTCATTTCATGGAAAATGTAATATTTCTGGCAAATACTTTATAGGAAGTCATTTTCTTGAAAAATGACAATATTTTTGGGTGTTCATTTGAAACATATGAAAAATTATAATATAAATTGATTTTTTTAATTTTTTTTTCTTTTTTTTTGTTCTACATTGACTTGTCATTGATCATAAGCCACTTTTGAAAGAAGATGAAAAATGTTTAACACTTTCCAAAAAGCAAAAAATATTTTCCCTATTTTGACTATCTTATTTTCCTTGAAAAAAACGTCGGAAAATACGGAAATTATTTTCCTGAAAGTTATTTTGCGCGAAACGAACGAAATCTTACTCTCAAATCTTAATTCCGTCGAGGAGTGCCATTAAAAATATGTCCACATGAACGACGGAAGATAGATAGTGTTGGCATAAAACCTAACTAGCTCAAATAGTGCAAAAATAACATAATGTTGGCTGGAATATCATCTAATAAAGTTTCGACGGAGGATAAACGTCACACGCGTATATATCTCGTATTTTTGACATCACAAAAAGAAATTCAGTGTAAATACATTAGCTACTAATATTTGAGATTTTTGGCTTTTTTTTTTTTCCTGAGGTTTGGAAATACCGGGGCCCACCATATTTTGCGCGCAAAAGCTGATTCGGAAGATCTCCCGCTCGGCTTTGCTGCTCCTTCCTTTACAGTCTCTTCCCGCTTCCCGGCGACAGATTCGCCCGCACGCGTCCACTTCACAGGAGGAGTGACACGTAAGCGAAGCTTGACCTCCTCCCTCCTCCATCTTCCTCTCCTTCTTCTTCCTCAGTTCCGGAGCGAGCAGAAGCGGGAAGGGATTCCGTGGAATGGCCGCCATCGGTGCTCGGTTTGACTTTTGCGACCTCGGGACCTGTTGCGGCCCGACTATTTTTTTCGCACTCCCGATCACCGACCGTCCGATCCCCACCTCTCTAGCTCCCTGGAATCTCGCTCTCTGTTCCTCATTACACCTGTTGTCGCCCTTCGATTCATCCCGCAGCTCGCTATCTCTCTCTCTCTCTCTCTCTCTCTCTCTCTCTCTCTCTTTGCGTGCTCTCGGAAAAGATCTCTCGCTTCGTCACGCATTCTGCATTGTTTTCTGGTGATTTTGCCGACTGGAGCTGGCGCATGCTTTCGGCTTCCTCCTCTCCCCCCCCCCCCCCCCCCCCCCCCCCCCCCCCCTCCCCTCCCTCTCCTCTAAAGCGATCGCTTGGAGTCCTGCTCTGCGGGCGTAACTGCGTTTTCTTTGCGTGCGTGCGTGTGGTGGAATTGCTCCGCTGTTGGCTTCGGAGGAACGACTTCGGACTTCCGCGTGGAATTTACCGTCCCGCGATTCGCCGTGTATGTGCTCACTGTTCATTTCGTATTTTTCCTTTTTCTCGTGGGTTCGCGCAATTCCAGAGCTCGAATCAGTCCTCTTTTTTTTTTTTTTTTTTTTGAGCTTGACTGTTTCGTTTGGAGAAAAGATGGAATCTGATAGGATGAGATCAGCTGAACAAGTGGGGCTCGGGCAGGGACGATTTTTGCTTTTCCAATTTCTTCCTTCTGAGTTTGTGGGATAACATTTGGGTGCTTAGTGATGTCTTTTTGACTGTGCAAAAAGCAAAAAGCCAATGAAGGAATGGATTCTCATCTCCAGTACTTCTTTAGATGGATACCCATTAGTTCCTTGAGATGTTCTCATAGCAAGACTCTTCTCCTTTCTAATCTTGGCCCGCATCTCAGAGTTTCCTTCCACTCGGCACTGGTAGCGGAGTTATGTAGAACTTGGCGATAACTTGGAACCCATTTCCGAATGAATTTCGAATGGCAATGCATCGTGGGCCCATATTGATGTCTTGTTGGAATCCTAGCTTTTCCTTAAATCTTCTAATGTCCCCTCATGAAAATTAACGTCCACTCTCTTCAGCATGCAGATGTCTGGCGTGTCGTCCAATTTTAACTTAGATGCCATCAACCGTCACGGCTATGAGGAGCACGAGATAAGCCATTTGAATGGGGAAGCCGCGTCGTCGGGTGCAAGGAGTAACTTAGCATTCACGATGCAAGATGATGCTGAAAGGCAAGGACTGAGATTAATTAATGGTGCCATCTCCAACAAAGAACATAGATCAATTAATGAAAGGTAGATTAACATCTCTCACTGAATTTAGCTTTCCTATAACTCTCAAGGTTTGTATCTGATGTGTCCAGCCAATTGCGGCTAACGGACTAACTTCTGAAACCCGTTCATGCAGTGGATGAATTGTAATTTTACATAGAGAAATAATGTTTAATCCTCAGATGGCTTATAGATACAGACAGAACACAATCTAATGACTTAGCATAAGCACTAAGCAGGTTTTCTAGAGGGAACCGAGCTGCTATGAGCGAAAGTATCGGCCTTCCGATTCATGATGGTGCAATGCACGAGAATGGATCCGCAAGAAGATCTGGACCTCTGGTATCTGGAACAGCTTACTGCATTTCCTCTTGCAGTATGATATTGCTAAACAAAGTTGTCCTATCGAGTTATGACTTTGGGGCCGGAATAAGTTTGATGTTTTATCAAGTATGTTATCTCTTCCTTTCAAGCATTCTGTCATGTACTATTTGATGAGTTCTGGGGGTTATTATCCTGAGTATATGCATTATAATATTATCTACTCCTCAATTAGGGCCAGTGATTTGAGAAACTGAGTTTTGCTTGACTTGACTGCAGAATTTGATTAGTTCGGTAATTGTAGCTGTCCTGGGTCTGTGCGGAGTAGTTTCAGTGGAAAAACTCAATTGGAAGCTCATTAGGGTCTGGATCCCTGTGAATATTATCTTCATTGGCATGCTTGTTTCTGGCATGTATAGGTACGTCAACAACAGTTTGTGCAATTGTAGTTTCATGAGGTAGCTGGAAGCCAAGTTTGAAGGATGTTAATGAAAGTACAGGCTCATCCTTGTTCGTCTTTTATCATTCCCCTAGATGATAGTCTTTCAAAATAATACACTTAATACTCTCTTGCATTTCCTCTTCAGTTTGAGATATATAAACATTGCAATGGTGACAATTTTGAAGAATGTGACAAATATTCTGACAGCAATTGGTGAATTGTATATATTCCGGAAGCACCAGAACCAGAAGGTTTGGATTGCTATGTTTCTAATGGTAATGGTCCTCCTCCACTGCTCCTCAGTTGCACATGTAGATACATTCTTGGTTATTAGTTGAAGAGGACATCCCTGGTTTTCTCAATCTTTTCTTCAACTTGATGTAACCTGGATGAGTTAAGGATCAGTTTCCTTTTTTTGTTGTTGCTTACAGTACATCTACTTTTAAACACTAAACTGTATGCCTTAGGAAAAGCTCCAGCATAAAGCAGCTTACCAGTAAATTATACTTCTGTGTTATAAGATATCGTTCCCTCGGAATCTGCGACTGTCGAAATATCTCTTTGTTTTCTTGCTCTTTTGGGAACGGCAGAAACCTGAGAAAGTCTTTCTCGAAATCACATTGTCAGAATTCTTTGATGGTCCTGTGATCTTGACTTGGATCTTCTTGGAAAGTCTCTAGATGACTCATATGAAGTTAATCATCCAAATTGAGAAAATCATCCTACATTGAGAAAATTACCATAACTGAAACACTGGACTGTTGACGGATCTCATTCTCTTCTTTCAGGGCCTAAAATTGATGATGTAAATCAGTTTTTCAATCCACCCCTTTTAATCTGCTTTAAGTTTAAGCTATATGTAGATGATTCTTAAATTGAATTTTGCACAACGGTACTGCAGCATAACAATTTCGTAATTCTGTCTGCATCATACTAAAACTATATATACTTTCTTATTTCCCACTTCAGGATTATGAGCTATGGTTGCTAAATACATCTATTGCTGCAGATAATCTCTGCCACCAGTGGTGGCATCACAGACCTCTCCTTTGATTCAGTGGGCTACGCATGGCAATTTTTAAATTGTGTTTTGACAGCAAGTTATTCGGTATGAAATGTTTCCTTATTTCATTCTCTTGTTCTCAATCTTATTTGTCAAATTAGCGATTTTTCAGAAGATTGCTTCAAATCGTTAGATTGCTGGAAGTAGTATTAAACAGTACTTCTCTGGCACAGACCCATTCTCTGCATCACTTTCTAATCAACATGCTATTTTTGTATTTGTCACAGCTCACTCTGCGTCGGGTGATGGACAGAGCTAAACAATTTACAAGATCTGGATCTCTCAATGAAGTCTCAATGGTCTTGCTGAATAATTTATTATCTCTACCTTTAGCCATCTTCTTGATCCTACTCTTTGGTGAATGGCAGTACATAGTAAATACGTAAAGATCAACTGTTTCACCCCTTCAGCTTACATACCATTTTCTTCAAAGCTATTATTACCTTATCTCACACGTTTGGGGAAATGCAGGGACATAATTAGAATGCCCATGTTCTGGGTTGCTGCGACGGCTAGTGGATTGTTTGGACTCGCCATCAGCTTTACCTCCATGTGGTTTCTGCATCAAACTGGGCCAACCACTTACAGGTACTTTATTACGGCAGGACTTATAATTAGGTCAAAAGTTTCTCTTGATAATGTCCAATTCCACATGCAAATCTGGAAAAGACTTTATCTTCTTCTCTTGTTGCGATTGTACAATCAAGTACATTAGATAGAATTATTTGAAAAAATTAGAGTATTACAGGGTGCGTCCTTTACATGTTCTGCTCGAGAATGGCAGTTATCGCTTCCAATAAATAGTACTTGACCTTGGGTCATAGATTTGTTGATAAATTCAGTTCACTTTCTAGCTCAAACTACTCTCCATGGACTTCACGGTATACCTGTTTTAAGTATTTATTGGATATCTCGTATCACTCAAGAGGTATCATCTTGTCTTCACTTTTTATGCAGCACAGCTAAACTGTTATGCGCTTGTTATTTGACTTATGTGTCTTACGTTCTTTTGCAGTCTGGTGGGTTCCTTGAACAAGATTCCCATCTCTATTGCCGGTCTACTGGTGTTCAAGGTTCCACTAAGCGTCCCCAACTTTTTCAGTATTCTATTTGGTAATCTCTGAAATTACTCCAAAGTCAATGCTAAATTTGCTCGCTTGCAGAATAAATAACATTTCATGCGGAATCTTTGTTCCAGGTCTATTTGCCGGTATAATTTTTGCGAGGGCCAAAATGTCTTGATCCCAAAACTTAGGCACTCTATGAAGGAAACTTATTCTGGCTGATATGGATCTCCTGATGGATGAACGACCAGAGGTTCTGCACATAGTGACAGACTTTTTCGATGTTTTCCACCACTAAATTTTGTTGTTGCACTCAATTCAGGGCAGTTTTATTGTCTAAAAGTTTCGGGTACTCCGCTTCAGAAGAGATTATGATCTCCATTGACCGGGGCAAAGTAACATTTTGCACGCGTGCTGTTTTATTGACAATCTAGGGAAATAGCAGCAAAGTGATTTTTCCCTCACAGAACAGCTTTCTGAGGAATTCGCATCAGAGCTGTGCTAATGCAGCATTCTTCAATTCGACCATTCAGTGCTCTCGATTTGTCATCCACCTTGGCTTCAGTACAATCTTGATGACATCTTATATCGCCTCTTTGAGTGACAAATTTATAACGAACTCAGGTGCATTAGTAATATCAATTTGCATGATCACTAGAATCGCGTCGTAAAGAGTTTCAGCAAACATGACTCCTGGAACAGGATTGCAGAGGAACTTGTTTGTTCCTGAACCACGTACCTCAACAACAATCTTCGCGGATTGAGAGGCGAGTAAGCTTGCATAATTTATAGCTTGTCTCTGTCGTGTGAATATCAACATGTTACAGATTTGGATGTTACGTCGACATCGTTAAAATGACTACAAAGGAAGTCTCGGACCGCTAGCCGATAATAAAGAGCTGGAAGAGCACCACATTCTGTGACTACGCGTTCGGGGACTACGTGAAGTAGATAACACGGGCAATTACCTTCGAACGCAAAGTAAGTACGTCATTGCTAAAATTTCATGCCTGAGGGCACTTAATAAAGCAGAACAAAGTTGAAAAATTGAATCAGAGGCGAACAGAAATCTGAAGCAACAATAAGCCTGCGAACTCATCTCTCGGAAAATTATGAATGCATCCATTTATGACAATAGTTTACTTATTGTAATTGTTGAAATATGTTTCGAGTTTGAGTCCTGGAAAAAAAATTCCAAATTAAATAGGTTTTCTAATTGGAGTAGGTTTCTACTTAAATGGTTTTCCAGTAAGAGAAGGTTTCTAAAAGAAAAAAGCCTACTATTTTGGATCTAATTCTTGTTTATACTTGAAGTGGGGCTGCTTTGTGAAGAGTATCAAAGGGAGCTTATACTCATGAATTACATCCCTAGCGATTGAAGCCGTGAAAATGTTGTTTTAATTTTTTTTTTTGAGATTGAGAGATGGGTTTGCAATGAATTATGAGAGTTAAACATAGTGTGAGTTATTTAGTTTAGATTACTTGATCGTGGTTGTAATTTCCATTATATTACTTGATTTATAATGGAATTTTATGTTGCTTTTCCCGTGGATGTAGGCAATGCCGACCGAACCATATAAATTTAATATATGATTTATTTCCTAATTTAGCTTATTTTCTTATTCAATGCTTGCCTTCGGCGACAATTGCAATCTAAGCCAGATTTAGCTAAGTTAAAGTGAATCAATAGTCATAGAAGAAGCAAAAGTGAAAATCAAGAACTTTAATGGAAATTATGATTTCTAAAAGATGCAGATTGAGAATTATCTCTATTAGATTGATTTGCACTTACTCTTGCCCAGGATGAAGCCAAACTCAATAAAGCAAGCAAATTGGGTATTATTTACTGATGTTGACTCACCATCTCGCGTCACAGCGGGATTGATGAAGGTATTGTCAGACATATACGAGAGCACCCTGTAATCAATATAGTCTACTTGGTAGACATTTGCTTAACTCAATGATGCGTGAAGATATTTCTCTATATCAACAAGCCTGGAGTTTAATGGGGTTTGTAATTTAATTCTGTGTGAAGATATTTGTAGGAGACCATCTAGTGAATCTGTGCTGTTCTTGCTGCTTTAATAGGTGAAGGTGGAGGACGACTAGTACTTACGTTTGCAGAAATAGTGGGAACATTAACAAATATGATCAATCTAAAACTGTGGTGTAGTCTGTTGGTGTTGTGGCTAGATGGACATCTTAGAAGGTATTGCCTAAGCTAAAGAACGGAAAGGATAAGGAAATTAGAGTTGAGTCTGCAGATAATGTTGCAACTATAACTGATTATAATTCAGAAAATTCTTGTTCGTCATTGGGGATTTGTCGCTTGATGGATATATTTTGAATTCTAGTCGTTTATCTTACGTTATGCTAAATAAGAACTGATTTATTACTTATTGATGAATGGAGTGCAGTTGGCTAATAATGCTGAGTGCAATATTGTGGGTGTTGGGATGTTAAAATCATTATGCATGATGGTATCATGAGAAAACTAATTGCAATGAGACATGCATCAATTGAAGAAGAATATAACTTCCTCGCGTTCCCTAGATTCTGCTGAGCATCAATATACTTCAATATACTTCAGAAGAGAAAGTTGAGTTCTAAAAACTGTTCAAGGTGCCTTGGTGATAATGAGAGGAATAAGTATATTGGCATTTAAGAGCTTCAAAGTGAAACAATGATGAATTCTTCCTTGGAGACGTCGGATGCATCTATTTGAGAGAGTGATTTTTGGAATATGCATTTGAAGGCATATAGCTGAGTTATACTTAAAGGCTTTAAGTGAAAGGAATCTGCCATGTGGTTATATTACTGATAAGTTGTATGTATAAAGGTGTTGTGACTTTAATCAGCAGCGTAAAGTGAAGTTTAGCTCGATTATCAGAGAAATCATGGAGATTATAAAATTGATTCACTTAAATAGCGCATGCTGATGCAGTTTCCTTCAAGTAGTCGGATTGATGCTAACAATAGTGGATGATTACTTGAGGAAGACCCGTGTGTTTGTACTAAGGCACAAGTTTATACTATCATCAAGATTAGACAATTAAGAGTTTTAATTAAAAAAAAGTTGGTAAAATGATCAAACATGTGTGGATTGACGTTAGCATGGAGCTTTGCTCATAGCTGTTAAATGGATTTTGCATTTGGGAAGGCCTAACACCGTACTAGTGTTAGTGGAGTGAACCGCAACATATTGAATAATTGATAAGCAGAATATTGTTTGAGTTGCCCATGAAACACTCTCCGGGCTTGTGTGGCTAGGAGATTTCCAACGGATGCATTTTTGTAGTTTGCTACTTGATAAATAGATGACCATCGACTGTGATTGGATGTCAAGACTCTGAAAAAGTATGATCATGTCACGTTATTGATTATTCTGTCCTTAAAATATTTGGTTATCTGTGTTATGTTCAAACTAGTGTGACAGTAAGCTCGATGGGAAGCAAAAAAGTGTGAATTCCTAGACTATGCATAAAGTGAACAGGGCTATCAATTATGATGTTTAGAATTACATTCACTTGTTGTCAGTTGAGTAGTTATATCTGACAAATCTCCAGGACATCTAGTCAAGAGCGATTGTGATTATGTTCAAAATTGAACAGTGTTCAGTTTAAGGTAAAGTTGCAACTAGTAACTCCTAAAGTAGTGAGTACCGGCATGGTAATAGACATAGCTGGTACTTATAGTGAAGTGAATCATATAATGCCAACAGTTAATTGTAGTTGCCAAGTTTGACAATGTGCGTATTCAATCTCCTGATAGATATAGACGTAACAATAGTATTGCATTATTTGTGATAAAAAAAATGTAAAGTTTAAGATAGGGGTCAGCATAATAGACCACCCTTCAAGAACCGCCTAAACTGGCTAGGGTGGTTTGGTTTTTCAGAATTTCGGTTCGGTCCACGGTTCCTAAAATTTGAATCAATTTCTTAGCAGTCCAGTTCCCGGTTCTTGGTAGAGCGGGATTGAACTGGAACATCACGATCGAGGTCATGAACCCTGAGTGGAACTACCGCTTTCTGGGTTTCTGTCTGTCTCCAGAATCTTCTTTGTGCTCTCAGAGGAGGAAGATGACTATGAGGGCTTTGAGCAGCAGGTGAAGGAGAGGGCCAACGAGCTCAAGGTCCTGTTCAAGAAGGGGTTCAAGATCGTGGGGGATTCCTGCAAGAAAGGCTGGTCTAAGGTCAAGAACATCCGGCGCTGATCCCTCTCTCGCACCCCCACCCTCCATACACAGCATCGTCCCCTCTCGCTCTGCCCGTGTTTTTCTTCTTCTCTCTTTTAATTCCGGTCGCAGGTTTCGATTTTTGCGATGTAAAGATCTAGCCTTTCTGTTCCCTGTTGCGTTCCTTCTGCTTTATAGGCGTCTCCATCCCGTCGTTCTTCTTCTTTGGGAGGTCTAATAGGATTTGTAGGGGCCCTCTTTGTTCATCAGATTAGATCTGCTCTAGACTGCTTGTGCTTTTGCTGAAAATGACTTCCTGATCGATCCTCTAATGTGCTGTTGTTGAAGTTTTGATACAGTCGATTTTGTTGGCTGATGTTGCTCTGCCATATTGGCTCCCCTGTTTCTCTCCGCTGGTGCGATATAATTGGGATTTTTTTTTTATCGTAGCGAACTAAGGATGGTAGGGTGATGGCGAAAGCACTTCGGTGACCGACGTTCGAACTGGGTTAACTTGCTTATTCATAGAACTACGACGATTGATTTTTGAGGTGGTCGTTGTCTGCCTTCTACCTCTTTCCTCCGGAAGGTAAGGGGTTTTCCGGTCACATTGGACCGCCCAAGAACCGGACCGGACCCGGTCCGGTCCTGTCTTAAGATTAGTCGGTTCAGTCCACAGTAAAAATCGGAAACTGGTCCCATCGGTCCGGTTCTAGGTTCTGGGACGGAACTGTGGACCACCCTAAACCATACACATCCCTATTTTAAGAATCCTTGTGAGTAGCTAAAGGTAAATTTGGAATTTGAGTTTAATAAGGTCCACCTGATGCCAAAACTCTAACGTGGCTTAGACTTGAAAGATGTTTGTAGCCGCTAAATGTGTGTGTAGTCACGAGAGAGTAGTAGCCAAGTTTAAATGTTCATAGAAGCAATTGTAACTCGACTCAAATATCAAGCCAAGATAGAGATTATGACAAATATATCGAGTTTTAGATTGAAAAGGGAACTTTCTTAATTCAAGTAGGTTTCATAATTTAAGTTGGTTTCTAGTTGAATGGTTTCAGAGTTGGAGAAGGTTTACTTAAAAAGAAGTTTTATATTTTGGATCTGATATTATTTATATAAGAAACAAGACCTTTTTTTTTTATGAAGATTATCCAAAATAAGCTTTGCTCATGAAATACATTTTTGAGTATTTGAAGCCATGAAAATTTCGTGTCAAGCTTTTGTGCAACTTCTTTGTGAGATTAGATTAAAGGATTATTTCATGATTAATTATAACGGCTAAATACTGTGAGAGTCATTAGGTATCATTGGAGGCTAAGAAACAATGCAAGTGCCGAATTACTAGAGTTATGTTGGAGTCTCCATTGTATTGCTTGATTTATAGTAAAATTATGTGTTGCTTTTCCATGAATTTATGTCATACCGACCAAGTCACATAATTTTGGTGTCTAATTTATTTACTCATTGTACTTATTTTATTCTTCGATTGCTTGCCTTCCGTAATACCAATCGTCCCAAATAAGTTAATTAAAAAAAATGCAAGAACCTATTGTACTAGGGTCTTGCTTATGAGTATATTTAGAAAACAACGGTTTGATATGCAGCTGTATATAACACTATCAGCTATATGTAAGACGGAAGAGACAATGCATTCAACAAATTCCCCTTATTTGGGTGTTCAACAAATAGAAATGGAATCGAGTAGCCGGATGGGTAGCCACTTCCCAAACCCTAATATAATGTGAACCTGCTTCTGATTTTGGGCAGCTTGATGAGGTTGGATTCAACTACTAAAAGATATAATCTGGGTTGGCATGTGTTTGGGGTTCCCATGATGCGGACCCGATATGTTTCAATTGCCAAAATGCCTTTATTTCCTCGATAATCCTTAGGTCATTCACTGAACATACACAATTATTCCAACGCCAATAGGATTGAACACGTTTTGAAGATTTGCCTGATAGGTGAACTCAAAGGTACAACTCCATCTATCATTTATGTACTCTGCCATGCAAAAAACTAAGGTGAATTTTATATTTTCTCTCCCCTTTAGATATTGAATCATAGTCATATGTTTTCGGGTATCAGCCACTTTTTCAAATCTGATTTCTTAGGTCAAAATAGTTTCAAATTTTCATGATCTTTGGTGTTGATTTTTCTTAATCTTGTATTTTGTACTTTTCTTCTAATTAAGGACCTATAATATATATATAACTTTTGAATATATGTTTGTATTTGCAAATTTGATGTGGTTTATTATGTGTTTGCTTTGTTTTAGTATTAAAGCAAATCACGAGGTACTCGACTACTTCATAAAGGCGGGTTTGGAATTTTATAACAGAATTCAAAATGGGCTTAGCACGGGTTTGGGAAATAATCAAAGTTTAACGGGATGCGTTCATAATGAGGTCAACCATCTCAAACCTAGCCTGCTTCTATCTCTATTGACAAGTCACTTAGGACACTTGTTAACAAAGTCGGCGTCAATATTATCTAGGATAACAAAATTGCGATAATGTACTTATTAAATTTCAATTTTGGGTCGTATCGGATTTGCTCTTCTTCTTTTTCAAATATTGAATAGTCAATATCCCTCCAATAAAATTTACCAAAAAAAAATAAATATCCCTCCAAGAAACCATAATAAATGCTAAAGGTTAATAAATGCTAAAGGTAAAAAATGCATAAAGTTTGGGAAATTTATTGCGACCACAGATTTCAAAGGATTAAATCTCAATCATCGATTGGTAGCTTATAAAGTTTTGTATTTTCATATACTTTGTCAAGAAATCACGACAAAATGAGCGCGTGGCTATCGCGTGGCCATGACTTTTTATCACCAGCAAGAGAAAACTGACATGAAGGGGTTAACCTAGCCAATATATTCCGGTTGGGAGAGTATTTGAAGTTGCAACTATTGATTAGTTTTCCAACTATCCTCCCTGCAAAAATTTAAAATTTTTTAGCTCCTAGGATGATACATGCCATTTTAACTTAGTGTCATAATTACCATGGAAAAGTTTTTTAATTTAAGGGTCCGTTCGTTTGGCGGAAAATAAAGCACTTCCGGAAAATGTTTTTCAGGAAGTCATTTTCCTGGAAAATGACACATTTTTCAGTGTTCGTTTGAAACTTTGACGACACATTTTCCGGTGTTCGTTTGAAATTAAAAATTTTCCGAAATTTTTTTTCCGAAATTCTTTTTTTGAGAAATTTTCTAGTGACTGGTGACCGGGGGGGCGGCAGCGGCGGGGGGCGGGCGGCGGCGACGGCGGGGGGGTGGCGGCGGCGGTGGGGGGCGAGCGGCGACGGCGGGGGGGTGGCGGCGGCGGTGGGGGGCGAGCGGCGGCGGTCGACGGGGGGTGGCGGCGGTGGCCGGGCGGCGACAGCGGGCGGCGGCCGATGGGTGACGACGGGCGATGGCGGCGAGCGGGGTGGCGGCCGACGGGGGCAGGGGCGGCAGTCGAGCGGCGGCGGGCAGGGGGCGGCGGCGGCGGTCAGGGGCGGCAGGTGGGGGGAGGTGGTGGGCGGCGGGCGACGGCGGCGAGCGGCGGGCGGCAGGCAGGTGGCGGGTGGTAGCGGCGGTGGCAAGTGGGGGGTGGTGGTCGACGGGGGCGGCGGCGAGTCGGGGGGTGGCAGTCGATGGATGGCGACAGCGACGGGCGGGGGGGTGGCGGCCGACAGGAGCGGTGGCGGCGGGCGGGTGACGGCCGGGGGTGGGGTCGGGCTGGGGGCGGCGGCGGCGGGTGACGACGACGACCGCCGGCAACGGCCGGCAATTAAATTGCTCATAAACTCACAACGAAAGAGAAAAAAAGGAGATCCGGAAAATGTTTTCCGCTTTTCAAAAACGGAAAACATTTTCCTTAGTTTTAGAAGGAAATCTTTGGTTGTTGGAAAACATTTTCCTTAGGAAAATTTTTTCCGCCCCCTGAACAGCCCAGTTTCTGGAAAATGTTTTCCGGAAGAATATTTTCTGCCAAACGAACGGACCCTAAACTCCATGGTCACGCATGCCCTCAGTATAAAGCCTTGCGTTTTCTTATTGGCTGAACATTACTAAAATTCAAGAATCTACTCCTCTTCCTAGTTCCACCTTGACAAGTTTGATCACCTACAATCATTGTGAAGCTTTTAAGCGATATATCTCTATTATGGTTTTCCATGCATTGACTTTTCTCATTGAATATGGAAATATCGAGGACAAGTAGTGTGGGTGAGGTAGAGTTAAATGGAATTAAGTTTTTTTTTTTCCGTAGAAAATGTTTCCACGAAATTATCATCTGTCAATCATCCAATGGCGGGTGTATGCAAGATTAAGTGACCATCCAACTCTCATACCTTCCTCTTTCTCTTTATGCTGCGTCGTCGTCAGTTTGGACTATAGAATTAATACGAAGACGAAGTACATAAACGACCGAAAGAAGACGTAGCTAATTCGCACAAATTTTATATGCTTTTGATTATCTGTGGCTAAAATCACAGAAATTAATCTAGACCTTCATTCTAATGTTGGTTTGAATACCCTCAGCGCTATCTCAAACCCTCTGGTAGAAGCAGCATCATATTCTTGTAGCCCACAAGATGCTCAAACCAAGAAACTAGATCATTTGTTCAAGTTCACAGATTAGTTCTTTATAACTCTACAAATCATCAACAAAGCAGAAAAGGAAATTAAACCAGAAGTATTGAACACACAAGCATGTTGACCCGAAAGCTTAGCTATCCTCAGAAACCCTAGCGCGGTGCGCATGCATGCTAATCGCTGCCCTGGGAAACTTGAGAGGAAGACACCATCTCTATCAGATCCATCTCTCTCCCACTGTATGGCGTTAAGGCTTGATCAGTCGCCACTGCCGTCCCTCCACTCGCACCATTGTAGCTGTAGCCATAGCCACAGTGATACCCAACCGAATTAGAAGAAGAACAAGACGAGTGATAATCCACCCCGTTCAGTAAGGAAGACAAGTAGAGGTCAGGATTGTTCATCAGGAGGCTCTTGGTGTTGGTGGCGGGACTTGCTTGATCACCAGCTGCTTCAATCACGTTATTGGTGTGAACCACCACGCTTGGCCTCTCTATAAGGCAGTCTTTCCCACTCACATCACCCAGCTGAAGACGGTTGTCGCCGTAGTTGCTGGCCGGGAAGAGCTTCTGCATGAAACGCACCTCGTCGTCGTACGTCTCCGACAGCTCTGGAAGGAAGAAATGGAACTGCTGCTTTGGCAGTTCGTTGCATTCGATAGGGCTAGGTCCAGCTTTCTTGGGCTGTGCTTCTGCAGCGGAGGGGGCAGCGTTGTTGTGGAGATTCTTGCTCCTGATGTAGTCTTCAAGGACGGAGGAATGTGGCTTATTATTGTTATTATTACTGTTCTTGCCACTGCTGTGGTGCTGACTGCCGTGGCCGAGCTTAGTCCGCCGGGAATTCTGACGGCGTTTGGTGGCATTCCAGTGGTTCTTGATGGCGTTCTCGGTGCGGCCAGGGATGCGCTTGGCGATCTCAGCCCACCTGTTGCCGACCTCCTCGTGAGTCTCCACCAGTATTCTCTCCTCTTCCTCGCTCCAGCTGTCCTTCTGTTTCACACAGTGCATGACATTTGGAGCAACCAGAAACTATGTGTGAGACAAAACACGAGCAAAATCTGGTCAAAGAAGCCATTTGAACCACACCTCCCCCCCCCCCCCTCTCTCTCTCTCTCTCTCTCTCTCTCTCTCTCTCACAGAAATTAAGGTGGCAGTGGCAACTTTGTAACGACCAAAGTGGTTTTCTTTGTTTTTCTTTTTGTTGTTTTGTTTGAGAAGCATGAGAAATTAATCTTCGGTAAGTGAACTTTCGATCCGTTAAACATGTAGAGCAAATCTTTCAAATGCTGAGAAACTTTGAGCCTAAATTAGAACGTAAAGAGATAGAGACGATGGGCTGGAGTGCCTGTTATTATTATTATTCAAATTCACATGAATTATGACGGTGTGTTGGGGAAAAAGATGGTGGCATCAAAGTACGGTTGGCGATGTCAGAGCAAACACCAGAAAGTCGACCGCTAGACAACATTTTTGTATTTGAAAATCTGTCTCAAAGTGAGGGAAAGAGGGAGGAAATTGGCGTGGGACGTTCCGTTATTAACTGAAGAAGGATCGATGAAAGCTTCACATGATATACGATCTGGTCTTGGACGTAAAGTCTTCCCCTTTTTTCTCATGTAATTTTCATCAAACTGCAAGATGATAAGCAAGTCTAAATCTTTTATTTTTAATTTCAAATGATAAATTTTTACATGATCGAATGAAAAAAATTCCTTTTGTTTCTGGATTCAACTTAGTTCTTTATATATACTATTTCTAACAAGATAATCTCATCTTTCATATGAAATGATGGATATAATAACAATAAGATCTTACCAATTGTTGGGTTTTTATAAGATAATAAATTATTATATAAAACAATTTCATGATCAAAATTTGAAGCAATACCTAAATTCTGAGGAAAGCTTTCGGCTTGGGCTAATAGAAATCATAGACTTGGAAAAAGAATCGGAAGAACTAGTGTGAAATTAGTACCAGATGCAGAGAGAGAGAGAGAGAGAGAGAGAGAGAGAGAGAGAGAGAGAGAGAGAGAGAGAGAGAGAGAGGAGAGAGAGAGAGAGAGAGAGAGAGAGAGAGAGAGAGAGAGAGAGAGAGAGAGAACCTTGATGTCTGGTCGCAAATGATTGTGCCATCTTTCGCGACACTGCTTGCCGGCTCGACCAGCCAACTTCTCAGCAATCTGCGCCCATTTTCTCACTCCATATTGCTTCACCAGGCTCACCAGTTTTCTTCACAAACAGCAAAAAGCACACGAATTCATAGACATGGAAAAACAAACCCTAACAAAGGCTAAGATGCTTCACGGGCAAGTTCTTTTACAGAAAAAAGAAAGATGAAACTAAAAGGAGAGATCTCATATCCATCCAAGATCAAGAAAAGAAGGAATCAGAATTACTTGTCCTCTTCTTCGGTCCACTGTCCTTTAATTACAGTCGCATGAGACCCTCTTTTGACTCTCTTCCCCGTCGCCTTCTTGCTCTTCCCCAGCACTTTGACCACTCGGTCATCTCTCGCACCCTCTCTAGGGTTTGGCTCATTCACCACCACCCAGTTGTTCCCATAGGAACTGGCATCCACGATCAGCCCATCGGCAAAGCTTGCCTCGATGTCCGAGTGGGCTTGCCACGAGATCGCATCGCCCTTGAGATGGCCATGATTGACCAAAGCAATCCCAGTCGCCCCATTACCTAATGGAGCGGAGTTCTCTTCCGTTTGCTGAGTGTTCTCATGACAAATGGGTTGGTGGTCGGAGATGCGTGCTTGACTCCATAAGAAGCTCTCTAGAGCTTTGAAAGGCAGGCAAGGACGATTTAAAGATGGCTTATCTCCAGCTCCTTCCATGAGAGAAAAGCTTGAAGGTAAGAACGAGAATGCTGAAATAAAGGAAGGAGTATTTACTCTTAGGCGAGAGAATTCGCTTGATTTTTTGGAAGGTTGGTGAGGCTTTCTGTTTTGTTTTGTGTTTTTTTTGTTAAACCTTTCTTGCTCGTAATAAAATCCTTAAAATGAGCTACCCATGAAGATATATAAACAAAGATGCTCATGCTTGGGCTTGTGATTAGCCTTGGTAGGCTAATAGCTGTCCATCTTGTCGACAATCCAACGGTTCGACATTCTCGAGCTGATGTAACTCCTAAGCTTCCTCACTCAGGCAAAACTAGAAAGAGAGAGGTGGAGGGATTGATGGGTTCGTTATTAAAGTCCTTAATAATGGGGTCATTAATTAATTCATTTGCAATATAGGGAAAAAATTAAAAGGGGTGTAAGTTTGGAAAGTTATCTTGCTCGAGCCTAAGCACCACATATTCCATTTGACCAGTCTAAGGGTGGATAAGAATTGCAAAGTTCCAATTTTAATGAATGTCCTACTTTTCATTAGTCCAATTTGAGTATCTGATTTGGCATTTGATTTTCAACTTTTAGCTAATTATGTAGCGATCTTCAAAATTATGTAATAGGACATTTAAAATCACATATGTATTTTTTTCCACAATTTTTTTAAAGCGTTGATTAACTTATAAATTTTTTTTATCCAAAAATACGAAAACTGCCTTTTTATTTTTGTGTGTGCTTTATTATATCTGTCTTGCAGACAGGCTTGACTCTTTGGTTGAGTTCCTGGAGGTCAAGTTTGGTATGCTAAAGCCATGAGGAAGGTCAAAGATAAAAGAAATGGGAGTGACCCTAGTCAATTTTGCAATTAAAGGGTTAATTAGTAAATAGAAGGGAAGAGGAAATTGGGGAGCCCTTTAAGCTGGCTTTTAATACGTAGTAGGGGCTATGAATGCGCCTTTTGAATTGTGATGGTCCTATTGGCAAGATAAGATGATACGAATCTCAAATATGTTCTATGCTAACGTCGAATTAACAATACTGAAAGAGAATGACCAATCAGATAGGAATCACATAACTTAAAAAAAGACAAAATAACGGCTATTTATATGAGATTGATTTCAAATGGAATGCCACGAGTCCTACTGTCAACTGATCTGTGCTGAAGACGGTTTTGTTCAAACGTTTTATACACAAGGATGCGATGTAGAATTTCGGCCGATCGGTCCTGGACCAATCATAGTAAACTCTTATTAATTTAATTAGCTAAGATGAATATCCGTTTTTTCATCCTCCCTAAGCGTTGACTAATAATTGGCGGGATACCCATCTTAATCAATGATCATATACTCATGTGACGTCATAATTAGATGTCTTAATGAATTTATCTTAGTTAGTGATCTACAAGTAGACCGGCCACTCTGCCCATGTATACTATACGAGAAACGAATTTCAAAAATCAAAGGTCAAAAAGAGAAATTTGCTCTAAAGTTAATGGGTATAGTGACCTAGCGTTGTATTAACAAAATACAAGAGAAATAGTCTTAAATTGTGCTTTTACAACTTTGAATTGAAACAACTTGATGACATCAATAAATAGCTGACCCAACGAAGGAGGAATAGCTCCATGTGCATAAATATTCTGAAATATACTCTAGTACATTATCTTCATAAATCGAGTCTATAAATAATCTTTCATCTTAAATTTCCTATCTATTAGTGTTTAGAAAATAAGGATGTGTTTAGCAACAGTTTTGTTCCTAGAAACAATTTCTTTTCAGAAATATTTTCTATTTCTATTCCCTAAACAAGCTTCTTTGCAAAAAAAAAAAAAAAATGCATTTAGTAACTGTTATTCCAAAAAATAGAATAATAATAAAATTGTGTTTAGCGCAAAACTAATTTTATGATGTATTTCTATTTTTTCTTTCCTTTGGCTTGTTGTTGACACTAGCTAGAGACTCAAGCTAGATAGGTTGACCTCCCTAGTCCCTAGTAACACCGAGGCTGGGCAAGGCCAGTTGGCCTTGCCAGTCACTAGTGATGCTATAGCCAATGAGGTTAGCCTCGTCCAGCAATGGTGAGGCTTGACCTCACGGACATTGCCCAGATCTAGCGAGGTCAAGCCTCTCCAAACCACAAAGGAGGCTCGACCTTACCCAGCCATTGTGAGGTCATCGCCTTTAAGTGCGATCAACCTCTTTAGATCTAGACAAGGTTGATCCTTGTCTAGCAAGGGCAAGGTCAACCCCACCCAGCCGTGGCAAGGTGGCAAGGCTCGCCAAAGTTCGGCAAGGTTGACCTTGCCCTCATTCTTGCTAGTCCTAGTCTTGGCCGATCACATGCCTTTGTTGAGGCTTGGCGAGCCATTAGAGAAAAAAGAAGAAAAAGGAAAAACGAGGGGAAAAAGAAAAGAAAAACCTTGTTCCAAAAAATTGTTCTCGGGAATTTTTACTTCTGATTTTAATTACGTAGTTGTTGTTTTTCAAGTTATCTGGGTCAACGATAGTTGTTGTTTTTCTCATTTTAATTTTTAGCTTATTACGTAGCGCCCTAGCCTAAAACCAATGCATAGAGAGAAATCAAATTGTTATTATTATTGTTAAAACAGATTAATTAAAAGGATTATTTATAAGTATACACGCCACTCCCTCGTGCGTGTTGCGCTGATAAGAATTTTAAAAAAATAAATAAAGTTCAACAAGAGAAATGTACTCTAAAATTGCTAACTACTTTTACACTTTTACTCTAATAAAACTGAAATTAAGTTGTCTTTCAAACTAAGAGAAATTTATTCTAAAGTTGACCGAATTGTGATGGTGCTATTGGCCAGATATAAGGATTTTATCATTATGTGACATTATCATGCTTACATATCTTACAATTTTATACTAGTTATACTATTTGTGGATACTGCATGATTGATGAACTTTGAAAAGAAAAATTTGCTCTGAAGTTAGGTCTATGTTTTTGCTATTTGGTGCACATAATCAAGTGTTAATATTAATCTTCTATCAAGGTGTGATTGATTTTTATTTCCAATTTTTTAATTTTTTAATGAATACATCATTATGTGTAATAACTTTTATTTCTACGGGGCAAATAGTTATATCCTTGATAGAATGATATATATTTATATATTTGAAGCTTAAATGATCGTTTTATGAAGATCCATAAGTTGCAAATTGCTAACCTTAACTCCCAATTGAACCTATGATTAGTAATTTTGGTATGAACGTGATTTATTGACAAACTTGTGTCAACCAATCAACGCCATAACATCACGAACAAGAGAATTCGCGATTTTATTCGATAAGTTAAATTCGATCGCCACAAGAAAACCTTGATAAGATCTAGTTCTCAAAAGAACTCAAAAAAGAAAACCTTCATATATAAAATGCTGTATAAAATTATTCTGTCTTCTTGGAAACCTATAAGTAACCTTATATCGAGTGCTAACCCTAATCTTAATTCTGCTAGGATTAGAATTAAAAAATAAAAATGAATAAAAATTCCTAATCCTGTATTAGAATCACAAAAATAATAAAACTTGTAATCATTATCTTACTATGATTAGAATTACAAAAACAACCGTAATTAGTAGAAATTTGTTCAAAAATGGAAAAATGGCCTAAAAGTTCATCTAAATGACTTCAAATCGTTAAAAAAACATCATCAGTTACTACTAAAACAGTGTGTATTGATTAGTGGTCTGTTTCCAAGCGTTCATCCAAATTTAAGCCAATTCAGCGTTCGTCAACTCGAAACTCTTTTGAAATTCACTAGACCAAAAGTAATCATATTATTCCAAGGAGTTTCAAAATTTTCATATCTCGAATCCGGATTGTCTATTATTCCAAGGAGTTTCAAAATTTTCAAGTCTCGAATCCGGATTGTCTTCATACCATATATATTAAACTATGATGCCGACAACTTATTTGAATTCCTTTGTTCTCGCTCGAGTGATTGAGTCTAACAGATAGAGTAACGGATCCTTAGCACCTCCTCCGCAATGGGGTTTGATGTCCTCATCATATAATGTATTAATTGGGTTTGTTCTTTCTTACTTCTGATTTTATTTTAGTTAATTATTTTTCTTGGGATTGAAGTAAATATTTCAGGACTTCACCAAATTGAGAATTTATATCTTTTCATTTAGTAATGTTCTCTTTTTGGTACTTGTCGATTGTTCATGGGACATATGTTCAGACATGTGCCTTGAAGACTTCAACATATGTCTAAAATGAAATCGAATTTGCTTAAATCTTGGACGCAGAAAGAAGCTTATGAAACAAGTCAAGGGCTCAGCCAATCCAAAAGAGACATGGGCGATTGGTTGATAATTATATAAACCATTAAAATCATGATCAGATGATTTTTAGGACAATTAATGCCAGATTGGAATTTAATGATGCAGCAGATCATTCAGTTATGGAGTAGTAGCCCAATTCCAAAGTAGAATTTATTGTAGAGAAGCTCAGGAGCCTCGTCAAGGCCAGTTTAGGTAAGAGTATTAGCAAAATGAGAAGAAAAAAAATTGGTGGATCAATCTATGTAAAATTCGAAAGTATCGACCCGACTCCACTTTGCTGCTTTTGCTATACAAAATTAAAATGATGTTTATCATCTTGCCATGAGTCACATAAAGACCCTATTTACATATATAAGTAAAAGATTTTTTTTTTTCTTTTGCTAAAGCAATTAATTTCATTCTAATGAAAGTTAGAGGACAAGGCTATTTTGGATTATAAAAATGATAAAAAAAAAAAGCCTTTTAACTCAGATATATGGCTTGAAACTCTTTATATACTTCAAAAAAGGAGGCAATCGTTTCTTTTTTAAATCCAATTTATTGCTTTTCCAATCATTTCTAATATTCTTCGGAGGTAAATTTATCATAAGGTTTATGTGTACATTCCACTTTTCAATCACCACACAGATCAATTAAACCACACACATTGCAACATCTGGAATTTCATATATTGAGCGATGATATTTAGAACGTCATAACTCCGTTTATTTTGCCAAAAAAAAAAGAATAACTTCAAGAACATTTATGTAAAAATGATTGCTCATGTCTAGAGATAATCAGTTAATGAAAAATATTTTTATTATCTACAAAAATTTATGTTTGGACATTTTTGTGGATGATGAAAATGCTTTTTGTTCATTCATTTTACTAAGCAATACAAGCGATCATTTTTTAAAAATAAAATATTTTTTAAATTATTTATTTTCTGCTAAACAAACACGCCATAAGATAATTATTATTTCACCAGGATTTTTGGATGAAATTTGAGAAAACTTCAATTAGGCCACCAAGAGTGTGATGTGCGAAAATTTGAAAGACACGTTTCATGTCCGTGGCTTTGGAATGCGATTCCGTTAAGGGTTCTAAGCTTAGGAGGAGTTATAGGGAAATGAATAGAAATATGTTTTTACTAATTTAATATGCTTAAATTAATAGATACTAACATGTAGACTAATTATATAGAGTGATAGTGAAAAAAATATTGCCACAGTAATTGTTGGAAAGGACAGATATGCCCCGAAATACGTATTGCGTAATTATCAAATTTAAAATTTACTAAGTTGAAATGCCCTTAGCATCCAATAGCCGTTGCAAATATTTTAGTAGGCTCGTATTTTTCTAACCCTATCAATTTTTAAAACAGATACTGATTTCCCTATTTATTTATGGAAATACAAAATATCGTCGCAACTTATTAAATAGCTTTTTCTATTTAACCAAACTAAGCCATTCGTTAATTTTTTTTTATTTAAACAGTTCTCTCCTTTTCTTACTCAGTATTTGAAGGATATCTTCATTTAGCTGCTCTAAACAAGCCAGTTGTAACATTCCTATTTGAACACTTATCTTAAACTTTCACTTAGCATTAAATCAAATATGCTCATTTAGCTGCTCAAAATAAGTCACTTGTAACTTTTATATATGAAAAATTCTCTCTCGTCATTATTTTTTAACCCTAGTTAATTAGTACCTATCATCTGCAACTCTTGAGAAACATTAGTTAAGTTTTCCTATTTCACTCCCTTATCTCGGCAGTAGCTCACCTCACCAGAAACTCTTCAGCTCCATGAGATTTTCTATCTTGTTTCTGGCAAAGAAAGAGCCTAACTCATTACCATATTTAAAGCTTCATCTTGAAATTTGACACTCTCCAATCTCGTCAAGCAAAGCAAAAGTCCGAACTCACATCTTATTTCAATCCACCATCCAATTGGAGTTGTCTTTTGAGCCTCAGCTATGAAGTGTTTCCAAGGTATTTCGTGGATTAATTAGTTCTATCAAACTAGTTTTGTCGTTTCGAAAGAATGAAAATTGTTAATTTGTATTTGCTATTTTGCTTTCAAGTGATTAAACGCTTTGCATAAACGCTTTGCATGTTCAAATTCCATTCAAGGTAAGTGACACTCTAGGGTTGATAAGTAATATGTGGTATTTGTACATCATGAGATCGATACGTTCATCCGTGCGCATTTGAGTAGATAACTAAACATTAGCTCGTGACACTCGTTTTTTCATTGTCCACGTGATTACTGCCATGATGTATGTTCGCGCTTTCCTGCGAATTTCATAAATATTTGAAATTTTAATCAATATGTATACCAAAATTCGAAGGATGTGAAAGTATTGGCAATTAGAAAAATAATATTTTTTCTTTCTTTCTTGGAAATAATAAGAGACTTACCAATATTGGATCTAAAGTTAATTTCAAAACACCTGAAACCAAGGATCTCTCTATCACAGGCGTCATTTCTTTGGAGAGGTTACTCCCTGTTTTTTTAATCATATGAAGAGCCAATAAAACATTTAATTAACGATCGCCCGGGCCCAAACTTTTCCTGTTTACGAGGTCGAGTCTATATGGGCCCAAAAATATAATATGGGACTGGCCCAGTAACCATTGGACAGTCGATCGAGGCCGGCCACATAGCAAAAAGAATCCCAAACTCATAGTGTGGGATCCAAAGAACAATGGCTTATAGTGTGCGCTTAGATTCGATACCCTCAACATCACCGCCACATAGAGATAACAATAACAATATGTCGAACCACCTCAATTGCCTCTAAAGAACTCGCACATCTAGATTTCGATCGGGAGCGAAAAGCTCCTAAATTTAGATCTAGACCTAAATTAGAAGAAGAGACTTGTTGTCGAATCTCGGAGAAGTTGTACAACCACATGATCAAGCATCTTGCTCACAAGACCGATACAACAATCAAAGCTTACATTAAAAAATCTCTTGAGCTTTTTTAATTGATCCTAAGAGCCGAAACGTGAAATGTAAATGGTAATGACAATCAGAAGGGGAAAAAAGGAGAAAAAAAAAGGCCAAGTATATGTACTTGGGGGCTACAAGGCCGCGGCCCCGGTGGCTCGGGACTGACCCGGATCGGTCACTGCAGGCCACTTGCTAAAGAAGGTATGCGATCGGACAGAGATGTTGACCTTGTATCTCCACCTACTACGGCGGAGCAGCCATGGTTACAGTTGCTGACGGAGCAGGACAAAAGGTTGGCTGTGTTCTCTACGGGCTTCTTGAAGGTGTTCAACGATACAACGGCCATTGAGCTACCGAGCATCATTCGATCCTATTCCTGATTCCGACCAAATTTGCCGTCAAAGAGAATGATGTTTTTCTTCGGTCTAGTTATTCCGAGAATGAAGGAGAAATTCTTCAAGCGACTATAAGGACATTGCTCTTATTACGAAGTAAGAGAATGGACCGATGTACGACGAATATCTTGACTCAGGTGCGGACCTGGCTAGGCAATCTATACGGCACGAGGGCTACCTGAGATGGTTCGAGGAAGCCCGCCCCACAGCAGGGGTGGGGCGCGATCATAATCGAGCGGACTACCGGAAAACGAAATGCGTGAGTTCCCCTAGAACGTGAGTGTTAGTCATTTGTGTGGTGGGAAAAAACCTAAGCAAGGACCAAAGCAAATCCACGGAGGAAGTCGATTAAGACGGCGTCCATGTTTTGTGGTGGTGGAAGGCCAAACCGTCGCGATTTCCTATTAACTTTCACGGCGGATCATGACGTGCTCGCCCCTTCCACTAATTGTGCCGTCAAAGTCCACCTTCAGCACCAGCAAACGGATCACTGGGGACAATAGGCAAAGACCAGGTGATGAGAATCTGATCAATATGACTATCATCTGCGCCTCTTTGGCTCGGGGAGGAAACGACACCAAAAGAACGATGTGGATGATGATATCATACAATCGGAGGTATGATGTCGTGGCTATTCAAACTGGCATAGCGACTAATAACAACGTGCGGCGACATCTGGCTGTACTCTTATTTTATTCGAGTCTCGAACTTGTTTATACTTTTCTAGTGGTCGTGTCTTTCTGACTAATTTGTTGTCTTCTAGGTAAAAATTGTGTGGTGTGATTCTGGTAAAAATTGCAATGTGTCGACATCTATTTTAAGATATTTTTTTAGGATTTTTAAAAAAATTAACATCTTGTTTTAGTGATTTTTTTCTATCATTCTCTGAACATTGAGCTTCTTATAAATGAAACAAAAAAGGGTAGAAGCCAGGCCCTAGAATTATAACGGGCCCGAACTCGGCGCGGGCCGTCCGGTAAACAAGTCGTGCTAATTAGGTATTTCATTGAAAACACATCTTTAAAAGTGAGAGAAATATATAATTTGTCCGAGTTCATTAATTTTGTCTAGGTTTAAGAGAAAAAATAATGTAAATAGTTTTTCCTTGAGTTCAACAATGAGTAAACAGCTTCAATTGGTGTGTTTGCTTGGTAGAAATTTTTTTCATGAATTAGTTTTCAGGAGCTTCTCGCGTTTGATTTACTGAAAATGATTGGTCAATGGATAACCTCTTACAGTAAAAAAATATATGCATGCTTAAATTTAAGGAAAATGAATTTCCTAACCTGAAAATGGAACATGTTTACAGGAAAATTATTTCTCACAAAATATTTTTCTTTATTATGAAATTTTCCTCAAAACAAATGTACTCTAATATCTTTATTGAGCAATTACATAAATATTAACCAAAGGTCCTGAACTAAAATAAACTAAAGAAAGAGCTTCCACCGTCATAATCATGTAAGGTCTTCGATGTAATTGGAACTTATTTTCCAGCTAATAAATATAGTCAATAAGCTACACCAAACCAAAATTAAAGCTGAAAATATTGCAATTGAAATTCATAAGATGACATATACAAACATCACAAGTGACAAGTTTTGGGAAAATTATCCAAGATGTCTTAACTCTATTATATGACAGTCAATTTAATCTTAAACCTTTTAATTATATCAATATGATCATAAATATTTTGAAAAATTATCAATATAATCCTAAACTTAATAATTTTTCCAGTTTAATTCTAAATTATTGATGATTTGCCGATTTAATTATAAACCTTTTAGCAATTTGCCAATTTTAATTTAGTCCTTTCGTCAATTTTGACCGGCAACTACTAACGTGACAATCTAGTTAGTATTGACTAATCTATGTGGTATGGTTGCACTAAGGACAATTGGCATCAATGTGATTTTATATTTTTAAATTCATTTCTTTCCTTTCTTTTTCTTTTTACTTTTCTTTCTCCCTTCACTGCCCTCAGGCAATGCTATACTCTTTGGCCTTAGGCGAGGGATGCTTTGGCTTAATCCGGTGAGGGCCAGCCTCACTGGATCAAGCAAAGGTCACCCTTGGCGGATCATGCTTGCCCAGGCAAGGGCAGCCCTTGCTAGCCTAGGTGCTGATTTCCCTTGCCTGAGGTTGACGACCTCCACCAACCATTGGCAAGGCCCGACAATGACTTGTGGAGGCAAAATGGGGGAAAAAAGAAAAAACAAGATAAGAAAACAAAAGGAAAGGAAAAAAAATTACAAAGATTATCAACATTAGCGATTTTGGCTAAAAGGATTAAATTGAAAAATAATTGAAGTGTTTATAACTAAATTAGTACAGTTAAAATGTTTATGATTAAATTGGTAATTTGTCAGAAAGTTTATGACTTAACTACCACAATCGAAAGGTTTAAGACTATGTTAGCTGACGTACCACATGTTCAAGCATTTTTTGGACAATTTTCCCAATGAATCTTGCCTTACACATCCATAAAAAGCTAAACCGTATAATGTAGATATTTAGATATACTTTGTAACCATTATTACTAATTTTCATAGAAAAGTAATCGGCAATTATACTTTCGGACATTTTATTTGTCACTTACAAGCGGCAAGTAACAACGATGCTTTGTTTCCCCCTCACTCAAAATAACAACTATACCTCTTTTTGTCCATAATGAAAATAACAATGAGTAATAATTCTCTAAACCCCAACAAAGTCTTAAGAAAATCAATAATTTCGAAACTACAAAAATAAATCGCAATAAAATATTCGTGTATAATATGATTTTATGAACAAACGAAACGTATGAACAAACGAAACGAAGTGGCAAATCCTGGATGAGGTGGGGCTTTTTTTTGGTTGAAAGAAAAATTTCATTAATTACTCAAAATAATACATGAAATGTATATAGAAATCTCTCAAGCAAAGCAAATCTTTTTATACAATAGGTACATATATCAACAACAAGCACACTCTCATCTCTCAAGAATAGATCTGGCAACATAAACTTTTGGCGATCAATCACTATACTCAATGATGAGCACACGCCTAGATCTCTACGTCTAGTTATACCAGTTTGCAGTGTGCGTTTAGGTTCAACACTCCCATTACCATCACCATGCAATAAGATCAACATCAAGATGTAATAAGAACACAGATCAAGTACCTGTAAGGAACTCCCAAATTTAGATCGGGAGAACAAAACTCCCATATCTAGATCGAAATCTAAATCAAGAGAGGAGAGTGGCCCGATCTTAAAGAGACTGTCAAACCATAACACAACCAGCCTCATCGATAGTTGGCTACTTGATGCATAATGGAATTGGACTCCACAGTCACTCAAGATCCGCTGTAGAAATTTATTCAAACAAACAAACTCCTAAAAACAGAACAAGAGAGAAAAGAAAAGACAAGTAACATAATAACATGAGAAGATCAAAGATGAAGTAGGCCCTCAGCGTCAGATTTCGACGCTGAGGGCCTATGGGAGAGCTTCAAGAAATGAATAGTTTTTGGAAGAAGAAGAGTTTGCTTTGAAAGAGAGAGGGAGGAAGAAGAAGAGTTTGAGGTGGGGCTTTTCTTTTCTCGATGTGGTTTGGCCGTCATTTTCTGCCTGGCCAACTTCTGGGATCAAAAGATCATCGCGTTTCCATCCCATGTGTTGTGGCCCGAGGGCCGTTCCTGCCTCCATCGAATCGAATTGGGGCGTTCATATGATGAGTTGCTTTCTCCTTTCCTCCGCCTTTCCTCAGCAGGTAAAGAGGTCCTCGCATCCAACAGCAGTCCGACGAACACGAGCACGTTATCCTCGTGCCGTCATCGCCCGGAAGATGTCCATTCCTTTCCAAGACCATCCGCTCTCTGAATCTTAAATTGACCCAGCTCGAAGCCGACTCTAACCCGAAACGCTAAATAGATTTGGAAGGAGCAATTTGGTCTTTCCAATGTGGAATTTCTCTTCAATGTGCGTTAACAGTGTTTATAATTAGTTACTCCGTACGTGACTGTCGACACGTCCGAAGACATAGTATATCATCTCCAATCAATTGGAGCAACTGCCCTGACCCAAACCGTGAAATTCGAGTTAGATGACCGTTTCTTTCAAAGGGTATTACCATGCTCGAGCGATGGTAAGAACAAAAGCGACAGAACTGGAACCTGCACAAAGGAAACGAGATCCTCTTCTTTCCATCTTTCATTGCTTATTAAAGGATCCCCCTACATTTAACAAGAGATTTATAATTACACCGTGCCACGGGGGCTGGGTCAACCGGAAAAAGGCAAAAAGGGGAAAAATTAGAGCCGAAGCAACGTCACCATGCAATGTCGCAATGTGCGTCGGCCCCGGCCCAAGGCGTGCTGTGCGGGACACTGAACCGGTCGGCCACCATCGGCGGTTCGGGTGCCCCCACACCGCACGCTCCGGTCACGTGATCAAACAAAAGCAAAAGAGAAAAACCCGAAAACAAAAATAAAAATTAAGAGTCCTCCTGTTTTTCCTCTCTTTTTTTTTTCTTTCCTGTATATAATTCTTGGTACAAAATGAATTTCTAAGTAAAGGGTCGGGCAAAAATAAAGGTTCCTTGTTTTTGTTATTATTATTATTATATAGTTTCAAGAACTGATTTTTCATGCTTCGTGGGGGTCACCACCGTCGGTGTGGGATTGGTCCTCCGGAGAGGAGAGAGGGAAGCACGTATCCTCGCCCCCCGTGTTCCACAGGAAGTGGGCGTAGTCCGCTGCGTAGACCGAGTTGCTCGGGTCCGCCGATATCGCCTCGAGGTACATCTCCTCCGCCGCCCAAAGGTCGTCCCTCGCCCGCCACAGGAAGCCCGCGTACTTGCTGCGCGACTCAGCGTCCGCCGGGTCCGCCGCCACCGCCTTCTTGAAGTACTCCTCGGCTCTGCTCGATCCAACACAGCAAAAGACGAGACGTCAAAGGGGGCAAAAGCCAACCGCGTCATGCAGCGTCGCACTAGGCTATTAGGCCACACCAACATTCCGCCAAACATTAACTTCTCCGAGAGAAGCATACAAAAAACAAGTGGAGGTCAACAACTACGGCTGAGCACCCATCATGTCAACAACTAGACAGATGGAGATTTTTTCCTGTAAGGCGCGTGCTTCACGTGCACGAGGCTGATTTCTTCTCCTTCTTCTTCTTCTTCTTTTGATATTTGTATTTTCATAATTCCTCTTGGGCCATCGCATGAGGCCGGGTCAAATCGATCTATCTCTCTCTGTCGACCCCCACAAAAGAAAAAAATCGATCTTCCTCTTCTTTGCCTAGAATGGCAACCCCGCCACACACTCCCTTATCAAGCTATACCAAAGACAAGCATCAGACTTGAACAAGAAGACAAGTTCGGATCGACCCCCCGCACAAATTTCTCAAGAAACGTTTAAGTAAACACCAAATCTCGGAGAAAATGATCTCTCGGGACGGAGAATAGAGAAGTTTATTCTTAAAAAATTTCTGAATTTGCGCTCGACCGCTCATCAAATTTCAGAGTTTTGGTGAGTTTGTAGCCCCCCTTGTGATATAATGAGTGTAAGATTACAAGGGAATTCCCTTTTTTACGCATGGCAGAAAGAAGAAACGTAAGCAGGCACAGGTAGAAGAACAGTACCTGTCGTAGTCATGGGCGACGAGGTAGAGGAATTGAGCGTAGTTGACAAGAAGGATTGAGTTGCTGGGATCCTGAGATAGGCTGGTCTGGTAGGTCAGCTCCGTCCTGAAATACTCTGCGTAGTGGTCGGGTTCAACCTTCGCCGTCACCGGCGAGACAAACTTCTGCATTGTCTCGTGGTCGAGGGCCTCGTCCCTCGAGGAAGCCTGCATTTGCGAAGCCTCCTCGACCATCGAATTCCACAGCTGCACCTCGTCTTCTCGGATCGTTTGCCCCGAGACCGACTCGGCTTCTCTCGTGGTCCCGAATGAGGACAATTGAGAAGCTCCGCTGGGGAGTATGGGACGGTAATTATCGGATGGATGGAACTGACCCTCACCATCCATGCCGCTGGCGATGGGGCGAACCTTCCCGCCCCCACCGTTACTTCCGCCAATTGAAGTCGTCTTCCCACTCGAAGACGAAATTGAAAAAGTCTTAACAGTCGACGAATCGAACTTCTGCTGCGAATTGTCTTGAACTTCAAACGCAGAAGCCGTCTCTGTGGCAGCAGCATAGGTCCCAACTGGCGGTGCAGCTGCAATCGCAGCGTTGCTTCCCATCGAGTACACCGTGAAATTTGCCAACAAGATCATCACGTAGACCATCAAGGTCGGCGTATGCGAGAAAACCTGCTGGAACAGCCAAACGAAAGACGCGTGCATCTCTTGCTGCACGCGGGCCAGAATCCCCTGCAAATCCTCGTAAAACAGGGCCTCCCTCATCTGCAGAGCGAAGCTGTGGAGCTCTCGGATAATGAAAACCATTGACGAAAAGGCCTTCTTCACCGAACAATACGCCGATTCGCCGGCCTCTCTGAAGCCCTCCTTCCATTGCATCTTCCTCTTGATGATCCTCAGTGAGAGCGGGAGATCGACGCTATTCGCCCTCCGCTCGATATTTGCGGGGATGATCGCCTCACCGCCTTCATAATCCGAAGAGTCCCGCTCAGTTCTCTCGTCTTGCCATGGATGTTCTTTATGCTTAATGTTCGACAATGGAAGATGTATTGGCTGAGATTCAAAGTTGACGCCACTGTTCATCATCGGAGAAACCTCGGCCTCCCCACAGCCAGAGACCGACTCTGCCTCCGCATCTGCGTCTGCGTCTGCGTCTGCAGAGATACCATCCACGCCACCATTAACATCGTCGGAGAGCTGAAACCTGAGTGCCAACTCTTGAATCTTCTTCGAGAACTCCTCGTCGGAGAAAACGTCGTCGACGCTCGCACTGCAAGCGCGCTTCACGGTGCGAACTCTCGGCTTCGAGTAATCAGCGGAACGGAACCTCTGGAGCTTCGTCGACGGAGCGCCGAACAGAGCAGAGCGTTCCAGGCTCTGCACGTACCGGCACAAGAGAGGCCCGACGTCGCTCCGGACTCGCCGCTGCGAGGAAGGAGAAGAGATCGCGGAAGCTAGAGTTTGAGATGAGGACGGTGATTGGGGAACGATTGGCTGCGACCACTGCACACCGGTCGTCGGCACTTTCACTCCCATAATCGTTTTCCTAATACTGATGATGCAACAACAGCGAAAGGTGAAACTTTCAAAGCGAAAACCCAAACTTTCCAGGAAAAAAGCTTGGGCCTAGCAAATTCTTTAAAGAAAATTTCTGTCTCTCTCCCACCAGTCGGAAAGCTTGCAACTCTTTTTCCTCTCCCCAGTTCGCGCAAAACCTGAAAAGTCGCAGAGATCAATGAAGCTGAGTCAACACGAGAAAAACAGGTTCAACACCACAAACTAATGAATTTCCGCCTAAACAAAGTCTCGATCGTGCTCACAATATCGACCCAACTCTCAATCTTTCCCCGGAAAGCACAACCAATAAGCAGGGAAAATCTTCACTTTCTCGAGAAAAGGAAACCCAGATTGAACTTCGAGCATCTAGCCAAGCTCATAAGCATGTGCTCTCGAAAAGCTTAAAGCACGATCCAACACAGCTCCCCATGAAAATCGGATCCCAAAAAGGGCAGGCCATCCCTTCCGGCGCACAGAACCATTAAACAAAAAGGAAATATTTCTCGAAAGCCCGTATGAACAATTACCCGAATCGATGAATCTCCCTCTGGCGAAGCCCGGGTTCCCGGAAAGTAAAGAAGGCCAAGAAAAGGAAAGGGAACAGAAGGGCGAGAATTTTCCCGGAGAAATCTCACGGAGCGAAGTCGCCACCGTCGCTTCACTTCTATCAGCAGCGCAGAAGAGCCCTATATACAAGACGGCGAACAGGGAAAATCTACACAAATAAAATATGCATTTATATCAAAGAGGGAAAAAACCTCGACAGACTACTGCCGGTTCAAACGAGCGCGGCGGTAATAGAGAGAACTGGCCCGTGCAGAGCGGGGTGGTTTTACAGGGAGAGCAGGTGGCCGGTCCGGGGGGTGGGTCCCGGGTCACAAGCCACGACACGAGGAGGGGGCAGATTTTTCCAGCCCCACGCGGCTGTTTTCACGGGCCAGTAGGGATCCGATCTGGCCGTTGAGCGGGCGCCACGTGTCCACGGACCTCCCCCGCGCTTTCCTCTTCGTTTCTTTCCTCTCTCTCTCTCCCCGGAAAGATCGAGTGTGGAGACCGTGATCCGCACCGACCCGTTTTAATTGCTCTTGCAAGCAAGAGCGAGCTTTTGCTTTTGAATTTGTTTGTGGGTAATTCCGGTTGTTAGCTTTAAATGTTTGGTTTAACTTTGACTAATTGTAATTTCGATTTGGTTAATGGATTTTCATTATTTATTGACGATCCATAAAAGGAGAGTTTAGTACCGACGCCACCGACAAATAATAAACGAGGTGGCAAATATATTGATCCGATGACCGGTTTCCAAAATTTGTAATTATCGATCTTGATTAGAGCCGAGTAAGGAAGATATCGACTCTTGTATATTCATTCTTTTAAAGGGAAAATATCTAAAGGGTTTTCTTTGCGAGCAGAGCATTTAAATGGATTTGGTTTGAGCTGAGTTGAGGGAGGGGGGCAAATTGGGAACAGTGAATGAAAAGGAGAAGAAGAAAAATTGAGAATTAATGTGAATCGTCCGATCTGTTTTTTGGTGAGGCCGCCTCAAAGGATTGCTTTGAGATGCGATATTTTAATCTTAAAAAAAAACAATTTAATTCGATCGTTCATCAACTTTTTCAGGTGATGTACCATGACTTATTCTAGCCAAAAAATAAAAAATAAAAAGATGTGCCGTGTTCTTCTAAATTAAACAGATCAATATCCCTTAAAAAGAACAAACAAAGATCTGGTTAATTAGACTTAAACCTATAGCAGATTCTCTCTTCAAATTTTGTACACTAGAGCAAGGTTTTGGAAAGAAAAACCCAGAGTTTAGCTAAAGAGGCATGAATGAGAAGTCGATGTACATAAAAAACTAGATGAATTATCTCAATCCCAATTTAAATTTGTATTTAGAAAGCGCGGATGATTCAACGGATCATATGATATACGATTATTGTTCACTGTCAATAATAGCTAGGGATTTCACGGGATGTTTCCGACGAAAATCGAGGTCGGACAAATCTCTTGAATCCGCTTTATCTATCCATAAATCACCTAATTTCGCAATTACCACGTGGCCGTGCTTGAATAATTACCTGATCACAGATAAGAAACGCAATACCTCACATCGTGGCTCCTACAGCTAAACTAGTCATTAAGGGCATAAAAAGCACGCATGATTTTTTTTTTTTTTTGGGTCATTTTGTTCCAAAGACTGCACAATTGTTTACTCGAATTTCTCCACGAGGCATCCGATTGTATTTAATGAGACCAGCAGTCGCTTTTTGGCCTTCTTTTGTCTATTTATTAATGTCTATCGAATTATTCGTGTTGGAAAGTGGACCAAAAAATAAATAAATCCGGAGGGGTATTGAAAAATATCTCTAATTGGAGGGTGCGAAGCGCTAAGGAACCGACGGTCCAGAATCGAGGAGAGAGCCGAGAGAAAAGATGGGGAAAATGAAAGCTGTAAGCCAACTTGCGCCTTATGAGATTCCCCATCGGGGAGATAGGGCTAGCGCGACGGGGTCGGTGACGGCGACGGGCGATCCGGGGACGGGCGGACATCGAGCGGGAGATCTTTTCCATGGCCCGGATCCGACTGGGGGTCGCTTTTGCCCCCCGTCGCTGGCCACCTTATCGTGACATTGAGTCGGAGTCGTCGGGACATGATGGAGAATTAGTGAAAAAAGGAGAGATTAAACCTAATGATGTCTTGTCGCCTAGCATTGGGATGAATGGAAAATAGAAAAGGGGTCGGCAACTGTCTTCTTCACCTCTACTTCTAAGAAGAAGAGACCCATTTGTCCGGATCCAAATTCATGAATCCAGAGCTACCGGAGTCGCCCAAGTTCTATGAAATTCGCACCAACTCACATCATGGACAAGTCGTGATCGGTTCGATTCATGACCAGCAGAGTTCGGGCGGGAAATCTTTTAGCAATAGATCGTACGTGCCTGTGGCGAAGAAAATTCGGTGTCTCTGTAAAGAGAGAAGAAAGTTTTTTGTTCAGGAAAAACGACACGGAAAGTTGCTAGACTTTGATTCCATGTACAATGTCGTCCTTGAATTATCAATGGATTTTCAATTTAATCCCCGTACTAGATATAAAAACAAAGGTTCGGCGATGTAATTTTATTGATGTAGAAGTTCTAACGTGACGGGATCCAATTAGCTTAATTGGCAACAACTTCTCAATTACCGGGTTGATCTTAATCATTCATCAATGCATATACCGTCCGGCTAAGTCAAAAACGGTTTTCGGCCGGAAGTGACATTACGGCGTAATAGTCTCGATTCATATTGGCTAGAGTACCTTTGCACGAGAACCGTTGAGTGTCCCAATCTCTAAGCCAGACGGCACACATAATACAAGTCCTTGAAAACTTTCTAGTCTCGATATGATTAGCTTGCTTTTTTTCCCTCATCCTTTTTCCTATTTACCAGAAGATACTAGTTATTCAATCGAGTTTCTAAGCTTTTTTTTTTTATGTCTGATTTAACCTAAAATGTAATCGTTTATGTTCGTACTGACTTTTTCTTCTAATGAGATGCGAACAAAATTATTGAAAATGGATCGCTAAGTGAATGCTAATTAAGTATGAGATAGAGAGAGAGAGAGAGCGACTAGACTCGCATTGACAATCGAGGTCAAGCTAGGCAAAGGGCCGCGCCTCAACATCACACATGCGAAGTTGCAGCCCTTCCTTTTTGTATGTAGTGATGTGTTATATCGTAAACCGAATCAAATTAGATAGATCTTTCGTTATGATTTTGCGGCCGAACAATACAAAAAATACGATTATATATATATATATGTATGACTTATAAATGAGTCTAAAATTTAAGCCCATTCTAAACCCTTTGACCCCACAACAAATGGACCAACCCGGTGAGCAGAACCTCTGTCATTCCATGCATAGGAATCACATATCGTTGATTTATACTTTGATTTTCCTAAGTTCATGTGGGCATATCCGATATAAAAAACAAGACTATTTGAAATATTCACCTACTCCAACATGTGGCAAGGGCCGTCGCCTTTGTTGATGGAAGGGTTGGATTCCCCTCTCCTTGCCTCTATCGATCTCCACAAACCGCCCCCCCAAAAAAAAAAAAGCTTGAGTTTGGATAGCTACACTATCATTAGGCCCGGTAAAAGGTTGAGGTGAATGAAAATTGCCCCAGCCCCTTGGCTTGGTGTTTTTTCCTTCTTTTCCTTTCATAGGTGTTATTTAGTTCATTGGTCCATTCAGCGTTGGCATGGCAATTCATGACTATATTTTCAGTCACATTCTAATTGAAAGGGCCCTCGTAAAGAGAAAGAGTTCGGAGTTGAATTCCTTTTTCCTTTTCCTTCTTATACTTTATCTTATATTATCATGAGTAGTTCAGTCCTTTAGGTAGTCAATCGAATGAAAGATCATTCAGGGTCCTGAATTAGTGACGTCTCTATCCCATTTAATTTTTATTCAACGCAACCAGCGACAAGTTCATAACTTCCGAATGGCACTTCTAAACTAGCTCTACTTTATAATGGACGGCAACAAAGAAGACGAAATTCATCTATACCAGAAAAGTTAGTCGCTTGCATCATCTAATATCAGGTAAACTACAGAATTGATATGTACGATCGATCTATGCCTATCCAATTTACAGTCTGCTTAGCTTCATGAAGGGCAAAAAAATGCTGCTTTGGGGAGATGCCGAGGCCTCGCAAATGTTTATTATGAACCGGACGTGGGTCAGCATCTCGATCTTAGCAATTAGTGAGGTCTAACTTGCGGGCGCCTGATCATCATGCTCATCAGCGAAAATCACGCCCGATTACATTCTCTTTCCGCAAAAGGGAATGCGGCTCCGGAGTCAAAGTTAGAGATGAACCTGAAGTGACGGTACCATGGAGATGTCCAATAGAGAAGGAGAGTAATCACTTTACTCGACCAGTGTTCTCATCGTCCTAAAGCTAACAACAAAAGGAAAAAGTACTGAGAAACCTCGAGAAGGGTGGATCGCCGTGAAACAGTGTGCAGATGTAGCCATCGATCCACAGGAATTTGCCACTCCATCAGTTCACGGTCATTCACGCCACAGCATCGAAGGCGACACCAACAAACGCTTGTTGAAATGGCCCCGGTCATTGGACGCATCGCGTTGCTGTTAATTCTTTGAGGCCACCCTGAACAGTCGTGGGATTATAATCATCTGTCACGACATCAGATGCTCTCAAATGATAAATAGGTATCTCAACATGCAGACTTCCCGATTGGAGGCGATCATCGAGCGAGACACGCTGGGGCTTGAAGATTGAGTTTGACATGTTATTCTACTGTGTCAATAATGAATATAGCAACTTTCGAGCTGACCCGGTTTGAGCCAAAAATGGGCAGGGCTGGGCCTTCTCATGTAAGAACACCGTTCATATATGTTTATTGACCTCTCAAGCCAAGTGAGCTGCCAACCATTGATCATCTCTATTCATGACAATTCGTGATAGGGACGCCTCCACATTTCCAGAGTGCTAGGGCTTCTTCATTTCACCGAACCACATTCCTCCAATGACATGTCGCATCGGCTTATCATGTTACTTCAATCATACTTGTCACTTGCTCCTTTAAGGTAACGCAAAATGTTACATGCAACAAATACTCTCTAGTGAAATTCAATGGACGCATTTTTAGGAAGCACGTTTGCTTGCTTGCCACTAGAGATGCGGGAACGAACGCTTTTGCACTCTAGTAAAATGTGATGGAGATTCATTACTTTAATTGGAATTTCATTGAATAACACGGGTGCTTTGTACTAGAAAATTTCAGCCCGTGCATCCGACGAGGGGTGTGTACCGAATATCTCTAAAAAGTAGAGAAAGTATATTCCCAAAACTTTCATCAACGCATAGAAGATTTTTCTTGTAGATATATACTTTGCCGTGATCCAATGGCCCTCGGCAGTCAAGAAAGTAACTGTTGAGACTAGCTTGAATAAAAAAATTCGGGTCCGTGTGGGTTCAGACAAGCATATGCGGACCGGTTCGTGCACGGATAAGGAAATCGTTTGCCCGGACTCGCTCGAGTATGTGCCTCAAGCCGTACTCATCCCCGTGGGCTTGGCGGGCCACCGAGCTCGTAACCAGGTCTAATGATCGCACCGGTAACGTAGCATCATCGAGTCTTGTCACCCAAAGAAGCCAATGATAAGAGAGCAATGTGAAAGCGGACGAAGGGAAATCCGTCGCCTCTCCTTGTCGAGTCCTTACTGAAGGCAAAGAATCATGGAAGAGGAATGGAGGGTTGGCATTTGATTGTTGTCAGGTGGCACTCACAGCATGCGCACTGTGTATGAGGGGACTGGAGTTATCCCAAGAGGGGGAAAACGTTTAGTATTCACATGGGGGCCGAGACCCGGACAGGGACATGCGGACGCCGATGCCACGCCAATCGCCTTATCTTCTCAGCACGTAGCTACAGCAATTCTCTCTCTCTCTCTCTCTCTCTCTCTCTCTCTCTCTCTCTCTCAACAAGTTCACACTCATCTTGATAGCTCTCCTCCTCCCGTCACCTTTCATTTTGTTCCCATGCTTTGCCCATAATGACCCAGATAAGCCCTAGAAGTGATTGCTTACGATTGATTGCGCACGCAGACAACTTCCATGTGGTGTTAGCATATGGAGATATCTCGCATGTGGTTCCCCCAGTCCTTCTCTTCGCCCTCGTTCGTGGGGGTTTCACTTCTTCATACCTTAACGGATTTTTATCTTATTCCTTCATCTTCATCATCATCATCATCATCATCGAGGGTTTCATCCCGGGCTTCAAATGAGAGGGAACATCAAAGATATAAAACCCGCGCCACTCTCCACCGCCCAAAATGTTGTGGGACAAAAGGTCACGAACTTTTAACTTCATTTGCACGGGATCGCAATCGTCCTTGCCCTTCGTTAACTTGGCGTCTCGCTTGCTTGGTTCTCTAACATGCTACAGATCCGAGTCTCGTCATGTCCAGTCCTCCTCGTTCGACCATACGTCTCGCTGCCCATTTTACGCTATCAAGCCTTCATGATGAAATCCTATCGGCTAGAACCACGTGCGAATCGCTGAGTGTTCCTTGATTGGGGAAAGGAGTTGCATCCGCATGTGATATCGGTTGGTGGGTCTGTACCAAAAGGAAGGTAACATCGATCGAGAATTATGATCGACGGAGCCGGTCGCCCCGTGTTCCGTCGATGGACCATCTCCTCCCACCTGATGCGTGGGGAATGCATGGATTGCTTTGCCCTCAATCCTCAATCGCTTGCCTTTATGATAATGGAAGGAGTGGGGTTGCTTTGGTAATTTCGGCCTCCCGAAAATATCTAAAGTCACCCGGGATTGTTTTTCCATGCACGTGCAAAGAGTCGCCCCCGGTGGGGTTCCCATCTCGGCGGGGCCATTGTAGTGAATTCCCGTGTCGTCACTTTGCGATTTTGAATTTCTTTATGTCCACACAAAATGAATCGGGAGATGCTTTTTCTCTAATTTTTCCAACTTTTTTTTGGGATTTTTGGGGAAAATTAGGTTTTGGTCCCGCAATCGGATGATGATAGTTCGATGGCGTGGAATTTCTTTCATAGCTACCAACGCTCTTCCAAAGGATTGAGTTGCGTGAGTTGACTACAGAGGTGGTCAAAGTATACGAGTCAATCGGCCATCAACCATATCCCGTGCATGATCTTCATCAATGTAGGGTTTCCTATTCCCCCCCCCCCCCCCCCCCCTCTCGGCATTTCGTGAAGGATCAATGCTCGCTTTAAAGGACCGCGTGACTTGTTCTCTACACATTCCACGTCCGGGCACCGTCGATACGAGTAGTTACTCACTCATGAAAGTCAAAATTGTCTGCGTTGGCGGCGATATGCGCAAGATGTGTGGAAAATAGGTCATGCGGACGGTATGAAATCGAACTATTTGTTAACTGTTACTAAAGGGTAGTGATGTGCACCTAGCTCAAGCAAGGAATCGGACCGTGTGGATCTTATGCGAGTCCCATTGAATTCGACGAATTTTCGAAGGCTGGGCTAGCATGAGAAGAGTGTTATACAAAGGGGGATTAAAGCCAACCACAATGGGGCCGATCACCTATTCTTTAAGGTTAAGTCCCACCTTAAGCAGAGTTAAGTCAGAAAGCCAGGAAACCTTTGCTAAGCCCACAACGTCTCGGGCCTAAAATAGAAAACTGGGAGGGGCCTAGATGAAAACTGTCCTAAACTTCAAAGCATTGGAAATTTGTAAGGAGCTTCTCTCCTTCACTTGGGCCAAAATGATAACAAGTAGGACAATTACGTGGTTGTCGACCCTTCAACGTGCTTCCTTCATCCTTCCCAGATGCTTCTTGAAAGTTGAGATGAAAGGGTTGATTTGACAGCCCAAATATCAGAAGCCGACTATGAGCACAGCCAGGTTGCAGCCTCGACCTTGCACGATGCAGTGCGTTTGGAATGATGTTGAAATTTTTTCTACTGGATAGTCTAGTATCCTCGGCGGAGAAATCTGACCGCATGGAAAGAAGTTTGGGAATTTTGCTAAACATATGAGACCATTTAGAGGGAAGTTAAAGATGGAATGGCATGGGAAAAACAAAAGAAGTTCCATAATCACTACAAACCAAAGGTCAAAGCCACGATCGACCGGAGTTAAGCTCGTTGGATAAAGAAAAAACGAGTTTATGTGCGAATCAGTTGCTCGACAGGAGATTCCTCTCATGTAGTTTGGCATCCAAATTATACTCTCTTCCTCAAATTAGTCTACCTGCTACCTGTCAACATCTCTGCATTCATCGATTTGCATTTCCTTATGTTGATGGGACATCGAGATATTTCTGCATACTTGCATGTCATTTGCATATCTTCAAAAGGACAAACTCCACGGTACATTACGAAGTCATGCGAGGCCACAAAGCAATGCAAAAATGTCACCTGACTACGTTTTTGAAAAAATCGAAATCACATTTGTACTATCAAGAGATTGTTTGATAATCTCAAATCAAAAGCTTAATGTAAGCACGTGGCACCGAAATGACACTTTGGGGATTTATTATTGCCGAAATCACATACTTACGTATCCTTCGACGGGCGTTTCTTCCCTTGACGTAGGAGACAAGAAGACACCGATTTTCCTTTTGGCAACGTGGATCTTGTCTCCTCCATCATGGAGAAGATGAGACCCTGCTGTTGCCCGACCCGAGGCACGGCATTTAAGTGGATCAACCGCCTCCGGTAGGATTTGCTCCGACAGAGCAGAACTCTCGGACAATACAACCCAAGTAAAAAAGACAACGTGGTCGTTGACCAAAGACCAATAATTGGAGGTGGGAGTAAAGGTAGGGATGAGCAGGAGACAACATGCTCACAGCTGCATGTCATTATTCGTTAGGTCGAAAAGGTTCACATCTCGAGGGTTTAAATGAAATAAAAAATGAAGACCAAAGTCGCTCGGATATCTCTTTTGGGTTCGACATTTTCCGTTCATCGTCCGCGCACGCTTTCACGACGTTCAGGTTCATTGCCCATCGCGTGAGGATGAAAGGGTTGGCTTGACCGAGCCAACAATCAGAAGCCGGCAGAAAGAACTGCCGGGTGCAACCTCAACCTCGCACTATAAGGTTTGGAATCTGCTTCTGTCGTCTTGACTTTGGGGGATAAATGTGGGGCACGCGAAGAAAGATTGGCAAACTTGCTGGCAAATGAGACCATCCAGAGGGACAGGTGGGGACGAGAACAGTTGCCATAATGTATATTTTTTCGAAAAATGATTGGTCATATCATCTAGAAATATTAATCAACGGAAAATTAATATACACCCAATACCCTTAAAAAGACCTACAATTTTAGCTTTTGTCCCAATTATACTTGTTATCTTTGTCATGTCCAATTCTACCATAAACTATTTTTAACCAATAAAATGCCCAAACTTTAGGTCTAGCGACAATTCTAGCCTAAACATTTTTATCTCATAAAAGAAAAATCAAACTTTAGGTCCAATTCTAATTTTATTCTAAACCTTTTTTATACCATACAAAATTTCATCTTTTAGTTCTAGTTTATATTTCACTCTATTTTTTTTTTGTCTCATAAAAGATCGTCCATTTTTACTTAAGTCTCAAATTTGCTCTCTATTAACCCTTTGTCAAAATCGCCTTTAGTGACTTGCGCTCAATCTTCAATATTTTGTGCTTATGAATGCTCCATCTCTCACAATCGGAGCGTTCGTGGGTGGGATGCTTGAATAGTTCATGCTCGAAAAAATTACATCTCTCGGTTGTCAACGAGAAATTTTGGATGAATGGTTAAAGGGACAAATTTATTTATGACTAGAGTAAAAGTTTGTGATTTTTTATGAGACTGTAAAAATTTTAAGATAAAAATGATACCGCGATAAAAAAAAGTTTAGGTGAAAATTGGATAGAACCTAAACTTGAAAGTTCTTTATGGGACAAAAAGAAATATACAATAGAATCGAGATTGAACCTAAAATTGAAGGTTTTTTAGGGTAATAGACCCTACGATATATACTTAACTATTTTCGCAAGTGATGAAAATATTTTTTTAATCGTTCTTTCCTATAAACAATACAAGCGACTATTTTTTTGGAAAATACTTTACGAATATTGAGTTTTCCGTAAAAGAAAGATACCCAAAGGTATTATATTTGTACACAAGATGCAAGCGGGGTTAGCATCCAAATAAAGCGGACAATATTCAAGCTTCCAACATAAACTTGTCCCACTATTTGATTTTATTAATCTTACAGTCATGTCAAAGGACATATGACTGACAGCACTCGCACCGTCCGACGTCAAACATACATCATCGTTCGGTGGCATGCACTTGTCTTAACAACACGGGACCCCTTCTCCTTCACCTGTCTTCCTGCATCAGCCAACCCCCTTTTGCTTTTTTGCCCATCTGCTGTACCAAGTTGTTACCTGTGTCACGCCAAGTCTAACGAAATAGACTGGTTAGAGAAGACCAAGCTCGAAAGTTTCACTAGCCCTCGACCGATGAAGAGACCGGAGCTCATATTCATCCCGGCCCCAGGCGTCGGTCACCTCATCTCGGCCCTCGAGTTCGCGGCCCGCTTGCTTGGCCACGACCCTCGAGTCTACGTCACTGTCCTCGCCATTAAAGCGCCCTTCGACTCCTACTTAAACGCCTACGCCAAGTCGATCGTCGCCACGCAGCCACGTATTGACCTCATCGACCTCCCTCCCGTCGACCCACCACCGCCCGAGCTCCTGCGCTCCGTCGAGCACTATGTCACGGTCTACATCGAGAGCTACGTCCCGCACGTCCAGAGAGCTGTGGGGGAGATCCAACGTTCACGGATCGATTCCGGATCGGATCGATCGGTAGCCGGTTTCGTCCTGGACGTATTCTGCACGTCCATGATCGACGTGGCCGATGGGTTCTCACTCCCTTCTTACATTTACCTTACCAGCAACGCGTACTTCCTTGGCTTCATGTTACACTTACCTGCTCGACACGACCAGGTCGGGAGAGAGTTCCGAACGTCCGATCCGGACCTGCCTCTTCCCAGCTTCAACAACCCAGTTCCGGTCTCGGTCTTGCCGTCAGCAGCGCTCGACGGGGAAGCTGGCGGCTACGCAGCCTACCTCAAGTTGGCTCGCAGGTTCGGGGACGCCCGGGGAATCATGGTGAACACGTTCAAGGAGCTGGAGCCGTTCGCCATCAACTCCTTCTCCCGAGCAAGCTCGGACGGGCCGGCCGTGTACGCCGTCGGACCGGTGATCGACCCGAAGGGTGTGCCCGATCCATCTCTGGACCGGGCTGGCTGGGAGAAGATCCGGGAGTGGCTCGACGCGCAACCGCCGTCCTCGGTGGTGTTCCTGTGCTTCGGGAGCATGGGGAGCTTCGACGCGGACCAAGTGAAGGAGATGGCCGCCGGGATCGAGCGAAGCGGGCATAAGTTTTTGTGGTCGTTGCGTCCCGAGAGTTCCCAGGCGCAGCTTCCGGATGGATTCCGGGAGCGAACGCAAGGAAGAGGGGTCGTGTGCGGGTGGACTCCACAGGTTAGTCTTACGTCTTTTTAATTAATTAACAACTATACATCCATCTTTGGTAGTATCTCGGGCTCATTGGTTACATTCACTCATTCGTAAATAATAAGGTAAGAAGGGAGCAATTGTCCTGTAAGTCATTCAGATTTCGAAAATTCTGGGTTTCCCTAAAGAACACGGACTCTAATATTACTTGAGATTAATTTTGTTCACCACGACGCCCACAAAAAAAAAATAGATTATAAACAATTTTAGGGTTTTTTTTGTTAATTTGTATAACTACTTTGTTGAGAATTTGATAGTATTAATCATCCTACATTAGAAGTTTGTGCTTATCCTATCCTATTAGCGTTTGAAAATTGTAAACGTCAAAGTAAAATCTATTGACAAGACGTAATTCGTCCTTTTTATAGACTTATTTAGCTGGTAACAAAGTAAATGCTTTCTCCGCCTCAGATGGAGGTGCTGGCACACGCGGCCATTGGAGGGTTCGTGTCTCACTGTGGTTGGAACTCCATTTTAGAGAGCTTGTGGCATGGGGTGCCGATCGCGACGTGGCCCATATATGCGGAGCAGCAGCTTAATGCCTTCATGATGGTAAAGGAACTGGGATTAGCCGTGGAGCTGCGGCTGGACTACCGAGGCGTCGGCGGCCATCTGGTGCCAGCGGACGATATAGAGAGGGCCATCGGAGGCTTGATGGGCGACGGCAGCACGGAGACGAGGAAGAAGGTGAAGGAAATGAGTGAGGCGGCGAGGAACGCCGTGAAGGAAGGTGGGTCTTCATATGATTCTATTGGAAGGTTGATCCAGGACTTCATCAAGGGCATTGAATAAAAAGCTCAGCAAAGAGTTAGCAGTGTCTTGCCAGCAATGTTTATGATTCTATTCGCCCTTCGATGGTAGCCATCACGTTTATGTCACTTTGTTCTCGCTTCGTCCTTTATTTCTTGCCAGCAATGTGTCTTGCTCCTTTGTTCCACGAAAATGCTTACTAATTGGTCTAAAGTTTATGAGATTACCACCCCAGTTGGCGGGTGGTGGGCATTGGACTCGATCGTAATCTCGCATCGCTCACTCGAAGAGCGAATTTTAGCAAGTCGTTGGATTTGCTTTGCTCGGTGACCATCATGATGGAGCTATTAGTTACTGATGATCAACTTAGACAGATTAGTTATAAGCTTCTCATAACTAGACTAATTATCTGGTGAGCTTTGTTTCAATTATATTGATCGGATACAAGCGAGACTGCTAATACATCAGTCCCCCTCTGCTTCTTGGTAGATGAACTTGCATTTAGCTCTTCCCTTAATAAATTCCTTCTGAGGGAATAGATGACTTACGATGCTTTGGATGATACCTCGAAATCAACCCGAGAAAAGAACTGGCAAGATGTTATTTATCTTCTGAAGCAAGCTCTTCTGTAGTTTAAAGAGAGACGCATTTATTTGGCTTAAGGATATAGAGATAGCAAATTCTTTGCCTCTCACATACATGAAGCAGAAGACCTGCATTTTGCGTCCACATTCTGACGCTGGGAAGAAACTGAAAAGCAATTGGGAATGCAACAGGAGAAGTTAAATCCGCTTCTAATCTTACATGCCCTGCCTGAGAAATTTCTCTCCGATAGCACGCAAGCAAGTCGGATAATGCATTCGTCATGTCCATGCGCTCAGTTGGAAGTTTCACTGAGCAGAGGACTCCAATTCTCATTACCGTCAGCAATGTTTTCCGCAAATCTTGCAAGGTTGGCATCACTAATTTGGCCATCGCCGATCCCTGCAGGATACTCCGCAGAGAGCAGTTGGGGGTCTAGGATCTTCACCAAGCTTTTGTCCTGTGTAGTCTTCACGAATTCATGGAGGGTCCATCCATCCTTGAACATAACATCCGTAGGTCTTATTCCGGTGAACATCTCGAGCAACAGTATCCCAAAGCTATACACATCTCTCTGCAGCGATGAAATACCGAGGCCATATTCTAGAAAGCAACATCGGCTTTGTCATGTCAGATGGGTACTTGGCTTTTAAAATCCATGTTCTTCACTAGAATCCAGCATTTTGAATAAGCTATTAATTTGGAACCATATAATTAGAAAGCAGAAGGACTAACACACCTGGAGCTACATAGCCAACGATTCCTTTTAACCCACTGGAGCTTGCTTGACATTGAGAAGCATCTAGGTTTGTGCTTTCACGAAGAAATCGCTAGCCCGAAATCACACACTCGAGCTACCATGTGGTGATCGAGAAGAATGTTGCTTGGCTTTAGATCGCCATGTACAATGCTGGTCTGGCAATGGTGGTTAAGATGTTCAATGGCAGAAGCCGCATCAATGGCATTGTCTAACCTCTGGTTGAGACTGAGCTTTGGCCTGTCGAGTTGATTTACGCTGGGGTGCAGCCACTGTTCCAAACTACCATTTTTCATTAGGTCGTAGACAAGAGCCTTAAATTCTTCGCCTGTGAAATCGATACTCGAGCAAACAGTGATGATATTGACAAGATTCCGGTGGCGTATGTTTCTCAGGGCTTCACATTCTGCCAAGAAGCTCTTAAAAGCCCCCTTTTGTCTTAGGTTGAGCACTTTCACTGCCACCAGTCGATTGCCATCTAGGATTCCTTTATACACAGAGGCATGGCTCCCCTGGCCAATCAAATTAGATGGCGAGAACTCATCAGTCGCTCGGCGGATAAACCCGCCGTTCGCCAGATCGCCACTACATTGCCGATCACCGGACTGCCACCACTGCTGACAATCAGGGTGGCGGCCGCGGTCCGTCCGACGGGCCAGCGATTGCCAGGTGTTCATGAAGAAGAAAAAAAATAGAAAGAACAATAAATTTATTTTTAAATTTCAAATGAATATCAGAAAATATTATCATTTTTATAAAAAATGATTTTTCGAAAATAATTTTTGAAAATACTTTATTTTTCGCGAATAGCCTTATAGTCAAGTCAAATCACACAATGATGGCACTCGCACCGTTCACCGGTCTAATGATCGTGTCCAACGTCAATCATACATCATCGTTTGGTGGCATGCAATCGTCTTAATAACGCAGGACCCACTCATTCATCGGAAGAGGATCCTATGCACTAAGTGCAGTGGTGATCTTCCCCACATCCACCTTCCAAATATTTCCACCCAAATTTTTCATCAGTCTTCCTGCATCAATCAACCCACTATTGCTTTCTTGCCCATCTGCTGTACCAAGCTGTTACCTGTGTCACGCCAAGTCTAACGAAATAGACTGGTTAGAGAAGACCAAGCTCGAAAGTTTCACTGGCCCTCGACCGATGAAGAGACCGGAGCTCATATTCATCCCGGCTCCAGGCGTCGGTCACCTCATCTCGGCCCTCGAGTTCGCGGCCCGCTTGCTTGGCCACGACCCTCGAGTCTACGTCACTGTCCTCGCCATTAAATCGCCCTTCAACTCCTGCTTGGACGCTCACGCCAAGTCGATCGTCGCCACGCAGCCACGTATTGACCTCATCGACCTCCCTCGCATCGACCCACCACCGCCCGAGCTCCTGCGCTCCTTCGAGCACTATATCACGGTCTACATCGAGAGCTTCGTCCCGCACGTCCAGAGAGCGGTGGGGGAGATCCAACGTTCACGGATCGATTCCGGATCGGATCGATCGGTAGCCGGGTTCGTCCTGGACTTCTTCTGCGCATCCATGATCGACGTGGCTGATGGGTCCTCGCTCCCTTCTTACATTTACCTTACCTGCAATGCGCACTTCCTTGGCTTCATGTTACACTTACCAGCTCGACACGACCAGGTCGGGAGAGAGTTCCGAACGTCCGATCCGGACCTGCCTCTTCCTAGTTTCAACAACCCAGTTCCGGTCTCGGTCCTGCCGTCAACAGTGCTCGACGGGGAAGCTGGCGGCTATGCAGCCTTCCTCAAGTTGGCTCGCAGGTTCAGGGACGCACGGGGAATCATGGTGAACACGTTCAAGGAGTTGGAGCCGTTCGCCGTCAGCTCCTTCTCCCAAGCAAGCTCGGACGGGCCGGCTGTGTACGCCATCGGACCGGTGATCGACCCGAAGGGTGTGCCCGATCCATCCCTGGACCGGGCTGGCTGGGAGAAGATCCGGGAGTGGCTCGACGCGCAACCGCCGTCCTCGGTGGTGCTCCTGTGCTTCGGGAGCAAGGGAAGCTTCGACGCGGACCAAGTGAAGGAGATGGCCGCCGGGATCGAGCGAAGCGGGCATAAGTTTTTGTGGTCGTTGCGTCCCGAGAGTTCCCAGGCGCAGCTTCCGGATGGATTCCGGGAGCGAACGCAAGGAAGAGGGGTCGTGTGCGGGTGGACTCCACAGGTCAGTCTCATTGGTTACTTTCACTCATTTGTAAATAATAAGGTAAGAAGGGGACAAATGTCCTATAAATCAAACAGATTTTGAAAATTCTGTGTTTCCCTAAAGAACACAGGCTCTAACATTACTTGTGATTAATTTTGTTCACCACGACGCCCACAAACTAAACCTCCAGCTTCTTCTTTTTTCTTATTGGCGTGAGATACGAATAATTCCACGAATAGGTAGAAAGCCTGAAATATAATTTGGCAAGCCTGGGGAATGAACCTCCTCCGTTTGAACCCACTCGCTGGGGCTGATCATCTGGTGGAGAAAGAATGTTACTATAAATCAACGGCGCTCCTAAATGAGCAACTTTAAATTGTGCGCCGAATTTACGGTCCATTCGAAACCTTATTATCGAGTCCATGGAATAGGTAAGGAGTAAGTCAAAACTCAAATAAATGACCTAAGTATGAAAATATTTGCATTAATAGTGTCGTCTACCTAATCAGTTCGCGGTGCCCGTTTGTTACCGACTGCTAAATTGATCTTGTGATTTGTGAGCTGTGTGTGATGGCTACACCAAAGATATGGCATATGGGCAAGCCGATTCTCACTTTTCAACAAAGAGATGCCAATCAAGTTTTATAATCTTGACAGCCAATTCTTTCGTAATTCTTTTATGATGTGCCGTGTGAACTGCCGCCCACCGCAAAATGTCTCAATTCATAGAGAAGGGCACATGTTCTAGAGTAAGACATTTAACATGTCTTAAAATATGTATTGAAGTATGATCAACTAAAGGTACACTGTTTTTAATCGTATGTGGTTAGGTAATCCCTAGATGTGATCATAAGCCAATCGGCTCAGTCCTAGTATTTGGCCTGATAACTAGACGGGACCGGGCTTAAAGTTTCACCTAAAAATTAAAGAAGGAAAAAATAGATGATAAATAATTTTAGAGATTTTTTTGTTAATTTATCTAACTACTTTGTTTTTATTTGGGGTCATAATCTAACTACTTTGTTGAGAGTTTGATGCTATTAATCATCCTATATCAGAAGTTTGAGCTTATTTTAGCCTATTAGCGTTTAAAAATTGCAAATGTCAAAGTAAAATCTATTGACGAGACGTAATTCGTCCTTTTTATAGACTTATTTTGGCTGGTAACAAAGTAAATGCTTTCTCCGCCTCAGATGGAGGTGCTGGCACACGCGGCCATTGGAGGGTTCGTGTCTCACTGTGGTTGGAACTCCATTTTAGAGAGCTTGTGGCATGGGGTGCCGATCGCGACGTGGCCCATATATGCGGAGCAGCAGCTTAATGCCTTCACGATGGTAAAGGAACTGGGATTAGCCGTGGAGCTGCGGCTGGACTACCGAGGGAAAGGCGTCGGCGGCCATCTGGTGCCAGCGGACGAGATAGAGAGGGCCATCGGCGGCTTGATGGGCAACGGCAGCACGGAGACGAGGAAGAAGGTGAAGGAAATAAGGGAGGCGGCGAGGAACGCCGTGAAGGAAGGTGGGTCTTCGTATGATTCTATTGGAAGGTTGATCCAAGACTTCATCAAGGGCATTGAATAAAAAGCTCTACAAAGAGTTAGCAGTGTCTTGCCAGCAATGTATATGATTCAATTCGCTCTTCGATGGTAGCCATCACGTTTATGTCACTTTGATCTCGCTCCGTGCTTTATTTCTTGCCAGCAATGTGTCTTGCTCCTTTGTTCAACGAACATGCTTACTAATTGGTCTAAAAGTTTATGAGATTACCATCCCAGTTGGCGGGTGGTGGGCATTGGAATCAATCGTAATCTCGCATCGCTCACTCGAAGAGCGAATTTTAGCAAGTCGTTGGATTTGCTTTGCTCGGTAACCATGATGATGGAGCTGTTGGTTACTGATAACCAACTTAGACAGATGAGTTATAAGCTTCTCATAACTAGACTAATGACCTGGTGAGCTTTGTTTCAATTATATTGATCGGATACAAGCGAGACTCCTAATACATCAGTCCCCCTCTGCTTCTAGGTAGATGAACTTGCATTTAGCTCTTCCCTTAATAAATTCCTTCTGAGGGAAAAGATGACTTACGATGCTTTGGATGATACCTCGAAATCAACCCGAGAAAAGAACCGGCAATATGTTATTTTTCTTCTGAAACAAGCTCTTCTGTAGTTTAAAGAGAGAGGCATTTATTTGGCTTAAGGATATAGAGATAGCAAATTCTTTGCGTCTCACATACATGAAGCAGAAGACCTGCATCTTGCATTCACATTCAGACGCTGGGAAGAAACTGAAAAGCAATTGGGAATGCAACAGGAGAAGTTAAATCCGCTTCTAATCTTACATGCCCTGCCTGAGAAACTTCTCTCTGATAGCACGCAAGTCGGATAATGCATTCGTCATGTCCATGCGCTCAGTTGGAAGTTTCATTGAGCAGAGGACTCCAATTCTCATTACGTCAGCAATGTTTTCCTCAAATCTTGCAAGGTTGGCATCACTAATTTGGCCATCGCCGATCCCTGCAGGATACTCCGCAGAGAGCAGTGAGGGGTCTAGGATCTTCACCAAGCTTTTGTCCTGTGTAGTCTTGACGAATTCATGGAGGGTCCATCCATCCTTGAACATAACATCCGTAGGTCTTATTCCGGTGAACATCTCGAGCAACAGTATCCCAAAGCTATACACATCTCCCTGCAGCGATGAAATACCACCGAGGCCATATTCTAAAAAGCAACATCGGCTTTGTCATGTCAGATGGGTACTTGGCTTTTAAAATTCATGTTCTTCACTAGAATCCAGCATTTTGAATAAGCTATTAATTTGGAACCATATAATTAGAAAGCAGAAGGACTAACATACCTGGAGCTACATAGCCAATGGTTCCTTTTAACCCACCGGAGCTTGCTTGACATTGAGAAGTATCTAGGTTTGTTCTTTCACGAAGAAATCGCGCTAGCCCGAAATCACACACTCGAGCTACCATGTGGTGATCGAGAAGAATGTTGCTTGGCTTTAGATCGCCATGTACAATGCTCGTCTGGCAATGGTGGTGAAGATATTCAATGGCAAAAGCCGCATCAATGGCAATGTCTAACCTCTGGTTGAGACTGAGCTTTGGCCTGTCGAGTTGATTTACGCTGGGGTGCAACCACTGTTCCAAACTACCATTTTGCATTAGGTCGTAGACAAGAGCCTTAAATTCTGCACCTGTGAAATCGATACTCGAGCAAACAGTGATGATATTGACAAGATTCCGGTGGCGTATGTTTCTCAGGGCTTCACATTCTGCCAAGAAGCTCTTGAAAGCCCCCTTTTGTCTTAGGTTGAGCACTTTCACTGCCACCAGTCGATTGCCATCTAGGATTCCTTTATACACAGAGCCATGGCTCCCTTGGCCAATCAAATTAGATGGCGAGAACTCATCGGTCGCTCGGCGTAGTTTTGCATAGGAAACCTTTTGGAACCGCTCTTCCGTCGGCGATGCAGCACTACGTCTCGTGGTAGATTTCCTCCTCCAGTACACAAAAACAATGAAGCATGACAACACGATTAAAAACGAGACAGTTACAGCGATAGATAATTTCAATTTTGGAAGCTTTCTCCTTTTCTTCGTGTCGCTGACTTTGCAGGCGGGAAGTGCAAGTTCCTTGATGCCCCCACATAGTCCTTTGTTTCCGATTACCGAAATGCGCTCTGTATCTCTGAAAATCCCTTCCCCTGGTACCTCTCCTTCAAGGTTGTTAAAGGACAGATTCAACACCTCGAGCGCAGTGAAATTCTCGAAATAGATGGGAATTTGACCAGACAATCTGTTTCTTGAGAGATTGAGGTACTGAAGGCCATTTAGGGTCCGTAGAGAAGGCGGGATACTTCCTTCAAATAAATTGCCTCCCATGCTCAAGATTACCAGCATCACACACTGGGACAAAGTGCTTGGTATTTCTCCAGTCAGCCTGTTGTCAGAGAGGTCGACATGCCCAATTTTGCTCATGTTACCCACTTCAAGGGGTAATGGCCCCGTTAAGGAATTTCGAGCAAATCTGAAATAGCGGGTCAAAGAGGAAAGGCCGACGACCTCTTTGGGTATTGTACCGTTGAGGTTGTTATCTGATAGTCCTAGTGATCGCAATTGTCGACACTGTCCGAGGCTTGGAGGAATGCTGCCTTCTAATTGATTATTCTGAAGTTGCAGGTTAATCAATTGGGTGGCGTTTCCAAGGGAGGGAGGAATTGGCCCAGAAATGCCATTGCCCCACAGCAAAAGATCCACCAGATTCTTTAGCTTGCCAATGCCATGGGGAATTTCACCGCTGATGCTGTTGTTGTATATCGCCAGGCGCTGTAGGCCAATCAGCTTCTCAATTTCTAGAGGGATGTTACCTGTGATCCGGTTCGATCCCAGGACAAGGTTCTGAAGCTTATCCGTGAAATTACCAACGGAAGCAGGTATTTCTCCTCTGAATTTGTTGTGGCCGAAATCTAAAATTCTCAGTTTTGTGCAGTTGGTTAAATCAGTGACGAAACTTAAGCCGTCAGGTCCTGTTTGCAACAGGTTATCGCTAAAACTCACCCTAGTAAGATTCCTCAAGCTTCCGAGATAGGCAGGCACAAATCCCACGAAAGTATTAAAAGAGAGAGAAAGATCTTCAAGTCCAGTTGCGTTAGGCAATGAATGTGGGAGCCGGCCCGAAAATCCGTTACTTGAAAGGTAAAGGCCCCGGAGATGAGGAAGATAGTCGCCAATTCTTGGTGGGATTTCACCATGTAGGCTGTTACCAATCACCGCAAGGATGACAAGTGATGTGAGATTGTATATAGGAGAAGGGATGCGTCCGGTCAAATTAGCAAAACTTAATGTTAAGACTTCTAATTTTGAGATGCTTCCGATCTCAGCCGGTATTCGACCTCCTAGGTCATTGTACGTCAACCTCAACTCTATAAGTGAAGATCCATTCCCCAACCAAATTGGAATCCCCCCGGTAAGATGGTTCGCTGACACCCTGAAATGAGTGAGTCCTCTCTCAACCAAATACCGAAGCTCGTCAGGGATCCTCCCGATGAGCCGATTGTACTCCAAATCAAGGTACTGCATAGCTACGCAAGATGACAAATTCCGTGGTATCTCCCCTCCGAGTTCATTGTGGCCGAGGACGAGAGTCTTCAATCTGAAGAGCCTCCCGAACTCTTCTGGAATGCTGCCTCGGAGCCGATTCGTCTCTAGATCAACACGCCTCAAGAAGGTGAGATTCCCTATGTCAGGAGGTATTGTCCCAAGGAGCTTTTGATTCTTCAAGTATAGGGCAGTGACCCTTCCCGCGTGGCGGCGACTGCAAGAAACTCCTGGCCAGTTGCAATGACCGACAGACTCGTTCCAAGAGCTCATGATCCCCTGAAAACCTTCAGTCATCTTGCTCTTGAAGGCGAGCAATGCCGCCCTGTCGGTTTCATTTCCTGCATAGGAAGCATAGGCGATACGTGTGTTGGAGTGAGCTTGGTGCACGAAGAGAATGAGGCTCACAAATGCTAATGCCAAATCCATTCTCAAGTTTGGCAAGGTTGCTTCCATTCTTGATCTGATAGGACAGAGCAAGCAGAAAGACCAGAGGATGCTGTGCTCCCAAGTTTTCTCCCATCCAACTAGAAGCATGAGATTGACCGTTTAAATTATTAACGCATCGAAAGACCGCCATTTAGTCCATCAAAGGAGTATGACTTTTGCTCAAGACAAGTTCAACTCAGGTTAACATCATTAGTGACGGCCCAAGTCGAAGTTCGCGCGTCCGCAATTCTTGAAGATTCTCTTGGGCGTCCAGACAAACGGAAAAATTGAAAGGCGACCTGAGATTTCAATCTCTACTTAGTGTTAATTTCAAGAATTCCCGGGATTTTGCTGCTCTCTACTTTTGTTAATTCTACAATTTCCTTTTGGTGTATTAGTTGCCTTTGTTCTTACTTTTAGAGTTAAAAAAAGGTATCTTATCTTAGTCAATGATCTCCCCCCACCCCGCCCTCCCAAAATTTTATAACTTTATAAGGTTACATCAAATTGTTCTAACAATAATATAGAATTGAATTATCAATGAAACAAAAGTTTAACACATCATCTTCTTCGCATCAAGTTAGTGCCTTTATAAGTCTTATCTCTTTGAAATCACAAATGACTATTTCTCCTCTAGATAATCATATGATTTTCCCATTTGAAAGGCAAGAAAACATCGCATAATCCCGCCGTCGGTCGAAGTTCCCTCCACTCATTACTTGACACGTGTTCAATGGATTCATGTTTTAGATTTTTCAGAAATCCCCTTCTCAGTCACCTACTCTTTATGGAAATGAGCAAGTGACTAAAAAAGGGATTTATGAAAATTCTACAACGTGGACTCCATCGGACACATGACGATCATCAACTGGAGAGAACTTTGGCTGCCAGCGGGACCGTGCAATATTTTCTCGAAAGGCTAAAGCTCGTGGCACTGTGGAACAGAAGAAACATAGGGCGGAGAAGAGGTCGAGTTCAAAGGAATAAGCAAACTTTCAATGATTTTGAAACGTTCCTCGACTGTTCAAACTTAGTTATGCTTGCGCCAAATGGAGGGTCAATGGAAACTCTTTCGAAAACGATAGAGGGGCAATTTGTCTATCTAAAGTTTGATCAAAGTTGAACGTGAATTGGGTTGTACTTGGTCAAGATAATTACAATGGTACCTAATTTATCCAAATTAAAAGGCCAGATCTCCAGCTATTGTAATATTTAACCACGATTGTCTAATTGTGGGGGTCAAAGATATTGAATGATTTAGGTTCATATAAAAAAAATTCTCGAGATACAAGAGCTGATGAAAAACAGAGGATGGCACTGATGAAAAATAGAGGATGGAGAACTATGCACACAGAAAAGTAGAACTATCTGCTGGAACTGCACACATAAAACTGACACCATAGTCTTTACATAGTCTCTACAACAACAGGTAACTACCACAGCCCACTAACTTTAAAAGTACAGCAACTAACCCACAAAAATAGGAGTGCTTAACAAAAAACAACACAAGAAAAATAAACTAAAAGAAACTGACTTGAAACTGACTCATTCAACATACCCTCCCTTAAACTGATATTGCAAACAATCAGTTTAAAGGAACTTCTCTTAATTTGGAATATCTAACAAACAGACACCAAGGAGCTTTCTCAACTTCTGAAACATTGGCAACTTTAGGGGCTTAGTGAATATATCAGCCACTTGATCTTCACTTCTACAGAAAACTAGCTCAACTACTTCATTCTTTGTAAGATCTCTTAAGAAGTGATACTTCACATCTATATGCTTGCTCCTCCCATGTAGAACTGGATTTTTGGACAGCTTGATAGTAGAACTGTTGTCACAGTAGATGGTAGTTGCTTCTTGCTGTTTGAACTGAAGCTCTCCAAGAATCTTCCGTAACCATATGGCTTGACAAGCGCATGAAGTTGCAGCAACAAATTCTGCTTCAGTTGTTGATAAAGTAACAATTGATTGCTTCTTTGAAGACCATGAAACCGCCCCTGAACCAAGCATGAAGACATATCCTGAAGTACTTCTTCTATCATCAACATCTCCAGCATAATCACTATCTGTAAACCCAAACTAATCTGACTTTTCTCCCCTTTTATAGAACAACCCAAAATTTTTAGTTCCTTGCAAATAGCGAAAAATCCTTTTTGCAGCTTGTAGATGTAACTCTGTTGGGTGCTCCATATACCTGCTTATAAGACTCACAGCATGCATAATATCCGGTCTTGTCCCCGTCAAATACATAAGACTTCCAACAATTTGCTTATAAAGAGTGCTATTCACCTTGCTTCCATCAAGATCTTTCAAGAGCTTCAATCCAACTTCAGTTGGAGTAGTTACAGGGTTACAATTATTCATTTGAAACCTGTTCAAAATCTCTTGAACATACTTCTTTTGAGAAATAAAGATTCCAGCTGCAGATTGAATCACTTCTATGCCCAGAAAATAATGCATCAACCCAAGATCAGTCATCTCAAATTCATCCATCATAGATTTCTTGAATTTGTCAAACATGGCACTATCATTCCCAGTAAAAATAAGATCGTCCACATATAAGCATACAAGAAGCAACTTTCCACCATCACCAGTTTTAATGAAGAGTGTATGCTCATATGGACATTTTGTAAAACCTTCCTTCAAAAAATAGGCATCAATGCGACTATACCAAGCTCGGGGAGCTTGTTTCAACCCATACAATGCCTTTTTTAATCTATAAACTTTATGTTCACTACCAAGCTTCACATAACCAGAAGGTTGATCAACAAATACCTCTTCTTGAAGATTTCCATGCAAGAAAGCTGTCTTCACATCCAATTGGAAGATAGGCCATGAATTTTGTGCTGCTAATGCAATCACCAATCTGATTGTGTCAAGTCTTGCTACAGGTGCAAATACTTCTTTGTAATCCACTCCAAATTCTTGCTTGTAACCCTTTGCGACCAAGCGTGCCTTGTACTTGTCGACTTCGCCATCTTTATTCAACTTCGTCTTGTACACCCACTTGACCCCGATTGTTTTGTGTCCTCTTGGAAGATCTGTCAACTCCCATGTGTTATTCCTCTCAATAGCTGCGATTTCTTCATCCATTACTACCCTCCAATTTGCTTCTTGTACTGCTTCATCAAAGGTTGTCGGGTCACAATCTAAAAACAAAGCAAAATGGACAAGTGGATCTTCATGTTCATCAAGTCCTGTTACTTCATAGTCACTCATCCATGCAGGCCTCCGTCGCACACGATGAGGACGATTTTCAGGTTTTGCAGCTACTGCTGTATTTTGGACACTGCCTTCGGTGATTTGAGTTGTTGGGGGTTGCTGCACCAGCTCATCTTCATCTTCAAAGTTCGTTGGAATTTGCTTACCAACGCCTTGCTCACTCCATGGCCAAGTTTGTTCTTCATTAAAAATCACATCACGACTTATAATTATTTTCTTGGTTATAGGATCATAAAGTCTATAAGCCTTTGACTGATCACAAATGCCAAGAAAAATACATTTGACTCCCTTATCATCTAGCTTCTTCCTTTTCTGGTCAGGAACATGGGCGTAAGCAATACACTCAAAAATTCTGAAGTGGTCTACTACAGGTCTTTGGCCGCTCCAAGCTTCTTCCGGTGTCATATTTTGAACAGCTAGTGTGGGACTTCTATTCAAAATATGAATGCTCCAATTGACTGCTTCAGGCCAGAAAGTTTTTGGAGTTCTACTTCCCTTCAAGAGACTTCGCACCATATTCATGATGGTACGATTTTTCCTCTCACATACGCCATTTTGTTGCGGTGTGTAGGCTGCTGTAAGTTGTCTCTTGATGCCATGCTTCACACAAAAATCTATAAACTCAAGTGAGTTGTACTCTCCACCACGATCCGTGCGCAAGACCTTTATTTGATTTCCTCCATCTCTTTCAACAAGTGCTTTAAAGTTCTTGAAAGTTGCAAAAGCTTGAGATTTTTCTTGCAAGAAATACACCCAAATCTTCCGGCTAAAATCATCGATGAAGGTAATAATATACCGTTTACCTCCATTGGAAATCGGAGATATTGGTCCACAAATATCCGAATGAACCAACGCCAATGGGCTCTTTGCTCTCCATGATTTTCCTTGTGGAAATTGAGCACGATGTTGCTTACTAACAACACAATCTTCACAAATCTCCAAAGGAGCAGATATTTGAGGAAGACCATTCACCATCTCTTTTTGACATAATGTTCCCAACCCACCGAAATTAAGATGACCATAGCGAAAATGCCATAGCCAAGCTTCTTCCTTTAACCTTGCAGAGAAACACAAGTTTGTAATGTTGTGGAGATACAATGGAAACATCCGATTGCCCGTCATTTTAACCTCGGCAATTAAACCCAACTTCTCATCTTGGATTCTGCAAATCCCACCTTTAATAGAGATTTCATATCCCTTCTCTTGCAGCTGACCAGCACTTAACAGATTAGTCTTCAATTCATGGACATACAGTACGTTTGAGATGGTTTGTACCGAAGTCCCCTTTGGATGTATTGCCACCGTTCCTTTTCCCATCACCGACACAATAGAATTGTCACCAAACTTCACAGAATTATGGTACGATTCATCTAGATCAGAAAACATTCTCTTATCTCCACACATGTGGTTGCTACAACCTGTGTCGAGATACCACATATTTGGTTGAGTTTCTTCCTTCTCATGGCACACCATCAAAAGAGATACTTCTTCTTCCTCTTTTTCAGCAAAATTAGTTCTTTCCATACTTTGTCTATTCAAATTAGTTCGACATTCAGATTTGTAATGCCCATACCTATGACATCTAAAACACTCCACTTTGGATTTGTCTACTGACCTTGGCCTAAAACCAGTTGAATGTCGTCCTCCACGACCTCTTCCTCTCCCTTGGAAGTCACGAAAGGAATGGCTTTCAGACTTTTGTTCAAAGCTGAAACTACTGCGATCATTATTCCCTCTTCCTCTGCCTCTTCCTCTATTCACCCTTGCTGGTAATAAAGAGTGATCTCCGGTTGAGGCCTTCAAGGCTTGCTCTTCCGTCTCTTGCTGTCGGAGTTTTTGTTCGTGAACTAACAAGGATCCTTGCAACTCATCAATGGAAAGTTCTTCAATATCCTTGGCTTCTTCTATGGAACAAACAACAAAGTTGAAATTTGGTGTCAAAGATCGAAGAATCTTTTCAACGATGGTGACATCCTCCGTCTTGTCACCATGAATTCGCATCTTATTAACTATTGCCATTGTCCGAGAGAAGAAATCTGTAACTGTCTCTCCCGACTTCATTCGTAGCATTTCGAACTCCGAACGAAGCACTTGAAGTTGCTGCCTCTTTGCTCTTGCTAAGCCTTTATACTTTCTCTTCATGGAATCCCATATTTTCTTGGAGGTATCCTTCCAAAGAATCGTCTCCAAAATAGATCTGTCAATTCCTTGAAAAAGGTAGTTTTTGGCCTTGAGATCCTTCAATTTCGATGCATCCAAAGCCGTTCTTTGCGCTGCTGTTAACACAACTCCTTCTTCAGGATCGGCAACTCCCAAGGAAACAACATCCCAATACTCCTTTGACTTGAGAAAATTCTCCATTAGCATGCTCCAATGATCATAGTGACCATCAAAGTGTGGAATCGCTGGTTGTACAAATGTATCTGAGGCCATCGCTGCTGTTGCAAAACAGAACCACTACCAAAGCAACTCGCTGCTGCTGCAAACGAAAATACTCTGCTACAATACTCTCTTTTGACTGCTGCAAACGAAAGTACTTGCTGCAAAAATCCCTCTTTTGGTTCTCACTTTTTTTTAGAACACTCAAACACACACTTTCTTTTTAACCATGGCTCTGATACCACTGATGAAAAACAGAGGATAGCACTGATGAAAAACAGAGGATGGAGAACTATGCACACAGAAAAGTAGAACTATCTGCTGGAACTGCACACATAAAACTGACATCATAGTCTTTACATAGTCTCTACAACAACAGGTAACTACCACAGCCCACTAACTTTAAAAGTACAGCAACTAACCCACAAAAATAGGAGTGCTTAACAAAAAACAACACAAGAAAAATAAACTAAAAGAAACTGACTTGAAACTGACTCATTCAACAAGAGCATCTTGCAAACCACTCTACAATATGATTTATAGATAATGCCGTCCTATTTGTTTTTCCTCGACCCAATTGATCGTAAGATGATAAGTTCATCTTGGCTAGAACAGGGCATGCTGAAGGACCAGGTCAAAGTCGGATTGGGTGACCTTTGGATTTGGACTAGATTGACCTCATTAAACTTATATTGACAGGTCTGGTCCATACAATACAACACAATTTATTTGCAGCCAATCCAATTCAGACATGAATCAAATCTAGCAGTTCATTGTTTATGTCACCTTGACGTGGGCAAATAAATTAGCAAAATGTAGATTTTAAATTTTTAAAAAGCTAAAAGCTAGAGATCTTAAAGTAGGCAAATCACTATTTATGTGGCCAAAAAATATGCGAAGGCAAACTGTCAATGATCTAAAGTTTTAGTTTCTCCCGATGAAAATGCACTGAACTTTCAATATCTGCAATTGATGCACCTGACCGGAATCCGACCAGGTCTTTAAAAATTGTTAATGAAGTGGGCAGATGGCGAGGTGGCATGCCATCAACACGGTGGCGGCCCGTCAGCAATTCGTAAGAATGAAAAGTAGGGCGCCTTTCGGTCAAAGTACATGAATTTGCAAAAAAAGTTTTTTTATTTTAATGGATTTAGTGAAAATTGTGTAAGTACTTAAAACATTAGTACACATATTCACCTTAGAGCTTGAGCTTTTAGGCCAATTGGCAGTGATCCTACAAAAACTTCACAAAAATCTCCAAAATTTTAGGAACCTTGAGGCCATGTTCTTGCTTCTTCCATCGCAAAGAAGATGAGATATCGCGGCCACCTGATATGAGGCACAAGCTCGGCATAAATTGTTGATGAATCAAGGTTTGCACCAGTTTATTTTTTCAGTTAAAGTCGTGTCCTACATTTTAGGAGATAGTGTGAGAAAATGGTAGTTCAGTTTTTTTGTCCATGTTCTAGTAACTGCTGTTCGGTTATTTGTTGTTCATGTGTATGCAACGTGTGTTGCTTTTAGTTTGTATATAAGACTATTTTCAGAATTAATAAAGTAAGGAGTTCTCCCTTCAATTGTTCCGTTCTTGCTGTGTTTTTACTCTATTTTAAGCAATGCATAACAAGGACTAAAACAACAAAACATCTTCCTTTTGTTTCTTCATAAACAAGAGGAAAGGACATTGGTATTAGAGTCTTCTTGATCTTAAGGGGCTGTGAATGACTTGTGAGATTGAGTGAGAGGTGTGCCTCCATTTACAAAAGCTTAAAGGCAATATGGAGGTTGGTTCGAGTAACTTCTCAACAATGACTCCACCTCCACTAGTGTTTGATGGGGAAAACTATCAAGCTTGGGTAGTTAGAATGCGAGCCTTTCTAAAGGGTTGTGACTTTTGGGAAGTTATGGAACAAGACTACGTAGTTGATCCCCTTCCTAACCAAATCAAGTGAAATGAAAATAAAAGCAAAGTCCTGTTTATATGCTGCTGTCTCACCTGCCATTTTCAGCATAATTATGGCTTGTGAATCAGTTAAAGCTATCTAGGATTTCCTCAAAGCTAAGTATCAAGGAGATGAGGGGATCGGAAGCATAAAAGCGCTAAATTTGATAACAAAGTTGAAAGACTGAAGATTAAGGAGTCTAAAACAATCAATGAGTATTTTAATAAGCTGGCAAATATTGTGAATCATGCAATGGTCTTAGGCACTGATCTTTCTGACAATAGATTGGTGCAAAAGATTCTTGTCACATTGCCAGAAAGAGTTGAGGCAACCATCGCCTCTTTGAAGAATACTAAGGATCTATCTCAATTAAGTTGGCAAAATTGCTTAGTGCTTTACAAAGAGTAGAGGAGATTGGACTTGCACGCGACCTTTTATATCAATTTGAGGTTTTTTTTTCGATACAATAATTAGTTTGCAATAGATGTCGTGTCGGTACACCTGTTTAGAATTCTCTTTATGATATTGACTTTTTTACATAACTTAGACGCAAGGAAGACTTATTAAAATTTATTTTTTTCTACCTAATCTTTCTTATCCTTTTTTCAATATTCAGATGTGGGAAAGTCATAATTTCGGAAGAACTCAGCTTTACTGTCGAAGAAGATATTTCAAATGGAACCGCATGTATCTTTATAATTATTTTAGAACGTTTATCCCCCCCCCCCCCCCCCCCAAAAAAAAGGCTTTGATGATGATATTTATCTCTTCATGGAAATCTCCTTTTTTTTTCCATTTTGTTATGTATAGAAATTGCAAAAGAAAATCTGTACACACATGAACATAAACGCATAAGGATTGAGAATTCCATCTGAATGTCCATAAACAATATGGGTCAAAGCATTATAAATTTGCTAAATTGACCCTCAAAAACAAAATCGATAAGTACAACCGATAATACGCAAGCGTGCCACGTGGTTCAACTGTACATATACTCTTGGGTGAAGCACGAGAGGACCGTTTGGTCGAGTTGTTTATGACCTATTGACCCTAATCCAGTCAACAATAATGTCAAATTTCGCGAAGCCTGCGAACACAAACCAGAAAACCTAATCTCTCACGCCTCCAATTTGTCAGGCATAGGAGATTGTAGGAGAAAGGTAGCTATGAGTCGTCATCTCAAAATAAGCAAACTCGCCAAAGGATGGAGAAAAGGAAAGATAGCTTCTTTCCCAATTGGCGAAGTTGTCGTGCTTTCTCACGCTAAAACGCTCTCGCCCAATTGAATTCCGAGACAACTTTCGTCTCCTACGCGCCTGCTGAAGAGTAAACCGAATTACGCATGTATGGGACACGAGTCGTACTACGATGAGGAGTTATGAGAAAATTATTCCTACCGTCCTAAATCTATTCTACTTATATTGATCCGTCGAAAATCACCAATATAACAATGTGATGCTTAAGATGACTAGCGATGATTGGATCGCCGTATTGACAATTTTCGGTGAGGATAGATTACAATGGAATTCCTTACAAAAATTGAAAGACTAAATTGACTAAACTAAGCAAATTAAAAATTAAGTAATTTCTTCATAGTATAATAATAATCGCTTGGGTGCCGTTTGGTTAGAGTTGAATAAAATATCATTCTACTTTTAGAAGAACGAAAGTTATTTCGCGATAAAAATGATATTTGGACTGTTACGGTTGAGAAAATATAATTAGCACACAAGCATACCTAAAATTGATTCGTAGCGATCGGACCTCAGTTTCGCTTAATTAACACTTAGAATGGCTTTATGCCTGCTACGTTTGAAGGAGATAAAGCTGCTTCTAGTGCAAAATTGAGGGCTTTCCCTATGTAAGTAAAACAAAAACAAAAATTGATAGATTTTGTCGATTATAGACGATAAAAAAGAGAAATCCTAAATGAAACCTTCTATAATCAGCAATTCGAATTAATTACCCAAATACCAAGAACCATTACTATTCATATCAAGGGCGATTGACGGCCCTCATGCAGAGAACAATTAATTTACTCTACACACGTGGCGCGAATGAATCCCCCAACAGAATCTACTTAAACAATACAAATTCGGGATCTGGGTTTCTTCTTCTTCTTCTTCTCCTTCTTTTCTTAATCAAAGGTCCAAGAAGTTGACCCACCATTTGCATCCTAACATGAGATGAGATCGCATCCCATATGGGTGATTAAGGTCATTAAAGAAGTAGACAAGCGACGATGTTGCGGCATCAAGATCAGCTCCACTCGGACCATGCTAAGTCGCAATGCCTTTGGGGTTGGAGTTAAGTTTAAGCAACCGAGTTCATTGGCGACCCCTATCCTCAACGACACCACCTCTCTAGGCATGCGCTTGTGGCAGCGGCACAACTACTAGTCAACGTCCCAATGAATCTCTTCCAAGAAATACCAAAGTATGGATGGACTTTATCTTTCGACTCTCTCCAGCACCAACCATCTCTCTCTCTCTCTCTCTCTCTCTCTCTCTCTCTCTCTCTCGATCGAACATGGAGGTATCGTGGGAAACGAGCGTGACGGACTCCATCAACACCATCTACCTCCTCTTCTCGGCCTACCTGGTCTTCGTAATGCAGCTCGGCTTCGCCATGCTCTGCGCCGGCTCGGTCCGCGCCAAGAACGCCACGAACATCATGCTCACCAACGTCGTCGACGCCGTGGTCGGGAGCGTCTCCTACTACCTCTTCGGCTTCGCCTTCGCGTTCGGCGAGGGGTCCGACTCCAACCCCTTCATTGGCACCTACTTCTTTGCTCTCACGGACATTCCCAACAGCACGTACGACTACAGCTTCTTCCTGTACCAATGGGCTTTTGCCATTGCGGTTGCAGGGATCACTAGCGGCTCCATTGCCGAGCGAACCCAATTCAGCACTTACCTCGTGTTCTCCTTCTTCCTCACCGGGTTTGTGTACCCAATTGTGGTCCACTGGGTCTGGTCGTCGAGCGGGTGGCTCAGCCCGAGCTCCAGCGACTTGCTCTTCGGGTCGGGGGCTATAGATTTTGCGGGAAGTGGCGTGGTGCATTTAGTGGGAGGGATCGCCGGTCTCTGGGGGTCATTGATTGAAGGGCCGAGGGCCGGAAGGTTCGACGCGTTCGGTAAGCCCGTGCCAATGCGAGGACATAATGCCACCCTTGTAGTGCTCGGGACGTTCCTGTTGTGGTTCGGCTGGTTTGGGTTCAACCCAGGCTCTTTCGATAAGATCCTTGTGTCGTACCCCACCACATCCGACCAAGGTAACTGGACAGCGATCGGCCGAACGGCGGTCACGACCACGCTGGCAGGCTCCACTGCAGGGCTAGTGACCCTATTCGGTCGGCGCCTGCTAGTGGGCCACTGGGATGCACTAGACGTGTGCAATGGCCTGCTCGGCGGGTTCGTCGCGATTACATCCGGTTGCTCTGTGGTCGAGCCATGGGCCGCCATCATCTGCGGCTTCGTCTCTGCTTGGGTTCTGATTGGGCTCAATGTCGCGGCGCTGAAATTGAGATTCGACGACCCACTGGAGGCGACCCAATTGCACGGGGGATGCGGCGCATGGGGGTTGATATTCACGGGCCTGTTTGCGAAGGAGGAATTCGTGATCCAGGCCTACGATTCCGGAGAGAGCGGGGTGTCGCGGCCGTATGGGCTTTTCATGGGCGGGGGATGGGCCTTGCTTGGAGCCCAGGTGGTCGAGGTTCTGGTCATTGTGGGCTGGGTTAGTGCCACCATGGGGCCTCTCTTCTATGCCCTTCACAAGCTCAAGCTCCTGAGGATCTCTGTAGATGAAGAAATGGCAGGTCTGGACATCTCCAGCCATGGCGGCTACGCTTACACCGGACACTCCGAAGAAAGCCACCCTCGCTTCTACGCGGATTACATGCGTATTCAAGATCAGTCCTAGCGGAACGTTGCATCAAGACCCATTTGCAGCAAATGATTTGTAATTCTTTGTGCTACTGGGCTACTTTTATATATGTCAACTTAAGACATCTCCAATCTCATTTAATTGGTTGTTCATGTTATTTTATGGCCAAGTCGTCCATGTCATAATAAAAGAGGAGGATAAAGACACTTTTAGCGTCCAGGATTCTCAAATCCTGGGACCTTGTGTATTTTGTTCTTCCCTAGATACCATTTGCTCAGAGATGATCTCTTTCTTTCACCTGAACAATCAAACTTATCTTGAGAGGCTGACATCATAGCACTTCTTCCTTCTAAACAATAGATTCATGCTAGGAGCCGTATCTGTCAGGTGTCTGACAAAAAGAAACATATCTGTAATGAACCCAATACATATTCAACTCTTGAGAACGTCTCTGATTTCCCCCCCACAAAAAATAAAAAATCTAAGGACGTCAAGAATATGCGTTTTCTTAGAATGGACGAGTTAGATTCGATGGAAAAGAAGCCAAAAAAGTAAATGAAGTAACCCGAGAGGCAGAGCAAGATGCAATGCTTCAGAAAACTCCAAGGATTGCAAGAGTAAATACCCATTGAAGTGAACACAAATTAACTTCAGCACTTCAAGAGATTTTCTTAAATATCAGCTAGCTCTGTACATCAAAGCCTGTACGACGCACCTGTACGATGCACAATTGACTTCACCTAGAAAGAGTATCCTGGGCAACAAAAACAGTGTCCGGAACAACAAGAGGCAATCTATCGATGTACATGAATAGCCTCTTGGCATTCTCCTTCAGAATGGTGGGCAAATCAATGATATCACGCTTTTCTGTGTAAATCCAGAGGTCTTCAGATTTGGTTCTTTTGAGACTATCCCTGCAGAATGGACATGACTGAGATCGCGCGTGCCTGATCAAACACCCAGAAACACATCATTAGTTTCTGAACAAATGCAGAAGAGCGAAGGTATGAAGCAATTGGCGAATATGAAAACGCAACCGGACAACCAAAACCATCCGCCATACCATAAGAAACTGTTTTCACAAAGGGTCGTGTGCTTTAAGATAGCAACAATGCCATGCAAGAATTAAGAGTGAATCAACTAGTATCTCTAGCTCAAGAATGAGTCGCAATCTAGATGATCCAGGAAGCAGAACGTTACCAATTCCGATAGCACCTCAAACACAAAGAATGACAGCAGTTAGGCAAGACAACCCTGCTGGTCGTCTCTAAGCAAATCCCACACTCCTCTTCTCTTTCCAAGTCAAGTTCAGAGAACTTCCCCCAATGTGACTCTTCTTTTTTCCTGTACCGGTCAGAACAAACTTGTCTCTGTTTCCGCTCTTCCAAATCTGTGATGCCTCTTTGAAGTTGCAACAGAGAAGGAAATATAATTGCTGCTCGACAAAAGCAAAAATAGACAAAAGGATTTTTTTTATCAGGAAAGGCAGATAAATTTTGTTTGAATAAGCAGCATAAAGATCGACCCAATTCAAAGCATATCTGCGCACCATAAAAGTCTCTAATGCTTGCTTTCCTCTCATAAACAGACATAGTGGTCTTGCCATCTGCATAGTTCTGCATCAATCCACAGACACAAAATTAAGTCATTCTGCCCATGAAAAATTGGTAACTCAATCCATTCAAGGAGACAATGCAAACTGGTGCAGACACAATTTATACAAGAACAAGAAAGACTGGTCCAATTGAAGATGGAAAGACATGTACCATGTATATAAGAATTCTAAGCAGCCCAAGCGCACCAGCCAGGTGACAGTCAGTCCATTGGACAAGAAAAAGAAATAAGTGGGCAACTGGACTGTAAGATAATCTCATCTGAAGGTGCGCTCCATTTTCGCTCGGATAGTCCAAGGCCCTGAGAAAATGGAAAAGAGTCAACACACAGGTAATCGAAATAATCAACAAACGCACCAGGAAAACGCACATGTAGAATTTTGCCAAACCATCACCGAAGTCTATTTTATACAAACAGTAACCGATGAGAAAACTAAGAATGCAACAAGAACACAAGGAGACCCCGCTTCTCGACATGGATGCAATCGATGGTTTAAGTGCCAAACAGAGTGAAGACTGGCTCACAAGTATAATGAGGGCAGTCCCAACAGCAGTAACAAACCAAAAAGCCAAAATGTTTATACTATCTGATGCAAGCATTAGGATCTGATGCTAACATGTATCCTAAAGCTAAAATCAATCCCATTGATAGAGAAGCTCCTCACCAACCTAGGAACCCTTGACTTGTAACAGCTTGACAGGTGATAAAATTCCAAAGGCAAGTCATTTCAGATTCTTCGGGAATTTCAACAAGGAAAGCATGGCCGCAACGAACAATCTCAGAAGCTCCATTTTGTTCGACATGTACAGGAAAATGATGGAAAATTTAACTCAATTCAAACAAGGGTGGATGAGACCACCGCCTGAGCATGCCCAACCATTTGTCGAGGACCCCCCCCCCCCCCCCCCCCCCCTCCCTTCTTCTCCTCTCGCCTCCTTCGAGTTCACCGTCCGAAATAGCTAAAAGCCAAATTCAAGAACACAGCGACAGGCCCAAAAGAACCAACCTCCTTAAGGACAAAATAGTACGGCTAAACTCTGACGACCACCGACTTCACACATTTTCATTCTCGGGAACCCGAATGAAATGAAACTAGAAAACCGAGAGAGAGAGAGAGAGAGAGAGAGAGGGAGGGAGGGAGGGAGGGAGGGAGGGAGTTACAGAGTGTTGGCGTGCTGAATATCAGCTTCGAGAGCCTTGAGAGAATCCCTGAACGGCGACTTATTACTCATGGTGCTCTGCTTTCTCCTCCTCCGCCACCTCCTCCTCGGAAGAAGATGCTTTTCATCCGACGGGCCTCCAATCCCTCCAACCCACCGACCGATGACGGGCTCCTTTCCCCTTCTCCCTCTCCCTTTTCCCTCTCTTTTCCCTGCCCTTTCCCGGAAAATAAATGGGAGCAAAGAAAAAGACAACGGGGGTTCTCACTCGGTAACACGCTAACTCGCTTTTCCCGGCGCACAGAGAACCACCGCTCTCACTGACTCAGAGCCCACGACCGAGCGAGCGAGCGAGCTTTTGCTCTTCCGACTTCCGCTCCGGTTCCAACTTTCCTTATAACCCGAGGGAGCATCCAGACCTTTCCCCGGAAATTACGATTCTGCCTTCCTCAGGATAAAAGCAATTCGTCCGGGATTATCCATTATCTTATCCCGCAAACTTGATCATTAAATAAAATCCCATTCCCTAACATTGACGTAAAAGCTTCTTGTTTGCGAGTTCTTCGTGTAAGAGAATTTTATGTTTTCATGGGATATAAAATAAATAATTTATTGGAAGAATAGAATATCGTTTCCTTTTTTCTGTTCCGTTAATTTAGCACGGCTGAAAACGTCGTTAACAAGGCCCCCGAGACTGGGAAAATTGCCCCCCCTTCCCTGAACCCATCGGGCCGTGATCCTCTGCTACGACGTCCACGTAGGCCCTCGGTTCCGTCTTTGGATAGGATCCCGCCACGCGGATCGCGACCTGGCGTGTCGAGCTCCCGACCCGTTGGATCCCCCTCATCGCGACGGCTCCGCTTGGGGGCGGGAGCCGAAACCAGCTGGCGCGGCATCCGGTTTTCGTAAACTGGCGGCGTCGTCAATTCGTAGTAAATTATTGTTTTTCTTTCTCTAGTTTTGGTCGGGGGGCATAGTTGCTCGCTTGCCCTAGTAAAATTAATAAAATAAACTTTAGTTTACAAATTTTGAAATTAATGACGGATTAAAGCATATATATAAAAAGAAGATCACAGTCTAGTGCGTAATTTTTTAAATTTAATTTCCGAAGTCGATTTTTTTTTTATTTTCACAGCCCTTACTATAATATAGATATAAGTACACTTAAAATGTCAAAACCTATCATGAAAGTATAATTAATTCCTAAACCCATTAAAAACTTCTAAATTTGGTGCAATCGAGTCTTAAAAGTGATTGGTACTTTCTTGTTTGTCAAGTCGGATTAAATTCACGTAATGAAGTTATCGCTCCTTGGTTTGACTTATTTTGAAAGTTTTAGCATTCGGCAAATTTTAAGACCCCTAACACAATTATTCCTGCAATGTAATTTCGCCTTTCTAAAATTATGGAACTTCTCTCTGGCCGTAATAGATTATTATAAGTATTGAGTCTTACTTTTCTTTATTGATGCTGGGTCAATCCCAAAAGGGTAAAAAAGGGGGGGGGGGGGCGGAGCGGAGAAGAAGAAGAAGGGAAATTATCTTAATTAGCGACGTCTTATGTTCGTATCACCTTAATCGATGCTTGAATTAATGAGTTTTGTATGACAGAGGTTAAGGCGTGATGATTTGGATTTTGGATAAGGCCTATGTCGAGCGCGGGACCCATGGCGGGCCCCGCCACCCCACCCACCAACTTTACTAAAAAAGAAATTTACAGATGTGGGCCCCCGTCTGTCCGTTCTGATCCGCGGGATGAATCGCGGGTCACAGATCACGACCGCATTAAAAATCGCCGGCGTCCGACGCATGTCTCGACCCATCTCGCAGAGCCGCGTCTCTTTCTCGACGGCCCACGAGAACATCCGCGAGACGAGAAGCAGAAGTTCCATCATCGTACCCCCTTGGCCTTTTTCCTTTTTCTTTTTTAACTTTCCATTCTTTTCCCTGGCGAAATTACTACTCCGCCCCTCGGATTTTTCCAGGGTGAAATGATGTCCACACTGGAATCCGGAAGCAGGATCTAATAAGACCGGCTATTGTGTCCACCTTGAAATCAAATTGAATTTGGAAGACTGATTCTGTCCATTCTGAAATTAGACCGATCCGTTGAGAGAACCGATGGCGTTATGTTTTATTAAATTTTTTTTTCTTTCTCAAAAGTTCTTAAATATATTGAAATTCATTATAGGCAGGATAAAATTACTAATGTATGAAATTTACTTGTAAAAGAAAAGATTACTCCCACCAACTTTTTCTTTTCTTTTTTTCGTGATCGCTGAATTAAAAAAGAATAATATACTCTAGGGGTTTCGGCATTATGACTCGATCGACCCTATTGTCTCCAAGAATTGAGAATCGGATTGATTCCGGCGGGAACCACCTAGAATTGGTCGGTCCGATCCAATTCAATTCCCGAAAGCTCCCAAACACAACATCGCACACCTCTAGACTCTAGCCTAGATTTGGGCCCTCCCATATTCTATACAATGGCAAACTACACTATGATATTTCAGTGTCTTTGAGATATGACCCATAGTATTTATAATCTTATTGCATATTTCGCCAAAACCATAAGTAGTTATTACAATTAAGGAAAAATGAAAAGGGAAAAAGGGTATGGGCTGTATATTTTTAGTAATCTTTTTTCGAATTTTGTTGCGATCTTTATTATATCCAGAGTGCCTCTCATCCCTTTTTCTATCGAAAGGAGAATTATCTGCATATATTATTATGTCCGTATTACGCTTAGAAAACGCCATTGACATTACTCGCAAAATCGATTTAAAAGCATTGCGTAAGGAATGGAAGAGCGACCGGGGGGGGGGGGGGGGGGGCGGGTAAATTCCATGTGCATCATATTTGAAAATCCAATTGAAAGCATCATCCGAAGAGGCGTTGAGATGCGGGAATGGAGCAGAGGATGGTGATGGCCGATAGAGACTGACAATACTTGATGGTGGCGTTATCAACCATCAATGATTCGAGACTGATTCGAGACACTCTTTGTCTGGAACATCGATGTTGATCGAGGTTAGAGATCGAGTGAGGGCGGGGAAAAATTGATCGGGGTCCATCTCAAGTGCAAACCGATTGAAGACATGGTCATCTCGAAGGTCGAGGTCACTTCGATTGTACTTTGCGAATCACTTTTCCATGTGACTTTTTGGACAAATTCAAAGGCGATTAGCCAATTTATTTTAGGGAGAGGTTTTGGAATACTCGTTGCATTTTCAAGATCCTTCAAAATACCCTTGGCGCAGCACAAATCCTACCCGATATTGAGTTTTGAGCAATTCCTAAATGATAATGCATTCTTTTCTCTTAACTTTACTATTATTGAATCTTTGAAATTTCAGATTTATCATCACCCAAACACGACAGTAACGATGTTAAATCGGACGCTATCAAGCTCTATATGTACTTTTTCTCCTAACTCCCAATATTAGATATATCATGTTGGGGTGAGGAATGACAGCGCATATGTTTGGATCATTTAGTTCAATTCCTTTTTATAAGTTTTCTTCCAGTTTCTTAGTTACAATTAAATTTCTTTTGACCATGGGATCACTATAAGGAGATAATTCCAATGATTTGCAGAAGAATAGAGGGTGTCTTGACAAAGACTTTGAAAAATCAAGAGATAATCGGTGACTATGGAACCAATTTATAGGGTGAAATGTAATTCTCACCTGGAAGGACGATTTGCCCTCTTGTTTCTTGCTGGTGACGGGTCACATCATCGATTTTCAGGGGACAAAATGTGGCCGGAGTCAACATTGAGAGCGCATTGAAATAAAGTTGAAAACATTAGGTAGCTTAACGCCATAATTGAGACATCGGGAGGCAAGTTGTAACAAACCCTATCAAAGCCTTCCGCCCTCTTCTGATAAGATCAATCATAACAGCCTATCACGGGAATTTTACATCCGATCCATCAATGCGAATCCAAACGAGTTTCAGGGTAGTCCCTATCGACTCATAATCTCATACTTAATATGTTTAGGCAAGTCAAATGTGCGTAAGACACTATTCTCATCTGCGATAATTAAGATTTGAGTAGAGCAATCGATTTACTTAGACAATGCATAACTTATTGACCCAAACATCATATGGAATTGACTCGTGGCCGGAATCTCCTCTCCTCCTTTTTCAATTTTGATGAATTGGGCATCCATAAAGGACTCTCTCGGCAATAAAAAGACCTCCACTTGCGTTCCGGATTGGAAGCCAAGTACTTTCTTTATGTTAATAGTCAACAGTAAGACTCAAGGAAGCAACCAGGAAGATGCATGTCCCAGCTCGCCAACTTGAAGATTGGAATGAACAGAGTTGGTGGACTATAGTGCCTTCAGTTGGTGGATTGTAGCGCCCTTTGTTTACATAGTCAATGCTAAAGATCAGGAGACTGGTTTGCGTCTTTGGCTGTTCCTGGACCAGTTTCGTTTCGATTCAATCACGTTTGCCCGGAGATGGGGCTGAAAACATGCTGACTTGACGTCGCGACTGGGGTGATCAGAATCGAGCCAGACATGGCGTGAATTTTACGTTGATCTAATAACTTAGAATTAGGAAAAACGAAAGGAATCATGTCTGGTTCTACCATAATCGTTAAAGCATCAGGATAAGCGATAAGACAGTAAGTCTGGCAATTGGACTCGTCAGGCGCCGGTACTCTGTTTGGTAACAGGGTCCCTTTCTTCATTGGCACTCATCAAACAGAAATGAAGTCAAAGATTCGATTCCCTCCGGGCTACATCTCCTCCTCCTCCTCCTCCTCCTCCTTATTCTCTCCCCCTCTCTCTTACATTTATGAATGGAAGTTGATTAACACCTGCGTCTAATCGTCCAGTAGTAATCACTTGACTGAGTTCATTCTGTGGGGAGGTCAAAGGTGCAAGGAAGACGAATGGCTCGCTGCAGATGCGGTGCAGTGACACCAGGATTCTGTCCTCTGCATCACATGAAGAATCAGAAGCAATACTTCCTCGAGAAATTGCAGAGTCCGCAGACCATGACATGTCCAAAAGCAACTGTGTCCGATGCATACAAATATCCTACTCGCAAGCACATGAAGAGGATAAATTCCCAGATGTTCGCGGAGTTGGTCCGTTCATCATAACCGGGAAGTATAACGAGGCGAACCCACTTTAAGGAACTTGAATGAGTTATGCAGCCTCGCAAAGACATGCGACTGCATCTACAATCATAGCGAGCTACGCATCAATCTTTTGTAATTTGTCGTTACTTACGTAACGGTGAATTTATTCTTTCTGGACTTTTGAAAAACCATTTTTAAAAGACAGTAAGTAAAACACGATCCCTCAAATTATTAGTTGTATTTTTTTTTTACGAGCGAGGAATCCACCATAGGCCCCCGTGCCCGAACAATACCAAAGGGCCGAGCCCTTACACCTTAGAGGAGGTTAGCACGGCATAAGTTGTATGTTGTTATACGACGTAATAATTTAGTATGTTAAATTGTTAAGTTACCTCGTCTTAAATATATAAACTTCATTCCCATAATAAATTCAACTATTTGAAATTGCGCATTAGAAACTTACTTACGTGGATAATTCTATAAATTTTTTACGACCTTCACTTTCAACCCAATTTATTGTGGCAACGGATACGGAATTAGCGAGGACTTCATCCTCAAGTGTCATGATGGCACGTTCAACGACAGAACTTCACAAGCCACGTCGCCCTACGACTTCAAAACATTGGGAAATCGCTTACATTTAAAGGATGGTGACTTATTTCTTCTTAATGGGTTTATTATTAGGTCTCCCGTTGGAATAACGGTTTTCCTAACCGTCCACCGTTTGATGGATTATACATGTACTTGCAAATAGTTACGTAATGGAATCTATCGATGCGTCATCCATCCAATGATGAACATGTCAAAATACTTAATGCCCTGACGACGAACTTAGTAAAATCCTTTTGCCGGGTAATTGCACAAAATCCCGATTTGCCTTTTGGGCCTCTCAGAATTGGGCAAGCAGAGCGATCTGTGCACCCGATGATCGCCTCTATTACCAAATAAAAGCAACAATTGACATCAATTGATTGAAATTATTCCGAAATTCCATTTTCATGCTTGCATTGGCAGCAGAGATATTGTTAACGGTTGCTCGGACAATCCAGTTAACGCCATGTTAAGCTTCAATAGTTCTTCGGGCGGGGGGATTGAAACTATCAATAGCTAATTGGTAACTATGAAAACCGATCTGGCCGGCAAAATGTAATTCTCGCTATGGAAGGATGATTTTGCCATCAAGTTCTTCCCGGTGACCCGTCACGTGATCGACTCCTGGGGGAAGATGTGGCTGGAGTCGACACCGGGGACGCATTGAAATTGAATTGAAAACAACAGGGGCATCATGCCAAAATTGAGATATTGAGGGGCAAGTTGCAAACATCCTGAAAACCTTGAGGCACATGGTGATTTTCATTTTTCTTTTGGTAAAAGTCTTCTGGCCCTCTTCTAGAAAAGTATGTATCTAGCCACAAGTTCCCATTGAGCGGATCAATCATAATAATTGATTATGGAAATTCCATATTCATCCGTGGATGCAAATCTAAGCAAGGATTTTCCTCTTCTGTATGCTATTGTTAAGTGGTCCCGATCAATTCGTCAACTTGCCCTTAATCTACTTAGATAATGCGGATGCGTACATGACACTGATCCCATCTTAGATGGTTAAGATTGAGTAGAGCGATTAATCTACTTAGGCAACTCACAACTATTTGACTCAATCTTTTGTCTGGAGTTGAGCATCGCCTATCGTTATCTTTCACTTTGATCGTACGTTCATTACTGACTCCCAACAGTAGAAAGACATTCGCCTATGTCTGAAGAATAGGCACCAAGTGGATTTTTCTTTTTATTGAGTGAACATCGTTAAGATCAGACTCAATGAAGCAGCCAGGAAGACGCATGCCCTAGCTCGCCACTTAATTAGAACGTGGGATTTAATAGAACTGGTGGATTAAAATGGCTTCACACGCAAAAAAAACAACTTTCTGTCTATATATTTGATAAGATGCCAAAGATCATGAACTGGGCTTGCGTAGTTTTGCTGGTCCTGGACACATTTTGTTTCAATCTTCAGCCGTTTGGCTGGAGATGGGGCTGAAAATGTGCTTGCTTACTGTCACAATTACGGGTACTCCGCTTCGTGACATTGTCCCTTTGCTCATTGGCCACGGAGTCGGTCTCTTCCTATTAATCAAGAAATACAACTAGGTGAATTCATTCTAATTAAGGAACTTGGATGAGTTCCATGGCAGCCTTATCACGACATGCATCCACGTTGGCAATGAAATAAACTATACATCAATTGCTCAGACATTGTAAGGCGGGTCATAGTTTCACGCAATATATGAAACTTACCAACAAAACATTATAATGCGGATGAGAGAGTTGGATCAATTGGACCGATCTCTCCCCATCAAGGCAACAAATATGAAGATAATCTTCTTATGTTGGAAATTTGAGAAGAAAAATGGTGAATAAGAAATAGTTTCTCAAGAGAGTTCCTTGGTGGGATGTGAATCCCACATGTGAAAAGCAACTTTGAGTTGTTAGTAGAAAGTGTAAAAGTACTTGTCTCATATAAAATAAAAAGAATACTTATAAGTGTTTTATATGTGATTACACTCCAATAAAGTGGTATCATTAAATCATAAGCATTATATCTCGCGCACACGCACAGGGGGTGCAAATTCGGTTTCCAACAAACACAAACTTGGGCACGAGCTTACGACTTGCGTACATGAATGCAACCCCGAAAAGTGAGGTTAGAGAAAACCACTTTTTGCCTTCTTTTTTGGCTGTTACGTACTCTATAAACGGCGGAAGTCGTTTGAGTCTAAGTTTGAAAACACCAATCGATGGAATTAGACTCAGCGACAGGACATTCTAGGGACGATCAGAATCAGCTGTTAATTTATTGTTCTGTAACAGCAGATTACGACTTTAAGTTGTAACAGTAGATTAATGACGTCAGTTACTGTTTAATGTTGTAACTGTAGACTTAATTCGTCATTAATTTGCAATAGCTGATTTAATTATGTTATTAATCCCGGAATATTTGTAACGGCTGAGTTAATTGCCATATAATGGTCCCTCACAATTTTGTTTTCAAAAGGCTCTTGCATTATTTCAGAATTGAATCCAAGCATAATTATCTAAAAAGAGCATTGTTTCCTAGTTTCTTTTGCATTATATTGTTTCAAACGGTGTTCATCTTAGACGTTATTCAAGTTCGTCGAAAGTTTCAAAGTTATAATCTTCGTTACTGTCAACCATTCTATCCTGGGAGACAGACGTCCACGTATCCTCACATGTATTGGAGGGATGTCTCATTGTGTACTGGAGGGGACAAATCTATTTTAAGGAAAACTGTGTCTAACACAAGTCTCGATTTCTTTATTCTATTTTCTTTCAATCATCATATTATGATACTTCTATATAATATTCATGTGGATTGATGCATTTGTGAATTGTGTATGTAGAACAATCTCAAAGTGGATTTGGAGATTTATGCAAAACCTCCAGCAATCAGACTTTGAAGGCGGTCAGACACAAAAGCGATCAGACTGTGCATAGTCTGGAGATGGCTAGACTCAAGATACGATCGGACTGTACAAAATCTGAAGACAGCCATATTGACTGTCAGACTTTGTCTAGTGCCATTTGAATCTTTTTGTAGATATCCTCCAGCATCTTATGCCTAAGAAACTCGCCTTCCATATCGTCTCTGCCTCTGCTGATAAGAAAGCAAGGCTTCTGTAAACTCGGCTTTCCCAAAATCAGGCCAGAGTGCCCGCACAAAGAAAAGTTCAGCGTAGGCTAACTGCCACAACATGAAGTTGCTAAGCCTAAGTTCGCCACTCGTGCGAATCAGTAAATCTGGGCAGGGAAATTCACTGCAGCTCGTCTCTAGCTCCCGCTCTATTAGTCTCTCGCTGATATCCTCCAACTCAAGATGACCATCTTTTACCTTGCGAGCAATAGTTTTGCATGCTTGTACTATGTCATGCTTTCCGCTGTAGCTCACTGCCACAATAAGTTGGAGTCTGGAGTTGTTTTTAGTCATCTCCTCTGCATCTGCCAACAATTTTTGCAGTGACTTCGGAAGCTTCAAGGAATCTCCAATCATGCATATTTGAACTCCTTCCCTATAACAAGAAGCTGAACTTAGTTGAAGCTCTGGTCCTAATTCCATAACTTGATGAAACTAGTATAAGCTCCTGTTATGGAAAAGAGTCAGCACTGCGCCAAGCCAACATTAGCATACAGGAAGCATGAAAATATAAAATTTATGGATGCTTGCCATCCAAAGCGTCCATGTGCATAGGTAACTTAAGCAGTGAAAATTATCTAGCGATTAGAGAAAGAGACTCAACATTTAGTTATAATCAGAACAGCAACCATATACCCAAATTTTAAGTCCCTTCTGTGGAAGCTCCAGAAAAGTGTAATACAGATTGATGCTTCTTTTTTCAGCCGAATTCAACCATGAGCTGTTACTATCAATGGTGATAGATGCACCACACGCAAGTGTACCTGTAGGTGTTAATTTACCTTCCTATGCATCAATTGCCCAATTATTTATGTCTGCAATTTCCTGACATTGCAGAAGCCTCTTATCAAACTTTCAGTAGCCCAAAAGTATCAACAAGAATTAATTTGAAAACGACTCCGTCAAATAGTTGGATAAGAACCACCGAGCCATAGACCCCTTTTTAATTCTCAACAAAGTCATATACCTCTGCAAAACTTTCTTCCACAGAATCTTAAGGGTTAGACATGAAAAATAGTTTTATTGATCTAACTCCGATCTGATTAATAGAGAAGCTCGACATCATGATAGACGTGTCTAGATCTTAACATATCAGCAGCCACTGTCGACAACAATAACTGGTCAAACTGAAGTCACTTGGTGCATCACAAGCAGCTCTGGGTTCAAAAATTTCTTGAAATCATAATAAACAATGAGTATCTCTTGTCAAGCTGAAAAGCCTATATGCCTTCACTTCCTCAATATCTCTACATTTCTAGCTTGTACTATTGTTCAAGCGGACTGATCCTTATGGCTTGTTATTTGCAGGAACACCATCATTGAAGACTTCGATCTCTTTTCCTCTCAGTTTGTCACAGCAAGTAACAGCTACAATATACCAAGTACATTATCACACGACTCTGAGCATTTGCAGAGTAAGCAAGGAGAATCATAGCCATGAAGTGACGCCGGAGTTTCAACTTCTAACCTCATAAAATTCTCCAGCTCCGTTTTAATCACTCTTTCGAACAATCCCATCAATAGTTCAACCTCAGCCTGCACCCAAATGTCACATAAGTTTTACACCTACCACAAGAAATGCTGAAAACAAAAGACTCGCCAAACAGAGAAACACCAATCAATCCATCAAATTTCGCATGACACATTCAATGCTCATCGACATTCCTATTACTAGTCAAAAAACCACTGACCTTTGGCCGAATCCAATTATCGGACGAGAAGGCGAAGACGGTGAGGACTCCGATCCCCCACTCACAACAGAGCTCGATGAGCTCCCTCAGCGACCTCACGCCCGCCTCATGCCCCGCCGCCGTCGGCAGCCCCCGCCGCCGGGCCCACCTGGCGTTGCCGTCCATTATCACTGCAACGTGCCTCGGCATAGCGTTTCGCCGGAGCCCCGCCGGAAGGCTGCCCGCGCCGCCCCGCTCCCAATCCCCTTCTCTGGAAGCGAAGTCCGTGACGGCGGCGAAACTCCTGCCGAGCCTAGTGGGAGAGACAAGAGAGAAATAGAGAACTCGTGCTTGCGCTCGGATCGGTGCAGCGATCGAGGGCCTTCGCGGGAGAGTGTTGAGGTGCTCCAGCAGCGGAGGAACGCGAAGAGAAACCATTTACAGCGAGGGAGAGTTGGGGATCTTTAGCCTGACGATCGGTGGATTTAAAACCTTCGACTGGATGAATAATGGCGTCCACGGGCTAAGGAGTCCGTCTCGCCGCCGACGAGCCTGCTTGAACGGCGGTGGCAGAGAGCTGAGCAGAGAAGGCCGCGGGACGGGCGCTCGGTCCCGGACGAGCTCTCGGGACGAGAAGACCACGTGTCGTTGTTGGGGATCGCGGGGCGTGGTCGTTTCGGAGAGGATAAGATATCATCACGGAAAAAGGGCAAAAGTCATCGCGATGTGTCCTGAGCTATATTTGCCCTCCAAAATCCACGTGTCCTCAAATTTGATTTTTATGGTAACGATTTTAGTACCATGAAATTATTTATGTTGCCGACTTTTTTACCCTTAAGGACGACATTGTAGTTAAATAAGTACAATTCAATTGTAATACAGAAGTAAAAGCATATGTCCTAGACAACAAACGATGGATGGCCATTATAAGTTTCATAAATTGTTTTTGAATGTAAGCGAAGGCAAGGAGGAAAGATGTCGTGACGAGCTTAGAATATCTTATATTTTTAAAATTTCTCGTCTTATAGTATGTAAAATTCACTCTCAAAAGGATTTCAAGTGTTTGAAATTGTACATTGAAAGCTTTCTTGTCTTTTATGCATTTTTTTTTTATAAAAAGCGAATTGATTTTGAAAATTCCACCATTTTCTCACCGTTTAATCTCATATTGTAGAAATCCTTTCGTATCGCATTAAATTTATATATGATTATTCGAGCTAGACCTAAGCAAAAGTTGAACAAGTGAGGATTTTGGATGCAAGGACATGTTTCGAACCCCCGTTTGCCTCTTGGGCCTCTCTGAACTAGGCAGGTCGAGTAAGGCACCCGCTCATCAATCACCCCCTAGTATGAAATGAAAAGCGAAGAGCAACAATATCAATGGATTAAGATCATTTAAATTCAAATTTCGGATGCCCTTAATTAATCCTTCCGACTTAAATTTTAGTCCTTCTCATATGTTTGTCTAATTACACTCTTTCATTCTTGCGTGATTTTTTTAAATGTGCTAATTTCTCAAATTGTATTTTCACTTGATTATGGTGAGATCGTTGCTCATGGGGTTCGGTTTCTTTGGAGCGTGCAAATAATCTTAATAGGAATCATGGTCATCGACGATATAAACTGGATAGATTTATAATTGAAAGGCATTTTTCAAATTTTTACTTTAATGTAGAGTTTTTCTTTTCTATGTTTTTTGGCCCAAAATGTAATTTCAAACATGTTAAATTAAAGTAGAGACATTTTTTCCAAATTTTTTCCACCCAAAAATAATTTCAAACGTGTTAAATAGGCATGTGAAATTGAAAGTAATAGATTGAACACAAATGCTCATTAGTCATTCGGATAGAACATCGTGCCTTCTCAATTCACATTTTTTTTTGAAGTGCGTCTTCATTATTGCTCATTAAAATCGCATCAGAATGATAAACAAACGTTAGCTTACGATGATTGTTCGCCCTTAATCTACATAAATAGAGGGCTAGCTAATGCATGAGATTTCATAAGTACTCAGGCTATGTTCGTCTCGCGGAAAATATTTTTCGGAAATTGTGATGTTCGGGGGGCGGAAAATAATTTGTTAAGGAAAATGTTTTCCAATAAATGGATAAAACTCATTCAAAAACAGAGAAAATGTTTTCCTTATTTTGAAAGGAGAAAACATAGCCTCTAATAGCTTACATTGACCTCGCTCGAGACCGTGAGTGAGCAACTTTTGACAGACGAATATCAGAAAAATATTATCATTTTTTCAGGAAATGATTTCTTGAAAAATATTTTCCATAAATGCTATATTTTCCGTGAAACAAACGGAGGCTCAATTACCATATGCCACAAAATAACCTTAAAAGGCTGGCCTGGCAGATTCGCGGGCAAGAAAACCATTTTCTTAGGTTCCTAATACTCATTTATTTGACGATCCGGTTTAAAAGAGGCGTAGCCCTTCTTTTACTCTTTTCAGTAAGAACGAACATGACGCATATATCAACATAAAGTTTCAAAGTAGTCTATCGAAGCAATTATATGAAAAGATATGGACACACGAGGCCAAAACATGTGTATCGGGCATGCGACCCATCGACCTATTAGTAATGGGGGATAAATGATAGCATGTAGTGCCATCATTCAATACTTAGAACCAAACTTGCTGCCTAAGCTACTTGCTAATTTGCATTTTTATAATAGTGATTTTAATGCCAACTCTTTGAATTCACGGAAAAGTTGCATTTGATATGACCAAATGGGAGAAGTTATATTAAAAAAAAAGTCCTAAATCCATAATCACCGTGCTCATTCTATCGCAAACATTTTTTTTGGCCAATTGAGTCATGATTTTTTTTTTTGTATTTGTGCCGATTTAATCCATTTGGCCAATTTTAGCTAGAAGTCATTAACATGAATGCCGACCGTCATATTTCTTCCAAAAATTCCGAATATAATTTTTTTAAATAATTAATTTAATAATTTAATATATTTTATGTAACATCCCGTTCCCAAACCAATTCCAAAGCCAAATTAGGCAAATTTACAAATTTATTAGTAGTCAATTGGTTCCCGGGAATTTTCCGGATTAGGTCGTAGGTATTAAATAAGGGTGATTCCGGACTCCTAGAATTCACATTCTAGACCCTTGAGGTTTGATTAATTGCATTTCGGCCCAAAAAGGGGATGAATTTTGGGCCTAGGAGTAATTTTGAAAACAAATTTGGAAAAAGTTGACTTTTGGTCAACAGTCAACAGTCTACCGACCCATAACCGGTCAAACCATGAAGAAGACTGGTCGGTTCTCGCACAGACCGGGTTTGACCGTGGAAACCACGGTCTGACCGTGAAAAAGACCGGTTTGAACATAAGAAGACCGGTCGGACCATGGTATAACCGGTCCAATCGTGAGGATGGCCGGTTCGACTGTGACCGGCCCATAGGCCACCTCCTCTTTCTCTCTCTCTCGTGCATTCCGCCGAATGGGTTGGGGACGCGTGGCTGGAGAGCTGGATCAGAACACTGGGTGGCCAACAACTGGGGGGGAAGCTTCCAGCTGTCCCCAGGGCCAGCCATCGAGCTCGCCGGCCAATGGAAGGCCACCGTTAGCCTTGGTGGGCCCCGTTTCTCTTCCTGGCGTCGCCCTCTCCCTGTTTCTCTGCCGGGATGAGCTGCGTCGGTTCGACGTCGATTTCTCGCAGCTCCGGTGACCGTTTGACTCGAGATCGATGGCGTTGGGAAGCTTACGAAGCCAGCTTCAATTCCCAGTGAGTCGTTGCCCCGGTTCCGGCTTGCAACACCGCTGTGAAGCCTCGAAAAAGGGCCTAGGGCTCGACTTTCTGCCCTATTTGGGCCAAGACTGTCCTCTGGCCTCTGGCCGCCACTGCCATTCCGGCCATTTCCAGCCACCGCCAATGGCATCAAGGAACTCGTGGGAGTCTGGGGAGTAAGTATCAAACCTTTGATTTAGTTAGTTTAGGTTGGGTTGAATGAATTGAGTGTTGTTCGATTTGTGCCCTAAATTGGACTCCGATTGACCCGAGCTGTTGTCGCCGCTCTAGGGCCACCCAGCCGCCATCCACGGCCTCGGCGGCCGGCCAAAGGCTCCCAGAGGCTGGCTTGACCTCCGTTGAGCAGTGGGCCGCCGTCCAGCAGCCTGGTCGGCTTTCGGCCAACTTGGCCAGAGCTGGTTCGGGCCTGGACAGGCCTGGCCGGAGCAGATCCGGCCACCATGGGCCTTCGTGGCCTCAACCGCGGGCTGGGCCGGTCTCCCACGACTCCGGGCAATCTCTAGGTGGCTCGCTGGAGCTTCGCCGGCGAGTCCTCGGGGTCCACTGGAGTTGTCCCGACGTTCCTCACGGGCTGGGCAACACGTGTGAGGCGTCGGATTGAAGATTGGACAACCACGTCATGGTCCGGGCATGACCGGAAGCGCCAGCATCGCGTCGCGGCGACTTGCCGCCATTGATCGCCAGATCACAAAATTCAAGGTGAGTGGACTTTCTAGACCCTTATAGGGTACGTTTATTGCCTTAGTAGTATTGTTAGGCCAGTCGTATGATTTTAGTCAATGAAATTAAGTGGATAGACAGCTATGATTAGGTGTTGGCTATTGACTAACTGGGATGAGATGAAAGGGGTATGTGGCCATAGGTCGAAATGGAATGTAATGACGTTACGTTTTAGGCCTCTGAGTTCGAAATAAGTCAAACAAAAGGGTAATTGAGCATAAAAGGAAGTAGATACGAAGTTGTGGAATTTGAGGTACTACATTGGATGTCGAAGTCCAATGAGTGACTAATGAGACTAGATCCAATAGTAGTTGAACTGGACGATTGAATAGGTTTCAAATCGGCCTTGGTCGATCTTATTTGTTGTTTGACAATTTTGATACGTGATTAGTTTATTTATTCGTTTAAATAGATGGCCAGCATATTGCTTATGACCTAACATTTGACCAAGTTAGACGTTTGACTAAGTTTCAGACCGTTTAAGAACGGTCTTATGGTGTAGGTTGGATAATTTACCTAACTGTCAATTTAATTATGCTATTTATTTAATTAATTGCTGGTAAAATTTTATCGACCAATTTTATTCATTCATTTATGCCATTAAATTTGAGTTTGTGTTCGAATCTATGAGATGAGTGGATGGTGAGCTAGCTGAGACAGTAGACTCACGGACGTAAAGTGAGTCAGGAAGAGAGAGTGAGAGGGTGGCAAGCGATAGTCAGACTTTATAAGCAAAAAGAGGAGGACAAATTATGCCATAGATATAGTTGAAACTAAAAAGGATGATAAGAACCCTAGGGCGGTCTTTGTACCTAATTCGGGACTAGATGGTTTACTCACTGAGATACCGAGAGTACCTCACCCCACCACCCCAACCATTTCAGGAGGGACCACGTGCTCAAGGGAGGAGACACTGGAAATAGGAGACAACGAAGGAAGATAAAGTCCACAAGTCGGCATCAATCTCCTGAAGACGAGAGGATATCATGTATGGACTAAAGTTGGAAGAGTGTGGCATCTAAGTTTTAACTTGAGATCAATTCGTACTTAGTTTTTCTTTGTTGGAAAGAATTTATCTAATGTTTGATTACCTCGCTTCTGTAGTAGAACTCTGATTTATCAAGGGAATTATTAAAGGAAATATTGAGGATTTGCAACGTGCCTAAAGGTTAGGGCGTGACATTTTATACTTCAATAGCACTTATAAATATTTTAAAAGTAAGTTATACAATTCTATTCTAACTTCATACCCAACAAATAAAAGCGTCCTTTCTCGTTTTGCCCCCTCGGCCAAAATAAATAACTATAGCTCCTAAAACACTACAAAAGCAAAAATGATATATGCAGAAGAAAATTACAAATACGGACAATCAGGTAAACCAGAAACGCAAGTCGTCAACAGAATAATTTTATTCGCATTATTCTATTCAGAAACGAGTAAAGCAAATTTTTTTTACCTTTTCCTCCTCCTCCTAAATATCTTTCTAGAAGCACGGTATTTTACAAAGCTGACGTGAAAAAAAAAATATCTTTCTAGAAGCACAATAAAATTAGGGGAAAAAAGATCCATTTAATAGATTTCGTTCCATCAAATAACAGAAAACAAAAGTCCTCCCAATAAGGTGATTGCAATTATCACTTTCTCTCTTTTTTTCATAGTGGCAAAAAAGCATGACAATTTAAATCATTCTGCCCAAAAAAATAAAAATAAATACCATAAAAGATATCAAATTATGTCCGTTTTGACATGAACACTCCAAACTTCTGAAAACTCTAAATATGTTTACCGTGACAAAAAATTTCTAAACTTTTTTTGGCGAAAATATGCTTTCTATTTTAATCATATCTCGGATATATATATATGCCACGTATATGTAAATGACTAGAGATAGTTTATAATTTTTGATGATATTTTTTATTTTTACGATACAAAAAAGTTTAAGATATTTCTACCATAATGGATAAGTTTAGAATTGATCGTGACACAAAATAATGGATAAGTCCGGAGCATTCAGTCATGGTGGATATAGTTTGATAACTACACAAATGGAATGATTGCCTTTTTCGCAAAACTGAGAATTCATTCGCGACGTCCTTTCTATTTACATATTTATCCTTCAGTCCTTCTCGCTTTGCATCGGCTTTACGTGCGGACCTTTCTACGCAGTCGCTCGGGAGAACAGGACAAAATGATGCGAGGGCCAGGGCTTCAGTATAACCGACACCTTCTAGAAGTTCGGCCGAGGGAGGGAGGGGGGCATTTTAGTCTTTTCGCACCCTCCTTCAAAAAGAGCACTTCCCGGGACAATCGATCATCTCTCTCCCTGTAGCTGGCAGTCTGTTGCGGTCATATCTTCAGAATCTACCCCCCGCAACCCCCTCCGTCCTTAAGCATTGCACACGCACAGAGAGAGAGAGAGAGAGAGAGAGAGAGAGAGAGAGAGGCCATGGCGGCGTTGAACGGGAGCGAGTTCTTCGAGGTCGATATGGAGCGCGGGGGCGAGGCGCTCGCGCGGCCGTCGAACGCCGAGTCGGTGGAGGAGGACGAGAACGAGCTGCTATGGGCGGCGATCGAACGCCTCCCGTCGCAGAAGCGGCCCAACATGGCCCTGCTCAGGCGGACGCCGTCGGAGCACGGCGGCGATGCACACCGGACGGAGACGATCGACGTGCGGAAGCTGGACCGCCTCAACCGGGAGCTTGTCGTCCGGAAGGCCCTGGCCACGAACGACCAGGACAACTACCGCCTCCTCTCCGCCATAAAGGAGCGTCTCGACCGGTAATGAAGCGTCCCCTTTTTTATGAACTTCGATACAGGCAAATCGTTTTCGTGTCATATGGCGTCGGCCGTTCTCCTCGCTAGATGTGCCATTCCTTCCCTGGATCAACTGGCGTCTTGCGCGTTGGCGAGTTTGATCGTCTCCTTTCTGGCGAAAAAGGTGCACGTGCAGTCTGTGACCTTTTTAGGCGGACGTCGAAGCTGTACACGCGGCACTAACAGATCCGAGAGTGGTTGCTCTCACTCGACATGCCGATATTCGTGAATCCATGATTTCCTCTGATTTTTCTCTAACTGCGTCTTGTAACGATTCCATAGGGCCGGCTTGGAGGTGCCGAAGGTCGAAGTAAGGTTCGAGAACCTGAACATCGAAGCCAATGTGCAGACCGGCTCGAGAGCTTTGCCTACGTTGGTGAATTACACTCGTGACATGATAGAGGTCCGTACTGTTTTCTCTCTTATTCAATATTATGCGATGCAGTTCTTTTTCTCCCCTTCTTTTAACCTTGGTAAATCGCTTACGTGGCACGTCGCTACGTCCATGGGTGTTGCATTGCAGTATGTTCTAACTAGCTTGAGGATATTTCGACCGAAGAGGGAGTCACTTGCGATCTTGAAGAACATTAGCGGAGTCATCAAGCCCGGAAGGTAACGAAAATAACGCCGACTCGATATCTACTTGAAAGCATCTTGCCACATGATATTACCATGCTTCATTAGAAAGTGCTCCCATGTCGTTTGATCAAAATTATTTGTAAGCTATCGTGTTATCTGCGTTCCTTGCTTAAAGCTTAATGTGCTATTTCTTTAGAATGAGCTCGTCATGAAGCAAGTAATTTCTTCTTTTAAGTCAACTTATCGAAATTAATTTTGCCATCGATGTCCTGAAAGTAAAATTATTAGATATAAAATATATTTTAGAGTGCTTAAAATTACTCAGTTTGCATTATATATCAACTAATTTGAACATCAGAGGTCGGTTTAGTATTCCTCACATTATTCTTATGCATTGACGCAAAACTTGTACTGGCCTAAACACGAACACAATGAACTCATAATTATTAACAACTCGTCTCTCTACAAAATAGAATAAGCAATTACCTGTTTTTCAAATGGTATATGAATGCATGCGTTCTGGCATATGTAATAATCTCGACTTAAGCTTTATTTATTTCGTGAAAAATGAATAATTTGTAAAATAATTTTCTCAAGTTAGTAAGTAAAAGTGTTGTTGTTACCTGTAGTTTATTTTTAAATATGTTTATGGACAATGACAATAAATTTTTTTCTTTTATTTTTGTAAGAAATATAAGTAATTATTATTAGAAATTTTTTTTCTATATTATTCATTTTCAGCTGGACTATCTTCAGCTCCCGTTATCCATCTAAAAAAGGGTTACATGGGTTACTCCTTAATGCATCACGTACTTCGGCCATGCGCATTTAAACAGAAACGTCCGAGCATTTATTCTCAGTGTGCTGTGTTGGACGAACCCGTTCATGGGAGCATGTGTCATGTTCACCCGAGAGCAAACCCAATTATCTATTTCTCTATTGGGCTTCCGCAGGATGACGTTGCTTCTAGGTCCCCCAGGTTCAGGAAAATCCACGTTGCTTTTAGCTCTGGCCGGAAAACTCGATGCCAATTTGAAGGCAAGAACTTCATTCTTTTAACTAGAATTTTTCAATGTTAAGCACTAGCCAAAATCATCCGGCAGGCAACTCATGTGGCTGATTTCCGTATTGAGTTATCTTCCCTTTCTGGGTGGTAGTCCACGTTGGTTACTGAGAACTCTCAAAGCAAACTGCATCATCATCTACAGTGGTAGTTTTTTCTCGAGCTAAAGGAATCATTTTGCGCAAAATAAACAGTCAGTCACCCATTAATATGACCTAACAAAAGTAAAATGTCCTTGCCATATACCAAATTTCAGATGCATTTAACATGGATGTACCAACAGGTGGAATAGAATTTACTTACATTTGACTCCGAGAGAGCTGGTTTATGGTAAAGTTTTTAGCCCATGAAGTTCCTTGAATCCTTTGCCTGACAAAATTTTGTTAGCCAACAGTTATCCCTTGTGGTAAATAGATTGGTCGTAGTGATGATTATTCTATTGGATTAGCTTTCGGCATGATCTATCATCTTATTTATTTTCTGGTAAATTAGAGGGTCAGGTCTTGCGCCTTCATCCAAGACCTTGCGTCTGGGCCAAGCGTCCCATGCTTTGAATGACATTACTATAGCCAGTCTGGATGACTTCATTTTTTCACCATAGTAGCATAAAATTCGTTTGTCCCATTATTCTTTTTGAAAAGTTGTTCCAAATGTAATGTTTTCTAATTTATAGAAGCTTTAGCATTTAGAGGAACTTCTTGACATAAGAAAGGATGGTAGTTCTATATATTGCTTAAAGAAGTAAAAGATTCTGTTCCTTCACGTTTAATCTTGTGGTTTCTGTCAAAGAAAAATCCCACAATCGCGACAAAATCATCGTATTTCTTTTCTATAGAATAAGGTGCATACCGTGGTCTACAAAAGCACAAAAGCATTATCCAAGTACCCCTCCATGGGCTTAACCATTGTTAAACTCCACTAACTCACAAGAAGTTAGCACTAATAGCAGGGCAACCATACCGTACCGCGAAGATAAATAATAGTGAACTATAGGAAAAGTTACAGGAAGAATGCGTCTCAGTACAGAAGCTCATTTCTCCCCTCTTTTTACATTAGTCTCGGTACAGAGCCTCCTACATACTAAAAGTGACACGATTTCTTTGCAATCTGTTATTAATAGAAGACTATAACTACACTGTCTCGATAAATCCCCTGATTGCATGTCCACTTTTGTTCCAGAAAAGTGGTGATATAACCTATAATGGGAATAAGCTCAGTGATTTCTGCGTTCAAAGGACTTCTGCCTATATAAGCCAAACAGATAATCATATTGCCGAGTTAACTGTTCGGGAAACCTTTGATTTCGCTGCAAGATGTCAAGGTGCAAGTGAAGGTTTTGCAGGTACTTTCGCTTGAAGACTTCCGCTCATCTTATTGGGGGTTTTTATTATGGACGTGAAAGTTGCTTTTGTTTAATCGTGCATTTTGGACTTAAAAGAGATTCAGGTAGCCGGAACTCTGCAAATGTTTTGCTCTTTTGCAAGTTTGAGTATTCACTTGCTAGGATATGCCCGTGACTTCCGATTGGTCCAACTTGTTTAGCGTTAGTTGTCACTTGGCCCCAAGTTGAGCTTGGTTTCCTGATCATTCAACTATTACTGAGAGTGCCGCTAAATTCTCCCTTCCATGTTCAAGAGTGCACTTGAATCCACGTGATTGTTACTCGTTTTAGTTCTCTTTGCGACTTATTTCTTTTGGCACAAGTACATTTGCGAAAGTAATTTCATTAATCGGAGTTCTACCATTATATAATGTACGTATCAAGGGCTTCTCTTTTGTCTGTGATCTATTATCCGCTTTCACAATTTAGGTGAATGTTGGGTACTGTTAATACTGTAATCTGCGTATTGACATTGGCAGAATCCTGTTAAATTTATTTGAAAAACTGGTTGAGAGTGGACAAGGGATCTTTTTATGAAGTCTCAAGTTGGAGTTCTATAATTTCTGCTAATTATACTAGGAAAACTTACTCCTCGCGGCTAGTAGTGTTGATCATTTTGTTACTAGACTTCTGTAAGAGTTGCTCAAGTTTATATCAGCACATTGGGTTACCATGACTGCCTTCCTTAAGTCTTATTGAATTGTGACCGCAGGATATATGAAAGACTTGGCTCGTTTAGAGAATGAAAGGAACATACGTCCAAGTCCAGAGATAGATGCATTTATGAAGGTATGTACTTTGATCTCCATGAGTCTGTTGCTTACTAGCACAATTCTCGACTTCTATCCTACAATCTCAGATTGTATCAACTGCGCAGGCATCATCTGTTGGTGGAAAAAGACATAGCGTTTCTACAGAATATGTTTTGAAAGTGCTTGGTCTTGAAATTTGTGCGGACACCTTCGTTGGGAATGACATGCTCAGGGGTGTCTCAGGTGGCCAAAGAAAACGAGTCACTACGGGTATATTGTCCCTCTATGCTTATATACCTTTCATTGTGCCATGCTGATAGAAATTTACGTACTTAATTTATTATGTGGAGGCTGTGCTAGCTTTGCTCCAAACGGAAAAGGAACTGCACTATTGAAATGATATCACTGATGATTGATGTACTGTTACTGAGTATATGCAAAGGCATAAAGGCGACCTTGTTCACTGGAACATTAAGTGCAGAAGCAGGTGTCACTTGTACTTGATTTTGGTCTTGGAAGTGGCTCTCCATCAGATTTAAGTCAGTGAAGTGCGTACTAAATGGATTCATGTCAATTTCATTTTCATTTCTTTCGGGGATAAAAAAATGTTTGCAATTGAAGTTAGCATGACCCTTCAAAACCAAGGAGCAGTTTTAATTATTAATTTTCTTGAATGTATCTCTTAATTGAAATGATTAGAGAATGGTATCCAGAAAATTCCGAAAGAAAGTTTTCTGTTGGTCAATTAAATACTGAAAACTATTGTTGCAATGATTACAAGTTTTGTGACAGCATCGATGGTCCCTGGGGATTTTATATTTCCTGCAGACCTTTACTATCCCTATTTGTTCTCTTTCTCTCTTTAGAAATTAAAAGTCACTTCTACTTGTTACGGTAAGAACTCTTTGTCAGCTCCTTATCAGCTACTAGTTACATTAACATATTGCAAATTTACAATATGCAAAAGTTTTCAAAATTTTCCTGAACGTTCTTTTACCCTTCGGTTAAGTTCAAATAATGATTTTCATGAACCACGCTTGCTTTGAGCAAGACGGAAATTTTGAAAGAGTAAAATATTACATGCGATATTCATAGATATCAAAATAAGAGAAAATTGTAATTAAGGGTTTGAAGGACTTTTTTCCTAAAAATAGGTTCATAGTGGATATTATCTTAAACAAGACCTGAAGTGGCCAACTTAATTTCAAATATTGCCCATAGCTCACCAAGTGATGGAGATTTTCCAATGAGCTCATGGCCATGTTTAAGATTAAGTTGGTCACTTTAAAACCTTATTTCAAGTCATGTTAACTTGAAAAAATGCCCCACTTTAGACCCTTTGAAATCTGCCCCGAAAATAATTAAACTTTTCTCCTCCTCTTTAGATCATAGACTTAGATTATGGAGGATATACTTTGTAGGAAATAGATTCATACATGAAATTAGTGCTTGTAGTTTCTCAAAAGAGGATCCCAAGTAGATATTGTTTCAAATAAAGATTTGAGAATAATTGAATTTTCTCTCCCACTACCTAGATCGTAGACTTGGCTTATGGAGGATATATTTTGGAAGGAATAAATTCATCGATAAAATTAATGCTTGTTGCTTCTCAAAAAGGGTCCCAAGTGACTATAGTTTCAAATAAGGCCCCACTTCAAATCCTAAATTGAAATTTCTCCCGAGAATAATTAAACCTTCTCTTCCTTTGTCTAGATCATTGAGTTGGGTTATGTAGTTGATTCGTCTCAAATAAGATCCGAAGGTTTTCAGCTAGCCAAATTTTCGCTTGCCAGCGAGGTTGTGCAGTTCGCATTCATCTTTCACGAAGCTTACATGCATCTTTTTTTGAGATAATCAGGCCATCCAGTGAGCTTGGGGCCTTATTTGAAATTAAGTTGGACACTTCACCGATATATTTGGTGTAAAATAAATTCATTGACCAAATTAATGCTTTAAGTTTCTCTAACGCAGGAGAAATGATGGTTGGGCCCAGGAAGACTTTATTTATGGATGAAATATCCACAGGGCTAGATAGCTCTACGACTTTCCAGATCGTAAAATGTGTCAAGAATTTCGTCCATTTAATGGATGCAACTGTCCTAATGGCTCTTCTTCAGCCGGCACCGGAGACATTTGACTTGTTTGATGACTTGGTGCTACTGTCAGAAGGATATGTTGTGTATCAGGGACCTCGGTCGGACGTGTTAGAATTTTTCGAGTCATTAGGTTTTCGTTTACCACCACGTAAGGGAATTGCGGATTTCCTTCAAGAGGTACTTGCCATGGTAACATTCCTTTCTTGTCTTCTGAGTACTTTTACTAACTTTTCTCCTCACCAGGTTACTTCGAGAAAGGATCAAGCTCAGTATTGGGCGGATCCATCTAGACCATACGAGTTTCTACCTGCCTCCAAAATTGCAGAAGCCTTTATGCAGTCCAGATTTGGTAGCTCTGTCGAGTCTGTTCTCGCGGCTTCGAATGTTCAATCCAACAGCCATCCTAATGCTTTATCCAAAACGAATTTTGCTGTCACAAAGTGGGAGTTGTTCAAAACATGCTTTGCCCGAGAAGTGCTGCTAATCAGCAGACATCGCTTTCTGTATATTTTTAGAACCTGTCAGGTATAGCTTTATTTTAAGTACACGGTTCTCACCACTGTTATTGTAGCTTCAATTGCATTAGATTTGTGAGACATTTCTCTCATTCATGTCGTGTGAACTACGCATGATGTCTCAGTATCACTCCATTATCCAATATTATTGTGGTACAACTCTGGTGCTTTCTTCTTTACGCTCCCCGAATTTAAGTGCAATATATATGCGGAACTTCTAAACTATTATCCCTGTGGTTTACGTCTTTTCATATATTAAAGGTTGCATGTGTTGGACTGGTGACCTGCACAATTTTCTTGCGGACAAGAGTACACCCCACTGATGAGACAAATGGCACCCTCTACTTATCCTGTCTTTTCTTTGGGCTTATACACATGATGTTTAATGGATTTTCTGAGCTGCCAATAACAATATCTCGGCTACCTGTATTCTACAAGCAAAGAGACAATTTCTTCTATCCAGCATGGGCATGGTCTATATCCAGCTGGATTCTGCGTGTCCCTTACTCTATTATCGAGGCTGTTGTGTGGTCTTGTGTAGTATACTACACCGTTGGATTCGCTCCTGGCGCTGGGAGGTACGTTTTTTCACCAAATGTTCTTCAAGTAGGTTCTCTTACTCCTGCAAATACTTCTCACTTTTTTCTATTATTTCAGGTTTTTCCGGTTTATGCTATTGCTTTTTGCAGTGCACCAAATGGCATTGGGCCTCTTCCGTATGATGGCTTCAATAGCTCGAGACATGGTAGTTGCAAATACATTTGGGTCTGCTGCCTTGCTAGTTATATTTTTACTGGGTGGATTTATTATTCCAAAATGTAAGTTAGGTCCTTCATTTAAAAGAAAAGTGTTCCTTGGATTGCATTAAGCAAGTAGAATGTCATTGGATTACTTATTTTACAGCTATGATCAAGCCATGGTGGGTATGGGGTTTCTGGGTGTCCCCACTATCCTATGGGCAACGCGCAATCTCTGTGAATGAATTTACTGCCACAAGATGGACAGAGGTATGTTACTTGAGGTTGCTGTGTAGAAGGTCTTTGTCCCAATATCATAATCCTCATAACAACTGTTAATCCACAGAAATCTGCCCATGGGAACAATTCAGTTGGCTACAACATACTTCAGTCACATAGCTTACCATCTAGTGATCATTGGTATTGGCTTGGATTTGGGATTTTAATGCTTTATGCACTGCTCTTCAACAATATTGTAACTTTGGCTTTGGCTTACCTTAATCGTAAGTTGGATAAATTTTCCATCATCATTTATGTAAATTCAGGAACAACTTGCTTGTTAGCTAGGAATCTTCTTGGGGTACTTCCAAGATCTAGCTAGTATGTGCTTAATAAGGAAATTCATTTTCCTTTTACAGCTATCATAACAGCGCGGAGTGTGAATCCTGTGGATGAAACGGAAGAAAATTCCAGCCAAGGCATTGGTTAGTAATAGCATATTATCATCATAACAGATGGGATGTGTATTGTTATTTGATAAATTCTCCTCATCTTCCCTCATCAATGTTTCACTCTACTTTGGTATAGTAATGTTGCCAAACCTGTGATGGGTGTGCAGGGGATAGTGCACAGTCAGGATCAAGTCTACCGCCCTCTGCGGAGGGCAACAAGAAGAAGGGCATGATTCTTCCATTTCAACCATTAACAATGACTTTCCATGATGTCAATTACTTTGTTGACATGCCAAAGGTGTGATTTCAAATGCATTTAATCTTTTATGTAATTTTGAATGATTTAATTTGTGTCCACTTTCTGCATAATTAATTGTAATGCGATAAAACTCATTGCTGAAAATTAACAGGCTATGCGTTCACAAGGTATACCGGAAAGTAAACTGCAGCTTTTGTCGAAAGTTAGTGGAGTATTCTCTCCTGGAGTGCTCACTGCATTGGTTGGTGCGAGTGGAGCTGGTAAGACTACTTTAATGGATGTACTTGCTGGAAGGAAGACAGGTGGATATATTGAAGGTGAAATCAGGATATCAGGTCACCCAAAAGAGCAGCATACTTTTGCTAGAGTTTCTGGTTATGTAGAACAAAATGACATACATTCCCCTCAAGTGACAGTCGAGGAATCTCTCTGGTTTTCTTCCAGTCTCCGCCTCCCAAAAGAAGTCAGCAAAGAGAAAAAACGGGTGAATATCCAGAATTTAAGTTTATACTTTTAAAAACAATGGCTGGATCAAGTTTACCTCATTGTTGACAGCATCTCTCATGTTGCAGGAGTTTGTTGAAGAGGTAATGAAATTAGTTGAACTTGATACGCTTAGGCATGCTCTGGTTGGTCTACCTGGTAGCTCTGGGTTATCAACAGAACAAAGGAAACGATTAACTATCGCAGTTGAGCTAGTTGCAAATCCTTCTATTATCTTTATGGATGAACCTACCTCTGGTCTTGATGCTCGAGCAGCAGCTATTGTCATGAGAACTGTTCGTAATACTGTTGATACCGGAAGAACTGTGGTTTGCACCATTCACCAGCCAAGTATTGATATATTCGAAGCATTTGATGAGGTTAGAAGGATGAACAATTTTTTGGCCTATTCAATACTATTTTAATATTTTACAATGGTATAACTTCTTCTTCTTTTTTTATTTCGTGCAGTTACTTCTCATGAAACGTGGAGGATGTGTAATATATGGAGGCAAGCTTGGAACACATTCGCAGATCCTAATAGACTATTTTCAGGTAAAAATTTTTGTTCCACTCTTCATGGTTCATTTTCTGTCTATATATCTCTTATGTTAATGTATAATTCCCAATTTTTGTCTACAATCTTTTAACGGGACTTTGTCACCCCCTCCATTTAGTAGCTTAAGGTTTTAGCTGGTGGTATCAAAGCAAGGTCCTACATCTTTTCCCCATTTGATATCTGATTTTGGGTATGGTCTTATTCATTAAAGTTATCCTACATCACTTGTGTATTGGATTGATAAGAGCCTTCTGTTCAGGTAGTCTCACTCCACCTATAAGTATAAACTTTTGGAATTTCACTTACTAACATGGTAGAACCGCGTCCATGGTTGATTTAGCATGCATACCGCAATCCATTGATTCCATGTTTTTAGTCACTTGCCTACAGGGAGTCGTATATCCATGCAGTCTCCCTCCACCTTGGCTTAGGATTTTAGGTAGGATTTCCTCATAGTTTCTCATTTACTGATTCCCCATTCTTCTATTCCATGAGCAGGGCAATTATTCTACAATCCTCAGTTTATCACTTGCACATGTTAGGGGATGTTGAAGTATATTAAACATTGGTTAAGTGTGGGGTTTCAGCAGGAATTTGTGTAAATGCGTTTTTTTCGTCTAACAGCTCAAAATTTTAGGCTGAATTTTCCTCAATAATTTTAAATGCGAAATCTTTGGGTTTGCTATTGCTCTCTTCTTGTTAAATTTCTTCACAGCTGCTGCTTCATGCAGTGTAACTGATAGTTTAGTTTGTGCTTTTAATTGTTTTCATTAGCCCAAAACAGTTCTTATTATTGAACTGATGAGCCCTAGAAGGGGAGTGGGACTAAATGGGGTAATGTACTATGTTTAATGGATGCTAAGGTTTCAGTCAACTAGACAGATTGCCTAATGACTGTTAAAACTCACTGCCCTCAGATAACAGTCTTTATCCTATTCCTTGAAGCAGGGCATCAATGGAATTACTCCAATCCCTAGTGGTTATAATCCAGCAACTTGGATGCTTGAGGTTACTACACCGGCTGCTGAGCAAAAGATTGGTGCTGATTTTGCAGATATTTACAGGAATTCGGATCAGTTCAGGTAATCAAATTTGACATTGCTTTAGCTATGTGGACAGAAATTTGGCCAACGTTCATCCCACATATTCTGAGTCTCCTTCTTCCATAATTATCCAATGATAACTTTTCTTCATTTGTCTCCAGGGAGGTGGAAGCTACAATTGAACGCTTAAGTGTCCCACCTGCTGGCTCAAAGCCTTTAAAATTTGACACCATGTATCCACAGGACCAACTCTCTCAATTTTTCATTTGTCTTTGGAAACAAAATCTTGTCTATTGGAGAAGTCCACAGTACAACGCCGTGAGGATTTTTTTCACTACATTAAGCGCGCTGATTTTGGGCTCTGTCTTTTGGGATATCGGCTCAAAAAGGTAAATCTCATGTGGACTTTTCAGTAGTCCTCTTTTCTTGTATTTGGAGGCTTTCGGAAAAGACATTTACTTTAGCCATAGATTATCAATTAATGAAATAGCTCTCCGTGTCTCAAATCCTGCCCCTCTAATGATGACTGATCAAAAGAAAATGTGAAGTTAAAGTAAGCTATAGGATTTGTTGTCATACAGAATTAAGGTACATTAGCTGGGAACCATCCAGCAGGGATAAGAATTAAGAACCTTCTACCATTAAAGCACCAAAATTTCTTGCTCAGTTTGATGTGCCTTTTGGAGATCAGAACCCTAAATGTCTGGCAGCTTTCATCTTAATGAAGTTGACAACAAGTAGATATAGATTTTGTTGCTTGGATTTGGATAACAGCTGCTCATTTGGCATCACTAAGAACTTTTGATGTTGGCTGTCAAAATTCACATGCTGTAAGTTTCTTTGTATCAGCAATTTGCTTGCTCTGGACTCAACTACAAAAATCTAAGATACACGTGGCTATGTTCTGGATTAATAAAAAGCCGAGTCTCTATTTGCGTCCTTGAACTAACTGACTAAAGGACCCGAACTATTCGGACAAACAAGATGAGAAAACATCATGGAATATTAGAAATTCAGATGAGACTATCCAGCTGGAATTCTTGATTTTTCTGTCTCTAATAGTCTTGTCCAATTCTCAAATCAAATATTACTACGAGAGCTACTATCCTTTTTCTTAACTCTAGACATATTTTCTAGCGGCGTCCTTTGAATATTTTGTAAAACTTATTTCAAACTAAACATTGTGCAGAGAGTCACCTCAAGACCTTTTCATGGTTATGGGAGCGCTTTATGCGTCGTGCTTGTTTCTTGGCGTCAACAATGCCTCTTCTGTACAACCGATTGTTTCCATAGAGAGGACGGTGTTCTACCGGGAGAAGGCAGCTGGACTGTACTCCCCATTGTCCTATGCTACAGCCCAGGTAAGTTTTTTGATGCTGAAAGAGGTTGATCTGTAAAAATTAGTGGAGCGGAACTTAATATTTTTAATTTGTTTGCTGCAGGGCCTCGTAGAGATACCGTACGTGGCTGTGCAAACCATAATATATGGAGTCATCACATATTATATGGTTAACTTTGAGAGGACGGCAAGTGAGAAACTTCTAATATTCTTGAATTTTCTAATATACTTTGACCGGAAAATTAGTGGTTAACCACTATTCACTTTTTATTGCAGGAAAGTTCTTCCTTTTTCTCGTGTTCATGTTTCTCACCTTCACCTACTTTACCTTTTACGGCATGATGGCTGTTGGTCTCACTCCTTCACAGCATTTGGCAGCTGTCATTTCTTCAGCCTTTTACTCTCTATGGAATCTTCTGTCAGGATTTCTCGTCCCGAAACCAGTAAGTTAACTGTTTCTTGTTAGAAACTCCTTATGTATGTTGCCTCTCTGATTTCTGATTTTGGGCTGATTACGCGTTGGCCTCCATGCTGCATTTCCTGCCAGTTCATAGGAAAGAACTCTAGAATGAACATGACAAAACCGTTAGATTAACCTGATGAGTGATGGAATAGACTGGTGAAAGACTATTATTGAAGCACCCGTGAGAATCTCTCTCTCTCTCTCTCATGTGCGCATGCACACATGTCAATGGGGATGCTGAGAATAAATGTTCCTCCCCCACTCTATGAAGTTGCATTCTTGATTGACCGTAGAAATTACTGGATAGACAACAAGGATGTCTTTTTGCTGCCACCGACGATCTGAGTTTCTTCTTTCTGCATACGATGAGACAAGGTTTGATCCTGTCTCCTTTTAAATTATAGCATTCAATGTCATTAGTGGCATAGACCGTACCGGTAAGATAAGGGATTAAAATATGCCCCTAAGAGTATGTTCATGGAGCAAATTGAAGTCTGGGTACCTATTGATGAAAATTTAAACCGGATTTCAGTCTCGCTTACAGTTGGATGTGAGGTCTGACACTGGAGCACTAACATCCTCACTCCTTGAAGGGGAGTGTTCGTCCTAACCTAAGAAATTAAGTTGCCAAACTTTTAGTGATCCAGTTAATTCATGCACTAAGTGCAGAATATCCCGGGTTGGTGGATATGGTTCTACTACATCTGCCCAGTTGCATGGACGCTTCGTGGTGTCATCAGCTCTCAGCTTGGGGATGTGGACACTCAGATTGTTGGACCTACTTTCAAGGGCAGTGTGAAAGAGTATCTGGAGATCAGTCTTGGCTTTGACAGCGGCATGATTGGAGTGTCAGTGGCTGTGCTTATTGGCTTCAACCTTTTCTTCTTTGCTGTCTTTGCCTTCTCTGTCAAAGTCCTCAACTTCCAGAAAAGATGAAAAGGGAAAGCAATAACATGCAGAGAAAGCCATTGCACTCTGGATTTCTTGATACTATTACAATCGTAGCCTCCGGTTTTCACATCTGCCCTGCCTCTTTACACATGCTATGATTTAGTTCTAGAGGCAGCATATCCATGCAGCAAGATCTCGAAGCCACATGGCACTGGTATTAGCTTTAAATCCATTTGTAGATCATTCTTGATCTGGGTTGTAATATCAAATACACGTGATGCTGCTTGTTCTTGCTCTGTTAAGCTGGTTTCAGAGAGAACTATCAGTGACGTAGGCCTTAGCTTAGCTTTCTCTAGGGTTTTCAAAGTATTAACTGCTGACTCCTGTAAAGGATTTGGTCCTGATTGAGGAAAATGTGATGCGAGATACTCATATTAAACCATTGGTCTTCTGCTCTCATTCGGTCCTCCCGCACGTATTAAACAACGGCTTCTTGCGCACGTATTAAACAACGTCTTCTTGCTTTTAAAAATAAAAAATAATTGAATCGGCCACGCGTGATTGTTTTTCTCTATTGATCACTGCAGAGGTGTTAAGAGGATGATATAGCTCTGTAAGAGGTTTGCATTGCCACGAGGCCAATCCAGGATGGATTTTCGTCGGACATCTCTCCACTGTGTCGAGAGAAACAGGTAAAACATAACAAGATGACAATTATAGAACGTTTGCTAGCTCTTTAGAGTTAAATCTGGGAGGGCGGCAGGCGCAAGTTACATAGAGTTGGCAGTTGAGAGTGTACAGGCAATACATAATCAAATATCTCCGAGGTTCGTTCAGTTTTATATCACTCTTTTCCCTAAGGTAGCTTACTCAACTTTTGTGAGCTATGCCTCGTGTTAGTCCGCTCGAGCTCTGACTTGTCCGAAGGTCTTTCACCATCGGAATGTGCAGGAACTCCTTAGAATGCTTCAGATGAGGATGGTTTAGATGCCAACTGAATTATCCTGCTGGCAGATCTATCTAATTCTGGAAGTATATGCATCACTAGCATACTGAAATACTTCACCAATCTCCAATTACAAAGCGGCAAACGGCTATCCAGTGCATATCAGGAATCGATGAGGGCCTTTTTCTCAGTATTAGGATTGTTCGAGGGAACGAAGTCAGTATTCATTAGCTTTGCGCTCCAGATAGGGATGGAGGGGGTGAGGGCAAAGTGCCGCAGAAAAAAAAGCAAGTGGCGATGACGACATAGCATAGACAGAGAGCCAACCCTTTCATGTAATGTGAAGTTCCGTCCTGCAGGTGACCAGTATATAATACATGTTACTCCACCATCTCTGAAAGCAGAGACACTAACAGCAGTCCATTGTAGAAGATACCAGAGTACGAGCATGACGAACCTGTAGAGCGAAGGCAGTGATCATTATTGCGAAGGCAGCGGAAACAGTTTCGAGGAGATCGAAATCTAGATCGATATGACCGCCCATCATCCAAGAGATTTCGACGCATAAAGGAACCTGCAATTTTTGTTCTCAACAAAATTACACGTGAATTCCGAGTGTGTCGTGATATCGATTTCCATTTAATTGTTCAGACTTACCACAAATAGAGAAATCTGAGTGGTCGATCCTATAGCGACGCCCAAGGAAATGTCCTGCGCAAACAGCCAGAAGGGAACGAGTCAGTGACAACCTGATGCACACTCCAAGCAAAAGATGAAACAGTGACCTTCGTCCGTATTACCAACTCGTCCTTGAGCGCAAATATAACAGAGGTGGCATGTTCTGCAGCGTTCCCCACAATCGGCAATACAATGATGCTGATGAAACTGATCGAAATGCCCCAAGAGCTTGATGCGGCCTAGAAGTTCATCCCGAAATTGAGATTGCGGTAGTTAAGAATAAGGTTAGGAAACACATTTGCTTGATTCATAAAAAATTTCATGAAGGCTCGAGACTCATTCTTTCAAATGAGAATTTGTTGCCAAGACCGATTCTGACAGTCCAAGAAAGATAGCAATATAGGTATACTGCGATTAGTTCCAAACATGTTGAGTCTACTCTAAAAGGAGTTGTACTTTTTTTTTTTTTGGTCTGAATACGTGCTGATCATATTACTGAAACAAAAGGAGTTTGATAGGGGAGGTTACAACTTTCAGCACAAATAAGATTAAAAAGAGATGCAGGTGGATTGTACAACCAAGACCTAGGTAGAGATTTGGTCCTTTGGGCTTTCGCAACCCAATCAGCCATTTGATTTTGCACTCGCGAGCAGTGGGCTAGAGTGAGCTGTTGAAAGCCGATCATACGGCCCTGGGCTTCACTGATCAGAGCTGCTGCTTCCCATCCGATTTGTTCTGCGGGGCTGTGGATCAGTTGGATTAATTCAAGGCAGTCTGTCTCAATAATAAGTTCCAGATTTCGCCTACCTTCAAGGAAAGCAAGGGTTTCCAGCAGGGCCATCGTTTCCGCCTGCAGAGGAGAGATCACCCGAGTGGAGCGCGCCAAGCCATCGAGAAGTTGTCCATTGTTGTTTCTGCAGACGCATCCCATGGAGCTTTCTCCGGTTTCTGGGTCATAGGAGCCGTCTATGTTTATTTTGATTGTTCCCGAGGGGGGAGGGGTCCATGATGAGGAATCCTTTGCATGACTATTTCCAGGTGGGTGCTTTGTCCAGCGCTTGTGGCTCTCTTCATCTGCTTTAGCTGATTCTAGTATATGTTGAGCGATTGCAGATTTACCTCGGAAGACGACGCTGTTCCTGGACTTCCAGATCTGCCACAGAATCAAGCCAAGGAGGTCAAAAGATATGGTAGGGTGGGTAAAGTCCGTCAGCCATTTGTCTATTCTGGGAATCATATTCTGATTTACATGGATTTGCAGCCTTGGATCTTCCCAGATATCTCGTGTCCAAGAGCATAAGAGGAAGAGATGTTCTAGAGACTCTGGCGCTTGGTTACATACTGGGCAGTGGCTTTCAGGTACAATCTTTCTTCGATGCAGATTTTCTTTAGTCGCGAGTGCATTTTGCGCCACTTGCCATAGAAAAAAGTGAACCTTTGGTTGCACATTTGCTTTCCAGATACGTGCCCATAGAGCTTTAGATGTCTGGTAGGATGATGATGAGTGAGGTTGCTTGCTGCCTGTTGTTGATTTCCTGAGGAGGTTATATGCGCTATGCACTGTGAAGGTCCCATTGCTTGTAGGCTCCCATTTGAGGGAGTCTTCTTTTAGATGTATGCTTAGAGGGATGGTAAGGATTGTATTGGCTATGGGGTCGATGAAAAGGTTCTGTACCAGTTCTGTCTTCCATTGGCTTTCTGTTGAGCTCAGCAGTTCCGAGACTGTTAAAGGAGCATTAATGTTGACTGGGCCTCCTATAACACCCATGGGAAGCCATTTATCTTCCCATATATTCACTTTTTCTCCAGTCCCAATAGACCAACATGCTGACTGTTTGATAACTTCTTGGCCGACTAGGAGACTCTGCCAGCCCCACGAGGGTCTAGTTCCTTTTGTAGCTTGAAGGAAGTTCTTGTGGGGAAAGTAGATACTCTTCAGGACTCTTCCCCATAATGAGTTTGGGTTGTGAGTCAGCCTCCATGCTTGTTTAGCGAGCATAGCTCGATTGAAATCCTTGAGGTCTCGAAATCCTAGGCCTCCCTCTTCTTTTTTCAGTTTCAAAATGTCCCAGTTTCTCCAATGCATGCCCTTCTTGCTTTCTTGATTTTTCCACCAGAAGTCTGCGATTTTCCTTTCTAATGATTGACAAATAGAGTTAGGAATTTTAAAGATAGACATGGCGTACTGGGGTAAAGCTTGGACGACAGTTTTGAGTAGGATCTCCTTTCCAGCCTTGGATAGTAATCCTTCCTTCCAACCCTCGAGCTTTTTGTTGACCCTGTCATTTATCTAAGAGAACATGTTTTTCTTGGACTCTCCCCAATCTGAAGGGATGCCAAGATATTTCCCAGTCTTTTTGATCTCTGGAATTCTTAATTCATATGCCATATTTCTTCTTAGAGATGGTGGACAGTCTTTACCGAAGAAGACCCATGATTTGTTTAAGTTAACAGCTTGGCCTGATGCATAGCAGTATTGATTCAAGATTCCATAGACATTTTGGCATTCAACAATCCTGCCCTCTAAGAAAATGATTAGGTCATCGGCAAAAAGCAAATGCGAAAGTGTGGGACTAGTTGGTCTGAGTTTTATTCCTTTGACACTTCCATCTTCCACGGCTTTTCTTAATAAATTTGACAAGGAGTTGGCCATAATAATAAATAGATAAGGGGACAGCGGATCACCTTGTCTGATTCCTCTTGAGGGTTGAAAGAAGGGGAGAGATTCGCCATTCATCTGCACTGCATAGGAGACTGTGGTAACACACTCCATGATCCAGGAGACCCATTTGCTGTGAAAACCCATTTTGATCATGCATTCTTCAAGGAAGTCTCATTCTACTCGGTCAAAAGCTTTTCTCATGTCAACTTTGAGGACTGCGTTGAATCTTTTTTTCCTTTTCCTGGTTCTGATTTGGTGTAGCACTTCCTGGACCACAAAAATGTTGTCTTGAATTTGCCTTTCCTTAACAAAGGCACTTTGTTCTTCGACGATAAGTTCTGGGAGCCACTGTTTGAGTCTATTTGCCAGTACTTTGGCGATGATTTTGTAGCTGAAATTGCAGAGGCTGATGGGTCTGAACTATTCAAGCTTTTCTGGGTTAGATACTTTTGGGATTAGGGTGATAAAGGTCTTATTTAGTGCTGGGTTGAGGCGTCCAGATTGGAGAAAAAGTTGTATTTCCTGAAAAACAGTGGTCTTGATTTCCTGCCAATGAAGTTGGTAAAATTTACCGTTTAAACCATCTGGACCTGGAGCTTTCATGGCACCTAGCTGCAACATAGCATCAGAAACTTCTTTCAAGGTGATGTCTTTAATCAAGCTGTTGTTCATCTCAGCTGTGACTGATTTACTTATTTGGTTGACGGTTGGGGAGATATTCCGGTCACCAGCTGTTTGATAGAGTTCTTGGAAATAGTCTCTACACATTTTCTTTAGCTGCTGAGAGCCTCTGATCCATTGGCCATAATCATCTTTTAGCATCACTATTCGATTTCTGTGTCTCCTTTGCACTGTTGTAGCATGAAAGAATTTAGTGTTCTTGTCACCCCATTTAAGCCAATGAATTCTCGATCTCATCCCCCAGTACATCTCTTCCTGCCTCCATAGCCTCTCAACCTCCTTTTTCAGCCAGTTCAATCTGCTTGTGCTTTCAGCCGAGATTGGACTATTGGTTATATGCTCCATTTCACCCTTCATAAGTTTGATCTGTTGATGGCCATTTGAGAATTTTTTCCTGCTCCACAAGGATAAGTGTTTTGCCACTTTGTCTAGTTTAGCGCTGAGGTTTTGCAAAGGAGAGTCATACTCAGAATGCCATGCCTTATGGAAAATAATATCATACTCCTCATCCTCTGCCCAGTACATTTCAAATCTAAACGGCTTCTTTCTTTTAGTCTCCTCTGGGGTTAAGTTTAAGATTAAAGGGCTGTGGTCAGACCCTATTTCTGGGAGAGCCAGGACATAGGCGTCTGGGAATAAGATTCTCCAGTCTAGAGAGCATAAGGCTCTGTCTAGTCTTTCCTTTACCAGGAAATCTGTGCTTCTATTGTTTGCCCAAGTGAAAGAACAGCCTTTGCTCTCCATATCCATAAAGCCACATGTGTTAAGGAAATCCTGGAAGGCGTTTATTCTGTAGTTTTCCACTCCTCTCCCTCCAACCTTTTCCCAGAAGTGCAGCACTTCATTGAAATCTCCTATGCACAGCCAGGGAAGCGAGTTGCTTAGCCCTATCTGCTCAATTTCTTGCCACAAAATCAATCTTTGTTGAAATTCATTTGGAGCATGAACAAAGGAGAGATGCATTTTCTGTCTGGTATCTTCAATCATGCAGACTGCATCTATTAGAAACTCCGAGCTGGACACCACGTTTAAGGAGATCTGGTTGTTCCAAAATAAAGCCAATCCACCTGCAATTCCCACTGGGTTAACTAAGAAACTGTTCTGGAAGAGTAGTCTTCTTTGAATGCGTTTAACCATTGTCTCTTTGTTTTTGGTTTCTAATAAGCACAAAATAGCGGGTCTCTCTTGAACCACTAGGGCTTTGAGTGCTTGGAATGTCAAGGGGGAGCCCAGCCCTTGACAATTCCAGCACATGAATTTCATTTGTAGTTGGGTGGCTTGTTCGGGCCAGCCACCAATGCCCTGCTTTGGACTTCTTCCATAGTTTGGACTTGTGTCTCCAGCAACTGGGTCTCATCAAGCATACCAATCAGTTGTTGTTGCTGCAGATCATTGGGGGGAAGTCTCCTCTTTTTGTATGCTCTGAATGATTTTTGGCTTTTAATGTGTTTCATATTAACTGACGTTCGGGGCCCCAGCTGGTTTTCAGAAATCACTATTCCTTTTTGCTTCTGAGGGCAGCCTTTGTCATTCATCAGGGACTTCTCTGTGGCTTTGTCATACATGGGCTGTTTTCCTGCTGCTTTGCTAAGTGTTTCTGCAGGCTGAGGGTTATCTGTGGCTATGTCATCATCTTTAATGCAAGGTTGGAAAGGGCCGTCATACACTACCATTTGGCCTGTGTTCTGCTGGGTTTCCTGTACTACTTCCTCCTCCATAAGTTCTTCTGTGTTTTTGCCGTAGAACACCTTCCAATATGGGCTAAGTTCGTTTGCTTCAACTTTCAGCCATGAGCCATAGGGGAAGTTACTTGTTTCTTCGATTTTGGCATTGTAATCTTTCTTTCCTTCACAGAATTGTGCATAGTGTCCCATTCTTCCGCAGTAGTAACAATAATGCGGCAATCTTTCGTATTTGAAATCAACCCAGACTTTCTTCCCCTTATTGCTGAAAATCAGGCCAGACAATAATGGGGCAGAGACAGCTAATGCCACTCTTGCTTTGCCTAATTTACAAGCTGAAGCTCCCCTGTTATCTATTCGCATGGCTGATACCTTGCCAATTTCACTAGCCACCTTCCTGATAACATTTTCTGTGGTCCACTCTGTAGGCAAACCGTGAATATGTACCCAGAAATCACAAACAGAGAAGTCATAACTTGCTGGTGAGGTGTTGGGCCTCCAGTGTTTAAGCATGAGCAAGTTGTTTGAGAATGACCAAGGACCTAGTTCCAGCACTCTGTTTCTTTCCATTTCGGTATCAAACAGAAATTCGAAAATTCCTGGGGCAATAAGAGATATGCTAACATTCTCTAATCGCCAGGCTTTTTTCATGGTACTTTGAAATGCCTGAAGATTCACTGTAGGGTTCTGGAACAGTTGGCCGATGAGTGATAACTTACATTCTTCGATTTTTGTTGCAGAGATTTCGTTATCCACGGCGATGATCCTTTTGTGCGACCAGAGAGTTCCGAGTTTGCTGCAGAGTGCTGCTAGGTGAGCGGAATCCTCATCGTCGTCCATTTGAGGGGTGGGTTGGGTTGGGTTAGGTTGCTTGAGAAAGGGGGTTTTGGGTTTTGGATTTTGTTGTGGGAGGGTAAATTTTGATATGGTCGTTGATTTAGGGTTTTGGTGTTGGAGGTGGTGGTTAATGGTTTGAATGTGTATGTGGGTTAGATTTGGGGGAGAGGTGATCGGTGGTTTAGGGTTTGGGTCATTACTCTGTGATGGAAATTGTGGGTTTTGTGGTCTGTGATGGGAGGAGGGGATGCCGACGAGGACGAAGATTCATCGGTGGAGTGGGGGGAAGTTTGGGGTTGAGGGTGAATCTGCCCAGTAGCAGTGATTTGGCTGCCCGTCGGCAGAGGAAGCTCGCAGTGGGCGAGAGAAGGGTCATAAAGGGAGTTGTACTTGCTGGTGCTATCTTAAGAGATTACCGTACCTCAATTGTGCCGATGACATACTCGGACAACAATGCAGTAATCGTCATCATAACAATCAGCCAGCCACATGCACTCCAAAAGCCTATCACTGCCTTTTCTTCATTTACCTCTTCCTCCTGCTTGTTGACAAAATCAAGTCCAATAAGTAGATAGAACGAAAGTAGGGGCTTAATTTGTGAAGGAATGGTGTGTACGCTATTAATCTGTACCTGATCTTGGGACTCGAACAGCTGCCTGTGTGTTTTCAACTGGAAAATTATGGAGGCAACGTATGCTAAAAGCATAATTGCGCTACTTCCTCTGGAGAATAGAAGGTTCTGGTTCGCCCAATATTCAGATCCGCCCCCATCGCCATATCTAAGCATCGAAGGCAACATCGGACACAGTAGTCCCAACAGTAGAAGCGTCAAGTTGACATCAGTTTGTTTCTGTCGGAGGTGATCAACAATTAGTCATCAATAACCAATAGTTGCCATTGGAAAGGAAGCGCTTGAAACTCTTAAAAAAAATACGCTAATCACTGTTGGATCCATGAAGAACAAGTTTCACGATGTTATGCGCTTGTGTCCAGAAACCAGCAATCCCTGACAGTTTAAAATGAATCCAGGATGTGATCGGTCTTGTTTAGTCGAGTTCAATTACTCTGTCGAAAGTTTGATCCTTGGAGTGGTTGGCCAAGCCTCCACCGATGAGAGAGGTCCCGAGAACGAGGAGGAGGTTGGAGAGAATTGAACCCAGGAGCGAGTACTTGAGTGCTTGTATTTTGTTCTTCCTAAGGGAGAATATGGCTATGATAAGCTCTGTTGCATTACCACACGTTGCAGTCATAAGCCCTCCAACTGCGAAATGGGAGAAGGAAAATCAATTTCACTTAAAACTATGGAACAAACAGACAGTTGTTTCCTTAGTATCAGTGAAACCATTTGATCTGCCATTTGTTTCCTAGAAAATTTCTATGAGTTAATTTACCTGTAGGGCCAGTGAAGTATGCAGGCAGGTGGTCTAAATTCAGAAACAGAAAACTGTCTGTATGCAGGTAGGTGGTCTAAATTTAGAAACAGAAACATCCCTTGATTAAAAGACCATCATACACGCAGAAAGAAAATTTTGCGACTGCTTGAATATGTTCAATAAATGTTTCTAGGAATAAATTTACCTGTCGGACCAGTGAAGTATGCAATTTGCCTAGCTCACAACGCAAGGATCCCAGAGAGGAGAACAAAAAGGAGAGAATTGTAAACGATAAAAGAGTTGAACTGCTATCTTATTTCAGTAAAATAATAGGTATTTATAGGCTTAGGGTTAAGCCTAATACATTTACTTAAATACCCTAACTTGCTAAAGTAATAAACCAACACTCCCCCTCAAGTTGGAGAGTACATATCAAAAAGTCCTAACTTATGACAAATATATGAAACTCGTACGCCTCGAAGAGGCTTTGCGAAAATATCTGCTAGTTGTTCTTCAGAACTGGTGTGCACCAATCGTATGTATTCACGATTCACCTTCTCTCGAACAAAATGACAATCCACTTCTATATGCTTGGTTCGCTCATGAAACACTGGATTATTAGCTATATGAATAGCAGATTGATTATCACAGCATAGAAGAGATGGTCCTGTCATAGGTAGTCTAATCTCAACTAACAACATACGAACCCACTGAAGTTCACTAGTAACATTAGCCATAGCACGATACTCAGCCTCTGCACTAGACCGGGAAACAACGGACTGTTTCTTACTTTTCCACGACACAAGATTACCACCAAGAAATACACAGTATCCCGAAGTAGACCGGCGATCCATAGGACAACCAGCCCAATCTGCATCAGAATATCCTGTCACCTCCAAATCTTTAGGATCACCATAACCAGCTATACGAAGATGACCATGATTATGGAACACAAGTCCTTGACCTGGTGCTCTCTTCAAATATCGAACAACTTGTAGAGCAGCTTGCCAATGAGTAGTACGAGGAGAACTCATAAACTGACTTACCACACCAACAGCAAATGAAATATCCGGACGGGTAATGGTAAGATAATTTAATTTGCCTACTAATCGACGATATTTTTCTGCATCATGAAGAAGTTCGCCCTGTTCATCATCAAGTCTCACTCTAGGGTCCATAGGCGTGTCAATAGGCTTAGCATCATGTAAACCAACTTCCTTCAGAATGTCAAGAGCATACTTTCGTTGGGAAAGAGCAATGCTGTCATTAGCATAAGCAACTTCAATACCAAGAAAATAACGCAAACGACCTAAATCTTTAGTATTAAACTCCGTCTGAAGAAACTGCTTGAGTCGTTGTATGCCTTCAACATCACTTCCTGTGACAATGATATCATCAACATAAACAACAAGAATAACGCATCCTTTTGAAGATGACATACTAAACACCGAGTGATCCACATTACATCGATGCATGCCAAATGTAATGACCGCATCACTAAACCGACCAAACCAAGCACGAGGAGATTGCTTAAGCCCATAAAGAGCTTTTCGCAACCTACACACCTTCTCCCCCTGAGCAACAAACCCAGGTGGTTGCTCCATATATACTTCCTCGTGAAGATCACCATGAAGAAAGGCATTTTTGACATCAAGCTGATGTAAAGTCCACTGAGACCTAGCAGCCAAGGAAATAATAACACGAACAGACGGAATTTTGGCAACTGGAGAAAACGTTTCATCATAGTCAACACCATAAGTTTGAGTGTAGCCTTTGGCTACAAGACGCGCCTTCAAGCGCTCAACCGAACCATCAGGATGGTGTTTAACAACAAAAACCCAGCGACAACCTACTAATTGCTTATCAACCGGCAATGGAACAAGCTCCCAAGTCTTATTATGATGTAATGCAGCCATTTCCTCCTCCATAGCACGAGCCCATCCTGGATGGGCCAAAGCCTCCTGAACACTATTAGGCACAGGCACAGACACAAAGCCAAGAGCAGACACGAAAGCAGACATCTGAGGACTTAAATTATGATAGGACACAAAATGAGATAGAGGATACCGAGATCGAGTACGATGAGCAATAGGAGAACTGTCAGGAGATGGTGGAAGAGGATCGGAAGCCTGGACCGAAGTTGGTGGTGGTGGTGGTGGTGAAACGCTGACTGGTGAAGCTGTATGACCCCATATAGAACGAGAACCACGTGTGTAGACCTGAAGAGGAGTCGGTGCTGCTAAGCCCGGATCTGGTGGAGCAACATCAGAAGTAACAGGTAGTGGCGCCGATTGAGGTGTAGGAGCAGAGGACGGCATAAGATCCAAGGTAAATGATCCTTGAGTATGATCATCACCAAAAAATGCTTTATCTTCAAAGAAGGTCACATCAGCAGAAACATACTCCCGACGACGAGTAGGACTATAACAAACATATCCCTTTTGAGTACGAGAGTAACCAACGAATATGCACTTTTCAGCACGAGGTGATAACTTGTCTAGTCCAGGAGACAAAATATGAACAAAGCAGACACACCCAAAGATACGAGAACGAACAGACCATAAAGGACGATCAGAGTGAAGAAGAGCATAAGGAATAGCTCCTTTCAGCACTGAGGAAGGAAGACGGTTAATAAGATGACATGCTGTAAGAAGCGCATAACTCCAGAATGATTTAGCCACATGAGTATGAAGAAGGAGACAACGAGCAACATCTAACAAATGGCGGTTCTTACGTTCAGCAACACCGTTTTGTTGTGGAGTGTGAGCGCAAGAACTCTGATGTAAAATGCCATGAGACTGGAGAAATGGAACAAAGGTAGATGAAGAGAAGTACTCACGAGCATTGTCGGTACGCAAACATTTAATAGAACAATCATACTGAGTACGAACTTCATGATAGAACTGATAGAAAGAGGAAAAAACTTCAGTACGATCTTTTATTAAATATAACCAAGTTGTACGAGTACAATCATCAATAAAGGTAACAAAGTACCGAAAACCAAATGAAGACTCTCGACTAGGACCCCAAACATCAGAGTGAATCACGTCAAAGGGACGTGAAGCACGACTCAAAACACGAGGTGGAAAAGACTCACTATGGTGTTTACCTAATTGACATGTTTCACAACCAAACTGAAGATTTGAACTAGACACAAAAGGAAATCGCCGGAGAGTATCTGCTGACAGATGACCAAGGCGACAATGCAATCTGTAAGAATTATCCACGGATGTATGCTGAACTTTTGTGAAAGCAGCAATAATCTCAGGGTCCAGCACATATAAGCCACCAGACTCACGCCCACCACCTATTCGGCGTCCAGTCTTCCGATCCTGAAGAACACACGAAGATGAAGAAAAGATAATATCGCAATCAAGGTCACGAGTAATAGAACTGACTGATAAGAGATTGGAAGGAAAGTTTGGAACATGATAAACAAAAGGTAAAGAAATAGAGGAGCTCAATGACACACAACCTGTACCAGTAACTTTAGATCGAGAACCATCTGCTAAGGTAACTGATGTAGAAGGAACAGATGAAGTGGACGTGAGAAGGTTAGGATCACCAGTCATATGATGAGTGGCACCCGAATCAATAACCCAAGAACGAGGAGGAGCTGTACTGGACATGAAGCATGCAGGATCATTATGATGTGCTGAAGTAGTATTAGAACCAGATATAGTACCGCTCTCACTCTGTCGTGCCCGAACCAACTCATCATATTCTGCACGAGTCAACTGTATTTTTTCTTGTCCAGGAGAAGGAGCCCAAGGCTCGGTGTCAATAGAAGCATGTAGACCCCGAAGTTCAGGATGAAGGTCATAACAATAATCAATAGTGTGTCCAGAAAGCTGACAATGAGTGCAAAAACGGTTCGCTCGACCACCACCACGTCCTCCTCTAGAATTATTACTAACACCACCACGAACGGTACCTCTACCTTGAAAACCACGACCACGACCACGATAAGAATTATCAAGATTCCATTGCCCACGACCGTTAGTACGACCGCGAGTCCCTTGACCTCCACGAGCCACCATAGCACTACTATCTAAAATTGCTAATGTCTTGGGACTAGAAGTATAACGAGCAGCTCGAGAATACACTTCTTCAATGGAGGGAAGAGTACCTTGTGAAGTAATTTGTTGACGAAGGGCACTATGATCTGGACCAAGACCGCGAAGAAATAGCACAGTTAGCATGTCTGCTTCTCGTTGCTGCATTTCAGTAACTGTGGTAGCTGGTGGAAGATAAGACTTGAGCCGCTGACATAAAGATATAAAACGAGCATAATAATCGGCCAAACCAGCATCACTAATCTTGGCTTCAAATAAAATCTCCCATATATCACATACTCGGCTCATGTTATTCTGCCCAGAATACAATAAAGCACACTTTGTCCAAATCTCACGGGCTGTCATACAATCCATGAACAGGTGACGAATAGATTCAGCCATACTTCCCCACAAAAGTGTACGTAAAGTAGCATCTACATACTTCCATTCTTCTAAACTAGCTAAATCTGCTGGTGGTTCTTCTTCAAGCCATCTAGATTGACGATTAGAGTAAACAAAGGTCGAGAGAGCTATCGACCAAGAAGGATAATTGGTACCGTCCAACTTAACCAAAGTATTATGTAAGTTAGCCATACTATAATATGGACCCAAAGAGACTGAACTTGAAGATGTATTAGACGATACCAATCCCGAATTAACAGATGAATTAGTAGACATCCTCACACTCCACCAATCACTTCACAAACCACCAACCACCAGCAAACCACTAAACACAGTAGCCACTTAATTACGTATTAAACCAATAACCAACCTCAAACCACTGATCACAGCAACCACAAACCACTGATAAACATCAAACGTAGACTAAAGCAGCAAGCTTGAGAACCAACAACCATTCACCAACACCATTCAGCAACCCAAAGCAACAAAAAACAATAAACATCAAAGCTAACGTGCTTTTAGAACCAAACCATGCTCACCATACCAACAAATAGCAACAGAACCACCTCACGAAGGACTTTTAATCATGCTGTCAACGCCAAAATCAACCCACAAAAGGGCTTTTAGCCCTGGACGACGCCGAAGGGCGTCCACGAAGGGCTGGACGGTCGCCCGAAGGGTATCTCAGGCCTTGGGCGACGCCAACCAGAGTAGATCTCACCAGATCTGAGCAATCCACGAAGATGCTGGCCTTGGAAGACACCGGTCAGCGAGCTACAGTAACGCTACAGTAACGCGAGCTACAGTAACGCCGGAGCTACAGTAACGACGGAGCTACAGTAACGCCGCCTAGGGTTTCGCCCAGAAACTATTTTAGGTTTTAGAATTTTTTAATTTCCAGCTCTGATACCATGTAAACGATAAAAGAGTTGAACTGCTATCTTATTTCAGTAAAATAATAGGTATTTATAGGCTTAGGGTTAAGCCTAGTACATTTACTTAAATACCCCAACTTGCTAAAGTAATAAACCAACAAGAATGTTAGTTAGCCAAAGTGTTATATTGTGAAAGAGCAAACCATTAGGATTGTGGCAGCATACTCGGTCAAGAAGCTGATACGTTCTGTGAGCGGGGTAAGCCCCAGCAAACTCAAGAAGAAGATCCATGCCTTTTGTTGCAAGCAAAATCAGGATCATCATCGATATTCAAAAGAATTAAATTGCTCTATGTAAAGAAAAATATTTATAATCTAGCAAAGGAACAATGTTCTTTCAGCCACTAATATTCGATCCATTTTAGGTAGGCATCCATATTTTACTACTCACTCTTCCAAAGTCTAAAAAATTGGCGAGGATTGCTAAGGGAATTGCTGGGAAGAGCAAAGCAAGCTTTATGCCCAAAAGAACTTGTAGGTCATTCAGGACTTGTCTCAACACCGGGAGGCGACCGCCCGGATCAAGCGGCTTTGGATAGGAACCCTTGGGAAGAACTGACGAAGAAGGAGGAGGAAAAATGGTATGTTGTGCTCATGGTATGACGATCGTAATCTCATCGTCCTCGCATCCATCCCCGTTCTCCAAGTCCGGACCCTCATCCTGTTGAAAAGAATCCATGGCAGTCAGTAGACTCGGTACGGAGTACACCAGCTTCAAGTGATAAAGCTGATACGAGAGGAAACAAGCAAACCGTGCTTTTTTTCTCCACTGTATAAGGAAAGAGAATATTGTATAGACTCCTCCTACAAGTACGATGACGGCGTAATCACAATACAGAAAGTGTGTCAAATAAGCGTAACTTATAGGCGAGATTTGACGTGGGTCTTAATACGAGTTTGACACGGAGCATCGCGACAACATCGTCGCGAAGTAGGCATCGGAAGATAGTACCCCTGAGAGCAGCTTCCTTGAAACTTCCCATATGTTTTCTCTTTAGCAATTTTACGTTCAGTTCCTTTTCTCTTTAGCATAAGTTGCATATCCTGGTTGAGTGCCAAGGTGCCGCTCTCCGGGAATTGGACGGCGTGAGTTTGGAGGCTGGCGATGGCAGCAAATCAAGTTCACCACCTCTTTGCATGAGATGCTCTCGTTGCTTTTTGCATTGATAGGGATTAATCAGAAGCGCCAAGACCAGGAGAGAGAGAGAGAGAGAGAGAGAGAGAGAGAGAGAGAGAGAGAGAGAGAGAGAGAGAGAGAGAGAGAGAGAGAGAGAGAGGCAGGCACTGGGAAAAGCTCCGAGGAAACCGGTCATCATCAGCGCATCCGTTTGGGAAGAAATCAACCTGGAGTTCTTGAAACGGAACTGACAAGGTTGACAGAGCTATCACCATTCATTCGCCTACGTACTTCCTTTGCGAGCATCGACACTGTGTCTGGGAAGATATGCTTTGGCCGGAATGCATGCACGTGATCTTGCAGCCGTAGCCATTGGTTTCGACTCCTGAGGAATCCCCCGTGCGTTTGGGTTCGTGCATGGTTCGCGCTCGCCAAATGCACGCAACAATGGCTTCTGGGAAGGATAGGATGCTTTTGCGGAGCCCTTTAACGCTTTTAACGGCTTTTTATTTTGAGAGAAAATAAATGAACTAAAAGAACATTTTCTAGATAGAATTGTCTATATATCATTTGTAATAATTAGTCGACAAAAAATACAACTATTTATGTTTCAAGACTTTCGTGGATGATAAAGATATTTATTGTCAATTCATCTTTATAAGTGGTTCGAGATATCATTGTTAAATTGATATCTTACGAATCATTTATTATCTATTAAACAAAATAACCTATGATAATTATCGGCTTGAATTTCAGACTTGGGCTGCGCCACCGAAGTACTTTAAGACTTTCGGCATTGGCCTGGACAAGAGCCGATAGGTATAAGGAACACCCGACCTAACATATTGAGAGCCTAAATCACACCCCGTCCATCCTCAAAATTATATTGAAATCAAATTATAATTGGATATTAATAACGTCCTATCGAAATTTCGTTAAATAAAGAATTAGCAAGCGTCAATCATCTTTGTTTTTCCTAAAAGAGAGAGAGAGAGAAAGAGAAAACCATCATATACCTTTAGCAATCTCTGGAGAAGTTGTTGCATAATATTATGGAGATAGGAAAAATAACGGAAAGCAAACCACTATTTATGTTTTTCAGTTTCCTACTTTTATGGGCTATATACCGTGGTATATTTAGCCAAAATTAACTATCGATATTTAATTTTCTAGTTTTTGGGTCATACGATGATGGAGAATACTAAGAGAAATATTAAATTCTCTTGTGGCTAATGAAATTGATTCATACATGTAGAATTTGAAATGGAAACGTTCTCCAATATTGTAGCAGATCCCACTCCACGCGTGTAAATACTTGATCCTAAACATGACTTAGTACCTTAGTAATCGTAATTAGCATGAGTTTATAGTCATATAATCGAAATACGACTGACCATGAGATTATCTTCCTCAACGGAAAAGGCGAAAGCCTTAATGTCGCAAAGTATAAAGACTAGTTGGATAAACAGGTTGCGTCATACTTTTTTTTTTTTTGATATTGGTTATATGAATCGGAGTTACTGCATCCCTAAGGAAAAAAATTAGATGGTCTAGGACCACTAGGTGGGTGCCACTTGGTCGGTGGACCCCACATGTTCTCTCACAGCGCGCGGGGCCCACCAGCTAGATGCCCCCTCCTAAGTGGGCGAGACCATTGGTTCCGGACCACACAATGCTTTCTCATCGCTAAGAAAAAGCTTGACATGATTGAAAAAGGTAGTGGCAAGCTAATTTTTATTTCATTTCACTTTATATAAAAAAAGTGGTAAACCCCTTTTAAAAATCAATAGGCCTTGTACCATTCTATTTCGCTAGTCGATGTAAGAACAAAGGAAAAAAGTTGAGCATTGACCGAGGGCGTGGACGTGGAAGGCCGGCCCAAGAAATGGGTTTAAAATAGGTGTCTACCTAATCCATTAAGATCCTTCATGTTACATTTCTTTGTTGGGCCAATTTAAAACCCCTTTTAAATCATTTTTTTAGGAGAACTTATTTGTGATGTGCCCGCTAAATGTCAACTCGCTGATGAATTTCGGACCCATTTTACCACTTGCCCGAAAACAAACCAAATAAACTCTGATGCAAACAATTAGGGTTCTTTCTTCGACAACCGAGAAAAAAGACGATGTTCAAAGACGATGTTCAGTGCTTACTCGTCGTAAAAAAAAAAAGACGATGGAAAAAAATACACATTTAATCCGATTTTATTAATTACATGAAAATAAATGATTTAAAAAATATTTTATAAAATTAATCGTCTTAATTGATCATCTTATTATTATTTATACTAATTTATGGGTGAACATTTCCACGGATAAGTAGATCAGACTATTTAAGAAAAAACAACTCTTAAATTAACTATTTAGGACAAAGCAAATCAATCTTTTTGTGTCCTCTCCTCTCCCCCCTTTCCGCCCATTCAAGTGCCTCTCGAAAAATCGCATCTTTAACTTTTCTCCTCTCCCCTTCCGTTGGTTCCTTTGCCTTTCCTTCTGGGGCCAACCGGACATCGAGGATTCGCAGGTTCCTTCGTTCTTCTGCTTTCTGAAAAGAACGTGACTCGACTCTGTCGGCCGTGCCGCCCCCACGATCGAAATCCCACCACTCAAAGCCGCGTCCCCGGATTGTCGCCTTCTGCATCGGCTCCGATCCATCCAAAGACCGCTGCTCCCTTGGCATCGGGAAATCCTCCCCCTTCTCGTGTCTTTAGCCGCTTGGCTCGATTCGCCTGGCCATGAATCAGAGGAACAAGAAGAAGAAGAGGAGGAAGCAGAGGCATGGGTCGGACGCCCCAAAGCTGGCCGACGGCGCGACGGCCGCGGCGGCTGTGCCGGCGGAAGGGGGCGGAGAGACCCGGATAGTCAGCGCCTTAGTCGAAGCTTTTGGCTCGATCTCGGTTGAAGAAGCGGCTGCTGCTTATAGGGAAGCGGAAGGCAACCCTAACCGAGCCGCCGAGATTCTACGGGTCGGTTTGTTGTACAATGCGGACGAACCGTCCACGAGCTCGAATTCGAGCGCGGTATCAGGCTCGGATTCGGGGTTTGCCTCGAGCTCCGTTTCCGGTTCCAGCGATGGATACGTGGAGGCTAATTTTATGCGGGATGCGCTGGGAGAGAAGCGAGTCAGGGGTAATAAGGCGAAGAAATTGGTGGCCGCGACGGGGACGGTGTCTACGGTCCTGGGGAAGGATTATATGAAGGTGAGTTCAGCGAGAGACTCTGCTAGATCGAATGGATTTCTGAATGGGGCGTTTATTCATGGTAAAGAGGAGGAGGCGGAGCAATTTCTTTGCGCAATGCTTGGAGAGGAAAGCGAGCTGAGCTTGGCCGTTGTTAGAGATGTGCTCTGTAAGCGACTTCACGAACGTGTTTTTTTCCTTGCAGTTGCTGGCTTTAATCGTGTGTTTTGAGGTGTGATAGCCCGATGATTTTTTTTTTCCAAGTGAGTCGTGCTTTCTGATTAGTTCATGGGGACGCCGGCTCAAATGGATTTTCAGGAAGGGGAGTTAGGAAGTACATATAAAATTGTAACTAGGAAGTGATTAGTTTACCTAACTTATGGTCATTGAACATTAGAGTTATATGAATGCGAATTGATATGAAACAATGGTCTGTAGACCATATTGATGCTGATTGTATGGCATAGTTGGGAAACAGTAAAGTTTGCAATTTATTGAGAGTATAAAGGAGGAGAATTCCCATTCTGGTTTTGATAACTAAGTTTTGGCTGAGATGGATCAGCAGAGAGAAGATCTGATCAGCAATGCTGCATGTGGCCCTTTATATATCAGTGCATTTAAATTTTATTTAGCTTGTTTGGTTCTTTGTCATCCCTATCACACCAAGAAACATATCAAATTTATGCTATAATGAGAACATTGAACCAGAAGTTTAAGTCATGTTTATCATTCATGTTTTAGGTTACAGTTAGCGGTTGCTGACAAGTTACATTCATTATTGCCCTAGCCACATCATTGCTAGTATCCCCTACCTCCTTGACATTTGCAATGCAACTTGTTTGTGTTCCGAAGTTTTCAAGTCATATCTTTTTCCTTAGTCAAATTCAAGTATAAATCAAGCTGGCGATGGTATCTTTTAGACTTTTTGACTCTGTTCTGTCTATTTAAACTGTTGTGCCCGTCTTTGATATCCTTTTTCTGTTCTGGGCTTGACGGGTGCTTTTGATCACAGTGCATTGAGATGTGCCTTTTGTTTGAATTATTTTAACGTCCTTTTCATGCATGAAGATTATAGTTGTCTGTCAACTTTTGACTTTAAAATTTTTTCTTTTCAGGTCAGTGTGGATACAATGTCGGGAAGGTATTATGAACAATTTGACCGAAATAATATTCAATTTGTTTACAGATATGATGTCCTTTCTGGGTTCTTATTTATATATATGTTTATACTTATATTTATCTGTTTTCTTGTTGGTTTTGTTAACTGCAACATTTGGATTTTGTTGATATACATGCACATTCATTTATTTTCTTATGAGGATCTTCATTTAATTTGCTATATGTATAAATGTGCCTGGTTGAGTCCTAAAGCTTGTCATGAAAAATGCAATTGAGTTCAAAAACTTTTAAAAAGTGCAATCAAGTTCTAAAACTTATCAAATTGGTGTAATCAAGTCTTTCTGTTAACACTACCAGTTTGACTGATGAAAACAACTGATGCGACTTTTTTAATTATTTTTTCTCATCTATATGGAATTGTTATTATTATTATTATTATTAAATCTTACTTGAGTAAGATTTAATAATAATAAAAAGGGTGAAACTATAAAAATAACAAATTGTAAAAAAAGAAAGAATGGTAGGGCCCTTGCCGGTGGGGCTGCCGCTTATTGCTGGAAAGGGCCAGCAAAAAGTAAATATGGTAAAATTAAATAAAAAAAAAAGAAAACCCAAAATTGAAGAAAGGATAGAACTGCAAGGCCCTCGTCGGCAGGTTGGCCATTTTTAGCAGTAGGCAGCAATGTGGCCCCACTGGTGAGGCCCCTAGGTTCTTTCTTTTTACTTTCACCAGTTTGAGTTTTTTTTTTTAATAAAATTTTAGCATTTTTTATATTTTAATCTGATTTAAATAAGATTTGGATATGGATATAATAAAAAAGACACATAGGAGAGAGAAAGTAATAAAAAACGCCACGTCAGCATTTTCATTAATCAAACTAATGGCGTTAATGGAAGGGCTTGATTGCAGTTTTTGAAAATTTTAGTACTCAATAGCACTTTCACAATAAGTTTTAGAACTATTATTGCACTTATCCCCTTATTTTTTTGTAAGGATCTTCATTTACATTGCTTCATGTTTAAATATGCTCAATGAAACAATATATTGTGGTTCTTCTTTGGTAATCATTTCAGACTTGGATGTCATCTTTGTTAGACGCATCCATGTGCTTATCTGTCTGGTAGTGGGATCCTGGTCTGGTGGTGGGACCCTTTTGCTGATATTCTACAGTTCTAGATGTCCTGTTACTTTATTCACTTACAACACCAAGTACCTAATAGTTTAAACACTTGGTACTGATGTCTGTTTGTCTCATTGGTGTTTGTCAGGCTTTGAATGTATTGCTTGATCTATCTGCTTCCTCACTTGAGCAGTCAAGGAGCTGTATAACAGAAGATACAAGATCTTCTGTAGAATGCAGTGAAAATGTGAGCAATGTTATTTTCGCTTTTATGTCGTTTATAGGTCAAAATATTTATTGATCCTCTTTTTCTCCCTGAATTTTTTTTTTTTGGGTGCAGAAATGTTTTTTTTTGGGTGCAGAAATGTTTGGTTTGTGCTTTAAATAAATGCAGCTTGTTCTAAATTTTCAGCTGATCACTTTTATTTGAAGTGGATTACTTTTGGAGCTTGTCCTCCTCACTTATGCTTACTGAATACAAATGCTTCTCATGCATAGTGTGGCAATTCTGCTTTGCTGTAGCATCCTGTCTTTTCTCTGTATTTTATGTTATGCAGACAGAGCTGGGCATAATTTTCTTCTATATAAAGCTCTAAGCATTAGATTTTGATGCTATACTATTTTGGCCAACTTTTGGTAGACTTTTACTGGCAATCGCATACAGATGCATCTTTCCTGTTACTCATGTCTAAGTTAGTGCTTTGATTTAAAAGATCTCAGCCACTTGAGAAAGTAAGAATTATTTGATTAACTTTTGAAGAAGCGAGCTTTTAGCTGATATGCTTTGTTTGCATCTTGCTGTAAATCTTCTTTAGCCTTTTCTGTTGTCTTACTTTGTCAAATTTGTCCAATCTTGCAATTTTTTGGCTTTCTTTTCTACAGTTTAAAACTAACTGTTAATATCTTGCTACAGTTTACAGATAGGTTATCTGATTGCACTTCCCAATCATATGAAAGTGAACCTCATGAGAATACGTGGTTCATAAGCAGTGAGTGCAGGTATTCTACTTATCTTTAAGATATGCGAAACTTTGCATATTCCTCTTTTACTTCCATACCACAGAATTCAAGTTGTCATTTCAGTGACAATCTTCTGGACTTATGATTGAATGCTGTTGGATATATTATGAACTTGAGGTAAGTATGATGTGTGGAAGGTATTAAGTGTGCAGAATTCAAAAAATGCTTTCTTTGCTTAACTTATTTGAATTGGCTATTTCCCCAAGAAATTTCGTAACAATTGGTGATGATGATAAACGACTATGTAGGCGAATAAAATTGGCTTCTGGTGACAAATCTCCATGTTGATTAACCTTCAAGATAAAATAAATCTTGTAGATCTATGATCTATAATGGGTGAGTTGGGATTCCAGATAGTATATTGGGGAATGCATTTGCTCCTTATGCCTCTCAAAGGCTGTAAATTTCACAAGCGAGCGTGGTAACCAGGTGTCAAAGGCAGCTACTGTCTTTTCATGATGTCATGAGTTCAAAGCATAGTTGGCTTGCTAGGCAACCTGCATGCCAAAGAGTACTTGGCACTGGGATGCCAGTTGGGCTACAGTGATGAGTTCAGCATCACATTTTCAAAATCTTAACTCTAGGGACCCTTCTAGGGTAAAGACTCTTCGGCATCTGCTATGGCTCAAAGTGGACATTGGGGGTACGAGACTCCTATAGTAAGACTTCAGGAGGGTTGGTCCAATTGATTGCCCTTCCCCATCCTTTGCCACTAAAAGAAGGCTGCACATTTCCAGAAAGTTTGTTTTTGGTTTGTCAATCTTTGGTCAACTCGTTTTCCATTATAATCATCTGATTTGTTTGGCTATACAAAGTGAAGAAGAATCCTTCATTCATTTTATCGGATGCCATTGCTCTCTTCCTTACTTTTTGGACCTCCGAGTTTCATCATGCCACTTCCCTTAACTATTCTATGTTCATCTCAACTTATATTGATAAACCACATCAAGCGTGAGTGTCAAGCGTAGATTAAATCATTTGTTAATATGTTTTCTGATGGTTCCTTAGTTTTATCGTAGGACTTGGTAATGTGAGGTAGCTACACAATAATTTGATTGATGCTTCATTCTTCTAGCTCCACGTAAATCTTATAAAATCTGCTTCATTCCTTGCGGTGTTCATTTATGTTTCTAAACGTGTTTATTATGGTTGTAGGAATCATTTTGACGTTCCTTCTGGTAGATCTATTGAATCTAATGTTTCCCAAGAAGTGTTGGAATGCCTGTACAAGATATCAAAAAGCCCCCAACATGAACCAAGAACTATGAACTGGAGGCATGTAGCAAAGAAGATGAACACATTTGGAAATGAGCTTGAATCTCATAAGGAAACTATTGGTATTTTTCTATTTTATATTTACCTATTTGAGAAGAAAACCACATATTTTTGCTTAATTGGCATCTTTTAATGTTGTCAAAAGTTGAGGATTAGTTTTGGCTAGTTGAATATCATAAACTATTTCCTGAGAATATGAACAGTTATTAGGCTGATTGGCAATTGCATAAGTTGTCAAGTCCAAAAGTGAAAATGGTTTTGGGCCAGTTTCATGTAATTATCCTTGATTTGACAATATGAGGGAATTGAAATCTCTTCAATGGCTCCTGCAGACCAAAGAAGTTGAGGGCTTGTTTGTTTCCACTTGAGCAAAAGCGGAAAATACTTTTACTTTTTAGCCAAATTTTAAAAAAAATTCATATCTGAAAAGATTAGGAAAATATTTATATGTGATTATATGTGTCATAGTCTTAGTATTGCGAAAGTTTTGGTTAGTTTTGTAGTTAAACAAATTTCAAAGTTGTGTGGGCCACAAGATTTAGATTAAGCAAAAAGCGAAAAAATAAAAGCCAATTTTGGGCAGCCTGCCTATATTTGTGGCTAACAGAGAATTACTTTTGAGACCCAAACCAAAAATATTTCATTATTCAAGTTCATAAAGATACACTTCTAGCAGATGAAGATCCTGATCTTAAGGAAATGATATAAAGGCAACCTCAAGTACTTGAAGGAATTGTCAGATGAGCCATTTGACTTGTGGACCTGTCTTCCTAGTCGTTCTTTCAGTCATTGCTCTTTTGGGTCATCTTGGTTGAAGTAGCAAAGGAAAACCAAAGATGGGTGAAATTTCTGAAGGATTTAACGGAAGTTTTGTATAAATTTTTTTTAGTCTAAAGCTGAAAACCATTGATTTTGACACAGAGAATTGTAACCTGATTCTATTTATGTATGTATGTTAGAAATGGGACAGTAATTCCGCATCTTGAGTCAGTTTTTCCCTGATTACTGAGTAGCTTATGAATTATGGCTTATGTAGCATTATAGTTTTACACAAACGAGAAAAGTATGTAAGCTATCTTAACTAACCATCTGTTCATATATATGGAATTGTAGCCAGAGGGGATGAATACACTTTTCTCAGGAAAGAAGCTGAGCAACACTGGGAGTCAATGGGATCCTCTTATCAAAAGGTAAGCAGCTACCATTACTTTGGTCTTTGCTGGCTATAAAACTCATGATTTACTGGGTGATTTGTACTGAATGGTTTGATGAGTGGTCACATCTGTAGGCTGCAGCTGCTTATTCTAAAGGGCAAAAGGCGTATGCTGCCGTCCTTTCTGAGGAGGTGTGTATCTTTAGTTTAGAATGCTCTATGATAGCAGAATTTGTACTTTTTTTTGTTTCAGAATTCCACTTGTACTCTGCCATTTAATTATTAAAATGCTGTGAGTGCCATTGTTTTAAGCTTTAATTTTAATGGCATGTTATTTGTTTTTGTGGCTTGAGGTGATAGACAATTTGGAGGATGGGAATGGTATACTAGACTGCTTGTTGTTTAAATCTTAACCATACTCTGTTTTATTTGTTGTTTAATTTAAGTTCATGAGCTGCCCATGGATCTGTTGAGGGTATCGCGTGGCAAATTGGTAGGTATGAGGAGGTGTGGATGGGTTGTATGTTGGTTAGACCCAACTATTCCTTTTAACTCTTTTTTACCCATTTTCATATGAGTAAAAGTTGTGCGACGCATACCTAACCTGAACCATTCCCACTAAAATAACCAACATATATGGTTTTCTTATGCTTTGAAGAAACTATTTCCCTAGGACATGAGTGCTGGGTCCCGGGGCTTGGCCAGCACAACCTGCAGTCCAGCCCCAGATTCGAATGGGTCCTCCTGGGCCTGGCTTTGGTGGCGCCTCATGTCAGGCCCTTAGGTCCGGGCCCAGCAAGCAACAACTTAGGGTCCAGCTATTGAGGACCCAGTCATTGCCATGATCTGGATCGTGAGGGTGCAAACACTGGGAAGTTGGGTCTAGCATTGGGGACTCATGTAGTTTGCATATAATTGGATGTTATTATTCTTAATTAATTTTCGGCTTAGCCATATGTACTTTGTATATGAGTTGGAAAATGAGTCTGATTCATATTGCCACTTCTAGTTGAAGGTAGGAACTTGAATCCTAGTTTAGATTTTCAAGCTCCTTACCGTTGGAGTGCGAGACATTTGGAGACCACGCCTGTTGCAATGTGGATCATTGGTCAAAGGGGGGAATGTTCCATTGAAACTTGGTAACCAAGGCGCACAAATTTCATGGTGCCTTACTGTGCTCACCTAATCTTTATGTTTATGTGCTGGTCTTTGTTCGATTAATAAAGTGCATTACTCATCCGCCCGAAAAGATAAGGGATAATTGACAAGAGAGTTTTATGTCATGCAAAAAAGGTCTTGGTGATAATGGAGAGATCCAACGGAAGTTTTTAAAATTGTTTTAGCATTTTGATTGAAAATGTTGCAAGAAAAGTAACCTAATGGAATAAGTAGTTCCTACGGCCAAATAATGCATCAGGTGGGACATTCATGATGAGGACCTAGGTTCGACAAGAGAATAATGGAAAATGGAATCCTTGAGTTGAAGTTGAAGGGGTGCAGTAGGACAAAAGTGGATGCGAATGCCCACAGTGTGACATAATCAAAGGTATTTGTAGTTTGACGCTAATTGAATGGACAGGTACTGGGTATGACTTTACATCTTTCTTTAATTGTGAATCCAAAACCTAGTGTTCAGAAGATCTTGAGAGAATTCTTTGATGCTTGCCATGTTTTGTGTCAACTTGAAGTAGGTTGCATAAGTCTTTGCTTCTACTTTGTTCAATTGCTTCCAGAGTTTCTTTTAATCTGAATGAATGATCAAAGTTTCATATTGGAATTTTTTAGGGGAAGAAGTGCTCTAAAATGGGTCGACAGGCAGAAGACAGGGCAAGCCAGGAGATATTTAGAGCTAGGTCAGTTTATTGTACATGATTTTATGTATCAGATTCAATTTTGGCCTCTAATATTTCTGTGTGGACACTGGTATGCATAATTCGCAGAAACAAAAACATAGAGAATGTGATAACAATTGATTTGCATGGGCAGCAAGTCAAACAAGCAATGAGGCTCTTGAAATTTCACCTGCTATTGCCCTGTAAGAGATTACTGAATCCTGGATGTTGACATTTTTCTGTCAGAATTTCAATCCTGTGAAAAATTATTGGTCGGTTGTTTGGGTGTGCCTGGCTTGTTAACTATTCTGAGAATTTCTTGTGTCATTTTTGGTTCTTCTTAGCTATACAGAAACTCAAGGTAATAACAGGCTGTGGGTCGCATGGTGTGGGAAAGTCAAAGCTGAAACAGTCGGTATGAGTTGACCTCTGACTTGAATGATCTGTTCCTTTATCTTCACTTTATTGTTCAATAACGTTGACTTATAGATGTTTCCAATATGCCTCTTCATTTTCAAATTAGACTGCACAGTCAGTATGAGTTGACTTCTGACTTGAATGAACTGTTCCTTTATCTGCATTGATTTAAAATTGGTGGTCTTTATCGTTCAATAACGTTGACTTATAGATGTTCCCAATATGCCTCTTCATTCTCAGATTAGACTGCACAGGTTGTGGTAGTCCTGGGTATCCACTTGCAAGAATTGTGAGCATCGTGAATTGTTTGAGAGAAAAAAATAGAGAAGACATGTATTTTTATGTGGAAAACCTTTTCAAAATCAGAAAAAGGAAAAATCTCAGTGCTGCACCAGGCAATCTCTTTGCTATTAGAAATTTAGTAATAGAGTTACAAGCTTTAGGATTACAACTACAAAAGATTTTGCCCACATATATAGCAGGAGTCTAGGGCATATATAGTAGCAAAAGCTGTTAGCTTTTATAGTACTTCTACTATCAGACTTTACAGCTCCGTCAATCTCTCATTTGGAGGCTGATCTTTAAAATGCCAATAGTCTTTCATAGCCTTCACTCATCTTTGTAAATTAGATTGTCTTAGTCACTAGCCATGGAGGTCAACTGAGGCAATGCACAGCCTCAGTTTCTCAGTGGAGAGAACCTGATTAACATATCTGCTGGATTTTCTGCACTAAGAATCTTTTTCAATGACAATGTTCCATCATCTATCAGCTGATGAATATTTGATCCCTTAACTCAATCACTTTGTCCTTGAGTGAAATATCTAATTCTTTACAAGGCAAATAACACTCTTGACTATTACTGAAAAGAACACTGCTATTTAGCTTCTTGCCTATCTCTTTCAAAAACCAAATCTCTCCTTGCCAACTTCAGATGTAGCAACATACTCCTCCTGATTTAGCGGTCAGGAGAGACAAGTCTGAAGTCTAAACATCCAACTAAATGCAGTATTACCTAAGGTAAAAAGAGAACTTGAGGTCCTCTTCCTATTATCCAAGTTACCACCAAGATCTGCGTCAACAAGACTTTTGTAGTTGTGCTAATTTTCATATGATATGGTGACATACCTAAAGTGCCTTTCAATTATCTTTATAGCACTTTGCAACTTCCCAATACTTTATTCCTGAATTAGTCATGTACTTGCTTACAACTTTCACTACGTGAGCTATGTCTGATCTGATACACACCATAGCATATGTTAGACTGCCTTTCAAGTTGAGAGCTTGAAGTGACTTGCTAAAGGAGTATTTATGGGCTTTGCATTCTAAGCTTTGAATTTGTCCAGCACCTTCTCAATGTACTTTTCTTAATATAACTTCTGAGCTCCTCTGGATCTATCTTACGTGATCGTCATTCCAAAAATCTGACTTGTTGTTCCCAAGTCTTTCATTATAAAACTCTTTTGATGACCTTCCTTATGCTAGATTTTCCAATCAGCATATCGTGTACATACAACATCAAAATAATATAGCAGTCATCATGTTTTCTGAACTCGAACTACGCATAGAAGTGTCAAATTTCTCGTACCACTGTTTAGGAGCTTGTTTCATACCATGTGAACTTTTCTTCAACTTGCAGACATGGTTTTCCTTACTAGAAACTATATTCTACTATAAGTTACCATGAAGGAATGCAGTCATTACTTCCAGCTGCTATAGATGTAAATTTTCAGCAGCAACAATACTCAGCATTAGCCTGTTAGTAGTCAACTTCATAATTTGTGAAAAGATCACTATGTAGTCGATTTTTCTTTTTTGCTGAAAACCTTTGATCTTGCTTTGTACCTTTTGCTGCAATCAGGTTCTGCTTTGACAGACCCAATACACTCGCACACTTGTTTCAAAATGCCTTTTTCCCATTTGATAACTGAGTTAACACCGAAGTTCTGTTCTTCTTGAGTCAATCCAACTCATCCTGCATTGCCAACTCCCACTTAACAGCTTTTAATAATTTGCTGATTCACCAGCTTCAGTCAAAGCAATTGATGCATTGGAGAATACCTCCATACAGGTTTAAATGTTCTATTAGATTTTCTTAAAGTGGGTTCAGAGTGCATGTGATTTTTGTTCTAGTTCTTGATCAAAATCGACAATGGCAGTTTCAAGTTTCCTCACTAGAGCACTTTTAAAAACCCCCTCTGATTCAATCTGTTTAGTTTCCTTTGTTTGTTTCCTCACACTAAATTCTGCCATAGATTTGTCCTTGTATAACATGTTTTCATTGAATGTAACATTTATAGGTTCTTTGATTTTTCTGTTTCCTTATCCCAAAACCAATGGGCAAAATATTTGGGACCATATCCAAAGAAAAAACATTTACAAACGAAATACAACCAAAAACTTTTAGATTCGAGATATTCACCTCCTAGTAATCCCATTCTTTTTTTGGTAGCTAGATGTCAAGTGAAACTGAAGGTTTTCTATTGATTATATATGTTGTGTTAATTGCATCCACCCAAATTGTCTTGGGTAATCCTGCACACATCCAAATACTTCTTGCATGCTCATTCAGAGTTCTGTTCATTCTCTTAGTAACTACAATTTTTGTGACGGCCTTAATGGGAACCGTTGTTGTCATTCTGCTTCCTTTCTTTGCACAAAACTGCTTAAACTCCTTGCTATCAGACTCACCTCCATCATCAGACCTTAGACATTTAATCTCAAGCTAGCTTCATTCTCAACTTCAGCTTTCCATCTCTTAGAATAACAAGCACATCATACTTGTTTTTCAAAAAAACAAAACCCATACCATCGTGGAGGAGTTGTCAATGAATGGGACATCATAGTGTGACCCTTCAAAGGAAATTTATAGGGGCTGGGTGCCCTACCTCAAAATTAACCAATGCTAATTTTCCTTTCTATGGTTCTCTAACAATCTTTGAAAAACTGGAATGTTCCTGCCTGCCCTGAACAAAACCCTCACTTAGCCTAATATCTATGGGTTTTAAATTGGGTATTTTGCTTTTGATACTAGTACTTTTATTACCTTTTCGCTCATGTATCGTAGTCTTTTGATGCCAGAATTTGGAATCAGCTTCTGATTTAGCAACTGCTGTTGTTTCTCTACTGCTTGCCGTCATGTTGAGTGTTCTCAACTTTGTTCTTCGTGCTACAACCAGAATACCTTTCAACTATTTTCTGACAGGTTCATCATCAGCAGAATAAACCTTTTCTAACTTTCTAGCAACAAAATTGTGCATTATATCTTTGCATGAAGTATAGTGAAATGGCGTACTTGAGTTTAGGATTCATGACTCAATCGGACAGTCGATGCTCAAAATTAAGGCATCATTGTCTAGCGTCTCTTATAGATTTGTTTTCCTCTTGATTTCAATCTCGATGCTGAATTTTCTTCTTTGGGGCTTTACAATCTAGTCTCAGATGGCTTTTCTTTCCGCAATTCCAGCAAATTATTTCACCACAAGGTCTGGATTTGCTTCTCCCCCAGACTTCAATCTACCACAACACTGGTTCCATCCTCGTTAATTGTTTCTCCCTCTGCCTTAGGATTTTAAAAGCAATGCTCAAATATTCATCTGATTTCCTTTTGCGAGTATCTTCGCTACGAATCAAATCTCGATTTTTCCAAAGCATTCCAACTTGACTAGACAAACTGCTCACTGCAGTCACAGTTGCATTGCAACTTTCAGGTAGAGAATATTACAAAATTCAAGCTTTTTTCCTCATCATCGAATTTGATTTCCACCGAACTCAACTAAGTCGTGATCATGTTGAATTTGTTGATATGATCTATCACAGAAGCACCTTCATCCATCTTCAAATTAAAAAGAGGATGCATAAGATATACCTTGTCTGATGCAGAAGGCTTTTCGTACATATTGGGCAATGCCCTTATCACCCATCATCGTCTTGTTGGCAATGTTGAAGGTAACACTTTGTGCCAACAGAGATGAAGTACACAGAGAACTAGCCAATCTAACAATTCCTCATCTCCTTGCTTGGTCGAATTTGGTTTCTCTCTCAGCAAAGGCTAATGCAAGTTTTTTTGATACAGTTAATCCTCAATCAGCATCTTTCAAGACCAAAGTCCTTAGCCATCAAATGTATCAATCTTCCCCTTTCCTTCCTCACTCACTATTTTGCTAAACCAGATTCCAATATAAGTTGTGAGAGATGCAAATCATTGAAGAGAGAAAATAGAGAGGAAGACACAAATTTTTACGTGGAAAACCTTTTTAAAACCATAAAGGAAAAATCATGGTGCCATACTAGGCAATCTCTTCATTATCGGTATCAGTATTAGAGTTGGGGTTAATTATGATAACAAAACTATTGCCCAAATATATAAGAGGAGTTTATGGCTTACATAGTTGTGTTAGAAAGTACACGTATGCCATTAGCAGGAAAAGCTCTCAGCTATTGTACTACCTTCTTCTCCCAGAATCTACAGCTCCACTAAGAATGCTGTTGGCAAGTTAAATGATCAGAAGTTTGCTTGTCTGTCTGGCATAGCTGTAATGAATGTGTGGTGGTGTGGGGCAGACGTGGCGCTATTGACAATGTAGTGGTTTAAGCTTTTGAAGTGTGTCTATGAGCTTCACTTAATTAGCCGAAATTAGACTAATATAATGTCGCTGTTACTCTTCTATAATCATTAAGAACTTATTAGGAAAATGGGTAATTTAGATTGACACCAAAAATAATGCTGTACCAACCAGAAAACTAGTTGGAGGATAGGGATGGAGGAAAACACAGTAGAAGCTTGGAACTGCCCAACTTGCTGTTGTTCTAATTCAGTTTACTGATGTTGATTAAGTTATATCTGTGGATGTTTAGACTGATTTTAATTGGGCTGGGGCCCTTTCTTATTATAGAATTGTGTGAAGACATGTTATTTGTGACGTGTAGGTCATTAGACTTGTAGAAAGGGAAGGTATCAAGTGGAGCGAGGAGAACCAAGGAATGGTGGTGATCAAACTTGGTCAACACAGAAACTTCAGCTTTGTAGATGCTGATAGCGACAGCGATTAGCAAATTTGCAGGCAAAACTGATCACAGAATAGAAAGCAGGTTTTGCATTCGTAACTGATCCAGGAGAATCTCACTCAGCTGTATAAAATACAATAGAATTACGTTTCTAACCATGTCCTTGTGCGGGTAGATGGTTGACAATTAGTCGGTCAGTGGTCGTGTAGCTTGTAAGGTACTTTTAAGGTATGCTGCAGGTCCTCTCGTTGAAGCAGAAATCCTCTTGTATCACTATGCCGTGTAGAGTAGAGAGATGGAAAATAGCAGCTTTATTCAATATATGGCGAAGACTACCGACTCGTTTTCTAATTTATCCATTGTGTATAAATAATTTAACCAGATTTGGCTTGAGATTTGTGATGTGGTAATGGTATCGCCGATGGAATTGGACCCAATCTGCTTATCTCGGGATATTGATGATAATAAACTGTTCTGCTCTTCAGATTACAAGGTCAGTCAGGTGATAGCAATGGTGAGTTCACTGCTAGCTAAATCGCTGGATGCTGCTTCTCATGTTTGTTTGTCGAGTACAGATAGTAATTATAAGGTGATGAAGTGACCCAATCGGTACTTTCAGTCCAATCCACCAATTTTTATGTCCATTTTGCTACATTGTTCTGTAATTTCCTCGTGTTCTTTTTATAGTTAAAATGACTTTATTACAGCTCTGCATCTGATTACATCTATCAACGAGATGGAGAGAACATTGTCTCTGCTCGATTTCCAATTCATTATCATCCCAGAAAAGCTGCTAAGCTCGACGTATTCCCGCGCCGAAAACACAGTGTTTTCGGAGCCGTGCCCCATCCATGGAAATGGAAAATCATGTGTACGCAGACGAGGAGAGAAGAGAAAAGGGGAGTTTTCGTGTCCGAACTCAGAAGCAGCTCGGAGTCGGAGTCGGAGTCGGAGTCTCCGACGCTGTCCATAAAATAAAAGAAAGGAGGAGGATGCATGCGAATATGCTCACTTTGTGCCCGTCCCAATATATCTTAGTTGCCAATTAAATCATCAATCAATGGCCATCATCTTATTCATGCGATGAAATATTATATCTTCTCCTTGGTTTAATGGGAAACCAAGGCGATGGCGATGGCGATGGCGATGGCGAACACATATTCGAAAAATTCGATTCGATTTAGGGATCATAGAAATATGCGAGCCGAATTCTTGACGGTCCTACGCACGGCACAACGGCACTTTCCTCTCGGGAGCGGCTCTGGAAGCACCTGGCGACTGGCGAGTCGGTTAGGCTACAGCGTTGTACCGGAACCAGTCACCGCCGGCGACCGTCGCCGGCATAAAGATATCAAAGGCTTGCTCTTACGTCATAAGAAATATCGCGAGTCGAGAGAGAGAGAGAGAGGAGCGATACCGTGATTCCAGTCGCAGCCACGCATGCATCGGTGCGCGCATGAGATCGGTCGGGCCGTCATCATTCATGGAGGAATCCGCCGTCGCTAAGCCTCGCAGAACCCCCACCCCCGCCAACATCAACACCAACAGCACCACCACCACCACCGTCGCCACCGCCGATGGCCCGACGCCGGAGCCCGTCGACGGGGAGGACGCCGGCTCGGAGGGCGAGGAGTGCGACGTCGAGGTCTGGGAAATGCTGAGCACGAGCTTCAGGCGAGTGCAGTCCGCGCTTGACCGGAACCGGACGTTGATCTCCCAGGTCAACGAGAATCATCAATCCAAGGTCCCCGACAACCTCGCGAGGAACGTCGGGCTGATTCAGGAGATCAATGGGAACATCTCGAAGGTGCTCTCGATATACTCGGATTTGTCGGTCAATTTCTCCGGGGTTGTGCATCAACGCCGTGCCTTGAAGAACGGTGCCGGCGGAAGGAACGGTGAAAAGCTGGAGAGCTCGGAGGCCTGATCGAATCCATCAATTGGGCGATGGTTTATCAGTAATACCAATCACTTTAAGCTTGTGCTTCTTGAGCTTTGAGCGAATTTTTAATAGTCTCTTAATCAACTGACTTGACATTGGCTCGTTTCTAGCTGCGTCTGGTCTTGCGAAAGTAAGTCTCAGATGCTTGGTTGTTGATGTCAGCGAGTAGTACGTCCTTTCAATTGGAGTCAGCTCTGTCATGGTCAATCATGAACTTGTACTCATGTGTTGCGTTTTTGTTATGCTTCTCTTGTGTTAGAAGGACGCTAGCTGCGGGACTGCTTCTCTTCATTACTAGCCCCACACTGCCGAGACATTGAGGTATTTATGTTCTATTTGGTCCCTGTGCTTCTTGTTTTCATGTTTCTTAAGTAACCGCGTAGATATCAAGCTCTCCGCATGAGTGGGAAAAACAGTTTGTTCAGATTGTGCTCGAAAACGTGATAATCAGAGAAGATTGAGTTCAAGAATCTTATTAGGAATACCAGGGGTGGAGAAGCTGCTAGATGATCGTATGGCGTATTTGTATAGGATACTAATTTTTTATTTTTATATTGCATTTTTTAGATAAATCAGCTCTATGTCAACCTTATTTCCCTGCCGTGATATTTTTGAAGAATTACCTAAATTGTAGTCACAAAGGTCATGAAATGTAGCTTTTGAGGGATAGTCTGCATTTGGCTTGCTGAGGAACATAAGCAAGGGGAGATGTTCAAATTGTGTGCTTATTTATCTTTGGTTTGTAGAGGCAGTTTTTCCATGGCTCTGGATAACTTGAAAAGCAGAAGCTTCGAAAAAGCGTCTAAATGGATGTTTTTGCGTGGTAGCCTAAGTAAGTATGATAGTGTTCTGTTTTTGGTGTACTCTGGTTTGTCCATGCCACTAGGTTCGAAATTGGAAGTTCTGCAAAAGCTCTGACAATCAATTTGAGAGGAAAAAGTGCATTGGGCTTCTGCTTTTGGTATAATTTTATTGATGAAGTGCTTCATAATCAAATTATTGTGTAGCGAATTATCAATGATTATTGAACTTTGCTTTTGGTATAATTTTATTGATGAAGTGCTTCATAATCAAATTATTGTGTAGCAAATTATCAATGATTATTGAACTTGAATAAAGTTAGTGGCAGCTAGAAGGATTTTTACATGTTAAATGCTCTGAAACTCTTCTGCCATCAGGATATGTTAGAGAGATGGTATGAGTTAATCCTAGATGTAATAATGCAATGAACTTTTGTATGACTGTGGATGCTGTTGTTGGTAATATTTAAAGATTTATAGTTTTGTAATTGAGTTGGATGTACTGACTTGATTTGAGAAAATGCTCATTTGCTGATCACTTGTCATAACATGAAGAAGTTCTAGGAGTACAGAATTCTCTGTGCATTGGCAACTAAAGTAAGTATTCATCGAAGCCATTCTTGTACAGAATACTGGAGATAGAATGTCTTAACTTATGTCACACCCTAAATATTTCTGTCGATATGTTGTATGACCTTAATTTTGCTGATAGCCCGTGGAAGTTGGAATAATGGTCACATCATTGTGTTTTCTGAAAAGGATTGATGCTGGTAAGACGTATAATATATGTGACAAGGTATATGTTTTCCCTCCCATCTTTCAGACTATCAAATGCTATCATTCACTATTATCTGTCGAGGCTGACCATAGAGAAGTGACTCAATGTAGGGGAGGTCCAGATGGTGCCTCAGTCGTGACAGGTTGTATGTAGGGGTAGCCATTGAGTGAGTACGAAGAATTCATAATTGCCATTTGGTCTCAATCAACGACAGTGCTGATGCCAGTTAAGGCTGAAAAAGTGGCTGCTTGCTGCTTGCTCTTAGGTTGTCGATGGTTTCGACACAAAGTTTGTCAGGGAGATCACAGTTCATTTTCCTTGTGCATTTTTAGTTGCGCTGGCATAAGGCATATTATTAGTGCCCATTGATCCCTTTCTATCCATAACCATGAGTTGAATTTCAGCAGCGGGGATAAGGTTGAGTATATCTAGGGTGTGTTCTCATTCATAGAGAGACTTGTGAGATAAGATTCCACCCTCCTTTTTCCTTCTTGCGTGTCATTAGCACATTTAAATTGGTTGAAACTTTCGTTCTTGGTGAAGATATCTGTCTCTGCACACACATCTTATTAATGCATTACCATCGAGCTTGCTCTGTGTTTGCGGTCTCAGTTACAGTCTTCATCCGAGAGTAAATCCTGTCTTCTCATGAATGGACGATTGCATGAGTTGTGTCGGGATTGAAGCATTTCACTTCTTGGTGTACCCTGCACTCATGCTGTTATTGGTTTCATATTTGTTGACTTTGCTTCACGATTACGCTCGGGGACTGTGGGGCGGTAGTGAGCTTACGGTGGCCAAATAGTTATATAGACCAAGAATTGGTCCTTTCATTTCACTCAATAGTGCTAAATTCGAACTCTCAATTTGCAATTAGGTCTTTGATTAGGATTCTTACCCATCGAGGGGCCCCGGGGGATTTCTGATTCTTTCACTTATTTGTGACGAGATTCTGATTAGGTTTCTTACTTCTGTGTTTCTCCTAGCATTGAAGTTAAATCCCTGACTCGTAGTAGAGATAACAATCTTCGAGAGGAATAGTATGCTCATCCATGGAAAATGACGAGTGCCAACTGGTTTCAGCTTTAGGCTTTTGGTTGCGACCTTGGCTTTAACTATATCATCTTCTTATAGCTTTGATTCCTCAGAGATCTTATAGTCCGAAATTTGCATCTTCAAAGCAAAATATCATCATGATCCCTTAAGAAGCAGCCCTGGTGGAGTAGGAAAGTAATGTAGTAATCTACTCTTTTGTGTTGGCATAAACAAAAACAAGCGAGTCAGATTCCGCTCCATCATTTCTCGACGCGATAACCATGAAACAAGAATGTTCATGCTTTTCTCGAACTGCTTGTCGCCTTCCACCAAGCCTCACAAAAGAAGCACTCGACGGTCCTGTTCGCCTTTGGACTTCGGCTCACTGTGCGAGCCTTCACCATCGAGCCGCGCGGCTCTTTTAATTCCCCTTCTCACTGGGTCCTCCTCTGTCGTGGCCGTCGTTGAATTTCTTGCGGGCCATTTGCCTTTTGACTTGGGAGTCTCATGGAAACTACAGAAAGGGCAGTCACACATGTATTGTCCTGGATAGGACGTGCGCCTTCCCGATGCTGCAATTCCCTAGCTCCATCCGACCGTCCTGGTGAAGTTCTTTTGAAGATTAGAGAAGCTTAGACCCGCGAGGCAAAAACTCTCTCCTTATATGTTCTTCTATAAGATATTTTCGTCGGCGACCTACTTTTGAGTTCACCAGGCGGATAGGCCCAATTGTTCTTTCACCTCTATTCCCCACGAGTGGGATCCAACGGGTCTGGAGCTCGGCACGCCAGGCCACGATCCGCGTGGCGGGATCCTATCCAAAGACGGAACCGAGGGCCGACGAGGATAATCGCAGCAGGTGATCTCGGCCCTATGGGTTCAAGAAGGGGGGAGTTTTCCCGGTCTCGGGGGCCTTGTTAATGATGTTTCAGCTGTGCTGAATTAACCGAACAGAAAAAAAAAAAAAAAACCGATGATCTATTGTTCCAATAATTATTTATTTTATATTCCATGAGAACATAAACTTCTCTTACACGAAGAATTCGCGAACAAGAAGCTTTTCCCTTAAGATAAATGTTAATATCACAAAAAATTTTAAATTTTACTCACTGTGATACATTTACCCTGAACTTAAACTCCAAAATTTACTCATTGTGATACATTTATCCGAAATCTTTTTTTTCTTTTTTTTTCTCTTTTTTTTTTCCTAAAAAAAATACTTAGTTGGTGGATGCCTCATTTGGGCCTCGACGACTGTGGGCGAGGGTGGCAACGGTGGCCTCCTTAGCCAATTGCCACCTTTGCCAATTGCCGGCGAGGTTGTCTCGCCCAGATTTAGATGGGGCTGCTTAGGGGAGGGCTGCCTCACCCATGGCCGAGGGAGGGCAACGACGGCCTCCCCAGTCAAGTTTGGCTGGTGAGGCTTGGGCGAGGCCGGCCAGAGGGCAGGAAGCCCTAGCCAGCTGCCGGCAAGGGCTTCGCCGCCCTCTAGCAGTGGTTAATAGAGCTCTCCGATCAAGCTTTTTTTAAGAAAAGAAAAAAGAAAAAAATTATGAGGTAAATGTGTCACAATATAATTTGGGGTCTTTTGTGTCACAAAATAAAGTATAGGGATGGTATTAATCCTTAGAATAATCAATCAACAAAATATATTATTTTTTAAAAGAATTATTATCAAATTATCCCCTTTTTTTTGTTTATCCGTTTCCTTTTGCTTTTGGATGACGGTCTTACGTGTTGGTTTAGTGATATTCTCCAACACATCATGGCGGGACAACTTGGAACGTAAAAGGGCCGATGACCAATTAGATTGTTTCGTTGGGCCGGCGAACCATTTATTTTTAAGACATCGGCAACGAATTAACTACCCGTCACCGAGACAACTACCATTCCTGCGACGTGCAAGAGAGGGGGACATGGGGTGGACTGCTTGGTCTGTCTCCCTGCCTTGCCCGCCACCGTCACCACCCTCCTGCATCATCCATGGCTGGTTCAGGCCACGACGTCCGAGGCACGCCTCCAAGCCCCGACCCATGAACCCGAACATCGCTCTTCTTCTTCTTCTTCATTCTCAGTCCCTCTCTCTCCGACATAGCAACAAACGCCAACCTCCTCCTAAGCAGAGGCCAGATCGACCCGTCCCCCTTCTCTCTCTCTCTCTGTGTTTTCAGCTCACAAGGTTTCTTCTTTCGCCAAATGGGGGATTCACCTGCTCATGAGCCACGTCAATCCGTGGCTTCTTCTTCCTCTTCGGTTGCGAACGAGGGTCCCCCCTCTTCCGCTCCATCGACTTCGCAGGTCGAGAGCGAGCGCGTTAATGGCGACGAAATCGAAGACGTGCATCTTCACCACCAACGGCACCACCACCAGCGGCGGCAGTGGTTGCGGCGGCCTCCTCGTGTATCGTATCGTGTCAACATCTCCTTTTCGAACGTGGCCTCTTCAGAGATGAGAGACGACGTATGGTCCTGCCTTGTAGTTCTCGTCATCTTTTGGTTCTTTGGTCTGTTCTCCTTTCCCTTTACTTGCAACTGCATAATTGTATATGATCTCACTCTCTCCCTTGCATGTTCTTTGACACGATGATGGAATTAATTCAAAAATATCTATTTGCGTCTCGATAATTCTCTGCATTGAAAGATTGCTCTTTTCTTTTCAATCTTGTGTTCACTTCTGCAATTCGAGAATATTAGGTTGATACAGTTGGTTTAGCAAGCAAGAATTCTTGTTTTGGTCCTCCATATGATATTCTGATGGTTCATTAGTACCAGAAGATACAGAAATTCATTTTCTCCTATGCGTGTTCTTCAATGCAATGAGGGAATTGATTCGTAAATGCCCAGTGACTTGACTACGGTCAAAGCTTGCAGTTATGTCCCTCCAATTATGTATTCAGTTCCCTGATTCGAGTGTATCAAATCAATTCAGATATTTAGCTTGCAAGAGCCAAAACTTGTATTAACTTATTGCTTTGTTTGGCTTGAGTGCTGCTTGCTCAAGCACAGAACTGATCGACTCATTTTGGTTTTCTCCTCCAATCTGTCACCAGCAGCATCTATGACTTTGATTCTTGGGTTGTATGGATCTGTAAATTTAGAGTTGGGGCCAAATTGCTCTCGGCTTATACAGACTAATCCTTTATTTGTGCAGTCCATTAAGGTGATGTGTCGATTGTCAATTCTTTCTCCTCAGTTTTGATAGTTCTGCTGCCCGAAGGGCTGTGTTTGTTCTTTAAGTGACTTTGTTAACTTCTTGAACAGATCGAGGAATTTGATCAATCAAAACCTGGTCCCATGCTGCATGGTTTTTCCAAGTCTCCACTCCTCAATGTCGAAACAACCTGGACAGAAACACATAATGTATCCATACCAGCCAACTTCCACAAGGCATGATCTTGTCTACTAAATTGTGGATCATCTCCTCGGTACCTCTGTCTTGTTACCCTCATCTTCAATGGAGTGCTGTCTCAACATTCTGATTAGTGTATTCAACTGATTGTCTTGCAGGAGTGGATACACTTTCTCAATGAAGGATCAAGAGTACATGTCTCCTACAGTGTAAAATCTCCCTTGCCTGTATCCTTAGTGATTGCCAGAGGTAACTGCAAGTTTCTGTAGAAACTAAATCCGAAAAGATAGGGCAGTTTGTTCTAAAAATTTTCTGTTCAATTGAGTATTTTCTATCTGACTCTTATTTGCAAACAACTGCTTAATCCTTTTCATTGTTCATCCTTTCTCATAATTTGCCATATAGCTACTTGCATGGTCTGTGAAAATTTACTCTTGTTTCCGACTAGGATGATGTTTACCTTTTAAAATCTAGTTCCTTTATATTCCTTCTCTTTGTGCTTGCTCTATCAAATGATTTTCCTGTGTGCTATCTCTGGCAACTGCAACAATAGTGCCTGAAATTGTGGCCTGACATGTTGCATCTGCAAATTTTTGTGCTAGTGAAGTGCTACTACTGGTTTATGAGTCGAAGTGGATCTGTCTGCTTTCATTTTCTGAACCATACTGAGCTGGAATTCTTAAAAATAATTTTCAGGCAGAGAAAGCCTCGTTGAGTGGATTGAGGATCCATCTTATCCAAATACAACACTATCTTGGAATATCATATACGGTAAGTTGCCTAATCTAAAGAGTCCTCCGACCACTTGTTCAGATAGGCTTTTCTGATATTATATCACTGTGCAGGGATGGGCGCAGTCCAGCAAGAATTTCCTACATCTTCTAGTTATTATATTGCCGTTGGTAACTTGAATTCAGAGGAGGTGAAGGTAACATTTCCGTTTATGTGTGTCTGACATTCCGGCAGAATCGACTTGAAAAACTTTTCTTAAATCATGTTGTATCTGGAAAAAGGAAGAGGATGTGGATACACAACAATTAGTAAGCATGAGATGGTTACTGTTAGGAAGTTAATTGACTGGAAGTTTAGCCGGTAAGCATTACGAATGGGTTAACATATTGTGTTAGAAATTCGAAATTATTATTCTCTGCAGTAAGAAGCAGAATTACAATGAGCATGTCTAATGTGGTATTCTCGGAAACTTGATCCTGCCTAGGCAAAGGGATTCCTTACTAGAATAGGCCTATCAATGTCCTCAACATGCAGCTTCCTTAAACTAGGATAGTTTCTAAGCCATGGCAAACCCCGTGTGTTAAGTCATGTATCTCTCACCCCCCGTCATGGTACATAGGAGTCCATGTCCACAATATTTTACGACTCCATCTAGTACTTGACTTAATAAACTACAAGGAGGGGGTTCCATTGTTTGACAGATTTTAGCCAAGGACACGCCTCATTATCCTGTAAAACAGAGTGGCTAAGATGACAAATGGTTCCTTGCTTTTTTTTTTTCTAGATGATTGAATGTGGAGGGCATGCATTTCACTGTTAGGAAGTTGCTGACTAGAAGTTTGGCCAGTAAGCATTATGAATGGGTTTACAGCTTGTTAGAAATTCGAAATTATCTTTTTTCTACACTAAGAAACAGAATTAGAATGAGCATATCTAAGGAGGTATTCAAAGAAACTTGATCCTGCTTAGCGGGAAGGGCTTCCTTACTAGAATAGGCCTATCAAGGTACTCCACATACAGCTTCCTTAAACTAGTATACTTTCTAAGCCATGGCAAACCCCATGTGTTGAGCCATGTATCTCTGAATAAAATGTTATGCCATGTTTTGGTACATAGTAGTCCATGCCCACAAAATTTTGTGACTCCATCTACTCTTTGACTTAATAAACTATGAAGAAGGGGTTTCATGGTTTAACAGATCTTAGCCAAGGACACGCTTTATTATCCTGCAAAACAGAGCAGTTGAGATGATAAATGGTTCCATGCGTTTTTCTCTAGATGATTGAATGTAGAGGGCATGCAGTTTACTTTTATTTAACATTACTGTTTCTTTTTCATGCATTTGCTGGCATATTCGGGTGATAAAATAATGTATCTATTCTGTTTTCCCAGGTAGAGTTGAAGTTCACTGTAAATGCTTTTCTATATGATACAAGCCAGGCGTATTATAGATGCTCCCTTGGAAACCGCTCATGTAGCTTGAAGATCTTTCTTCTGCGGGAAAATGCTGCTGTTTTGAGTTCTCCAGGATTTGAGGAGGTACAGAAGCTGTAACTGTAGCAACTCCCTGCTTGTCAATCTTTACTTCTTACATATAGCATCTTTTAACTTTATAATTAGGGTTTCCCTGACGACGATTGGTACATCAAACTTTCCTATGGTCCACGGTGGATCACCTATTTTGTTGGATCAGGTTCTCCTTCCTTTCCTTCTTTCTCATCAATTTACTTGGAATTCTGTGGGTATGGTCACGCTTATGATCAGGCTTTTCTTCTTGCAGGTGCAATGACCATTCTCCTACTGTTAGCATTCCGATTTTGTAATGTGTTCCATTCTAGCAGTGGAGAAAGTACAGGACTTCAACCGGGACAGGTGGAAACTGAACGGGCACCATTGCTTTCTCCTAAGGAGGATGACCAGTCAAGCTGGGGTTCATCTTATGACTCCGTATCGCATGATGAGGAGGATTTGGAAGAGCAGCTTGCAGTCACATCTCTCGAAGGAAAGCCATTCAGAGAGGGAGAAAATCACAGCAACCCCCGTGGTCTCTGCATCATTTGTTATGATGCCCCGAGGGATTGCTTTTTCCTTCCATGTGGACACTGTGCTGCATGCTATGCATGCGGATCAAGGTAGGCATCTCCCACTACTCATGGCAGTGGTTGTAGTAGAGGCACGCACTTTTACTACTTGTTGATGCGTGGGAACGAACATTATCGGATTCCCGTGCTCACAAGTGTCGACACGATTGTGATGCTACCTGTCCAATTCATGACTTTTTATCGGCTTTATAGGCATCATGATATGGGAGTTGTTTTCAAGATCTTTAAATGTTTACTGAAATTTTGTTTCTTCAGGATTGCGGAGGAAGACAGTTCGTGTCCCATCTGTCGCAGGAAAATGAAAAAGGTCCGAAAGATTTTCACCGTTTGAGCAGACTTCAAAGCTTTGTGCAGGCACGCACTTTGAGATGAGTGGCTCCCGGTCGTGTTTTGGACGAGTATGTAAATTCTTCTGGTACGTTCTTGTATAAAGTCTGAAGCAGTGATCGAACTAGCCCTTTGCGCGCGGCAGTCATAATTTGGGCTTCACGGTGAAACGACTAAACATTTTGACTGGTTAGAAACACATGCAGCCCTTCCCAGGAGAGGAGAGTGCAGTTGGCATTCGTGGCCATCATCCTTGCGACCATATCATACCAAATAATAAGATGAAGCACCCATGGCGGCACCTCAGGCAAAAACTAAGTAGTTCTTATCATTAGTAAAAGACTAATAAAAGCCTAAGCCGTGCCAATTGATAATATTGCTGATAGAGGATTGATGATGAGTGAACTTATTTGATGTTGCCCCGTGGACATCATGAGCTCATGTCACGATCACGAACGACATCACATACTGTTGCTATAAAATCGAAATTTGGCCTTGTGCTTCATTTAGTTCAAAACTGTCTTAAGTACTCTTTCTGAAATGTAGAAGTTGCTTCATTGAGTTGCTAACATGGACGCAGTGATGCTCAACTTGGACAGCTGAGATTTGAGTGAGAGAGACAAAGAGAGACTAGATGCCGCTAACCAGCCATCCTTGATCGATGGTCACTGATCCTCTTTTGCCACCAGTGAGGATCCTAGAACCACGATCATAGCTGCAGTTAGGATTCCGGACACTAGCACGCCTTCGTCGGTGGTATAAAATGGTCCCGCAGCTCTCTTCGACTGCAAATGAGAGTCACCGCAAAAGGGGCAAGCGAGCCGGAGAGAAGGAGCGGAGGTGAATAGAGATGGTGGCGCCACTGTGGCCTAGCTTCGACAAAATGTAGAGCGATCCTTTTCATTTGTATTCTTTAAAACGGACCATTTTGAACATTTTCCCTCATTAGAAACTGCAATCAATGATTTCACAAAATCTGTCATTGAAAAATGACGAATCTTGATGAAAAGTGCATGTATTGTTTTCAAACAAATGGAAACAGATAGGCAAATGAATAATTTCGAGCAAGAATATAAAGGGAAAAAAAAACTAGGAGAGGAGATCGAACCTGATGATGTATCAGAACCAATTCTGAAAATGGTCCGAACGGAAGGAGGCTTTTGGCTTTTTCTCCGAGTTGAAAGACGACCGAGACTGAAACCGAAGCAAACCGTCGCTCTCGGGCTCCGACAGTCTCGAAACCCAACTAGCATTAACGCGCGCGCTCTCTCCTTCCTTTTCACCAGTCCCTGAAACTCATCATTCCAAAACACATCTCTCCTTTCTCACTGCGATTCGCGACTCTGCCTCATCCATCTCCGCCAACTCTCATCTCTTTCTCTTGATAAGTTGTCACTGCTGTCCCTCGCTCCCTCTTCTTCCGCTTCCGGCATTGTCCCCTCTTCTTGGAGTTCACGACCGGACAGCGTCTCGCTGGGCATGAACTCGTAGTCCCTTTACCCTTACAGCGCCGTCAACTACCTACTTTCCACTTTGACCCGGCCTATCCCTTGGGGCAGCGCTTCAATCTAGTTCATGTTTCCCTTCAGTTGTCAGGCAAGTCATATCTTTTTTCTTTGGTTTCTTTTTTCGCATTCTATGATCTCGGGTTTTTGAATTCGATGCTGTTCGATTAATTTAGCGGTTACGAAACTGGCTTTCCCCCACGTTCAATCCCTCACACTATCAAGGCCATCCACCTGAACTTAGACTCGTCTCGTACATGGACTGGGAGGACTATTACATGAGTTCAGACTAATTCGACAAAAGTCAAGTTGCATTTCAGGAAAAGAAAAAAAGAATTCGACACAGATTTTCCCGGTTAAATGGCGTGGTATAAAATAGATTGGGACTTTGGCACTGTGGAGTTTCATTTGGACTTGTCTCAACTTGCTTCGAATTACAACATGGTCTGTCCGGGTGCCTGCTTAATACTGTGGAAGCATGTGCAGTAAGGCCTAAGTAGGTAAATTACTATGTAAACAAGGCGCCGTGGTTCCTTCCTTTGCCGGCTTGCACTATTCATATAGGCTGCGTTTCTTGCGCTTCTTCTTGACATTTGACAAAGCCAAGACAAATGGGTCTTCATTATCTGCAGTTGGCCATTATGGTTGGAGACTTAAAGGTGAAGAAGGACAGTCGATTTTTGATGTGAGAAATGAAGTGCTGCATACGTTAATCATGCATACCTTAATTTGTTGGCTTTCGGCTAAGACCAAGCTTATAGCTATTGCCATTGTTCATTCTCCTGCATTGAAATGTCGGTGCATGGGCATAGATACCCTCAACGTAATATCCAACACATAGAGCCGACTGCTAACACTGCTAAGGAAGCAGCCTGGGGAAAGAGGTATTAGTTTCCGTTAGACGCATCTCCTCCACTCTTACTCTTTCCAATTCTTGATCAACTTTAGGATGATTTGCTTTAGGCCATTCGGTCGCGCTCTTGCTATACCTGTACAACAACGCTACCTCACATGTGCATTAGCATTCAACTTCGCCGTATCTCCAATTCAAACAGATGCTTGCTTCACTCAACTCAAGCCAAGTCCTCTCTCCGCATAGCCGCACATTCAATGGCATCCCTCGGGCAACCCAACCTGCGTAAACGCCTTGAGCATCCAATTTCTAGCCGAGACGGGCCACCTTTTAGGGTATGTTTGACAGGCGATTTGGTTTGTGGCGCAGGAGCTCGAATAGGAAAACAACTAGGAAAGCCGCAGCAGTTATCAAGACCTTTCCCTGTATCGATGCTGCAAGGGGCCATATATGCAAAAGCTTTCAGACCCAGTCACCACACTCAGAAGGAGCTGGACCCTCCTCTTCTTTGACTGGTGACGCTTGTTCACCCTTAGCATCTGACCTTGGGCGTGCATTTCCGTCCAAACATGTTGATGCATGCATGGACAAGGATGCGGTACCACAACACATGCAGTCTGGTGTGTCGTACCTGCATCGTCCAACGTGCTACGGATATGTCCAATTTCCCCCTCTGCTTTTCTGTGACAAGTAAATAAGTTAGTGGGTGCAAAAAGACAGTGCAAAATCGCAAAATAGATAAATATAATTAGTTCTATATTCCTCGATAAGTCACAACCCTATCTTTCAGTAATTTTATCTGCCGCTGCCGGTGCTGCAGACAAAGACTGTTGGGCGTCAACAGTGACTCATATTACAATTTGACACCTAGAAATAATCTTAGTTATAATAAAGAACACGCTAATCTGTAATCAAGGAAAATCACTTGTATATGACAAGATAGGAGAGAGAAAATTCCAATTTTCCTTGACATTGGCAGACCAAGAGGAGGCTGGTGGTGGGCCTACTCGGTTATTTTAATTTTAGCTTCTCTTTTTTTATTTTGTATTTCGCCAAGCTCCTTCCCCATAGATTTAGAGTTTCTCTTAGTATTAACCATAAAATACATGCATTCATTTTTCATATTACGAATGTGATTGCCTTCCGAAATGATAATGAAGGATGACCGCTACGTAACTTCAGCAGTATAATAACCTAGACCTCATGCACGCACCAATTATCATTATGCTTATTGTTCTGTGAACTTCACAGCTCAATATTAGTTTCTGTCGGACAAACCGAATCGTTTATGTAATTTCACTATTCACGAAGTAATGAAGAGAATGATTATAAGAAGTGGAGGTGATATGACAGTTGATGAAGAGAACGTCACGCGACCATCAGGGGTAAATGGCACTTTACCGTTCTAACTTTTGTTGTGTGAGTGGTAAGAAATTCTATCTTAAAAAGTAACAATTGGGAGGGATCTAGAAGTGAGACCAATCTGCTCTTGTAGGTGCTATTATTAAATATAAGATTTGGACATTAATTAATTTTTGACGTTTACGTAAGATGAGATGTTTTTGTCTCTCGTTCCCATAAAGCGTACCAAATCAAGTGCCGAGGACAATGGTAGAGGCCTTCATTTAGAACATGATTAGTACATGTATATTGACATAATCACCACATACCATTTAGCTTTTGCCTTATGTCGAGGAGGATCAGTATGAAAGAAATCTTAAAAATGGGGCTTTTTGTTTTTTAAGGAAATTATAGTACGTGCAACGCCGGTGTACGAAAACATTAATGAAGTGGTCTCATCCATCTGCAACAAAGCTATATAATTACTCATCTTATTGGTTTCAGACGTGGACTGATTCCCTCAAATGAAAAGCCTTAACTTTCCTGCTGATTCCAATTATGACTCGAAGTTTTTTTTATCTAAAAAAGAATCTCAAATTTCATTCTAGTTTCAAATTTGCGCACGCATCCAAAATCTGTTGATTTTCCTGACCATCTATCGTGCTTGAAGACATCATCCTTCACTCGTCCATTATTGTACATCAAGAACTCACATGAACTTTATCAGAAAGACCGACAAATCTCAAATCCAATCTTATCCCGAAACGTATGTTTATATACTTTTAAGGGTAAAATACATATTATGCATGTTGAAAAGCCCAATACTAAATTTTGAGTCACAAAATGCATGTATATATATATTATATTCTGTGTTCAATATGATCATCTTGTTTAAGTGGTTATTTACCATTTGCCATATTACCATATCAAATCGACCATGTATACCAATGAAACATTTAGCATTAGTCGAGAAAAAGGCCATCCGTTGCTTGCTCTAGCGCATGTTTGGTTCGAGTTATAGCTGCAAGAGCGGCTTTAGATTGTTGGAGTTTTTATAAGGTCTTGACAAGTACCTAGTAACAGTAGAATTCGACAGTTACAGTAGCTTAAAATAGTTTGCGGGAAGTTATGCTCGCCCGGTTTCTAGGTACTGCAACGTTAGAAGATCTATTTCTAAGTATATAAGTCATAGCACTTCAAGGCACACAAATGTAGCACAGCATAGTCACGGTTATACCAAACTCAACACTAAATATCAATATGCCATCAACATAAAGAAGTCACAAGTTGACACGAATCGAACAAGTGCAAGACTAGGGGGGGTAGATCATGATAGCATTATTATAAGCAGCATCATTTGAGCTTCCACCAACTCTAGTTTCCAATCCAAAAGTCCCCTCGGTTTAGATGCAGAAATACCAGATATGATGAAGGAGAAAACTATCATATGCTCTCAACAGTCCACGAACAACCAAATTAAAGAAATAACCACAAGAATAAATTAAGCTTAAGAAGGGGAACATAAGCATTGTAGACCGTCGTGAACAGAGCAAAGATTCTATTATAAACCGGGTTTTTTCTTTTTGGTGGGTCTGCTATATGTTTCCATAAAAACGAGGCAGGAACTCAATAAGATGGAAAGATGTATATAAATAAGAAAATGCAAGAGAATGGAAGCAAAGGGTTGGCCACTGGTTGCTTTCATACCCAGGTGGGTGGTTACCCCCCAAAAACAAAAATTATAAATCATTGAGGGAAGCAATCACAAGGTTTGGATTTTGCTCCCAATTTGATGCCTGCGGAAATCTTTCTTTAATCTGCCTATGTTGTTATCTAAGAAGCAATGCCATCATATTAGTACACAGCATTATTCTAGCAGAGAGAGAGAGAGAGAGAGAGAGAGAGAGAGAGAGAGAGAGAGAGAGAGAGTTTGTGTGGGTGCATAAGTTATGTATTATTGTGGGGTCTACATGTGAAAAATAAATTGCACTATGACCGGGGCGCGAACGTTATCGAATTCTTCCGCATCTCGACTGGTCGTGCAGATCATTTTTTACGCCGACGAAGGAGCTAATAAGAATTCCCGTGTGTTAACCGCGAAAAATCAGAACAGCGAGGGTAAAATCTAATAAGATTCATTTCGTGGGACTATAACTATTGTTTGTGGTTGCTTTTATATGTGATCCAGAAGTTTAAAACCTAAAGATGGAAATGGATTGGAGAAGATAAAAAGGAGAAGGAAGGTGTATGTACCTGGGACTCAAACGGAAGAATGCGCACGTGTGGTCTTATCAGGGAAGCCCAGGGAGAAGCAAGCACTCAAACCACTCGACATGGGAACACGAAAGCTCGGATCCATCGAGGTTTCTTCTTCGTTGTGTCTTTTGCTTCCGAAGCTTTCGTTGGAAGGGTGTCGGAGGAGAGTATCCGAGGGTTTTCTTCTTTTTTGTCCCGGAATCAAGGGGAACAAGCAACGCGGCAGACGCAGAAAGAAGACGAGATGAAGACGTACCGTATCTACGGCGAGCAGAAGAGGGCCAGATCTTGATTCGTCTCTGCGAGTTTGAATGTAATAATTGACTCATAATTACAATTACACAGATATCGCTCTTAAAAATGGCGGCCATGGAGGAAAAAAGAAGAAGAAAAAGCGAGGACAAATAGAAAGAGAAGACGCTAAACTTGGGGAGATATGCGCCAGTGCTAGCTCGGGCCGGCAGTGGGTTCAGCATTACCGCCACTGCCGCCACCGCCGCCGGTGGTTTCCCCGCCTCCGCCACTCACATAGCCGGAGCCCGAGCCTTCCCCGGTAGTACTGCTGCCGCCGACGTTGGCAGCGGCCGGGGTCCGCTTCCGCTTCTTCTTCTCGTAGGGGATGCCGCGGGCCTTGGCCTGGCTCTCCCGGACCTCGCGGAGGTAAATCCGGACGGCCTTAGCACCAAAGGGGTTGGACTCGGGCCGCCCGCCGTTCTCCTCGTAGGCGGCCCGGAGCCGCCCGATGAGCGCGTCGAGGCTGCCCCACGCCTGCTTGAGCGGGCACGTGCAGGGAGCCGGGGGGTTCGGGTGACCGAAGTAGGGGCAGCCCGAGGCGTGGACCTTGGTCTTCCCGAACTGGTCAAGGTACTTGAGGAACTCGATCACGTGGGCGCCGCTGCACCGGGCCAGCGTCAGCGGCGGCTTGTGGTTCTTAAGGTACTGCAAGAACGTGTTCCAGTCCCTCCGCTTCTGCGACTCGTACCGGCTAGGCGGCGCCGACGGGGCCCCCGCCGCGGCCGCTGATGATGGGCCCTCGGCGGCTGTAGCAGTGCCCTGCTGCTGTTGCTGCTCGGGTGGCCCGGCACCCGAAGTGGATTCCATCGGCAGGGGACGAGCAGCGCGTGAGGGATCAGGATCAGATGAAACTTCGATTCCTGGGATCGAATTTGATCTCCTCTCCTTCGACTTGAACTTCGAGCGTGATCAAGAAAAGACGACCCGACCCAATAGTTGAACACCTTCTTACTTTGATCAGCGACTTGAAGTGGCTTCGCAAGGTGTGGTCGGGAGGTGCAAAAGAAGCTATGGAGGGGGTGTGCTCGGTGCTCTCAGGAGGGGGGATCTTTTCACGAGAAAGCGAGTGATTTTTCTTTTGTGAGAAAGAGAGGGGGGTTGATGGGACGTGAAAAAGGAGACGTCTAAGATGAAGTGAACGAAGGAGACTGGCCAAATTGGGTGATAGAGGGGGAGGGGAGCATTGGTGCAAGTAAGAAATTGGATCGCAAAACTTCATCGTTTCTCACGGTGGCCCCACCGCGGACATGATTTTGGCTTCCTATTCACCACCGGCGGCCCCCGCCACTCCCCGTTTTTCTTCTATTCGTACTCACCCACGACTCTCACGCGCCACGACCCTCGGCCCCCGGCTTTCTTTTTCCCTCTTTTTGATGCCCCCCCTTTGCTTGAGCGCAGTACATGCACTAACCTGAATTTTGATCGCTCAGAAAAGGTGGTTTTCATGTAGATTTACTAGATTTGACGATCCATCTTTAGTTTTGCGCGTGGATTTGGCTCATTGGACGCTTTCAAAGGTACGCGTACAGCCGCGATGCACCAAGCTTGACAATTGTGGCTCAATGGAGGACACGGGAACCCGATGAACCATACAATCATCTCATTGAAATGAGTATTGCGGATGAATCTTTTTTAGCTGTCGCTGAGTTATACCTAATCAACATCTGCTTCGTGCGACTAATCATTGAATTATGCAATCGCTCGATAGGGTTTACCATGTGAGTTTCAATATACCTCTTCATAAGTATAATTCAATTCATCTCACGACTTCGGAGAAATAAATTATATGAAAAATGAACACATGGATCTCAGAGGGCACACAAGATCGTAGGGGATCGTTCACACATAGAGCTTGCAACACGCCTTGCGCCGCACATGTTCGTGTTGCATGCAACCAAAGTGACAATGTGGTCGGCGACGAACAACGAGCAAAGGCCGAGGTGGGTAAGACAGGAGGATAACGTAGAGGAGCTAAGATTTTTCACTTTAGATGAAAGATGGACATGCGGCACACATATACCAACTAAAAAAAAAATAGTGATCGGATATGGGTACAGAAGACCGTAGCTCGCCCTCTTACCCCCAACTTCCAAACCCTAAGTGCATAGCAACTATTCTACAATCATGACCATACCAAACGAACTCTTAAGTCCACCACATGGATTTGATCAGAAGCTCATTCACATTCATATTAACAGACGAGTAAGTGGAGCATTGTCCATTTTTGACAGCACAGTAATGTACTCCATCTTCATGAAACAGGAAGATTCCACCAATGCAGAATGGCCAGACGATAAGCCAACAAGTTTGAAGGATGCACTGCGCGTGGCGGAGCGGCAAAGTCGGGGCGCTTGTCGCCGAAGATGGTTGCGAGTTGAACAGGTGTGGCAATAAATGGGGTCTTGCGGAGGTCAAACATCTTTTAAGATTGGCCACTCTGCATAAGACGCAGCTCTCCCTCCGTCCGCGTTGCCCCATCGCTTCGTCTGTCCTTCGCTAGGTTAACCCCATGATCCAAACGCTGGTGGTGGCGTCGCTGTCTCCCCTCTCTCAAGTGCACAAAAAGCTTTGCCCCTCTCATTTAGGCACCGGCACGTGTCCAGTCCGAGAGAGAGAGAGTGATGGAATGATGTTTGTCTGGATTCGCTTGAGTCAAACGTCAAGTCACCCCCATATTTATTGCCACCCGTCTCCACCTTTCGCCTGAAAACAGAATTAACCACTGACATGGGATTCCCATGGAGGAAGCAGGACCCTCAAATTTTTACTGACTCCTTTCTTTTTTGATATAACCGCACGTGAAACAGCCACTGCTAAGGCACACGTGTAAGGTGTTAAGGAAAGAGGATGCAATATAATGCGAAACAAATAATATTTTTTTAATTGGACCATAACTCATTTAATTATACTGTTAAAGTAAAAGATATGTTGATAAGCTCGGTATTAACCTTCCTTGTTGAGCTTCTTCAGCATCCGGCCAGCTAGTGGTGTTAAAGTTGAGGATTTATCAGTAGTCCATTCCTAATATATTTTGATGCCATGGATATTTGAGAACCGAAAAATCTTGGTTAAAACTGCCTAATTAAGGTGGTGGACGGCATCCCTTCGCTTTTTGCTAACCTTGATTGAGTCTAGCCGATTGAGGTGGAGCCTAAAACGAAAATACTATCCTCATTGCCATTTTTGTTAAAATTGATCTGGCCAAGCTGCAAATTGTCCAGTTGAGACAATATTGGTGTGGAAGTATTCTTAGATTAAGGGGGAATGGACCTAAAGCAAGTGGCTCACACGTGAAGGGAGATTTGTCGAGGTGCACGTATAAAAGAGTCTAGATAAAAGAAATCCAACATCACGGATATGCTCAAGAGAATAGGATGAAATGAGCCAATTGACAAGCAAAGACGATGACCCGGGTGGCTCACTGCTGGATGCGAAGATGACGTCTTCAGCTATTTTAGCAGCGACAGAGGACGCGACGGATCAAGCGAAGAAAGAAGATCGAGGGTTAGTACTGTTATTCAACAGCGGAAAAACCCTTTTTCCTTCGATTGATGTCAATGTGCACGAAGTGCTCAAGTCGAGTGTCTAGTTTCACAGGAGCTGGCAACGTTATTCGACCCAATCGAGATGTGTTGCATCTCTAGTACTTTGACGGCCAATACATGTGTGGTTTCTTTGGAAAGTCACCCAAATGGTACATAGCCATCCACTCGATCATGAACATATGAGCGTCGAATTAACTAACTACCGTAAAACATCAACCTTTAACCATGAAAAGTCATCGTGTAGACTTAGTCGACTTAGTCCGATAGATCCGCTAATCACAAGCTAATGGATCGCAGAACGCACATTGGGTAGCTCTTGGAAATCCGTGTACTCATGTAAATTTTGCACAATCATTGACCGACTGTAGTCACTATATTCCTTATAAATTTAGGTTTCGTATGTTTCGCTAAAATGATTTGAAAGGTATTTTTTCTAAAAATACCATGACCACTTGTATCAATTATAAAAATGAATTAATTAATTAAAAGTATTTTCATCATGAACAAAAATTTTTAGATATAAATTATCGTTGACAATGCAAACATTTTTCCATTGAGTAATAATCTAAGAATTTTTTTTCAAATGATCTATTTTTTGCGAAATAAATGGAGTATAGTCCTTGCATTTGTTTCTCCAACCACCTATCTAAACATTTAGATGCATGGTGATTTTTGAATGGGAAGAGGTCACCAAAAATATTAATTTATGCCTACTATGACACATTTATTACAGAGTTTTTTATAAGATGTCAAAAACCTCAAACTGTGCATGTTGTGACACAATGAATCTAAACTTTTTATTGGAACATAAAAAACCCAAAACCTATATTTGAGTAATACATTTCCCCTCCCTAATGGTATTGTTGGATGATTTTCTAGTCAAAATGATGTCGTCTTTATTTCACTTAAGTCACCATAGGCGCCATGTCAATGCCATTTGCCTTCCAAAATCCACGTAGGTAAACTGTTAACTATGCTCATTGACAAAATCTTGATGGAGGGTGAATCTATTACACAAATACAAGTTTGGGAAGAAAATTTATGATAAATATGTCGGAGGGACATGACTTGAGTTTTGTGTGTGTGTGTGTGTGTTTTTTTTTAATAGAAGAACTTACTACAACTACATGGGCACAAGTTCAATTAGATGTTTTTCCTCTTTTTATAATGTAATACATATTTTTCGTTTAAAGGGTAGAGGAAAAACAAAATATGGGTAAAAGAATAATGAAAGTCCACCTATTATGTCATAATTCAGGGGTACAAGCGTAAGTATTTAGTTATCTTCAAACTCATGAAGTATCTTATAAGTCCCATAATTTAGTATATAGTATATATTTTTGATCTAGATAAATTGACATGTGATTTATGATATTGAATAGGCGGCCTTCAATTTATCAATATGAAATTTCCTAATGCTCCGACATAATCTTGCCCCCTCAAAGGTAGATTGAAGATTTTTTTATCTTAGCGCAGCTATAATCGAAGCAGGAGAAGTGTGATGCTAGAATCCGCTGCCCTTTGTCCTCGAAATTGATTCATCCCTTTTGTTCTCTCTCTCTCTCTCTCTCTCTCTCTCTCTCTCTCTCTCTCTCTCTCTCTCTCTCTCTAGGGCCAAGAAATAGAAGCGAACCTGCACATCACATCATTCCTATTCAGGGCAGAGACTTGAATGGTCCATCAACCCTCCGCAATAGTAGTCATCATGCCCTCACTGATTGATGCAATCGATACGACCAGACAAACTCGAAGTGGCCCCAACACCACAAGTCGCCTCTTGAGGATTTTAAAAGCAAGAAACCTTTGGTGACTACCTATACATTCGTATGAGAAGAGTTTTTAAGTGATTCGGTTACATGCGAGTTCAACACATCTAAAATATTAATCTTGGTGATTCTAGTATAGAATTTACATGACAAGAGAGTCAGCATGTATTTAGTTCAGATGTTTGGATCCGCACACAATTGCGGCAAAGAAAAACGAGCGAGAGAAGAGAAAATCGAGATATGACATTTTATTATGCTTTACCCTTAAATTAGGGCTACTGCCAGCATATGATTACACTATATTAGATCCTCAACACTCTTGTTGAGCAATAAGAGTATATATAGAAGTAGTTATTCATAAGTATAAGCACAAACTATTAATGAAAAAATTAAGGGCTTATATCGTAAAAGCTCTCTAGTGAGGCGTTGCCCCCTCGAGACCCCACCACGGCGGCTCCCACATGCTTTCCTGTCATATGGGTGTATAAGCCACACCCCAATATTCAAATGCAGTTCATATGCATCCAATAGATCCATAAAATGTCTCGAAACATAAAATCCACCGTAGTCCCACGTGATTCGCCATATTCCATCTGGAGCTCCTTTCTTGTTCCCTACGCGTGCGTTATGTGCCGCTGTTTAGGGTTCTTTCACTCCAGCGGATGGAGGTGGAGGGCCGACAAACGCCGTGGAAACATTTGAGGTCCCTAGGGGGAATGAATCCCTTTTCTATGCTAAATGGTCAATCATGAACACCAACCGCATCTACTTTTCTATTTGGTCTTTTTCCCTGTGCGCAATTTATGATTACGATTAGGTGTGAAGTATCACTAGAATAGAACGTGCCATCAATGGTTTGCTTGAGGGTACATGCTAACGGTCTCTCTATCTCTATCTCTCCGCGTGCACGCAGCGAGAGGGAGGTTTTGGTGAGTGAGCCCTAGTACTAATGATGATCGAGTCGCATTTGATTCCATCCATCTTAAAGAATCAACCACCAATCACCATCCAACTCGGTTTAAATTCCATCGAACCCTAAATTGAAAACTTGCTCGATTTATGGCTTCGTTTACTCCTACAAAGATGTAACATTAGCTTTGAGGCTTGCCATCATTGCCATCTAGATGTAATGGAGGCGGTGAGGTAAAACAAGACGGGGCGAGGAGCCGCATGTGCGTGCATGAGAGAGGGAGGGAGGGAGGGAGGGGGCATGGGTGCCTGAATTAGTTGGGTTTGCAATGGCATTTGTTTCTATTTCATTTACAAAACATTAGTATCCAAATCATCTGGCTCGATTTAACATCGACCGATGCATGCAAACCGTTCCATTCACACGCATTCAATTAGCTTCATTCATGGGGTGGCTAGCTTGACGCCCAAGAGTAATGAGTAGAAGAAATTGTGATCAAATTTGAAAAAGATATTGTTCCTAGAATCGCCTTCAAAATACACATAACACACATTCATTGATGGTTTACACGAACCTAACTTTGCACAAATTACGTACAAAATAACAATCCTTATAAAAATATGGCAATCCGATATCATGACCATGGTTATCTTCCATGCACTCTACTTCATACGACTTAGTAACACCATACACTTGAAGGATGTACATCCTATGCTTTCAACACGTGCATACTTACTTTATATAGTAAATTGGATCATGTGATATCCTATTACACTCAAAGTGAGTGATCCATATATTGTTTGCATTACATACATATAACTATCATTAAACATCAACCGCTCAAGTGCATTCACCATCAATTGATTTTTTGTATATAAAAAATTGCCGGCGCTATCAAGCACCTTATCGTGATTGTCTAGAACGTCTAAAATTTATGGTACGGCGATCAATTCATCCTAAAATTTTCAATTTTATTATTTCATCCCTCGACTTTTTGATAATCTATCGATGTAGTAATTCCGACCAAATTGAAAAGATTTAAGACTAAATCAACAATTTCTTCCTTACAATCTATCATGGGGAATCCTCAATCGCTGGATCCACAATGGTTTGCAATGATCTCACGGCAACAATCTATCTGAGCGGCAACCTACAAGGACGCCACCATAACTGTGGCCATTAATTTACTATAAACACCCGCTCCCCCACCTCTTCCTTCCCCCCCCCCCCCCCCAAAATGTTATTATTATTATTATTATTATTATTATTATTATTGTTGTTGTTGTTATTATATGTAATCAACTTGGAAAAAGGACAATTATTGGCGCTTGAAAAGAGAAGAATTATTTTAGTGAGAGAGAGAGGGAGAGGGAGAGGGAGGCAATATGGTGGTTGCATCGTACGGCTTGTGCGATTCCTTTTTTTGCCAATTGTTAATCGTTGAATTCGTGATTGGCCAGACATAGGCGCATCCAATGCATTCTTCCACGGTTTGCTCCAAGAGACCACACCCCCTCCTCCCGTCACTCCCTTGGCTCTTGAATTCGGACGAAAGAGGTCAGTTTCACGTCCCCACGCCTTCTCCCCCTCCCCATTTTCTGATTAATATTCAAACGCAAAAGGTCGATGATGCCTATTCATTTTGGCATTGCCCCCCCACCAATAGGACGATTCCCTCTCGTCACTCGTCAAAGGCAGGAGGAAGCAATTTGTTCTTTTCTTTTTCCACACACCCAAATGGTTTGTGTGTGTGTGTGTGTGTGTGTGAAAGATTGTGTGTGTGAAAGATGCAAACATATTGATTATTATAGAATCACATATGAAAGATGGGTGCATGACAGCGGGGCAATGTTTGATAGCTGGGATATATAAGCCGGGATAGGATCGAATTTATTCTATCTTGTGTTTAGTTCCTGCCTAAAATAGGATAAGGTCTGATACGATAGGAGTATAGCCCAAATGAATAAATAAATAAGTATTCTATAGAGAAGGTGGGATGAAAGCAAATAAGATTTCTTATATTGGTGGTATAAAAGTCATTTTTTAAATAACAAACTTCTTAAGTTGAAACAATTAACATGATAATCAAACATATGCAAATTTTGGATTTTAATACAAAATAAGAAAAAGAAATAGCTACGAGTTTCGTTTTTATTCATTCCAATGGTTAATTATATATTTGTATTTCTTTCTATTTTATAATATATATTTCATATTTATTTTTAATACATATTTTATGTATAGTAGTACAATTTATTATATAATGAAAAATTTTGGGAATTATAAAAGATAATAAAAGGGATATTAAAAAGTGAAGAAACTAAAACAGAGAAGAAAATTAAAAAAATAAGTAAAATAGAAATGAAATAGAACGACCCGGATTTTTAAATTAACAAATTTAAATTTGGAAAGGTATTTCTACTTCTCGACAAATGAGGTTCAATGAGATTTCCATTGAAAAAAAAAAAAACTACCCTCTTTGTCTTCTTCTCTCCGTATCTTTAGTTCGCCTCTAGTTCATGTGAAGGTTTCACGACTTCTTCATAGTTATTAGGTTCACATTGTGAAAGTACATAAATATTAAACTACGTCTTCACCTAACGGCTTAAGCTTTTAGGACAGTTGGCAGTGGTCCTTCACAAAACTTCACATGGTATCAGAGCAGGAGGTCCTGAGTTCAAATCTTACCAGGCCCCTAGTCTCCCCAAAGTCCTTCCACGCTTAGTACTAGACAAAAAAAAAAGACCAGACTAAGCGTGATGGGGAGTGTGAAAGTACATAAATATTAAATCACGTCTTCACCTAACGGCTTAAGTTTTTAGGACAGTTGGCAGTGGTCCTTCACAAAACTTCACACACATCAAGGCTTCAAGAAAACGGTGTGAGTGTCGAAGGTCCTTTTCATTCGTAGCTCTCTATTTTACATTAAAAATCTGAGAAAGCAACGAGAGAGTCAAAGTCTACTTTCCTTGGTAGCTCTGTTGTTCACATTGAAGTTTCATGAAAATGACGAGAGAGTCTAAGTGTATATATTTTGCAATCGCAAAGGTGAATGACATATGTTTTTTCCATTCTAGATTTGACACTTGCTAGCTTCGTCGATATTAGTAATGCTTGTTTTTTTTTCTCGGCATATTCAAAATTGTGCTTTGAAATGATGGAATGAGCCCCTTTGCTGTTTTAGATTTAGGCCGTAGATTTGTTATGGATTGATTGACAGAGTTTATCTACATATGTGCATTTATAGTTTCTTTAACATTGACTCATGAGAAATTCTTTGCATCTCATTTGTGCTTTTCTAAGGATCTTTTTACACCAATATACCATTCATACAAATAATAGATATAATAGAATATAAAAGTATTCGATTTTCTTATCCTAATTCATGTGTTTTAAAATTGACAATTTGCATCTTTAAAGGAGGACACGAAAGAAAAAGCTTTCATCTATCCATAAGCCATGCCGATAAGCATTGTTTGGGGTGAGGGGTCGCAAAGGGGCGACAAGCAGTGTCGGGGGACGTTTTTGTTAGGATTGAGTTCAGACTATCGAGTGAAAAAGTGAGGATGTAGTTTAATGCACATTCACAAAAGTGAGGATGCGATTCGCAGGTTTCGAAAAACCGAGGATGCAAATTGATATGCGCATAAAAGCCGATAACGATGTTTGAAAATTTCCCCTCACCTTTATTTGTCTTTCATCATTCTGATGTGCCAATTAGGATTTGCTTTATACGGCTGTTCCCACCTCTTTTTGTTACATTCTCTGCAAGCACATATAATAAAATGGGTCCAGTCGGCCATGTAGAAAGACGAATAAAGGCGGTGGAATGTGCATGAGTTTAGCCATCTTCAATCGTCCTTAGAAGACAATCAAAAGATTTCTTAACGTTGGGAAAAAGAAAGAAGGGAGAAACGATTACTTTCGTGCTCAATCATAGGCCTTTGCTTCGCTCAGCGTGTTTCCTTTCAACGAAAGCGAAGATCACCAATTGCTCCATCTTATGATGGCTGCGCAGCAAAAGTCAAAACAGTGGTCTCGGAGATGTAACCCGCTTTCCCAATCTGATCTTTGGTGGAATGAATACAAAATGCAGGTTTCAGACTCCCATTCGCTGATCCAGATAATGCAGAAGACGAACCCCTGAAAGCGACCGCAATCATCTAGAATTCATCGTCGGTCGGTCAGTCAGTCGAGGTTTCTCTCTTTCTTTTCTTTCCCCTTTTCTTTTTGTTCCGGTTAAGGAGTCCGTCGGGCCCATCAGGTTCGGACCGAGATGCAGGAATGGACCTTTGAAGACATGGCCGTGGGCTGCTTCATGATAGTCGATGGCCTTAAGGTGTGTGTCGGGATTGTGTCGGTCTCGAGGCGGACGTAGAGGGCGGGTTCCGGCAGCCGTTCGTCAGATGCACTAGCTGTAGCTGGAAGCCGGACCGGTTATCCAGTTAGACAGGCGAGTCCGTATGGTGCTCGCTTGTTGGGACATCGGCCTCGACGTAGTCTGATGCCAAAGGCGGGCCTCTTGTGCATATTCTGTCTGGTACGGGGTTCAGTCGCCCCACCCAGGGTCTGCGTCAGTGGATTTTATAGCCTTCATGGGCCAGGCCCACGAGGACAATTAACTTCTTAAGCCCTTTGAGGTAGGTCGGCCCAATATCAACCTTCGCAAAATTATCGTTCAGCCCTTTGAAAAGGTGGAGAGAGAGAGAGATAATACGCCGAAAGTAACAACACCGAGATTTTACGTGGAAACCCTTTCTATGTAGAACAAAAAATTTCAAGTTGCCGCCTCTACAAGACACTCCACCCTCAAGTGGACTTCAATTTTCAAGAGAAAATTAAGGCAAAATAGAGCCACAAATAGATAAATTGTATTCCCAAATAAAGAGTGATACAATACGCTACAAAATAAATAGGACAAAATTTATGCTAACTAGTGTATGGGGGATTTTTAAAGCTTATCTAATCAAGAAAGTTTTCAAATTCCAAAACACATATTTCACATTTTATTTATAATGAAAAGGGTGGGGAGAAACAATTGGCGCTAATGACCCTTTGAGGAAATATTAGAGGGATTTCATATCCACTTCATAATGTTCAATTTTGAGCTCTAGTTACTCCATATCGCCCTTTGACTTGAAGTTTCAAAATTGGCGAGTCCGTTACTACAGCCTCATCGAGATTGCATATTTAATCAGGAGAGTTAATGTTTATCTATTTATTACTTTAGCGAGTAAGTGAAGGGGGCAAGAAAACCTAACAAAGGAAACATTGAAGTTTTTTTTTTGGGAGATGAGGAACAAGGAAAACCAGATTGAAGGGTGACGCATGCCCAACCCCTGCATGACGTCACAAAAGGATTTTATCCACAGCCGAGAGGTCAAGCAGTCAAAAATAACGTGGAAGAGATGTAAGAGAGAAGCGGGGCCCAGACTCGACAGGAATGTGGGCCGGGCTGTTACGTTCGAGGTTAGACTGGGCTAGACAAGACCCAAGGCCCCCCCCCCGGCCCCATGGTGGACCGCACACTGCCCAACACGACACCGAGGGTTGTCGTTTTGCACGGGGGGAGTCCTCTCGACAACCAATCACGGTAACACCTGAATTGAAAACATTTCTTTTAACGAAAAGGAGTATTTCAGGACCGACAAATTATACTACTGCATACCCCCAAACTTTTTCCATCTCGAATGATCTTTCTCGCGTGCGCGCAAATCATGCAGAATAGAACGTAGTTCTCGGAATTACATAAATTGTCGTCGAGTTCCGACGATTAAAGATTTCACATTCAATTGAAAAAGTGTAAAATCTTAGTCAATCTCGACAAGCTAAAATGAAAAGTATCTATCACTTTTGGGTGTATTGATTGATGTTCTTGTCAAACGTAATAATATATGACAGAGAGGGCCGTACAAGAGTGTGGGGGAGTTGGGATAGGGGTAGGGATAGAAACAGTGCCCCCTATCCCATCCGGGGCTATTGAGGGTCAATCATTCTCGACGAGCCATCCTTTTCTTTGAGCCTTTTTTTTTTTGTCTTCTTCCCATTAATCTTTCTTCTCAATTTCTTCCATATAATTACACGAATTAACAAATATCGGGTTTGCCACCAATGTTGGATTGCCGCATCAATTGTGAGATTAAAAATTGATTCGAATCGAAGAGCACAAGAACTAATTCGACCAAAGTCAAAGCGTGAATATCGAATCGAACGTTGGCTGATTACTTATGTTGCAACTAGGACGGCGGACATGCTTCCTGCCCTCCTATGAACGATCCTCATCGAAAATAGGGAAGGCATCCGTGGGCGGCCGCCGGAGATAGATTTGGTGATTGGACCGGGGTGGGGCCCCGGGGATTCAGAAAGCCCCGTTGAACCGGGTCTGATGAATGGGAAACGAATACCCAGTGGCAGTTTCGTAAATACCAACATCCTCTCTCTCTCTCTCTCTCTCTCTCTCTCTCTCTCTCTCTCTCTCTTTCTCGCCGGAATCAACGGCAGACAAATGCCAAGCCCTTAGCGATCATGGGCTTCCTGCATGTGGTGGGGGCACGTGGCGGGCCACGTCTTACAAAAGGCGGGACCCACCACCCGTCCTGTCAACGTCGACTCCTTAAGTCTCTTTCCTAACAAATGATTTTTCTACGATGATGTTTTCACATGACATCGCATGATGTGGGTTATTTTTGTAAATCCGGTCATGAACGGATGTCGTTCTCCGCGATTTTTTGTTTAATAAGATACCAAAGTGGATAATTGACTCATTCCTGCCAAGAAAAAAAAAGAACAGAACAATGCGGTTCAAATTTGAATAACCTGCCTTATTTTAAGGAAAAAAAAAACAAAGAACAGGCAAACCCTTAATCGATCAGATAAAAATCAAGATAATATATATTTTATCATATATCATGTTTACTAGCTGTCTAAGATAAAATAATGTCGGATATATAAGAGATATAGACTGAATAAAAAAATCCGAAGAGTAGGATGTGATAAGGTAGTTGGATAGGATTTTTTTTATTCAAAATATAAAAACTCGCGTTTTTTTTTTCTTTCTCCGTCATTCATTCAAAGACTACTTCAACTCCTTTATTGAGTTCAAGTTGGAGAGTTGGATCGGGTTTCCCCGACCCATTCCGATGTATATTTTTTCAAATTAAAAAAATACTTAATAATAATAATACCAGAAAATAAAATTTCAAAATTTCATTTTTGTTAAAAAAATTTATAGGTGCTTGACTATAATTTATTTCGTATAGTATTAATTCTATAAGTATTGAACCAATTTTAGATTTTTCATTTTAAATAAACATTTTTAGCTTAACATAAAAAATGAAAAATCTTTATAAATTTTTAAACTCAATTAAATAAGATTTTATCTAAAGTATCGATGTCGAAACCTTCCCATCGATAACTCTCTAGTTCACATCGAAATTTTACAAAAGCGATGAACTGTAATGTACTTTATAAGTACGAATTATTCAAAGATTATTCATTAACGTGATTAATTATCATTGCATCCTCGTAACAGCTAAAAAAAACGAATGAACTTTGTACTTTATATTTTGTTCTAATTGAGCATTTGTTTGATTTAATATTGGACCTGTAACAAAATGAAAACAAATAAAATACTTGTAAGAGAGAAAACGAATATATATTTCAAAGTGAATATATTGAAATTGATATTATTTTAAAAATGTTTAATGTTGAACGAGATAACCAAAATATTATTTCAAAAGAACGGAAAAGAATAATGAGTAATCATGAAATTCGATGAAAATTTATTAATTTGAAAAAAATATATCGTTTTGTATGATTTTTTTTAATATTAAACCTACAAATTTGTACTTGTTTAATGTTATGATTTTAAATTATTTGAATTTAAATTCATAGTTCATCAAAAGATAAATTTAATAAGATATAAGGATATCCGACTTTAAATCCAAAATTTACCAAATAGTTGATGTGATATGAAAAAATTCATGAATTTCTTATCCTATCATTTATAATTCTATCCCGTTTAGAAATTCGGATGACAAAACGCAGCCTTATGGGCTGTATCCGAAGATATGAAAAGCGATGCTTTTATGTTAGCAACAGAAGCATGTGTATCATCTCACGAAGAATAGAGTATGGTGTAGATCAATCAGAAGAGGTATGCATAAAGGTATTTGTCCTGATGAGTAATCCTCAAATTCCGTCAGCATTAAAAATGGCTTCGGCACAAAATAAGAAACAATCTCTCCAACGCATAAGTGGTTGTGAGTTCATGTTGTCATTATCTTTTGTAAAATTACGTCCCTTCAAGGCCGTTTTTGTTTACTCTGCCACGGAAAAAAATCAATGTAAACGCAGGCACTTCAATGCTATTTTTGATGGCAGAGGAGAGCTCTGACTTTAGGAAATTATTAATACGTTTGCTTTTCTCGCAAAAAAAAAAAAACCTCACATATTTCATTTTTCATATTAATGTGATACCGCTAAACCCAGTATGTATTTTTATAACTATATATCTTTTCTCTCCCATCTATCTCAATTTTTAATATTGGTGTTTTGTCGATCTTACTAACGATCTTACCACAATAATTTTCAAATCTAGAAATATATGTGTACGCTCTTTTTCTTAATATTGTATCAGTAATTAGTTGACATCAGTCAATAATTTTGTTTTCTCTTAATAAGGTGATTCGACATGATTATAGATGTTAATTTTTTTGCATGTGCACACTTTTGCTAGTATTGCAATGTCTAGAAGCGATTTTTCTTATCATAAATAGTAAGATATATGATCAAAAAAGTATATTTTCCGCACATTATTTATCCATAAATATGATTAGGAGCGTTGACTTGTCGAGTGATTAAATTCCCCCACACCCCCCCCCCCCCAACCCCACAACACCCTTTTCCACAAATCATGCCGTTACTTTTCACAAGGCACAATGGCCCTAGTCTAAAATGTAATATAACGGTGGGAGCAAAATATACATATGAAAAAACAGAAAGTGAAATCGGACTAATGACAATAAATTATAAAAATAAGTCTATGATAAGTCTTAAAACTCATCTCCAAAATGCAATTAAACTCTAAAACTTTCTCAGATACAATCAAACCTAAAATTTATTCTGTTAGTGCGATTAAGTGTTAGACCTAAAATGCTAAATAGAACACTTTTAGTTATATCTCAAGGACACGTCACATTGAAGTGGTCAAGGGTGCCACATCAAAATATTACCAAAAAAAAGCCATAATAATAATAAAAATAATTTTAATATGGGGCAATTCTCAGTGTGGTTCGTAAACTTTTAATTTGTTCAAATGTAGTCAATAAATTTTAGCCAAATTTGTAGTATAGCTCATCAATTTTTTATTTATTTAATATGATCCTTAAACTTTTGACAGATTAGTTAGGCTAATGATTAGATTGGATACAGGGATATAACAATATATGAAGTAAATTAAATATTTATCATAAATTAATGAACTATTTTAAATAGATTAAAAATTTAGGGATGCCATTACATATTAAGATAAAATTTGAACATGTATAGAACAAATAAAAAATTTAAGAATCATCACATTGTACATTCAACATAAATTCAGGTATAATTTATGTAATTTAACCAAATATGAGCAAAACTTTGGTGAGAGACAGCAGGGTCTCTCGAACGGGGAAGCGTCACTGCCCCCACCTTCACAACGAGAGTTGTCGGCCAAGATCGAGGGCCGCCGGCCATGGACGGTGGGGCCACCGTGACCCCATTGAACCACCACCTGATCAGTACAACACAAATCTCGATTTCCAGATATCAACAAATAATAAAAACCCAAACTTTTGAATCACCAGGATGTGTGCTTCCTTGAACTGCAGAAGATCCTTCAAAATTACATCAACTCCCCAGATAAAACCACCACTTCGATGCGTAAAACTAAATCGAATCGACTAAAATTTTTGCAATAACGCTAAGTTTCCTCTGTCTGGTTGTTTCATAGGAAAGCTCGGTCGGTTTTCGAATGCAATTTCGTAGCTGAGAGTGCAGACCAGTTGCAATGGCAATGGTGTAACCTTTTCACAGCAGCAGAAGACGAGCCTGACAGCGAGGACCGATGTCGTCGACCTCGAGAAGCTTCGCACCGCGCTTGCTCGGAGCTCTGGTCGCGTCCGACTTATGCACATGCGAGGAGAAAAGCGCGGGGGACGGGATTAAAGGTTTGGTGAATAAGATGTCGCCGGGCAAGGGTCCCCTGTCGAGGACCTGGATCAACTGACATAGAATAGTTCACGTTAACTGATCCCACCATTAAATGTCATCCCCCACCATTAATGGTGGAGATCAGCTAACATGAACTATTCCACATTAGCTGATCCCCCCGCCCCTGTCAAGGCCATCATCGTCGTTGGCGAAGTATGGGGCTCCGCCGCCGGTTCCTTCAACCCTCAGCCATCCCTCTCTTCCCAATTTTTATATTTCTTTATCTTAAGTTTATTTATTTATTGTTTATTTTCGGCCTTTTTTCTATTGCTGTTTTAAAAAAATTACGCTTGTAATATAGAAAAGAATGATACATCGGCATTTTTCTTCACTTTAATTAGATGGAGCTAATGAAAGTACTCGATTATATTAATTGAGCAAATTTTAAAATTTCATTTTACTTTTATGATGAATTTTAATACATTTAATGCACCTTTGAAACTTTTACTTAAATTAAACTGAATTAATGGAAGTTCTTGATTATATTAATTGAGCAAATTTGTATGGCTTAATTGTGCTTATGCGACGAGTTTTATGACATTTAGTGCACTTCTAAAATTGCTTTCTCCCCCAAAACAAGTTTCACAGTAGGGGTGAGCATGATGGATCACTCAACTCGAGAATCACCCGGATTTGCTGAGCTAGTTTGATTTTTCAGACTTGTGGTCTGGTCCATGATTCTAAAAAATGAAACTGGTTTTCGGGCAATCCAGTTCCCTGTTCCTTGGAGGGTGGGAACGAACCACTTGGACCAAAGAAGATTTGGCATAGCTCTCTTTCGTTTCAGCTGCACTTCTCTTTCCTTGGTAATTTGGTCCAAAGTATGGATTGTGTACTAGGAATGACATATAATTATTTGTTCATTAACATCACAAAATTAGCAAAGTGTTGAAGTGTTGCTTCAAAGTCAGCCTTCGTTTTTTCTCCCATGTTTCCCCGCTTCTCCCCCTACATCCTTGTCATCAATGGTGTTGCATTCTTCTTGCGGATGCTCTGTTGTTTCTTGCTAGATCCACGGGTCATTGCTAGGCCACATAAGTTGGAATAACAAGCTTAGAAGACACAACAAATCTTTGATCAACTCGAAGTCGTTTCATATCGTTTGATTCTATTCTTTCACTTTATTTTTTGTCTAAATATTCCACTGTTAGCTTTGGGACTCCTGCTCGATTCACTGATCATATTGAAACTTTTCAATCTCCACATCCAATTTGATGGTGCTATACAAACCTCCAGATCTACTTGTGTTTGCTGATCCTCCAAGTCTGGTTCCGTGCTTGAGACCAGGTCAAGGTTAGGGCTTCTTGGGGTTGGTGTGAGGGAGGTGGTAGGGGAGACATGGACAAACTATGCATGAATTTGCAACACCCATTAGGCTACTCTTCTAGATTGCTCAATGTATTCCAGTCCCATTGGATCGTCTACTAACCGGACCTAAATTTAGTTGGTCTGATCCCTGATCTTAAAAATCGTGGACCGATCCTGTTAGTGTGGTTCTTGGTTCCAGGGAGAAATCAGACCTCCTACAGTACCGATCACCCCTATATTACTGTATTTAGACAGTATAAAAGTTGTATGTGATCTTACTTTATTCTCTTCTGACCAAAAAAAAAAAAATCTTACTTTATTCTCTTGTTAGTTGACAATAATATTGAACTTGGATAGAATCATAAAGTGCTGCTTGCAATGATCATACTTATATTCTATAATATTTCACACATATTTATACTACTTTATCCTTAGCCTAATAAATATAAAGCGCCAAGGAAATGGAGGTTTGAAATGGCGGCGAAGAAACTTTTCTTTTTTAATTTTATTTTCATTTCGCGTCGTTCTGAAGATAGAACGTGAATACGATGAAGATTAGGAGAACGTTATTTTGCATTATCCGGGAATACTATGGAAATAGAAGGAATTCCAAGGGGAACTCAAGGGAAAGTGGAGTTCCCTTCCTTTCTATTTTTTTTAATGTATATGTTTTTTATTTACATATAAGCTCCTTGTACTTGTATGATTCAATTCATAGATTGGATAATCTAACAATTTCTAATTTTTTTGAAATTGAATTGAACATCAATTGTAATCTAATGATTTCGCAAATAAATTGCGTTTCCTCGAGTTACACGATGCACATCGCGTGTTGCAGGAGATACGTTTCGTAGCTCCTCTACGCTTTGAAGAGGTTACCTCCGTATCATCTCGAGTACGTCGCCTATTATTCCGACGTATCTCGCGGAGCCATCCGACGAGATCTTATCATATTGCTTAGAAATACAGTTGATTTCGAGGTGCCAACGGCCGTAACCACACCCGGGATAAGAAGCCGAGTCGTCTCGAGTTCAGCCAAATTCTATTGAAGGTGACTTCCGACTATTGACCGATGCGCATCGGTCGTCCGGTCGTTCGGGAGGGGGCTCGCCGACGGTCAAAATGTTTTCGGTGTCGACCGACGAATCGAAGCGACGTCTTGCTCTTCCCGTGATGCGCCTCCGAGATCGACGGCAATGATTGTTGGATGCCGCGTGGAAGCTCCGCCCATCATCAGCCGAAATCCCCTTTGTTTATCACGGCCGCGCTGTCCCGCGGTGGAGGGATTCGCGATTACGATCTGAAGTCGGAGCAACCACCCCACCCCACCCCACCCCAACCCACCACCCTATCGGCGGGTATAAAATATGAAGGGCAGCGCCCTCACATGCGTCGCTCTCGCGGGTGTCATCACCGCACCACCCCGTCTAATCACGCGCCCGTCGTCATCAAAGCCCCGTCCCCATCGATGAAACATTAAAACACCCACGAAGGAGACCAGCGATCCACCGCGACCGCGACCACCACCACCGCCCATTCTTTCTCTCCTGGCGTCGTTCTTCCGAACGGGGTTCGGTGGGAGGCGAAAACCCTGAAAGGAAAAATGGTTCTTTTGATGGTACATGCCAGCAGACGAACGCCTCTCTGTTCTCGTGAACTTCGGGACTGAAACAAGATTGAGAGAGAGAGAGAGAGAGAGAGAGAGAGAGAGAGAGAGAGAGAGAGAGTTCCTAGCTCACTCGCACTCGGGACTCTCAGACTCAGGATCCCGACCCAACACGAGTCCAATGGCTGCTGCACTGGAGTGCTGGTCCGGCCGGGCCAGCACGGACGAGGAGATGGTGGAGCAGGTCCTGATGCGGACCCACGACCGGTCCGAGGGGTCGCCGGGGGCGACGTCCTCCGGAGCGGCGAGGGATTCGTCGTCGTCGTCGTCGTCATCGTCGGTTATGCAGAAGAAGCTGCAGAGGCTGAGCCGGAACGTGTCGGAGGCCATCGCGTCTCTGAAGAACTCGCTGAATCTGGACTCGTCGCGCGACGCGCCGCCGCAGTCCTCCAAGATCGACGGCTGCCGGAGAATGGTGTGGGGGAGCGTCGTGAGGAGCTTGACCCAGCTGTACCCGGGAAGCCAGTTGCCCGAGAAGCTCGTCTCCAACATTCGGAAGCATTACGATTCTTTGCCTCTCAGGTTTGATTTGATACCAAAGCTGGTCTTGGCTCGATTGAATGTTCCTTGCTCTGCTTAGCTTTTATAGGGCACTTTTTTCATGCTTGTTTCTTGATGCGATGTGTTGGGGCTGCGTGATTTTTTGGGCAGTTATGCACAAGCAGGGTTCGACATGAAGGATGTGTTTCTCCATATCAAATTGATGGAGCAGGCTTCGGGGGATGATCGTCCTGCGATTCTTATCCAAGAGGTATCGCAGGATGAGGTCCAGGGATCAGTTTTTAAGCTCACATTTGCCTGCAATTCATCAATCTCATGGCCAGCGATGTCGGGGGCCCTTGACAATGCCTCCATTTGCTGCAAGAAGATACAGATCTTTGAGAAGAAGGGGTTTACTCTAGGGATTGTGCTTCTGTTAGTACAAGCAGAGCAAGAAAGGATGTTCAAAACCCGAATCGAGAATGCCCTGAAGCTGGCCATGAAGAAGCATAGGCCCGCATCTGTGAAGTTGGCTTTTGGGCTATGTGGCTGTCAAGAAGAGAGCACAAACGGTAGAGAAGTGGGACAGGTTGAAGATGACATGGCCGAGCTGAATTGTCGAAATGGTAGTGAGAATCTGTATCCAAAGGTTCAGCTTCAGATGCCCCTGCCCACTTCGTCATTTGTCATTTCGGTTGATGAGTGGCAGACAATACAGTCGGGTGGGAATGAGATTGCGAAATGGCTTCTGAGCTCGGACAATCTTGAATTCATCGATCAGATTGGCCCAAGCTCTTTCAAGGGGGTTTATAAGGGCAGGAGAGTGGGGATTGAGAAGCTTAAGGGTTGTGATAAGGGGAACTCTTACGAGTTTGAGCTCAGAAAAGATCTTTTGGAACTAATGACTTGTGGGCATAAAAATGTTCTGCAATTTATTGGTGTCTGCATAGATGAAAGTCATGGGTTATGCGTTGTGACGAAGTTGATGGAAGGTGGATCTCTTCATGACTTGATGCTTAAAAGCAAAAAGCTTCAAATCAGGGAGATCGTTAGAATCGCAATCGATGTTGTGGAAGGAATTAAGTTTATGAATGAGCATGGGATCACGTATAGAGACCTCAATGCACACAGAATTTTGCTTGACCGTCATGGGAATGCCTGCTTGGGGGATATGGGCATTGTTGCTGCTTGTAAGAGTGTTGGTGAAGCAATGGAGTATGAAACCGATGGTTACCGGTGGCTGGCTCCTGAGGTTTGTATTCTGCTGCATTATACTGTTCTGTCCTGATTCTCACTTGAATAATGTGCTGTATACATTTTCCATTTTTACAAACACTATACTCATCAAGCACGGCCTTAGCTGTTAGGTTGGTGTTCTACCCAGATAAATCCCCTACACAACAGACATTGGATCAAGCCCAGTTTATATGTTGCTATTTCTTCAACGACACATGTTGATGCAAATCTCGACTAGCTTCGTTAGTCCACATGTAGATAGCTTGTGGCGTAGAACTGTCTGATATTTAACTTGATTATCTTTTTGCATGTGTACTAATGAAGTTTTTAGGTATCAATTGGAATATTTTCTTGGCAGCTGCAGTCATTTGATCACACATCGTTTGCCTTTGGATTGTCCGTTCTTCTTTGAACATACTAAATCTCATTACAAACTTTTTGGACATAAATTGTTTGACCTAAAGTCGACTATCGCTGGTTGGATTACCCTGTGGCCTGCTTTCCAGTTGTCATTTTACCATAGCACCTAAAATTCTTACTCTGCACCACCTGTTCATTCAATCTAGCATGTCTTTCGGGAGAAATATTCTATGCTTTATTTCACTCTTTTTTCCTTGTCGCCATTGTGAAAGTTATTCAGCCAGATTCCATGCACAGAGGCAGCGCTTTACAAGGTTGCTCATTCCATGCTTCCCAAAAGGGACCGTAGTCATTATTATGACATCATTCATTAAGCATGCCTTTGCCTTTCATTATTGCTTTTGCTTTTGCTTTTACTGGTGTATAATTGTCTACCATTACCTAAGCGAGTGTATGCCTTTCGATAAATCTCATCATCTACAGGCCATGACCCTAGAAGACGTTGCGGGGACTTGGCACCTGTGATTAGAACTAGGTCCCTCGGTGGAGCCCCCGGGGATGGCGCTTTTGTTCTCTTCCTAATGAGCTTCATTTTAGTGACCTTTTCGGCAGAGCCGTATTAGAGGGATCCAGCACTGATTATACCACATTGTCCATTATTAAGTCACAGTGCTCTAGATCGCTTCTTTCTATATGGTAGAATTAGTCCAATTTGTTAGATATGATTCAGCTCGTACCTGATTCTGGAGCCATGAAAGTTCAATAATTTTCTATACATTCTCTATCTAACTGATTGATTACAAGGATAGACAGTAGGAGCAGAACTACGGTAAAATAATAACCATCATCTCTGGAAGAAACAAGCTGCAAACCGCTTTTAGCGAGCTACAAAGTGGAGAAATGTTGAAAGTGCAAATCTATTTGATTAAATTATAAGAGATATGCAATGACTTTGGTTTTGGTTTTGACAGATAATTGCAGGCGATCCCGAAAGTGTGAGCGAGACATGGATGAGTAACGTTTATAGTTTTGGGATGGTAGTGTGGGAGATGGTGACTGGGGAGGCAGCTTATGCCGCTTATTCTCCAGTTCAAGCAGCGGTGGGGATCGCGGCTTGTGGACTCAGGCCAGATATTCCAAAGGACTGCCCGCAATTCCTGAGAAATCTGATGACGAAATGCTGGAATAATAGTCCTTCGAAACGCCCTCAGTTTTCTGAGATTCTCTCTCTTTTGTTGCACTACATCAACAGCGGCAACGACAACAGGTAACCCTTTCCTGTGCATCATGATTTCTTATTTTCAGGAACTAGTTGTGTCCGATGCACCCATGATCGCCGGGTGCTAATTACGCGCACAGTTGTAGATGCTCGAAACTTGCAATGAGGAATGGAAATAGCTCTTCAGTCTGTTGCTTTACCACCTTGTTATCCACTTTTTTGCTTCCCGCGAGGCCAAAAAGGAAAGAATCTTTCATCATCTTCCTGAATCACCATCGCATCCACTCCACCATGCAACTACACATCGACTGCGACTAAGATGCAAGTGATGAGGAATTACTTTATCCGATGCGCGGATCCGACCAGCGGGTCGCCCAGTCGACTTTCGGTCGATTCGCGAGAAAAAGAAGGGGAGCGAAAGAGATCAAAAGATGGGGAGCATGGGGGACGACAAGCTTCAAAGTGCGACGAGGACTAAACCCTCTTGCTGTTCGATCTGTGGGGTGCTCATGGGGTCCCCTCTTGTTCGTATGTCTCTCTAGGCGGGGAAAAGTCTTTAACGGCATGTTCCTTTCAAAGCCCTATCCCCGGTGTTCATATTAAGGATCGAGTGACTCCCTCTTTTCTCAGGACAGAGATCGCTCTGCTGAGCTACGAGCAGAGGGCTAAACATCGGAGGGCGTCCCCGCAGTCATTTTTCTTCCCGGGTAGTTCTGTCCTCCGATCCGGCAATCCGCGGGACCCCGGCCCCGTGTGCAATCTGGACCGTTAGATCGAAAAGGAAAAAGGGAATCTCGAGCCGGCAGATGATTCTGATCAATCGGTAACTCCGGCATGGAAGAGTAATAATCATAAACATTACGGCGTATGACGATAAATAACTGTTCGGGTTAGTTTGGGCGGGATCGTGGTGGCGGACACGCCGTGCTTCGAGAGCACTTAAAATTTTCTCCGATCAGGGCCCGGATGAGTGACGATGGGTTCCACCTGATCGAGGAGGGACTTCGTTTTTATGATGTTGGACCTGGCGTTATCGAGCCCATATAGAAGAAGCGAAAGCCCTCTGGATTCATCCTTTTGATGGGCCTATCGTGAACCTGCTTTAGAACCCTAGTTTGGCCCAACAAGAGTTTGCCATTTCCTTTCCTCTAGGACGAAGGTGTTCAGCTCCCTGTAGTGAGCCATGATTTCCATCTTAGCTCGGATCGAATTGCCCGCGACCGTCGTGAAATCGAAATTGCACGACCGCCGCCGGTGACTCTAGCAGAGCTGCCGCGATTTTCTGGCTTTTAATGATTCTTGCCTTGCATCTTGCATCCCGTCGATCCCAAGTCTTGAGATAGCTACGGTGTAAGGGATGAGCGTGATATGAAAATTTGAGAAGTGCGACTTGTTAATCCGAAAAGGGACTTGTCCAATGAGCTCACGGCTGGCATCGAGAGGCAAATTTTAATCGACTTACTCATGACGAGCTCTTTCTTGGTCAGTTGCCCGATCTTATGAGCTTTTCGAACTCTCAACCGTATTCATTTTGATTCCAAAATAACTTCAGAGTTTGGAACACAAGACGAGAGCCGCACATGCAATAGTACAGAGTTTAGCTGCGATTAGGTCAGATGCTCGATGATGGGCGGTTTTACAATCGTAATCGTCATGCTTTCCTTAATCAATTCCTTAATCCTCCTCGATTACTTTGTTCTGATCCGGTTGCTTTAGCATGGAAACTGGGGAAAGAAAGAATATGTGCTTTGCCAGAGCTGCTTTGATGGGGGGTAGCGGATGTGCCTGCTTTTTATCTCCTGCCTAGAAAGCCACTGCACTTGGAAGAATCCCCTCCGGCCAACCGGTGGGACTTTGAGTTCAAAGCATCTCTTCTTTGCTTAGGCCGCCGTCCATCGTAAATCGTACAAAGATGATTCCCGAGTTAGTGAAAACCCAATCATTAATTTTGCCAATCATATTGTGGGGTTCATACGATTAGTATTTTCGGATAAATTTGATATGCAAAAATTGCATTTGAAGTGATGACATCGCGTTCGTTGGGTCACGTTGTAAACCTCGATTAGTGATCGATTCTCGGGGGGAAGAAACGCTTGCATTTCAACCTCCGTGGATGGAAAGATTCTGCATTTATAAAGAATTGGCACGAGACGGATGATTCTCAAATTTCTCTCTTGAAATCGTTATAAATCTGCAAAATTGACTCGCCATGGTAGTCGAATGCACTTGCAAGTCTTCCTATGGCACTTCCATAACTTCCGAAGTTAATAATAACACCCCCCAAATAGGAACATAGAATGTATTCCATACTAATTATATAACATAATGCATCAAATTCAAATATGTTGTGTGATGATCATACCATAATTAATTTCATGTTTTGAAATCGATAGAATAACAACGATGAGTTCTTTTAAGGCTCCGTTTATTTAAAAAAATGAACTGTTTGAAAAATACTTTCTTAAAATTTATTGCTTTTTTCGTTTTTTATAATTAATTAATAGAATATGTTTTTATCACCGACAACAATTTATGTCTAAATAATTTCATAGACGACACGGATACTTTTATTTATTTATTTTTATAAGCGATGCATGCAATTATTATTAAAAAATATTTTCAAAATTATTCACTTTTGGCCTAGAATAGCTTGAATTGAAATGTTGTAAATGAAAAATTTCGTAACGGTTGTCGGGTCGAGACTTCCGTCTAGAAAGCCCCGACCCGATTTCAGCACGGACCTCCGACTGGGTCATTTCAATTCCAATTCACCACGTCACCGACCCTCCCGAGAAAAAGAAAAATCTTTCAGAGAAAGTCACGAAAGCAGAACCAACCCCTCCCTGTACATACAAATACAGCACAGCCACCACCTCCTCCGTCGTCTCTCTCTCTCTCTCACTTCTCGAAGATTCCATTCTTCTTCCGTCCTCCGTCCTCATCGGTACGTCTCTGCACTTGCCCCTCCCTCTCTCTATTAATCCTGCTCCTTCAATCACGATCAGTCGCTGCTTTGGTTCGCGTCGGTCGTCGAGGATCGAATCCGCCATGCTTAAGTTCAGCTCGACGGTAGGGCTGTGCTTCGCGGCGGTCCTGGCGCCGATCTTGCTCGGATTAGCTCTCGAGCGCGCCTGCGACCTTCGCTTCGATTCCGTGCGAGTTTTTGTGTCGTCAGAGTCGTGGTCATCGTCGTCGTTGTGGTCGTCGTCGTTGTTGTTGACGGTATGTATGGGGTTTTGTGGCCTGTTCAGCAGCTTACTGCACTTTATGCTTCCTAGAAAGAGAGCAGGCGAAGGAGCGTTTGTCGAAGGAGGAGGAGAGGAAGTCAACAACGGCGACGGCAGCGCTTCGTCGGGCGTCTCCTTCCTCAAGAAGAACCGCATCGGCTGCTTCGGGCCTCCCGAGCTGACGGCAACGGAGAACAGCAAGAGTAACGCCCGCCTGGGCATCGGGAATAGCAACAGCAACACCGGTAAAGACAGCAGCAGCACCGGCGAGGCGCCGATCATGGCTCTGGGAGACTCGATGCCGACGGATATCGACGAGGATCTGCACAGCCGGCAGCTCGCGGTTTATGGACGTGAGGCTATGCGGCGGCTCTTCGCCTCGAATGTCCTGGTATCGGGGATGCAAGGCCTCGGTGCCGAGATTGGTATGTCGTGAGCTGAACCGGATTGCCACTGTCCTTTTATAGCGTTTATGTGATTCTATTAAGTTCAGCATGTCGTAATCTTCTATTTAAGGCCGCATCCGGTAATTGAGATGCGTAGAGTTTTTGTCTCATCATGGGACCATTAGTTTCAGCGTTTTCGGTCATTGCCTTACTATTTTTGAAATACCTATATACTTGCATTATGCCCTCATTTTCCACCTCTTTCTTTTCTGGAGCATATTGGAATTTCTCGAGAATTAGGCCTATAAATTATTAATTGACCGTAACTTTCACCTCAAGATCACTGTGTCGTGGCTTGTCATTCTTTTAGTTGATGTTCAATTTGTCGTCCTCTCGCAGAGGCTTACATTCTGAGCAGGCTCGAGTGGGTAAGGTCCATAGAGAACTTCAAATTCAATTTGGCTATAGCAAGAGAAAAAAATGTGAACATGGTTCTGTATGAGAATAATCTAACTTGCTTCTTTTGAATTCTCATTTAGGTATCTTAATTGCAGCAGCTTTTGGTAATGTCGCCTACTAACCATGTTATCTTTGCCAGTACAGTATACCTCCATTTAACTGTGTGTTGAGTATTCTACAGATCAGTCATTCCATACCAGTCTTATTGCTTTTTAGAATTGCACGGTACTGCGATACGTATAGTTGAGCCGGACATTATTCTTGTTTCTTGACTTTGCTTTCACTCATGCAGCAAAGAATCTTGTTCTTGCTGGTGTCAAGTCAGTGACATTGCATGATGAAGGAGTGGTGGAACTGTGGGATTTGTCAGCCAATTTTCTTTTTTCAGAAAATGATGTTGGTAAGAACAGGGCACTTGCCTCAGTACAGAAATTGCAAGAGCTCAATAATGCAGTGGTTGTTACTACTCTTACAACAGAACTGACAAAAGAGCGTCTTTCTGACTTTCAGGTAATCTCCTTGTCTCTTTGGTCGAAATTTTTTCCTTAGAAAGATGTTACTTGGCCATTTGTTCGCTATTGGTTGCCATTTATTTTATCAAGCTGTCATGATGTTTGTCCATAGTGGCGTCTAATTATAAATTATGAAGGAGTATTGAAGTTCCTGGTTTCAGCAGTTCTTTGCAACCAATCCTAAACAAAAATGGAGGATGAGGACATTAGGCTATTGACAGTTGGTGCTTCTTTGTAGTCATACCAGACAAAAGAGTAGTTATATCCATTGTGCTAATATCGAAATCAGCTCCGTCGAAGTAAGAAGAGGTTATTTTTAGCCAATTTACTAGCACGAAATTGGTGGTTTCCTTGTCATCATTGAGGGGCTCTGAGTTTATGCAGAGCTTTATTAATTTATTAGGACAACTTAAGTGCAGCTAACGGGGTCATTGGTACAGCCTTAAATGAGTATAATTCTTAGCAGGAGCAGTGATAGCATCTTAAAGCAAAAAAAGCTAGTATCTCATTGTAACACTGCCACAAGCAGCTTTTATGATTCACTGGTACTAACTATCACTAACATCTGATGTACTGATGTTTAAGTGGGTTCACATATGTAACAACAACGCAAGCTTTATTCAACTGAGGTTGACTATATTAATTCTGTTAAACAATTGTGCTCGATCAAGCTCCAAGTGCTTTAGTTCTTTCCTTATCATCTCATACCCTGTCCTCATTTTCCTTTCATAGCCTTCTAAGCTACATCTCTATCTCCTGATCATTTCTGCTTAATAAAGCATCCAAAGTTCCTCCTCAAACATAACCAACCTATCTCGAATGATATTTAACACGACCAACCAATTCAAATGAGCTTTTTTCCTTTGATTCTCAATTGAGTTGCATACTATACAAATAAAGCTCTATCATTCTGTTCATAGAAGATAGGTAGAGACCATATTTTTTTTCTTTGGTCATATGTTAGCTGGAAGATTGGTGATTAAGCATCTCTTGTGTTGTAGCTTCTCTTTTCTCTCTAGAGACTTTTGGTCTTGAGAGATATTGATGTAAACTGATATAGATTCCAGGGCTACATTAATAATCTGTGCGGTTATAAGATAAATCTATTTTGGAACGTAATAGATGGAAGATTGGTGATACAAAACTAAGCATCTGTCATGTCGTATCTTCTTTATTCTCTTTAGTGGCCTTTGTCCTTGAGAAAGTTCAATAGAGCCTGAAATTGATACTAATCAAAATCTAGTCTCTGTAGTTTATACCAATAAATTGAGTGAGGTGTTTGGGGTTGTTTTGGAAAGTAGTATTTGCTATCAAAAGTCTACAACAGAGAGATTGATAAGGTTTTGAAAGTAGTCATTCAGAGTTTAAGAGTATTTAAAATTTTTAATTAAAAAAAATACACGTCTTTGTAACTTATCTTGTTTTAAGCTTCTAGCTGCTATCCTCTCTATATAATTGTTTTTCCATATTTTCATCAATTTTAGGGTACAAGAAAGCTTAGTGATGAAGAAATAAGTTCTTTTATAGATCATGTGCAAAACACTTGATTTATTAATCACTACAAAGCATTGAGAAATCTCTTGGTTGTATCTATGGTTACAACATACCATAGCACAACAAAACGCAAAAGCTATATGTATAGTTGCAAGGACCAAGATATGCAGCCATCCCAAACAGATAAGGATGTTTTAAGCTCTGATGTATTGCACCTCTGTTGTTGCATAACATATTTGCTCTGAATTTTGTGAAGGCATGGAAGTCTCTTGTAGATCGTAAGTTCTATTGCTAACTGACTGGCAAAGAAGTAAACTCCCGATAATATATCAAATAGTCTGTATTATTTGTTGCCAAGGACATGATATTTGTAGTCTTTGTAAAGATGCTCCCTAGTTTCTTGGGCGTTTGCTTTAGTTATTGAATTGAAGTAAAAAGGGACTTGGGAGTTAATGCACTTGTTCTATTAAATTTTGATGTCAGCTTGTTTCATGGTCATTACTTCATGTCAATTGGTGGTTAAAGGGTGGTAGGACATGTGATGCATGCTATGACATAGAGTGTGCAGGAAATTCTTTTTCCTTGCTTGTTCTTTTTATTGGGAGATGAACTTGATAGGGGAATCTAGTTTTATTGTGCCTTGATTTACATTTTGATGGTGTCTTCCCTTCCTAATTGAACTTCTAGTGAAAAACTCACTCCGTCAATGCAAGTGGGTACTTGGAATTGAAAAAATGAATTCTGTGCTATCTTTATGAGGACTCATGGATGTCAATCTAACTGGGCGACCTTGCTCAAGTTTGCTCTCAAACTTCACTTTATACAGATATGACCATTCATTATTGATCTATTTATTGGTGAAATAGATACATGAGTTTCCAGTTCAACATTATCCTTTTCTTAAACATTTGCTTAATTTCTATCTGCTTGTCTGATGAATTGATCTGACAATATCGAAATGTACTTAGGCACATTGCGCAGATTCAACAGAAGGGAAAGTTGTTTGAAATGCTGTATATAAATAGCTCAGCATATGTAGGACTGATGAGGCTTCCTTCAGACTTTTTGGAAATTTGTTGCTTTTTCTTTTTTTTTTGGGGGGGGGGGGATTAAATAGAATAGGGGGAATGGGAAACTGCAGCCTTCGCGTTATCTTTTTCTCTGGAGTCTAATGAGAGCATTGACTATATCATTTATTTTAAATTACTCCTCTACCTTTATTTATATGTAGAAGTTTAGATTTGTGCCTTTTATTCTCACTTTTTTCGAGATAAATCACTGCAAGAAAGTGCTATTCCTTGCTTCTTATCAAAGCAAAGTTTAGGGGAGTGACGATTCATACAAACCGACAATGCCTTGCTAAACATCTGATGATACTGAGTGAACAATTGTAGACTTTGAAAACAATAGCATGCAATATAAATGACAATATGTAATTGAAGAAACCTAATATGTCTGTTTTATCTTTGGGTGATGTAGGCTGTTGTATTTACAGATATTGATCTTCAGAGAGCCATAGAGTTCGATGATTATTGCCATACTCATCAACCTCCTATCTCTTTTATAAAAGCTGAAGTTAGAGGCCTTTTTGGCTCTGTGTTCTGTGATTTTGGACCAGAGTTCACAGTCTTTGATGTCGATGGAGAGGAACCACATACAGGCATAATTGCATCCATCAGCAATGACAATCCTGCTCTAGTGTCATGTGTAGATGATGAAAGGCTTGAATTTCAGGATGGTGACCTTGTTGTATTCTCTGAAGTTCATGGAATGACTGAACTGAATGATGGAAAGCCAAGGAAGATTAAGAGTGCTAGGCCTTATTCTTTTATTCTTGAGGAAGATACCACGAATTTTGGAGCTTATGAGAAAGGTGGCATTGTAACCCAGGTGAAACTGCCTAAAGTACTGAAGTTTAAGCCCCTGAAAGAAGCTATAAAAGATCCTGGGGATTTTCTTTTGAGTGACTTCTCCAAGTTTGATCGTCCTCCTCTTTTGCATTTGGCATTTCAAGCTCTTGATAAGTTTGTGTCAGAGTCTGGGCGGTACCCTGTTTCTGGTTCAGAAGAGGATGCTCAGAAGCTTATTTCTGTTGCCAATTCTTTAAATGAGAGCTTGGGAGATGGGAAATTGCAAGATATCAACCCGAAACTTCTGCAGCACTTTGCTTTTGGTTCTAAGGCAGTCTTAAATCCAATGGCTGCCATGTTTGGGGGAATTGTGGGTCAGGAGGTTGTAAAGGCATGCTCAGGGAAGTTCCATCCACTCTTCCAGGTAAAGTCTTCTCACTTGCTGCATGAATCTGTAAATTGAAATTTGAGCTATTGCTTCCTTTTGTGCTTAGTGTTTTTGAATGATCACATTTATGATCTTCATTCGGTTAAGGTAATTGAGATTTTATGCGTTCATCTCCCATCCATTGTCTGGGTTTAGGGGTTTGACATATTGCCTAAACACAGTCCATTGTCTGGAAGTCCATATTTATGGACTTTTCAGAGTTCTAACAATTTGATGGGTGTGTATTTTCCTTTTTAACACACAGACGGTTTTACTGCATTTGGCTATTGTCAAGATGCGGAAATTGACTACTCATTGCTGTGTTTGCTCTATTAACCTTTGCAGTTTTTCTACTTCGATTCGGTGGAGTCATTGCCTACAGAACCACTGGATCTTGATGATCTTAAACCTCGGAAGAGCCGTTGTGATGCGCAGGTTTCTGTGTTTGGGTCCAAGCTGCAAAGGAAAATGGAAGATGCTAAAGTATTTCTAGTAGGATCTGGTGCGTTGGGCTGTGAATTCCTAAAGAATATTGCCCTCATGGGCGTTTCATGTGGCAAGCATGGGAAGCTGACTGTCACTGATGATGATGTAATTGAGAAGAGCAATCTCAGTAGACAGTTCTTGTTTCGTGATTGGAATATTGGACAGGCCAAATCTACTGTTGCTGCTTCAGCTGCGATATCAATAAATCCTCGCCTCAATATTGAAGCTCTGCAGAATCGTGTTGGCCCAGAAACTGAGAATGTTTTCGATGACACTTTCTGGGAAAATCTGAGTGTTGTGATCAATGCACTAGACAATGTGAATGCTAGGCTTTATGTTGATCAGAAGTGCTTATATTTTCAAAAACCACTTCTTGAGTCTGGAACACTTGGTGCCAAATGCAACACTCAAATGGTTATTCCTCATCTTACAGAAAATTACGGTGCCTCAAGAGACCCTCCAGAGAAACAAGCGCCGATGTGCACTGTGCACTCTTTTCCACATAATATCGACCATTGTCTGACCTGGGCTAGATCTGAGTTTGAGGGTTTGCTTGAGAAGACTCCAGCTGAAGTAAATGCTTATTTGTCTAACCCAGTGGAGTATACCAAGGCCATGATCAATGCTGGCGATGCACAGGCGAGGGACACTTTGGAACGTGTACTTGAGTGCCTTGACAAGGAGCGATGCGTGACATTTGAGGATTGCATCTCCTGGGCTCGTCTGAAGTACTTTTTTTTTTTTTCACGTTCATCATGATTGTTTTTTAGACCATATCTAGAAATCTTACATTAGGTTGGCGACTGACCCGTTGCTTCTTCTGTACCACCAGGTTTGAAGATTATTTCACTAATCGTGTGAAGCAGCTGATATACACATTCCCTGAAAATGCTTTAACCAGCACTGGAGCTTCCTTCTGGTCTGCACCTAAGCGTTTCCCTCGTCCACTTGAGTTCTCGGTCTCTGATCCTGGGCACCTTCATTTTGTTATGGCGGCATCAATATTGAGAGCAGAGACCTTTGGGATCCCGGTTCCTGACTGGGCTAAAAATCCTAAGGAAATGGCCGAAGCTGTCGACAAAGTCGTAGTTCCAGGATTTCAGCCAAAGGAAAATGCAAATATCGTGACGGATGAGAAGGCGACCAGTCTCTCTACGGAATCTATTGACGATGTGGCGGTTATTAATGACCTTGTTACGAGATTAGAACGCCACCGCGCCAACCTTCCTCCAGGCTTTAGAATGAAACCCATACAGTTTGAGAAGGTGCATCGGAATTACTCTTTTCATACGCGTGCTGTTCTATTTGGCTGTACTCCTATTCTTAAAATGGTTCTATGAATTCGATGATTACTTTCATATGTTAACTTTCCTTTTTGTCAAAGCCCTTGATCAATATCACAACCTTCTGTCGTGTACAGGATGATGATACGAACTATCACATGGACCTGATAGCGGCATTAGCCAACATGAGGGCTAGGAACTACAGCATTCCAGAAGTGGACAAGCTTAAAGCCAAGTTTATTGCTGGACGAATCATCCCAGCCATTGCAACCTCCACCGCGATGGCCACTGGACTTGTCTGCCTGGAGCTGTACAAGGTTCTCGATGGAGGGCACAAGTTGGAGGACTACCGCAACACCTTTGCTAACTTGGCACTTCCACTATTCTCCATGGCTGAGCCAGTCCCACCCAAAGCTGTGAAACACCGTGACATGACCTGGACTGTTTGGGATAGGTGGATCGTTGAGAACAACCCGACTTTAAGGGAGCTTATGCAGTGGCTTCAAGATAGGGGCCTAAATGCCTATAGCATTTCTTGCGGAAGTTGCTTGCTGTACAATAGTATGTTCCCCAGGCACCAGGAGCGAATGGACAGGAAAGTCGTGGATCTGGCTAAAGAAGTAGCAAAGCTGGAGATCCCCCCATACCGTCGCCACTTGGATGTCGTAGTGGCCTGCGAGGATGACGAGGGCAATGACATTGATATTCCTCAAATATCGATTTACTTCCGTTAGGCGTTGTTCTATGCTCTCCATGTCTTAGGGCGGTCCAATGGCGGCTTTGACTTGCTTAATTTTTCTCGCTGAGTATACTAGGTGTACCCCAAAATATTTTAGGGCGAGACAAGGGTAGGTCACACACATTCTATACTGATATGAACTATTTGAGTACATTGTTGATGTTTGCGTCATTTGCCAGCTCCGACGCTTGCTGTTTTTCAGTCGTATTTTCCCCCGTTGACCAGGATGTCAACCGATCTCCGAAGACTTAGGGATGTGATAATCAGAGTATGCCCGATGCTACATGCTCAATGACCAGCTTAAATCTGGTCTCGAAGGGCGGTATTTCAGAAGCTGCATGTCCCGGTGCGCGCTATTTGCTCAGTACGATTTGTGAAATGCTTAGTAGCAGTAAAGAGGCGAGGCTGAAGACGACCGGCCGATGCTTAGAGAGGCAGGTGTAGATTTGATGGATTTTCCACGGGGCGAAACTACGGTGCTGTTGCAAGAGACCACATTTATTCGTCCATGAAGCTTATGAAGTGCTGCAAATGCTTGCTCCGGGAAAGCATCTCCTAAAAGAGCGACCTCGTGCGGAGAAGTGATGGAAATGGAATCCTGGTAATGGAATGCGATGCTTTCGGGTTGCATCATGGGATATGGACCCGAGTCTCCTTCCAGGTTCCCACCGAGGAGAGCATGTGGCTTTCGAGTCTTTCAAATCCTCCTCCACCGCTTTGGGCTCCCCCTCTCCTCCCTCCTTCGGTACTGAGCATGTGGCCCTTTTCAGACTCCACTCGCTCTGTTGTCTTCCTCAGTCTTTTGAAGGCTTTCGCTTTACTTTTGCATGACCTCACACATGCCGGACTGTCAAAGAAAGGAAGGAAAGCAAAACATCCCTCGACAGTAGTAATTAGCGGTCCCCCCACCACTCGATTTCCATCGCGAGAGGGATGTTCTTCCTGTCCTAGGAACCTCGGGCCAAGCTGTACGTGTGGATGAAGCTGCGAGGTAAGTAGGTCTCGTTACGGAGATGAGGTAGGGCCACTTACGTGGAAGCCGTCTTCCTCTCCTCCACCATAATTTATCGGACACTACTGGTTAATAACTAAGGGACAAAATCGTTAATCTGTGAAGATATATAGATCCATGAATCATTTAAGTTTTTAAAAATTGAATTGCTGCTCGTTTTGGTTGTCGGGCGTGTCGCTGCACAAATTTTTCAGGACCATTGCATTTATTCCTTAACCAAGTCTTGTTACGTAATGATTATTTCAAACAAGAATGGGAATAGATCATTTCAAGATGGGAAAAATACTATTAAAAACTTCAAACATGCTCTTTATGACATATTTATCATCATTTTTTGTGTGATATTAAAAATCCTAAACTATACATTCTACGACTCATTTACTTCAATTTTTTTTTATTGTGACACAAAAAACTCCGAACTTATCTCATCATGATACATTTACCTTAATTTTTTTTGCAACATTAAAAGTCATGAACTTGTATCTTTTTGATACATTTACCTTAAAAAAATTTTTCTTCTACTTGTATATATTTTTTTTGGTATCTACTTTGGTCGGTGAGTTGAGGCCGACAAAGGTGTCTTGGCCTAGCTTGCCGGCTTAAATGGGTTGTCCATATAAAAAAGAAGAAGAGGAAAACAAGAAGAAATAAATTTCGAGGTAAATGCGACACAAAAGTACAAGTTTAGATTTTTGAGTATAAAGGAATTTGGGGCAAATGCGTCACAATGAGACAAGTTTCGGATTTTTGGTATTGCAATGAAAACCATAGGTCAAATGTATGACAAAGCGTATAGCTTATAATTTTTTGTGATATTTTCTTGTTTCAAGACTAATCTCCACCTTCGAAAATGGGACTGCCAATTCTGTTGCCAGAAGGACACATCCCCGATCGTGGCAGCAGTCATAAGTAACCGAGGCAGTACACATCTCGCGGTAAAAAGACATTTAACCAGGTCGTTAAAGTTAAAATTAAAATAAAATGGGGACGGGTTAAAATTAACATCCGATTATGCAGCGGATAAATAAAAGAATAAATAACATCCGATTTTTCATAAATAAAAGGATAAAAAAGAAGAAGGGGGAAAAAGCAATTTAACCCCATCCTTCCTCTCTCAACTACCTTAACCAACCTTCGCCCTCTCCCTTTCTCTCCATCCAAAATCTGCACCATTCTCTCTCTCTCTCTCTCTTCCACCATTCCTCCTCCGCATGCCTTCGCTTGAAGCAACCAAACTCGATCAATCCCTCCGCCTTCACGAACGGCAAAGACACAACACCCACATGCATTCCTCTCCCTCTCCAACCATCGCCATTTTCATCTAAGCTCCCACCTCCGGAACCCTCCATCTGACTTTCTTTCCCCGGAAAGCGGAACAAGGGTAGGAAAAATTCTGCCTCCGCCCTCAATGTGGCGGCCGTGGGCCAAATCGACGGTCAAAGCTCGCGGCCCCCCGTCCTCTCCGTCGTCGTCGTCGTCCTCCTCCGGCGGCATTTTCTCATGCACCACCTTCAAGGACGTCCAAGCCCTCTGCGCCGAACCCTCCTCCTCCCCTTTCCTTTCCCCCCGGCGTCGCCCCATCCTCCTCCGTCCCACATTCGCCTCCACCTCTTCTCTCCTACGCTCCGCCTCCGTCCCCCTCCCCGAACCGGAACCGGAACCGGAACCCGATCCCGTCAAAGCGCAGCCCGCCCAGCCCAGCCCGCCCGTCCCGATCCCTGGGGCCGACGACAACCTCATTGTCGTCTACTTCACGAGCCTGCGCGTGGTGAGGTCGACCTTCGAGGACTGCAAGGCCGTCCGGTCGGTCCTCCGCGGCTTCCGCGTGAGGATGGACGAGCGGGACCTCTCGATGGACTCCAGCTTCCTGGCGGAGCTCCAGGCGGTCCTCGGCGGCGGCGGCGGCCAGCGGGGGAAGCTGGCGCTTCCGCGGGTGTTCATCGGCGGCCGGTACGTCGGCGGCGCCAAGGAGATACTGCAGCTGCACGAGATCGGGGAGCTGAAGAAGCTGGTGGAGGGCGTTCCGGCGGCGGAGCCCGGCGTCTGCGACGCCTGCGGCGGCTACCGGTTCGTCCTGTGCGGCGAGTGCGACGGCAGCCACAAGCTCTACACCGAGAAAAGCGGATTCCGGAGCTGCTCGGGCTGCAACGAGAATGGCCTCGTCAAGTGCCCGTCTTGTACATCAGCCCCGCTCTAATTATCCACAGTCATTCTGCCGAATCAAATCAATCACGCCCTCACAAACGAACACTACGTGAAATGTGATTGCTTATCTTAATAATACAATCATGCCTCGCTCATTGTAAGTTCCTCTTCGTCTGGACCCTCTTCCTAGTTTTGATTCTCTTTTAGCTTTTCTAATTTTGTTGGAATTTTTCCCTTTTCTTTTTCCTCCCCCCTTTTTTACCCCTCTTAATGCATGGGGAAACAAGCATAGGGCCCAATAGTAACTGGGAAGCATAAGCATAGGAGTACCCATTACCAGGTGGAGGGGGATGGTGGGATGAACAAAAGTCAAGCTGACTTTTTGACCATTTTGGTTTAGTGCCTGTTCCTTTTCTTATCGTTATGTATGGAAAAGTAGTGACAAACTGTGACAGGGAAGAGGGTAGGACTACAACATGCCATGTTCTTCGTACCACATGGCCTTGTAACATATGTAATGGCGATTTGGAGTTGTAAGATTTCCCAGGGCTGTGAAGTTTTCTGTGGCGCGCTCATGATAAATGGACATCTTTTAATCTTTCCTTCTTCTTTTTTCAGTCAGTCGAATGTAGATGCACCTTCGAATTCATCGGCATAAAATCGACGGTGCCCTGTAAACCGAGTTGGTCTAACTGGGATAGCCGTTTCCGGAGTTGATGAGTCGAAAATTACTCCGGTTTTGCAGATTCGGGTGACGGCTCTTTGATGAAGGAGACTTTGTTGCTTGATGTGTTAGATAGGTTTGTGAAAGAGTAAATATAACAAATCAGACTAGATGGGTTGGGTGGGATCAGCATCAAATGGCTGGGATCTATGTGAACATGTCACCTAAAAGTGTAGGAGCCATCACTTGCATTCTTTGATCTAATCTTCTTCTTTCTTCTGATCGTGAGTAGAAAATCAACGGAGGGGCATAAGCACGTCAACATTAAATGGAAGAAGATAGATACATTGATGGGGAGAGCTCAACCGACTATAAATATGTCATCTCACCAATGATGATGGCGTCGATAGGTTTCCTAAATGGAAAGGGCCTATGCAGCCGAACTTAGCATTTGACCTACCTTGCATTCACTACCTTCAATTGCGACTCCATCAAGAACGCCTTGGCGAAATGCCAAGCTGGCTACTTTGAATCAAACCATGGGACGAATGATGTATTTCTATGTTTTGTTATCTCAAAGAAGATCATACTTCATCGAACAACTGCCATAACTCATTCTTGTGTCGATCTACAAAATCCTTCCTAGTCGCTCGGCACAGCACTCGCTGCCCTGTCCTTTAGTTTTTGCCACCGGTACGACACGGCCACAATCTTGTTGGCCATGGAACGTCGCTGTCGCTGTGCATTAACCGTGTCCTTCCCTCCCCATATTCATCTGAATTATTGGGGCTTCATCGAAAATGATCGAGCCATTTGACCTTGGCTTAATCATCATTGACGATCCTAGATGAAGCCAAAGAGGTGTTGGGAGTCGGTTCAGCTATTTGAACTCGGCTTTGTCATCGTCGACAAAAGCAGATGGAGGTAGAAAGATAAGGGAGCCGAGAGAGAGAGAGAGAGAGAGAGAGAGAGAGCCCGTGCGCCTAACGAGAGAAGCACGGATAATAAGTGGTTGGCTATGCCATCAGAACCAACATAACCTCCGAGGGAACATTTTAACAGAGCACGCGAGAAACATGTTCTCCATAAGTCTATTCGTGCAAATTTATTTGGTAGGCGCCAAAGTCTTTTGACAAGGGTCTTCCGGCTCGCTGCAGTAATGAACATGGCATAAGCTCTTCATCTGGGTTAACCCTCCTCACGGTTACAACCAATGCCTCCGACCAGTAACAAACAAACTAATGTTTGCATGAAGGAATGTATGAATCCACGTCGGGCACTCAATTAGCCCCAAGCAAAAGTTGGCCCAGCCTAAAAATGCCGTGTACATATCACATGACGGTGATAGACAAGCCGAGAATGCGAGGGTATGGCATTTTAAGCTTTCCTCCCATAAATGTAGAGTCTTACCTTTCTTGCCACTTACCATGGATGCATCGGAAACCATTAAGTATCAGCAAGGTCAGACCAAACCATGCAGTACAGCATCCTGTATCAGTGATATCTCGCTCAAACATTCCAACATGATCGTTCTGGGTTCAGCTGCTATGCTGTTACTGCAACGGAATCGAGTGAAATGATTTTTTCATGGAAAGTCACAGAATTTTGAGACTATAGTTATGTTTATATACAAGAAATGAAAGAGGCAATCCTCTATCTAAAAGAAAGAACATGTATCGAAAAAAGATGTACTATTTAAAATGAGAAAATTAATCTTATGAATGATCAAAGTCACAGTCATGTTCCATTTCTCATTGAGTTGATTCTTGATCTGTGCCAATGGGACCATCATCTGCAGGTGTTGACATTTGCACAGCACTCTATCCAGCAGGCCTTCAGATTTGCCATTCCTTTTCTTTCTGCTCATTCTTCTATACCTTCTCACGGACATGGCACTTTTGCAGCTTCAAGTTGAGTGAATCACGATACCAGTGTCTCTATCCATTTTCTCGTCCCTGAGGGACCTTCGGTACAGAATTCAACAACTGAAGTCTACTTACTGACAGCTCTCGCAACAAATCAGTCATTTCTTTTGTTCAGTTACCCTGCCTTGTGCTCGATGATAGAGGTCAAGCGTCTCCAGATGGTTTGGATCCAGGCAGAGACCTGCCTCACAGTCCTGGAGAGCAGAGCTGAAATCTCCTATTGACTCAAAAAATGCTGCTCGAAGATGAAGCATTTGCAAGTCGGGCTTGAATGCTATGGCTCTAGTAAGCTCTTCAACAGCTTCCACTTCTTTCTGGTCATCCATTAGTACTGGTATAACAGACATTATGAGAACAGGAAAAAGTTCAGAGCATTATTGAAAGTATGTGAAAGTAAGCACATGTCAGAAATGAATCGAAATAGTGGGATAACAACATAGAGGCGCCATAGAGTGTTTAATTACATCCATCAATTGCATAGCAATCTCTCTCTCTCTCTCACATAATTTTTTTTAAAGCAAACTGATTGGAATATAAGCGTAGCAACGTCTCTCTCTCTCTCTCTCACCCCCCCCCCCCCTCCCCCCCCAAAAAAAAAACCCAAACCAAAGAAAAAAAGTACCCTTTCATTTGCCCTTCGCTGAATTCTTCATTGTGACATATCACACAGAAGACAGATCTTCTTTAACTAAATCCACGATGAAGTGGCCAAGAACTCCACTCATCAGTAACATTTGGCAACAAATTACGCATAATGAATATCTTTAAGTAAAGATCCATAGTGAGTACTGGCGGTGGACTAAATATGAAAATAAGACTCATGCTCTCATCAGTTCATTATAAGAGCATAGTCAGTATGACGGCAGACATGTAAGTACATTGAAACAAATTACTCAAGTAGGTGAGACCCAATCTATCAGACAGAAAGTAGACTATGCCTTTCCATTAGAGTAAACAACACATTTAAAGAAAAACATTCAAGGCGATGGAAGATACCTGCTGCCCTGTATCTGTACGGATAGGTCCTCAGAGGATCCAACCGGGTAGCCATATTCAGATCATGCTGCGCCATGTCGCGGTCACAATATTCTGACCGTTTCTCATATGCTGATGCTTTATAGTGCGCCTTGTCTATAAGCTGGGTCATTTCATCATAAGCAGCTTTCCTTTGACTTTTCAGATGATATAAACGTGCCAACCCTTGATGAGCTCTTGTATGCCTAATGTCAAGAGCATTTGTGTAGCAGGTGGCAGCCAAATCAAGCTTGCCACAATCCACATAAATACTTGCTAAATTGTTTAATGCCTGCAATACATTCCAGCTAAACAATCAAAAATGTTTTTAAAGTAACATAGATAAGGGTGAGACTGAAGTACTCATAACACTCACTTGTCCCTTCCTCAGACCATCTGAAGGACATCTAAGAGCTTCCTCCAGAAGTCGGATAACATAAGAAGAAGCTTCTGAATCCAAGCTCGTATCTGCCAGGACATAAGCTTTAAGGAAGAAAGCTTCAAATGATCTTTGAATAGCAATAGACTTCTCTGCCCTTGAGAGAGCTTCTTCACGATTGCCTGTGTCATATAATATCCATCCTTCATATACCAATCTTTCATGCTCAGAGCTAGAATTATTCCGAGCCAATCTCAAGCTCCTCATTGCAGCCTTTTGACTGTTCAACCTGCAATAATTACAAAAGCAGTGAATCCTACATCCCTCCAGCTTCTATATGAGCATTAAACAACAGCATGAAGTATGATGGTGCCCGCCAGATGTTTCTTTTTCCATAATTCTATAGGTCACGGGCACTAGCAGCTAAAAGAGGACACTTGGCCTTAAATTGACAAAAATGAAAGATGAAAAACATGCAACACCCGGGTTTCAACTTGTTGAATTGCATAGAAGGTCACTCTGGAGAGGAATGTCATTTTCCTAATGGGGAGTATGAAGCTCAACAGAAATCATTGCGCAAATTCAAAGGCTAGGCCTTCTTACTCAAAGTTCATTAACACTCATGATAATAATATGTAGCTTTAAAGGAAGTGAAAAAGAATAGATATGTACCGCAAGAGGAGAAGGGATTGCCGAAACCAGAGGAGACTCCTTTTAGGTTCAAGATCTAGCATCTGATGTATGACAGCCAAAGAGCCTATGTCATCGACAGAAGACCACCGGTCATAAAGTTGCATCCAGCATTCGGCCTCACTTGTTTGCCGAACCTGATGGCTGAGTAACTCTACCAATTGGCCTCCACTGACCTTTGCGTTGAACATCTTGTATTTAGGTTCCAGAGTTAGAAGAGCCCTAACATCTCTCATTGCGCTTCCGTAATCTTCAAGGGCAATGTAGAACCAAGCACGTAACTCAAGGCAGTCAGGTAAGAACCTAAACCCGATAATTTTGTCAATCTCTAACACGGCTGCTTTAATTTGCTTTTCCTCCACCTTTACTAGAGCTCTGTACTTATATGGAAATGAGAGCGTAGGGTCCAGTCCAGTTGCACTTATCACATCCAACAATTTCTCCCTCCCCATACCATATAGAGATCGTTCCTGATACATCCAACCAACCATTGTGTTTTCGGAGATGAGAGAGTCAATCATCTTAAAAGCTGGATATTGTTGACCTTGCTTATACTTTGCTCTCGCAATTCCAGCTATTGAATAAACATGATCGTACTCAGACGCTGCCTCAAAATAACGCTCCGCAACACTATAAATTTTTCTCTCGAGCATCACACAACCCAGTTGGTGCAGTGAAAGTGCCTTCTGCCACCTTTCAGTGGAACACTCTTTTAGCCTCTCCAGTAGCATCACAGTGATGTTAGATACCAGGCTCTCCTCCATCGCCACTTGGCTCAAGAAGTAGTACAGCAAGAATGAAGCATGTCCTGCTTGGGACAGTCTCTCTTGACCCTCGGAGCTACATAAAATCTTCATCACACCTGGGTTATGTAGTGACCTTGGGAGCTCACTAAGCAACACCTGCAAACAAGATGCTACTAGGAGGTAGGAGGTCTCCTCTAAACCATACTCGATGAGAATCAAGGCATCATTGATGTTGCCAACAATTGAAGCTAGATAAGCATCACATGCCAATTTCATCTCCTCGCAACAGAATTTATTTGAAAATGAAAGTAGCTCCAAAACAATCTCAGGACTAAACGTCTCCAACCTTTTAGTCCTGCTATATATTTCGACAGCCCGCATTCCCTCAGCAGAGATCCCGTTGAGAGAGAAATTAATCTTTGCCTCTTTAGATTCTGCAAAGTTACCATATAACATGACCGTGAATGGAGGGGATAAAGCTGCAATTTTACTCCTAACACAGTGGACCTCCTCATGACCAATACAAAAGAGAACATCTTCCTCCTCTTCCTCTACGCTAAAGGTCTCATCCCCGTCAAGCGCACGCACATTGTTCAGGGCATTCATTTTTTCGTAATATTGACAAGAGCAGACTGAGTTAGAACCACAACCACAAATCAAATTAGACTCTGGACTTTCGGACACCCTATCCCCATCGTTCAACGGATGAAAACCTACCAGCTCATCCTCTCTCCTCTCGAACCGCAACCATGCATCAAGCACAACCTTGGCGTGCACATCGGCCGCGCCTAGCCGCGCCGCCCTCAGGCATCTCCGGAGCAACTTCGTGTCGCCAAGGCCCCGCAGCATCGAGTACTGCTCGACGCACAGCAATGTTCTATCCGACGGAGAGCATTTCTCGAGCCGGCGATACACATCGGCCAAGGCCTCAACGAAATTAATCGGCTTAAGGCAGGGCTCGATCGGGGGCTCGATGAGGTCAACCGTGGGGAGTCCATAGGCGAGAAGAAGAGATTGAGCCAACGAAGCAGACTGAGCCGGCTTCGGCTTCGACCCAATGAACTTGAGGAAGTGCCCGTTCAGCTTGCTGCCTCCTCCGGCGGCGGCGTCGCCGGAGTTGCTGGAGTAAGCGGGTTCAGGAGGGTTTATGGCGTGGACTTGAGTGCTCTTGAACCGATCGACGAGATTAGCGAAACGCATTTCCACCGACGGGAAACGGTCTCGACCCGAGAGACCCAGATTCGAGTGACGCCGAGCCCAATAAAGTCTCAGCGGAAGCTCCGGATCAGCAGGGGGAGCGAGCTCGAAGAGCTCATTCGCCCGAGAGCTGCAGAGGGGGCGGCGGCGGAGACCACCGGTCGCGAGGCAGCGAGGAGGAGAGGGCGTCACGCGGCGGATCAGAGGGCGAAGTCTGCAAGAAATTAGTCGCAGCACTTCGCTCTCTCCCTCCCTCTCCCTCTCTCACTTCCTCCTGTCCCGTTGCTGTCTGAAAGTGGCGAATGGGAGTGGAGATCATAGAGAGAGAAGACGATGAAATCGATGATTAGTTCGCTAACTCCTCCGGTTCGGTTCGATGGATTCGGTCGGATCGAACCGCACCCACTCAAACACTGCCACCTCAGCCCACTCATGCAAGATGTGGGGCCCCCCGGTCTCCTCCCATTATTTTTAGTTAGTCAACAACTGCTCACAGATGAAAAAATAAAAACAACTGCTCATCTTTATTTATATAATACACAATTTTTTCTTCCTTCTCTTCTGGGAAGACTTATAAAATATCTTGGCATCGAGAATTAATTAAAACATTAGTGCCGATGAGAAGCGATTAGTTGGCTGTAATCTCATCCCTTGAATTTTTATCATATTTTTTAGCGGTCTCGAATATTATCTGATTTGGTATTTTAGAAATACACGAAGCGTCGATTTTCAAATTGCTCAATATCTAAGTCCTCAAATTGCCCTCTCAAGAAGGCTTGATCAATTGCTTGCAAAAGTTTTCGTTCATGTTTGTGGTATGCAGCAAATTTGGTTATCTATATCACAATAGCATCGATACCTTTTAGTAGAAAAGTGCTTCTTAAATCTCTCCTCTTTATAGATAATAAAGATTAGCGAAATAAATTGTAGATAAAACATTAGCTCTCTTTAGATTTTATTTTATGTGGTTATACTTATTCCTCATTAACCTCTTCTCCTCTCCAAAACTGTTTTTCGGATGGTCCATTCTTTTTTTTTTCCTATTCAACAAAATAAACATATTACTATTGTAATTATGAGTTAATGGCCTAACAAAAGAGTGAACAACATAACTCATGACATCGAGACACGTCTCTTCAGTTCATATGCAGCGATTTTTGTCGTCTTTAAACGACACGTGTCTTCAATTTAATTATTTACATAAGTTTCTTTGTCTTTAGAAAGATTTGTCTATTGAACTCATATGTGTTGAATCTTGAGAGATGCGGTTTGTAAATCTACATAGCACCGTCGATAAGAACCAACGGATTCCGCAATCCGTACCTCACCTCCCGCTCAATTCAGTTACAATTTCTCGACAGTTGAACAATCTACAAATTGATTCGTAACGCGATCGTCTCTACCGGTTCATAAAATTCCCGCAAAACCTATTCATCCTCGGTCTTAATCCTTACCAAATTTGCTATGGCCTCCTCGGAGAACGTTGCCGGCCACGACAAGCGGTACCATATTGGAAACAAAAACCAGCTTTTTTCACCAAACTGGACTTTGTCGTTCAAGTACAAAGGACACGGGATCGGAGGAATGGAAGCGCCGTGCCTCAACAAATCCTCGAAAACCTCGCGAAGATCGACGTTGGCAAAAGAGACGGTCGCCCGCCCAACCGATCCGACACGTCGGATCGCACGCTTCGATCATGGGGACGAATCGTGCGGTTTAGGTGTCCTAATCGTTTTGCGGGACCCACCGGACGATCTGGCGGAAGACAATAGGACAGCTCAAAGACTTGTTTATGAAATTCGCAAGTTGGCATCGTTGGCGATGCGCATGTTAAAATCTGGCGCACACGATAAGCTTCTCCCTTTTTCTTTTTTCTTTTTTTGCTTGGTGCTCCCTTCACCGGCTCCAGAGAAGAAGCACATGATAGGACGTGGCACAATAATTATCCAAATTTTAAAAAAAAATCCCATAAAATAAAAATGAAATTTATGCATAATGGAACTCGGGAATTTTTATTAAGATTAATGTCACGAAAAATCTCAAATTATTCCCAACATGACGCAATCATCCTTAAGCTTCCCCGTTGCGATGCGAATACTCATAACTTTTCTTTGCGTTGCAAGAGAACGTGAATATATGTCGAAAAAGTTTGCATTATTCGTTCCGCGGTCGGCAAATTTATGGCTTTTAATAATTCAACAAAAAAAAAAATTCAGGACATCTGTATCGCATTTGGCATAACTTTTTTGGGGGAGGGGTTTCTGTGGTATTTGCCCTATTTATTTTCCTCTCGAATTATTTACAACTTGCAAAGGCAGGTGAGGGACAAAGGCCTGCAATCACGTGTCCATAGGGGCCAACATGAGAATTTAATTCTCTTGAGGACACCGTGTTAGGTACAATTGATTTCAGCAATCAATTTCAAGAATATGCCTACATAAATTAGGGGACACGTACAATCAGCATGTTAGTGAAGTTGGGATGGGAATACGGAAAAATGATCGAGTATAAAATGTTTAGGGAAAAAGAATCCATCAGCCCATGAAGTAGTATATCGAAAATACTCAAAGCCAATAAGAGGTAGAAGTTGAATGGGGCTAAAGCACTTTGAAAATGCTCGACTTTCGCTCAAGAACATTATGAGATTGTGTTACCAAACATCTTAACTTTGATAAATGAGTCTTTTGAAGGCCCAATACCATGTGGAAAATGCTCTCCCAAATGCACCCCAAAGAGGATTAACGACGAGGAACATTTGATTGTGCAGATCGTGTCAGTCAAAAGATTCAACTGCGTTGAGGGTGTTTCCATTGGGCTCTTCCTAGGACAAATTGATCAAAGGGAAGTGGGCCTGACTCGCCGGTATTCAAGTTGGATTCCTCTTCCACTTTAGGGCCCATGGAAATTGGGCCCAGAGCTCCTCAGACTCTCCCTATTCTTTCCTTTCTCACTTAACAAATCAAAATCTATCTTCCATATGATAATAGTAACTTTTACATTTTCAACATCACCGCTATACAAAAGATTAAGACTGAGGGTGTAGTGTGGATTAGTATTCTTGGAATAAGAAATTGTAATCAAAGAAGTAAAAGCGATTAAGCTCAAGCCGTCGAGCCAATAATCCTGGACATCAATCGGATATTCGAGAATAAATAATAGGATATCATTCTACTAGGGCCAACGGATAGTTGAATGGTTAAATCATCGTGTTGGACAACCACCTGTAATAGTATTTCCCCATGTGGTGTAGTCCTAAGTCTTGTAAATGTGTATGCTTCCTGCTAATCTGACTCTGTTCACGGAAATAAATTCCCGCTCAAGATGGCCACGTTTTGTTGTAAAGTATTTCTAGGTTACATGTCAAGTAATTTCGACGGGAAGAAACTTTTGTCGACATGTATTATCAATACTCTTAAAGTTAAACATCTCTGTCAAGCGTGTTCAATAAATCAGAAGACAACTCGTCAACGATTTACGACTCAACAAACCCTAATAATTAAAAAAAAGAAGAAGTGGGGCTACGGCCACCGGCAAGATGGTGGCGATGGCGTAAAGAGGACAAACATGCTCATTCTGGAATAATGTTTTCTTGATCCGCATTAATATCGTTCACGTCTTCTCATGAAACAATTGATTATTGGGGTTTTGGGGGGCATATAATATATATGAAGAAAAGGTCGATACAGATCCGAATAATCAATCAATTCTTACTGGCGTGTAGTAGGAAAACATGGAAATCGATTGCTGTGGAGTTGACCTTACGTTGGAAATCCTGCAAAGCTTTTTCCAAGTCTCCACGAGAATCAAACAAAAACATCAAAAAGGGTTATTTTAATGCTCACATGCAAGACTAGGCAAAACCCTAAGAAGCAACTCCCCATCTCATCTCGAATCTCGTCTCTGCACAAATCACTAATCAATTTGTCTTAATCAAATCCACTGTTCCCACCATATTCTAGCCCGACATATGTGTCATTATTAATTAATAAGTTTTGTTTGTTCATTGACATATTTTTTTTTTGTTGCCCTAGACCTTTTCAATAGGGCCCCGCTCGTTTTCTCTAGGGAGGAACAGCAACCGCTTGTCCTTAACCATGGAAAAGGAACATCATAACCCTTTTAAGTTTGACCATCAGATTAATCAAGTTGTTAATCAGTATGAGTCCCAATGAGCTCGAACGCATGGCACCAAATTATCAGTTTTCTTGAGGAAAGTATGAAGAAATTCCATGACAATTCGTAGTCAGCCTCCTTTAGGGTTTCTCTCTAAATCAATGACTTCATACTTGGGTTGAATCTGGCTCTACGTTCCACGATCTTATGCAGTGACATCGGAGGCAACATTTGTCAGAGAAAAATACTAACAAGTGTCATGGGATACTCATTAACATTTACCATAAATAAGAGAATCTAGAAGGAAATTTTGCTCGGGGCAAAATCTAACGCGTGAGAGAATCTCACCAGGGACATTTAAGTATAATAATAATAAAAATTGGCTCTGAATAGTCAAATTCCAAAGAGAAGTGATGTGATCATAGAGTGGCCATGGCCATGTTGCAAAATTAGTTAATTGAACGCGATAATATCTTGGGTTATCCTCAAGTAAAGTCCTGCTAGTTTAATAATATCAATTTACAGTTTGCCACATCGAATTCTAGTTTATCTTAAGAGCTGAGTTACGAGGCATTCGCTAAGCACAGTGGAAACGCCAGACCTATTCTTTTCCCCACTGAAACTACTTCGGGGAAAGCGTTGTAAAAATTTAGAATTACTCATGTTCATGCGTCGGGAAAGAAGAGAAAATTATTAAATCAAGAATAGCTATCCCATACTTATTATAGTGGTTGGGTGAAGAACACTGATCTATGATCTGGCTACTCTGCGGATTTTATTAATTACAAATTTTCCTTTGTGATTTTGAATTTTGTAGTAGGTAAAATAGTGGAGGCCATGGATGCGTATATGTACGTGTGTACGTATTTTGTTCTTTTTACTCTTTTGCTTGCTCACATATAAGTCACTTCTCCTCCTCTCTCTCTCTCTCTCTCTCTCTCTCTCTCTCTCTCTCTCTCTCTCTCTCTCTCTCTCTCTATGTTTGTCAAATAAGCAGTTTATAAGTTAGATCTTAACCATAATCACTAGACATCGAATAGAATCTTCTATGATTAGATTGTGTCAATGGTTCACTTCTTGGAATATTGGCAACACATAAATGTACCTGTCACATCTATTCATAGGATATGGCATTTTTTTTCCTTTCCATATATGGAGATTACAAGTTAGAGTTCTGATTGGCATTTACAGTGTTAAAAAATTAAGAATACCAATTTTACTTTCCTAATGAAAAGAAACTGCTAATCATCGTATGGTGAGCTTAAGCTTCTTTGGTTTTGTGGAAAATGAAGGATTTGAAAAATATTTTTATAAAAACTTCTTACTTGTATGGCTTAATGAATAAATAAAAGATATTCTCATCGTTCATAAAAAATTATAGACATAAATTGTCGTTAATAATGATGTAAGCAATCATTTGTAGAAAAATGATTTCTCAGAAATTTTAATTTGTGCGAAACAAACAGAGCCCTTACGTACAATGGGCTTACTTCATGCTCGACTATGATCAGTTAGCGATATCAATAAGTTCGTAGATAAATGTTATAGTATGTAAGCCAACAACGATTCTCTCTATTGAGAGTGAATATATGAAATAAATACATTTAGAGAAGTTCCATATGTGATTTTCAGAAATAATGATATTTCGATGTCTCCAAACGTTCTAATTATATTTTATGTTATCTCGAGTTCTTCCTATTTTTCTTTTGGTGAACACCAACATATACTTTTGGGTTTTGCCGAAGACTAAAACGAGTTGGAAAATCCATCCTCTCGTTTTTCAGATTTCGAAGTTTTTTGAGTTGATGAATGCTATATTGCACCTCTTTTTCTTTCAATTGTTTAGGAAATTACTCTAAATCTTTATCCCCTCGACCTGATCATGACCATATTTTACTAAAAGTCCAATTCGGATGGTGCAATGGGAACATGACCATTAGGATCTACGTTTCTCGTTTCTCCACAAAGTACAGTTTGAGCAATGAGGTTGTGCCACTTGTACAAGATAACATTTCCTTTTTTATATGCGCTTAGAAAAAAGGGTTATTACCCATTTCTCATTAAGTGGATTTGTTTCCTCACAAGCTCGACTATTAGGTATTTCTTTATGTGGCCAATGAATTTTTTAAACCAATCCACTATTAGCTAATTTACAGTAAAATTTAACATATTAAATACTTCACGAGTCATTTTTACTACTTATGAATAAAACTTTAAAGACAAAACCCGTATTAACATGTAAATATCGATCTATCTCGTGTATCTTCACGAGTCAGATTCTAGTATTTGCTATTTAATTTAGGTGGATTGCGTGAGGCTGAGGTGGAGTGACTTCTCTATATGCTTTCTGTTTTCTCTCTTCCCTCTCTCTCTCTCTCTCTCACCATATATAATAGTGTGTCGTCCATGGCTGCTTGCCGAGCATCCCGGCATGAGTCTGATTAGACAAAATTGACCATCTCATTGTTTCCGGTCTATCTTCGGTCAGAGTCGCCGGGCAAAATTTATCCACGTATAATAGTTACTCATTTTGTATGCTTTATGGATCTAGCATATGAGAAATTATGGTCCACCGACGGTGAAATGAAATAGTTTCAACATGTCCAGTCTACTGTGATGAGACCCTTAACACCGACATGTTTGAAAGTAAGTCAATAGAAGGGGCATTTGTTTGATCTACCGGGAAGCATCATCTCATACAGTAACGTGTCATTATTCCTGTACACAAACCATCGTAACACATGAAGAAGTATTAAAGTTTTTAAGATCAATGGGTGCGATTAGCGCTCTTCTTAATCGGACGATTATTGAGGGTTTAAGAGTTTGGATCCTAATGATCCTTGGAAACATCCAAAAGAAGGGGTGTCTTGCATGGACCCGCACATTTATGGACCCAAATGAATTGTGCCTATTGATCATGCGGGACCTACCTACGAATCACATGTAATGAATCATCATGATGAATTATCGATGTGGATTCAAGTCTTGGCAAGTACTTTCCCTATCTTTCTATCATTGGAGATGGAGGCTTGTGAAGTAAGAACATACTTTTGGGACAAATATTCTCACTTAACCTTCTGAAGTAAAGACATACTCTTGGGATAAATATCCTCAATCTACCCAAGCTTTGTACGTGACTATTGGGATATCAACCGTGTGACTCAGATCCATATGTATGACGTTGTCAATATCAATGCACTCTCCCTGTTTTCTGGATTTTTAATTTCCCGAGTTGTCAGTTCCAATATGAAAAAGATTTTCATGGATCTCGATGGCTACCCCCTCTTGTTTGGTCATGCAGACTAGGCCATGCAAATCCAATGCAGCATTTGGGGCAAGCCAAAAAAAAAAAAAACTTAGAACGTTGGGAGCTCGCTTTCATCGCACTATAAATTATTTCCAAGCATAGCTTGGATTCTTAAAAGGGCCAGTAATTTCTGAGCATGTCAACAACGGTCGACTTTGGATTACCTACTTATATAAAAGTGAAAGAGGAAAGGCCGTCCTTGTTCATTTGTCTTTTGTAACTTCAAAGGTTCTCTCAGACATCTTGACGTCCTTCCAATGGTGGTGGATACGATGAAGATGACTTAATGAAGGTGGATGAAAGAAGACGATCCGCACAGGAACCTTAGTTTTCGTGAAACTAGTGACACGAATCGTGCATAGGGACAAACCGGGAAGCATCGAATCTGATGATATGTCAGAGCCAAAGGTGATATGATTTTAGCTTTTGGGGTTCGTGGAAGGAATCTAGGAGAAGGGTCAAAAAACAAATGCGATCTTTGTTGGCATTACGAGCGGTTTCAACGGGGATGGTGAAGAAGGGAAAGGAGCACCAGAGTAACATCCGTGAACACCGACAGCAAGAATCGTCAAGCAGTCTTCCCAACGCCTTACACAATGGGTTAATCGAGTGGTGATTATAAAGAACGAATTATTAATTTATAAATTGGTCCTGGCGCAACAAAAGTTGTTGTTTTTTCCCGCTACCAATCAAATAAATATGATCCCTATGCTTAGGCTGTCCATTTGAGTTTCGACTCGTATCTTACTTATTCTACTATGATTTTTTTTTGCCAATAAAAAAAAAGGTCTAACATTACAGAATGAATTATTTCATTTTTGTCCAAGAAAATCAAAACTTATGATATGAAGCATCGTTTTTTTTAATGCAATGAATTTACTTTGCTGGTCCGAGATCTATATATCCTAGGTTTGGACCCAAGATATTGTCCCTCTCTCCCTTTGCCATCAAAACACTTGGACAGCCCTTCTCGACATGAGGTTGGCATATTTAACCATTGCGAAAGATCGAATTAACGGTACCCACAAAGCTTAGCGAACGATGTAAGGGAACTTGTTGTCTACCGAAGTACCTCTATATGGAAAAATGCATGTTGAAATGGGTTTTGAACCAGGAAGGCGAATGTATGTGTTGAGAGATGATGAGCCTATGCTCATCTTCTTAACCCTCTCAATCCCTAGTCAAATGAAGGAAAATGAGATGTATTAACCATACACGCATGCTTTCTTCCTAGCATCTTAGGGATAGCATATGTCGTGTTTTTAATTGAATTTGATGAGCTCATATCAAACTTGGCGTGCCAAAACAAATCATGGTTGATTGACTGCTAACTCCAATTTCTGTGTGAACCGAAGTTATATGGACGGGTTCCATTAGTTTCTAATGTGCTTCGCGTTAGTGTAAGAAGCTTCCGGTAGCGTTTTCTCAAGCTGACCAATTAAGAGATCTTATTTAACTTCATCACTGTTGACTTCGGTCGATAGAGATAGAGACCTCAAGCACTCAGATTTTTTAATCGATTTCGGAGCAGTTTTGTGATCTCTCTTGAGAATTTGCGAATTATGACTAGAAACAAGAAGATCAAAGTCTGATGTATAAAGTTCTCGGAAGATTCCTAGTCCGGGCGGAGAAACCTCAGAGAAATAAATGGGAAAAAGAGAGAGACGTAGGAGGAAACCATTAGATGATATATTCTCCCATAAAGAAAAAAAAATTGAACTGAAGGAAAAAAAAATTTAAGGCGTGATGTGATATTCACGCGCAAGGCAGTGTCTCTGAGAGAATATCCATGGGAATTCAAGATTGAATAATCCCATTTATCCACTCGACCAGCCATACCATGCATGTTTCTTTGACCTTTCCACCACTCCCTATGACGACCGGTCTACTCCAGATACACACTTTATTACAGAAGAATCATCATGTAATGAGGACATCCTCGTATGCTTTATTTTAAATGCTGAGTGAAGGCTAAAAATCATATATGGTATGTTATTGAGATCTACAACCGAATACGTATAATTAGGACTCAGTCTGCTCGTTGAAATACAGGCGTGTCCCTTCAATGGCCAAGACCACGTTGAGACCTGGCTAGGGTTTGTCGTGTTCCTCCCCAAATGGAACCTCGCTCTCTCTTTCATGCCAATGGAAAAAGATTTCTCAGACCAAATCCAGACAAATTTAACACATGAATAATACCCATCTTCTCCTCCTTCCTCCTGGGTTGAATCTTACCCAGAAACAGCCCCTTAAAGCTCGGTTCTCGTCATCGTTGGGCTGGTTCGTCTCTCTGATCTCGCAAAACCACCATGAATGAAGATCGAAATCATGGTGGTTTGAACAAAACGGCAGCGATTCCGTTGGAGATCATAAGCGAGGATGAGGAGGAAGGGGACTGCAAGAGCAAGACCAGGAACAGCACGAGCTCGAGCAACAGCGTTGTTGAGGAGTTCAGTGAGAACAACAACAATAATAAGAACAAGAACGCAGTCAGCTCTGTTACTAGCACTGGCTTGAGGCCGTACGTGAGATCTCAAGTGCCGAGGTTGCGTTGGACTCCTGAGCTTCACCTTCGCTTTGTTCAAGCAGTGGAGCGACTCGGGGGTCAAGAACGTAAAATTTTTTTGTTCATTCTTGTTTCTCTGTGTATGTGTTGTGGTTTTTTTTTCCTTGATTTATTATGTTGATTGAATAGATATTTCCTTTTTTGGTTTTATTTTCCTATCTAGGAGCCACGCCGAAATTGGTCTTGCAGCAGATGAACATCAAGGGGCTTAATATTGCTCATGTCAAGAGCCATTTGCAGGTGATAAAATATCTCATAACCCATTATGTGTATACAAGAAACATCTTTTTCATACAAAAATATTTACTTAGTTGAGTCGAACTTTATTTCCTTTTCCGTTGGGCACAGATGTACCGGAGCAAGAAGATTAATGATCGAGGAGAAGGTAAAAAACCCACGTAGATTTAAGAGGACATATAGGTTTCTTGTTTCTCTGTCTTCTTTTTTTTCTTTCTAACCATTTATTAAACCTACTTTTGGCAGTTATAAACACAAGACAAGATTTCATGGGGAGTGCAGAGCTTCCTCATGCCTTCTGGGGACACTCCATACTCCAAAATCTCGACCGTAGGATCTCCAACATGAGGTAGGAATGATTGCCCTGTGACAGAGTTCATGAATTAATGTGCACCGCTCTTCTTGTCCCAATACTAAACTCTCTGTCTGCCTGTCTCGATCTTGTAGGGATTTTTGCTGGAGTAGTGGGCGGAACTGGACGAGTGGAACCTATTTGACTGATGCAGCCATGGCGAATGTGCGAAATGGGAATCGTTTCCCGCTTTTCATGGGTGACAACATAAAGCACACTTCTCATCACTCCCATCCAAACACAAAAGACAACATCTACTTTGAGCTAGGAAGAAGGAAACAAGCTCGAGATCCGGTGCTAGAGTCCACTGATCTCTCATTGCTGTTCAGTCTCACACATGCCGATACACAGCAAAAGTCAACCCTAATTCAACCCTCAAAAGACCAGTTAATGCACGGAACGAGAAAGGCTCCTAAAGATGAGATCTGGAGAACAGACACTGATGGCAACCTCAGGGAGCAAAGCACGGTGAAAAGAACGGCTGATCATGGTGATGGCGGTGGCGATCTTGATCTGAATCTGTCCCTGAACAATAAGATGCCGACGCTGGTGGAGGTAAGGAGGAATGATTCGTGGGAACAGAATGAGGGAGAATTGGTGGATAGCAATCTATGTCTTTCTTTATCATGGCCAGCATCATCATCATCATCATCGCTGGACTTGTCACTAGATCTCAACACGCCCTTTGATAAGCTCAGGAGCTTGAAAGAAAGTGATGATAGTGCTAATGTTACTTATCCGATGTATCTAGATTTGGTGAGTACCCTGGATCTGACCATGAATTAGTATGTATTCTGGTGAGATCCTGTTGGTACTTGCTCAAAAAGATGATACACCGAGAAAAGGTCCTTTGGTCATGCTGGGTGTTATTTTTTCTTGTCCTTCAAATCTGATATTCTTACTTGGATTTTGCTTTAGTTTACTCCACTTTACATATCTATATCCAAATCTACCTTCAGTTTTGTCTGCAATGATCGTGAATTGGAACTCTGAGAAGGTCACTTGACAACTTTATTCAAAAAATGCTAACAATCATCTAGTGTGTTTGAGGTAATACAGAGTCATGCTAACTAGATCGAATTTCTTCTATGCATTCTAATTTGTTTTGTACTCTACCATTGCATCTCAAGCATAGACAACTAGAAAGAATGATATTAGGATTTGATGACTTTGTACTCGAATTTGTTTACATTCTGAGGGGCAAATTTTAGTTGGGTATATTGAGACAACTAGTAGGATCCATGCACAAGGCAGTCACTTATTTAGATAATCAGTATGACCACTTTACCATTATGCAACTCGAATAGCATTCTGGACGTATCTTAACCTTCTGTCTTCACTGACAGAGCATGGGGAGATTTTCAAAAAGAAAGAAAAGAAACAGAAAACCAGTAGATGTGCATTCTTGGGTTGTCGATGAAGATATCCGTTAAAAGGGACTCAAAGTTGCTGGAAAATTGGAATCCTATGAAGTATTTGGTTCTGTTTAGATCCTGGAGATCTTTAATACAAATCATCTGCCCTGAAGCATAGACAAATGGTCGATATTAAGATACATTTATCGATAATGTGAATCGGTCACCTTCTAATGGGAGTACTCCAATCATCTAAACTGCAAGAGATTTCAACCTGAAAGACTGAAGTTGCAAGAGTGATAAATGCACAAAATGTGCCTGAATGATATCGATGAATCGGATCTTAATCAGCATTGCTCGTCCGCATGGAGGCCAGTTGAAAATTTGGAAACCCCACGATGTGGTCTGTCAGTCACCATTAAAGCACAAATAGGTAGTTCCGACAAATTTATTCTTCGGAGACAACAGACATAGAGGCGAAGATGCTTTCCAGACACTAAAAAAGAGTGAAAACTAAGCACATGTATCTGAAGACACCTTAAAATTTTCACTTGTATGCTTGCATTCACTTGTGATTTAAGCGAAACACGGACAAGCATACATGATAAAAATCTTATGTGATCGAATAAAGGTGTATTGCATAATCAGAAAGACGCAGCAGCCGGAATTGGGATTCTAAAAGGGCATATAACAAAACTATTTTCAAAGGTAATCTATTCGTTAATGCCCAAACTGAGACTCAGAGGATCCTTAGATTTACTGTTCGCCTTTAGTTGTGGCTTTAATGGACGACCCATCCTGAGAGTCGGTGTCGGCAGTATCTTAGGTACCATAGGAATGAGCATCCATGTGTATCTTTCTTCCTCTTTACTCAACTTGCTAGTCACCTCCCTTGTGTTCTTCCCAATTTGAGCTGCAAAAATGTTATAACTATTAAATCACACAATACAAAAAAAATTAGGTTGCTAATGTGATGGTAAGCTTATAACAATGTCAACATTCAATCTCATGTTTCTGGTCGAAATACAATCTATGCTCCTTAAATAAAAACATTTGAAATCACTAAATAGTTCAAGTTTGTAGCTATGGTCAGTCATTGCATTCCCCAGCATGGCCCAAGTTTTGCGAGCATGATATGCAAAAGTTTGATAAATGTGATGTAAATCTCGAAATAGCATGTTTATCTTCAATGAGGATTCTAATTATTTTATGCACATCCTTTCTTCAGTTAACTACATTCACAAATGAAGAGCAAAATGATCATTATATTCTTGTACGAATAAAACCACAGGTTTGCAAATATATTGTTCTTCACATTAACGCTCAGTAATAAATAGTTGCCTTGTGGACTTCGCTTATTATGGTTGTTACATAAACTTCACTCCACTTGTCCAAAAGATTTCGAACTTTACAGATACAGTCAATTGCTTGTTTTGATCATGGGTCGACTCTTCTTCTATCAAGATGGTAGTATCCGGATGGTGTACATCGAAAACAAGCCAAACCAAGCATGAACGATCAATCTTTAAGTAGTAATTCGTAGCCCAATTTCACTATGTAAATAATAATAATAATAATAATAATAATAATAATAACATATTGCCAGTGTGCAAGTGAAGATACACTGTTATTTGGCTTACCAAGGTTATTGGTATGCCCATAAGATACCGTGTTACCTTCGTATAATGCCTCTCTTTGTGTAATCTCTCTTTGCTTGCCCAGAATTAACTGTAGCTGTCTCAGCCAAAGCTTGTTCTCTTCTATTTCGGCTGTCCAAACAAATGAGTGCTGATTGCATAAATACCGAAACGAGGGTTACGATGAGAAAGTGAAGAAGAGAGATCGTTGATTACCTTCCTTGTGATACTTAGTGCTTGCACAATTTGAGATTTTTTGCTTCAAACTCTCTCGCTCCATTAGCAGCATCTCATGTTGCTTTTGATGGAAGCCAATTTGAGATGAGAGCATCAAAATTTTTGCCTATAATTGCACAAAACACACCAACATGAACCCATCAGTTTATTTTTCTCATTCATTGCGTTCTATTAACAAGTCAAAGTGTTGAGTTACTTGTCTAAGGATGTTTGTTGAAAGAAGTGCCAAATTGGGGATGTGGTGTAATGTTGAGCAGTTAATTTATCTTGATGGAATCATAACTTATTTAATTTCAAGAGGACTAAGCCTTACTCAATACTTAGAGGTAAAGTTCATCTTCGTGGCAATATTTCAAGGGTCATTTTCTTCTGAGCTTTGTCGAAAATTTCATGCTCCAATGTGGTCGTAAAATATATGATTGGAAGTCTAGTTTCTAAGCAACAAGTTTCGTGTGATTTGGAGTCTTGTAGAGAAAGTTATGGTCAAATTATTTGGTGCTTCTCAACTTTACCGAAGAATGAGTCTTCTAGAATTTTCATGATTTTATCTTATTTTGGTTCAAAACCGTGATTTGTTTTTTGAGTCGCATGCGTTTAAGTTATTCCTAGAGCCATCTCGAGTCAAAAGTCAATCTTTTTTTTTTTTTTAATGTTGTATTTAGGGAATGTTGTTTAAGTTGAGTCAAAAATATAATAGGTGCCTATGTCGGATTTGGGGATGCGTCTTATGTACGGGCCCCGAAGCTATGTACCCTCCTCTTAACTTATACACAAATTTTGTTTTAATGAAACAATTAATGTGGGATTTGATAAGAATGTGCTCATTCGTGCCCAAATCTGGTCATTGTTATGGAGTTGACAAGATTATTACCTCTAAAGCTTTGGCCTTCCTTTCCATATCATAAATGCGCCGATTCTGCTTCAACTTAGATCTGTATGCAGATGCACGATTCGATATGATCCTGCATACACAATACAGTACTCGTGTTAATAAATAGATCGATGGTAACAATACATGCGCAAATGAAAATACTCAAAATGGACTGGACATAAATAAAGATAAGAACAATCGAAGCGCAATTATGTTATTGTTAATAAGTAGCACCTTCTAAGTTTTTTAGGGTCCATGTTCGGGTTTAGGGGACGGGACCGTCGCTTGAGACCAAGGGTAGGTTTGCGAGCTTCGGCTTCATCGTTCTTGCAGTGGGGTTTGGGGGAAACTTGCAGAGAACGAGTCGACGGAGAAGCACTTGCTGGATCCATCATGGCCAAGAAGTCAATTGTTCTGTTCCCATCATCCATCTCTTGATGCGTTCCACTGAAGAAAACAACAGATGATAACACGCGGTGAGGACTGCTCGACAGGTAAGAATATGCAAGCGCAAGGGGGAATTGATTTGCACTTTGAACTCACGAGAAGAGAGTGTATTTATAAGTGAACTTCTGGCTGGTTTAAGAACTTGGAATCTGGCCAAAGTGCATCCATGGCAATACAGATATCTTACCAAAACATGGTTCTTGCCATGTTTGACATTCATTAATTGTTAGAAATCCCAGCACGGAAAATGTGACTCGAGTTACTTACCAAAAAAAAAACAAATGTGACTCTAGTTTTTTTTTTTTTTTTCATTTCAAACGATTGCCCTCCTGTTTATGATATTTTGTCCTTGTCTAGTCAACCAGGGTCATAGGCCAGTTAAGACACTCATAAGATAGAAAACTCACACGTAAATTTTGCTAGTTAAAATCCACGAGAAAGATAATGCTTCAATAAAATGAATTCGAAACAATCAGGTAACATTAATTGTTGCACACACAAATCGACACACGAGTAAAATGACCATTATCGGAATTACACGAGAATAATTCTAGTGCCGTTTCGATGTTGTGCTTGGGTGCGCTCCAGCTAATATATCACCAATCTGATGATACAAAGAGAAAATATCGTAGAATGCGGTACTTAATAGAGTGTCATCCTATATTGATTGATTTAAACAATTTTAAGATATGCCTCAAGTTTCTTAGAATTTTTTAGGCAACTTAGTTTTAGTAAGTGCATAAATTTTTAGGGCGATCTATTTTACAGTTATCGATCTAAAGCAAACAGCATGTTCGGCAAGTTCATAGGCAAGATGGATATAATTAGGCTTCTTATTTTCTTATTCTTTGGTCGCACATATCCACTTTTTGCTTCTTGATTTGCATGCCATAAATAAACCACAAATGAGGATTTTGTTCATAATCCAGCATTTTGGGAAGGTGATTAATTAGTTGATACTGGAAAAAATCAAAGAATCAATAAAATATGGGAAAAAAAAGTTACTCTTTCCTTTGGGTCAATGGCTTCAATAGAACATAGATATTAAAAGGTACAACCGTACAGCTCTGTATATGTTTAGAATAGGCAAAAGCCTGCACATGCTAATGAAATAAACTATTAACTTTTAGGAACTATTTCCATTTATGCATCAAAGAACCAAAAACAATCGATTAACAATTGGACGGTGTAGGGCAGTTCAAACAATAATGAAGATTAAGCGATCGGCAATAGTAGCGCAATTGTATAACAATGAAGCCTACAATTATACAATGGCATAATTAAGAACATTTCTTGAAATAATTAGAAGAGAAAAGGGGAGGAGAGCTAGAAATTAACACAAAATTGTCATTATGACTGATGACCCCTCCTTATATGTTGGTTCAACTATATCTAATGCACTTGATTGACACTTTAATATGTGCTTTGCTTCCTTGACGAGCCTAACACACCATAGTAATGCCATAAAAATGTGATTATTAAATTATCATCAACGGTTACCTAGTTTCGTTTAGACAAATGGGATCAGACAACCCACAAGTTCAAGATATCAAAGTTATTTCATATAGCCTTCGTTTGTTTCATGGATTTTCCGGTGTTCGTTTCATGGAAAATAAGATAGTCAAGGAAAATATTTTTCCACCAATAAACGAAACACCTTTAAAAGTGAAGAAAATATTTTCCGTTTTTTAGAAAATTAGTGGAAAATATTTTTCATCTTCTTTCTTCACTTTTAAACATTTTCAATCTTTTTTCAAAAGTGACTTGTGACTAACGGCTAGTCAATGTATAACAAAAAAAAAAAAAGAGAGAGAGAAAAAAATAAAAAAAAATAGATTTTTAAAATAATTTTTTCCTAAGTTTCAAATGAATCTCTTAAAATATTGTTATTTTTCAAGAAAATGACTTCTTGAAAAATATTATCTAAAAATACTATGTTTTCCATGAAACAAACGGAGTCATAATGTCATGCATTTATACATGCGAACGGCCAATCATTAGAGTGGTTACAAGAAAGAGGGCGTAAATGTTATAAAATACATCCATATTCTAATCTCCATTAGGTCAGCTTTTACCGAAGACCAACGGTAAGATTTCTATTCAGCGAAAGAGCATTGCATCAAACGAAATTCGAACAATATAATCAGGTCAGGACAAATTGATTTTGACTCTCGGTTTTTTTAGTTGATTCAAGCAAATGATGTTTCTTCGGAGGAGTCGAGGAGAGAACATATTTATTAATATGTAGTACACATATGTTTTACTTCTTCCATTGGCTAGATAGACCCTCAGCAGCCAATACGTATAAGGTTATTCCGACAAATGATATGATATGAATGACGAACATCTTAATCATTAATCATTCTTAGAGCTGAGACAAACAATACTATAAGATCACGAGGCACGCAAAATTTGAGCAAATGGTTCATCTTGTATAAACATATAAATGAAGCCACGGAGTTTTTTAAGCTCCAAATTGTGATTAAGCTTACATACATAGAGAAACCATACTCATATAAGAACCGGATCAAGCATAAAATGTAAAGACATAAGGATTTTGGCTCTCTTAACAAGAGCTTAATTAACTCAAAGCATCTTAATCTCATGGCCTACATATAGTTGTAGGTCGGAAGTCCCAGTTGAGCCATATCCATGAATTGAGCATTTGCCATGTTGCACTTTATGAGCTCTTTGTACTTTTACTGTTGTTCCACACATACGCCTCCTTCAGCTCGTCCTTCTCTTCATTCAGTTCCACATATTCAGCTGCATAAGGTATCAGTCAATTACATCTTCTTTTTTTTTTTTTTTAAATTTCTCCTTTAGTATGCGGATGTAGAGAGATAGAGAAAGAGAAAACCTTCTTTGGATTCAATTTCATGAGAATAGAAACTGAGTTTTTGCTTTAATTCGTCATTTTCGACTTGGAATAAATGGTGTTGGCGTTTCAAATAGTATATCATTTTGGAGTCCCTTTGCACATTTGCCTATATACATCAAACGAGGAAAGTTCAAAATCATTAGATACTCATCATTTTAATCACCTCGAAAGCCAAATCACGAGAGCAAATTAAATGAAACTAAATTGGTGGAAGAATCGGATTAAAACTAATTTGGTGGAAGAATCAGATTAATATCTAACTTCTAAAGATTTCACTCTCCATTCCAGTAGCATTATCCGAGAAATCTCTTTAGTATGAAAGATTTCACCGTGTCCCCCAATTGCCAATGTCCTGAAAGACACAACAAAAAAAAGGAAAAAGTCACCACTTTATATACCTAAAAATAAGATCACGGAAAAATCGAATATCCCTCCACCATATTTACCATTCCTTCGTTTTTTCCCATTTCTTTTCCGACCAGCACTTTCAAATGAAATGTCTAGGACAAGAAAATGGGAATGGTCGTCCATGTCTTGACATTTTGAAAGGCGTTTAAAGGTTTTTACATTTGCAAGCACCTGTTAAGCTTCTGTGGGTCAGTGTTAGGGTTTTGAGAGCTTTGTCCTTCCATTCTCTCGCTCCTTGGAGGCAATGGAGGCATCCCCAGAGCAATGGTCCTCTTGTAATCGTTGTTGGAGTTGTTGAAGCTCTCCATCTATCACTCCAATAAAAAGATTTCCCTATAACATGAACAATAATTCAGCACAAAAGAAATGAAAGTCTCACAATCATTCTTGAAAAAGGAAAAAGAAAAGAACAAGCTAGTTAGCCAGAGATACTGGGATTTGTTTCTTTACTCACACTAATCACGAAAAATGAATGAGAAAAAGATGAAAGCAGTGAACTCTTGAAGCGTGCTCGGTCTCTTATTTATAGGAGAGACTAATGGGTCTTAAGCTATCTGGCACAAGTGTGATTTGGCTGTAGGCCTATCTCTTGTGTATTTTCCAGCATTGCAGATATACTGACGATGTAGTTTCATTTTCAAAAAAGGCCAAACTTTTCCATTCTTTCTGAAATTGCATGACAGCATGAGTTCTTGGTCATTTTTGTTATTATAGCATAGCCAAAATTGGCATGCACGCTGTCAAAACTCGATTTTTGGAGTTACCCCAGTTTGCCTTGAGAATATCTACAAGAGAAAGCATTATCAACGGGGATTAAAAATAGGAGCCAAGAAGGAAAATTTAGGAGATGTAATCTTGGCAAATATCTATGAGGAGGCTTCCTCATTTTTGGTTTGAATTCAGATTAGGATCCTTATAAATTGACCATCCTTGTTACTTTTGGTCCCATCTTCTCAAAATCATTTTAGTGAATGAAATCGTCAAAATTGGAAAATCATTTATTTTTTCAATAATTAGATGTTTTGCTATGCAAAGTTTGCTATCCAATCAATAATATTTAGAATGCCACAAATTGATATTTCCGTATGTGCTTTCTATTAAGTGAGTAGTTGATCTAGCGGTGGAAGAAGAAATCGACGAAGTTAATTATTTAACAATCTTCAGGCTATACTTTTTGCGATAGACTAATTAATTCAAATAATAATAGGATCAATCAACCACTCAGCAATACTACAAACCCAAACAACGTAATGCTCGACCCATCTCATTATTTTCTTTAAAGAAGCAACGGCAATGGGGAGAAAAAGAAAAAAAAGGATGAGAATTCTTAAAGAGTAATTACAGCATACACAACAAGCATAATAAAGGTTTCACTCAAGAAGTCTTATACATCATTGATTTGAGAGCGCCGACAGTTATAACAATTAATATTTACAATCTGCCAGTAAATGATAGATAAGGCTGTTTGTTGCAAACTTTTCTCTACACCAATTGTGTGTGGTCTATCTTTCCACACTATAGATAGAGAGTGTCCTTGAATCTCATTATAAAGCAGAGTGTCCAATGAGATTTTGGAAATAGTTAATTATCGAAAATATACCTCAATATGAGTTTATTATTTTGGGAATTGGTTCACAAAGCATACAAGGGATTAATAGAATGATTTAAGCTTTTACAGAAAAATTTGTTATATCAAATAAGTCATTAGTCAATTTTAAGGCTTATTGATTTGACTTCTATAATTATACTGTAATGGGTGTTTTATGCCAAGGATCTTAGCCAGCCAAAATATTTTGCGTAAATGTAAGTGAGATGGATGACTTTAGTGTTATTTTTTGCTAGAAAAAGTATGACTTGATATCCTATCGGAATATGGCACGCTGACAGCTAATTGATGACTTCGTTGATGGAGCAACAACAGTGGTTAGCTACAGCAACTGGACCTACGTTGATAGACCCAAGTCGCTATCATAGATAAGTGGGGGCGTCTACTTTATCTCACAATCACTCAGCTTGAATCATTCTATTCAAATTACATACTTTCCCAGTTCATACAAAAACCGAAGGAGCAGCACTGGAGGATGTCTAAATGAGTTGTTTGACATCTCAAGAAAAACTTTGGACAGGAGGTTTTATTGTAGGTCCCGATTACACTTTTCTTGACCTATTCTAACTTTGATTGGGCACGTTACGCAATCACTCAATGATCCGTTAATGGTTCCTTGGTCATTCTTGGTGGTTGTCCAGTCTTTTGGGGAACTAAGGAAGAGACCCCAGCTTCTCAATCCTCCACTAAAGGCGAATATCGCCTGTGGCAAGAGCTTCTAGTGAATGGATTTGGATGGGTCTTTGTTCGGACAACCAAACTACCATATATAATGAGACAAACTTGGTATTTCATTGACGGATAAAGCATATCGAGGTTGATAGGTCATAACCGAGCTCGAACTCACTAAATATCGATTGGTAAACATTTTTACCAAGGCATTTGGTTGAGATCAGTCTACATTTCTGGTCAAGTTGGGTCAAGTTGGGCAATGGCGACAGAAGATTTACTTTCTGTTTTTCGTTTAGCATGCTTTCATTTTTCTGTTGAGCAATATTTCATACATATTTTGCATTGTCCGATGACTAATACCAGTCGATTACGAGTTCTCTCACAGAATTCCCATATTTTCTGTCTCCCATGTCCTTCTCAAAGATTCCGTTTGTTATAGGCTCGTAGGTAGACTCTTAATGTCTGTGAAATGAATTTATATCAATTGTGCTACTTCTAGGAGAAATTTAGTTCATTTTATGAAAAAAAAAATGAAATTTTCTTTTCTAATTTATTGAAGCAAGATGGAGACAAGCTAGGAACTTTCTTTTTTTCTTCTTTTCTTTAGCTATATATATATATGCTTCTTGATTTGCATGCCATAAATCAACCAGGTATGAGGATTTCGTGCATAATCCAGCATTTTGGGAATGTGATTAATCAGCTGAAGTATGAGAAATCAAATAATTAAGAGATTATAAAGCAAAATCAATCATTCCTCCCGGCCAATGGCTTCAATTGAACACAGAGATGTTAAAAGGTAGCGCACCATACCAATTCGACTTCATCTATCAGGAAGTGCATAAATATTTTGCTTTAAAGAAGTTCGTGCCTGGCTGAATATATTCCCCCGCATGTTACCAATTTTCTTCCTTTCCTTTTATTAACTTGCCGTGAATAGGACCATGAACATATTGCTCTATTTTAGCCCGCAAAATGCTTTTCTTGTTTGACGGAAAATGTCTTTCTTTTGATGTGTTTTGGTGCTCAAGTTGCTTTCCTCCCGTGCCCTGCACTTGCAGAAATTGTCCAAGCAAATGGGCTACCCAAATTTTATCGGGCCCTGATTCATGTGGGCTTGATCGTGAAAGTTCGAATGAAATCAGGGCATGTTTTCTTAAACCCATTCAGCACCAGTCCAATTAGAATACAAATTATGCGGGCTTGTTACAATTAAATAACAATGAACCGATGATTCCTATAGTAACCCCCTGCATTCTTGTCATTTTTGCCATCATAACATGGCCAAGATTAGCCTGCATTTCGTCAAAATTCAAATTCTGTGAGTGACTACATTTGCCTTGGAAATATCCACAGGAGAAAAGCCTTATTAATGGAGATCAGAAGGCCGAGCCAAGAAGGGAAATTTAGGAGACGTCATTTTGGGAAATACCAATAAGTCTTTTCTGTAACTTTAATTACGATCCTAAAAAAAGGGCAATCCTCGTAACTTGCCTCAATTGTCATAGGCGAGAAGTACAAGGAACATGAATTTCAGTGATTGACGTCTGCGAGGGGAGAGCAGTGCACTCATGCATGGTTGGTGGACTTACAGTTAGTCAATGCTGTTGTATGGGAAATCGTATATCCAATCTACAATAAAATGTTCTACTAAGCGAAGTTTGCTAATAAAAAATATTTGAGATAGCCGCAAATTGATATTTATGCATGCATTTTCCATTAAGTAGTTAATCTAATTGTAGAAAATAAAATGAAGAATGTTGTTATTACTTTGGTCAAGTATGTAACAACCTTGAGTTGTTGTTGATTGATTTTGATACGATTGATTTAATGAGTATAACCCCAACAAGCAACTATATTCCAAAGGCTTTCAAGTAATTACTTTCTCTGTTTTCTTCCACCATTAGATAACTTGCTACTTGTAACAAGTTAATACACAGACGAAACAAACAAAAACATTTTATGTGATTCGGTCAATCAAGAAAAAGTTTCTCGGAAGCCTACATCCAAGATCAAAATCCCATATTTTTCCTAGTTTCTTCGGGGAGATTCAATCTTTTTAAATAAAGAAGAATACATCATTAGAGATATTACATATTGGATCTTGATCCTCAATCTTATCACGATTTGACAAATTTATCTTGCCAACATCCCCCCTCCAAATTGGAGCGAAGATATCTTTTGAGGTCAACTTGGTCAATATTTGTTGAAATACTACTTTAGAAAGAGGTTTGATAAACACATAAGCAAGTTGTTCTCCGCTTTGAAAATAAGGAGTCTCGATAGTTTGGTCTTGAACTTTTTCTCAAGAAAAATGATAGTCAACTTCTATGTATTTTGTTTTTATTTTGTGGAAGATCAGATTTGATACAATGTGAGTTACTACTTAGTTATCACAAAATAGTTTCATAGGACCATGATACCCTTCAAGACCCAAGTCGCTAAATAGCAAGCGAAGCATACCAATCCACATATTGTAAATGCCTTAGCTTTGTATTCCACTTTAGTGCTTATAAGCAACCGCACTTTGCTGCTTGCTTTTCCACGTAACAATATATTACCTTCTACAAGTGTAAAAAAGCTAGTGGTAGACCTCTTATCAGTGGGATTGCCAGCTTGGTTAGCATCATCACATTCTACAATCTCTGTGTGATCATATTTTTTCATCAAAATGCTACGTCCTAGACATGACTTTAATTACCTCAAATATATGGTTGACAAACTCTATGTGACCTTCTGTAGGAGCATGCATGAATTGACTCACAAAACTAATAGCATGAGAAATATCTAGTCAAACAATAGTCAAATTATTTAGTCAACTAACTAATCTTGCAAATGAGTAGTATTTTTTTTTATCACTTCGCTTCCAATGTCCATAGGAGACTCTCTAGGTTTGGCCCCCAATTTTACTGTTTCTTTTAACAGATTCAATGTATATTTTTTCTGAGAAAGAAATAAACTTTTATTAGAATTAGCAACTTCAATTCCAAAGAAGTATCACAACGAACCAAAATCCTTAATGTCAAAATTCTCATGCAAATAGTTTTTAAGAGCTTCAATTTCTTGTAGATTATTATTGGTAATAACAATATCATCAACATAGATTAATACCACCACAATTCCTTTGGAATTTTTCTCAACAAATAGAAAATGGTCAAACTTAGGGCCGTGCTCAACTCTCCATACCATGCTTGAGGTGATTCCTTGAGACCATAAATTGTCTTCTTTAATTTGTAGACAAATCCTTGATTTTATAGGGGATGATTGGGGGAGGGGGACAGGGAGTCCATGTACACTTCTTTTTTGAGTTCTCCATAAAGGAACACATTGTTAACGTCAATTTGGAACAAACATCAACCACAATTTATATCAACTAACATGAGAACTCTGACAGTACTAATCTTTCCCACAAGAACAAATGTTTCTTTGTAATCAACTTTGTATGTTTGGATATATCCCTTGACCACCAATCTTGCTCTATACCTTTCAATCGAACCATCATTTTTATGCTTGATCTTATAAATCCCTTGTAATTTTGCTAACAAAAAATAAGTTAGAGAATCATGATGGCACAAATAACATATCAGAAAAGGTGGAAAATAAATCCAGTTTTCCAAACCCTTAAACAGGGACCTTTTTTTCATTGGCAACCGTAATAGGAGAGTAGAAAACAATAGGAACCTTATGTAGATGAGTTATCCAACGAGAACTATCGCACATGTGATCAGTTGCTCTCGAATCAACTATAAAATAGTTCGTGGAGGATGTAAAGAGGGAAAAAAACATTAACAAGAGGTTGAGCTGTCCGTGACACATTGTTGGAGGCTATTAGTTGTTCAAGTTGTTAGGCTATTTGTCCCAGAGAATTTGAAGATTTGTAACAGTGACATGACTAGCAACTTTAGAATCCCCAACCTTATTTATAGCCTTGTCCTTGCTGAGACGCAAGTGAGGGTGTAGATCCTAATAATGATCATGTGAATGCCCATCTTTGTTGTAATGGGAACAATGAAACTTGGTATTATGGCCATGGCCTTTACCTTTGCTACCATTTAAAACAAGTGTCAATACAAGTTTGGTAGCCAACATTAGCTACATTAGCTGAACTATTTACTAGTTCTTCCCCTTATTTGGGGTCAGTACTCATCACCCTTCAACAAGTTTCCTCTTGTTGAATAATTGCATATGTATTAATAAATGACGGTAGATTAGAACTCATAAGAATATGTCTCTTAACATCTTCACACGTGGGTCGAATACTAGCAAGCAATTGAAATACGTGATCTCGTTCTTCTCACTAAACATACACATTCATAGACTGAGTTAGGGAATGATGCTGTCGGACTTTATCCCATTTTTGTTTGAGATTGCTAAGATGTTAGTAAAGGATGGACTAGAGGCTTACTCAGTGTGCAACTCAAAAATCCAAGAAGCATTATCTTGATGTCCATACATATCACGAAGAGAGTGCCATAAGGCCTTCGTAGTATTAGAATATTTGAAAATCTCATAAATCTGAGAATTAATGGAGTTAAAAACCCATGACATTACAAGATTATCACAACTTGCCACTTGGCATATTTAAGATGAGTGGCAAGAAGGGGTTTAATTAACCCATTAACATGCCCCAACTTTGATCTACCTGCAAGAGTGATCATAATAGCTCAATACCAGGGGAGGTAATTGCGACCATTAAGAAGGATAAAAGTGAGTCAAGTGCTCATTTCCTTCGAGCTAAAACCACCCAAATCGATGGTAATATATGCGTTAGCCATTGTGTAAAATGAACGAAAACAAATAAGAAAACTCAATGGATTATAAAGATAGTGCAATAGCGAATGAAGCAACACAGAGCACATGAGCTTGACCTTGATGTTGTTTACTCTAATACCATGTAGCAAGTTAATACGAAGACGTAATAGACAAAACAAAGAGAATATGGATAAATGTTTTACACGGTTCGGTCAACCAAGAAAAAGTTTCTTGGAAGCCTACATCCATGGTCAAAATCCCCATGTTTTTCTTAATTTCTTTGGGGAGATTCATTCTTCTTAAATAAAGAAGAGTATATCGTAATTATTAAACGTGATCTATAATTTTTAGGGTAAATAGAGATATTACATATTGGATCTCGATCCTTAATCTAATCATGATTTTGCGAGTAAACTCGCCAACACTACTTAACAGAAAATGCACATGTAAGTAACAATTATGATTTGTGAGTAACCTTGCGGCTATCTCAAATAGTTTGATTAGCAACTTCACCTAATTCCTTGTAGTAAAGGATATGGCTCATTGTAAGTCTACCAACCACGCAGAAGTCCCCGACGCATCATATGTTGATTATGGAACTTCATGTTCTTTCCATTTTCTGCAAACAACAAAATATTTTGGTAGCCAGTATGGCAAATTTTTAAGGAACCCAATTAAAGTTCAAATGAGAAACGAGGAAAATTCCTAATAGGTATTTTCCAACATGACAACTCCTAAATTTAATTCCCTTCAATGGTTCGGCCTCCTAATCCCCATTAATAATGCTTGTCACTCAAAGAATTTAAATTTTGACAGCACGCATGCCAATTTCGGCAGTGCTATAAAGACAAAAATGACCAAGAATTAAATGCCGTCATGCAAGGTTAATTTTTCCAGGGATTTCCAGAGGGTTTAGCATTTTTCCTGAAAATGAAACTACACAGTCATTATATCATGCTGGTATTGAAATATGCATGAGAGACGGGCACCATTACCAATCACATTGGTGTTAGCTAGCTTAAGACCCGTCAATCTCTTCTATAAATGAGAGGCCGAACTCACTACAGAAGGTCATTACTCGTATCTTTCTCTCATTCGTTTTTCTTGATTAGTGCAAGTAAAGAACGAATCCCACTATATTTGGCTATATAACTTGTTTGTTCTCTTTCATTTTTTTTCTTTTTTGCTCTTTTGAGAGAATGATTTTGAGACCTTAATGTTCTTGTTCTGACTTATCTTTCTTGTGTTTTAGGGAAAACTTCTTTTTTATTTATCTATCGGAGTGATAAATGGCGAGCTCCTACAACAACGACAAGAGAACTATTGCTCCAGGAATGCCTCCATTGCCTCCAACAAGCGAGAGAATGACTGGACAAAGCTCTCAAAAGCCAAACATGGATCCTCAAAAACTTAAGAGGTGCTTATAATGTTATAATCCTTCAAACACATTTCAAAATGTTTGGCATGGACGACCGCGCCCATCTCTTTACCTGGACATTTCGATTGAAAGTGTTGGTGAAAAATGGGGGAAACAATTCAAACAGAAAATGGAATAAATGGTGGACAGATATTAGAACTTCTGCTTCTCTTAGATTCTAATTTTTATGCTTCTAAACTCGTGACTTTTTTCTTTTGCGTTTTGTGTCTTTCAGAACGTTGGCAAACAGGCAACACGCGAGAAACCATAATCTCAAACGGATTTCCCATATGATGAAACTGGAGAGGACAGTCCAATTTCTCGAAGTCAGCGATCGATCTGATCCTTCGTCCAATTTATTTTCCATTTCGCATGCTTTCGAGGTTTAGCATTCGAGGAGATTCAGTTGAGAAACATCTACAGTTCTGAAATGTTCTTGTGTGATGCATATAGGGGGACGTAAGAAGTACCACCGGGCAGATCTACTATCTGAAAAGACATACGGATTTGTTACTAGTCGAAAATGGTGAATTAAAGCAAAAACTTAGTTTCCGTTCTCTTGAGATCAAATCCAAAGAAGGTTCTCCCTCTGCGCATATGCATATTAAAGGACGATTTTTTTTATATATGTAGAATGTGATTGATGGATGTTTGATGCAGCTGAATATGTGCAATTGAAGAAAGAGAAGGACGAGCTAAAGGAGGAGTATGTGGAACAACAGCAAAATTATGAAGAGCTCATGAAGTGCAACATGGAAAATGCTCAGTTTTTGGACGCGGACCAACTGGGACGTCCGACTAATAGCTTTATGTAGGCCATGAGATTAAGATGCTTTGAGTTCTTGTTTAAAATGCCAAATCCCCATGTCTTTACATTTTATGCTTGATAAAGTTTTCTTTAGTATGAGTGTGATTGCTCTATTTATGTGAGCTAAATGAAGAAAATTTGGATCTTAAAAACTTCCTTTTGACTCCCACATAGTGAAACGATAATCCGTTATGACATCATAAGTGCTATTCAGATATCACATGGTAAGGTTTTTCACCAAAGAGCCAACACTTTGAAATAGACCATTATGTCATTCAATATCATGTCCTTGCTGGCATTGTTTGACTTGTCTCTACTTCCCCTATTGAATAGACCGTCAATATCTTCACCGAGATACATCCACTTGGACATTTTCAGGATCTTTTCACCAAACTCAAGTGACTCCATTCAAATTACATCGAATTTAAGGGTGGGTGTTATATTACCTTATACATATATATTTAGGAGAGTTTGTATATTTCCCGTAATTGATTCAAATTGATTGTGATTGATATTCTGTAAGGTTTATAAATAGACTAATGTAATGTATGAACATAGTATTACATTTTTCTATTATTTCAACTCACAGTTCATGAAATCCTCTTGACTATGCCATTCTATAATTGTAGGCTTTATTGTTTGAGCCACCGTAGATCGCCCAATTGTTAATATAGATTGTTTTCTTGGTGTTCTACCCCCCGTTCGGTTGAAGCACTGACCGCGAGGAATGACTTGTTGTCATCCATATTTTCTTCATTCTTTGATTTTCCGTATTTAAACTAATTAATCTGACAGAAGTGTAGATGGAGAGAGTTCGAGAGAAGAATTTCTTCTTATTCTTTCTTTTTGTGTATCCAGTGCATTCTTTACATGTATTTGTAGTACAATATATGGGCAATGAAAATGAAATAATGAAAAAAAATACAATATCAATTGGAATCACAAATTGATTCAATCAACCCATCGATCTAAATTCTAAATTTATTTAATTGTATCTTTGACAGAAAAAAAAAACATATTTTCAACACTTTTCTTCTAGCCGGTGGCTTGTATATGTCCAACACCCCTAACTTGCTTAGTTGATATGTGTGTTGTCTTTTACATAAGGGCTTCACGGAAATATCCACGGGTTGTTCTAAAGTTCCAATTCTTTGGCCTTAATGAGCCATTCTTAGATATTGTCTTGAGTAAAGTGTCAATCAACCTCATATGTCTTGTCCTTTCATGAATTTCTTTTTTTTTGCAAGTTTGAGTTCTACATTATTATCTCAAAATGGCATAGTTGGTCATTTAAGCCATATGCCTAAGTCTAGAAGTTGGCCTTGCATCCAAAGTATCTCACAGACAATCTTGGCCAAAGCTCAATATTTAGCTTTAGCTGATGATAGTGATAGAGTTGATTGCTTCTTCGTCTTCTATGAAAATAAGGTCTTTTCAACCATAATAAAAAAAATTTAATAGATCTTCGAGTCATAGGACATGTAGCATAGTCTTTGTCACCACAAGCTGTCATCTCCATATTGCATTCTCGAGAAATGAGTATTCTAAGTCCTGGACATTTCTTCAAATACTTTGCAATTGTCAATGCTGCATTAATGTGAGATTGCTTTGTGTTATGCATAAACTGACTAAAGTGTCTGCATTGCGTAGCTTATGTCCGGCCTTGTCATAGTGAGATAGGTAAGTTTTCTTACAAGCCTTTAAAAACTTGATAGATCTTTGAGTAATGGATCATTACTTTCTGATAATGATCGTTCATCATAATCAATTGTTGTTAGTTTGACATTATGTTCTATAGGAATAGCTACTCTTTGCATTCTGATAAACGTGCTTTTGATATATAATTTCCAGGATAAATTTTCTTTGGTTAAGAAAGATTCCTAGGTTTGGCTGGACAATCTCAATGCCAAGAAAATATTTGGGAGGTCTTAGATCTTTAAAGTGAAAAGTAGAATGAAGATATTCTTGACAATAGATTCGTTACTTCCCATAATGAGTAATATCATTAACATATATCATTAAATAGGTAGAGGATTCACCTTTTGTCCATGTGATGAATGCCTAATTAAAAGAATGAAAAGAACAGTAACTTCTTTTGCTACTAGGGATAAAGTTTCATCATAATCAAAACATTCTCATTGCATGAAACCTAGGTCACTAAGCGAGCTTTTATTGTTCGACAGATCCATCTACCTTATATTTGATCTTGTATACACATTTGCAATCAATCCACTTACGATGGAAAGGTAAGAGTACAATACCCAACTCTGGTTTTCCATTAAGGCATGTAACTCTGCCTCCATGTCTTTCTGTCAATGTGGGTCAATGATTACTTCATTATAAGATGACGGTTCTTGTTCCTTAGAAATACGGCTAATATAACACTTTTTTTTATGATAGCCGATTAAGGGTAGTGAGTACCTGATAATTTTGAGAAAGCGTAGACATAGTCCTTGGTCCACGTCGATGGACGAGTGGTGCGGCTTGAACATAATCATAATACTTTCTGCAAACATAGGAGGCATAGTTTCTTCAGCAATTTGTTCTGGAGGGAACATGAAGAGTATAAATGAGTTTTCTTCATGGGGCATTATAGAGTGTTCAAACGAATCATCTATATTTGGTGAAGAATCTTCAGTAGTCTTAATTGTTGGAGAAGATATTGACTGCTTTGGAGGTGCAAATTTTTTTTTGTTGCTTCGGAGACAATGCCACTTTATGAAAAAAAAAAGTGACAATCATTAGCCATAGATTTAGAATATTTAGTTCAGGTTGCTTCATCTTGAAACGGGAATATTTCTTCATGAAATATACATCCCTGCTTATGGAAATATTCTCTGTGGATGGTTTGAACACATGATAACCTTTCTGGAGAGTTGAATAGCCCATCAAATTAAATGCACCGATGAGCACGAGGACCGATTTTGTCCCAAGAAATCACAGCATAAGCAACCAAAAACTCTGTGGAATATTTCTTCATGTAATAAACATTCCTACTTATGAAAAATTTGTCTATGGATGGTTGGAAGACACGATAACCTTTCTAGAGAGTTGGATAACCCATCAAGATGCATTGACAAGCGCAAGGACCCATTTTGTCCCAAGGAACCACGGCATAAGCAACCAAACTCTCAAACAATGAATCTTAGTTTCCTTACCAAAAAGTAACTCGAAAGGGATTTGCCCATCTAGAATCTGAGTTAATGTATGATTGATTAGGTAAGATGTTGTGACGAAGATTTCAAGAATGGAAGTTTGGAACTTAAGAGCGCATGCGATTTCTAAGAGGTGACGGTATTCACATTCAACAACCCTATTTCGTCATGGAGAGTAAGTGCATGAACGCTCGTCGAGAATTTCTTGGGAAGAGAAAAGTGATGCTCATCCATGATTAAGAAGTTCCATTATCGGTTCGAATGCACTTAATAGGTGTTTCAAACTATCTCTTTAATAAGGAGAAGACAATTTAGTCAAGAAGGAACTTAAACTCTTGGATTGCATCAAAAAGACCCATGTGTCGCGACAAAACATATACAAATAGTGAGAAAGAAGCAAGATCCATCGTGATGGGGTGCAATAAGGTCCCCAAACATCAACATGAACGAGTGAAATTTTTTTGCTAGCACGTGATTTGCTGTAGCATGTCTCCAACCTTCGGTGCCCATCCTTCCGACCAACCCTCTCTATTGGGGTTTTGCCTAGTTAGGAGAAGGACAGTCTCTCCTTCCTTGACATACTCTGACAAGGTGAGTCACTGGCTTTCTTCCTGGATGGCGAGCTGGAAGATCCAGCTAAGTGATGACACGGGATCCATGGCCATCTAAGAATGAAAAGGAAGGTAAGTTTCGTTTAAGATCAGGAGGAAAAAAAGTCGCCTTTTCTCTTTATTGCATTGTTGGTATTGTTGCGAAGTCGAGTTTGGTTCTTCAAGCTATTCTTTGGCTGCTTCTAAGTCGTTTCAAAGTACCGAAACATTGTTAGAACAAGCTGTTATGGTCATTTTTCCTTACTTTAATTCGGTCATTGCCTGTGTAAGAGAAATAATTTTTGCTCGATCAAGTTTATCGTACATATCCTTGACATTTTCCCACCTGGTTTTTGAGTCCTTCATTGGAGGAAGTCCCATTACAATTTCTGAAGAAATGCAATTTCCAATCCATGTTCAGACAAAATGATTGCGTTTCTTCCAATGCTGTGCCAAACGCTTGTTGGGGGTAATCGGGACGGTACGATCAAGGAAATTGTCCTTGTCTTTTGTCACCAAAGCTCGCCAAAATTCTTGGCACCACCGAGAGTAATTTTCGAGGCTGGATAGTTGCTAGGTGATAAGCCACAACTCCGGATCCTTGATGGTGGAGGTGTATAAAGGGTCGCCGAGCTCTAGGCGACCACTGGCGGCAAGTATCGAGAATTGGATGAAATCAGGTTGAGGGATTAGGTAGGGATTCATACCCATACCTGATATACTTGGTTCAGGTGCTTGACCTAAATAAATTTGAGCTTGCTCCAATATTGATAGGTGGGTTCCTTCGGTCTGGAAATGTTTCTCCATGGCAATGATTGGTTGGGCTCTAGAGATTGTACCATGGATTCGATTGGGTTGGCCCATACCGAAAAGGTTTTTAAATGTACTTTGTATTGGTGCTCATTGGATGGGCTGGCCCGAAATGGGTTGCCCTTGGATGGGTTGAATCCGCATAGCGGGTTGCTTGACTTGGAATCGATTCGATCGAATTCTCCAATGTTGGCTCCGTACTTGAGATCAAACGGGGTGCGCCCTGGAATTTGGTTCTTCGTTATGGTATTGGTAAGAATGTATTGTTTTCGTTTATCTGAATTACTCAAGTATTGATTCCTACATCGAAGTGCTAACGTTGTTTTGGAGAAAATTGCAAAAAAGTCATAAACATTTACCACTTATACCGATTCAGTCCTAAATATTTCTTACCTTTACCATTTAAGTCTTTCCGGGGGATTTTTACTGGAAAATGCCTATATGACGATGACTGAACCTCACTAGCGACGACGTGGCGACGATGGGGCGATTGTGGCGACAAACTTTTTCTTCTTCTTCTTCTTCTTTTTCTTCTCTTTTCTTGCTCTGGCCGCTCCAAAGGGCGGTAAAACCATCACCGGCGACGAGCGAGGGTGGTGGGGGCTAGGGAGGCCGCCACCACCCTCACTAGTGGCCAGCCCCGCCCTCGCCCAGATCTGGTCTAGGCTTGGCGGAGCTGCCTCGCCCAGATCTAGGCGGGGCCGGCCTCGCCGGCCACAGGTGTGCCCCGCCTAGATCTGGGCGGGACAAGCCTCGCCTAGCCCTCGCTGGCTTGGGTGGGGCAGCCCCGCCCTCACCCAAATCTAGGCTAGGCGAGGGTGCCCTCGTTGGCGACGGCGAGGGCTTCACCGCCTTTTGAAGTGGTCAGAGCAAGAAAAGAGAATGAAAAAGAAAAAAGAAAAAAGTTTGCTGCCATGTGTCCCTTCTTCATTACCATGTTGTCATCGCCACATATGCATTTTCTAAGAAAAATCCCCTGGAAGGACTTAAATGGCAAATGTGGAAAATTTTAGAACTGAATCAGGTTAAAAAAGGTTGAGGACTAAATCGGCATAAATGATGCAGATTTATGACTTTTTTGGCAATTTTCCCTTTGTTTTGCATCCTAGTATGTCCGCAACAACAAGGATAGAAGAGATGGGAGGCAATTAAAGAAGAAAAATTCCTTGCGGAAGTTGTACCGGGAACCAATGCTCTGATATTATGACAAAAGTGTGGAAAGAGAGTATGAGAGAAGAATTTCCTTTTATTCTTTCTTCTTGCGTATCCATTAAAACAATCAATCAATCTAAATCCTGAATTGATTTAATTGTATCTTCGACACAAAAAGTATCTCCAACATAGTCACCTTCGAAAAATGCTGGATTATGGACAAACCCTCATCTATGGTTAATTTATGGTAAGGATACGACATAAGTTCAAAAAAACGATTGAAGAACTTTTAGCAAGTGTAGCTAAATCCTAAAACTTGTCAAAGTGGTGTAAATAAATCCTTCCGTTAACTTTATCCAATTAAGCTAATGAAAAATGCTAACATGATTTTTTTTCCTTTCTTTTCTCTTTTCTATATGGTGTCCTACGTGGTGTTAAGGTCGACGGAAGCACAAGAATAACATTGTTTAGGTCCAAAAGTTTTCTCAAAAGGAAAAAGACACATAAACAGGGCCATCATCCTCACCTGCCGCCCCACCATCGCCGAAGAGAGGCGCCGCAGTCCATCGCCGGATGAGGAGAGGCATCCACGGCGAGAGCAAAGTCGGGAGGCACGACAGCAGCATCTGTACAGCAAGCGATGGCAGGCATTATAATGGTTTTTTCCCCCTAACAGGAAGGAACGAGATCGGAACCCTAGAGCACAGCGAAGCACTCTCATGCCCCAACAGATCCGTAATAACTGCAAGGGAGGCCCAACAGGGGAAAGTTTTCAATTCATGGGGATATAGTCACATAAACAACGAGGACGATTCAGAGATTCACGTGCCAGAAGAAGCTCTCCATCCAGATTTGAGAGAGCGCCTGTGAGGAGAAAGTATTACATGGTCCAGGCGCAATGCGCTCGGACCAGTAGGGGCTCGCGCCTGCTCGCTGTGAAGTAGCAAGCGGGGCCCACACACCAGGTGGTGGGCGCCCGGCACGCCCGGACCACTATATATTTTTCCCGCATGTGAGAGATAGAATCACTGTCGTGCACAGAGAGATGCCTTTGTCGAGATCTAGGCAAGGGTCGCTTGCCTAGGATCGTCAACCATAGTCAAGGCCTCCTCCCCTTCCCAACGATGGCATCGCCCCATCAAGTGAGGTTGCAAACTGTTCATTGGAAAAACTTTTGGACTTCTTCTTCTTAATCTCATTTAACTGATATTTGGAGTAAAAAAAAAATAAGAATTTGGACCAAAATGTTACGTCAAAAAGAGAAAATAATAAGAAAAGCAATTTCAGCATTTTTTTTGTTAGCCTAATTGAACAATGCTGTTGGGAATGCTTAATTGCAAAAATTCAATAAGTTTTGACACTTGATTTTGCCTTTTGAGATTGTTAGGACTCAATCTCACTTTCGAAGTTTTAGGACTTTTAACACACTTGTTCTAGCAAAATTGGATAGTATAAAAATGCCCAGGCAATTTAATTTTTGACTCCTGTGTTTTTCAGTTGATTTTAGCAAATGATATTACTTCGAAAGAGTCAAGGATAATATAAATTTATCAATGTGTTTAATACATAGGTTCTCCTTCTTCCGTTGGCCAGATATTCTCTCTACAGCCTATATGTACAACGTTATTCCAACAAATGAAACAATATCAATGACGAACATTTAAATCGTGTGCGTCTTAAATATTAACCATTCTTACAGCTAAGATTAACAAAACAATAGGACCGCGAGGCGCATAAAACATAAGCAAATGGTTCGTCTTGAATTAACAAGTAAATAAGCCACGGAGTTTCTAATCTCCAGATTGTCTTCATTAAGCTCACATAAAACCAGAAAAAAAAAAAGGATCAAGCATAAAATGCAAAGACATAAGGATTTTGGGTCTTAACAAGAGCTTAATTTAACGCAAGACATCTTAATCCCGGTTGGTCCATATAAAAGTCCATGAATTCAGCATTTGCCATGTTGCTCCGCATGAGCTCTTCATGTTTTTGTTGATCGACATACAGCTCCTTCAGTACGTCCTTATCTTTCTTCAGTTTCGCATACTCAGCTGCATTAATTATCAGTCGATTAAATTCTTAATTTCTCCTTTAGTGAGCGTGCGTCACAGAGAGAAAAATAGAGAGCGAACCTGCTTTGAATTTGATTTCATGAGAAAAGAAGCAAAGCTTTTTCTTTAATTCACCATTTTCAGCTTGGAACAAATAGTGTTGTCGTTTCCAGTAGTACATCTTCACGTAGTTTCTTTCTATGTCAGCCTACATACATCAGACAAGAAAAATTCAGAGCCATCAGATACTTGTCATCTTAATCACCTCAAATGCCAAATTTGAAAAGCACACTATATGGAATACAATTTGGTGGAAAAATCAAATTGATTGCTAACTTTCAGAGCTTGCGCTGTCCATTCAAGTTTCATCATTCGAGAAACTTGTCTGAGACGAAAGGTTTCAGCGTATCGTCTCCTTGCCAAAGTCCTGAAAGACATAAACACAAAAGAAAACTGAAAAAGTCACCACTTTTATCTGCATAAGAAGCGAAAATCTAATATCTCTCCACCATTTTTATCATTTCTTCTCTCTTTTTATTTATTTATTTAACTTTTTGCCCATTTTGTTCCCACCGACTCTATCTAATTAGATGTCTAGGTTAAGAAAATGGGCACGATCTTCCATGTCTAACATTTTGAAACGCATTTGAAGGGTTTTAAATTTGGGATCACCTCTTAAGCTTTTGAGAATCGATGTTAGGATTTCGAGGGCTTTGTCCTTCCATCTTCTGGCTTGTCGGAGGCAATGGAAGCATCTCGAGAGCAATGGTTCTCTTGCTGTCGTTGTTGGAGTTGTTAAAGCTGTCCATTAACCACTTCAATAAAAAGATTGCCCTATAACACATGAACAATATGTCAGCAAAAAAGAATGGAAGTCTCTAAACCATTCTCTAGACAGAGCAAAAGAATAAACTAGTAAGCCAAAGATATTGAATTCTTTTTCTTTACGCACACTGATTAAGAGAAATGACTGAGAGAAAGATAAATGCAGCGAACTTCTGAAGTGAGTTTGGCCTTTCATATATAGGAAAGACTAATGGGTCTTAAGATAACTGGCACCAGTGTGATTTGACAGAGGGGTCATCTCCTATGCATTTTCCTATAGTGCATGATATATTGATGATATGGTTTCATTTTCAGGAAAATACCAAACTTTCCATTTCTTTCATAAACCCCCAAATTAAGCTAGCATCACGACATGGGTTCTTGGTCATTTTTGTCACTAGAGCGTGGCCAAAGTTGGTATGCATGCTGTCAAGAATTAAATTCTTTGGGTGACCATATTTGCCTTGAAATTATCTATAACAGAAGGCATTATTAATGGGAATCAAAAGGATAAGCCAAAAAGGGAAATAGAGGAGATGTCAATTTGGGAAATATCCTTGAGGATGCTTCCTCTTTTTGGGTTTGAACTTCAATTAGGTCCCTTAAAAATGTACCACACTTGCTACTTGCTTCAATTAAGGTCTGCAGAAAATGGAATGAACACGAAGTTCAATGATTAACGACGGAGTCTGGGGAACCGTAACTCTAAGTACGCGGGCCACAGTTATCGGTGTCGATGAAAAGGCTTCGGAAAAGGATAAACTCCCTTGGATGTGTTGAATGTAAGAATGGAGAATTTCTCAGCCATGGTAAGGAAAAGGTAGCGAGTGACGACGGAAGACGTTCGACCGTGAAGGAAGAAGTCTGAATCTCGCCGAGTGCTCTCAAAATGTGTTTTTGTCCCCACTTTCTATTTTTCTTTTGGTCTCCCCCTAAGATTGTAGAGAAGAGAAGACTGTATGAAAGAAGATCTTGGTTTTTAGGGTTTCAAATTAGGGATTTCTTTCAATTTGGGATTTAGGATTTATATTTTGGGCCAAACGATATCATTTAGGAATCTATATGTTGATTGGGTATACTTGCAAGCCACATCATGGAGAGATAAATAAAATATGACTACGTCAAATTCCCCGCAACTTAAATCAGAAGTGGCCCTAAGTGATCATTTTTTTTATAAAGAAGTGGCACTTAATTGATCCAAATAAAAAACTTTTGGTACTAAAATGAGCCATGAACAAAACTTTTGACACTAATGATATCCTTTTGCTGATGTTTAATTTACTATGCATAGTTTGCTATTCAACCTATTTTCAGTAGCCGCAAGTTGATATTTACACTGACATTTTCCGTTAAGTAGTTGATCTACAATTGCATGTTCTACAATATAAAAGTTCTGCCTGTCTAGTGCGAGCAAGAGCCAATTTATAGTGGGAATGGCCTCGGATGGTCATGATTCAATAGTGCTTATACAGCAGTTGCCCGATTATTGAGTGTGATTCAACAGTTTTGCCAATCGATCTTCCTTTGGTAATTTCAGTGCTGATTATATTCGCAATCTTCCGACAAATAGATTCCACGGTAATCATGTTCATTGGTATTACTATCATGATGCGATTTGGTCTAGCTATTTTTTGTTGGAGGATTTGCTCAAATATGATGAACCTATACATTTCAAATGGACTTTAATCGGACGACTCAATTACAAACTGACTCAATTACAAACTTAAGAAGAAACAGAGTGTGTAAAATTGAGGCATGTGTTAAACATAGTTTCCTTAAAACAGATTCGTCCACTTCAGTACACAATGAGGCTCTCTAGTACACGTGAGGTTACACGGACGTCTATATCTCGAGATACAACGGTTTGCAGCAACGAAAAATAGAGTTGACTTTTGGTGAACTTGAACAACGTTCAGTGCTGAACACTCTGTGAAAATCAAATCTGTGCAATACTTTTGAAGACAATGTAAAACAGTATGCATACCCGAGCAAAAAGAATGAAAGAAATTATTAAACAAAGTGGGGGAGACGTTTCAGTATTTAATCTAGTGATATTTGAGAAATTAAATATAGTCTTAAATCAGCCGTTACAAGCTTTAATATTGATCAAAACAAACATTACCACTTAAAGTCGTAATTTTCAGCCGTTGCAAGCTCCAATCGTCTCCAAAACGTTCACAGTAAAGAAAGAAATCATTCGAGGTTGCATTCGTGTACGTGGGTCACGTGCTCGCGCCAAAGTTCAAGTTCGTCAAGAACCGAATTTGCACTTCCCTACACATGTGCGAAGGCATAATGCTTAGCTTTAAACATTACCACTGTATATGAGTGTAATCACATATAACACTTCAAAACATTTTTTCCATTCTATGTGGGACAATTAATTCTCCACTTTTCACTATCAAACTCAAAGTTGCTTTCTATGTGGAACTCACATCCCACTCAAGGATATTCTATTGAGAAACAAGTTCTCATTCACCTTTTAAATCAATCTCAATTTTCCAACACTTTTGAAGCCTTTTATTTTTGCAAGTAGATGCTCCATGACAGAAATGTATTTGACGGCTGCAAGTTGTGCTGTAGCTAAAGAATTTTGTTGAAGAAACGATGCATTTGCATGTGCTTGTGCCACTTGGTAAGAAGTATTACGCCAGTTTTACCCATTTTGACTGATTCCTCTGATGCTTGTTTGATGAAATTGAAATTTTCCCACCATTTGGTCTTGAATTCTAATTTGAAATAGAAGAGCCAAGAATTGCAATAGCTATTAGTTTGACGATATATAGCAGACAATCATGCATGTCGGCTGAAAGTAGGGAATATAGAAGCCTGGTATTTAAACGGCCTTAAATTTTACTGTAGTGTGCGGAGATGTACTTCATTTTGATGGTGGGAGAATTTGGAGGTTGGTTGTAGCGGAATATGGGCTGGGTCATTTGGTGAGGCAACATGCTTAAGCGAGACTGAATTAGTTTCAATCAAATTTTGCTCATATTAATAATAACCGAGTGGTTTTTTTTTTTTTTTTGCAAATCATGGGGTTTTCAATACCAACCTTTAGGAAATATTTCATTTGCAAAGATGGTTGGACTTTCATGAAAGAATCCATCTTGTACCATCAAAATGATTTAAAAAGCATTTCGAAGGGGAAAAAAATGTTCATGGAAGGATTGCTTGTAGCTTAATAACCACCTTATTAACAGATGACCACGGTGGAGGGGTTTTCTGTGACTTAAAATGAATAGATTTGCAAAGTATATTGATGTCTGGCAAGAATTCTAGAATCTAGTTAACACCGGCCAAAAGCCTTTGTAATTGAGCATTGTCTTTAATTTTATCTGGAAAATTTTTCTGCAAATGGAATTGAACTCTCAAAGAGGACAATAGTTCCTTGGTGAACGTAATGCCCAAGAAATGTAACTTCTGTTTGAAAAAAGTAACAATTTAGTAGGAGAAAGTACTAATACATTTCTTTTGACTGTTTTTATAAAAATAGATATATGCTTGAACCATTAATTTAGTTTGGAAGAAAATATGAAAACATCGTCAATATGTACTACAGTGAATTCATATTAGGGATTGAAATTCCATTCAAGATTCTTTGAAATTTTGACGGGGTATTTTTAGCTTGAAAGGCAAAACGTTCCATTCATACTAACCAAATGGTATTGTAAATGTTGTTTAACAATAGTCCTTTTCATTGATTTGTATTTCTCAAAAACCTTATTTTGTATGAAATTTTGAATGGATCTTTGATTTACGAAGTCTGTTCAACATATTTTTTTTTATTGGAATTAGATACCTTATCCATTTTAATGCCTTGTTTAAGGGTTTGTAGCCGATTACCAATCTTGGAACACCTTTTTCTAGTTCAACATTTTTATGTACATAAAATGTGGAACAACTCCAAGGTGATTGGCTTTTTTTTCTATAAGTTGTTTATTTAGAAGAACTTGTATTTCCTTATGATAAAATTGAAATGCTCTTTGGTTCATTTGAGTCAGTCTAGCTTTTATAAAAAAATTATTTTTTAGATAAATCGGGTTATAGGGTAATTCAAGAATGTGGTTTTTCCTTTCTAAAAATATATTTGAGTAGGGTAGAATAAATATTCTACTCCATGTGTGATTGGGGAGAGATCATTTTATTTTTGGTTTTTGGTTTTTGGTTCAACAAGTTTTCTATTTCCTTGAAACTTATATCTTCTTTAAAGAATTGAAGCTGATTCTTTTTCTTTTTTCTTTTTTTTTTGTCTTTGATGATGCAATCAATTTCAGAGATTGAGTGTTTTTGTAAGAGCACTCATGTTCAAGATAATTATGCGCTTTAAAGTTACTTCATGTTCATTTATGCATCAGATCGCATAATGTCAAGAGCTCAAGACTTCAAGTCAATATCGACTTTACGTGTTGAAGAAAATTGTCAAGATTTACATGCGCACGGTCAGACAATAAAGTGATTATAAGATAAGAAGGCATAAATGTTATGACATGTCCATTTTCTAATCTCCATTAGGTATACTATTACAGAAAATTTAATATTGACTCATGGTATTTTAGTTGATTCAAGAAAATGAGGAGAGTAGAGATTTACCAATGTGGAGTATACATATACTAACTTCTTCCATTGGCTAGATAGACTCTCTACAGCCAATATGTACAAGGTTGTTCCGCTAAATGATACATTATGAATGAAGAACATCTATTAAGCTCGTGCATATTAGTTATTACTCATTCTTAGACCAAAGATAAACAATACCATAAGATTGTGAGACACCGAAAAATTGAGAATATGGTTCATATTGAATAAACACGTAATTGAAGCCACGGAGTTTATAAGCTCCAAATCGTCTTAATGAAGCTGACATAAATAGAGCAACCATACTCGTTCCGAAAACTGGATCAAGCACAAAACGTACATAAGGATTTTGGGTCTCTTAACAAGACTTCAAAGCATCTTATTCTCATGGTCTATATAAAGCTGTAGGTCGGAATTCCCAGTTGGTCCATGTCCACGAATTAAGCATATGCCATGTCGCCCTTCATGAGCTCTTCATACTTTCGCTGTTGTTCCACATACACCTTCTTTAGCTTCTCATTCTCTTTCTTCAGTTTGACATATTCGGCTGCATCAAATATTAGTCAATTACATTTTCAATGTCTCCCTTGATACCTGCGCGCGCTGAGAGACAGAGAGAGAACCTTCTTTGGATTCGATTTCAAGAGAACAGAAACCAAGTTTTTGCTTTAAGTCGTCATTTTCGAGTTGGAATAAATAGCGTTGCCGCTTCCAGTAGAATATCATTGCGAAGTCCCTTTCTACACCAACCTCCATCCATCAAACACGAAAGTTCAGAATTATTAGATGCTTGTCATCTTAATCACCTCGATCAAAAAATTTCGAAAGCACGCTAAATGAACATAAATTAGGGAAAGAAGTAAATCGGTGCTTAACTTCAAGAGATTTCACTATCTCTTCTAGTCGCGTTATCTGTGAAATCCGTTTGAAGCGAAAGTTTTCATTGTACCGCTTACTTGTCAATTTCCTAAAAGACACAAACACAAAAGAAAATTGAAGAAAAGTCACCACTATATATAGACTAGAATATAAAGAGAACCAAAAAATCAAATGCCTCTCTACCATTTTTATCATTTCTTTGCTCATCTAGTTCAAGAAAATGGGCATGGTCGTCCATGTCTAACATTTTGAAACGGTTTTAAAGGGTTTTACATTTATAAGCACCTCTTAAGCTTCCGTGGGTCAACGTTAGGGTTTTGAGAGCTGTGTCCTTCCATTCTCTGGCTTGTTGGAGGCAACGATAGCATCCCCAGAGCAATGGTTCTCTGGTGATTGTTCTAGGGGTTGTTGAAGCTCCCCATTTATCACTCCAATAAAAGGATTGCCCTATAACACATGAACAATAAGTTAGCACAAAAGAAATGAAAGTCTCTAAATCATTCTCTAAACAGAGCAAAAGAACAGAACGAACTAGTTAGCCAGAAAAAATTGACATCTGTTTCTTTGCGCCCACTAACTAAGAGAAATGAATGAGAGAAAGATAAATGTAGTGAACTTTTGAAGGGATTCAGCCTCTCATTTATAGGAGAGACAATGGGTTTTAGGTTAAATGGCACCAATGTGATTAGGCAGTGGCTCATCTCCTATGCATTTTCCGTATATTACATAATATATTGATGATATGGCTTCAATTTCAGAAAAAGACCAAACTTCCCCATTTCTTTCATAAACCCCAAAGTAACATAGGGGTCAAAATTGGTATGCATGCTGTCAAAAGGGTGACCATATTTGCCTTGAGATTATCTACAACAGATTAATGGTACGACAAGGATGAGTCGAAAAGGGAAATTGAGAAGATGTCATTTTGGCAAATATCTTTGAAGATGTTGCCTTTTTTAGGGCACGAAGTTTACTTAGGTTCTTTCAAAATGTGCCATAATCGCTTCTTGCTTCAATTGCCTTCTGCAGAAAATGGAAATTACATGAAGTTCAATAATTAACATCGCATGCGGGGGATGGTACTTTCTGTCCTCTCTTCTCCTCATGAATGAATTCATCAAAATTGGAAAATCGTTTATCCTCTCACTAATAAGATGGTACAATCCTCCAGTCAATGATGGATAATATTGTTGGTGTAAACTCTTTTTTCTACATGAACGGTGTATAAGTCTGTTTTTCCATTCTAAAAAAGGAATAAATACACCATAAGTTTAAATTTGTCACGAAAATATAATTGAGTCTCACAAATTTGACCAAGTGCAGTCAAGTTCTAAACATATCAAATTGATTCGATCAAATCTTTATATTAACTCCATCAATTTGCTTGACGAAAAAAATTTACGTAGCATTTTTTATTATTTTCTCTCTCTTACATGACGGTTTTTATTATCCATTCCCCAAGTTTTACTTGAATTAGATTTAAAAAGAATAAAAATGTTAACATTTTATTTATTTAAAAAAAGAACACATCTTTTAAATAAAATAAAATAAAAACACAGGGCTTCCACCGCCGGGCCGCCACCCCTGCCCCCTAAATCATCGATAAGGGATGGCGGAGATCGTCGGTACCTTGTTGGCAACCGTAGCTCACATGTGTATTCTCTCAAATTTCAAATCCTCTCTCGTTCCCCTGCTCTGTTTTGTTCTGAAACTTTAGAACCTTGTCCCCGAGTGTGTTGTTATGAGTCAAAGCATGCGAGTGCGTCAAAACCTTGTTTGTGAGTATTTGTGGATCAAGAGAGAGCATGAATGAATATGAAAGGTTCTGCCTCCTGAACGTCCCCCTCCATCGAGAATATATGATGAATGGTCACTCTTTCTGGTATGTTCTGTAAGCTGCGAAAACGGCAACTCAAAGTATCTACAGCCAGAATTTAGAGCACAGTGATTGAGAAAAATGGATATGCACACCTGATTTAGATTAATATCGATTCTCTGTTTGTTCTTCGATTATTTTTCATAATGGAAATTGTTCCTAAAAGTTAAAGACTGCATTCCATTTGCACATGCAGGTTTTTGCCATTTGCTGTCTAATCATATTTGGTGTTCTACCTTTTGATATGTCTTTGCTCGATCGAAGCCACTGACCGGGAGGAATGATTGATTGTTATCCACATTTTCTTAGTTCTTCGATTTTCCATAATCACTAATCAATCCCCTTTCCAAGCTGCTGGACCGTGAACAAGATCCTCATTCGTGGCTGAGTTATGGCATGCAAATCAAGAAGCATAGAATAGGTATGTTAATGACCAAGGAAAAAGAAAATGATAAGCCTAGCTATATCCATCTTTTGCTTATGTAAATCAGAAGATCTTGCATCTTTAATCTATTTATGCATCTTCCGGCTTTTGATTAGCCCTTGGACGGCACGTGACAGCTGGTTGCATTTGCCAGACAACGAGAAATTTGGCCTTTTTTTTGTGGTTCGGGGATTAGTAAAAAGTAGTATGTGTTCATGGATTGACAAGTGATTCTGTTTATATATTTCTCTTGGCCAAAAGAGTTTTATAGTTCTTGTGACATGGTCCTTTCTTTGTTTTCAAGTGCCTCACTTAGAGACTGCAGCAGCTGAGAGGTCTCATGCAACCACAAAACATCTCAACAAATACTGAGGAACTGTTAGCTGGCTATGTTGCGTCCTGATTGCTGTCCTTCTGTCCAGAATTTCCCTATTTTTGGTATCCGGCTTTTAGGAATTTTGTTTGTCGGAATGAATCGATCCTAAACTCGAAGGTAGACCTATGATGTCGGTGAAATGAAGTCATTTAGTTCGTCAATTAATTCACAAGCAAGCGAGAGCAGCGGTTTAACCTATCAAACATTCAGTCGTCCACTAATAGGTTACCCAAATCAAGAGAAGAAGATAGAAGCATCTAAGAAACTGGGGCTATAGTCAGAACTTTCGTGATAATATGGAACAGGAATGTCATTCCCGTATCGCCTCCAGGACTTCCTAGTGTGAAGAAGCGAACGTGTTAATATATATGTTTAGCTGCATTTCAATGGTGGAAACAAAAAGATGCTTCGATTTGCTTGCGAATGGAACACAGAGATGAAAGGGGAGCGACTAGGCTGCTCTTTAGGAAGGTACGATGAGAGGACAAAAGCATAATATGAATCCTGGGTACGTTGAGGCTCCATTTATTCCTCGCTTTGCACGAAGATAATTATTGACCGATCAGTTCGCTTAGTCAAACAATTCCCAGTCCAGGGTGACTCTTGTAGAAGATTGTAAGCTGCCTTGGGCATTTAAGATGCCGATTGGTGATTCGATCTGCTCGCTCTTGGGGTTGGCCGCTGTAGCATTTCTGCTTCCGCTCAAGGGATCAGAGTTTCTTGCCCTTAGACCGTCGAGTGTTTCCACAATGCTCTGGACTCGACACACCTGGGCACACGAAATCATCAGAACTCAGCTTTGACGTCATTTTTCTTTGTGCTTAACTAAGTTGTAACGGACGTTCTTCTTCATTTCCTTTTGTCCGTGGGGTCTTTATCGAGTTTCGGATGGTCTATGTCGTGAAACAGCTTAAAATTATCATCCATCATGCTGGTATCTTGGTAGAGGCATCTTCATGTTTATTTCGGAGATCGATGTAATGCCCAAGTCTATATGCATTACGGATCACCAATCGAGAATTCTCATGTTGGTTATCTCCTCTAATGTCACAATTTTCTATTGTCTGATTAAACAGTGATACGAACCTCAATCCGCCTTTCGACTCTTGCTTCTCCATCAGCCTCGACTGAGTCCAATTCAAGCAACTGCACCATAAGCAGCTCTGTCAAGGCAACAAATTCCTTGTCATCGACCCGGCCTCCCCCGCAAAGATCCCTCTCCATTGAGACTACCTACAGAGATATTGCAGTTACATGATCAATCCACTCAACAAAAAGAAGCGACAAAAAATGCATAATCTGACAAAGTGACAACAATGCATGCCAACCTTCTCAGACAGCTCATCGACCTTTGCCCTGACCTTGGCAACCGCCTCACGGGCTGGACAAACGCCTCGATCTCCCATCTGGGCCTCAAGTCTGCTCTCTTGGCCGGCCGGGTCCTCCAGCGGAACCACTTTAGACATGTCTTTCACGGCCGCCATGCTCCTCCTCTTGCTCTCCCAAATGCACAACCGCAGATATCCTTGTTCACAAGCCGTGGTAGCAAACTCTTGGTTCCATTGACCAGACACGGGCGACCTGAATCGAACCTAGACGTTGGAGGTAATCTAGTCCACGTGCATCTTGCGGGCAAGCTTTGTCCCTCAAGAAATGTGCGGGATTGGGAATGCGGTGAGGAAGATAGAAGGGCAAACTTGAAGAAGGTGGTATTGACAGTTAGTTGAAACTGGGGACTTTTCAGAGTAGAGAGTAAGCGAGGGGAGACGCTCGACAGCGACATCTCTGCTGCCGTTTAAGTGATTTCGGTTGGTCGGTTACCATTTAAAAGCTGCACGCTCCCTCCTACTTCTTCTGCAACTCTTGTTTTCTTGGTAAATTACATTTCCTCCCCCCATGTTCTTTCAGGATTCTCACATTCGACCCCCATAAGATGTCATTCATACCAGTGACCCCCCTTGGTCTTGTTTTCTTTTTTTCACCATTTGGGTCTCAAATTTGGCTAAAGATCTCGATCCCGACTTTCTACCTGACGGATTATACGCGGTATCACGTTTGTCAACTCATACTCCGCACACCCTTTTCCCTCCTACAAAAATTTCATCCAATTGAATTTTTGTCCCCTTCATTTAATGTGGGTTTATTTGAGAAGGACTAGTGCCAATGGTGACCAGTGTCCTTTCACTTGATATTCAAAAGTCATTTCTTCAGTTTGTCCTTTTCCTTTTGGTTTGAAATTTTCCACTTGGCGGCCCAAATGCTAATTTGGAGACAAATAAAGGAACCTTGATTGCTATTGAAAAACCTGGTCCTTAGATTTTGCCAGTGTGGTAGCAATAAAATCAAATCTTTAGATTAAGGTAGGAAGTATAAAAATGTGTCTAATCATAATCTATCAAAATAAAAATTACGTTAAACGCGTCAATCTAAACGCGCTGACTCATCTCATGAAATGTTAAATCCGCAAGTAGGGGTAGAAAGAGCTTCAACAAATGAAGATAACAAGGGGACATGTGAACCTTAAGTGTCCACGGCGACGGGCTCATTGGACCAAAATCCAGTCCATTAACCTTGATGAAAGTTGCACTACACACATGAAAATCATCCCTAATTTCCCACACGTGTCCCATTTTTTTTGATTGGATAAAATTGATTTGATGTTGTATTTGTTGAGTTTTGATCCCACTGGTCTTCCAGTTTATATTTCACTGCTTGATTCGTAGCAAAACTCTAAATTTTAGGTCAAATCCTGACTTTTTTCCTAAACTTTTTTTCGTCGGAAAAAAAAGGCTTAACTTTTACTCTAATATCAAATATGTCCATCTATCCAGCATCGCCACTAATTTCTTCAAAATTATCGACACCAGTATTAGCTAGAGGTGCATTATCAGAATCCATGTTTTCATTGATACATTCACTTTTGTACGGAACAGCAAGCGCTTTCTGATATCAACAATCTTGAAATAATCAATCACTGTTTCTCGACTTGGTGAGCAAATTCGGGATGGAAGTAAAAGGTATGGATACATTTTTTCTTAATGCAAATGAGCTCAGGAAAAAATAGGGATTCAACCTAATGGTAAGAATTTATATGAGAACTAACCCCATTTAACAATAAAAGGATCCTCAGTCACGGGCTCACTGACTCGTGCTTGATGCATCCCCTAACAAATTCACAGCCTTTATATGGCTGTGTTTCATCTGTAAAGCATTCCCTCACGCGTTAAAGGGATGCCCTGCAAAAATTATTAAGTGGCCAAGGTGGAAGGTGATGTCGAAAAAATAGATAGTTGACCTCATTGACTTTTGATGCTTAACCCACAAAGAAAAAAAAGGGAAACCCATCGGCCTAATTTTTAAAAAGGACAAATTTCTCGTACTCAGATCAGATGCTTCGGATAGACTATGTACGCCTTACCATCAAGGACAACAATTTGATATCCGAGCTGAATGTAGGACATGAACGTTAAGGATCCGGTTCCTCTCGTCATGGGAGAGACGACTGTGCCGATCGCACACCATGTCACTCCATTGCCCCATTCAAGAATCAATAGCAAGAAGCTGGAACGGACTCTCGACGAAGGCAGTGTGCTCCACATACACAGTGTAACACGCGCCCAGAAACATACACACACCCGCAAACAAAGATTGATTTATGTATAAATAAGTTGGAATGTGCAGTCACAAATGGTCCCGTAGCTCAGTTGGTTAGAGCGTTGGTCTTATGAGCCGAAGGTCGCGGGTTCGAGCCCCGCCGGGACCAACCTTTTTTTTTCCCATGTCCTCGTTCCCCTCTCTTGCGGAGGTCAACGTCGCCGGCGCTTCGGTCAGATTCGAGCTCCGGCCGCCGCTTAGGTCTACCCGTGAGCACAGTAGCTGGCGCCGACCAGAAACCGTCGCCGCCCCCGTGATTAAAACCGTTGTCGCGCATTTCAGTCACTTGAGAAACTCCCCCCCACCCATGGAAGGGAGGAGAAGCATTAAACAACTGAGGAGTTTTGCCGGCTCCTGTAAAAGAGAGAGTCCATCACAATTCACATGTGACCCAGCAGAAAAGGTGCCCTTCTTCCCCAGTTATTAATCCTTTTCCTTCCCTTCTCTCTCTCTTTTTTAAAACTGCAAATGGCATCGGAGGCATTCGCCTGACGTTGTCGTGGATCGACATCGCCGCGGCCGCCGAGTTGTTCGGCCTCGTCTATTTATGGTTGAGCGTGGCGGCGCTTTGATTCGTTTCACGGTTGAAACCGAACCGAACCGAACTGAGTATAATGATAATTCTTATTGAAAAAGCCAAATCAAAGCGAATCACTTGCTGTGCTAAAACCGAGCTAAACCAAGGCGTTTTAGACAGTTCAATTCCGGTTCCAGCACGCACTAAAACCGTCCGTTTCAGGTGAATTATTGTGCTCCAAAACGTCACCTCGCTGTTTTCCAAAGCAGAGTTATTGTTAGAATGGACTGGACCGGATCCGCATAGAAGAGGTTATTTATAACAAGATATTCTTTTAAATGATGTATTTCTCACGAAACAAACGGAGCTAAAGTACTAAAACAACCGGGGTTATAACAATGTTTGAGTTTAGTATCACTACCTAGAAAACTAAGACAAGCATAATTATCTATAGAAAAATGATCATTCGATTCAGTCTGATCTACCACAAAATATGTAAATATATACGATCTCTTTTATCTAACATTCAGTCTACTCATCCCTAGATACGCATCGCAGTTTAGGTGAATTATTGCGCTCAAAGATGCCACTTCTCTGTTTCCGAAGCAAAGCTATAGGAGTTTCCGAAGCAAAGCTATAGTTGGATTGGTCGGATCCGCACAAAAGCTCGTTACACCACAATCGTTCTACCATGCGAGTTTCACGTGATGGTAAGTGTTCACGCATCCGAGCCACCGGTGCCTTGGCTAGATAGAGCTTCGAACCCAACCCCACCATTCCCCTCTAACCTGGATCCGGTCATTTCCCTCTTAATCTCCGACCCCGGCAAAAGACGAACTTCGTTAGGACAAGCAAGCGGCATTCGTCCTGAGCAGACCCCAAAAAAAAGGGCAGCCTAGGATCGGCCCTAAAGTCTAATGGGAACAGACAATGTACCGCAAGATGATACATTGAATGAGGCGTTGCAGGCAGGAATCAATGGGGGGGATGTAGGCCATCATCTGCGTCCGTCCCCCACACTGCCTTTTTTCCCTTTGACCGACAGCAAAAACATTGACCCCAAAATCTGGAATCGAACCCAAAAATCTTCAATGGAAATAAAAGAAAAAGGACGTGCCAAAAGTTATCAGAGCTCCTGTCCTGCTCAATAATCAGTCTAGCACATGAGCGACGTACCAGCGGCGACAACCATCGATGAAGACAAAATTGACTTTCATCAGACCAACTCATTACAGACGCGACCGTATGCGATGCTTTGGGTTCAACCGCACCCCTTAATTTACTCGAAATCGAAATGATTCGACAAAGTCTTACGTATGACTCGATGATCATTGGCTGTTTGGGTGTTGTGGGTTTCCGGGATTCCCCCATCTTAAACTAAAGTTTTCAAGAACTCTCACCTAACGACCTCCGCCGAACCCTGATTTCCATGACCACATCAAGTCGAACCCGAATGACCATCTGCAGACGAACCCGTCGTTGAAAACTAAGAAAGGTTTTGATCCAGCCGGCCTCGAGAGAGAGAACTCGAGCGAGAAAGTGTGATGGGATCGCGACAGCTTTTTTCGGAGGGACGAAGATGGCTCGTTACGTCGAATTGCTGAGGGAACGCTAGCATGAAGCGTTTGATTCCGGTTCCTTGTTGATAACAGAGGACGGCGACGGTGCTGACGACGGATGTATCTTGCTTTCTGCTCTGTTCCTGCTCAGCATTCTCTTCAGGGAACACCCGAGGGTCGTCGTCGATTGCTGAGCTCGGGCCGATGACGGTGGCTGTAACTGCAAGGACGACGGACTGCCCACGTCGCCGTTTCCCTCGTCGGGGACAATGTCGATCGCGATCTCGGTCAAGCTCGAACCCGTCTCTTCTTGAGCCGTTGTTGCGTCTCTGATCTCCTGCGCAGAGTCGTCCGGATCGGCAGCCTCTGCCCCCGTGAGCTTGTTCTTGTTCTTCGTCTCCTTGCAAGTATTGGCGACGACTGGCTCTCTGCAGATGGGGCAGCTCGCGCGGGAGCGGAGCCAGGTGTCGATGCAGTCCACGTGGAAGCCGTGCCCGCATTCCGGAAGCCTCCGGCCGACGTCGTTCTCCTCGAAGCCGCCCAGGCAGACGACGCATTCATCGTCTTTTGCCCCGCCGCCGGGCCGCGCGACGAAAAGAGGGATGGACGAGATGGTGGAGGGGTCGAGGCCCTTGGACGCAGGGCGAGGCGGGGACGACGAGAGGAGGGCGGTGCCGCGGGCCAGGGTTTGGAGGCGAGCGGACAGGGCGGTGGGGGAAGGAGGGGGCCGTAGGCGGCGGCGGGAGGGGGAGAGGAAGCACCTGGCGTAGAAGTGGAGGATGAGGACGAAGAGGATGACGAGGAGGAGGCAGATGATGGCGGCGAGCATGACGTTGCCGTCGTAGGAGAAGATGGTGTCCACGAGGTGGCTCCGGCTCCGGCTCGCCGTCGCGGACTGGTCGGGTGTGGATGGGCTCGACAGGCTCACCATGGTCTTCAGTGAGAGCGAGAGAGAGAGAGAGAGAGGGAGAGGGAGAGGGAGGGAGGGAGGGAGGGAGAAAGATAAATGATGACTGAGAGAAGGAGGACTAAAAATGGAAGACAGGGTTGGAATCTTCCACGACCACTATTGACTCGAGAGAGAGAGAGAGAGAGAGAGAGAGAGAGAGAGAGAGAGAGAGAGAGAGAACATTTACGTGAAAATGAAGTAGGTGTCGCCCTTGCCCGTTGAACTTTTTTTTTCTATGGGTTTCCTCGAAATCAACTTCAAGAATTACCGGGGAAAACCCAAACCGGTTCACCAAATCAACTTATACAACGAATTGACCCAAAAGATATCAATTCTTATGATATTCAATAAGGATCCGTCCCGATCACTTTGTTAGTCGATCATGCAGCACTGATCTAGATAACATTTCTAAACAACAAAATTATTACGATAACAACATTGAGATCGACAAGGTTGGCACCGCGGAAGGGCCATTAAGAGATATGCTCAGTTCCTTAAAAGAAAGTAGCCCGCAGTTCAGATGGTCATGTCGTGCCATCTGGGGGACACGAAACGGTGCGATCGTCGGCGAAGGGAGGCTCGAGATCTGATGTGCATGAGCGTGCGGACTTTGAGAAGTCAAAAGCAGAGACTCATCGTCCAAGACACACCCCCCACCCCGGAAAGAGGAGGACGAAAATGGGGGCGTGAAGGCGACGGCAAGAAAACGGGAAGGCAAGTTGTTTTGTTTAATGTTTTGGTTGTGTTGCAGGTAAGGGATCCCGAGGCCAAAACCCACTCTGAAACCAACCATATTATAATCAGGGCACAATGTCTCTCGGCTCATCCTTTGATTCAGCAACTCTTTGACCCTTAATACAAAATTGGTCACTACGAATTGGACGGTCGCGTTTTCTTTTTCAATCTTATCTCATCGGTTGTTTCCGGTAAGTCGATGAGGACGTGATAGGATGGTACCATATTGACTCTTAAGACTTTGGGTTCGCAGGTCTTTTCGGATCTAACTCGTGCTGCAAGCGTGTTCCGAGCTTCGAGGGGGGCTTGCAGCTCGGTTTTGAGCGGTAATTGGACGCCGGTGTGGGATTTGGATGAGGTGAGGTATTGAGTCTGTGAGGTCGAGTGAAATATGTTCAAAGCAATTTCTATTGCAAATGCCAACCGCATAAGACACGAGACTCGAATAAGATCCCGTAGAGATCATCCACTGAACTTCCGAGCGATCCAAATGTGCATCTAGATTTCTTAAAATTCGCATCTTTGGAGCAAACGACGCTCGCAATTTGCGACCCATAGTAAAAATGACCTCATGAGTATGGTCAAGTAAAGCAAGAATATGCCAGGGGAAGAGCAGAAAGCAACCCAAAATCTCAGGGGAGTCTTGACTTTTTCCTCAGGGGTCCCATGTGAATCCAGCCAGAGACCCCAAAGCCTCTTTTATCTGTTTACTTTTCCTTCTGATTCTTCAATGGCAGGGCACCACCACTTGCGCTGTTGCCCTTGGGCTCTGGGATTTGTACGCGACTCGACGTGATTGCTTCTGGGCAAAATAAGAGATAAGATGGCGATAGAGAGATGGGTCATTGAAGTACCTGTGGAGTGGAGGGCTCTTGACCGTTCCACCTCTGAGCTGACCATTTCAGGCTTTCAGGAATCGGATCAGGGGCTCTTCTTCTACTTGTCGTATCCTATTCTTTGTCTCTGCCTTGCCTTTACCTTTCAGTTTTACGTTGTTTTTTCCCCCTCTTTAGATGCCATTGCTCCTTCTCTTACTGAACACGAAACGCTTCATCTCATCGTGCCTGCTTGTGAGGTTAAATACAGGCGGAGATTACACGCGGGGTTCTAAACCCGTAGAGTCGCAGAAATGGCGCTCCATGTTGTGACGCCAAGCCATTTAGTCCACAAAGGTTGGTGCTAAATCTCCTCGAGCGATTGATAAACTCAATTAGCCTGGATGAAGTTTCAAGAAGTGTGGAGTTTGAATGGCTTTTGCAAAGGCAATAGATGATGTCATTCGATTTGTTCAAAATGAAACCACCATTGATGCATTTTCCATCTAGGATTACAAGTAATTCATTGCATGTGCATTAAGGCATTGATTTCCATTTTTAACAATGCGCTTATGCAAGAGTTACATCTTGCCGATGAATCGGCATGAGACTAATTGGAAAAGGAATATTTCCTCAGTATCATCATGGTTACAGAGATTCGCCAAAAAGAAGTGACCTAACCTAACTAGTCCATCAGCTTGTATCTCTTCTCCTGGACCCCAGAGACTCCCATTTGTATCTCAATAATTGTGTGGAGCGGCACCTGAAGAAAGAATAGCCAATGCTATTACTGGCAACTTATGGGAAGAACACGATGAAATCGAAATTTTATGTGGCCTAAAGCTAATATTTTACTGTTTCAACTGAACATTGAAACAGATTACCAAAAGATCCATCAAAAAGTCCATGAGCATATCCCAATCGCTTCAATTGATGTTACACTTTCCACCTCTACCAAAACTGTCATTTTTAAACTGAATCGCAAGAGCATTTAGCAAACTCTTCTCTTGGAATTATTATGGCAATTAACCATACAATGCATAGTTCCCTTCATTTTAAGAAACCATCGCGTTTTTATCCCTGCATTTGACCAAATGTCCAGTACCATATTGATGGCATGCCGCTAAAGGGGGAATTAGCTTCGAAGAAAATGAGCATTACCTCAATATGTGGGATTTCATTCAGAGGCCTGTCAGCAAAATAAGCATATAATGCCCTCAACACAGCCTGCAAATAAAGCAATGAATTATCTTCTGACCACCACTTGGCAAGCAAAATCCCTCAACATCAGCGATGTGAGTATAACCTGATGAGAGATGACTACCACGGGTCCTCTCTGTCTTTCAAGCTCAATGATCACCGGCTCTAGCCTGCAAAAGTCATTTGTGTCAGCAAGAGGAAGAGTATCTACTTTTGAGCCCAGATGATGCATCAAAGACCCAATATAACTTCAAATATTCATCGATTCCAAGACTAGGTAAGTTTATAGACTGAAAACCTTTGAATAACATCCAGATACGATTCTCCACGGGGATATCTATATCTCAACTTGTCTTTCTTACGTGCCCTGTTTGTAGCAAGAGGACATAAGATTTTGTATTATATGTATAATCTTGTAAAGGATTCCACAAACAAGAAAAGAGAATGAAGTACATCAGCGGGAAAATGAAAATGCAGCATACTCATATTCCTCAGGCATATTCTTCTTGATCTCTTCATAAGTCATTCCATCACATACTCCAGCATTTATTTCGTCTAGTGCACGCCACTGTATCTGCAGCAGTAGAGAACTCCCATCACTAATTAGAAACAGTATAAAGAAAGCATAGAGGACCCCGCACATAAAATCACAAACCTTGGGGAACCCAACAATTGGACTAGCTGTCAGGATAGTTCTCTGCAGAGTGCTTGTCCATATCTGGTCCAAAGACGAACACATTAGCAACCAACATAGACACCCCAAAAAGGTATACAAATGAAAGGACGACCTCAACATAATTTACTTCTTTCAAAGTACAACGAAGCTAGTAATGTGACTTTATTCACTGAAGTACAGACAAAGGATAGAGGAAAGCCAATTTTAGCCGGTGACAGGATTGGCACTGCCATCAGTTTTGATGTCAAACAAATTTACATGAGACCTCGTTCGCAAGCCAACTTTTCCTTTTTGACTGAACAAAGGAATTCATTGATGATATGAATCCATCATCACATTTAGATTCTTTGGGAGATGAAATGTCTAACCCAAAAATGAGATTGATATAGATTGTGCAAGATGGAACACTTATTATGGATGTCATTGAAGCTTACAGAAGCTGCTCTTTCAGACTTCAGCCGCTTCTCGACAAAGTTAGCAAGTTTCTTTGCATAGAGTTCCCCAGCATCGCTGCCATATAAACTAGAAGTATTATGCTATGAAAAGTGCAATCAAATGATCAATCAATCATTAGAAATCACATGCTATAAGATAAAGGTAAAGAACCATGTAGTATGGACTTCATTATGCCAGAAAAACCACAATTGACTCAGGTGATACTACCACTTATAGTAGGACATAAGTAATCAGCCAGACACAAACAAGATATTGTACCAAGAAGTGATTTACTCACCATTACAACAATGCAAGCAACACCTAAACAGGATCATTTTTTTACCAGTGAGGATGGTTATTACTTTCATGGAAATAGAAAAACAATGTCAGAGCACCTACTGAGGCATCATAAATTATTTGGAGTGCATCTCATAATACGATTTTGATCAAGCAATCATCTAAGTCATTGTCCCTACCATGTCAGTCTGCTTATTCACCGAAGTGGTAGCTGAAATCTGGTATTTCCTGTCTGCTTTTGGCTGGAAACTCTTGGTCACGCCTTATTTGGCAATGGGATGCAATTGAAAGTTGAATATGGTGCAAGGGATGTTATATTTAAAAAAGCATTGTGGAACTAGAACAGCATATGTGTTGCCACCAGAATTAATGCATACTTTAAGCAGATAAATTCATTCACATTACGCTTGTTTCTAAGTCATATTAGACTACAATATAAGAACTAGTTTTTCCATAATTAATAGTCTTTTCCAAGTAGAATGAAAGTGAAGAAAACAGATAATTCAATCAGGGTATGAATTACAAGTGACAAGAAAAGGTCCATGACAGGCTACCAAAGATGCAAACCATATATCTCCTACCTCATTCAACCTTCTGGAAATAAGAAAATAACTTTGTCCAGAATTAGCCAACCAAAATGCACTGCCGTGATCACTAGCAAAATATACCTTATCACAGTATCACCACCTATTCTGCCTCTCACATTATCCAAACTCTCCCCATGCCTGGTGAGTAGGATAGGGCGGGGCGTGAGATGTGTATTGACCTGTAATAGCAAAAATACTATCTTATCAGCACAACCATCCTGCAAGGAAGACACTTCTGGGGACAAAGAGATGCAGAGCTATCAGTGTAGCAAGATTTCTTTATTTTGAACAGTAAGAAGATGCTATCATGTTAAGCAGGAACACTCAACATGAAGAATCGCTCACATATGTTCAGACTGATGTAAATTGCTTAATCATCAATTTGTATATGGAGCACAATTCCTTGAAAAAAGAGAGACCTCAGAAACATAGAGGCAAATGCAGGATCAAATGATATTGGTATTTGATGCTGGAAATCCACTTACACAATCAGTCTCAAAGTAAGTTTCAGACAGCAAATGATTCCAGACAAAGATAAAGTAGTCACATGATAAATCAACTTTTGCTCTTCAAACTTCAAACAATAAGTACAGATATTCTATGACGAGAACAATGGCAACCATGTCACCAGCCACTTGCTGGCATGATATGTTGTGAAGAGATAGAAACAAAAGCAGCACAGATGTCATACAAGTACATACCAAGAAGAAAACGATCCTTCCAGGTAGATAGCCACTGATATTGTTCACCTGCGTCAAGGACAAACATACTTTGAATTACTCAAGACAAAATGATCATAACCCAAAAAGAAAGAAGGAAAAAAAAAAGGTTTTCTTGCAAGATTACCTAATTATGATTTGATACAAACCAATAATTTTTAGTCAGTCAAGGAAGTAATCATTTTTGACTGGTAAAAGATAGGAGATAATAACATGGTCCCCCGCACATACTGCAGATAGCAGCAGCTGCAACCAGCTGTCACCCTTCTCCTCCCAAACAGCAACATCCTCCCAAGGGGCAAAAAAAGAAAAAGAAGAAACCCAACAGAAATCACTTGACAAAAGCTAATTATAGTCGTCAGAGGTAAGTTAACAGGCATCCAACCAGCCAGCCAACCCCATCCACTAGAATTAGATAAGAGCATTGACATTGCAGAAGATCGATCTTCACATATCAGTGATAATATTAGAATTATTGTTGACACGATGTGAGATTGCTCTTCACATATCAGTGATAATATTAGAAATATTGTTGACACTATGTGAGATTGCTTTCCATTTCCAAGCTCAAGAAACTTTTGAGGTTTCTTATTTTTGTAAATTTAAAAGCACCTATTGGTGATCTCCATCCATATAACTTGCTTGTTTGAATTACTAGTGCTCAACCATGTATTGGAAAAACCACTCACAAAAGGCTGTCTATCCAAGCATTTGTCTACTTCCTATCACAGGATAAGTAGCCAAGCCATGACATGGATAAAACAGAAGTTCCAACATATTAGACTAAAATATCGTGTATTTAAGTATCTTTGAAATTTCAGAAGAATGAGAAGTTAGACTATCTTACTTGTATTATTCCACCATGTCCACTAACCATGTCAATCATCTTGATATAAGATCCCTCCTCCACTGGTTCATAAACCTGGTGATATTTGCATCAACGCAGATCATTAGTTATTATAAACTCACCACAACCAATCTGATTAATAGCAACTGCTAGACAATAGAGAAGCTACTTTTTCATAATTGGCTAATCGATTTTTGAAGTCACGTAATCCAGCTTCATAATCTGGCCTGCAAAAGGATGCAAGTAATAAGACCAGAAGTTCCCTTACATTGGAACTGGCAATAGCTCCAGAAAGCATACGTACTCTTCAGCATAGTCAGGACTCTGTTGAATTTTAAGACGTATATTTCGTTCAATAATGCGCTCATCATTGCATATTGTTTCGAGAAAAATAATCTGCCAGAAACAAGTGATCAGACAAAAAAATTAGCACCCACCAATTAAAAAACAGAGATCAGATGGGTCTTTAACTACATCATGGTAAGCGCATACAAACTGAATTAGCAAGCAAAAAAACTCATAAAGTAAATGTTTCTAGTAAAATAATTATTCTATAAGAAGTCAAAAGCCTTTGTACCAATACAGAATCAAAACCATTTGTTTCTCCCGCATTCAAACTGAATGAGCAAGCAAAAACACTCAAAGTAAATGTTTTTAGTAAAATCATCACTCTACAAGAAGTCAAATGCCCTTGTACCAATACAGTACCAAAACCATTTGTTCCTCTCTCCCCAGAATTTTCTTTTTAAAGGGGAGAAGTCTGTAAGTCAATTATCCAAATGCAAGATTGTTTCAAGTCTTCTTCGTGGATCTGAATCTGTATATAAACTCAAGTATTTTCACAGAGAAATGCAAAAGTGGAAACGATAATTGCAAAAATAATGATGCAGCAATTAAAAGAGTTGGTTTGCACGATCTTAGGGGAAATTATGAATATCAATCTGTCCATGAGTCTCTCACCTAAGAACCAACCTTCAACTCTGGAACCCACATGGATACCAGGCATAAATCACTAACAGGAGGTCAGTCTCTAATAAATACATTTTGGTAAGAAAAAAGATTTGTGTGTAATCCAGCTCTGCTGCTCTTCTTGTCTAGGAGCTGCTCCTCCATGCTGTGGCTGTGGATATGGAGGAAGCTTTCAATGCTGCCAATACGCCTTCTTTAGTGAAAAAATTATCCCTAGAGTCTAGACTAAGAGGAACAGGGCCAACTCTCGGTTGGAGTTGGTGTATTGACATTGAAACAGCCAATCTCTGGCAGAGGGGTTGAAATTGACGAGCAGGAAATAAGGGCAAATGACTAGCCAGTCTTCTGCTTTTCCCGGATTTAGAGACTAGAGGTCTTGTGCGAACAATCCAGCAGAACATTGGTATCAATTTGTGTTTAATTGCTCCACATTGCCAATTGATTCTGGGTAGCTTTATCGAGATCAGAAGTGCCCAATGAGTGAAAAAATAGTCATAAAAGATTTAATCCACCTCCTAATTTTTATAGAAGGACAAACCCCCCTGGTGTAACAGCAAGCACCAGTTTGACTTGAGGATGGATGAACTCAATAGAGTCTTTAAAACCCGCATTTGGATTCCTATATATGCACCAATGGGCGACCATGATCTGGATTTTAGGAAGAAAATAAGCTTTGGTTCAGAGCTTAAGGAGTTCCACTAATACGGAAAGATGGATCAAGTTTGGCCTCTTATCCTCTCTTCTTAGTGACATAAAAGTGAATTTTTTGAGTCAACGCAAGCAACTTCTACAGGTGTGGCAACCCATTTTTTATGGAGGCATGCATTAAATTTGTAACCTCATGATGGCCACTCATATCAAAGTATAAATTCTGGATACCTAACGTCAATAATGTCCTCTTCCTGCGAACAGGATTCATTCACTGTACAAATTTTCATAGTGGAAAAATTCTTATGTATCCGCCAGAATATGGACCTTGTACCTTGCATTTGCCTTCAGCCATTTTCATAAGCATATTTCTCCGTCTCCTGGTACTGTTTGTTGCATCAAATATCCCTACCTGAGATTCAATTACAAATGACAAAATCAAGAAGGAGAAGAAGAGATCAGAATGGTTTCTACAAGATCTGATCCAGATGGACTGACCTGACCTCCTTCCTGCATCCACGATATCATATCTTCCATTGCCAGGGCCGCCACCTAGTAAGTGTATGTCAGGACAGGACAGAAAGAAAAGAAATTTGTTATCTTTACTGGCCTCCAAAATCCAGTTTCACGATAGATGGCTCCCATAACTTAGAACATCCCAAAGTCATCATTAGAAGGAAAAGGAACATTGTCACTTCCTGCATATTTATAGACCAACTCAAAAGTACAGCTTCATATTGGGCAATGGCTGTTTCTAAACCATGAGAAAATATTTTACGCGGCTGTTACGCCACAAGTCACTGAATAGATTTCACAGTACTTCAAATTTAAAGATAGAATTTTCTATTTACTGCAACACATATTCGTAGTGTTAAATCGTAATTGGCTTGCTTCTCCACAATCATAATAAAATGGACGCATAAGTACTCTCTCCTAGACCACACAGTCAATGGTGTCAACTCACAGCAATTTAATCTTCTTTTATTGCTTTCCCTGCCTGCTCTTCCCTTGCCAATGAATCTCAAGAATGAGAGTGCATGATATTATTTACCATTTAGCTACTAAAAGCAGTGGTGAGATCTGTCTGCCACCACAGCAAGATTTTAGGACATGAAAAGACAACGTAAATTCTCAATTGTTAAACTAAACTGTGATAAGGAGCAAGCAGACCCTACAGAATCCACGAGGGAGTCAGCTTCTTTGAGCTTAAGGTCCTAAACAATTCACGTGCTGCAGTAACAACAAGCGTCTAAGTATTGATTGAGCAGGGTGACTCTGCAAATTGCACTCTCCACCATCATGAAACCCAAATGGGTCCAGTGGCAGTGGACGGTGCAGATTGCACATTGAGGACTGATGTGACCATGCTTTGCACTTTTCAACTTCTAAAACTCAACTTTGGACAAGGCATCATTAACTCAAATTATTCAACAACGTCAGGGACAGCAAATTACTAATTACTTGTCAAATAAAATTCTTGTGCAGACAATCACCTCATTGCGTGCCTCTACACCTTCTTCATTGTCACCTCGAAAGAAATCTGCAGACTGCAGCAAGAAACACATAATATAATCAAGCTGTGCTTATTATGATGCATGACATGACCAGAATATTTTCAATCTGTATCAACGGGACCAGCTTCAGAAGTAATTAGTTATATTATATGTGCCATTCAATTAGCAAGAGTGGTCACATCTTTTCACAATGGCCATGTTCAGATTTTACAGAATGTCAATTATAAGAAAAACCTTCTGATTGCCATATCTAACCGAGTAAAAGGGCATAAACCGCTACCTATGTATAAACTGACTACATGACGAGCCACAAACTAAAGGAGACATGTAGGCAAAAGGCATCAGACAAACTAGTGCACATGTTAAATTCAGCTCATTAGCAGCCAAAGCAATTCGCGGTGTAATAGGAAGAATGGTGATTGAATAAAACCAAGAGAAAAGCAAAAGTTCCCAGTAAATTGAAGATTACCTGATTAGCTCCATGCTTGAGGCGCCGATACTGTAAAAATGGCAATAAAAGGGTAACTAATCAAAGTTAGAGATCTGGGACCATTGAATATACAGTTGTGACAGTATGATATACCTTTCCAACATTGAAGTGCTTAGTATCATGGCCCAACCAACGAAGATATCGAGTAAGTTTCGCTGCAGTAAAAGTTTTACCTCGAGCTGGCAAGCCAACCTGAAGTATAAGGAACTAATAAAATTCCTTTCCATCAAAAAGCTTCTGTACTGCTTTACAGAGAATTTGCAAGTAGACGGAATCTTCTACAACTTATAAAGGTTACTTTTGGTCAAAGTGGTCAGTTTTGGTAAATATGCCTATCTATGAAACATAAAAAGCGAGTAATGTGAGCTGACAATGATAACCTCTGATTGACAAAGCAACTATAATTAGAATTATGGGCCAAAGTGAAGCAGTAATATAAGCTCAACGTGACAAACTGACACAAATTAATCTTGAGAGGGCAAAGTGAATCTGACATAAAATTTTACGGGCAAACCATGACTCTCCCATTTGTAAAATTAAAAAAGGACTGTAACTAGATGAGTGGTTTGAAGCCATCCTAGAGTCTATCAAGGAAAGTACAAAACATAGAATCCAGCCATTACTAACACCAACTATATAAATTTGTCGATGGTGCAATTACATTAATTAGTGATGCAACTAATCCTTTTCTGAAAGAAATTACCAGGACAATCGCTAAATGTCTATCTTCCTTTGGCCCAAGCATCTGATCAGCTACAGCTCCAGCAGCCACAGCTCCAGCAGCTGCCGGCATTGGATTCTAAATGATAGGAGACGAACTTGAGAAATTCCACCAGAAAAAAATTCACAGTATGATAATCAAGATAGTGATATAACAAAACCTTGGTCTCTGCATTCAATTTAAGATCAAAACTGAATGTAGTTGAACTTGCTGATTTGACTAATCTGGGAGATCCAACTCCTCGATCTATAAAGAGTCCGCGATGACTGTCCTGCCTTTGTAAAGGCGAAAAAGTTCCAACGGACTTTGACTCAACCATGCCAGAACCAAAATACACCTTAGCTGGATCTGGGACAACTATCTCCATCTCCTAGCAAAATCAAAGTAGAAAATAAGAACTAAAAGAACAGGAATTTTACTAGTGCAATTCCACTAAAGCAGTCACTAGACAGTTCGAGCAACTGCACATGGGTTTATTGTGATGTCAAAAAGTACAGCCAACTAATTGATCTGTGCACATGCAAATAAATCTGAAGCAAATAGAACAAGAACAAATGTTTCCAAAACATGCCTGATAGACTATAATTATCATGGTGGCAGATCAATAGGTTGATAAAATTAAGACAAGGAGTCAAACTATACATTCATGAAGCAACAAAGTTTCCAACCATGAGGATACAAGGTAAGTTACGAGATGAACCTTTATAGGTGCAGGCCGATCAACAGAAACACCACTATCCTTGATGGAATGTGAAGGATTGACCGAACCATCAGAATTAGAAAAAACACCAGAATGGGTTAAAGATCTCGGAGTCTCTGTCATGTTAGCAGCATAAACCAAACCAGAGTTCGTGGAAGTTGATGGGGCTGGGACAACATAATGTTCAAGATCAAGCTCCAAACTAACTGAAGGTCCATTCTGGAAGGAAAATAAAGAGCAGAGAAAAGATACACTTAGAGGATTCCAACAAGAATCCAAACTAGCACAGTTGAACTACCAATCTACCCTAATATGTATTTTCAGCAAGTGGAATATCCCTCATTGTGGCAAATCCTGAGTAAAGAAACATCCCAAAACTAGTTGGCTACTGCTAGACATCATGTACGGGACAAGAGATCGGCGATCCTAACCATCATAGATAAAAGCATAGGCACAAGGATAATTATATATAATATTAATTCTATCATAAATGAACCTCTCATGCAGCTACCAGAGAATGCATCTGACACAAAGGTGCACTGTGCAATAACTTGGCAAATATAATCACCCATCTTGATATGCGGTCTAGCAAAATATCATGTGAACTGAATCAAATGAAAGTATTATCAGATGTTATCTAAGAATATGGAACAAATATCCACTGGTCATCCCATTTTGATGTTATTAATTCACAGGCAACTTGGATGGAAGATAAGAAAAGGTCAAGTTATATTTCCAAAAACAGTGAAATATATTTTGAGGAAGCATATGTACCTCGATACCCATCTCAGGCACTGAATTAATACTAACATCAGGGATCCCACGAACAGTTGAAGGCTGGAGATTCTCCTGATAGGCTCTCCAACTGGCAGCAAGATCAAATGGAGATACCCTATCGGCTTTAATGAAAACCGGGTATTCAAGAACCTCATCAGCACCAAGAGTGAAAATCGCGAGCCTCATGTCCCCTTGTAAGTGACCCCCAGTGAGGATCCGGTTCGGACCTTCCTCAACTATAGCAGGTGCACTGCTGTATTTTGGCTTCAAAAGGAACTTGAAATCCAGGGTCTCTATTATTAGGATGAAATGCAAAAATCATAATAGGAAATGTAAAAGTTAACGCTCTCCTCTGTAAGCTCCTAAACTGACAAAGTTAGCCCCTTTTCACCTTTCAATCACAAAGTTCAGGTAATATTGAGAAAAATAAGGACTGAAGCTTCCCATTTGAGGAGGAAAGTACTGAAAACTAAAAGCAACCAGTTTAGAATGCTGACTGACTCTGAACTGAGACCCTTTTTTCTATTGTCGGAGCAAGTAGCATCGGGCAATAGAAACATAGATTGCACCTCAGTTTTTTTCCTCGAAAAACAAATTTAGAGAAAACCAAGCTAGAAGATAAATACACGAAGATACCGTGATTGGGAGGAACAACAAAACTCAGTTCCCAAGTTGATGTAGATTCACGCTCCATTGACAGCTGGTGATTATCCCAAAGCAAGAAAAAAAGATCATGAAAACAGAGAAATGCTCGTGCAACTCCGTGCTCTAGTAATCATAAGTAACTCTAAATTCAAGGGAAAAAAAAAAAGAAACGAAGGGAAAAACCGAAGGGGCGAAGCAAGAACATTACAGCTTTGGAAGAATCCCAGGAGCCGACGAGAGGGACGGAGCCATAGACGTGAGGGATGAGCTCGCCCTTGAGCTTGTACTTCTCCATCTTGAGCGAGACGTAGAGCTGCTGGTCCTCCATCTCCTCGCTCTCAAGCGACCCGCCGTCGGCGTTCTTCGACGACCCCGTCCCCATTGCGAAGGAACTGGAATCCGCGCCGTCTGGATAAGCTTCTCCACTGGTTATATGTATGCAAGTGAATGAGCAAGCAAAAGGGTGTGATGGGTAGGACGAGAATGATTAAAAAAAGGAGCAGATTCGATGCTCCACTCGTGTCTGCTTGTCGTGGGTGTGGATAGATCGGAAGGAACGAGCGATGGACAGAGAAGAAAGGAGTTCGCGCCTTCTTTGTTTGCAAGTGCGCGTGCTTTCATGTGCGACAAGAACGAAGAAAGCGAGCTCCTTGTATCTTTCCTTCCAAGTGTTTGCGAAAATGCTTGTTGGGCTACCCACCGGGGGAATTAAGGTGGTGAGACCGCAAAAGTTATCTGAAAAAGTACTAAATTTATTATATTTTTATCAATTTAATTAAAATTTTATATTATATCAATTGAATTTTAATACTTTTTCAAATTTTTTCAATTGTGTCCCTCTAACTAATTTTGATTAGAAATCGCTAACTTAGATACTAAACGTCTTAGATCACATGGATATGATGATGCATATGACAACATCTTAATGCTTTTTTTATTTTTTATTTATATTTTTCTTATTTATCTACTCCTCTCTTTTTTTGGCAATGGCTAATGAAGTGAAAAAGGGAAAAAAGAAGAAGAGAAGGTAAATGACAAAGAAGGAAAAGAGAAGAAGATAATGAATTAATACAAATTCGATAAAATACAAAAAAATATTATTAAAGCCATCCACGTTATCAGGTCAAATTAGCCAAATAAACATAATTGACAAAATTTAAATAGGTTTAAAACTCGAATAATATAATTAAAAGATTTACGATCATATCGACAAAAATACGACAAATTTAAAACTTTTTAAACAAAATTTCCCCAACAACTATAGGTGCATTTAGTTATCATGGCCAACTAAACATACATCCACGTTAATTGAAAGTTGTAAATTCAAAAATTCCATGAATTGACAAGGATTTCCAGCTTTCGTTGAATGAAAATATGTGAACATTGTTCTATGATGATAATTCCTTAAGAGCAGCAACACAATATTTTTCCCGGAAGGTCCTTGTCTAGTTTTTATTAAAAGAGCAAGTTCTATGGCAATTCTAAGGCTCCGTTCATTTTACGAAAAATAACTTTCAATGAAATATTTTTCGAATTTTCGGGCGTTCATTTCTCGGAAAATAAAATAGTCATGGAAAATATTTTCTATAAATGTAAAAAATACATTCAAAGTGGGGAAAATGTTTTCCACTTTTCGTCTTGACATTGCTCAAGGCCGACAAGCCAGCGACATTTGATAAACCAACACCCGAAAAATATTAACATTTTTCAGGAAAATAATTTCTCAAAAAATATTTTTCAAAGAGATACTAGTATTTATGGTTTGCGACATAACCCTCTAAGAGCAGTCCTCCTACGATCATAGCGATGCCCCGATGTGTACAATAATTTTGGGCCCATTATCTCATGATGGCACAGCCTCGTCTTCAGGCAATCACTCGCCTACAACCGCGCTTTGATCCTTCGTGTTCATCCATAGTTGTATCCGCACTTACTCCAAAATTTACTCGACTTCGTGGCTTCATTCACTGATGATTTCAAATTTGAAATTCCATAATTGCATCCTAACGTCCTCTAGTATCCAATCTTCGCTTTTGGTGTTTCGATTCATGATCTATCAAATCCTTGTCGACTAATTTTATTGTGACAATCGACAATCATATGTCATTGTGTATCAACAATTGATTTATAGATATAGGATAATGACACAACTAGACCCTAGACTTTGGCCCAGATGTGGAAATATGGTCCATGAATTTTCAATTTGTTTAATATAATCCATGAATTTTAACTCAATATATAATGTTATTTATGAACTATTAGTTTATTCAATAAATGGTACATGAAGCTTTAGTAAATATTCAAATGAGTCCCTAGACTATATGAAAGTATCTAATGTTATCCTTCCATTAATTAAGTTTAGCGATAATGTTGCATTTTTTCCATATAATTGGAAGACTAGTTTGAACATATATTAAAAGTTATAGTGAACAAATTAAAAGTTCAATGATAATATTCTACATTAAGTTAAATTTCAGATATGCAATTGAATAAACTAAAAAGTCCATTGACCACATTGTACGTGAAGTCAAAGTTTAAAGTATCATATGTATTATTTTCCCTAATAATCATCGATGTACATCAATATTAATGACATTTCTTGTGGTTGTTGAACGGATCACATGTATAATAATAACTTGTTTATTAGTGTGTGCCTAACGACTTGGGTAATTCTTGGCTCAAACGGGCATATTAAGATGTATTGATAATTAAATTTTGCCCATAACTTGTCTAGGATGGCAAAAAAGTTAGTTAATTATCAACAGCTTATGCAACTATGACGGCCATTTAGCACGGGACATGTAAATAAGTTACAAACGATTTTATGAATGTATCATTGTACCAACTATTTTCATAAATTTAAGTCACTAGCTTATCCAGGAAATTATCAATTCTTATTCGAGTCCATTTACTGATTTCCAATATTTTAGCAAAACCAACCTTCATTTAATTGTTTGAAAATTACCAATTATTCCAAGAACTTACCAATTTTTTTCACTAATTAAAGTTACCATCATATCAAAGTTACAAACTATTATAGCAAATTACCAATATTAATGTGAGAGTACCAAGTATTCGTAGGATAAGTTACCATCTAGGGTTAGCTTTAAAAAAAATTACAACTATTTGATTGAGTTACCAATCACATGTTCTAATAATCTACCACCACTTATTTGTGAGTGTAATCATCATTTTTAAATTTGTCAACTCTTATTTGAGCCAACTTACCATCTTGTTGGTTGTAACACTAACAAAAAGCTTCCCAAACAAATGTTGGCAAATCATTCTTGGGATAAATAACCAAATAAAAGTTGACAAGTGACTCAAATAAGAATTAATTATTTAAAAGTTTGTAACTAATCGTTTCCATCATCCCCCCCCCCCCCCCCCCCCCAAAAACAAAGAAAAAAAATGATGAGTTCATGATGTTGAGGAGTTGATGTGAGGAATAATATTATTATCTGCCACTATAACGTGGTAATTGGCATGCAGATCGATACATGTCCCATTTTCTTTCATGATTAAGATAAAATGATGAGTTCATGATGTACAACGAGCACATCAAGTGTAAAGCGAACAGATTTTGAGGAGTTGATGTGAGGAATTTCGAACCCAATTCGTCGACACATTCATGAACCGGTAGATGCTCCGGTGGGTCTGGTTCAGACCGCTCGACAGCGGCTCGGGGACATAGGACGGCGAGCCCCATCGATCGGGGCAAGGCTGCTCTGGCGAGCAGGGTGATCATCATGCTGCCGACGTGAGGTAGATGCTGCGAAAAGCCAGAGGAGTTCAAGGATGCACATGTAGCGTGCTGCAGGAGGCGGACGATAGCCTCCAGCATATAATATCGAAGTTTGGTGGCATTTCGAACTGAAGATGAGGTCACCAGGGTAAGAACTAAGAAGCCAATCAATGCAATCAGCCTATGTTGCTCTGCTTTGGTGGCGACGTGGATGATTAGAATCACCAGCGCGGCCAACCAAATTCATTGGCTCTCTTTGCATTAGATATCAAAGCAAGGAACAAGAATTCACGAACGCAACACACTACAGCACAGAAGCTAAAAACAACAGACAACTGTTCTCCTTTCATTAAAGTGCTTTATCAGCCATTCTTCGCCGAAATGGTTGAGGATGAGGACCTGGCAACAGCTTTGGCACCTTCCCAAAAGCGCAAATTCCAGACTTGTGATTGGGCAAGGTGGAAGAATCTTTCGGAGTTTGGTGTGAAGTCCATTTCTGGAGAAACCGTGTATGCTTTTAGCTCTTTGCAGCAGTTGCATTGGAACCCTTCCTTAGCATTAGTTAAGTTCTTTTGAGCGTAAAAGAATCAGAGATTCGAGGATAAGTCCACCACCCAGGGGAAGGCTCCGTGCGTATTCGAAATCTCAGCTTAGCAGGTATGGCTAAAACGACGAGGCCCATTTCCTAAGTACATGATATCTAATCGAGGCACGCCTTATTCTCCTATGTAGTCCTAACCAACTCTGCCCTTCTCTCACTCATAATCCTCCATGAGTGCCGACTAACTTAGCATCGGATACAGTCAAACAGGAGAAAACTCATGGGGCTTTTCGCAGGTTCTCTCTGCACTTGGACTTGGGGTTGCTAACGGTGGGCCGTACAGATTTCAGCAACAATAATGCCCAAAGATGGATTCACAGCGCATTGGAGGTTATCTAATGCCCCATGATTAGAACTGCAGTGTGATTGTAATGATTAACTAAATCCCACCAAACTAAAATCTACAGAAACAAGTAAAGAAAGTCTTACTGTCTTCCACTGACAAACAGCTTCACAGCTTAAAAGTGAGATATGGGATTGGAAATATGAGATAACTCTCCATTTAGCTTTATGATTCTAGGGTATAACTTGATATAACATGTCGGCAAATGTTCATTTTCAAGATAAAAAACATTTACGATTGATACTTCTCTTTTAAGTGTTGCGCTAGCTCTTCGAATTTCTGAAGTCTCTGTCCTGCAGCAGTGGTACAGTGGTACTGGTTTCATCGTCAGCGAGGCCAAGTAACCAAGAGAAGATGGACTGCTAGAGAGTTTATAAAAAGAAAATTGACTAACATGAAAAAAGAATCCTCGAGGGTAATGATGCTTGCAGATATTGATAAGTGGGATCATCCTCAGTCTTCAGTAATCTTGAGGTAACTCAAAAGAGTTTTGGCACCCGAATCGAACCGAACCGAACCGAACCGTTGACACCCCTAATGTTAATCACATGCTTGTTTAAATGTGCTCAGTGAATCAGCTATGATTTTCCGGATTTTTACTAATGCAAGATCTCAAAAAAGTAGGCTCAGCTAAACTTAGACGAATCAATCGTCCTCTCTTCCAGATGATTTTTGTCCTGACAGAAGATCTGACACAGAACTTATCCAAACTTTTCTTTCATCGGAAAGCTCATTCCTATCTGGATTTTCACCAGAAGTGCATAAACGATATGAGATGGTTTGAGTGCATACAATAGCTATAGCGAGGAACTCTAGGAGGTTTTCGTTTGCTCGTTTTTCAAAACCAAGAAAATGGAAAGACGGGAAAATTTTCTATGTGAGTAGCCTATATAGTGGTCCTGACTCGACCAACTACGTATGATTACAAGTCTCTGGCCATATTCTGTTGTTTCTGATAACCCAAGCCAGCCTTCTTCAGTAGTTCAAACGCACCTACGGTTTCGTCATCAAAACCACCTGCGAACTGAATTGTCGAAACTCAGACACGCCCATATACAAAGGAGAGAAAAGTGTCCTTTCGGTGCTCAATTTACCTGGTGCACTCGGAAAGCAAAGCGAACCCCTTGAAGCATAAGGTTGTCCTCTTGCGTGCCCTCGCTGAAGCACATTTCTCTAGCTATCCTCCTCATGTATTCCTTCGCCAGTCTCAGCGAGCTCAGTTTCATCTGCAAGAGAATGGAGAAGCACCTCAAACCGGCTCCTGACTATAGTGAAGTGACAGTTTCAGTGTAGTAACGAATTTGGAAGTTCTTTTAGGTGATTGTGTCGGTGGTTCGATCTGGCAGCCTACTTAAACGCTCGATCAACAATATTTTGCCTATTTTTTCCCGTTCAAAAGCTGCCTACCTGACCAATCAGTCCTGAATCCAGCATCCATTGCCAGGGAATCTGGAGATCTCTGTATTTTTTACTCGCGCTCTCTCTCATCCGCTCCACGTTGTTGATACTTTGCTCCAACCTGCGAATGTGAAATTAGAATCGTGCAATCAATAAGCAACTTCTTCAACGGACACATGGAGAAGATGACAAATTTTTATACATGCTCGCCTGTCTTGCAATGCTTGCATCCGTCTCAGGGCCGGGATGAGGGGCTCTTTGGGATTATCCTGGAACGAAGAAACTTCGGACTCTAAGTTCCTCAAGTCCCGATAGCTGAAAGCGGCTTCCCTCATGGCATCTGCTTTTCTTTCAGGCCAATGCGGAAAATGCTTCAGGACCGCCCTCTCATCAACCAGGGACGACAGTTCTTCATCCAGCCACTTGATGAATGCCTCCACGTCCATCATATCTTTGAAGGCCGCCGATTCCACTTCCTTGATTAGGAAATTGATGAACTGCCCACGTCTCTCCACGTCGGATTTAATCTGTCCACAACTATGTGATTTAAGCCGAGGTAGGTATTTATCATATACTGTTACATGCTGAAAATTAGCTGCTAAAACTTACAGCCGAGAGATAAGAAGAGCGGTTCTCGATCTCCCCGATCATGTTTCTAGTGAATGTGACTGTGGGCACTCCTGTTGGGTTGGATTTGTTCTCCATCCGTGCATCTTTCCTTGTCAGCGCACGATACAGCTCCACCACTTCCGGCATACGACGAACTGCTCGGATCCCCGAAAGTGATCTCAATGGCGGCGGCGGCGGGGGCGGAGCTGGTGCTGATGGCAACTTTTTCCCGTTCTCATCCTTAGAGGAAGCAAGGTTAGCACTAGGATTCGGGGGCGGAATCGGGATCCTTTCTTCTCTTTCTTTTTTAGCTGCAAAAGCCAGTCTTGGAGATAAGTTCTCAGCAGGCGAATTATGTTCCGCTGTCTTAGCAGGTGGTTTCTGCAGAGACGCGTTTTCGCTCTCCAGCGAGTTCTGTATCTTCTTCCAGAGAAGGGACTTCCTTCCGTTGTCGTGCGCCTTGAGGGAGCTTATCTGCGACTTTAGGCGCGCTGCTTCATGCCGTAGCTCCTGGTTTTCTTTCTCCAGGGAAACATTCCTTGCCAGACAAGCTTCGAATTGTATTCTGAGCAAGGCGATCTCCGAGTCATCGCCTTCTCCTGGCATTTTCTCTGCGTCGTCTATGTTCGCCTTTGGAAGAGGCGGGACTAGTGACATTGAACATGTTAGGACCTCTTTACCTTATATATAGCCTTCTTTCTCAAGTAAGGGATGTTTCACCGAAAGGTGAAGGAGCAATGCTCATTTACAACCATGCCCCTCAATGCGGTGGCAATGGCAGTCGGGCCACCCGAAGGCAAGTGCTGCAGAAAAGGCTGTTTTAGACCTTTCTCTAGCCTAGCTCTGTAGGCTGTGATGATTAGCATGTTGACCTTTGTTTTTTACATTGCAATTCAGGTGAGTAGAGAGACCTTGGGATGTCAGGCCCAAAAGTTAAGACAGGATGTTTTTTTTTCCTTTATTTTTTTGGCTAGTTTTCCCATGGAAGCCATGGTAGGTGTACCATTAAATTTTATGTTTTTTGCTTCCACCGTGCTGTTCCTTTTGTCATCCAAATATCTGTGAAAAGAAAATCCTTGAATCTACAGTGGCCTGGAAACTACTGATCAAAGGCAAGGAAGTTTCTTCTACATGCAAAGCTTGGGTACTGATGATGATTGGCCCAGAGGCAAAATGATTTAGGACTGATTGCAAAATCCTATCTGCAGGAAGTGTGAGAGATTATGATTGGTTGCCCTCCTTTTTTCAAGTGCTGCATCAAGAATGGGAGAGGGTGGCACCAAAGGTCAATCTGGTACTGAGTTTTTCTTGCCCTTTAAATGAGAGCCGTGCGAACTGATGTGGATATCTCTGTGGTAGCAAATGGGCATGTACTGATTTTTTGCTTGTGAAGCAATGGAACATAATGCAGAGAAATTTGGGAAGAAAATGTATGATGAGAAATAAAGAAAAGCAAATTTGCAGTGCAATGAAGGAGGCTGATTGCTGACAGTGGAAAATTAAAGGGAAAGGAAAAGCTCCTGATGAGTACTGCCTACCAGAATTGAGATCTTACTGATTTTCTTTCTTTTTTTACTTTTACCTGTTTTGCTCTTTCATTCTTGAGGGCACAAAAAGAGAATAGAGCATTGATTAGTTGGTGCAACTCTTATAGCTCAAGCCTGACTTAGCAGATATTTTGCTAGGAGCCTGCAAAATCACACTTCCACCGTTTGTATTTTCTTCAAATTAGATAAGTATTACTTGTAAATAAGCAATCATATTAAGAATATTGCTTATAATCGTTGGATTTTCCAAAGGTGACTTGATGCTCTCAGAGACGCCCCCGAAGATCAGATCTGTGATTAATAGTGCTCAGAGGCTATGATGTGATTAAACACCGCAAGTTCACTATTATCTGTCGAAAAGGAGAGGAAGACAACAATACTGCCAATGTTAAACTTTGAAGCCAAATAAACCCAGGAAAAGCCCAAGCGTCTCTACTTTCCGACAATACTTTGCTTTGTCGCTTGGCTAGATCAATTAGCCATTATGCGAAATTTCGCAGACACCACCTTAGACTTCAGTGGCATTCAATGAACATCTACCCTTGGTAATAGAGGCAAATGAGTTATTTTTTTCTGCTTCTGTGGTGATTTTTTCAATTACATCCTCATGGGTTTGCAAACAAGAATTTGAAAAAGTACAGGACCGTCGTCAAATTTCCCTGAGTTACATAAGTCATTTGCCGCAGAGAGGCGGACGAGATTTCCAAAGCGGGAGATCCCGTCGAATCTTACCGAAGTATACACGATGTCTGCAAAATTTACTGGACAGCAAAATAACAATAAACCGGAGCGGGAGAGAGATATCAGATCTTCTGAACCGTGATGGTTCGATCTGATCCATCGTTTTCGTGGTGCAGGGCCCCCGGAGGCCAGAGATCTTATGCTCATAGCGCTTCTTTCGTAATTCCCTAATGGCTAGGGAACCTCATGGTACTGCAACTTGCCACATATATATTGAAGTATTGGTGAGAGGGCTTAACATGTAGATTGGTTGGGACCTGTGACCTAATTAATTCTTGAGGTTTCTTGACAACTCAAACTTATGCAGACTCTCGCCTTTCTTCTCGCCATAACTCTCTGCCAATACATGCCCTAGGACCAAGGGAACTTGTTAAAAAACAAACAAACAAACAAACTACTTAGGTCTTGTCTTGCTGGTTGGTTTCCACTCACTTTTCATGGTTCATATTTCATTCTCAGTTCTGTAGGCAGTTGCTGACATTTATTGCGGGAGACTTGCTGAGGCAGCCCCTGGTCGTGTGGCATTTCTTTGCATTATTGGCACTTGGATTCGGGTGATCTCATTGCATGGAGATCATTGTTGCCTTATCTTTTCGGTGGATTAAATGTGGAGAGTTGATTCTGAAGTAGAAGCTCTGGTCAGGGTTCTGCACAGCTTTACCCTGATATATGTTTCTGAATTAGTCCATTCGTATGACCCCATGAGCGACAGGTAGTCTAGGAGAAGTTTTGGTGATTCGGATTGGTATTGGGTGTCACGAACAAATATCAAGTTGCTTCGAGACAAATCAAACATGGTGAGATTCAGACTGTGTTTTGCTGCGAGCACAGACGATTTCAAGCCCGACATTTTTTTGGGTAAGTTGTTGTGGTCGTTAAGGCACAAATTTGCACTCTGTTCCTGGACCTGAAATCTACGCAGAAGGACAAGGATTCCTGCGTAAGGAGGAGTGAAGAATTAAATTCACAACTTATCCTCTGATTCTTAGATAGGAGACAACCGAGGAAGAACAGATGATGAACTATCAAGAGAATGTAACTGATGGGGGTTCAAGTGAACACATTTGAATGATTTGACTTTGTCCCTCTATACTGTATGGAGTATTCATTTAATACAGAGCAGTTCTCAGTTCCCTTGTATTTTGTGCGTGAACAACTCTCCTCATATTCCCTTTCCGACGAATAACAGTAACTCTGAAGTTGGATTTGTTGCTATTACATTGGTAATAAATTCGAACTCTCGGCCAATGACAACTTAACCAAGTTAAATGAAGTTCATCTTTGTGTCCCTGCGTTATGGAGCGAACCCAGATGATTTACTTCAAATACATGTTCCGTTCCAAGAAATCTCAAACTGATGGCATTGACGCAACTGGTCAAAATATGATTTCTCCCAAGCAACCCTAATATATCACTCTAATAGAATACCAACAGAATAGATCTGTCTACTTTTTTACCAAAATTTTCTTTCCAATAGTCGCGCTAAAAACTGGAATATACTAGCAAGTCCCACCAAGTTCAAAGCTCAAAGAATTCAATTATCACCGGAACATAGTAGAATTCCAAGTGAGATGCACTTCCAGCAGCCATCGAATTCGAAACTTTTTGCTCGCGGCTCAGAAAATTACGGAAACTGACTCCAAACACACCAATGAATTGACTCCAAACCTTCATTTTTTATTTTTCCCTTTCCATGACCCCTGAGAAACAAGGTGTGGTTCTGAACAGGATTCGGCCACCTAATGTTTAGCATCCCCATGGCTCTCAGATCCGACCAATAGGTAACATGTCCTATTTGCCAATCTCGCCAGTCTCTGCTGACTAGTGAATATTGTTGAGTTTTATTTATTACAGGAACGCTTGCAGATTTTCGCAGTGACTTATTCAGAAGTTTGGACCTTGAGGGACAGACCTAATTCATAGTAATCAGTTCTTGACTTGACGGGGCATGATGAAACGCAATGGAACGGGAAAAGGAAATCTTAAGCTTTTATTGCAATAATCAAATCACCGTTAGACCAAAACTGAACATTAAAGCTAACGCAACAGGATTTCCAAAGAAAAGATGGAGTTGATAAAACTATGGAAGCGGCGTGATCTCATGAAGTTTGGAATCTCAGCCTGGTCATTCTATTGCGGATTCGGCAGGCGGCTATTGGCTGCAGACACCCGAGAACCCCATTCCAATAACTCTTTGCTGGTGTCATCCTTGTGGACGATCACTTCGATGAAGCACAAGCAATCCTTCTTCTCCTCCGTAGCTGTTGCAATTGCGTCCACAAGCTCCCGCTCGCAACACACCTGCGCAAAAGATGGTCATGACTTGGTTTTCACAGGCATTTGCAGATTGAAAATACAGTGAATTCACAAAAGTAACAGCATTTCATGGCATTGTAATTGAAGTGACCTTCACAGTCCAGCAGTTTCCTTCGCCATTGTGGATGGCGTCCACCAAACCAGTATAGTTCCAGTTCTTGATCACATTGTATGGGCCATCATGGATTTCAACTTCTATTGTGTACCCGCCGTTATTTATTAAGAAGATGATGTTCTTTTGGCCACATCGGATCATAGTTGAGATGTCCTGCGCCGTTACCTGCAAGATGAAGAGAATTAGATGTTGCAGATGGAGTGGTATAGCCAAAGTATACATTCGATTAGTCCTTAGATGCAAAAACTTAAGGAGTGGATTTCAAGGCCTAGCGCAAAAGTGTTGCGCAGTCATGGATATGGACTGTGTAAGAAATTATAAGTACTTATCGAACTTCAGATGACCAGCGTATGAGAAACTTTTTAACCTGGAAGCTCCCGTCCCCGATGCAAGCAATGACTCGCTTATCTGGCACCGACTGTGCATAGCCAAGCGTAGCACCAACAGACCACCCGATTGAGCCATACTGCATCTGGAACTCATACCTGCAACACAAATTGAGTTCCTTTTAGGTCAGCAATTATTTGAACGCCGGAATACTGGACTAGGAATGTCACTTACCCACATCCTTCGGGCAACTTGAGCTTCTGACAGTTAAACCAGGAATCTCCAGTCTCAGCGATCACAGCCGTGTCCTGCGAAATCATCTTCTGTATGTGCTGGAAGAGAATGTTCACCCTCAAGGGCTCGTCGGGGTCACATTTGAGAGGGATCCCCTCGGGAATGTAGATCCTTCGGTAGTTCTCGTAGGCGGTGGAGTTGAACTTGAGCTTCTTTGCGAGCAACTGCAGGAAGTCCTTCATCAGGACACAACCGAAAGCCGGGCCATTGGCAATGACCACCCGGTCGGGCTCCACAATGATCGCCTTCTCCCTCTTGAGGAGGAGCGAATAGCCCACAGAGCTGTAGTCATTGAAGATGGGCCCTGCGAACAGGTAGGCATCTGCGGACTCGACTATCTCAGCGGAGAAGGCAGTGCTGACAGCCCCCCAGTACGTGCCAATGAAGTGAGGGTGGTGTTCGGGCACAAGGCCTTTAGCAGATGGCATTATTGCAATGGGATAACCGCACGCATCGGCCAACTCGATGAACGCGTCACAGGCATTTGCGACTCGCAGCTTCGGTCCACCAACCAGGACCGGCTTCACTGCGTTGTTGAGGAAGGCCGCCGTAGCCTCGACAGCCGCTTCTAGCCCCAGCTCATTGCTTATTCTAGTAAATTATCAATACGTCCCCAGGAAACATATTGAATTAGTTCTAGAAATTGTCTGATCGGAAGTGAAAGCGATAGAAGAGAACACGAATATACTTTGGTGGCAGAGCAAATCGGATTGGCTCTCTGCTAAAAGTTGGGTGAGGAATGCCTGGCAAATTACAGCTGATGCTTATGTACGCAGGCTTGCACTCTTTCAGAGCCGTCGAAATGGCCCGGTCGATCTGTTCGTGCGCGCTGTCCAAATTATTGACGATTGCCTGTAGCGCGATTATAAATATACCGTCATCACTACACATACACGGATGCTACATTCTACATTATCATCCAAGGACTCTACTGGAATGAACTAATGTCAAGGTTGGCGTTCCACGGCGCCACAAAAGTTAATCAGCATGATGACGAGAATGGGGTTCGATGTTGCTCGAGTTTAGATCCACAAAATGGTTACTCCTTCCCCATATGAAAAGACATGATCATATAACCACACTCTTCCACATCAATCGGCAAATCAAGGGTACACAGCAATAAAAGTTTGTGCTGAATATTAAGAATCTGAGCAAATGCTTCACTTGTTACCTGATAACATGTGACGGTCTGGAAGCACCGCAGTTCCTGGCTAAAATCCGGCAATCCGATGGTGTGATGTAGGATTCTATTGGTGCCGTAATCGTTCGTGTTCGGCCCGCCGACGACGCATATAACGGGGAGGTTCTCGCTGTAGGCCCCCGCTATTGCATTGAGAATGCTTAGCCCGCCCACCGTGAAGGTGACGGCGCAAGCCCCGACCCCGCGAGCCCTCGCGTAACCGTCGGCAGCATACCCGGCATTGAGCTCATTGCAGCACCCAACGTTGTTGAGCCCAGGCTCAGCGATCAGGTGGTCGAGGAGGGTGAGGTTGAAGTCCCCGGGCACAGAGAACACATCGGCCACACCAATCTCGACAAGGCGGCGGGCGAGGTGGCGGCCGAGGGTGGCATCAGGGGAAGTGAGGGCCGAGGGGGCGTGGGATTCCTGGATGGAGGAGCACTTGCGGCCGTTGGGGGGACAGCCGACTTGATCACTGACGTTCGGGCCGCACGAGTCCATGGGAAGAGAAACCATGCAGTCCATAGTCCTGACGTCCCGGGGATGTCTAATGTGAGGAAGGCCTTTTGCCCAAAAGGCAGGATTCGGACGAGCTTCAGAGGGAAGATGATGACTGACCTGTGGATTAGAGAAGGTGAAGGAGATGAGTAGGAGAGCGCGTGCGTATATATAGAGAGAGGCAGTTTGAGGAGTTCAGGCGGCAGATCAGGAGAAAGATTTGTGCTTGGAGTTGTGACCAAGCCAGACCAGTACTTTGGATGACAGTTACGAGGGCTTCAAGTTATTGACCGGCTCGGAAAGGGGGTGCACCATTTTCGGAGCTAGGCAAAGTTAAGCCCTTTTCGCAAGGACGTCACGAAATCAATTAGATGCTCTATATATCTCGATTTATTTCTTAAGCGAGCGAGCAAACACCAATGTCTCCGTGCTATGTACTAAAGGATTATTACTAGAATAGGCTATGATCATATTATATGGATGGCTATTCGATCTTCAATTTTTCGATTTGGTTAATTTAATTATGAACTTTTAACGATTCGCCAATGTAATCTTTCCGGCCTATTTTGGCTGGAAATCACCAATGTGAACGCTGACTTTCCTATATGGCATAGTTGAAGCTGGCATGAACCTTTTCACATTTTTCTAAAGATTTCTCAAATTTATCCATTTTTTTATTTTTTCTTCTTTTTATGAAAAAAGTTTAAAGTAGTACAAAAATTAAACCATATCAGTACCGAACATGCCACTTAAAACAACCAACATCCATGTCAATGATTTTATAACCGAAAACGATTGCCTTGATAAATCTTCAAAAGATTTACGCTAAATCAATTAAATTAAAAAGAATTATAACTGAATTCACATCCCTACAATAGATTTAGGGCATTTTTGGTAATTTCCTCCATGTATTTATGACACCGGTGGTTAGATATCATAAGATAGGTCGAGAATGTTTGAGCCGAAATCCACGAATCCTTTTTATGGATTTTTTCTTATTACATGAAGGAAAGGCAAAAGCTACACCGAATAAGGAGGTGGTGGGTAGCATTAGTCTTGGGGATCGGTCATTATCTCTTGTATTAATGAGAAAGATTAGGAATAAATGTTCGCATCGATTAGATTTAAGGACGAAAAACTAAAGAGTAAGACGGCAAATGCTCCGTACCAAGTGACTAGAGAGTCGAGAAATTGGAAAGGAAATGAACGTGTCTGCAGCGGAGAAAAAGAAAGGGGAATGTTGCCTGTCCTTTTTTCCTTCTTTTTCTCTTATTTTTTATCCGGTTGTTTATAAGTAAATTGTTGGGGAAGCAATAAATTTCTAGGTGCCTATTATGGATTTGCACCTGGAGATCGATAAACTTTTTTGGATCGTATTAACCAAAGGAATTGGGGCCCAAGTAAGAAAGGAACGAAGGACTAGGGAAACCTTGGGTTCGGCCTTTACTGTGGTTTTCCTTTTTTTTTGGCCTCAATCACTTGTTTCCTCATCTCTTGATTGAAGATGAGAATGAATGCCTCCAAAGCTAGTCATGTCCAACGCCTTCTTTTCCCTTGCAAAAAAGCCCTTCGACTAAGAAAACAAATCCCAAAGCTTAAACTGGGTTAAGAGTGTATCTACCTGCCACCTACTTGCCACCGAAGTCTTAAAGAGTTAACATCCATGTAGAAAACGATAACAGTGTAGCAGAAACCAACCCCCCCCCCCCCCCCCCCCCCACCCCACCCCAACTCTTAGTGTACCGTGCATCGTCTATTACACCATGGACCATCGAGCATGCGTATGTAAGATTGAGGATCTATCTTGCTTTCGGATATAAATTGACAGATCCAACTCCAAGTTTGCTGGCACTCTAATCATTCAACCTCCGATCACAATCAAGACAATCAAGGTGAAACAACTTTCCTACTATGCCACCACATGCTCCTAAGCTGTGGAATGGTGCAATTACTTTGGCAAATTAGTACTTCGGATCACGTTAAATTGTACGAGAACATCTCAACCTACACATTCCTCAATAAGAAAACCAGTTCTCTCAACACGAAACAACTGCAACAGTTAATAAAATGACAAATTCTGACTGCACAAAATCTTCAAACTATTTCACAACATTACTCTGCTTACAGCAAAGGCATTTTTGTGCACTATTTGAAGAAGAAGAACTGCAGCTGTTAATATGATGACATATTCTGACTGCACAAAATCGTCAAAGTATCTCGCAACATTACTCTGCTGATAACAAAGGCATTTTTGTGCACTATTTGACAACCAAGACCGACCGACCGACTGTAAAAAAATTAAAAAGAAATTAAATAGTATGAAGAAAACCTAGGACATTTGGCACAATCAAACTGGACAAAAATCTCAGAACATGCAAACATGAATCCATCCACCGACACACCAAGAAATCAAAGGAGCGACCAACCACATTGCAGGCGATGAAGCAAACCCCAAGATTCTCACCAGAAAGAAGATAAGCAACTGCGGGCACCACAAGAGTTCCGAAATATACCTCCTCATGTCGCTGATGTAGAACAAGCGATGAACACATTGGAACCCCTCAAGCTAAGGAAGCAGGCTCGGTTTTCTTATCTGCATCGGGTTTACCATCAGATTTAGTTTCCTTCTCCCCCTCAGAAGCAGCAGCCACCTCTTCCCCAGCTTTATCTTCAGTTTTCTTTTCTTCAACACTCAATTTCTCAAGAAGTCCAGCGGCTGCACTAGCATCCTTGTTTTCCTCTTTCGTCTTTTGGGATTCAGCAACTTCATGGACCATTTCCATGAAGGTTTTGCAATCTGCAACGTAAATTGGGACATAAGGCAAAGAGAACTTTTCACTTGACACTTGATCTTCTAATACACAGAGACCAACTAGCAGATAAGACACTTTGGAAATCAAGCATAAGAGATGTCATACTGAGGCTCACAATCAGGCAGCATGCTCAATTATTGCGAAGAAATTATGAATAACTAGTATATAGGAGTACCATCATACAAGGTCAATGGTCAGAAAACAGTGAACCAAGAACGCTTTTAACCAAAACCATCTCAACAACTTTCGATTTCAAATTCTTCCAGAGGAAACTAGTGGCTCCCAGATATAGAGATCATCATACAAAGTGAGTTCCATATGGAAGGAACACTTCCATACATAAATATTTACAAGGAATCATGACTTGTTGAAATTGTGAGAATGATAGGAATCGTTGAAGATAATAGTACTCATTGAAGAATAGCTCCATATAGAGACCTAATCTACATTTTTGCACTCAAATTTAGATTAGAGAAGTGCTCATACAGTCAGGTCAGATAAATTACTTGTCAAGAACTGGAGCAGTGCTCATAAGTAACTCATCTGTCAGAGGACGAAGGCTTCTAAAATGAATAGATGCTCAATTCGCTTCCATCGTGTTTTTTTTTTTTTTGTTGGGGGGGTGGGGGGGGGGGGGGGGGGTGGACACAAGAGCTAACAATGAAGGCAAGATGCAAGAAAGAGACGAGGATTTAATCCAGTCCAAACAGGACAAGAATCCAACATCACGTTTGAAATCCATAGTATAAGGAAACCTCTCACTCCCAAAGACTAATGCTACCCAGGGATAATGAATGGTATATGCATGTCCACACACAGGATGAAAAGCAACAGCTTCAGAAATCCAGGAGAATAGATGCAGTCGAACTATAGGAATCATGAACGCTGCCATCACATCATATGGCTTATGACTACAGCAGTTGCTGACTAGTACTGAATGCATTACCAGATGTAGAAGTTGCCAAATTTTTTAACCAATGCACAAATCTAAATCGTTCAAATTCAAACTAATAAAAAGGAAAAGGACACATTACGACAGAAGAAATCACAATCTATGGCAATGTGGCACAGTGAACTGAGTGTAATCAGCATCCTGAAGTCACATTACACCGATACCAGCAAAAGAGGAACATAGGCTATTCCATCACACACCCATCATCATCTATGTCCAATTAGCTTAAGCTATCAATGTCATCAAGTTAAGAGAAAATCAGTGAATCTCCTTAACACATCATCAATCGATCCAAATCAGATGCAGAAGAGCTCACCCCTAACTTCTACTCAGATTAGTTCAAATCACCAATGCCATCAAGCTAAGAGAAGATCAGAGAATCAGCTAAACTCACTCTCAACTGATCCGAATCTGATACAGAAAAGCTCGTCCTTAAGTTCTCCGTCAGCGTAATCAGTCGCATGCCAAACGCACGATTTATCATTGCCCGAGTGTTCCTGAACAGTCATGGTAGGAAGAACTGCAAAAGCCAAAAGCACACGCAGACGCGACAATCAAAAAACCCGGAAAAAAATTTTTTGAATGCAGCTAGCATAGTTAAGCCAGGAGAATCAAAAGGAAAGCATCAGACCTAGATGATTGGCGCAGATCTTCAGGGTTTTGGATTGTCGCATGACAAGCCGGACCTTGCCTGTCTCCTTGTGCTTCAAGAGCTTCACAGTCCCAGCGCCTCTCTCCTTCCATTGGCTCCCATCCTTATCGAATCGGTACAGCTTCGCTTTTCTACAAATCGACAGACACGTGAACACACGAAACCGGGGAAAAAGCTTCGGGACTTCGAGATCCATACGAAAAAACCTAGAAGCAAGACGACCGTGGGGGATCGAAAGACAGAAATGGAGATCGTACAGATCGAGGATGGCATCTTCGTTCTCCTCGCCGGTGGTGACGGCGACCTCCTCGAGCTTGACGATGGGAGCGACCTGAGCTCCGGTGTCCTCGTCGTCGCCGGCTTGCGCTTCCTCCTCCTCTCTGTGCTCGTGCTCGGGCTCGGTGCTCGCCATTGCTCGAGGATCGGTTTTCAGCGAAACTCCTACGGGAGAGAAGATGGATCGGAACCGAGGAAAGAGAGAAAGAACCAAAGAGAGAAAAGGCAAATGGCAGAGCTGCAAGGGTTTTAAAGGGAAGAGGAGAGGGGCGGTGGTACTGGAAACTTCCGAGGAGGTTTTAACATAAACGGCGACGTTTGGATGTGAGGATAGCAATCGAGTGCGAGAGGTAAAGCGGGCGATTTCCGACATGATATGATTGAACACCGTTGACATAAAAAAGAATGATCAAATTTTCTTTTTACTATTAACAAGCACTAAGGTCGGACCACAGGGGCCGAATTTGGTAAGTAACAAATACAACAATTTACCGTTTAATGGTAACCGGCAGCCGGCTGGGAAACCGTCGACAAAATTAGTCATCGACGAGAGCCGTTTATCAAGATATGAGAAGTTAATCGACAAAATCATCTACGACAAGCAATCGATACAAAAAACGTAACCGTTAGATGGTTATGTTCGTGATTCTTAATTTATTTGTGGATATATGTTCTAAATAATAGGATTCAGGGAATGACACTACTAAATCTTGTAACCATCATTCGAAAGTAATTTATATTTGAACTATAAAATTGTAATGCTGAATGTAATCATCGGTTGTGGCACTCTTTATGATCTCGACCGGACAATCAAAGAATCTAAACTCTCTCGTTCTAATTTTAGGAATCTAATGTTTCCAAGATTCAATACCCGATGCTTTGTTCATGCGCAAGTCCTTGGCCCCTAACTTCAATAATGATTATAAGAGCTCTAGCATCTCATTAAACCTCTAAAATTTTCCCTCCCGAGTATTTGATTTGTGTCCTTTCAATCTGTTTCGATTGTCTCCGTACGACAATGTTGTAAATGGAGTTTGAATCGAACCACGCACCGCCAAACGACGACATTATAGATATTGAGGAAAGAATTTCCAAATATATAAAATCTAATGATTGATCGCCAAATGTTTTACTTAACAAATCTAATTTTATGAAACAAGCATGCGGTTAGCCTTACTGGTGCTATGTCGATCCTCCTTATTTTCTGGATTTCGGTGTTGCTTTGTATTAATTTGAGTTTTGCTCTGATTTAATTTGTTTTGCTATAAAATCTATGTACTTTTTCAATTATTCTTTTGAGCAGTGGATATAATTTTCTTTCTACCATTAAAAAAAATCTCTAGACTATACTTATGTGTTTGAAAGTGAAAAACAAAAAAAAATATGGAATGATAGTATTCTGAAGAGAAAATTTAAAAGAATTACATATATATAACAAAGCGGGATAAATAATCAACAGATGAAGTTGGCAAAATCATGCCCAGCCACCATACTCTAAATACTCTCTCTCTAGCATATCACAGGAAAAAAAATCTGGCAATTACAGACTGAATAAAACTTTTTTTTTTGTTTTGTAAAAATGAATGATTTAGATAATATTTTTCTTAAAAACGATTGCTTATGTCCGCTAAAATATTTATACATAAATTGTTATCCATAATAAAAATATTTTCCATTGATTAATTATTTCAAGTGATATAAATAATCATTTTTAATAAAATATTTTTTAAATTATTTATTTTCCGTGAAATAAATTGAGCTTTAAGTGCAAGCGTGGTTAAGCCAAGGCTAGAGGTCAAAAGGCATTCCATCTCCAAGGATCAAATCCGGCCAGCTTGAAGGCCATGAGTTCATATAGGAAAATGCTTGTCTAAACCCGTTGAATTTGTGCTGGGGGCCTTCTTGGTTGGACCTAAGCAGGCCGCCAAAATCTCTATTACAATCTCTATCGTTCTCTACTACAATCTCTATGGTTTTACCGTATAAAAAATCCGTATATTTTCAACTTGGAAAAATTATCGGAAAAGCGATGAATTTATTGTATCTATGCCGATTCGGTTATAAACTTTTTAATTTGGATAATGTAGCAAATATAGTAATGAACCATCTTGACAATTTATCTTTATAGTGAGTAAAGTCCGACTGATTTTACCAAAAAAAAATTGTCGACATGGATGCTAGCCATTGTACATGGCATCGCTAGTGCCGAGATGGATAACTTTCACAATTTTGAAATAAATGGACTTTTTGAATTTTTGAATTTTTTCCCTTTTCTGTTTTTTTTTTTTCCTTTAGTGCCGCTAAGCGAGGGCAACCCTCGTTCAGCCCTCCAACCACCGGCAAAAGGGAAAGAAAAAAATCTAGAAAAAATCTAAAAGATTGTCCACTTCAATAGGGGTATGCCATATAAGATGACCAATACTACCGAATCCTCGTGTTAGTATTTTCCTATAAAAATTAGGTGGAATGACTAAATTAGCAAGTCAGTAGAAAGTCTATAAATGAATCAGCACAAGTAAGATAAGTTTATCATTTTTTTGATAATTTATTTATTTTTTTAGGGTGACTTTCTAACTTTTAATCTTTGGCTTTCAATAAATTTTACGGCACTTATCTAGCGCAAGATTCTCGAAAATCTTTATAACATTCAAGTATTGACATGTATGTAGTATGGCGTATAACTTCTTCGCAATTTTTACTTTACTTTTAAATATTCCTATCTTCAGGAAGCAGATCAACCATGTCTACAATAAGGAATAATTTGTTCATAGGAGGAAGTCCTTGATGCCTTAAGCCTAGTTTTCACAACCCTAGTGCCTTGACCCAAGCTCGAGATAGCAAAGCTTGGGCTAACAGCCACACAAATCCTAGGGAATCGAGACTCGATGCCCTAGCCTCGAGGATCCTATATCAAGTTTTGCCACATGGGCGAGCACCTTTTTAAGAGGTCATCCATTTTGATAGTGCTCCTATCTATGCATACTTAACTTTAAAGTTTCAAAATTAAACATTACCATTACATTAAAAGGTACATTCATGAATTATATACATATACATATACATATATATAATTTGGTTCAATCTTATCCCATCCACCATCTCAGAAGCCTGTTAAGAGTCACTCTTTGTCAAGACCCTTTGGCCTTGATAGCCACTTCTCGCCCTCGTCGGATTGGTTGATTACTAGGCCACCACCTTCCGTATGTTTTGTCTCTGAAACACATACCTATTGGAGGAGGTCTTGTTTTGATAGCATATTGTGACATCCTTATATTAGCTCACTCGAGGTATTGTTGCTTTGACCCCTACTATACCGACCCTCACAATTTTGTCTTTTCACGTTCAGATGGCCCCCTCCTATCCACTTGGTAGTGCCCCCACTTGAGCACGCAAAGTTAAGTATTGCCATTTACGTTAAAATGTGCCTCTAGGAGTTAATTCTAATTTTCATGTATACATCTTATAATTGCTCTCCTCCTTTTAAATGTATAGTTTGGTTCAACCCTGCCCCTTCGCCATACTAGAAATCTATCAAAAGGCCCTCCTTGTCCAAGTCATCGAGGACCACTCCCCACCATCGTCAGATCAGATCTGATCATTATACTCAGGATCCCTAGTATAGGACCTGAGAAGCTAAAGCCTAGAGCTAAGAACTTGGGCACCAGTACCTGGGTTCCCACGCTCAAATCGAGATCAAGGTTATGTGCTAAGCTCAGAGTCGTGTGTTCGATGCACGTTTCAATTTGTTTCACAAAAGATATCAAAAATGATTTCTATCTCGATTGAAAACTTAACCTAACTAATTTTTCTTGAATTTTTTTTTAATCAAAAGAGTACTTTTCAACAATATCTAATCTATATGAAACAAACGGATGCTAAGTAATTTGGCAACATGCTATTATGTCTCGAGTACGATCTACTTAGCTAAATGCTCACCTGTATTGCAATTTGCAAGTTTGCCGCGTCGCTTAACATTCCGCAAATCAACGTTACCCCGCCCGTAAAGAAGAAAAGTAAACATGTTTCCAATTAGGCGAAAGCTACAATCCAACTTGAGCATTGGCTTCACTAATTCCAACAGGACACCCTTTACTTTGCCCAGTTAAGTGGAACTTGTAATTCAAAACTATAATGATATCCCATTTGGGACGTATTTGTAGCATCTAACGCCAAAGATGTGAAGGTTTAGTACAGCAAACCAGTATAGAACAGTTGGTTCCAAGTGTCCGGTAAGCCGGGCAAGCACCAGTGGCTACAGTCGGCGGAGTGGTCAGGATTGGCCCTCTGCACAGGGCTCAGGTCGCCGCTGTAGATCGAGGGGTGCCCGTCCTTCCGGAGAGCCGAGAGCATCGTAATGTCGAGAAGATTCACCGGGGTCTGCATGCCTTTGATCGCCGCGTTTATCACCTTCATCTGGTCGGGATAGGTCCCGGGATAGGTGGAGCCGCTCATCGGCACTGTCTCGCCGTAGCAATTCTTGCTCGTGGTGGCCGTCGAACCCGTGCTCCACTCGCTTGGACTGCAATTGCATTCAATCAATTGGTAAGCTGTCGATCAACTAAATAGACAGTCATGTAACATTTCTAAATAACTTACTTAAACTTCAATCTAGTATGAACTTAATGGTATCGAGTTTGGAAAACGAGACGTTATTCATGTGGCCAAGACCTGCATGTGAGCGTGGAGACTCAGAGATTTGGAGGCTCATGAAACTCCTTTCAAATCCTATCAATCAATAAGTCAAAGTCTTGTCTACCTAATCTAATGGAGTTCGTACGTATTATATGGAACAGTTTCATAGCTCGAAATCCTCCTCGCGCTACTTTGTGGATTGCATGTATTTAGGTTTAATTTAGTGCAGGGTGACAGACTCATTCGGACAGACAGAAGGCAGGGACATTGCCAGAAGAAGCTGGCCCGTCGAGGGCAGAGAAGTATTCTTGACCACTCGATCGTCTCCTCCCCATTTAAAGGCTCATCAATGTCGGCATCCTACCACACGAGAATTTCATGGAGCTGTATGGGTCGATGGCTGGTCGGCCGACACAGCGGCTCTTTCTCGAACGGCTTATCCAGTACAGTCACTTAAGTGTTAAAATGTACAGGACCCTGCAAGTTGAGATGTAGATGAATTACCTGCTCCCATACCTGTCCACCTCTACCGCTACTAGCTATAGATTTGCTAAGGGGGATGCACTGAGTTGATGAATATCCCCCAACATGTCCTGTCGTGTCGAGTGTCGCACAGCAGAATCTTGTCTCGTTCGACAGCGTGGTTTCGTCGAAATTTCGATGACCAAGAATACATACATCTTGCAAGTACGCATGTGAAACTCGCGTCGTCCACTCGTTGAAGCCTTGTTGGGATCATTTCAGTAATAAATTTCTCAATGCACCGCAATGGTGTGAGGAGCTGTCGTCTAAGATCGGCCGTGTAGATTATTCACGGGTCGAGATGCGAAGGAGATGGCCCGAGCATCGTCTCTCCTTTTACATATATATTTTGTTCTTTTGGTTTATTGGCCACCTCAGCTCTCCTTTGTCAAAAAGAGAGAGAATAATGTACAGAGGCGACATAGTGCTGATTTGGTTCAGCAGGGGCCCAGGATTGGCCGCAAATGGCGGCCAATCAAGCACAGCAAAGGCGCACCAATCGAAAATGAATTTCTGGTCTGTCGGAGCTGAGCTGTGGCAGCCTTTTCTTGATTTTCTCTTTCGACAAGTTGCCCAAACCTCAATTATTATGTGGCAGTGAGAGAGAGAGAGAGAGAGAGAGAGAGAGAGAGAGAGAGAGAGAGAGAGAGGGAGAGAGGGAGAGAGGTTGCTTACTTGTAATGAGTGGGAGAGACGCCTTGGAAGAAGACCCGGGTTCTGGTCCTGTCAACGTTGGCGTCGACCCAGTTGGCCCACGTCCTGAGCCCCATTCCCAGCGCCACCAACCGGTCCATGTCCTCGTATTGCCTCCCTCCCGCCTCCATCACGTCCCACCTTCATCACCACCGCCGTTGTCGTTAGTCTCGTTCAGTTTCGTTTCGTGATAGGATGAGCGGTTTATAGAATTCGATTGTAAATATATGATTGTGCTGTTAATTTGTTACCCCTGGAGGGAGCCCTTGTGGATCCACCAGTGGCCGGTGTTGAACGAGAGGACGTCGGCGGCCCGCCATGGGTCGGCGTTCCTCGAGATGTCCTCCAGCTTCAGGACTCTCTTGCCTTGGACTGAGTCGATGTCCACCAAGTAGGGGGCCCTATAAAAGGATACCGACACACCATACTCCTGCCATGTTTTTAACATAATCCCATGTTAGTTGTAGTGATCTCTCTACGTTCTCCCACACAAAAACAGAGAGAGAGAGAGAGAGAGAGAGAGAGAGAGAGAGAGAGAGAGAGAGAGAGAGAGAGAGAGAGAGAGAGAGAGAGGTTGACTTCCTAATTCTGCATAGGGCCACTTTTTCTAAGAGGAAAAAGAAAAACTCCGGCGCAGAACCAAGTGCTCTATGATTGAGATACCGTTTTCTCCACGAGGAAAAGTACTCCGCCTATTGGCTCCCAGAGTCACGTCAGGTCACCGACAACCGCCTACTGTAATGCACGCAAAATTGCGCACGAAGAGCCCGTGCTGCGACTTGTGTGTTAAGCAGCAGCGGTTCTCCGTTTATAGCACGTCGAAACTGAAGGAAGTAGCATTCCAAAACCAAAGTGTGCGCTGAAACACCTTCTCAACGGTCGTAGCGCTTTGAGAAAGTCTAAATGGATTTTTAATAAACGAAACCTCTAAGCTTTCATTGCTAGATAAAAGGTGGATTGACTGGACAAAAAACAAGAGAGCAAGTCCTCAAAGAAACAATAATTGGGTGGCTCTCCATTCGCACAGTAGCAGAGAGCTAATGATGTTTCTGGTCCACCTGAATAAGCACTCAATTATTTTACCATATTACTTGATGAAAAAGAAATGTTCAGTGTGTCTAGCATTATTGAAACTTCTTTTTCCTCCGCAAGGAACAGGGAGAGAAGTGAAATTTGGCAAACACTGCAGTTTGAGGATGAAGTCAAAATGATGAACTCACAAGGAACTTGAAAGTGGAGAGAGGGTCACCGGAGATCCTCTGGGTGGGTGTTCCGGGGGCCGCAGCTGAAATCATGCAGACCAGAGACTGCCATTGGTTCCTCCCCAGAGAGTCCCCCACGAACATCACTGTCTTCCCCCTCATCCTCACCAGGAAATCAAGCCCATTGAACCTGAATAATCACTGTTTTAAGTCCTCACTTCACTCGCCATATGCCAAAAAAACACCAAATAAAGAGTGTAACTTTGCAGTCAGCGTCTACCTTGGAAGCTCACAGTTAAGAGGTTTCCATCTATACTTGAGGTAGTCGGAGTCCGGTCGGCCGAAGGCTTGGCAGTTGAACTCGGGGTCAATGATGGGGCACTGGGAGGATTGGTACATTGGATATGTATTGTCAAGGACCCATGTGCCCACATACAGTGAGCAGTTGGAGTACTGCTTGGCCTTGAGCATTGGCTTTCTATGAACAACCCGAGTGTTTTTCGCTCTTGTTCTCGGCAAGGCCGAGCATGAAACCACATGACAATGAAGCCAGAAGAGGCATAGCATTACCACGAGTGAGAATGGCTTGAGGGCCTGAGAGGCAGGTCCATAGCAGGGTCTTGCCATGGTAAAGAATGCTGCAATGGAGAGAGAGAGAGAGAGAGAGAGAGAGAGAGAGAGAGAGAGAGAGAGAGAGAGAGGTGCTTTAGGATGTCTCTTATGATGTTTGTGGGCTGTAGTTGGAGCAATATATACAAGTTGAGGGGCCCGTGGGGTTTTCAGAGTAGGAGATGCGAGCACGTGAAGGAAGCTAACGTGGGGTTCACGAGAGAGCTTAAGTCTTTCAATAGGTTGATTTATAAAGTTAGTGGCGGTGGCCTTGTGAAGTTGAAATGGACCCTCGAACCCTTTTTTGTTTCCTTTCTCACTTTTTCTTTCTGTATCGGCCCCAAGAGAGTTAGACATCAGATTTAAGCACGTATCTTCCCCATTAATATGAGCAATTAACGGAATTTGATTAAATCTTGGTGCACCAGCCACAGCCATGTGCTAATCTTCAATTTTGCAGATTATCAATGAAGGTTGGGCCCATTGCTTTTGGAATATAGATATGGAATCGAGCAAAATTGAAAACTCAGTGTGGTTTTAGGAATAATTTGGCTCGATGAGTTTATAGAGGCACGAAAAATTCATTCATTTTTCTTACAACTCTGCTTTGAAGCTCCTGAACTTTTTTTATCCTTGCAAATGGCATTTTTCATTTTAAGGTTATAAAAATTTTAGCTTGTTGGGAGAAAAATTGGGGTTAATCAAGTTCTCGGTGTCTGACAAAAAGAAGAACTACTGCAGTTCTTCGTGCTCCATCAGTCAATTCCAGTTAAGTGCTAGGTCAAATTCACCAGTAATTGAAAAACTCTTTCTTTTCAGACAAAACCACAGGCATGTATGTTCTCCTGCTAAGGCTCGTGATATGACAAGGCAATCCGGTCTTGCAAAGGGGGCAAATGTCTAGCAAATTCTCCCATTTCAACATGTTCAGCCTACATTTGATCAGACACAAAAGATAAACTTAATCCGTTGTGTGAAAGTAGAGTCGAGTTTCTTAAAGGAAAAAGTACATTAGAAACACTGACTTACCGATAATTGTATATTTAGTTCTTGAAATATACAATCCCTTATCAAAACCATGACTCAGAACAAAGTAAAAGTAAAAGCCTAAGCAACTGACAAATGCCACAGCTTGCAACTGACGATGTGGGAATTAAATCAGTGTAGCGTTGGTAATCCTGCCCACTGTCTGTGCCAAACTATGAATCAATCGCTTGAGGCTGATGAAATGTCGTAGATTTTCATAATCATTTTCAAGAACTCGTTGCCCATTCGATGCAAGAGAGACCAGAGCTGTGCCGGGGGCCAGGAGTTTTTTTGAAATCTGCGTTACTTTTTGCGGGTCTTTTTAGGCGACGTTACTTTTGAATTTTTCAGCCTCCATGAATGGCCAATCAATCTGCCGGACATATAATATGACAACGAGAGTAAATGTTTTTCAGATAAAAAAGTATCTTTTATGATCCATTTCATCAATTATTTGATAATTATTGACCCCAGTATATTCAGCAAAAGAAAGAAAAGGGGAGAAAGGAAGCCAACACATTGCAAGTACCATGACGTTTCGCTTACAGACAAAAGGACAATCGGCGCAGGAGCTGTTGTTCTAGTCAGGAGCTGCACATGATAAACCTTTCAAGTTTTACCTTCCCCAAAAGCATTTCAGACGGCCGAAGAACCAAGTACATCACGCCAAACTAAGTGACGGAGCGTGTGTTTCTGCTGCATCAGGCCTCTTCAACCTTCGCCCAAGTAAGGGAAACCCACATGACTGAACTTCAATTTCAACAGGACCTTCCTGACAGTGAAACTCTCAGAATAATTGAAATCTGAAACAAAGGAACCTCATGACTTTCGCCTAGAAAAAGAACAGGAGATTACAGGCTGTTTAATAACTAGTTTACTGTCTGGTGGAGGAGGACAAATTCTTATCAGGCCAAAATTTCCAGATCATTGTCCTTAGGTGAAATCTGGAAAATGATCTGGGCCAACATGAAAAGAAACAAAAACCCTTCACATATGCATTTTGAGAGAGAGAGAGAGAGAGAGAGAGAGAGAGAGAGAGAGAGAGAGAGAGAGAAGTTCCATAACTTCCCAGACCGATAGAACTGGAAAGCATGGTAAAAATAAATCCCAACTTGACTAGATCTCACGCTGACTACATCTTCCTCCGCTTGTAGCACTTCAAAACTTTGATGTTGTCCTTTCCGGCTGAACTGTTGGTAACGCCTTCATGGAAGCCTGGTCCACTACCAAGTTCAGTGGGCTGGTTAACCTGTGAAAGAAACAGACTAGAATTCATATTGGAAATCCGCGAACAATGAAAGAAGGAAATTAATTTTATCTGGTGAGAAGCAAATACCCCTATAGCTGAAGAAACAATGCTGCTGTCAACATCAACAGCAATGCCTGCAACCAAACTGGTGAAAAATCACAGAAGTCAGCGAGAGAAATAGGCTATGCTTCCAATGAAAGCTATTAAAAGCCACATGCCTCATTAGGGAGAGACCCTGGAGAAAAGGTACATCATATGGAGAAATTTCCTACTTGTGATTGTTGAATGTTACAAAAAGCAAAGACTGATTGGAAAAGAGCTGTTAGTGCACTTCCTAGCTTTAGCTACGACATAATGATGAAGGTCACGCCCTTAAAAAGGATGGCTATCAAACTGTTAGGCCAATTGTGCAGCAGAATGTGTTAAAAAGGTGGGCATGTCAATGGTGTATTCAGCAGCTTGTCCAGGTGTCTAGCATGAGAATTTCAACTTCAGAAGATATGGCTGTAAGGGAGAATCCACCCATCTCACAGGAAGTAAAGTGGAAATCCCTAAAATCAGGCACTCCATTACATCCAAAACTTACCATTGAGAGTTAAGACCTATATCCTTATGAAGAAGTCTAGTTGAGGGAAATTCATTTACGACTTACCAAGCTAAAACCCAAATTCAAAATCATTGTTAAGCAAGCCTTTCTCTCTATCAAGTGATTGTTTTCACCATGCTAATTGCTTTATGAACAATTTTGGTTCAGAAGGCATCGAATCTCTTCTACATTACTGGTCACAATATGAAGTGGAGAAAGAATGGCTAACAAAAAAGCACCAAAGCAAATTAATTCTCACTGAGATTTAGCATCTGAAGCAACGTTGACCTTTGGGTGTCCTCAATGACACAAAAAAGCAGGCATTACAGGATCTAAAAAGTAAAATCATCTTCAAATTCCCTAGATAGTGCACTTTCTGCAGCACACTTGAGTTTAGGGTCTTTAACAAAAAAATACATCGACTTTCACCCTGAAGGCAATTTTGACCCCAACTTTCAAGAATTGATTTCCAAAAGCAGATCTAAATTCATCAACAGAGCACACAGCTCAGGATTTCCTCCGAGATGATTCACTATCAAACATACTCTGAATCTGCATAATTATTAGCAGGATCTGATGCAATTTTTCCTTATCCTTCTCCAATTGTATAGAAAGTTTTCCACATACGATCCGAGATTCCAAAATGCAAGCTAGTTTTTTTTTCCATGCTCTGACTTGATTTAATATCAGTTAGACCAAGCATTACATTTGACTATTTCTTTTTTCCACTTTGGCTAGCACTATTAAACCATATAGCTCCTACAGATTCACCTTGGCCCATGAGATGAGAAGGGAGAGACATGCCCTCTACAGCCTTCGTCCACAGCTCCACTTTCCTCATGTTGATCTGCCTGAAATACTTCAGAGACAGTAGTTGACGCTTCCATGTTATTTTGGTCACCACTTCCAATCACTGCAACATGGATTTTAGGGGACATACCTGCATATTAAGAAATTTGCTACTCCTGAATCTGAGTTTGCAAATGGTCTCCTATGAAGAACGATTGCAACAAATACCTCTTGAGAAGCGGACTGCGGATGAACTCTCCAACAAATGCTTTTGGCACATGGTTGTATCCTGGAAGTCTAGGAAAGTATAGTCCCGATACTGTAATCTCTCCAAAGAAGTCATTTTTGTGAACCCAAATGAAGTAGTCCATGTGTTAATCAAACTAGGAACAGCAGGTAAAACCAGCTTGGCTACCGCTAACTCCTTCAGCTTCTGTAAAATGAGGGAGAACATGAAGTTAATCAGAACATTAGCATTAAACAGTCATGGCTAAAGAAAGGGAAAAAATAGAAAAGTCCCCATTACTCCACAAGTCATGCAAAACTAACAAGAGGCTATATTTGGTACACATTTACCACAACTATTAGAAAATTGCCTCACCCAGCTTTAAGCTGTTTTGACTTTAGAATGTGTAGTAATCAAGTTACAACACAACTCCAATGCAACTAGAGCTATATTAAACAGACTCTAACCAATACATTTACCACCCTTCATATTAACTGGCAAAAAAAATTGAAGTCCAACTTACCAAGTCACAAACAAGCTCTCATGTTCTTTTACTTGTTTGTGTCTAGCTTCTAAAAACACGTCAATATTGCGAGATTATAGAAAAACATAGAACCTCGAACAATTATGAAAGTTTTTGTTCGATAGGTGAAATGGATCAAATATAGGGCACCAAGGGGGTGCAACCCATACCTATATGCAAGAAGAGCTCAAAAAGCTAAAGTCATATGCAAAACAGCTCTCACAACCAAAAGGGAGCTCAATATTTGGATAAATGAACTATATCAACCAAGATATTTACATCCACGAGCAAGTTTTCAATATACCAAAAGTGTTTTAAGCCAATTATTAATAAAAAAAAATAGGGAAGGGAGATTCCTCTCCATCAAAGCTCTCATGCCCACTCCTTCCAAATCAACTAAAAGAGACGGACCAAGGTAGTTTTTCTTGTTGTGCTGTAAATAAATGCCCTGCCAAACCCAAAGTTCTTCCTCAACAGAAACTCCATAACCCAAGATAACCCAGTGCAAGCATAAGCTACCAAACCATTCACATCCAAGAACAATGAAGGATGAAATGCTGCATGGTCTATGCTTCCCTTTTGCAGAGGAAACAGATCAGTAACTACTCTGCCTCTTTGTTGTAAGTTATCTAAAGTAAGGACTAATTCCCAATTTGCTTCTAGAAGGAACTCTTCTTGGAACCCTCACTTCCAAGGAAAATTCATTCTAGCACCACTAATCGGTTCTAGCAGCTTGTAGTAAAGCTTTGTAGAGTAGATTCCATCTCTTCCATTGTTCCACATAAGTCAACCCAAATCGTGATTTCATGTAAAATATATGTCAGCTTTTCACACTATATATTAATGATAAGTGTAAATTGCCCATACCGCTCAGGGTTTTAAAGGTCCTAAATCTTTTCAAATTGTGCACTTAACCCTCCTCCCTGAACATCTCAATATTAGAAATTATTGGATGTGTTGGTAAGGTGGCTTTAATGCCATGTAAGAGCATTTAGCCAATAAGTACACATGTCATGGACGAAGGGGGAGAACACCTTTAGTTGAGAGGAGGTAAGTATGCTTTTTAAATGCGATGGCTGTTTATTCATCAAGTTTTGTTGTTGTTGTTTTTTTTTTTTGGGGGGGGGGGGGGGGGGGGTGGGGAGGGGGGGTTGAACTAATGAGCTGAAAAGAAAAAACATATACCAATTTGATCTTACTTCAAAGTACACTTTACCCTTTAAACACAAACTTATCCCAAGCCCTGTAATTTTTCACGGCTGGTCCCACACACATGTTGAATTTCAATACTGGTAGCGTAAATTCAACCTATTCAAGTTTGACTGATCTAGGTATTTGATATGCCATGCCCAAAACTCCGCAATCTCTCTTGACAACAGCAGGATTCTGTCCATTCGGATAAATATCCTGCATCATTTTTAATGTACAGTTCTCATTAGCAGTGCCAAATTTTGATTTTTGCCATTGCAACCACCCATTTCTTGCCATGTTCTGATGTTGCCATGCCATCAATTTGCCATAAAAAAGACTACTGGAATTTGATGTAGATAAGTTGCCCGTCATTTGAAAGAGTACCTGTAGGAATATCCACATCAAGTTTCCTAGAGTTCTGTCTATGATGGGAAAGTGACAGAGTGGAATCATCGAAGCAAAGTCCAAAGTTGAGTGGTTACGATGATATACATAAAAGTACAGCGGCATAATAATTACCGCAATTTAAGGACTAACAAAGATATCCACAACTTCATTTGACCGTTTGAACTGCCCTCTGCTTCTATGCCTTCAAAAGAGATCATGATGTAAAGCTGTAACATTTATCACAATAGGCTTACTGGTCATTACTGCATAGAGTAAGTACCACATAAGAATGCCCAGGTGCAACACAATCTCATCTCAGGATGGAGGAACAGCAGATTCAGAGAAGATGGAACGATGAATAAATGCTTGCTTTGGTCCCCATTTCACCTTGTTAAATGATAATTGACAATGCCAAGCGAATTAATGCCTTTTCAAACTAAATTATCTAGGGAGAAAGAAAAGGAGAGATGGGATAAAACAAGTTTCACTTTAGAGGTTAAAAATGGAATCAAATTGTATAGGCATCGAGTGGACTGTGTGGGCTTACCCTCACTCTATACGATGATTCAATGGAAGTGCAGGTAGAGGAAAGAAGAAAGAGAGAGGAGAGAAATGTGGCCACACCACAAATGTAGCCTCCAACTCTATCTAACAGGACAATGCTACCTAAGGACATATTACCCTTTAAACTGAAACAGCCATTAACAATCCCCTCAACCTAGAAGTATTAATGCTCCTAGCTTGTTACAGACAAGAATCTCTAGAACCTTCAGAGCTTTAGCAAATTAATCTGCCAACTGATCTAAAAATATAATTGATTGCGCATTTTATATAAGGTAGTTTCAGTCAGACTGTGACAATCAACCTTGACATGTTTGGCATATTCGTTGCAAATAGAATTAGATGCCCTATCAATAGCAGCTTGATTATTGCATGCAAGAATTATTGGATCAGAACACGTAAGTTCAAGCTCCTCCATCAGGTGCTCCAAATAAATAACTCGCAAGTGGCATTTGTTATGGCTCTATACTCTAAACCACCAGCTGACCTTCAAACAACAGTTTGCAACTCGCTTTTCCACAATGTTTAGTTGCCCCAAACAGATACGCAGTATCCAGAGGTTAACCTTTTTATAAGATGTCCACATTAGATGATGTATCATGATTTTCATAAAGCAAACCATGCCCTAGAGCACCTTTCATATATCTCCAAACAATTATATATGGTCCCAATGAATAGATCTAGGGTGGCTAGAAATCAACCAACCATGCTCATGGCAAAAGGCAGGCCCTTGCAACCATCAAGTAAACCAACTTTCCATTTAATCTCTTCCGTTGCACGACTTAACAACTCAGAGGAATTGCATTAACATCTATTTGTTCAAATTGGATGATCAACATAGCATCACTGAATGCCAAAGTTAACCACCACTACACCAAAGCTACCAAACCATGCTCAAGAAGATTATCTTGGATGCTTCTTCAGTAGACAAACTAAGCTTTCTACTCACCCTAAGCAACAAAAGAGTGATTGCTCCATGTGTATTTCTCCTCATCTCCATCCAGGAAAGCATTCTTTAGACCTAACTAATGTAAAAGCCACCAAAACATCGAACAGACTTTAGGGATTTATAATTCAAAATCTTAAATTATTAAGTTAGATTAAATATACAAGTATCCCATAGACAAGCAAAGTAAGATCACTTTAACAACCCCTCTCACTTGAAAATCAGATGAAGAATGACACGTGGAACTGATAAAAAAAAGAATGGAACAGACAAGAACCATACAGGAAATGAAATATTAGATGGGGCATGACGAATTGGGAGTTAGCTCCACTACCATGTTAAGATGCCCAACCAAAAACTTGAACTTATCTAATTAAGGTAAACTGCATATGCAAGACCCAGACAAACTCTGTAGACTAGTGATGAGGGACTATCTATAACAATAACTTGACGGATGCATTTTGGCAAGTGGAGAAAAATATTTAAAATAATCTATTTAATAGACTTGAGCATAGCATTTAGCTATGACTAAGTTTTCAACTCAATAATTTAACTGTACGGTCAATTTCATTATATAAATCTACTTACAATCTACAATTAACTTATCAGCAGTGAAATGGCACAAGATTTCAATTATTTTGTTGTAATTAAGCATCCCGTCGTCATAGAAGCTTATCAGCAGGGAGGTGACACAAGATGTCTAGTGAATTCACAAACGGATGAAGGAGCAGAAATAGAGGATAGTGTAAATAATAAAAGATGTTCCTTAAGTTGATAATTTATGAAGTGAAACTAACAATTTGATGGGAGGAACAAGTTCTTTTACATTTTCAGATAGTAGTTGGAAGAACTATCAACAGAATATGGATTTAGAGATAATACAAGAGTTGGCGGGGTGCCAAATTCACCTCGCAATTTGGTCTGGTGAACTCAACGTGGTTTCTTGACACAAAGGACTAGAGGAACTAAGAGGCCATGAGAGTCATTATCGTCTCTTCAAGACACTTCACTAAGGGCTTATTTGATAAAGTGCTAAGAAATTCAAGGATTGAATTTTTAAGCGTTGACAATCTTCAGTGCTAAAAATAATAATACTTAGTTATTTAATGATTCCAATCACCATCAACTATTCTATGAATGAATTAAGTAACCCATTCCTTACCAGATTTATTGGATTTTTTACTTGATTGAATCTTTTAGACGAATACTATTTAGGGTTATCAAACCCACCTAATCTCATTAACTTGGGTTATAAAACAGGCCCTAAGTTTTTGCAACTCCTGGCTCCATAATTCCCTGAGTAATGTGAACTGGGATATAGATATTCTTTTATTCATCTCAAATTAAACAATGTCCAGTTACGTGTCGAAAAATGATTATTCTATCAAAATTATTTTCGTATACAGGTCTGTTGCATGATTTCACTCTCCCAGTGTCAACCATGTTTAACTCCTCAAACCTGTAGAACTAGAACCTACTTTTAAAGCTTTTAGTGGCTACATAAGTCTCCGAATAGAAAAGTCCAAACAGAGTGTTTTGAGGAGAGTATTAGGATCAAATGTGGAGGCAATCTCACTAGCCTGTCAACCCAATTAATTGTCAAACTGTATGAGCCCAGCAAGTATGGATAACCAGAGAGTTCAAGGTGGGGGAGGAAGCATCCTGTGCACAGAGATACCCGCCATGCGATGGTTGGGTAAGGTCCAGTGCCGCCTTCCCCAGCTCTTTTCCAAAGAGGCTATTTCCATGGGCCATACCCGTGACATAAAAGTCACAAGTAATCTTACCATTAGGCCAAGCCTAGCCCTCGCATGATGAGAATAAAGTGCCACGAGGGAGAGAGAGCACAATGCCCACCACACTCACAAGTACATATATTGGAGCAAATGCAAATAATCGAGAAGAGTTACCTTTTCAAGCTCATTCATCAAGATCCGACACATTCCACAACGACGGAACTGAAACCTAGTTCCCACTAGGGGTACTTCTGCCACTTTGTCCCCATGCACCCTTGAGCATAGAAAGATGACGCTCTAGAAGTCAGAATACTCGAGTAATAGCAGGATGATCTAAAAGCATATTGTGAAATGAAAACTCAAAAGCTCCAATACCATATGAAGCAAAGCATGTGTATAAAAATAAATATTTCTAACTCATTACCTGACACAAGCCACTGCGATCAACTCATCATTTTTCTCCAATAGTACTGTATAGAACCCTCTAAAATTCAGACGTCTAAGCTCTGATCTGCAAGGTCACAAGAGAATGGGATCATTAAGCAACATTGCTTGGTATTTTACATAAACATAATAACAATCTTCACTTGAATATGAAGTAACGGTGCCATGCATGATGTCTTGGCCATGTATGAGTGCTAAAGTCCAGTCAAGTTCTCAATTTTATCTCTCTCAATTTTTTTTCAAATCCAATTGGGCAAGCAGAGTTGCTTTTGCAAGTATATCCACATGCCAAAGAAAAGAAATCATTGACAAACAAAATTATAGAAAAGTGGAAGAGAGTTTATATAGGTTTCTCATTCAGCTTCCTCATCGTATAATCAAGGAAAATAGATTGTAAAAAAGCATCTTCGAGAACATCCACATCATCAAGGACTTCCACATCAGGGAGCAGTTTCACATAGTAAAAAATTTCCTACATGCAACTTTTGCATGCAGACACAAGAAGGCGTCAAGGCAAACAAACAATTTGGAATAGCACGGTCAATCAGGAAAGAACCTTTCACCAGTAGTGAAGAAAATACAACGATTGCCAATCCTCTCAGAAGCTTTTGCCTCCAGTAAGTGCTGGAAAATTGCTAGATAAGCCGTTTATGCATGTGATGTAAGCACAATCACATGCAACGTATCTGTAGGTCTAGCATATGAGGGTATTCTATCAGTTATATGAGATTGAAATATTAAAAATAGACATAGGTTGCCCTCCTTTAACAGGTCTTACTCGTAGGTATAGGTTGAAGCAGCAACTCAAGAAGGTGGACTTGTTTCTAAGTTTCTTTATGAGATGATAGTCAATCATTTATTGCTTATGCTACAAAGAATGTGCAGTATCTTAACAAAAAGACAACACCAAAGAGTGAATAGATCAAACTATAGAGAGAACGGTAACACTATAGTAATTGTACACAAAAAGAACTATTCATATTTGATGAAAATCAAGATTTCCCACCCTCTACTAAAGATAACATCCTCAATGAGATCCCTCCTGGCATAAGGCTCGTTTACAGGGTTGAAACATTCGTGCATCACATCAACAGCAACATTCAGCTTGCTGTTAGCTTCAATCACGGACTCAATATGACGATCACCAACATCAAGGTAATCAGTATCAATAGATCTTGACAGGGTCCATGTCAAATTCCCCATGCCCACTTGAATTGGCTTCCTCAAGAGTTTATTAAGCCCAAGAAAGATCTGCAAAAATGATAGGTAAGAATCTGTCCTACAACCATACATGTTTTTGGCCTCTTGTTGCAATGTTGAAATATCAAGCAGCTAAAACAGTGTTGGCTTTCATCATTTCAGAAAGGGGGCAAGTATCAAAAGCATACCACGCCTTTCACCCAATGACCACTTTCATACCTCTAACGTTGAAAATGCAAAACTCATATCTAACTCTTAACTTTGGAAACCACTTTGCACATTCACATCAATTATCCTTGTGTTCCTATATACAAAAATATTATTTTCTTTCCAAAAATGCCCATCCCCAAATCCTACATTCTCACACCCACCCACCCACCCACCCTAAACACTAAAAAACAACGAAAAATCAAGCAAATTCAAAGCCCTAAGCAAGAGAGCTTGCATTATATATAATTGCGTTAAAGGGCTCAAAGTATCTATAATTGCATTATAGCACTTCCACATCATGATAAAATCAAAATAATCAGCACCAGCTAACTTAGGAATGATATGAGATCAGAAGATAAGTGCTTTTCAGAATACCGTTTTGCAATTCTTGCTGCAATACCAATCCTTTTTGGAACGAGCGTCAAAGTTAATTGCTCCTCTTTTCCTAAGGCACCCTAAGTGATCTGGAAAGAAACAAAAAAGCAAGTTCAGAAGTACCTAAATGCATAGCTAAGAAGAACTTGGAAGTGTGTTCTTATTATTTTACATGCATGTGTTCAACTTGCAGGCCTCATCTAAGGGACAAATATATGGACATCTCACATTTACGCTTGCACTGGTTGCAATTTAAAGCATTCTCATCATCCACATACTGCATAGCATCTTCTTTGAGATTGCTTTGGCTGCATATACCACAACAGCATGACGGGCAAAACCAGTCACCTTGAGGAATTTCCTATTGGCGATAGCAAATAAAGAACTTTAGTGCCACAATTACTATAGGGGATAGAGAATGGACAAGGAAAAAAAAATAGTGAAAAAATAACCTCACTATTCTCATATTAATCAAATTAATTACCTACCTTCAAGCCAAGGCAAATCTGATGGAATGAGGAGGGACACTGATCACACAGAATTAAATCACCTCCATAATGACAGACTGAGCATATGCAGTCATTTTTGCCATTCTTCCATTTTCTTTGGGTCTTATCGTGTTGCTCGATTGTGAATCTTCTTCTTTCACTTAATAGCTGCTTCTGGCAGTCCAACAGCGACCTGCCATCTTCCAAAAATATGCAGGAAGTTGCTCTTTGGTCATTTCGGCCAGCATGATATGCAAATCCACGTAAAGTGAACATCTTTTTGCAACAACTGCACTTGATCCCTCCACGAATTAGTCGTCCTTCAACCAAAGTACTGCAATTCTTTCCCCTTCTGTAATATACTTTTCTTCTGGACAGACATCTATCATTATCTGCCAACCAAGATAGTACATTCCGTGGATGCCGGCACAATGGATTGGGAACAACCTGCTGAGTCCTTTTGCTTGATCTCCGAATACGAATTGGACAATCAGCTCCCCTACCTCGAACATTGACCATAGCTCTAGATACCATACTTCTCGACCTGGCAATGTCGGCAAGCTCATGCTTTGCGTCTCTAGACTTTCTTTTGCAGTTGAATTTACCTATAGCAGTTGAACAATCTTCACTTTGACTTCCAATCAATCGAGATTTTCTACGATTGGCATGATTCATCCTCTTCTTTCTTAGCTGCTTATCACCCCAGCATCTTATATCACCCCCACCAGTTGCCAACAATTCATTGTTGCCAGGATAAGGAAGCGCCAAAACAAACGAATCATGACTCTGTTTCCTCGATGAATAGCATCTCATTTTGGGCTTTCCTCTTTCATCTATATCCTGTAGCTCGTTTCTTACATCTATGACATGGCTTTTCGCATCAATTTTCATGACTCTTGTTGCCCTATGTTCTGTATGGCAAGTCTCATCAGATACAGGCTTGTTAGTGGGCACAACAGCTTGAGGACTACCTATTGATCTGACATCAAGTGCGCCAGATGCCACAGCTTTTGAAGGATCGAGACTACAGCCACTTCCAATGTCACAACTGTCAAAGGTTGAAGGCGACAGAAGATTATTGCCTGAAGGGACCAAGCTGTTGTTATTGCCTGAGGATACTCGAATACGTATTCTCCCATTGACTTTCCTTAGGTCTCGGCAGACTTCTATAAGTGAGTAATAGCACTTCCCATCGGGAGAGGTATACTTATACCTTGGGCAGTTAATGCCCCTCGAGATTTCAATTTTCCACCCTAGAAATGACAGGTGCTCTCGTACATCTGCCTTTAAAGAATTTCGATCATTCCTGCTTATGTTAGATGCATACTTCTTAATAGCATAAGGACAGCATTCAGCTTGTGAAGTAATGTCATGACCAACGAGCTGCCAGGAGGTTTCACATTTCCTTCCATTTGAATCTGTGGCTTTCTTGCTTGCGTTGTCAGAACATCCTTGACAGGTGTCCAAAAAACTCTGTTTAAAATTTTCAGATGAAATTTGCGAAGCCTGAGGCATTTGGCAGGTTATATTTGATAAAGCAATACCATTTGTACGAGAAAACCCATTTTTAATCTTAGAAGCAACTGCATCCAGATCATGCATATGCTCAACAGGTTGCGCAAGAGTGCAATTTGAAAAGGGACACTCATTCCCCATGTCACTAGGTCTGCGAAGTTTCAAAACACCATCTGCAACACGATATTCAGAGCTCACGGACTTTTCACTGCAATAGGTCTTGTCCACGCTTCGCATCCCATCTGAGGGCCCCGTAGCATGAGGGCCATCCCAAGCCACTGTGCTATTGTGATTTACTTCAGAAGACAGTTCAGGTAACTCCGACAGCGTACAGCTTTCTTCCATTGAATTTCTCGGTATTGGAAAGTCTAAAAAGGGAATAAGATCAATTGAAGCAATTGCAAGGTTTTCATTGATGGTTTCCAACACCAGCTTCTCCCACAAGGCCTTATTCCTGGATGTCCATTTACTCCCTTGAAAGGCTTCTTTTCCCCGCAAATCATACCATATCTGCTTCAAGGAGACAGGAATAGGCCATTCCTGCTCATATCCCTGAATTAAGTCAAGGAACATCCAAGTCCCTCGACTTTGCCATTTCTCGGTAATCTCATCCCAATCTTGAGTAACTCTAATATTAGCAAGTGGAATCAAAATTTGATCTCCCAATTCTGGAAAGAAAACAATTCTCTTCTCCACACCAACGTTATGGTCAAAAATCACTCCTTCCCACCAAGCATCCATATGAAATGCATCCACGCACAATCCATATGAGAAGTCATACGGACCAGTAACATAAATAGGTGGCACTGGCCTTATAGGAACACGGTATCTATGTTGGTCACCTGTACAAGAGCCTAATCCATCTAGGGCAGGTGATACGTATACAGGGTCCACGAGTTTACCAGAGCCATCGTCAACAAGAATGTGATCATATTCAACACACCGTGTTCTAGCGCCGCAAGAAATGACAACTCCAGAGTGCCACGACCCTTGGAAACCATCCTCATCGCTCCTTACCTGCACTTATCACGCAGACATTGTCATTACGAAGAGAAATGCTGTAAAAACTCGGAGGTTTCTCGTCTTTTCCACATAGACGGTCGAGAAAAGGAGAATTCTAACACAACCCCACATAAAAGATCAGAGTAAGTAGCTCTATCGCTCGGGTTCCACTCACGGAAAGAGCAAACAGCCCAAATTCATCCTTGCATGCAACGGAACACGAGTAAACTAGAATTTACAGCCGAAAGATCGGACCTTTATTTTTTCCACGGCTGAGGTTCAAAATGCGGATGATGATCGTGAAGAACGGCAACTTACCGGAACAACGTGGCCATTGTCAAACACATATATCCACCAAAGACACTCACTCCCGTCACATCAAAATTGATTATCACCAACAACAGGCTGACAGTCGTCGCTCGTCGGCACCTCACAGAGACTACCGGAAGAACGAGGGAAAGAGAACAGAAAGAGAAGGCGAGACGCCACCATTTGCTCCGTTCAACGCGAACGACCAAACTTACTCTAAATTGAAACGGCGCACATAACAACAAAAAAAAAAAAAGGAACAGAAGAAGACAGAAAGCCAGACGTTACCTCCACTTTCTCACCAACAAGAAGCTTCGCTTTGCATTTCCTCTTACTGCTCTTCCTCCAGCCACCCGATCCCTCTCCGTCGACGTCGCCGGCCATCGCCTCCATCTACGGGGCGAAATGGCGACGAGGATCGTGAGAATTCGCCGAGCGAGAAAGCTGGAAAACAACGACGAGACGGAAGCGTCACCGACCAAAGTCTCTCTTTCTCAGTCCCAGTCTCTCCTCCCCCTCGCTCGCGAAAAAGGGTCGACCCGGACCAATGGCGGGGCCCGACGCGTGGGGTGAATCGCCGCCCTAGGCAGCCCGGGCCCAACTAGCGGACGGCGAGGATTCGCTAGGCAGATTTGCGGGACCAGCCGTCGTGGCATCTAGCTCGCCATGCTCCCTGACTAAAGTAGCCTTTTTCGAAAAATACTATGATCTCCTGCGGGCATGCGTATGAGAGCTCTCTTGGTCCGTCTAGTCAGCTGAGGACACGTCGAGGCTTGCGGCCCAAGATGGAAATTCCGCCCGTAACCTGATAAGTTTGCGATCGTCACACGGTCAAATTCCAAAGATTGTCCCCAAATTTGACCCCCCAAATCTTCTAGAAATTCTAAAGCGCCTTATCCTCGTTACAATAAATGATTCCTTAGGGGCGTCTTTCTTTTTCTTTTTTTTTTCTATCAAATTATTATTATTTTTTGAGTCCCCAAACTTTAAACTAATATGTAGTATAATCCCTAAATTTTCAACTTGGTCACCATGATCTTTAAAATTTGATCCAATGAGCTCCTTAAAATATAAGAATCACAATAAATAAATCAAAAATTCATAAATCAAGTTATATATTGAATCAAATGTTATAAATTACTTATGTCATTATCCTTTACTTTCTTTAGATTTTGCAGTTTAACAAACTTAACTTCAACTTGGCACATAATACATGCAATCTTATATAACGCATGATATAGACCCATAATTTGGCATATAATTATGTAACATTTGCTCGCCAACGTTGGAAAAATAAATTGTGAATTTTTTTTCAAATAATTACAAAAGCTCTACCTTTTTCCTTGTCATGGACTAAAACCTCGCTTTTAAAATTAAAGAGGACTAGAAAACATATAAAATTTTGTTAAATTAGGACTAGAAAACATAATTGATTTGTAAGTACGAAGATAAATAGTTCTAAAGCCTTATTTTTGCTTTTGGCAATAACTTTTTGGTAAGATAAGTGAGTGTATTGATTTTTTACCATATGAATTGTACAAGGTATGAAAGCTTGGCACCACAAAACTTACATTTAAAATGGTGTAAGGCCAATTACGAGTGGAAGGGTGCAGTAGTTTCCAAAGGAACAAAAACCACTGACCTAAACAATGGCCTACAATAGGAAACACATAGAGATAGGATCTCTGTTGCAAGAAAATAGAGGGATCAATTCTCCAACTGCGCTGAATCCGTCTATTCCTGGGAGAATCCACAGCTTGTTGGAATCTCCTGGCCTTATCCTGCTTTTGGCAATAATTAAAACCTCATTTTCTATAAACATACTAAACATCTCAATTAATGAAAGAAAGGAATGGAGAATGTTTTGAAGCGCGCTCCGCCTTGCCCCTCTTGCAAGGACTATTGCCAAAATTGGAGAGAAGCTATTATATTGTATTTGCCTAAATACCTAAGATATTTCCACTACTCCCATAAATTGCAAGATATATTCATAATTGGCTATTTTATTTCCAAATGGAGATAACAAAAGAGGTAGGTTTTAGTTTTAGCGTGAAGCTCGATATTACAAGAGATTAATTATTCGTTTTCAAAGAATATATGTTTGGTTGCCTATATAGAAAAGGTTTATGATTACGCTCACATAACCCTTAGTTTCACAGCTGGCTTCGATTGAAAGGGTGGTGAACCGATTCCGATGGCGTCCCAAATAACACGATGTACACGTTAGAGATGGCTAGTTTATGGGATAAAGAAGGCCAATTTAAGTACTCAATTCATTAAGACTATGTTTAGTTCAACTTTTTAAAGGGATTTTTACACTCCAATGCCTTTTGGGGAAAAAATGGGCAATCGGTTCACCTTTTAGATTAGCATATGCCAACCTTGTCAAAGCTGAAAGCCTAAGGTAGATGGGCAGATGCCTTGGGCCTTTAACATTTTCAAGAAAAAAAAAAGCTCAAGAAATATGACTTTCTTACATTTATAAACACGTTAATACAAAAGTCTTCAAAAATTTTAAATTGCAGTCATTTTTTTATTTTAAACATATTAAAAATTAAAAAAAAACTTAAAACTAGTCATCTAAAGGACTTTTCATGTCTCAATGAGTGAGTATTTATTTCGAAGTTACTTCCTAAAATACAATTTACCATATGATCTTTGCATTTATAGCTCTTTAGGCTCAAGTTCTTTGCATTTCTGCAAATTTCCCAAAAAAGTAAAACCAAGCACGGCCTATGTATTTGAAAGGTGATTTGGTTGATCGATTTCAAAAAAGGCGTGTGTGGAGAAAAAGCCTCTTCTAGATGAAATTAAATAAGGATAATTTTAGTTTCATAGAAAAGCATTGAATATTAAGTATTATAGACGAGTATGAATGATATAATTGATAAAATTCTAATTTGAATATGCCATAGTTTACCAAAAACATACGTTAAGGCTTCATCGATCAAAGCTCACAAGAACAAAATCTTGATGCTTCTTTCCATTTCCATCGTGAAAGAGAAGATGCCGCCAGCGAATATTGCTTTTGGGTAGCAAAAGCATTGCCAAGTATCTCTCTCTCTTAGATCACAATCGCTTTTTTTTAAATGAAAAAGAGAAATTATAAGAAATACAATGTAGAATACTGAGTATCGACTTAGTAGATAAAAAGATGCATAGACCTCAATGAACGGTTGGGATTCATTCTCCTCTATCCCGTTGGCACCTATGAATTAATGGCCGATGCGACATAATTTCAGAAAAATGTATCGTTTTTCAGAAAAAAGTTTATGCAGAGAAAAAGCCTCTTTTAGAAGAAATTAAATGATGGAAATTTAGCTTTATAGAAAATCATTGAATTACAAGTATAACCGACGAGCTTGAATGATATGATTGATATGATTCTAATTTAATTATGCCATAGTTTACCAAAAACACACATTAAGGCTTCATCAATCAAAACTCACAAGAATAAAAAGCCTGATGCTTCTTGCCAGAAGATGCCGCTAGCAAATATTGCTTTTGGGTGCAAAAGCATTCCCAATCACTTTTTCAATTTGGTGAAAAGAGAAATGATAAGAAAAATGGCATAGGATACTGGGTACCAACTTAGCAGGTAAAAAGATACACGAACCTTAATGGACGTTCAGGATTCATTATACTATGTCCCATGGCGCCTATAAATTGCCGATGGCCAATTCTAGAGAATTCCAAAAAAGTCTCATTTTCAGAAAAAGCATGTGCGGAGAGAAAGCCTTTTCTAGACAAAATTAAATGATGAAAATTTTAGTTTCATAAAAAATCATTGAATAGCAAGTATTACCGACAAGTCCGAATGATATAATTTTGATAAGATTTTTAATTTGAATGTGCCATAATTTACCAAAAACACACATTAAGGCTTCATTAATCAAAGCTCGCAAGAACAAAAGCTTGATGCTTCTTGTCATTTCCATCATGAAAGAGAAGATGCCGCCAGCAAATATTACTTTCGGGTGCAAAAGCATTCCCAAATACGTCTCTCTATTATATCTCAATAACTTTTTTAATTTGGTGAAAAAAAGAAATAATAAAAAAAGGCGACGCACAAACCTTAATGGACGGTCGGGATTCGTTCTGCTCTGTCCCGTGGCACCTATAAATTGCTGATGGCCGATCCTCAGAATTCCAGAACGGTCTCATTTTCAGGTCGGTGGTTCGAGTGGAAGGTTCTTGCTGCGGCCGTTGTAGAGCCAGCGACACCGCGTGCGGCGGTCTTCACCCCCTTGTGCATACACATTAGCCTTCGAGAGAGGTACTTCTTGCGCTCGTGGTTTTGCCTTTGGGTCTGTCTGTTTAATCACCCATCGTTGCGTTATCGAGCATGTAGGAAAACAAACGGATCTTGTTCTAGGGTTTTGGTGGGTTCTCCTTTCGTTTTCGGGTGGTTTGCTTCCTGGGTGGCTTCTCTTGCTCGTCCTCGTACTTTCTCTTTCTTATCTCTGTTTGACAGGAAAGCACGGTGTGAATTGTCAGTAGTTTGAGCTTAAGTCTTTTTGCTCCCTTAGGAAGAAGATGGCGTGACCATTGTCCGGATAGATCATTTCTTTTTTCAATAGAGATGTAAGATTTATCATGTTGGTTCCAAGAACATGGGCAGGATTTAAGAATGAGTCCAAGAACAAGGGCTGTCTTTCAGCTGTATCCCTGATCGCCCTTTTGACGTAGCTTCTTTGTCTAGGCTCCCAACCCAGTACTTCTTTTTCTGCACCAGGTTTGATTTATTTAGGCTGTGCTGAGTTTGGGGTGGTCCGATGGGATATGTTTGAGCTTAAGTGACAGTGGATATATGGCAATTGAGCGCATACTGGTAGGTGTATCTAATTTTCATGTTGTGAGGCTGCGGAAATCCTAAAACAATGAACTACTTGGATACTATTGACTTGGGCATTTCTTCCATTATGGTTTAAAATTCTAAAGGTCGTGCTTTGAGTTTTTGGGGAGATGTTAGGTGCTCCGAAATTGCAGGTGTTTCCTTTGTAGAATGTAATGAAGTTACGCAAAGAAATCTAATGTCATAGTTTTGTCGTATCAGTCTAGCGATGGGAAGTTACAAGTGTATTAATGTGCTCTTTCTTCGCCAAATATAAATATCCGTTTTGGGGGCATTGCTTAGTAGTAATTTGTATCTTTGATTTCCCTTTGTTTTGATTTTTAAGATGTGGTGCTAGGCTAATCCTTCCACATCCCCATTATATTGGATTTTGATGTGTGAAGCTTTCAGAGGGAAGTTCTCTTGAACGCCACATGTGGAGGGCTTGATTTGGAAATTGGACAGTTGGGTTCTATACTTCCCTTATCTAGGATAGTATTGGTACTGCTCTATTTAGCTTTTTATTGACATCTTCTCTGAAGAAGTCTTGTGCTTAGCTGGCAAAGTTAGGTATATGGTGCTTTCCTACTCCTTCCAGTATAGTTTGCAGTGACTCAAATTGTTAGTAAGTTGAAGTATAGTTGGTGAAATGGACCCTGACATGTTGCAGATTTTGCATTTGCGTGTACTAGAGGTTTGGAACCTTCCTTGAGCTTTATGGTAACAACAATAAGTCCGCAAATAACTCTTGGCCAAATATGAGTAAAGCTGATAGAATTTATGACGAGCAATCATATTATGCATAATCTAGCTCTCGAACTTTTATTGGACTGTGTCTGTTGAATAACCTCTACTCTTTCTGCTTGGTATTGGGTTCTTTAGAAAGAATTTGAGTGTGCCCATATTTCTGTCCCAAGAGGAACTGACAATCACCTGCTCCAATGCTTGGGTGTTATTTAAATTGTGCATGTTTTTGGGGTTAGGATCAGCAAAGAGCTATATCGATTGTGCTAGTTGGCGGGAATAGGTTTTAGTTGCCTATGCTGTGTTAATAAGAAACTTCTCATTAATGGTCGTAAGACAACATCCAGTAAAGTGAAAAGATGTAGTTGTAACGTCTAGGTTTGGGTTAATTTTACTCAAGCTCTTGCACTTTTCACTATTACTCCAACAGCATAAAATTAATCCCCATCACAAGATAAGAATTGCTCTTTATTGGAAATAGATATTGGTAGGTGAGATGGGCCTCTCTCTGAATGTTCAAACTCCTTTTGTTTTTCTACTGTTGTTCTGGTCCATCCCTCTCTTCTTCTTTCTGCTTGTCATATTGTATTTGTACAGCTTGTGCTGGGAATTGTAATTACCCCTTTCGGATATACCCTTCGCGGAAAACCTTTAGTGCAGATAAAGTTCGAACCATTAGAAGGGAGAGTCGCGGCGTCACCTTTTCTTTTTTCTGTCATAGGTGTGAAGATTTTGCTTGTTTGATTGCTAGTGCTTGTGCACTCAAGACATTCCTTAGTCGATACAGTGTTTGTCTGTTCTGTTGCAAATGATTTTTGCATCTTACTTGCCTTTAGTCTTTATGGATGAATCAGTCCCCTCTACAATGCCAAATTCAGGTCACAACAAAAATTTATTAGGGTCGGCATTGACACTTAATTTTGCCAGTCCAGTAAGTTATTTTTTTACTTGATTTTTGAGATAATTGTTATTAACTAGAAATTAATAATTTATTTTATTTGAAAAAAAAGATAAAAATATTCAAAAAAATATGGTTGTTAATATTTCCGAAAAGAAGAAAAAAGAGTGATTAATGACTCATTGATTAGTTAATTAGTTAATTAAAACTCAAAGGAAAGATGACCTCGGCTCGGGCCCAAACGACTTGGCCCACAGCCACGTTCGCGCGGAGCCCATTTTTCTGGGCCTTGGCCCGTTCCTTTCCTAGCACGCATATGTTGGGGGCTGGTGGCTGAGAAAGGAAAGGAGGAGAGATCGGCCGAAAAGAAAAAGAAAAGCAGGAGAGGGAGAGAGAGAGAGAGAGAGAGAGAGAGAGAGAGAGGGGTGGAACACAGAGCAAAAAAAAAAAAAAAGAAGAATAAACGGAGAAAAGAAAGAAGACGAAGGGGAAGAACCAGGAAAACCGAAGAAGGAGAGGAGGAAGAAGGGGAGAGGGCGCTCGTTCACTGCGATTCTCGAAGACCCACCTTTCCGCGACCGCCGTCTATCGAGTCTCGTGGCCGGTCCGGCTCGCCTGGTCCTTTTCGTTCTCGGTAAGCCCTTACTCGCGTCTGTTCTGCTTTGCCCGGAGGACCTCGATTAGGGTTGTGTCCTGCGGATAAGCAGAGACTTGGCTCAAGCTTCTTGAGCGCGTCCAACAGCCGCCGACTCCCTGAATCGAAGAGGGGAACACTGCTCCTTGACCACTCTCATTTTGCTAGATTTTTTTTTTTTTGGGGTCCCGCGGGCCGATTTTGGCTGGCTGTCGTTTAAGTGAGCTTCTAGCTCTCATTCTGTTTGTAGCATGTTTTGTCTTCTCTCTGCTTGCTCATCGTGCCTCCCGTGTAGCTATTTAGCCTCGTTTTGCCCCGTACTCGCTTTTTGAACACCGATCGTTCGTTGAAATGCCCAAGCGAGATCGTGTGTGGTTTGATGGACTGTCTTTCCTTGGGTCGCCGCGAACGTCTCCGGCGTGGACTGAGGAGTCACGACGGAGCACGAGCCTGCGAGGGACTCGCGTCGCCGTCCAGTTGGGTTTGCGCCAAGGAGTTTGAGCCTTGGGCCCCCGCGAGTGGGCTTTTTCCCGCGCGAGATCGGGGAGTCCGAAGCATGATCAGGACTTTTGCCCTGGATGATTTAATAGACTGTTAGGTCATCGAATTTGATGTATGATTCAGTCATAGTGTAGCGAAGCCGTGCCTGTGGAGCTGTTAGTTTAAATTTTGCTTGTTTATCATTTTCTATGATAGCCTGTTCATTTTGTAGTGAATCTTTGTTATTGTGCCCTTTTTTCTGGCATACCTCTGCTTGGCTCGACTAATTGCCGAGTTCAATGATGACGAAGTTTAACTTTGCGTGGCTATGATATCTGCAGCTTCCTACCTTCCGTCTTTTGCAGCTAGAGGCTCGTTGCAGGAAGCATGGCCAAGCATCATCCTGATTTGATCATGTGCAGGAAACAACCGGGAATTGCCATTGGACGACTCTGCGAGAAATGTGATGGGAAGTGCGTTGTTTGTGATTCCTATGTCCGCCCATGCACGCTGGTACGCGTGTGCGACGAGTGCAACTACGGTTCTTTTCAGGGCCGCTGCGTCATCTGTGGGGGAGTGGGAATCTCTGATGCTTACTACTGCAAAGAGTGCACGCAGCAGGAGAAGGACAGGGACGGGTGTCCGAAAATCGTCAATCTAGGAAGTGCTAAAACTGATCTCTTCTACGAACGCAAGAAGTATGGTTTTAAGAAACGGTGATGGTTGCGTGAGGTTATATGATATCAGCTCCTTGAGATCCTGTTTAGCCTAACTTGTTGGCGATGTAATTGAGAAGCATCTGATGGACATAATTCTTGAAGGAGATGATACTCTATGTTTTGGTCTCTGAATCAGTCCTAGTCGTTCGGGATTTCCATGGAGTGACTATGGGTGACTTTGGTCTGCTATGTTCTAAATATTATTCTATTTAGTAGATACAAGAGGTCATACTCTGCTTGTTTTTTCCTTTGTTAACGAGGAAGCTAAACTTGATTGGAGAGCACGGCCTTCCTGCTCAACATTTAACGAGTGGGAAGCGTCGGAGGGCTATTTTTCTGGGTCAGATCCCTTTTGCATGCTCACTTGCCCCGAAAGGGGGACAAAGATAGCTGCACGCTCCGCTTTATCGATGAACCTTTTCAATATGGTCTCAGGTTTCCTGTCACTGAATCCGATGTTCTTGAACAGGAATTCCATTACATCCTTAACCCTTGTTTAAGCAACGGGTGAAATTAGCACACGCGCACGAACGCTTTTTCTCGAGGATGAATGGCTTTGCTGTATCAGAATGATTTCCACGCGATGGCGGTTAGCAGAGGAAGGATTTGGCTATACTATACATACATTCCCGGAAAAGACATTCCTTCAAGAGTTCACCAGCACGTCGAAGCTGCTCGCTACGCTGACCCTGCGTTTCGACCGCGCCACTCGTCGAAAGTCTATCTTCTCCCGCCACGTACGCTTCGACATCTCAAAGATTCCACCTCCCCGGACGACGTGTCATTTTGCCGAAGCAAACCCACCCCCATTTACTGGGAGTCAAGCGGCGGCGAAAGATCCGAGACTTCCAAAATGGCCTGGATCAGAAGCTTCGTTCAAGTCTTCGACTTCAAGAACTCGGCGCGACTGACCAAACCCAACCCCTTCTTTGCGTCCCTCTGGCATTTCAGCTCGACCGCCGCCGGCAGGCCGGCGCTGATGGCGGCGGAGGCGGCGGTGCGAGAGCAACCGGACCTGGCCCCGACGAGGCCCGACGAGAAGCCGAGGGTGGTGGTGCTGGGCTCGGGCTGGGCGGGCTGCCGGCTGATGAAGGGGCTGGACACCAAGGCCTACGACGTCGTGTGCGTGTCCCCGAGGAACCACATGGTGTTCACGCCGCTTCTGGCGTCGACGTGCGTGGGGACTTTGGAGTTCCGCTCCGTCGCCGAGCCCATTGGGCGGATCCAGCCCGCCATCTCCACCGCGCCAGGGTCCTATTTCTTCCTCGCCAATTGTACTGGGGTCGATCCCGGCAATCATTCGGTAAAGTTTGTTCTTTGTGTGAAATCATCGCTCTTTTGCTCGATTGCAATACCAGATTCTTGTTTGTTTTTGCTCGATTGCAATACCAGATTCTTGTTTGTAATTACCAAAAAAAAAAAAAAAGGACTTTGCTTTGGGGGCTTGTCGACAAATTACCTCAAGCAAGGCTGTCGTCGCGGGGTTGAAGCGTTATTGGTTGCTGCGAAAAATTTGTGCGAGCTCAATTTGTCTACTTAATGGTATGATTAAGTGCAGGTCCACTTGTTGGCCACTGTCGTCGTTACAATTTGGCAAGTCACTGAGGTTATGCATGAATTGTTGGTGGAATTAGCTTTTTGGATGTGTGTGGCTTTTTGTGCTGGTAAATGATTAAAACGTGGCGACTTCCTTTCCCTGGATCTGAGATGACTGGGCCATGATTCACTATTGGTAAACCTGTTCCAAGCACATTCATTTTGTCATAAGCCAATCGGCTATTTACTGCACTTAGCATCAACGTGAAGATGAACGTGTTCACCATCGGGGGTATCCTCTACTGGCCCTGGAAATGGGTTATACTAACTTATGACTTGGGGTTCCTTCTTTAGTTGCCACAAATTGAGATAAATCATTGAGCTGTTAGGTGTTACCTGTCGTGCTGGCCATCTGCATCATATTTGTATTTCTCTAATGTTAAAGTCTATTGTGCTTCAATTAGAGAAGTTGTTCTCCAATGATAGTGATTAGATGTGGCTTTATTTGGCTGATCAATCTCCCTTTGATTAGTTAGTATTATTAATTAGGCCATCAAATTGACGTGGCGATTGGGCTGCATTTTCATTTTGCATTGGCCTTGAGCGAAAGTGGCAGTGGAAGGAAATCACTAATCTCATTGCAGAAATTTTGAGATGGCTGCTTTTTAGAGGTCTTTATGCTGGGTTGCTTGGATCTTTAAGTTGTCTTGTGGTCTGATTTTTTTGAGCATAGAAGCTTCAGACGTACGTCACTTTTATCCCAGAGTATCTTACTGGGCTGTTATTTTTAATGTACTGATTTCATGGATAGAAGAAGCTTGCGTCTCACATGAACTTGCGAAATACATTGGAACTATTCAATTGTCCTTTTCCGTGACTGTTTCGATATTTCTTTCAGATAAGATGTAACTTCTTTGAAACTTTATTGCATGAGCAGAATGGAATCGGCACTAGTTGGTATACTCTTAACGTTAGTGCTTCTTTGGACGTTGAAGGTGCATTGCGAGACTGTAACTGATGGTATCAACAGTGTAGAGCCTTGGAAGTTTAAGATTGCTTATGACAAGTTGGTTGTAGCGTTAGGAGCGGAGGCCTCAACTTTTGGAATCCATGGTGTGAATGAAAATGCAATATTTCTACGTGAAGTGCACCATGCGCAAGAAATCCGCAGGAAGCTGCTACTGAATCTGATGCTATCTGATGTGCCTGGTATGCTATTACAATTGGTCTCCCCATCATTATGAGGATGTTGCTGTGTTTTCCTTTTCATATCCGATGCGTTATCTAGTCAAGCCTTAGTTAAAGTTTTTCGTATATGCAGGTATTTCAGAGGAAGAAAAGCGCAGGCTGTTACATTGTGTTGTTGTTGGAGGGGGTCCGACGGGTGTAGAGTTTAGTGGTGAACTGAGTGATTTCATTATGAAAGATGTTCATCAAAGATATGCGCATGTGAAAGACTACATCCATGTTACCCTGATAGAGGTTTTTCCCATAGCACATCACTCTAAGTATTGGATTATATTACATTTCAGCTTTGCCCAAAGCTGACTCCCAAGTCATTATTACAGGCAAATGAGATATTATCTTCCTTTGACGATCGTCTTCGGCAATATGCTACAAAGCAGCTGACAAAGGTTGGTGATGTTATCCAGCACAGAGAATTTATTAGCCATGCAAAAAGAAACTGCATCATCTTGCTTATATTTTCTTGCCATGTTCACGTTGAATGACTAATTCATCAGTTGGTGCTTCTGCTGAAGGAGCCGTTGTGTCCTGAAATTGAAAGAGAAACCTTCCTGGGAAGAATTTTTGTTCCAAAACGCACTCATTTAGTCAATTCAATGGGTACCTATTTTGTCTATTTATTTCAGTTGAATATGTTCATTAATATTCTTGTTTTTGCAGTCTGGAGTACATTTGGTCCGAGGTGTTGTGAAGGATGTCAAATCTCGGAAGCTAATTCTCAGTGATGGCACGGAGGTTCCTTATGGGCTGTTGGTGTGGTCTACTGGTGTTGGTCCCTCACCTTTTGTGAGATCTCTGCAACTTCCAAAATCCCCAGGAGGGAGGTGAACTTCTGATTCCACTCACCTTTTTTATATTGCTTTGGGAATGATAAAAGTGTGATGTGAGGTTTTTAATCTCTGTTGGGTAGTTTCTGGTGGAACTTTATGATTCAGTGAATTTTGGTTATAATGGTATTCTAAAAGAGAGTCATGAGGCTGTTCACTTAAAAGGCTAAAACGAAGGATGATAAAAAATGAAAATACAGCACTACCGTGCAAGAACAGCAGGCGCATATATTTGCCCAGGTCTTCACGGACACTTTGTTCCCCTTCGTACTTTGATCTAATTGTATGATGTGCTTTTTATGCCAATAAGCGGCTAAATCTCTGTGAAGTAACCGGCATCTAAAGCAAGAAGACAATAGGGTATCTACTAAAATGAAGAAATGAGCAAAGGATAGAGTGGTTGGGCGAGTTTTTCCTTGTCTGTGGCAATCAGAACCAAAGTTCAAGTCTTTATATTCAGAAAAAACTTAATCTTGGAGGTTATGATTGTGGAAGAGCCCCGTCCTAATTATCGACCTGGATGTCTTCACTTACCTTGACACTCTTTATGGAGCTCTGGTCTAAGTGTTTGCTTCGAGTCCTTCAAATTAAACATTTTCATATACATTGTTCTTCTGGGTTCCATATCATGTAAATTCCTGTGCTGCAGTTTTGGTGTTCTCTGGATGTTATTTTCCAGTCTTCATCCCAAGTCTTCCTCTTCTGTTGGATGACATGGGAGCTGTGTGGGGCTTGTGTGTAAATGGATGCTCTCCATCTGATTTTACAGGATTGGTGTTGATGAGTGGCTTCGAGTTCCTTCTGTTCAGGATATATTTGCAATTGGCGATTGCAGTGGGTTCTTGGAAAGCACTGGCAAGCCAGTCCTTCCAGCTTTGGCCCAGGTGGGCTTCCTGAGATTTTACATCTTAATTGTCCACAATTATTCATCACATCTAAAGATCGGGGAAAACTCTCAAGATGGTTGGTTTCTGTCCTTTTGTGCTGTTAGTTGTTAGTTGGCAGGGTTAAATTAACCGACTACTTTGGTAAGTGAACCAACTTAGGAAATGATCCGTTTTTCAGCGGCATGTCACATCACTAAGTAACAATTACATTATGTCCATTTATAGCTAAGAAATATATGAATTTTAACCTTCCTTTTTCCTGAAACATTCGTTGGTTACATCGTACTTCTTTCCAATGATGATTATTCGCAAACCTCACCAGAATATCACCTGTTTTGGAGCTGTTGCTCACTGGAACCTAGATTGAAATGTATTTTTCATCCTTAAATTTTGAAGTACTGCGCTTCGCATTTAATATGGTACAGGAAAACCCTGAAATTCTTGGGTTGTTGCATTTTGTACCCCTTAAAATGACATGAGTGACTATTACTTTTTACCTTTTCTCAAGTGTCGTGGCTCTCACAATTTGGTTGTTTTTAATGCAAACAACTTGCAACCTTTCAAAATATACCAATATTGAGATGTGGGAACATATATCTTTTTCTCTGATGTAGAACCATTTTTGATATTTTCTCATTCCTACTTAAAGCTTAAAACCTCTGTTTCCATGTTCAAATTTTTGAAAGGAAAGTAACAAGGGGGAAAAGAAGCTTAGACAAACTGACCTTAATCAAAGATTACTAAGTCCGACACCAGTAAAGATTGTGAGGTGCCATGTTAAAATTTATAGTGCAGTGTGCTCAGGGTGCAAATTGGCAATTTCCATGCTTATTTGCCATTCTATGGTCAGCAGTTGGAGAATATCAGCTGTTGAATTTGATTATTACTTTTGGAAAGATTGGTTCTTTGCTATTTCATGCATCCTTTTCTGCTTGAGTAGGTCGCAGAGAGACAAGGGAAGTATGTGGCAGAGTTACTGAACAGTGTAGCTAAAGCTGGAGGAGGGCGAGCAAACAGTGCCAAAGAAATTGCATTCGGAGATCCCTTCGTCTATAGGCATCTCGGAAGCATGGCCACCATTGGGAGATATAAAGCTCTGGTGGACCTTAGGCAGAGCAAGGTGATCTAATGAGCTTTGATTGAACTCAGTGTTAACCAAACAGCTCAAGTGGCCAGACTAATTTAGAGTTCATCTTTTTGCTTTCTTTTGCAGGAGGCAAAAGGATTGTCACTGGCGGGATTTACCAGTTGGTTTATCTGGCGTTCTGCATACCTCACTCGTGTCGTAAGCTGGCGGAACAGATTCTACGTCGCCATAAACTGGTTCACAACTTTCGTTTTCGGTCGCGACATAAGCCGAATATAGTCGTCAGGGTCCAACAACTTCAGATTCATTAATTCGACGCGTGCTAGCGCCTATACTTCTTTGGTTCTCACAGAATATTTGGTGACACCGCAGCGAGGGGCTGGATGCGCAACAGCGCGTGGTGTCCCATGAAACAACAACGCTTAAATGTAATGTGTATAATCTTCTCCCTCGCAGTAGGCATGGATTTACGTGTTAATGTATGATCTTTGGCATTTTTCACTCAATTGTAGACTAATAAGAATAAGATGGCATATGTCTGTGTGTCTTATCATTTTGGAAGGGCATATTGATTCGACTACCGCCCGTCATTTGCCTGGCTTTTTCGTTAGCATTAGTTGATTGATATTGGTTCCACGTTGTGTACGAGTGGTAAAATTAGCAGCATCAAGGAGCTCAGGTCTCGCTGAACAGTTTTTGCAATGTATTCAACTGTTCATGAGCCTAAACTAGGTTGGCCAATGGGCCGTATCGGCCCAGCAAGATTGGGCCTGCGTGGGTCGAAGCCTGAAGCTTTTGTTTTTGTTTTTATTTTTGTTTCTTAATGGAAATCGGTCTTAGATGTAGAGTATAATTCGTCGGGTCATATGGCATGGACCCAGTGAAATGAATTTTATGGGGCCGAGCATTGATCTGGCGACCATATGACCCAACGAAATGAATTTCATGGGGCCAAGCATTGATCTAGGGATTGTCGCTAGCCCGGCCGGGGCCACCGCCGGCGGTCGGAGAGATAAGCAATGTACATCCCCCCGTCCTTCCCTGCAAGTAGAGCCTCCCTCATCTCATCTTCCGGAGCTTCTCAATCTCGTCCATACATCGCTTTAACTCCTCCATACCGTTAGTAATTTCATTTTCTTTTTAAGCCTGTTGAAGGTGAGCAATCAGAATGAGCTTACATTTAACTGTTTTCACCACCTTCAAATCCTTTGGCCCGCTGAAGATCCTTGCTTCGAACGCTACATACAGACAGCTCTACAATCATGATTCAGAACTATTTCGCGGACAACAAACACTAGAAAACCACGAGTCGATGTATAAAAAGAAGAGTTCGAGTATCTTGTGACTTTTGTATTTGTGGTCCGAAAGGATTAGATACTTGCCATGGCGACGAATTGGCTCTATACTACGTATTCTGCACAAGCCAGCTGATTTGATGCGACGGATTGCATCCCACGGATGGACATGGCGCCCTCATCTGAGCACTAAACGAAGACGATATCGACTGTGAAACGTTGATAGAGCAGAGCCGCACATTTCATCATTCTTTTCACCGATGGCTCGTGATTTATTGACCCCACTTAGTATCTAGTGGTACTATCTGAGCCCATGTTCAGTACCAATTTACGGATCATGAAAGACAGCACGGGTGGCTTTACTGAGAACAATCTAGGAATTGCCATTTGCGAGCATCATTGGTTAGTGCAAGAATCGATTTTCAGCTTGATGAAAAGGACAAGAACGAAAGCCTTATCACCAGAGTAACGGGAAACATGCCAAAAAAGTCCTTAACTTTTTTTTTTTTGCGCCAAATCAGTCCTCAATCTTTGCAAATTATGCCATATAAGTTATTCCGTCAGTTGGTGATCGGAGGAAGTACACATGGTGCCAACGTGACTCGTCAAAGCTTGCCGGCAAGGACACAGCGACAACTTTTCTTTTTCTTCTTCTTCTTCTTCTTCTTTTTCTTATCTGCTGGCCTTTGGAGCGGCGGAGCCCTTGCTGGTGATGGCGAGGGCGGGGCAAGGCAGCCCCACCTAGCCCATATCTAGGCAGGAGCGGAGCTGCCCCGCCTAGATCCGGGCGCTAGCTGGCCTCCCCAATGGTCGGACCGGGCCGGGCGAGGCCGACGACAGCCTCCCTAGCCTTTGCCGCCCTTGCCAGCGTCGCTCCATAGGGCGGCATAGAAGAAAAAGAAGAAAAAAAAGGAAAAGTTATCGCCATGTCATCGCCGACGAGTTCCAGGGAGCCACATCGGCGCCACATGTGCTTCCTCCGGTCACTAATTGACAGAAGGATTTATATGGCACAACTTGCAAAGGTGTATAACTGATTTGGCATAAAAAAAAAGATTGATGACTTTTTTGGTACAAGTGACAAAAGTTTAGGACTTTTTTGGCACTTTTCCCTTAGAGTGATGGTAAGAGACGTGACGCCGAAAGCACATGGTTTAACAGGTATTATCTATGGGTGTAGTTTGTGTGCGGTTGTTATCAACGCACTTGTACGTGTTTTTTATTTTTTAAATTATTCAAAGAGGTACATGTATGTCATTCATGTTTAATCAAATTGAGTGCTTTTAATTGATATTCCACAATTATTCCCGAATCATTTAATATTTGAAATTATAAAGCTTAATTTAGAATATTATAAATCTTTTCACTAGTTCATTTTTTCCTTTTAGTTTCAAGAAAAGACGCATGGCTCGACTCCAGGAGGGGCCCGGCCACGCCGGCCCAAGTACGGCCGGTTGGCTGGCCACCCGTAGCCACATTGGTTAAATGCCAAGGGAGAAAAAGGTGTCAAGCTAGAGCTTTTGGCACCTTTTGGTGGTTTTGATCGAGCGATCATCTCCCTCCTTTTGCCTTTTTCTCCTCACTCCCGCCATTCCAATCCTAGAAGAACACCGAAAGGACGATCCCAACTTTATCTACCCTTTCTCAAGCCATTGTCGAGATGCTATTACTCCTCCAAACATGCAAAAAGTTCAAAACCAATTCACAGTTAAGAAAGGCGATGAAGCGGGCAAACATCAGATCAGAAAAAGACGGGCCCTTTCGGTCATCCCTACCATCCTACTGGGTACACTTTGAAAGCATGCTTCAAGCTGAAGCCTTGACATTAGGTGGTAAAGAAAAGTTTTTGCACCTGAAACGGCCAAAGAGTTTTAAGTCGACACCAAGAGACTAGAGAGAGACTGAAATGAAGCACCACCTTTGCTCGGGAAATTAAGGCATGGAACTCAGCACTAAACGTCGGATCATTATTATTATTATCATCGACAATACGGTGGTATCGCAACCTTTGGCAGGTGCAGCTCTGATTCTTTTAGCCAAGATGAGATATTACAGAGTTCGTAAGCCTCATCCTGAAAACACGATGAGAACCAAATCAAGAACATTGGGAGGTGTGAAAAATTGAGAAATGCTCTAAACTATGAGAACTGTCGGACCGAGCAGAAACCTTCCATCCTGCTCTTTTCTTCCCATCTCCCCCCTCTAGATTTAATTTCCCGGTTCGTTCGGCTCCTAGAGATTAATACTTGACTCTGAAAAAAAAAATCAAAGCAATAACAAAATGATTAATAGTGGTTAGGTAAGAAGCCAATGTGAGCTCAAGCCACCATCTGCTCCTGATCCACGTACAGCTGCTCAACCCAAGCTGGAAGCTCAGTATTCCCAGAATTCAGATAATACTGCTGCTGCTGATACTCTGCTCCAAAATTGCCGGGGTTCTGCGACGGGGCTTCCTTGACCAAGGACTGAATCCAAGACACATCCGGTTCCCCTAAAGTTGCTGTTGCAGAATCGGCAGGTGCAGGAAAGCGATTACCGCTGCTCCTGAGCCCAAACGATGCAGATTTCCTCAGCTTGTTCAGCTCTTCCCCTTGAATGCCCCAGTCTAGTTTGCCATCCGGTGAGCCCCAGTCATTACGGGAAGACATCCTTGCGGTTGGCGAAGCCACGCTTGACGAATAACCAGACTGACAGTTCACTGTGCTCCGCTCAATGAAGCTGTGGCTCCTTTTTGTGAATGCCAATGACCTGGAACTCAGAGTAGCTGCTGCTGAAGCTCTGGAAGGATCGTTTCCAAATGATGGAAATGCCCTAGGTGAGGAGGAAAGCTTGTCGGTGTAGCTCGAGTAGAGCTGCTGGGGCATATTCTGCCGAATCTTCATTCCGGTAGGAGATTGCAGCTGGGACACTGTGCCATCAAGTGACAGACCTTGTAACTGAGGCAAGACAGACGGGTCAAATGACCTAAAACTGTCGTCGAGATTATTTGGTTTTACTCCTAATCTATTAGTTTCTCCAGTCATGTCACCTGAATATTCAGGGAAAGCCGACGTGGTGGAAGAGGAATTGTTCCAACCACAAGGAGAGGATAGATCAGAGAAGTGTTCAAGCAGCTGCTTCTGCAAACGATAATTATTTTCTAGACTGATCAAGTCAACATCTAAATCCATGTCTCTAGCACTCAATGCGCTTCTCAACCTGCTACCAGGAAGCTGCAAGCCAGGCGGCGCGCTATTAATATGGTTTTTCCACATCGTACCCTCAAGAGGAGAAGAGGCCCCAGATGGAGTCATAGGTGGCGTTGAGGTTGGTGGTATCCGGACTGAAGAAGCACCAAGAGAAAGAGGGCTCAGTGATCCCATGTCTAGAGATACAGCAACAGGCGAAAATGATCTTGGAGAAGGAAGCGCTGAACCAGTAGATGCATACAAGGGACGAAGCTCTTCGGGTTTGTGGGCAAAGAAACAGACTTTTCTAGTGCATCCGATCTCATCCTTACAGAGACGGGTGCGATATTGAGCTGGGTGAAGCCAGCACTCGAATATACCATGAGCATATTCGCAGTTATCACCTTGCCTGCACGACCCCTTGCGGAACTCAGGGCAAGGCACGCAGCTATAGTGATATTTTCGAGGGTCACGCCGTCTTGCATTCTCCCCAGGGTGAACGAATGGACACTCAGTCCAGTCATGAGAGTAAGCTCTCGAGCAAGGCTTCACTTTGAAAGAATACATCCTGAACTCATCTGTGCTATATATTCCATTGTTGATGTCCGGAAGAGAAAGGTCAACGGGATACTCTCTTTTTTCAGAGGCATCCTTGGAAGCGCGGGTCATTGGACTCTCTTTTTGTTCGTTCCCGTCAAATGGACTACCCAGATTCTCGGGCAAATTATAAGTTTCCTCAGCAAAGTCACCAGTCCCTCCTCCAGTCAACATGATATCCAAAGCCTTCCTTCTTGAATTGAAGGGCGAACCAGAGACCTCAGAAATCAAGTCTCCAGCTCGTTTCCCATTAGCATCAACGGAGTTGGCATTCGCCGAAGAATTGAGCAATAGCTTGACCACCTCAGGGGATTGTACCGAGCCACCAACCGCAGCACAATGAAGTGCAGTAGCACCATCCGAACCACATGTCTTGTTTACATCAGCTCGGCCAGACTTGACAATATAATCCAGCACGGACATACTGCCGAACATTGCAGCAATCATGAGGGGAGTTCTCTCTTCAAGCCCAATCTTCTTCGAACCAATCCTCCTACCATACCACAAACTCGACTCATTTATATCGTGGCCGTCTTCCTCGACTGCTCTCTTGAAATTTGTCAGATCATCTGCAGCGGATAGCTCGAGCAGGATTGAAAACTGACCGGACGACATCCTCTGCTTCTCGAATTCACCCTCCATTGAGGAACTTCCTGGAGTAGGTTTCCCCTTCGAACAGCTACACATGGAAAGATTCAGCACCTAGAAACCTTGCCCATTAAATTTTGCATCCAAAAGTTTTAATCAGACAGTAAGAGTGAAAACGAAAAGAAAAAGCAAATCTTTCAGAAGCTATGAGGCTCTGAAATCATTCCACAAAAGAACACGAAAAAGGGACCATCACCAAAGAGCTGCAAAGCAGAAGCGCATATACCGAGATACAGGAATTGCCTCGAAAACCCAAGTCACGCAAGAGTATAGTCACCCACACACAAACTCACAATCAGGGCAGAAATCAAAGTTCTTTTCTCGATAACATCGACAAAGACGAGCAACAAGACAATCGCACCCACATAGGCGAACGGCGAATTCGAAACTGGGAAGCTCATGTGACATCCCGAAAAGAACGGCACCAACAGCAACAACAAAAAAGAGAATCTGGGCAACAATCAAACCGCATGAAGCTGCGCTCAGTTTCAAAAGCACCCACAGGAAACAACGATCACCCAAGAACAAGAACAAGAACGTACGACCAGGACCCATTCAAAAGAGTCAGGCAAGAACTGACCTTGGAACACAGAGACGAAAGAGAGAGGGAGAGCAGCAAGCGCAGGCCAACGAAACGAAAGGCGAACTCTGATTATGAAGCTTCAACTCCACGCCCGCCCCCTTTCCCCCCTTTCAAGAGAGAGAAGGAGAGATAGAAAGTGATCGACTTTTCTCTGCCATTGCCGGGTCAAAAAAAGCCAGCCTTACGAAAGGAACGAAGCTACTCTCTCTCTCTCTCTCTCTCTCTGAGTGAAAAATGGCTCCTTTTTTGGCTTTCCCTCCCTCGTACACGAAAACGAAATGAAACTCAAATGCGAAATTCCGCCCAAATGAACTCGGAGCATCTAATGTCGGGGGCCGAAGAACAGCGCCTTCAATAATATCTAAATCCTCTCCGAATGGCCGCAGTCCACGTGTCGGATTCTGCGCGCGACCGGCCCCGATGCCCCTCAACGGGACAAGAAGTATTTCCTCCACCGAATGTTTGTGAGCCCAAAGGGAATCGTCCGAGCCGTTCGGTCGTACGGGCCCCCCGGGACCCGCGTGATCCAACGGCCGTCATCCGTTTGGCTCATCCGTACTCCCTGGACCCTCGAGGCACCGCTCCATCGGCGCGCGGACAATTTGGAGAGTTCCTGAAATAAAAACGTTAACCGAATCAATCATCGAGGAATGTGTCGGGTCGGAAGTGCGATCGGGTTAAAATTGTCGTACTATCGTATAAATGCTTTTTAAATAATTTTCCGTATTACTAAAAATCTTAAATTTATCAGTCATCGCAAAAATTGTTCGCAATTATTTTTTGTCACAAAGAATCTCAAATCTATACACGTGCAAAATATTAATATACCGTGACATATTCGGCAACATTTAATAATGCTGGATAGGTTAAGACGGGAGAAATCGTATCGTATCAATGCCTCGATCATCTCGATTGAACGCCACGGCCGGGCTGGCTGCCGAGGCTTCGATAAGGGCAACCTGCATAGCAGCAGCGGTGGCCCTTGATCAATTTCAATGCAATTTTCCATCCCATCGAGTTCTTGAACATTTTTCGTTAAACTCGAATTTTTTTCCCCTCTCTGCGCACAGAAGGCAGAGTCATCAAATAAACAGTCTCTGCTGGACAATTTCACATAAGATATAGAAATTGAGAAGCCATTGTGCTCTTCATCGTAGCCTGCCGTATGGCAATTTGATGAAGCCGCAAGTGTTTACTTCGCCTAATGAAAAATCAAGAAAACTTAAGTAAAGAGTCAAAATCGAATGATAATTACGTGCTTAATACATTAATTACACTACGGGAGAAAAAGGGCTAGTAGGGAAAACCAGTTCCCTACCCAAAGTCCCCGGCAACAAACTCGGAAGCCCGAAAGAATTCGGCTCGTACCGTGCTTTGAATAGAGATTCGAGTTCCGGATAACATCATCTCATTTCGGGGGGAAAAAGCCGTATGAATACGCATCGGGTCGGATCGGATCGGATCAAATCGATCCCGACCTCCAGTCAGGGGCATTGGGATGCGTGTTCCTCCGCGTCGAGGGTCGCCCTCCGCGGGGCCCCGGACGAGACTTGGAATAATTCGGGTCGGATTATTCTAATCCAGCGAACTTGGTCTTGCTCAATCGGACGTCCCCGTCATGGATTGGGAGATGAGGCGCATGCGATAACGTCGCCATCGATGATCAGCAAAAATTAGATAATGCGTTTTGCAAAGGAGGGAAGGGGACAATATATCCTTCGCATGATGTGCGCCACAAGCCATGGTCGAATCCGTCGACGACGCAAGAGGGAGATTCTCGAAGGTTTTCTAGAGAATGTCTCTGTCGCGGCGGTCCTTGTCCGCGGGAATTTGTGTTGTTTTTCTCGTCCATTTAGAACAGCTTCCTCCTTAAAAAAGGGCAAAGAAAAGAAAAGAGTAGTAATAAAAAATCGCTCCCCGAAATTTAATATTAATGGATCGAGGTAGCAAGCCGTCCGATCCGGAAGCGATAAATCAGAGCCGTTTATCGAGGCCGCACCGAGGAAAAAGCAGCCTTTAGAGGGACCACGGAAGCGCGGCCCATGCATGCGAGCTATATGCTCGTAATTTATATAATTCATTAGATATTTTCTTAGGTCGGATGGAGGAAAATATAGTCCGAAGAGAAAAAGGATTAAAGAAGGAAGGGAAAGAACGAAATTATTCATCGAAGTTCAATAGAGAAAAATCGACAGCATTTTATGTAGAAATCAATGTGCCATTCGATAATGGTGGCTTCGATTTCTTTGTAAATTACATGCACGGTCTTGATAATGAGGGTAGTGGGTGTCGTTGGTTTTAATTTTACCTATTAAAGGAGGGTTTTTTTGTCAATAAAAATTGCACGAATTCGTGTTTTTTCCTCGTTAAAATAATTTTTTTTTGTTGGAAAAAAAAGGGTCAAGGGATGCATACATAAGTGCAAAAGAGTCACGTCTGTCGCCTCATAGTTTTCAATTGGTTGGGTAGGTTTAAGGCACAATCTTGAGGCTCGTCTAGAATATGACTGAATAATTATCCAAAAAGTTCTAAAATTTTTGGAACTTTGCCGATTTAATTATAATTTTTTTTGTGGATTCAGTTCTAAACCTTTTGAAATGTTGTTATTTCAATTCTTCCGGCGATTTTATGTCGGAAAATGCCTACATGGATGTGCTTTAGGATTAAATCGGCAAAATTCTAAAATGTTTAGGTTTTTTTGGGCAATTAGCCCCTCATGTGTGAGCATGCCGTGATCATTCTCAAAAGACTTTTCTTTAAGTCTTGTCAGATGCTGACCCAGATCAGCTTGAGGTTTGCTTCCCTTCATCGTCTCGGGTTAAGTCTTGTTGGGAGTACCGGAAGAGTGAAACCATGGACGCACAAATCTGATGTTCGGAAGTACGGCCCTTAAGATCGCTTGCAAAGATGGATTTGTCGAGGTATGCGAAAGCTAACCCGGGCACTGTCTTACCGCTAGATGGAAAAAAGAAAAGTCTCACCGCGCAATAATAAGCCCTCTACCAATGACCATCATTGAGGAAATTGGACGGAAGTTTGCCGGCCATCTTGCTAGACGCGAAGTGGAGTTGAGAATGACGTGGTGGCTCAAGCGAGATTCCTTTTCCCTACCGAAGATAAAAGCTTACCAATCAAACACATAATCAGTCCGTGTCATAGTTGACGCACGGGAAAAAAGGAGGTCAAGAGTCGTCTCGATGAGTTGCCGAGAAGTTCAGGGACAGGATTGATGGACATGAAGGCGAAGGACAAGAAACAAGGTTGTGATGTCAGTGCTTAGCTGAGCGATCCATGTCCGGGAATCTTCATGTCCCTAACACTGACGGACGAAATGCAATGGAAGCAGCAAGTCTTCGAAGACGCCACTGACGCTGAATTCTCCACGGAGCGTTGTGTCAACAATGCATAGACCACCTCCGCAGTGACCCTTGGCTGGTTGGACTACGTTACTCGATGGCTCGTCCATGGGCGAGGACGGCAAGGGGTGCTTTCACCATTTCACGCAGACCCGACAATGGACTTGATCGTTCGGATGAATCTGAGAGGGCCACGAGAGGGGAAGAAAAAGCTAAGTAAGGTGGACTTGGGAAATGTAGACTTAAGCACGCCGTCTTTGGCTTGCCACGGGCTTGGCGAAAGCACCGGCGACATTGATGCTTTCTGGTTGAGCGGAAAGCATGGATTAGAGAACGTTGGTGAGAAAAAGCTATTGGACACGAGCGTAATAGACCAAGCCAGTCACGATGCGGAAACTGTTTGTGAAATTGTATTTCTAGATAAGATCAAGCATGGATACTGATCCTTTTATTTCTTAACAAGTGATTGGTGCGATCCATTTAGACTAAGTCTACCCAGTAAGATATCGCGAGTGAGAAGCTGAGAAGGTACTTGCAGGCGAAAGAAGAAACAACAGGGAAAGAACTGGCAAATTCCCGTGGGAGCAAAGGAAAGTGTAAAGAGCCTGTAGCAGCAGAGTTGTGACCCTGCTTCAATTGGAATTGCAATGTATATATACTGGTGTAAAATCAAGAGGCAGCTAGTGAGCAGAAACGATGGCTTTTCAAACATGGGAAAGGAAAAACATCTGATCAACTGTCACATTCCAGTTCAGACTAAGTTTTGAAATTCGAACCGCATAAGCAGCTTCACAGATCGGTATCTGTCCCCCTTACGGCTGTACAAAGGAACTGCTCGGATCCCTTCTCTCAGCTCCGACACTGGTAAGCATGTCTGACCACCAAAGTCGTGGTATCCAGTAGTATCGTACTCTAGGACCTCGATCCTGAGGATGGCCAGCTCAGGAACCGTGAGCGGGTACTCGAACTCCTCGTTCCACACCGGTGTCCAGTCATCCTCAATTGCCTGGGTCCTCTTCATGACTGAATCTGCTGGAACTCCTGCAATTCCAACCTAGCAATGCATATCCAGAAGTTGAATGAAGTAAGCACCCTCGCCTCTGGTCCTCATGAAGCATTGGCTGTGAGCTGAACGAATGGAATCTTTATTCGAGTTACCCTCACGAAGAAATCAGGTGGCGAGAATTGATCGAAATGAGTGTGTTTGAAATCCACATGCCACCCTTCTCCCATGTACACCGTCACCTGTTTTTTCCACCACAGTCATGACCTTTTTCCAGATATAAATGTCTGTTGGTGCAGATGTAGGAAAAAGCCATTTTGGTCTATAGGATTACGCACCTTCAAGATCGTCTTAACCCGTGCGTGCTCTCCAGCATACAATTTGTAATCCGGATCCAATAGAAATTTTGGTTTTTTAACATAACCACACCCACCGTTGCCTCTGAACATTCCTTGCATAATCCACAGATACTTCCCATGTCCCTTTGATGAGAAACAAAATTGAATGGATTATGTAAGCTGATCTCAAGGACAGCCGCTTTAAAACTTTCTCCTACGTATATTTCCAGGGTGGCATGTACGGCCAAAAAGAAAAGGAAAGGCGAAAGGCGAGGATACGTGAAAAGAGCATGTTGAAAAACATAAAAACATTGAGCAGCACCGGTAGGATGAATAGAGAACGGGAAACATCAATGACGATTCCGATTAAGCCAGGTCATGAGAACAAAACCTGCATGTTGAACGCGACCATTTGAGCTCCATGCCTCCAACCGAGTAGAGGGTTATAATTGGATGAATTGAAACGAGTTCCCTTAGGGTATATCCTCAACAAGTTCCTCTGAGTGAACCTAGAAGCAAAAGCATTAAATATTGCTACCACAAGTATACCACGGCAGTGTGTAGACTAGTTGTGGGCAAGAAAGGACACAGGCTTAACCCGGTTGCAATACTTGGTTCGAGAATTCAGAGTTACCTCACAACATCTTCTCCATGTGTCCTTGATATCTCCTGGAGCTCTTCTTCACTCAAGCTAAGGCGTCGAACTGTACCTGTTTCAATCCTTAGACTATTCTCAAGTCTGCCCTTTGGCTTTCCAGCATGAATGGCAATGAGATGCTTGTACTCAGGGATTGCATCCTTCTCTTCTTCATCCTGGTCGCTTTCTTCTTCATCCGAATGTTCCTTGGACTAGTAAACAGTAATTAGACGTCCAAATTTATTCTAGGTGCAAAAATTGAGCATAAGTACTGCAGATTTTGTTTCACCTGCGCGGTGTGGTTTTCTCCCTCCATGCTCGTCTGACTTTCAAGGTACTCTTTTGGAGGTTTTGTTGAAATCAGGATCTTCCATTTCAGTGATTCTGGTGATGGGAATTCTGTTAGTTGCTGTGAATCAGGTAGATGCAGCTTTGATTCAAATGTCTTCGTGACCATCTGGAGCAAAGTAGCCCGGTGAATCTATATTTAACAGGGCCAAAAAAAGGAAAAAAAAGAAAGATCAAATAGAATACTTTCCCTTTCCTAAGGTACCTTGGCCACCTTGGCTTGAAGATGTGGAGTTAGATGGTCTTCAAAGGTTATCACGACAGGGAAGATGGATGCAAGAAAAGCATGCTCCTTGGTGGCACGTAGACATTTGTGGAGATCAACCGGAGAAGTAAGTGTACTGCATATGACACAGGAAATCAATCAGATGCTACATGCATGTAGATATGCGTACTAAAAAAGGAAAAGAGAATCATGTTTGGGACAATTGACTAGTCAGTTTTTTCATGCCTGAATCAACTTTAAGATACACAGGTTTTTGGACCAAGCAACTGAAATATTGTAAATTCAAAGTCTGCAGTAGCGAATCTGCAACTATACGGAGGCCATTCGGTTTGAGGATGATGAAACAACATGATATGCTAGATCGTGCTACAAGGAAAAATATTACTTGTCAAAGATACAGAAGAGAATTTGTACTGAGAACTAAGTAAGGAATTCAAATTTCAAATGATGACTGATTACTAGATACTTGCCAGCAGATATCACTTCATCTGGAACAAGGTCAGTATGAAATCAAGCGGATGCTTGGCCAGAAATTCAGCAGCACGTCTGAATATTTGTCAGACTTTTTATTATGTAATCATGAACATTGGATTGAAAAATACTGACGCACATACGAACTGATACATGTCATAATTTCTCAAACATTAGTAGAATAGGGAGGTGGCAAAAAGTTCTCAACAAGAATTTAGGGAGACAGTCCATGGATGGTTAGAGAAGAAGATAAAGAAAAGAAGATCAATGCTTTGAGTTAATCGGTCATACCCTCCATGACAGACTTTTACTTTGTCTCCTCTGGAATTTGGCCACAGATCCAATTCGATTACTCTTACACTTGTCTTTAGAGCTTTCACGATCGGTTCAGCACTGCTGTCGCTGCTCAGCTGATTCCCAGTTAAATAGGAGTTGTGGCCTGTAAACATATAGTAATGAGCAAGGGGAGCATTCATGTCATGGTGCACCTGAAATACAAAGAAATGACACTTGCGTCATCTGGATGAGATAAAAATCGATGTGAAAAGGCCAGTCCAATGCTTTAGCCAAGATGCATGGATTGCAGTAAGTTCAAACTTGAAAAGAGCAATTAAACGGTCAGAGGCCAGCCCAGTATCTTTCATTGTCTGATGAAGCTGAAGACAAAATGTACGTATGATGATTGTAATTACCCCACGTGATGGAGCGATTGGAGGGTTATGATCGCTGAGGAGGTACCGGAAGAAGTGGTCAAGATTCAGTTCCTTCCTATACATGATATGATGTCTAAGGCTGTGTAAGATTGCGATTGCATCGTCTCTGGTCGCATCCTTTTCCATTTGGTAATGAACCAGAAATCTATGTAAGTGATCCATGGTCATCGTGCCATTCTCAGAGAACTGCTCAAACAGTCGCTTGACATCAATCGGAGGTCTAACCTCCCTGATATGGAATTTTCTTCCAATACAAAGGCAGATTTTGAACTGGAAAGTCCGTCTTGCGTCTCTCGACATTCCTAGCTGTGACCATGACTTCATCGCGGATGAAATTTAGTCTACTTATCCCCGAGAGACATGAAGCCAGAGTGTGATCACGCGAGAACCTTATATTTTGCTCAGCAGATTGCTGTCCAAGCAAAGTATCAATATGTTCCTTTGCATTGATGAGAAGCAAAGATAAACCCTTAGAATCTAAATACCCAATCTCTTACGGTGAAAAGGAACTCTAAGAAACAAAGTGATTCCCTGAGTTTAGAACAAAACATTTGCTTGGGACATTCTTAAAGGAAAGTAGGATTGTGGGGGGAGAGGTGGTCCAACATAAAGAGAGAGCCATTTTCCAGACGTGTGATATCGAATTCCGAGCATCTTCGATGCTTAAAAATGAAGGCTACATTTGTCGACATCACTTTCTGTCATTAGATGCATTTGAAATCTTGAACGAAACCTCACATTGTTGCACGGCAAATAACTTTTTGGGCCACCTATTGTCTGCTTCCTGCAATTACAGCAGGTTGGTTTCAGAGTAGCATGAAACCTAAGCTACTTGGCATCCACTTGTGGCCTGTAGCCTCAATTCCGAACACTGTAGCTCACCAACACTGTAGCATCTACTCAGCAGTAGATGCTTATGCAACTAATAACTATGATCCGCCAGCTAAGTAGTTGAGGGTTCATCTACTCCTTCCAATTGGAGTGACCTTACTTGCTTCTGACCATGCTTAGGATCTGTTTATTTGAAGGAAAACTGATTCCGGAAATTTATTTTCTGACATTCCGTTGTTTAGCTAATGGAAAACTAATTGATCTATGAAAATCATTTTTCATAGATTGGAAATAATAAGTTTAGATTAAGAGAAAACCGTTTCCCCTTATGGCAAGAAGAAAATTACTTTCTCCGGACCACTCAATAAAATTTGCCGATACTAGTCCTCCACCACCTCTATTGTGAATGTCATGTGACGTGGGGCTCATCTTTGATTGCGAGTTTCGTCAACGACACAAGTCAGTGCTCAAGTTTCTAGGCAACTACAAGGACCGCAGTCGAGCACATCTTCATCGACCTGCTAGATTTGAGTGCCGTGGGATGATGCAGTTCAGATTGCTGCAATTCACAAAGTCGAGTCATCATGGGTTTTAATTGGGTTATGTTAGAAAAGGTCTTTACTTATAATTTGTTTTTTGGGTGACTGAGGACTCCACCTGGGCCCCTTCGCGCTCGGCAAGCATTAAGGAACCGGGTGCCTATATCTCGGGCTAATGCAAGTTAGCCACCACATTCACATCAGCAGTTAAGTCACCTAATGACTTCACTGGGATTCGAACCTGCACTTTTTGCGAGAAGTACAAGGCCCGAACCATCTACGTCACCACAGTGGGTAGTTTTACTTATTTAGCGTTTCCATCAAATCCAGTGTCGATGTGCTGTGTAAGGTCCAGCTAGCAGAATTTTCTTGGTCTTAAATATCGTTCAAGTTATTTACATCCATTATCTAGTGGAACGTTCGGCTTACATCTCATCGTAATCACAAGCTTTGGAAGAGAGTTGTATCTGTCACGTGTAAGTTGGGTGCTCCAGCTTAAGAGGGAGCGTGTGGAAATATATCTATGAATATTAATCAATAGTTAACAGAAGGCCATAATAAAGATATTCAGATTTTTAGTGTCTGGCACGCTCTACAAATAAAGCTGTCTACGTATTCTTTTATTTAGTGATTGAATAAAGGTATGACCTTTTGACTGTTTTCTCTCTCCTCCCTCTTGAAAACTTTAGAATATTTTCAGTCTGCAATCAACGGTGTGGAAATCAACGGTGTGGAAATCGACGGTGCGGAAAAAAAATCAACGGTGTGGAAATCGAAGTTTTTCTACATGGTCTGTTCATTTCATGGAGTCGAAAATTGTCAACTCTAAGGACAATTCGGTGTGGCCTTTTTGTCATACACCTATGAAAGGAAACGTTTTTAATACACACTAGCGGTTGGGATCTACTTGATGTTCTTTGGTAGAGTATACTCCCGTATCCTCTTATACTTGTTGCAACGCATCAACAAGGCACTTGAATTTTCAAAAGTCTGTCCTTCCTCTGAGAGCATCTCCTCTGCGACTCACACTTTTAACTTTCTTCTTGAGCCAAGGCTGTCAAGAGTCACCTCTATTTGCTAAAGTCCGAAAATGATAATGAAACATCAACAGAAGTGGTGGGAGGATGGCATTCCATGGACAATGTGTGGTCGATGCTAGTGTCCTCCAACATGAACGACTAGCTTTCATGAATCTATTTAATCCATATAACCTTGAGAATTTATACAAATTGATCTGTCCGCAAGAAAGAAGAAGAAGAAGAAGAAGAAGAAGAGGAAGAAGAAGTTCATGTCCTAATCTGATTGTGTCTCTTCACTTGACATTTCCTTCTTTCTCACATCTTGTATTGCTTTCTCTTTCTGCTTAATCCAGTTAGTGACTGTAATACCACGGGCCGCCCAATAGGTGCATGGGGCTGCCCCAGAAGCAAAAGCAGTTGACCTTTCCAGAAATGGCCTCTGCTTGGGGTCCGCAAAACAAAGTAAGGATTCTACACAAACTTCCCGGGCAGAAGAAGAGGGAATTGGCTTAAAATCCTGCAGCTTTGAGTACTCCACAATGAGATGATACATATAATCATAAACCCTGTCCATGTTCAGATCTTCCATGAAATCTTGTCCTCTTTTCCCAATCACCTCAGCCTAAATTTCAAAAATTGAAGAAAGAAGCATATATGAATGCCCCATGATGTCTCAAGATGCATAATTAGGATAAAATTCCATAACCTTTTTTCGTTAGCTTGACATATGTATTTAGGTGGCTCACTGTCTCATAGCATCTCGAAATTCATCTTTCTCATAGAAGTTGAGACCGTGTGCAGTCACGGAAGCAGTCTCAAAAGATCTAACCATAAAGTTTCACAAGAAAAGAAGTGGATCACATCAAATGACACAATCTCCCACCATCAAGCCCGTGATCAGCATATGGCAAAGAAACGAACCGAAATACTCAATAATTGATATTCTCAATCAAGGCCCCATGCTGGATAAATTGGTGTATGTGGATCACCCAATTATGAAATACTTCAGAAACATATAAAAGAATTTAGAATTGACTAGACTAAACCTGGCAGAGTGTGAATAGATATCTTATAAAAAGTCCTTGATCGATGTATAACCTCATACAATGTGTAAACAGGTTTAGTGGCTGTGACCAATAGTTGCAGAAAAACCAAGATCAGTTTGAGAGAAAAAGCAAGTCAAAGTAAAAGTCATACCTCCGAAGGGTTTGCATTACCCCAGTTTACAGCATATTTGATGGAAGGACATAGATTAGCAGAAGAGATGGGCCAATAATTTCTTGTGGGAAACAAACCCCGGCTAAAAAAGTCTTCATAATTAGGTGATATGATTAGGGCAAGAGAACCACATGATATTATATACTTCAAGCTCACAGACCAAGCATAACCTTCAGCATATATTTTGTACCTGTGAGAGTACAAAGACATGACTCAGAGAGAAAAAAAGGTAGGGGATGAACATTTTCAATTTAAGGGGATCGTCAATTACACACAAGTAATTGCAGTTGTCCAACAATGAGACACTTCTTGAGCTCCCAAAAGTTTCACTTGTAGATCTAGAAAATTTCCTTCATGTTGCATTTTTTTAATACCAGGACATCGCAATTTTGAATGTGACGCAGAAATTCTTACTTGACCACTATATGAATACCGCATTTTGTTATTTACCAAAAAAAACCACATTTTGTTGTCGACCATTTAACTTGAACTAGATAAAAAGCAGGAAGGTAAGATGTGCAATAGCAGAGAACATACATTATTCTTTTCAGCAATCTACAGTCAGTCATAAGAACTCACCGATGGTTGCACTGGTTTGATAGTTTTGACTGGTCATACCCAGCTCTTGCTTCTTCTGCCCAATCCTATGAGCATTCCATAAAGTGACATTCAGAAACAAAGCCATGAATTCACAACCGCATAGGAGTTTTGAGTGAGATGCAAGTCCATGCAGCTCCTTTGACTCACCTGACGCATCACTTGTGCCTTCCATATCCTGGTATGATTGCAATTGAGTAATTCTGTTCGCACAGGAGAGTCCACATCAGGGTTTCCTTTCCAGTAAGCATGGGGAAACTTCTTTGACCAACTGAGAGCTTGAGAGCCTTGTTTAATGTCTCTAAACTCCTCATCCCAAGGCTTTATGTTTGTCTCAGGCCTGTAAAAGTAGTTCTAAGCAAATCAGGCAACAGTACACCTGAACTGGCTAACATGAATGCATTTGGGAATCAGGAAGACAGAGCTTCCTGTATATTTCTGACTTATCAGCAGTTACGATGGTTCCTTATGGTGCCAATAGATTATACCATGACAAACTTAAGCCAGGCACAGGAATCAAACAAGTGCCTACTTGACCCTGGAGATCATTAATGAAAACTGAAATAGACATTGGAACAAACAAGAAGAACCAACCGTATATTAGCTCTTATAAAAACATGTAATATAACACATATTCTTGCCGAGTAAGAAAGAGTAGGCAACCAGATTTGATTGAAAAGACTAAGACCGTCGAAAGCTACAGTCGATTCTTACCATCCCCAGAAAGACCAATCTGGAAATGGAATATCGAAATGTTCTGGGGTGGTGCAATATCGAAACAATGGCAAAGGCATTGAGGCATGCTCGGTCCTGTTAATACTGGGCTTGTCCATGCAATCAAACATCAAATCAACATCAGGCACCATCCCAGGATACCTCCTGAGAAGCTGCAGCAGTCCCCATATCGTGAACATGGCCCGACTCTGCACACAAGCATAATAGAAATCCACATATAGCTTTCCCTTGAATATGACCACCCGAAACGCCGCAAACCTCTTTGCTTCCATCAAAAGAGTTGATGATATCCCAGTCCGCACCCAGGGCTCGAGATCATGGCGAATCCAGGCGAAGAAGTCCGGGCAGGCTCGGGCAGACTGGGATCGCGACTGATCCTGTCCCTGGATCGGCTTGGTGGCATAGGGGCACGTAAGGTACGAGCACTGGATGATCTTGGAGGCGCGAGCATACCGGGTTTCCTCATTGAATGTCTTCGGAGAGAACAGGTGCCAGGGAGTGGGGTCCAAGTTGTGACCGGCAACCGTCTTCGTCTGCGATGCAAAGTCATCCACCTGTTCGACGAAATGCCGCAGTGAATTCGGGAGAGGGAAAAAACGAAGCAAAACGACGGAGAGAGGCTAGGGAGTGCCCATGCAGACAGGACCAAAAGAACCCAGATTCCAAATCGAGCGCCACGACAACATCGCCAGACGAATACACAATTATGCATCGATGCAAATCCTTAGAGAGAGAGAGAGAGAGAGAGAGAGAGAGAGAGAGAGAGAGAGAGAGAGAGAGAGAGAGAGACCTTGTAGAGGAGAAGGGCGGAGAGGGAGAAGAGGACGAGGGCGACGAGGGGAGGGAGGAGATTGGAGGGTCTTCGAGGATGGGGTCTGGAGGACACTCCCATGGCCAACCAGAAGAAGCATTTTCGCTTCTGCGCATGAGTTGGCGACTTGGCTTTCTAGCATTCCAAGAGCTCACCGCCCCCATGACTTTTCTCTACTCCTCCATCTCCCCCCGCTTTTCTCTCCCTCTCTCGTTTCGACCGCGAAACTCGCGGGTGCCGCATCTGAGAAAATCATATTCATTAATTCAATAGCAAAACCCAACTAGAGAACGCATTTTGAATAAAGATACCATTTTGAATGCATAAACTGTTTTCGTGGTATGTACAACTAATTAATATCATAAATTTTGAATACTTCCTAATTTAATAGAATTTATTAATTTCATCGCAAAAGTGTCAAGAAAGGAGGCAGGGGTATGTCCACCCAAGAGGGTAGGTCACTTGGCAGCCCAATTAGCCGATTCATTAGCGTTGCTTCTGCCCAAATTCCATCTAAAACTCTGCTAGTACCCATCATTTCTTGGGTAATGATTCATGCCAAGTCCTCAGTTTTCCGCTCCTATGGCTCTCCCTCCTTCAGTCTGTTGAAAACATTCAGTAATATCAGTCTCCGCAATGATGCTTTGCCAGCTCTTAGCCCATCCTGTATTGCCAACATATCAGCCATTTCTGCTTCATTTTCATGGAGAAATCTTCCCAGCTCCATCGATCAATTCTCCTGTCATTCCTAACTGCCACCCCCAGTTCCAGCCTGCTATGATTCTGCATCAACATCACCATTACAGTTTAGCTCAAATCAACCCTTTGGTCGGCTTTTGCCATTCCATTCCTTCTGCCTCCGGGTCGTTTCTGTTATCTGTCTGAGGTCCCCCTCTCTTTTCCTGCAATCGGAAAAACTACTTCCAAGCTACCTGGGCTTCCTTTAAAACCTCATTAGTGTTGGGCATACAATTTCTGAAAATGAAAGAGCAACCAACTCTCCAGACATGCCAGCCAAAAAAATGCAATCTTTGTCAACAATTGTTGCTTCTGTTCCTTCCTAAGTTTCTTTTCCCTGGGTCAACACAACAGAGCAACCACCTATCTACAAATGTGAACTATTCTCTATCCATCTTCAACGCTGATCCTCCTATCCATACACAGTGACAACAATAACCCAGTAAGATAACGTATTCACTAGTCTCCTCCTTCATTGCAGAAAGGGCCATCTGGAGTTGTTTTGATTCTCCTTCTAAGAAAGTTTCTCCATGGTAGCAAGAACGTTAAAACACAATCTCCACAAGAAGTGTTTTACTTTTCAGAGGCATTTGATGTTCCAAATCACCTTCCATACTATATTCTCAATCTGGTTGGAACTTGGAAGGCTGAAAGGAAACGACTTTCCTCTCCTTTTCCCCTAAGAAACGACAAGCAGTTTTAACAGGCACCCGGCCACTTCTGTCACCAGGCCATATCAATCTGTTTTCCTCGGGCATTTCGAAGGAATTGCTCCAACGACAGCCTTTTCCCGTGCAAGCAGGTTGCTCTGTTATGCCTCCAATTGCCGCTTTCTGCTTTCTCCGACTCTCAATTCTGGGCTATTTCTCCTGGCTCCAGGGGATGCGGCAATTGACTCTTCAAGTGGGTGAGGCATTTGACTGCAAATCTTTGAGCCGAAGGATGTGCCGGATATAAATGTCTGCTTGCCAGGAGATCATTAGCAAGCAGGAAACAGCACCTAAATCCTATATTTTATGCTTAATCTTGTTCAGAACACAAATCGTCACGTGGTGTCTGGTGATGAGATACTCCAACGCACGTAATGAGAGAGACATTCAGCAAATAGATAAAGCATATGTTAGAGCGAAAAAGTTTAGAGCATAAATATCGGAATAACCTTTGTTGATACAAATCAATTTTCGTACACCAAACTACACTTGAATTTATTTATTTATATGAGCATGTCAATCAATATCTCGGCACTATTACATTTCTTCGCACTTGTATTACCAAAGCGGAAGAGTGATATTAGATACATCAAAAACCATTTCCCCCCAAACAAACCTTGCACAACATATAACACAACACATCATAGTTTTAAAAAAAGTTAAATAAGGGGGTGTTTTTTTTTATGTGTTTAGTGATTATGTATAATGTCTTTGGCCATTTTTATAAATTTTAAAATATTTATATTATCGAGCGCTCGATTTTAAAATACACTCCTACTTTAATACGGCTCATTTAATTTATATAGAAGGGGCGCCTTATTAAAGAGCGAGTTTTATTTAAAGTTTATGACAATCTTGACACGTGATTTAAATTATGAGTGGTGGAAGCATGGTTCAAACACTAATTCCTCGGATCGAATAAAGTAAACTAAGCACACTGTCGCTCATCTCCCTCGCCGCTGTTCTTTCCATTTTTGAGCTCACTGTCTCGCACCAGAACCACCGTCGACCGCCACCTCCATTTCAAGAACCTCGCTCCTCCCCGCTGATGCCTCCGAGCGTCCCTCATCTGCTTCTCCTCCATTTCCATCTTCTCGCGATGGCGTCGCTCGCGGGGATCGCCGGATGGTCTGGAGCCGGGGCCATCGGCGTCAACTGGGGGAGGGCGTCGTCCCACCCCCTGCCGCCGCCCAAAGTGGTGGAGCTACTCAAGTCCAACAACGTCTCCCGCGTCAGGATCTCCGACGCGGACCCCGATGTCCTCCGGTCGCTCTCCGGCTCCGGCATCGCCGTCACCGTCGGTATCCCCGACCTCATGCTCCGGACCTTGAACTCCTCTAAGAAAGCGGCCGAGAGCTGGGTCCACGACAACGTCACTCGCTACTTCCCAGCCGGTGGCCCCCGAGTTCGGATCGAGTACGAGCTTCGTTTCCTTTCTGTACTGTGTTTAATGTTTCGCTGCTGCTGTTCTTAGTTATGCGTTGGAATAATGCATGCCCTTTTCTCACACTACACACTTCTCTTTGTTGGTCACATTATTGATTTTCCATTTCGCACTATATAGTATAGATATCCAAGAGAATATACCCGAAAAAGGAAGCTTTTCTATATGGGGTCATTGACACGAGAAAAATAATGGTTTTTCTCGTGTTAATTAAGGCAAATGTGTGGTCGAGATGATATCTACTATGCCTGGGAAGAATGATTGGCCAAAAATTTACTAAAGAATACTTCTACAAATCCACGAGGATCTATCAGTGACCACTGGATCACAAAAGAACAAATGCGGGTTGTTCATAGAAAGTTTCGGAGTTTTGAGCGTTGTAGGTATGGCATTTAGCATAGGAGGTACAACAAAATTTATTAGGCACGGTGGATTTTTCTGGAAGGGCCATGGGAAACCCTCATTTGGTAAATCATTTGTCTGAAGTAGTAATGTGGAGAATAGTGGAGGCGTTGTAGATGTATTGTTCCAATAAAACTTGTCCTGTTGTGCTGCAAGATGGATATGAATGTCTGTTGAGATTGTTTTGTTTAGATAACTGGATAGTCCTAGTTTGGAACAATTTCCTAGATTGGCTTCAAGGACTTAACAACAGAGTAGGGGACATTGAAAAGCTTCTCTTGCCTGATCAACATGAAAAGCCTCTATGGTTTTGAAGCCGGTTAAAGACAGCTACCAGCTATTCAGTACACTGGAGTTTTGACCTCAATTGACCGAAATGCTTTCTGTATTAGTAAATAGCCAACATAGGCTTGTTTTACTGCTGTGAAATGATTTTGCTGAAAAATGTTAAGGCAAAGTGTCATATTGCTCAATGGCGGCGTCAAACATTCGTCTGAAGATGACGAGACACTCTGTTGTGTATCAAAAGTAGTATAGACATACTTTTCAAATAGCATGAGCCCAAAGAACACAATACGTTGAAGCCTGGATTCCCAAAAAGAAAGTAGTCTTGCAAGAAAGTAATGTTCCTCGAAGGATGGATATGGAGTTTGGGAGTAGTTTACCTTCTCATGCTGTTGACAGTGTTAGCCTCTATTGAAGCAAATATCTCTGATTTTGCTGTGACAATGTCTAATTGGTTGAGTAAGTTGCAACTTAGGAAGGAAAGTAATTGGTATAGAGAGAAATCACTTTTTTTTTCTTATTAATGCACGTAATGGTCCATATCTTCTGGCAAAACACATTGTGGTGATTACTGCTAGGCTGAGTTCAGCGAATGCTACAAATTGTGTATTGTTGAGCAGCTGAGCCAATCTGTCACGACAATCAATTTCTTAGAGAACTCGTTAATGAAGCAGTTGATTTGCCCTTGCAATTACCTGTTAGATACAAGGGTTTCCATTTGGGCTGCTAAATGTATTGTGGTTGGAATCTATGGATGGTCTCTCCAAATAATTTCCAGGGAGCTGTTTTTCCTAGTCAGAGTGCAAGAGATTTCTGATTTGAAAAGAGAAAGAGTGAAAGGGAGTTTCTGGGAGGCATTGGGAACTTAATTTGTTTCTCCCTTTGTTGTGGCCTTCATCCAGCATGACAGTGCTTGACGCTGTCGACTTAACTTGCAAAATTAATTGTTCATCTAGATAATAGTGCGTGCCTTTATCTTTATCCTCATAATCACTGTTGACCAGAAAATGGACAGGTACATTTCTGTGGGGGATGAGCCATTCCTCTCGAGTCATGGAGATCAGTTCTATCCTTATGTCCTTGGAGCAGCCACCCAAATCCAAGCAGCTTTGACCAAAGCAAACTTAGGAAGCAAGGTCAAAGTTGTCGTTCCATGCAGTTTTGATGCATTTCAGTCTGAGTCAAACCTCCCTTCTGGAGGACGTTTCAGGCCTGACATCAATGAAACCATGATTCAACTGCTCACATTTTTTAGCAAACACCAGTCGCCCTTCTTCGTGTCAATATCGCCGTTCCTCAGCCTCCACCAGAGCAAGAATATTTCCTTCGACTTTGCTCTCTTCAAAGGAACAGCGCGGGCTCATAATGACAGCCACAGAATATACAAGAACAGCTTTGACTTGAGCTATGACACCCTAGTTACAGCATTGTATAATGCTGGTTTTCCTCAGATGGAAATTGTGGTAGCTCAGATTGGTTGGCCGACAGATGGAGCGGCTAATGCTACCTCAGTCATTGCTGAGGACTTCATGAAAGGTCTTGTAGCTCACATCCACAGTAAAACGGGGACGCCACTTAGGCCTCGGAATCCTCCTTTGGAAGTTTACATTTTAAGCCTTTTAGATGAAGACCAAAGGAACATTTCTGCAGGAAATTTCGAGAGACACTGGGGTGTGTTTACTTTTGATGGCCAGGCGAAATTCCTCATTGATTTAGGCCAGGGTTCCAGAAAATTGTCGAATGCACAGAACGTCGAGTACCTTTCTTCCCGATGGTGTGTTGTGAACAATAATGAGAACTTGTCCAATGCGACCACTAGTTTTTTAGATGCTTGTTTGGTTGCCGATTGTACTGCAGTCTCTCCTGGTGGGTCTTGTTATGACATTGGCTGGCCCCGCAATGTGTCCTACGCATTCAATAGCTACTACCAGCAGCATGATCAAAGACCGGACAGCTGTTATTTTGGAGGATTAGGATTGATCACGACCGTCGATCCATCTACTGATACTTGCAGGTTTGCCGTTGGGCTATGGACTTCACATTCGACGATTCTTGTCTTATCTCAACTTCTGTTGATGAGCTCTCTTTCTACAACTATTTCCATGGGTTTTGTTCCTCACATAATTTTTTGAGCTCTAGGAAGGGCGGCGTCGATGTAGAGGCAGTTTCACTGCTCATTGATTCAACGATTATGCTCCGGTATTGTACTCGTGCCTACCTTGGCTGAACTGTGTTCGTATAGAGCAGAGAAATGTTGCGAGTCATTGTTTTCTTTCTCTTTCCTTTCCTCTTAGTCATCTCCCAAGGGATGCCAAGAACTGAGAACGTCTCCTGTCACTGGACCTCATGTCAAGTTCCTCCGATGGCCTTTAAAATTTTACAGTGACATCTTGAACGGTGATTGTACAACATCATCATACTCGTGTCTGCTTGATCACGGCCTGCAAAAGTCTCTGTATGGCGCGAGCTACATGAGAATTGACCAGATAGGGGAAAAGCTATTCTGCATTCGATAAATTGAAATGCTATTACAGAAATTGATATTCTATCTTTCGAAGGACTTGATATATTATGACATTGACCTATGAACAGGAACACCAGCCTAAACTTCTCCACTTGATTAAACGATCTAATTTATAGCAATTATTGACGCACTTCCAGATTCGACATTGATTTTCATGTTAGGACACGTAATATTGCTTGTCGCCCCATGAAAAAAACTACTTTGATTAGTGTTGCTGGGACATTGATATGTAACCATTTATCAGTCAACATAATCATAGAAACATTTGACATCGTGAAAACTGCATCTTCCATATTACGTGTTGTCCGTCGGTGGTTACCAGAACAGAAATACTTAATTTCCCTGTACTGAGTCATAGTCGTGTGGAAAATGGTTAGGGCTTCATTGCCAGGGAAAAAAAAGTGAAACTTTTCTTCCTTGAGAGTTTCTCTGTATCCTGCATCGTAATCGGGTGGAAAATGGTAAAGCTAATTTGGACCATTTAGATCTCTGTTCCACTATCGCTTCATGTCCTTAGGTGGTCCCAAACAGTGGAAAACAAAGAGGGATCAATCAATGGAAGTGTTAAGGTTCTCATGCATTCACTCACAAGGGCTACAATAAAACTCTGATCGTCAGACAAGTTTCTTCTCTCTTTGATATTCACTCGAATAGCAAGCTTTACATACTTCAACACATAACTACAATGCATTAGTCTCAAGAACCCAAATGGAGGGGGAACTACAAGTCTATGTTACTGCAGAGAAAGCCCCTATGGATGGTGCCGAAGGATTTCTTAGAGCTGAAGAAGACGCAAATTCCAGATATAAGCATATGGAAGAGCTCAGTTCGCTTCATTGGGACTTGCTGAAACACGAGGATGAGGATGATTTTTCTTATGAACAACATGATGGAGCTTGATGCTGTGTAACGTTGGAGGAAGATATTGAAGCCAAGTCTCCGAAGAATGCTGAAAGCAGCAGCTTATCTGGGGATGGCGAAGAAGAAGAGAGAGAGGTATCGATGCTGAAGTCGAAGTTGAATTACAAAGAGGTGATGAGCACCTGGTCAGACTGCAGTCCCCTTTACACCGGCAACGATCGTTATCCGCTTCCCATGGCGGCCACTAGTGGCGGCTACTATGTTAGTACTTCGGAGGTTTATTACACACATTCTATCATTTTGTCTCAACTTTTTTTTCCATTAAATTAGTTCTTGAGGTAATCGGTATATAACTTGACAGATGGTAGAGGAAATATCTAGAATGGAAACTATCGGCCTCTCAAAATGGTCGTCATGATTACTTTCGTGGCTAGACTCTCAACCTTCCTATACATTTCCCTGGGGAGTTTCCTATCGGTCTCAAGCGACCAAATGGAGGAGCTTGTGGCAGGAGTCCACAGCAGTGGAGTTTGGTTCTTGTGGGTGATCCGAGACAACGATTCCTGGGCTGAATGCGGTGTTTGCGGCCATAGGGTCTGCTGGTGCCCTGGTGTAATCAGTTGAAGGTGCTGAACCAGTCATCTGTGGGAGGGTTCTGGACGCACTGTGGGTTGAACTCCACTCTGGAAGCTGTCTTCGCCTGTTTACCGATGCTCGCCTTTCCGATCTTCTGGGATCAAATTCCCAACTGTAAGAAGGTGGAGCAGTACTGGGAGATTGGTTGGAGGGTGAAGAGGACAAGGGACAGATTGGTGTCGAGACGAGCCGGTGCTGAGATTTTCCAGAGGTTCATGGACTTGGACAAGGAGGATGGGAAGGAAATCAGGAAGAGGGCAAGCAAGCTTCAATGAGCTTGTGGCCAAGCGGTTCAGAAAGGCGGGTCTGTCTTCCGTCGGTGAGGGTTAGGAAGAAGGGTACTAGAAGTACTAGTACTAGTATACTATTACTGCTACTCATGGTGTGACAATGACAGACAAAGAAGACATGCCAGAGTCCAATAATTCAGAAGAAGACTATAACTCTAAAGAATCCATTGGCAGCTATAATCGATGAATTTGTCCCGTTAGGCTTGTTTTGTTGTGTCAGGCTTGCTTTGTTGTATCTTGTATTCGTCCTGTTAGACTTACTTTGTCGGTTTGACTTATTATGTCTTGTCTTTGTCCTGTTAGCTTAAGTCGTGTAAACTCAAGAGTTTGGTAAATCCTCGTTTATATAAGGACGAGCAGAGTGCATTGTGATAATAAGACTTTCTAAAGAGAAATTCATCTCGGATTGCTCTCAACTCTCTCCATGACTTTCTAAATCCTCATTCTTCTTCTTTCTAGCCTGGTAAAAGCCTTTAGGAACTGCAGTGTCTTTCTTCTCTGCTGAGCAATTCGATTCTGTTACTAGCTTCAGGTAAGATTATTAGTCTCCTGAAAGGCAGACCCTGAGAGGCTTAAGCTCGATGCTTGTCGGTGTGGGTTAATACCACAAAAAACCTCAAACTTTACTTATTGTGACACATTTATTCAAATTTTTTTTCTGACACGAAAAACCTCAAACTTTGCCCACTGTGATACATTTATTTTAAACTTTGCCCAACTTTGCACATATGACTCATTTACCCAAAAAAAAATTATGTTTTTTTTTTTCAAAAGGAGCTCTGGCGGCTGGCGGAGCTCGTCGGAGGGCGACAAAGCCCTTGCTAGCCATAGGTGAGGGCAGTGGGGGTTGGGGAGGCCACTGCGGCCCTCCCCTACCACCAGCGAGGGCGGCCTCACCTAGATCTAGGGAGGGCAAATTTGGGCGAGGGCGGCCTCACCCCTGCGGCCCTCGCCTGTGGCTGGTTAGGGTCGGACGTGGCATGCCCCACCCAAATTCAGCCCAAAATCCAGCTGTAGTCGAAGGTGTTGGGTTTTGAGGTTTACAAAAATCCTCTCGAAATAGAAAACGAATTTCAATTAACGCAGCGGAAAACTTTACCCAGGATCCGTTGTATTATTGATCTAAATGCATATCACATAAAATGAACATACCTCAAATTTTCACAGATTAGATACCCCCATTGTGGCATGAAAGATTCACCAATGGAGAGAGATCGCAAGAGAGAACGTCACTATCCTTTTCTTGGAGAGAGAGACGTCAAGAGAAAACCAACTTACATCATGTCAGTTTTCTATCTCCTCTAATAACTATCATATTAGGCTGGTCCATTTTGGCTTGGCCCAGGGCACATAGCCCATCTTGGGCGGCCCATAAAATTCTTCAGAAGGTTTTCCCACACGCGCCACATGTTCGACGAAATGTGCGAGTCTCTATTTTCATATTCATCGCAGCTCACTCGCGTATTTCGTCGAATAGGTGGCACGCGACTAGAGCTGGGCAAGGCGACCCTTGCCCAGCCCTCGCCGGCCACGAGCGAGGGCCACGGCGGCCTCCCCAACCCCCGTTGTCCTTGCCCGCGGCCGGCGAGGGCTTTGTTGCCCTCTAGATTGCCGGAGCTCTTTTTGAAAAAAAAAATAGAATTTTTTTTGGGTAAACGTGCCCCATATGCAAAGTTTGGAATTTTTGGTATCATAAAAAAAGTTAAGGGTAAATGTGTCATAGTAGGCAAAGTTTGAGATTTTTCGTGTTACAAAAAAAGTGTGGAGTAAATGTGTCACAGTGGGTAAAGTTTGAGGTTTTTTGTAATATTAACTCTATTTAAAAACATGATTACTTAAGTGCCAATTTTTTTAAATTAATTTCTCCATGTGACGCGACTCGTCGGCAATGCCCAATCAATATACGTAGCCCAAAATGATGTCATCTATGTGTTTTGCTCCAAATTGAAAACCCTAAATAGATCACAACCCGCAATTTTTTTTTTTCCGAATGCCCAGAATGCAAATGGAGGAAAAGGGATTGGGCTCGGGGGAGGCATCGGAGGAAGGAAGATTGGTGGTGGGATTTGGTCTCCTCCTGTTCGCTTGCGAAATTTCTAGATTTGCTTCTACTTGATCTCAAAGGGCTTAAAGATTTGCTGGCCGCCGGTTTCTTCAGCGAGGGTTTGGTGCTTATTGAGTAATCCCCGTTTGAGGATGTCCATTACAGGGTTTTGCTTTGGCTTCGAGATTGATGAGAGGAGGAGACAGATTTATAGGAGTCCGGTATAGGCATTTCATCGAACATGTGGCGGGTAAAGAACGAGGTAGATAGAGCTCGGCAAATCACAATAATGGGCGCTGCTGAGAATGGCAAATACAATGTTCTCATGGGGGCTAAAGTGAAAAAAGAGGAGACCTTTTCAGTGAAGAGGATGGTGAAGGAAGAGGAGAATGAATTCGAAGATCTGGAGTGACGTGAAACGAATGGTCTCATCTGATAGGAGGAGGTTTTTTTTTTTTTTTTTTTCAGCTGTCCGATGCTAGGCCTGACGTACGTGCGATCCAAAAGCGAGAAGAGGACGGAAAAATTAGCGGGCCTCATGCTCCATGTCCTCACTCGCTCCATGTGGACTACTCTTTTTAAAAATAAAATATCACATCATATTAAAATTTTAATTATAAATGCTACGATCAGATTCTCTTGCAATGGCACTTAACTTATTGTAATCTCTGATTCGACACTAAAGCAAGCCGACAAAATTTTGTGAGCCTTGTGGCTAATGTCTTTTTCTTATTCAATTTGTGTCAATCTCAAGTTAAATTTGATGGATTAGACCAGATTCATTGATCTAGATGGACTAAGAAATAATGATATCGACCTCAAGCTATGAAGAAGACGTCCTTCATCACTATCATGTGGAGAACAACATTTTACTCCTGTGGCGAATGTTACTAAGGACGCGTTTCAATTCTTGGAAATAATTTATTATTAGAAATATTTATTCAGAATTTTTTTTATATTTCTTTATAAAAGAACGTGTTTAGTAACTATCTAAAAAAGAACATAAATGCATTTAGTATAAAATTAATTTTCTAATATTTTTTCTTTTCTTTCTCTTCCTTTTTACATTTTTTTTCTCCTCCCTCTAGCCGATTGCTGGCCACCGCTGACTGACAAGAGACTCAGGTCGGTGAGGTTGAGGCCCACGACAAGGTCAAAGCCTTGGCTAGCCATTAGCAAGGCTCAACCTTGCCTAGCTGCTGTGAGGTCGACTTGTAGGACGAGGTTGACCCTCACCCAAGCCACGGTAAAGCAAGCTTGGCTAGGGGCCGACGAGGTGAGCTTGAGGTTAACATCACTGGCTCAAGTGTTGGAGCCATCGCCGAGACCTAGCAACTGGTTAGAAAAATAAGAAGAAAAGAAAAAAAATAAGAAAACAAATTATTCCAAACACGTTCTCAAGAATAAGAAAGTTTTACTAATGACTTTTATTTCAAATCTATTCTGAAAAATAGAAAAATTAATTGATATATATATATATATCGATAAATTTTTGTTCCTTTTCTGTTCTCAAAATAATAATAATAATAAACACATCATGAAATATCATCATTAACCATCTAGTGCACAGCTGTCGAATTAATAAAACCCCTTACTAACTATTTTGAAGAGCAGCCCTCTTCCCTCCTTAAATTTCCCGGGCAGGGAACCCCACCACTTCAAGAATCTTGGGACCGACGTTGAATTATTGCCGGCCGTAGTGTCGCGACCATGAGTCGACGATGCCTGCACGCTCCAAAAGACGTGTCGCGCTCCGCTTCTTTGTTTTGCGTGGACCAGACAAATTCATTGGGTAAGGCATGACCTCATCGCTCACCTTGTCCAATCTTTAACCCTCAATGCTCGGCGTTTGCACCGCGACTGATTGTTCCTGTCTCTCTCGGCCCAGCCGCTAGCCAACGTCGCCGCCCGCAGCCCGGCGGATCGAATGGACCGCCGAGCGCCGACCTGCCACGTGGTGGCGATGCCGTATCCCGGACGAGGCCACATCAACCCCATGATGAACCTGTGCAAGATCCTGGCCTCCCGGGCGCCGCGCGTCGTCATCACCTTCGTCCTCACCGAGGAGTGGCTCGTCCTCATCGGCCCCGGCCAGAAGCCGACCAACATATCCTTCGCCACCATCCCGAACGTGGTCCCGTCCGAGGGGGTCCGTGCTCAGAACTTCTCCGAGTTCATCGAGGCCGTCTCAACGAAGATGGATGCCCCGTTCAAGGAGGTGCTTGACCGTCTCCGCCCTCCGCCGACCATCATTGTGGCCGACACGTTTCTGTCCTGGGCGGTCCGAGTAGGGAACCAGAGGAACATTCCCGTGGCCTCGTTTTGGGCTAGTGCGGCCTCAAACTTCTCCTCGATGTTTCACTCCCAACTTCCTGAGAAGAATGGCCGTTTACCACAGAATACGTCAGGTCAGCCATCATACTGAAACTAGTCAAATTTCTAAGCCCTTCCTATCACACGGTAATTCTATTGAGTCTTCCTAACAAGTAAGCCCTAACAAAACTTCCCAACTCCAAAGAAATCGTACATTTCACCAAAGAAACTGAAGCCTGGACCCATCATATTTCTGCGCACGAAATCGCCAATCCAATTTGCTGTCGTTCTTGCTGTTCTGATGCACATAAATCCGATATCTCGACGTCCATTTTCGGATTATTCACTAAGATATTCTTTTGTTTGTCGCAAAAAAAGGAAAGGAAAAGGTGGATTCCGTTTCCAGGATTCCTCCAAAGCAATCGACGGACTTGGTTGATGAGAAGACTATCCAGATCCTCCGCGCAATGTTCGACTGGGTCCATCGAACACAGTACCTGTTGCTTTCTTCCGTGTCTGAGATCGAATCTCAGGCGGTCGACGCTCTGAAGCTGAGCCTGTCGTTTCCTATCTACACCATCGGTCCATCCATCCCGTACTTTGAGCTCCAAGACGGTCCTCGTGCGGACAGCAGCGACTCGAATTACGTAATAAATTGGCTGGACCGTCAGCCGAGCAGCTCTGTGTTGTACCTGTCTCTAGGCAGCTTCCTTTCGGTCTCGAGCTCCAAAACAGATGAGATCGCAGCAGGGTTGCGCGACAGTAATGTCCGGTTCTTGTGGGTGGCGCGCGACGAGGTTTCTAGGCTGAAGAAGCTGTTGCCCGACGGCGACATGGGGATTGTGGTGCCGTGGTGCGACCAGTTGAGGGCACTGACGCATCCATCGGTCGGGGGGTTCTGGACCCACTGCGGGTGGAACTCGATCCAGGAGGGTGTCTATGCGGGGCTTCCTTTCCTGGCATACCCGATAGCCATGGACCAAGGTCTCAATTGCAAACTCATCGTGGACGATTGGAAGATCGGGTGGAGCGTGGCCGAGGGCGACATCGCGGGTCTGCTGCGCAAGTTCATGGATTCGGGCGACGGCGAGAGCAAAGAGCTGAGGAGCAGGGCCGAACACCTTCGAGAGTTATGCCGCCGAGCGATTGGACCGGACGGATCATCGGAGACTAATATCGGCGCCTTCATTAGGGACATTTCGCGCGATGCAGCAAAAATTCATGACAGTAGTTAGTACTTCAATCTCTTGTTGAGCAATGCCGGGGCTCCTCTTCTGTCTATTTTGAGAGGGTCAGAGCTTTGATATTGCTTCCCTCGTGATTTTGGCCATAGAATGTTTTAGTCCGGTCTATCAATTCCAACCAACTCGAAGTTAGGAACTTGACAGTGAAAAGAAATTTGCTAATGTTGTCTGTAACTTATCAAATAGAGTGACTTCAGGGCGGTAAGTTTTCTATTGATCTAGGTAAGAAGATCACTTTACCAACTGTTCCAAAAATTCATTGCCATTTCTTTTTGCAGATTAACATTAAAGTTGTTAATTAAATTCTTATGAAATTCTAAATTTTAATCCGAGTTACTTACCGATATTTATGGGATTGTTCCAATTTATCAATTAATCTAACAATTTACCAAGATTTTATTGAATCGGCAACAAACATGTAGTCACCAAATAAGAATGGAGAGTTTCTGCACAGGAGTTAGTAGATCCACAAGTACTTCATATATATGTGAAACTTGGTAACTTAAACTTGGCAAATAAATAATGAATTAGTAGAATTTTTGGTAATGTTGAAAAGAGCTGATGATTTCTTATAGTGGTAACTTTAAACTCTTGGTGAACTCTTAAAGGAAGTATTGGTAAGATTATTGCAACGATTGGTGCTTTTGTAACAATGAAATAAACATTAGTAAGTAAACTAAACTAAGAAATAATTAATTTGATATAATTAACTATCGGGTGACTTGTTGAACTTCTCAATGCCGTTCATCAAACTCGAAGTGTCCGCCATCTGACTGGGCTATGATGTTTGGCACTGTACCAATTAAGCTTGGTTCCACACTGATCACGAGTCCCCCGCTACATGCTAACGGAACTTGGGCATACTTCGATCCACGACCGCATGCTCACTTACAATGGTCCCTAATCAATGTCTTCGTGTTCCACTGGACTCCTAGTCACTTGTGTATGACAACGGTTCTGTGCCGGAGAACCATTTCTTTTGAGAAACGTTTTTTTTTTCTATTTTTACTCCTTGAAATAATTTTTGAGTAAAATAAGACGTTTAATAATTATATAAAATTTATACTATTGGAATTAAAAAAAATAGAAATGCGTTTGGCACGATTTGTAAATTTTTTGTTATTTTTAATTTTTCTTTTTGCTTACGGATGACGGACCCCCGCCGCCCATTGCCGGTCAGGCAGCGGCGGTGACGTCTGCCAGGGCGATGGCAGAGGGCGGCGGGAGGCCGAAGGTGGCCGCGACAAGAGATAAGAAGAAATGAAAATAAAAAAAAAGCTTATTTCTAAAATTATTTCTGGGAACAAGAATCTTTTTTTTTTCTGGCCCAAATCTTTTTCTGGGAGCAATTTTCTATTTTCGGAAACAAAAAAATAAGTTGGCGTTACTAAAAGATTTAATATTCTTTTTTTTTTGTTCCGGAGAACAAAAGGAATGTTGCCATAGGCACTCTAGGTTTCATGGGATCACCTGAACGTTGGCTTTGATACCATTAGTTGAGTCACCAAACGTATCTTAGATTCTACTTATTAAGTAAGATGTGAATATCTATTTGTTAAGATAACGAAATATCTTCACTATTGATATAAAACAACTACCAGAAGTACATACAACGACTATCTATTTACCCCATGCTCAGCTTGTCCAGCGGCATTTCTTCAAACACGTGGAATTTTTGGGTACTTATGTCAGAGTCATTGCTGGCTGTCGCCATCACGAGTTGAAGTACCACGCCCACCGGATCCTAATCCACTGCTGTAGGGCAAAGGGTCCGTTCTTAAGTCATTAAAAAAAATACTCCGCGTACTGATAGGCATTAAGCAACTCATGTACTATGTATGGCTGCAGTTTGATTACTTAATCGATCTATTTTTGATGGTATAGAAGCATAATCACTCGATACTCTGATTAGCAATCAAAGTTGGAGGACACTTTCTTATCACAGTCACCACCAGCACCCTCAAATTCACTTTAGCAATGGAATTCAGGGCACCGCCCACCACCACAGGCACCTTCCTCGTTGTGGAAATGCCCTATCCTGGAAGAGGCCACATCAACCCCATGATGAACTTCTGCAGCATTCAAGTTTCCAGGACCCCCAACATCAACCGTCATCCTCTTCGTCTCGGGTTGTGTTCTTCTCAACAGTCCTGAACTTGCTCCAGTTCGAGCGAGCACGGCCTCAATGTTTCTCTGAAGTGGTGTAGGCTGTTTTCACCAAGATGGATCTCATTGTGTCTGACAATTTCCTTTCTTGGGCAGTAGGCAGCGGGATTCGAAGAAGTATTCTGGCGGCATCATTTCGGCCGACGGTGGCCAGTCGCTTCCATCTGCTCAAACAAACTGGTCACTTCCCTGTTGATATGTCTGGTACGCCCATTCACAAGAGTTTTTGTTCGGATGGAATTGAGTCTTCTTGTACCCTGAAACACAATATTTTCACGTTCCTCTCGAGATGATCCCTTAATCTCATAGAAGAATTTACGGCAATCATATCACAAGATTTTTCCCCAAGATGTAATTCACAAGGAGATGCGCACCAGGGGGTAAGCGACGGAGGATCCAATCCAACACCAGAAGATCGGACGCCGCTAAATCCCCTACTTCTTCTCAAATACATGAACAGCCCTTCTCAGTTGACTTTCACTTCAATCATGGTCGAGCTTCCACACAGTTAACACTGGTCGGATTTAATTCGACGGGCTCAAAGTTGATACGTACTTCAACGGTGAGAATCAATGGAAGTATTTGGGAACATGAGAAAGACCAGAAGACGAGTGGCTTGGCATAGCCCAAATCATTTGAAATGATGAAGAACGTCAGCCGGCCAGTTTCGTGTAATATATCTCGCTAGAAAGTTTCCTCTCATATTCGAGCTCTTAGATGGATGAGATTGCGGCAGGGCGGTGCGATGGTGGCATTCGCGTCGCGTGGTGTCCGTGTTACCGCAAGTACAAGGTGTCATTGGATTTAGCAAGGCTGGCTCGGCCCAGCTCGCCGGAATTTGGCGAGCTAGAGAGCTCGCATATGGCCAATCATGGTGGCCGGTGATCGGCCTAAAAAAGAAAAGAAAAAATGATTAATTTAAATTTTTTTGAATTTTTTTATAACTTTATGTAGGATTAGATTTTCAATATCAAAAGAATGAAAATATTTTCTTGTTGATTTTCAGGTCAAAATTTGAAAAAATATCTAGAACATAACTTCCTAAAAACATATTACAAAATGATATATTTTCTATAAAATAAATGGAGTGTTAGAAGTAGGCCTAATTCCTTTAAAAAACCAAACTTTAGATCTAGTCTCAATCCCATCTCCAACTTAAAAAGAAAATTTTAAGTTTATGTTCAATTCAAATCTGGCCATAACTTTTTTTGTTCAAAAACTCTCAATTTTAGGCCGAGTTCCAAATTTATCCTAAATTTTTTTATTTAATGAAAAACGCTAACTTTAGTCATAGTCCTAAATCTATCTTTATTAACTTTCTGTCCAAAAATCACCCTTAATCATCCCTAATTTCCCTCCCTTTTTTTATATTGAACAATTACATGAATTAGTTATCGATGTGAAGTGCTCCGTCAAACAATAAAATGGCTATTTTTTTTTACGGAGGTGGCATATTTGAGACTAGATTCAAACTCAGTAATTTTTTTTAGATATAAAAAAAGAATGGAACAAATCTGAGACAACAATTTTAGTTTATGATTGAAATTAAAGTTAGGGCTTTTTTTTTTTGGGAGAGAGTTAGGCCCTTAAAACTACATTTTTCTCAAATATTAAAAATCCAAATATCCCTGATCTTACAAATCTTTCTCTATGATAAATAGATGAACATTTTTTTTCCTTTTCACATATATTTATGTATAATCTCTTTCATGTTTTGCCGACAAAATTCAAAAAAAAAGAGATAATGCAATATTTTTCTCGTTATTTATGTCGAGTTTCCGCATGCAATTTCCATTTATGGTACAAATTTTGGAGATGGTGCGCATGCACCGCACGTGCCCCCACATTTTCAACCAGAGTCATCTCGAAAAACGGAGACCACCGGCGGTTACTTCGATTCTCCGGGTAAGAAAAAGACGGGGGGAAAATAAAGTAACCCAAGGGGCATAAAACCCCTCCCTCCCCCAAAACTCTTGGAGTTGGAACCCTAATTGCCCAATCCGAGACCTGTCCGAACCAAATCTCCCGTGAGCATCGCCGGATCTCCGTCGGTCGCCGAGACGCAGCGTGCCGGTGGTCTCTGGCGTCGCCTCTCGCTGGTAATCTCGTCCCCGCTCTGCCGGTGAAGGTGCGGTTGCGCAACAGCCGTGCTCTGCTGCTAGCTGCGGTGCTAGAATTCCTTGCGGTCGCAGTTTAGAAAGCGGTCGTCGAGCCTCGATTCGGTCCGCACAGGGGCCGGATCGGCGCCACGTATAATCGCCCGCATGGCCACTACAGAAGCCACCCCCAAGTTTCAGAACCGGGATTTTCGCCCGGTTCCGCAGCCCCCCGACTTTCACCCGGAGGTTGTCGTCTCTGCTCACGACGGCCTTTACTTCTGGCAGTTCATGATCGCGGGGTCTATCGCCGGCTCGATCGAGCACATGGCCATGTTCCCCGTTGACACGTTGAAGACCCACATGCAGGCGATGGGCTCTTGCCCTATCAAATCGGTGGGCCTCGGTCAGGCCTTCCGGTCGGTACTGAAGTCGGACGGTCCGTTGGGTCTGTACCGCGGCATTGGTGCCATGGGGCTTGGCGCCGGGCCTGCTCACGCCGTGTATTTCTCAGTCTATGAGATTTGCAAGAAGTTCTTCTCCGGTGGGAATCCGAATAATTCGGCTGCCCATGCGGTCTCCGGGGTGTGTGCCACGGTTGCCAGTGATGCTGTGTTTACGCCAATGGATATGGTCAAGCAGAGACTACAATTGAACAAAAGTCCTTACAAAGGGGTTTTGGATTGTGTGAGGAGGGTCATGAAGGAAGAGGGACTTAGGGCCTTTTATGCATCGTATAGGACTACTGTCATCATGAATGCTCCGTTTACTGCTGTGCATTTTGCGACATATGAGGCTGCAAAGAGGGGTTTAATGGAGGTTTCACCAGAAAGTGTGAATGATGAAGGTTGGCTTGTTCATGCCACGGCAGGAGCAGGTGCTGGGGCACTGGCAGCTGCTGTTACGACCCCTCTTGATGTTGTGAAGACTCAGCTGCAGTGTCAGGTAAAGACAGATGAAATCTTTGGTTGTTTTCACTTGCTTCGGTTTTGTTTTTTGTTTTTGGTAAATTGAGTATATATTGATCTTTGAAAGCCAAAAATTACATTGTTTGATTGCTTCGGTTTTGTTCTTTTTGAATAACAGGAAGAAATCGATATTATACATAGTTTGATAGCAGACTTTCCTGTAACTAGTCTTGTGAAGAGAAATGTTCAGGCGGATATGATTCATGTTTTGCAATCAATTTCAGTATTAGGCGGATATGGTTCAAGCTTTGCAATCAATTTCAGCATTAGACAAGCAGGGTCGCAAGTTTGTTCAATTAGCATCACCACACGATGTCTCATTGGAATGGGATTGTTCTCATATAGCATATGTTTGTTAGCCTTGTGGCTAAGTCACATCTTAAGGTTTATTGACCACATTTTAAGGCATATCTAAGAGTCAGTACTCAGTTGTCATGGTGTAGTCATGGAGTGTGAATTTACCTGGCTAGTGTTCTGTTTTTCTTCTTCCCTCTTTTGGTGGTTTTTGATTTTTAAACCAAAAGAGTTTGCTAAGGCTGAAACTGGTTCTTTTACCTTGCATTGGTGGGATTTGCTTTATAAATCAAACGAATTCGCTGGTAATGTTAACAAAGGTAAGAAGAAAAGGTGTTTGTGTCAGGGAACCAGAAATACTATGAGGAAGTACTTCATGTTAATGGGCTTTTGCCATGGGTGGCTTAAACTAATTAATCTCATTTTCAGTCCGCATATGTAATGGTTATTGGTCTGGAAGAATTTAAGGTCAGGAGTAGCAGAGCCCACGATGGTCCAGTGCTCTGAGGTGCTATTCTCATTTGGGATGACTCCTGAGCACTTTCGAACAATCCTAAAGTGTCTTGTTAGAAAGACAATGATGTGTTTGGGAACTAGCATTTCATGCAGATCTTGACAACAGGTGTCCTTAGAAGACCAGTTAAGGTATATAACAGAAAGAAGAATACTTATTGAGACACTATGAAAATAAGAAAGGCGTTAATTAGTACCTGCATGTCAAATAGGAAATATACATTTTAAAGCATAGTTAATGAGTGTTGAGGAGTATCCTGATGACCTTTTTGAACATTTGAAATTCACACTAACCTTTAAAGTTGATGAAGATTTGTGTTGTGATATGTGGGTAGCGATATGTAATTGTTGTCTCACACCCGCTGCTTTCTTTCAGGGTGTCTGTGGATGCGATCGATTTAAGACAGGCTCAATGAGGGATGTTCTTAAAACGATTGTACAAAAGGATGGATACAGAGGGCTCATGAGAGGGTGGATGCCTAGGATGCTATTCCATGCTCCTGCTGCTGCAATCTGCTGGTCTACTTATGAAGCCTCAAAGTCGTTTTTTGAGGAACTTAACGGTAACAGCGTTGATCGTGTTGTGACCTAAAAACCCAGTGTCAGAGTTTTGTTCTTTGTTACCCTGCCTGCTGGAGCACCAATGCTGTGCATGCTATTGAAGCGAAATATGATGTGGATCTCTTATGGAGTTTGCTCGACTCGAGGCGTTGGAGAAGGAGAGAAGCGATCATAAGCGGAACATCCCTGCTGTTGCTCCCGATAAGAAAATGAGTTGATTAGGTCGAATAATGTATTCATATCACACTTTTGTTGAATCAAATAATGTAATTGATTATAGCTGAGTGATTGATTTCTGGCAGAATTGTTTTTGTGAAACTGAGTAGCAAATTTTGCTGTGTAGGCAACTACACAAAAGCTCCTATCTCTATTGGAATACATGAGGAATAGCTGCATTCTTTTAGAACTAATGGTATCTGAGCTATTGAAGTCTTTCTTCTATGAAAACTGAACTGGGCGATAGAGGTATCTTTGAGTCAGTTGACTATCCACGCAGAGAGAGAGAGAGAGAGAGAGAGAGAGAGAGAGAGAGAGAGAGAGAGAGAGAGAGAGATTCTATCCCTGTAGGAATTCAGCTTTGGAGAATGAAGTACAATTGGTGGTTACCCAACATATATAATGAAAGCCCAAAAGAATACAGTCTGAAGTACATCCCAACCCTTTTCCAATGTATAAACTACTCTCTCCAAAAGACTAACTTTGATAAGCAGAAAAGATAATCCGACGTCTAGTTCTCTTGCACATAATTCAATAATATTTTCTGGTGTCTCAGGATCCATTTGTTCTAACAACTCGACCAACAATTACGGTTATATCGTCGAGCTTTCCACCTGACAGCAACAAAGTGAACTGCTTATGACAGATGAAGTTGAAAGGATAATATATCTCAGAGATACATAAGCCAGCACACATGGAGGGAGGGAGGGAGGGAGGGGGGCCGAGAACCGTGCCTGTAAGCTTAAACCCAAGTGCTTTCTTCCAAACAGGAACGTCTAAACCCTGCAAAACCAGAGTCTTCAGCCTCATGACAAGGTAATATTTTTGTAGCTAGTTATCTAAGCTCTTTGAAAGTGGTGAATGAGTTGGGTATGCAATATTACCCTTGTTCTAGCCTCAATGGAGTAGGGGGAATCATAACTCAAGTCCATGGAGTGTTCTCTGGCGAGACTAGCCAATGCCTTTGCTAACAATGAACCAAAGTCCATTTAGAGTTGAGCACACAAACTGCCGGAACTTTCTAATATTTCAGAAAAACCTACCAGCTTCTGAAACATCACCATGTTTGGCCAATGTGGAAACAATTTCATGGTCAAAAACATTGTCGAAGAGACCATCTGAGCCCATAACAATGATATCTTTTTCTGTTACTTCAACAGTGCTGACCTGGTTATTAAGGAACGCAAGGAAATCTAAGTTCTTGGTGAATGGAACCAATAAGAGTAATTGCATAATGTAGCATATAAGCTGACAGAAAATTTATATCACAACTACACCACTAACTTGACTAAACCAATGAAACCTTGTAGCAGGCATTTGACTAAACTCTCATGCATCAATCATATATCACATATTAGCAAAAGTCAAATGCGCAGCAAATCAACTAAGGTGTAATTTTCCTATAATTCATATTGCTAAAATCTAGCACAGTGAAGACCAGTAGCAGATTTCAAAGAAGATTCAGATAGCGGAGAAAGGTGCCAATTTCCAATAAGCTAGATATTTTCACTAGTGGAAGCACCCGTGACCCCTGAGTATGGTGGCTAACTCTTGAGAAATGACGGACAGTGAACTATGCTCTTGGTCCTTTGCATAATATCATTCACTAAACAGTGAATATCTTATGATAGACAATGAAGTCAGAAAGGAGTATGATCTGTTGAATACCACAGCATCTTGATATGTTTGGCCAACTGATTCTGAGCTTAGCTGGTAGGGACAGTCAAAGTAGTGCTCTTGCGGAGACGTAGAAAAGATTATCTGACCTGCAAATTCAGCACCATGTGATTTTCAAGTATCTGAAAGCAACCAAAAAGAACAGAAAAAAACGAAAAAAAAAAAGAACCACAAGTTACAATATCATGAAATTTGACACAGAAGTTACCGCCTCGGACAACCCTTAATCCACAATCCCCCACATTAGCTATCCTCAGGATCCCATGTCTCTCCAGAATGGCTACAATTCTGATGAATAAGGCAAAGTTATAAGATAAATGGCTCAACCATCTTTTGATACACCATTGGAGGATCATACTATCCGAAGAACCTTGATGAGAATTGCGAAGTCATAGATATAAATAACTTACACTGTAGCTGAACCTAAAGAGGAGGTAGCAGCATGTGCTTCTTTTAAAAGCATCTGAGGATTGTAGTTTACCTGACAAATGAGTAACACTCTACAGGTTCTTAAGCTTCCACTAACCAATAAGCAAACCCATGAATTGAAGTTTCAAGCAAAGTTCTATTTTGCGAAATTACTTTGTCAGAGAACTAGCATTAGGGAAATCAGGAGCAAGTTAATTAAACCGATGAGACGAGTACTATTGATATAAGTCTACCTCATCATCCCTGAGCAAAGACAAAGCATGAGCCATCAATTCCTTAGAAAACAGCGAAGGATCCACGTTTTTTTCAGCCCAACTGCCAAGTGAAAGAGCAATTTTGTGAATGATTAGCAACATGGTATTTGCAAGTTTCACAAAGTCATCACTTGTCTGAATCATTGTAAAGGTAAATAATCGATGCTCCATCAATGCTTCACAACACAATGTACTCATTGACAAATACAGATAAAGAACGAATTCAGCTGGCACAGATTAGTCAACGAGAAGGAGGGGCTGCTTTCCCAGCACTTGATCCAATTAAAAATGTGAACTCGGAGCATGTGTCCTAGCGATTGCAGTTAAGTACCCGGAAACACCATCAGCAACAGCAACGACTCCCCCATTGAAGCCGCTCACCAAAAAAGCGTCCTCGCCACCTCTGTCGACCTTTTCAAGAAGCAAGAAAGTTCATCTAATGTCTTGGCAACTTTTTCATGCCTAGCATTTATCCTTATTTGAGTGCTAAATACTGAGACCCATTTACATAGTCACTACATCAATGCGGCAGACCAGTGGGAATTCACCTTGTTGGGGTGTGGGATAAGGTGTGTCCCCACGAAAAGAGACAACCTTGACTCTAACCTCATCTCATCACTATCACTGCAAAACAAGGGGAAAAAATAAGTTCAAGAATTAGCGGATTACCCAGATATGGGTAAGGCGGAAATAGAAAGATGGAAGAGGCTAAGCATGCGTTTGTGCTTGCAGGACAGGGTTGAGTTCAGGTGGAGAACAGGGCAGTCTCTGAACATGTAGGGGCTTCTTCACGTTGGAGTGGAAGAGCACGCGCGAGTGACCAGGAGGAGCTGAAGCCCTGAACATGGGAATCGCCATTTCCCGCTTCAGCTTCGACCGCACATCCTCGCACAACCCCGTGCTACGTTTGCTTTTAACCGGACCACCAATTCGGGATAGCCAATGGTGCTCGCTTCCAGACGAGACACTTTTTATATGTCTTCTTTTGGTCTGACAGTTCAACAGGAGCACCAGTGGTCTAGTGGTAGAATAGTACCCTGCCACGGTACAGACCCGGGTTCGATTCCCGGCTGGTGCAAACTTTCCTTCTTTTTTTTCTTGACATTGGTCTTCATTTGAACTGTGAACCATCCTGTCTCACTGAGATTTAGCCATCCATGGAGTATGAACCATCTCCAATATTCCATTTCATTTGCTTCTTTCAGTTCTTCCCATTTTGTTTTGCTTGATCGGTCTTAAGGAAGCAACAATCGATTGATCTGCTATTGATGCTCCATGACATTTGCTTCCACGTCAATTATTCACTCATTGCACTTGCACTTTCTTCAATGAATTTTTTGTTCTTATAATCGATGTTTTGAAGACTAATAAATAGTGCCGGGGATTGATTTGTGGTAAAACGATAACTCGTAATTTATTTAAAAAGGGAATGCTTGTTTAAGAATGACACAAGGTTGAAAAATAGAAGAAATGAACTGTCGGATAAAATTTGTCCAAAAACCATGGCTCATCAGCATCGGTGGCTCACCAATCTAACAGCGGGTCCTTCAAGGACCTAAACAAGTTCTTTTTCATGATGGCATTAGGCAATCCTAGTAGAATTCGACATGTCTCTTGTAGCCGATCATTCCTTTGGTCGCTCCACCTCATGGGGATAGTAATATGGTTGTGGTGGCTGCGTCGGTGGCGGAGGCATAGGATAGTACCAGTTGTAAGGCGGCAGGAACTCAGGCGGCCAGCAGCATGCCGGAGGAGGCGGCCCGTGCGGGTTCCAGAAAGGCGGCTGTCCCAGATCTCCCTGATGCCGGCACGGCCCAGCCTTAGGATGACACCCTCTGGGTCCCGGCCAGCGCAGGCCCGCAGGGGCAGGGTCGGCATGCCCTGCCCTTTCTCTGTCGGCCCTCCGGCGAGCAGCCTTCTTCCTATCTATCGCCCCACGCAAGTCGGCCTCTTTGGTCGTGTCATGACGACCATCATTACTGCCGCCGCCGTGTTCAGTACAACCATATGCGGGGTACCTTCGGTAGGACCAGAGGTCCACCCTCTTCTTGACCTCCTTCTCCACCATCTCTATCAGCACGAAAGGCTTCCCATCGCCCGTGACCGTCGGCAAACCTTCGCTTATGTCTATGCATGTAGCTTGTACTCCTGCCAAAGCAAACCAAACCCCAGTACATGGCGATCCATAATTAACATGCCATGAAATTTCTATGGCCTAAAGAAATATGGTGCGCACTTTGTGCACTATCTAATACTACCAAAAAGCAAAACAAAAAACAAAGAAAAAATCTGGTGGTCTAGCGGTAGAAGTAACCCACCATCCGCTCGGTCCAGGATCTTCTTGGCCTTCCTTTGGCATGATCTGCAACAACGGACTTTCACTTTCATGGTACTGATCTGCAGTGGCATTTTAAGAGGAAAGATGGAAGCAATCAGACTAGAAAGACCAGCGGGAGAGAGAGAGAGAGACGAGAATTAAAGGAGCCGGAGTTTGCAGGTCTACCTCCATTGAAATCGCTTCCAGGGCACACCCGGTGGGAGTATGAGATTTTCTCTGCCTAGAAAATTGAGTTATTGCTTTCTGCTGGAGAATTTTTATGTCGAGTTATATTTCAAAGAATCAAATATCTCTCTCTCTTTTTTTTTGGGGGGGTCTCCAACTTGTCAGGAAATCTGGGAGATCCACTGATGATTTCTGGATGTGAGGCAATATCCTAGTTTCTTCATTTAGAACAGTTTCCTTATTGCCTACTAACGCGGGCATTGTTCCGTAGGATTAAGTTTCGGACATGAATTGTCGTTATTTGTACAGACTTAAAATCGAATCGATATATAGAGAACATAAAAGGATGATAATTCTGCAATGGCTTGATATGTTAACGCAATCTGTAGTTTCCATCTACTGCTTTCTTTTTCTTTTGTTTTCTTGGGTCGGGAAATTGGAAGATCAAGAGAAAATGGTATTGTTACCGAACATTTAACTATCAACGAGAAGGCCAGAAAAGAAAATGCACGACCCCTAGAGCACTTGTCAACGAAATCCTGCCACATGTTTACGGGATCAAAAGGTATTGTGCAGAACAGCACCCAGTGATGTTGCGTCACCACACGATCCCCACCACCGGCCACCGCAGCTGCCGCCGCCGCCACAATCATTACAGTAATGAGCATGGCCTCCGCCATCAACTCTGTTTCATCATCAGCATCACTACTCCAAGCGAATGAGACTTTTAGGGCATTTGATTGATATATGTACAACCAGATTGATATGCGACTGAATTGGTATAAAAAAAAAAACCCGATCGGACTATCTGTGGAATCAGAAACCAGTACCAAGTTGCACCGGTTGAACCAAACCCGTCCAGCGCGGTGTTGAAAACACTGGCCAATTGATGCCAACTGCCAAACTCGTACACTAGCCTAGCCATTGCTTGGTGACGTTAAAGCCATCATCAACTCAACCGTAGGCCTGTCCAGTACCCCTCTCACAAAATGTCTTCATGTAATTTCAACTATTAAGTTCTTCAATGAATAGACCTCCCATTTTGCACCCGTTGATGAAATCATATCAAGATTTTCTCATGGACATTCTAAAAGTTCATTCTTTTATTGGCAGCATCACTTTCCCCCTCCTCAGATGTTCATTCAAGTACCGAGGTTCCTAAAAAAATTGGCTCTCTCCAGAAAAAAGAAAAAGAAAAAGAAAAAGGAAACAGAGAAGTATATATGAAAGAGAAGATGATTATTCAGTAGAGCGTGTAATAAAGCAATTGACTCTTTATTCCTCCCTTCAGGGATTGACTTCTTATCCAATATTATCCTCCATACAAAGCAAGTACTGGTAAATCTAGTTCCTCCGTATGCAATTGTGAAGTGGCTCAAAGGGAGGAAAAACAAAGAAGCTGGGCAAAGAAAAGGAACCTCAAGCTCTTCATGACTCATATCAGGTCAAGCAAGAAACTCCAGCTCTGCACGCTGAGAAGCCGCATGAGAGACAAAATTGTAGCAACGAATCAGGAATTATTCAAAAGTTTCAAGCACCGATGTTTTCGATCTCAGTGCTCTTGTCCATTCTCTTGACAATACCAGCTATCACCTGAATATGATCCAATGTTCCATCATTAATATTCAATTCTCATGAGTATAAAGCAGGAATCATTTGAGTGTACACCATAACGTTTTACCTTTCCAGGCCCTAATTCATAACTCTTCTTCAACCCTTTTGTAAGGAGAGTCTTGATTGTCGTTTCCCACTGGACAGGAGAAGTTACCTGCGATTTTAAATTGGAGGTTCGCTCAACAACAGTCTTTGATTCCTGAAACAGAACACGCTCCCAAGATTGCTTACCTGGTTGGCTAATATCCTCTTAATTGTGTCTGGATCAGCATGTGGTTTCGCATCAACATTGGATATGACTAGTATTCTAGGAGTTTTAATTTCTGTTGCAGCCAATGCAGCTTCCAATCTAGAGACTGCTGGTTTCATAAATCTCGTGTGGAAAGCCCCAGCAACAGCTAGACGCACCTAATAATCAGGGACAAAAAACTGGTTTTACTTCCTGGCTCCATGCTCTTATTGAATGATCATATTCAAAGGAAGAGTACCGTCATCCGAGCCTTAAACGACTTTGCTTTAGCTTCTACTGCTTCTATTCCTTTCAAGCCTCCAGAGACTGCATAATTGCCCTACAATATAGAATCAATTACTTTACTTCATTTGAAAACGGAGATAGGTAATTTAGTCATATTAGCTGCTCCAGATTCTGGCATTATTCAACTCCACACTAGAAAATAGTTGGGCTACTTCCTCTTTGTACCAGAGAGAAAAAAGTAGAATATAAACAAAATAAACACCAACAGCTTTCTAGCAGAAGAAATCTCACAGTACAGAGGTAATTTGCAATCTGAACTTTATTTTCATCATCAACTTCTTCATTAGCTGCCTCACACAACAGCTGGACCTTCTCTGAATCCAAACCTATGATGCTGACCATGCCACTCCTAGCTGCATCAGCAGCTTCCTGGTGGTCATAGCAATTAGACATTATTACCGAGAAAAGTTCCAGTAACATGATAGCCAATGCTAGAGCAAAGTGCAATATTGGAACACATAAGTGGTAAATCTAAGTACAACTCCAATCATCTTGTATAAAAGATGATTACCTGCATTGCTTCTCCTCGAAGTTTGACCAATTTAAGCCCATCCTCAAAGCTGACAAAAATATGAAACCAAATCAGAAACTGAAAGAGCAGTATATCTCCTCAAAGTTGATACAAAAGCTTCCGGGAAAATCCAAATGTGATAAGATGGACAGGGACAGAGAGGTAAACCACAAAAAGCAAAAAGAATGCAGAGAATTAGTACAAGGTAATCAAAGTAGAGCTTAGAACAATGCATAATTGTTCATTTCAATATTGCCCAATACAGCCACCAATTTTTTCAATAATCCAGGGGCTCTAATGTAGAGAGCCAGCTATCTAAAGGCCCACGGAACACTCCGTAAGTCTCATGAACCAGTTAGATCCAGGTCTTCGGCCTAAGTAAGTGACCCTGACCAAGGGCAGTTTCCATGCATGTGGAAAGATTTCAACGAGTGATCTCAAGTTCCCGGGCTGGAAATCCTCTAATGCCCCAACCAATTATGCTGATCCTACGTGGTTGGAGTGCCACCAACTTTAGGGAATTTAGATTGTGCACTCATACAATTATTAGAAAGAAGATGCAATATAAGTATCACTGACCTGAAAGCTCCAGCAAATGCTAGAGCAGTGTACTCTCCCAAGCTTAATCCACAAGTAACATCGACAGATTCAATTATCTGTTGACCTCCTTCACGAGCACGTAGTATTTCAACTGCAGCCAGACTTGTGACATAGATGGCTGGCTGTAAGATGCAAACAAAATTTTCATAATCATTGTTCTAACAGATGGTATTGTAATTATCAATCATAACCTCCATAATTTATCCCACTGATTCAACTAAATACATAACATCTTCCACTCCCTAAAAGACCGAGAACAGGGAGGATTTGCAATGATTTAGAGTAGTACTACCAAGCAGTGATTGCAGCGTGTACCTGACTTATAACAGTTGAATCAAGTTTTTCTTTCGGACCATTGCTACAAACATCTAGAAGATCATACCTTCATAAAATGAAAGAGAAAAAAAAAATTAGAGACTCTTCAAACATGCCACAACAAATCGAATCTGAATTGAATCAGCTCATGCACCCTGGGATTTCTCCAGGAAATGGACCCAGTAAAGCACTATCAATCCAAGTTCGTCCAAGAGTTTTTCCAACGAGATGCATTGATCATTCAAAGATCAGAAGAGAGAGGACCATACCCCAAAATGTCATTTGCCTTCTTGTATAATTCTGCAGCGGCAGGCACACTCTGGGCATCTTTTCCCATTCCAACTGCTTGTGCACCCTGCAAGTTTAGATTGTAATTTAGAAAAACACATTAAGCAAGGATGCAAGACTACAACCCAGGGCACTAACATTATATAAACAGCAAAACACCAGCATAACAAGAGTCATTAAAGTTATGTCCCTATAAGGATAAATACCCATTACATTCCGCTACACAGCTTAATTAAATGCATTGTGCCAACCTTGGCAGAGAAACTTCAGACAAAGTACATTCCACCTGAGGAGCCATATTCACAGCATAAGGCAAAATGCACATTATGGTGCCCGACAATATCTAGGCGCACACACGTAGATTACAATTCAGACTACTCTTAAGGATGATTTCGCACAACAGCTTCCTCATCCATCCAAAAACAAAGCCGTCCCATCACTGCTCAAGCGACTAAAGCAGTGCTAATCCCAAAACACAATCTGACCACTTGCAAAATCGCCTCTTCTTTAACGAGATTAGGCAAGAACCACTCAACACTCGACCTAAACGAAAATTGAAAAAGAGAGAGAATCGGAACACACCTGACCGGGGAACAAGAAAGCGTTAGAGGGCTTGTAATCAAGAAACAATCCGTCCTCAACGGCCTCCTTCTGGGATCCGACGGAGACGCTCATGAAGGCTCCCGATCGACGGCCCACCTTCCCGAGACTGAGGCCAAGGGCTCCATGGCGGGGCGCGCCATGGGAATGCAAGGACAGGGGAGGCCTGAGGGAGGGGTCGGAGGCGGCGAAGAGGCGGGGTGCTCTGGGGAAAGCGGAGGGGAGAGAGAGGGAGAGAGAGCCCATCTTGGCGAGAGAGGCGCGAGACCCAAGTGGGGTTCGCAGGATTTGGCGGGGTTGATGATGGTGGCGACAATGGAGGAGAGCGCGCATGTGACGATTTCTCCAAAGTCGCGAGCTTTTTGTCTCGGTCTTGCGGAGTTTCCGAAGAAGATGGACGTTGCTGCTGAGCGGAGCCAGAGCTGAGCTGAGCTCTCAGCTTTGGTTGCTCAACAAACGGAAGCGGCTCAACAACTAGACTGCAAATAACAATAATTGTCTGGCCTTATGACAAAAAAGGTCGGCGAGCAATTTTCATTAACATAGAAAATGCAACGCTAGCCTACCCAGGTTTTCTTGTTTTGTAATCGTGTCATGTGGTCAAGTATCTGTGCAAATGTACGACGAGCTGCTGATCTGTGAAAGTACTTAAGTATTAATCTACATATTCACATAATTATTTAAGCTTTTAAGACAGTTAACAATTATTTTACAAATTTCACATCATCTCGACCTATTGACTTGTGGAAAGGAGTGAAACTTGAAGATTTTAAGTCTTGCCCGGTGGGCATTGATCACGGTAGCTTGAATGGTTTCCTTTTCTGAAATGATTCTTTTTTTATCTCTAGATCAGACCAATCTATACTATATGCCGGTTAATTAGACCGTAGCCTAATGTACATGCGCGTCAAGTGCAAAACCTTTTGATTCATCATATACGATAACTCAAATAAAGTTCTTTTATCTTCAATGATCTAGGAGGGGTTTCAGGTTTCCCAAGTGAATATGGAGATATGCAGCATATAGCATGTAATGATTCTCCCTACTAGAGCCAAGCCTCAAGATGAGTATTCAAAGCAGCACATAAAAGTGTTGACCATTTACACAGGAAGTCGCATCTTATCTGAACTCGCTCACTGCGGCCATTACTCTGCTCTTTCTTTAGATAGGTCTAGTCTCCTCGAATCATACATCTATGAAAAGGGACATGTCCTAACATCATTCCTAACGATCTTGGCCTAGTTCAAGCCCCCCTTAAGAACACTCGAAATAATCACAAGCTGCTGATGATTTGAGGCGAGTGTCAGCTTCCATGTAATTTCACATAGCTTCCCTCATTCGATGTGTGAACTGAAACGCCACACGGTCCTCCAAATAGTTTGCTGTGATTTTGTTCTGAGTCGATCAATTCACTTGCTTCGTTTTTCTTCAAAAGGGCTCTCCAACTACACAATGGAGATAAGCAGGAATCAAGCAAGTAAAGCATCTGCTTGAGGTCTTAGGAAGGGTCTTCAAAATCTATAATAGCACATTCGGGGTAAAACTAAATGTTACATCGCTAGACATCCAGAAGAATGGTGAGTTTGGTATCCAATTCGATGATCCGCGCTCAACATGGAGGTAGATCCGACGGTGGAGGTATCACCGTCTGCTGATCGCCTGCTCCGTTCTCGACCAGGAAACACATAGCAAGGCCCCATACAAGGTGTGCATCGATGTGACAATGCACCAACCACACTCCTACAACAGTATTACATATGTGCAAAAAGCAGAGGAAGTTGGTGAGTTTTCCAGCGTAGTCGCAGACTAGAAGAAAACCGAGCGAGTTGCGTGGTTTACCTGGATTGTCGGCCACAAATCTGATTGCTACCCAGCCACCTGGGGGCGTCCCGACCGTATTCCTGATGGGGGGATCGACCAGGTTAAATTTCAGTGTATCCCTTGCCGCGTTGAAGTTGCCAAAGCCCATCCCAACCACAGCAAATTGGTATCCATGGATGTGCATAGGGTGGTCCTCCGTGCTCACAATGCTCGTGTCCTGCATAACAAGCTGGACCGTGGAACCGTACTTTAGCTTATATACTTTTGTCGCTTTTACAGGTTGCCACAATCCTCTGTTCACATTGCCAGTGTAGTCGAATTGAATCGGGGGAACGGGTGGGAAATCTGCCGTGAAGATGCCAGAAACACCTTGATAATAGGCTTGCATCACGGAGAGGGCAGTCGGGAAGACAAAGGAGATGTTGTTCATGCTGGCTGCAAAGCGTGTTCCGTTCGGGCCTTGGCATCTTGGGTTCGGGCTAAAGCAATTGATGAGTCCCAGACCCACTGTGAAGAATAAGTTCTCGTCTATGTTATTGGGGATGCTGACCTTGGAAGGACTCCTTAATCCAGCTGTGAAGGCAGTCGCGGTGGCCGTGTCATTGAAGGCCGGAAGTCGTGGGAGGAGCACCTGAGAGGACTGCCTTCTTGCACCGCAAGACCCGAATGTGTATTCAAGTATTGCAGTGGTGGTGGTATTGTCGAATGCTGCATTTTGGGCAGTGTTATATGCGCTCGCCGCCATGTAGTAGCGAGATGGAGACTGATCGGCAGTAAGGAGAACGTCAGTGGTCTGACCAGGTCCGATCATGATAACACTAGTTGTAAAGGGCTTGGTGTAGGCAGCATCAATCCCTACGACGGTTAGCTTATGGTTGGCCACTGCAAAGAAGAGCTCCTGGTTGAGTGCAGCATTGATGATTCTTAAAAGGACCGTCTCGCCCGATTCCACTGGAAACACCGTGGTTTCTGCATTTGCATTTGTCCTCATCATGTTACTACTTGGACTCAAGTTCTCGGTAAATTACAAATATGATGGTATCAACACAAAATTTTAATTGGAAAAAGGAGTTGGGAACCTTGGCTAGAACATCTGTACAAATCTCCTGGCTGGCCATTGATGGTGAATGCATCGGACACATTTGGAGCGGCTCCTGTGAGCTGGGCTTGCCGAAGGACAGCCATAGGGTCTGTATCCCACCATTCCGCTACGCGCGAGCACCACCGTGTCACATGACTAGTTTTCAATATCAAGGATAGGTTATGCTGCTTACATGATCAACCTTACCAAGAAGAATAGGAAACTCTTGATTTGGTGTTGGGAAAGGGTAGGGCACCCCGACTCTAGGGTAAATGATAAGAGCTCCGTAAACAGTTGCCCGAAGCCATTGGCTATGCGCATGCCACCACAATGTCCCCACTTGGTTTTGGATGGTGAAGCGGTACGTGTATGTCCCTCCAGGTTGTATTGGACACTGGGTAATATATTCAGGTCCGTCCGCCCATGGATTGGCTATTTGTCGAATTCCATGCCTGACAAACACAAGCAGTTAGCCTAAGATTCAAGTATGCAGAGCTTGGCAGGTATTATGGGCCGGAATCTGATTAATTGCCTCATGCACATTGTCGCACTTGCTATGGCTGCTCTAACTCGTACATTCATTGCCAGAGTCTGTGATTTGCGTACTTTACCAGTGAAGGGTGGCATTGTATTGACCAATATTCGTGGTTTTGATGACAAGAGAATCTCCGTCTCTCACTTCTAAAACCGGCCCTGGGAGCTGCCCGTTAACAGTGATAATCTTGTGGGTTCTGCATAGCCTTTTCACCGGTTGCTCTTGAATCTAGTTGAATCGCAGAAAATAGACATAATTAGAACTTTGTAATTTAGTCGTTCTGCAGAGACAGAGGAAAAGGAAATAAGAAGTATGAGGAGGACCTACAACAAATTCATGGTAATGAACTTCGGCATCCGAGAAAGAAACCAAAGACGCGAGCACAACATATAACGTAATCAGGAGGCGCGACTGGTCAGGCTTGCCAATGAGCTCACGAGTCTTCATCGTTTCACTCAGTTCTTTGTAAATGAACCCAGGCACATTCTAATACGAGTGACTCAATCGAGGTTGATGGTGCATATCACGCAGACAAAGCGGGAGTTGAACAGAGGGAAGGAAATTCCACGGGAAAATCTTTTTGAGCTTGTGGGGGAGGAGGGTTCTTTCACTTCTTTAAACGAGGTTTGTATTCAATGAAGATGTTCAGACTTTCAAACGCTCATTCCAACCGCAAAGGGGATTTGTTGCACCCACTGACCTCGTCATTCTTTTTAACAAGCACCCGATCATGTACAGTCCGAAGGCAAAAGTCAAAACCACAAAGAAACTACTCATAAGAAAAGAATGCTGAAGGTACAGACGGCCGCCACCGCCACTGCAAGGCTTTTGTTTCTGTCCGTTGTTTCTTGAATCACAGGATTCCTGGGAAAAGCTATACGAAAAGGAATGAAAAGGTTTAGGACAATTTTCATATCAACTTGTTGCAACTTTGCTAATATTTGTCTGGATGTCATTGTTAGTTTCTTGTTAGATAGCTTAGTAAGTAACAGATGAGCTTTGCCTTTCTTCAGAGCTCCTTCTATGTCCAAGAGTTATTGCCCAAGAGTTGGATGCCATTTCACAGCGGGTTGCAAATTTTTGGCCAGGGTTGGCTATGCACCTCTTTTGCTTGAATCGACCAACTCCCATTAGAACTCAGCCACACCTATGCCTTGGGCATTGATGACGTTACTCATACATGGCTAAACTGTGCCTCCCTGAGCTCGGTTCATCTATTCATGGCTTCACCTACAATTGCTCAGGGCGATGCGCCCAAAGTCTGAAGAGTTGCTTCTAAATCAAATGATATCCAAATTCTTTTCCCAGCCAAAATAAATCAAGCGATGACCTGTTTTTATCTCCTCTAACTTTCCCACAAGAATTTCTTTAACTCTTCTGACTCCAAATTGTCCAACTTCAAGAAGACATAATAAGATCCAAGAAATCACAGCATTAAGATGTCAGCACAGTACTAGGTTCTTCAAAAATAAAATAGCCTCTTTTAAAACCAATTTGTGTCGACCGTCACAGGTTTCCATCGCATTAACTTCATAGGATTACTTTAACCTTAAACAATCCAAAAGAACTATAAAAGTAAGCATTGTCAAGGATCATTTAGCTTTGCAAGACCACTCCTTTAATCCCAATGATGTTCTTTAAAATTTTGCATACAACGATCACAAAAATTGCAAGTTTTCCGTGTCCTCCACCATATGAGGTGTTCAACTAGCATTGAATAAGTGTCTGACCCCAAGCCATGGACACCAATTTTTTATGGCGACCTTGGGAAGTTAGGTAGCCTGCCAAAGGCAAACTGACATAAGCCAAAATCAGATATAAAACTTAGAAGAAAGCATAGATACAATAATCTCGTCCAAAGTTGCACCAGAACATCAATTATGTTTGCATATTCTCTGGAGTCTCCAAGCATGAAAAATTGAGCTGGACTCCTCATGCAGGTGGGTTTGAAAAAAAGGCATAAGATGATTTTACAGTTTACTGTTGCAATGGTTTATAGGCTTCAGGGTTGTCCACTGGAAAGCTCCCACAAGTGAATGGTTCCGGCTGCTGATCAAATTAATTTACTCGATGCACATTGAATGCTGTGTCAACTGCATTGGACAGCTTTTCATTGTATCAAGTCCATTGCCATAAATCTAGTCAGGAGAAGTATCTGCAGATTTTGCACAATTTCATGTTTAAGAAAACTAGAAGAACAACATCTATCTAAGATCAGGTTCTGAAGCCTGGAAGCTCAACCTAATATTTGAAAGGGTAATGCAGGGTATAGTAAAACTAGTCTATAACAATGATCTCTCCGGTGAAGTGAGTGACTGCAAATGCACATTTAAACAAGCACACCAAAATCAGCAGTCGACACATATCAACAATCTGTTAAATTATTTACTATAATTCTATGAACTAGTCTAAGTGATCCTTGCATTTGTTCTAACTAGAATAATTGAACCTCCCCCCATAGTGAACTGTCAACATCTGCCATAGAGGGAGCCATTCCTCCTGTCAAAATGAATCATGTATAGTCATGCTATTAAACATAAGAGTTAAACACAATTACAGAAAGCTAATGACCGGAAAAAAGGAAAATGCAGGAAGAAAGCAAAGACTTCTTAAGAAGCAATAGGCAACAAGATTCACTGGTCAGAGGAAGTATGTAAAACTGCCATTTAAACTTCGTTACACTGCCTGCAAACCAATTTTGGTAAAATCAATTCTCGCTACATCATTCTGAAAGAAAATCCTCACAGCACCAGCAACACTTTCATATATGGATCTAAATGCTCTTTCAAAGCCTTCAATCACCTCCTCAGAATCCTCTTGTCTATGGCAAGGTTATCAAAATGTACAAGGTCGAAGATTTGCCAACCTTTCTTCATATTGCAAATCCTAATTCTCTAAGCAATAGTAACAAGATCTTCTGACTATTACTCAAAATGTTCACCATAAAAATTGAATATTGCTTTGACTCTTCAGTGGTCCTGAAAGAGGAAAGGAGAATTATGTATGAAAAACTGGGTCATTAGGCTCTTAATGAGTCCACAGTTCTTCAATCATCCATGTGAAGACACAAAGAAACTCTTCTATCCAAGTCTCCACCATAAATAAACGAAAGGGAACTCAACTATTCTCCTCAATCACAAGTTGCATAAGTTCTCATGAATTTATACCTACTCCACACCAGAGAAAAACACCGAGTTCATGTAGGTCACGTGGTTTTTTCTCATGAAATAGCATGTTTTATCTAACATTTAATGAGACAACACACACCAATAAAAAAAAATGGCGTAGTTTCCCTCTCTAAGTAGTAAATCTTTGTTTCACTGAAACTTGTTCACTTGGCTGTTCAAATTGAGCCTGACCTTGAATAGATGATTAAATTCTTAAATGAATGAGACCACTCAGAGATTGCCATATATATTACCTCACTCATAAGGTAACTGCTTTGCCAATTCAAGCTAAACTGGAAACCTCTTGTGACCTTTGTATTAAAAGCGGTACTAATTCTGATTTAACAATCACTTTGATTTCCTAATGCTATAAGTCCATCTCATAACTAACACTTTAAGAATACTCAGATCAACCGTGTAAGTCCAACTAATAGTGGCTAAATGAGGGCTAACTTCCAATTCATGACCCCATTCAGTCACACCCTAAGTTCATAGACTCATGGAAAAATCAAGAACAGATATGAGTTGTCACAAAATTATAAGGAGGCAGAAATTTCTCAGCCATCAGAAACCATTACATCATCAAAAAGTCTAAGAGTTAAGAGGACAATCTTTATCTCACTTTCTCTCTATCAACCCTTGCTTTGCATGCTTATCTCACTGTGACATTTTTGTATAATGATCAATAATATTTCATTATGAAGAAACCAAGGGGTACCAACCTGGCACAAAACAGCTTAAGGTAAAAACCATCCACAAACAAACTTATGCACAAAAGACTGTTTCTAACATTTCCACCAACCTCGATGGATGGAATTAATTTACCTACTATAGTAAAATGAGTAGTGCACAACCAATTATCTTAAGAATCCCAAGAGGATTCAATTTCTTCAAATCCTTCTTGTTCCTCTGTCTCCAAATGAGCCCAAAAACAAGGAAGAAATCATCTTAGTAATATATTTCTTTCCAGCACACGAACTAATAGTCCCACTGCAAGCCCAAAGTTTGCGCCTGATGTCACCCAAGATACTCCTAAAATTGCAAAAACTGTAGTCCAAATTTTTCTGGTCTAGCTACAGCGCAAAAGTAAGTGATTCACACTCTCTTCTTCAATCTTGCACAGAACAAACCTATTAGCTAGTATTTTCCTCTCTTCTGAAGATTATCCAAAGTAAAAACACATCCCCAAACAGCTTCCCAAGCGAAAAAAGAAACCTTCAGTGGAACCTTGACTTCCCAAATAGATTTCAACAGGAAAAGTGCGCCCTATTATCCCATTACCACTTTTAACGCTTTAAACATTTCTTCTCCTACCTCCTTCGCATGCAGTTGAATACGAAGAAAACAGAGCTCAAATGCGGGCTGCAGTCCAACATAAGAGTAGTTTCAAGCCTTTTGCAGAAAATTTATCATATAATTCATTCAGCAGAAATGTAAGCCAAAGCAAAACATGACATGAAATACATGAGATCCAATTAGAATACAAGTAATAAAGTGAGATGGTGAATGCGAAAAGAAGCCATGAATCTAACACTATTCACCTCCCACCGTTAATTTCAGGTTACTACTAGAAAGAGCAGAGCAACGTATCTTATCATCATCCGCCAAGAGAATAGAAACAGAGACGCGGAAACATACTCAAACACGGGAGGCCGCCGAGGCAGCAGAGGCGGCACCGCCGATGTAGGAGAAGAGGCCGGAGCCCGCGGACTCCTGGTCGTCCATGAACAGATCCTCGGGATCCCTGAACGCGCCATGCGCAGCCACGATGGCCAGGCCCACCATCGAGGCCGAGATGAGCAGAGACCCGACACTGGTGAGGAAAACGACGATGACGGTGAGGAGGGAAAGGATGGCGAGGGTCTCGCGGTCGGAGAAGGTGCGGCCAAGGAGTACGAGGGGTTGATCCGACGGGCGGAAGGCGTAGAGGAAGAGCCAGGCGGCGAGGAGGGAAAGGAGTGTTAGGAGGGAGAAAGGGTGGGAGAGGAGGGAGAGGGCGAGGACGAGGGAGAGGAGGACGAGGTAGTTGACGCGGAAGTAGGAGGCGTTGCGGCGGATGCGGGAGGTGGCGTCGGAGAGGGACTGGGGGCGAGAGAAGGCCGACCGGTCGAGCAGCTCGAGCCAGGGGCGTCGGTCGGAGAGGGCGCGGCGGGCGGAGGAGGAAAGGCGGGAGAGGAAGGCGCGGAGGGACGCGACGGTGGAGGAGGCGGCGGAGGAGGAGGAGGGGGGTTGGGCTTGGGGGTTGGAGGTCGGGAGCGTGGAGGAGGAAGAAGACGACATTGAGAAGTCTGGAAAAGCTGAGAGGTTGAAGAAGAAGAAGGAGGAGGAGGAAGAGAAGGAGCAAGGAGGAGAAGATGCAGATGCGAATGCGTTTTCTTTTCCGCTTTCGTCGCCAAATAGAAAGTTTGAATAATTAAATTTCTTTCGTTAGGCAAAAAAACCGAAAAACAAATTATTTCCAACAAAAATAATCTCTCGTTCCCTTTGTCGCTTCATTTTCTCTCGTTCGCCTAATAGAAAAATGAAAAATTTAGAAATCAATTAAGTTGTGCTTTCGGAAATGAATAAAGAGAAAATATTTTCTTCGTTTATAAAGATGTTCAAATATAGATTGTTGTCAATAAAAGAAATATTTAAAATCAATTTTTGAAAAATATATTTGAAATCGTTTATTTTTCATAAAAATATAAATTTGGCTTTCTCTTCTCACCATAATATGATGACTCCAAAATATGATAAATGGTGAGAGTAAAACTTATTGGACTCTATCGTTTTTTTTTTTTTTAAATAGTTGGTCAAGAGCAAAAAGTTCTCTGCCAACTCTACATGAAAGGATCATAAGATCAAGAAAAAGAGAATTAAGGAATTTGCTTGAAAATAAATATACTGCGGAACGAAGTGTCTTACTTTTCTTTTTTTTAAAAAAAGAAATAGCTTATCAAAGGTGAAAGAACTTAAATTTATTTAAAAATTTTGATACTTAAATCTGCAATAAGAAGCTTATCAACTTTTCTTTGATTTATGTTACTTACCATGTGTACCAAAATGAGTTTCTCATAAAAAAATTATTTGATTGATTTTTAAATTTACCATATGCTCAATTGAGTTGGCACTTTTATTTACATCACTTACCGACTCTGTTAAAAAATTATCAACCACAATTGAAGTGCTTACAAGTTCGACTAAAAAACTGCCTAACTTTGCAATTAATTACCATGAACTTCTCTTATTTAAAAGAGAAAAATCTCTTATCATTTACTGACCATCATTTACCTTTCTTACTTATGCCTTAAATTTACCACATATAGAATGAATTTATCAATCTTCATTGTATGATTTACCGACTATTCTTCAATTGAGTAAGCTAGTTTCCCATTACCAACTTTCATTGTGTTGTACACTAACATTTTGTTGTTTATACTTTTACCAACTAGCCTAATTAGTTACCACTTTTATTTTCTTTGTTAATCAACTTTTTAAATACTCATTTTCTTAAGAAATGATCAATTTTTGTTAGAGTAATTACCAATTTTTCTTGGATTAAGTTACTAGCTAATTTGGCAACTGACTCTTATTTGAATCAATTACCAATAATTATATGGTTTTTTTTATTAAATAAGAACATGTCTTCTCTATGGAAAAATAAATTCGTTTTTTATTTTAACAACTTTTATTGATTGTTCTTATTAATGCCTTTTATTTTGGCCAGTATATTATGAAATTAATTATTGACATTTTTTGTGTGTAACTTGTCAACTTTTTTCTGGTTACTAGTTTTCTATACCTACTTTCATTTGATTTATTTACCAATATTCGTTTGGTTGTTTTTAATATTATGAACTTTTCAACTAAGTAACCACTTTTATTTGCCTTGCTTACCAATCATTATTCAGCAATTGAGTTACAAAATAATTTGCATCACCAAACTTCATTACCAACGTATTATTAACTTTATGCATCTTTTCAACGAATGCCTTAAACTTCTCAACTATTATCTGAAATTACCTATATTTAGTTTTGGGACTTACCAAGCTTTTTTTGAAGTATCCAATTGGGATAATTGGTAAATAGAAGAGAAATCAAATAAATGTTGATAACTAACTTAAGTGAGAATTGGTAACGCCGAACTAGTTGATACAGCATTTACTTCCAAGTTAGCAATTTCATATAAGAGTTGGTAATATTTAAGGCGTACATGAGAAAACTTAATAAAAGATAAGAACAATTGTTTAAAAAAAAGCTTGATAATTTCTAAAAATGATTGATAATTAAGGGATTATTAAGAAATCCAAATACAAGTACACATATAACAAGAAAAATTGTGAAATTAACAAAAAAAAAACCAGTAAACATAATGATTAGCTCAAATGAGAATGGATAATACCTATACAATACAACATGATTGGGAGATAGCCAAAGCAACACCCTTTCTCATGCAGTGTTACCATATGGAGAAAGCTATATAAAAAAAATGTTAGTTAGATGAATTGGTTATTCCTAAATGCAGCCGCGATAGGATATATGTTAGTAAGTCACGCTAGCTTAGGTTAGTAGTCTCTAAAGTAAACGTAAAAATGGTTACTAACCAGGGAAAATAGAAAATTGGTAATTCAACACATAAGTTGATAAAGTTTCAAAATAATAATTGAAGCTTGTTAAGTAGCTTAAATGAGTGTTGTTAATAAAAAACTAGTTGGTTATTCAATACGACGAAACTTGATAAGTCGATCTAAATCAGATTGATAATCTCGTAGCAGAAGCTAGTAAATTCGAAGGATTAGTCCGTGCACAGATAAAAATAAGTAAGATAGTACAGTTGGGGGCAGTAAGGAAACTAGAAAAAAATTATAGTATCTACCACATTTGCGCCAAACCGAGAAGTCTGCACATATCCATTCGGTTTTGGAATTTTTCTTAACTGTCCATGATGTGTACGTACGTTCTTCGATTAGACTTCATGTCCAAGATCTACCAAATCTCCTCATACTATGCATTACACAACCAAAGGGAAAAACGAAGCATTGCTTCCTGTGGGCGCCCGCCATCGAAGGGTCTCCTGCTGTGGGTGCTCGTGATCGATCATTCAATTCTCGAGCTCGGACGACATGGTGTTGCGACCGACGATCTGCACGACCTATCTAGTATCTACGGATTTATAGGCTCCCTAAAGGGGAGTGATCTTGCCGCCGCGGGCTCTCGCTGCAGTACCAAGACCGAGAACCTGAAATCGGAAGTGGCGAGCAGGTCGCCGATGACCCCCAATTCAGGATACTCGCTCCACTCCGTCAAGCCTGAGACGAGCGGCGACGACGGGTCGTGGTGCTTGCCCACTATCAGCAGGTCGACGGCGGCCTGGACGGAGCGGATCACCTGTATGGTTTCGACACCGTCTTTTGTCATTTCCTCGACGTACTTCACCTTCCTATTGTTGCCCACCTTGGCCCAGAAGTCACCCATCGCTTCTTTGTCAAGCTGGCTCTCACTCTCGTTCTCGTCCTCTCTAATCTTGACCCGAATGATTGTGAGGCTGATCCACGGGTGGTCGGCCATTCGCATGCTGTAGGCGAGCGCCTCCCGGTCGTCAGCGCCCCCCAAGAAGAGCACGAAAACTCGGTAAGGCATGGCCTCGACAGCCGCCGTATACTGGGCGCTTGCCAGCGGGCCCCGATCGATGAGGACCCCAGTGGAGCAGGGTGCCTTGCCCATCACATTCTTGGTCACGTTGCGGAAGGCGAAGTCGGTGAACCCAACAGACCCGTCGATGGCCCACGTCTTGTGGAAGGGCAAGATGATGAGGTGGGTCCGCTTGTCGATCGCGAGGGCGCACACGTCGTCGTGCATGCTCTCGTAGGGCGAGATGGCCGTGAAGTGCTGCACCAGGGTGCATCCTTGGTTGCGCTGCTCGTAGTTGGTGAACGCGTTGACAGCGTGGTTGGATCCGGCTGCCTTGGAGGCGGCCTTGTCAAGTTGGTGGTGGGGGAGGAGGACGGCGGCACACCGGCCCTTGAGCTCCTCGAGGTGGAGGACGAAGACGGAGATGGGGCTGTGAGGGGTGGGGTTGGAGGCTTCGAGGAGCTTCATGATGGTGGGAACATTGTCTTCGTTGTGGAGGCAAACGAGGATTTGGACCTTGACCCCTTCCTTCGATTGCGGGAGGGTTCTTCGTCCATTGATCATGTATCTGCTGGATGGATTATACAAATAACCGACGACGGGTCTCGCCAACGTAGTCACGATCACCGTGGTGACCACTAGTTGAGCGTAGACATTTTGATCTATGATCTGGACATGCAAATTGAGATGGATTTCATAAGCAACACATTGAACCAGGCATGCGCAATTCAAATGTACTATGACACTCAAGAGATGCACTGTTCTTTCTTTCTTTTGGTTGCGATTCTCTAAGCAAGCAAGACATTTCGTTGTTGTTATGCAATAATTGGCATGAGGAGGAGATAAAAAGAGTCGCCTCAGATTCGGAGCAAAAACGGAGGAAATGCACCTCAAAGAAATTACCTTCCTATCATACCACATGACATAAACAGCGACCTCAATGATGCCTTTGCAGCACATGATGAGGCTGAGAGGGACGGCGTCCCAGAACGGCATGCCGCAGCCGACAGCAGTCCCGAGTGTCCCTGAGAACTTCCCGACGTAACCCATCATTATTATCAACAGTGTGTACCCCGATGATGTCGCAACCACGCTCGACAGTTGTGTCCTCACACCGCTCACGGCCAAGAATGTCGGCACCAGCAAGCTGCCCGAAACTACATCTAGCTTCTGGACTAAGGTCGTCCCCAAGGGCGGGCCGTGCGGCAAAGCCAAGCCCATCAAGTATGCCCCAAAGCCGGCGTGCTGGCCTACGGTCTCCGACAACAGCGCACACCCCAACATGATCACCATAATCTCAAAAAAATGGACCTCCTCCTCTTCTCCATCCTGTGCGAACCGGTTGTTTTAAACATGATAAGTTCACCGGAGTAGACATTATTATCGTCAAACCTGATATAAATTCGTAACTGAAATTGAACAAGTGACTGCATATTGAAATGCCTCACCTGTGCGCACTGGGTTGACCGCTTCGTCGCAGGGCGAATGACGAAGACGATGAGAGAGATGAACATTAATGTGGTAAATATCGACCACAGTGAGTCCGACTTGGAGTGCCGGAAGGCCACGCCTGCAGCATTCGATGCCAGAGACAAGATCCATGCCCACGAGTCGCACACTAGCGACACGTGGGCGGCGAACCGTCCGAGGTCCGAGTTCAGGATCCGAAGGTCAGCGAGCAGCGACGTGATGACCGGGAAGGAGGAGAGGGAGCTGACGATGGCGATGTAGGGGACGGAATACTTCAATGAGCCGTCCAAGTCTACTAAGCCCTTGAGGGCGAAGTAGGAAACGTAGGCAACCGCGTACGGCGAGAGGAAGCACATGGTCCCGATCAGGAGCTCGCTCTTCTTGGCCCTTCGCAGAATGCCGGTGTCGACTTGCACGCCAATCGTGAAGAGGTGGATCAGGAACCCTAGTTCGGAAAACGTCATGAGAATGGTTATGCCTCCCGAGGGGAGTACCTTGCCCAGGTACGTGCTGTTGTGACCTAACACGGAGGGACCGATCACTATACCTGCCTGGTCGCATCACATGGAGCCATGTTCACAAACTAACATCAGAAATGTTGAAGGAGCAGGCTATTTGTACATCATTAGTCCGTTCCCAATCATTCTAAAGATCTTAGGGTAAATGCAGAGCGCACGTTATAGTTCGCATCCTAACACCTCCTCTCATATTCGTTCTACCGAACCGATGACTTCCTAAATCCCGTAATCTATTTGATGTGGTTACGCCAACGTGCATGTAAGGACCAACTTACATGCTAAGGATTGTTGGCCTGTTTCTTTCAACTTAAATTTGTGAATATAAGTAGTTTGCCTGGCTAACTAAACTTAAACTGACCCCACGTTTGGAATTAGAGGACCCAATCAAAAAGTATTTATGTTTGGAACTTGAAGAGCGCGAACATAGTTTGCTCAAATGGCCCATCAATTGCACACGTCGTCGAATCTCAACACAATCTATTCAAATGGCAAAGAAAGCAAAAATAAACATATATCGAAAGCCATAATTTTGTCGAAATTATTTGAGATGATTGAATAGAAAGAAAAGAGAGAGAGAGAGAGAGAGAGAGAGAGAGAGAGAGAGAGAGAGAGAGAGAGAGAGAGAGAGAGAGAGAGAGAGAGAGAGGAAAATTAGGTCGTCAATGAATTACCAGAATGTAGGCGATGGTGAGACTAGGACGGAGAGGTTTGAGGAAGAGGTATAGTATCCGGGCGAAGAAGAAGACCAAGATGATCTGGACCATCAGGACCGGCAAGGTGGAGTCCAACGGGTCGGTGTACCAGACCCCCCGCGAGTTTATCAGGCGGTCCGCCCTTTGACAGACGAGGACCTCGGTTTGGAACGGACCCGACACCGGCCCTATTGTTACCTCCGTGCTTTGCCAATTCTTCATTTCTTCCATTTCCAGCGAGATCCAGGATAGCACAAGCTTGATTCGCTCGCATCCGAGAAGAAGAAGCGAACCAGAAAGACTAGGTATGTTGATGATGTTGGGCCCGGGGGGAGGAGGAAGCCGGGGGGGAGAGGAGGGGGAGAAGAGAGAGAGAGGAGATTGTACGAGCTTCTAGCTGTGTTCGAAGGACGAAAATGGTGTGATTGCATGGGTGACTGTAGATCCTTCCGTCATTGTAGGAGTGTCTCCTTTGAATCTGGTTCGCGAGTGCATGAGCGCAGGAGCAGGTGAAGCGACGATGAAGGCTAGGAGTTTGTTCTCATTGGGGTCGACAAAGATGGATCTTCTGTTAGCGGCATGCAAAATTTGCGTTCGTGATCCTGAGGTTTAGTGTAATTGAAGATGGAACTTGTCCGATGCACTAGATATGACGGGACATCGAATATTTGACTTCTCCAAAGAATTGTACTAAGTTATTCGATGCGGTATTAGTAAACACGCGACGATAAGAAATCTGCAATCAAAGAATGAAGAGAATGTATATGCATTTTCCCATGGATGAGCTACTTGTAAAATAAAATAAGAACCCCACATTGAACACGGGGAGAGAGAGAGAGAGAGAGAGAGAGAGAGAGAGAGAGAGAGAGAGAGAGAGAGAGAGAGAGAGAGAGAGATGTGGATGGCCCGAGATCCGGGGAGAGAGAATGGGAGATGCACAAGGGTTGAGATTGTAAAGAGGAATTATTAATGGTGGGCATGACGACGATGGCCATCTGATGCGGAGACCCACGGCACCTTTGGCCGGAGAAAGTGGCTTTAACATGTCAAATCTCCGAAGTCGTAATCGCATCGTTTGATCCGAGAATCGTGACTTAAAAGAACGAACACGTTTGTTAAGAGCAGTAAAAGATAAAAGGAAGAAGCGAGGGTGATGTCATAGTTATGTCGTCCGCTGCATTGTAGCCTCGTCAGGCATTGAAGAATTAACGGCGAAACAGATAAACTTTCTGCTTAAACATGCACGTATGAAGCACGACCCTCCAAATCGGGGTGATAATTCAACAACTTCCGGATGCTTAAGAAAATATTAGAGGATCTTCAGGACCCTTCAAGGATTGCATCAACGATCGTTCCCACCCTATTGGGTTTGTACCCGCCTGTTAAGTTCGAACGACAAGGTTCACCGTTAAATTACCGATCCAATATCTGGAATCCGCTGCAGAAGTCAGAAAGAGCACCACAGAAATCCAGTCTTGGGCGGCAATGAATGGTCTGGAAGGCACAGGCAATGTGTCGAAGTCTCTAGGAAGAAGGGAAGTAAAAAAATCTCTGACAGAAGATAGTCGGGGAAGAGCGCCGATGAACAGGGGAGTGGGGCGTCCACCTTGAGAAGCGAACGTGGAAACGTTGCGACCTTTCCTTTGGAACGATCATCAATGGCAAAGCTTCTTCCCACGAGTCTTGAAAAGCCACGTCCTGTAGTAAATGTTACTTCCTTTGCTCCTCAACTGTTCCACCGAGCTGTCCCTCAACAAAAACCAATTAAGCAACCCTTTCTGCAAATCCCCCATATGTAAGCAAAGAAATTCTATCAGTGATATCAAAGCCTTGTTCGGGTGGTATTGACCGTTTGTCCTACCCACCCGTTCCTAAAACCATTCGTCCAAAATTTCCGATGCCAAATCCATTGCCAACACCGCCTCATCCTATTTTCCCTTCCCCATTTTCGATGACATAACTATGATTATTAGAGAATAAGCATGACTACCTTCTTCATGGCCCAAGACTTATGGAACAACGCTGAAAAAGGCTAGGCGACTCCACAAGGAGGAACAGGCATTCCTAAGGAGCAACTGCAAAAGGAGACAGAGAGTTATGTGTTATTCAGCAAGCACTCTCTGAAACGATAATTTTTAGAAAAATTGGAGCGAAGACGGCGAAGAAGGCTATGGAGATATTAGGAGAAGAATTCCAACTATCGGAAAGGTACGCACTATTTGACTTCAAACTTGAGAAGATAATTTGACAATTCGAAGAAGAAAAAATGATAAGGCACAATTCAAGAATATTGTGAAAAATTAAAAGAACTAGTTAATCAAATGAGAGTTTATGGTGATGAAATCAGTGATTGTAGAGTTGCATAAAAAATACTAGTATTGCCGGTAGAAAATACAATCCTTTTGCCACAACTATAGAATTAAGGAACTAAGGATTTTGGCTCTCAGCAAATGAGAAAAGACAGATGGCGCAATATGAAGATTCAGTTAAAAGTGTTTTTCAGTCTAAAATGAGTATATAGTCTCATTAATCTTAAAATGGTGGAAGAATCTCATGGAGGAATACAAAATGGAGGAGAAGCTACTCAAAAGGAAAAAAAAGATTCATCTTGAGATATTTACGAGAAAGCTAATCATTTGGAGAAATATTATGGATTGAGAAATGAAGCACCATACAGCTTTTGTCAAAGATATGACCATGTAGAAAAGTATTATTATTTGAAAACAAATTATCGAGCCAACTATGTTGAAGAAAAAGAAAGTGAGAAAATGCATTCTACGTAGGCAAGCGGCAAATGCTAAGAAAATGATACATGGTACATTAATAGTAGTAGGTGTAACAATGATATGATGAGGTATGAATTTATATTCACCGATATTAATGCATCAATGAAATCTAAAGTGGAATTGGCAACGGTGCATTGGTCGATATGAAAGGAAAAGGCACCACTGCCATCGAAACAAATTATGGCCCGCAACATATTTATAATGTATATATAGTCCCCAGTTTTGTACAAAATCTATTGAGCTTGGGTCAAATAAGTTATCTATATTTTACATGAGATACCGCATTATCTATGATAAATATACAAATATTATTGCCTCTATTAAGATGGAAAATATGAACTCTCAAATTGATTATTTATGGCTATGATACCAAAGATTGGGTCGCTTCAACTTTATTTGGCTAAAAAATTCTCCATCACAAAAATATGACGGAGAGATTTTCCACCTTTTCATAAATTTTAGATATTTGCGAATGCGACCTCCTTGGAAAACAACAAATACCGTCTTCCCCCTCTAGAGGTGCATGAAGAGCTAAGAAGCTAAGTGGAGCTAGTTCATACAAATATATGCAATCCAATGAGGACCCGACATCAAGCCAAAGTAAATACATCATTCTCTTCATTGATGATTACCCAAGAATGACATGGTTTACTTTCTTGAAGAAAGGTTGGAGGTTTGTTCCATTTTCAGGAATTTCAAGAACCATGTCGAGAATCAACATGGCTGCAGGATCAAAGTCCTAAGGAGTAATAGAGGCACAAAATATAGTTTAATAAATTCTGTGGAGAATCAACTAATTATTTGCTACTCCTTGGAATAAAGTGGAGTAGCAAAAAGAAAGAGTAGAACCATCATGGAGATGGCAAGGTCCATGTTAAAGGAGAAAGGTCTTCCTGACTCGTTATGGGAAGAAGCAGTCTACACAACAATGTACATCTTAAACACATGCCCAATTCGAGCAATTCAACATAAAACTCTGGATGAAACATGGAGCAAAAAAGAGCCTTCAATGAAATGTCTCAAGATATTTGGCTACATATGCTACATGGACATTCCTGCTTAAAAGTGGAGCAAGCTCGACAAGAAACCATAAAAGGGAAAGTTTCTCGATTACAACAACCAATCAAAAGGCAATCGGGTCTACAGCTTAAGAAATAAAAAGCTCATAATCAGTCGAGACATTGATTTGGACGAGAATGTTGCCTGGAATTGGGAGGAAGAAAATAGTGAAGACATATGTTACTTTACCAAGCACACTACTAGCACCAAAAGTGTTAACATTTACAAGAAGAAAATAAAGTGTCATATTGCACCACTCATGACGTAACACTACCAACCGGTCCAAGAGCGACACGTGAAGAATTTACTTAGAGTCTCCAATAATTAGGGTAAAATCCCTTAGAAAAATCCATGACACATGCAACTTTCTTATCTAGAGAATAAGTTTGGATTAAAACCATGGAGGAAGAAATAAAGATGATTAGGGAGCTTCTCGATCGCCCTAAAGAGATCATTGGTATCAAGAGGGTCTACAAGATGAAGCTCAATACAGATGGATCAATTCATAAGCATAAAGGGCATTTGCAACAATCGGATATTGACTACATAGAAACTCTCACTCATGTTGCCCCCTCCCCTTGACACTATTTGAGCACTCATGGTCCTAGCAACACAAAAATGAATGGAAGATCCAATAATTGGATATGAAGTCAGTATTCCTAAATGGATATTTCAAGAAGAAATATATGTGGAACAATGACAAGACTCTACCTTCAAATACTAAGAAAAAATTCTAAAACTCAAGAAGGCCCTGTACGGGTTAAAGCAAGCACCACAACACAGTATAGCAAAATTGAGGAGTACTTCTCCCACCAAGGAATTTAGGAGGAGCATGAGCAAGTCAACGCTTTACATCAAGACTCAAGGTAAGTCTTAACACTCATCATCTCTCTACATGTAGACGATCTCATACACAAGAGATAATGAGAAGATGGTTAAAGAATTCAAAGAAAGAATGATGAAGACATTCGAGATGACAGATTTGGGCTTGATGCCCTACTTCATTGGCATCGAGGTCAACCAAAATGAAAGAAATTTCATCTCACAAAAGAAATATGTTGAGAACCTTCTAAAGAAATTTAAGATGAGCTATTGTAAATATGCTTCTACGCAAAAATGAAAAGATGAAACATAAAAGGTCGACACTTCTCTCTACAAAAGTCCTATTGGGAGTCCACTGTATTTCATTGCTCCATGACTAGACATCATGCATGCAGCAAGTTTACTATCATGCTTCATACAGAGTCCAAGCCAAATTCACCTTGGAGTTGCCAAATGAATTCTTATATATTTACTAGAAACTACGGACAACAGCATTGGGTATTAGCCAAGTGCATCGACTAAGCTTATTGGCTACATCAACAGTGACTCAAAGGTTCGGCTGACGACAAGAAGAGCACTACTGGCTATACATTTACTTTAAGTTTTGGCATATTCTCACGGGCATCCAAAAAAAGGATTCAACAGCACAATCTACTACAAAAGCTAAATATGTCGTGGTTACTACGACCACCAGTCAAGTGCAGCAGCCTTCGTTGAAGCCCTAAAAGCATTGCGCGGAAGAGAAGCAGATCTAATCGAACTCCATTCTAACAGAACTGATCTGTTACTGGCTATAAGTGGAGGAGCAGATTAGGAAATCTGGGAAGCGAGTGCTCTTATCGCTGAAGCCCAAGCCCACCTGCAGCAATTCCAAAATATCAAATTAGCCCACTGCCCAAGAGCCTCAAATCAAGTCGCAGATTGGGTTGCCAAAGCTCAAAGAAGACGTTTCTTACCGACAAATTGGGTTGATAAACCCCCCTCTAGCTTGCTGGATCTAATTTGTGCTGAATCTGCATGTATGTCTCATCGCATTACTGCTGCATTACGAATATAATCAAAGAGACATCTTTTCGACTAAAAAAAAAAGTGCCATGGCTTTGAAAAATTCTAGAAGACATTGGAGAAGTTTAGACGAAATCGGCTCTAAGTTTTTTTTTTTTTTGTGACAATAAGTTTACAATCGCTATATCAAACAACCTAGTCTTTCATGGAAGAGCTAAGTATGTCGACATCAGCTATTGCTCCATTCATAAAGTGTGAAATAATCAAGGGGTGGAGCTCCAATATTAAAAGACTGAGGGTCAAGTGGTGGACATCTATAATAAAGTACCCCACCAGCCCAGTTCGAGACATTGCAAAATATGTTTGGAGAATCGCGAAATCGGACCGAGGGGGAGCGTCAAATTATCTAATTTATAGAATCAGCTAGACAAGTCATAAAGAATACCACAAAAATCTAGTCTTGGGCCGCAATCAACAGCCTGGAAAGCGCGAGCAATGTGTTGAAAGTCTCCAGGAAGAAGGAAAGCAAACAAAATTCTCTGACAAAAGCAGAGATTTTCCTTAAACAAGTCCGATTTGGACCTCCTACCTTTGTAGTTCTAAGGTAGGGGCACTCACTTTTAATCTCAGCCATCGGATTATCGGCCACGATTGCCTTTCCTTTTGAGAAGTGGGCATCCATTTTGAGAAAACTTTTCTACTTTTCCTTCCTCTGTGACGATCAACAAGATTAAAGCCTCTTCCCACGAGTCTTGAAAAGCCAGTGTCCCATAATAAATATTAGTTCTTTTGCTCCGATCCTCAACCATTCCATCGAGCTGACCCTCTACAAAAACCAGCTAATTTAACCATTTGTCAAAATCCCATATATAAACAAACATATTCTAACATTCACAACATTCGCTTCTAACTCAGCATTTACATGGTTTTACATCATCGGACAATCTTGGAATGAGACCCCTTCAGAGATGGGTCTAGACATCTCAATAACAGGCTAGAGAATTCAGCATTGTCGAAGGAATTTAGCTTGACCTTCATCAAGAAAACATCTACAATGCCAATGGAGCAAGTGCAAGGCCGCTCATTGTCGATCCCACCACCCGGAAGATTGTTCAGTCGTATTCATCCGGCAGGATACTAGTGTAACACTCTGGTCCGATCTCCGTGGTCAATTTCCGCCGCCGGTAGTGAATCACTGCAAGGAGCGGCTGCGGCCCAAGATCTGCTCCTCTCCGAAGAGCAGTCCGGAACTCAAGGGCTCCCGCTGCACTACTAAGACGGAGAACTGGAAATCGGAAGTCGCCAGCAGGTCGCCGATGAACCCCAATTCCGGGTACTCATTCCACTCGGTCAAACCCGAGATAAGCGGAGACAAGGGATCATGATGCTTGCCCACGATCAACATGTCGACTGAGTCCTCGAACGAGCGAATCAGCTGCGTAGTCCCAACCCCATCCATCGCCGTCTCCTCTATGTACGTGACTTTTCTCTTGCCTAGAGTAGCCTGGAAATCATCAAACAGTTCTTGATCGAGATAGCTTTCCTCTCCATTCAGGTAGTCGTCATTTTTTACCCGGGCAACTGTTAGGTCGACCTTCGGATGCTCAACCATGCGCATACAATAAGCGAGCGCCTCACGATCATCCGCACCGCCCAAGAAGAGCATAACTATACGATACGGCTGTGACTCGCTCATCAGCATGTACTGGTTGCCCGTCAAGGGGCCCCGGTCGATGAGGATTCCCACGGAGCAGGGCGCCTTGTTCATCACGTTCTTGTTCACGTTCCGGATTGCGTTCATGGTTGAACCCATGGACCCGTCTATGGCCCACGTCTTGTGGAAGGGCAGTATGACAAGGTTGGTCCTCTTGTCCGAGGCGAGCGTGCAGATGTCATCGTGGATGCTCGCGTAGGGCGAGATGGCGGTGAAGTGCTGCACGAGAACGCTCCCGCAGTTCCGCTCCTCATAGTACTGGAACACGTTGACGACGTGGTCGTAGCTGGTTGCCTTGGAGGCGGCCTTGCGGAGGTGGTGATGGGGAACAAGCACTGAAGCGGAGCGGCCCTTGAGCTCCTGCAATTGCAAGACGAATACCACGAGAGGGCTATGGGGAGTGGGGTGGGAGGCTTCGAGGAGGTTCATGATGGTGGGAACATGGTCTTCATTGTGGAGACACACTAAGAATTGCATCTTGACCCCTTCCTTCCATTCTTGTAGGGTTTTTCTCCCTTGGACCAAATATCTCCTGGATGGATCATACAAGTAGACGATCATGGGCCTTGCCAATGTAGTCACAATTAGCATGGTGACGAGTAGTTGACTGTAGATCTGAGCAGGTATGATCTGGGACATACAAATTGACGTTGAATCAATAGATCAATTCCTCAATATGATGCATACCAAAAGTGAAAATGTCCTGATGACTTTAGCACATATGTAGGGTTCAAGGATTCATTTTGCTACAAAAGCTGTGTAAATCTTTTGTTTACACGAATCATCTCTATCCCTTATCGGTTACAGTGCTATAGCCACCCAAATCAACCGAACTAAAAATGGCTTTAACAACTAAAGATTGCACAGCCAGTCATTCCGTATAATAATCCATTTCTCAAAGTGCATGTAGTACTGAAGAGTACCTTCCTATCATACCACAGGACGTAAATGGCAATCTCGATGATGCCTTTGCAGCACATGATGAGGCTCAGAGTGATGGCGTCCCAGAACAGCATGCCGCAGCAGACGGCGGACAAGAGCGTCCCACAGAACTTGCCGACGTAACCCATCATTATGACAAGCTCTGTGAAAACCGACGATGTTCCACCCATGCTCTCTAGATTCATTCGCAACCCGCTTGTTGCCAAGAAAGCTGGCACCAGCAGCGCGCTGGAGATAGTCTCCAGCTTCTGCACTAAGTTCGTCCTCAGGTACTGCCTCTCCGGCAATGCCAAGCCCAACAAAAATGCCCCAAAGCCCGAGTGTTGTCCAAGAACCTCCGCCACTAGCCCACAACACAACAGGATAATCATTAGCCGGCAGAATTGAACCTCCTCCTCTTCCCCTTCCTGCTTGTGAGGGTGTCAAGTTTTTATGCAAATCGACATGTTAATGAGAATGGAAATTCATATCTTCGAAAATGACATGGTTAATCAATATTCTGGCAATTGAACAGAACTTGGAATGTTCTAATTCATACTCAGACACGTGACCACAAATTGACTGGCCTACCTTTGTAGATTTGCTTGTCCAACTCAACATGGGGCGAATGATGAAGAAAATGACCAAGATGAACACCATCGTGAAAACCACTGACCACACGGATACTGTCTTGGAGCTCTGGAAGGACAAGTTGAGAGCATTGGACACCAGTGATGTGCTCCACGACCACATGTCGCACACCAACGAAGCACGCGTGGCCATCCGGCCAACATCCGAGTTCAAGATCCGCAGCTCGGCAAGGAGTGAGGTGATGACTGGAACGGTGGAAATTGAGTTGGTGATGATGATCAATGGCATGGACTGCTTCAAGGTGGCATCCAAGTTGTCAAAGCTGTTGAGCATGGAGAAGGTAAGGAAGCCTATGGCATAAGGCAAGAGGAAGCACATAGACCCGATGAAGGCAGCACTCTTCCCTGTCTTGGCCATCATGTTGACATCGACTTGTATGCCGAGGGTGAAGAGGTGCATCATGAACCCTGTGTATGCTAACGTCATCAGGACAACTATGCTGCCTGCCGGGAACACTTTTTCAAAGTACGCCCCATTGCGACCTAAAACGGCCGGACCGAGAATTATGCCTGCCTGGTTGCATCGAAGAGAACTATCAGAAAGAATGAAGATTTTTAATTCTATCCAATATTGACAAAAATGCAGTTTCCGCATACAAGGTCAAGATCCATTCCACACACAATTAGCTAATGATTGTGAATACAGGACATGACTGCAAATCCACAAAATACTACATCATTCTATTACGTTAATTGTAGATGCAATGATTGTTTCTTCCTAAGATTCACCAAATATTGGGGAAAGAGACTACCAGAATGTAACCCATTAAGAGATTCACGCGAAGAGGTTTGAGGAAGAAGAGAAGGATCCGGGTGGTGAAGAAGATCAAGATGATCTGGAACATGAGGACGGGCAAGGGGGACTCGAAAGGGTTGGAGAGCCAGAAGCCTCGTGATTCAACCGTGTGTTCCATCTGCTGACACACCAGGTACTCGGGATGGAACGGGCCCGACACCGTCCCTAACGTCGTCGGCCCCCTCTCAAGCTCCTTGACTTCTGCCATTTTCGACGGAGATCACGGCAAGATGGATTTGGTTGCACAAGGCAACCAAAAGAACCATGAAAAACTTCATACGAGAGAGAGAGAGAGAGAGAGAGAGAGAGAGAGATCTTGAACGTGCTTGGTGCTGTCCTGGGAGGACGGAAAGGTAGGGATAAAACGAGTGGGCATAAAGCCTTCCGTTGTACTAGGCCGCGTCTTCTTAAATTAGTTCTCCAAGGCGTCAGCAAGAGCAGGAGGCACGTTTCCTGGGACATCAAGTTCGCGATCATAGACGTCCTGTTCTCCCATCCACATTTAGACGTGCTTTTACGAGTTCTGAACATATGATGTGGTCGTTTGGATGTGCTTTTATGAGATTCGGACAAATTTTGCTTGCTCGAGCGATTCTTTGCACGCCTTTCCCTTTGTTTGGCGATTTCATTTAGGAGAGATCTCGCAGGGCACTGTGCACGTTGGTTTTTGGAACCCTGATTACTCACTATTGTGGTTTTGCTCTATTTGAAGTTTTTTCGTAGGATCACTGCCAACTGTCTTAAAAGTTTAAGTCATTAAGTGAATGCGTGAATTAATATATAAATACTTTCACACTCCTCTTCATACTTAGTCTGATCTAAGCTTGGAAATATTTGGGGAGGCAAAACAGGGGTCTAATAAGATTTGAAGTCATAATCTCCACCATGTGAAGTTTTTTGTAGGACCACTGTCAACTGTTCTAAAAGCTTAAGTCATTAAGTGAATGTGTGAATTAATATTTGAATACTTTCGTACTCTAATGCCGATGTTGATGTGCTGGAAGTGTATGGTTTTTATACGACTGATATTTTGTGGTCTAATGCGCAAAGTGTTTATATGTGCGTGCGATGTATTTGTCAGAGGAGGACAATAGGACAAGTTACTTTGAAGTAAAGGTTTCAATCATGTAAGGATAGTTCGTTTAGTTTAACAAAATGGTTTTACATATTTTCGTGGTGGAGCACGGAGGTTATGGATTTCAAGCTCTCTCTCTCCACACATTTTGCATGAATGAATACAAGGTAAATTTGTAAATCAATTCTATAACAACTAGTTTTTGGGGACTTAAATTTGTGAAATTTGAACTTAGGGCAAAGTATTAAATTTTTGCACGTAATTCGGAAAAACCCGTTGTCAATTGTCAAGGGTAAACCTCGCTATATAAGCTCTCCCGGAGACTCCCTCCCTCGGAGATGTAAGACAAGTATATCACAAATTCCACCGACTCAGCATTACAACCGCCTTAGGAAATAGCTCAAACACAAGTAGCATAAGTTTAGAATAAGCTAAGTTGAGCGTTTGTTGAGCGTTGGACATATATCTGACTAAGCTAGACTTGTCAAAATGGGTTGTAAACCTATTTGTTAATCCATATTTGATGGGTTGAATTGTTATGTGAGTTCGCTATATTCGGCAAATAGGTTAAGAATAAGTTTAGAATGGAATGAAAATACCCAAAATAATGCGTATGTTAAATGAGTTCACTACTTATTTAGATCCAACCAACCTCTATAACTTTTTCTTGCCCATGGTCGATCTTGCACTTGCTTACTTTGTGCTCTCACCTCAATTTGAGTACAATGGAATCGTTTTGATAGTATGAGTTGAGTCTGATATAAGTTGAATCGAATCTAGGCCATTAGGTTTATATTTTATAGTATGGATCATAGGGGTTAATTTGGGTCAAACCAATTTCCAACCCGACTCACCCGTCCAGTCCAATTGGTCTAGACTAAGTTAAGCTTTTCTTATTCAACTTGGATGCTGGATATCCTCAAGCAGCTTTCCATCACGGACACATTCTCCAGCTGAAAGTTTCTTGCTTCTCACGTTGTGTTCTAGGCTTGGTTTCGACAAGAGATTTATTGAAAAATGGATCATTTTTCCAACAGTCGAAGACCACGGTCTCATTGGAATGCGCCATAATTTCGGGTATTGATTTCGCTTTCCCATTGTCATCGTTACTGCTGTCCCTTAATGTGTCAACCTCTTTCATCAAACAGACGGATAAAACGATATGACAGCTCTAGAATGTACGCATCTTATACAAATATAAAGGTTACTCTCCTCAGCTCCCGAAGCAATAGTTCCCTCGACCGCTTGTGAATGGTGAGAATAAAATAACCTCTCACCAGTGGCTTCTGCATTAGAAGATGTCATGATTTTCTTTGACGGTGAAGCTCAATCAGAGCAACAACTCCCAGACAAAGGATCAAACAATGTTAAGTGAGAAATCTGGGGGTGAAGAATCGAGAATGAATAGTTTCCTCCGCAAATAAAGCTTCCACCGTGTGCACACATCAAGCACGACCTTCATCGTGATTCTCCCATGGACAACAAAGGCGTAACCTTCAGAAAGAAGAAGCTAAATATGAGTCTCGACCATCTTAAGGACTCTTCAACAAATGCAGCTTCCACCCCTTTGGATCCATTTCCACCTGCCCAAGCAGATCAACAGCTTCAGCATACCCTTTAGAAACAAGATCAGAACATATTTTCTTCATGGAGAGCGATGTGAAATGTTCTCACAGATTTTGCTTCCTTCTGCTTTTCATTCTTGCTTAAAGCACTTTATACCAATTGTCTGATCATAGTGAAAAGAATTAGGTAACTGGAGCTGGTAGTTTTTATCGGATCCATATTAATGGGCAAGCAGAATATGCAATCTATTCTGAGGCTCTAAATAAATCTTGTACTCATTCCATTACTGGCTTCATCTTCCTGGCTAATCAGCACATTCAGAGAGAGGAACTAGAAAGGAAGTGAGGCTCTGGTATCGCTCTTTGCAAGTAACAGTGACAAATGTAAACAACGAGTCACATAAAAGTTGATAAACCACGAGATGATTGATAATAAAAGAGGGCAAACAATACCTGACATGCTTTGTCTCTCCACTTAAATACACATCCGCGGGCTTCAATGTAATCGATAAAAGACTCGGGGAATGAGGATTTAAAGGAAACATGAAGCTTTACTTTCGTTAAACATCTACAGGCCAGCAGAGCAGCTGCTAGACCGCTTTGTGTCAGTCCTGCCACATGCAAGATAGTCATGTTCTGCAGGCAATTGATGCTGGCCATTGCTAGTAGCCCTACGTCAGTGACCGAGCAGTATGACAAATTTATCTGTCAAATGATGACATCGATGAATCCTATCAGTACACCACAGGCATCAACATCAGTTGCTTTTCAAAAAAGAGGAAACAAAAAAGACGAGTACCTGTCTGAGATTTGGGGAAAATTGGGCCAGCGAAAGCATTCCATCATCATTGATATTGTAACACTTCTTTATGTCAAGGTGGGTAAGACGCCTGCATCCTCTAGCAACAGCTGACAGACCAATTGATGAGACATGAGGACATCCTCGAATTTCGAGAGCTTTTAGCCTCGGACATTTAGACAATGATATCAATGCGACATCTGTGACATTTTCATTGTAAGCCATGTTAATCATTTCAAGTGCTGGACAACCAAGAGCGATTGCAGCAATGCCAGCATCAGTTATTCCCATAGACCTAACAAAGAAAATTCAATTAGAATAAATCCAGAAATTGATGTAGCATTAAAAAACAATCAAAATAGCTCTCCTAGACAGAAAATACTAGCAGCCATCTTTCTCTTTGCTCAGTCCAAATTATAATTTGTGTCTGTTCAGTTCAAATTACAAGTATCCGAGTCCATAAATACAAGAAACTGAGTTACTGAGTCATTATGAAGGGATGCATATGATATTTGCACTTTCCTAATCATAGGTTGACAGGTGCACCATGAGCATGATGAAATTTCATTCTTTACAACATACTATCTACAGGTAAAGGTAGGAAATTTGATGACATCTTCACTATGTTCTCTCTCTTTGAGATCCAACTTTTCAGTTCCTCCCTTTTGTCATGATCATTTTCTCCCTAGTCATTTGACAGCATACATGATATACTGAAGAAAGTGAACAGCCTTGAGTCAATGCAAGTGAAATGACAAAGCACCCATACAACAGTGTAAAATCATCAATTTAGATAATATATGCTTTACACACCTGTACAGATCAAGCTCTGTAAGATTCCAGCAGTGTCTTCCAATATGTTTAAGTCCATCATCATTAATCTTCGAGCAAACCCCCAGTTTTAAAATTCTAAGTTTGGAGCATCTTGATATGGACATTAGCACTGCAAGAGTCAGGAAATGTCAGGCTTTTGCTCCAACAGAAGGAAAAGTGCACAGAAGGATCTAGTCCAGTATAAAACCTTCATCATCAATGTCATTATCTGTAAGATCAAGTTCCTCCAGGATTTGGCACCGCTGACCAATCAAGAGATATGCATCTGTTGATACAAGGGTACATAATTCCATCCTGAGAGAACAGAGGAAGGAGCACGAACTTGTTATGCTATTTATCGAGGCATATGTTATCTTCCGGCAGCATGTGATGTCTAGCTTCCTCAATTCTCTCTGTGTTTGCACAAGGAAGGAGAGACAATCATCTGTTACCCCCAAGCACTTGCTTAAGCTTAGCTCCTTCAGGCATGCGCTCCAGTTCACCATTGCTTTCATCCCAGAACATGTAACCATACAACCATCAAGTCGAACCACTTGCAAACCTGAAAACTTGGAGAGACTCTTTCCTAGGTCATCAGTCACCTGAACCGGCAAGAAGAAGTATGAACCAAGAGGAAGCATGTCAAATACGACACAATAGCCACATGGAGCTCAGAACTTACAGGAGAACCATAGGATAAGATAAGCTGCTGCAGACATTGAGCTTCACTCGTCAAGGAAGACAAACCCACATGACTCACATTCTGGCAGTTTGACAGATTAAGTACCTATGCATATGTCACAATTGTCAAGAATAGTTAGTTGGTCATAGAAAAGCTAGATCTCTTTATACTTCAGCTATTCAACTATTCACATAGTTCTCTGTGCTAACGTGATTACAGACAGCTTTGAATTTACATAGATAGATATAGCGTTCTTCAGAGGAAAGTTTCGAAATAAAGCATCTTGTACAAACTCCGCAAACCATGAGCATACCTTCAGCGATAGGCAACTCTCTTTAAGGGTGGCAAGTCCACCATCATGTATACCAGGACATCCTTCGAGAATCAACTCTTCAAGATTTCTTAGTTTCAAGACAGGCTGGAGAGACTTCTCTGTAATCTAATTTCCACGAAGAAAGAAAAATATAACTAGCAGACCTGACAAAATTCATTTCGGTAAAAGTTGAATACGAAGAACAACCACCACTACATTAACCGTTTTGCATCCCCACGACCAAATTTAGCAAGGCTAAGATGAAACAGCTATAATGAAGGCAATTAAAGTCGTAGTACACACCAGAATGACCCTGCAAACACAGTCAATTTAGTTCCATCGTGGAAGCTCTTGCTACAGTTTGCTAATTCCTATTCTGGAACCGGTTTGACCGCAATAAGCAACAGTTCTTCCAACTAGTCAATCGACCAGAAAGGACGCCAGCGCGACGGATGTTCAAATTGAATTTCTACACACTGCAAGACGGTAGAAGAAAAACATTCCACAAGCGGGCTCCATCTCCGTATAAATGTCCACATAATTAGTCTGACGAAATTGGAAAAGTTACCAGTTTATATGCTGGTGGTATCAGAGCAACGCAGCCAAAAAACTAATGCCCCTCAGGCAGGACATCCATGTATCAACAGAAGAACATCTTTTTGACATAGTCAGCTGCGGAGAAGAAGTGTTACCGGCAAGTAAGAGAGATCCAAACTCCGCATGTCCGCGCACTTCATCGCGATCAACCCAACTCCCAGATCGCTCACCCGCACACACCACTTCAAGCAGAGCAGGGTCAGCTTCCTGCATCCGACCGCTATGCACCCGATCCCCAAGTCCGTGATCAGCTTGCACCTCCCCATCCTCAGCCTCTCCAGGTTCTTGGCCTCGGCGATCGCCGCGGCCGCCGCGTCCGTCAGCTCCGTCGCGTTCGACACGTCGATCTCGACCAGGCCGGCGCAATTCGCGGCCAGGCCCGACAGCCCCACGTGGCTGAAGAACCTGGACCTGGAGAGATCCACGGATCTGAGGGTGGAGCTCCAGGAGCGGGAGAGCGAGGTCAGCGTCTCGTTGTCGACGCGAGGGCGGAGCGAGAGATCGAGCCGCGAAATGAAGGGGTAGCGGCGAGGGATCAAAGGGAGTAGTTCCGACGAGAGAGGCCTGAGGGACCGGCGGTGACGAGACTCGGCGGAGAGGAAGGACTTGCAGGTGAGGGAGAAGGACTTGCGGGCAAGAGGGTCGTCATCGCCGAGGTGGTCGAGGATGAGGTGGATGATCTCTTCGGCGAGGCCATCGAAGCGGTTGGGCCGGTCGTTGGGGGCGGCGTCGGCGGCTTCTTCGTCCTCGTCTTCTTCCTCCATGTTCTTGAGCTTCTTCATTTGCTGCAGCAAACGCAAGCAACTGCAAGTTCGGTGGCTCCTCCTCCTCCCCCTCAAGTCTTCCGGAACCAGCAAATGCTTCGGCCTTCAGTTACTCCCCCGGCCCAAAGAAGGAGACGAAGGGGAAGCCACGTTTCTCGGTTACCATGGAGCTTCTGCACACATCATTCATGGGGAAATCTCATGCCATTCATAGAAAGAAAAGAGACTGGAGAATCCGAGCTCGAGCTTGAAGTTGAACTCGGGGAGGGAGCATCTCCCGTTCCACGGTCGGATCATATGTTATATACACGTTCACGCCCCGAGCCCCGTAATTGAACAGGACACTAGGAGATGATAACATATTCTATTGATTCAGAAGAAACCCATCGTCGTACGCCAAGTGAATATAGCGTACCAGGTCGTAGCGAACTCTCACGGGACATTTTCCATGACGTCGAAGTGATCGCTACTCGACCACCATCTCGCGAAAATTAAGTTTAATCCCATAATATCGATTGAAATATCCGCTAATTTGACTTGTTTTATGTACGATATTTCGAATCGACGGGAACAAGAAGAGATAAGAGTCAAGGCTAATGTACTTCTTCATAGAATGTTTTATTTTTTCGAGAGACAGGGAAATTGACGAGGGGCCGAATGAGAAGAATGGACAGAGATCAGCAGAGAGCGACGTCACCAAAAAAGTATTAGGTGGTCCCGGACCGGTTAATATTTTTTCGACGCCATGGGCAATTAAATGATTTTTCCTAAGTTTTTTCGGGAATTTGCTAGCTAAGGGAAGTTGGAGTGGGAAGGCAAGGTTATGTGGTGGAGCGAGTACTTGGGGAAGGACGGGCTCGAAGTGCACATGGGGGTACGGCATCATTGGTGGGGCCCCGCGGGACCCACGTGGGCCAGGCCGTGCAACGGGGAAACTATCGGGTGCGACGGGGCTCAACAAATCGGAAAGGAGACAGCTCGCTCCGAGCTCGACGCGTGTACCGACGAGCCGCCGCTCGCGAAAATTAAGAGATTTCTTCGGATTGCTTGTTCGATTGCTAAACGTCTCTTATAGAAATGATCATGCGCCTCCTCATTGATTATACTCAAGTTACGGCTCTGACCTTGCTTGCTTATACTTAGTCGTATGTTTTTGCTGGCTAGCTGCAAGCAATCTCAATAATCTCTCGTGATTTTTTTTTCAAAAGTTTATTATATGCTTATCCATGATTTTTTTTTATTGATCTTGATAAATGCAAAAGGTGTTTACTTGCAAGTTCATCTATGTTTCTAATCATATTGATGTTCTTCTTGATAGAAACATTACACTCAATAAATTTGAATATCTCCAAAACTAATCATATTCATATACTCTGTCTCACTTGATCATTGCTTCCACTTTTAATTCTCATTTCTTCATCAAGAAAAGCCTATCCATTATCATCTTCAATTTGTACATGACTACTCGAGTAAGACCCGGATGTTTATGCCGAGACACATTATATTATCAGGAGGCGGTTCGGAGTTTTGATCTAAAAGGAGACTAATAAAACGATCGAGCACGTGTGGATGAGCAGTAGCATGGAATTCTGCTCCAAGCTTTTAACCAAATTCTACCCAAGATAAGACATAGTGAGACTCTGCCACTAATGCCATCGAACCTGCAATAGGCTGCACAATTGGTGAATATAATATTACTATAGACGACCCATAAAATGCTCTCTAATGTTGGCATGACTAGGAGTTTCCTAGCTTACGAATAGAACCCATCTATTGCGATTGGATGTCAAACTCCCAAAGAAGTGAAGTCAATTAATGTTATCGATTTTCCGTTATTAGAATATTTGGTTGCTTGTGGCATGTTCAAGTGAGCAATGGTGAGTTCAATAGAAGTGTAAGAAAGCGCATGCTCCTAATCTATGCACAAAGTAAGCTTATCTATTGGTTATGGTGTCAAAAATTAAATTCACGTATTTATAGCATATTACATTTGATGAACTTCCAAAAAACTTCTAAGTAGAAGTGTCATTAGCAATGTTTATGGTATCCATATAGTGTTCAGCTCGAGATGGAGTTTGTGACCATAAAATCCTGATGTAATTAAGTGCTAGCACGGTAATTGACATATATATGGTGCTTATTGTTAATCCATAGTCTACTGGACTTTGTTGCTTCCTTCACCTATGATCTTAAATTCGAAATTTCGTAAATACATCATGTCTTCTCTCCAGGTATCCTGTCTTCTCTCGATGGTTCGATCGATAATTTATCGACCTTTTGAATTGATATCCTTGTAAATGTATTACAAACATCGCCAACTATATGCCGCCGTGTATTAGCAATAGACTAATGGCGGTCGAAATCTCACATGTTTAATATTAATTTGTACTCCAATCATGTGCTTACCTATATCGATGGCCTTATTAAAAAAAAAGGTAATTTTTTGGGAAACTGGCGCACCGTTGACGAGACTCATCTTACGTAGGACATTTTGAATCGATGGGGACAAAAGGAATACGAAACTTGTTTCATGATTATATTTTGTTGCGCAGTCAAGATCGCGGGCAGGCGCTTTTTAACCTACTTTTTAATATATTTTGTCTCTTTGATTTTTCAACTCTTTTTTTTTTTTGGGAGATTTGGAAAATTGGCGAGGGGCGCATAAGAAGAAGGGAGAGAGATCGGCAGAGAGCGACGCCGTCGGGAATTAAATGATTTTTCCTAAGTTTTTTTTCACGGGAATTCGCTAAATAAGGAAATTTGCTTTTTGGGGTCGCTTTAGCTAATCTCTAAACCTCCTTCGCTAATTCCTATGATAATCACTCATCGATGTACAATAAATGATTAAGCTATGCTTATTTTGAGGATTATGACCTAGAGTCATGAGGGTGTAAATCGTTTCCTTTTTTTTTTCTAATAAAGAAAGAGAGACAAAGTCTTAGCACGTCCTGTTTAGCGTTGATTCAACATAGATTAATGTCGAAGTAAACTCGATTACAGCAACATTGCAACATTTTATGGAGGAAGAAGCATCGCTTCAACCTCTTAAGTGCGTGTTTTGCCATACAACCTGTCCCGGTCACTTACTACTTGAGAAATGAATATAAATTATGCATGTGACGATGTGATATTACAGTAAATTAGTTAAACTTGTTGTTCTTCTTCTTTTTCTATTTTTGGAAGAACATCTTTTTTTTTTATCATCAATCGACGTGTAGTGAAATTAAAAAACTTTGCCATGTTAAATATAGTACCTGCACGACAATTACGATAACATGACACATTTTATCCCGTCACGGGGATTGGGGTACCGATCCCGACCTCAAGACACCCAAGCTTGGCAGCTGGACACCTGGCCAATCATGCTTTGGAAAAAAAGATTTATGATTTCCTCTTAGAATTTATTTTTCTAAATTTAAGTATGAATTTTTCCTTTAACTATGAAGAGGAAAAATTCGTCCAACTCATTTTTCTAAAAGTGGTCTCGATCCACTTGTTTTGCTAATGTGACCACCTACTACAAGGGGCCCCTCGAAAGTAAGTTTAGAGGTAATTACTCATAAGATGGTCCAAATTAACAATCCAAAAGACGGGTCAAGCACACCATCTAATAGCAATCCAAATTGATTCATTAATTATAAGTGCGGCCTCTCCTAAATCTATATCTTAAGACTAATGTCACATTAGTTCATTTTAACTTTTTTCAACCTAGGTATTTCTAGAAGCTACTTCTAGCCATTTGGAACTAGCTAAAAATCAATTGAGACGACAAAATGATAGGAGTGTCGTCTCAATTCTTACGGAAGTTTTGTCACGAGGCTAATTCGGACCGCCTTGTAAGTAATTACCTATGAACTTTCTTATGAAGGGCCCATGGAGGTAGGTCGCGGCAGCCTTGTCTTATTTTAATCAAACTGTATGGTCTTCACGACATTTCTTGGAAAAATCAAAGTCAAGTCTTGCGCAACCGGGCGTCGACTTCCGCCCTTTCGTTGTTTCACACCTCAGCGGACAAATCTAGCGGCGATCATGTCGTTCGATGTCCATTGACAATTTGAGTATTCATGTTTTTTTCTTCTTTTCTTTTGTTTTCTTTGCTTTTTTGCCTGGTATAAGTCAATGGAATCCAATCTTCTGGTCCTGGTAACAGGAAGTGGGGCAGAACTTTTTGATTTTCGTCACATCCAATTGTGTGCGAATCTGACCTAATTTGATCTCTTCAACTCCGTTCGTTTCACGAAAAATAACTTTTAGCAAAATATTTTTTGAATTTTTGGCGTTCGTTTCACGGAAAACAAATACGATCGATGAAAATATTTTTCACCAATGAAAAAAATACATTCAAAATTGAGGAAAATGTTTTTCGCTTTTTTGAAAGTGGAAAATATTTTCCGTCTTCTTTGTTTACTTTTAAATATCATGGCCTATAGAAGCATACATCGACCTCACCCGAGGCTAGCGAGCTGGTGGCCTTCAATAGTGAGCTCGAGGCTTGCCTTGAATTAACAAGTTAATTACCTTTGATGACAAGCCGAGAGCTTGTGGGAGTCTGGTGAGACTTGTGGCTAACGACATATCAATGTATAACAAAAAAAAGGAAAAAATATCTATTTTTTTTATAATTTTTCTTAAATTTCAAACGAATACTAAGAAATATGATCATTTTCCTGTAAAATGATTTTCTGAATATTTTTCAAAAATATTATATTTTTCGCAAAACGAATTAATTTCAACTTTTAGCCGACAAAGAAAGTTGGGTGGAACAAGTTTTCGCTCTTTATCTTTGGACCAAACCAATAACAATTTTTTTCCTTCATATTTAAGAAAAGAAGGACGTCACTTTAGAGGGTTGGCACGACAAAAAAAAAAGGGGAAAGATATTTAAATTATAACATGGCAGGGACCGACCCGGAAATTATAAATAAAATATAAAAAAAACCTCCACAACCTTAAACAACTGAAATAACTGCATGTAAATGTCGGTTTAGATCGTGGGAGCATGTTTTTTTTTTTAAATAACTGTGAGCTTGGGTTGAAATCTTGTCGGGAGTATTTTAAGAGTAAAATGTTCCGAATGCAACATAATGATATGGAGGAGCGTATTCACTTAAAACTCTTCGGGAGATGGATGATTTAAAGTAGGGGTCAACATTGTAAATTGTTTACTCGGAACCGTTGGGACCGGTCGGTTCCGAGCAATTTTAAGAAGTAATAGTCCGATTCTCGATTTCATATAAATGGAATCGGAAATTTCTTATCCTGTTCTCTGTTTCAGGGGTAGAATGTCCATCCGGACCAAATCGAAACTATTTTTTATTTATTAAAAAAAATATATCATATTTTTATTTTTAGTGGATTGACTTACCTAAGACCTAACCCTCCAAGATTTTGCCTCTTTCTTTTTTCTTCTCCTTCCTCTCCACTCTCCAAAAAACAAAATCTAATCCTAATCCATGATTCCTCTCCACTCTATGATCACGTGAAGAGTTAAAACAGAGCTAACGCATTGCTAGTAATTAATAATTACCCACTCGAAGATTGGCCTGAACCAAGAGGAAACTGGACCGGATTGCCCAATTCGATCTGGTTCGATTCTCAATTTAAAACAACAAGGAACCGGTTCCGCAAGTACGGTTATCGATTCCTAGGAGAATCGGGAACTGATCACCCCTAATTTTAAGTGCGCAAAAGTTAGCCCAAATATCATCCTGATCGCTCAATCCGAAAGGAAGAGGAAAATCTACCATGGCACGAGATTTTGGGCCGCAGTGAATCGTGGTTTGCCATTGGAGCCCTTGTTTTTATTGGAAAATTAGAATGAGAGCCTTTGCAATGCACGGAAAAGAAAAGGATTAATCCCCATAACTCTGATATATTTGTTTCGTGAGAGTTATGCAGTATTTTACAAATTAATTTTGAGCTCTTTAAACAGTAACTTTTTTAAAAACATTGTTAACGCGCGAACGCCTCTTTACGAGCATAACCATTTTATATATGCTTAATAGATTAATAAAGGTTTAGTTAATAAAAAATCATATTGCAAATTCACATAACTTGACGCAAAAATCAGTTAAAGGGTGGTTGGTCTTGCAAATCTCTATAAACATTACTAGCAATTAGTGGATGAAAAATAAACGGTGATTTTTACCGAATAATTGAGAAAGTGGTTATCTAAATGTGACCATAATTACATGTTACCTGATAATTCTTTTTCTATTATATTTGTTTTATTTGAGCAATAATTTAAATCATTTTCCTAAAATTGAGTCGAGTCGTATTTTTGTTTCTTCGATTGCAGACTTTTCCATGCTGTGTATATCCAAAAGTGTCCTATCAATTTTTCGTCGAGAAATCTTAGTTTTGAGGCCCACCATGCAATAGAGATATCGAAAAGCGGGAGTACAAAGCCCAACTTTCCCGTCAATAAGTTCAAAACTTCCCAATGGAGCCCCATTTTCGTGCCATTCAAACCCAATTTCTTGATGCGTCCAAGTCCTCCTAAGACAAAACATTGTCCGATGATGCCATTTACAAATTTCTTGGATTTCAAATCCTGATAAGATCGAATTTACGAACGATCACATATTACTTAGCAAACTGAGGTGCAAATCAAGGTACTAATTGCTTGGAAAAAATCACCAGAGATGAAAGAAGCACAACGAGATAGAACGAATTCATCTTTACGTACTAAATCGGACCTTATCGAGTTCCAATTTCAGTATTCTAATCTATTTGGACATTAAGAAAACCCAGGTGGGTAGGAGATTTAATCTTTTCGAGTAATCTATGGTCTCGAAAGATCCAGCTGAACGCAACAGGAAATTCGTCTTGAGATACATTTAGGAGTCGATTAAAAACTCAAGAATATCTATCTCGCGAAACAATTGAACATCTAAGTCATTGTAAAGCTCGATGTGTAAACATTTAATACGCTCACTTTAATGCTAAGTTTTCATTGTGACAGAACGCTTGTCGCTGAGCAATTATATCAAAATTTTAAAATTATTACATGAAATTACATAATAAAAAGAACTTATTGAGGGTCGTGAGGCAGGAGGGTCAAGGAGGTGGCGGTGGCGGCTGCGGCCAACGAAAGGTTGTTGGGATGGTGAGATTCGTCGAGCCATATATGGTCCCAAACAACATTTGCATAAGTGAAAGTCCTTAGCGTCAAAGGATCTTGTCCGGATGCAAAGTCATTCTCCCAAGGTCTCCCCAAGGATAGGAGGAATGAATGGTGAGATCGGGGTTTTCTCCCTTTTCATAGGGGGGAAAGCTTTTTAATGGAGGGTTAGATGGACAATAATCCCCTAACACTAGGACAGAGGACTGGTGATTCTTTTCCGTCTCCCCAATGCATTACAAAATCGAAATTCATAAGCACGGCCTAAGAGATATAAATCCCCAAGATCTGAAGATAAAACTTTGTTCTTCTTTTCGCAGATAAGCCTAGCTTGATAGAAAACAGCTTTGCTATTAAACCTACAGCATGGGAAAGAAAAAAAAAAGAACCCTAGGTATTACATCAACGTGTTATGCATCTAATTTTCAAATGATCTCTTTCACGAGGTGCTCACTTAGGTCGGACGAATCGGGGTCGCATTCCGCCGGCTGTCCCTGCTTACTTCAGTTAATACATCTCAGACTCTTAAGCATCTCATTGCATAAGAATATGCAGCTCTATGATGCTGGAGAGTTGACCTATTTTATTTTTCTTGTCGTAGAGCGACCGACGAAATTGCTATAAAATCACGAATCCGCACGCGTGCGTTTCCGCGTGCCTGGGGGAGCAAGGCATCTGTCAAGACATCATCGCCTCGTATTACCTGCGAATGGGGTAATGTACTGTGCAAACGTCGTCTGCAACAGTTGTCCCGTTCACTCAATTGGCAGGCTAGCGGAACAGTAAAGGCCAACTCAGTAAACAAAGGTGATAACCTGGACCTTCCCGCAGTTTGGTGGGTCATCCGCATCTCGAATCTAAATGCGATGCTGACGGAGTGACGGAAGAGATCTTCCAGAGAGGCATAACCAGATCGCGCATTCATCAGAGCTATCCTGTGAAAATGGATTGATATAGGATAGGTAACTTAGTGTCAACCAACGGAGCTCTCCACCGCTCATCTTATTGGGATAGTTGCGAAGAACCTTCCGGGGTTTTTGCCCCCACGTATCAAAGGCTATCCTCACTGTTGAAACCTGCGACTTGCATCTCGAGTTTTGCCACCTTATCGTCGTTTGCATGCTCACAATCCCATTTACGCAAGGATATTGCCATTTTTCCTTGCCATGCCTGCCGAGAACAGGCGCCGGAGGCAGTGTTAGGCAACAGCGGCAGCATGTTGAGGAGAGAGAGACGACTGTGAGGTGAGCATAGGGAGAAGAGATGGGTATAACATTTGGGGTGAATATGTATCTTGACTGTGAAAGAAATAGAAACCGAGGGTTTTCTATAATTATGACAACTTCTGTCATGCGAGTGCTAACATCTTTAACTTTGCCTGTTTTGTATTCTATGCCAAATGCGTTTGCATGAAGATGTATATGATGCGCATTGTCTGCTTTAATCCAATTCGTGTCGGAACTTTAGTCGTGTACGCTCTCACATGTAATACATTTTTGAATTAATCCGCCCATGACAGTAAAAGAAAACCACCTGCAGAAGGGGATTTTGGGCCATACGTACTACATCTCAGTTCGCCATTTGAGTCCTTAATGATCTTCAAGAGAGTGGGAAAGAAAATCAATAATGACCACTCCGTTGGGTTCAACTTTGGGGGAATCTAACTTCATTTCCTCGAGGATAATGACCATTGTTGAGGTCGCGACCCCAAGCGAAGGTCTCTGAGATCAAGCGACCCTAGGTGGCGAGCTGCCGGAGTCGCGTGACCTTAGGCAAAGCGACGCCTACGTCGCCTGACTTCGAGCTTCTGAGATTTGGCCTTTCGACGGCCGAGCTTCCTAGATCAAGCCTTTCGACAACCGATATGATCTTTAAGCAAGGGCCATTAATGTTGCACGACTCCGGCAAGGTAACACTAGAGTCACGCGACCTCAAATGAGCCAACTCTCGACTCTCGCATCGCATGAGCAAGCCACGCAATGGGCCGCCGAGGCTCCGTGACCCCAGGCAACACGGCCCCTCGCCAGCATCTGTCCAGATCCTCCAAGCCACAATGGCGTCCATTCAGCTCCCAGCTCCAGATTTGCGGTGACCAGTTCACGGGCAAGACTCGAATAGTCAAATACAAGTGAAGGCAATTTTGGGAGAAAAAAATTCACTAATCTTAAATTCAGTCTCTCCAAAATGCTAAATGGAACAATGCTGGGCTTTCCGCTTTGTCAATAGTGGCGTTTCTTCAAATAATTTAAAATAAATATACCGAAGGCCTCTATTTTTTCTTAAGAAACTTTGAGCCTTTCAAATTTGTGATGTTATTTTCCCATGTAATCCAAAAGAAATTTACTAAACGCCTTTATTTTTTCCCAAGGGACTATAGAGGCCCACAGACCCTCAGAAATGTTGACCCAAATGGAAATTAGCTATACTATAAAATATACCAAATATTTTTGATATCTGATAATTAGAGGTGAGCAATGATCTAGGGTCAACTCTAGACCGACTCAACCCAATTGATCCTAGTCAAGCTCTTAAGACAATTGAGTTGGTCCTTGATTCTGAAGTTTCTAACCCAGTACTGTGCTGGTTGGTTATTTGTCATAAGATTTTGAGTTGATCTAACATGGATCAAACCAACATATATTATAGATAATATATAAATATGCTATTTTTCTCGCTAAGCCCAGGAGTAGCTTACTTAGAAGCCTATCTTCCTTCTTTTTCTTGCCGAGCCCAAGAGCAAAGATGCAAAGTAGCTATCGACTCTTTTTCCTTCTTTTTCTTGCAGACTTGCAAAGCCCTAATTTGACAAAAGGAAGGAGCTCGTTGTCACTCGCCTCTCCGTCGCCCTCGCTTGCCTCGCCCTCACCCTCGCTGACCGCCTACCTCGCTGCTCGTCGTCAGCCTCACTCACCTTAAAAAATGTAATAAATAATTATAGAAAAATAATTTAGTTGTCCTGGATTGACCCTGGAATCGGACTAAACCAAAAAGATCGGTCTGGTCCTCGGTACATGCTCAACAATGTAGATATTTGGTCCTAAAAATTGAAAACTGATACTGTACGTATTGGTCTTTGAGTTAGGTGCTGGACCAGACCAACTTGATATATACTCATCTCTACTAATAACATTCCCTAACAATTATTTTTAATAACGAATTCTCTCATGTCCTTGGATATGGTTCAACGTATTTGGAAAAGTAGAATGAGGGCCTTCCATGCACGAGATAAAATGACTAACCTGACAACCATAAAATCACGGTAACAATGGTGTATTTGTTTCTTCAGAGTTAAAGACCGACATCACATCTTAGATCCTCTCAAAAGTATACTTTTGATGTTTAGATTTAGATGGTTTTTGAAAAATTGCTATTGCGAAATTAATCTTTTATAAGCATCGACCATTTTAGAATCGATTCATTCTGATTTGGAATCCATAGAAAGCTGAAAGAAGGAAAAGGAAAACCCTAATGCCTCAATTTCCATTGAAGGTATCGATAGGGGTGAGCAAGTTGGACCGACCAAATCAAGAACCATCCGGACAAGCTCGGATTTGCGGGTTTGGTCTGGTTTATGGAGGTGTTAGTTCGGTCCTAATCCCAGTTACGGAGATGTTTGGTTTATGGAGGTGTCGGTCCGATCCCAGTTTGGTCCGATCTTGGTTCCCAAAAGTGAAACCAATATCTAAGCGTTCCAATTCCCAATTTTTAGGAGGGTTGGACCGATTAAATTTTTCTTTATAAAACTTATTTTTAAAGGACGCCTAAACTTCGATCATTACTTTCGTCCCTAGTCATCGATGGCTGAGATCAATTTTGTTCTTCATTCACCATTTATGGATTTTCTTTGTCCAGAGATTAAACTAGTATTGAATTATCACCATTTCACCCAATCTTGTTGGGTTTCCATGACAAAAATTTCTATGATTTTACCACGTATAAGGAAAGCTTAGATATAAAAAAAATGACATCGTGATTAGAACAACTAATTAAGTGACTTAGTCAGTCTTTATGCTAACCGGTTTAGAACTGAGCTTCAATTTTACAAAAACAAAATTCATAAGTATGACTTAAGAGATATTAGAGAATTATCAAATTAATCCTGAACATATGTTTAGATGCCAATTTGAATCCCAAATATTTCAATGTAGTCCCAAACTTTTGCGCACAATTATAGCATAGTCCTCTCGGCTTGTTTCGACTGAAAATCGTTGACGTGATAATCTTTGAAAGATGTGATTTTTGATGAAGTTGTCCACATCGGCGTGCCATGTAGGATGACCAATGAGTGATTACTAGACTTCACATTACCTTTATATAAATCCGAAAAAGGGAACTCCATCTGTCTTTCTGCTTGACAAACCGACAAAAATGTGGCAGATAAACCTAGCATGACAGAGAAAAAAAAACTTTGTTATTAAAACAATTGATACGCACACAAACACCATATAAACCTACAGCATGATGCAAACCCTAATTAGTAGTTATTTGTTCAACAATCTACACAGGTTGGAAGAGCCAAGGGTCACGTTTCGCCAGCTGTGCCTGCTCAATTAAGCCGACAAAACCACCCAATTCCAAGCGTCTTATAACATATTTAGCTCTGTGATATCAGCTGAGCGTGGACCGATTTGCTTTCCTTATTCGTAGGGCGACCGAGGAGATTGCTAAAGAAGATCACGAACTCAGCACGCGTGCTCGTTCCACGCATCTGGGGAACAAAGCATCTGTCGAGACATGTACTGTCTAATGTAACCTGCGAATGGGACCGTACCAAAAGTCAGCTCAGACAGTTGTCTCATTCACTCAACTGGTAGGCTTGGGGAATAGAAAGAGTCGAACTCAGTTAATCCCGGAAACAGTGAGCGACATAAAAGATGATTATCTGGACTGTCCCCTGCATGATGTGTACCAAATTAATTGGGGTGTGACGAGAAAAATGATTCATGAACTTTGATGGAGTCCCCTCATATAATTTGTTCAATTTGATGCCTCAACTTTATTCCAATTTCCTCGTGTTTGGTGGGTCATCCACATCAAATCTACGTGTGACACTTACACATAGATAGAAGAGTTCTTCAAAAGAGTATAAACATATCGCATATTCGAATGATCCTATGGAGATGTACTGTCATGGGAGTTTAGCTCCACGCATGCTTTCGATCGAGTATTTTTGTGGGGATTAGGGTAAAAGAAGCCTCCTGACGCTTGCAACTTCATCTAAGATATCATTTCCTTTTCTAAGACTTACATCTCGCATTCTGAGTGGTGCCACTATCATATCAATTTGGATTCTCACGACCCCAATTATTCATAAGAATTTTGATCTTTTCTTTTCCAACTTGCCATATATTGGAAAAAAAAAAAAGAACCCACAAATCTTGGCAAATGTTTTCTCTCCTTCACCATCTCTCCCTTACGCCATCACTGTCTGGCAGCCGCCGCCAATGCTCGACCTAGCCTGCGACTGACCTCAGACTTGAGGCCGGCAATGGTTGCTGCCTTTGGAATCCAGTCCAGATTATGGTCGGGCAAAAGGTACCGAGGCGGCATTAGGCGACGGTGGCGATGGAATGGGGAGAGAGAAATTCGGTTGTGAGGTGAGCCTACGGGAAAGAGATGGTTGTAGGATTGGAAGGGTAAATGTCCCTTCTGAACTTGGAGGAGATGCAAATTGAAGGTTCTTAAAAAAGAATTAATGATTTTTTATATGTGGATACTAATATCAGGAGGATTTCCGTAATTTTTTTCTATTTTATATTGTATGCTCATTGCATCTGCATGAAGATGGTAAAACGCGGTTCAAATAAATTACGAAAAATCAGTAAGAACAGAAATATCTGCACAACGTGGTTGATTGTGATTGTCTATGTGATCGTCTTTTTCTTGACAACTATTGGAGACAATATAATTTGAGACATCGACTAATCGATTTATGGATCTCTTCAACATCTATAGCAAAAATCCCGAAAGAGATATACATAAATGTACACGTACGTATCCATCCATCAAAGTACTATACTACAACACATGCTTAGTGAGCTTATATTTCCTCACATCCCGAGTTTAAACGTCAAGTTGTGTTTGGAATAGGCTTCGGCCAATTCTTTTGTGCATACGTCACCATATTTTCCCGATGATAGTCTTTTACATACAATGATGAATTCAATTTAATCAACCTCCAAAGCAGATGCAATTGAATCGGACGTCACCGAGATTTCCAGCTCAAGAACTGGAGATCACTCGTTTGAATTCTACCCATTGTGGGTGAACTGTTCTGTGTTGAGGTCACTCACAAAAGCCAAAGTGTCAAAATTAACCAACGATGGAGCTTACAAGGTGGTTTATTGGCTTCCAAGTATTTGGATCTCCACGTTGTCCACCGCGTTCATAAAAATTTATAATTAATAAAAAGGAATTTGTTTTAATCAAGTTATATCTCCAAACATCAGTAATGTATATATCGTCCCAAAGACCTCCTAATTAGTAGGGAATGCTTACTGTTTTGAAATTCAGTAACTAGAGTTATCAATGATTGACCTAATAAGTTGATAAATCAGAGCTTTGGAGATCATTAATTTGTCTTTGGTCGGGATATAATTATGGGTCACACTGCTCACGAATCCTACAACGAAATAATCTTCACAGGAAACATGGAGATGAAAAGGGACTCCAAAACCTAGAAAATCCTCTAATCCAGCATGGTTATATTCATATACAGGGGCAGTTGACTAAAATTTAGCCAAAAGCGTGTTAGGAGCTAAATTAGCTGTCTACGTGTGTATTGATTCCATAATGAAGCATGCTAATAAAGTAATAATTGATAGCATTCCATCGCCTTTCGGAGTCGTTACTTAATAAATAGAGATAATAAAGAAGTTTAATTTAAAGGGTTGTGTCGTCACGTTTGGCGACCGATCTTGAGAAGAGTTTCAGTCTTGATCAGGTGCAAGGATTTATCTGCTCCCCAGGTCAGCACGTTTCGAGGAAAGCGAATGAACCTTCAAGGTCGAGGAGCAAAAACAGCGCGCAGCTTGCTTTCAGGGTGGGTTTTACCTCCTGTGCATTCTGTGCCGCACACGTAGATGTTACGTATAGTTATGCATGCAATTTGTTGATTATAAATCCCGACCATGCTTACGCTGCTGACGATTGCTGAACTGTCTTTTGTGGTAGAGTTTCTTGTCGATTGATTACTTTCCTCAGTCGTTGACTTTCTGGAACCCTCGGTTTGCTGTGTATATAAGGAAGAGCGGGCTTGTTGGATCTCCCACGGGAGTCGAGCCGATCAGAAGTCTGGAGTCTTGGAGCTGTTTGCGGGTGTCTCCGCTCGCCGAACTCCCCACGTCCAGAGGAAAGAAAATGAGGGTGAAAATGGAGGAAGAAGGTGGTGGGGGTGGAAACCCTAGTCACAAGGCACTGAACAAGAAGGTGGTGGCAATGTTGTACAAGGCGTTGGCGGCCGGCGACGGGGACGCGGTCTCAAAGCTGGTGACGTCGAAGGACGGCTTGGAGTGGAGATACCACGGGCCTCCGCAGTGCCAGTACATGATGCGGGCGCTCACCGGTCGCCCCCGGCGGCCCGAGAGAGAGGAGCGGAAGTTCAGGTTCAAGCCCAGGAGGATCACGGCCTTCCGCGACCGCGTCATCGTCGAGGGTTGGGATGGACTGGATGCCTACTGGGTGCACGTTTGGACCCTCGAGATGGACGGGTCCCGCCCCGTCATCGCCGAGTTCCGCGAGTACTTCAACACGTGGCTCACCGTGATTGTTCCCTCCTATGACAAGGAGGTCAGGGTGTGGCGGAGCGAGCCCCGGTTGCACCGTAACCGCTCCTTGCCCGACATCATCCTCTCTATTTGATGTGTGTGTTCCACTTCCTCTTGCATTTGATTCTCTCTCATGTATAGAATAAGTGTCTTACTGTAAGAACAACGCGGCATATAACGCGACGTGGGAAGAAGAACGAAGCGCAGAGACCGCTGTATATAGCAAAGTTACAATCGATCGCTTCTGTGTTCCTAAGTGCAAGGACACACGCACTGGCGTTTCTGTCACTAAGTTTTGTTAGAAAATCAAACCGTAAAGACGCCCGGACGTGCACAGAGAGACTGAACCTTTTGGAATCCTGACGTCTTTACGAAACGGGGAAACGTGAATATGCGCCGTTTCAGTGGCGCTTATTCTTTGCCCTACTTTTCTCCTTTCGCCATATTATCAATTTCCTGTGCAATTCTATCACATGATCATCAAACTAAGTAGATCTTGATTACAATCCAATTTAGTAAGAGTAATTCACACGAATTCTGGATTCCCTCTGTTAATGGTGGTAGCCATTTATCGAATAGGGTTTGACGGATTATCGCATTTCTTCTAGTTTCTTTGCTTTTCTCTGCTTTTGCCTTTCATTTGTGCGCTATCTACATGCGGATAAGCTCACCATGGAAGTTAAATTGTGTCATTCTTTTTTTGCTAAGAGTTACATAGAAGTTGTACATTACAATTTCGTTCATCTCAGACGTAATCGCGTCAGCCACCCAAAATGATTAACTCAAATGGTTTTGACAGGAACAGAGTAGAATCTTAATTATTACAAAGGTAAAAAGAACTAGAATATCATGTACCAGTACACACGACGGGTATCCCTCAAATCACTGTTTCTAGCAGAAAGTGTCGAGCGCTCTATGACGTGCTCATAACCTCACTACGCTAAACAATCATGCTTCCCTGCATGACCCTGTAGTTTCTCGCTATAAGCATATCAAATATGTACATGCACCTTATATCTAGCGTACATAGTCAGGTCATGATAAGAAGCTATGAGGACTGACCTAGCAGGTATAGAACTTGAGATGGGAGGCATTCTTCTCATTCACAAGAGTTATTCGTGAAATCATCCGTGGATACAGTTTTGCTGCCTCTGATCTAAGCTTCCTTTACCATCACCATGTTAAACTGCGCTTTCCTAGAGAAACAAAAGAGAGGTAAATTCGGCACTGGCTTTGTGTCTGGGCACACGTTTCACCTACAACTTTGCATGTTAAACATAGCACAGCTCTACCTAGGAAGATATCTATCCCGCTGCAAAGAGAGAATTTCAATGCTTGCTCAGCCTGTGAATTCCCAATTCAATGACCTCAAGTGGGTATGCACCATAAAGTAGCAGATCATCCCCAATCCACTTGGTGGCACCCATAGATAAATGCCAAATCCATGTCCCATTTCTAATCTCCTCATAGGAAAGTAGATTGGCATAGAGGGCAATTTGACTTTTGTGAAGTATTGAACCACTTGAAAATGCATTTACTGTGGAATTTATGTTTGCAGACTTTGCAAGCCTTGCTTGGAAGGCTGTGGTTCTCTGTGTGGATAATGCTGTAGCAGATAGGGCATTCTTCAACACCTTCAAATTTCTTGTCGATATTCCGTTTCCATATTCGAATAGCTTCAGCTAAAGCTCCATTCTGCACGACACAATGACATAGTATAAGTTTCAATATATCCTTCCTGTCAGCTTATATTATTAGCCACACGTTTCACCCAAATTGGGAGAATGTGGAGGAAAAGATGGTACGAGAACTTTAAAATACTAAATATTACTACTGCTGAATCATCATCCCAAGGCGCACATCTGCACAAATTATCTGTAAATGAAAAGGATTGGAGGGAGTTCATTTTGACCTCCTAAAATATAGCAGCCCGAACTCATGAATCACGCATAAGTATCCCGCTTAAGAATTCCGACCCTCAGCTTCCATAAAGCTATAAAAATGTACAATGAACTAAAAGCTCATTTAAAGCATTTACCTGGTTACGTACAAATGACATCATGGACAGTAACCACTTCCTCTGCTTATCTTCACTAATACCCTTACTCCTTGGACAGTCGACATCAACTTGCTGTAATGGGTATGATGCAGGAAGACGAATGACTAGGTCAAAGCCAGTCTCTTCCTTTGTATAGGTAGCAACAACCTCATTTGCTGCTTTGCTTACACGGATTGAAAAATTTTCATCTATAAAGTCGGCCTTCTTGATCTGCAGCAAAAATTGATGCATGAGACAATTTCAACAGGAAGAAGTCATATCATCAAGCCAATCATACATTAAGGAAAGTTTGCTGTAATGAAAACTCTCTTGCACATGAAACTGCATGGCCACTTATAAGTGTGACATTTTCATCCAAAACCTAACGAATTTCACATGTCAAGTCCCTTCAACAGAAAATACCTGACATTTTCTTAATCAAATTTCACACACCTGGGATAACTCATTTGAGATTAAGGGAGGGCTGCACCATGTTTTTGTGAAATATTCTATTGTTGACCGGTCACGCAGATATCCAAACCACTCTCGCACATAGGCAGGAAGAAGACGAAGTATCATGCCGAAAATTGCTCCAGCAAGTGACGCCATTGTGAGTGGCTCAATAGGCCAAAGAGATTCCACTGAAGACAACAAACGACCTCTAGTGATGGCCTCTTTTGCAGCCTCATATACCACAGCAGGGAACTCTGTGTCTTTCTTTTTCTGATTAGATGGCACTGCCACATCCAATATGTGCTGGAATAGGCAGTCAATAATAACTGGATCAACAGAATTATGTATATGCTGAACCAATCTCTCTCTTGCAGATGAAGATGGCAGAGACCATATATGTGATAGCAACAAGGACCAAGCAAGAAGTATGTGGACCTGCAAAAAAAAACATCAAATGAAATGGTAATCAGTCTGTTCAAACATGGAAGAGCCTAGACTATGAGGTGGCTGACTTTAACACTAGATGATATCAACAGGAATGAAATATGATGCTCATCAACCAAACATCAATACCCGTTCTTCTGCCAGCAAATCCATCTCAAACATCTGACGGGATTTCTCAATCATGGAAGATATTTCCTCCCTCATATGGACATTTTGCTCCGATAGAGAATCAAAGTTGCTGGACTCCTGCTCGCCATCCAGTGTAGGCATAGTTTCTTCTCCAATAGCCAATTGAGAAACAGGTTCACTGGAAAGCATTCTGTAAGCAGCAAACTGCAACGATGGTGCTGGCTTGGGAGAGAATAGAATGGCATAAAGTGCACTTATAGATCCTTTGCTCAGACCCCAAAAATCTACCGACCTCACTGCTCTTTCTCTAGCAAGGAGAGAAGATTCATTAACTCCATGCACTACCGACTCCCAAAAGTAAAGATTATCAAGCAGTGACGATGCCACGACAGAAGCAGCCTCATGAGAGTGTGAACTTGCAATGGCCTCAGCAAGACCAGCACATAAAAAGATCCTAAGTATACTCCCGGTTATTCTATCTTTTATGGATTCCCATTTCTCAATTCTTGATGGATCTTGATCATCTGCAACTTTTGCTAGTTGGAAATGGGAGAAAGAAGAATATGCTAGAAGTGCAGATTTGGCTGTGTCTAGCCGATTGTGGTCCTTAATTAAAACAATTTGCTCTAGCTTCTTAATGATGCTAAAATCCAACTTATCAGAACAAGAGTCATCAGTTATCAGATCATTTACATTCTCTACAACATCCTCCATCATTACAACTGCTGATTGAATCCAAAACCTCGTCATGGACAATACAAAGTCCCAATCTTCTTCATTGAAGTCATTGGCACAATAACCAACAGAGAAGACTATTAGCTTTGACAGCAACATCTGCAGATGATTCGAAGCATTTGACAAGTCAATACTGACCCTCTGCTTCCGAAAGAAATCAAGCAAGAGTGTTTTCTCCCTGGGGCTGATCTTCCTTTCTGGTTTTGGCACATTTGATCCATCTGTTGCACCTATTGGATAACAAGATACAACCAACTGGAACCACTCTTCCATGTCTGCATCATTAACCAAAAAAAAAAAAAACGCTCATTCAATATGAATCAGCAGCACTCGCACCTCCAGGGTCCTTCAGTGTACCCAAGAAGAAAATGAGAATAATTGCTAAATGACAGTATGACACCAAATTCATATTTTTGAGCACATCATTTTATAAATTTCGTCTAAAGAACTAGAAAATTAGATTAATTGCCATACAAAATTAGACAGGACTAGATGAGAGATATTGCATTGTTCTTATTTACCAAATCACTAGAAACATATATCTGATTCAGATAGAAGAAGTGACATTCAGCACGTCAAAAATATCATTAGATAAATGAATACCACAAAAGACAATTTGTCACAAATTTAGAAAAATAATTACTTACCATTTTCCGGTTGCCATGTTACCAGAGGTGGGAATGACAATATTCTCTGTAACCAGCCCATAATTGTTTCCTGCACCTCGTCATCCTCTATAGCTAGTGACTCCGAATCGGTGAAATTTTTATGCCTCCAACATAATGGTTGTATAAGAATTCTTATTATTGAAGGAAGAATCTGAAGACAGTTTATGCTGACAGTATCACCAATCAGAAGCTTATTGATAAGCAATTGAAATAAGGCCCTTGCTTTGTCAAACTTCCACACATCGTCATTGAAAAGCGTCATGACCAAAGACAAAAGGGCCCTTGTGAAGGGCTCCTTGATGTTTTTCACTTCATCAGCAGTGCCATAAAAATTGGGAAAGCTCTGTGCTCTACTTCCTCCTTGACCCAGTGCACCATCTAGTAAAATGTCAAAAATAGAATCTAGCAAACCTTCCTTAGGAGGCTGTACTTCACTTTTAGCATATGCACTCAACAGTGGTAAGAATGTAGCAATGGAACTGCCTCCAGGCCATTCCCAGGTGCATAACATTTCAGCAGCAAGCCACGCTCGATGGGTAACCACTTCCACTGTTTCTTCAGGTGGCGAGGATACATGTGAAATGTCGCAACAAAATACTCTATCAACACCTCTTTTTGAGATAAGCTTGTCAACCAGAGAAGCAAACTTGTAACCTACAGAAATCTGCAAAGTATGCAACACATACTCTACTTCAATATCAGTCAACCACAAGCTGAATGAAACTTCCCTTGTCAGAAAAGTAGGAAATCCATATATATGCAATATAGATGATAAAGAGACTTTCAATGAAACAATGGTCAAACAGACAGATAAGAAGGTAATAGTAAAGTTGGCTATGATGGAAGGGAGGATGTGCAAATCAAAGCGGTTCAAGAGCAGCAAGGATTACAAAATTTATATAACAACTAGCTCAGGGGATAAGGACGTCAATATCTTACTTACATTGCTACCAGTCAATATATTTTCACCATATTGGGAGTCGAAGTCAACTGAGACCCACACAGGCCATTGATCACTCTTCTTAAGGAGCTGCTCAAGCAGAATTTGCTCTTCATACTGTCCCAGACAGAAAAAATCGATAACTTCAAGTATCCACTCACAGCACAATGATGTGACCTTACTAGCATCAACATCATGTTCTTCTAAGATGGCAAACTTGATAGATTGGACCAAGACTGTACCTGATTTCCCCCAACAGTGAATGCCAAAATCTTGACAAAAATGATTATTTATTTTGCAAAGAAAAGAATGCAAAGATTTTCCAACTTCAACTCTGGCCTTCAAATTCAATGATTTGTCATCAGGCCCATCACGAAATGATTCCCCCATGCAGCTTTCCCAGTGAAGAATAAAAACTGCTGCTAAAATATTTGAAGCTAGTTCATCCTCATTGAGTGTCATTAAGCAATAAAAGCTTCCCAAAAGAACCTCAACCACTGATTTGATCATGTCAATCTCGTCGCTATGGCTTAACCCATCTATCATGAGATCTCCTGTTTCTGAAGCCAATGTTGAGCATGCCTCTCTCACCCACTTAAAAGAGGACCCAAGGATAAAACAAACCAACTTCTCTAGAAGCGCCTTGAATACCAGGACACATGAATCCCTTGATAGAAGAGAGATCTGATCATCCTTTGAGGAGCCACCAAGAGCAAAGCTGCATAGAGGACAGTAAATCACAAGGAGATGAAGGAACATTCAAGCAAAACCCTTGGCAACACAGAGCCAACTGTACAGTAGAAGAAAAGCCTAATTTTCTTCAGCATTCATGAAAATTAGGGTTCCTCATAAACATGTATTGCGAATTTGGCCATTTTAGGAAATACAGAACCAAGTTCCATTTGATGGAGTGTGAGGGATATCCTTTGAAATAAACAAGCATGTTCCCAAAAAATGATAACGTAAGATAGAGCAAGTAATTACAACTTAGTCGGACCATGACGTAACATGCATGCACTGAGGCCAACCACGCAAAATGCATCACTTCACAAGGTCTTTAGCACAAAACAGAAGCTATGGTAGTAGAAATTGACCCAGGGTTCTGTCACAGCCAAGACTTGGTTAAAAAAAGACCATAAAACTGCACATGTAGCAATGCGTTTTTACCCAATAAAAATTCCAAATCAGAAGATAATGGATTATCAGGTTAAGACAAAGAAAGGTAAAAAACCATTTAGAAAGAAAATGACTAATAAACATGATACAAGAAGAAGATCAGTGATCATTCTTATTTTCTTCTTTATTTGGCCAGCAGATCCATTGAACATGCATAACATGGGATAACATATCAAGGAACAAGATAATACAAAGAATTGGTAGAATGCTCCAGCATTCTGCTCTATAAACATACCGCAAAATATCGGCTTCTTGAATCCTATTGGGAGGATGGGAACTAGCTACAGCAACAGCCAATGAATCTAAAAGCTCATGATGCCAACGCTCTATGTAGGAATTCATATGCAGTTCGGATTCTGCTAACTGCCTATCAGTTATTTTGTCTCTTACTTTCTGCAAAAGCGTGCATAGCATAGCTGCCTGTTCAGGGCCATCACTTCGATGTTTAATTGTGTGAGACAAAACAAGGCTCCATTGCTCAGATAAGCATTCGTCGTCAAGCAATGCAAGCAACAAATCCAGACGGGCGGCACCACAGCTGCCACTTTCTCCCAAGCACCAAGGAACAAATCTTTTCTCGAATATATGCATGAAATGATCCAACTCCAATCTCCTGCTCTGCTCTTCAAACGGATGAAGAGAAGAACTCTCTTTATCTGGGACTAGAAGGACCTTAACCATCTTGTTTGGTCCAAAAATTGAAATTGCAGCTGACAGGAATCTAATTCCATCTGGCGAGTCCTGGTTCAAGAAAAGTAGACAGTTGAAGCACAACATTGGAACTATGACAAAAAAAACAAAAAAAAAAAAACCTCATTGGATTGCCCACAACTGACCAATAACATTTACTCCGTTCTAAAACAGGAGAAAAGTTACCACAAATCATTTAACTTTTTCCATTCGAAAAGAAAACATATAAATCATTGACAGTACTCATTATGGTATCTTAACTTTTTCCTTTTAAGGAGAAAACATATAAATCATTGACAGTATTCAAACAATGAGTACAGATTTAACAGGGCTATCACAAATTTCAAGGAAATATTTGTTTCATGACAAACGCTAGGTGTCGGAATGAGTTCAACAACCTAGTTCCTCCAACTCACCACAGTAAATGGCATTTTAATATGACAATATGACAAAGCTGCTCATAAAGTGAGCTAAAAATCAACTCAAGAGAAGCAAAACAGAAAATAAATTTGTTGATGTAATATCTAGAGAGAAATCAAAACACTTGTCACTAATAGCTGAAGGAAAATCACAAAACCAACAAAGCAAAGATGTCTAGAAATTTTAGCCCACTTAATGAAACAAGAACAGCTGAAAAAGGATACAAAAAATTGAATCTTAATGTCAGATTCCTTTATAGCGAGAATCATTGATTCTTTTATCAAAGGAGGATGCAGATTTCCAAGACGACAATTTAAAGCACGGGAGAAGTCCCTAAAGTGAAAGATACTAAGTTAAAGAATATGGACTCTTAAAGACATATGAAGCACCATGTCTGATGAGCTAGTGCATGACTGCTGCTGAAGAAAAGTAAGTCAGAATTAAGCAACCGTAAGAATACAAGAGAACTTCATTGGAATTCATTAGTTAAGTAACTTACAAGTGATTCTATTGACTGAAATGATTCGGCTAACGTTGGTCCCACTATGTAATCCAGGGGCCAGTATTCCCTTTTTTTTACAGCATGTTGCTCCATTAGCAAGAGAAACTGAATCAATCGCTCTACACTTTCCGCCTGTCCTCCACTTTCATAATGCTGACATATGCCCCTAAAGCTCTCACGAAACGCCGCAGAGAAAGCAGAAAGCAGATCATGTTCTATCTGAAAGATGCCTGAAAGAATTTCTACAATGCATTTTCCTAAGTCCTGGGGGTAGGACACAGGATATCTAAGAGATGGTTTTTCCATACTCTTCTTTCGAACATTAGGACCTTGGTCTTCAGGTGATTCAGTAGATATCCCTGTGAGGATTCCACTCTGAACCTTTGGACTGAAAACAAGCAGAAAGTCTTCCCACAAGAGTCTTACGATAATATTCTCAACAAGAGTGCTTCGACAGCAATTAACAGTGCTCACTTCATCAAAGTACCTGGCATTGTTGAGAAGACAAACTGTTACTATTACATAAAAGAAATTAAATATGGTATGCTGTCAGTCATAATTTCTAATATCCTACCCGAAAGATGATCAGCATACCAAACTTGCAAGACAAAAACTAAAACACCCCACCTGGATACATTCTGTAATGCCCAAAGGAAGCATTCTTTAAATGCATGAAAGAATGCAGTTCGATCTTTGATAGAGGAAACAGAAGGTTTTCTTCCGGCCCAAAGGTTGTGGAACAAGTCAGGGAAAAATTGTTCACCCCGAAGTACATTATGAGGCACAGTCTCTAGGAAGACTAGCAAAGCAGGATAAGAGATCTGCTGCGATCCAAAACATCCACTCCGGAGGAAATGCCAAAGCCTATTTAGTACAATCTTCTGAGCATTCAAAAAAGTCCAACACTCTGGGAATCTTTTTGAAAAGAGCAACACCACATCCCACATCAGCGCATGACAGGAAGGATCTTTTTCCTGGAAGGCACCCAATATTGAGGCCGCTAGAGTTTTCAAATTTCCTTCGTTGAAAACATGAGGGACATTTTTCATGAAACTCCTCAATACTGCATACGTAGCGGATCGAATGGCAGCGCTATCAGACTTCAGGAAGTCTAGAAAACATTTGTGATAGGAAAACAACTTCTCTGCATAAAACATAGCAGTAGACCTGGCTTTTTGACCATGCTTTGGTTCAGAGGTTATATTCTCAAAACCAGGTCTTTCAGATTGCAATGAAATGAAAACATCAAGAAGTGTCGCCAGTGCCAGCAAGGATGACGAAATCGCCTGCAACAAAAGGATTAGGAGAAAATCAAATCACAATTGTGGAGACAAGGACATCAACACATTACTATCGCAGGCCAAAAATCTCGCTTCAGCAGAACTTCATAAAAAAAAAAATCAAAGACGGTACGGCCAGCAGTAAATGTACCACTATTAATTAACAAGATTGCAAAGGGAGTAACACAGGATAAGGAACAATGATAAAATATCTAGTTTCAGTCAAAACCCCCACCGAGAAAACCATGAATAAATATTACAATTAGCAAGTGCAGAACGGCAGTATGAAGCACTTCTTTTACTTTCCCTGGATAGCTCCAAGATTCTAGGTTCTTCATTCAAAAGGAGCCAAAACATTTCTTGGTATCTGAAAGTTACAGAATTGCTTTATCTCAGGAACCGAGACTGTTAGGCCTTAACAGCTAGTTCCAGAGCATTCATATTGTTCATGAGATGACCACTAACTTAGTGAATGGAAAAGCATTAGAAAATCGGAAAACTAGTGTAAAGGGTCATCAATTTGGTACCTGTTGATGCATCTGTTCTATTTCATCCAAAGCAGCTGCCTTATCAAACAAGTCTTGTGCAGTGAGCTTTAGATTTTCTTCCAGATACATGCACATCTCAGTTGCACATAAAGCTAAAGCATCTAATCTCTTTTCCTTGGAAGGAAAGGCTGCCTGTTATTCACAGAAAGCAGATGTTTAACATCCAATATAACAGTGAACACAAGAATGCTTACTAATTTTTCCAATACTTGGTCAAATATTTTTAAGTCAAAAGATCTGCAACCAAAAGTACAAATCACAGAAATCAGAAACAAAAATGAAGTCCTTCCAAACATTAGTAGCATCATAGAAAACCCCAAAATGTACGTTGATATTTATCCTCAGCAGGTTTATTCAAGTCCTTGCAGGCTTGCACGTCAAAAATTCATCCCCAAAGATGGATCAATGGAAGAACTCCCCAAAATAAGCAATCTCGACTTTATCGACACCAATGGTGAAGAAATGTTTCCACCAAGTGTAATAACCCCCCAGTGTTTGCAACAGAAATTCATGTTTCATTCCATGTAAACAAAAAATGGAAATGGATGACACTTAAGTCCACACTGGGATGAAACCCATGAAATAACAATGCACACCACACACCGTCCTAAAAATCCAGCCAGAGGAGCTTTCTGTTATTACCAACAAACTCATACTATAAGGGTTTTTCAAATGAAATATCAACATGCAAAAGATTTATTGCAGTAGCTTAAGCATTCAGGAGGAATTATCTCGATATACTACATTAGATGAAATCATCTAGTAAAGTCTGGATGCATGGAAGCAGCATTGACATGCTAAAAGTTCACATCATTTTCTTGATGTCTTCGATTAGAACACACTTGTTCCATATAAAGTGATTAGGTGATATTCATCATCCTTCAGAACTTCAGCTGGTTCTGTGAACTTCTTCCGCCTGCATAGTTTGAAATCCTCAACATTGATAAAGATTACAATTTGAAAGTACATACTAGAGTTAGCTCAATTTTCTTTTTTTCATGACCAGAACGCTAAAATGATTTTATCGAAATTTAATTTTCTGACAGTACTTTCAAGGTAATGCCACAAACTCACCACATGATGTTCATAACTTAATCTATCCTGCATGTTCTGGGCCAAGAATAATACGACAACAAAATTATTGGTTAAAAGACTGCGCATACCAATTCCACGCAGGATACTAATGCTTAGCTGTTTACCATCATTGTTCAACATTAGATATCATTGATGGCACCTTTGAAGAAGCCTGCTTGGAACTTCGACAATTCAACTGACGCATCCAGATTTATTAGCAGCTGATCTGAGATATTTTTGCATTGTTTATATCCAAGAACCTTTGGTGTACAGCATCCCATTGAGTACTGTTCATGACAAATCTCTAAACTTTGCTAACAAATCAACCCCATCAATATACTCGAGGCTTGCTATAGAGTATAATATAATATTATACATTCTTTCGCTATTTTAGGTTTTCAAATTCGTAAAAAGTAAGTTGGGCCAGTGGTGGTTTATTTGACAAATTGTTGTCATTATAGCACCTTACTAGTGACAGTAATTTCAAAGCAAAAATAACTGATAATTCTTCCTTTACAAACTTACCCAGTTAAGGACCCAGCTGAATGCTTCAATATTTAGTGGAAATCAGGGACTGAAGTCAAAAACCCACCAAAGCTTATCTCTTGCATACTGCTTTCTAGACAAGCGGCGTATCCTGCCCTTATCCCCATTCGATGACACAAAGAGTACCCGCTCTAGGTGAACATTGTGTGGGGTGCAAAACCCCAGACTCATACAAAGTCTTGTAAATGTAACCATTGATGCATTCGTGCTGGGTAGAAAATGCAAAGACCTCCATCCAGTGGAATTCAAAAGGCACGTAACCAATATAAGAAAACAACGCACCTGAAATGACAGCTTAGAAGATTGGGAAACCTCGAAAACTGGATCAAATTGAGAGAACCACCAAGGTCCCATCAGAGACTTCAAGTGCAGAGCCAAATCTCGCCTGAAGATATGAACAAATTATTAAGAATGCTTTCAGCACATCCCACAAAAGCAAGGCAAGCACATGTACGAAATTTTGTGGAATCAATCTTAAATTATCACCGGTCAAGAACTAGAGAACAAATCCACAAAAGATAATTTTGAAAGATTATAATTCTACAGCAAAAGAATGAAGAAATAGTTAGGTTAAGTAATGGATTCTTTCCCCTATTCCTCCATATATCAAGGAAGACCTACAGCAAATCCAAAACAACATGCATCTCATGAATCCTTCCTTAAAATGGTTGCTAACCAATTAGAGTCACATTACCAAGATGCATAAGAAGCTCGCTTAATCAAACAGACCCTCTCTAGTTCCAACATTTGCACTGTTCTCCCCCATAAAGACAGGCAATTATCTTATTTTCTTAATATATTATTGGTTTAGGAGACATAAGAGGATACAAGATAAATTACTTATTTTAATAAAAGATTGACAAAAGATTTAAAAGCAATCAGAACTTCCCCGTGTTATTTGTGGTCGAGAAAAGTTAATATAAATACCAGACATTCACTGAGCAATTCTCCAAATCATTTTGAAGTAGTACACATCGAGTTTTTAATTCAATATGATGTCACTTGATCTAGGGGATATTCTATAGGTCTACAATAAGGAGGATTTTACTCCATACACTTAATATTCCTCATTCAAACGATAACATGCAAGTTCCATGAGCAAATCAAGCAGGAAAATGTTGCTGATTGTCTGTCATAAAAGAACAGATAGGAGTAGGAGCAAATATATCTAAGAGAATAGAAGCTCTTCCCTAATCATCATCCAAGGTGATTCCAGCATAAGAAATGGTAATATAAAGGTGCTAGATGATAAAAATCTACAACTTTGTGAATGTGACTTGGGTGCATATAGCTACCAATGCAGTAGGGAAGAACATTCTCATTTCAATTTTAGGGTGTTGCAACTCCACACCCGATTACGACAGAGTATAATGATATCCGCCAACAATGGTTAACAGAAATCATTCTTAATGCACAACTGACAGAAACAGGTGTGTTTTCTCCCTTTTTTGGCCGGTTGATATTCTGCAAGCAGATCATAGTCATTGCAAAGCTTTAGCTGTAACGATAGGGGTGTCTACAGTCCAGTCCAGTTTGGTTTCACGCTAAAACTGCATTAGAAATAAAATTCAAATTTTGTATAGGAATTATTTCTTCAACTCAGCACCAAAAGATTGGATAAAGTCACCTGATCGTGGTATCTAAGCACGAATGCGCATGATTCAAAGAGTCACTAAAAGCAAAACCTAGTAAGAATATCCAACTGAATTATGAAATCGAATTGAACTAGAATGGTATTCAATGGCTAAACCTAACCTTATCCTCACTGAGTTCTTCTCAACACTTAAGGTTAAAAATTTATAGACTTTCACAAAACCAACTTGCAATTTTGGAGAGAAACATTTGAAGGTAATTCTAGCGGAGCTTGGATCTGGACAACTGGAAGTTGAACAAAGATTTCTAATTGGTAATCTGTTCCTGATGATACTTAAAACTAAACCAAGCTCGCAGATTTTTATTTTGCTGTCAAGGGGTCAGATTAGGTCTATGCAAGTTTGGGGGAAGATGCATCTAATCACAAGAGAAGAATTCGAATGAGGTTGAGACATACAGAAGTCATGATGATTTCTTCAGCAATGAACTCATAAAGGAGAGTTCATTTTGCTTTGAAGAGACATAAATGAGGGTGATAAGGAAAACGCATTCAGTGTCATCTTCACTCAGACTCATAAATAGTAATGGAAATAACTATAAAACTACTATCAGCGGTTTGTTTAGTTCATATCAGGTTTGAGGATTTCATACTTTTTGACCAGACAACCAAACTGTTCCAAAAGAAAAAGAATATCAAGTAGGCTCAAATATCGAATAGTATTACACAATCACTGAAAATTTCCTGTTCCGGTTCACTGGATATTTTGCACACCTCTCATAATAAGCAACCATAAGGCACTTGCTCATTCACTCTCAACAGCTTAATAAAGATAAAGCTACACATCCATATGAAATATAGAAACCAAAAACAGCGCCCCAAAAGAAAAATGCAAGATTACATGCCAAAAGTTGTCTACTGAAGATATACGAGTTATAGGAAGCAAATTGCTCAAGAAAATTAGAATGGAAAACTGGTTCAGTGAGCAGAAAATCCCACTTAGTCTGCATAAAAGGTGAGCAAACTTACCCGATAGAGATGACAAAAACAGACATTGCTTCATGCGTGGCGCGCCGAACTTCTCTATTGTAATCCAGCACCAACCTCTTGTACTCAAATGCCTAGAAAAGAGAGAGAACCATAACAATGAACTATGAAGTTGGTCAGAAGACTTCAATGTGGTAAACAACAAAAATCATCATCTTAACATTTAATGACCAGAAGAAGAATATATCTTTAAACATCATAATTACCAACACCAACACCTGGCTGAAACATTTACTTGAACCTCAGCCTTCTCCTCAATCAAAGAAAGGAGAAAACACGAAGAACCATAGATAAAAAGGTAACATAAATTGTCCTCTAAAGCTGCATAACATCAGTCTAAATTAATCTTTCTGCCTAATATGTAAGGATGTGTTTGATGACCACATTAAGTGTTGAAAATTAAACTTTTCAGCAAATGATGATCTCCAAATACACATAGCTTAATTGATTTTTCAGTCAAAAATCGCTTAAAGCCTAAGCAAGCGTTTACTTAGCCAAGCAAAGTAACAAACTATCCAATGGATATTAAAATCTTGCATGTTATATTGGCAAAAACCTTTTGCCATGTTTGGTATGAAACTAATCAAATTTATTATGTAATCTTCATCTATCATTAAACTAACTTATTATTTTCATCAATACTTAAAGACTTCAGCACTCAATGCACAATACCTAATATTTAGCACATATTTTTCAGTTTTATCACATGAACTCAAAGTTTAGGCAAAACCCGATCATAATGCTCGTAAAAAGCTGTAGTACTGAATGACTACCCATTATTTCAGCTTTAATTGCTGACAGGAGATATGAGCAATAAGCAATTTATCACAACTGAAAAAATGAACGTGCAAAGAAGTTTGTGGAAATTGAATCTTCGAATATCTGGCAGAAAGACCATTTAGTATCTATAATGCAAACTGTCCAGCTGAGATAAGTGAAACAGGGAGAGATGTGTGTCACAGTAATCTTCTAAAATGCCAGAGACTAAATTTTCCCTCGAGCCACATCAAGAAATATCAAATTCTGAGAATATAGATAGAAGAGAAGGATCCGATATTCCTTCCTTTTGACATTGTCCTCCTAATTTTCTTCTCATGAGTTAGAATATAGCATTCTAATGCCAACGATAAATAGTTCCATAATGCCATTAACCTCCATCAACATGCAGCTTTCTCTCCTTTCTATTTCTTTCAAATTCTAGTAAACACTAGAACCATGACCACTGGCTTGATTTTATGTTGTAGCATTTGCAAGCGCTTTTGATAGAAAGAGAAAGCAGAAAATGTAGACAAAGTCGAAAAGGATGTGCTACAAGGACATGTAAATGGACCTTACCCATTGTGGCATTACTGGTATTATATCCTCCTTTGGCTTCTCCTTCAGCAGGACAGATAAAGATCCCAGTGCTTTAAGCTGTTGAACAAAATACAAAGAGTAAGAGTTAGCATCATACTATAACAGATTATCTTCTCTAAGAACTGCTATAGGGCTGTCAATCACCACTCAAACTCATAGAAGCACCAAAAGAATCCGTGGATCATAAATAGAATTGCATAGACACCACCAAGCACGGAGCACCATTTACAACCAATTTATAAACAGGGCCATGCTGCCCTGGACTTGAGCTTCTTATGTATGAAAATTCAAATCTCTAACCCTACAACATCATGGAGAAGATAGAGCAACTGAATCCTTCTCATTCAGAATCTAAGATTAACTGGAAATTTCTAAACAAATAAACAATGTGCAATGGATAAACATAAGAATGGCGGCAGCATGTTCAGACCAACATTTTAGTGCCACATTAACACACATTGAATGTCATGCAACACTAACCTAAGTGCACCAAATAATCACTCGAGCAGTACAAGATTGTGTTTAAATTAAACTAAACACAAACAAAATGGTAGACAACCAGCATATCCTACCCCACTTCAACCCATCATATACTCTAATGCACTCACTCTGCACTAAATATCCTCACAAGATCCTAGCAGGTCAGCTTCACGGCCTAAACATGCGTCTCTCCTCAGAGCAGCTCAAAGCTCCAAGCACCGCTATGAATTTGGGTGGGACGAAAAATGTTCCATGAAGAAGATTGACAACAAACCAGCAGCTAGAAGGGGGGCATCTCTAAATAAGTAGGTCCCCATGACCTGGCTATAACCTGTCCTTCCTTAAATTGGTGTAGAAAGGCCTGTAACTAACTAATGCATCCTCAGATAGCACAACACTGCCACCATTCAATTGACTATATCAAGAATGCACATACAACGGAGGGGTCCGGTATTACAGAATCCTATATATGGTAAAAGCTGTCATAGCTTATTATAATTCTAAGGACCCAATCCAACCAAAAAAAAAACTCGCTGTAAATACAAAGAAATTACTTCACAAATTTATAAGCATCCTTTTTAGCAAAAAATTTCATGCCACCAATTTTCCTAAAGCCATTGAAAAGCCGCTCCTTCCGAGTGAGGCTGTGACATTCTTAAGTTTTAAAATGAAGGTGAAATTACAATAATAGAATGCAGAAGAAGAGAATGCGGATAGTTGTAATGTGTCAATTAGAGAAAACTAAGCAGTCATTCTTCCTCTTTCATCAGTAGTGCGAAGGACAATCATGTGAAAGAACTAGCTCACCAACAAATCTGAACCCAATTCTCGTCACTAAAAATAATTTGCATGGAGTCACCAACTAAATACAGTTGAGACCACCAGAATGGGCTAGGGTTTTTGCACTCAAATCTTAAAAGAGATCATTAGAACCCAAAAGCTGTAAGTTACCAACTAAATCTCAAAAATTGTCAACCATACTATAAGTATACCATATATATGAAAAAAAGAAGAAGATAAAAAGGTTGTTTAATTCTCATCTTAAAGCAATACAGATTGCAGTAAGACTAAAAGTTTGGCGACAGCAGCATGTTCAAAGTAGAGCACCTTGGTGGTGGGATCCTTTCTGCCAAGCCTCTTCAAGTGCTGCCCCAATACACCATCAATGCCCTGCATGTAGCTCACCACATTACCATAAGGACAGTGCCCACACGCTAACTCGCCACACCAGTCCAACGCTCTATGAGGTCGCAACAAGCATCACATCCACTTGGCAAAATGATGCGACCCTTTACTCTACCATACAACAATGAAAACAACCAAAGTCTCCCTATTTTACTCGCCTTCATATTAAGCTGCATCGTAGAGAAGACGAATTTACTTAAAGGGCGAAAACAGAGTAATACGTACACAAGCAGCATCCTCGACCCCGCTGCCGCCACCGAGAAGCGAAGGATCAAACCGGGAGCTTCCAAGATATCCACCAAAACCCGCGGTCGCCGTCGACCCAGCCGGCAAAAGCGAAGCTGCGAGGCTGTCGGAAAGCGAAACGATTCGGAACGAGGCGGGAAAAATATAATAAAAGAAAAGGCAGCGACGACATCGAACTCAATTGAAAAACCACGGGTAACCGACGCGACGAATTTAGCACGGTGGGTCTCTCGCCGACTACCTGCTGCTCGAAGGACGCGCCTTGGCTCGAGCTGCTTCTCCCTTTTGCCTCCCCATCTCCGCGCCGCCTCCCCGGATGCTGCTTGTGATGATCGAGTGTGCGCAGGTCGAGCTCGAGCGGATCGAATTCAGCTGGCGCGCAGCTTCAGCGCCTCACTCTCTCGCCTCCAGCGGCGGGCGATCGATCGATCGATCGCGTTGCGGCCTTCCGTCTCTCTCTGCGCCGACCGGACAAAGTCTCATTGTCCACCGGCAGTCGTCTGAACTCGTATTATAAACCTTCCCTCTCTCCCCTATAAATCGAGTCGGCACTTCGCTCGCGTTGAGCAATCCAAGCTGGATCATCTTCATTCTTTTTTTTTCTTTGGGCTGTGCATGCAAATAGTCCCTGAATTTCGAATTAATGTGAATTTCTAATTTTCTATCAATAAATTTTTTACATATATTTAAAGCAATATCTAAATTATATGAAAGCATGTAATAGTATGTTTTTATTAATTTAAATTTCAAGATCATATTGTATATTTATATTTTCATAAAGTACGAAAATTAATTGAAAAAATATATAAAAAATTAAGAATTATGTTGAACAAATTAAAAGTCACATACCACGCTACATTATTTTATATGCGTCATTTTTCTTCTTTTTCCTTTATCTTTTCTGAAATGCGAAAATAACATTTTGCACCCCATATTTTTACGTTCGTTAGAGTTTGTCTACCAATATCTTAATTTTGGCATAAAGCCCCAAAATGTTTTAAAGTAGATTTTAATACGCCTAGCCATGACTCCAGCCATATTGTCACCTTGAAACCAATCACTAAATGTCATGTGATCCAGTGGCAGTGTGAACCTGAGGGCAAAATTGTCCTTCTAGGTCGAGAATTACTGGTTACTCCCTGAAATTTGAAAAGTTTTGCATTGTGCCCCCTGATCTCTCGAAAAAAAAAACTAAAATAGGGAGATGGACTAAATGATAGTTATTCTCTTTAATTTGCAATTACTACAGAAAGAAGATGGCAGCGAATTTTAAAAGATCAACGGTTCATTACAATTTTTCGAAACATCACAACGTGAGTGGCCCCAGCACTCTTCAATGCCCATCCATTAACTCAGAAACCCTAGACTCACCTCATATACCATAACAAATGCAACATCTAATGTGTTGAACCCAATCCACATCGTAGGATTATGCAACCAGTGGAGACCGTCTCGAGCACACAAATTAATGCGATAGCACATCCTTCGCGAGTGGAAAAGTTCCCATTGCATATAAGATTTAGGTAGATTCACACAAAAGTTCAAGTTGATACTAACTAGAGTAACGCTGAAGATTTTATTAAAAATACCAAAACTCACTAACAACTCTCGTTACTTCAACGATCATATCGTGAAAATCACACAAGAATATCATCTTTTTAAATGCAAGAGTTTGAGGATGTAATTCCGGATCCTCATTGACCCAATCACCGTCTCGACATCACAATATGCAAATTTCGCGGGGCCGGTTAGTAAATCATATGTTAAAAAGTGACCCGAAGTTATCAATGGACAGGCAGATGCATCGACGCCGCCATTTTCTCTTGATGCAGCAATTTGCAGTTTTCCTAATGCTTGTTATCCATAAAACGAGTCTAAATGGTGGGTTGTGGAGCGGCTTGCACATAGTAGGCTAAATGGGGATCTCGTACAAAGACAAAAGGGTTGCTCTATGGTTCTCGTATTGCTGTACTTAAAAGAACTTCCATGCGCGACCTTGCGTTTAAAGAGCTCCCCCTCGACCGTGGACATCTCCGCATCATCTTTGGCTTTGATGCCTCTTCCAATGGCATCGATCCTAGGTCGGGATGTCCGTGCCGGACATTTTTGTTTGTGAAGCCACCATCGTAGTTGTTTTGGGGGTTTTCTATTCCTCCTTTCTCATTGTCGTGTCTTGTCGTCATCAAATTGGCTTGTTAATCGAGTGTAACTAATGCCCGAAACATTATAGTCGCCGAACTCATTGAACACTCGAATGAGTTTGAGTGAAGTCTGAATTAAGTTACGATAACTCAAGACCGGCGGTTGTCGTCCTCTGTTGATAATTAGAGAGGAAATAAAGTATCATGAGTAGAATGGAAAAGCAAATGAAATTGGGAGAATGGAAAAGCAAATGAAATTGGGGTAAAAAGCAAGAGCATGAGGAAGCCGTACGTGCGCAAGGGTTGATAAATGGTAGACAACGAGGGAAGGAAGGGCCCATTTACAGAGAGAATTTGGTCCAGCAAGCACTGGGCCAGAGACCGTTCGAATTTTGGAGACTTGGGCCCGGAAAATCGTCAACGGTTGGGCCCATGTGAAGTCGAAACCCCAAAAAAATAAAAGTGAAAAGGAAGGAGTCAACCCAGAGGGGTATTTGGGTGCTTTTTTTTTATTGTTTTATTCGGATACGTGCACGTCTCATGTATTCTTTTAATAAAAGTGAAATTAAGTCTCAAAACTTTAAAGAAATCAATTAACTCCTAAACTTTTTAAGTTGGTCCAATCAAGTTTTAAGACTTGTTAATATTTCAAATTCATCAAGTTGAATGGAGCTAATGAAATGACCTGAAACTATAAAAAAAAAAAAACTGACATGGATACTCTTTGACCATTATTGAAAAACACTTTACATTAATTTTTTATATTTTTCATTTTTTTTTGGTTTCCATTTGATTCTCTTGTTTGATGTCCCCGACAACGAAAGCTGTCTTGCCAATGAGTGTCCCGTGATATCTTTCTAGCATATTACTTTAGGATAAATAACTAGATGTGTACATTACGAGGTAATTGCGACAATGATAAAAAATGTGGATTGCTCGCATAGCTCCGTGTACCTATTGATATGAAAAATGCTCCTTTCAGAATAATTCACCTTAATTACATATAAAAGAAGAATAATCAATCGGTTAAGTTCCGTAGTTTCCTTAATCGGTTGCTTAATATGTGACTTGAGAACACATGCTACTAAATTTATATATAGAAAGAAAGAAAGGAGAATTGACTTCTTACTTGAAGGCGGTTCCAAAACCCGAAGCTGCAAAGAATGAACAGCATTTGCTAATCTTTGTCAACCCCAAGAGTGACTTTACGAAGTTTATAATGATCGACTAATAATTTTTAGAACTGAATTATCAACTGTTTTTTTATTCAAAACCAAAAGTGCGAGTTTCGTAATAATCCATAATCCTAAAAATATGAAAGGGGGAATTTCTTCTTCGCATCAATTTTTTTTTTCATTTTTCGGGCCCAAAGTGCAAGTTTCGCATTTTCCATAATCTAAAAATATCATTTTTCATCCAACGATAGGTAGCTGTGTTGGTTGATAGCTTTATCCTCATCGCCGAGATCACTCGCAGTTACTAGTTTCTTGAATGTGGGACATAGTGTTAGAACCTTGTGCTAGTCTCCAACAATGTATAGGAGTTCGGCCCTTTGGTACTGTCCGAGCATGAGGGGCGTGCGATAGATTCCTCGATCACAAAAAAAAAATCATTTTTCAAGAATCTTTGTATTCTGGTTCTAACTAAATTGTGGGGAAAAGAAAAGAAAAAAAAGAATTCTTTTTTAGCAAATAGAGGAAAAAGATGGGAAAAGTTGAATATTCGTCGGAGCTATCTTTTTAAAGGGTCTGTCGGCCTGGGTTGCTGGCCCGCACTAGCATTTTATAAGGGGATTTGGCTACCTGGAAAGCTTGCGATTTCTGGTACCTCATCTCCATTGCCCCTGGCAATAACTGCATTGAAAACCAGAATATCGGTCGAATAAATACGATTGATAAGTGTCTTAAAAACAGTCAGTTAATAAGCTTGACATTTTCTTCGAGCCATGGTAGCTTTAGCATTTACTATCAGCGGAAATCTTTGAATTGATATTTAAGCTATACTTTTTTATGTCACGAAAACTCCCGAACCGATACATTCGTGTTGTATTTTCTCTATATCGATGATCCGATTTTCACGTGACAAGAAATCTCGATTTGATGTACTCATGTTGTATCCACCTCTGATATTAGAATTTTAGTTTTTGGAGAACATGTTAGAATTTTTCGTGACACAAAAATTTAATTGGGATGAATGTAACACGGGTATATTAGTTTAGGATTTTGTCGGTATTAATCTTAATTTTTATCATCTCAGTTAATTATCCGTTGTTTTCCAATTAAGGATAAGATAATATTCTCAAACAGAAGATTTAAAAAAGAAGAAGAAAACTTTACAAAACTGGATGCGTAATAAATTTCGGGGGGGACCAACAATTCCTAAATGAGGTCGGTTTTCTTTCTTTCCGGGGCCGACTCCCATTACGTACCAACCGCGTTTAAGTCCGGTTTCCCCACGCCTTCGTTGTCCGAGTAATTCGCCTTGCCTTTCTGTTGACTTTTCTCGCCTTCAAAAATGATGGAACTTCATCTCCTCGTGATCCACGGAAAAAATAATAAAAGATAAAAAGATAAAAGCAAAAGACAGAACAAAGCAAACGAGGCTTTTCTAAAACGTTTGTAAAAAAAAAAGGCGAATAATACCAAAAAAAACTATTTGACATAAAAGTTTTGATTTTTTTTTTGTATCACACAAAACATGCATCTTTCTTCGAGACACAAATACCCCCGATTTTTTGTGTGTCATGAAAAGTCTATCTAGGTTAAAATATTTATCATACTAATAAAGATAAAAGAACTTACCCAATGATTATTTGCTGTGTTGGTCAAAATTATATCCCTCATTATCAAGATTACGGGTTCCAAAAATGTTAGGGTCCTAAGTTAGTCTCCTTAGTGCCGTTTGGGCATAGGTTCGTGGTGAAGTTTTCGGTATTATAAAAAAGTGTGTCAAATTGAGTATAATTTGAAATTTTTTGTTGTGTTAATTAGAAAGTACTAAATATTTGAATCATGAGAAGAAAATCAATAAATTCACCCCTTTTTTCTTTCATGGTTTTGAGTCTTCGGTATCAAATACATCACATTAAAAAAAAGAAAAAGAAAAACAGCAAGATTTAATAAAACGGGGTTAAACATAAAATCTCTCAAACCGGCACCAGTTCATGGACGCAAAATGAACGGCTCCGATTAACCGAACCGGTCCGGTCGATCTCAATTGTGATCGGAGGGATCCACATGAGTGGACGGCTGAGATCGAGCCGCCTCGATCATGTCGAAGTTAACCGTCAACAGTAAGGAAGGCTATCTCGCCCGGATATGGTAAACAATAAAGAAGTCTATATACATATGCTCCGCCCACGTCTGGGAATTCAGACCATTGAAGCCCCTTGTGCTAAAGGGGGGATTTTAATGGTCCCAGCTCAAAAAGAAAAAGGGAAATTGACCAGTTTGGAAATGGAAGCTATAAATGTGAACGAGGCAACTGCAGAAGCTGACTTGATAACATGCATCGAAGCCTACAAGCGCGTATGGGCACCCGCCTTGCCAACCAAGGGAAGTGGATCTAGCGACGCGTGCGAAAACCGAATCCCCATCGACGAAGCGAAACGCACGAACCCGCCGCCGGTGATATGGACGGACGCGACTAGGCAGAAGGCGGAGGAAGTTTTCGCTGGGGCATTTCATCAAGCGCCAGGGCGGCGAGCCGCAAAAGATGTGGAGAAGATGGTTGTCCTGTAACCGGCCGAGGCTGAACGCGCTGGGCGCGGCGGCGTCCGGGTCCAGCTACGGCGGGGGCAACCGCTTTTGCTACTGTGTGTCGCCGCCGCCGCCGCCGTGGCCGTCGGCGGTCTTCCATGTGTTGCGCAGGGCGTTGTGCGTCGCACCGGCGGGGAATGGAGGGGCTGGGTCGCCGTCGCCATCTTCACTTAGCCCGCCTTCTTCGGCTGGAGACAAAGATCCTATATCGTTCGTGGAGGCCAAGAGGCTGATGCGGCTGGTGAACGTGGAGGCGCTGAAGAAGAAGCTCGGGACGGAAGAGAAGGAGGTGATCGCGTACAAGGAGCTGCTCGACGCTTGCCAGAGCTTGGGGGTCGCCAAATCGCCCGAGGAGGCCGTCGCCTTCGCCCAGGTCCTCGACCAAGCCGGGGTCATCCTTCTCTTCCGGGACAAGGTTTATCTTAGCCCTGATAAGGTAATCTGGATCTTTAAGGATTTATATTCCGGTCGTGTGCCTTAGCTACTCTTATAACATTGACTTGCTATTGCTGGATCTAGCTACTCTGTTTACAATCCGTGCGTTTCCAAAATGTTATTCTTTGATTGGAATACCTGAGCCCTATCATTTCCATTACCCTTTCATGAAAAGGGGGCTCTATCATGACGATCTCAAGAATATCCTAAAGGTTTCAACCTTCCTTATCTAGTCTTATATAATGTGCATAAGAGCATCACTCTAGGTTTTCAAATCTCTCGAGTGTTGAGAAGTATGTGGGAATGCACTTGCTGACTCTCCGCTTGTTAGTTAAGCACTCAATCAGAGCTTAAGTTTTATTATTTAAAGTCTCGGATATTACTTCTGCCTACCGTTTTGACTGATAGAAATCTTGAACTCCAGTCTCCACTCTTGTTTAGTATCCCGATTCCTTTGTGTTTATGATCCTCTCAAAGCAACTCTACTCTTCTTAATGCTTGTTAATCTATTTATTTTTTCCTCTTATGTCTACGAATTGCTATTTCTATCACGGCCACATGTTCATCAAGTGTGACAATCCTTGCCTTGGTTTTGCTTACTCCCACACACGGAGAGATGGGTGATGGCAAGAAGTGAGCCTTTTTGGTTTACTGGAGCTGGAGCTGGACCTTTGTTGTGAAAGTAAAGCAATTATTACAGCTAAAGCATGTCGCTCAGATAGTAAATGCATATGAAGGCTCGCACAGATGACTTGTAGTGTTCTTATATAATGAAAACAATAAAAAAGAAGTACTCGATTGGGCTCACCAGTCGAGTGTCTGCAGGCTGAAGGTTGACTCGAAAAGCTTCCTGAGCTCAACTAGAACTGAAAAAAGCTTCAACCCAAATTAATGTGCAACTAGTCAAATTGAGTGGCTTGTGGGTAGGTTTATGTGATTGCATCCCTGTTCAGCCCAAAGAACATGGGTCTTCCTTATGGAGGGAGGGAGGGAGATCATATCTAGCTTTAGTTGGCATTTTGTAGTTAACTACAAATCCATATTACTTAGGCCAAACCTTGGAAGACGGAGAATATTGTGTGTAGCTGTTGACAGAACTGTGTTGAGGATTTTCCCTTTTCTATTTTGCCATTACCATTTTACTCCTTGGCATGCCTTCTCTAATTTAAGATAGATATACTTTGACTTGCTATGAGAAACAATCCTCATGCTTTCCAGTGGAAACTTGTTCTGAATGTAAACAATAGTGAAGACTGCATATTATCTAGTTTGTTCAGGGGAATAGTTCAATGCATAGCCTAAGCAGCACATTATATCTCAAGGAGTTTAATGGCTGGATTTATTTGCTTGGCATATTCACTTTGTTTCTAGTTGAAGATGCATACTGAGCCGTTTTCCAATTGAACTCTGTGATGCATCCATACCATTTTAAGAGGCCACTAATGCACCATTGAAACTCAGTAATCCAGAGATCACCTGCAATTCATAGTTTTAATCAATTTAGGCTTAATTTAGCTGGTAGATCTGACCTTCGCTGCAGAATTTTCGGTTTGAATATCTATCTTTAAAGATAATTTTGCACTGTGGCAGTCCTGGTCATTCTGGATTTGGTGGCGTATCTTTGGCTGACATGTGCAGATCTACTTTTTCAGTGTCCTTTTTTCTGGATGATATATGCGGCACTGAAAAATTGAAGCTCCACTTCCTCTGTTGCCCCTGGATTTCTATAACCTCCAATTCAATAGTGTTGAGAACTAACCACCTGCATTTCATCTATTGTTTGCATGAACCAGGTAGTGGATCTGGTAAGAAGAGCTGTACCCATTGCTCTAATGCCTGATGATGACCCCTTGAGGGATGAGCTCAAGAAACTCCAGGCAAGAAAGGAAGAAATCGATGTCTTGGCACACAAGCAAGTCCGACGCATCCTCTGGACAGGGCTGGGGTTGGCTGTGTTTCAAGTCGGGCTGTTCTTTCGGCTAACGTTTTGGGAGTTCTCCTGGGATGTCATGGAACCTGTTGCATTTTTCACGACAGCCACTAGCATAGTACTCGGCTATGCATATTTCCTCTTCACGTCCAGAGACCCTACTTACCAAGACCTAATGAAGAGGCTTTTCCTCAGACGGCAAAGGAAGCTGCTCAAAAAGCACAGCTTCGACGTCGATAGATTCGTGGAATTGCAGAAGAAGTGTAAATCGCCTCTCGACGCCAGCACGTCCATTAAGAACCGTGTAGGCGTGGATTTGGATTTGGAAGACACCTTGCGCTGAAAGGTTTTTGTTTTCAGCCAAGGCCTCGCGTTAAAAGTTAACATTCCCCTCTTTTCCGGGTACTAACATGCTTTCAATTTCTCAGCTGTGAACGTTCACTTTTCGGCCTTCGCCCGTCACTAATCATAAGGGAACAAACATTATATCCAGTTTGGAAGCATTGAATCGACAAGATGATTGCTAAACATTCTGTGATTTTATCGCGAAATGTCCCTCGAGATAACCTGCCGCGTCCTCGAGTGTTCCTCTCAAGCCGGCGCCTTTGGCTTGCGCTAAGTGCTATGTGCCCTGATTCTCGATCCTCGGCTAGTTCTGTTACCCAAAGTAATTGCAATCTGGATCAAGGAGGGACATAACAGAAGGTCCTGGAGTAGTAGAGGACACAAAAAGGAGGACAGAAACGAGGAACCTTCAGAGCAATTTTCTTTCACTCCTCGAGCGAAACACGGAAGAGCATCATCAGCAGATTGACGAGTCCCATACCAAATCACCCCCACGAGCTAGAGCAAAAAGCTTGTTGCCATAAGTGCCTCCAAAGGGCCCACTATAATACATTAATCATGCGAGTTATCACAAATTAAATGATGCGTGTAATAGAATATGTAGGATTATTGGGTCCGAATAGTAACGCTTCTGTTATTGGGAAGAGTCTTTTTTAGAAACATTTCTTTTCCATTTCTATTCATCGGAACAATTTTTAAGTAAAATAAGGCGTTTGGTAATTAAGAAAGACGGATTGTTGCTCGCCGCCCATCCCTTGTCGTCACCACTGGCCACCCACGGCCCACTGAAGGGGGCAACAGGAGGAGGGGGGTGGGGCTGGTGGCTAGGGATCGAGGGGCGTGTGGCGGGCAGGTGGCAGGCGACCGGCGACGGCTGGGGGTGGCGGTGGTTGCAAGAGAAATAAAAAAAAAAAGAAAAAAGCTTATTTCTCAAATTGTTCTCGAGAACAAGAAATAAATTTTTTTCTTTTTTCTAGTCCAAATCTATTTTCAGGAATAACTTTTTATTTCCGTAAATAAAAAAACGAGTTAACATTACCAAATGAGTTTCTGTTTTTTTTTTTTTAAATTTCGAAAGACAACAAGAAATATAAATTTAGAGAAATTGGAACATTATCATGCACATAGTTATGATCGGACCAATTCATAATCTCTCGTGGCGATTATGCCGAATGCTTGTCTTTCGATAAAAATCGTATGCGATCACGAGAATTTGAGACCTCGAAAATGCTAAGATCGCGAGGCCTGGGGCCACGACATCCTGATGTGGTTGACTTGGAATTTGACCGGACGGCGATCGTTTGCGACGCGATTGGACTTAGTATGGTAGTCCTTTCGGGAGTTAGCCCCGAACTCCGGCTAACCACAACGGCCGTATATCTTCACTTCTCGCCGTCTCCCTCGCCGGAAGAAAGAGAATGGAAGCGGCGGCGGAGGGACTGTGGGGGCTGGCGGACTACGCGGAGAGGAGAGGGGAGGTGGGGGTGGCGATCAAGTGCCTGGAGGCCGTCGTTCAGAGCCCGACCTCCCTCCTGCCGATGGTGGAGGTGAAGACCCGCCTCCGCATCGCCACCCTCCTCCTCCGCCACTCCCACAGCGTCACCAACGCTAAATCCCACCTTGAGCGCTCCCACCTCCTCCTCAACTCCATCCCGTCCTCCTTCGACCTCAAGTTCCGCTGCTCCAGCCTCCTTAGCCACTGCTACCACCTCATCGGCGCCATCGCCTCCCAGAAGAACATCCTCCACCGGGCCCTCGACCTCGCCTCCTCCCCTCCCGCCGCCGCCTCCGACCCGTAATTCCCGCCTTTCTCCCTCTCTCCTTCTCCTTCGATCAGTATTGGAGGGTTTGGTGCGAGCGGTTCCTCAGTTCTTCAGTCCCTATCAGTCGTTTGTTTCTCTTACGGATTTCTTTCTGTCTTTCTGGAAGGGTTGCCGTGAAGCTCTGGTCCTGCAACTTCTTCTCGCAGCTCGCCAACGCTCTCATCATTGAAGGGGACTTTCGTAAGTCGGTATCCTCCCTAGAAAGCGGATACAGTTTTGCCGCCGAATTGGGTTACCCAGAGCTAGAGGTTGGTGTTTTCGGTTGCTTTTCTCCTTTTCCATTCGCTCATTGATTCCGGATTTGCTGTTGACTCTCTATCTTACAGCTTGGATTGATTGTGGTAGTCTCCGGTTAAGGGCTGCCAATATTTGAGCCTCTAGACTGCTGATTTCACTGATCATCAGTCATGTTTGGATGCTCGTAGATAGGATGAATAGCCTAGCAGGTCCTTAATCTTTTCGTGCATGTCTGAAGAAATATGCTGCATTGGCTTTATTTGAATTTTACTTTTGGATGAGTTTGGGGGACATGTTCTTTGCATTGTTCTGACTCTATGTCTCTGTATAATGGATCAGATGTTCTTTGCGACATCTATTCTGCACGTGCACCTAATGCAATGGGAGGATGAGAGCATTGTAGAAAGAGCTGTTCATAACTGTGACAAGGCTTGGGCCTCCATTCAGCTAGATAGGGTAAGTTTGGGTTTGGATCCACAGGATGGATAACACCATTCTTATTTTCAGTATGCACATAAAGCAACTTCTGGCATATGCTTTTGATTCACCATCTGTTTCTTCTACAAAGTATTCTTGAGTTCTCGTTAATTTTTTCTTTTCTACAATGCCAAACTCCAAAAGCAAAAAGGCAGCCTTGGTTTACTATTTTACAATGAGCTGCTGCACGTCTTCTATTGTCTTCGGACTTGTGACTACAAGGGTGCCTCAGAGCATGTTGAAAGATTGGATAATGCTATGAAGGCTGATTCACAAAAGGCGCAGAATATACGAGAGCTGACAAGAGAACTCGATGCTTTGGATCAACATCTCTCCCAGCCCGATCTGCACTCAAGGGATATATCAGCATTGTCTAAAAAACAAGCACAGCTTCAAGAGCAGCTGAAAAGCATGACTTCTGTAAATTCATCTGGCCCTCTGGAGCCAGATCAATATGTAAATATAAAGCAGCTGTGGGGAGATAAGCTGGAGCTGGCCCCTGCTCCCATGAATGGGGAATGGCTTCCTAGAAGTGCTGTCTATGCACTCGTTGATCTTATGGTGGTAGTTTCTGGACGTCCAAAAGGACTGTTCAAAGAATGCAGCAAGAGAATCGAATCTGGCATGCATATTGTCCAGGGTCAGTGCTTCTTTGAGACAATTCCTTCTGTTTGTGTTAGCAAGGTCATATTTTTGCCAAGATTGGCTGCATGTGTAATCCTTTTTGCTAATCACTCCAGAGTCAACCTGAAAACTAACTTGCACAATTCTTTTATCTTACTTTGTTATGTACATTTGTCTACGAAAACACTGTTCTAATAATCGGTATCATGTAATTGTCACAGATGAGCTGGTGAAGCTAGGCATTACTGACAATGTGAAAGGTAGGCTCCTGCTTGAACACAAGCAAAGCTGGGCAGCACCTTTTCTTTGCATGATGCTAAATGATCTTCCTGCTTCAAAATTTCTTTTTGGCAGAGGTGGATTTGCAACATTCTGCTATTTGGATGGCTGGTGTATATTTAATGCTGCTGATGCAATTTCTCGAAAACAAGGTGGCTGTGGATCTCACACGATCTGAATTTGTCGAAGCACAGGAGGTTGGTGGCTTGTCTTCAGAATTATGTGGAATTTGAAAGAATAAAAGGAATGGTTTTTATATAGGAAGGGAAAAGAAACAAGTTTCTAGGTCGATAGTCGATACTTGGCTTTTCCTAGAACTACATATTCTAGTGTAAATAGATGATATGGGGCCAAAAAATGGATTTGACAGCATCTGTGATTTTTTAAGATTTGAATCAGGCATTGTTCTTTTGAATTCCTGTTTTTGTAAAGAAATTTGATGACTGGAAGCTTGGTTCTATTTACTCCTTTTCATCTCTTTGTAAATCTGAGATCACATGGCCAGGGAAATAACAAGCTTATTTGGACTCTCAGCAAGAAATAAAGCTTTTTCATAATCTCATTATTTAGCTACTGGTAATTCTCTATTAGAACTTCCAGCCAGTTTCCTTATCTAGCTGTTTGGCAGTCCAATGTATGGAACAGCATTGTCTAGAAAATATTGGAAACATGAGAGAGAGATCTTGGTTTCTTTCTTTCTTATTATTTATGATCACTAAAGTTATTTCACTGGCTAAGAAAAAGTAAGACCAACATCTGTACTTGCAGGCTTTGGTGCAGATGAAGAAGTGGTTTACACGCTTTCCAACTATATTACAGGCTTGTGAGAGCGTAATTGAAATGCTTAGGGGCCAATATGCCCATTCAGTTGGCTGTTATAGTGAAGCTACCTTTCATTACATTGAAGCAGCAAAGGTTTGTCCTCTGAGCTAACCCAATTAACAGACTCTGTTGAGAGTTGAGTTGTAATTATTACAGTCTCGAAAAATTGCTGGGGAATTTTCCTGTTAAATAACTAAAATGCTTGTTTTCTTGCACCGAGTTTTAAGCTAACTAAATTGATGATAAACTTTCAGATAACTGAGAGCAAATCAATGCAAGCAATGTGTCAGATTTATGCAGCTGTCTCTTACATTTGCATTGGAGATGCTGAGTCCTCTGCACAGGTAAATAATTTGGTTGCTAGATTTTGGCTTTTGTCATGTCAGATGCTCCTGATGGATTAGATTGTAATACCTGTTATTGTTTTCATCTAGGCACTCGACTTAATTGGGCCTGTTTACAGAATGATAGATTCTTTCGTTGGAGTTCGTGAGAAAACCTGTGTCCTGTTTGCTTACGGTCTTCTACTGATGAGGCAGCATGATTTACAAGAAGCTAGGTGAATCTCTTGTGTTCTTGAAATTTCTTTCCCAGTTTACGGTAGCATGCTTATTGATGTGACTTTGGAGGGAATCTAATGCATTTGATAGAAAGGATATTTATAAATTTTCTATGATGATTGTAATGGATATAACAGTAGCCGACTCTGACATGTTCCTGTTTTACTCACTTACCATTGAGATCTTTATTAATATTTTGGATGATTCATTGTATCATATCTAAAACTGTAAAGGAGCATTGCCAATCCATCTACTGAAATTTATGAATAGAGTAATGCAAATATCATTGGGGCAACTAATCAAAATTTAAAAAATGTGTTTATTCCTTCCCTATAAGCAAAGTAAATGGGTTTCTTCGGTTCAGGAATCGGCTAGCAAGAGGATTGCAGTTAACACATTCTCACTTGGGAAATCTTCAACTTGTTGCACAATATTTGACAATTCTAGGAAGTCTAGCACTTGCCTTGCATGACACTGCACAAGCCAGAGAGATCTTGAGATCTTCTCTTACATTGGCGAAGAAACTTACTGATATTCCCACTCAGATTTGGGTACTATCTGTGCTAACAGGTATATCCTTTATCCCATTCTAGTTTACACAGCCTGAATTTGTTTTCTTTTTGGTTATTCATATATACTTTCTGCATGACCTTTGTCGCCTGGCATGGTTCCCTGGTAGTTACATTTAAAAAAACTTCTATTCTTGGGATCAAACGTACAGCAATGCTGGCACTTGATGGGAGGTGTCCACATCTCACCAGCCTTCAATAATTGGAAGCAATTTACATTTCACGGGCATTGGAATGATATAAACTCCCTGGATCTAATTGCTTTTTTTTATGTGCACTATCTTTGAGTCCAGCCTTGTATCAAGAATTAGGGGAGAGAGGAAATGAGATGGAGAATGCTGAATATCAAAGAAAGAAGGTTGATGATCTGCAAAAGAGACTTGCTGATGCTCATTCGTCCATTCACCACATTGAACTAGTAAGATCATCTCTTATGCATTTATACTTAAGTCCTGTCATGATGAGCAGAGGGATGTGACTGGCGGCTAACTTGTAGGAATTGAAATTAATTGTCATCTTTGCTTTTCCTAAACAGATTGACAAAGTGAAACTTGAAGGTCAAAACTATCATGAGGTTGATGTCAAGCGTGCTCTAGGCTCATCCATGGGAGTAAATCTTGATATCCCAGAATCTGTTGGTTTGTCAACCCCATTACCAACTTCATCATCAAGGCTAGTGGAATTGGACACTGGGAGACGGGGGAAGAGAAAACTTTAGAATATGATTTGTAAATTCTTTCCTTTCGGAGTAGATTAGTACAATTAACTATGTGATAATGCATGTATCATAAACCGTGCAAGTGAAAATTCATTCCTTATTCTCCTTTTGGCATTGTCTCTTGTTTATCATTGTGCCACTTCCTTCGTGCTTTAATGCATTATTAACCCTTTTTTGCTCATCTGTTTCTTCAAGCATTGCTATTCTCTATCCTCTGAAAAAATGCACCATTGAATTGGGCGAGCTCCATAGCATACGAATGTGGATGCCCTTCCTTTAACTGCTCGGGTGTGATTTTCCATGGTTCTCCGGCTGTTAGTTGATTACACGGTAGGAAATGTAATCCAATGGATGAAACAGGGTTTTCCTTGCTTATTCATTTTTCCAGGTGGTGATACATTTTGAGAATTATGCTCGTTGGATACCCTGAGTAGGTAATCTAAGAGCAATAGATAGCAAAAATAGTTGTGTCCACATATGAGGCTTCTGCTCAGGCAACAGCTTGCCAAGTACTGTATCGACTTTGTGGTGCTCCTCTGAAAATAGTGAATGCAGAGCAATCATTGCCTGGAGGATTGTAAATCATCTACAGTGTATTCCTGAGTTCTGCAGATCTGCAGATATACCTACTGGTGTCCCCTGGTTGGGGTTGATCACGATTCAGTATCTGCAGTCAAGCCCGCAATCTCTTTAAGAGGCTTCCACATGACCTTTCGCCTGCACATGCATTTGAAAGAAGTAGCTTAGAGCTAATACTCATGGGGAAATGAAATGCGGAACTGAGTCGCCCTTTATAAATTACTTTCAGAAGCTGTAGGTTGCTGCATACCAGTTTCCGCACTCAGCGATGACCCTGACTTTTGGCCGGAGCGTGGGAAGTAAGGCAAGAAACTGGAGCTCGGATTTGGACAGAACCTGCAGAACAAGAAGAGGCATGTGGTATCAAGTATCAACCATCAATATGAGTTCCCTATATCTCCAAGGAATTTAGGTTGAGGCGGGTGACAGTCTTAACCTACCTTGGCCTCGATTATCCAGACGACTAGGCCTTTGGCATCAGGGGGTAGCGCGGCGAGCCTGTAATCCACTTCCGGCGGGAAATACCACCTTGCTATGGGCTGCTTGCCGACGTGTGGCTACCTCTCCAAAGCAGGAACAGGTTCAAGGTCAGGAGGATGTCCGATTCATTCATCATTTAACGGTACAGTGTTGCATTCAAAAGCTTTTTTTTAAAGGACAAGATTGCGATTGAGAAAGAAACAGAGCTGGGAAAACTCGTAAGCTTACAGGGCAAACCGGGTGAATCTTGGTGAGAGTGGTCTCGGGATCGCCGAGGCCTCGAGCCGAGAGGTCGAGGAAGTAGTAGCCCTGGTACCTGAGGCGAGTGAGGTAGCGGCCCTCGTAGCCTCCCTCGTGAGGCGTGTAGATGGCGAGCGCTTTGTGCTCCTCGACATCCGAGAGCCAGCGGCCGAGGTCGGGCTTCAGCAGGTCGCCTCCAATGAAGTCCCCTATTCCAATCCCGCTGCATCTTACTGGCTCGACTCCGGACCTTCTCGAAGGCCGTCCTCGTCCCAAGCTCGCCCTCGTCGCATTCAGCTGTTCAACGATCATCCCTAACATGACACGGTTGTCTAGGCATTGCTTGCGCGGCCAGAGACCAGTGTGAGCCGACATGGCACAGTTGAAGCAGACGACAGCTGCCATTCTGCTTATCCCTGTGGAAGACTCACCACCGGATGGAGGAAGATGGCGAAAACTGAGAAGATGCTCAAGAAGCGAGTAATCTGGCTTAGCGTTGGGACGTTGCATCTTGCATGCGTGGTGGAGAAAGGAGATAAGGAAACGACCACGGACACAGAGACTGACTGGACCCACGGAGGTGGCCTAGCTGAAAAAGGAAATAAGGAATATAATTCGGTATGCTGCTTATAAGAACTTCATTATTACTATATGAAACAATCGATGATAACATTAGGCCTCTTTGTCTCATCAAGGAAATCACACGATGGTTTCTTCATTCGCAGCATTCATAAGTAGTGAGTTTAAATAAGATAAATCTCATTTAGTAATTTCATTGTTATCGTTCACAATACCTGTGGAGATATGCAAGGCCATTTTCCAGATGATTTATCCCCACACTTTTTGGACAAGTTGACCCGTGTAAATTCTCGATTTAAACCATACAACCAACCATTCGTCCATCCCCACGTCTCAAGTATTTACTTAATACATTCGTAGTTATATTAATGTGATATATGAGGTGCTTATGCAATATGCGATAGTAAGGAATTTCATCGTATGGACTCATTTCTTTTGTTAAACCATCATGTCTGGCGTATGGTACGAATCACATTCTAGTTATTAAAAAAGGAGATATTTAGTGGCATCTGCAGCATGGTTGTATGGTGAAATTCAAGAGTAGATTACTCCAAGAAAGAGAGTTCAAGATCCAAGTGAAAATTGCCTACAGATAAAGGAAACCGATAGGTGGGAGATAGATTATGGGTTTGACAACCTACTAAATCCGATGTCAATTGGGCGGGCATAGCGAAATGACTTGTATGGAGAGGAGTTAGCCTAATCCTTGCTCGCGCTACGTCCGATGGAGCCTGAAATTCGACGTGTCATTATTTACAGCAGACGAGCTTGAGTCGCGAAGTTAAGTCAAGACCTTTTCAACTTGTAACTGTCCTGACGTGCCGACATAAGCAATCTAGAGATGGATCAACCACCCTTCTTATCAACACCTTCGGCCATGGTAGACGCAAGGTTTCAGCTCAATCAACGGTAAGCCCAGGCACCCAGCGACATGGCCAGCTAATTCAGCTAGTTGTTATTCAAGCTTTGATGCAACCTCGATTAGGTAATGAGCACATGTAAAGCCATATGAGGGTTTTGCATTGCACAAAACAAACGGGACAACTTCAAATCAGCTTGGCTGCGGTTGAAGTGATCTGAACTCTAAAGCTCATGCATGGTTGAATATCACTACTCAAGCTGAGCTGATGCGGCAGCTAAAGAAAATAGCTGCCGATGCCGAGAAACGAATGTATCCACCTTAATATACGCATGCAAAAATACGAGAGAGAGAGAGAGAGAGAGAGAGAGAGAGAGAGAGATCAAACAATATCTGAACATATCATATTTAGCAGTAACTTCCAGTCATCTATTACTAAGGAGGAACAAGCATTGTGAATGACCTCTACAACATTGGCGCATGGATGAAGGCAAAGCTAATTCAGCTGCTCTGAGGCATGTTGGAGTATAGATAATTACATTATTGGCAAACTAATTAAGGTCGATCGAGCTATTTTCACCTAGTTTTCCTAACAAAAATAGAAAGCACAAAAAAACAGCAAAACGGCCTTATCTGGGGATGACCGTTGGAGTAACGCCACTGATGAGATCGCTGCCAGAGACATCATACGACACATTTGGATTTGTCATCTCAGAAGAAGAAGACGGCGGTGTCATTTGCTTTGTAGCCTCGATCGAGAAGGACTCTGTCGTCTTACCATCTGACTCGGGTGCCACAAGCCATATGGTTTCCAGCTCGCGCACGACATCTGCCATTGAAGGTCGTGCATCTGTCTCGTCTTGGCAACATTTGAGGGCCAACATCAGGAACCGCTCAACACATTCTGAAGGATAAGATCCCATGCTCCCATCGACAATAGAGAAGACAGTGCCAGATTGGTATGCGATATTCACCTGCCATGCCGACTAAAAAGTTACACGCTAGAATATAACTGATGTATTACCATTCCACTGATGTATTACCATTCCACAATCTTTGGTCATACAATGATCAGGACACTATCAAGGATCAAGGAATCTAGTGTTCAACATGATGTAAAGTCCCACGATACTCAAAAAGCTACTTGCAGATATGGAAACAAATTACGAAGTCAGCACAAAAACTACCCACTTCATAGCCATCAACTGTCCTGCTAACCGTTGACTCCCATGTGTACATGGGAAATAACACATTCGATAAAGCAAACATAACATGATGCACACTCCTTCCACTCGCCATTTCACGCCACTAGGTAGCATGTCGTCTCTTTTGAGGCAACCTTCCACATTGTTTGATAATCACCACGATAGCTATCTGTGAGCTCGCGAAAGAACTTAAACAGTATGACATTACCTCACGAACAATGTTTTTGCCATGTGAGATGGGCTGCATCCCTGTCAATAGCTCCAAAAATACCACCCCAAGGCTATAAACATCGCTCTTGTCTGTTAATTTGTGAGTCAGGAAGTACTCCGGGTCAAGATAACCCTGCCAATTTAACACAGACAAGACACTCATATTCCCATCAGGTAAACCATAATCAAGACAAATTCTAGAGATTAGCTTCTACAGATGAATAGAAGAAAGAGCAAGAAGAGATTAGCTTCTACGTATGAATAAAAGAAAGAGCAAGAACGCGAGCAAAGAAGAAAGAGCAAGCAAAAAAAATTTTTGGAGATTGAATAGCTAAATCGTGATGCATCAGCAGCGAATTTGAAATGAAGAATATATGCCAAACTGCAAACAAGATATAATTTCCCGACTTCCAAGTCAGTTAAATCTTTGGGATACCATAAGCATAGAATAAAGAATGCCATGAGCTGAGATATATTGATACTCAGCCAACAAAGACATTCAGTATATTAACTGCATTTTCGTCTGTAATCTGACAATTCCGCATTAAATTCATTAGCTGTGTAGGAGTTCCAAACCCAATACCCTCACCATGATAATTTGCTTTGATCTGTGACGTCCCAGTGACATATTGTAAGTACATGCAAGCAGGTCTTGACCTCTTCCACTATTCTTGGGCATAGCTGAATCAAGTTGTTACATGCCTTGCCACATTTTTATTTTTCCATTGGATGTCCTCCTCCTTAAGTTTCTACATCAATTTTTGATATCACCTGCACTATCATATCATCTATAACTGGAGAAAAAAGTCTGAACCTAATTTTGCGACCAATTGCGAAAGAACTTTATGTCTCCATACTGTAATGGATAAAATCCAAGATCCTGCTTATAACTAATGGGAATCGATGTAGCACTTCATTGAAATGCCACGTGGCATGAAATGTCTGTATTGAGATGCTCTTTTGCTGAAGTATCCCATATACCTTCTTTACAAGGTCTAAATAGGCCTTATATACATGTTGTCTCCCTCCATCTAATAAATTAAGTTTTTGTTTTGGACTTGCTAATATGTTATCAAAGCCAAATTCCACCCTAGCTACATTTTAAGCATGAAGTGTCTGTATGTCAACTGCACGTGTAGTTCTCAATCAGATCTACATGTGAGAATGAGCTCCAAAACATCCCACATCGCTTGTCTATTGGGGTTTACAATGGCCTTATGCAATTTGTTTATAGTCTAGCAAAAGCAAAAGAATGCTTTTATGCTTTCTTGCGAAATTTTTTTGGAAAAATTATAGGTTAATCTATGCATCAACACTTACATGTTGTGAAAGTTTTGGCTGTTCCGGGTTAAAAAAACCATTAAAAATGCGTATGTTGCAAAATTTAGGTTAAGTGAAAAGGAAAAAGCAAGAATCTATTATGACATGCCCTCAAAGCTCTTGGGTTGGACTTGCTAACACTTTCTAATGAATAATCATTAGTGTATTCAAGACGAAACCTTTCAACAATACAGTACCTGGAGTTTAGATACATTACTTAATTGAAAGCAACTATTGACGAAATGAGCAAATGGCCCTTCAATTTCTTTTGAATATATTCCTCAAATAAGTCCTACTACACTTTGCTAACTAACAAATTAATTACTACTGGCGAAACTTTATCAAAGGGAATTTCAGATGATTTGCACCAAAAACTATCATATGGCAATAAGCAGATATTCTTGGCAAATCAGACATGTAAGGCAGCTCTAAAGGCAGATGCCGAATTGAGAGCAACGACCATATATGTAACAAAGACTAGAAGAACTACGACAAATCAGAGAACATACAAAAACCAAAATAAAAAGATTGGGAAATTGTTAATATAGGAGCAATAGGTCTTACAGGAGTCCCCTTGACCACTGTTGACACATGAGCTGGTATGACGCCCTCAATATCTGGAACGGGGGCAAGTCTTGATAGACCAAAATCAGCAACTTTAGCAGTGAACTTTGAATCCAACAATATGTTACTGGCCTTGATATCACGGTGGAAAATTGGAGGGTCTGCTTCTGTATGCAGATATAGGATGCCCTTGGCTGAACCAAGGGCAACTCTCAGTCTCATCCCAAAAGAAAGAGGTTCTTTAGATCGACCTGAAATTTAACATGCAGTGACTTTTTAATATTGGTAATTTCAGAGAATTGTAACCAATTTTGAATTATACGATCAGAATATTCTAAGCATCAGATGCGAAAGAGATAACAGTAATTTCTCAAAGTATTATTGCTATATATAAGGTTTAGACTTTCATCCATTCGTGGACTCCAGGGAAAAGGAAAGAAAGGAAGGAAGAAGAACAATGACAAGCTGAAATAAATTGAAGACCATATAAGAAGCAACAAGGAATTACCAGATATATGGTCTCGTAGACTTCCATTGGACATGAATTCATATATCAACATCTGCATAACGGAAATACAATAAATAAACTAATACTATCGAATTCAACCTTTTGATAATGCTGAATGTCAAAACAGAGAGAATTGAGAAGAAATCTCAAGAAAGCCAAGAAGGCAAAGGCATGAAAGAGAATGCAGTTTATGTCCAAAATTTCACTTGCTAATGTTCTTGCTGACTCTGACTCATACTTGGAAAGCTATAAAACATATTTCACGCTGAACGCTAAAAGAGTAAATGGTGGCCTACACATATTAATCTCAGTACAAGAGCTAGAGATCTTGAGTTCTATTGCTAACACCCTTCTTTCACCCATTCATGGGCTCCCTTTACATATGTTGGATTTTCACTTTTTGCGCAGGCCTTTCATATGGTATTTGCACTCTTCAGGCTTTCTCATCATTTTAGCATTCGCACGAGTAAGAGTATTAAGCTATAGAACATATTCAGCTCCATATAACTGTGTCATCATTGACACCCAAATAGGATTCTTACTATCAATCATAAATTGCTCTTGCTAATTTCATATTGTAAACAGGGTTTTATTTTCTCCATTTTATAAGTTTAAAGCGGAGTATCTTATAACTAGATCTATATTTTTCCTTAGCATAAATAAAAGAAAAAAGCAAAAATTCTTGTTAGTTTTTTTTTCTCAGCTAATGAAGAGCAAAACTATATTCTATTTTTTTTCCTAAATCCTTTTCTGACAATGCCGTTAGTTGCATTATCATAGCAATGGAAATAGATCCACTTAATATTTTGGTACTTTAAAATTCGAGGTCCACAATTGACAACTTATTCAACCCAATCTCTTTTATGCACTCAAGTAATGCAAATGAACATATACCAGACAGATGTAATCATTTTGATAACATGCAGAGATGCTTGAACTTCTCTGGTGAGCAGCTGTACCATTAAAACAAAACATGCTATCAAGAAGCTCTTCTATGTGCACCTTATACATTAAATGATTAAGAAATGCTTAACATAATTAACTAGCACACCGTATAAGCTTACCTCCAATATATAACCTACAAGATCAGGAGCTACGTCACATAAAATTGTCCAGCAATCATCGAGTGCGTAGAAAGAAGACAGCAGATATATTGTAATTGGATATAAGGCAAATTTGACATTGGTAGACTACATCAGTGCAGGATTTAAAAATGAGTTTTAGCAAGTACCTGTTCACCTTCCTCATCACAATATCCAATCAAAGACACGAGATTTCGATGATGTAACCTTGAAAGAAGTTCAATTTCCGTTAAGAATTCCTGTTCACCCTGTAATGACCCCTCCTGTGCCCGTTTTATGGCCACAACTGTGCCATCAGCCAGAACTCCTCGATAAACCTTTCCGTATCCTCCCTGGCCTACTTGAGTGGAGCTGTTGAAATTGTTTGTAGCCGAAGCCACTTCTCCATAGGTAAAGCACTTCACACCATCAATTTTGATGGATGTCTTAGACGCTGCAGGAGATACAGAGCAAAGTTACAGATATCATTCACACATACAGAAACTCGCCAATTTATTTGAACAATTTCCAGCTCAATATTGCTCTGAAATTAAGAATTTCTAGTAAGAAGACTATCGAGCTCCTTAAGATACACATTCAAGTAAATTTAAGAAGAAAGAGAAAAATTCTTAATAAATAGGCACAAAAGATATGATAAGCAAAGAGTGACATTAATTTCAACAATATCTCAATAAGACTTCTTGATGGGATCCTCATGGTCAAGAATATGCAATACCATGCAACTCAAAGTACTCTCTCAACTAACAAAAAATCATCCATTGGCATGTGATGTTTCATCCTGCACGTAATAAAAAGTAGAACTGGAAAACAAAGGATGGGCAGAAGATTATTGTAAAGAATCCAACAAGTCAGCCTCCTTAAATAGCCATTCAATCTGTCAAAAACAATGGGGAAAGAAGAACTCTTCTGGGATCTAAGCAGTAACTTTCTTGCACAAGCTTGCTAGAGCCTTCTTATTGCCATCCTAAGAAAAAGTATCATCAAAGGGCATAAGGCAACCATGAGATGGCTTCTTTACCAGGATGGAGTTGCATAGTTTGTCATGCATGAACAAATGACAGGAAAGATAGTCTTTCCATTACTGATCAACTCTTGACATAAGAGAATAGGTATCTGACCACATGAATATATAACCAAACAAAGCTTTTAACAGATAGGATGCAAGTTTGTGAAAAAAATATGCCTCCACATTTTCTTATACTCACATCGACGTCTCTTTGAAATGCCTCGATAGTCTCTCAGATGTTTTTTCACGATAAGCAGTGAAACAATGGCTGATAATGTGACAGCCCCGGCAATGGAGCCCAGCACTATGCCAACCAAAGCCCCTTTGCTTATCCCAGATGATGAGGCAGCTGGGAGCTCTGTTCAAGAAACAATGACACAATATGAAAATCAAACATTAAAACACAATGTAACTTCATGTTTGGCAGTGCTGTATAATATGTGGGAAATTCACTTGGATCAAAGTGACAAACATTACACCCTGGGTTCTTGTTACACAACCATCATATTAAGGGGAAAGAACATGAATGATTCATCCAAAACCATTTCACGAATTATTACATCCAAAACCATTTAATTAAAAACACAGAGCAGCACAATATCTGCCAAAACCAGATTTAAGGGATTATTTATACCCAGAAGGTACATAGATATATATAACCATTCTAGCGTCCCTTACAAAAAGAAAAAAGTAAAAAAAAATGTTAAAACTGATGATCAGCCAAAACAATTCAGAGTTAGAGACATGAAGGGTCAAATACTAGAAAGGGTTCAACCTTTGGGCCCATTCACTCAGGTTAGTGCACTTAAATAGTTTCTCATAACAAAAATCATGATTGCTTTCATCAGAAAACTTTGCAAGCAATCAGTCAAAAAACCATGCTGCTAAGCTAACAAGGCCTGCCAGACTAAGATTAGAAGACTCCACAATGTCCTTTCATCATATTGACCCTCAATGAAGAGTATATCCTATAAACAGAAAGGGCAACAGATTACCAAAAAAGAGTGCAAAAACAACTATGACAAATGAATGAAGAAACTTATATTCTTAAGACTCTACTTTGTAAAATTAAAAGAGGAAGTTAAAAAAGGACAGATGCATATTAGGAAGTCATTGAGAACTGACCTTCCTGGTAAGGTTCCAACAGAGTGAAGTTCAGAAGTTCATAGGGTCCAAATATATCACTGTCAGGAATACTCCAGCTTGTGAACATGCGCCTGATTCTTAATACCTCGCTTACATTGAACAGATGGGAGTTATTTTGAGAGACAGGAAATAACTTTATGTACATCCTCAGCCGAGGTCCTCCTTCCCATGCAAAGGAGTCAATCTGCACTTGATAGAGATCCAAGCTGAGACCACCTGACAGGTACTTCAAGAACCAATTCTCATAGGCATTGAAATACGTTATCCCCGGACTTTTCAAGCGATATCCAACTAGCAAAGGTGCAGCACAGAAACACTGAACTGGGGAGAACATTGAATACTCATAAGGGGGCGGGCATGACTGAGTGGGACAGTCTCCAGATGTCGTGTTCTGCAAGCTATCTGCAAAATCTTGAGATTGACAAAACTGAACAAGGTTGCTGTTCAAGCAGAACGGGTTCCCCTGAAGCCTGCAGAGAAAATAATTCACAAAGTGGGAAGGTGATTTTCTCTTCAACTTCATTCCTCAAAGTTACTGACTGCTGAGCAATTGCAGCAACTTCGATTCTTTTCAACTGGGCAGAAACATATAAACCAGAATATTACAATATGTGTGAATTTCAGGATGGGAGTGAGCATAGACAAACCTGACAGTGACATTTGGAGGAAGACTAGTGCTGCCTGAAATGTTGACAAATTGATTGTTCTGCAAATCCCTGAAAAATTGGAGAGTTAACACAACTTCTAGTGAAAAAGATTTAATAATCAAAGTTCAACAGATTTTCACATTCTCATTCTTACACGTCCAATCTTTTAGTTGCGTTGACAGTCCTATTTTCCCAAATATCAGACGGCACAGTACCAACCAATGAATTATTTGCAAGTGACCTGCCACAGTGAATTACGGATAAAATTGAGCCATTTTCAATTAGGTAAATATATAAACTTGGCATGAGTACTTACAATATGCTACTAACAATTTATCTTGACATATAAGTGAACTAGATGGAGAACTGTTAGATTTACTGAATCGCTGGATGCACCATTTGGGTAAAGAAAAAAGAACAAAAAGCCTTCACTCAGTGGATTACCACATCTGCACATTAACAAGACATAGTAATAGAGGGAACTGGAAGATTGCTTACAGTTTCTGAAGGTTAACAAGACCCACAAAGTTGGCAGGAATAGTTCCAGATAGATCATTGTTTGACAGATCTCTGACAAATTTTTTAGAAAATGAAAATCATCATGAAAAAAGAAAAATCATATGCTAAATTCCTGCAAAGTCTTACAGATTGATGGAAGAAAAGGGGGAAAGAAGGAAGAGAAGGAAAAAAGAGAAGAAAGAAAGAGGGGGGGAGGGGGGGAGGATTGTTTCACATCAATGATTAAAAAGAAAACTTACATAGTTGTGAAGTTCTCTGAAAGCTTATTTGTTGGTATGGACCCATTCAGCTTATTGTAACTGAGGTCCCTGATGTAAAAAGCAGATAGTTTGCTAAAAAGGTTTCATCATTCTATTCGATTGAAGCAGTTGAATAATTAGTACTTACAGATAAGCAAGACCTGGTATATTGCTCACATCAGGAATTGTTCCTTGCAAGCTGCAATTTCTAAAGCTCCTGAAAGGACCAACAAAATCATCGAGATCATTCCTGAACATAATATACTAACTCATGTGGGTAATTTCTGATGGGAGTTGAAATAACTAGATGAAACAACAAATTGATTTTTAAGAGATGGAACAACTAAATGAAGCCCACTGAATGGGATAAGGCTTGGTTGTTGTTGGAACAAGATGAAACAACATCATCTTTAATCTCACAACCAATCCAGACTGTACACCTCTCTTAGATAGTAGAAACATGCAACCCCAACATTTGAATATCATGCTCCAATTTTTCTGAACATTAACACATAATTGCTTCCGAATCATACCTAGCATAAGGGAAGTGTTGGAAAGCCAACAGTTTGAACAGTTAAGATGGCTGATACATAAGAGCAAACATTGGAGAATGATATGGCAATTGTTGAGAATAAACAACACATGCAATTATCTTCCTCAGTCATCTAAGTAACATCACTCCTTGGCCCAAGACATCACCCTCTGCAAACATTCAATGCTCACTCTCCTCTTCCCCTGTTACCCAGTTCTTCTGATGAGGTACTGATTGTTTTATTGAATGAAAAATTCGCAGTCAATCCAAACTGTCACAATAAACTACACCTACTCATGTTCATGTGAATCCCTCAGGTCACTAAAAGGCAACTTATGTGCAATCAGGTATGGAGAGATGGTTCGAATAAGAAAAGAGTTATGAAGTGATCTCATGATAGACTTTCATAACACTCAAGTTTGCTCTCTGCAAGCATAAACAAACAAACTTTTCACGAATCCAAACTTACAAACCAAGGTCTATATGATCTGGAATGATATATCCATCCACCTAATTTGTTTTACTACATAAAAAATCGTGATCAAAATTTGCCAAGATTCTCTCTTCCTGCTCATGGGTTATATAGTCTTTAATTCACACCACAGATTTACTGATGGCAAAGGTTTCTTCCTATTCCGGATGATTAGATACAATGCTACTGCAAGAATGGCACTAACTAGAAAATTTACATACTGAAAATCATTTGCAGAGTCCAGAATGATTATATAGCATGAGTAGATTGGAATCATCTCGCAACTTTTACGCTATCTGAAGCTAAAAGAATGGTATGCAGAAAACTTACATTTTCAACAATTTTGACATGTTTGCATAAGAAGGAGGAATTGTAGTCCCATCAAAGTTGTTGTTATCAGCTTGACTGCAGACAACAGAAAAAAGACTTGGTTGGTAAGTTGCCTGATGAAGGCTGTCAAAATAATTCGAATGGAAGAGCAGCCATCAAGACACTTCAAAGCAAATGATAAGCCAGAAAAGAAGTTGGCAAGTAGTCTGCAAAATGCAAGCTAGATGTCTTGTCAGACATCTTCTGATTCTGTACCAGCATGTTTGTTGACTGCGATTTAAGCTGAAAAGTTTTCATTTCATCAAAGAGCCTAAATAATTTTCTGTGAGCAGTGAGGTTAAAGTGTCATGGGACAAACTAGAGATCACAAAATGCTATAAGCACAACATCTACTCACTTTGTCTCACCTCAACATTTGGGATTCGATAGAGCCACAAAGTTCTGTTTTAGCATTCCATGGAAAACATGAGAATGAAGTTAAATCATGTCTAAGAACTACAGAAGTTGCAAGGCATTCCTTGCAAATGCTCACATTTTTTCATAGAGTCCCTTCCTATATGGACTAACTACTGGAAATTGCCATTCCAAGCAAAGTCAAGAGCATCATTACATATAACTTAGCTTAAGTGACAGACTCACCTCTCTATCTGTAATTGACATTCTACAAAGCACAATGACTAAAAATTTATTAGACCTCTTTTTGCCTCCTTAGTGGCTTCTGCTCCTATGTTTACAAGACTTGACTTCAAATCTGCGATCTACAGATGTAATCTATTGAATGTGACAATTGCAAGCAAAAGAGACTAGGACGAGCATATGCTATCCTACCCTCCCTCCCCTGCTAAATTAAATATAGCCACACGGCTTTAAATTGTAATGTACAGTTTCACGTTTACAGGAGAAGTTGTAACGAGTTCATCTTCCAACTTATGAACAGGCTTTTTCTGCACTTTAAGCCTGATAGAGGTACAACAGATGTTGTTTACCCAAAGCTATATTTCCCTAGCACTTTTATCTCACCTATCTCACCCAATTATATAATCTTCTCAAGAAAAACTTATAACTTGATAGTACAAGATTGACAACGCAGAAATTATACGGTTTCGGTAAATGAACACCTTTATTACAATTTTGACAAACAAACACTTCATATCAGAAGACATCTGTGACAAGATACTCCAGCAAATAGATGTATACTTTTCCTTGCAAGTCCCACATGCACACGCGCGCGCATACAGAGAGAGAGAGAGAGAGAGATGAATGAATGCACGCAATGAGTGTAAACCCAATGCGCATGCATATCTTTGTTTGTATGGAAGCATGTATCTCCATGAATGCATGTGAAAAGGCACTTCGTTGATGATATGTGAAAAATGAAACATTTCAGATCATGGTTATAGAAGAATTAATTTTTGCAGCAGAAGACAATTAGCGCTTGAATGGTCATCAAGATCTGACTTATGACCAAACAATAATGTAGGAACAGAAGAAAGAAAATCAAAGAAAATCGACTTTATTACGTCATTAGTGGAATAAATAATATACAGAAAAGAAACAGCTTACATTATAAGTAAGTTTGGCAATTCAGATAACTCTGGTGGAAGGTACCCGGATAAGTTGTTATTGTCCACAAGGCTGCAGAAGTTTGTCAGATAAACTGTTATTTGAGGAGAGAGAGAGAGAGAGAGAGAGAGAGAGAGAGAGAGAGAGAGAGAGAGATCTGGAAAAGGTAGAGATCACCAAGCTCAGCAAAAATACTCAATATGGTGCCAAACTATGACTTTGCTGTAATAAATGAACAACTTACAGGTGAACAAGACTTGGTAATCGTGATAGCTCAGGTGGAATCTGCCCACTCAGTGAATTATTGTTCATGTGGCTGCTCATTAAGGTAAAGAGAAACAAAATGTAAAGAAAGGAATTATGACATAAACCAGCTCCAATTCTCAGAGTACACTTGATAAATATACTCACAAGTGCTTTGTTTTATTTAAGTTTGCAAACGATTTAGGTATCGGTCCTGACACATGGTTCTGATCAATCTGAATTCTGTCCAGATTTGGAAAGTAGCCCAGCTCATCAGGCAGCGGACCTGTTAAGTGATTTCCATTCAGAAGCCTGGAAGCAATTAATATCAAGGATAAGTTTCTTGTTCTTTTTTTTTCTTTATTAAAGCCATCATATCAAATGTAAATTGAAAGATAAAGAAGGTAAGAATATGTATCAGAACAACGTCGACCTTTCCACAGATTAAAATTCCACAGAAACAGGAAAAACAAGTTCTGAATCAAAAGACTGTGGAAAAGTAAAATCTGTACTCACAAGAGTTCCAAGGATGTGATATTGCCTATCTCCTTTGGTATGCTGCCAGTTATGTTGTTCCACATAAAATCCCTTCAACAAAAGTTGAAAACAAATAAAAAATGGTAAGAAATTGCTTTTTCTCTTCTCATTGAGATTCTAAATAAGTCATTCATTCTAGAGTCATCGAAACAGTAATTAGCGATATGTGCCTCACAGTATTCTCAAATGAGATAGGCGGCCAAGCTCTGGTGATAATGTTCCAGATAGATTCATATTAAGCAATTGCCTGCAAATTTAAAAAAAAAAAAAAAAAGAATAAGTGCACACATACGTATGCACTTTGAAAGAACTTCAGCAAATGACTCACCTGGTCTACATTTCCTCAAAGTGAAAATTACAATTTGGATATTTATGTAGCATTAACTAGATTCTTGGGAAATAAAATACAGCAATCAATTGTCCCAATATGAGTTGAGTTTGAAACAAAAATCTATATGGAATATGAATAGTTGTGTCTATTAAACTAAGAGCAGATAAAACAATCCACCCCTGAAGTTTGGCAACAGAACAAAAGCCGCCGCCACGAGTTTCAGAAATACTAGGAAAATTGCATTAGTGGTTACCACGGAAATTCATACCCGCATTAAAACCTTATGAGGAACAATGTTTGCCACACTAGTGCTGACAGGATGCAATATGAGCGAACATGTGGCCTAATTCTTTGAGTTTAACTAAATCCAAGTAAAAGGCATCTAAATCGACCAAAGGGAAATCTAGACCTCTATATTTATGATTAAAATTGATGCCCTCTCAGGTGAACGATTCTGTGAATGCCCTTACTTGACCCTGAGCTTCTCTCACCATGCACCAGAGAAACACACATCTCCTTCTGCTTCCAGGTGGCAATGCAGGCATATTCATGATATACCCTAAAGGCCTGCAGATTATGTTGCCAGTCTTTTGTATGAGAAAAAAAGCATGGAGAGAAAGACCGCTGAACCAAATTATGTTATCACATTTGTTCTCATTGTTACATTTCTTTTCCCCATTGATGAGCTTCTCTGGAGGCTAATTGCTTGTAGAGAGTGGGGGCGGGGGGGAAGGGAAAAGGACTTACTAAGGAGATTGACACACTACTATAAGAAGGAGAAGAACGAAGGATGAATCATACAATTCTCTAACATGTAGATAGCCATCTTCCAAAGTTCTGTTGAAGCACAAAATGCCTGTCCAGTTGGATGTACACGGGTCTCCTTGGCGCCAGTTGCTCAGATTCTTGTTTGGGTCGACCAAACTCCCCTTAATGTCTTTCAGAGCCTTCACTGCAACAGGAAAACCAGCAGCACCCAATATAAGACTCTTCAACATGTACAGCGACTTTTCACATCAATTACAGGAGGTAACTACAACTGAAAGCAAGCATGAAGAAGCCCTCCGTTCAATCTTAACAGCACGCTATAGTCTAGTTGCTGCAGCAGGCACACGTGCAAAAACTACAAAAAGGCAAGCACTTTTTTTCCTTCCAACCAGGACAAACGAGAAGTTACGGAATCTTAAAAAGAAAAGCTTAAATATGCCCAGATGACATATACATACCTTCTACAGGGTCTGTAATGGGATCCTGCGCTCCAGCAAGCAATGAAAACAAACAGAAACAGATCGCCAGAAATGCTCCATAAGTAGAAACTTTCGACTTGCTTCTACGAAGGACACAAAAATCCCCAAAACCAAGCAGCATCTCTATCACCCACCAAGGGAACTTCTTAATCTATCAATATATCTCCAGCTGAAACAAAAAAAAATTTCGGAAACAATCCTCAGCTGAAAGAAATAGCTCAACACCAGCGAAAGATTCGAATTTCCAGCAAGCGTGGTTCCTTAGCGAAAAATAAATAAATCCACTTCGAAGCTAAAGAACTGAAACTTCTCCTATAAAACAAGCACCTTCAAGAACCAGACTGTTTGGCTCCACACACAGCATCGGAAGCAATGGTCAAATGGTTCACTTGTATACGCAGGTGGGAAAACATTTAACCGCGTACGAGCAATAAGAGACTCCTGAAACTACTGACGCAAGCACGTTCTCGTGGCTGTTCGACTTAGTGAGAGCTTCAAAGGCAATACTTGAGCACGAAAGCGAACTAAACGAATATAAAAAGGAAAAAAAGATCCAACCTTAGGTGGGATAATGGGCGCCGTCTGACCAGGTCTCCACGAGGAAGGCAAATGCAGCAGCAGCGGCTATTGGGGAATGGCATGGCAATGACGACGGCGGCGGCGAGGAGGGTGATAAACATCTCTTTCATCATGAGGTAGATGGTGGAGTACGTGTGAAAGGGAAACTTTTTAAATGCCAACGACGGAGACAGAGAGAGAGAGAGAGAGAGAGAGAGAGAGAGAAGGGAGGAGGGACTTGTTTAATGGGTGCTTGACTTTGCTGGTGCGAGGGTGGTTGAATGGATTGGGGAAAGCTTTTGGGTACTTCAATGGTGGGGACGCAGCAGACCTGTCACGGCGAGAGAGACAGGAGGAGAGACAGAATGAGGGCGAAAGGCCAAGTACGCTTCGACGTCTGTTGTTCCTTTTCGCATTGTAGCTTAGCTAATAATGATGATCGATAAACCCAAATTTACATTTTTAGGAATGACTATTGATAAATTTGGCAAATTGCGTCGTGATTCGGACCGTCGACTTCGATTGAAAAAAAGTTATGTCGTCGGAAATGTCTGAAAATAATTATCGGGGTACGAGATTATGTGAGCGCCCTCAAGTTTGAGTATTTTCTATTTTTAGTAGCTAGATGGCGTCGTGAGCATGCTCGTGAAAAATAAAAGTTTCTCCTAGATTAACTAAGGAGGGTTTTTATTCACAAGTGCTTCTCCAACGTTAATCAATCATGCCCACTAAAAGAAATCTTTTCATTCTTTTATGTACCGATTAGATGCTTAATACCAGATAGATAGCTTTGTAATTTTTCAAATCGTTTAAATCCCAAAATTTACAAGCAAGATCCATCGTAAGATTTCGTCGGCTCTACCATAACCGAAGGTGGAAAATGTCATGTAAACAAATTTTTTCTTCTTTAAATCAATTTGCCTTTCCTTTTTTTATGAATACATGGTGGTAACCGATTACCTTCTTGGTTTTGCTAATTTCCCGAGTTTGTTTTTTTTTTTTTTCTATTTTCAAGCTCTTAAAAATTTCTATTTTCAGTTATTTTATCTAGAAACTTTGACATCAATACCAACGTGGCTTGTTAGTCATATAAGATTGAGAAAATCATATTAGAAGCCATCATCATTTTCCGTCCGTTCTAATAACAAAAAACCCTAAAAGCAGAATATCTCAAGACGTGAATTTTTCAAAAGTTATAATGACTCAAAATGAACATGATGGACCAGCGTCATTATCTCGTTAATAAGTGATATAACCAAAACTCCTTCTCCACACACGATACAAACAACTCCCCACAGAGGCCAACTCAATAATGGACTTGATTCATCTGATTGAGGTTGGTGGATTGACTTTTTCTCTCATTGACCGCTCGATATTGCATGTCATATTTCTCAAGCATTCCACCGTACCACGATAATCTTCGTCGCCACGCTCATTCTAGTGCCCATGTCATGATCCGCAAGCATGGTTAAATCTCGAACCGACGAAGATAATTCATGAAGAGTGGAGATGGGGTTCGAAAGATCGCCGTGCGATGCAATCATTTAACCTTTCAATCAGGCGCTCGGTGTGATCATGCACAGACATAACTCATTTCTCTCTCTCTCTTTTTTTTTTTTTTTTGGTTTCGTACCGACCGTGGAGGCTCGAAGGAGGTTACCTAATGCCTCGTGCCATGTCCAAGTCAATCGTTCGAGATCGCCATCTCCAGCAATCCCAAGCTTTCGCTGAGCGAACGAGCTTTGGGTTTTTTTCTCACCTGTTGAAGGTGTAAAAATTGCTGCGGGGCCGCATGTGACTTTGACAAGCAAACCCTAGTCCTCTGCTGATGATGATAAACTTTGACAAGTAATGTGCAACTGCTAATCAAGATTTCTTGAGAGCCTTTTGGCAATGGGCACGTGAATTGAGAACGGTCTCCCCATTTCTCTATCATTGACCTTGCCAAGCGGATTTGGTGAAACACGAAATCATCGATCGATTGATTAAGTTAAGCACTCGTTTGTTTGGTGGAAACTAAACAATGGAGGAAAGATTAGAAAATATAAGATACGTATTCGTCATCGACAATGATCTATGTCTAAGTATTTTCGTGAGTAACGACGAAAATCATTTTTCGAATCGTTCGTTTTTCTTAAAATAAATGGTGGCGAATTATCAAACACGGGTCGAGTGCTGAGCCGAAACATGGGCCGTTGCCCAACAACGATGCTGCAAAGCAAGTGGGTTACCAAACCTATGCGGGCCACTGAAGAAGATGAGAACAGATGAACATGACCCAAAGAATGCATTCAGGATGGGGATTGACCATGCTTTAATGGAAAATCCAGAAGCGCCAGGTACAAATTGTTTATGCATACTAGAAATGTTTTTTTCCCCTTACTCTAGAACAAAGATGAAAGGACAAGTTTAATATACTCGTAGAGCATTATGTTAATGGAGTAAAAGTACTATGTCATCACATCATGATTCACAAGAAACTCGAACACGGGAAAATTACGCTTTCATACTAGAACATTGAACGTAGCTCTATGGAGTAAAAGTACAATGTCATCACATCATCATGGAAGTTCTTCTTTCCCCCCTAGTCGTGTGAATTTTTGGGTCGAACATAATGACCAAGTTGCGAACGAATTTCCCATGCTCTCTCATGTCTCGATTTAATAGTGTTCATGTCGTGTTTTCGGATTGCATTGGATCCTACTAAATGGGCACATTAGAAGGAGAATGGTTCCTAGTATCGAGACATCGAACGACAACATTATTATAGTGGTCAAATGGCAAAATCGAATGCACAAAATTTCAGGCTTTTCTTGTCTATGACTTGCACATTAACTGTTTAGCTTTCGCCAATCCCAAATTTGTTGTCGCCAAAATAACCATTGTTGCGTGTCATTGCCAATTGTACTTTGATCACCTTTTTACTCTTGGGATCCGGATCACTTGATAGCGTGTCAGGTGACCGGATCCATTAGGTGATCCCGATCCATATGCATTGGGGGCCGTCCAATTTTTGATCGGATGGTCCTATTTAATAGGGGTAAAGGCTTTGGGGAAGTAAAACTTTTTTTTATAAAAAATCAGGGCCGTTCGATGGAGATTGGATCGGACGGCCCGAGTTTGTACCAAGGCATTCCTATTTGGGAAAGTACTCGGGCAGGGGATCCAAATGCCTACTCTTGCGGTCCACCTCACGAAAGTTTGAGAATAAAGAAATTTCTTAAACAGATTTTGGTCCATTGGTCTCCAAGGAGAGCCTTCCAATCTTGCATTGGAAGGTAACTCTCCTCTCCCAAAAGTGCATAGGAGTCTCTCCGTCCGATGGTGGATATCGAAAAGCCACCGCTACCGGCTGAAAGCGGCCACCCCGGGCATAAAAAGTCGAAGCAAACCCGGCATGTTGCCTTCTCGGAGGTCTCTGGGAGCTCTTCAGTCCCGGGTAACTATCCAGGGAAGTTGAGATCCTGCTGCAGGTGCAACTTCGGGTCCTGCTGCTTCGTCTGCTGCGCCTGGTCATGCCTCTGCGTGCTTGCTGTGATCCTGAGCATCCTTGTCCTAGGCGTCTGGTTTGTGTCCTTTATCAAGTCCGACCTGCCTGAGGTGCGGGTCCAGAGGTTCTCCCTCCCGGGCCTGTACGTTGCCAATTCGTCGAAGCAGGAGACCCTCCTGGGCACAAGCGTCGAGGTGCTCCTCAGCGTCACCAACAAAAACGAGAAGATTGGAATCTCTTTTCATTCGATGACAGCAGAAGTTTCTCTGGAGGACATCAGGATGGGGCAGGTGCAAGTTCCCGGGTTCTCCCAGGAACCGAAGAACAAGACAATGCTGCAACTTAAGACGCAAGTCAGCCACAACGTAATCCCCAAGGAGGATGGGCAAGATCTGCAATTGGACTTGAAGAACAACGCGGTGGTTCTCGACGTGCTTTTGAACGGGACGTTAGGACTTACCTTCGGAAGTTTCAAGTTGCAAGGGTTGCCGTTCACAATAGGATGCACGGAGATCAAGCAATCTGAGGTCGATATCGGGTTGGAGCCGCGGTGCAGTGTTAGGATTTTTGCCTTCAAGTGAATGTCCCCCTGTTTGCAGGTTTCCGCTACCTATGAACCTCGTCGTATATTGCATTATCTTTTCGCAGTTTGATGGAGATTCCGCATCGCTGGCCAAATCTAGACAACCGGTCGCACTGTTTCCGGTACCATCCTAATAAAGGGCAATTAGAGCCTGTCAAGACGAATGGATCGATTCTATTTTCGGAACCTAAGTATTTTTCACGCCTTATGTGATTCGAGTCTTTTGGCATAGGTTTCGACAGTTTGAAGGAGCAATAGCTTTCTACAGATCGAATGAAACATTGCCCCAGGATGGAAACAGGGTTTCTGATCTTTGTTCTTTCCAGATCATCATGTTTGTAGAAATCAAGAAAAAAAGGCTGACATAAATTTTCCCCTAATCCATTTTTATGCAGTTAGATCTACGTAAACAAACTTGTAGAAGAAAAGCTGCCTCGTTTGAAATAATAAATTTTTCTATCGAAGAAATCTCCAGACTGCACAAGCCATATCTTGACTATGCTTCCAATTAAGCATTACCATGAAGGTTGATAGAAGCTTCACTACGAGGTCCTAACCTAAAATGTCGTTATCAATCTGTAAATTTCTCTGACTTATGTCGCTTGTCAGTACATCCAAACTGACAATGGCTTCTATTGTTGGTTGAACCTGAAAACATGTCTAGCTCATGTTTCATGCATTTTCTTTTTCTGTCGTAAAAGTTGCCAAAAGGGAAGATGGTAAGGCATTTTGGTGCCAAGAGAATGGCCCTTTAGTTGAACTCGTGTTCTCGGAAAATAGGGAAACTGCAATTTCCATACTTTCCCGACAAATGCAGTTTCCTACCTCAAATCTGTTCCGACGGTGAAAATCTGAACATGGAAAGAAGTGATTCCGGTATCGCTCTTGACTCTTGAGCATAAGGATGTTAGGCTGCTAGTTCCTATCTAACAAGTGAATCTTCTCTTATATTACTTGAGACTGGAGTTCGACAACGGAAACTCTGATTTCGTCGAAAAAGTTTCTGCCTCGCTGGCCGATATTGCAGAATAATTCTTCTCCTCGCTTTGGCCTTCTAAGACTCATATGTTGACATTGACATCGTTCGATGGCAATGCTTAGTGCGCACAACGTGAGGTCTTATTGACCGGGAAAAGAACAGGCTTCGTTGTTACATCCACGACCTCAAAAATGTAGCTGTAAAAGAGTTGGACTGTGGAATAAACTTCAGTTGCGATAAAAAGCACTCCGCTGCTATAATAGTATCAAGAGTCTATAGCAGTCGGGCAAGGAAGAGCGTCGTGCAATGACGACTGCCGACTGCTATGTAGTTGCACTCGATTTTGTACTGATACAAGAAGTAAAATGGCGATGGTGAACAAAAATCGAAAGCAGGTCGAAGAAGGATGTCGCATCGATCTGATTTCTCTCTTTCGTTTATTTGGTATCACGTATGTCTGTCATTTGCTTGAATATAAACAGAGTGGGCATTATGGCTTCCTTATTTGTGCGAGGGCAATCTATTTTTATTGACTCCGGATATGCTTTGTCGTCTCTCCTTTTGATCTTCAGGTGCTGAACAAGAAAATTGCCAAGACCATAGCTGAGAACAAGGCTACGTAAGTCCTGCTGTAGTTCCTCATCCCGCTGCTTTTCAATGCCGGCACGATGATATCTGCAAATTCAAATTGTGAATTGTCACTCTCTTGGTCAGGATTATCAGCAGAAATTGGAATAATGCCTTTCGTTTGTTTTCCTCTCAGTGAATATCTTACCTGAATTATTGGCACAGCTCTGAGTGATCGTGACGTTGATGTCCTTGACGGTGACGTTGTTGATGAACCGGAAGTCCCTCTTGACCAGACTGACGCAGCTGAGCGCGCGCTCGATCGTCGGCACGCATCCACTGCAATAGCCCGTCACTTCGCTTCCGGTCACGTGGATGATTCCTGACATATTCAGTGTCTTAACCCCACATGGGTTCGACGTCTGCTCACATCAACCCACCACTTTGCATCAAATTCATCGAAATAAAAAGAACACATTAAGAGGGTAATCACAACTCGACACGGAATGGAAAACAAACAGTACGTTTAGCAGGCATTCGTAGGCACTCCTCCACTGCCAGAACGGACTCAAATTGACGTTCGTTAGCGGCTCTGAAACCAGCAAAAAAGGCAGAACATGAGACAGGATTTAGAATAGGGTAGTTTTTAGAAGAAAGGTAAAAGAAGCGCGACCTTCAGGCTTGGCGCAGGAAAGCGTGAGAAAGATGCAGAAGGAAAGCCAGAGAAACCCCCCTCTGCCACAATATTTCCCTGAAAGCTCCATCCCGAGTGTAACCACTAAGTGTCTTCTAAATTTGATCAGAAAGCTGAAGAGAGCCAACCTCGAATAGTCAAGACACTGGAGAACAATGAGCCAAAAGATGGTTGCCTGAGCCAAAATCAAATTGTTAGTGCACTATTTAAATACCGAGAACGATAATCCAGAATACAATTGGGGCCAAAAACACAGCACATTGCAGTAATCAAATGTCCCTGACCAGATATACTCCGAATATTTGATAAACTATAATGACGAGAACAAGAACTATGCTCGGTAAGCCCGACGAAAACTTAATTTATTTTTATAACAGGATGAAGCAGAAGGTATGTTTTCATGGACTAGTATAAACCAAGGCAAAAGCAACTACTTCGTGGACTTGCTTGCTTGTTTTCTTAGCAATGAGCTGATGATTAAGGTGGCGAGGCGGAGGTCCCTAGGATTAGAGAGCATCTACCGTGGATTATTATATTGAGATCGTCGAGATCAGCTAGTAAGCATCGATTGAGCACTAAAAAGGTGATCAACAAGCAAGTTCTATTCGCCAAGATACGTCTTATCTTTTTCTAGGAAATATCTAGGAAGTAAGCACATACCTTTTGTTCTTGCTTCCCTTTAACTGGCTAAAAGAAGGGGAGAATATGACCAACTTCTTCTCAGCGGATGATGGTTTCATCTTTGGGCCACTCCACTGTGGAAAACTATTCTGCCCAAGCCCTTGTAAATGATGGGTTGGCCTCTTTGGACCCATGAGCCGCCATACCCTGATCTTGTCTGTCCTTTTGACTCCTCTTTCTTGTTATTTTTCCGATAGCTCTAGCGCAGACTCAATTTCTTATAGCTAACCAGAAAGGGCAGGCCCAAAGCAAAAGAACAGAAGGGGCAGGGAGAGACGAGTAGGACCAGCGCGACAATTTTCTCTGAGCTTTATGACGAGAAGTTTGACCTCCCGCTGCGGTATGTTCAGATTGAATCCTATTAAAAAAAAGGTCATCAGTCGACACCATTCAAGAGCCATTGATCCAAGATAGACCAGCTTGTCACCAGAATCGCAGCGAGATAGAGGTCGCCAACCCATTCATCAAAGTGAGATACACAATAACAACACTACCCAAGCGAGCACGCAGAAGGCACAGCCTATGTTACTTCCATAGCCAAAAAAATGGAGAGAACATTTGTGATAAGCTTCTTCCTAATGTTGGTTCTCGCGATAAAAAATCTTTCATCCAAAATCGTTCTTCAATTGTTTTTGTTAAAAGAGATAGGTTATTGGTGACTCAAATTAGGAAATATCATAGGTAGACAAGAAAATCAAGAATTTCACTTCAAACGGATTTATCTAAACATAGATCTTACCGAAATTTGATCGAGGAGAAAGTTTGGGAAATACAGTCACTTCAACGGAATCGAATGTAAACAAATTATGCTTGAATTTTAATCAATGACAAAGCTTGAGTATATGAAAGTAACTTGAGTAACGGTAGATGATGCAACATACTCAACAGGTATGGGATTAGTAGTTTCATTTGCATATGTTGAATGACTTGATTTTCCAAGCCTGTGCAAGACCCCATGAAGGATATTGATCACAATTATTGGCTTGACCACATTAATGAGAAATTTTATAATGTGGTTAGCCTATTCATTCTAGTATTCCTCATCCAAGCATCCTTCTCATGATAGCCAATAACGCAATACTCTGGCTCTAACTGCCTTCTCTACTCATGTATGAGTTGTCTTGGAATGTGGACATCTCTACCTTGTACTTGCTCTGCTGTCTGCTGAGTAGTCGAGAACTCAGAATGTCTTGTCCTCTAATTTTTAGGTTGCAGTGACAAGTTGTTACCGCCAGCATTGTCAGGATTGAGTTTATTCCTTGTTCTCATCATCGGATCTTCTCAGATCAACCACATTGGTCTCACCAAGCACGCCCAAAAGATGTTCTGTGCAAATTAAATCCCGCGACAAAATATCTTTCATCAAAAGTCGTTATTCTGTTTTTAATAAAAATAGACAGGTTTTGTGATGATGTCTAATGAGAAATGTCATTGATAGATAAGAAAATTAAGAACTTCACTTCAAATAGAACCGTAAAAAAAACCGTGCCGAAATTTAATTGACAGCAAAGCTTGGAAAATACAATCACTTCAGCTAAAACGAATGTAAACAAACTCTGTCTTAGTCAATGACAAAGCTTGAGCACACAAAGATATTATGCTAGAATTTAATCAACAACACAACAATTAGGATAGACATACACGGCATAATTTAATAGGTGATGTGAATTTGGAAATTACTGCTAAGAAACACATTAAAATTCAATCTACAACTCGAGTTTGAAAATTGAAAGGATAATATAAAAAAGTAAAAATAATTGAAAGATGATTGTTTGTTTGCTCATGAGGAGGGTCCTCTGAAGAATACAATATAGCTATTTCAAAGCCCACAATTTATAGTTATCAACAAATGTTACAAAGGGTGATTATAAACATAGATTACAAACGGTTAGTGAATAATTACATCGACATTTACATCGATTCTACTACCTCAACAATTTCTTCAACTCAATTATCTTAATGGTTGTTTTATTCTACCACGTTGACGGTTATTTTTTTGACGGTTGCATCCAATATAGTCGACTCAACTTTCTGTTGATTCTTTTATGCGTCCATTTATCAAATTGTCAATAATTCTATTCATAATTGATCAAACTTTGCTCTCATCAACTAAGTCCATCATATGTTGATAATAATTAAAAGTTGGCCATTTTTTGGTGCAAACACTTGGTAATATGGTCTAAAAATCGCATTTTTTTTCCAAGCATTGGGAGGCATGGATCAAATAAGTTATTACAGCTGACGGAATTTAGTTCATTAGGAAAGTTACGGATGCGATTCATTATTCAATACGAAAACGATATTGACCATGTACAGGCATCACATGTTGGACCAACGACTCGTCGTTCGTCAGAAAGCGGACTCCCTCCTTTTTTTTTTTTGTAATGTCTATTCGCATGATGATGGATGAATCTCACAGTCGTGTTCATCCAGAACTCTTTCGCCTCAAGATCTCATGACCAGTTCAAGCTCGAAAGTCAACTTAGATGTTCACGTCGACATGATCCCAGATCGATGAGAAAGTAAACGGAACAGGTACGGAAGATGATCCAATCAAACTTGACTTAATCAACATGCAACTTTGCTGTGCTGCAATTCTTTTTGCTTAAGCTGGTCGTGGCCAAATGGTCAAATACATCTATCTTAAAAGTATTGGTATCGGCGACTCTCTTCATCCACTTTTCTCCAGACGAGGCAGCACTCGCGGTGGTCCTGAAGTCCCAGGGTTTAGGTCTTCTAGATGGAGATGAGCACATCGCGTTCATCCCGCATCATGCACGTACCTGTGTTTCCACAGGTAGAAGGGGAGAAAACCAAAAAGTTATATGATTCGACTTATTCCAAGAAAATGAACTTAATATTGGGGGAGATATGTCTTAGGTTGAGAATCTATAGGAGACTCTATGTGATTTCACTATGATTGTTCGGCGGACAATTTGTAATCATCACTTTGCCTATTATTTGAAAATCTACGATCTTTATCCATCGGATACTAGCCCTAGATATTATTGAAATCTTCTTCATCAAACGGAGAGGGTGGAAGGCTTGCTCTACATTTAGAAATATAAACAACCCTTTGCGAAAGCAATGCAGCTAGAAACATACGCGAGCCCGCACTCACACCTAGAGTTTTTTCACTTACATCGTTTCCTATGCGTTTGGGTCCTGACCAATTGAAGGCTTATTACTTCATTGATTCTGTTAAAGCGTGCAATTTAAATGGGAAAAATCAGGACAACAATCACATTGGGTCATGTTGGCGAGTGCATCAAAGATACCTATCTATCAAAACCCGTTCCTAGTTTCTAATTTTTCGTCTTTTGAAAATTCAGATTAATTTTGCTAAACACGAATCTCTAAGGTCTAAGGCATTCACTAGTATGCGATTAGGATAATGAGATCTCCGGTTTTTGGTAAAGTGAGATAAATTTCAGATTCCAGAATATAAATGGCAGTAAATCGAGTATGATATCCATGAGTCGTCAAACCTAGACTCCGGACTGTTTTTCGTGAGTCCTAATTCTTGTTAATTATCCGATAACCCTAATACAAACTCAACTTCTTGTAGCTAACCAGAAAAGAAAGGAGTGACGACTCGGAGGACCGGCGTGACAATTTTTTTTAGCTTTACCGAGAGAAGTTTGGCATCCTGCTACGGTATGTTCAGGTTGAATACTATAGAGACGGCATCATCCAACGCCCTTCAAGAGCTGCTGCTCCGTGGAAGACGAGCTTCGTCACCAGAAACACAGCGAGACAGAGGTTGAAAACCCCTTCATCCGAGCGAGATACACATAATGCTGCCGCAAGCTGGTTCGAACTCATGGTCTCTGTGATCGGTGCTGTTGTTACATACATGTTTTGCTTCAAATCTGACAATGTTATTTTCAATGTATGGATATCACGTGTTGGACACACTATAGCTTTGTTTTTATCAGAAATTGGGACTCCCATCTGTACTCGTCTGATTTTCCGAAAGGGAAGGGTTTTCCTTTTCCCCTGCAATCCATAGTCAAATATCTATGCATGCAAGTACGTCGAAGACTCCCTTTTCCGGTTTGCTTCCTGATGATGAACGCAACTCGCAGTCATGTTTATCCGGACTCTTTCGCCCCTATATCTCATGACTCGTTCAAGCTCGAGGGTCGACTTCAATGGACGTTCATGTCGACATGATCCCAGGTCGATAGGAAAGTAAACAGGAGCAGGTCCTTAGACGATCCAATCAAATGGGACTTGATCAATATGCAACTTTGCTGTGCTGCAATTATTTTATTTAAGCTGGCCGTGGCCAAATTGTCATAAGAATAGCTATTTAAAACAGGGTTGGTATTGACAATTCCCTTCATCCACTTTTTTTTTTCCTGAACAAGCTAGCACTCGCAAGCTCTCTAGAAGTTTTAGGATTCGGGAGCACATCGCTTTCATCACGTGCCTTGCACGCATGTTTCCCCACAGAAAAAGGGTGAAACAAAAATGTATACGGTTTGACCTTCTTTTCATAATAAAATTGGGAAGATATGTTTTACAATCGGAATCTATGGGAGCTTCATGCGGTATTAATATGATTGCTCTATGGACACTTTATAATTTTCACTTTGTCTATTTTTCCAGAAATGTGCCATTATTATTTGTGGGATACTAGCCATTGATAATAGTTGTCTTTTTCTCACCCTCATTATAAAGAAATTTATCATCAAGCGATTAACATGTAAATCACAAACTCTGCTATTTAGACCGATCTTAAGGGCCTCGGCCTTTTGCCGATGCATATGAATGAAGAGATAATCAATCGGCTCATATCTTGAGGATTTATAGAATCCGAGATTCGAAAACCTATTTCATACGATTCCTCTCTGAAGGAATTATGAGCCGTCCAAGATGGGCTATGTGCCTAGGACCAGCCAAGATGGACTAAGCCCAATACGAGCTCATAAATGGCTATTAAGGGAGCACTTTTTATGATGACGTTACAAAAAAGAAGAAAAAGAACATAAGTTGTTCTTGGTTGCTTCTTCCTCTTTAAGCGAGAAACAACGTTCTCTCTAGCCTTTCACTCATGGATGATTCTCAAAATCTCATGCCGCAGAGGGGGCATCTAATCTGTGACTATTAAGGTACGTTCGCTTATGTGACGTACCTTTCGATCGGTGATACAATATGTTCTGAGCTTTTCTGCTGCATTCGTAATCGGAATTCGTTTCCGATTTTTGAGGATTTCAATAATCCTAAACCACCCAACACTCTCCTTATCTATCCTGGCACACAGGGAACAATAAAAGATATTAGCTCAAAATGCTTAGATCTCCGTCTTCGCAACATGACCTTTCATTTATTCTTGGGCAGATTAGTTCATACACACGATATGTGCAAGAAGAGTGGATAATTCATTTGGCAGCATTCGAGGATGCGACGAGGGCAGGAACAGATTGAAATATTCCATACCAAACACGGGCGGAGTGTTCGTGAACTACGTGTTTCAAGCTGAAATCAAATGACAAAGGATGATTTTGACATAATGGCATCATTTAGCGTTTGGAATTCCAATATAATTGCGTTCGCACAAGAGCATTATCATATTTATGGACAGTTCTTCGGAGAGAGCTTATGCGTAAGTCAAAAAGATAAGAACCGTGAGATTCGAAGCGAGACGAGTCAAAACCAATAATATATCGAGCGAGCGAAAGCTAGGGATGCCACAGATGAACATCCAGATAGTGAGAGATCCGCAGTAGAGGATACGATACTAATTAAGAAAAGCCCTTCAATAAAATAATCTCTTTAGCAATCACTGTAGGAAGATGTCCATTACATAACAAATTGTGAAAATGGGCTGCTCAAGAAACCCCATTTTATATGATTAAGAAAACATTTCGTGTGCTAATTAAATCTTAAAAAATAAATTTTCTACAAATAAAAACTTATATAGTTTTTATAAATGAATGAATACAAATTATTATTTTATACATGAAAATGTTTAGACAATTGTTAATTAGTTCAAGTTATATGAAGTGATCATTTTTAGAAAAAAAAATATATTTTCAGAATCATCAGTTTTTACGAATCAAACCTGGCCTTATTCTTGTGAAACTACCGAGGCCCATAATAAAAACATAAAAATAAAAATTACCTCTTTAGATCCAGACAACCCTGGCCATGTGAATCTGGATCCCCTACTTGAATCCTCTACCGTGAAAATAGGGGATCCGACCTCATGAACCATTCCATCTTATATCGAACGGCTCCCATTTAATATGAGATTTGTTATTTTTTATGTTTTATCAGGAAAGGACTGCCGTCCGATTCCCCGTTACCTACCTTCACGGTAGGTGATCCATCTCTCACGTTTCATCCCTCAAAATGCTCTCCTCTGCACATGCTAAACAGTTAAGACTTGCAGCTCAAGAGGACCAGTACTGATTAGATATGGCTATTGGGCTAGTACAATTGGCTGCGTTGAGCATACTTACTAAGCCAGATCACTCAGACTGCTTTTTCCTCTAGTCAATGCATTAACTGCACATTCTAATTGCGCACACCAATTTAGCATTCATCATTCGTTACCCATTTACATTGCGAGCGCGCTTTGCAAACACCAACGTGAAGAAGCATAAAAATGGACATCAAGATTCGAAATCGACCAATCAATCCATTGGTAAACTCAGAGCTGGTCGTGTCAAGGAATGCATCAAAGAAACGTATTTACAATGTTCGAAAAAAAAAAAAACCTTAAAAGCATAGGCCGATCTGCTCATCTATCCAAATAAGGCATGCGGCCGTAGTTACATGGCAAAAGATTTCAGTTATTTGGACATCGATATCATTAAGAGGTGGCGCCCCATCAAGCTAGCAACTAATAAGGCTGCGTTTGGTTCGATTTTGGAAATGAGTTTTGGGGAAATGTTGAAAGTTAGTAGAACTTACTTTCAACATTCCAATACCAGTTTTCCGCCTTAAAACCCTTTGATAATGACCGTCAAACGTCTCATATTTTCCCCAGACTCAAAGGCCCTTGGAACAACTGAAACTCTAAGTCGATTTTGCAGCTTCTGATGCATTTATTGATTTTTTTTTTCTGAAAATCCATATCTTATATGCTAATCACGTATCTTTAAGGGCACTCTCTAGAGATTATGATCGCGAGGGTTTAGGCTATTGGCAAACCGAGATAAATCCCAAGATCCAGTGCATAATGGCATCGAGCCCATGTTGCTGATCTTTCCAGGACTCTTTCCCTCTTCGCTGCAGCAAGGTCAGAGAGATCTCATTACCAAGGGGCACCAACATGACCTCACGTGGATGTCTCTGGCCGTAAAGTGGGGCAGAAGAACAATGAATTTCATAAAAAAAATGGGCGGACGACGTCAAGGGCACCTTTCCTCCTCGTGCAAGACTTTGTGGTTGATGAATTTGTCCTCGTTTTGGAAATTATCGTATTATCGAGAGACAACGTTGACGTGGCCGAATGGAAGACGAAGGTGATGATCATGAGAGGGGGGTAGCTAGAACATGAGGTGAGAGATTGGGGTTAGCTTTATTTGGTGGTAGGTTGGTGGGTTGCGGTCGATCCGGCACGTCCCTTTCCCTGGGGGTAGGTAACGCCACTTCCTTTTGAATTGGTCCATTCCTTGGCCTTCTTGAATCACCCACCATGTTGCAATTTCATTAGTCTTAATGTCATAATCTTGACATCATTCCATATGGTGATAGCGGACGAGCTTGCACGACTTTGTGATTTAGATACGTAAGTTTAGTGGGTTTTATCTTTTATCATATGCGTTCGCCCGCGTCTTGTTGCGCACGCAATTCCAGTTGTCACAACCGCCATCACCAATGTAGGGATAAAAATTACTTTATAAGCCATAAACCTCATGCCAATTCAATCTTAAACATCATCACATTTTGTTAATTGAGTCCATCATATAAATTTTGGCTAAGAATCTCTAATGTGGACGGTTGGCATTGAGGTTTTTAGTAGTTTTTTAGTTTTTTTTTTCATGTTTTACTTTCATATTGACCCACAAGGGCTGCCTTGCTATCGGTTCGCGGGGGCACTAGGGCCTATGAGCCCTTGCTTGCAATTGACGAGGTTGGCCTAACTCAAGGGCATGAAGGCCCTGCCCAGATTTGGGCGAGGGCTGATTGCATAGGGCCATTAATGTCTTGCCTATTAGCCCTTGCCGGCCAACATGGAAGGAAGGAAAAAAAGAATAAAAAATTTAAATTTTCTTATTAAAGTATGTCCACATCAGTATTTTTATTTTTATTTTTGCTATGTAGAATAGTTAACGTGAATGTTGCCGATTTTCGATCAAAATTATCTGGATTGACTCAATTACAAAACGTGAAAATATTTGAGGCTAAATTGGCGCAATTGTAATAAATTTAAGATTATTATTATTTTATATACAGTTGCCTCCTCTCGTACGATGCACTACATAGTTCGTTTAGCAACAGGGTCGGATCGAGCAAGTCTGAATGGCTCGTCCGGCATCAACCCCATTCGATACGGATCTCGATGTCGGATCCATTTCTTCAACGGGTTATAATAATCACGTCCGACTCCGAATGGTCCCATCGAGATTATAATAACCTCGTTGGTTGGGTTGGGGACGCAGACAGAAGAAACGCCGTTCCCCAGCGGAGACGAGGAGGTGGCGGCGATGGAGAACGGCGGAGGGCCGGGTGGTAGGTGGGCACGAGGATTGGAGTGGGAGGACCGATCCGGCTCTTCCATTCCTCGTGGGAACAGTAAGAGAGACATCGTCAGCAGGAATGAGCCAAACATGATGGGAACGTGCCCCATTTATCCTACCAAACAAAACGAGAGATATATAAATATTATCAATAGTGATGATGACATCATGTAATTTGTATTGGTAGGCCGAGTATATTTCTACGGAGCACGTATAATACCGAGGATGGGTCTCCATGGAGAGTCGCCATCGATGAAGAATTGTTCTCTTATTAAGAATCATTATCACGCTTCAAAGTCTACGATTTGGATCTCTTCGATCCGTAAAGAGATTTGTTTACCATTACGCAAGCCCACGCATGCCCGGAATTTACATCCAAACCATGGATCTTGAGGCCGGCGACGAGTATGATGGCCTCGGGCACGAATAAGAGAGGCGGTGTTGGGTCCGAAATAGAAGAAAAGGGTTAACGTCGCAATAATAATAATAATGATAATGATGATGATAATAATAATAATAATAATATATTTTATGTGTATCGCCTATCGCATTTGTTCTGTTGCTTTTGCCTACACAAAGGGTACGCGAGGATAGAGACTTGACATACTTTGTCGAGTCTATGGGAACGAAAATTTGTCGCCTTTGTTTAAGATTTTTTTAATCATTACTCTAGATGCTTAAGAAGTAAGGGAAATTTACCCAATCAGTCCTAATTTTGTTGGGGCAAAATGTCCATTCTTTCAGAAATTTTTTATTTGACCAATTTATTCTTAAACCTTTGCACAACCTTTAGGAAAAATTTCAATGTAATCATTCAAACAATTTTTTCCTGAAATTGCTAATGTGATGGCGTGCCAAGTAGAACACATGGCAACCATTTATAGCAAAAATCGATCAGAAAGGCTACCAAAAGTTTATAATTAAATTGATAAAATTGAAATGTTTATGGTTAAATTTATATCCTTATAACAAGTTTAGAACCGATTAAATGGTTTCTCATGAATAGTAAACCAAACAAGCATATACCTACACAAAATCAAAAAATCATACTCTTTGGCGTCGCCAAACCAAGAGTTACATATCAAAACACAACTATAGCGCAACTAAGCTACAACCGGATCTAAATGATTTGTCGAACTGTTATTGAACATTTTAATAGAAGTAAACCATTGTGAACAAATGTCTTGAATGCTCAATCAAACACCTAGTTTGATAATTAACTTATCATTCAATACGTCCGGTTGACTTGGATTCCTTCTTTGCTTTTAGGGCAACTCTGTCATTCCATCTCATGCCTACTAGTTGGAACTGTTAATTTGTTTATGGATATATCGGTATTGTTAAAGTATCTCATGTCACAATAAATATATATATGTACACATTAACTTTTAGATTGCATTTCTGACAAGTGTCGTTATAATTGGTAAATAGATTTTTTTTTAAATCATTGGCAGATGAAATTTGGACTCAATGAACCTTGTCATAGTACTAGTCGATTTATTCATTGGAAAATGATAGCGGATCTCGTGGTCAAAATTACTTTTTCTCCTCATTATTGGTACCACTATGTATTAACTTTAATGAGTACAGCAATTTTTTGTGTAATTAAAAAATCGCAAAATTCAGTCCTTTTATAGTAAAAATAACAATGCTTTATCACCACTAATGCATACCCTTCCCGAAGGAGAACTATTCTCCGGCAAGTTTGCTTGATTTAACTTGTCTTGGAGCAATTAATAAATGAAGATTAATGTAAAACTTAGGGCCCATTTGATTATCCAATTGAGTGCCGGAAATTTTTTAAAAAATAAAGCACTTGATGAAGTTCAGCTTGTGTGATAATCATGATTAACAACAAGTCAAAAGAATCAATTAATTTAAAAAATACCTTTCACTTAATGGGATATATAAATGAGGAAGGGGAAACTTAATTCTTTAGCTTTATATAAAAAAAGCTTGGCAATTAGAATGTAAAATTTAGTCTGGATTGAGGGATTTTGCTCTTCTGAACTTTATCTAAATATAGATACAAGAGTTCTTTATAAGCTATTTCATTTGTGTTTTTATAACTTAATAATGTTAGTATTTCCATAAGGTGATAGTAATGAGAGCATTAAATCTAAATATGCAAGGCAAGCCGTTGCAACTAGAGGGCGAGATTTTAGCGCGTGCTTATTATTGAATCTGATGATCAATCGTTAAATTTACAAAAGCAGATCCGTTCTTAAGAGATGAGAATGTAGTAGCTGTAGACCGTGCTTTATTATTTACATTTTGTCATTTGTTTTGTCCTACAATTCTTTGAGATCTACTATGTTTGAAATATTTTTATGTACTCCTCACATACTATTCTAAGAAATAAATGCAATCTCTCTTTTGATAAAAAAAAATTAGAATATTAGCAATTATATCTCTAAAACACATCGAGAACGATAAAAATTCCATGTATGTCAAGAAAATATAAATATTCAATCATCAGCTCAATTTCTATTTTCGGCATTTAAAACTGTTGACATTTAAATTTCAATGCTTAAATATTTTCACTACTCACTTTTCAATTTTATCAGACAAGTCCTTAATCACGATTCTTAAGTATCATTCGTTTTGAACTTATTGTTATTTTCCTTTGAATCTCTACCAACCCCTCATTCTGATATCGAAACATCTGTCTAAGATCACAGCTCTTAAAAAACATACATTAAATAAAAACCTCGATTATAATTGTAAGAATGATTACGAAGACTTTTTCTTTCAGAGGGTTATAATTCCACGTAACACAGCATCCCAACCCTCGACCGTCTGAGCTTCAACAGCAAAGCCTGCTCCCTTGTTTCCAGTAGTGCTGCTGCGGAAGGGAGAGATTGTTCTGTCTCGTCGACATCTTTCACAGGAAACGTTTGTTTTCGAGCCGTTCTATTTGACTGGATCGATGTTAGCAATTGGTCATCAAACGCAGAAAAGTATGTTCCCAAAATTCAACACAGAAAGACTCCAAGGGTTACCTTGCGTTCTCTTGACGTCGATCCATCTTTCCGTAAGAGAGTTGGTCAAGCATAGCAAGCCAGCTATGGCGACATATCAAGATCCACATTAGATGGGAGATGTTTTAAGTGATTCGTTACGAATGTTATTAGAGCAAGGTTTCAAGTATAGACTCAAGCCAATCTAAGGTGCCTCATATACGTTGTGTCTTGGGAAAATTGCCAAAAAAGTCCTAAATCCTTACCACTTATGCCGATTTAGTCATTAACATTTTTTAAGCCAATTCAATCATAAACATTTTCCACATTTACTATTTAAGTCCTTCCGACGGACGTGGCAACGACTGGACCTCACCAGCAATGACGGGGCGACATGTGACGACAAACTTTTTTCTTCTCTTTTCTTACTCCAGCCGCTCCAAAGGGTGGCAAAGCCCTCGTCAGCAATGGGTGAGGGCGGTGGGGGTTGGGGAGGCTGTCGCCACCCTCACCCATTGCCGGCGAGGGCCGGGTGAGGCCTCCCCACCCAGATCTGGGCAGGGTAGCCTCGCCTTCGCCCAGATCTGGGCGGGGCCGGCCTTGCTCGGCCCTTGTCAGCCTCACCCACCCAGATCTGGGTGAGGGCGACCTCACCTAGCTTGTCGCCGGCGAGGGCTTTGTTCTCCTTTGGAGCAGGCTTAACAAGAAAAGAGAAGAAAAAAAAAGTTTATCGCCATGTGTCGCCCCGTTATCGCCACGTTGTCACTAGCAAGGTCCGGTCGTTACCACGTAGGTATTTTCCGATCAAAATCCGTCGGAAGAGCTTAAATGACAAATGTGGAAAATGTTTAAGACTGAATTAGTTTAAAAAAAATGTTGATGACTAAATCGGCATCAGTGGTAAATGTTTATAACTTTTTTAGCAATTTTTCCATTGTATCCCCATTGTCTACTAGAATGAGATTTAAGCGTTTGAAGAGCCATGTAAAGTAGTTCACAACTAAAAACCCTCTCTAAAAAATCACTGCCTTGATTATTACTTTTAAGGCCTAGCCGAAATATTAAGCTTTTGAGTTGGATAGTTTAACATGGTAGTAGAATTAGGTTTTGCCCAATTTGTTTTGTGTGTGCAACTCCCTTCCGTCGAATTTCATATGTCGTTCCTAATTTGACTTATACGTGAGAGAGGTGCTAAAGTATTTTACATCGCTTGTTTATGAGGTTTATATACCTTTTATATACATGCAAATATACTTTCATAAGATATGATGCACACCCTCTCAAAACTGCATCAATTTTAGTTAAATTACACCTAAATCATTTTTGAAGTGTTGCAACTTTAGGATTTGCATTACCGAATACATAAGTTCACGACTTAGCCTAAAACTATAACAAGACAGAGGTCATCCGTCGAACAATTCATAAATAGAAGATAGTGATCGTTGGCGCAGGAAAAATTAGATAGAGTGTGCCTTTCGACTGGTTCTTAGGATGCCAAAGAGATGGGATCGATAAATCATAAATCGAACAGGATGCGTATTGCTAGTCAATATTTGTTGATAGTGATGAAACTTCACTACTTCAATTGAGGAGATTCCTAACACCTCAAGGCCCCGCATGGGTTACATCGGATGGGGGAGACACATTTCTACGATCAAGTGATTCATAAGTGAAACTTGTGACTAGTCCAAGGTGGTCACTGCATTTATGATCCCCTTTGAGGGACTTGGCTCATAACAAAGGCTGCGAAGAATGGGCAGCATCAATCCTAGGTGTTCTCTCGATCCTTTTCAGAAACACCAAGCATTTACTCGGGCGGAATTTCACCGCGAAATCATATAATGTGTCTCGATGTTAAGAAAAATTCGCCTCATTATAAACCGAGACGGCGCATTTCCATCAGTGTGCGCATCGACTTTAGGTACATATGCAGGTGTACTACCATGTACTCAATTCGCGCAATGTACATGTCATGGCTGGTATCTCTCTCGTGGACGTTATGCCTTTTGGCTTCGTATGCCCATTAAATAGAATGAGAGTTACATCCAAATCGCCACATCCTCAACGTTGAGAGAGAGAGGGAGGTGAATGCAAGGCCAAGGCATTTACTTCTTCAAAGTTGGACGCGTTCCTTCCCTCACCAACCCACTCACAATCCAAAGCCCCTCTCCAGAGAAGAAGAAAGATTAAATAAATAAGATGAATAAAATAATACCAACTAAATGAAAATTAAAGGGGGGAAAAGGCAACAAAGAAAAGAAAAGAAAAGAAAATCCAACGCTCACCTACTCCCGTTCTTTGACGCACCCACCACAACCCCGCGCCTGCCCCCCTCTCTCCCGAAGACCGTCAAGTGACGCCGTCAACCCTGGGCTCCCTCCCCACGTCCATCAGAGTTCAGAGGAGAGTCAATTATTCACGCATTAATCTCATTTGTCTCATATATTAACATCTCTAGACTCTTCCCACGCATCGAGTCACGTGATTATATGACGCCAAAAATGCATATTTATTGCGTCATATATACATAATTAATTAGGGAGGCTTTACAAATTTTAAGTTGGGATAAATTCGTTCGCAATCCCAACTGACCCTCCCCGACACACATGATCCACCTAACGCCTTCCCGTCACCCCTTCCAACGATCCGTCCGTTTCCATTCTTTTTCTTTTTTATTTTTCCCGTCTGCACCAAAAAAAAAATAATTAATTCAGTTTTCGCTTATTTAAACCCAAACTGCTACGCCCGACCTCCTCAGTGCTTACCATCACCACCACCGCCATCTTCTTCTTCCTCCTCATCGTCCTCCGAGACCTGCCGGCTCTGTCCTCGACAACCGCCATGGATCTCCTCCTCCTGGAGAAGGCCCTCCTGGCCCTCTTCGCCGCCGCCATCGTGGCCATCGCCGTCTCCAAGCTCCGCGGTAAGCGCTTCCGCCTCCCCCCCGGCCCCTTCCCCGTGCCCGTCTTCGGCAACTGGCTCCAGGTCGGCGACGACCTCAACCACCGCAACCTCACCGACCTCGCCAAGAGGTTCGGCGAGATCCTCCTCCTCCGCATGGGACAGCGCAACCTCGTGGTCGTCTCCTCGCCCGACCTCGCCAAGGAGGTGCTCCACACGCAGGGGGTCGAGTTCGGGTCCCGCACCCGCAACGTCGTCTTCGACATCTTCACCGGGAAGGGCCAGGACATGGTGTTCACCGTGTATGGGGAGCACTGGCGGAAGATGCGCCGGATCATGACGGTGCCCTTCTTCACCAACAAGGTGGTGCAGCAGTACCGTTACGGGTGGGAGGCCGAGGCCGCCGCCGTCGTCGACGACGTGAAGAAGAACCCGGCCTCCGCCCGCGAGGGGATCGTGCTCCGGCGCAGGCTGCAGATGATGATGTACAACAACATGTACCGGATCATGTTCGACCGGCGGTTCGAGAGCGAGGACGATCCGCTCTTCGTCAAGCTCAAGGCCCTCAACGGCGAGCGGAGCCGGCTGGCGCAGAGCTTCGAATACAACTACGGCGACTTCATCCCGATCCTGAGGCCGTTCCTGAGAGGGTATTTGAAGATCTGCAAGGAGGTCAAGGAGCGCAGGCTGCAGCTCTTCAAGGACTTCTTCGTCGACGAGAGGAAGTAAGTAACTTCGCTCCTTCTCCCATCCATCCATTCCTCCATACCTTTCGTGGCCGAGCCATTGATAGCTATTTCATTTGTTCTTTTGTACGTTTTTCTGGTAAAATAAGTTACGATTATCTTCATAAAATGGCTACGGTTGGAGGATATTAGTCTCGCCTCCTTGGGGCCCCAATGAGCGCACGTGGACTTTTGTGCCCTTTTGATTTCACCGTTGTCTCGTAGCTCCTACGTGTCGCTGCGAGTATGACTCCGTGGACCAACTAGATTGTGAGTACATCAGTGACCAAGCTACTGCATGCACTGTAGAGATGATGTCGATCGTAACCTGTTTAACCCTTTGCAAGTAGTTCAGAAGATAAGAGAATGCAAAACAAGTTGGGGCAGAGTTGAAAACGGCAAATTGAATTTTCACTCTAAAGCTGCAGTAAATAAAGTTCGTGAGAGTTGTCATAGTTGCAACTTGTAACCTCCGGGAAGATCCCGTCGACGAAGGAGGGCCGGTGACCATGTTATGGAGTCGAACACAGATGATGTCTATTGTCTAGTCCTTGTGTTTTCCGGCCCCGCACGTTTTCAGGCGGGTGGAAACGAAAGATTGTGTAGCCCACGTAGACTAAATGTGAAGCAAATCAATTTTAGTGGTCCGAAACTGAGAACATCGGAAAACTTGCGCAGGAAAATGGACAGCGTGAAGCGGATGGACAACGACGGGCTGAAGTGCGCGATCGACCACATTCTTGAGGCGCAGCAGAAGGGGGAGATCAATGAGGACAACGTACTTTACATCGTCGAGAACATCAACGTTGCCGGTATGTCCCTAAAACTATACCCCGGATCGAAAACACAGAGTCGCACTCTCTCTCTCTCCTCTCCCTCTCGTTGCATTTATTTTTTGAGAATTAAGTCCTTATTAGCCAGAAAGAATCTTGTAATTAGGTCCACGAAGGGAATGAGTAATTGCCCATTTTGAGTAAAACCTAAGATCCGATCTCGACAATCAAATCGAGGAGGAGCAATTGGGGTGTTTGGTTAGGACACGTCTATCCCCGCCACCAAGAAGTCAAATCGACAAGTCGGATGTTGAAAAAACGGTGTCTAAGATGGTGCGGATAGGCGAAGCTCAACCGGGACAGGTTAGGAAGGAAGGGTCAACCGCTCTGGCTTAGCGACTAGCCATCGTCGCCGCTAGACGACAGGGGCAGCTCGCCAATTTTACCCGTTAGGCAATGGGAATAGGAGATAGTCTAAGGCCATATCGGGGGGGTTACATCGATTAATTGGCGAAACCAGTCAATATCGTGGCCGAAAAGGATGTAGATCGAAGATCGACGGCGGCTATCCATTGACCACCCGATTCGGCGGGGCGGTTGGTGGCCTGCTTTAATTGCCATTTATTCAGTGCGCCGGTCTTTCTGCCCATCCCGCTCGTGACATGCTTACGAACCGTCCTCGGTTTAGATCGAAGAAAGAGAAAGTGAATACAGGATTTAGAACCATGAAACCCGTCCTCATTTTCCGGTCGAGAAAGCGGCTTTCCCCATAATTTTCATTATCGTTTTGCTTTGATAAATGGTGTGGTTGGGGAAGGTGGACAAGTCGAATAAGCTACGAAACGTTCGTGGGTCCAGAGCTTATGGAAGTGAATGTGTCAACCACCGGATGCGACCTACTTCATGGGTGGCTTGTGGGACGGTTGATGAACAAATTGGCCAACCAACCCCCGCACGAAACAGCCATCTGCACTCCCCCTAAATCCTCACCCACCAAACACTGCACCGACCGCACTAATTCATGCTTTTCCCCCGTGTGTTCCTGTCCCAATTTGTCGGTCATAGGTTTATGCCCGAACGTCGGGGGGTTCTTGAGTAGTAGGTGAGCACCCCGCAGGCGTCAGGACACCAGGAAAAATGGGACGTGGATTGGTTTTCGTTTTGAGCTTTTTCTGTTTGGATCGAGAGTCGGATGGAATGATGGATGTATTTGTGATGCAGCGATCGAGACGACGCTCTGGTCGATCGAGTGGGGCATCGCGGAGCTGGTGAACCACCCCGAGATCCAGAGGAAGCTGAGGCAGGAGCTCGACACGGTGCTGGGCCCCGGCGTCCAGGTCACCGAGCCCGAGATCCACAGGCTGCCGTACCTCCAAGCTGTGGTCAAGGAGACCCTGAGGCTCCGCATGGCGATCCCGCTCCTCGTGCCCCACATGAACCTCCACGACGCCAAGCTCGCGGGCTACGACATCCCTGCCGAGAGCAAGATCCTGGTCAACGCCTGGTGGCTCGCCAACAACCCGGCCCACTGGAAGAAGCCGGAGGAGTTCCGGCCGGAGCGGTTCTTGGAGGAGGAGGCCAAGGTGGAGGCCAACGGGAATGACTTCCGGTACCTCCCCTTCGGGGTCGGCCGGAGGAGCTGCCCCGGGATCATCCTGGCCCTGCCCATCCTCGGCATCACCATCGGCCGGTTGGTGCAGAACTTCGAGCTCCTGCCGCCCCCTGGACAGTCGAAGCTCGACACGACCGAGAAGGGCGGCCAGTTCAGCTTGCACATATTGAAGCACTCCACCATCGTCTTGAAGCCAAGGTCCTCCTGAAGTTAATTCCGCAAATGATTTAACTTTTGATGGCTGTTGGCGTCGTGTGAGGAGTCTGTGGAGGGCTAATGTGAAAATATTAAGAACTGCCAAAAAGAAAAAATATTTTCGGGAGTCGTCATGAGAAACGGTGTTGTGCCTTTGTGTAGGGAAAATGCCAGCTTCTATGGGGATCCATTTCCGCTTTTATGTCCTTTGAGAACTAAAAATCTATCTTATGAGAAATTTGTTTATCTGCAGCAATCTCTCTCTCTCTCTCTCTCTCTCTCTCTCTCGCTCACACACACACACAACAGATAAATTCAAATTTGAGATCTTTCTATACGAACTTCTGTTCTGAATTGAATAGTCATTGTTTTGACACCTTTACATCATGAATACATTAAAATTTTAAGGGACAACATTTCATATTAAATTAAATTTTGTTAATTATCCCTTAATGAAAGCATGAGAAGTCCTAGAAAAGGACCTTTCCAGACAGTGGACTCGGGTTACCAAGTGGAAGGAAAGAAAAAGAGTAGCAGATGATAGGAGCTATAGAAATTATGTGTAGAGGTGTGCAACTGGACCGGATAAATCCGGTTTTCGGACTGGCCCACCCGGAAAAAAAGAGTCGGAAACAGAGTCCATTACAAACATGGTCGAGTACATGGTATAAAAGGTTGGATACATAGTCCAAATCTGAAACTTGCCCACCCTAAACCTTAAATTCGATCATTGAAAAATAAATTTGTTTAGTAAAAACTATGATTTTGTAAGTAAATAGATTTTATTAAATCATAACTTTTATATGTCTCTAGAGCATGGTTTCTTATTGATTTTTTTATATATACAAATTTTAGGTTTTTGTTTGAGATTTTGTACCACGTGAATTGGCTCGAATGATTTCATTAGGGAACCGATTATAATATGGTCGAGTATATGGTTCATGTCTGGAATTTACCCATCTTGGACCCGATCATCCTTTGTACAGTTCATCGTGTATAAAGCGGGAGATGATCAATTAGGTAGGAAATTGATCAGGGGGGAGGAAAATTTTGGATTCTGAATTTATGCATACTTGGTGTCAGGTTATCCTATGCAATGGAAGGGCCACCGAAAAGTTAGGCAAGAAATCCCCCCCCCCCCCCTCTCTCTCTCTCTCTCTCTCTCTCTCTCTCTCTCTCTCTCCACACATTCTAATGTAAAATCAGAGATGCTTACATGGGCAGAAAATCAGCTAGGAAAGAATAAAAAACGACAATTCCTACATGCCAGGAAAAATTCATTGGCCTTAATACGTCAATGTCATCTCTTATCAAAAACGCAAGTATTGCCGCTGCCGCATGGATCGGATAATCCCGAGGGCTTCTTATCTAGATCGGTACCGTCCACGGAAATATCTCTTTCGTGCATTTTGGTGCTTCATCGTTTTCATACGTGACGGGAAAGAATTGACAACCCCAAGACGTTGTTACAAAGAATATGAGGAATCTAACGGGAAAGCATAGCACGACATGAGGGAATTCGGATTCTCTGATCGGGTGGGATCCGATTAGAGGAATCTTTAAACGGGAGCTGTCCGATTTTTGATCGAACGGCTCCCATTTCAATAGGGGGATGTGTTTTGGATTTTTTTTTTTTTTTTTTGAGGATGTCGGAACGAGACTTCGGCCTGGGAGTTTCTCGAATGATGCTAGGATTGAGCTCACAAGGTGATTGCCCCACAACACACAGTTGTAGGCCCATTCGAAATTGGGATCTTCGGACCCACGACGCGGTAGTGGGCCCCACCATCGCTTTCGAACGTCCCTTGCGGAGAAAATTAAAGAAGAAAATCACGCTATATGATCCCGGCACGTGCGAGCCCTGTGGGCGAGGCATGTACTGGAGATTTCCGGGTGTATACGAAGCTCGAGTCTTGGGAGTTCTTTGTCTTTCGTTCGTACCCGCTCCGTCGACATGTCGAATTATCCTCGCCTTTCGCCCCCTAAACTTAGAATACATCGACCCGACCGTGTAAACCTTTTGCGTTGTTTCTTCGTCACTCGATTTTGTATATATGTCGCTTGTGGATAATAATTTTCAATTGTTTGACTTTTCTCGTGATATGCATTATCGATATTTTTTAAAATTATGATAATGGTCAACAAATTTAGTTATAATTATGGTCCGCGATATTATCAGAGCATTACGTGTACTGGAAATTCACTAAAGGGTGGGCTTTGCTACCCTTGCGCTCCCTAACACGATCATCATTCAAAGCCATATGGCAAAAGCTATACTGCCGGTGTAAAGGAAACTCAATCGTTGACTCGAGAGAGTAGCATAATTCGCAATCTTTGTGAAATAACGAAGTGTAAGAGCGTAGCATGCACGAAAGATGGAGCACTGAATCCCTCGCGTGGGCTGCTGAATGACGTATTTGGGAGAACAGCAACACAAGAGCTTGTCACCTAGTGCAGTCACTTCAAGCAGCACGAAGGCTGCTCAGCTGAGGAGCAGACGATCTGCCACTGCAACATCGGCACACGTATCACGACACCCGCATCCTTCCAACCTTTCAGTCAAATCCGTCGCCAGTGCAGGGCTTGATATTCCCCACTTCCACTAAATTGTGGCCAAATATGCACGGCATGGAACGATCATGCTGCTGCTTTTTTTCCCTGTCGAGGCTTGGATAACGCAGACCGACCTCGGCATTCCGCTTGACTGCTCGAAGCCGTCTTTGGGTCCCTTCCGGTTCTGGGGGAATGATGTCTTTGGGAGGTTCATCTGACCTCTCATGATGGGTTTCTGAGGCGAAGGGGGCGGTGCCTGAATAGGGCCTCTTTCCATAGATCAACTGATCAGTTGAGTGAATTTCGGTTCCTCAAAGGCTTGTCCAACTCTGCTCTCAACATGGACAGGTTACGAGCATCGGCAGCAGCGCAGGCCGAGCATGGATGCTGCGTCGAAACCGATCCTACCGGTCGTTATGCTCGGGTACGTGAGCCGACAATACTGTCTTCCTTTTTGGTATTCAATTCGGTCATCGATTGTTTACTAGAAACCAGCCCACCTCTGACTAGACACCATCTCAATATTACACGATTCATTCGTGGATTATTTGCCTTGCAAAGCTAATAACTTCACATAATTATCGGTTGGTTCAATTCAAGATGTAAACTATGTTGGTGAAGGAACTCTCTCTGGGGGTCATAGGTGGAGCGGTTGATCCAGGAACCGTGTAGGAAGTTTCATGTTTGTACCTTCGTTCGAATGTGCGTATGTTTAGGTTGATCCTCGAGATGGTTTCTTTTGAAAGGTGCAATTCGCGTTTTCATGCTTGAAGTAATTGGCAGGAAAAAGGAGGGAGCATTAACAGAACCTCTGTTTATACAGGTGTTCCACTGATTATTGTGAATGCATGAGCTGATTATGAAAACATATCGATAGCCTCAAGTTGTATCTAGCTCGTTGAAGAACTAGATTTGCCTAATTGTCCATCTTGCTTTTTCGGCAAGTTGTCTTTGCTATACGTTCATTCGGCGGCAACTGTAGCCAGATTGATCCCTTTCTTGTTCTTGTGTCCTCATTTTCTTCATATGCCGTTTTCATTCCTTTCCTCCCCCACTACGAACAGTTTGAAATAGTTCTGGGCAAAGGGGCAACCAAGACAGTGTACAAGGCGATTGATGAGGTCCTCGGAGTGGAGGTGGCATGGAACCAAGTGAAGCTGAGCGGATCGTTTTGGTCTCCGGACAAATTGCAGCGTCTGCTCTCGGAGGTTCACCTCCTCAGCACCCTCAATCACGACTCCATAATGAAATTCCACACTTCATGGGTCGATATCGATGGGATGGCCTTCAATTTCATCACCGAAATGTTCACTTCAGGCACCCTCAGAAAGTAAAATTTCTCCTCTATGTAGCATTTCCTTGACTCTACAAGCTCTTTATGCCTTCGATGTGATCTATGATCGCCATTCAATGATTGACTGGTTTGGGCCTTCTTTTTATTTTAGTGTAAGATTTAGGCCTCTCAACTTGTGAATTCATAAAAGAGATCTGCTTTGTTGTGCAGTTACAGGAAGAAATACCAACGATTGGACATCCAAGCGATAAAGAATTGGGCTGTTCAAATACTTCATGGCCTCGTGTACCTGCATGGCCACAATCCACCAGTAATCCACAGAGATCTAAAGTGTGATAACCTCTTTGTTAATGGCCATCTGGGACAAGTTAAAATTGGTGATCTTGGACTTGCAGCGATTCTTCATGGTTCTCGGGCAGCTCACAGCGTCATAGGTAACAATTTCCAACACTGAGCATGATAATGTCATCGAAGCTGCTGATTACCTGATTATCAGTTAATTTACTGAAATTACATACCCTCAGGCACTCCGGAGTTTATGGCACCAGAACTCTACGAAGAGAATTACAATGAGCTCGTTGATGTCTACTCGTTTGGCATGTGTGTCTTGGAAATGCTTACTTGCGAGTATCCTTATATTGAATGCACCAATCCAGCTCAAATTTACAAGAAAGTCACGTCGGTAAAGTCCAGTTCCACTGGTTTAATTATGCTGACAATAACAGATTGACGCCTTATGAGCGTGCCACTCTTCTCAACTCAGGGAAAGTTGCCAGAAGCATTCTACCATATCAAAGACTTGAAGGCGCGGAAATTTATTGAAAAATGCTTAGCAAACGTTTCGAGTAGAGTAACGGCGAGGGAGCTGCTAAACGACCCATTTCTAATAAGTAATGAAGATTACCAGCTCCCAGGATCGAAGTTTGAAATGCCGGAGCCATTCTTGAATGTGAAAGATGTGGAAAATCTATGTACAAGGGATGATCCACTCAGGACTGACATGACGATTACGGGAAAGCTGAATCCTGAGGATCGCACCATTTTTCTGAAAGTTCAGATTGCTGATAGAAATGGTTTGAGTTCCAAGTATTTTCCTTCATTTCATTAGAACCATTGGAAGTACAAGAGCACTGTACCCTAGTTCTCTCATTCATTCAGTAGTTGTGTCAATTAGTTAAGAAGAGTGCATGTAGATTGTTAATTATTATCAGGTATCATCTGCACAAAGCCAACCCCTCAAACTCCTTATATATTGCCCTAAATAGAAGTTGAGAGGGAAAATTGCTGAATGCGTGTAATTCCGAAATAAGGTTGAATTAAAGAGACTCTAGAAATTTCTGGCCACACTTACTTTCTCAAATCTTCCAAAGTGATGAAACTAATGAAGGTTTTCTTTATTTCCTTCCCATTACCCATGCAGGTTCAGCGAGAAATGTCCATTTTCCTTTTGACATCCTAAATGATACTCCAATTGATGTTGCAATGGAAATGGTTGAGGAACTGGAGATTGTGGACTGGGAAGCAGAGGAGATAGCTGAAATGATTGACGGTGAAATCTCCGCTTTAGTACCTAACTGGATGAAACAGGACTTTCCAGACTACCATCAGGAGAATGACGATGGCTTTCCTCCTCCTTTCCTTTCATTCTCCTCTGGTTCATCATCCCAGGCATCACCATCAGGTTTTATGGCCTACAGTGGGAATGGAATTGCGTCCGACTACAGTTGTCTCCAGGGTATAGCTGGGTTCTTTTTTTGCTCGTTAAGATTTTGATAAAACACAAGGAAGTAAAAAAGCTGATATAGAGTCTTAACACGCCAACAACAAAAGACAGCTTGTTTAGGGAATGTATCTATCATACTTCATGCAGTTTTATTGCATCAATCAACAAGTCATGGAATTGAATGAACATGGATAGAAAATGCTCGTTTTCTTGGGAACATCATCACTTCTTAATTGCAAATTGTTCGCCAGATCTGTATAATTATACTTGAAATAAATCCGACCTTAACTTTCCTGAAGAGTAGCATTGTACTGCAGATATGCCAGACGATGCAAGCTCTCCAAGCTCCCTACAGTCTGGTACACATTCCCACACAAGTTACTTCTGCCCGGAAGATCACGAGGTGAACTCGGGTCCTTCAAACCCAGATCAACACTTTATCAGCAGAGGCAACAAATCTACGAGGTTTTGCTCCGATGACTACCAAAGGCCAAGGCAATTCAAGGTTAGGAGTCAGACCATGCAATGCCAGGTTCTGACAGAGTCAGATAGAGACTCTGCCTCCATCATTAACCGGAGGATGACCGGCCACAGATTGTCACGGAACAGGTCTCTGATAGATGTTCATAGCCAGTTACTTCACCTGTCGTTGCTGGAGGACGTGAACAAGCGGAGGCTGTTCAGGACAGTCGGAGCAGTTGAGAACATTGGGTTTCAGTCGCCTTTAGAGATATCAAGAAAGGTGCCACAGATTGATGGATCTCGTTTCATCAGCAGTTCAAGAAATAGAAAGGGCCTCGGGATTCAAAACAGAAGAAACTGAAATCTGCCCTCACTCATGAGCATCTAAAGATGGTAATTCGTATCAAAATGTCAGGAATTTAGCATTGTATTCACCCTGCAGAGATCAAAAGTAATAGCCTTTTAGCTTTAAGGAGTTTCGTATTAACGTTTAGCTAGATGAAAATAATACATATTTCGAGTGTCTAATGCGAATATAATCAGCTGATGCCTGCTAATATGCAAGGTAAATAAATGGATTTGATAATGAAATCTCTGTATTTGCGCCTGTCACGTGGGATAAGTTCTTGGGGATTGCTCTCTTGGTGATGGTATTGCTTTTTCTTTATTGCAAAACTTGCCTCTCTTTTTATGTTTAGAGCATCACTAAATTTCTTAGGTTACGTCTGAATACGGTCTGGTCCATTGTGTTTGTGTTGAACGGGTTTGGGCCAGATTGTGTTTGCATGCATCTGCTGAAATGGCCGACCTCTTGCGCCTTGGTAGGACTGCTGTAATGAGCACGTCGTAGAGCCATCCCTTACCGGGAACGGATTCCCTGCTCTAGAGCAGGGAACTTTGCAAAATCTCACCCTTCAATGTCTTTGCCCCCTCAAGTAAAGGGCAAAATCCTCACCCCCTCAAGGATAGGATTTTGCAGGTCACCCCTGCTTTTTTAGAGCAGGGGATCCCGATCCGAACATACCGAGCCTAGAGCCCATGCAAAAGAGCCCATGCTTTTGCAGGTACTATGAGTTAAACTAGACATTCCTTTATATAAGTAGGCCCATATGGTCTTCGTCCATTGAGGTAGCTGTGTTAGTGGCCCCTCTTCACTTTTTTAGCATGAAAAATCTGAACGGTGAAGAAATTGTTGCACCAGCAAAATAGTTTCGAGTTTTCTATTGGCAGCTATGATCATCGTGCGTTCACGATGTAGACAGGTGTGCATATAGATAGCTACAGATTAAAACACGCACATCTTCAGATGTACAGAGTGTCAAAGGTGTATTTAAATCCCGAATACGTTGAAATGCGTGCTATCGAGTTATAATCCTGCAAATTACGGAAGTGCGAATGGAACACTTATAAATAGGCGGATTATATCCAAAGTCCAACAAGAGAATGGGACGTCAATGTAAATCGGTTTTGAAGAACCAAACATGTCATCCTCCCTTGAAGTATAAGGATTCCAACGGCCAGAATGAGGGATGGAAACATGGAAGCATGTCATGGCACTCATCTTCTCTGACTTGAAGACGTGAAATGCACTCGAAAACCCAACCGACATGGTCAACCCAGAGCATCTCCTGGTATATAAAAGCAACCGGCAACGAACTCTTCACACCCACGAATTTCTCTGTTCTTTAACTGACGGATAACCAAAGTAGGTCGAAACAGCACTACCACCAGCTTCGTCAAATCAAGGTCCTGTTTGCTTCGTTTCTTGAAGTCGAAGCACGCACGCACTCACCGTCTCCACCATCACCTCATCAACTCCAATCATTACGAAAGGAGATGAAACCCAAAGCACACGTCGGCGTTGCCTTCGGATCCAAGCTTCTCCATCCATGCAGAAAACTCCTCCTCGTCTTCAGGCTCAAGAAGAAGCTCACCATAAGAAGAGCGCGGGCATCGCCCCGTTACACGGCATCGAAGCGAGCCTCCCCACTCAAAAGACTCATACCCATCTCCGCCTTCATTTCAGTCGTCCGATCCCTCAGGAAGAAAATGAACGCCAGAGGCAGACTCAAAGAGGGCAAGGCCAAGGGCAGCAAGATCAGCAAGGTGCACTCTGTGTCCGCTATTTCATATTCCGGACGCGAGAGACTGCTGTTTCCCTCGCCGATCACGCCGGCAGCCTCCTCGGCAATCAGCAACGCTCCCTTGAAGTCTTTGAAGAGGAGGGGCTGGGACAGCGATGACGGCTATGGCTACGGCGACGGCGATGGCACTGACGGAGTGGGAGATGCGTGCAGGAGCTTCGAGAACTACTTGGTGGGAATGATAGCGGAAGAAGGGAAAGTGAGGGATCTCATGGACGTGGAGGAGCTTCTCTTCTGCTGGAAGAACCTCAAGTGCCCCGTTTTCGTCGACCTGGTCTCTCGATTCTACGGCGAGCTGTGCCGGGACTTGTTCGCCACCACCGACGACGACGACGACGGCGGTGTCAGTTACTAGTAAGGTTTTGTCGTCGCCGTGATGGAATAAAGGCTGTAATGCAAAAGCGATGCGATTGTAACAGAGTAGAAGGAAAACCAGGAATATCATTGTTAGTCAACGAGATCGAGCTGGTTATGTCATAAACAGATAATGATAATCCCAGGGCTCGAGACATCGAAGCCGACACAAAATTAGTGTGCAAAGTGATTTGATAGACTACTATCGGGAGCTTGAATATAACCCCACTCACTTAAATTGCAGGATGTAGTTTTGTCACGTCATTTAATGAAGCACCAATTTGAATACATAAATCGATTCGTTACCTTGGCGATTCGAATTTGTCATTGTCGGCGGTGCCTCGTTGATGGATTGTATCGATTGCCACCACCTTGAGGTGTGTAAGACAAACACCTTAGGAGTTTTAAACTCTGAGTATTTTGGAAATGCCAATACTTTTTTTTTTCCTTCCAACTTTGCCATAGCTAGACATTTATAATTTAGGAAATGCCATCACCTTGTGCAACGTTGGCCAGCAAAGGCCTAACAAGAATCCTTTATCGAGTGCGATTTTTCCAAATACCATTGAAATAATAGTTGCTTTCAAGTACACTGTCAAATTAAAATTTACCAAAAATTATTTGCATTTCGAAAAATTCAATTAGCACGTGTTTGTTCAGCAAGAAACTCGAGATTTGGAAAAAAAAAACATTTTCAAAAAATAATTGATTATATCGCTTAGGAAAATTAGCCATCAAAAAATATTCTCACTATCGACAATAATTTATGACTAATTATTTTCGAAGGTGATGAAAATACTTTCCATTAGTTCATTTTTTAGAACAATACAAGCGATCATTTGTTCAAATTTTTTTAAATCTTGAGTTTTCTGCGCCTAAAGTGTTCATTTTATTTTCCCAAAGCCTCTCGCCAGGAGAACCACCAAAGGCGGCGTTAAGCATACGCAAGCCTGGGCCTCCTCCATGTCACCGTGAACGGCCCATAAAAATCATCCCTGTAATGTTCCTGAACGCAGAAGCCCAGCCCAAACTCTTGCCCATTGGATTTCCCCTTTTTCTCCGCTATGATCAACGGTCGAATTGCAGAGACCCAGGCAAGCACAGAGAGAGAGAGAGAGAGAGAGAGAGAGAGAGAGATGGGGAGGAGAAAGGGGCGATCGGAGAAGGTGGAGAAGCTAGCCGCCACATCGACGGAGATCGAAGAAGGAGAAGAAGGGAAAGGCGAAGGAGATGGGAAGTTCTTCGCCTGCTACCTCTTGGTCTCCCTCAGCCCTCGCCACAAAGGTCACACCTACATCGGGTACGCTTCCCTTCTTCCTCTTCGTGGTTCGGGCTCCGATCCTGTTCCCGTTCCGTCACCAGTCGTGATCCGGTGACGGGTTTCGGCTCTCTGTATATCTTTTGTTCGACGGCGAGCTGATCTTGAAACCGCCGGCCCGATCTCTCTCTCGCGCTCTCTCGGACAGATTCACGGTGAACCCTAGACGGCGTATCAGGCAACACAACGGGGAACTGATGTGTGGAGCGTGGAGGACCAAGAGAAAGCGGCCTTGGGAAATGGTCTTCTGCATCTACGGCTTCCCCTCCCATGTCTCCGCTCTTCAGGTTCGGCTTCGCTCTCTTCGCCATGTTCCTCGTGCAAATTTCGCCTGGACTTAGTTCTGATAGAAAGAGAAAATTTCAATGGCAATTTTTCGAAGGTTGTTTTGCAGAGCATGAGCCAATCGATCTCTGTTTCGGACTGTTTCATTAGTTGGCTTGATGCGAAAGAATGACAATGTATCTGTAGTTTTTAAGATGAGAGATCCTCTTGATATGCAGGGGTAGTCTTGCAAAAAGTTTAACAATTTCAGAGTCTTAGTTCACTCCCTTTCTTCTCATGATGGTGACTTCAAATTGGGTCGTCAGGCTTTATTTCTGTGCACTTTTGTAGCGGAAATCCCCAAAGGGTTGATTTTGCCGTCGTGGTCTTGCCTTGGAATGGAGTTCTAGCCGCGCGTTGATGTAGTGTTTTTGCCTGATGCATTTTTCTTTGATCGGCGAAAACTACAGTTTGAATGGGCCTGGCAGCATCCGAGAGAATCCTTGGCCGTAAGGAAGGCTGCTTCGGAATTCAAATCTCTGTCTGGGATAGGCAACAAGATTAAATTGGCATACACAATGCTTAATCTCCCATCCTGGCAAAGGTATTTACTGTCTTCCCTTTCTCTTCCCACTTATTTATTATTTGTATCGGACTGTGTCCGTCGTCAGATCTCAGGTTGGTCTGCCCGGAACTTATGCGTTGTTTCCCTGGAAACTAGCTTCAACATCAGAGTGAACTATTTTTCAACAAAATACACAAAGCATTCCGCTGGCTGCCTGAGTTTGCCTGAGCACATGAAGGTTCAAATTTGCCCCATGGATGAGCTCCCGTGCTATTCTGATGGAATTGCAGTTTCAACGCCAGATGATGAATGGGAAGGCGAGGCAGAGGTTGATGATGAGGATTGGAATGCTCGCAGATTGGAGGAGCAGTCGGTAAGAGATAAGACGATCCATAATCTGCATGACGATGAACCATGGGTACACCAGTGCAGTTATGGAGAAGATTATGGTGTCGGCTTGTCACAAGTAGGAGTACAATCACCGGTCAAGACCTCTTTTTCCTCAGATGAAGGGAAGAGTGCCGAGTTAAATAAGCAGTTAGAAGAAAAATTGCCTGAGACAGCATCGACTGCTCATAATAGCCAGGAGACCAGTAGATTAATTGCATCTAAGGAAATTGAGATCATAGAACTATTCACCCCGTCCCCGAATTATACATCTTCTTCAGGTAAGAGGAGAAGGGTTTCAATCATTTGTCCTGAAATTATCGACTTGACTCAGTCTCCCATTTTTGTTTAATTATAGATTGTAGAATGCTGCTGTAGCTCAACATTCAGAATAATGGTGGAATCATCTGTAAGAAGGAAGTACTTCCGATTCCAATTTAATAAATGTATGCAAAGGATATCACTATCCACTGATCAGATTCCTTTAAAGGCATTTAGTCGCATTATAGAGAACACGTAACTTTGTTTTTTTTTTTTTTTTATGACCAGGGACTCTATCATGAGCTCATATGCTCGAATGGCACCAAAGAGTCAGGCCCTACTTTGAGAAGACTAGCATAAGACTTTAATATCATGACTCCCATTTAAGACATTAACAATTGCTGATTTAGAACTTTTTACTTTGGCGATGAGGGAGAGACTCTCAATCAATACAACTATCCACGGTTGGATAAATAAAGGTTGGGTAAACAAGTAACTCTGTTTACTTCGACATAAGCTGATGTAGCGATTGTGTCGGGCAAATTCACGAAATAGATACAAAAAAAACTTACTGGTTGAGTTCAACTGCATAGCCAATTTAAACCACCCTTTGGCATAAAAGAAAATATGGGAATTAGGCCATCCTGCGGTCGAAACTTCGACCTCAAAACCGGAGGCACCTACCATTCTTGAAGGGCTAGGATCCAATTTGCCGCCTCATCCCTAATGAGTGGTGATACCGCTACCACCCTCTAAATTCATCTTGTCCCCTTGAAGATCTATTAATGGCTGAGTTTATGATTCACGACGTCCTTGTCCTGACCTTGGTTTGGAATTGGGAACAAAAAACGGATTACCGCAAGGAGTGCATGGTTGCAAGTTCCAAAACCTATTTAATTTTCGTCTTTTAAAATAAAGCTTGGATGGTCTGGATGTGATCATGAGTCCCATGCTACTCAAACTTAGAAAGTCATGTATCGGCTCTTACAAAGCTTTCCTTTCCAGAATCGCCAGTGTATGAAATTAACAACAATGTCATTTGAACTGTCGTCCCTTTTCTTTCTTTCAACATAACCTGGCCTTGCGGACACCAAAGGGCAGTCACCACTCTCAAGCTGTCATAAGCTTTACATTTCATCGCAAATAGCGCATCGACAACTTTATTCAAGTCACCATAAGTGATACGTAGACTAGGGAGTTAGCTCGATAAATACATAATGTACCACTTTGACAGTGAGCTTCGAGGCACATCCATGTGCATTATTATCTCTTGGTGACGACAGAGATTCCACAAAATTGACATGTCTGCATTGGACCTAAGACATGCGGTAAGTAAAGCAACAGTACATACAGGAGAGGATTAAGTACATTTCATATACAAGAGCAAGCAATGGCACAAGCAGAGAATTGGAGAAGTCAGTCAGGAACTTATCTAAAAAGTGTTGCTGCAGCTGGTACTGCATTTACTGTAGCTGTGGGCGTCGCTCACCTTGCCACACCCAAACAATGTCTTCAAGAGCAGGTCTTATATCTTCTTTTATTGTCTTCTGATATTCCATAGTATCGCCACTAGCTTTCTTGAGTTCAATCAAGTGAAAAGATGGGGTGATCTCAAAGATCTCCGCATCAATGCCAAGGATCCCCTTCCTACCTTCCCTAATCGCTTCCAGTTTCAGCAAACCCACATCCTTCTTCATCACCTTCAGCCTAAAGCAGTTGCCGACTTCATGTAGCTTAGATAAGATGACTGAAGCAGGTTGTCTAGAGATGAATCTTTCCTTTCTTTTTGGGGTGAATTCCTCAAACAAACCGGAAAGATCAAAGCCAGCAGAAAAAGAGATGATATCAAAAGCATTTAGATTTGGAGGTTTTTCATGCTCCGCCTTTGACTCTTTAGGAGTACTGTTACTCTGAGATGAACTAGAACTGCTTGACTGCATGACACCCATGTCCCTGTTTTCCAATTCCCGCATAATCTGTTTGTTGGAGATTAAACCTTTCCTAAACCAAGAGCTTTCCTTTATCTTGGCTATGGAAATCCGTGTACTAGGGTTTGGGTCTAATATTTTCCCTATAAGGCGCCGAACTTCTGGGGGAAACCAACTAGGGAATTTAAAATCTGCTCTGCCTATCTTCCTATACATCTCCATCAAATTTGAATCGTGAAAAGGAAGATAGCCTGCTAATAGAACAAACAGGACCACGCCACATGACCAAATATCAGCTTTGGCCCCATCATAGCCCTTTTGGGAAATCACTTCAGGAGCCACATAAGCAGGAGTGCCACAAGTTGTGTGAAGCAGCCCATCTTGGCGCTTGGATTCTGCAAGTGCACTTAATCCAAAATCAGACACCTTCAGATTGTCATTCTCATCTAGGAGTAAATTCTCTGGCTTGATGTCTCGATGATAAACATTCCTACTGTGGCAGAAATCAACCGCATTAATAAGCTGTATGAAGAATTTCCTAGCAATATCCTCCTTCAGCTTTCCTTTGGCAACCTTATTAAAGAGCTCACCACCTTTAGCATATTCCATGACAAAGTAAATTTTGCTCTTCGTGGCCATTACCTCATAAAGCTGCACAATGTTAGGGTGCTTAACAATTCTCATAACAGAGATTTCTCGCTTGATTTGATCCATCAGACCAATTTTCATAACTTTTTCTTTGTCTATGACCTTAATAGCTACACTCTGGCTTGTCCGAAGACTTCTCCCATAGTAGACTTTCGCAAAGGCACCTTGACCAAGAAGTCTTCCTAGGTCATATCTTTGAGTCAACGCACTGGGTTTATTTTCCATACCAAATTAATAAATATGTATATATAAAAAGCAATGCTATGGTGCCTGAATAAATATATTTTCAAGCTGCTTAACCGTCTCCACAGAAACATTGGACTAGAACAACAGCCATGACATGAGTAGAGGATCCATTCCGAAGTTGAGGCAATAGATTTAAACAGTCAACTGCTAAATGACCAGTCTCATCATGCATCAGGAAGGACAACTTTCTTACTCTTGCAACCTCATGAACACTTGAGACAGAGTCTAACTCTGTTAGACACATCTTTCCACATTCCCTATGTTCTCTGCTGAGCAAGATCTAGTGAGGCCTGAAAGATTTACGTAGATAGCAAAAGCTTTCAAGAGAGACTTGATAATTTGTGGAATGTTCAAACGAATAGATCCTCCGACCTGAATACAAAGGGAAGAATGTTCACTAAACAATCAACAAAACGACCTTCTATACTCTCATGAAACACTATTAGAAAATGGTATGTAACAATCATTCTCAAAGAGCAAAGGCACTAAAAACCCAAATATCGAAATTCAAACACCCACACAAGCTATAAACACTAACAGAGGAGATCGCAATAAACAAGAAAGTAAATTGGATAACTTCCTAAAGCAAATAGAAAATTAATGAGATGCCTTCTGGAATCATGACCCCTTCTAGAGCAGAAGTAGCTCAGAGACACTCATACATGCACTTAGGATTCAATTATGTGCTGATAGTGCATGCAGCCTTTGCAAAGATATATCAAAGCGCAGAGTTAAGAAATGAAGGATGAAAGACAAAATAAGAAATTAATTACTAGATCAATCCAATCTACAGAGAGCAGTTTCCAGGAACCATGTGAGTTCCAGTAACAATTAACGATTGCACATCACAATAAATAGGTTAAGCAAATCATTTTGCATCCAAGGTAGGCTGAAACGATCGCAAACATCTAGAAATAAAACAAATGCATCCCAAACAAAAACTCTTTTCCCTCCCTCTGCAACAATATATGTAGCTGGCAAAAAAATTCAAGAAAAGGGTAAAAAGCTCTCAAATCTAATGCAAATCGTGGTCAAAAAGGAAACCAAAACAATGAACAAAGAAGAACAGAAAGATTGCAGATGTCTAGTGTTCATTGGACTCAGTGACAGGCCAATCCTCCATCCGAAAGAAACCATGACCAACCTCCGGCTTGGGCATATGCATACGCAAAAGATAAACCCGAGTTTATTTACACCCAGTACCGAATTAACTATGTCGATCATCACATGGAAAAGAAACCGAAATCACGAGCAAAAATTTGTTCCAAAGCACTTATGGCCCCTAATCAGAACTCGCGGATCACAAACCCAACCGGATCGGACGGCGTTGACCTTGGCGACTCAAAAGAATCACGGCCAGACAACATTCCCGAGACGAAAAACCAGACATCTCCGGAATCAACCCGTTTCAGGAAAGAACATAAAGCTCGCGACTTTCTCAACGTTCTCGGATTCCGTTTCGGGTTACGGATTTGGAAACGCGAGAAGCTCCCAGGTCAATCATACAAACAAGCAAGCAAACAAACAAGAAGCAGAGCTCAGAACCGACAAGAACAAGTCAATCTTTGATGGACAAGAACCCAGAGAAACCGTGGAAGAAACACAAGTGGACAAGAGACAAAAAGCAAAACCTCGGGCGAAATTTTCCCTCTGGACGATGATTGTTGTCGGGGAAGCTCCGGAAGGATGGATCCAAAAAACGGAGCAAAGAGAGAATTCCCAAAGCCTCGTGCTGTCGCCTCATTATCATTAGCCAATCGCTGATTATAAAATCAATGGAAAACATGGAATAATGCCAGCTCCCCGAATTTAATCGCAGAATATTTTACGCCACCATTGGGTCGTGTGGGGCCGGCCTGGGCCATGTAGGTTGGGCCTGGATTTGTAATTTTCAGGAGGCCCGTGGGCTTGAAATTTAGTTGGAGAAATAGAGTGTGTTCCATAAGGTGGAAACAAATTGGAAAATAAGCTATTCCATGCAAAATTCCTGCTCTTATTCTGTTCCTGGGGAACAATCATTGCGTTATTATCTTATGTTCCTTCCCGTGAGGCAAACGTACCATTCAAAACAGCCAAGTCGTAAAGAAGAAAATTGTACTGCACTAAAGCATATTAGCAGCGTGAACTTTTACTTTAAGATTTACGTGAAAAACGAAATATTTTGAAAACATTTCACAAAAATCCACGATTACTTTGGGCGTGTTTGGTCATGTTCTTGTTTCAGAGAACATTTTTTGAATAAAAATATATTTTTTATTTTTCTACTCCATAGAATAATTTTTGAGTAAAATAAAGTATTTGGTAAAAGTATTCTTGAAATAGAAATACGTTTGGTACGATTAACAATTTTTTCTTCTTGTTCATGGGCGATTGATCCCTTGCCACCGGCCAGCCCCCCGCCACCAAACCGCCTCCCGCAACCGCCATTGGTTGGCCTTGCCCAGACGGCCATTGGAGGCCATCGACCGACTGTGGGTAGGTAGTGACCGGCGACGAGGTGGTTGGAGGCTGCAAAGGCAAGAAAAAAAAAGAAAAAAAGTATTTTTTAACAAATTGTTTAAGAACAAAAAGTAAGTTTTTTTTGTTTATTATTGTTAGTTTAAATGTATTCCCAGGAACAAAAAAACATCATTTTTGTTCCCGAAAACAAAAGTGCAAATAAACTTGCTTATGTTATTTTGTTGTTCCTTGAAACAAAAGAACGGTTACATGCAAGAAAATAATAGAAATAGACTTGTTTTTAAACAAAAACAAAGAAGCTCTTGTTTCCATAGTCCTTGAAAAAACTTACAATTTTTTTTTATTGATAATGAAAGTATTTTTTATTATTGGCTGATTGTCTTAAGTGATCAACGATCGGTTTGAAGAATATATATTTTAAATCATTCATTTTTTAATCAAAAATCATTATCGACAATCAAATTATTTTTCATTGACTAATTATTTCAAGAGATACGAGGAATTGTTTTTGAAAAAATAATGTAAAAAACCATTCATTTTCTGCGAAACAAATAAAATATGATAATTGTGCCCACCAATTTCATGCTTTAACCCTGGACAATCTAATTTAGCCACTAATCTAAACAACCTCAAGGGTTCTTGCAGGAGTTTCCAGATAATTTTAAGAACAAATCTAGGACATTTCTAGAAAATGGCACGACAGTTTGATGTTGGGCTTTGTTGTCCTACGAAAATGGGCTTTTGGATAACATAAAGCATAACAACCCATTCCATCTATTACCCAAAGCCCATCGCTGAGAAAACATCTTACAAGTTTGGGGAAGAGGGAGGCTGCGATTAATTTTTTTATTTTATTTTCTTATTGTGAGTTTTGCACCATGGCGTGACGCGAATGCATGATCAAATATCGATAGGGATGCGTGCAAATCTATCATTTTCGATTCAGTATTGGGGACAAAATATTATAATCAGTGAAAATTAGCGAGTACATCTTTCTTTCTCTCGAGAAAACAGTCCTATCGAAAAAGTATTATTCCTAATTTTATTTGACTTTAGTTTGTGCACTTTAAGATGAGGCTCGAATGGAAAGGGGGCCATGCATTGTCTCTCGAGTGAACAATTCTCTGCCCAGGTGATTTAGGGCACAAGCATAGATGTACAACCACCTAGGAGTAACCATCGTGAACCATAAGTCTCAAGTCTTTGAATCGTATCAATGATCCAGATTCGGAATAGTTTGCATACAATTTGTGGGATTTGGACGAGTGGTCTCCGAATTATGAGTCGGAAATCTTCCAATTACCTCCGGATCCTAAGCCGAAAAACCTCCGATATCTAACCAGCCGCGCTCCTCCTGGAAGGTATTTCTATCACTATTTCCTTGCGAAATATAGTACTATCAAACTCTCGAAGGATTTCGTCATACGTTCTGTTCGTGACCTGATGATGTCGACAGATTCCAATCCCCCGATCAATGGGAATGTGTAGAAATGGTGCTGCTGCAAATGGGAAACCCACAACATTCTCGACGGAGAAAGACCAGACGGGCTTCGCCTCGTTTTTTCAAGCTCGACGAAGAAGACGACACGAGAATGATTAAAGCTACTGCAAAGAGTCAAGCAACCATTCAAGACAAATGTAAATCCATAGATAAACGTCTGTGCAAAAAGTATTGGACTAAAAAGAACACAAGGAAGAAACGAAATTCACCCCGAGGGTGAGGCAATGCGCTGATTATACTGACGCCACAGCTTTAAATTCCTCACCTGTCATCCGTTCGTATGTTGGGATTGCATTAATGTTGTGGTTTATTTTTCAATTTTCCCATGTTTTAACTTGGAATTTGACTACATTCATTAGCAGCAAAAGCAGCCCCGAACATTTCAAATACCTACTTAAGATCCATCTTTAATCTACCAAACTATTCTCACAACTGTTCAAAGCTAGAGCTCTTCTTTCTTCATGTTAGAGAAAAATTAACAAGTAACATTGGGTTAAAGGAGGAAAAAACAATGCAAAAGAAAGGCAACGCATGGAGTCGGAGTACTAAATTCCCATCTTGATATTTATTTATTTCCCTAATAAGATGTGAGATAGTGCTCAAATGTTGATGATCAATTAAGCTAATAAGCAACTTAGATGAAAAAGAAAATTAGACTCTAGTGTTCGGCCATCGCTATTATATGGATGTAGTGGTCATTCAAATGCGCGCATCTCATCATGTGTGGTGATTTATGTCCACTTTAGTTTCGAAGCGCGATTAGGTTGGTCGGACGGCTTGTAGTTTCAAGGCGTTTTGGGCCAGTGGCATTTCGGACTCCCTCCACTGGGATTGAGTGGAGGCAAAGCGCATGCACCGGCCGCGACGTGTGAACCAAAAGTCGATCCTTAGTCGAATCGTTACTCTTGTAACCTTTTCAGACTCGTCGGTGATGAGTGCTAAAGGTAATACGTGACGGAACCGAAGTCCGATTTCTCCACTACGAGCCGGAAAAGTTGTAAAAGCAGACTGCTTTATGATGTATTCTTCAAATCCAACGGGAAACATCGAAAGGCCGGTAAAAGTGGAGGCTTAGGCCTCTTGTTGAAGGGTCTTCGGGATCCACGGTAGATGCTTCGGTCATCGTTCAACGAGATCGTGTTGATCACACGCGAAGAAGAAGAAGAAGATGACGACGACGACGTTGATGATGGCGATCTGGAAGCTTTGAATCTGAGCATATCAGACGTCAACCTCCACTCCACAATGTCAAGTTGCTTCCCGGCAGCCACCCACCCTCCGCACGATGGCCGTTTCATGTTTTCGTCGATTGACAAAATCAAAGCACATCGACCGCCATTGCTGTTCTTCTACATGTCCTCCATCGGTGTCCACACTTATTTAGACTTCTGTTGTTGGGGTGGGGGTGTAATGTTACGAAAAGACGACAGTATGATTGACGAAAATGGCGAGACTAACGGGAAAAAAAAAAAAGATTGCGAGAAATGGAGAAAGCAACCGATCGAGATTTATGTGGTTTTTTCAGGCCAAGTGTTGGAACCCACCCAATGGGAGAGCGGAGGGGATTGATCCACCATTGAAAATCGGAGACTACAAGTCTAAATCAGAAGCTCCCTCACAGTCAAGCTCTGAATTACGTCCGATCGATCCCAACCTAGTATTTCAATCAATCTAAGAATGGCAGAGTTTGTCGTGGGCATTAGGAGATTCCCAGGTCACAAATTATAGGTCGCTCATTCATATCTCATTAACTGCGCCCGGATGTAATCAGGATCACATCTACAGACCAAAACCCTCTTGCAGGAAGTTTCATGGGCCTAATAGATTGCCGTGCTTGTGCCCTAGGGTCGTTAGAAAAGCACATTCACCTTCTTCAGTTTCACATTGAACGGAATGACATCAAGAAGTCGGCATGCGCTCCTACAGAAGCAGGCGGGAGTAACCGGTAGGTGAACGCCACGTGAAAGAAGCACCCAACACTTCTGGTTGTTCGGATAGCTTCCCACCTCCATGGACGAACGATCGTGGAGCCAACCCGACGTGAATTTCTCCGGGCCGAACGAAACGAGACCCGTCCTTGGGACTTGGTCTCGATGCGGAAAACTCCACATGTGGTCGGTAGGAGCGCACGACGTCCTCCGCAAGCTCATAATCATAAATCTGTAACGTGGATGGCCACTTCCCGTCGCAGGAGAAGCGATCTGTTCATGCTGGTCTGAACAGTCTCGAGTCTTTTCAAAGACTCGTTGAAACTGGTACCTGGCTTTCCGGCGAGACAAAGGACGTGTGTCATTTGTCCGTTCATTGCATCGTCAGCGGCTTGAAAGGAATATCGAGGCCTCCGTTGACCACACATGTCCTTTTCCCTTGGAAAAAGACATGTTCAAGTGAGCAGCATCATCCCTCCACGTTCGGAAAGGAATAGTAAATAGGTACAAGTGCAAAGAATTATTTCTCAACGCATTAATATAGTTAATGAAGACATAAGCGTGATATCATCTTGCACGTCATCGATTAAGTAAGTTCTTCAATGAAATTGAGCTTACGCTAAAGTATCTTAGTAAGTGGTAGTATGTATAATTACATTAATGCGTAAGACCATGCCCCTTCTATCAAATTGAGCATCACATATCGTATCGTTGATATGATTATTCTATATGTTTTTTTTCTTTTTAGTGACATGGCACTGCTCCGAATAATACCCCCATGCTAAAAAAACCGTGCATTGAACTTGATTTTTTTTATTTAGTGATATATGAAATGCCAATTTCTCGCTCGATAATACCTACATACATGAACAGTGATATTCGTTTGCTTGAATAAAGACATTTCGTTAAATAATAGGGAAAGGAGTACATCCTAACTCTGATGGAAGGACTTAATGAATGTGCTCAGTCAGTACTACCTCTATATGCCCCTTCAATAAAACTTGCGCATATGTGCATGCAAGACTGAAGCCAGGGCCGTCCCAAGTAACCAAAGACATCCCCTCATGACTAACGTCGGACTACGACACTCCATCCGCATGCACTTCCCGTGATCGCTACTGCTTCCCCAGCAGCGGTAGAGCAGCGTCACGGTTTGTGTATCCGAAGACCAAAGGACCCGATCAGGATGTTCGCGAACAGGGTGTTGCAGTTCACGTTGAAGACCTTGGTCCCCAAGGGCTCGGTGGTGATGCCGGTGTGGATGTCGATGATGGCAGAGCTCGAGTAAAGCGCTGCCATGGCGGGGCTGAGGAGCAGAAAATAAGCCCCATCCATCGGAGCTGGTGTCGACACCATGCGCTTCCTCCCGAAAAAAGGGTTCGAGAAGAAATTGTTTATTTTATGACTTATAGTTTGGAGCATACCTGACAGTCCTTAGGACGTTTAGGAAATTTTGCCCCTAAAGTTTGCGTCCATTCACACGTAGTAACATTGAAGAATGCTCCACAGTTGGAACCAAAGAGCCTTCTTTTTTTGACCTAAAAGTGGATGGACCAAATGCAAGAAAGCGACGTATACAGGACGAATTTCTTCGAGTGATGTAACGTTATATCATCCGATGCAAGCGCTTACGCAAACGCAGCTTCTGAAAGTTGATGCACTAAACAAGATCTCATCTTCATTTGCATATAAACGTCTTACTCATAGAGTACCTAACATTGGGTTGTTTTCATGTTGCTCGACAGAGAAGCAGGAACCAAGAGATGGTGTGGAGATGGTGTGCCTTCTCAGCGCCCTAATGTAGATGTGTCTGGACAAGCTGCACTGCCTTCCCAATAAGGCTAAGAACAATTAATGCCGACTGTCATGAAGTATAAGACTTTGAGGCCCACCCCATCAACCAAGACATTTACGTACGAATCACATGGCTGTGCGTCCACTTGAAACTTGGCGGCAATCAATGCACTCCACTCTTTTTTTTTTTTTTTGGTCGAAACAATGCACTCCACTCTTCGCTAACAATCTAACGACACTGATTAAAACACTAACAAAGGGAAAATACGTCTAATTGCCATGCAAAGAGTAGTCGAAGAGAGATAACAGGCCGAAGAACCGAAACGACAACGAGAGAGCAACCAGCGATAACGTCTTCGAGCTACACCCAAGAATCGGCGATTTGCCCCTGGTGCTGAGAAACACGAGCCCGAGTGTTGCCCCAATAGTTACACGAAAATATAGAGGCAGAACTCGACTCACTTCACATTTACTATGGCTCCAACCTCCTGTCCGGCACCATTGAATGCCAATTCCTCAACCACAACCACCTCTTCTTTGTCGCACTCATAACTTGAACCGCTCTCATCTCGGCCACGTTCGATGTTCTCGCTCACCGCATCATGTGTCCTCTTCTCGGTAACAGCTAGGATGTGCTTGACGCCTTCTGCGAGTGGTGTAATGATAAGGATGACAAGACAGAAATGGATCTGCTGCAGTAATTGCAGCTGATTTTCTCACACTTTCACCATTCCTTAAGCTTTCCCTCTTTATTAAAAGGGAAAGAGCCATCTTCTCCTCCGTTGGATCCCTTTAGCTACAGTGACTTCACTGCAGGGGATCCAAATCCAAGACGAGGAGACAGGTGCCCATCTCGCTTGCATTGTACATCGCCGGTGAGGAGCTCCACCTCCATACTGCTCAGCCGCGCGGAAATTCCGGTGCTGATCGTTATGACAAATGGGAACTACGAACCCAGCGTGCAAAGTTTGGGCAACCCCTAGACCGTCTGCACTGCTGACTCTGACAAAAGGCGTTGTCGCCAGCGAAGTTGCAGATGTGGCAAGGCAGAATTGAAGTGGCAGATCTGCTATAGCTCTGTCCCACTGCGCCAATCAAGTGGGAAGAGGATCACTGGTGATGAGTGAGACGACGACATGGCGGTGGAGCAGGAAGTTGCAGATCGCGACGACGTGGCACACCGTGTTGCTCAAGCAAATTTTGTTCCCGGCGAGGCGCATCATCTTAGGTGTTAAAATATACCTTAGTTTGAGCCCGTAAATAAAACTTTCTTGATTTAATGTTTCGTTCATTTAACGGAAAATATAGCATTTCTAAAAAAATATTTAGTAGAAAATTATTTTCCTAAATAATAATAATAATTTTGAATGTTCGTTTAAAACTTAAGAAAAATTATAAAAAATATATTTTTAAAAATTTCCTTTTTTTTTGTTATAGATTGACATGTCGCTGGCCATAAGTCTTGCCAGGCTCTCACGAGCTTCTGACTTGCCACTAGAGGTCATGAATTTGTCAATCCAAGACAAGTCTCGAGCTTGCCTTTAGAAGCTACGAGCTCATTGTCAAAGGCCGCCGGCTCGCTAGTCTCGCGTGAAGTCGAGGCACGTTACTAGAGGCCAAGATATTTAAAAGTAAAGAAAGAAGATGGAAAATCTTTTTCACTTTCAAAAAAGTGAAAAACATTTTCCTCACTTGTAAATGTGTTTTTGCCATTTGTGGAAAATAGTTTTCTTAACTATTTGTTTTCTATGAAACGAACGCTGAAAAATTTGAAAAATATTTTTTCTGAAAATTATTTTCCGTAAAATGAACTTGACTATTTGTTTCCTATGAAACGAACGCTGAAAAATTTACAAAATATTTTTTCTGAAAATTATTTTCCGTAAAATGAACAGAGCTTAGATATTATTTCCATTTGAGTGATTTTCTAATTTGAACAGGATTTTTAAATGAGGTCTCCTATTTTGGATCTAACTCTTCTTTGTGTATAAGAGTGTCTTAATTGTGAAGAGCACACAAATTGTGACTTTTTTTTGTGAAATACATCTCGAAGCAATCCAGAAGTGTTGAGGTCAATAAATCTTGTGATAAGATTTGTGAATTCATTTTCGAGATCGAGATATTACTTCACGAATAACCATGGGTTAGACACTACATAAGTTGTTGCATGTAATTAGAGGTTGAAAATCACTTGAGTTTTTGAGCGACTCAAGTATGGTTATTATCTCCATTGCATATTTAATCTATAGTGGAGTAATCTATTACTCTTCAAATGAACATAGGCCACACCAACTTAACCACATAAACACAGTGTTTGATTTACTTTCTTATTGTGTATTATTTGCCACAACAATTAGTATTAGAGCTATACTTGGTTGAGTAGAGAAGCAAATAAATGGCAACAAAATAAGAAAAAAAAAAGTAAAAATCGATAAATTTGGTAGGAAAGATTTTGGTTTTTGAAAGATGCAGATTGATGATTATTTTTACGGTAGGAATATGCACTTACCATTACCTAGAAGAAGAACCAGAGTCAATAAAAGCAATATAAAGCAATTTGATTAATGTTTGTTAGATAGACAAGTTTTGGGTGTTATTCAGCTAATGTTGGCCTGAACTGTAAAGTTTAACATCATGAAAGAGAATACCCCTGCAAGAGTGTTAAATGCCCTGCCGAATGTGTAGGAGAAGCCCCCTATATCAATAAGGCTTAGATGATGTGATATCTATTTCACCTAAAGATGGGAAAAAGTGTGTTGGTTGTTGAGCTTATGTGAATTCAATGCGGTAATTAGTCAATTGAGTTCAATTAAGATTGATTTTAACAATGAGGCGTGTGCTTTGATTCTATCATCCTTATTGTTTGAGAGTTGAAATACCACTAAAATTGTTATTAGTAGTTCCTCTGGGTCAGGACACTTGACATTTGATGAGATTTGTGATTTGATTCTAAGTGAAGACATTTATAGGAGAGAATTTGATAACCATGTGCCTATTGCTTTAGTAAGTGAAGGTAGAGAAAGAGCAAATATTCATGTTAGTAGGTGAGGCTAACCTCACAGTGGCTGAGTGAGGTGGTCAAGCCTCTCCAATCCACCGGTGCGTTGCGAGGTCGAGCCTCACCATGGTTGGGCGAGGCAAGGCTCGATCTCATGGCAGGCCAAGTGAGGCTGACCTCGCCCAGCCACAACGTCACTAGGAACACATTGCTAAACACATCAGAAGTGATTTAAGTATGATTGTGATTTCCGTTATATAACTTGATTTATAATAAATCGACTGTTGCTCTCTTGTAAAGATAGGTCACATCAACGAAGCGACATAAAACCACCCCAGGACCCTGCTGGGAAGTTGGTGTTCATTCTGGTGACGGTTTGGAGGCGATGAATGGGCTCATCAAAACGAGGATTATTGAAAGGGACTGTCAACATGCCCGCATCAAGCATAACAGCCACATTTCATCTACAGAATCCCTATTTCATGGCCACATATTTTTCCGGCTAAGTAATGGGAAACCTTTCTACTGTCACATGAATATGATTTTCATTTCATCCGGGAAAAGCCATCTTTTTCTCAACAATGTCTTTGTCATTTGATCCAATAGCCTTCCGTTAGATAGGAACAGATTTGATAAATACTGACAACTCTCGGATGGAGTATTAGATCACATTAATTTCTTGACCGATAGTATCTCGACCTTTAACTACTAGAGCGTTATAAATATAGGCATCTTTCCTGGGGGAAAGTCTACATCCAGTACCGAACCAATGATTTGAGCGATACGTCCCAGGTTTTTTTTTCAAGTGTGGAAACTCCAAGACCCGAAGTAGTAGGATTGATTCTCATAATAATAAAAGTGAAATATATTGAAATTTGTTGCGAAAATTGTCGAATAAAAAAAATGTTCGAACTTGGAGAAAAAATAGCGTAATTATCTGAGATTTATGAATGTATCTATCTTTCTAACTATCGATCATTCTCATATTTTTACTATTAAAATAAATTAATCAATGCCTCGACATCAAATGTTTACCTTCTCGGTAGTACCAGAGCTGAATCTAGGAAAATGTTACAGAATGCTCCTAAAACAAATATTAAATCTGATTTAGTATGATCCGGAAATGTTAAGAGTTTTCATTTGAAGTAAGTACCGTCCCCTTTCTTAAATTTTCAAAACTTCTCAAAAGTGTTATTTCTAACTTTAGTTAATTTAAATCAGGACACAACACCCAAATGTCGAAGAGGTTTTGATATTTTGTCGAGAAAACAGTCCTTAAGTCCACTTAAGTAATGTTCATTGGGGGGCACTTGTTGAAACAAGACTCCCTCGGATGTTTGTTACCTCTCGACGGGACCATCCACTGTCCCTAAAACATTGTGGTTATGCTCAATGACATGGGAAAAGTGCGTGGAGATCCAACTATTTAGGGTTCCATACGGCACCCTACAAGCGTCGTGAATCAGTCAAGTCCGAGTCCCCGACTCATGCAGACAACCCTAACAGATAGAATTTTTGCCTCTAGATCCTGACTGAGTGGACGCGGGGCACGTCTTTTTCCATGATTCGTCGGTCGCCAATCCCGGAGACGAGAACTTATCGTCGGGAACTAGTTGAAACCATGCCGCAAACGAACGGTGAACCTACCCCATTCTGAAGTGAGGAACAGCAGCCGGGCCTCGCATCATCTTTCGATTTTGACAAAGAAGACGAGACAAAAACCAGTATTAAAAAAAACCCGTAATTAAAGCTGCTGTAAAGAGTCAAACCCTAGTTCAAGACAAGACCATGATGCCAGTGCTTCATAGAAAGAAGGAAAGAAAGAAATCACCAAAATCGCACCAAACCCGGTTACGACAACATTAAAGGTGAGGCAATGCACTCGTCATTCTGGCGTCAGAACACAACATTAAATCCCGCACCGGTCATATGTGCCGTATACTTTATCGTTTGGGATCCCCCACCCTGGATGGGACCCTCTCGATGAGATATTGATTAGTGGCTAAAACAGCGCCCCATTCACATAAGTTACTTACTGATCTATCCTCAATATACTATAATATGCTTCTAAATATCTAAATCTAGAATCCTCTTTCCTCCCGTTTGGGAGAAAAAATCAGTAAGCAAACTTTTGATTAGGAAAGGGAAACGATAACAGATGGGAAGCATGTGAATCCAGGAGAACCCATCACCGGTTTAGCCAATCAATCACGATGGTGAAATTTTTATAAAGATATTTTGGTTTCTTTTTAAAAAAACTCAAGAGCTTAGTGCTCGACAATAGATGATTAAGCAGATTAGCAACTTAGATAATAAATAAATAAAGAAAGAGATTTCTTAACCATTCAAATTTGCGGGCCTCATCATATCCAATGGTTCATGTCCATTTCAATACCCTATGTAGTCAGCTCACCGGAGGGTTTCTCGTTGCACCGCGTTCCGGCGGTGGAGCTTTTGGCTCCCTCGACGCGCTGGTGATTGCGTAGAGATGGGGCGCGCATGCACCGGCCATTTAGTCTAGATTGATCCTTTGACGAACTTTGACTGAACTTTTTAGACTCGGAAAGTATCTGGTGCTAAAGCAAAATGTTGCTGATTGAAAGTAGGATTTCTCCCCTGTGGGCCAACAAAGAAAGAAAGAAAAGCTACAAAGTTACATTCCCTCATTCTTCACGCCCAACATCGCCTCTCCCACGTTTCCCCCACGACGAGGAAAGCTCGGTTAACGAAGGGAGACCAAGACCCTCTTGTGAAAAAAGCCCCACGATCGAAGGCAAGCCGGATCTGAAAGCTCGAAATCTGTTCACATGAGACGTCGACCCTCCGCCCAGCAATATTCAGTTTCTTCACAACCACGGCAACAGCCCGCCTCCGCACGTCAGCCATCTCATGGTTTTGCCGTCTTGTCTATTAGTTGGGATAATGGTTAGATTAAAAGCTCTCTTGCACAAGTCAGTATGCACAACTCTCATAAAGAAACCCTAGAAAGTGCTAGACATGCCTTCTAGGAATGGCGTGGTTTAGTAGGGCTTCGAGTATTCTCGGCTTACGAATTAAAAGGCACCTATTCAGATCTCACTAACTGTATCCACACTTGTATGAATCAGGACCGTTTATACAGAAGAAAGTCATATTGCAGGGTATTTCGTGAAACTTCAGATAGCTGGATCTCCCTAACTATGTTTATGGATTATCGAAAAAGCAGATGAATCTTGTTCGGTTCCTCATTCGATGGAAAGGCATGAAAAGTCACTCCACACTCCTATGGAAATAGGAAGGAACAAAACGGTTGGTAAATGCCACCAGACAACCGTCCCATGTTTCCGGTTGTTCTCACGACTTCCCGCCTCGGTTGACGAATAATAGCGGAACCATCCACCATATAAATTCCTCCGAAGCCGAAGAAAGAGATGCGGAAATCTCTCCATGACGCCGGTGGTGCGTCACGTCCTTTGCGAGCTTTAATGATAGGACGTGGAAATGGACGACCCTGATGTCACAGAAGAGGGGGATTTGTCATTCTTAAGTTTGAACAGGCTTGTGAAAGTCCATCAAGCAGTTGACTCATTTGGGAGGACGTCGCCGGTTCATCTCGACGACGCTGGTTAGTCCAACTGCAATCTCAGCGGAATGAAAGGAATGTGGAGGCGCACATTGACCTCACAAGTCACAGGTCCCGACCCCATGTACTTTCTTGTTTTTAATAAAGAATGATTTCCTGCTCAATTCAGCAGCATAAAAAATAATAGATAAATGGGCCAGAAGATCGGTTAACACCCAAAAAATAAAGGTACAAGATTTTTATTTGCGCTCGCCGGATCGGTCGAACGTGTCATCCTATTGAAATCAGCTTTTTAGTATATGCTTGCAAGGTACGAGTGCAAAGAATTATTTCTCCACAGACTAATAAAGTTAGAAGTAACTAATGATATATTGCTGATAATTCATTACGTGAGTTTTTCAATGAAGTTATGTCCACGCTAAAGCATTTTAGTGGTCGTGTGTATAATCCCATGGATGCATAAGATCATATGCCCGTTCTCTCAAATTATGTATTGTTTGTCCTGTCAAGATGATATCACTTGTGTTTTTCTTTCAATGACATGGTAACGGCCTGATTAATACCATGATATTCAATAGCCGCGCATGGCACTTGTATCCTGGATTCGGTGAATCATGACATGCCGATTTCTCGCTCAATACACTTACATACATGTACAGGAATATTTTCTTGCTTTAACAAAGATATTTCACTATATAAAATAAAAAAGCAGTATATCATAACTCGTGCGGAAGAGTGAATTTCCTCGGTTAGCTGCTACCTCTCTATATTTCTTGAATAAAACTTGCGCGTACGTGCGTACAAGACTAAAGCTAGGACAGTCCCGAGGGAGCAGAGACATCCCCAGATGACGAACGTCGTGCTATAACACTCCATCCCCATGCACTTCCCGTCGCCACCTCGCCGGCTGCGGTAGAGCAGTGCCGCGCCGTACCCGAAAGCGAAGGATCCGATCGGGATGTTGGTGACCAGGATGTTGTGGTTCACGCTGAAGTTCTTGGTCCCGAAGAGCTCGGTGGTGGTCGCAACGGAGATGGACGTGATGGCCCCGGTGCAGACGCTAATGATGGCAGTGCTCACGTAGAGCGCCGCCATGGTGGGGCTGAGGAGCAGGAAGTAGGCACCGACCATCGGTGCCATCAACGCCGCCATTGATGCCGGTCTGGACACCACGCACTTCCTCCTGAAAAAGAGCAGGAAGAAATAGAAGGGGTCACTTTATGACTTAGCTTTTCGACCATGACTTAGAGTCTTAGGACGTTTCAAGAACGCTGTCCCAAAAGTATGGGTCCGTTCTAATGCAGCAGACAAGGATCCTCGCTCCAACATTGGAACAAGAGAGCGAACTTTTTTCACCTGAAAGTGGACGGAAAAAATGCAAGGAAGCCATATGCGTAGGACGAATTTCTTCGACTAATGTAATATTATGTCAACCGATGCAAGCACATGCGTCAAAAACAGCTTCTTGTAATCGACAATGCACTAAACATCATCTTATCTTCAAACTGCATATAAATCTCTTATTCGGAACGTGCCTAACATCGTGTAGAGAATATTGAGACGGTGCTCCACTGACTACCAGGCTTCAGTCCCTCCCGCCGGAGCGCCCTGACATGTCAGTGTTTTGACTATCCAGGAAGGAAAGAAGGACAATTAATGCTGAATGCCATGAAGTCTAGACTTAAAGTCCAACCAGATCAAGCAAGACATTTACGTGCAAATGCCGTGGTGGTTCGTTTCAAACTATGGACTAATTAATGAAACTCCACGCTAAGCTAACAATTCAATAACACTAACTGAAACACTAACACTGGGGAATTGCGGTCTTAGTTACCTTTCGAAGAGGTAGTCGAAGAGAGACGGGATCAGCCGCCCAAAGAACCCGAAGGATGACGAGAGAGAGACCAGCGACGACGTCTTTGAGCTCCCCCGGGACTCGGCAATCTGCCCCAGGTTGTTGAGGAACACTAGCCCGAGCGTCGCCCCGAACAGGTACACGAAAAAGTAGAGCCAGAACTCGACTCGCTTTAACATGGCGCTGGCTCCAACCTCCTCTCTGACACCATTAATTCCCACTTCCTCGCTTGGGGGAACCACAGCAACCACCTCTTCGGGGTTGCCAATCTGGGGAAGGGCCTCTGACTTGAGCCCACTTTTGTCTCGGCAGTGTTCGCCGTTCTCTTGCTCGGTCACCACGTGGTGTACCCTCTTCTCGGTGTGGGCTAGGACATGCCTGAGGCATTCCGCGAGCGGTATAATGATGGGGATCAGGAGGAATATGCCCATCCCCATCGCATTGTACACCGCCGGTAACGCTCCCGACACCGACCCCATACTACTCACCACCGCGTAGATTCCGGTGGCGATCGTTATGATGAAAAGGATAACGAACCCGCCATGTGCATTCTTGCTCGCCCCTGGACTAACCGCATCGACGACCCTAACAAAAGGCGCGGTCGCTAGTGAGATGGCCATCGGGAGGACTGAATTGAGAAGCAGATATGCTTTAGCTCTAACCCCAGTCCCACCGTGCCTGTCGAGCGCGGCGTCAACGATACCCGTGTAGACACTGGCGCTCAGCCCTTGGTAGCTGGTGGTGAGCCCGACAGCGACCTGGCGTTGGAGGGGGAAGTTGTGGATCGCGACGACGTAGCACACCGTGTTGATCCAGCAGATGCTGTTACCGGCGAGGACAGTGAGGAAAAACACACCAGGATACGAGATCGAGGCGACCTTGCGGGCCACAAAGAGGTACTGGACGCCGTTCCCGACGAGCCCAACCAAAGCGCCGACCAGGAGGACGAGCCAGAGCGGGAGGTGCACCGCGGCGAGACCCGAGAACCACCCCAAGAGCTTTCCGGCGTCAGAGGCAAAGGCGAGGTTGTTGAGCTGGACCTGGGAGATGGAGAGGACTTGCTTGAGCTGCGAAGAGTAGGCCGGGAAGTTGGTGTTCGTCCCGGCGATGGTTTGGAGCCAGATCAAGGCCACGAGGCTGAGCCACCGGGCCAGTGATGGAGGCATTGTCCTTGGTTAATATTTGCTCCCACTGTGTGTGCGGGGACCCTCCTTTATAAGGAAGCGAAAATAGCAAAAAACAGACTAAAAAATAAATAAATAAATAAATAAATAAGAAAAGATCAACGATGACGAGAATTACGTACAAGTTTTTTGAGGAGGAGACGGAGGTGGAAGGGACCCAACTAGAGACTCTGTAGGTAGAGAGCGATTGGCAATGTTGTCTTTTCAATGGAAGCCTGTCGTTTTTCCTGGACATGTGGCTCCGCTCTTGAATTTGTGGTCATACGAAGGCCATCACCTTTGAGCCCGATTAATGGCGATTTCCTGAGGTGGGTGTGTTCGTGCCCCAAGGGTTATATAGATCGCTCTTGGGGGCCTTGTGGGGTTGCGTCAATCGAGCGTGGAATAGGGTTCGTGTGTGAATGTGGAAGCGGGGTGTGCGTCCCTGCTGGGCTCGTGGAATTTGGTTCGTGCCTCGGCGAAAGTCGCGCAAAAGTTGCAAAAGTTCAGTCCCTGGGATTCAATTGAGGAAATGAAATCTCGACAGCTCGCGCTCAAAGATCCTATCAAGTGTTCTTGTACTTATTGCCTATACGGAGCGAAGATAACCCGGTTTCCCAACTGTTCCTGCGAAACGTAATCTCGGTAGCATATTAGACTAAAAAGATCGAGGTTTCCCCATGTTATACTTTTACCTAGTCGCGAGGGCATCTCCCCACAGTACCTAAACTTCCGTTCCCTACAAACCCTCTTCCTTTTTCCCTGAAGTCTCTTCATCAGTCATGGGGCCAAGATATAAAAAAGTTCTGCTAGAACACAAAAAGGCGGTAAAAGCACTAGCAGGAGTTCCGCAGGATTTCGCGGCTGCCGTGCTTTTGAATCTTCAGAGGAGTAGTCGCACCAGGTCGTCGTCTTCCGACGCAGGGTGATCGTAACGCAGGGGCATAAATGGACGGCCATTAAGGGGCAAGAATCACTTGACACAAGTCGGGTGATCCTATTCCCAAAAACCCTCTTCCATCGGTGAAATGGCCTGAACTTATCAGCTTGTGGACCGGTGTTCTAATTACATGTAATGAGCCAAGTATGCTCAACAAGGAGAGTTTCGATTCTAAAAACACTAATCACAAGCTTTCCAGAAAGAAAATGAATGATGAGAATAGTAATGTTTCCTTTATTAATTCTTCAACAGGTACCAGTTTGGCCATCGAAACACTTTGTGCGTCGGATCCATACATTATTTACGCTTCCGTTTTCAAGATACTCAGTCTATGCTCGCCTGAACTTAGGTACCGCAGCAACACAGCGATCGGCCTCTGATCACCAAGTCTTTCCCGAGTGTGGCGTGCGGAATTATTACCAAACTAATGCTCTTGGTTCCGTCCACCACCGAGTGATTTTATCTTTTCCGGCGACTGAATAAAACAGATTTCGTAACACGATATTTAGAGACGCACTCCGCAATAAAGAGAGATTAAAAAAAGAGGGTGACGGGACAAGGAGATCACATCAATTATGACGTCACGGGTGAGATACGACGGAGGAGATGTTTTGGAGGAGGGAAAGGCGGCTGCTTACGATCCATGAGGTCCGCCTCACGGGATGATGGCGTAGAGGTGCGCGGAACGGAGGCAGCGGAGACGGTTCAATCTCGGATTGCGTGCCGTGAAGTAAAAGCACGTCCGGCGATGTAAGCTTTTGATAAGGCGCTTGGAAACCCACGTTAGACGATCCAAGCCCTTCATTTCCTTAGGGCCCGGATCCCCGGGACCCCCCTTTTCACTATGAGGCTTTTGAATGGTGGAGATAGTCTAACGTGCTGCAACACGTTAGGCGATCTCAATCTCGGCCTCAAGTATGTTCATGGTCCTCTCTCTCTCTCTCAAAGGATAACACCCAAAGCCTCTCCATCTCCATTAATCTTGCGGATACATGTGCGCATTTAAGGACATGATCTCCCAATTCGATTACATATAAAAGAGATTCTTTAATTTAAACACAAAATCTGTCTCCATCTAAATCGAACGCTCCATATTACGTCATATGAAATAATCTTTAGCTTATTAGTGAGATATAAAAAGTGACAAATGCATCCTCGATTTTTCTGATGTCGGTCTGTACAATGAGGTTGGAATCATCACAATTTTTTTTTATCATTAGAGTGTGGTTTCCTTTCCTTCCAAAAAATTTGGACCGACTGCGCTAGACCCTACCTAATCGTAGAGAGAGGGAAAAAAACACCCTTTAAATTGTCTGTTTGTTTGACGTTGAGTGGTTGAATTCTGATTAGGTAATGTCGGTTTGGTCCTTCAGCGTTTCTCCTTTGCATTTCCTTATCAGACGTTAGATTCATGAAGGTGGCAGATGATAATGATCCATTTCCATATTCTGCACTCAATAAAGATGAAAATATACAAATAAAAGGGTTAATACCACAAAAAACCTTAAACTTTACCCACTATGACATATTTACCTCAATTTTTTTTGTAACGCAAAAAACTTTAAACTTTACCCACTGTAACACATTTACCCCAAATTTTGCCCATTATAGCACATTTACCCCAAACTTTGCCCTTTGAGATACATTTATCCTAAATTGTTTTCTCTTTTTTTCCTAAAAAAATACTTAGTCGACGAGCTCTGCCACTCCAAAGGGCGGCAAAGCTCTCGCTGCCCATGGGTCACCTCTCCGGCAGCAAGTATTTTTTTAGAGAAAAAAAAGTTTGGGATAAATGTGTCAAGTGGGCAAAGTTTGGGATTTTTCATGTCACAAAAAAAAAGTTTGGGGTAAATGTATCACAGTGAATAAAAGTTTGGATTTTTTTATGTTACAAAAAAAAGTTTAAAGTAATGTGTCACAATGAGCAAATTTTGGGATTTTTCGTGTTACAAAAAAAATTGGGGTAAATGTGTCATAATAGGTAAAGTTTGAGGTTTTTCGTGGTATTAACCCTAAATAAAATCGAATGATTTTTCATGATAGATATACCCTAAGCCTCATATATGCACTAGGCATAGGCGCAACTACTCTTGTTTCTTCATGTTAATTGATATGAGAAATATAAATATATAAATTTTTGAGTATTTGTTTGCTTGGATTCATCTTGATTTTTCAAAAAATACATTGTTCTTTTCCAACCCATCTTTATGGGCAAAATAGAAAACACAAAAATGAGATGAAGATGCATTTTATCTTAATAATATACGCTTAAAATGTCATGATCTCATCCCCAGTGAAAGACTACTCTCTAAAAGCTACCATGAGGTAGATGAAAGCGTTTCTTCTCTCTAGTTTGACAGCCATATACATACGACTCCCCAACATTAAATCAACTTTCTTCTAGTAGCAACATGAATTTGCAATGAGCCAACTCGATCCATTTGAGCCAGACTTCGACAATTGAATGAACTACTCCTGTGGTGACCACTGAGACGATGGGTACTTTAGGGTGAGTCGTATGAATCAAAACGCAAGTTTACCTGAGACTTTGGATGGCTACAATTCGTTCATGACTGCACTTGGTCGACGGTAGGAATCAATTTTAGAATTGGCCTCTCAAGATTCAAGAGGTGGCTCCTACAGCTAACAACACACTTTATCCCACGTTATACCTCAGTTCCCACCGTTCTTGCAGGTAGGTTGCTTTGATAACAATTGTTGATTACCCAACCGAGACCGCATATCTCAAACCCTCAGAAAAAGTACTCATGCCACTCAAGGTGGTAACCCTTTAAGGAAGAGTCGCCCTTATAACTTGAGTCGCAAACCATCTCTTATTAGATGTGAGATTTTGGGGGTCGTAGAATCACCCAGTGTAATTCTCGTATGGTTAAGTATAAGCACCTAATCCTGCACTTATGGACCATACATCAAGTTTTGGACTTATGTTTACCTTGTCCATTAAAAAAGTACATGACTGTTTTTCACTCGCGAAAAAGGGAATGCACATACGATTGTCAAGACTCGACTAACTGCGAGCTAAGGGAACCCTTTTCGATGGGCTTTGCGTACTGCTTTAATCATTTCATTAGAGAAAACTGTAAAGGCAAGAAGAGGAGAGAGTTATCCAGAAGGAATTCAACTGTCATCATCTTGATTTAGATAGTCACTTGCGGAATTCCCCACCTTGGAAACCCACTAACCGTCCATACACCATATGCAAGTGACGAGAAAATATTGGGTACCGCTCGCCACCCTGTCCCACCGTCAGTCCACTCACGTGGCGAGCCGGTCCCACTCTGTCCTACTCACCGCTGACGTGGAGAGTCTATCCCATCCAATATTCTCTCGCAAGTGGCACAACTATTTCCTGAGATGGAAAAACGACAGTCCGAGTTTCGACGTCAACGTCGCGTGAAGTCCCCAGTTCGAACCAATGTGTGAAAGAAAAAACCTTAACGTAAGACTCTTTCCTTAAGCGTGCAATGAGCGTAACGATGCAGCTCGCTCCGACCACACACGCTGTCGTGATGATATGATGCGAAGTAAAAGGAGTTGAAAATGTACCAGTCGTCCGTTGCACAGATGAGCAGTGGCGTGGGGGAGAACGTCTGAGCATGAATTTGCTGCGGTGCGCCCTACCTCATGCCGTCTCTGCATTTCTAGAACGCATTGAACCTCGTGGACCACGCACTACTCCGAAATGCAGAGGCCAAGGTAAATGTCGATTGCTGCCGCGCCAGCTGTTTTTTTAATGTTTTCGTCGAATGGTGTTCATCATATTTCTTCGGGGGCCGAACTTGAAGAGTGTTCCGGTCCTATTTTCATTAGATTTTTCGCTAGGGGGTAGGATGAATCCGGAGAACTTTACTGTGCTGATAACTTACATGCACGAGATAAAGGGAATATATGAATATGAAGCCAAAGAAAGCTGATTATATTACAGTTCACACTAGAATAAACCCATCATGCTTGGGATCGAGACGAAAGGGGCGCGTCAGGGCGAAGAGAGCACGCGACGACGACTGCCGATAGCTCAGGGAAGGGAGCGACACCAACAGCAGAGAGCGAGGCAAAGGCCGACGGTGAGAGAATGTGGAGGGGGAAGAGAGAACGGGGAAGAGGTTAGGTTTTTCGGGATCTGCCTTTTCTTGCGCGTATTTTTCCGGCAAATGAGGGCATTCGAGTCATTCGAGGGAGTAACTTTACATGGAAAATTTTGTCTTCCGAAATTTGAGAGATCCCAAACCTTAAACCTCTTATTATGTATCTGAAGATTAGAATTGTCAACTCGAAAACATCGAAGTCCCACTATAGGGTTCATGTTTACGGTTCGAAGTTAGAACATCCTCTTCAATAAAGGCATTTTGTTCCTCTTGCTTTCAAGCGCATACGGCGAGATTTAGTAGTGACCCATTGGTACATGCTGATATTCCCAAACGTGATAACACGAGCTTCGCTTCATTAGAGGCGGTAGCGCATGCATCTCACTTTGGCGAATGGATATTTGGACCTTTGGCAGCTCAATCTGACTATCGTGATTCGTAAATGACACTGAGCAACGACCTATTCAATATCTTGAAGTTGAACACTTTATAGCCCGCACAAGACTTAATCGGTGAAGCGAGCGATGCTAATATTTTTGGAAACAAGACCCATGATGGAAAATTAGATGAAATGAGAGCTTGCATGCATGTGCACCACTAAGTTTTACTTTTCCCTAATGTGTCTAAGCAATTGAACGAGATCTAAGCCATACAAAGCTCCAAATAATAACCTACGGTGCATGTTTAAAGTAACTTTTCAATGGCTTTAACTATCTCTTCTTTCTTTCTTGTTTTCGACTTTAATCTTCCCACGTTTCTTTGTGCCCAGAGAGAGCCTTGGAGGGTTCGATTGGAAACTTGGGACAACGATTTGACTTACTGGGGAAATTGTTCGAAACGTCATTTCCTCCGCTTTGATTTTCACACCGGTCGCCCCCTCCCGTCCATGTAGCTTTAGCAAGACAAATCTTGATTTTATGGGTTGATTGTTCTTTGTTGGACTAGAATTGATCCGTAGATAGCTTGGACATTAGTACGACCGGAGGATCATAAGGACAAAATCGACATGCATTACACAAAAGTTCTCCAATCAAAAGTCACACAACCGGAATTGAGTAAGTTTAGGGCTTCTTTCGCCAAGGTTGAATATTGCACGTACAAGCCAACCTATAGACATTGACACGAGATATTTTATTCGATGATTCGAACCAAAATTTATTTGTCATACAACTCCGCGGTTCGAAATTCTTTTTCTTTTATGGTTTAATAATCCAAAAAAGGAATAAGTTCACCAGCAGCACTATAAACTAATGTTGATGACGAGTATTTGTCGCTTTTTATATCTCCATACGAGCTAAGATGATAAGATGACGTGATAATCAATTCAACTAGTATGTTAAGTGACGCGGCACTTTATAAGTGATTATCATAAGCTAGTGTGCCTACTTATGTACTCCGAAAAGAGAATAATTTTTTTAACAGATGAATTTTAGAATGTCCATAATGATTAATTTTTTTCGAAGAAACTATATCCATGAATTGGACTCAATTACGAACAATCCATTCAACGGCACGGGCATGGTGGCTCAAGGGTATGGCCAAAGTTCAAAACCTGGAGAAATTATCACAGTTGCGACACTCATAATGTAACTAAATTTAGAAGTGGCTGATTCGGCAATATTAAATCGCAATATTTAAAGCAAAAGATGGCACTCACCGGTCACCATTTGGTGGGCTAAATCATAAACGATGCACGCAAATAAAGCGATTTACCCATATTTATAAAATTTATCGAATCAAAAAGTTCAGATATAGTAAAGAGAGAAAAAATGGAAACATTAAGCCTTACCGCGCCATCACGGAGTGGTGGCGGTGCGGACGCCGCCAACAAAATTGACGTGGCTCCTTCCACCACCGTGATCAGCCCCCTTCAAAGTACCTCATATTTCACATGACATCATAATCCGATAAGTGACGTGACCTCCTTGTCCATTCCTTTTTCTTATTATTTAATTATAGTTTTCTTTTGATGCAACAAGTTGACATCATCACCCACCCAATGTAGTAATTGAGGTTGTCAAGTTTATGGCTGATAACTTAATGGAGTAAGCTGATCACATGTTGTTGATTCATACTTTAATTTTTTTAAATTCATGTGGACATGTCTGGTACGAGAAATAAAAGTTGTTTTAAGTGTTAACCAACTTTAAGGCATTCGAATCATGAGACTATCATGTTTCGGGTATCAGAAGGCAGGGTCCTTGCAATTATTCTCCTGTTCTCATTTGGCTCTTTTGGCTCTTTGCGAAAATGACTCGTGAATAGCGTATGCGCTCCTAGGAATGGTGTTGGGACCCATGCTAGATGCTGCCATATAGAGCAGTGGGAGAGGGGAAAAGCGATAAACACCCCTCACAGCAATCTGGGCAAGAGCATGCTGCTGATGACGCCTTGAAAAGTATATTGTAAGGGCCTTTTTTTAAGGGCATTTTTTTTTGTCTTTTTTATAGATTAAGTTTTAAGTGAAAAGCAATACCTTTATAGTAGCGATAGTTAGACGTTGTCTGTCAAGACGCTAAAAAGGATAAATAGAGAGGAAAGAAAATATAGAAGAAAAAAAGAAAACTTTTTCTTCGCGAGGATTATCAATCTCTTTGTACCATGATTTTAAGAGAAGATCGTCGTTGCATTCATCTTTTTCTACATTTAGTGGATTCGCAGAGTGCATCTGCACAGAAACGTAGCCCAGGTTTGAGTAAACTTCAACAACAAATTTTCTAGTGTGTTTTATTATATGTCTGGATAAATGTTTGCTCAAGTGATTTTTTATGGAATCGACGCTCAATTCCCTAACATAGCTTCCTAACTCCAACCATTAAACAGCAGACCCAGATTCCAAGAGTACGATTTTTTATTATAGCAAGTTAATACGAAGATGGAGGGGATAAAGAGAAAAGAGAAGATGGACAAACGCTTTCTTAAAAGCCTATATCCACAGTAGAAATCCCCAGCTCTCTGAACTTTTTGCCGGAGATTCATTCTTCCGAGTACATCATGGTTGCTGAACACGATAAATACAGATTACACATTGGACATTGATCCTCAGCCGTTATCATGATTTGGCAAGTTTATATCGCCAACACGTCAAGCTTCGTAAAAAAGAAGAAATAAAAGGAAGGAATATTTGGAGCTAGGGAGGGGAACTAGCATGCACCACCACGCCGTCAACCCGTGGAGCAGACCTCATGGAGTGTATATATACGGTGGAGCAGATTCATTTCGTTATACCCAGCTTATAAGTTAGCTTCTGAACACGCTTCCAGACCAATATTAACCGAAAACAATGCAGGTGTGGCTCAGCCTCGTCGCCATGATCTGGCTCCAATCGGTGGCTGGGACGAAGAACAACTTCCCCGCCTACTCGTCCCAGCTCAAGCAGATCCTCTCCATCTCCCAAGTCCAGCTCAACAACCTGGCCTTCGCCTCCAACACCGAGCTTTTTGGGACCAAAACCTTCAGCGTGAACCACAACATAGTGGTCGCCAACATCCCGATTGGATCCTTCATCTTCGGGTATGCCGCAGCGCTGCTCTACCACCGCCAGTCCCCCGGGGGCGGCAAGAAGTGCAGCACGACGTTCGTCATCTGGGGGTACCTTTGCTTACTTGGGACTCTCCTGGCTTTAGTCTTGTACGCACGGACGCGCCAGTTCTATTCCAGAAGTACAGAGAGGGTAGTAGCTAATTGAGCGCATTAAAAAGACGGGACGCGCCGCCGACATAATGTAAAGTCCACTCTATCAAGACCTAGTTCAATAGAAAGTGACAGGACGACCTGAAATTGAAATAACACGCACGAGCCTCCTAAATCTTGGATAGATGTCAGGTGGCATTTGCCAAGCTTTTGTTCGTCACCACGCATCTCCACTCAAATGTATCATCAGCACACGAAAGTGTAAACATAGTACGACCATTTATGTATATGGATGTTGTGCAGAGTGGTCCAAACTGGCCAGCATCCCCATGCACAAAATGGGCGGCATGAATTTTCCTCGTTTTCCTTCGTTCAGAGATGGGCGTCCGACGAAACTTGCTCCTCGGACTGATAGCGAGTGTGCTATTATATGTGGTAAGATGCACGCGCAAAGATGCAAAGCAACAATCAAATTCCATATCGAAAGGTTAATGTTAGAGCAATTAATATTTCTTAATTGCCTCGTAACCTAATCGTTGATTTAAATTTTTTTTAAATAACCATGAGCTCAACAAGATATATTGATGAAACAAACAGATATTAAGAAATAGTAGGGTTTATATAAAAGGCTCACAAGCAAATGGACAAAATTGGTTATGGTTGTGTGAGAATCTCATCAAATAGTATAGTATACTGTTGAGATAAACAACTGACATATTTAGTAGGTTCGTCGTCGTCGAATGACTTAAGCTAACTTGCTAACTTCTAGATGAAGGTAAGGTCTGTTAATAGTCTCAAATAAGAACTAACATATTTAGTTGGTTCGTCGTCGTCCAATGACTTAAGCTAACTTCTAGATGAAGGTGAGGTTTGTTAATAGTGTCAAACAGGAACTTCCTCCGATAAATATATCATGCTTCTGTCAAGCATCTCCCACTCTGGATTCTTTATAAATTGATGTGGTTTAAGAATTGGGATGCTCTCAAGTTCGGGATCAATTGGAATATACTTAAATTAAGACTCAAACCATGAAGAACATTCCCTTTTTGAGTGAACTTTTGCAAATATTGATTAGAGGGTGCAATTTTTTGTTGGCACATGATGGTGTGGAAAGTTTAATTACGGGAGTCGAGCATGGAACAACCTTGCCTAACCAACCCAAGATATATTCTTTTCGAATCATCCTATAGCAAGTTTCATGAGTTTGTCACTTCGAGTTACAACATTAGCTCGAATAATTTCCATTCGCAAGTTAGGTTGACTTCAACAAATATAGCCCCGCGGCATGATTTTTTGCTTGATTTTGTAATTTAAATTTGTTTTCGCACTCTTTACAATTCTAGACGCCTGTGAGGAGCGGCATCATGCTTGTGATTGTGCCGCTTGCTCTGAGCAGCATCACAAGGTTGACATTTTGGAGAGCGTGCGCAGCAGTCGCCAAAGTCGAAATGCGCATGTTCATTGAACGATTAGCTTGATGCAGAGTAATCAATCTTTTGCAAACTGCAGTTTCTTACTCGGATACACGCCTAGTTGGGTCGGAGTTTTTCAGGATAATTACTACGACGTATAGCATTTGAAAGGGCAAGAGAACCAAGACGCCACAATACATATATCAGTTATTTGAACACCCCTTTCTTGACATGGTAATCCAATTTCCGGACATCCTTTGTGTCTGTGTTAATATTGTCCGAATGACTCCAATGAATACAGAAACTTCATCATAACTAATTAGATTGTTGAAAGGGTTTTGGCTTTTAAAGCACGCTCATGATGCTTCTTGATTGCAACTTATTTACTGGGTGGCCATGGATGTTTCTCTGCGTGGTTCGACCCATCCATCAGGCCAAGACGAAAGTACGTTGGTCTTGCCGCATCAGTGCAGTCAATGGTCTCCGTCGTTCTCGATCAGAAACCCTAATTTTCATGGCTTATGAAAACTGAGCAGGTCTTCACCTGACACGCGTGTGCGTCAGATGCGGAGGTTTGACAGGTTTACGCCCATACTTTGCATTGATTCGCGTGATCTTTTGATTTTCTGCTCTTCAAAATTTCCACCAGCAAGAAAAAACTGAAAGTCTGCTCTTAGTCCAGGGCCATGGTTTGGTGCATGATTCGAACAGTTCCCATCACAAAGTCTAACGTGAGGAAAGATTTGGGTAAGCAAGTAGAGATCGGAGAACTCGACAGGAAACCAATTTCCCATTTTGCAACGCCTTTTCTTCTTTCTCGAAGCTGCATTCGATTTCACCCTCTTAATCTATTGACCGGCCACCGATCTTGGATTTGCCCCCAAGAACAAGCTTAACCCCGACTAGTCACATTCGAGAAGGATAAAACTGTTAGTGATCTGCCCTAAAAATCAATTTATGTTGATACTCTAATTTTAATTGTGGTTTAAGTTGTGTCGGAAATATTGACATTCACTATATTTAGGTGGCCAAAATGTCTTGCGAGAAACTACTTATGATTCGTCAGCCAAAAGAGTTTGAGCACATTGCTAATGTTTAGTGAACCTACAGGGTGTACACAAATAGCAAACTGGTTTTATATTTCCTTGTGGATCATCAATTCGTCTTTGAATATAAAAGGTACGTCTGAAATCTCTAATTCGATTTCAATATATGCATTGATCATGTTTAGGGTTTTGTTCCCTATGTTTGTGAAACTATGTGAAACCCTTCAAAAACATCCAACTCCGTCACTCCTTCTTCCACGGAAGACTTGCTAGAATAACTTGCGTCGCTTCCTTGCATAGACAGCTACTTTGATGGAGAGTTCACAAAGTTTTTCTCCAAATTCACCCCGGTAAACAAGGACGACTTTTCAAATGTCGAGCATATAGATATAAAGATTATGGAGTTGTTTGGGAAAAAAGGTGGGAAATAGTGCGGAAGTGAACTTCTTTTTCCCTCTTTGTATGATCAAGACGGGCAAAAAAAAATAAAGAAATGTAAAAGACGGAGACGATGGAGTTTATGTGGAAAACCCCTCGACAACGAAAGGGAAAAACCACAAAGATCTTCCATTATAATTACAAGATTACAACAATATGTCTTCACCAAGATTGGTAGATCACCCTCATCGTATGCAATGACTCTTCCATACTCTAAATCCTTCACCATGAATGAGGCGGTTGTCAAGCATATTGCGGGGCCACGAGAATTATCTTTCCCATGCAAAGTTTTTGCAATGGGATTACGTGGTTATCAATGCATTAATTTTCCCAACTAATTAAGGAGAATCCCAACAAGAGCAACTCCATCTCTTCGGCACATGATTCAGAGTTGCATGTTGCTACTTCACTAAGCTTTCAAATTTTCAAATCTATTCACCGGGCCTTCATACTACTTTTGATCTCGTCAGTCCGCGAAAGCTCCTTAAAAAGAGGATGGAAAGTAGTGAGACCAGAGATCAGGAGATTTGATTAAAAATATTGGAACTTGTAGGGTTTGACTGACCGCTTGTCGTGGATTCGGGCCGATTAAACGAACAGTCTCCACTCCACTTGATCAATAGGCCGACAGTGTTGGGTCGGGCACCGGATCAAACTATCGTTGTCCGGACTGATCGATGATTTTAAGTATATTAATATTTTGCTTAAAAGAGGTGATTAGGCCTGGATGGGCCTGAGCTGGCCTAACTAAGCCTCGTAAGGAAATTGCTTGTCTCTAGCCGCTTAACTAGTTCTTCAAGCCCAATTGGCTAGGGCACAGCTGATGAGCCATCGGGCCGATTATAAAGTCCGTTTCTCAATCTAGATCTTGTTGCTCAATCATATTCAATTATGCTTTAAGTTTGTCCAGCTAGCCTGGAGAGCGAACCCGGTCATGAGAACCAAAGCATTGCTAGGCCTCATCAACGACAGAGTTTGTGCTCTTCCATATTCCAAAGATATAGGACTAGTAGTGAAATCATGGCTTCTCTAGGCTGTCCTGCAACCCAAAATATCATGAAGTTATCTTTTGACATAGTTCGAGATCATCGGCCACCTCGAATGCCATGTTGATCAGGACCAGGCCAACTTGGCTTGGCTCGACTCCGTACGTCGTATTTTATGATGTTTTCAAGATCATCATCTCACATTGTGTTGTGATTTCTACCCAACACCCCACCTTTAACAACACAATCTGAGATGACTTTATAAGTGCCGAGCCTATTTTATCCCCAACATCAAAGTCAAGCATTTCCTTTTTCAGCCCATCCTATAGCGAGCCTCATGATTTTATCATTTGAAGATCCGAGGATATTCAAGCAAATGCCTCTTGTAGGTCAAACCTCTTAATGCTCTACCTCAAAGAGTTGGAGATGTTTGTTTTCTACGGTTAATGAGACACTTTTACACAAAGTATGTAAGATACACCAGAAACAATTAGGCAGACTAATTTTGCACATTGTGGCGTCTTAATACTTTCCATAAGCACTCACGGATGACATTAACTTTTGTCAATTCAAAATAAGTGAAGTTTAATTGTCCTTTCAAAATATTTTATTATTCTATGCTAAGCGTTGGTTTAATTTAATTTCCTCTTTTCCATTTTCAAATTGAAGAATGTAATGGTGATTTCAACTTGGAAAATCTTTAGACATGGCTTTATATGTTTTAATTTTTCCATCTCACAACCCACTTCGGTAAATAAAGAATGATTGATAAGAAAAATTTTTATCAAGCTATGGTAAAAAAATTGTTCATGTTCAAAACTTTCAAACTTAGGCAATTAATCTAAAAATTTGCTCCATAACGTGGAAAAGAACTAGGTTTCTTGGAAATGCCTCATATTAAAATTTCAAAAAAAGAAAGTAAGTAATTATGACAACTAGACCCAACATAGAAATAGAAAAGTATAAAAAAAGGAAGGGGACAATAGCACAAATGATCCCTGAACTTTGACTAAATGTGCAATGTGATATCTGAACTTTCAAATTATTCGATATGATCCATGAACTTTAACCAAATATCCAATGTATTTTCTAAACTTTCAATTTATTAAATTTGATTCTTGAATTTTAACCCAATGTGCAATGTGGTCATTAAAACTTTTAATTTATTCAATATGTCCCTCAATGTTTGGTACATGTTTAAACTAATCATTAAACTATATAAAAATATTCAATTTGATCCTTCCCATTAGTATAAGTTGAAAGATCATATTAATCATTTTCATATATTTTGGGGACTACTTTGACATGTGCAAAAAAATTAGAGACCACATTATATATTGAATTAAAGTTTGGAGATCATATTGAACAAATTGAAAATTCATGAAACACATTGTACATTTAGGCTGCGTTTGGTTCAGTTTGGGAAATGGGTTTTGAGGTAATGCTGAAAGCTAGTAGAATTTACTTTCAACTTTTAACATTTCTCAATGCTTGTTTTTCACTTCAAAATTCTTCGAGAATTACTATCAAACACTTTATATTGTCCCCAAGGGGTTTTGGATGCTCAAAATCCCTTGAGAATGCTAAACCAACTGCATTAATCAAAATTTAGGAACTATTTATGTCATTAAAGCGAAAGAATTTGAGGTTCGTCACTTTAACACGGGCCACCTCTTAATAAGTTCTTGAGGCCCGATTGGCTAGGACGAGCCGAATGAGCCACTAGGGCCACGATGAAGTCAATATCTCCAGCTAGATCTTGTCTTTCGACCACGTTCTACTATGTTTACGATTTCCTCCCGCAATGAGAACCAAAGCACAGCTAGGTCCCATCAACGACAGAGTTTGGGCTAATTCAAAGATGTATAGGCCTAGGAGGGACATCGCTACTAACTCCATAGCCTCGTCTATGCTGTGACATCCCTGTCCCACATCGCCTAGGGAGGGAGTCTTGGAAGGGCTTATGTAGAGAGGTCCACCCTTATCCATCAACAACGCGTTTTCTCGGATAGACCGAGAAAAACAAAGCCGTGAGGTCGAGGCCGTAGCTGGGATGGCGGTGCGTCCGCGCCAGTGGGGTAGGGCCAAAGCGGACAATATTGTTGGTGGTGGGATTGAGGCGGACGTTACAAAGTGGTATCAGAGCCGACTCCCGACAGCGTGTGGGGACCACAGTGGGCGCTCGCTGGTGCCGAGGGCACAGCGGGGACGTTGTGCCATTGAGGGAGGGAGTTTGTGACATCCCTGTCCCACATCGCCTAGGGAGGGAGTCCTGGAAGGGCTTATGTAGAGAGGTCCACCCTTATCCATCAACAACGCGTTTTCTCGGATAGACCGAGAAAAACAAAGCCGTGAAGTCGAGGCCGTAGCTGGGATGGCGGTGCGTCCGCGCCAGTGCGGTAGGGCCAAAGCGGACAATATTGTTGGTGGTGGGATTGAGGCGGACGTTACAAAGTGGTATCAGAGCTGACTCCCGACAACGTGTGGGGACCACAGTGGGCGCTCGCTGGTGCCGAGGGCACAGCGGGGACGCCGTGCCATTGAGGGAGGGAGTTTGTGACATCCCTGTCCCACATCGCCTAGGGAGGGAGTCCTGGAAGGGCTTATGTAGAGAGGTCCACTCTTATCCATCAACAACGCGTTTTCTCGGATAGACCGAGAAAAACAAAGCCGTGAGGTCGAGGCCGTAGCTAGGATGGCGGTGCGTCCGCGCCAGTGCGGTAGGGCCAAAGCGAACAATATTGTTGGCGGTGGGATTGAGGCGGACGTTACATATGCTCTTCGGCAACCCAAACTTTCATAATATAATCTTTCAATACCGGTCGACTCAACCCAGCCCAATTCTACACCTTGCACTCTATAGTTCGAGAACATCGTCTTGGGTCATTGTCGTTTAACGAGCGCTGACGAGTAGAAATCACCATCTAATTGCATTGATAAACTCTTCGATATTCTTTTGCCAATTCCCATCTCCCTCTCTCTTCCGTGTTCTCTCTTTTAAAGACTTCCAATACATTCGAAGGAGAAGTTCAATCCCCATCCCCCCCAACCCAAGTCTTTTTTATTCCATTAGGTCAAAGAAGACTCGACAATGCCAAACTCAGACTCAAATCTGGCTACAGCAAGAAGGCGGCTTTCCTTACTACCGGCTAGAAAGCATTGAACGCTTCCCGCCCCTCATCTCAAGAGCACTAGCCCAACATTACCTGACTCGGTTCTCATACATAGGTAGGGTATTGCATTTAATTAGACCTCGAAAAGGACATCCAATTAGTGGGATAATCCAGAAAACCATGTGCCGGATTGGAGTTAGCATATTCGCTGGGTGATTATGATAATGGCTGGTCAATCAGGGGCTCACCGAAAGCGGAATGGGAATCAAGATTAGCTAGGCTTCCCCCACTAGTCCTCCTTTCTTTATTTGGAAGGTATCTTCATAGGTGGGAGTGGCTGCTCGGGCAGAAATCCAGGCTTCAGCTCATGAAAGAATCTCATTCATGCACCTTGGAAGACAAATCCCATGCGCCACATGAGATAATTCATGATCTGTCATTGGATCAGTGTAATGTTAGCACGAAACCCTATGCTATTTATTGTGCATGGGATACCAATCATGAGAAAGGGATTGTCATTCATTCCCATACCTCATTTCTTAGTGGCTTGTAAAACTAGAAGTGGATGGATCATATTGAAAGCTCGCTCCGCTTCAAATCCAATTTTGTTCCAAGTCAACCATTTCAAATGAGGCAACCTAGCTATTAGGAGACTGTTAAGGTCCCACTACATCTTCTTAATCAGTCATCAAACTAAAAGGTCACTAAATGTATTGTCACACTCACATGCAAACGAGAGCGCTACTCTCCAGGTCAAAAAGAGCGACCCCTCCCTATTCTTAGCGAACATAGAGAAGGGCGAAGAGGAACAACCGGTGCAATCATCCGTTTTGACATTGTCGTAAAAATCTCTCACCCACTAGGCTTCAATCATAGCTACCTCATCTGCTCGAATCCCGAAGGGGTGAGATCAAGTATTCAATCACCACAACCCAACCAACCGGACCGGCCGGTTCCGGACGATTCTAAAGCCGGGCGGTCCAGTTCCTGGTTCCAAAAAAATGGAACCGGGAAATTTCGGTCCAGTTCCCGGTTCCAGGGGTGGAACCGCCCACCCGTTCCACCTCCGGAACCGGACCGATACTGTTTACTTAAAAAAATTATAAATAATTTTTTTTCTTTTTTCCCTCACAGAATCACACACACTCACTCCACTGCACCAATTAGCAGCAGCAATTAGCAGCACACACATTGCGAGTGTGGAAGCCCCTCCACTGCACTTCGTCCCTCCACTGCACTTCCACCCATCTTTGCTTCTCTCACAGTCACACACACTAACTCCACTGCACTTCAACTTCACCCCTCCAGAACGCCCCTCCACTGCACTTCGCCATTGCACTTCACCCCTCCAGAATGCCCCTCCATTGCACTTCGCCCCACAGTTTCTGGACGTCCAGAAACTTCATGTGCAATTTTTTTTAGTTGTATAATAGGTTTTTTTTTTAGTGTTAATTGGAACCGAGAACTGCCCGGGAACCAAACTGGACTGCGCGAGAACTAGACCGGACCGTCCAATCCTATTCGGTCTAGTTCCCGGTTCTCCATAATAGAGAACGGGTTCCTAGGGAAACCGGGAACTGCCCGGGAACTAATCACCCCTAACGAAGAGGAACAACCGGTGCAATCATTCCTTTTGACATTGTCGTAAAAATATCTCACCCACTAGGCTTCAATCATAGCTATCTCATCTGCTCGAATCCCGAAGGGGTGAGATCGAGTATTTAATCACCACAACCCAACCAATGTATGAAAAGCTCGAATATCTCTCCAAAATGCACCATAAACCTAAATGGAGATTAAAAGCTCCTCTTTCTAGCTTAGAAAAGTTGTGGTTTGTTCAAGCCTATATAATGGTCGCTCGTGATTAACTTTGTCCACATGCATTGGGTTGGATCATCAGAAATGGCAGAGCAAAACATGATTGACGCCGAGAAAATCGTCCAAAAACTCTTAAACTTATTACATGGTGGTCAATTCAATTATAAACTTCCAATTATGTCAATTTAATTATAAATATCATAATCATTTACTAATTTAATCCTAAACATTTTAACAGTCTTGCCAATTCAACCATTTTTAGCTAATATTGATAGGAAATTAGTTAGATAAACTAAGAAGTTGACATATGTTTAACTTGTTACAAATTATTCGCATTTACAAATAAAATTGATCCAAATTATGTTAACAGATGTCAACATGTTATGATTTTCCCTCATGATGTATTGAATGTCAGTTTCATATTTCAACAATTGGCATCAAAATAGAAGGTCGGATTGAATTGACTCGTGTTTTGGTACTCAAGGAAGGAACGTTTCAAAGAAAAACTCTTGAATCGTTTAAAAGAAAAACTCTTGAATCGTTGATCCTCGGATGAACTCTTCATCATGATTGACAACAACCCCTTTAGATCACGGGAGACATAGTGTAGAAAACTCAGGCTAGTGAATGTGCTGGTGTGAGGCATGAGCAGAAAGAGTGCCATCAAAGATAGTCCATTCGATTGAAACGATTGACATGCTAGTCAAGTCGTCACTCATTGGCTTAAGATTTTCTTTAGCGAGACTATAAACAAAAAGACGTATAATCATAATTTGTATGTTGGACTTTCTTCACGTTTTTCAAGAACTCCCCCATCATGTAATTTTAAACCATGACATGATAATTACCCGTCCGTTTCACGATTATAGCTCAAGAAGCTTGTAACACGTAAAGTCTCGTGTCGAGAGCAAGAGGTCGCACCCGTGATGCAAGAGGATAAGTCGCTCCTAAATATCATGGTTGGGTAGCAAACATGATCAATATCTTTGGAGCCAAATGGTACTGTTCTGGAAATGATGTCTGCAGAGACTCACAATGAAAGTTCAATACCTTCATTTAAGAATATCACTTTACTTGAGCCTAATCTTAAGCTTGTCATTATTCAGTTGGACCCATATTTACTAAAAAATTTAACTAATGAGGACAACAGGAATGTTTTAATTGCCTCAATTCACATAAATCTGAGCCCGATACATGAGTATTACCTAAAACCCTCATACATGCGCCTCAACAGATCTCCCTCCCCATTAAGTTTATTCCCCCTTAATCCTAGTATTACCCTGCACTAACATTAATGCTAAGGGTGAAGAAGATGGGTACTACGCGCTGCTCCTCGATTGCTTGATGCCACCTCGACTGGGGAGAGTCAATTACGTCCGGAATTCATTTCTTCTGATATATCACCAAGCCGGTACACATAAAAGGGAGGTCACCTACTAACCATTAGTTCTAGAACCACTTGCTAGGAGCACACTATACACTTGGAGAGGCCATCAATCAACTTTCAGTTTGATATCGCTTATCAAGAACAAATGCGAGATTCCTTCTCTGATTTCATCAAATGTCGATAGATATTGTGAAAAATCATCAATTAACCATCGCCTTTGATGTCACATATTGGGTAGGCGCAGTAAAAGCTTCACTTGATAGGATTCACCAAAAGAGAGTCCAATTCATAGACCATAAGTTCATCTGGTTATACTTATATTCACTTAACAATTTAGAGCAATGCATAATGTGTCAATCAATATATATATTAAGGACTCCACGTTATACCGATTCATATTCGATGGAGGAGCGCTGTCGCCTTCACCTCAAAGAGGGTCAGATGCCATTAAGTCAGAGCCCAATTTGCAGGTGTCACGAGCAATTTTTGACTGGCAAAAGATGACTGAAGGCCGCCTAGTAGACTCTGATCATTGAATGGCGGAGCAAAAGCCCTACTGCATCAACCATTCATTGGCACTGGCAGTTTCTTGGGCAATAGCGTAGCACATCTCAACTTCCCTGCTACTAGGGTGACTTTGTCAGATTGGCTTGGATATACTTGTTGGTGTTTCTTATCATGCTTTCAAAAGTTTGTCCTGACGAAAAGGATTTGGACAAAAAAGTTCAGATTACATTTTCCTATGCTGCGCCAAAACGATCATGACTTAAGCCGCAAAGCCCTTCAAATTTCAACTTTCTCTCAATCACCTTCGTCATCAATTCAAATTAACAAGCTTGGCCTAACATCAACACTCTGTCTCCCTCTCCCTCAAGGGCCCACCTTCACATGTCCCGGAAGTTGAGCACGTAAATCCAAATGCATGGAGAGACGCTAAACTGCGTTTGCGTCAAGGGAATAACAATAACTCAAATGGAGGGGATTTTACTAAGTGACAAAACCCTGCTGCTCATGTTTTCCTTTTTCTTTTTTTTCTTTTTTTTCTTCTTTTCCAGTCGTTGTACCAACATGGTTGTTTTCCCTATTGTAGTCCGTAATCCAAAGAAGAGGAAATATTCTGTGTTCATTTTTGTTCTGCTAGAGAACAGACAGCTTGGATTATTTATCAACGCAGAGAACCATATGACAATATAATAAGACAGCATAAATTGAATTCTGACTCCTGTGACTGAGCCACGCCACCACACCCACTTATGCACCAGACAGACACGCACAGAGAGAGAGAGAGAGAGAGAGAGAGAGAGAGAGAGAGAGAGAGAGAGAGAGAGAGAGAGAATCTACTCATCAATCTATTCTATATTCCCAAGCATAGTAGTTATCTTCTAGCAGTATGATTAAGAATACTCTAGTATTTAACACATTGAACTCTGCATCTCTCTCTCTCTCTCTCTCTCTCATTGCATACATACACCATTTTCAGCCAGTGAAAGACATCGCTTTGAGCATTTTCTCGCTATCAGTATCGAGGGCTTGTGGGGTCATTCGATGCAAAGCAAAACATGTCACTGCACTGTGACCTGCAAATTCACGTCAATGGTCAACAGACATTCTTCCTGAACGAGGTAAACTGAATCGCTCAACCGAAATCCTTCTTCTTTCTCTCCCCGTCTTCACTTTTTAATTCTTGATGGAAATTAATAAGCACCTCCGCTTTCTTTGCAGAAAATCATATCATCATATTCGGGGAGGTTGAAGAAGATCATCAAGCAAGAGAAGAGGAGGACCCAGATCAAGAATTCTGGGATCGAGGTCAATGACTTCCCGGGCGGCTCCAACGGGTTCGAGCTGGTTTCGAGGTTCTGTTACAACAGCGGCAAGATTGAAATTACGATCTCCAATGTGTCCCTCCTTCACTGCTGTGCAGTATTCTTGGGAATGTCCGAAAAGGTCACAACTCTTAATCTCCTGCAACAGACTGAGAAGTTCCTGGAAGACATGTTTTACTGGTCCTGGAATGATGTGATTGCGAGCCTCAAGAGCTGCGAAACGTTCCTCAGCTATGCAGATTCGATAGGCCTACTTCCAAAGCTCATCTGCGCTTTGCTGGCAAAAATCGCTCAGAATTCAGACCTTAACCGAATTAATTCTTCGTCTTCATCGTCATCGTCCCCGGAAATGGCTTCCAGGTTCAGGTTCTCTCCTTCGGCAAAGACGACCCCTGACTCAAAGAGCCCATTTTCGTCGAGCAAAGCATGGTGGTTCGATGATTTGACCGTCTTGTCTCCACTGATAATCGAGAAGGTAGTCAAGAGTTTAGGGGCTCACGGGAGCGAAAACAACAGCCTGACCCTAACAAGATTCCTGCTCCATTACCTGAAGACAGTGTCTCAGAGGAAAGGCAACGCGACAGGGTTTTTGGAGAGCTCAAAGTCCGACTACATCGGTCTCGCGGACACGGCGGTTCACGGGGTCATCCTGGTGGGGAAAACTGCATTTTCTTGCCGGGGGCTCCTTAGGGTGCTGAGAATCGTGTCGGGATTCGGAACCAGCAAAGATTGCAGAGTCGGCCTGGAGAGATTAATCGGCGGGATGCTCGATCAGGCAACTCTGGATGACCTCCTGGTCTCTGGCCATGAGAGAGGTGTTTATGATGTGAATTTGGTGGTGAGACTGATTAGGGTGTTTGTTAATGGTGATGGGTGGTCCACACAGAAGATGAAGAAAGTGGCCAGATTGGTGGATAAGTACTTGGGTGAGATAGCCCCGGATCAAAACCTCAAGATCTCTAGGTTTCTTGGGGTTGCGGAGAGCTTGCCTGAGTCTGCAAGAGACAGCTATGATGGGGTCTACAGAGCCATTGATATATTCCTCGAGGTGAACTTCTTCTTTGCCTTGTTTCTCTTTGCTTTTTCTTATCTATATATTCTCCAAATGGAAGTAATTGAGAAACATGGGTTGAACATGAAAGCTAGTGAGATGAAAGACAATGAGAAAGATAGTAGATAAGACAAAAGATGCTTTTGCAATAATTGTTTTATCATCTATTGATGGTTTCTAGCACCTAAAGTTTCCTTCTTTTTCCATCCATTATTTCTAATCCAGGCACGTAAGGCTTCAGTGAGGAAGATCTGCATTTTTTTGGTACTTCTGATTCTCTCGGAAGTGCCGACTTGTTGAGAAGGTGTTAACACTGTGAAATTATACTGTACGAAAATAATATTTTTAGGGAGTTCCATTGCTAGAGCATAATTGGCATCTTTTTTCTTGGTCGTACTGCTGACTTCTTGTGAATACGTTAATTCAGAGCGGCATCTGTGAGGTAGGGAACAACACACTTTCATATGAACTTCATTTTGTGCTGTTTGTTGAGCGTTATTCAAGAGGCAGGACAGTTTTTCGGTCACTAAAATAACTGCATCATGTCTTATCTGTGGCCTAAATCTGATTTGGCCAACATCATCAAAACAAATCTGCTTCTCTCTCTCTCTCTCTCTCTCTCTCTCTCTCTCTCTCTCTCTCTCTCTCTCTCTCTCTCTCTCTCTCTCTCTCATACCTGTCGCTCAGTTTCATTCACGGATGCTTAACTCGTTGCCGCTAGTTAACCGATTTTGTGAATTGTCCTCTACTTGAGAGGATAACCTGCATAATGCAATCTCTCCTTAGCGCGTACCATTTATGACAAATGTGAAACCTCTGGCCCATTATCCTACAGTATGATCACTGATTAGAAAATCCAAAACTTGTAGGGCCAACCTGGATTCCCTGAAATGTTGGGAATCGTTCACTTGTTGGAATGTCCCAATAAATGCCTATGCTGCATTCAATGTTCCATGAAATGCCCATCTTTGGCAGTTCGATGTTGAAGCATTGGATTTGCCCAGAAGGCTGATTCAGGACAATCAATCAGCTGAACTTGTTTCAGCAATGACTTGATATCAGAGTCAAACTCTAAAATAGATCACTCATTTGGATTTTGCAGTCGCACCCAAGCCTTTCCTTCGAGGAGCGGTCGAGGTTGTGCAGGTGCCTGAACTACGAGAAACTAAGCCTCGAGGCCTGCAAGGACCTGGCAAAGAACCCCAAAGTCCCACCAAGAATCGCCGTACAAGCACTCATGTCACAGCAATCCTATGTGCAACCTGCCAATGACTTCCTCCCACAAGAAGTCACGAAAGAGAGTCCCATGATAAACGACGGGCAGATAGTGGTCTATGGCGCGGTTAACACCGAGTGCATCGAAGAAGAGAACCATGACATGAGGATGAATCTGCAGAAGATGCAGTGGAGGGTGAATGAGTTGGAGAAGGTGTGCCAGCAAATGAAGGGTCAGATGTCCAAGATAGTGAGGCACCCAAGTAGTAGCAATAGGAGTTTGCCCAGACTCTGCTGAGATCAAAGGCCTTGTCTTCTTTTAATTTTATATTTTTTGACCTTCAACTTTGCAAATATGTTTGTGGCTTGATCCGCAAAAGTTGCTTTCCAGTGTGGTTCGAGATGGGGAACGCGTAGGGTTCGAAGTTTTATCCATAAATTTAATTACCCGACAAATGAGATTCCGGAAAGCAACTTGATTGTCAATTACGGATCATCCCAAAAAGAAATCAAATCATAGAACTAAACAAAACTATATCATAAAAAGAAGCTCTTTTCATCTACATCTGATACAACTCACTGGCCAGCATAGCTACAAAAACTATCGGCCGAGAAGTGTTTCAAGGGCCAAGTGTGTCATCAATATTCGATGTCCATGTGACTAACAGTGCTAGCACGAGTTTGATCCGTGATTAGCATCATCTGCAGCTTAAAATATGAACTTCTCTGAGCCACTTCGCAGATCATTTCGTCTCATATCATCTTTTTTGTTGTACTTGTTTGTACCTGCAATGCTGGCTTTCGATCTCTGCTCTCCCACCTCTTTCCCCCCAACTTGCCATTCATAAAAGATCCCGGATTGGTCCGTGAGATTATTCCATGAACAATTTGCTATTCTTTTTCTTGCTGCAGTCTCATCGATCCTCCACAAGACTGCTCCTGGTAAGAGTCCATCATTTCGAAGATCTTGTCACTGTCAATCGCTCAGTTCCTCAACTCGAAAACAGTAATTCTGTATAGATCGTGCACTTCTTTTTGTTGCCACTTGCCATGTGGGAAGTCTCCCGAGTAACAATTTGCCCAGGGAAAAAAAGAACAGACATAAACTATTTGCACAGATTTCTGAGTCAAAGAGCTACCACCTCTAACTTCTCGTTTCAAAAGTACACTGTCTCAGTAATTCACCAAGGTTTGTTTGGAAGGCTTTTCAATAGGTAGAGTTGAGATTACCGACTCTTATTGATTGATTAGTAATTACCAACTTTTTTTTAGCCCGTCGACAATACGAAGCTACTAGCTCCAAGTGACGAAAATTTCCAATTATTATTCCTTAAAAGTTTAACACGTCAATAACGTATTCAATTAAATTTAATAAGCTACCGGAATGGTCATTAGATTGAAAAGAGTAAATTGAAGTCGGTATCCGACTCAAGTTAAGGTTAGTAATCTCATACGAAAGTTAGTGACTTTAATATTGTAACATATGAATGTATAGGACAATTGTCATTTAAATCCTAAATCTTCTGCAATTTTGCCGATTCAATCCTAAATCCTTTTTTGTTTTTGCCAATTTAATTCTAAAAATTTTATAACTTTGCCATTTAAGTCCTTCTAACTTTTTTTGGCCAGAAAAAGCCTACATTACAATGACATGGCCCAATCGGTTGTCGCTGGTGACGACATGGCAAAACGACGTCATTTTGGAGTCGTTTTGGCCCCCAAATTCATTCTTGCCCCCAAACCACCGAACCCTAGCCCCCAAATTCGTTCTTGCCCCAGACCAGTGAACCCTTGGGGACCCTCCCAATTGCCACCACCAACCCTCACACCTCTCGCACAGCCTCCAAACGTCTTGCCGTCGCCGCTCCCCATAAGCTTATACCCCTGTTTTTGACTCTTCGGACCGCCATGGTTGCTCAACGGCCCGAACAAGTCTTGGCCCCTGTTCTAGGCTTTATTACAAGTTTTATGTGTGTTCAATTTTCCCTTTATACCCGTAGGTAGAGATCCAACCCCGTTTTTGCCCTGAAATTAGCCAGTTTTTCATCGCACGCCGACTGTTTGACGTTTTGCCCAATTGGATCAAGGGGTTGTTCGCTTTCCTTTGGCCACTGTAGTGTTTCTGGTCAAGGTTGAAGCGACGAGGGTAGCGCTCTAGGTTTCGCGATTGGGGGCTAGGGTTCGGTGGTTTGGGGGCAAGAACGAATTTGGGGGCCAAAATGACTCTGAATCTACAAAGTTGCCGGCGAAGATCAATCGGGCCACGTCATCACCACATATGTTTTTTCTAGCCAAAAGTAGTCGGAAGAACTTAAATATGGGTTTAGGACTAAATTGGCCCAAAAAAAATTAGAACTTAATCGGTAAAGTTGCAAAAGGTTTATGACTAAAATGATAATTATCCTATGAAAGTAAATATTAATGAGTTTTGGAGAAGCACTTGTAAGCGTAACGGGACTAAGCAATCGGCACTTAATTTCCTGTTGCGCAAGGGATTCAGCAATTTGGCAAAGCTTTCATGAATTTAAAGGGCAAGCACGAAACGTGTTTGTTTCTGTTCCTTAAGGAGCACCAAAATAATCCAAACCGAGATCACAAATAACTTTCCAATTTGTTTTCTTCAAAGGAAGTAGATATTGTTAAGGCAAAGAGCCTATTACCAACAAAATTGGGAATGGCATTTTAACCCAGCCTCAGCGAATACATGCGTCACTTCGCCGCAACGCCGCACCAAGTTTATGGCGAGGATGGGCGCCAAATATGTTGTGCCGCAACATCAGCGGCCAAGACCGAGATGGGTTTAGCTGTCATTAGCCATTACCCTTTGCGGACCGCACCCTAGCCCCTTTAAGTATTTAGATTAGTATTATCTACCTTGTATATATTTTCTAAGAGGAAGTCTTTGCCACTATTTTGATTACTAGCTGACAATCACTTTTTTGCTACTTTTTTTAAGGATTAGGATAATTGTAAAAGTATCGAATTCGATTAACTTTTTTTTTCTAAATTAAGGTTATATTTACTATGAAATGGGGGAATACAAACGAAACCATGATACTTAAATTCCTCGTTCAAGAACCGCTTTATGCATTAAAGCAGTGAGAACCAACTACGATATAAAAAAAAATTCGATATTGATTGTTACCTACGACTTCCAAGATTTTCATTTATTAGTACAGGCAAAGGTGAAGACTGACACAAGCAGAAACCGACTTCATGCAAGAACGATATAAAGCAGTGAGATTGATTGACGACAAGAAATTTCAAGAGATTCAGCTGACCAGTTTATGACAGAATCTACTATAAATGCAACAGCGAAAACCGTAGAATCGATAGGTAAATAAGTTCGACGCATGAATAAGACGGTAGAATCAGCTGCAGAAGGAAAATGAATGCAGAAAGGGTGGATTGGATATTAAACAGGTACTGGTTGTGCCATTGTTGGAGTCATTGCAAGAAGAGCCCGATGCATGAGAGCTTCTGAACCTTGCTCAGACCGTTTGGAACAATTTTAAATTTCATCAGAGCCATCAACTCAAAGTTTCATTCCAAGTTGTTCAATGCAATCAAGTTCTCCCTACCCAAATGTAGTCATTGCAATTGATCGGAGATAGGGAAAAGGAAAAGGAAACACTGGAAACAATGGTGAGAATTTAGATCTTTACATCAATGGACTTGCGCCGGCCGAACTGCGGAAGAAGAAAAAATCAAATCAAATTAATGGGTGGAGAAAAGAACATTGGAGCCTAAGCCCTCATATGCTCAAATGTTCTTCCCTGGGCAGGCTTTGCACCGTGTCCGACCATCGCCCCGGTGAGTGATCGCTACTGTTGGATGAAACTTGTGCTTCGGCTCTCGCATCTCTAATCATCTTCAGAACCTCTTTCATGGCGGGCCGGCTCTCAGGGACGGTGGACACGCAGGCCAACGCTATGTTCAATAGAGCCTGAAGTTTTTCTTCAGAGGCCTCATTACTAGAGGCGGGTTCGTCCCCGGACTCCGTTTCCTCCTCACGGACTGAGCGGACCCACCTCGGGATATCTGATCCGTGCTCCTGAACAAGGTCCTGAAACGGGGTTTTCCCTGTGAGGAGCTCCAAGAGGAGGACTCCGAAGCTGTATACATCCGCCTGCTGGGTGATGGGCCTGCGAGGGTCCCGGCACTCGGGGGCCCTGTAGAAGAGGGCAGTGGCGCTTGGCTCTTCGAGCGAGTCAGGGTCCCGGAACGACATGAGGCCGTAATCCGTGAGGCAGGACTCGAAGTCAGGGCCGAGCAGCACGTTGGAGGATTTCAAGTTCCCGTGTGTCAGTCCGTGGCTTTGGTGGATGTAGAGCAGTCCAGTCGCCAAGTCCTCGGCTATTTTGAGGCACGAAGTCCAGTGAAGAGGCTTACCGCCACCTGAAGTCCTTGATCCTGCAGAGAGAAATGAAGATCTAATGTAAGTTCAGTGCACAAACATGCTTCATCAACAATCTGCTCTTCCGATATTCAGTGCACAAACTTGAATTTAGCAAAGCGATCAGTGTATCCGCCCAGTATGATCAAGCAACAACTGGCTCTGCGCTCGGCGATCTTACCGTCTCAGCGATTCCCTCTGATATATTGTCCGCAACATAGCAGAAGTTCTAGTTAAACATGCAAAAGACAAGGCTGGTGGTGACCAGGGAGATAAGAACGATACGAGAAATCCAAATCAGTAGCACCCAAGAGCAAGACGAGAGGACTTGTCAAGAGACAGCAAGACAAGCCTTCTGACAATCATAAAAAGCAAAAGGAGCGAGACGCAACCAAGAAACACCAGAGCAGAGACTGATAAGCACTGTGCAGAGCCGCGCAGCATGCAGTGCAACCGACAAATGAACTCAGAAAGCCGCTGACGATAGGATGGTCATGGGATCTAGACCTAAACTCATGCTGTTAAGAGCCCTTCCCTCGCATTTTCCTTTTCTTCGCCATTACCGGCTCTCGCAATCGAAAAAAACAAAGCCGTGACAGCAAGAAAACAAGGTTCGCACACAGACATCAGTACCCAAGATGGTTCAACTCTTCCTACTCAAAACCAGTGGCAACCTCGATCAGATAGCGAGTTCTTGAAGCAACAACACAACGTATCACGACCTTCCTGCGATTACCCGAGCCGAGTCTGTTAACGATTTTCACCCTAATGATCAACCAGTTACCAGACAAGCTTTTCACCCTTTGCTGTAGCGTCGACCGGAGGCGAAAAAGAGCACAACAGTGTGAAGCCAGTGCCCTCCCAGGAAAAAGCTCAACACAGCGGACCGTACAAAAGCGAGTTGGCAATTTCGAAGCACGACCACTTTTTTTCCCCGGGAAAACTTAGATTAATATTCTAACAAAAGCAATCAAACTATTTGTCCTCGGTTTACCTAACACACCCAAGACTGACCGGTTGATATCAGAATATTTCGATTCACAGAGTCTTTAGGTGAAATCCCTTTTCAGCACTTCGAAATTTTTTTCTCTTTCGATTACTCCGACGTGCTACTACGATTCGATACTTTGTTCTAGGTGCGGCGAGCACACAAAACTACACGCGACGCATAAAAATCGACACGATAATCTGTATAATTTCTCCTCCTCCTCCTCCTTTTTTTGCATGATCTGAATATAAGTATTACAGAAAAATACAAGTAATCTATATAATTAAAATATATATGTATGACGAAAAATACATATCCATTTCTGAGAGAATGCCCATCGTCAAATCCACGGATCGTCCACCCGGTCAGCGGTGTGGATCCCACCGATTCAATCAGTCAGTCTTGCAGTAGTTATTTTCAATAGCTTAGGATGACAACTGGACCAAAATCTTGGAATGTGAAGTTATTCAAGAGAAAAATTAAGTTTACCAAGATTCACGTGAGCTTTTCTTTTTTTAAAATTTTTTCTTTTTATTTTCCGACGGTGACTTTAATTAAAAGATGTGCGCCTCACAAAAAATTCACCGCTAGCATGATTAGAAATTTAGGTTATCACATAAGATAATGCACATAAAAACAAAATAAATATGGCAGACAAACACGGGTCCCCTCTTTCTATCCCCCCCCCCCCCCCCCCTTTTTTTTTTAGCAATGACTAAATTAGATTGGTACCAATTAATTTAAAGCACGGCACGGAAAATGAAAGATTAAAGAATGGTAAGGAGAGCCAAAAGGAACATCAAATGGACCGACAAAGACAACGTGGGACATTACCGTGGATGAGAGTGAAGAGGCTGCCGTTGGGGAAGTAATCGTAGACCAGCAGCCGCTCCTCCTTGGCCTGGAAGTAGGCCCGGAGCGGGACGATGTTCGGGTGGCGCAGCCTCCCTAGGCCGTCCATCTGCCGCCGGAAGTCCTCGATCCTCGGGTACCTCGCGTCCTTGAGCCGCTTCACCGTCACGATGTAGCCCGACTCCATCACCGCCTTGTAGGTGCTCCCCAGGTTGCCCCGCCCCAGTGTCTCCGCCGACGCCTTCAGCAGGTCCTCCAGGCTGTAGCCCATCTGCTGGTCCCCGGCCCCCAGGAATACCAGGCTCCCCAGCCCCTCCCCCTCCCACGAGAACCCCGCCGGCGGCTTCCCCGCCCCGTTGCTGCCGCCGCCGCCGCCGCCGCCGCCTGCGCCGCCGCCGCCAGACCCTTCCCCTGCCTCCTCCCCTGTCTCGACCCCTCCCTTGGCTCTCACCTCGCCTGTTAATTGACATTTGGCAATTAGGATAAAGATTAAGACGTTTGGCACTGATTTAAGTTAATGAGAATCAGTAATCTGAAATTGACAAGGAAACATGAATTAACCTGGAGCCTTCCTCTGTCCGCGACTCCTGCCGATCAAGCACAGCAGGAGCAGGCAGATCGACAGCAATGCGAATCCACCGACTGTTCCTGCGACGATCTTGACGAGCCTCGAGCGATTGGAATGTGATCTCTTCGCGGTCGGGTTCTTGGGGTACGCGGGGCTCGTGGACGGGCCTCCCGACACCATGCCGTTACAGGGGTTGCCAAGCGGCGGCCCGCAGAGATCGACATTGCCGGAGAAGGACGAGGCATTGAACCTCGATAATGCGGGGGTCGCCGGGATCTCACCAGAGAGTCGATTGTTCGAGACGTTGAAAAACCGGAGGCTGGTCTGGTTCAGCGGGGGGATTTCCCCGGTGAACCCATTGTCCTGCAAGTAGAAAACGTATAATCTCCCCAGGTTGACAACGGACTCGGGTATCTCGCCGGAGATGAGGTTCCCGGCGAGGACGACGATCTTGAGGCGGTGGAGGCCCGCGAGAGAGGCGGGGAAGCCACCGGAGAGGGCGTTACCGTTCAGGTAGAGGGACTTGAGGTTGACGAGACCGGAGAGGTCGGGGACATCGCCGGAGATGGAGTTGTTCTTAAGGCTGAGGACCCGAAGTTGGTCGAGCCGGTTCAGGATCTTCCCATCCAACGTGCCGGTCAAGTTCAAGGACTCGATGACGAGCTTGGAGACCCGGCCATTCTTGCAGGCTCTAACACCCGGCCAAGCGCAGAAGGCGTTCGCGTTCCCTTCTCGCCAAGGCAGCGAGTCGAGAGGGTCGATGGCGGACTTGAGAGCAAGCAGAGCCTCGGCGTCGCCTGATCTGGCGGTGGGAACGAGGACGGATAGAGGGAGGAACAAGAGCAAGAGGAGAGAGCAGTGCCCCAGAAAGAAAGACCCCATTTTTCGAGTCTTTTCAATAAGCTATAGTTGAATCAGCGTGGATCGATCTAGAAGGAGAGAGAGAGATCGAGGAAAAATTGGGCTCTTCGGATTCATCACTGTGAAGTAGGAGGAGGAGAAGAACAAACGTTTGTCGAAATGTGAAGAGAGCCTTCATTATGATGAGGGGAGAGAGAAGACCCGCCAATTTGGGTCATTTTCAGAGAAGCTAAGTTTGTGCTTTCTTCTTCTCTCTTTGGACCGGACTGCTAAGCGACAAGGCGTGAAAAGGGCAAGAGTTGATGGGGGGAGGGGCAATAAAGAAAGCGCATCTACTCACACTGTAGCACCATCTGCCCTGCTTATGCTGCTCTTTGCCCACCACTCCCTCTCAGTAGCAGATGGGGAAACGGAAAAGAGAAGTACAGAACCCTAGAAGATGCAGTTGCAGAGAGAGCATTTAAGGGGGGAGAGAGAGAGAGAGCGCTCTCCAATGGTAGGAATGGGACCGTGAGCTCTCTCTTATCGCACATTCCATTCAAATGAGGACGTACCCAGAGAGAGGAAGAGGGAGGGTTGGGTGCGGCATCGTTTCTCCCAACCTTTTCTTTAATTGATGGCGTGAACTCACGGATTATTACGGGGCGGAGGACGCACAAACGCAGAGACAGAGAGACTTTCACGTGAGCTGAGCTAATGATCTCAGAACCCCTTTGTTTCTCTCTTCTCCACGATTTCTTTATTCGCTAACCTGCAGGCGTTGTTGAAACTAGATTATCCCTCCCACTAATAAAGTACAATCTTTTCGCTATCAGTCAAGTACTCCGATTTCCCCTTTCTTTTTTAAAATCCCATCTGAAGTCGTACTCTTGGGGCTGCTAAAAACGCTGCCCCCCACTCCCATCATCAATCTTGAAACTCCAGAAACAGGGGACCGAGCCGCCATGAGTGAGATCAAATGACCCGCACATGCTCTGCGTTGAGATGGAGTGCCCGCGTCGCGAGCGCGAGCGAGGAAGGAAGCACGAGAAGGTTGGCAACTCGTGACGAGAATAGCCTGCGCTCCGGAGTCTTCCTCAGGGTTGGGGGGGTCGAGTCAGCGGGGACAATCAGCCCATTAAAGCTCTGTTGGGAACGAGAGAGAGAGGAGTGGGTTGAGGGCCTCCTTCGCCGCGACACCATCAATGCAGGATGATGGATCAGCAAGATGTCGGGCTAAAAGGCTTGGATCCCTGTGGGGTTCTCTCCTGGGTCCCCATCTTGCATTGACTGAGAGCGAGGAGGTGGTGGTGGGGCGCCCGCCATGAAACACTGAAAAGAACGTGTCTTCTTGCGGTTGCAGGTGCCTCTGAATTCTGATACCCTCGGCGGTCCTCGCGCTTGAGGCGTCGCTCCGATGATCGAGAAGGGGCCCGGTTCCCGGGGGAGTTCCAGGCCAGATCCGGGTCTATGGACCGGATACGACCCCGGTTCAATTCAATTCAACAAGAGATCCCCTCTCGCGATTTCGACGAGTATAGATGATCACGTGTATTAGATGGCTGTTGAAAATTTGATTTTTCAAATTATTAAGTTGCGAAGATTTATATTATTTCGCTTCATTTCTTTACGAAACAATCGTACAGCAATTAAACGAAGAATTCGTTACAATAAATGTTTTTGGGTTAGAATGTGAATGAAACAAACACCACCGTAGAGAGGTACGGGTGTACCGCATTTTAGAACACGATACCCTAGATGTGGTATAGTGTACATCAATTGAGGCTAGGGTACTTGGTTAGTCGTGGTATTAGCAAAATCAACCCGAACTTTCATCAAATTTTCGAATTTGCATTTCCACTATGGAAAGTCTCGATTTTAGGTTTATTTAGAAAATCTCTCACCGCTGCAAATCTCGCGATTTCGATGAGTATAGATGATCGCGTGAATTAGATGGCAGTTGAAAATTCAATTTTCCAAATTATTAAGTTGCGAGGATTTCTATTATTTCGCTTCATTTCTTTACAAAACAATCGTACGGCAATTAAACGAATAATTCATTACAATAAATGTTTTTTGGCTAGAATGTGAATGAACTAAACACCGCCGTAGAGAGGTACGGGTGTACCACATTTTAGAACAAGATACCCTAGATGTGGTCCAGTGTACATCAATCAAGGCTAGGGTACTTGGTTAGTCGTGGTATTAGGAAAATCGACTCAAACTTTCATCAAATTTTCGAATTTGCATTTCACTATGGAAAGTCTTGATTTTAGGTCTATTTAGAAAATTTCTTACCGCTGCAAATCTCGCTATTTCGACGAGTATAGATGATCACGTGAATTAGATGGCAGTTGAAAATTCAATTTTCCAAATTATTAAGTTGCGAGGATTTCTATTATTTCGCTTCATTTCTTTACAAAACAATCGTACGGCAATTAAACGAATAATTCATGACAATAAATGTTTTTTGGCTAGAATGTGAATGAACCAAACACCGCAATAGAGAGGTACGGGTGTACCACATTTTAGAACAGGATACCCTAGGTGGTGCAGTGTACATCAATTGAGGCTAGGGTACGTGGTTAGTCATGGTATTAGGAAAATCGACTCAAACTTTCATCAAATTTTCGAATTTGCGTTCCACTATGGAAAGTCTTGATTTTATGTCTATTTAGAAAATCTCTCACCGCTGCAAATCTCGCGATTTCAACGAGTATAGATGATCACGTGAATTAGATAGCTGTTGAAAATTCAATTTTCCAAATTATTAAGTTGCGAGGATTTCTATTATTTCGCTTCATTTCTTTACAAAACATTCGCACGGCAATTAAACGAATAATTCATGACAATAAATGTTTTTGGGCTAGAATGTGAATGAACTAAACACCGCCATAGAGAGGTACGGGTGTACCACATTTTAGAACAAGATACCCTAGGTGGTACAGTGTACATCAATTGAGGCTAGGGTACGTGGTTAGCCATGGTATTAGGAAAATCGACTCAAACTTTCATCAATTTTTCGAATTTGCGTTTCACTATGGAAAGTCTTGATTTTATGTTTATTTAGAAAATCTCTCGCCATTGCAAAATCTCTTGTTTGAAAATGGGTTTAAGATTAAAATACGTGTCTGTTTACTTGTTTTTTTGAAATAAGACTATTAATACACGAATTGATTCGATCGCTAGTATTGAGATTTTTCCATTCGAATTTGGTCTACTCATATGGATCGCACTATAAGGCCATTTGAGCCTTTTTCAACTAGGTTGGCCCCTCGATCGTTGAACTAGTTGGAGAAATGAATATCGCTATTAACCGAGGAGCTTGAAGTGAATAATGTGAGGCTTAGGGCCACACTCGAACTTTGAGAATTGGTAATCAGAGATAAGCTTACCTTCTTGATAGAAGATTCACCAAATTGGTACGAAGGTGTGTAAAATTTTGAGACAATTACGTGATCAGTCGTAAATTTTTGTGCGTATATCAATTCAATCTTAAATTTTATTAGTTTTGCACATTTAACTATAAATCTTCATCAAATGCATATTTCTGACCAATTTTCGTCCGAAATATCGCTGATATGACAGTCTAGTCATTGTATTGGCCATCCTACATAGCATACGGTCACTTGAGCAAATTTTCAACGAAAATTGATTAGAATAGCAACATTAAATTTCGTGCAAATATTCAATATTAAATTATCGAATTGAAAAGTGCAATAGAATTACAAGCGATCGGACAATCATTCCGTCGACCTTTTTTCGAGATCTAGTGATGCTTGCGCACATGGACTAGCACCTTAGGGCATTGAATTTTGTTAATTCAAACCTGTCATTGTAAAAAAAAACATCAACCTTTTAATGTCCTGTTGGATTTTCTGTCGCCATACATTTCCACAGCTTTTAACATTTTTAAAGCCATTCATGGTCCGAGACATGGATCAAATGTCGCCAAAAGCGGGGCAAAGAGATCGTCTCTCGCTGGTCAATGAAGAGTCAGGGAGAGAGAGAGAGAGAGAGAGAGAGACTAAAGTTATGTTGTACCGCTTCGGTGCCGGTCTCACACTTTAATTTTCCGTCGACCTCCGACATAGCACGTCAATCGCCTCTAATCTCCGGTCTTGCGCTTTAGGACAAGTTTTGTTTCTCAAAAAATTCATGAAGATAAATTAACAAAAAATAATTTTTATTCGTCCACGAAAAAGTAGTCAAGCATAAATTGGTATAAACAACGGAATTACTTTCTGTCGCCCAATATTCCTGCAAAAATATAACCAGTCATTTTTTGAAGAACAATTTATGAATCTCGAAATTTTTCGCGAAACGAATCGTGTCCTTACGATTTCCTTAGGTCTTCCATCTTTTCGCAACTTAATTTTCCCTGGCTCTATCTTCTTCTTCTTCTTTTCCTTTTTTTTTTTGTTGTTATTGTTTAGGTCGATTTTCACATTTTTCCTATAGAGGTACAACTGGATGCAGGAAATGGTCGGGCGGGGGTGGGCGGGCCCGGATCCGGATCGTCAAACAATTCGGCGACTTGACGCGGGAGGACCGTCCGATGTCAGATCGAACGGCCCCTCGTTATTAGGAGTACCGCAGCAGATCCATTTCCGGATGAGCGCGTGCGTACAAATTTTGGGAAAGTGTCCTCCCCCGCCTTCCCTTTTCCTATTTTCTGCGGTTGAGCTAGAAATTATTCGTGACCCGCGTCGTATTTACACGTGGCGATGGGTGAGGTGGAAGTCACGCTTCCTCTGCTGAGCCGTGCCAGCTGTACTTTTTGCCTGAAGTGGGGCCCCCGCCGCGGGGAGCAGGCCCACGTTCACCTTCGCGACGTGCTTTCTTTTCCCCTTTTTGCCCCCCGAAAGATAACCGCCGGTCGTTAGATCCTTTCCTCTTTTTCTCTCACAGGCGAAATCTCACCGGCGTTCGTTTGCCACCCTCTTCCGTCTTTCTTCTCATCTGTGTTCGCCGGCGGGCCACCGTGCTCCGGCGGCCGGGTCCGTCGCTACCCCCTCTGCTCGCGTGTCATTCCAACCCGACGGAACTTCTGGACGTCCATGGCATGGCGCTTTATCCCCCAAGTAGAATGGACTCGCCCCCTCATCAAGTTTATCCGTAATGGGCCTCTCCACTCGCTGTCGTTGAGGCCTCCATGGCCACCGCGCGCCGAGGGGCGACGCGATGTGGCCCCGCCGGTTGGGCTAGAGGACGACCGCCACGTCGCCGCCCGGTCCCTTTCCTCCCCCCTTGACTTTGCGCGCCCCGGAGTTTCGTTGCGTGATTCGAGCCTCCTCTCGTGGAAGCCTCAAATCCGAGAGTCGCCATCGCACCTCGTCAATGGTGGCGACTTAGGTGCGCATGCATAAGTTGTGAGGTGTTTCAGCCACGAACATTTACCGAACGCCATACAAAAGTTATGACACATTGTCCCGAGCTACAGCACGGGCCATGGCACGCCTCTTTGCGTGTTCGATTCGTCACGTGGCTCGCGACCCTTGGCTCGCGATCAAATCGATTGTCCGGAGCATTGCGCCGGGGGCCCCTTCTTCCAACCCCCACAACTCCAATGATTAGAAACGTCTCGAGAGGAGGCATCAAATCCTCCATTTTCCTCGCACAGGGAGTCGTGGAAATGCATCTGGAGTTACTTCGCCTGCCCAAGAAGAATCAATCGTGCAGAATCCATCGAAGCTGCGACCATTAGATGCTGGAATGAAGAACCAAATCCATGCAAATGCAAGGGGCCCGGCTCTAGTCTATTCATCGATACATACCTTCTCTGTATCGTGAATCATTTCGGTTGCCTAATTAAGAAATTCTAGAGCACCCAAATCACCCCTTTATTATTTGAATTTTTTTATAGTTTGGTGGATTTGAGTTCATTTGGAAAATAAGAAGCTATACGGATCATCTCGTGCTGATATGGACTATACGAATGATATCAAGACAGTCGCGATTTTCATACAGCGCTCTCTCTGGCTTCATTGTTGTTATCAATTTGAATTGCCGGTTTATCAGATGCGACTATATCTAGTATTTTTCTTTTTTACCAAGGTGGTTCATTGACAGAGTAAAGTTAGCAAATATTAGTGCCAAATGACATGGTCTCAATCATTTTGCTTTCCTCAAATTAATGAATTGGGGGGCTAAATCCTAACTTTTTTTTAGGGAAAATTACAAATAAAGACTTGAAAATGCTTTCATTAGCAAGTGTAGTTAGGCCCTTTTTTTATATTGGTTAATCACTTCAAACCGTTACTTAATAGGTCCTTATTTGAAATAATGAGGGTACTTCATACCTTTATTTAAGTCCATTTCCAATCCTTATTTGAAAAAATAATACCACCTCAGTCCTTATTTGAAAAATTTTCCCAATTTTTCTTCAGACCCGATCCTAAGTTTTGGAACTGGGGTAAAGTTAGAGTTGCGTCCGGTATTCCTCACAATGCTTGAATCAGTCTTCTTCAATATTCTTGCCTCCTCTCAAAAGCTGTTGAGGCAAGTATACGGAATCTGGAGAATCCACGGTACCGAAGGGACTCGCCGAATCGTCGTGGTGAGCCAACAGGTATCGAATGGAGATGCCCATCGCTTCTTTTCGACGCTGAGGACTGCAGTGCTCGTCTTTTTCTCAGGGAGCCGCTCGTTCGTCGGTGGCCAAATCTGTCAGTTGGAGCTTATGGGTGTCCTAGTCCTAGCCTTAGTCATGGCTATGGCGAGGAAAACGAGACGTTGCAGAAGAACAGAGAAAGGATTTGCCAGAAACTTCCGGGAAGAGAGAGAGAGAGAGAGAGAGAGAGAGAGAGAGAGAGAGAGAGAGAGAGAGAGAGGGAGAATCAATTTCAAATTGTTCAGCGAAAGTGGTGACTTGGGAGCTCGTTTCTTCCTCAGGGAAGCCATTTCATTCGTTGGTGGCCAAAACACTTTGTGGGAGCTTGTGGGTGTCCTAAGTTTTAGCCATGGCTAAGGTGAAGAAACGCAAGAGGTTGAAGAAGATCAGAGAAAAGAAAGGAGAGAAAATTATGGGAGAAGAGAAAAGTAACAACTCCTTCAAGTCAAGTCGTTTTGGACTCCCAATCGCCACGTCATTCCATCCATTTTCCACTTTGGACTCAAAAATTTATTTAAAAAGCCATGTGAAATAATTTGTAAGGATATATTAGGGATGATCGGTTCCCTAAGAATTGGGAATTGGACCATATCGGGCTAGGTGGTCTGGTTTAGTTCTCGCTTGGTCTAGTTCGAATCCTAGGTGGGTAATTGTTAATATAAAAATAATTTCGATTCAGTCCCTGGCATCCTGTTCCCATTCCCTGTCTCCCTTCTCAGTCATTCGCAAGCATCTCCCCAAACGTTTCCTTCGCAATATTATTGAGACATACGCACTACTCATTCTTGTCCTCTTTCTAGCAAAGCAGGGCAAAGCAAAGGGAACAAAGAGACACCCATGGAAAAAAGGAGGAGAGGGGAGAGAGAGAAAGTCGGGATTTCGAGGCTTTTTTGTGAAAGTGAACCAAGGTTTTTCGGTGGGGCCTTTTTGGGTGATTTGGTTGAGTTAGCAATCAATTTTGCAATCCGATAATGTTGTGGTAGAAAATCAAATGATTTGTCTAGAAGATAACAAATTCATTTATTGTCGTATATATATTAATTTGCCACGTAACGGTCTATTAAGCCGATAGAATTTGACACCGAGACAAAGTGCACATAAGTCAACTACACAATCCGCACTCCTAATCATCTCATGTGTTTATGCTCAATAAACCAAAGGTAACAAGGACAATAAACAAAGTTGCCCACTCAAAAGGGAAAAATATGTGGCATGGACGATGACATCAGAAGGCAAATCTCTCACTTTCGTGTATAAGACCATAGACTTTGGGGATAATCTCCAGTGGGTTTTCTTTTCCATTTAAAAGTTTCCCCTTTTCGAATCGTTCTTTTTTTAGGGGTTGATGAGACTTGGCAACTCACCCAGATCAATGAATTTTTAGCTAAACAGGCGTAAATTTAGGTCAAGGTGTTCGCGTGAAGTGTAGACCCGCTCAGCCCTACCCAGCAAGATACAACAGAAGACAATTGTTTAGGTGGAATGTCAGAAAACCTCGTGGCCAATTGGGGAATACCAGTTCTTCTGAAAAGTATTTCTTGAGTGGACCCTCCTCCAATTCATCCCGCTTTCGCCCTTTCTTCATTTTTATATGATCGAGATCGTTTCTGGGAAATGTATTGATCAGTCAACCAACAGCAGCACTCCCGATTCCCCAAAAGTTTCTTCACGAAGTCTCATTTAAAAAACCGAGATCTCTCTGTGGACATGCTTAGGTACCAGTCCACATGAGCCCTTTTTGGTTCATCAAGCAATTGGCATGTCTACTCAGTCGATTAGATTAGACTACAAGACATGGGTGTCGTGAGAAATAATGCGGCAAGCGATAAAAAATAATTACCATTGCTTCCTTCATTCGGGAGAGGGTGGTTGAACGGTCTAATGAAAGGGCTAACGTGGGATTAAGATCTCAGGGTCTGATTTGATCTGTCTCGTGCAAGAACTATATTTCCATGGTCGCCTAAGGTTGGGCAAAGCACTGCCTTGCCCGTGGCGCATTCACAAGAATCGCCATGTTTATAATCGGGAAAGTTCCAAATGACAGCTCGAATGAATATTATATTTCTCGAGACAATTTCCAAAGAAAACATTATCTTAAACAAGAAGTTAAGAACCCAAACTCACGGTACTTATGATGGGAAACATTGAATACAAGTTGGTGCAGTTGTCTTTTCCGCATGGAAAAACAGATGACCTACCAAAGGCTAAATCCATGTCTTTTTGTGATTGCGATGCAAGTCACGGTTGTTGTGGAAGTGTCATTAGTCATCACAGATTACGTGTTAACTAACTAACGATGTTCAACAGATTTACGAAAAAGCTTGATTCTTTTTTTTATAAGCTAAACCTAATGAAAGAGCCATGTAGCCTAGATATGTTTGGTGTTTCTGAACTTGATTTTGGCCTCCATGTCAAACGCATCATGAGAATAAGGCTAACATTTATCACCACTTGTGTCAGCTTTGGTTACGGAATTACCATCTTAATTTAACCATTCAACAATTAAAAAGAAAAAACGAGAGCATCAAGTAGACACATTTATTGTTTTCTTAAAGGAGTTTGGCTCTTTAGCAAGGAGTGCATAGAATGCAAAACCTGACAGTTCACCCAGGAAGCCCATTGATTTACAGACATTAACAAGTCACCTCCAATTACAGTTGTATCTAAGACAAAATTGCAAGAATGAGATCACCATGCACAACAATCCATTCTTCTCGCTTCGAAAAAAAAAAAGAGAGAGCAAATGTCCTGGATCATTTCAAGAAGTAATCGACTTCACATCCCGCGTAAGGGAGAAGTCGCAAATCAAGATAATAAAAAAAATTACAGTCCTGCTACTTTCCAGATATCTTAGAGTTCCTGACATACCATGTCCATTTTAAGCAAAAGGTAGCATAAGGACATGTATAATGCAAATACCCCGAGTTAGCTTCCCTGCTGCGAATGGGAACGAGCTGCAGCCTTCTCCAATGCCTTAAGTCTGTTGAGTTCCATGCGAGCTTTTTGCTCATCCGATATCTGGCTTTTGAATGATTTACTAGTTACAGTATTTGAGACTTGATTCTGTGGTTCATCCACAGAATCCAAGACATCGTGTCCTTGTGTGCTCTGAGGTGGATCCTGCAGAAATCACAAAAAAGGGAGAAAGACTAAGCCTGTAAATTCTAAGCACAAATCATACATATAACCTGACTTCATCACACCTCAGGCGATAATGCCCCAAAGGTGATGAAAATACTTGACAAAGGAGCAGTCATACTGCCTGGATTGGGCAATACTATATTGATGCAGATAAACCAACTGCATCCAATGAGAATTGGAAACTGTAAGCTTGTGTTTGGTTGTCTACGTATAAAAACAAAAGAAATAGAGTTGCCATATCATTTCTTCGGTCAATTAAATGGATTAACACATAAGAAAAGGATTTATGGAGAGAGGGATTGCCTTATCCTTAGCTGAAGGGGATGATGAGAAAGAAAGAACCCAAACGAGGAGAGAATAAGGGTAAATAAGACGGATGCAAATTTAACTAAGATATGCAAGACTCTTGTCCAGTTTGTAATTGCCGAATACTCCTTATTAAACTTCACTTAAACATAAGGCCTCACATGTATCTTACCAGATGTAAGTCAGCTCTTCAAGCTGCAGCATGAATGTACCATGGTTAACAAAAGCCATGGCCTAGCAAAGAAGTTATTTAGCAAACAGTAGAAATAATAGTCAATATGGTGGACAGCAATTTTCTTTCTAGTTTTTCTTTTCCTTGGGATTCGGGAGATGCACTGGCACTCGGTTTTGAAGCTGACAAGGCAGGACTCATTCTAGATAAAATAGAACTCCAGTCAGCTCAGCAGAGTTTATGTACATACGTGTGCTTGTCGATGTGCACTTTAGGACTTTGCAATACCGTCCACAATTGTTGGACATGATTTTGAAGATGTGGAGAGGATGGAAATGTACAGAAAAAAGAAAATCATATCTTGGTTTTCTAACTATAGTTAGTTAGCACAAATATGACTTGAATATCTGGGGAAATTTCCACAAATTTGAGCATAGGAATAAACGATTGTCTCCGGGATAGACTGACCCATCAACCATTATACCAGACAAACCAGATAAACCAGACAAACCAGCTTTGTCAATATAGTCAGTGAATTCTATCGCGAACGTAATATAAAACAAGTCAACCTGACATGGACCCTGTACTTCCAATCATACTGAAATCTATGGCCACCAACTAAACAATTTATATCCTTTAACTGCAACAGCATGAAATTGTGGGAAAACCGTGAGAGTCTACTTATAGAAAGTTAACACTTACTCCAGTAGCTTTCTCATAGATCTCATTAAGTATATCTTGCGGTAAATCATCAGCATTGGTGTTATTTGATGATTCTCTCACATTTTGTCTTGGTTCCTCAGCATCCATGGGTTGGAAAGGTGTTGAAAGACCTATAACAAAATAGCAGAGGATTAGAGGCCAGGCAACCAAAACATGCTGCTTTCAGATACAAATCTCATTGCAGAAAGGAAGTTCAAGGTTAGCCTTCAGAATTAGTCCAATGCTCAGTACAGACCCTGATGGCTGAATTGAAGCTTCAGAAAAAATGACAATGTGATCCTCTTCGGTGACTATTAATAACCAGCTTTTACACCACAAGAACCTGAGCTGCCAGCCTAAAGCTAACACTGACCAATCTTCATATTCACATGTATAATTTTAAAGATAGCATGATCTGATTGGACCAACAAGATTAAACAAACCCAGAAGACAACCAAAAAAATGGATGTCCTCGAAAATAATAAGCTAGAAATCTGGAGCTGCAACAATGGATTCAATGGAGGCAGATTATTTCTAGGCTAGGCATAGAACTCCAAAAGTGTAGATATCCAAATGCAAAAGCTATTGAGTCTCTGTTAGAAGTTAATGAGGCCAAAAGTGTTCTTCCAAAAGGTTGTAGACTACACTACAAGAATCTATCTAGGTGGGATGAAAAGGTACAGATGGGATCTCAAATGTTGAGGAACAATTTGCAAGCAGCAGCTGTTTGCAAAGGACATGCTCCTAGAAAGAGAAGAAATTAAAAAATGTTAAACACCACAATAAATGGCAAACTATCTGTCTCACCTTGGTCAACGTTTACACCATTTTGCTCAAGTTCAGGTTGTTCATGTAACTGTGTTGGATCCCCACCACTAGCAACTCTCTCCCTTAAATTTCTGATGCATCTCTGCCAAATTATCGAACAGATAATTATCAAAAGGATTATTCACTGAAAAATTGTACCCAGTCCACATAATTCACTTCATTCATTTTTCTTTGCAGATGTTGCTATCAGTTGCCTATCCTCAAGCTACGTCCATATATATTGAATATCAGATCAGTCATCCAAAAGCCTCCAGGATTGAAGTCCCTTCCTTTCAGGGATTTTAGAAATCACATTAGAGAGGTTGATGTAACAGAAGCATTTGATCAGGATCACATTCGTCACATGGTATCACCAATAATAATTAAATCTCCAAGAAATGGCTAAAAGTAAGTGGTAAAAGTACATTACCACATTGATGGCTAATCTTAGCCAAAAAGGTGGACAGGAATTACCAAGTAATGGCACTGACTAATGATAAAAATGATTTTTTTTTTTTGCCTTCTATTATGGCATTGACACTTTGAAGAAATTAAAACTGCATGGAGCATTGGAATCCCGATGTTGCTCAAATGAGACAGACATATCTACTTAAAAAAAATTTCAAGTTTAGTAGTTGCTCTTCAGCCTGGCGTCCAGTCTTTAATGGACCAACTGCAGATGTGATGGGCATTGTCTCTTCATAGTAGAGGTCATAAGTCAGTTATTTCTTGCAAATAGCAAGAAAAGGCATGGAAATAAAGCATAAAGTTAGGTAATAACGTATCATCTATACAGGATATCGACTAATAAATATAATTTTTCTTTGCATTTCTTTTTCCCTTTGATTAGTCACAAAAAGCACGAATGCCAATTATAAACAAAACAAAACTCATCTCCATAGTCCTTGAAAGTTCTATTTCTGTGAACAAGCCTTGCTCTTATTAGAGGTCGTGCTATCCTATTTATTGCCTTGAAAAAAGTTTATGTTACTATATATCGAAGATAACCAGAAGTAGAACTTAAGGGTAAATATAAAACTAAAAGTAGGACAAAAGCACCTTGACAAAAGCACCTTAACAAAAGTTTCAGGACCAGAGAGAAAAACACAATCAATTCCATTATGTTTCATAAGAGCCTCTGACTATGGTCACATTCCTCCATTTTATACAAAACCCACATGTTAAACCTAGACAAGATACACAGTGATGACCGTAAAAATGAGAAGGAATTTAAGCTAAAAGAATCATTATACAGCAAGCGCATTTTAGAGAAAGAAGCATGTTTGGGGAAGGGAGGAAGAGGAAAGACAGAAGCTTAGCCCATCAATATCAATGTACTTTAAGCCCTGAATTGTACTTTTTAACCTACAGCATTTTATCTTAGCACAGCCAAAAGCAAATGATAAAGACAATGGAAAAATGAGAAGAAAGCCGGCTTATACACATTATGAATTAGAAGATATGACTTTAATTAAACAAGTAGTTCTGTTCCAAAAAGAAATTTGGTAACGCACATTGGCCAATCATATTTAAGGACGTATCAGACAGACAATCATGGCAGTTCACAGAAAATCAACTAGCTTTCTATGCACCATGTAATTAGATCACTACCAATCTAGCAATCAGACCGCAATTTATAATTCCATAGAGCCATGTGATTTCTGAGATCAATTAAAAGTATTCAAAGCCAGATAACATCTCCCTACTTAGAAAAGGGCCTTTGTTCGCTTAGCAGTTCATTACGGCTTAATCAATCAGGGTCTTTCCATTAATTAAAGACAGAAGTAATGAAGAATAGCATATTAGAAAATAAATGCTCGTAAAGTAAGCTTAACAGGTTTATCATGGCTCATATTATCAGGCTCTTTCTGATAATTCAAGACTGATATGATCAAGAACAGTGTATCAGAAGATGCCGACAAGTAGACAGTCCAGATTCGCCATAAAGAGAAATATTTCTATCAGTAGCTGATTCAGTCAGATAATAGTTAATAAACTAAGTTATATAACCCTTTAATTCAGATTGAATACAAGAATCAGTTCTCATCTCCTCTCTAATTCATAGTTCTTTCGTAGAAATTACCTTTACTTGAGTTGAGGCAGCCACTTGTTCGGCCTTACGAACAAAGTGATCAAATGAGTAATAGGGAATCAAATGAGAGTGCCATTCCCGGTACATGCCAATTAAATTTCCCAGATCGCTAACCTGCAAAACTTGAAAAAGAACATATGATAATTTTGTAAAGTCAAAATTATATTTTAGTGGAAAGATGGAGACAGCTCATAACATCATCATCTAATCAAAGAACTGAGATTGCAAAATGAAAGAAAACAACAGGAATGCAGATGAAAAAAGATCTAACTTTTAACTTTTGTACAAAATATTTCTGCTCCAGTCGACAAGCCAGAAATTTTAGCTTGGGGAAACTAAATTTAAAGAATATTTTACCCTGCATTCTGCTTGCAAAAATCCTACTCCCCATATAAAAAAAATTGGATATGAGAATTACAACGCAAACATCTGGAAGATCAGCTTGCAGTTAGTTATTTTATATATAAACTAAATTCGCATCTCACTTGTCATCTGATTATTTATGTTGCTCTAGCAAAGCTCGACTCTTATTGGTTATTAGAATTACAAATTAATAATCAACCCTCTCTAACAAAAATTATTGGAAGTATTGAAAGTCAATTATGTAGAGCATCTTTATTCCCTTTACCAAAAAAAAAATTATGTAGAGATTATCTTTACCAAAAAAAAAATTATGTAGAGCATTATTGACAAATACACGATAAATGCTCATGTAGATTGGACCACACCACCGCAATCGCATGTGATAATCTTCAGCCGTAACAACAAATAACTTTCTTGTAAATATTTAACGCAATTAGTGAGCGGGTGATTGAAACTTCTGCTGTAGGACTATATATTTCCACCAAGTTCAAACTGTAGAATGGTTTATAATGTTCGCGACAGTAATAGGTATGGTAAATCTTAGCATGCCCAAATCCCCCAGTAGTGCCACCCTTTGGCACTTCTAGGTTACAGACTTAAGCAGTAAACTTTAGCTCGTAAATGATTGCAAGGAATGTCATGGGCGAATTACAGGATGCAAGATTGCAAGTTATTTAACAGCAACCTTAGTCAAACTCATCTCTGAAGTGAACTAGAGAAGGTACTATAGTTTGAATTATCTTATTACCTCCTTTCTTCTCTTATATCTGAGGCATTTTTCGGGATTTAAGAAATGGGCATCAGAACAACGACGTAGAAGATGAACAATGGATCAGCAGTCGATGCAATCAAAATTCTGCTACGCCCTTCCTCACAGAAACTAGACAAAATATCGAAGTAAATGATGGAGCCCAATCTTTCGAGGACAATATCATGAACAGACGAAAAAGAACCTCGTTGCCGCGGCCGCGATACTTGAAGTTGCGAGGGAAGTGGCGAAGGATGTAACCGAGACCGTCCTCGGAGAGGAGGAGCTCCGGCGTGAGCTTGGGTCGCTTCGCGGGGACCTTCTTGGGCTTCGCCGGCTTGTCTTCCAAGTTGGTGGCCCCGGCTGCACCGCCGGGATTGGGGATCGACGAAGAAGAAGGGTTCGAGCTTTGTATGGGATCGGATGGGCAGTCGCGGGACCAGTGGCCCGGGAGGCCACACTTGTAGCATCCCGTCGGCGCTGATTTTCCGGCGGTCTGCATTTTCTCCGATTTGGATCTCCGATCCGGCCGTCTCTGGTTCCGTCGCACTTTTTGTTGGGGATTTCTATTGAAAATTCCAGGGTCTGCCCCCCTAAAAGCTATTTTCCCTCCATCGGGGTCCGTTGTTTTGGCGGGAATGAATTCGGTTGGAGGGAGTCTTTTGGGCCGAATCATTCGGCCCGGATCCGATTTTTCTTTTCACTCTCTTTTTCCTTCTGCTTCCATTTGATCATCCCGTCAAAGTACGTTGTTAAAACAGTATTTCATTTTTTTTTCTTTTTGATTGATATGGTTAAAAACCTCAAATTAATGCTCATAAACATCAAAAAGAAAAAATCCAAACCATTACCCCTAACCCAAATCTACTTGCATTAGCATTCCGTCCAATATCCCGCTAAAATGCATACGTGTCAATATGCGCGACATAAGACCGTAAGGCAAATCTAAATTTGAAGACGACATATTATATGCGAAAAGTTCACGCGTTATCAACACACATGCATTTGAATGGAGGTTGGATTTGGGTCAGGGTGGCAATTCGGGATTTTTTACGAGACAAAAATCAACATATGCCATTGAGTTCTCGATTTATGATTTTTTTGTGAGATGAAATTTGATTTTGGCATAGGTGTATTAGGGCTAGCGGTTCATAGTGCCCTAAGACACCAATTTAGTTTTTTATTTTTCCCAAATATACTAAACCCTTTAATTTGCAAAGCATTTGATTTACACACTCAGAAGCGGTGCGAAATTGCTTGGGGCCCGTCTTACTTTGTTCTCCCTTCGTCAAATATTGTCGATTTACTCCAGCGGGATCCACTCATCCCCATTTGATAGTGCAAATCGTGAACTCTTGAAGAGCTCAGTTCACTCAAAACGGTTCTAAGACTATTGTTCTTGAAAAGCCTGAACACCACTGTAAAATGTATAATCACTGAACGGAATTTGAACAATGCCCAGATGCTGCGAATAAGAGTAATAAAACTTGATAACTTTGTCATATTTGGCGAGCGGGTCGAGACAAACAAGCAGGTACCTCTATCGTATCCTCGAATTTCCATTTTACTGGCTTGGGATGAACTCGCAAAATTCAGATATATACAGTATGGAATCGGCATCGCCTCAACTTTGCTCATCTTTCAGTGTGACTTGTAAGTTGGTGTTCTTCATTTTCCTAACCACGAGAATGGCGCCAGTCGCATCAGGAATTTACAGACCAGTCATAGTTCTGGTAGGCGAGGTGAATGGGACCGCCGTCGCTCAGGAGATGCGTCAAGAGGCCTGCCTTGGTCGCGTCCAAGTAGTTGAGGATCCACCTTGGGATTTCCCTGTCCTGTCCAAAGTCGGCGCTGAACCTGAAACAAGCACGTGGAACGTGTCACATTCGAGATGCCGATTTGATGTAAATGCGGACGGGACAAAAGGCTAAATCAAGGTCTCGTACCACTTCATGATTCTAGTAAGTTTAAGCGTCCTTTTGTCCAGGTCCACTTCGACCCCGCCATTCTGGAGAAACTCTCTGCCAGCACATCTGAGTTCATAGTCCACTCCTTGAGGAGAGAAGAATCTGACGGTTGGGCTCGACCTCGTGCCGTCGCATAGACCAAAATGTACAAGTGGGTTTACTTTAAGAACAGCGAGCTGCAAGCATATGAATTAACCATTAGAAGGTGTTTCTTCGGAAACCAAATCAAGATCTGCAAGTACACCTTCTATCGCATAACCAAACAGTTAATTCCGACACAGCATCTGATATGAACTTGCTTATGTAACAGCAACAGCTACCTCTAAGCGCCTGTCTCCTGTGCCAAAGGGCTTGGCCAATGAGTAGGGAGGTCTCCTGTTGTTCCTCAGTATTCCATTTCTTATCGTGCTAAGGGAGAATGGATACCCGCCGACTACATACTGGAAGTCAGAGTCAAAGGATCTCCTATCCATGAGTCCTTCTGGCAGGCCGACCCTTATTATAGCATGAATGACCATGGCATTATGCAAATTCAAGAAGAACGCCAGCCTTTCGTCGGGTGAGAGTTCCAGTAGGTCCACCCGGTGAAGTTTTTGAGACAAATTCACGTATCTGCATACCATTAATATTAGAAAAAGAGGGAAAAACAGCAACTAATAGAATGTCTATTAGCAGCAGCCTATCAGCCTTTTGTAGGAAGTTAGAAGAATGGAGGGACAACTTCCGCATATAGCTTAACATAATCGGGAGAAATCCATGACAGCTGTCATGGAAAAAGTACAGGAGCACTGTTGACTTACATGTTGGCATTTGATACACAGAGGAAGATTTAGTTATGTGTATCATGGCGACAAATCATTTTGTTCGTGGAAGTTCTATAGGATGCAAGACAAAAAGCAGAGAACCTACAGTGATCGAAAAAGATAAAACAGCAAAGTGTCTTTCAAGTATAATTCCTATATGTGTGGATAGCTTTCCCCTTTATATATAAACTCTATGCAAGAGTTTCTCATTTTTTACCACCAGGAATTTATCCATACTAGTAAAAACGTAATAATAATCCTTCCATATGCATTTCTTGGATATTTTTGTACTTATGCACAGCTTAAGAACATACTAGAGCCATTCATGAGCAGACTCAAACCCCGATGTCAGACAAAATAGCTGGGAGAACATACTAACCCGGACAAAAAAGATCAAATGGACAGAGAGTTAGGTGGAATTTCTTATTTCAGTGTCCTAAAGAGGTATTGTAAACATATTTTATGCCCAAAACTTGTGAACTCTCATTGTCCTGAGGGAATATAACAGAGGGAAGGGAAAGGCAAAAAGAACTTAATTACTGTGCTTCAGGTGAAATATGAGTCGCTGTCGATATATGAAAGAAATTTTTGTCAACAGCTCCATAGCAGTCTTGTGGTTTTAGTTCCTTTACACATCTCTATAATCATCAATTTTTTTTCACAGAAGATAACATACTTTCCTTATTGAGGAAATGCTAACTGTGCTGGTACTTTGACCTCCGGCAACTAAATCCCTGTTAAGTCTCAGTTTTCTCATCCATTAATCTAGTCAGCATCGATACGGAAAGTTAGATATACTGTAATCTTTCAATGATCTCAGCAAATGAATGCGTTATTCATTTAATCAAAATAAATGAATGCCACGGAGTCACTCTACCTTCTGAATTCTTCACTTTTGCTTATGGCTCCATAATCAAGATGGCGCCTATCTTCAGAAGCATAAGACTCAAGTATGGCAGACATTATCTTGGTCATCCTCAAGCCAACTTCAGCTGCTTGCTGGGGTTCACTGTCATTTGTAGATCCTCGGAAATTGAAGCATCTGGGAATATATGGTTCGTGCTCAACGAAACGATAGAAGTGGTTTCCATCTTCAAAATCATTCTCCCTGCAAGAGCAGAAATACCGAAGAAACTGTCGACTTTAAGGCAGATAGATAAGATCATTTTTTTTTGGGTAAATGATAGATAAGATCATTGACGTAGCTGTTTCTGCAAAAATCCACTTACCCAAAGACATGATGGAAGAAGTGTTTCTTGGCCAACTGCTTTCCAATCTCAACAGCCTACCATGTGCAGCAGAGGAAAAACTCAGACACAATAAACAAATTATAGACAATTTTGAAACAGTTTTGATTGATCAGAGACAAACACAATAGTTTTCAGTTAAAAACATTACAATGATATGGGATATGTATGCATTACTCAAGTAGCAAAGCAGAGAATGGCTGCATAAGATCTAAACACAAAAAGATCTTTTAAGACTTCTTTTGCACCTCAGTTTTACTATTGCTTCCATTTGTATTTGTTTACATTGTTTCTAACAGCTTGACAATAACAGCTAGAAGGGTAGCTAAAATCAGGTTAAAAGGACGAAAAAGAGAAATTGAGGCGTGCTTTGAGTCGTCGTTAAGAAAAGAAGCAAAATGTCGATAACATCCAAGCATGAAAGTTGATCTACCCTGTCTATATTGTGACCCACCTAAGACATATCCGACATTTTCGTACAACCGCCAACAGCTGCAACAATTCTGAGAGAGAATTTTCATGGGAGTCACTTTCGAATCATCGAGATAAAAAAGGGTTTTGAAGACCTTTCTTTTATCTCACTTCCGAGTCTGCGACAACTAAATGGAGACCCCCCCTCGTAAACTCACATGGAGCGAAGGACATCTTTAAGAATCAAGAAAAGGCAAGCTATCGGCAGTCAAGTCGCATCTACTAAATACTTCAGGAAGTGTCCGAAGATTCACCTTGGTTCTAGCCTGCTATAAACAGCACATTAACAAGTGCCAATTAAGCTCATTATACCATATTAACAGCGGAAAATTTTCAATCTGGACAATTTCCCCCAACGGGTAATAATAGAGACGTTGAAGAATGGAAGACACCGAAGCCATCGAACACCGCTAGGCGCCAAAAGAAAGCATGAACAGTGAAGGGCAAAAGGGTAGCTTTTCGCCGGTGCGAAGGAGCTAAGGCTTGGGACAGCGGAGCTGGGAAAGTCATTCATGGACCAGACAGAAAGAACTGTTTCGACCCTCGTAAGGTATCATTCCTCGTCACGTGGATGGGGCTCCTCCCATCTTCTTTATTTAACTTCCCTCCCTCGATAAAAGCAATGATATCAGCTCACGGGGCGAGCCTCCAAAAGGCTGACCAGATGACGACAGAAATCCTTTCTTCTTTTCGCTTTTTGCGGTCGTTGTAAAGTTGATCTTTCCGTTACCAGACAGAACCAAGAATCATTGGATGCATCCTGAAGAAGGCTTCAAAAATATCGAGGACGATTTCGATCGGTCCGAAATCGATTTAGCTAAGACAACTAATTAAAAGCACGACAAGAAGGATGATTTCGAAGAACCCTCCATCCGTCCCCTTCCGCCCGGTGCGTCGATCTAGTTGTGTGCGAGTAGTTTGAGTTTGGCGAGCGACGTTGCAGTCGCACGACCAAACGCCAATAATGGAAACTGCCTACACCTATGGCATTTGTCTCTCGCTCATTTGGGTACCCATCAAAGTGGACAAGACCTTGGCCACGCCCCGTCCCACGAGCCAAATATTCCAAGGCTCTCGCGAATCATCGACGAGAGCGCTCGCGACGCACTTCTATCGAGTGCATCCCAGAGGAAACAATCCAATTATCAAGGCACCGATTGTCCATAACACGGGACAACCGGCGAATTGGATCATAGAATACACACGGATCGCTCGTCAATGTTGGCCCACGGATTACTCTTAACTTCTCGTCCTATAGACAGTATGAACGAACATTCCATGGTGACGAATGGCCGGTGCTCTCGTGGCACGATCACAAAGTTCCCAGCAATTAGCAAATGCCTTGGCTCCGGTGGCATCTTTGGAAAACGACGGGGAGTTAATTATTACACCGCGTTCGCAGGTGCGACGCCCCCCTTTTTCCCCCCACCACATCATGCCCACTGCTTGCTTGCGAGCCATCATTAATCCCCGCATTACCGTTTGACTTTGCAACTTAACCCTCGAAAGAGAGATTCCGTTGACCTTCTGTTGCTCGCGGCTTCAACCGGATCATCGAGCGATTCGAAATCAGAAAAAAAAAAAAAAATCTTCCAACCACAAGCCTTCTTAATTAAGCAACTAATCCTGTATTTAATCATGTATGGACCTGTCACGTTCGCATTAGTTTTGCTTGGTGAATCTCGAGATGGGTTAAATTTTGGCCCGACCCTCACGTGAGTCAACAAACTCAGTGCACGTGCATAACAGTCGAGAGAGAGAGAGAGGTTCACCTTTTTCCGGCCGCAGTCCAGGTGGTGAATGAGCACCTCCACCATCTCCGCCCCGGCAAAGCAGTTCTTCACGATCTTCATCTTCATCAGACGGTCCTGGATCGGCAGCCTCTGCCTCACCACCCGAACGATCCCCACCATCTCGTCGTCCCACCGCTCCTCCTCCTCCGGGTCGTCGAAACCGTAGACTGGCGGCGCCGGCGCCTCCCCGGTGCACTTCCCAGCCAGCATCTCCCTCAGCCGCTGCTCGAACCCCCCGCTGTTCCTCAGCGAGTTCAGCGCTACCAGCCCGCCGAACAGGTTCTCGTTGAAGAAGATCTGCGGCACCTGCGAGGTCCCCGTTCGCTCGACCAGCTCCTTCTCCCGCTGCGGGTACACGTCCACGTTGATCTCCACGAACTTGAGCCCTCTCTCCCTAAAGAAGCATCGCACCGCGGTGCAGTCCCGGCAGTTCGACCGCGAGAAGAAGCTGATCCTGCCTCGCAGCTCCTTCTCCGGCTGCTCCTCCGTCTTCAGCCTCACCACCACCTTCAGCCCCGAGAGGTTGATCTCCGTCACGCCGTCGGGCTTGAAATCGGAATCTCCCCTCCCATCGTCGTCGCTCCCTATTTCCTTGAGAGACGACAGCCGCTTCGCGATCGCGGCGGAGAAGCTGTTGCTCCGGTCCCTGATGAACTTCCCAATGGCCGGCATGTCGACCGCCGGGAGGCCGCCCGGCATGGACTGCGATCGGCTTGAGATGGCCGCGGCGTCGAAGTCCCCCGAGGGAGAGCGCGACATCGGCGGCGCCTCCGGTTTCGGGAGCTGCGAATGAGGCTGGATCACGCTGATCACGTCACAGCCGCCGCCGACCTTCGCCCCGTTCCCACGCGCGTGCTCGCGATCCTCGGCCTCCTCCGCCGCGCCCCGCCTCTCCCCAGACTCACCGTGCGCCGGCGCCGGCGGCGGGGTCGGAGCCGCTTCTCTGGCTCCGGCGTCGACGGCTTCGGGGACTGGGACGGGGACGGGGACGGGGTCTTCTCCGATTGCTCGATCGCCGGGATTCCCGCTCGGCGGTTTCCCATCTCGCGTGGGGGACAAATCCACCTCGCAGAATCCGTCGGGCTGAGGATTCGGCTCTCCGCCGGCGAGGTCGGAGCCGGGAATGGGGGAAGGGGATTGACCGCCAATGGCCGCGTCGCTGGGGTGGTGGTGGCCATTGATCGTCAATTCCATGGTGGAAGCGGGAACGAGACGGGGGGCGAGCTTTGTCCCTTAGGATGGAGATAGGCGCATGGAGAGACAGACAGAAACAGAGGGAAGGCAGAGAGCGGAGAAATCGGGGGGAGGGGGTTTAATGGAGGAACGGAGGATGAGAATATTGGGGGAGAGGGGTTTTAAATTCTCTCCCGATTTATAACCAAAAACCGTAAAGTTTTTAAAAAAAGAAAATAGAATGTTAAAGGAGCACATAGAAAGAATATTTAAATAAACGAGGAAGAAGTCAAAGACGTGAAGACGCAGAGACCCTTTTCGGGGGTGGAAACGGGCTCGGTCAGCCCCGACCCGGTCCGGCGATTCGATACTAACGAAAACCCATCTTTGTCGCGGCCCCAACGATGATCGCAGGTGGGGCCCGCCCTCCTTTCTCTTCCTCCTTCCCTTCCCCGCACCGTTCTCTCCCGATCGATTTGACCAAACCGCCATTCCATCCTTTACCAATCGAGTGACCTTCGTGTTATAACGAAGGAGGGGGGAAATTACCGGTTGATCCCTAAATGGATGCCGATTCAGCCAGCCGCAAAAATAGCCGGAAGGACTAAATTGAGATTTCACGTCGCAGTTTAGGTGTTACATTAATAAATTTGAAAATTAAAAAACTGAAGTGACATCCGTATGTCATGTTTAAGACTAGCCCAATAAATTATCTCGAGGATGCATAGTGCAAAGGAGAAAAGCAACGTAACCATCTCCTACCTTATCATTCCAATTAGATAACTTCCGATGTGCTTTATTGATGGGTAGTATAGGCAATTTCCTCGGACAAACTTTGCCATCAATAACTATTCATAAATCTTTTAATAGAATTATATTTATTTTATTTTTGAAAGGAGGAGGGAAAATTATATAAATAGTTAATGAATTTTGACTTAATATGAAATTGGTCATTGAACTTTTCTATAATATATGTGATTTTTAAACTTGTGTTCAATGTAGTCTTTAGAATTGTATGAAAATAGTCAATATCAATGAATGACCTACTATGCATCACTACTTGTATTCATCATAATGGGATCGTGGCCTCGTAAGATTTCAACATGAAATTGGATTCTTCTTTTTTAAAATAAATTTCAATAAATATGCTTTTAAAGTTAGGTGTTTTTTTTTATAATGACACTAATGGTTCCTAAATTTTGAATCAATGCACATGTGATTTTTGAATTTTTATTTTATTGAGCGTGATCTTTGAATTTTTTTAACACGTTCAAGGTGATTCGTGAACTAAATGATCAACGTTTTAATGACATTTGACGAACAAAGGCTGGAGGGTATTGAAGTAATTTGCACACAATGTAAATGCGGCCGTTGATTCTGGGGGAGAGCCAATCGCGGAAGCATTTCGCAACAAGAAGCAACCGAGGAATTCGCGTCCGTGGCACATATCAAGGGAGGACGAGGAGGAGGCTGTTCCGGTCCCACTCAGTGAGTGGACTGGACCGAGTCAGATGCTTTTTACGCGGTCCACGCCGTGACATATATTCCGAGGATTGCTAATTCAATCATCTGTGATTCCCAATCGAGAGCCCGGTCTTCAGTCGTTGGATCAACAGCCGCCGGGGTTTGGCAGGTCAAGCCATGAACCGATTCTCAAACGCACAAGTCCCGAATAAATCTGTCAAACGAGTGAGTTGGATTGGATCGACAATGATCCAAACCAAATAGATTCATGTAACTCGCTTGGACTATTTCCCATATTATACGAACATAGTGAATTGTATCCAATTTTTGCCCATATCGTTAAAAGCGCCTTGATGTATAATCCAATATATCCAAATTAATGTGAGAGCACGGAGCAAATGAGCGCGAAATCAAGTGAGAGTGAAGAGAACGAAAATAGGATTAGAGAAGTGGGTTGGAATTAAGTAAGTTATAAATACATTTATGACCTATTTAAATAATACTAATTTCATATAACAACTCAGCTCATATCTTTGATGATCAACTTTGACAAATTTAGTCACGAGTTACCAACTCATAAATGACTCGACTTATCACTCGTTTCGCACCATCCATCAACTCATCGCAATGCCGACTTCATGTTCATATTCACTTCTGAGGAAAAATGATTTTCGAATGGGAGGAAAAAGAAGTAAGTTTCAATAAGAAGTTTCTAAGTGCGAAAAATAATGGCGGTTATCCTTTTGATAATAATCAAAAGCACGGCACCAAAATTAATGTCCTTCCAAATGTGGAGTGGTGGATGTAATTGGTAAATCTCAACAATGTATGTTTGGCAACATTCCAACTGCGAATCGGAATCATTCCAATGAAGAAACTTTTTACTAACCAAGTATTTTAGTTGAATGAGATAAGCAATTGGCCTTTATGTAACCGAATCTATTTGGATCGAGTTATTCTCGATTCGATTTACCTAATGTCGCGATGGATTTCACGGTCACTTTTCCCATGATCGAATACGAGACGTATCACACGAGCCACGACCGGTTTCTCGCTGGGATGCCCTACGATTAGGTAGGTACCCATTCAAAACCTTACGCACGTTTTGTGAAACGAAAAACTGCCGGTGGTTAGGTATCTTTTTTACGGCGACGTTTTTTGAGACGAATATGACGTCGGATCGACGGGCCTGACTTCTTCCGTGTTGTTTTTAGGCTTGACTTCCACCAGAAACCGTGCCCGGTCCTATTGCCACGTGGGTGGCGGTGATTCCGATGAAGATAGCGGGCCTTGGACGTCTGATGTTCAGCAGCGCAAATGGCAGCCGTTGATTCTTGGGTACTTATGAAAACGAACTCCAATACGAGTGGTTTCGGATCCGCTTGGTCGAGTGGACAAACGGATGGGAATCTAGTCCATGGCTTTATCATTACGAGACGACGTCTCCCCCATTTTCTTATATATTAAGTGCGGATTAGAAAGTTCTTTTTCATTGTCGTAACTCTTGAAATTGCCAAGAACAAGAATTAATTCGATATATTACGTGTCGTGAACTGTCACTCGTGAGATTATATATATTAATGCGAAAGGGACTTGATGATTATATCGTAACTAAAATGGGGAGCCTTAAAGAACTATGATTTAGGACGGTGATGGGTAACCTTATTTGTTATGGTCCTGGACGCGGTTCATTTTAGAAGAATTTCGCTTGATGTTCGAAAGACGTTGGACATAATTAAGGGGAGCTTTGAGGGTCAAAAACTTCGATCAGTCCAATTGTTTCGTTTTGTTTTTTGTTTTTACAATAAATCATTGTGTTAACATATTACTTGCGTTAGACAAGAGGACTTGATTGAATAAATCAGGAGATTCATAAGACTTGGTCGAGCGAAATAGGAAGTGGGAGGATCCAATTGTAGGGAAAAGCGAGAACTGGAGGACTCAAAGATATGCTTGAGCCAATGCTAGACCCCATCACAATCTTTTCGACTCGACAAGTCTAGTGAAGTTTTAGGGTCGGTCTAAAAATAGGTGATTTGTTCTTCTTCTTCTTTCTTCTCCCCCTCAAAGCCATACAAGTGGGATTTCCTAAAATTAAAGGTTAAAAACAATTCACTAATCTAAATCAATAAATTCTGGTTGGTTGGAATTGGACCAGTTATTCCCATTGGAACTAGAAACTAGACAAGTCTCCGGAGAACCACCAACAATTGGCCGATACCGCCAACAATTGGCTGATTCATCGGCCAGTTCAGTCCGGTTCTTGGGCACCCTTAGAGCAGGTGACGTGTTAATAGGCAGCCATAGTTGTTATGGGTAGGACTTAGGGCTAAATGTCCACCTTCTCAAGGCCTATCTTTTTGGCCCACCATTTATCGAGCGTTTTAATTTTGACCCACTCCCTTGTTTTTCTATTGTTTTCGTCCATAAACCAAATTACTTGTGGCGTTGCATTGAACTTGCCTTTTGATCCTGCAGAGTTGGGGCAAAAAAATCTAGAAACCATCGAAACGAAGGACTTGTTTGGAGAGCTTGCCCATTGACTCTCTTGTAATCATGGCCGTTGCCTCTTCGTCTGAATTCAATTCGTTCCATTCCAAGTTTTGTCCCCTCCTCTTTCCTAACTTTGAATGTCATTGATGTTAGGAACATGTCATGAGATAGAAAAATTTAGGAACACGTCATATTTTTTTTTTTTGAGATCATTCAATTTCAGTAACTTTCCAATTAGAGTAATTGGGCTATGAATTAGTCCAATCAAGCCCTCAAACTTAGATCGCTATTCAAATCAAGTCCCTATAATTCCAAACCCATTTCATCGAACGAAGAGGATGTGTTTATCGGAATCGACGAGAGCACGATGGGGAGCGCTCAACCCTGATTGCTCAAGGTCTGGCCGCGGCCCTCGTGTTTAGCATTAGCCGACAGTCCCACCCACGGCGACATTAGTTTTTTCCCACTTGAACTCGTGATGTCTGCGATCGAGCACGCGACTGTAATTAATCAGATTCGGAGCAGGAGGGACTTGATTGAAAATATGCGCAGGTTTCGAAACTAAGGTGGACTTTTACCTTTTGGAGCAAGCTAAATAAATAAACTACTTAATAGATGGCGGGACCGCAATTACATTTCTAGCCTCAGTTCTATCTGGACTCGCCTTCTTGGCTAGCATTCTCTGAAGTATATGAATCATACATAGTTACAGTTCGATCAGCTCCTCCTCCTCCTGCTGCGCGTACACGTCCACCTTGATCTCCATGAAGTTGAGCCCTCTCTCCCTGAAGAAGCGTCGCAGTTGCCATGCAGTCCGGCGGTTCGACCGGAAGGAAGCCGGTAATCCTGCCCGGCGGCTCCTTCTCTTGCTGCTCCTCCGTCTTCAGGCTCACCGCCACCTTCTTCAGCCCCGAGAGGTTGAACTCCATCGCGCCTTCAGGCTCAAAATCGTAGTTGCCCTTGCCGCAGTCATAGCTCCCTATTTCCTTTTGAGTCTACATCCGCTTCGTGTTATATGAAGATAATGTTTGTCTGGTTTGATACGGAATGTATGACAAAGATATTTCTATTGATTAATCATATCATATAGGTTGAACATTCAATTGCTTCTTTTTTATTTTTATTTCTATTTTCAAAGTCAAAGTCATTTCTTAATACGGCTCCTCTTGTTCTATAATAATCGAATTAGCAATGACTGTGGAGAAGCTATTGCTCCAATCCCTAATAAACTCGCCAATGGCCGGCACGGCGACCGCAAGAGGCCACTTGTCATGGACTGCGATCAGCTTGTGAGGGTGGCGGCATTGACGTCCCACGGCGGAGAGCACGACATGGCGGTGCCTTTGGCTTTGGGAGCTGCGAATGAGGTTGGATTGCGGTTGATCACATCAACTATCACCATGGCTGAATCAAACTCGTTTCGTTAGTCATATCAATCGATCAATCTCCCTAAGTTTCGAAAACTTTAATTATCGATTTTTGAATCATACTCTTTAGTGTTTCGATGAATTTCCGTGAACCATCATTTCCATAGTCAAATATGAAAAATTGCATGAACAACAACAAGGGGTTATCGATTTTAGGGTGGATTGGTTCCCACCATGGAATCGAGAATTAGATCGAACAGGGCAACGATTCCCCGTACATGGAACTGAAACTGATCTTGTCCACCCAAGGACATCTTTGTAGAATTTTTCTTTCTCGTTTCCTTGGTTGACAACGAAGGCATCTTAAGGGAACTACAGTAGAAAGCTTGTGATGGTGTTAGTGCCTAACGTGATGAGCAGACGCATGATCTTTCTGATATGACATAAACAAATGTAATTTGTATTGAACACAATTCACTTTGAAAGAATATAGCTTGATGTTCGAGAAATGTTGCATAGCTTAGGGGAGCTCTGAGGCCCAAAACTTTGCTTGATCCAAAGGTTTTGTTTTTGAACAGTAAGTTATTATGTATACACGTTTATTTGCGTTTGACAGGAGGGCTTGATTGCATAAATTGAGAAATTTAAAGGGCTTGGTTGAGCGAAATAAATAGTTAGAGGATCAAATTGCACTGAGGAGCCAGAATTAGAGGACTAGAACATGTGCTCAAGTCAAAATTAGACCTTGTCACAATCCTATCAACTCAGTGGGTCCGATTAAGTTCTAGGGTCGGTCCTAAAATTGGTGGTTTCTTTTCATTTTTTTTATTTCTTCAATTTCCAACCCGTGGGAGTTCCATAATGTGAGAAGAAAAATTAAATTTACTAATTAGTGTTTGCTTCATTCCAAATTTTTTGGAACCAGAAACCGAACTAGTCCCTTCAAGAATCACTAGGAACTAGCTAATTATGCCCTGTCTAGTCGAGGTTCTTGAGTTGGGCTGGAACCAATGCACATCCATAAGAGGCCCAAGAGATGCTAAGCCATAGGCAGCCATTTTTTTTTTATGGACTGGACTGAGGCTAAGTATCCTTCTTCTCAAGGTCTTTCTTTTTGGCTCCCCATACTTTGAAGTGTTTTGATTTTGACCCCTGCCCTGCCCCGACCTTTCATTGCTTTCGTCCATAAACCATTGAAGTGAAACACCTTGCTTGGTGGCTCTATCGTAACCATGGTCGTCAACCTCTTCGCTCGACTTTAATTTTCCCATTCCCAGGTTTGTCCCCACTTCCCTTCTAACTTTAATGACGTTGATGATGGAAAGACGACGTGAGAGAAAAATTTACAAACACGTCAGTTTTTTTTTTTGGCTCAAATAAGCTCGGTAAAGTCTCACTTTTGGTCCCTGAATTTCTGCACTTTTCCAATCAAGTCAATGAAATTTTGATCGATCAGGCTAGATCCTCGAAGTTAAGTAGTTGTTTCCTCTAATTTCAAATCAATTCCATCGAATGAAGTGGGCATGCTTGTCAAAATCGACATGAGCACGATGCAGAATACTTGATTTACTATGTTTATGTTGAGAAACTAGATCACCCAAGTTTATGCGACGTGTGTACTTGTCACTTGCATGCGTACACAAAATGGCCAATCGATTCGCATGATGTAACGTTGATTGTCGAGGGAGAAATTCAATAGACCAAAGGTCGAGAAAACTCGATGATGGCGGATAATGTACGAGGTTTAAAGTGGATGGTTGAATGTGGGTGATGGACTGGGCATGTGGCCTGATAATTGAGGTTTGTGCGGTGGGGACAAGGAAAGTTAGAGGTGCATCGATTGATTCCTACGATCAAGAAAAGATCTGCACTTTGCTTCCCAACACCAATTGTTCTAACAAAGGACAAAGAAAATATGATGAAGAATCTTCACATCACTTGTTTCTCTCTCTTCATAGATAACGCTCCCCCATTGTTTCTTTAACTATCACTTCTCATTTTACTTAGGATGCGTTTGATTTGACTTAAAGGCACTTTGTATGAGCTATTTGATAGTCATTCTCTAAAGGTTTTGAGGTGAAAAAACTGGCATTGAGAATGCTGAAAGTTGAGATGCTGAAAGTTGACTTTCAGCATTTTCTCAAAACTCATTTCTAAAACCAAATCAAACATGGCCTTACTACATCTATACTCTAGAATCTTCATAGACATCAGTTAGTGCTTGTCTCTATCTAACCATCAATTGTCACTTCACACGCTGCATCAATCATCTCCATAATCTTCACATCACTCGTTTCTCCCTCTTCATAGAGACCACTCCAGTCTCTCTCTCTCTCTCTCTCTCTCTCTCTCTCTCTCTTCTGTGACACAACTTGAATTTTTCTTTGCAATAAATAAATAAATGGATGGTAGAATCCCAATTAAATCCCGATCTCAGTTATAATTGGAGGTGCCTCCTTGAGGAATATTGTCAAAGTATTTATTCATGTGGTCAAAATAGTCCGGCGTTGACGGTGAGAGCTAAATCAATTAATACCATCTTATTTTTGAATTACTTCTTGATAATTCAATGGAACGAGCATAGAGACCCATCACCTCAAGACTCATGACACAACAATCCCTCCTTGCATCACTTCTACAGTGAGGCACCACAGTAACATGAGTTCACCATGCTATTTGCTTTACCCAAAACATCCTCGCTTACTTTTCAATGCTCGACCGCCGGCCGCGGCAAACTGGCCGGGCCAGCTGCCGGCCCGGCCCATGAACCGGTGCAGTCTCGCCCTATTCTTTCTGAATCATATTTGGGCCCGAAGGGCCCAGCTTCAGCATCCGACTCTGGGGCCCCGGTCGACCTTCTTGCAAAAGGCCGAAGTGGGTCGTTGCGTGCTGCCTCTTGTTGACGTCTCGCCTCCACTCTCACGAGCCCAGGGGGCGCCGTGGACCTTCCATGTCCATGGCCAAGGGGACACGTGGAAAATTCGACGCCGCCAATTCGTCGTCGGTTTGGTGCGCCGGACAATGATCGGACGCACGAGTGACAACTCATAGGGGAACTCATCTTAGGCGGGTGACCGTGGGACAATTAAATGCGCCCATCAAACATAGGATCCGTTCGCACGTTGAGGACGTAGGGGGATCGAATTTCAAACCACATGTCTAATTTTAAATGGACTGACTTGTAGCCATCAAGTCTTAAATTTTCGATGTCCTTTTGTACCATGAATCCTAAATTTTTTGACTAATTTATTAATATTTTTTGAAAATCGTTTACATAGATATCAACCGCCTCGTGTGGCACGACTGATACAAAATGTGGGCAAAATTTGTAGAATTTCAATAATTTTTTTAATGATTTTTTTTCCTTTTATTGTTCTTTCCATCTTCGGCAACAAGCAAGCCCTCGCTAGGTTCGGCGATAGCTAAGCGCCAACTAGACTCCACGTCAGAAAAATAAATAGAAAAACAAAGAAAAGAAAGCATTCAAAATCGTAAATTTTGTCAACTGTTATCGATTTCCATTCGAAATTGATTGGATAGATTACACTATCGAATTGTTAAAATATTTAGAACTTAATTGGCGCAAAGAAAAGATATATGACTGAATTGATATGGATATAATAATTTTTTCAGTCAGAAATCGACTGTACGATATAAGATGATTTCCTTGTACATTTATGGTAGATACCGGCGGCTTTTAGTGCAGTCAATATGGAGAGAAAGTCCCACCTTACCCTTTGCATACAAATGGAAAAAGATCGCCTAATGGCACCACCATCCAAAAGCCCCCTAGTAAAAGGGGGGGCCGCTTCCCCTTATCAAAGGCTTAGATTGCTGGACGTGCTTTTACTTCACATTAGGCGATCCAGGTCCCATACAAATAGAGTGCCCAAGGTACACTCGAACCGGCGGGCCAAAGAGAAAGGAGAAAATTACGGCAGGGAGGCAATGGCAGGAGAGGCGGAGAGAACCAGGATCCTCATCTTTGGTGGCACTGGCTACATTGGCAAGCACCTGGTCAGAGCAAGCCTCTCTTTGGGCCACCCGACTCACGTCTACGTCCGCCCCGCCACGCCCCGAACCCGACCTTCGAACCTCGACCTCCGCCGCGAGTTCTGCTCCATCGGCGTCCGCATCATCGAGGTGTGCATGTCTCTCTGTCCCTCTCGTGCGACAGGAGCACAACCGGACGCATTCATGCGCTTTTTTCTTTTTTGTTCTTCCTTTTTCTTTCCTTCCCCTTTGTTTGATCGAGAGGTATAAGCATGTGATTCCAGGTGCAACCGTTTATTAACAAAGGCTATACTTTCCACCAAATATATCTCCGACCGTTGTGCTATATTATGCATGTCATCACTTGCAAATTTAACTGGACATAAACGAGGTGATATCCATATTTACGATCCAACAGTCAGAAAATTAGCTGGAGGAACATGGACAAAGCAGAACGGGCCATTGACGCATATCTTAACATCGACATTGTTGTGTCAATGTAACAGGGAGAGCTAGAGGAGAGTGAGAAGATTGTGGCGGCACTGAAGCAGGTGGACATAGTCATCTCCGCTCTTGCGTACCCTCAAGTGCTCGACCAGCTCAAGATCATCGACGCCATCGTTGCCGCCGGCAACATCAAGGTAAGTTATCTCTCGTCGGTTTAGGAAATCGCCCACCCAATCTCTTTTTCTCTTGTCGGTGGGCAGGTTCTTTTCCATTTGCTTTCAGAAAGCCGAATCCACTCGGTTCAAGTGCATGTTAAGGTTTTGTTTGTTTCACGAAAAATATTCTTCCGAAAAATGTTTTTCAGAAATTATGGTGTTCGAGGGGTGAAAAATAATTTACCATGGAAAATGTTTTCCAATCAATGAGAAGTTTTCTTCTAGAACTAAGGAAAATGTTTTCCATTTTTGAAAAGAGGAAAATATTTTCCGGAAATCAACTGATCATCGATGTCTACAAAATTACTAATAAATCCGCCGTTGCTGCTGGACCGCCGCTGAACCGTGGCCGCCGCCGGCCGTTGGACCGCCGCCAGTCGCCAGTGGTCGCTGGTGGCTGGTCAGGCGGCGATGGCAGTAATCGAGTATCCATGAACAAGAAAAAAAATGAAAAAAAATGTATGAAAATATTTTCCGAAAACTTTTTAAGTTTCAAACGAACATTGAAAAATATTGTTATTTTTTGGAAAAATGACTTCTAAGAAAATATTTTCCAAGAATACTTTATTTTTTGTAAAACGAACGGAAGTATAAGAAGTATATGCAAGATATCACCCACTATAAGAAGTGATGCCACCAGCTGTCCCTCGGATTTGGCCAGAAAAAAGCAATGACATCATACTCTATTCACTTCAAATCGAAGAGCAAAAAGGAAAAAGAAAATACACTCATTTATCTTGACAAACCACTTCGATTAAAAGCAAATTATGCTTCCCATCTGGATCTTCATATGTACTTACTTCTTTTTCTTTCGTTGGAATATGTCCCATTAGAAATTTCAATTTTTAGAAAATTTTCAGAAGAGCAGCATGACCTTTTGACTGTCCACATCCCATCTGATCTAAAAAGCATAGATTTTTGTTTCAATAAACATCCAAATAATGACATTATGTTTGGTAAAAAAAAAAAAAGAGGATAGAATATGTGGGTCAAACGCTTGAAGTCTCAAAAATCCGACATCGCCAAAAAGTTGACAGGGGTTAGCCTTTTTACTTTGTGCCGAACCTCTTGATTTAACTTATTGATACTCATAGTTATTGCATGTGAACACTCGTACGCCGGAATCAATTAGATGGCTTGGATGAAATCCTACAGTTAACTGCACAACATTCCTCATTTGGTTGCTGTTTACGACAAACCCGATAACATAAATTTAATAACTCATTTTTGTTTTCAAACCAGATTATTGTTATTATTAATAATCGTTATTTTATTTTATTTTGTTTTCGAACAGAGGTTTGTCCCATCTGATTTCGGGAGTGAGGAGGATAAGATAAGGCCTCTCCCTCCATTCCAAGAGTTCTTGGAGAAGAAGAGAAAGATCAGGAGGGCCACCGAGGCTGCAGGCATTCCTTTCACCTTCATCACAGCAAACTGCTTCGCCGCATACTTCGTCAATGTCCTCCTTCATCCCCATGACCCCCACGACGAAATTATTGTGTACGGCACTGGTGAAGCCAACGGTACTCTCTCTCTCTCTCTAGGCTTGGACTTGTCTTCACATCCCACGTGATCGGCTGACTATGATTGACTCGAGTCCATGACTTGTGTCCAAGCAAATTATTCCATTTTGTCGCACGGCCATATCCTTAGGGGTGCTTTAAGGAATCTCCGAGGTCATTCAATTACTGATCATTCAAATATTCGTTTGATGTTCCGTAATCAAATAGCTAGGCGGTCCGGTTTCGAAGAATGAAGGGCTTTACCCCGATTGTTCGGAAATATCAAAATGATTAAATCTTTTTTTGTGTGGCAAGGGAAAGTCCCTAATGTTGTCCTCGAAAATTGCTCTGTGCAATTGGATCTACGAACTGTATTTGCATCTATTCATGTTGAATTTATCCAATGATGCTTGCTTGTTTCGACTTTCTATCACATTCTTCATGTGACGGCTTGAAAATCTTGTTATGTGTTAGCCGTGCTTAATTACGAGGGAGACATAGGCAAGTACACAATCATGGTGGCAAATGATCCGAGAGCATGCAATCGGGTCGTCACCTGTCGCCCGGAGGCGAACATAATTTCTCAGTATGAACTGATTTCACTATGGGAGAAGAAAAAAGGTCGGGGCTTCAAGAAAGTCTATGTGCCCGAGGAAGATCTGGTTAAGCTCTCTCAAAGTAAGTTCAAATCATCAATGTCCCTGTTGTGTTCTCTCCACGCCCAATTACAATAGCATCGCCATGTTTGTCGAAATTAATCTTGCAATACCGGCCCTGTCATTTTCTTCAAAACATCCTCGCGACCCCAACATCAGTTGAGACATGATTTTCTCTGCTCTTGCCTCATCATGAATTGATTCAAGAGATGTTGCTGACAACTTGTGGTTTTGTATGTCCTTTGTTAAGCTTTGCCACCTCCAGAAGACATTCCCGTCTCCATATTGCACTCAATATTTGTCAAGGGAGATTTGATGAACTACGAGATAACTGAAGATGATCTTGAGGCTTCAAGATTATACCCAGAAATGCAGTACACCACCATTGATCAGCTCCTCGATATCTTCCTGACGGATCCTCCAGAGCCAGCTAGGGCTGCTTTCGCATGACATGCTTCAATGACGTCGAAGGCTAGCAGTCAGCAGTAGCACAATGTGCTGAATTACACCTGAAGCATTGTGATGTCGAATTTAAAATCCTATGAACTATTTCTTTTCTTTCCTATTTTTTTGCCAATTGAGACTTGGTCACCATCATTCTAAGCCCTACTATTTTTGTCCGTCCTCTGTAGAAACAACAGTTGTCACATGCAGCACGAGGGTATTGATACAACGGACTAAAGGTTGTGAGTCTGTAGCGAGCCACTGAAACACCCTAAAGGAATCACTACTCACTTTTCTCATAACATCTCACTCGGAAGATATTTCCCTCGATGATGCCATAATTGAGTCAGAATGCATGACTCTCCTCCTTATTTCTTCAATCTGTATAATGGAATACACAATATTAAAGGATGGCAATTGCGGCCTCGTAAGAACGTCACATTTGGTGTCTTCAAACTCAAGCCTCAGGCTTGCCAAGAGATAAAAAATTGTTATCTTGTTCTTCCCTTTGCACATAATCACGAATGTTTAGGGTTGCAAGTCTGTACTGACGGAGTTCATCCCATTGTTTCTTCATACTCCTAACCCCTTCCTCCCTCTATGCCTTTGCCCCTCTCTCTTTCCGTTTTTATTTTATTTGGTTGGAGGTGCACGCTGCAATAAGCACACTTTCCCAAGCTTGCAAGCCAAACCCAAAGAGAAAAACAATGAGAGAGAGACAGGAGATCCTCCTCCTTCCTCTTCCAGTTTCTCCATCTTCGAGGGCGTCTTGCTCCTTTGCCCGTGAACATATCTATGATGCGGTAGAAGATTTTGTTTTTGGCAACTCTCGAGAATGTCGAGAATAACAATTAGAACGATATGTCACAAGTCATGACACGTTCCTTGTAAGATTACGCATGCTTGCTTTCCCACGAAGGGGACTTGGCGTCGATGTTGTAGCTAAAATATCGGGTGGGTTGAAATACTCCAACTCACGGCAAGACATAATCTGATTAACTATGGGCTTGAACGCAATTCACTTTGAAAGAATATAGCTTGGTGTTTGAGAAATGTTGCATAGCTAAGGGGAGCTATGAGGCCCAGAACTTTGCTTGATCCAAAGGTTTTGCTTTTTGAACAATCAGTTATTGTGTAGACACGTTTATCTGCGTTAGACAAGAGGGCTTGATTACATAAATTGAGAAATTTAGAAAGGTTCGGTTGAGCGAATTTTAAGTTGGAAGATCAAATTGCATTGAGAAGCGAGAATTAGAGGACTAGAACATGTGCTCAAGCCAAAATTATATTTCGTCACAATCCTATCAACTCAGTGGGTCCGATTAAGTTCTAGGGTCGGTCCTAAAATTAGTGATTTCTTTTCATTTTTTTATTTCTTCAATTTCTAACCTGTGGGAGTTTCACAATGTGAGAAGAAAAAGTAAATTTAATGATTACGGTTTGCTTCATTACAAATTTTTTGGAATCAGAAAACCAACGAATCCCTTCGAGAATCACTCAGAATTGACTGATTATGTTACTGTCTAGTCCGAGGTTCTTGAGTTGGACTGGAACCAATGCACATCCCTAGGAGGCCCGGGAGATGCTAAGCCATAGGCAGTCATTTTTTTTAATGGGCTGGACTTTAGGCTAAATATCCTTCTTCTCAAGGTCCTTCTTTTTGGCTCACCTTACTCTGAAGTGTTTTGATTTTGACCCCTGCCCCGACCTTTCATTGCTTTCGTCTATAAACCAATTTCCTTGTGGCGTCCTGTTAAACTTGTCCTTTGATTATGCAAAATTGGAGTGAAAGTTCAGAAACCATTGAAGTGAAACACCTTGCTTGGTGGCTCTATCGATCGTAATCATGGTCTTCAACCTCTTCGTTCGACTTTAATTTTTCCTATTCCAAGGTTCGTCCCCACCTCCCTTCTAACTTTAATGTCATCGATGATGGAAAGACAACGTGAGAGAAAAATTTAGAAACACATCAGTTTTTTTTTTGGCTCAAATAAGTTCAGTAAAGTCTCACTTTTGGTCCCTGAATTTCTGTATTTTTCGAATCAAGTCAACGAACTTTTGATCGATCCGGTCAGACCCTCGAAGTTTAATTAGCCTTTTCCTCTAATTTCAAGTCAATTCCATCGAACGAAGAAGACATGTTTGTTGGAATCGACATGAGAACGATGCGGAATACTCGATTTACAATGGTTTATGTTGAGAAACCGGATCACCCAAAAATTTGGCTGCAATCTTCGTGCTTGGCATTGGCTGAGAGTCCATGGCCACGGCTATAGAAGTTTTCCCCACCACCGATGCCTCCAACCGGACATGCAACTACAGTTAATCAAATTCGGAGCGGGAGAGACCTTGCTTGAAAACATACGCATGTTTAGAAATTAAAATTGGACTTTCGCCTTTCGGAGCGAGTTTCTATGACATGTGTACTTGTCACCTGCATGCGTATACAAAATGGCTAATCAATTCGCAATAATGTAGCGTTGATTGTTAAGGGGAGAAATTCGAATATGGATTGTCTGATTTGGTCAGACAATCTAGACGTGTGACTTCAGCCATTTAAAGGGAGAGCTGAGTTTTGGGTTTTGTTTTTTTTAAGGGCAGTCGTCCATGGCAGCTGTCCATTTACATATGATGGCTGCCATGCGAAACGGTAGCTCTGCCTTACGGTAGAAGATTCATTTTGGAGAAATTCAATGGACCAAAGGTAGAGAAAACTTGATGGCGTATAATGTACGAGGCTTAAAGTGGATGGTTGAATATGGGTGATGGACTGAGCATGTGGCCCAATGATTGAGATTTGTGCGGTGGGGATAAGGAAAGTGAGAGGTGCACCCATCGATTTCTAAGATCAAGAAAAGAACCATATATGCACTTTGCTTCCTAGCACCAACTGTTCTACCACCCTTGCAATGTAGTGTTGCAGCTCTACCACCCTTGCTATATCTCGGCTCAAACCACACAAAAATCGTGACATTGTGGCCTCACGATCTTCCACCATATTAGCATGGATCATAACAATCTTCATCTTTTTATGGTATTCTTCTATACTCCTATTGTCTTGTGTGAGATTTGACAACTTATGAAATAATTCTCTGTGTTAATGACTAGGTATAAAGCGTCTCCTCATCATCGCTTTCATCTAAATGCCACATTATTGGTCTTTCACCATTGCGTCTTTTGCTAGTCGCAAGTTGATCCCACCAAATTATAACATAATGCAATTTTTACCCTTTTGAGCTCCAAATATCATTGACAATCAAATACCTTCTCCATCCGTTTCTCCCATTCAAGATACGCATCATGATCATTCTTTCTTTGAAAAATTTGAATTTTCATCTTGATATTTCCAAGCTCTCATCTTCTCGATGTCTAAATCCTCAGCATCCGTTTCTCCTCACAAACATACCATCTCGATCATCTTCTGTATTGGACATGTATGCATCATCAAATTGTCGTTGCCATTTAGATTGTGCCCTAGGCTCCTCTTGTTGATTTTGTCGTCTCCCTCGGGGTGGCTCATGGTCATTAGCAAATCTCATCTCACATCTTGCAACTCGGTTACTAAGTGCTTCAATTTGTAAACTCAATTGATGGATGCTTGATAGAATCGCATCATCCCTTAGATGAGTACCATCCTTTTTTTGATTCACACTTTCCTGACTTGAGCATGACGTATTTTTTTAAACTTGCAAGTAAATGTTAGAGATAAAAGAAATCTCACCAAATACTCCCTTTTCGCTCAATGTGTTTATCACTTCCCTCGTGTTTAACTCAATTTCGCCTTTTTCTTCTCTCAATTAAACTCACACACTCTTGTCTTTTACCTTTTTGTGTTCTTCTTGTAAGCTCTTTATTGGACTTGAATACAATCTCACAAGCTCCTTACAACAATCGATTAACTACCAACCAAGATCAAATTCAACAATATACTGCTCAAATTAGCAAACTTTCACTAGATTCAAATTCATACTCAATTTTTGTTACTATTTTTTTTTGTATATTCGGTCTGGTTATCTATAATAAAAATGAGTCATCCTCTTGAATTTTTTCGCTTTGTTTTTTGCCTTTTTTTTACGAACTCAATTACATAAAAAACAAATAACTATGACTGAAAACCCTAAATCAAAGTTAAAATCACAACAAGAATAAATTCAGAACCATAACTCAATTAATAACGAAACGCTGAATCTTTAAACCCTAGTTTGATGAACGAAAAGCAATAAAAATATAATAATTAAACCTTGTTGAATGTGCTTTGATACCGAATGATTATTTTTGAAATTGAAGTGATTGTTCTATGAAAATTTGTGAGTTGCGAATTGTTAACCTCAATCCCAAATTGAACATGTGATTGATAATTTCAGTATGAACGCGACCTGTTGATGAACTTGTGTTAGCCAATCTACGCTATAATGTCACGAACAAGAAAATTCGCGATTCTATTCAATAAGTTAAATTTGATCACTACAAGGAAGCTTTGATAAGATCTAGGGTCCGTTCGTTTGGCGGAAAATATTCTTCCGAAAAATATTTTCCAGAAACTGGGCTGTTCGGGGGGCGGAAAATATTTTCCTAAGGAAAGTGTTTTCCAATCAACCAAAGATTTCCTTCTAAAACCAACGAAAATGTTTTCCGTTTTTGAAAAGAGGAAAACATTTTCCAGATCACCTCTCTTTCTCTCTCGTCGTGAGTCTATGAGCAATATAATAGCCAGTCGTCGCCGTCGCCGCTCGCCTGTCCGCCACCACCACTAGCCCATCTCTGCTCGCTCGCCCGCCACCTCCGCCGCCGCCGCCTACTCACCGCCGACCGTTGCCCGCCGCCGCCGTCAACGGTCGCTAGATAATTTCTAAAAAAAAATTTCAGAAAAAATTTTTAGGAAAATTTTTAAGTTTCAAACAACACCAGAAAATGTGCCATTTTTCAGGAAAATGACTTTCTGAAAAATATTTTCCAAAAGTACTTTATTTTCCGCCAAACGAACGGACCTCTAGTGCTCAAAAGAACTTAAAAAAAGAAAAATTTTTTGTATCTTCTTAGAAACCTATAAGCAACCTTATATATGATGCTAACCGTAATCCTAATCCTACTAGGATTATAATTATAAAAATAATAAAAATTTGTAATCCCGATCCAACTAGGATTTGAATTACAAAAATAACAATAATTAATAGAAATTCGTCCAAAAATGGAAAAATGCCTAAAAGTTCATTAAGAGTGTGTTTAGTAATGTATTTGTTCTAGAGAACATTTTTTGAACAGAAACATTTTTTTTATATTTTTACTCCATGGAACAATTTTTGCGTAAAATAAAGTATTTGGTAAAAGTGTTATTGAAATAGAAAAAATAAAAATACGTTTGGTATAATTAATATTTTTTCTCGTTTTTTCTTCTTGTTCATGGGTAATCGATCGTTGTTGGCCGGCCCCCCCGCCCTCGGATCGCCTCCCGCAATAGCTGCTGGTCAACCCTCGCCGAATCATCGGTGGCGGCCAGCGGGGGGTGGCGATTGCAGCGGGGGGTGGTCGAAGGCCGCAAAGGCAAAAGAGAAAAAAAAAGAAAAAGAAAACGAGATTTTTAACAAATTGTTCAAGAAAAAGAAGCAAGTCTTTTTTTTTTTCTTATTGTTGGTCCAAGTGTGTTCCGAGGAACAAAAAAACATATTTTTTGCTCCCGGGAATAAAAGTGTAAATAAATACGTTTTTTTTTCTTTTGTTGTTCCTAAGAACAACAACAAAAGAATAGAAACATACTTGTTTATGAACGTTATTAAATAGGGTCCAAACGACTTTAAATCACTAAAAAACATCATCAATCACTACTGTAGTTTGTTTCCAAGCATTCAACCGAATTTGAGCCAATTCAGAGTTGGTCAACTTGAATCACTACTGTAGTTTGTTTCCAAGCATTCAACCGAATTTGAGCCAATCACTACTGTAGTTTGTTTCCAAGCATTCAACCGAATTTGAGCCAATTCAGAGTTGGTCAACTTGAAACTCCTTCATAATTCTCAAAATCAAAAGCAATTATGTTGCACCAAGGAGTTTCAAAATCTTCGAATCTCGAATTCATATTGTTTTCATCCCAAATATAGTGAACCATGACGCCAATAACTTATTTAAATTCTTTTGCTCTCGCTTGAGTGAATGGACCTAGCGGATAGAATGTTGGATCCTTAGCACCTCCTTCTCAATATAGCTCGATGTCCTCATCACGTAGAGACCCATCACCTAAAGACTCGTGACACAACCGTCCCTCCTTGCATCATTCATTTTCAAAATCGTAACTCCTTCCATTACTTCTATAGTGGGGCGCTACGGTAACGTGAGTTCACCATGCCATTTGCTTTTTCCGAAAGATCATCACTTACTTTTCAATGCTAGACCACCGCGGGCCGCAAACAGGCCGGGCCAGCTCCCAGCCTGACCCATGACCCGCTGCAGTCTCGCCCTATTTTTTTCGAATCATTTTTCTGCCCAAAGGGCCCGCCTCAGCATCTGACTCTGGGGCCGCGGTCGACCTTCCGGCAAAAGGCCGAAGGGGGTCGCTGCGTGCTACCTCTTGTTGACGTCTCGCCTCCGCTCTCACGAGCCCAGGGGGCGCCGTGGACCTTCCGAGGTCCATTTTAGTGATGGGGAAACCCTGTCGATGTCGATGGCCATGGGGACACGTGGAACATGTGGGGAAACCCTGTCGATGTCGATGGCCATGGGGACACGTGGAACATGTTCACACACCATCTCCCAAGAGCAATAGGCGGCGCGTGCATGTTTCCGTGTCGTCAATTCGATCGTCGATCCCGGGGGGAGGGGAATCGCCGCCGCCTATGCTTTTGATTTCCGTGCTTCGCTTGATGCGGACTCGTCGTCGGTTTGGTGTGTCGGACAATGATCGGACGCACAAGCGACAACTCATAGGGGAACTCATCTTAGGCGGGTGGCCCGCGGAAAAATTTAAGGTGCGACGGGCGCGTTAGTCCCCCTACTCAGGGAGGGCCACCTGTCTGGTGAGTCCCGCCTGTTGGGATAGGACCAGTACGCCCGACGCACGTAATATCTTCTTGCAGTGCTGACAATTAAATGTACCCGGAAAACACAGGATCTGTTCACATGTCGATGGCGTAGGGGAATCGAATTTTATGCAATATGCCTAATTTTAAATGGAAGACTTTTTAACGAAAACTTATTATATTCATGTCGATTCGATTATAAATCTTTCGGTCGAGTCTTATTATTCCAAAATCGTTTACATAGATACTGACCACCTTGCGTGGCACGACTGATATTAACGTGGGAAAAATTTATAGAATTTCAATGATTTTTTAATGATTTTTTTTCCTTTTATTTTCTTTCCATCATCGGCAACAAGCAAGCCCTCGCTAGATTCGGCGATGGCTAAAAGTGCCAACTAGACTCCACATCAGGAAAAGAAAGAAAAAAAAGCATTCAAAATCGTAAATTTTGTCAACTGTTATCGATTTCCATTCGAAATTGATCGGATAAATTACGTTATCGAATTGTTAAAATATTTAGAACTTAATTGGTGCAATCGAAAGACATATTATTGAATTGATATGGATATAATAATTTTTTCAATCAAGAAATTGACTATACGAGATGATTTCCTTGGAGGTGGATGTACATTTGTGGTGGATATCGGTGGCTTTTAATGCAGTCGATAGGGAGAGAAAGCCCCACCCTATCCTTCGCATACAAATGGAAAAAGATCGCCTAAGGCACATTAGGCGATTTCTATAGTCCAAAAGCCCCCTAATAAAGGAGGGGGCCCGCTTCCCCTTAACAAAGGCCTGGATCCGGACATGTTTTTACTCCACGTCAGGTGATCCAAATCCCATACAAATAGAGTGCCCAAGGGATGCTCGAACCGGCAGGCCAAAGAGAAAGGAGAGGATTACGGCAAGGAGGCAATGGCAGGAGAGGCGGAGAGAACCAGGATCCTCATCTTTGGTGGCACTGGTTACATTGGCAAGCACCTGGTCAGAGCAAGCCTCTCTTTGGGCCACCCGACTCACGTCTACGTCCGCCCCGCCACGGCCCGAACTCGACCTTCGAACCTCGACCTCCGCCGCGAGTTCCGCTCCGTCGGCGTCCATATCATCGAGGTGTGCATATCTCTCCGTCCCTCTCCTGCGATAGGAGCACAACCGGACGCATTCATGCGCTGCGCTGCGTGCACCTTTTTTCCCTTTTCTTTTCCTCTCCATTCCTTTTGTTTGATCGAGAGGTGTATGAGCATGTAGATTCGTGGCGCGGCCGTTTGTTGACAAAGGCTATACATTCCACCAACTATATCTCCGACTGTTGTGTTATATGTTATGCATGTCATCACTTGCAAATTTAACCGGACGTAAACGTGGTGATATCCATATTTACGATCCAACAATCAGAAAATTAGCTGGAGGAACATGGACAAAGCAAAACGGGCCATCGATGCATATCTTAACGTTGACATTGTCGTGTCAATGCGATAGGGAGAGCTAGAGGAGAGGGAGAAGATTGTGGCGGCACTGAAGCAGGTGGACATAGTCATCTCCGCTCTTGCGTACCCTCAAGTGCCCGACCAGCTCAAGATCATCGACGCCATCGTTGCCGCCGGCAACATCAAGGTAAGTTGTCTCTCGTTGGTCACCCAATCTCTTTTTCTCTTATCGATGGGCAGGTTTTTTTTTTCCATTTACTTTCTGAAAGCCGAATCCACTCGGTTCAAGCACATATTAAGTCACTTCTCCTCAAGAGCTTGGGCGCTAGAAGTATAGGCAAGATATCACCCACTACAAGAAGTGATGCCACCAGCTGTCACTCGGATTTGGCCAGGAAAAAAAAAAAGCAATGACATCATACTCTTTTCACTTCAAATCGAAAAGAAAAAAAAAAGAGCACTCATTTATCTTGAAATACCATGTCCATAAAAATAAAATCGTATTTCTCATTTGGATTTCGATATATACTTACTTCTTTCGTTAAAGTATGTCCTCATAGAAATTTCAGTTTATAAATGGTCAAAGGGCAAATAATCAAAATTTTAGAAAATTTTCAGAGGAGCAACATGACCTGTTGACTATTCACATCCCATATGATCTAAAAAGCATAAATTTTTGTTTCAATAAACATCCAAATAATGAAATTATGTTTGATAAAAATTAAGAAAAAATAGAGGATAGAATATGTGGACCAAACGCTTGGAGTCTCAAAAATCGGACATCGCCAATAAGTTGACAGGCGTTAGCCTTTTTACTTTGTGCCGAACCTCTTGATTCAATTGATTGATACTCATAGATATTGCATGCAAACCCTCGTACGCCGGAATCAGTTGGATGGCTTGGATGAAATTCTAGGGTTAACTGCACAATATTCCTCATTTGATTGCTGATTACGACAGACCCGATAACATAAATTTAATAACTCAATTTTGTTCTCAAACTAGATTATCGTTATTACTAATAATCGTTTTTTTATTTTGTTTTCGACCAGAGGTTTGTCCCATCTGATTTCGGGAGTGAGGAGGATAAGATAAGGCCTCTCCCTCCATTCCAAGAGGTCTTGGAGAAGAAGAGGAAGATCAGGAGGGCCACCGAGGCTGCAGGCATTCCTTTCACCTTCATCACAGCAAACTGCTTCGCCGCATACTTCGTCAATGTCCTCCTTCATCCCCATGACCCACGCGATGAAATTATTGTGTACGGCACTGGTGAAGCCAACGGTACTCTCTCTCTCTCTCTCTCTCTCTCTCTCTCTCTCTAGGCTTGGACTTGTCTTCACATCCCACGTGATCGGCTGACTATGATTGACTCGAGTCCATGACTTGTGTCCAAGCAAATTATTCCATTTTGTCGCACGGCCATATCCTTAGGGGTGCTTTAAGGAATCTCCGAGGTCATTCAATTACTGATCATTCAAATATTCGTTTGATGTTCCGTAATCAAATAGCTAGGCGGTCCGGTTTCGAAGAATGAAGGGCTTTACCCCGATTGTTCGGAAATATCAAAATGATTAAATCTTTTTTTGTGTGGCAAGGGAAAGTCCCTAATGTTGTCCCCGAAAATTGCTCTGTGCAATTGGATCTGCGAACTGTATTTGCATCTATTCATGTTGAATTTATCCAATGATGCTTGCTTGTTTCGACTTTCTATTCGCATTCTTCATGTGACGGCCTGAAAATCTTGTTATGTGTTAGCCGTGCTTAATTGTGAGGGAGACATAGGCAAGTACACAATCATGGTGGCAAATGATCCGAGAGCATGCAATCGGGTCGTCACCTGTCGCCCGGAGGCGAACATAATTTCTCAGTATGAACTGATTTCACTATGGGAGAAGAAAAAAGGTCGGAGCTTCAAGAAAGTCTATGTGCCCGAGGAAGATCTGGTTAAGCTCTCTCAAAGTAAGTTCAAATCATCAATGTCCCTGTTGTGTTCTCTCCACGCCCAATTACAATAGCATCGCCATGTTTGTCGAAATTAATCTTGCAATACCAGCCCTGTCATTTTCTTCAAAACATCCTCGCGACCCCAACATCAGTTGAGACATGATTTTCTCTGCTCTTGCCTCATCATGAATTGATTCAAGAGATGTTGCTGACAACTTGTGGTTTTGTATGTCCTTTGTTAAGCTTTGCCACCTCCAGAAGACATTCCCGTCTCCATATTGCACTCAATATTTGTCAAGGGAGATTTGATGAACTACGAGATAACTGAAGATGATCTTGAGGCTTCAAGATTATACCCAAAAATGCAGTACACCACCATTGATCAGCTCCTCGATATCTTCCTGACAGATCCTCCAGAGCCAGCTAGGGCTGCTTTCGCATGAGATGCTTCAATGACGTCGAAGGCTAGCAGTCAGCACTAGCACAATGTGCTGAATTACACCTGAAGCATTGCAATGTTGAATTTAAAATCCTATGAACTGTTTCTTTTCTTTCCTATTTTTTTGCCAATTGAGACTTGGTCACCATCATTCTAAGCCCTACTATTTTTGTCCGTCCTCTGTAGAAACAACAGTTGTCACATGTAGCACGAGGGTATTGATACAACGGACTAAAGGTTGTGAGTCTGTAGCGAGCCACTGAAACACCCTAAAGGAATCACTACTCACTTTTCTCATAACATCTCACTCGGAAGATATTTCCCTCGATGATGCCATAATTGAGTCAGAATGCATGACTCTCCTCCTTATTTCTTCACTCTGTATAATGGAGTACACAATATTAAAAGATGGCAATTGCGGCCTCGTAAGAACGTCACATTTGGTGTCTTCATACTCAAGCCTCAAGCTTGCCAAGAGATAAAAAAAATTGTTATCTTGTTCTTCCCTTTGCACATAATCACAAATGTTCAGGGTTGCAAGTCTGTACTGACGGAGTTCATCCCATTGTTTCTTCATACTCCGCAAATGTTCTGTAAATGATTGATTTGCACCTTGCTTGTAGTTAGGAAGACCTCGTTGAAGTTCAAAAATTCGAGATGCATTGTTGGCTTGACCATACATCTCAGACAACAAACCCCACAATGTTTTGGCAGAATCTGAGTAAGCAAAAATCTCATAGATTTTAGGCTCCATTAAGTTGAAGATCCAAGTCATAACATTGTGATCGATTGCTTGCCATTCTCTCTCTCTCTCTCTCTCTCTCTCTCTCTCTCTCTCTCTCTCTCTCTCTCTCTCTCTCTCTCTCTCTCATCTATGACACAATTTGGATTTTTCTTTGCAATAGATAAATAAAATGAGTGGTAGAATCCCAATTACATTATAACCTCAGTTATAATTGGACGTGCCTCCTTGACAAATATTGTCAAAGTACTTATTCTGTGGTCAAAATAGTCGGATGTTGACGGTAAGAGCTAAATCAATTAGTAGCATCTTGTTTTTGAATAACTTTTTGATAATTCAATGGTACCAGCGTAGAGACCCATCACCTAAAGGCTCATGACACAACCGTCCCTCCTTGCATCATTCATTTTTCAAAATCATAAATTTGCAACATCACTTCTATAACAAGGCGCTACAATAACATGAGTTTACCATGCCACTTGCTTTATCAAAAGCATCATCGCTTACTTTTCAATGCTCGACCGCTGGCTATGGCAAACTGGCCGGGGTCGGCTATCACTTGATGATCAAGTTGAGAACTATGATGGCTTTGTCCACTAATTCCTCCAATTCAACTTAGTGTTGCAGCTCTACCACCTTTGCTATATCTCAGCTCAAATCACACAAAAATCGTGACATTGTGGCCTCACAATCTTCCACCATATTAGCACAGATCATAGCAATTTCCATCTCTTTATGATATTCTTCCACATTCCTATTGCCTTGTGTGAGATTTTGCAACTTATGGAACAAATCTTTGTGGTAATGACTAGGTATAAAGCGCCTCCTCATCGCCGCTTTCATCTCATCTCACGTTTGTATTGGTTATTCACAATTGCATCTCCTACTAATCACAAGTTGATTCCACCAAATTATAGCAAAAATGCAATTTTTACCTTTCTAAGCTCTGAATATCACTGATAATTAATTTACCAAAAAAAAAATATCGCTGATAATTAAATACCATCTCCTTCCGTTTCCTTTATTTAAGATACGCATCAAGATCATTCTTTCCTTAGAAAATTTGAATTTTCATCTTGATATTTTCAAGCTCATCATCTTCTCGATGTCTAAATCCTCAACTTCCATTTCTCCTCTCAAATTTGTCATCTCGATCACCTTCTATATCGGACATATACGCATCATCAAATTGCTACTGCCATTTAGGTTGTGCCCTAAGCTTCTCTTGTTGATTTTTTCATCTGCCTCGAGGTGCTCATGGTCATCATCAAATTTTGTCTCACATCTTGCAACTCAGTTGCTAAGTGCTTTAATTTGTAAACTCAATTGATGGATGCTTTGCTAGAATCGCATCATCCCTTGGATGAGTGACATTCTCTCTTTGATTTACACTTTCCTGACCTAAGCCTAACATATTATTTTAAACTTGCAAGTAAACGTTAGAGATAAAAGAAATCTCATTAGACACTTCGTCACGTGTTTCGCTCAAGGTGTTTATTACTTCTCTTGTGTTTAACTCAATGTCAGCTTTTTCTTCCCTCAATTAAACTCACACACTCTTGCATTTTGCCTCTTGTGTTCTTCTTGTAAGCTCTTTATCGGACTTGAATCTAGTCTCACAAGCTCCCCCACAACAATCGATTAACTACCAAACAAGATTAAATTAAGCAAATTTTCACTAGATTCAAATTCAGACTCAAATTTTTGTTACTACTTTGTGTATACTCTGCCCCACTATCTATAGTAAAAACAAGTTGTCCTCTTGAATTTTTGTTGGCTTTGTTTTTTGCCTTTTTTTGGCTGAATTTTTTTTTCCTTTTTTTTACAAACTCAATTACATAAAAAACAAAGAACTAGGACCGAAAACCCTAAATAATGAACCATAACTTGATTAATAATGACACGCTCAAATCTTTAAACCCTAGTTTGATGAACGAAAAGCAATAAAAATATGATAACTAGACATTGTAGAACGTGCTCTAATACTAGATAATATATATTTGAAGCGGAAGTGATTGTTGTACAAAGATTCATGAGGTGTGAATGGCTAATTTCAACCCCAAATTGAACTTGTGATTAATAATGTCAGTATGAACGCGACTTGTTGATGAATTTGTGTCAACCAATCCACGCTATAATGTCACGAACAAGAGAACTCATGATCCTGTTCGATAAGTTGAATTCGATAGCCACAATGAAATTTTGATAATATCTAGTCCTTAACATTTATGTGTCCTCTTAGAAACCTGTAAGCAGCATTATATAGGGTGCTAACCTTAATCCTAATCCTAATAAGATAAGAATTATAAAGATAATAAAAATTTGTAATTCCAATCCTAGTGGGATTAAAATTACAAAAATAATCATAATTAGTAGAAATTAATCCAAAAATGGAAAGAAAGCCTAAAAATTCATCTAAACGATTTCAAATCGCTAAAAAATATCATCATTCATTACTAAAGTAGTAAGTATTAATCAACGGCCCGTTTCCAAGCGTCCAACTAAATTTGAGCCAATTCGAAGTTGGTCAACTTGAAACTCCTTTGGAATTCTCAAGATCAAAAGCAATCATATTACGCTAAAAAGTTTCAGAATCTTTAAGTCTCAAATTTAAATTGTCTCCATTCCAAATATATTGAATCACGACGCCAACAGTTTGTTTAAAGTATTTCGCTCTCACTCAAGTGATTGAGCCTAGTGGATAGAATAATAGATCCCTAACACTTCCTCCTCGATAAGGTTCTGTGTTCTCATCACATAAAGGCCAATCACCTAAAGACTCATGACACAACCGTCCCTCCTTGCATCATTCATTTTCAAAATCGTAACTCCTTGCATTACTTCTATAGTGGGGCGCTACGGTAACGTGAGTTCACTATGCCAATTGCTTTTTCCGAAAGATCATCACTTACTTTTCAATGCTAGACCACCGCGGGCCGCAAACTGGCCGGGCCAGCTCCCAGCCTGACCCATGACCCGCTGCAGTCTCGCCCTATTTTTTTCGAATCATTTTTCTGCCCAAAGGGCCCGCCTCAGCATCTGACTCTGGGGCCGCGGTTGACCTTCCGGCAAAAGGCCGAAAGGGGGTCGCTGCGTGCTACCTCTTGTTGACGTCTCGCCTCCGCTCTCACGAGCTCAGGGGGCGCCGTGGACCTTCCGAGGTCCATTTTAGTGATGGGGAAACCCTGTCGATGTCGATGGCCATGGGGACACGTGGAACATGTGGGGAAACCCTGTCGATGTCGATGGCCATGGGAACACGTGGAACATGTTCATACACCATCTCCCAAGAGCAATAGGCGGCGCGTGCATGTTTCCGTGTCGTCAATTCGATCGTCGATCCCGGGGGGAGGGGAATCGCCGCCGCCTATGCTTTTGATTTCCGTGCTTCGCTTGATGCGGACTCGTCGTCGGTTTGGTGTGCCGGACAATGATCGGACGCACGAGCGACAACTCATAGGGGAACTCATCTTAGGCGGGTGGCCCGCGGAAAAATTTAAGGTGCGCCGGGCGCGTTGGTCCCCCTACTCAAGGAGGGTCTCCCGCCCGTTGGGGTAGGACCAGTACACCCGACGCACGTAATATCTTCTTGCAGTGCTGACAATTAAATGCACCCAGAAAACACAAGATCTGTTCACATGTCGATGACATAGGGGAATCGAATTTTATACGATATGTATAATTTTAAATGGAAGACTTTTTAATGAAAACTTATTATATTCATGTCGATTCGATTATAAATCTTTCGGTCGAGTCTTATTATTCCGAAATCGTTTACATAGATACTGACCACCTTGCGTGGCACGATTGATATTAACGTGGGAAAAATTTATAGAATTTCAATGATTTTTTAATGATTTTTTTCCTTTTATTTTCTTTCCATCATCGGCAACAAGCAAGCCCTCGCTAGATTTGGCAATGGCTAAAAGTGCCAACTAGACTCCACATCAGGAAAAGAAAAGAAAAAAGCATTCAAAATTGTAAATTGACTGTACGAGATGATTTCCTTGGAGGTGGATGTACATTTGTGGTGGATATCGGTGGCTTTTACTGCAGTCGATAGGGAGAGAAAGCCCCACCCTATCCTTCGCATACAAATGGAAAAAGATCGCCTAAGGCACATTAGGCGATTTCTATCGTCCAAAAGCCCCCTTAATAAAGGAGGGGGCCCACTTCCCCTTATCAAAGGCCTGGATCACTGGACATGTTTTTACTCCATTTCAGGTGATTCAGATCCCATATAAATAGAGTGCCCAAGGGATGCTCGAACCGGCAGGCCAAAGAGAAAGGAGAAGATTACGGCAGGGAGGCAATGGCAGGAGAGGCGGAGAGAACCAGGATCCTCATCTTTGGTGGCACTGGTTACATTGGCAAGCACCTGGTCAGAGCAAGCCTCTCTTTGGGCCACCCGACTCACGTCTACGTCCGCCCCGCCACGGCCCAAACTCGACCTTCGAACCTCGACCTCCGTCGCGAGTTCCGCTCCGTCGGCGTCCATATCATCGAGGTGTGCATATCTCTCCGTCCCTCTCCTGCGATAGGAGCACAACCGGACGCATTCATGCGCTGCGCTGCGTGCACCTTTTTTCCCTTTTCTTTTCCTCTCCATTCCTTTTGTTTGATCGAGAGGTGTATGAGCATGTAGATTCGTGGCGCGGCCGTTTGTTGACAAAGGCTATACATTCCACCAACTATATCTCCGACTGTTGTGTTATATGTTATGCATGTCATCACTTGCAAATTTAACCGGACGTAAACGTGGTGATATCCATACTTACGATCCAACAATCAGAAAATTAGCTGGAGGAACATGGACAAAGCAAAACGGGCCATCGATGCATATCTTAACGTTGACATTGTCGTGTCAATGCGATAGGGAGAGCTAGAGGAGAGGGAGAAGATTGTGGCGGCACTGAAGCAGGTGGACATAGTCATCTCCGCTCTTGCGTACCCTCAAGTGCCCGACCAGCTCAAGATCATCGACGCCATCGTTGCCGCCGGCAACATCAAGGTAAGTTGTCTCTCGTCGGTCACCCAATCTCTTTTTCTCTTATCGATGGGCAGGTTTTTTTTTCCATTTACTTTCTGAAAGCCGAATCCACTCGGTTCAAGCGCATATTAAGTCACTTCTCCTCAAGAGCTTGGGCGCTAAAAGTATAGGCAAGATATCACCCACTACAAGAAGTGATGCCACCAGCTGTCACTCGGATTTGGCCAGGAAAAAAAAAAGCAATGACATCATACTCTTTTCACTTCAAATCGAAAAGAAAAAAAAAAGAGCACTCATTTATCTTGAAATACCATGTCCATAAAAATAAAATCGTATTTCTCATTTGGATTTCGATATATACTTACTTCTTTCGTTAAAGTATGTCCTCATAGAAATTTCAGTTTATAAATGGTAAAAGGGCAAATAATCAAAATTTTAGAAAATTTTCAGAGGAGCAACATGACCTGTTGACTATTCACATCCCATCTGATCTAAAAAGCATAAATTTTTGTTTCAATAAACATCCAAATAATGAAATTATGTTTGATAAAAATTAAGAAAAAATAGAGGATAGAATATGTGGACCAAACACTTGGAGTCTCAAAAATCGGACATCGCCAATAAGTTGACAGGGGTTAGCCTTTTTACTTTGTGCCGAACCTCTTGATTCAATTGATTGATACTCATAGATATTGCATGCAAACCCTCGTACGCCGGAATCAGTCGGATGGCTTGGATGAAATCCTAGGGTTAACTGCACAATATTCCTCATTTGATTGCTGATTACGACAGACTTGATAACATAAATTTAATAACTCAATTTTGTTCTCAAACTAGATTATCGTTATTACTAATAATCGTTTTTTTATTTTGTTTTCGACCAGAGGTTTGTCCCATCTGATTTCGGGAGTGAGGAGGATAAGATAAGGCCTCTCCCTCCATTCCAAGAGGTCTTGGACAAGAAGATGAAGATCAGGAGGGCCACCGAGGCTGCAGGCATTCCTTTCACCTTCATCACAGCAAACTGCTGCGCCGCATACTTCGTCAATGTCCTCCTTCATCCCCATGACTCACACGATGAAATTATTGTGTACGGCAATGGTGAAGCCAACGGTACTCTCTCTCTCTCTCTCTCTCTCTCTAGGCTTGGACTTGTCTGGACTTGTCTTCACATCCCGCATGATCGGCTGACTATGATTGACTCGAGTCCATGACTTGTGTCCAAGCAAATTATTCCATTTTGTCGCACGGCCATATCCTTAGGGGTGCTTTAAGGAATCTCCAAGGTCATGCAATTACTGATCATTCAAATGTTCGTTTGATGTTCCGTAATCCAATAGCTTAGGCGGTCCGGTTTCGAAGAATGAAGGGCTTTACCCCGATTGTTCGGAAATATCAAAATGATTAAATCTTTTTTCGTGTGGCAAGGGAAGGTCCCTAATGTCGTCCCCAAAAATTGCTCTGTGCAATTGGATCTGCGAACTGTATTTTCATCTATTCATGTTGAATTTATCCGATGACGATTGCTTGTTTCGACTTTCTATTTGCATTCTTCATGTGACGGCCTAAAAATCTTGTTATGTGTTAGCCGTGCTTAATTACGAGGGAGACATAGGCAAGTACACAATCATGGTGGCAAATGATCCGAAAGCATGCAATCGGGTCGTCACCTGTCGCCCGGAGGCAAACATAATTTCTCAGCATGAACTGATTTCACTATGGGAGAAGAAAAAAGGTCGGAGCTTCAAGAAAGTCTATGTGCCCGAGGAAGATCTGGTTAAGCTCTCTCAAAGTAAGTTCAAATCATCAATGTCCATGTTGTGTTCTCTCCACGCCCAATTATGATAGCATCGCCACGTTTGTCGAAATTAATCTTGCAATACCGGCCCTGTCATTTTCTTCAAAACATCCTCCCGACCCCAACATCAGTTGAGACATGATTTTCTCTGCTCTTGCCTCATCATGAATTGATTCAAGAGATGTTGCTGACAACTTGTGGTTTTGTATGTCCTTTGTTAAGCTTTGCCACCTCCAGAAGACATTCCCGTCTCCATATTGCACTCAATATTCGTCAAGGGAGATTTGATGAACTACGAGATAACTGAAAATGATCTTGAGGCTTCAAGATTATACCCAGAAATGCAGTACACCACCATTGATCAGCTCCTCGATATCTTCCTGACGGATCCTCCAGAGCCAGCTAGGGCTGCTTTCGCATGAGATGCTTCAATGACGTCGAAGGCTAGCAGTCAGCAGTAGCACAATGTGCCGAATTACACCTGCAGCATTGCGATGTCGAATTTAAAATCCTATGAACTATTTCTTTTCTTTCCTATTTTTTGCCAATTGAGACTTGGTCACCATCATTCCAAGCCCTACTACTTATGTCCGTCCTCTGTAGAAACAACAGTTGTCACATGCAGCACGAGGGTATTGATACAATGGACTAAAGGTTGTGAGTCTGTAGCGAGCCATTGAAACACCCTAAAGGAATCACTACTCACTTTTCTCATAACATCTATCCCGGAAGATATCTCCCTCGATGATGCCATAATTGAGTTAGAATGCATGACTCTCCTCCTTATTTCTTCACTCAGTATAATGGAGTACACAATATTAAAGGATGGCAATTGCGGCCTCGTAAGAACGTCACATTTGGTGTCTTCAAACTCAAGCCTCAGGCTTGCCAAGAGATAAAAAATTGTTATCTTGTTCTTCCCTTTGCACATAATCACAAATGTTCAGGGTTGCAAGTCTGTACTGACGGAGTTCATCCCATTGTTTCTTCATACTCCGCAAATGTTCTGTAAATGATTGATTTGCACCTTGCTTGTAGTTAGGAAGACCTCGTTGAAGTTCAAAAATTCGAGATGCATTGTTGGCTTGACCATACATCTCAGACAACAAACCCCACAATGTTTTGGCAGAATCTGAGTAAGCAAAAATCTCATAGATTTTAGGCTCCATTAAGTTGAAGATCCAAGTCATAACATTGTGATCGATTGCTTGCCATTCTTCAAACTTTGGATGAGTTTCATCAGCGGCTTTATTTTGCCCAATAATATGTCCAAGCTTTGATCGGCTTCCAAGCATGATGGTCACTAGTCGCGACATGGAAGAAAATTTCTTCCATTCAACAAATTAGATGTAAGACGCTGGGTGTTTCCCTTATGCACTACCGCCTTCGCTGATTCTGATCCAGAGCCCGCACCTTTGTCGGACAATTTTCCAGATTCTGATTCTGAATCGGTCATGGTGCCGGCTTAATGGACAACACCCAAAGGAGACGGAGGCGAGACGAGTTCTTCAAGTGATCAGGGTCATAACCTGCTCTGATACCATGTAGAAAATCAAACAATCACACAAAGACACAAATGATTAACGAGGTTCGGCAATGTGCTTCGTCCTTGAACAAAAGCTCTTTCTCTTTTTTATTGTATTTTCTCATCTGTCATTGTTCAACCTGATGTACAAAAAAGATTGTTACGACAAAGGAAGGAAGAGCAATCCAAAATGGAAGATAACCGGAAAAGGGAAGACACCCCAGAATTATAGAAATACAATATTAACAAATCTCCTCTCCTACAACAGGAGAGAAAATCACGCCAACACGCACATTGGCCTTACAAGTCACAGGTCCCGACCCCTGTACTTTCTTGTTTTTTCATAAAGAATAATTGTCCGGTTCAATTGAGCAGCATAAAAAATAATAGTTAAATGACCAGAAGATCCCTTAATACCCAAAAAAACAAAAATAAAAGATTTAATTTGCACTTGCTAGATCGATCGAACGTGTTATCCTATCGGAATCATCTTTTCAGTATATGCGTGCGAGGTACAAGTGCAAAGAATTATCTCTCAAAAAACAAATAAAGTTAAAAGGAGCTAATGATATATTACTGATAATTCATTACATGAGTATTTCAATGAAGTTGTGTGCACGCTAAAGCAACTTGGTGGTCGTGTGTATAATCCCATGGATGCATAAGATCATATGCCCATTCTCTCAAATATTGTTTGTCCTGTCAAGACGATATTACTTGTGTTTTTCTATCAATGACACGGTAACGGCCTGATTAATACCACGATGTTCAATTGCCCGTGCATGGGACTTGTATCGTGGATTCGGTGAATCATGACATGCCGATTTCTCGCTCAATAACACGTACATACATGTACAGGAATGTTTTATTGCTTTAACAAAGATATTTCACTATATAAAAGGAAAAAAACAGTATATCCTAACTCGTGCGGAAGAGTGAATTTCCTTGGTTAGCTACTACCTCTCTATATTTCTTGAATAAAACTCGCGCGTACGTGCGTAGAAGACTAAAGCTAGGACAGTCCCAAGGGAGCAGAGACAGCCCCAGATGACGAACGTCGTGCTATAACACTCCATCCCCATGCACTTCCCGTCGCCGCCTTGCCGGCTGCGATAGAGCAGCGCCGCGCCGTACCCAAAGACGAAGGACCCCATCGGGATGTTGGTGACCAGGATGTTGTGGTTCACGCTGAAGTTCTTGGTCCCGAAGAGCTCGGTGGTGGTCGCCACGGAGATGGACGTGATGGCCCCGGTGCAGACGCTGATGATGGCAGTGCTCACGTAGAGCGCCGCCATGGCGGGGCTGAGGAGCAGGAAGTAGGCACCGACCATCGGTGCCATCAATGCCGCCATTGATGCCGGTCTGGACACCGCGCACTTCCTCCTGAAAAAGAGCAGGCAGAAATAGAAGGGGTTCACTTTATGACTTAGCTTTTCGACCATGATTTAAAGTCTTGGAATGTTTCAAGAACGCTGTCCCAAAATTGGAACAAGAGAGCCAACTTTTTTCACCTGAAAGTGGACGCACAAAATGCAAGGAAGCGATATGCGTAGGACGAATTTCTTCGAGTAATGTAATATTATGTCAACCGATGCAAGCACATACGTAAAAAACAGCTTCTTACAATCGACAATGCACTAAACATCATCTTATCTTCAAAATGCATAGAAATCTCTTATTTGGAACGTGCCTAACATCGTGTAGAGAATATTGAGACGGTGCTCCACTGACTACCAGGCGTCAGCCCCTCCTGCCTTTGGAGCGCCCTCACATGTCAGAGTTTTGACTATCTAGGAACGAAGGACAATTAATGCCGAATGCCATGAAGTCTCGACTTAAAGTCCCACCAGATCAAGCAAAGACATTTACGTGCAAATGCCGTGGTGGTTCGTTTCAAACTATGGACTATTTTTTTTTTTTTTTGGTCGAAAGCTATGGACTAATTGAAACACTAACAATGGGGAGATTGCGGTCTTAGTTACCTTTCAAAGAGGTAGTCGAAGAGAGACGGGATCAGCCGCCCAAAGAACCCGAAGGATGACGAGAGAGAGACCAGCGACGACGTCTTTGAGCTCCCCCGGGACTCGGCAATCTGCCCCAGGTTGTTGAGGAACACTAGCCCGAGCGTCGCCCCGAACAGGTACACGAAAAAGTAGAGCCAGAACCCGACTCGCTTCACCATGGCGCTGGCTCCAACCTCCTCTCTAACACCATTAATTGCCACTTCCTCGCTTGGGGGAACCACAGCAACCACCTCTTCGGGGTCGCCAATCTGGGAAAGGGCCTCTGACTTGAGCCCACTTTCGTCTCGGCCGTGTTCGCCGTTCTCTTGCTCGGTCACCACGTGGTGTACCCTCTTCTCGGTGTGGGCTAGGACATGCCTGAGGCATTCCGCGAGCGGTACAATGATGTGGATCAGGAGGAAGGTGCCCATCCCCATCGCATTGTACACCGCCGGTAACGCTCCGACACCGACCCCATACTACTCACCACCGCGTAAATTCCGGTGGCGATCGTTATGATGAAAAGGATAACGAACCCGCCATGCGCATTCTTGCTCGCCCCTGGACTAACCGCATCGACGACCCTAACAAAAGGCGCGGTCGCTAGTGACATGGCCATCGGGAGGACTGAATTGAGAAGCAGATATGCTTTAGCTCTAACCCCAGTCCCACCGTGCCTGTCGAGCGCGGCGTCAACGATATCCGTGTAGACACTGGCGCTCAGCCCTTGATAGCTGGTGGTGAGCCCGACGGCGACCTGGCGTTGGAGCGGGAAGTTGTGGATCGCGACGACGTAGCACACCGTGTTGATCCAGCAGATGCTGTTACCGGCGAGGACAGCGAGGAAAAACACACCAGGATACGAGATCGAGGCGACCTTGCGGGCCACAAAGAGGTACTGGACGCCGTTCCCGACGAGCCCAACCAAAGCGCCGACCAGGAGGACGAGCCAGAGCGGGAGGTGCACCGCGGCGAGACCCGAGAACCACCCCAAGAGCTTTCCGGCGTCAGAGGCAAAGGCGAGGTTGTTGAGCTGGACCTGGGAGATGGAGAGGACTTGCTTGAGCTGCGAAGAGTAGGTCGGGAAGTTGGTGTTCGTCCCGGCGATGGTTTGGAGCCAGATCAAGGCCACAAGGCTCAGCCACCGGGCCAGTGATGGAGGCATTGTTCTTGGTTAATATTTGCTCAAATTGTGTGTGCAGGGACCCTCTTTTATAAGGTAGCCAATACAACAAAGAACAGACTGAAAAAACAAGAAACAAGAACAGATCTACGATGACGAGAATTACGTACAAGTATTGTGAGTAGGATACGGAGGTGGAAGGGACAGGAAGAGACTCTGTAGGGAGCGATTGGCCGATTTCCTGAATGAGGAGGAGACGGAGGTGTGCGTCCGGGTACGCGGATTCCCTGACTTAGATTTTCAGAATCGGACGGCTGAAATTTTATTAAAAAAAATTAGTTCAATGAGGAAGCAGGGTGTGCGTCTCTGTTGGGCTCGTGGAATCTCCGAGGTCATCCGTTACTGACCCTCCATTTAAATATTCGTTTGATGTTCCGTAATCAGATAGCCAACAGGTCTGATTTGAATGAAGGGCTTTACTTCTATCTTTCTTGAAATACCAAAATGATTGAATCTTTTCTCGAGTGCCAAGGGAGGTCCCTAATGTCGGCCCTGAACATTGCTTGCGATTGGATCTGCGCACTGTACTTTTTCATCTATTCATGTTGAATTTTTCTGATGATGATTACTTGTTTTGACTTTCTGTTGCATTCTTCATGTGACGGCCTGAAAATCCTGTTATGTGTTAGCGGTGTTTAATTACGAGGGAGACATAGGGAAGTGCGCAATCATGGTGGAAAATGATTCGAGAACATGCAATTCAGTCGTCACCTGTCGCCCCGAGGCGAACATAATTTCTCAGCATGAATTGATTTCCTTATTGGAGAAGAAAATGGGTCGGAGCTTCAAGAAAGTCTATGTGCTCAAGGAAGATCTGGTTAAGCTCTCTCAGAGTAAGTTCAAATCATCAATGTCCCTGTCATGTTCTCTCCACGCCCAATAACGATAGCATCGCTGCGTTTGTCGAAATTAATCATGCAATACCGGCCCTTTAAAACATACCCGTCTCCATTCTGCACTCGATATTCGTCAAGGAGATCTGATGAGCTACGAGATAAGTGAAGATGACCTTGAGGCTTCAAGTTTATAACCAGAGATGCAGTATACAACCATTGATCAGCTCGTCGATATCTTCCTGACGGATCCTCCAGAGCCAGCTGGGGCTGCTTTCGAATGAGATGCTTCAATGAGGTCGAAGGCTAGCAGTCAGCAGTAGCACAATGTGCTGAATTACACCCGAAGCATTGCAACGTCGAATTTAAAATCTTATGAACTGTTTCTTTTCTTTCCTATTTTTTGCCAATTGAGACTCGGTCACCATCATTCCAAGCCCTACTATTTCTGTCCACCTCTGTAGAAATGACAGTTTTCGCATGCAGCACGAGGGTATTGATACAACGGACTAAAGGTTGTGAGCTGTAGCTAGCCACTGAAACACCCTAAAGGAATCACTACTCACTTTTCTCATAACACCTCCCCCGAGAGACATCCTAGGGCATTTGGAGAACATTTCACCGTATACAATTGGGAAAACTCGTGTTTTATAGGAACAGGAACGAGACTTGGCGTGGAGTTTGCTCCTTCAGTGAACTGATAGTGTATGGTAAGAGTACAGATTCCGAGCAATTTTCTGGATGTGAGAAGCAAGAGATTTCCATGTTAGCGCAAGTTTAAGAAGTGTTCTACTCGTTCTGCATGTGAAAAGACATTGACAAACTGGTTATGCTCTAATATACTGTGAGTGAAGACTGCGTTTTAGTTGAATTGAAGTGAAGCATCTCACAAGAAGAAAGGTATACGAAAAACCGAGAGTAACTAAAGGAAGGACATGGGGAAGATTAATGGTGAAAACTGCTAGCGGGCGTCGATCTGTTAGAAGCTGCAAATGGGATGCCAACTAGGAATGAAGTACCCCATCCCAAAGTCTCGCTTACTAGAGGAAGGTCGACGGGCACTAAGCTAACGTACGATGTGTGAAATGGGATTATTGGAAGTTGGGGAAGCATCGGCAGAACTCCCCCGGGGAAAGTCCCCAGCAAGCTAAGTAGTGAAGGAACTTATGGGTTTTGGAAGCGATTACTAGGGAGTGAATAGTGAAAAATGCTCATGGCCGTTGGAACATAGAGCCTCTGAGGATGGACATGAGAATAAGCACGACGGCTCAAAGACCCGGAATGGAACTTGACGAGAAGGATGAATGGCTAGTCATTGTAGTTGAAAAGAAGAACCTTGGAGCGACATAGCCCCCGTTTTCTTTGCTAGATCACTCTGTCATCGTGAGTTCTCCAAAACCCCCTCTGTCAGACTGAAAACCACTTCACTTTGCTTAATGTACAGGGCAATTTCTGCCTACACTAGTCATTCGGGTATCCGAAGAAGCAACATACCTCTTGGGAGTGCAAACAAACTCGGCTTGGTCAAGAGTAAGAACCCTAGAGTGTTCTGAAGATGAGTAAAGAATCGAGTTGTCAGCCAGCACGGAGATTTATCGGCCAGAGAGCGCAGTATTTGCGACTGGGGTGATGCCGGGTATATTAAGATTGGTCTATAAAACGGATATACCAAGTACTGTCGCAGACTGCAAGCAGACAGTTCAACAAGTGAGCCAATCCAACACCCCTGGCGAAAGTTTGCCACATCAAAGTATATCCATCTTATAAACTAATCTTCATGCACCTAGCATTGTTCTTGCTACTTGTAAAAAGGTTTAAAGGTCGGTCGACCATATCTTGCGCAAGCTCTAGATTTACTCCATTCATTTGGCCGTTGGCCTACTAACTGCTAACTAAATTCTCCTGCGAATTGCCATCACAAAAGTCATGGAGGCATTAGAGAGTGGAGAGAGGACAATGCCACTTCCATCTGCAGATGCAACGACAATGATGAAGGCTAAAAAGAAAACAGACTATGCTTACAAATATGAATTGGCTTGCTCATTAAATTGCCGAACATCAATGCAACAAAAGAACTGACCTGTATGACTAGGCAACAAATTTCCTAAAGAATTCCGTACCAGATGCCCAAGACATACCAAAGCCGCCGATCAACAGGCAGAAGAAATGATATGAAGACATCGAAATATGCTTAGCTTCAGCATGTATTGATTCCATTCTTGCAATCTTTGGTTAAATTATAGAAAGTTTCGACCCTTGTTTTTGCCCGGTATAGTACCTCAGTGTCCACTTCTACCCTCATATAACCATCGAATTCGACCGGTTTCCCATTGTTGAGAAGCCTGGTCTCATTGTACCACTCGCTCTTATTTCCCCACAGCTCGCTATAATCGTCGAGCAGATGCACCTTGTATTGAGACCTCAATTTGTCGAAGTAGTTGTAAAAGGGCTCGTTCGTCGCCACGTAAAGATTTCTCCACGGCTGAATCACCTCCCGAAGCTTGCCAAGAATTGCATCAGGGGATGTATCGGAATCCAAGTGAGGCCAGAGCGCCTTATTCTGTGCCTTCTCTCCGCGAACCACATGGACCACATCAAAATCCCAGTCCATTCTTCCACTGATCTCCGTGACAATGTTCATCAATCTCTTTGACTTCCAGATTGCTTGCCACGGCCTGTGGATGTAATTCGCGTTCTGCCCTTCGCAGACCCTGTACCAGTAATTCTCCGTCTCCACCGGAGCATTGAACTGCCTCCATATAATCGTGCTCTTATCTTTCTTGAGTTGCATCGGAGTGACCTTATAAGTCCCGACCTTCTTAACCGGTACCTTTTTCTTGTGAGTCTCATCCCATTTCCTCCAATTGCTCCGAAACTCACCCTCCTCCACGATCGAAGCCGTCTCCTTGAGATGCTCAAAGTCGAAATAGAACCGGAAATCCTTCCCTTCCTCGTCTTTTTTACTCGGGTTGTACGTCGCGGCCAGGCAAATCTTCAGATCCATCACGAAAGTACGATTCAGGTACATCGCTTCGCCCAGCCCGCAGAGGAAGCTCCACAAGTAATGATTCATCCCTTTACAGTAATCCGCTCCGCGCGAGTAGTACAAGTACCTCCCTTTCCTGAAGCTCATATTGGATCCCAGAGTCGGTATAGTGTCATTGATCTCGTCATCCCTAACCGGAGCTGGAACTTTCGGTTTCTTGCCGCTCCTACTGTTGTTGAGTCTGCTGCTTTTCGCCGGCCGCGCGTTGACGCCGGAATGCCAAGCGCCTGGATGCACCACTATGTAAGTGCAGTTCTCTCCAATGCCAATCTTAAACCTCCTGAAATCCCTGTACTTCCTCCAAGATTTCTCCCTCCTGTTCCTGAACCTCCACGCCACGTCGCACTCGTCGGTTTTCGAACCGTTAACCGGAGTCTGATACCCCAGGAAGACAATGGACCTAAAGGCTCTCGCATTGAACCTCTTGACGGCGACCAGAACACGGGGATCCGAACAATTGACGGGCAACAGGGCCGCCTCATTGCATAAGGGCTCGGCCTTGGAGGTCGAGTTCGCGACCACCTCTTCGGCCCCCTCAATCAACGGCGGCGGCGGCGGGGTGGCGACCGAGATCGGCGCGGGAGTGGGGGCGACCGCGGGGGAGAGGAGGGACAAATCCTCGCCGGTCCTGAGGACAGAATCGTCGTTCTTGAAGGTGGCATTCTCGGTTTGCGTGAACAGCCTGGTGAGGGCAGGGGCGGATTCGAGCCACGGATCCGGAGGCTGGTAGGTGATGGCGATGACGGTGACGATGAGGACCGAGAAGACGAAGACGGAGAAGCAGACATTGCTGATGAGCTTGATGAGGTTCTGGGCGAGGGGCTCGGCTACCGGATCCGGATCTTTCATTGGGTCGGGGGGGTGTTGTTTTCTTGCCCCGGCGACGGCGCCCGAGTCCCAGAAGCGCAGAGATCGGTCGATCCAAGGGCTCGAAGCGAGAAACGGGACGACTGGAGATGACCCAGAGAGCCAAAAAGACGGAAACGGAAGCGAAGAGAGAGGGAGAGGTTCGAGATGGGTGTTTTCCACTCTCAGTGGAGCTTGCACAGCAGAAATGGAGACGGAAGGGGACTGACCGGGTTGGGCGGAGGAGGAGGTTCCTGCAAATCTCGGGCCTTCAGGGCTTCAGCTGAGTGAGCTCCCCTCGTGTCGGTGATGGAGGCTGGTGGGTGGGTGGTGGGTGTCCGAAAGCTGTCCTTCATTTCTTTGGGTTTTCTTTCTGGTCTTGTCTCTGTCGCTTGTCGCTGAACTTGCTTGCTACGGACGTTCTCCCCGCACATGAAACCATTTTGGTCTTTTGAGATAATGACGAATCGTCATGACATCGTATCATCTACTGCCATGATTGATGTTTTCTACTGGTGGATCCATAAATAATTCTCCCTGATCAAGGAAAACATTTCTTATAAAAAAAAATAAAGAAAAAGCGAGACTGAAGGCTCTTTATAGAAATAATGATAGATCAAGAGATTTTGATTCACGCGCAATGTAGGTCGTCCATTTTTAATTTATTCGTTATGATTCTTCACCGATGCATAGAGAATACTCTTTGTATACAAACAATTCATGATGAATTTTAATAACTTGTTGGTTATGTACGTTTAAAGACTTGAGATTCTCAATTTGTACAGATAAATCACAAAAGTCGTCGATTTTGTGCACTTTGGCCATGCCATCAGGTCAGTCGATTTCGAATGGACGAGCATGCGCATGCTGCAATTTTTGTATTGTTTTCCCAATCCTGTGTAGTTTCAAACGCAAATCGGAAGCCGTTTTAATGCCCTTATTAGGATTTCCTTGTTAAAAAATGAAATAAAAAGAACAGGCCAAGGGCAAATATAGGGAGGTGGCGTGGTTGCCCCCTTTGTTGCCAACTCACCAGGGTTGTGGCGAGGGCCGCCATAGTAATGAGCAAGAGCCCTCGTCCTCACGTACTTGTGGTGAGGGTTGTGGCCCTTGTTGACGGTCGAGCGAGGGCCATTGTGATTTCGGTTAGGGGTGAGCAAGTTGGACTAATCGAATCGGAAACCACTCGAATCGGCTGATTTGGTCCGATTCTCAGAGGTGTCGGCCCAATTCTTGGTTCCTAGGAGAAGTGGATCAAACTGGATTGATGAAATTTTTTTATAATTTTTTTAAGTTTTATTAAAAATAAAGTTATAAAAAAGTGAAAATAACCGAATTTACAATTTTGGAATTTAAGTTCTTACTCAACTTTACCAAAAAATAAAAAAGTAAAAAAAAAACTTAACTTTTTTTTTAGAATTTTCATAGTGGCATTGGACTGTTCGGGTACTAGCTCGGACCAACGAGTCTAGTTCAGTCCGAGCCCAAGGCTAGTTGGTTCGGTTCCCCATTTTGAGAGGGAACTATACCAATTGAGAAACCGATCATCCCTAATTTCACTAAGGTCTGCCGGCCAGCCATACGGAGCATTCGAAACAATTTTGCCAAAAGCCTTTAAGCCCCTAGAAGAAAAGGAGTCTGGCAAAATCAAAATGAAAGCTCATTTGGCAAAGGCAACGCATCTCCAAATGTTTTTTTTTTTTTTAACTCTCAAAGCAAGGGTGGAATAGCTTTGGCATTATGTTATTTTCACAATGTCGAAGTCCAGGGTCAATGAATCTTTTTATTCCAAATTTTCCCTCATTTATGATTTCGTATTCCCTTGCGCCCTCGACCCTATTGTCCTTTTTCCCTTTTCTTATTCTTATTCTTTGTATCTTTCCAAATTTTTTTTGGATATCGTGTTTTATCTTCAAATTGTTCTTTCAATCTTCTGAGGCGTCATCACGAAGCTACGCCCTTTTATATCCACCTGCTGAAATATATATTTCAGTCATGGATACATTTCAGTCTATTTGGAATTAACGGACTCAAGAAAGATCAGAAGCTCGTGAAGTTACAAAAGTTAGGATTTAATGCCTGAACTTAGAGTTTTAGAAATAAGTGCACGAAGTTAATAACTTTCAGGACTCGGTACGCGTAATTTTCCCACATAAAATCTGACGGTCTTAGCTGACATGACTCTCCAACTCGAGGATTTAAGTGGCGTCGTGTGCTGACTTTGGAGTTGCATATAAAAGAGAAACAGCCCCTAACGATGGTTAATCAGCTTGCGGTTGTCGAGGTGGTTGGGATGACAATGACCAGATATCCGACCATGCATCATTTCTTTTCCACTTTGATGCTAGCACAACACCAGCAAGAAAGAGCAATGCTGCTCAGCTCAACACACGTTCCCTCTACCTACGGTTCTGCTCGTTTGTCGTAAGAACGGACCGTGGAGATAACTTGAAAACATTCCTAAGTATGGACGTCGTCGTCATATAAGAGGCGACGACGTCATATTCTATAAGAGGCGAGCAATATCTTATATAAGAGGCGAGCGATCCGACTTTGTACTAAACATGCGCAGGACAATCCAAGTTCTTAGATGTATGGACGTCGTCGTCATATTCTCCGCGTGTCGATTGTACAAAGCTGTCCTCATTGAATTTTCACAACGATTTGCTGCAAAGTGTTCTACCTAGCATCTGATGACTACGTGGTTGCAGATTTTTGCTGAAACAAGGACTATAAAGTATGAGAAATTCCTATCATAGTCACCAGGGATTGTGCCATAAGAACACTAACCACCCACTAATTTCGCAATCAATTTCTTCGCAAATATGGTATCCGAATTCCATCTCTTCAGGTATTTAATCTTTAAACATAGGAGGATGGGTTGAGTTATGTACAGAAAGAGTCTCCGCAGAGATCGGGAAGAGAAAAAGGAGATACTGAAACTCAGCTCTTAGCGGAAGGCATGGTCATAGTCATGGTACCGGAAATTCTTGTAGACGAAATGAGCCAGCCATCTGGATGCCCCGAAGAACAGTATGGCCATCACCACAAGTGTAGTTCTCACTATAGCTGACAGTGCATTTTGTTTTGCCGCAGCGATAATTCCCAGAGATGCTACAGACAACACCTGTAAGGCGATTTCAAGTGCATTGAGACCTTTGTATGCGATGTTGCAGCTACGGCAGTTGACCACATGAGACCAGTACCTGCGAGAATTGCAACCAACTTTCTCTATCAGATCTGCTCATTGGCATAAAGATTGCATTGGAAGTCACTGCGAACTTGATAATTTTCTCTACTGCCCTAGGTAAGAACCCTAAGGAAGCTAATAAAAATCACTCAAAAAAAAGGGATGAATAGCTCTTTTTTCATGTTGGATGAATGGCATATTTTCTTATGATCGCTTCAAACGTCCTTTTGTTTTGTTGTCAGTGCAGAGGCTTCAAAGGCTTGAGATGAACTAATTAACTTTTGAATGGATCACCTGTCCATCAGCTGTTCTCTTGGAGGAGTAGCAGGTAGAGCACCACTGAACTTGCCCCTCCAATCAACTTGACCACCTGCATACTTGTTTAACCACTTCCTAAATCCGACAACAAGAGCATCTGACTTTGTTGGCACGAAACAGGCCTTTTGCCAATTGGAAGAGCCCACCTCCATTATCTTTCGCTCCTGAAAGGCATAAGGAAGTTATAGCCATGGATGTCAGGTGAATCTAAGTAAATCCTGGGCCTTGGCATGCATTAGGGATTAACTGTGAAAGCTAGGCTTCTCCTACGGTGCGATTCTTTCTTACGTTTCTATCAGGAAGATGCTACACACTCAGATCCTCAATGAGAAGAGATGCAAAAGAATAAACAACTTAGGAGAAGGTGAAAAAATCTTCAACGAAAAACTTAAGACACCATAACGACAGTCACATCACTCTATGCTTGGCTTGAAATGACAATCAGCACCTGTAGTTAGAACGTTTTTGTACCCTTTCTACAGCCAACTGCTAGTCATCAGTTTACAAATTTCTTCCCCAGTGATCACTATCTGCATTTGGTGTTTGATGCTAGCGTTCGAACATCCTGTGCATAATCAGCAACTAACAAGAATAGCTGAGGGATGAAGCTCTTAACTAAAAGACTACCTCAACATGAAGAAGATATAAATCTGAATCCAGAATCAGGTTCTGTCCCACATGAAATATCCATCGTGGAACCACTTGGTCAATCCATACTCCAAAGTTTCTCGGGAAGGTCCATATCAATCTGCTGTTACCAGGACTCACTGGAATGCAAATGAAAATCAAAGCCATTCTCCGTTTTGCCACGGGTGCTGAAGACTCCGGTGCCTGATGATATATAGTTGAAAATTGTTAGATAGAGCAAACAAATGGTGATCAATTGCTAATAAATTCGCCAAATTTATGAATCATTTCATACCATTTTGTTTCCATCTGACATAGCTGTCCCATTGTTTGGATCCAATGGACGTTCAGCGTAAGCATAAAATATGCATGGTGGCATGAATTGGCTACTTCCCCACTCCTGCTTTGCCAAGAAACCATCAATATCAAGTTTCTTTATGCTCATTTCAACTGGCCTTCCCCCTTCTCTATCAGCTTTCACTGTGAAAAGAACATACGAGGTGTTGGATAAGCTTTCAAAGGAAGTCGAAATGTAATTAGTGGAGATGCCCTGGAGAGAAAGCTCTTATCTGTTTTTTGGCTGTCGAGTTTGCATTATACCATAGTGGGCATATGGGACGTGAGCAGGATCCATAAGATTTTCAATCAGCACTTCGTAACTGAAAATGCACATTCACACCTTTCAGAGCAGTCAAAGTGCAAGCTTGTCATAGTACAGACCTGGTAATATAGCTTTTATGATGATTTTGCCACAGGAAAAATTTCACTTTGTTTAAGCACATGATGCACCTAAAGAATGAAACCACTACAGCTATGCAAAACATGACAGCCTACACAGAAAAAAAGATCTGGCATTCATAGAAGGCAGAAATTGCAGAAGATGCCTTCATACCCATAGGGAATCTCTCTATTTCCCATTAGCCTTGAATAAGATGGATCATCTAGTTCCGGAATGCGCGGGGGCTGCTTCTTCATAATAATGTCTTTGTACTGAGGATCGCTATTTGGCCAAAACCACACGATATCATGCTGCACAGTACTTGGATAAACAGCCACACATGCTTGCTTAAATGTGTGAACCTGCAAATAACATGAAAATGACAACTAGTTACAAATATTAGTTCCAAAATATAGAAGTTCCAATACTTTTGTTAGAAGAGATAAAACAGGGAGAACATCAAATCTTAACTGACCACCACCAAGCTCTTCAAAGGAGAAATTCATAGCTTACCTTCAGTTCCATACCATATCATGCCCTTTTTAAATCAATTACAAGCAACAGGTATGCCATGGTGCACAAACTGCACCACTGCTCTCATTAAAATGATTAAATACTCTATCAGATAGAATGCTTGAAGAAGCACAGAATAGGCCAGTCTCCTCTTCCGGCGGAAAGATGAAGAATTTCTCAACAGATGTTCTCTAAAAAATACCAAGCAGAGAGACTATCAGCTCCTGAAAAACAGAGATTTTAACGTATAATATATTCTCACAATGTACTTCCAATTGGCATCAGAAAATTTTTAGTGTTGTTGCACATTGACGTGATTTAAACATGCTTTGTGACACATTTTACTTCCTTCACCTAATGTTGCATGCCTTTGACAACATAGACACTATGCCAATGCCTTCAGGACCACATTACTCATGTGTTGCCCTATTCCACATGCAAACGCAATAGTGTTCAGTTTTCTTTTTGACTTGCTCATGAGAGTGGGTTTTTAGTGTCTTGCACCCCTCTGAATTATGTGTTCAGAAAGCAAATGATTTTGGCAAGGAAAACTTCGTCACTGGAGAAGGATGAGATTGTCAATCGAAGGAAGCCAATCTCATATCAGCTTGGAGATTCAACATAAGATTCTGATAAGCCAATACTCTTTAGTAAAGAAACACATTTCTAACATCAAAATCATAACTGCAACGATTGAAAGATGGAGCCATTGCTATACAGTTGCAATTTGTACTATCGGCAGCCAGAGAATGATGGACATCAATAATACCGATAACACCATTTCGATGAAAGACAGTAAATGGAACTGGAAGCTATCGATGCCGACATTCCTCTGTCGATCCAATGAAAGTTCACAACTCCCACGGTATAATCCAAAAACAGTTTAAAAAGTACAAATGAACAAATAAATAGTGAAAACAGCACTACTTAATGGGTCCGTAATTGATAAAAACTTCATCTCCTCAGCAATGATAAAAAATAATCCATCTGATGAACAAGGTTCCTACTAAAATGCCACAAAAACACGACGAAAAGCTTCGAGATGACACTCAAAGTCCCAAAGTGCGTAACAAGAAAGGAACGAAAGTTACCGGAGGACCGTCAGGAGGCGCTTGAGGAATGAACTTGCAGTCCCCGGATCCACCGAAGCACCACCCATGGTACACGCACTGCAATCTCCCCCACTGATCGATCCTCCCCTCGGACAGCGGCGCCAAGCGGTGAGGACAAGTATCATCGAACACCTTCCAGGCCTCCTCGTTCCTGTCCCACCACACCACCACATCAAGGCCCATCACCTTCTTCGCGTGCGGCCTCCTCTTGTCGAGGTCGCAAACCGGCATCACCGGGTACCACTGCGAGTACCAGTCGAATCTCTCCCTCGCGGCATCGCTCCGGGTCTCGGGCTCGACCGTAGTCGCCGGTTCTGCTGCGACGCCGGATGCGGGCGACGACGAAACTGTCGCGCGGAGCCTGGGACTCGTGATCCGTCTCGGCGGAAGGATTGGCGACCTGGGTCTGATGAAAAGATTCTTGGGATGCGGTTCCGGGATGCGGACGGCGGGCAGAGAGGAAGCCACGAGAGCTTCCATTGCGGTTCTTCTTGGCTTCTCGCAGAGCTCCGACCAGAGAGTCTAGAGAAGGAGACAAACGATGCAATGATAGTCGAATTTGCAAGTGGAAGGAAGAGGGTAAGCCAAACTTGAGGCCATAAATTCTTCTCGCTACAGCCGTTCAAGAATGAATTTGTGGAAGGCGGAGGCATTGAGGCGTTCGGCCTTAGGACGTTCGATCTTGTCAACTGAAAAGTACATAAATTAAACGACATGGTCGTTAATGACGTTAAGAATCCGCCACGTCACTCGCTTGCAATGACCCCTTTGTTTTGTCCAAAAAAAAAAAGATTATCGCGGTTAATTATGTCGGTATCAATCCTTAAGATGAAATTGATTTACATGGACCGAGTCTGTTTAAAACATTTTCTCATAATGAGAAGGAATGAGAAGTTGGTGGGAGTAGAATTACTGGCATGACCATTGTCTTTTTCCTTTTGTGTGCAGACAGCAATATTGTAACGATCAATCATACCAACAAATCAATCGATGTGAATTGATTTGTCTCGACTAGTAATTCGAATAATGATTTCCTCAAAATGATCGTTATTATAAGAAATTTTTATTGTAAGGTAATATTTTATGTCTAAATATTTTTGTTGATAAGGAAAATATTATTTGGTTTGTTTATTTTTGTAAGCAATACAACATGTTATTTTTAGGAACGCATGCTCAAATCATTTATTCTCGCAAAACAATGGAAACCGGGTTTATTTGAAACGTTTTGGCTCATGATGGAAGGAAATTAGAAGCGGTGGAATTAGAATTATAGAAAATATGAAGTGGCAAATAAAAGAATAAGGAGGTATAATCCATATAAAAGTTAGGCGTAAAACTGTATTCTCTTTTTTGCCCTTTTTTTTATAACCGATGATCCCCACTTTTCGCTAGTCCTTCGGACCTACGTATTCACAGATTTATACTTTAGGGGAGACTAGCCCGACAATCTATCACTAAGGTCCTCCACTTAAATCACGGAGTCATACCTGGGATATGGTTCCGTCATTTCTACCCTTGATTTCTATAAAAAAAAATTAATAATGAAGAGGGAGAAAGATAAAAATGAATAGCGCAAAGGAAGAATATGAATAATGATTTTAAAAAATAAATATCGTTAAAAAAGATGAATACATTAATAAAATTAATAACATATGAGATTAAATAAAATGGCGAAAAGGCTTTAGTAACAAAAAGGTCAACTTACAAAAATTGATTACCTTTTTGTGTACTTTTAAATGGTTAAATGATTTATCAATAAAAAGAATTTTAATTTCACTTATTTTTAATTAGTATTTTCATTTTATGAGCTGAAGATATCATTTCCTTTTATAAATTTGTAACAACTTTTTTGATCAACCATTTTTGCATTAATTAAGGGGAAATTTCCGAATAATGACCTGAAGTTAAGGCATTTTCTCAAAAAAGGGGCCCAAAGTGAGCGTTGTGTCAAATAAGGACCTGAAATGATTAAGTTTATCTTAAATAAGGACCCAAAGTAATTAATTTAGTATCAAATAAGGATCCGAGTTGACTGCGGATTAAGTTTTATCTTCGATGAGGGGTACTTTTGTCTAAATACAATTACTTTTATTATCCTTTCTTGTTCATCTTTCCTTTTCCTTTTTGTCTCGTGTCCTTCACTCTTCTTCACATAGAGTATCCAATTTTTGTTGTTTTGACCCTTCGATTATCGAGACATTTTTCCTTTTTATTTAATATTATATTATGTTCTATAACAACTTATCTAATTCTATTAAAGCAAGTATATTGATCAAATTTTAACAAAATTTTATTTCCTAATACTACCATCAATATTTATTTTCTATTACAAATTATTTATTTGAGTTATTTTTCTCCCTTTTTTTACTTTGTCATTTTTCATAGCAACTAAGACTCTGTTTTTTTTGTAGCAACTATCATTTGTATCAATTGAAATAATTAATCATGGAAGAATGCTTTCATTTTCAATAACAATTAATATTTCAATATTTTTCTTGACAATTAAAAAAATTATATTTTTTTGTATGCGATATAAACGGTCATTTTTAGGATTACATTCTCCAAATAATTCATCTTTGGCAAAACAAATTATAGGTGTACTAGAGATATATTTTTAAAAAAGATGATATAAAATTATATTTCTATATTAAAACTTCATCTCTATCGAACATGCTAACAGAAAAATGAAAAAGTTAATGACTGTAACAAAATGGAAGTTTCATGGGACACCATGTAACGGTTGAAAGTTCAGAAACTAATTACCCAATTCATTTGGATTAGGAGTTTTGTTAGCACGAAGCTGACTGATCCTCTTGAATGAGGGATTGACCTCTCGTGTTTTGATGGGGCTGTGCTAGAGCACATTGTCTTGACGCAATGTGTCAGAACGATGACAAGACCAATGATAGAATAACTCGGTTTTCCGATGCAGATGACCGCTAAATTCCGAGCATTTTCAGCACTTTGTCTTTTATGAACTCGAGCGATTAACATTATGGTGGAGAAAGAAAGAACTTTGGCCATGGATCATAGGACTGTTTTGGCATCACCATTGAGTTGGACTCAGTCATCTGCTGAAAGTTCGTATAAGCATTGTCGCATAAATATAATCCTGGACAGACTTTTTCCTTGTTATCCAGAAGAGGCCGATTGGAACGATATGCTGCATCGATGCGAAATCACTAGTTGTTCATTATGCAGCAAGAGCTTTACAGACGAGTAAAATGGATGAAGCGTTGCCCTTCTTTAAGGGTGTCAATACCGTGATAACTAGCATATTAAAGGCGTTTACAACATGAACTGGAACATTGTGTGCCCAAAATACATGGCAGGATTGTCACAACATCCCTATACAAGACTACTTGTGCCTATTATTCTGTTCTCTTTTTCTTTGCATTTCTTCTATGGGATAAAACATGTATCAGTCTATTCACAGAAAAGAATGAATGAACCAAGTATCTCATAGGCCTAGGATATGGATTGACCAATGCACCTCGCTGAAATATGAGAGGACTTCTTTACCCGCCGTGATTGAGATCACTGTTGTTCTGTGGCTGGTGTAGCTTGTGATGTCACCAAGCTTAGACCACTAGCGGTTCGAGGGGAGAAAAGTGATCTAGAAGGATCTAGGCTTCTAGGAGACAAGTTCACTTGCTCTAAAGCTCGGAACTGGAGCTCCGGAGGACAGTTCCTCACGCAGCCAATGCGAGGCCCAGCTCCTGTAGTCCATTTGCAGGACAACTGCTTTCCCAATTGCAGCGACTTCAGTTTGTTATGTGAAGGCCTTTGTACGCCTCTCTCCACTTGAACTGATACTGCTAAACTCTCTGCCTCTTCAGCACAAGGCATAGGCTCTGGGACAATGCAATCAGAGGCCGAAGTGCATACTTCTTCCTCTACTTCCTGATCTATGACTTCGGATCTCTGCAAGAAAGTGTCTTGATAGGATCCATCGGGCAGGTCACCATTCCCTAGTCTTCCAGACAGTTTGCCATCTGCTGAAATTTCATCATCAGCCAGCTTTTTCCGGAAGTCACCAAACTGCCTTGATTTGTCGACACCGACAGTTTCTTCTTCCATCAAATCCTGAGTCACATTTTGGACATTTATCTTGTCGATACCTGACACTTGCACACTTTCTATTATGTCCTGCCCGGATGAATAGTTCCTCATGTGCACACTACTCCTTTGCCGGCTACTAAAGCTTTCTTCATCATCCACTGGACTCATCTGAGGCAATGGAAAAAATTTGTTCACATGAAGTCTCATCCACGTTAAAAGTGGATGTAAAACAAAAAATTATCACTGCAAACATCATCCTCAATTTTACCTTCACATCCATGATATCCACATCATTCTCTTTGAGAAACAAAATAAGCTCATTGAAATTCTCCTCTGTAGGACGATAGTGGCCACTATGAGGCCAAACTGCCTGTCGAGAGAAAAGTGGAAATGAGTGATAAGAATATGTAGCCTGTTAGATCAATTGAAAAATGGAAATTCTCTAAGGTAATGCCACTTGACTTTGCATTCCCCCCTTACCTTCAAGCTTCCATTTTCAACAACTAATCTTCCTGCAGCAGAAGTGGCGCCTCCAGCCAGGAAGCTGGAATGCTGGAATTCACCCTTCTTCTTTTTACCGACATACAGTGTCTTAGAAGTGCTGAGTACAAAAATCCACTTGGCATCAGTGGGTTCACCAATTGTGTGGAGGAGGTTCCTGGTGTGCCTGTAAAGAAACTTTCCGTCCTCGACCACAACTTCATATGCCTTCCTCTCATTCTGTGTTAAGAAAAGGTTTTATGAGAAAGAGAATAGCCAATAAAAGTAGCGGCAGTGTCATGAAAAAGAGAGAGATGCCCCACCGGACCGAGATACTTGATGCTCTGCTGCTGAAGTTTCGATCTTGGGCACTTATCAACGAGATTGACCTCTTTCCCTTCCCCTATGTCCAACCTAAAAATTTTGAAGTAGATAGTTCCCGTGAGTCCAAATTGCTAAACTTCAAAAACAGAAAACACGAGGCAGGAAAAACTGTCTTTAATACCAGTAAAAGAAGGGTTCTCTACTTTGACAATCCAGCCATTTAACATAGTAAAAGTGAAGGTTATGTCCATAACGATGACGTGGATCAATCTGTATTCCGCGACAAGAAAGGATCGAAATCAGTTATAGACATGGGGGAGGAGAGAACAATAACATTGTCTTGTGAAGGACTTACAGCTTCTAGCCAGTGTTGCAATGCAAGTTTCTGAGCTCTATCGTTCTTCAATAAGCCTTTGCCAACCTATGAAAGAAGGCAGGTTAGAATAGGAGCGATAACTTGCATAATTAGGAGGCCACGAATGAATCTACCGTGCATTTACCTTGGCAGCTTTAGTTCTTGCTCTTGACCAACGGGAAATGGCAGTTTCATTCTTCTCCAACTCGAAGAAAGATACAGAGCTCCGCTTTAGTTCAGCGAAATCCAACAGCTTCCACCTGCGATAAACAAAGAAAGGTATCAGTAAAGCCAAGATGCTTGGTAATTGTGGGACAATTGTCATGAGCTAAAGAAATAAAGATACCAGCTCTGCTCAACAAGCACTGCACAATCTGCTAGCTTTCGTCTTGTCCGAAAGCTTTTATAAACTTTCTGCAGTTTCAGGGCAGCCTCATGTTTTGGGCTGTTGGTATCATCAGAAGGCAATTCTTGAGATGCCGACATGGAACTATTCCCCTTTTGGGATTCATTGACTGTTTCTTTAGCATTTTCCATTGCAGAAGCTACATTTTTCTCTTCATTTGAGAGAGGAGCCTCGATCGAAATAATGGTACACGACTCCCTTCTTTTGAAACTAATATTTCCCTCAACTATTGTCTTTCCAGATCCCAGGGACTTCACGATGGTAGGTTCGCAGTCTCGGCCGTTGAAACTGATGGATCTCACAGGGGTTTTCACATGGTCTTTGCCAAAACTAACAGATTTCACAATGACTGATTCGAATTGATGCTCCAAGTCACTGGAGTCCGAGAACGGACACGAGGAAGAGATTCCCATTTGAAAAAAAGAGGGAGTTATTAGCAGCTTGTCTGATTCCGAAGCAGTCTGTTGAGCAAACCAGCAATCTGCACAAGAAACACTAGAAACTCAGTTATAAAGAACTATGCAAAAAACACGAGAAATAAATGGTAAAGGGTGCAAATTCAACACAATCTTCGGCTCAAATTCAGCTAGCATAGTGCAAATCGAGCCACCTAACATGAGCTTATTGCATTCCAGGGTAATTCAATCTGATACTTTCGCATGCCATCTACAACAGAAAAGGTTACAGATCTGCGGAACCAGTCCTATGATAAAGAAAAACCTTGAAAAGATATGATTTCTCTGGACATCAGATTAGAATATCTTCACTGCCTCCAACACCAGAAAAGAGTAACCAAAAACAACTGAAATACGACCACGATCCCGGCACCAACTGGGGATCTAGAGAAACGCAATGAGCACGTCATTTTCCATCAAGATCACCACCGACTCCCAATTTGAAACGGGCAACAAAGAGAGACCCACATTAGTAACAACAAATCAGAACCCAGAACCGCACACCGACAGTATCGAAACTTTTCCTCTCCGCTAAAAGACACAAACACCATCCGAACAACGCCTCAAAGGAACAACTTTAACTTAAAATGCACAGAAAAATCAGGACAAACACACCCCAACGGAAAGGAAGAAAAGAAAAACGCACGCTTGGAAAAACAAAACCGGGAAGGAGAAAGAGGCCTTACCTTCACAAAAAAAACCGGTGAGCCGAGAAACGAATGTAGTATCGTAAACAAAGCAAAGAGAAGATGGGAAACTTTTTTTTCCCTTTCCGGTGAATCGTCTTCAGGGAGGGATCGGATGTGTTCTTGGTAGTTATGAATAATAATGCTGCACAAACGTCGTAGCTACGTCGAAAGCCCTGAGCGGGGTTGAATGCCTTGAAACTCCCAACTGCTGACTGTCCCAATCCTCGGTCGTCGCTAGTTGTCGCTCCCCCAGTTATATAAGAAGAGGACGGCGGAGACGATTTCCATTCTTCCATTTTTAAATTCATTCATTCACTCACTTGCAGAGTCGCTCCTCCTTTTTCTCACCCACGTGGGGTGGACAGTGGGCGAAGTGTTCAGCAGCAGCTCAGCGTGACTCAGTAGGCCGTGTCTGGAACGGGTTTGATCGGTATCTTTTCTCTGTGTTTTGTCTTGCTAATCAATGAAGCTTAAAGAAAATAAGAATAGTTTGTCTTTTATTAATCTGTTTCCCTTATACGAAAGCAGTGCTGCGGCACACTCGTCAAGTATATTTACTCTCGAATGCTCGACTTTCCAAAGTAATAGTTATCTAAAATACAGGAATAGTTGGTGCATTGACGGCCATAAGAACCTCCTTAATTATATGTTTAATCGGTATTCTCAAAAGGGTTTGTTTCGTCTTAATAACTCTTCCTTTCGTGATTTTTAGATACTCTCAAATCAAACAGTTGTCCTTGACAAATACCGTGAGAAGTGTTATTATGTCTCATAGTAAACGGGAATATATGCGAGCCGTCAATGATCGACGCTTAAAACTTCCTCCTAAACATTTCTAGCGATTCGTTCGTGACCTCTTACGACGAAATGTCGGTGTAGTTTCTCCTTATTTTTGCCGTCTTTGAATATCGATGCGTGTTGCCAAATCCACGAACTTTTTACCAGTTCCGCAGCCTTGACGAAGAAGCAACCGAGAAAACCGTTCCTTCTCTCCAGCGAGTCATTTTCAATCCCAAGTCAATATCTTGACTAATCTCTTCCAAGTCCAGAGAAAATACTACATTGACTGGTTCACAACCACCAGAGCACAGAACATGCACTTGAAATATCGCTGTCATATACATCTACAGACGCACAAATTGTTTTATAAAGAAGAGGAGTGGAACCAAAACAGGGGTTCTCGGGTGGAATTCTACGCCCTGGAAGCCTGTGATTCTCGAGAGTGGAAATCGGGTCGGTCAGCTGTTTGACGATTGGGAGTTGCTGGAGAAGGTTTTTAGGAATTCCTTCGAGGGGAAGCATCGGGGCGATCTTGGAGGAAATGGCACGGTGACCCACGGCTCACGAGTTTGACTTGGAAAGCCATCGAGGAGTTCGATGGGGGAGCAAAAGGTCGCTCTCGTGAAGTCTTCGCCTTTGAGCGCACGCTCTCTTCTTGTCTCGTCTGTAATTCCTCATGCAAGAAAAAGTTCGACGCTTATAAGACGGACGGGCGATCCTGTTCATGAACCGTTAGATTTGGGTGAAGGGAAAGACTCGACACATAAATTCGAGGATCACGCGGAAGGAAGCGAGTCCTTGCGAGAGCTTTTTCGCGGTAAATTGATCGATTGAGACCCCTTATTTATTTTATCCCCTTTTTAATGGTAGGATATATCGACAATCGCATGAATAGGTCCGGTCGAGAACGCGTCGCTAGAACGACCTCGTTTTCATCAGAATGTTCTTGCGGTTCTTGGGAAATGGCACTTCAAATCAACCAGATCTTAGGATGAGTTTGTTTCCCTCAAAATTTCAAAATCATGAAGAAATTAATTTTCGGTTATCCAAACACTGAAAAGTTGGAAAATAAATTTTCAAAGGCGGTTTTCCTGCAAATAAATGGACCCTCGATTCAAAAGTATACAAATATTGGTTTACAAAGTCTATATGATATATGACATAACTGACTATGAGCGGTTAATTATATAAGTGGATCATATTTAGTCATCAATAATAACCTGTCACGTGATTTAATAAATGGACTTTGTAAACCAATTTCCAACATACCTAGCACTTATCGACCCCAAATTTCTCTCTATTCCGCTAACTAGTTCCGCTGCTAAAAGGCGAAACCACAACCATCGCGACCCCAACAGCATCATCTTCCTCGAGCTCATCATTGCTGCCGCTATCCAAATTGTATATGTTTTTTATGACCGAGGAATTCACCACAAACCCCCCGTGCTCGGATGGCACCAAAGAGCCGGGCACCAAATTGTATTTTGTTCATCGTTCTTAACACTTGCTTTTCTCAGAATATGTGTGAAAAATCGAGTTTTTCGTCTTTTGATTTGCTTAATTAGTGCTCCTCACGCTTATTAAGATGGCATATATTATATCGCCAATGCATGATTGATGATTATCTTATTTCCTCACCCACTCCAGGCGGCTGCTACTAAATAGAAGGTATGAGCGACCTACTAACCTATCTATTATCACCAGTGTCATTACACTCTTTAGGTCTTCTAATTACCCGATCGATTAACAATAGAGTCGACCCTTGTCAACACCTCTAAAGCCAATCTGACGTGGAATTCTCTCCATAAAAAGAGAATCTTTGAAAATTAATGATTTTCTTTCGTTCAATTACCTCAAAAGAATTTTTTTTTTTTGCTATGACGTCAAAAATCTTCTAGAAAATAAAAACCCGAATAAACAAATCGAACGAGTTCCACTTTCGGCCGTCGACCAGATTTTGGTCTCCAAAATGGCGAGCTCCAAGGCCGAAATATCAAACCCGCATAAGAATATCGACCGCCAAAGCACGGACGCTTTTCCGCTCCCCCGGTCCAAGTCCAACGTGGAAAAAGCTGCCGTAAAGTACAATTAAAAAAACATGCAAAAAAAATTATTTTTATATTAATAAAAAAAAGGTATGCCGGTGCTCTCGACGCGACGATTGAAGTACAAATATTTTTGACTACGTACTAAATAAAATGTTACGTGTCGGCAATGTATTTTGTCGGATACGGCTCGCTGCTTCACAACTCCGGCGGTCCTTTGCGCCGGCAAGGGCGACGTGTACATCTATGGTCGCCGATCTCGGTTTACAAGTATGGTCGTCCTCCGCGTCGGAAGGTCGCATTTCAATACTTGGGCGCACATCGTGCATTTAACTAGCGACGATTTTCTCATGTTCCGGCTAAGTTTTTGATTGTTAAGAATACGACGGCAAAGGCAATTAATCAAAGGGGGCACGCTAGCAGCCGCCGTCTCCTCGTCGGAACTCGTCTCGCGATCTTTTCCGGTTCGTACTCATCTTCGTGGCGGACCCCCGACTTATCTTGCTCCCCGCTGGATTTAAGTAATGGTGCACGCTGTTTAAGTTCTTTGGGGTGGTCCAAAGCTAGTGCTTGGAAGAACAGCAATGCTTTTTTCTAATGTGCGTACGTCACTTGCTCCGCCTAGCCTCTTAGGGTTCATTTTTTACGTTCGATGGTTGGGTGCTCTTAATTATATTTTACACTATAGTCAACGGTAGTTCCGAACTATGGTTTTCACGAGCTTTCTTATTATATATTTGAGCATTCATCGGTTGAACGTTTGATAGACTTGCTGAGTGTTAATCTGAATCTGTCGGGTGTAATTAGCGAGTGGAGAACAAGATTCCGTTTAAAAATGATAGGATCTCGATTACATTAATTGATTAATGGAGGAATTTTTGTGCTGCTCTCTTTTCGAATATCGATTACGCAAATCAAACTTCACCATGAGTTTTTTTTGTGTGCTTTACTTTCCTGTTCCCATTATATTCATGTCGGGCCGGTTCGGTTTCGCAACAAATAGTTGGTTTGCTCCTAACGTGCATAGAGATGTCTGATGGATGTCTAGATGTAGTTTCGTGATTTGTTGGTTGAAGATTAATTGCTACCGTAATTCAATATGGCTAAAGACCGTAGATCAGTTGGCAAATGAAATGAAGATTTGAGTCGATATGTATTAATGTAAAATGATGCATGAATTAAATGGGAGCGAGCCTAACGCAACGGTATGGCATGCCAGTGAAAGGGTTTTTCACTTTCCTTTTTTTTTTTCCTTTTCGGTTTTGATTATTGTGTTAGGAACTCGTAAATCGTCAACTTAACATTTTCTAATGAAAAGAAAGAGGATAATCGAAATATCTCATTGAGTTGAATTTCGGCTCTCATATTGGTGATTATTGCATTCACCGCGTCTGCCGGTCCCGCGATTCGTCAGTCGGTCGGTCCCCCAGGACAAAACCTTGTCCCCGCGGGGCCCACAGGCCAAAAAAAAATAAAGAGAAAATCGAGAAATCCGAAGAGTCAAAACCCCCGAATCCGACAGCGCATCGTCACCGCCAACTGTCGATCGAAATCTCAGATCTAGACGGCGTACTCTCGCGCCCGTACCGTACGAATACCGCAAGGTGGCGACACGGGACATAACCCACGTGGCCTTCGCTTTGTTTATCCGTTTATTTATTTATTTTCTTGGGGGGGTTTTGCCTGGGGTTGGTGACGCAAAAGAACAGTTCGGACAACCGTATCCACTTCGACGGTCCCACTTAAGTAAAAGCATAAAATTTTATTTTATTATTATTGTTTCATTAAATTAAGCCCAATCAAGAGTCTCTCATTTTTCTTTCGTCCTTCGTGTTCGCTCGATGCTTCCACGAACTCGCTCTTGCACCGCCTCCACCGATTGGATCCAAAGTTTCATTCTTCTTCTTCTTCTTTTAAATTTTTTTTTAATAAATTGTATGGATTTCAAGCAACCACTTATAATTTTTGCCATTATTATTCTTAAGTAGGTGAATACAAATTAAAAATCGCACGACCCAATTAAAAAGTACTCGGTTCGAGTAGGTATTCGTTTGGTGCTGTTTTTCTTCTTTTTCTCCCTCTTATATATATTTTTTCTTGAATTTTTTGAGTTCATATAAATTGATCTTTTTATTTGATATTTAGGAAACAATTTCTTTTAAAAAACTCACCAATCAATGATATTAATCGGATTCACCCTAAAAATTAAAGGCAAAATGCTTTTTTTTTTAAATTTCCTCAAGGGAGTTGAAATGTGGCTTTCGATAGGGTTTTAAGCAAAGGCCCTTCTTGGATGAATGTTTGGAAGGAATGAGTCGGTAGAAATGGAGAAATCAAAATAGGCAACCGACGATAATCAAAGTGATAAGCGATGTCAAGATGTCCGACCTAGTAATTTAACTCTTGCGTGCACAAGACACCTTGTAACCGCATATCTAAAAGATTTGAAATGAGTCTCGATGATTATTTTTTCGTGCGCAATGTACACACTTAAAATCTTAGAGCATCGTCGTCGGTTTATTCCTTTACCCTTTGGATGAAAATAATGTCTACTGAGCATATTAATTTCTTTAATTATGTGACGGAGAAGGCCCAACGTTAAGGAAGAGCTAACGTTGTTGATTGGATGGGCGCTGGCAAAATCACTTCTTCTTCTTTTTTTTATGTGGGGGGGTCGCCGCGAGAGAGTCAACGTTCTCATCCTTTGGAAAATGCGAAGCGCCCCTTTAAACGACAACGTTTGTCGGGTGTGGCACGGGGTTTGACGAGTCCGGAGAGGCGGGGGAGTAACCGCCAGGACAGCAAGCTGGAGCGCAGCGAAGCGGGGGCCCACTCGGGTCGCGACACCTGGCGGCTACTTTGTGGGACTTTAAGGTTTTGTTTTCTATTCTTATTCTTATTTTTTTTTATACTATTCACTCCTCCGAACACCCAACTCACTCGCACGAAATTCAAACAGACGCGTTTCGTGTCAGCACCGACGCAATCGCTTTGTAGGATCGGTTTATCCAATCTCACCTGCCCCGAAACCGGGATACCTTATCCAGGTTCTCATCTAGCCAATGTCCGGATTTGTCCCGTCCGATTGCCCTCTTGTCCAGGCCTCCAAACGCGCCCTAAGAATCACATGCTCGTAGCTCAGGCGATTGATGGGCACATATGGACCGGGCCAATTTCGTTGCTCGAGTCTATCTTATCGAGCTGACGAGCTTAGCCCGGGGGGGGGGGGGGGGGGGGGGGGGGCGTAGTTGGGCCGGGCTTGCCGTTATCTGCTATATAACTTTCTATCCATGTTGGCTCGAATTCGATCGCGGGCGGCCGTGGGTGCGCTCGTGAGCGACCAGACCTGCGATCAAAGTCGATCGCATGTTAGACCCGCGATCAAACGGTTCTCTAGTATTTTAAACAGCAGCCGCAGGTATATGCAGCCACCGTAGACGGTTGCCCCCGAGCGACGGTTGCGGTCGAAATCTCAGGCCCGATCGAATTGGACTTGTAAGCCCTCTCAAGAAATCTACAGGCCCAATTACACATTGACTCATCAGAAACTTCGGCCCAGACAACAAGGACATCTTGAGCAATCAAAATAATAAACAGTGGTTGGATTTGGTGGCCCATGAGTTTTTCTTTTCAACCTGGCAATAGCAAATCGGGATGCAAAGATAAGAAAAAAAAACAATGCTTGCTCGCCATGATCAGTGACATGTACGTGCCAACTGCGGGCGTTAAATGGGTGGATATTGATTAGACAACACCTAAAGGACAGAATACTATATATTGTTATTTTTATCATGACTGTAAAATGTTGTGCGTTCATTTTATATGTTGAAGAGGTTGTATTAAATTTGACACGATGACAAAAAAATGTTGCTTCTTTTTCACTACACTTGTAAAGTTGTGCTGAATTTTCCGTAAGGTAAAATGATTTTGTTTTTATATTTGCATTTGACCTAATCTTTGTAATATCCGGTACCGGTCATTTTTAGTAAAAGCATTAAAAGAATTTCATGTAAATTGGGTTAGGGATACAACAGGCTCTGTTAGTTGGTAAGTTTATTTATTTTTTCCACTTTTTGTCATAAATTATATTAATTAGGTTAGCGATGTGAGAGACTAAATCATTTAAGTAGCTTAAATTTAAAGAAACTCAAAATTATTATCACCCATTCATGGACAACTTTAATCTTGACATATCAACTCATAGAATCGAGCGGGTTTGAGCAATACTCCATGCTCATATTTAATGAAAGGATCTCGTTAATAAATGTCTACTAAGTAATAAATCATTAGAAACTCCTCATGTTAGTATTGCTTAGGACAAGAGACCTTTACGGCTTGGCTGACGCTAGTCTAAACATTTTTGGTTTAAAAACATACACAAAAAGAAAATAGGAAAAAAAGAGAACAGAAATAGACGGGAGCGCAGCGAAATAGAAATAACACACGACGCAGCGGATCATCGCTCTTTCGTCAAACGTTAAGCAAATTTAAGTAGAAGAAAAGCAATAAGATATTTCAAAACTAGCCGTTAACATTTAAAAGATTTTTACAGACGCTCCTCCTCCATCCTCTTCTTCTTCTTGTTTCGTTGGAGATCGCAACATCTCTCTCGCCTCAAGCCATCTTCCTCTTTCGAACCTCACTTTCTCTGTCTCTCTGTCTCTCCCTCAGTTCACTCCCACGCATTTTATCCATCTGTGCAGATGTTCGCGGACTGGTTGGACGAGGGCACAATCAACTGGGTGAAGCAGGTAACTCCAGCTCTTCACTTTTCTTGTTCATGCGGGCCTATCTTCGGTTTTTATTGATTCTACCCTGCAGCGTTCTTGTCTCAATTAGTGGATTTGAAATAAATTTTGTGAAATTAGAAGCCCGATGGGCTGTATATTCCTTTTGCCCCACCTTTCTCGAGGTTCTTAGTCTTGAACCTTGACAGCCACGGGAGTTTATCTCGTCCTCAACTTTCAATGAATTGTTGCCTTTTTCAAGTAATATTGGAGAACATTGAAAAAGGTCAATAATAGAGAAACTATCGTAACATCACAAACGAAAAAGGAAAACTTGAGTAATTGAGTAAAGAAAGATTCAGTTTTTGTCCTTAACTTGCCTCGGCATATCATTTTCTTGATCAATGGCTTGCAGGGATCAGATGTAGGAGAAGCACCTGCTCGCTCTCCTTTAACAGAGAAGCTCAGGGGAGTAGACCCATTTCCTAAATCTCCTTTAGGGTTCAACAGCAACAGTAACATGTCAACCCACATTTTACCTCCACTGAAATTTCACTCGAGTCTCCTCACGCCTCACAGCGTCGTAGCTCCCCCTCTGGGAAAAGGTGATCACGATGATTTGGATGGTGATGAGGAAAGTGTGTCTTTTGTCTCGGATGATACGGATTTTTCCTACCCTATGAAGAGGATGATTCCCTGAAGCTAGTTTTTTTTTTTTTTGGTAAATAATTCCCTGAAGCTAGTTCTCCACCAATATGACGAAGAAAAAGTGTATGGTCATGTGCCCCACTCAAGAGTGAAATCTGGCACTGGGCGACCCTTAAACAGAGGGTTGGCGATGGAGAATCTCAAAACTGAATTGCCTGGGACTTGTAGAAGACATACATCAGATGGGGGATTGGGAAAGAGGACCTGTGCTTCGAGTGGTCTGACATCTGCACCTGCAAGCAGCCATATGCTTTGGGAGCGAATTGTACGACGCAATGTGGGTGCAAGATGATCATTCAAACCACTTATTCTGATGTAAGTATTAGCGATATAGCTGTTGGATTGATGGTTATCAATTTGTAATTAATTGCAGAGAAACCTGACTCGTGTGAACATTGTGGAAAGTAGCGTATCAGACTTGAGAACTCCTAGTGCACCCCCTATAATGGATGATGGAATTGAAGAGAAGAGTTTTCAAGTGGCAAGTGAATGTGAGGAACCTTTCAGAGGATCAGTAGCTATTGACAAGACGGGTAACGGACCACATTTTTTTGAAGACTTGGAGGTTATTGAAAATGCAGCAGATTGGGGAGCAAGTGAAATATTAGAAGAGGTCGGCGAAAGGTACTTTGTGGATGTAAAGTCCACGATAAGAATTTTATCTCACTGTCTACCTTTCTATGCATTGCGATAGATGACCAACATTCCTCAACAAAACACAGAGTGAGAAATACCACTCATGATGAGAAGGAAGTACAACCGCACCAGCTGAACAACTTGCTGGAACATTCGCGTTATTACAGTGCCAGGTATGGTTCTCATTCGCAATTCACAGTCCACATCCTCTTTCATTCTGCTGGTAGAGATAGCTTTTTTTTCTTTGGTTAAAGTGGTAGAGATTATAGCTTGAGCTCTTCTGGGTTCCACTTGTTTAAGCCAATGCCTGCTTCAAATAAAGTATCAACTTTTTAAATTCTTTTTCTATAAAATACCAGCTTCTAAAGTCGCCAGCATTGTGTTAAAGTGATAATGGTTTTATCTTTCTAAATGTCGGATTTTGTCCGTTTCCTAATGGCATCGTACTCATGATTACTGCAGCGGTCAATTTGCTTGGCAAACACTCGTAGCATATGATGCGTGCATTTGCTTATGGGCAAGGGGCTGTACAGAGGCACTTGAATTTCTGAGGGATGAATGCCTTGTCCTACACAATGCCTTATGGGTTAATTTTAGCTTTACCAAATGTTTATTTACTGTAATCTCATATCAATTCTACTTTGAAGTCTGAACTGGTCATGTCCATCATTTTCTGATTATGCAGACACAGAAGTTTTTGTTGCATCCAAGAGAAGGACGGAGTACAAAGAATGTGCAGTCTTTTCCTTGTTGGTAAGATAAGAGTTGAACGTGTGGTTTTAATGTTTCCATTGCAGCAACTTCAAAAATTTGCCTTCCAATTGCGGATAAGAGAAGTTCCTTCTCTCCTCTAGATTGATATTTGAAATACCAAAGTTTGATGCAAAATTTTGTCCGCATGCCAGGACCTTATGGATTACCAAAAATAAATAAAGATAGACATCTTATATTTAATATTATATGTAGCAATCAATTAGTGTAAAGATGCCTGTGAGATTGAAGCAAGCGTTGTATTTCTTTAATATGTCAGTTAGAAGACTTCGAATTGTCCGGAGGAGGAAGCTTAAGAGCACATATTCGCGCGCAATGCTATGTTTCCGCACATATTCGAGCACATATCCTCGCTTGTCAAAAGTGGCATGAATTTTCTTAAACTAGCCTCATTAATAATCATTCTAGAAGGTTCGTTAATAAGTAAGAATAAAGTAATGAGCTTCATGTTCGTTCATGTAAGATGCTTCGTTTCTCATTAAATTCTAATTTTTGCCTCAATATGAATAGCAGAATTAGGTTATGCAATGAAAAAGTGTAAGTGAGATTTGAGCGATAAATACAAGTTTGTGTTTGCCACTGCAGATCATGGTATCAATAACTATCTACAGACATGTAAATGATGTTTTTGCATATTTGCATAGCCCCTTTCTTGCTTGTTTTCAACTGAAGAGTTCTTTAGATGATCCTCAAGCTGAAACTGATTCTGGAATTTGCTTGCGCCGTGGATATGGAGATACCATTCCACTGACAATCCTGTATGCATATTTTCTTCCATTACAACGACTCTAATTATAATTTTGCAGAGTGAGTCAATATACCATGATGATCATGTACGGTACAAGTTATACAAGTTATCCATTTTCTCATCATTTTTTTTTTCAAGTTGAAAAGACTTAAACAAACACCTTACATAAGTAACCTGAGCTAACTATATAGCATTTTCAAGTTTGCTTAGTATAAATTTTGCAGACCTGGCTTTAAGCATAGTCAGATATCAATAATCACCATCTATAACAATACCTTAAAAGGTCATTTTGAGCAAATTGTGGTAACAACAAATGTGATGTAGATTGGAACAATTTAGTCGCCATATTATTAGATATTAATTTACGCATAGTTAAGTTTTTAGAAATGGTATTAGAACCTAAGGTTAGGTCATGAGTTCGAATCTTTTCAAGTTCCCTACTGCCTCCAGAATAGGCAAAAAGATCAGACTAATCATGAGGAGAGTGTTAGAATAATTAATTATATAAGTTTTTAGAACAGTAATCCCACAAAATCTCACGCCTATGTAATTAAGGTTATCTATCTTCCATCTCTATTCCACGAAATTGGCACGTAGAATCTTCGTGTTTGTGAAAGGTTCTGTGGATGGTTGGTGACAAATGGATTTACTCAGACTATCAAAAGCTCAATACTGTTCGAGTTCTACTTTCATTTGCTGTTAACCTAGATGGGAAGAGTTAGAAAAAGTGTAAGTTGAAATATGCTCGTTATGGTTTAAAGTAATCACCTCTAGCCTGGTTTGGTATGTTATGTTCCGTTGGGTATTAGACTAATCATGAGGTGAGTATTAGATCTAATAGTTTAAGTAGTGGTGAATCTCACCTACATAGTTAGGGGGCCTTATATTTCCATATCTATTCCACGAAATTAGCAGGAAGCTTTTGTAGATAAAAAGTGAAAGGCTACAATGGCAAAGGAGATGCTTTAAAGAAATATAAAGCACATGGGATCTTCGTGTTTGTGATTAAACAGAAAAATGGTTGGTTCAGAGCACGGTTGGTGACAAAGGGATTTTACTTAGACTTATGGATTGACTATTAACAAAGTTGCTAAGCTCAATACTATTCAAGTTCTACTTGCATGTGTTGTTGTTTAACTAGTGTGAAGAATTAGAAAAAGTGTGTAAGTTGAAACGCAAACGCACACTTTATGGTTTTGGTAGGTTTCAAAAAGTCGTGATTTCCACTAGGTATCAACAAAGTAAGTAATGTGAAGTGATCGGATGCTAAGGTTATCATTGTCTATGTGATGATCAACTGATTGAAAAATTTTTTCAGACAAGAGAATTTGAGATAAAGGAAAGAAAGCTCTAATACTTACTGCTCTAATACTTACTTTCTTCAAAAGGTATATTATTTAGGTATAGGGGCAATAAGGGTGATACTTGATGTCATATCAATCTAACAGTATTACTTAATAAAACTGATAACATTTTTCCTATAACACGAACCAATGTTTTTGAGCTGATGATGTGAACATAGCAATAACAATAGCTACCAAACCAACCGACCAACAATGTACATGGAATGACGTAAAACCAGCTTCAGCGCATGCCTATCTCTTCATACTTACATAATTCCGAGAATCATTCCTGTTATCAACTATCACCACAGCAAGGCCAGGAACCTATGTTCCTCACAATGTGGTGATCAGAAGTCAAATGTCTAAGTAATTTAAACTCAAAAACATTGATCAGCAGAATAAGTGAAGTGGAAGCACTAAGATCATGCGTTAAGCCAAATGTCTAAGTATGGAGAGTCGTTAAATCTACCCCAATAGCAGGTTAATCCCCAATTTTGAGTAATACTATGAGAGGTACATGCAGAAGATGTGGTTCCTAAATTTTATTATCGGCAATTGATGTAATGCAATCATCTCATCCTGTTAAATCCAGAAAAATACAACGGGCTTCTTTCATAAACAGTGTTAGATCCAAAGAGTTTCTATGTAAGCATCCTAGTGCATTTGCAGCAACTAGCAGATGGGACAAATAGATCATGCGAAGACTTACTTTCAGAATTGCATGTGCACAGGGCACTAAAAGAGTATACCGGTTTGGCCTTGTGCAATAAAGTACGAGGTGCAGCCGGTTGGGTTGTAAATTAACATTCCATGAAGCTGTTCTCTTTTAAGGAAGAAAGAATATTGTTTCCATATTAATCAAGCACAAATGCATCGTAAGCTGCCCTTTATCTACGCAATATTGTCCACCAGAAATATGAAAGCATAACATCAAAAAATAGTAACAAACATCCCCTTAACGTAAATGAGATATAACAAGATTCAAATTAATAAAGTAGTACTCACCATAGTGGAACAACTTTTCCGGATAGTATAAGAGCATCTAGTCACCACGCGCACATCCATGCCACCCTGCTTGCCCACATGACGACTTAGACATGCAGAGAGAGAGACATACTTCTGAGATAGGCAGCTAACTTCAAAGGCAATCCATTGATGATTTTGGCTTTGAGGTCAGAGGGATGTGATGAAGCCATCACTGTTTTCCAATCTTCTAACAAAGAACAGGAGATTAAGCTAGTGAGTAGCATGTGATTTTCATTTGGAGATCAAATCCTACGAATCATAAGCAGTGCCTCTTCAAATCCAATCATTTGCTTATTCTATAGCATCCATTTTTTATTTGCATCGCAGTTATTCTGTATCTGCATCCCTGCCTTTTCGTTTCTGCTGATTGATTTTTCTATCCAAGTTTTTGGCGTGAGATCTTTTGAAGTAGTTTTGACCCAATGGGAGTAATGATTGGTTGAGCTAAATAGTGGGGAGTAGAAGTAATGCCTCTTCAAATCCAATAATTTGCTTATATTGCATCCAATTTTTATTTGCATCGCAGTTATTCTGTATTTGCATCCCTGCCTTTTCGTTGCTGATGATTGATTTTTCTATCCAAGTTTTTGGCGTGAGATTTTTTGAAGTAGTTTTGACCCAATGGGAGTAATGATTGGTTGAGCTAAATAGTGGGGATTGGGATTCGTTTCTCGGGATGTTTCATGGGATTTTTCTTGATTTATTGCAAAATGGGAAATTTGAATTCGTAGGTATGGCTTATGATTCGTAGGATTTGATCTCCAAATGAAACTCACTAGCTTAATCTCCTGTTCGATGTTAGAAGATTGGAAAACAGTGATGGCTTCATCACATCCCTCTGACCTCAAAGCCAAAATCATCAATGGATTGCCTTTGAGATGATTGCATGATTGCATTACATCTTCTGCATGTACCTCTCATAGTATTACTCAACATTGGGGGATTAACATGCTATTGGGGTAGATTTAATGACTCTCCATACTGTACTACGTACTACGTATCTTAGTGCTTCCACTTCACTTATCTGCTGATCAATGTTTTTGAGTTTAAATTACTTAGACACTTAAATATTTGGCTTCTGATCACCGCATTGTGAGGAACATAACATAGGTTTCTTGTGAAGCAAGTATCCGAGGCTGAATTGATTAACCACGAGTTAAATGGAAACCCAAGTACATTGTTGGTCAGTTGGTTTGTTTTTGTTAGCTTTGCTATCATCAAAAACATGTTAACATTGTTGGTCAGTTGGTTTGTGTTATAGGGAAAAATGTTAACAGTTTTATTAAATAATATTGTTGAAAGGAAAAACTGAACCGAATACTTGATTAGATCGATATGACCTCAAGTATTGCCCTTATTGCCCCCATACCTAAATAAAACTGCCAACTTCATTTTCAAGAAAGATTTTTTTTTTTCAATCAGTTGATCTCATCATTATCATTCCCCTCATCTACCTTCATTTTCAAGAAAGTATCGAAGCATTCTTTATCTCAAACTCTTGTTCAAGAAAATTTTTCAATCAGATCTCGTTATTATCATTCCCCGTGATAACAATATCATCTACATAGACAAAATATGATCATCATTACTTATTATGTTGATACCCAGCGAAAATCATAGCTTTTTGAAACCTACCAAACCAAGCTCAAGGTGATTGCTTTAAACCATAAAGTTCAACTTGCACACTTTTTCTAACTCTTCACATCTAATTGCTGCTGAAGATCTTCATCTCTAATTAATATAGCACATGAAAGTAGAATTTGATGAGCTTAGCAATTTTGTTGATAGTCTATCCACAAGTCTACGTAAATCCTTTTGTCACCAACCATTTTTCTATTTAATCACAACCACAAAAAACATGCCATTTTTCACATGTTTTAATCACTTCTACAAAAATATGGAAAGATAAAGTCCCTTAACCAACTGTTCTAAAAACTTAGAAGGCATAGATTAATATTTAATTATTCTAACACTCTCCTCATGATTAGTCTGATACCCAACAGAAATCATAGTTTTTAAAACCTACCAAACCAGGCTAGGCTAGAGGTGATTGCTTTAAACCATAAAGTGCGAATTTCAACTTACACTACTTTTTCTAACTCTTCACATCTAATTGTTGAAAAATCCCATCTATGGGTTAACAGCAAATGTAAGTAGAACTCAAACAATATTGAGTTCAATGCCATAACTGTAATCCCTTTACCAACCACGCTTGATCCACAGAACCAACCATTTTTCTGTTTAATCACAAGCATAAAGATCCTACATGTCATTGTCATTTCATGTCATTTTTCTTTAAAGCGCAACCTTCCACTTTTCATCTACAAAATGCCAATTTCATGGAATAGAGATAGAATGGTCCCTTAGCTGTGGGCTACTGCTCTAAAAACTTAAGCTATTATATAAAGGCATGAAAAAGATTCTTAGGACCTGAAATCAGGATTTTTTGTTCTGATACCATATGAGATTTTATGGGACCATTACTAATGGTGATTAAAATGTTCCAATATATCACATTTGTTGTTACCACAGATGCTATGAGGAATTAGGCTTATGGGGAGGACAATCAATTGGATATTTTACACGATTTGCTCAAAATGACCTTTTAAAGGTATTGTTATAGATGGAGTTGTCCATTAAATATTAATTGACATAGATATGGTGATTGATATCCGGCTATGCTTGAAAGGGGGAGTAAGGCCATTAGGCATCGAATTTGCTAATGGTTCACGAATGCTCTTAGAAAGGCAGGTCTGCAAAATTTATACTAATGTAAGGTGTCTGTTGTTTATTAAGCATTTTCAACTTGAAAAAGAATGATGAGAAAATTGAATTACATTTTGCTAAGAGATTACTTGGAACCTTTATATTGTGAGTCTCGTCATATGTACCGGCAATAGCAATGGAAAGTTGGATCTTCCCTACACATTCATGATCATCATGGTATATTGACCACCATCGTAGTTTATCACTCTGCAAAATGATATTAAGACAGAGATAATATATGCGTACAGGATTTGTCAGTCAAGGATGAAATTGGAATGGTAGCCCGACCAAGAACTGACCTTTTCATATCTTGCATTTCCACCAAAAGAGCATCCTCTTGACTCTCTAGGAAGCTGAAACAAGCCCAAGACCTCAGCTATAAATAATCACGCAGCTACCTTGGCCATTAACAATTAAATTAATATATGTGTGTGTGTGTTTTGGCGCTCCTAGAATTTACAACTTAAAAAGATAAGCAACAACTTACAAGACATGGTAATCTCCATATCCAGGGCGCAAGCAAATTCCAGAATCAGTTTCAGCTTAAGGATCATCTAAAGAACTCTTGAGTTGGAACAAGCAAGAAAGGGGCTATGCAAATATGCAAAAACATCATTTACATGTCCTGATACCATGATCAATCACTGCAATGGCAAACTCAAACTAGTATTTATCGTTCAAATCTCACTTACACTTCTTTGTTGCATAACCTAATTCTGCTATTCAGATTGAGGCAAAAATTAGAATTTAATGAGAAACGAAGCATAGAAAAGTTTTTAATTGTACTTCTGCAGAACATCCTACATGAAGCTCCTTATTTTATTCTTACTTATATGTGGATATCAATTAATGAACCTTCTGGTATGATTACAAATGAGGCTAGTTTAAGAGAATTCATTCCAGTTTTGACAAGCAAGGAAAAGTGTCTGACGTACATAGCACTGCGTGCGAATATGTGCTCTTAAGCTTCCTCCTCAGGACAATTCGAAGTCTTCTAACTGACATATTAAACAAATACAACGCTTCAGTCTCACAGGCATCTTTACACTAATTGATTGCTACATATAATATTAAATTATAAGATGTCTATCGTTATTTATTTTTGGTAATCCACAAGTTCCTGGCATCCGGACAAAATTTTGCATCAAACTTTGGTATTTGAAATATCAATCTAGAGAAGAGAAGGAACTAAAGTGATAATTTTTCAGATTTGATTCGCAATTGAAAGGCATATATTTTGAAGTTGCTGCAATGGAAACATTAAAACCACACCTTCAAAGGGCAAGACTGCACATTCTTTGTACTCCGTCCTTCCCTTAATTCGACACTTCTTGGATGCAACAAAAACTTCTGTAGTCTGCATAATCAGAAAATGATGGACATGGACCAGTTCAGACTTCAGAGTATAATTGATCTGAGATTACAATAAATAAAGTAGTAACATAAACAAATAACATTTGGTAAGCTAAAATTAGGCTACCCAAAGGCATTGCGCAGGACAAGGCATTCATCCCTCAGAAATTCAAGTGCCTTAATGCAGCCCCTTGCTCATGCATAAGCAAATGCACGCATCATATGCTACAAGTGTTTGCCAAGCAAATTGACTGCCGCAGTAATCATGAGTACAATGTCATTAGGAAACGGACAAAATCCAACATTTAGAAAGATAAAACCATTATCACTTTAGCACAATGCTGGCGACTTTAGAAGCTGGTGTTTTATAGAAAAAGAATTTAAAAAGTTGATACTTTATTTGAAGCAGACATTGGCTTAAACAAGTGGAACCCAGAAGAGCTCAGGCTATAGTCTCTACCACTTTAACCAAAGAAAAAAAAGTTATCTCTTCCAGCAGAATCAGAAGATGTGGACTGTGAATTGTGAATGAGAACCATACCTGGCAGTGTAATAAGGCGAATGTTCCAGCAAGTTGTTCAGCTGGTGCAGTTGTACTTCCTTCTCATCATGAGTGGTATTTCTCACTCTGTGTTTTGTTGAGGAATGTTGGTCATCTATCGCAATGCATAGAAAGGTAGACAGTGAGATAAAATTCTTATCATGGACTTTACATCCACAAAGTACCTTTTGCCGACCTCTTCTAATATTTCACTTGCTCCCCAATCTGCTACATCTTCAATAACCTCCAAGTCTTCAGAAAAATGTGGTCCGTTACCCATCTTGTCAATAGCTACCGATCCTCTGAAAGCTTCCTCACATTCACTTTCCACTTGAAAACTCTTCTCTTCAATTCCATCATCCATTATTGGGGGTGAACTAGGAGTTCTCAAGTCTGATACGCCACTTTCCACAATGTTCACACGAGTCAGGTTTCTCTGCAATTAATTACAAATTGATAACCATCAGTCCAACAGCTATATCGCTAATACTTACATCAGAATAAGTGGTTTGAAGGATCATCTTGCACCCACATTGTGTTGTAGAATTCGCTCTCAAAGCATATGGCTGCTTGCAGGTGCAGATGTCAGACCACTCGAAGCACAGGTCCACTTTCCTAATCCCCCATCTGATGTATGTCTTCTATAAGTCCCCGGCAATTCAGTTTTGAGATTCTCCATCGCCAACCCTCTGTTTAAGGGTCGCCCAGTGCTAGATTTCAGTCTCGAGTGGGGCACATGACCATACACTTTTTCTTCGTCATATTGGTGGAGAACTAGCTTCAGGGAATAGTCCTCTTCATAGGGTAGGAAAAATCCATATCATCCGAGACAAAAAGACACTTTCCTCATCACTATCCAAATCATCGTCATCACCTTTTCCCAGAGGGGGAGCTACGACGCTGTGAGGCGTGAGGAGACTCGAGTGAAATTTCAGTGGAGGTAAAATGTGGGTTGACATGTTACTGTTGCTGTTGAACCCTAAAGGAGATTTAGGAAATGGGTCTACTCCGCTGAGCTTCTCTGTTAAAGGAGAGCGAGCAGGTGCTTCTCCTACATCTGATCCCTGCAAGCCATTGATCAAGAAAATGATATGCCGAGGCAAGTTAAGGACAAAAACTGAATCTTTCTTTACTCAATTACTCAAGTTTTCCTTTTTCGTTTGTGATGTTACGATAGTTTCTCTATTATTGACCTTTTTCAATGTTCTCCAATATTACTTGAAAAAGGCAACAATTCATTGAAAGTTGAGGACGAGATAAACTCCCGTGGCTGTCAAGGTTCAAGACTAAGAACCTCGAGAAAGGTGGGGCAAAAGGAATATACAGCCCATCGGGCTTCTAATTTCACAAAATTTCTTTCAAATCCACTAATTGAGACAAGAACGCTGCAGGGTAGAATCAATAAAAACCGAAGATACGCCCGCATGAACAAGAAAAGTGAAGAGCTGGAGTTACCTGCTTCACCCAGTTGATTGTGCCCTTGTCCAATCCGTCCGCGAACATCTGCACAGATGGATAATATGCGTGGGAGTGAATTGAGGGAGAGACAGAGAGACAGAGAAAGTGAGGTTGGAAAGAAGAAGATGGCTTGAGGCGAGAGAGATGTTGCGATCTCCAACGAAACAAGAAGAAGAAGAGGAGGTGGAGGAGGAGCGTCCGTAAAAGTCTTTTAAATGTTAACGGCTAGTTTTGAAATATCTTATTGCTTTTCTTCTGCTTAAATTTTCTTAACGTTTGACGAAAGAGCGATGATCCGCTGCATCGTGTATTATTTCTATTTCGCTGCGCTCCCGTCTATTTTTTTTCCCTATTTTCTTTTTTTGACTGTTTTTAAACCAAAAATGTTTAGACTAGCGTCAGCCAAGCCGTAAAGGTCTCTTGTCCCAAGCAATACTAACATGAGGAGTTTCTAATGATTTATTACTTAGTAGACATTTATTAACGAAATCCTTTCATTAAATATGAGCATAGAGTATTGCTAAATTAAAGTTCATGACCCTTTGTGTCGTTTACCCCTATTTTGAAGTACCAAAATATATAATTTTTTTATATATTGTCTATTGCCTATTCCTTTGTAAGAAAATCCATAGCTTGTTTTTTTAATGGTACAAACATAAAGAAAAAGTTACAAATACAACGAGCTCCTTTGATTGCTAAATATTTTTCCACTTCCAATGGTAAATTGTATTTAATTCTAGGTTATCGATCTTAAAGAAAAAGAAGGCCAAATCATTCGAGTAGCTTATTAAATGTATAGAAACCCTGAAATTTTTCCCATCCATCCACAATCCGACATATAACTAATTGATTGAGTAGCTTTATCATCACTCGATGCTCGTGAGAGATGATAATTGCCCACTTAACAACAAGTCATCGAAAACTTCTTATGCATGATTAAAATCTCGAAAATTGAATAATTTCAAATAAAGAGCATTCGATGACATAGTTCTCAATAAAGTATAAGTTTGATGGAATATTATTGCTTAAGAATCAGTTCAATCTAAATTGACTCATAACATCAGAATACTTTTTTGGCACAACTCATACATTTTTCATTCAATTAATAATCATAAGATACATTTTTGGCTGCCCGTTTAAATTTTCTTGACATGTACGAAAGACCTTTTCAATTGGTCCCGTCAATTAATACAGTCTCCTCGAAACTTCTCCTAATGCAAACAAATGAGATAAATAAATAAATAAAAAGAAAAGCCAAAAGCAGGACAAAAAAAAAACGAGAGTGCAGCGAAAAAGAAACAAAACAGGACGCAGCGGATCATCGTTCTCCTCCTCAAGCATTAAGCAAAATTGAAAAAAGAAAAGAAAAGCAAAACTCATTTGAAAACTAGCCATTAACGTTCAGTAACAATCCTCCTCCTACTCCCCTTCTTGTTCAGTTGGAGCTGGCAACATCTCTCTCGCCTCAAGCCATCCTCTCTCTCTCTCTCTCTCTCTCTCTCTCTCTCTGGGTGTGGGGGTGTGTGTGTGTGTTCACGCACGATATTTTTTGTCCGTGGAGATGTTCACTAATGCGTCGGACAAGGCTGTGTTCAGTTGGACGAAGCAGGTAACTCTAGATCTTCAATTTTCTTGTTGTTCAGATTTTCGATTTTTCCTGATTCTACCCTGCAGTGTTCTTGCCTCGATCAGTGGATTTGAAGGAAACTTTGTGAAATTAGACACCTAATACTTCGGACATTCCTCTCTCTCTCTCTCTCTCTCTCTCTCTCTCTCTCTCTCTCTCTCTCTCTCTCTCTCTCTCTCTCTCTCTCCCCCCCCCCGCCCCTTCCCCAACCCAAATCTTGTCGAGGTTCTTGTTCTTGAATCTTGAAAGCCACGAGATATTCTCTGTCGTTTGCAGCTATCTCGCGTTTCACCTTTCAAGATCAATTGTGGCCTTAATTTTCTAATAATGAAAAATATCAGTAATGGAGAAACTATAGTAACATCACAAACAAAAAGGGAAAAGGATTGTAACTTAGTAAGAAAAGGTTTGGTTTTGTCTTTAAATTGCCTCAGCATATCATTTTCTTGATCAATGGCTTGCAGGGCTCGGATGTAGGAGACCCACCAGCTCGCTCTGCCATATGCCTCCGGAGCAAGTTCTACTACGCAGTGTAGGTGCGAGATGATCCTCCAAATCACCTAATCTGATATAGCCCTTGGACTGATTGTTGTCAACTTGTATCTTATTGCAGAAAAATATCTCATGTGTATGTTGTGAAAAGTGGCGTATCATACTTGTGCACCCATAGTACACCCCCTATAATAAATGATGAAATTGAAGAGAAGCTTTCAAACTGAAGTGAACATGAGGAAACTTTTGGAGGATCGGTAAATATCGACAAGATTGGTGATGAACCACGTTTTTCTGAAAACTCGAAGGCCATTGAAGATACAGTAGATTGGGGAGCTAGTGATATATATTCAAAGAGTTTGGCAAAAAGTATTTTTTGGACACAAAGTCAACAATAAGAATTTTATCTTACTGTCACCTTTTTTGTGCATTGGCATACATAACCAAGATTCCTTAACAAAACACAGAGTGAGAAATATCATTCAAGATGAGAAGGAAATACATATACTACACCAGCAGACCAACTCACTGGAACAAATAATGTGCTAACCTGCCCCATCCTGTCCCATAGCCGAGGACCTGTTGCAACAAATATTTGACTTGAGAAGACCCCATGCGAGTTCGTTATTAAGTCAAGGAGTTGTAAACTCAGCATTCACCCTTCACATATCTCAATTTCTCCATCTTCTTTCTATGTTTCTTCCATAATCATTTTCAACCATGTACTACAGTTTTCTTGCATCTACACAAGCATTAGTTTAATATTTGATTGGAGCTTCTAGATTCTCAAAAGAACTGTAGCCATTCTCAAGGTTTCATCCTTCAAAATTTTACTTTTAATTAAACAAGTAGAAAAGCTTGGAGCAGTAAACTTAGTGGAACCAAGAAAAATAGCTCCATCTCATTAATACTTCAACTTCTTTTCATTTGGATGTTATTCTAGGCCAAGTCCAAATGTGATAGATACCATAGTTACTTGGATGACTTGACTTATATCCCCCAAGTTTTTTCCTTTGGATGTTATTCTAGGCTAGGTCCAAATATGATAGATACTAGAGTTACTTGGATGACTTAAGACTTATATCCCCTCAACTACTTCATCTACAGGGAAAGTAAGCAACTTACATTGCTGACAAGTTTTTGTACTGTTACTTGCAAGTAGGTCTTGTATTTTGTTCTCAGTAAAATTGCGATTCCATTCATCTGTTCTCCAAACGGCGACTTCTTATCTCCAGTCACAGGTAGATAGGATACTCACAGTGTACAACATCTAGGATTCTCTTTGTGGTGTTCAGGAATAACCCTAACTGGAAAAAGAACTACATTCCAATTTTCCAGCCTAGTAGCAAAAGTAATTTTTCTGTCAGAAAAACTTGAGTTAACAGTGACTACTTCGACAACATGTTGATATTGTTTACTTTTGAAATACTTGCTTGGCTAGGAAAAGAATATACAGCTGTTGACTGTTAACTTGTCAACTTTTAAACTTGCATATACCAACCGAATGAGATGTGAACTGTGGATTGTGAATGGGAACCATACCTGGAACTGTAATAAGGTATTGTTCCAGTGAGTTGGTCTGATGGTGCAGTATCTGTATTTCCTTCTCATCCTGAATGATATTTCTCACTCTGTGTTTTGTTAAGGAATCTTGGTTATGTATGCCAATGCACAAAAAAGGTGACAGTAAGATAAAATTCTGATTGCTGACTTTGTGTCCAGAAAATACTTTTTGCCAAACTCTTCGAATATATATATCACTAGCTCCCCAATCTACTGTATCTTCAATGGCCTCCGAGTTTTCAGAAAAACGTGGTTCATCACCAATCTTGTCGATATTTACCATTCCTCCAAAAGTTTCCTCATGTTCACTTTAGTTTGAAAGCTTCTCTTCAATTTCATCATTTATTATAGGGGGTGTACTATGGGTGCACAAGTATGATACGCCACTTTCCACAACATACACATGAGATATTTTTCTGCAATAAGATACAAGTTGACAGCAATCAGTCCAAGGGCTATATCAGATTAGGTGATTTGGAGGATCATCTCGCACCTACACTGCGTAGTAGAACTTGCTCTGGAGGCATATGGCAGAGCGAGCTGGTGGGTCTCCTACATCAGAGCCTAGCAAGCCATTGATCAAGAAAATGATATGATGAGGCACTTTAAGGACAAAACTGAACCTTTTCTTACTAAATTACTATCCTTTTCCCTTTTTGTTTGTGATGTTACTATAGTTTCTCTAATACTGATCTTTTTCAATATTAGAAAATTAAGGCCACAATTGATCTTGAAAGGTGAAACGCGAGATAGCTGCAGATGACAGAGAATTTCTCGTGGCTGTAAAGATTCAAGAACAAGAACCTTGACAAGATTGGGGTTGGGGAAGGGGCCGTGGGGGGGGGGAGGAGAGAGAGAGAGAGAGAGAGAGAGAGAGAGAGAGAGAGAGAGAGAGAGAGAGAGAGAGAGAGAGAGGAGAGAGAGAGAGAGAGAGAGAGAGGAATGTCCGGCGTATTGGGCGTCTAATTTCACAAACTTTCCTTCAAATCCACTGATTGAGACAAGAACACTGCAGGGTAGAATCAGGAAAAATCGAAGATCTGAACGACAAGAAAATTGAAGATCTGGAGTTACCTGCTTCGCCCAACTGAACACGGCCTTGTCCAACGCGTTAGTGAACATCTCCACGGACAGAAAATATCGTGCGTGAACACACACACACACCCCAACACCCACAGAGAGAGAGAGAGAGAGAGAGAGAGAGAGAGAGAGAGAGAGAGAGAGAGAGAGAGAGAGAGAGAGAGAGAGAGAGAGAGAGAGAGAGGATGGCTTGAGGCGAGAGAGATGTTGCCAGCTCCAACTGAACAAGAAGAAGAAGGGGAGCAGGAGGAGGATCGTTATTGAACGTTAACGGCTAGTTTTCAAATGAGTTTTGCTTTTCTTTTCTTTTTTTAAATTTTGCTTAATGCTTGAGGAGGAGAACGATGATCCGCTGCATCCTGTTTTGTTTCTTTTTCTCTGCACTCTCAGTTTTTTTTTCTTTTTTTGGCTTTTCTTTTTATTTATTTATTTATCTCATTTGTTTGCGTTAGGAGAAGTTTCGAGGAGATCATATTAATTGACGAGACCAGCTGAAAAGGTCTTTAATACAAATCAAGAATATTTAAACGGGCAAGAACAAAACAAAAAATGTATCTTATGATTGTTAATTGAATGAAAATTGTATAAGTTGTGCCAAGAAAGTATTATGATATTACGAGTCAACTTAGACTGAACTGGTTCTTAGGCAATAATATTCTGTCAAACTTATACTTTATTGAGAACTATGTCATCGAATGCTCTTTATTTGAAATTATTCAATTTTCAAGATGTTAATCATGCATAAGAAGTTTTCGATGACTTATTGTTAAGTGGGCACTTATCATCTCTCACGAGCATCGAGTGATGATAAAGCTACTCAATCAATTAGTTATATGTCGGATTGTGGATGGATGGGAAAAATTTCGGGGTTTCTATACATTTGATAAGCTACTGGAATGATTTGACTTTCTTTTTCTTTAAGATCGATAACCTAGAATTAAATACAATTTACCATTGGAAGTGGAAAAATATTTAGCAATCAAAGGAGCCCGTTGTACTTGTAACTTTTTCTTTATGTTTGTACCATTAAAAAAACAAGCTATGGATTTTTCTTACAAAGGAATAGGCAATAGACAATATATAAAAAAAATTATTCTAGTGTTATGATGAAATTAGCAAGAATTGATGAGCATAGTGAAAAAAAAATATTAGTGTGTCAAAGCAAAGACTCTAGGAAAGCCCATCTCCAACGATGAAGGTTGTTCCGCGAGGACACACTATGGGAGAAAAATAAATCGCCAAGAATTCTAAAGTTTACTATAAACCCGAATGAAACGGAGACAAAATATAATCCGTTTTATCACCCGAATTTCCACCGCACAATTCACCAAAACCTCTTGAGAAGGAACGGCTGCAATTGCAACTTTTCCAATAGGGTAGACCCCGAGGTAAATTCAGTCGACCAACGTGATCGTGACAACTAAATGTGTGAACCTCATCATTAGACCCGCGTAATACAAGTCTATGATGATGTTGGTTTACGTAAACTCGTTCCCTGCAGTAATTTGTGACCATCGAGTAACGGACCTGGATCTCTTGACGTGGGCTCCGCCCACGTCTAGAGATCCAGACCGTTAAAGTCCCTTCCCCCTTTATTAGGGGAGGACTTTAACGGTCCGATCCTGACACTCGAGTACCATTAACACGTCAAATGCATGTAACCTTCTAACGGAATAAATAAATAAATGGAATTTTATTCTTTTTTTTCTACGACAAAAGAATTAATAAATAAATAAACAGACCTTTGGCTACTCGAACATACCAAGATTTCAGTGCCCCGCTTATCGTTTGGGCCCATCTACCTTTGGTACTTCAAGATAGGAGTAAATGACACAAATGGTCGTGAACTTTAATCTAGCGTGTAACATGGTTCATGAACTTCAGTTCAACATTTAATATCATATTCGAACTTTTAATTTATTCAGTGCGATGCATGAACTCCTAGTACATGTGTGATTTAGTTCGTGCACCTTATGAAAATGCCTAATATTATCCTTGAATTTAAATCAATAGGATGATGATATTAAATATTTTTGTATATTTTATTATTTAAATTATATATGTATAAAAAGTTTATGAATCATATTGAATAAGTTAAAAGTTTATCAACAAGATTTCACGCTCTTAATGAATAAATTGAAAATTTAAAAATTATATGATATATTTGATTAAAATTAAAAATTATCTATGTCATTATTCCTTTGGAAAAGTACAAAGAGCATTTAGAAATAGCACAGGGGGTCGTATTGCAAGTTTCAGAATCCAACCTCGGCGTCATAATCATACGAAAATCTACACAAGTTTCAGAATCCAATTGATTTTGACCTTTTTACCCCCAAAATATGCCCGGCGGACTAAACTAGCCCCCTCGTCAACGCGCCGCCGTGGTATAAAGAGCGCGCTCTGGCTTTCGAGCCCTAGGCGCCATCAATTTGCCATCGCCGCGTCGACGCTCTCGCATCTCGTCACTCTCCTACCTGTTGTCCTCTCTGCATCCTCCGATCACCGCCGTGAGTCGAGGTCGGTGGCGCCTCTCTCTCTCTCTCTCTCTCTCTCTGCGCATCGCATTTGTTAGGGTTTGCGTTTCGAGTCTTGATTTCGTCGAGGTTGTTTCTGGGTCTCTCTTTGCCCTAGCGTTATTGATCTGCTCTTTCTTCTTCCGCGTTTGTGTTTTTCCGTTTTCTTTTTCGCTCGTGCTCGTGAGGGCCTTTTCTAGGTGTAGGCTATGAGCACTTCAGTAAGTGCCGTTCCTTTCGAATGTCCTGAGCCGAGGTTTTGGAGCGATCCAGTTCAGTGGCCATGGAGCAGAATGGGGGACGAGTACTCTCGGAGTCGGCGATTGATGTGGATTCGTCCGTTGAATTAGACGTTTCCAGATGCATAAGAAAGTTATTTAGTTATCACATTTTCGGTTAATTGGCAATTCCCTTTAATGTTTTTTCTCTTAACCTTGAGATCCAAACTCTGAAACTGTATACAAGTATGCATCTTGATGCATATTACTCTCTTATGGTGATTATTGGTAAATTTTGCCCCTTTGGAATTTGTCTCAATGAGAGAGAAGAGAACCTGAGGCACCGAATCAAAGGCCGTAAATGATGTGGAATAAGATTGTTTAGCTCTTAAACATTTTAGAGGTATCGTGTTTCACTAAATTAAGTTTAAAATTACTGATATGGACTGAACTTGTGTATGTAAATCAGGGGTGAGGCACAAACTGGATTCTTCCCTCAGCCACCTCTTGGGCCCTCTCTGCATGTCACTACGATAGGTTTAGAGTTTTGGGTTGCAAGAGCCACTGAGCTCCTTGCATTCTCTGTAGGGCATATTCCTATGCAAATGAGAATTTCTGAGTTAACACAGTCGTTAACATTGAGGATATTTGTCATCCCATTTCTACGTAATCACCCAAGCTTGATGGCTCATTGTATTCGAACTTGACCTCATGACAGTTGCCTGGCTCTGTCGTAGAGATTTGTACCTTTAGCTCTAGCTTATGATAATGGGCGGTGTTTGGGTTCTTCGGGTTTGGTGGTTGCTGTTGTGAATCTAACTGATAACCTTGTTCTTATTGCCGTATTTCCTTCTTATGTGATTAAGACGATGGAAATTAGCTTGTTTTCCCTGGGTGGCATACTTTACTACCTCTATTAGTGCTCATAGAACATTATGATTTGGTCAATCCATTATTCAGTTGTCTTAATTATTTCTTTAATTTTCTCATTTCTTGTTAAAGCAAAAAGATGGATGAGCCCTTGATGTCATGCTATGCTGGTTGCTCTTGCATTTCTTCAACCTTTTTTGGTGCATGAAGAAACATTGTGTAGTGTGTAGGGTTTATCAATCTTTCTAATGAGGGGAAGGAGCTACACCCCATCTCCCCCAAGGGGGTATGGCAGGAGAGGCCGGAGCCCTAGTCCAAGGGGTCGTTATGTTGGTCGTGGCAGAGATATGCCTACTAGCCTTCTTGTTCGCAATCTACGTCATGATTGCAGGTTAGTTTATTTTGTTCCTTTGTTTCTGCATTTCCTTCCATCCTGTTCTGCAAAAATCTTAGTGTTCGTACATCATTATCTATGCTTTTTAAGAAATTTAACTCTTTGATTGCCACATGGAATGTAAAGTTGAACTAACATGACTCAGTAGTTGGTTCTCTGAGGCACATCTAGGGCTTCGCAATTTAATTGTTACACTTAATTCCTGTTTAGCCTTTTTTTTCTTTTTTATGAAAAAAAAAAGATACTGATCGGAAGAAGACTTCATACTCAAGAATTATAATATCATGCATTTTTCTTCTTCCTGTCCAATGTATTCTTTTCTTTGGAAGCAAAATGCTATTGGTTTCTTGTGGGCATGTTGCATACCTATAACCTTTGACTTTGCATTGTAGGCCAGAAGATCTCCGAAGGCCATTTGGGCAGTTTGGTGCTCTTAAGGACATTTATTTGCCCAGGGACTACTACACTGGGTGAGCAATGGCAGCCAATTACATTAGTTCTAGCTCATGCAATTTTTCTTTTTATCCCTCATTTTGAGTTCACAAGTTTCATGTTTGATGCTGATTTACTAAAACTTAATGATTCTTTTATCCATGCATCAAAAAACTTATGCATCTTAATAATTCAAGTAAATGTTCTCCTTGGATTCTTCTTTTTTTTGGCAAGGAATTTTAATTTTTCACCATGTTTCTTATTCTTGATTTATTCACAGTATATCAGTGGTAACATTTAAGAGCTCGTGCATCCAAAGGTTTTTTCCTAGTTATTGTTTTACTCAGTTTGTCTTCTTTCACCGTTTGTATTTTGGTAAAATCATTTTCGGAAATTGACTCAGCATTCTAAAAGTTCCCTTTTGCAAACGTTAATGTGGATCAGAGGGCAGCTTTCTGTGTTCTCCTTTTACATCACAAGTTGGGTGTTTTATTGAAGTTGTTGAGATATTTACCAGCGAAAATAAAGTTTTGAAGAGATCAATCAAGTAATTAGAGTTCATTTGAAGATGATGTTAATGGTAGTGAAGATTGGAAGGAAGTTGGGTTTGAATACATTGAGAGGATGTTCCAAGTCTTGAAGAATATCAAGTCATCTTTAAACTGACACTTGCAAGGTTAGCAGCCAGAGTGCTTGCTTTTACTTGCTTATCCTGACTTTCCGACTTGTTGGGGATATTCTGGCAAGTTACATGCTGTGGTTTTCCCTGTTTATATTGTTTGCTTCTTTGGCTTTTCAATTGATTACTGACTCGACTTTTTCCTGTATCTCTTTCTCTCTATTTGCAGAGAGCCTCGTGGATTTGGTTTTGTCCAATATGTAGATCCTGCTGATGCTGCAGAGGCTAAGTACCATATGGATGGGTATGTTCTTCTTGGTCGGGAGTTGACTGTTGTGTTTGCCGAAGAGAATAGAAAAAAACCAACTGAAATGAGGGCGAGGGAGCGTGTAAGGTACTTTCTGTCTCCATACTTGCCACTATATAATATATGCATGGTGAATGGTAGTATTAGTTTATTGGATATAGTGTGCTGGAAATTTTTATAATTTGTCTGAGTTCTTTTGGCATAGATGGGCATATAGTGTTGTGAAGGATCATAGAAATGCATATGCTTAGTTGATTATCTGTTCTGCATTACGTCAGTTGAAACATATGGAAAGGGTTTATTATTCTTTGAAGGAGGTTGGGAAGAAATCCTGAAATGGAAGCATATGTACTGTGGAGGACATCATCATGAATGAATTTTTGTATCTTTGTGTTAATAAGTTATAGGATGAGGTGGAAGAAAATCAGGTTTGGTGGAACACTCTATGCAGCTGCTTGGAGTTAATAATTTGATAAAATTAATCAGGAACCTACTGGAGTCTTTTTATTTCTTCTTAAGAGTGGACAGTACTTTTTCTTATTTAAAATAAAATTTATTTTGATTTTCCTCGTTCCAGCAGCAGAGGTAGAAGTGACCGAAGACGGTCTCCAGGGGGATATTCCAGGTCTCCACCTCCTCGTCATGCAGGATCTCGGTCTCATAGCCGTGATTATTACTCCCCTCCTGCAAAGAGAAGGTACTCAAGGTATTTGACTTTCTGCTTTGATTTCTTGTTTCTTGCTGCAGGTTCTCTTTCCTTTCTCTGTTGATTCAGGGAGAAAAACAAACAAAACCATATTAACTGTTGAATAAGGAAAGAAAAGAAGAAGGCATTATTGCTGTGAAGGCTGATGTTTTCTGTGCTTGTCTTAAATTGTTTTGTCCTGTTGTGGAGCTATTTTTCTATGGGACCTCCCCTATTAAGATGACCTGCCCTATAGACTTTGATCACCCCAATAGACTTTGAGCTGGAGTTGGCGAATGTGGTTTTGATTTCATCAAGATACAGTTTGTGGCAATTTAAAATTTTCTTCTAGTACTTAGGCTAGGTTGGATTCTTCAACATCTGTGCCAAATAAGTTGTGTGCTGAGATAGAATATTTTCTGATGACTTCGAGTCAATATCTAATGATTTGGATTATATTAGCATTTGGTGAGTTTTTGAGGTCATGCTAGAAATTTTGTTCTTGGGTAAGTTGTAATCGTTGTTTTTGTGGGAATGTCATTGTCTGTCCAGTTGCTAGAGATTTTAGTTGATACATGTCTCTGTGAATTATCGTAAAATTTTGGTAAATGCGGCTTTATTTTCAAGTTCCAAAGCCCTTGCATTGTTTTGTGATATGATGCATTTATTGTCAGATCTGCTTCACCTCAAGAGAAAAGGCACAGCCGGGAGAAGTCATACTCTCCACGTCCTAGTCGGGAGAGGTCATACTCACGATCCCCGCCTATCAATGGTTCCCGAAGCCGCAGTGTAAGTCCGGCCCGAGACAAAAGCAGGAGCCGAAGCCCTCCTCCTGAAGACTATGCCAGGGAGCCAAATGGAGACAGGTCTCCTAGTCAGTAAACAGCCAATGTGAAGGATCACAAACTTTTAATATTCTGTGTCGAGTTTGAGAATCTCTTTGTTGCGCCTTTATGGTTTGTAGTCGTCATGTAGACTCCTTTACTGTTGGTATTATATATCGTAGGACATATTTTTTAAGTCGCAATCTGATGGAGATCAAATGATGAACTTAATTTTGTTGATTGTTGGTGAATTTGGCCCCTATGGTCTCTCTCTCTCTCTCTCTCTCTCTCTCTCTCTTTTAGCGGAAGGGAACTTAAATCGAAGAGCATGAGGATGTCTATTTATTATGTAAAATGCGAGGGTGAATCTTGATGAGATAATTAAGTGGTTATTACCTAGGAACTTGGACAGGTGAAAATAATTATTATATAGGAGGGGAGAAAATTGTGTTTTGTCGAATGTAATCTGGAGCGTGTGCTGCGGATGATGAACCATGTTGGCATTCCAAGCGAATGGGCTGAGAGGAAGCTTACTATCGGCCATCCTTTGATGAAATTACTTATCGTTCTAAAGCTGTCGTTGTAACGTTTTTTGCAATGTGGATCTCCCTCTCTGAAGTTTAGTTTTGTCCGTTGATATTTATTGCTTAACGACATGTTACCCCTTAAGACATGAAGAGATGTCCGATTGGAGAATAAACATGTTTAGGTGGCGAGAATAGAGAACTTGGAATCGATTGCATAGAGCGTCAAAAGTAATAATCGTTCAAGTGTGTTCTTCTATCTTGCTTACCTTGTTTCTGACACGGGTCCTATCGACAGACCTGAGCAGATCAAAGACATTTAAGGTGAGGTCTAGCTACAAAGTGAGAATCATTCCACTTTCCATGTTGCCAAAGGGCCTACATTGTCGTCGCGTTATGCTCGGGAACACAAATCGACGCAATCGCCAACCGCTGCCGCCTTATAAAGACGGCGCCATGGAAATGGTTAGAAATAAAAATAAAAGTCTGTGGACCCATCGGCCAGTGGGGAAAAGCTAGTTCCGAACACAAGCTGGAACTCTCTGAAGCCCAAGCTGGCGATGCCCCCAAGGCTGTACCTGAGAAGAATGACGGATAGGAATGAACATGACTGACGTTCTCTTCTCAGTGCCAAATTGGAGAAAGAACTCCCGAATCATAAAGGAAGCTGCTACCTTCGTTAAACGCGGGCGGGCGGGGGTGTTGGCGTTGATGCTTAACGACAATGCAATCCAAGAAACTTCACCCGATCTTCTGGACAGAAACATGTCCGAACCAACTACCACTGCTTGGGGGTAGTTGGCAATCTCCCTCTAAAATGGCCTGAGACCCAAGACGACTTTTATAAGGAGGGAACGCCTGAAGAAATAATTGGCTAACAACACAAGTCACGTGGTCCAGCATCCAACCTCATTTCTCACCTACTCGATTGGCGCCTCCTAATGAAGTGTTAGTGACCGATACTCGTTGCACAGAGAGAGAGAGAGAGAGAGAGAGAGAGAGAGAGAGAGATGGGCAAGCCCAAGAGCATCAGCGAGGTGGGCGTGGATGATCTGGTGGAGGCGGGTCTGTCCAGGGAAGCGGCCACCGAGCTCCAGCGGACGCTTCGAGAGTCGCTGGCCCGAGTCCGGCAGTCCGGGACGCCTTCGCCGGAGCTCGACCCGAGAGAGGTGTGGAGAGAGTTGGCGAGCGCAAGGGCGTTGAAGCCGTCGCACCCGCACGGGGTGCATCAGTTGGTGTACTACTCGGTGTACAATGATTGGGACGAATCCGCTCGCGGCCCTCCTCTCTACTGGTTCCCTTCTCTGTAATGAGTCTTCTCTTTTAGTTCTTTTCACCGTGCTCCGTATTTATACTTCTGCGGGCCATTTTTGCGGATTCTTCTTGTCTTTGTCGAGTTCTTCGCGTGAGACAGTGTAGGGTCGACGTTGAAAGGAAGTGTCTGACGATGTGCTTTTGGTGGTGCTTGGCGCTTTCTTCTTGAAATGGCGATTAATTTATTGACAGAAGTAGAGTGAGCCCGTACACACTCTAAAGAGCTAAGAAAGAATGTCTATGAACGAAAAGGGACACTGAGTTTACGTGAAGCGGGTCATTGGTCTTGTCCGCTTTTGTGAATAGCCTACACTTCAATGGAAAAAGGCAACGGCAGGTATTTCACGCACATCGAGCGTAGACACTGCGAATGGCCTAATCTTACAGCAATTCTATCGAAGGATAACGAATGAATATGCTAGTTGTGAATTAGGATTTATGCTTTTTTACTTTTCAAATCCTTGCAGATGACTTAGTCATGCCATTTGCTGACTTAAAGGTAATATGTTTGATTGGCTGAGGCTGTGGTGAATATTTGCTGCAAAGCTTTCATGTGCAGTTCTCAGAATTATAGTATTTTTGCATTGAACTCTAGACCAATGTAATATTCGTTTCTTGACAGGTCCCAGTCAAAACAAACCAACTTGGGACGCCTTATGGAATTGCATGGCGCAAAGCTTCTGGGGTCATCATACAAGGATCCCATAAAGAGCTTTAGCCTTTTTCAGAAATTCTCCGTGGAGCATCCGGATGTAAGTAGTTTTCATGTACTGGAAAGAGCCTACTTAATTTGTTCTCCACTGGGTATTGCCATAGTGCCTAACTACTTTCTGCACTCATAGTTCATCTGATTCTTTTACTGGATTCCAGGTCTACTGGCCGATAATTCTAAATGAACTCTCAATTTCATTTCATCATCCGCCAAGGTGCATTCTTGACACAAGTAACAAATTAAAGCCTCGAGGTATGTGGTTTCCAGGTGCTGGATTAAACATAGCCGAATGCTGTTTATTGCCCTCACAGCAACAGAGGAGAGGGGATGACAGTATAGCATTAGTTTGGAGAGATGAAGGCTATGATCATATGGCTGTTAACCGTATGACACTAAAAGAGCTTCGTGAACAAGTAATGTACGTTCTTCCTCTGATGCTAGTGCATTTTGCTTCGGTGAGAGGCCAATGATTGCAAAAGCTGTGCTTACTCTTTACTGAAGTTCTCAGACAATGAAATTAGTTCATGGTTTTGGAATCAATGCCTGCCCCGAATCGCTAATTATTGAAGCATATCATACTTTTAACTAAACATTCAAACTTATCTGAGTGCTCACACAGCCTCTGTGATGTAAGGGATTGGTGGCAAGTTAACTAATTTTCACCTTACTTTTCAAATCACTTTCCTGCTTTTTTTTTAGCATCATGCTTGACAATGACGACCATAGTAACCACATTAATAGGTTAGAAGCCTTCTCCATTTAAGTATATTGCCTCCACTATCTTGGCGCCATGGGCCTTGTTTGAACTATTGCTGTTTAAGAACTAGTAAGACCTGCTGGTCCATTTTCACTTTGATGTCCCTAACAGAAATAGACACAAGCAGGTTGGTGGCGAATGCTCTGGATGCGACATTCTCAAAGGGAGACACCATTGCAATTGACATGCCAATGACGGTCCATGCTGTTATCATATATTTGGCAATTGTACTCGGAGGATTTGTCGTTGTATCTATAGCTGACAGTTTTGCACCCAAGGAAATTGCAAGCCGTTTGCTTATTTCTAAGGCAAAAGGAATCTTTACTCAGGTGATCTCTCATTTTTTTGAATTATCAAGCCATCTGTAATTGTTGTGGAAACTTTGTTTGGAACTTCTAAGTTCTGATGTGTTACCATTGTCAAGAGCTGAAGCAGAGGGAAGTAATTATAGCCAATGATGAAGTTACACCTATTAATATTTATATAGGAGATTGCAGTACAGTTGAAATGCATGACTTAACCATGGAAATCTTATTAAATATTCTGTTGTATATGCATGTGACCTATTGCTTTATTAGTGTATAAGCCAAAAGCTTGCTCTCACTAGGTGATATGTCACAATTAAGTTTTATTTATTCAAGTGGCTGCTGGTTTAACTTTTTCTATAATTTTGAAGCATTTTTTAGATAAAATTTTCGGCTCACACAAATTTCATACTTCTTCTATGAGTTTAATGCAATACTAGACCACCTATAAATCATGCTTCATCTGTTTCAGGATTTTATACAAAGAGGAGGCCGGAAGTTTCCATTGTACAGGTAAGTCGGTCACTTCATTTTTTCTTTGTGGTGACTTTTTATTTATTTATAAGGAACTCATTCAATAATAAAGATGAAAATGAAGAAAAAACTGATCACTCATGTCTGACAGTCTTATTCAACCTTTCCCTTAAGATTTCCAGTTGCCGTATTATCTTGCTTGTCATATTTAGCTTTACTTTGATATTAATTGTTTCTCTTGTGACATTTACTCAATTTATTAACTGTCCGAGTCCCCTAGAGAGAGGCTGGAAGGTAAATATACTCTGTTACTGAACTAATAGGGCGTATTCTTCTCCATTCCTTGCAGTCGCGTTGTAGAAGCTAATCCAGCGAAAACGATTGTGCTCCCTGTGGTTGGAGATGGCGTGGGTGTTAAGTTAAGAGAGCAAGACATGTCTTGGAAAGCTTTTCTTTGTCAAGTGGATCATATTCCGAGGTATCACTAACATCTATATTGCCTAATATTTCTACGAGAAGAATATTTTGTGCAATAAGAAAGCCAATTGCTAGCTATCCTTGAAGTTTGTAAAAAGCATTGTTGTTAGTTCAAGTCTTTTGAGTGGCCATGAAGTTGTGATCATTTAGCAACTAGATGACACGTGCACAGAAGTGTGATTTTGTTTCTAACTTTCTGCAGAAGGCATTGTTACCCAGTCTTTTACCAAAGTGCTGACTCTGTGACAAATATTCTCTTTTCTTCCGGAACTACAGGTAGTGCAAGTTGAAGATAGTGCCTTGTTTACACCTAACTGTGGGAAAAGATGATATAATTCCTTCTTGTGAATAATTAGGAGAACCAAAAGCGATACCCTGGACTCAACTTTCACCTATCCGGTGTGCCGCTGATTCATGGGCTCATTTAGATGTTCGGGCTGGAGATGTGTTCTGCTGGCCAACAAACTTAGGGTGGGTCATGGGACCAATTGCACTCTACTCTTGCTTTCTAGCTGGTGCAACTCTTGCTCTTTACCACGGATCTCCCCTCGGACGTGATTTCGGAAAATTTGTTCAGGTGACACCTGCAGTCCAATGCAATTTACTTTTATTTTGCATAGATCATCTTTTTCTTTGCTTTCTCTCATGAGAAAACACATAGAAGGCTGTAATAAATTGTTGCAGAATAGATTAACTGTTGAATCTGTACTCACTGGGGAAGTGTGAAACAGTAAAGTTGTTAGATTACATCCTAGACATGTATATGTATACATTACAATAAAGTTTCCGCTAATGATTACCTTCAAGCGTGCCACTTAAGACTTTAGATTGCTAGAATTGGACACTCCTCATTGGTAGGTTTTGGTGTTTTCTGTAAAAAAGCAGAAACATATACAGGCACTACATTGCTCGTATTTATGGTCTTCTACTGGCAGTTGTGCCCCTCATCTTTCTTCACACTTTTGATTATTTTGTTATTTAATTATAACTCATTGTGTCTGAGAAATATTTTATTTATCATAGCATTATAACATTATTTAAAGCTTTTTCCATTTAAAAAAAGTAGACAGAAGCTTCTATCATTTATATGCATTTCAGAGATAGTATAATACCAACAATAAGTACGTTTTATATATGCTTGTGAATTTTTTATTTCGACTGACCTATTGCTTTCCACTTATAATTTAGCTGTATGTTTACCTTTTATATTTATTGATACATTATATAATGCTGTGTTGATGCTAAATTCCATTTTTAATTAAATTTTTGTATGACAATTCAATGTGCACGCGAACGTCTAGTTTTTGTAGGCAATTTAGCTTCTTCGGATCATCTCTTGTAGTTGGGCACTAAGAGATGTCACTTGTAAAGTTATTAATCAGAGTATCTCTCCTGTTTCTGCATTTGTTTCAGGATGCAGGAGTGACCATTTTGGGCACGGTACCAAGTTTAGTGAAAGCATGGAAGAGTACACAATGTATGGAAGGACTTGACTGGACAAAGATCAGGTTCTTTTCTTTTTTGTATCGAATTGGCCATGTGATTATCAACAATGTTTTGTAAAGAAGTAATGGGATTATTATTGGTGTGGTTCAGGTCATTTGGCTCCACAGGGGAAACATCCAATGTTGATGATGACCTCTGGCTGTCTTCAAAATCCTTCTATGGCCCCATTATTGAGTGTTGTGGCGGCACGGAACTTGCATCAGCTTATGTTCAAGGAAATCATCTGCAGCCTCAAGCTTTCGGAGCATTTAGCAATGCTTCCATGACGACTGGCTTTGTCATCCTGGATGGCCATGGAGTTGCTCAAGTAAGATTTTCTCAAGTAAAAGAGATTCTATGTTGAAGGGAGGCACACCGACAATGTTTATTAGCCTTAAAAAGCTAACTGAATTTAGTCTGAAGACCTTGACCTCATTTAGCTCTTTATGGTAGTGCTAAAATATGTTTCTCAGGGCATTGGGTATGAGTACTTCGCAAACCACAGGTGGCTAATTTGTCTGTAATTTATATGTATTTCCTGGACTTGGCATGTGGATCAATCAAGGAACCTAATGCAATATCTAAACCAAGTGAGATCCCATGATTTTCTAAGATATTAGACCATTATTCGTCAAATTCTCAATGGGTATTCTTCCAGATTCTATTTCCTATCTTAAGTTGTTTTCATCTTCCAAAGTAGATGGTGGCATATATCCATTTAGTGCAACATCATCCCCTCACTGGAGAGTCAGAGTCATTGACCTTGCAGTAGCTCAAAGCGAAAGCATGTTTTCTGTTGTTGACCTTTTAGCCTCTCCTAATCTTGCTCAAACAATCTCTGCCTGTTATATTGAACTTTTATCATCAGGGAGGCAAGTAGGCCCTACACTAAGTAGTCTTGGTTGCAGGTTTCACAGGGCAGGTGGAAACTCCGTCAAATGATAAATTTAGGAGTACATAGTGTAATAAACCAATGATTCCCTTTTATGGTACATAATTAATTTCCTGTCTCACTGTGTACAGCCAGATGATCAACCCTGTGTTGGCGAAGTGGGATTGTTCCCTGTTTATATGGGCGCAACTGATAGGCTGCTCAATGCTGATCATGAGGAAGTTTACTTCAAGGGAATGCCAACATACAAAGGGGTGGTATGCCATTTGCATTCGTGGAATATTCGTGGCTTGCTTACTCCATTTTTCCTCTCTGGATATGGGTGTTTTGTTGCTACTGGAAATTTATGCTTGCTTGATTTAGTAGATTGATAAAAGAAACATGGCCTAAAAAATACAAACAAACTTGCAGCAGCTGAGGAGACATGGAGACGTCATTAAGAGAACTGTTGGAGGGTACTATATTGTGCAAGGCAGGGCCGATGACACAATGAATCTTGGTGGCATTAAGGTATGGTGTTCTAGATTTCACCCTTTATGTAAATGTCTGAATGTCTGTAAAACCTTGTTGTCATGCTAAGTTGGATATGCCGGTGATATATGGTAAAGTGGTAGAAGCCAAATTATCTACAAGCTCTTTAATGTGGCTCTCCTGGGTCAAAAAAATCTTGCACCTTCCACCTAAAATTTACACTCTTTTATGGATCTGCACATTTGCTTTCCTCTTCTAATGTGGGCCATTTGGGATTGCAGACCAGTTCTGTTGAGATTGAGCGTGTCTGTGATAGAGCCGATGAATCTATACTAGAGACCGCTGCGATAAGTATAGCACCACCTACTGGTGGTCCAGAACGATTGGTTGTTCTTGTGGTGCTCAAGAAGGGTTATGAGGCTGAACCAAACAATCTGAAGATGAAATTCTCGAAAGCCATCCAGGGAAACCTCAACCCTTTATTTAAGGTTTGATTCTTGAGATGTAAATGCTGATGCAATGCATTTTAAAGCTGCTCATGCTTTGCGTTTTGTGAAGTAAATTAAGATCAAACTCACTTAATGGTCACGACGTTACGTTTAAACATAAAAAAGGATGAAAAAGAATTCAAGAAGCGAAAGATCGTCATTTATCTTTGGTCTGACACATCCGTTTCATCATAACATACTTGAGGATTACTAAATGGAATGTCTCAATTGATCGACAGGTAAGCTATGTCAAGATTGTTCCCGAATTCCCTCGAACGGCTTCCAACAAGCTACTGAGGAGAGTGCTGAGGGATCAGATGCGACAGCAGCTCTTTGCGCAGAGTAAGTTGTAGAGGCGAATGGGGAGTGCTGTCCCATATTCTTGCTGCGATTGTCGATGTGGAGGTCCTGATTCTGAATTCCAACCATCTGCTTTGCTTACGACATATAGATTGGGTTGAAGGAAGATATATGAGATTCAAAAGTTGGAATAAGAAGCACCATCTGATTGGGAATTCAGAGCACTTTTCTTTTAATTATAATAAAATGAAACTGCAAAGCTATTGCTGTGCTGGGAACTTGCAACGCGGTCACTCTGTCGAAACATCTTGTGAATGAGGCATTCATAGACCCGACACTCAACTTCAATTACCATGAAGTATCGTCCACATATTCGTCAAGGTGGAGGACAAAACGCGAGATTGAGAAACTTTCCGATAAACGACACGCCGTGGCGGGCCGAGGCGGGCCCGCCACAGCCGTCGCGACATGGACCTTTGGTGACCCACGTTTAGATTGCTCCGACTCGTCCTCTCGCCTAACGGAAAAGACGATGTGGAAGATGAACCGAATGACAAGGACGCGCATGAAATCGTATGGTTGGTGTCGCGTTTGTCTTTGTTACGATGCAGAAAGCGTGGTCACTTTGCATGTTCTTTTCCACGTCTTGATTGCAGCATCATCGGAGTAGGAGTGCCGGAGAAAGTGATTGACGGTGACAAGACTCCGCCGATGAGCAGTGAAAAGGGTAGCCACCGGGGCCGTGCCCCAGCCGGTCGCCCGGGGCCCCATTTTTTGTAACCAAAATAAAATTAAAAAAATTTGGTGAAATACGTTAACTTTATAAATTGCGATATCCATTAAATATTATAAGAAATATTACGATAAGAAATGAGAATATGTGATATTTCAAGAGAAGTGAAATGGTACCTGATTAAAGAAAAGCACTTGCATCAATTAAACACGAATGAAGTACAAGTACATATTCAAGTTTGAAAAAAAAAAAAAAACAGAGAGTATATGTCCGAGGGCCCTAATAATGATTGTACACAAATTACGCCCGAGAGAATGTTCCATGTCCTTCATCATGATCGGCACGATAACTCGTTCTCGCTAACATTGGATTGGTTCGGCTATAGTCAATTTTTGGGGACAATTATCGAAAAAGTCATAAACTTTTTGCAATTTTGTCGATTCGATTCTTTTTTTTTTGGCCAATTTAATCATAAACATTTTGGAACTTTATCATTTAAATCATTCCGGCGACTTTGTACCGAAAAAAAGCTTACGTGGACATCTAGTCAGCACCGTGTATCTGACATGACCCAATCGATTGGTCCCCAGCGATGATGTGACACAAAACGACGTAGCTTTGACAATTTGTCCTAATTTTGCCCCAAAATTTGCCCCAAAACCGAACAAACCCTAGCCCCAAAACCAATCGAACTCTGGCTTTTGGCTTCTACTGTCTTCTTCTCTTCTTCAGCTCGCGTCCTCTCCTACGTTCTCCTTCAATTTTGGGGCTAGAGTTTGTTTGGTTTTGGGGCAAAATTTGGGGCTAGGGTTCAATCGGTTTTTCTTCTTCAATTTGGGGCAATTCATTCGATTTCGGGGCAAAGTTAGGGTTCATTCAATTTTGGGACAAAGCTATGGTTCATTTGATTTTGGGGCAAATGGTCAAAATTACGTTGTTTTGTACCACATCATCACTAGCGACCAACCGATCAGGCCACATCAGATACCCGGTACTGACTGGACGCACGTAGGTTTTTTTTCGATACAAAGTCACTATATTCAAAGGTTTAAGATTGAATTGGAAAAAAAAAAGGTTTATCACTGAATCGGTAAAGTTATAAAAAGTTTATGACTTTTTTGACAATTATCTCTCGATTTTTGCAATAGCTAACATGCCCGTAGATTGCCTTTTTCTTCATTTTTCGCAATCAAACTAGACCAAATGTCTTCCATAATCCATTAGCTAGTGCTAATCGTGGACTCCGATAGCAACCTAGACACCAGTAAGGCCAGAAAGTCACGAGCCACGGTAGAAAGAAGGCGAAAATGGCGAAGCTCTTTTCTTTCACCACTTCAGGAAGTCGACATTGTCTTCGTCATCAACCTTTTTCCATGTACCTAAGAGTAGCTTATTGTCAAGTCAGCCTCCAACTCGTTGATAGATGAGGAGAAAACATAACAGAAGGCTAGGGTTGGGTCGTTCTTCTTCTTCCAGAATAAACACCATATAGATTTCTCCATAGGTACTGCTCGATAGGAGCACCATCTTTGTCAATGGGGCTGAAGTCGGTGAGACGGGACTTAAGCTACTTAGGTGAGGCAGATTGGGTTTTTGATACAATGCCGAAATCCCTATCAAGTTTCGGGAATAATGTATGATCAATGGTAAAGGCTCGGTAGACTATTCGTTCCAAACACACCTTTAATTTTGGGTAGGGTGTAAAGTATGATTTCGCAGCGGCTTATACATATAGTTTTGCTTATCCTTTGCTTCTGCCAGTTTATTTGGAATTTAATATTGCATTTAACGCCTTAAATGATGAGATCATATAGATTTTCTTATTGTTTAACACTTACATCATACCTTTTTTTTTTCCCTTTTCGAGGAAGTCAACATTAGACCTGATCATGGGGTCTTATAGCGCAAAGAGAGAGGGAAAGAGTTAGGTCCACACACTTGTACAATTTTTCCTTTTCAATGATAGGCGAGTTTGTACAATCAATTTACACGGAACCTTAAAGCCCCGGACTATAACACATAATTACCGACTAGAACTTGCCACATAGCATACAAAAAACCGGATTGGATCATCCATGTCGTCATTCGAAATACTTCGTGGATGATCTATCTGGAATGTCGTCCTTTTATCCAAGCCACCAAACGTAGTCTTATTAAGAAAGAAAAAGAGGTTTTCGCACCCATATTTACATTCCCATAACTTTTGTACAGAAATACCATCAGCATCCTCGAGGAAAGGAGGAGGAAGCAATGGACTACACACACACACAAGTGCTTCGCCGGCTTAGGACAAAGGCAAACGTGGTTACAACGGCACGTGAGAAATCCATCTCCAAACGTTTGTCAAGAACAAAAAAAAAAGAAGAAGAAAGAAGGAATATCCCCCGATTTGGGTCGTGACCAAAACTGGCACTGCGACACTTGAATATAAAACGCACGTGTTTTTCTTTCCTTTTTTTTTGATAATCTCTTACTTTTCCACCTAGACTTCAACGCAACACCCGGTTCGGGCGAACCCGGAGAACTTGTCGGGCACGTCGATCTTCTCCAATTTCCCATTTTGCCCCTCCACCGCGTAGAACCACCCCTGCTGCCCCCCCTCGTACGCCGAACCCAGGACCAGGGTCCGCCCTCCGCCCAGGTCCACCCGGCACGTCCCGGCGCGCACCGCCGCGTCCGCCTCGGCCCAATTGAACACCCGCCCGTCTCCTCCCACCCCAGCGCATGAGCTCGGGCACCGGCCCGGCTCCCACACCCCCTCCACCAGCCTCCACTCCCCCGTCCCGAACTCGTACACCTCGGCGCTCCCCTCGAACCCGCCCTGGTCCTCCGTCCCATACCCGCTGACCACCCAGAAGAATCGCCCCGCCACGACCCCCTCGCACTCGTCCCGGCCGCGGCTCATCGGGGCCAGCTCGGCCCACTCGTCCCTGCCCACGTCATACGCCCACGCGGACCTCAGGGCGTTCTTGCCCTCGTCGTGCCCTCCGGCCACGTATACGCGCCCGCCGTGCGCGCCGGCGGCGAAGAACGACGTCCTCCGGGGCATCACCGCGCCTCGCCGCCAACGCCGAGCCGCGAAGTCGTACACGAAGACGTCGGCCACCGGCTCGTAACTCGCCGGGTCCCACCCGCCCAGGGCCACGAGCTCGCCTTCGCAGCTGACGAGATGGCAGAACAGCGGCAGCCCGTCCGGGTAGTTCGGAATCGGGTCGAGCAGATCCCAGGTCCTGGTCTCCGGGTCTAAGACGGTGACGGCGTAGGAGGGCGGTCCGACCGGCTTGTGCTCGCCCGGCTGGAGCTGGTTCGGGAGGGCCTGGACCAAGCAGGCGAGCTTACTGGTGTGCCCGAGCTTCCGCCGGAGATTGTAGAAATCTCTGCTCTGAAGGAGGCGGCGCCACCGGCGGCAGACGGCGGAAGCGGATCGCTGGGCGGTGTGTGGCAGCCGCGAGAGGCACTCGAGGCTGAGATCGTCCGGTAAACCCGGGATCAACTCAGACAAATGACAAGCTTCCATTTGCGAGAGGAGTTTGCTTTGGAAATTGAAGTGTCTGTGACCAGATGATAAGCAAGTCTTGGTAGCCTACATATATAGACATGACGCCGAAAAGATAATCCAATTTCGCAAAACGCAAATCAATATTCATTGCATTCCACATTTGGTTTCTTCTAAGTATACTACTATTGCAACATTCTAATACGTTAAAACTCATAAAATTTATTTCACACTTGAACCGACCGATAACTAAGGTGAACCTTAGGGACTCGAGAGTGGTTGAAAGCAAAAGCGATCCACGATAGATAACTTGCTCGATTCCCTTTAACCTTTTAGGACATTAATGAAATAGTTTCTCAATTCTTGATAAAAGGGGAGTCGACAAATGACCATGCATATCTTTTTGGGCTTCATTTTTAATGCCCACTTTAACCCGATCCAATGAAATTAGTTCATATAATCCTAAGCTCGCCATAGTAGTGTTTCTTTGAGCCAAAAATAGATCCATGTCTATTCTACCACCTTACTTTAGACATTGCATCGTTATTTTTATTTCTCTTCCGCTCGATTTTCTTGATGAGATAGTATCTACTATCTCATGAAACAGGATAGCAACATGCCCAAATTGATCTAAATGTGACAACTAGATAGGTCGTAATTAGAATGTTTCAATTGTACTTTTTTTTTATCTTCGCACACTTTTGACGGATGCCCAAATTAATTTTTTTTTGGTAAATACCCAAATTAATTTGGTCACTTGCGCACGCCAAAACGACATAAAACTAGCCATTTAAATAATAGTGGGTTTATGGGAAAAAGGAAATTCAAGTTGAAGTTCGACCCGGCACCTCTCACTACAAAAAAACTGTCATTTAGCTACAGTTTTTAGCTACGGATTTTGACCAATTGTCGTCGCTAAAGCAATTTAGCGACAAACTTACCGACGGGAAGGAGGCCGTAGGTATTGACTTGTCGCAAAAGTTGCGACAGACAAATAAGGAATCCGTAGCTAATTATCGACGTTAATAATACATAGCTAATTTGCGACTCTCTTTTGTCGTCACAAAGTTCGTCTCTAATTAGCGACAGTAAAAAATTTTGTCACAAAAACCATAGCTAAAATGTTGTGGCTAATTTCGTCACTATTTTGCCACATGATTTTGTAACGCAAATGTTGTTGGTAATGTCGTCACTAAATTTGTCGCAAAAGTCGTATGTATTTCAATCTTCATTGGGGAGTCGCAAATTTGCAACAACAAAATTACGTCACAATATACTAATGTCCGTCACTAATTAGTGACAAATGTGGCAGACTTTGTCGCTAGTTAGCTACGGCATTACTTGTGATCGTTGCTATTTAGCGACAAATATGCATTATGGCCGTCGCTAATTTTTTTCTTTATTAATGAAATTTGTCACTGTTTTGGCAAAACGGATTTTTTTTTTGTATTACCAACATGGTTTTGGAATGATTTGTCGTCGATCTAATTCGCTTTTAATGATAATCTCATTCTAATTATTTAGGAACGATTTCAATATTACATATAATAAGACCCATTACAGCGTATTATTATTTACGAAGCACTACATAACACGAAAATATTATAACGAGTAAAAAATGAAATACATTGTGCTCATAAACATTCAACCACACAAACATAATAAATATCAATACTTACAACCCTGCCAACACAATAAAAATCATCTAAAGTATCAAGTTAAAAATAGCAATTTTTATACTAATGCTAATTACATAAAAAAAAAAACATAGGTCTACTAAACCAATGCTAGGCATCCTCATCATTCATGCTTCCATCCATACTTCAAATAACTAGCATCTCACATATGCTATTTCTCTCCAACTGTGATGAGACGACAAATTGTAAGCATCTATTTATGTACAGTCATAATCATCGAATTAAACATAGCATCTCACTATTGTTTTTTTGTAACCCTTGGCAAGATGTGAAGATAAGAGGAATATGCGCCCTCAATCTCACTGCCGAACTCGCAGCTTGTCTGACAATTTTAGCTTGTATATCTTCTACACAACTTCCTCCTAACACCTTCACATTAACACACACATTGACTTTCAATTAATGACACAAGCTAGCAAATAAAATGTCCATCAATTTATGTCATTGCACATAAAACAATTGAAAAAGCAATTTCAATAGCAACACATAAACTGGGTCCATCAATTCGTCTCTCTCTCTCTCTCTCTCTCTCTCTCTCTCTCTCTCTCTGTGACAGAAACACTCTTTTCTAATGGTCCCTACTTGTGCTTTTCTTAAAGCAAAATTCTGCTACAAAAAATATGATTGTTACAAAAAAATCTAAATAGCTGTAGAAGTTTACCCTTTGGGAAGATGAAATCCTTATGAAACTTCATCCAATCTCAAATGGACCACTTAAGATGCAGAAGTTTATTTGCTAAAAACTGCTCAGTTTTTCTCCAGCTCAGTTCTAAAGTTGCAATATGCTCAAGATTTGATTTCTGTTCAGTTTTGTCATTGGGAATTGAAAACCCAGCAACAAAGGGCCAAATATCTATGTACATAACATCAGCTAACTCGCTTTTTTCTTCAAAAAAGCCTCCACCACTAACTCTGTTATAATCCATTCCCATTTGATTTAAAAAAATGATGCTCCTCCAGGAGATGAAAGGCTCTTCCCACCTCTTACTCATACGCCCAGCAAAATGAAGTCACTCATAGATGCATTCATGAAAAGACAAGATTGGTATTGGAAGACAAAGGGATACGAACTAAATTGATAGCCCCTATATAAACTCAAAATATTCTCAGCACAACTCCGAGCTCTTCCATGTTTCAACATAACCCAAAAGCAACCCGGTAAACACCAAAGCTTTTGAGCCCTTACCTCACACCTCTTCTCTACCTTTTCCTTCTTTCTTTTCCCCTCGTTGAAGACACCCGAAGAGGGGGGAGAGGAAGTTTCACTGGACGAAGGTAAATGATCATACAAGAATCGCATATTTGTGGCTTTTAATGGGATAGCCCATTTCATTCCCCAGTTGGAAAAAAACTGAGCAGAGCCATCAAAGTATTTGCCACAAGTTTATGCATATATTTATAGGTTAAAATGCAGACTGTTGCATAATAAGAATCAACATGGGCAGAGTGGCATCAACACAAAATGCAGGACAAAGACACCTCTCTTCCATTATCTTAAAAAGTATCAGCATAACCCGCACGCTAGTGGTTTGCCTACAAGTATTAAAGTCATCGAAGATGTATTACCTCAATGGCGTCAATAGTTAGGAGCAGAACAATGATCTTCTCAGCAAACCTTTGACGCTCCTCTGCATCATGAGCAACACGACGAAAATTATAGACTAGCAAGGTTTGGCTATCTAAATCGTACTTCGTTCTTCACCGAGAACCAACGAAAAAGAAGAATTGTTACTTGTGAGGGAGAGATATGAATGGAAAGAGAGGATCGTTACCTGTGAGGGAGAACGAGGGCGACCCACGGTGAGCGGAGGTAGAGGGGGATCGGGATCCGTAGCCGACAATCAGCATCTCTGCAAATCTAGGGTTCCATCGCGCTCGAGCGGAGGGAGGAGCGAGGAGAGAAAGGGAAACTTGAGGTAATCAGATCTAGGGTTTCGTGGTGCTCGAGGAGTGAGAAGAGAGCTCGGCGTGAGGAGGAGAGGAGGAGCGGAAAGAGAGCTCGGCAGAGAAGCGGTGGAGGGGCGGAGGAGCGGAGGAGGAGCAGCAGGTGAGTAGCGAGGAGAGAGAGAGGCCCAGTTAGCGAAGGGAGGAAATTAGTGAGAGGAAAGAGGGAAAGTTATAGAGGGAAAAATTAGAGGGAAGAGGGAAGAGGGAAGAGGGAAAATTTGAGCGAGAGGTAGGGAATTAGCAATGGATTAGCATTAGGCATGCCTAAATTAGCAATGGAATTTAAAATTTCGTAGCTAATTCTTGAGATAGAATTTTATTTTCATTGCTAATTTTTGTGAACTTGACTTCTAATTAAAGTGATCTGATGCATGTTTACAATTATATAAATTAGATTGCATCTAACGTTAAAATTATTTATAATTTTTGCATGTCATTAGAATTGGGGTATATAGATTGCATGTTACGTATCATTATTGCAATAGATCATGGATATTAAGCTTACATGGCATGTAAGTAGAATGAACTTAGCATGTTAAACTATTATGATGAATACTCTAAATTATTTGCAAGTTATTTAGCATCAATATGGAATGAACCTAAGGATTTATCACTAAATGCCATGCTCCTAATACCTTGATTACATTGATGATGATATGCCTAAACTATATGACATGTGCTTGATATATTTTTTGGTATTTTTCATACAAAATTTGAAATTAATAAAAATCCTATCTAAAATTTTAAACAAAAACTAATATATCTCACATCATTTTGGATTTTTTTATGTAATTCGAAATTAGTAAATATCTTAGCCTAAGTTTGCAATCTATATGGATGAGGAAATTTGTCGTCCTAGAATGATATATTTTTTATATTTTTTATAAAATTCAGAATTAAAATATATCCTAATTCAAATAAGCAATTGGGTTAAAGATGGAGCTTATTTAAAAGATCATCCAAAATTTATTTAGAATGAAATCTAATTAAAGATGACGATCTAATTATTAAAGAAAATACTTTTTAGAAATTTATCTTTTAGGAAAATAAATTAATGTGGATGAAAGATAACATCTCAATCTACAATCGAAATCAAACATTATCCGCCAAATTAGTGACGGGATATGCGTAAATGTTTTAAGAAATTTATTTTTTTCACAAATTAGTGACGAAGAGATAAATTTATCGCTAAATTAGAGACAAGAAAGGAAAGCATGCAGCAAATGTAGCAACGGAAATTTCCAATTTTGTCGCAAATTAGCGATATAAAATCCTTCCATCACTAAATTTGCAACATAACTTTCCATGTTCATTACTAAATTAGCGACGGACAATCCTTCCGTTGCTAAATTGCGATGACACTTTCCAATTCCGTCACTAAGTTAGCGATGAAAACTTCCATCTTCGTCACAAATTAGGGACGGAAGAACTACCCGTCACTAATTTGCGATGGAACTTTCCATTTTCGTCCCTAAATTAGCAACGGACAATAATTTCATTGCAAATTTGCGATGAACCATTATTCCATCGCTATTTTGCAATGGAACTTTCCATGCCCATCGCTAATTAGCGAGGGAAACTTTCTTATCCGTCGCTAATTAGGGATAGACAATCCTTCCGTCCCTAATTTGCAATGGATCTTTCCATATCCATCGATAATGAGCGACGGACAAATTCTTCTGTCGCTATTTTGCACCAGAAAGCGATGAACAAAAATTTGTATATAAAAATTAATTTTCCTAAAACATTTGTCCCATAAATCCGTAGATAATTAGCTACAAATTTTACCATGAAAATTTCTCCGTCGCTAATTTGCAATGAATTTTTTTCATGTCACTAATTAGCGACGGATTTTGCGACGAAGGTACATTTCCATTGCTAATAAGCAACCGGGAAAAAAATTCATCGCAAATTAGCGATGGAGAAACTTTCGTGGCCAAATTCGTAGCTAATTATCGACAGAAGTGGAGTTTGTCGCAAATTAGAGACTAATTTTGCGACAAATGTTTTTTCTGTCGCTAATTAGAGACGAATTTTTTTGTCGTAGCTAATTCCGTCGCATATAGAGACGAAGTATTTTTCGTTGTAAATTAGCGATGATTTTTTTACTTTTGTCACTAATTCTGTCGCAATTAGTAACGGATTATTTTCCATCACTAATTTTTCGTAGCTAAATTCCAGTTTTTTTGTAGTGTCTACTCTTCTCTTTTTAGTTTTTTGGCCTCTTAGTTTCCATTCTAAACCTACACTTCAGAGAACCGGACCTACCTGATCGGTTCGGAGCTGTCCAAGCGAGTTCTCAGTTCGGTCAATCCAACTTGCTCACCCCTAAGTTTCATGAGAAAAGGAGTTCTTGTTTATTATGAATATTTTTTTTCAAGCTTCTCTTCCATAAATTTCGGTATCAAGGTCAACGAAATTACGTCTATGGAAAGGGGACAAGAGATGGGCCAAAGTAAAAAAATCAGATTGTACAACACTTGGAGAAATAGATAATTCAATTTGATGGTCGTCACTAGACAAGCATTTTCCTCATGAAGGGGCCGAATGCTTGACGAAAAGGATAGCTTCACGGGACAGGAACCTTAATGTCACTAGAAAATCCAAAAGTCCACGGAGTGATGTCCCAAGTAATTTAATATGCATGTAGACCTAGCACAGCCCTTATCTCGCGGTTCATTCACATTGAGTTGGCGGGGCCGGGGGCGGCCACCGGCCACCGGGTGTGGCCCGACATGCATGGCCTTGTGCCTGGCGCAGCCCGACCCGTGAATTATAATTACGGAGTATCGAATTTCAGATATTATTAGTATGCTAGCATGTTGTGTTTTTTTATGTATTATGAGCTGTCTTAGTTATCATAAAATACTTTTCTATTTCCATTTTTTATTGACCATCTCAATTTCTAGGTTTTAATTCAGAAAAAATATAGATTTTTATGCGTGCTCGTGCTCGTGCCGGGTCATGTTGGCAAATTACAAGTGAGACTCGGAATCAATGAAGCCTTCCTTGAACAAAAACTTAACAAACATTAGGGTTGGCAATTCCGAATCGGACGGCCCCCAAGGCACTTGTACGTCAGAGGATCCGATTACGTATCTTATTATCCTGAAGTCTGGGGCTCCTTCATGGGGTGACACAATCTCTCTTAATTTATTGATTAAGTTGTATTTATTTATTTATCTAATAATTTTCCTATTCACGAGAAGAAAAAATTCATATTTAATAATAGAGGATGTGCCTGAGAATCCTTGTGGAGGAGGACATGTGACGACACTTCGCGCACGCGCGCGTTGACTGATAAAATCCCACGGCGCAAGTTGCTCAACGCCAAGTCCAGTCAATCCCAGTCGGGAGGGGCTGGATCGTTTGCTCGATTCGGCTTCAAAAATGGGCACATGACGTGAGGAAAGCGGCTCGGACTCGGCTAAATTATGGGTGCGGAATTTTCTGTTCTTGTTTTTTGCCTTAACTAATGAAAATTGTATTCGCAGCGGAACTAAGACTTGAGTGATCTTGAGTAATTAGGTCCAACCTCGACCCAAGCACAGGCACCGTGACCTTGAGTCGAGCCATGTGGATCTTCGGCCTAGCCCTTGTGGACCTAACATAGGCATTGGTGTCTCAGCCAATCCTCGAGGGACCTAGGCTTGGCTAGTGTGGACTTGGGCTCAACTATTGAGGAACCACACTCGGTCATGTGGACTTGAGTGATGTGCCACTAACTTGGGCGTGGAAGCTAGGTACCTAGCCTCGCCTCGATGGACTGAGGGCCAGGTACTAGTGCTTGGGCGAGTAAGTTAGGTACCCGAGCATGGCCATCAAGGAACCGAGTATGGGCATTGAGGTCTGGGGCCTGACCTCCATGAACCGGAGCACGGGCATGGGTATGGGCACACAGGTCTTGGGGATGGCCTTAACGGACCTAGGCTCGGCCTCTATGGATTTGACACGAACATCAGGGTTTCGGGCTTGACTTCAAGGGACTTGGGCCAGCCTCTTTGGTCATGTTGGTCCACGATCACATAAAGAGCTAGGCGATCATTTTGACGTAGTTGTTGCTTAATGCCAAGATCTACCACTTTAGGACTGCTGGAATGTTCAAAAAGGTGGTTGGAATTCGGTTCTTTGCAAACTTATTAGAACCCATAGGGTTCACTGTATTAGACCCATTTTAACTTCTATTTCAAGTTTTAGTCAATCCATATTTCAGCCAACTTAACAAATATAAATAACGATTTGGATCCATGACCTGTTTTTGCCACCTCTAGCTTTTAACTATAACAAGGTGAAAATTTTACTTTAAAGAGAAAAAGTTCAAACTCCAAAAAAAAAAAAAAACAATGGGGATTAGCTTATTAAAGGACTGAAAATGCTAGTCAAGCATAACAGAGTACCAAATCAAGAATTACGGGATTAACAACGTACTTGTCGAAACAATGGATATGAGATCAGAAATTATGAACAGTAAAAGTTAGTGTACCGAAATTTGTGGATTTTTAAGTGATATCGTGTTAATTGTTCAATAATGACATGTTTGATTCTTTAAGTGCGATGAACGAATCCACGAAAAATACCTTGTATCTTCTAATTCCAAGCCCAACCTCAGCTGACTTGGATCAAATCGATCTGTGTCGATCCATTAAATTTAACATTCATTCATAACAAAAGATTGGCCGATGAACACCCATTGCCTTGATGTCCATCGCCCGACACCCAATGTCATCATCACCTGTTGTTGATCCACCTCCAATCGCCGGTGTCACCACCACAGAGACGCAGAGAGAGAAAGAGGATATGGTACGGGTGTCAATGATTCAGTCCGAGTGAGGTACTAAATTGAACCATTTCAAAGATATTCATATTTTGACCATAACTGATCTAGACAAAAAATTATTTAGGACAGTATTGGAACGTAAAAATTGAGGATTTATATCCACACACATAAACACACGCCTGTGTGTGTGTAAAGTTGAGGATAGAATTGAGATTAAGGCAAACCTGATTTGCTTCTACACAAAACCATCAAATTCGTAGCAATGTCACCTGAAACATGTCTAGGAAGAAGAGGAACCGATAATTAATTTCTTCTATGATTCTCAATAGCATGTCTTAACGATCAGTCCTATTCATGAACGTCATCAACATGAGCATTGCTAAACTTGAATATCTTCCTGGACTTGCAGAGCCTCGTCAAGAAGAACCACCCAATCCCACCCACAGTAACGAGCCCACTCACCAAGCACACGACCTTCGTGGCATACACCAAGATCACCACCAAGAACCCGCATGGCACCAGGCTCAATACCGCCAGCCACGGCAGGCTTAGCGGGACCCGGTACGGCCTCTTCAGAGCCGGCATCTTCCTCCGCAGCCATAGAAAGGACGCAAACTCCAGCAGCATCCCCAGGCTGTACAGGAAGTTTGCGGATGATATAATTGCGGTGAAGTTCATATAGCAGAACACGAGGCTGATGGCCGTGGAAACCAGTATCCCCAACCAGGGGGTGTTGAACCACTTGGACCGGGCCGCGAAGACACTCGGCAGCATCCCCAAATCTGCCATGCCATGGATTTGATATGCACAGCTGCTGAGCTGGGCCTCAAAGAGCCCAATCGCCGACAGGATGGCCCCAATCTCAAGCCATATCTTGAGCCACTTTCCGACGATGATCTCTGCCGCCTCGGCCATGAACCCGGTCTCCCACCGGCTCTGGTCCACTGAGACTGAGCCGGTCACGGCGAAGAGCGGGATCAGGTAGGCCACGCAGGTGAAGACCACGGCCACAAGGAGGGCCACAGGGAAGGTCTTCTGGGGACTGTCAACTTCCCCTGCCATGGTGCTGACGCTGTCCCAAAAGTTGAGGTTCCAAAAGAGGGTATTCAAGTACAAGTTCCGGTCTTTCTGCACCCCCCTTTGTCCCAAGCTAAGCCACCTGCGCCGAAAAAGTATTTTATGCGTCATTATGTCACCGACGTCGAGAAGCAACCAAACTCGGTTACATTTCAGTAAAAAGACTATATTGCAGCAAATACCATGTACTCACCTGTGAGGCTGAATCTTCGGGATCGCGATCGAAGACATGACGAGGAAGGGCAACAGGGAAACAATGCCCAACACAACGGCGGCGTAGCCAACGACCGTCAGGCCGGTGTAATTCAGGAACGCCAGCGTGAATGTGGATATCAGGATCGCAAGGGTCCGCGGCCACCCGGATTCAAAGACCGGGAACAGCTTCTCGACGTAGCTCACGCCAAGGACAGGGAAGGAGGCCACGTTGATCACGCCGCTCAGGAACTTCCACGTCCCCATCAGGTAGGCGCTGAAGGGCCCGAAAGCCCGCTCGGCCCACAGCACGAATCCCCCGTTGCCGGGGAACGCCGTGGAGAGCTCCGCCGTCACAAGGGCCTCCGGGATGCTCCAGATGAACGGGAAGACCAGGAATCCGACGAGGGCTAGCAACGGCCCAGCCGCCTGTACTGCCGGCTCCTCGCCATACGGGCCACCGGCGACCTCGAAGTAGATGAGGAATATGAGGGGGACGAGGGTCAGCTTCTTGGCAGTGCCCCCTGTTGCCGCTGGACCGGCGGCGATGGGGAGACCAGTGGCGGCGTCCGGCCCAGGAGGGCATTCCTCCAGCGAAGATTTCGGGTGCTGCTGCTGGATCTCCAGTTCCATGGGGGTGAGAGAGAGGAGACAGAGAGATGGTTTTTAGTCAGAGAAAGTGGGGAGGTGTCTTTCCTTCACCATCCTCCCCGACGACGACGAAGGATATACAGATGTGAATAAATTTTGGAAACTTGGGAAGATATTTTCCCAAGAAACCGGGGAGATTCTACGGATCAATGGTGTGACCCGAATCCGAAGCAGAATAAGAACAAGCCTGAAAAGGAGAAATCCATTCGTGGGGATTGAAATTTGGATAGTCAAATCCACAAAAACGTATCATCTTCATCCGCTCCAGCTCAACCGAAGCAGCTGTAACATACCCTAATTAGAGTAAAGAGTCAAAAACCCATAATTAGTCAGTTGGCTTGTTCTTCACTCCCATGAGCAAGAAATCTCCTGGGCCCTCCTGGTTAAAGGAAAGTCTTCATCTTTCCATTTTTCAACTTCCAAAGATCCCAAGATACAAAGATGTTTTTGGGTAAGAAGAGTCCGTATGAATCTTTTTGCATTGATTGCACAGGGAAAACATTTTTCTCCTTTTCGGCCTGACTATCCGAGTATGCTTGCAAACAACCTGGAGTTTGTCTTCTGTCGAAGGCAAAAAGCTTCGACGTCCTCTTCCATCCGATCTCAAGGGCTTTGACTTTGGCTTTGGCTTTAGGGAAGCCAGCTTGGTAGAAGTTTCAGGAAAGCTTCCTTATGCATCTTCGACCAAATGAATGGAGAAGAAAAAAAAGGTTGAATGCTATTAACATTCCTCAAGTGATGTCCATAACATATTTACCATAAATTAACTTCACAAGATGCGTATACTTCGAACTAGATTTTGTTTTATAGAAAATCTCAGTTCATGAAAATTTTACCTTGAAATGCATATACATTGACACATCTATATTTTTTCACATCGAGTTTGTCTTACGGCGGTCCTCCTCATGTGAGAACACTTGTACGTTTTAGCAATATATTAGATAGAGTAATATCAAACTACAGATTTTGGGTAGGATTACCGGTCTGAATTTTTTTGTAAGACTAAGCAATAAAATATCACGAGGCGGTATTTTGGATTTTTAATGTATTAACCCAACAGTAAAAGAAAGAACAGTAAATACCGAAATTTTCGTGTACAATGACATATTTGCGCTTTTCTTCTGGGGACTCGTTCTTCTAAGATCTCATTCAAAAAACAAAAAACCCTATTATATCATTATGTACTTGGATAAACAATGACCTTACACATATTTCTCATTATTCTGTTAACAAGGTAAACCTTTTCATGAAATTCGATTTTTCATGAAGACTTCTTATTGGGAATCAAGCATGTTTCATACAGGTTGAGAATCATGTCTCATAACATTGAGTTTATTTCTTTTTGGAGAGATTATCTAAGAGAAAAGAAAAACGAAAACAAGCATATTTTAATCCATTTCCCCATTCTATTGTTTAATTTCAATTCTCAAGTTTATCATTCTTACTAACAAATAAAACCTCACTTACCGAATCGGTTTTCAAGAAAATTAAAAATTGAAAACATAATAGTATTTTCATTTTCTTCTTCACCGAAGAAAAAAAAATTCACCAATTAAATGTGTCCTAATGCTTTCTATTTAAGACTCTTAGAACCTTTAAGTAAAGTTAGCCAATAAGACTCATTTGCCAAAACCAATGAGCTCGCAGTAGTGTGTGATCTTGTATGCTCTTATTAACAGAAGGTACTTATACGTATGAATTATGCGAGAAGCCATTTTCTGCATCCGGTGGAGTAGGCACGATGCATGACATGTCGGACCGTGCGGTCTTACATGGATCCACATTGTCCGACGAGATATATGTACGGGCCTATATACTTACAGATGAAGAGAGAGGTTATATCATAATAAAATAGTCAGAACTTAAACAAAAACATGAAGAGAGGAGCATTATTGTGTCAGAGATAATTGAGGTTTTCAAATCAATTTTGGTAAGACACAAACTTCATTAAAAATATGATGAGCGCTGCAATTATCGTGTTAGAGATAATTGAGTTTTTTAAAAAGAAAGCATAGAGAGAAAAGAAAGTTGCAGATAACTAGAACCTCGTAAATTGGATTTTAAGATGAATGAGAGTGAACTGAAAGAATACTTGCGGGTTGTGAAATTTTAGGTAGTTTTTCAAATGGTAAAAGTCTTTCAAATGGTTATAGAGTATATATCGGGGAAAGTCAAACTTCACCCTATTTTGTGGATTCTGAGTCGGGCCTAAATGTTTCAATTTTACCACTTTAGTCTTTTTGGTTAATTTTCGCTGAACATCGTTAACATGCAATCTAGTCATTAGCAATTTCTAGCGAAAATTGACTGGAATGATTATGTAATATTGTGCAATTATTTGATACTCAAATGGCAAAATTCCAATGATTATGTAATATTGCCAGGTACAAGATATCCCAATGTTTCCCTCGCTCGCAAGCAGCGAAAATCTTTTATTCTTATTTTTCCTTCTGTCGCGTGACCGAATACGTGAACTTACCATGCGAAATGCTACCTGCCGGGTCCCAGAATGGACGCCTCCCTCAGAGTAGGACAGGCGTTAAATACTTGATTTTGTACAGTTTAAAATCTTTTGTGTCCTGATTGGCGTTTTAATACCTCAGGAGCAATGTATGCGAGACCTCTGTTAATGTCTCGGAACTTCTTTCCTGCAATCAATTGAAGGTATCGACGATAGTGAAAAGATAACACTGGTGAGTGCACCAGTAGCTATTCCTCTTCATAGCACAGAATCTGGTCAATGTCTTCTAAGAAAGAGCAATAATAATTTAAGCATTCAACATCTAATTAACCGGTTTTATAAAATCTGAGCAGCCGAAATTATTAGCTTTCGGAGGGGATTCCTCTTCCTACGACTTGAACATCAAATTCTGCAGGTGACAAGGGACGATAACAGAGCTTCCCAATCAGCATCGTAAGCAAACACGTTAGGAAGACCAGGGACAGGGATGATAGACTTTACCTCGGGTGTCATGTCGCAAGCCACAGAAATGACATTTGGTGGCAATTTTCAAATTCTGTCGTGCAACCACTGCTGCATCTTCCTCTGTTGGAAATGGATCTCCTGCCGTTGTCCGTACAACGATAGGTCACCTGACGTGAGGTCGGGTGATCTAGATCGTGTGTAACAGCCACCCTCCCTGCTCATGGAAAACTACCAGTCGCAGACTGATTTAGTACTTCTAAATTATGCAAGCATGTTTTGCAAGAGTTCTTAAAAGGCTTTTACTTGAGGAAATTGCCGCCCACCCTCGCATGATCTGAAAAGAACTGTCTCGAGACGGCTCGATGTCATTATGCCAGATTGACAACGAGTGGACAAAAAAAAGATAAAAGAGTGAGAACAACTTGCTTCATACATAGGTACACACAAGACTTATCTACAAATGCATCACAAAATTATATTTTCAAGCCCTGTCAAGGCTTGCATGATCTTGGTCTCTGTCTACCCCTTAGCAGAGTTCTGCTTTCAGAAATGAAATGATTAGTTCGCAAAGCTTACCACATTTTCCAGGAGTATATCATATCTCCCTCTTCTTCATCGTGATTTTGTGGTCTACTACAACCTGACCAATATATTAAATCAGCAGACTATATCTTAGCACAGTACTGCTCAATTAAAATGCAAAAATGAATCAATTATAGCTTAAACGTAGCAACTCATGTTGCTGTATCGCACTACGAATGAATGCAGAGTAAACTTTTAGTTCAATCTCACAACATTTTATCCTATTTTGCCTTCGTTTGCAGCAATCAATCACCGCTGACGACAAAAAATAAAGCAAGACCGCGGAGCTACAAAGCCTGATTACCTTCACGGAGGCAGCGGACATCTCGCCTTCACAGCGGCCACCAGCGAGGCCTTCTTGTCCAAGCCCATGGAGTTCGGATTCGCCGGCAGAGTGTTCCCCATGCACCAGCCTTGCTTCTTCTATGACTATTCGGCGGCGGTGAATCGTAGGCTGGCAGTGCAAAAAATGAATCAATTATAATAGCAACTCCTGTTGCTGTATCGCACTACGAATGAATGCAGAGTAAACTTTTAGTTCAATCTCACAACATTTTATCCTATTTTGCCTTCGTCTGTAGCAATCAATCATCGCTGACGACAAAAAATAAAGCAAGTCGTGGAGCTACAGAGCCTGATTACGTTCCCACTGGTATCAGAAGCTCCAACTAGGGCATTCTCAGCAACCGCGTCCGTGCTCGGCTTCCGCTTGAGCGGATTGGAAGTGGGCGACTGCAGAGGCAGCGGACATCTCGCCTTCGCGGTGGCCACCGGCGAGGCCTTCTTGTCCGAACCCATGGAGTTCAGATCCCGCGGTGGAGTGTTCTCCATGCATCGGCCCTGCTTTTTCGATGACGATTCGGCGGCGGCGGCGAATCGTAGGCAGGCGGCGCCTGCGCTTCTCTGAACACGGCCGTGCCTTGGGCAACATGGAGTGCTTCATCGTCACACAGAGAGAGAGAGAGAGAGAGAGGAGAGCTAGGGTTTGAGGAGGGGGACAAGGCAGCGAGAGAAGAGGGGAGGAGAGAGGAGAGAGAGGGGAGATGTAGCCGTTGGAGAGAAATTTTGAAGTCAGGGGAGTTCCGGATGGAGAAGATGATGAAGTGACATTACACGTGCCGGTTTCCTTTAAGCGTGCGAGCATCTTAATACGCATATTCTTGCTTCCTAACAAGACGCTAATTAAATTGAGGAAGTAATGGAAGGATTTCAATCATGTATCACCTATCACAGCAGACTGAATGACTGAAGGATTTCAATCAGATTATTAGAAAACGTAGTGCAAGTCGCACGGACTCACTTTTGCTCAAATTCACTGCTGCAGAAACTAGCCTGATGAAAAAACATATTCTTGTGATGCTCTTGAGAGGACTTAATTGAGGTCCAGATTGATATGGAAGAGAAAAATTGATGAGTGGTTTATAGAGATGGGCTTACGGCTGGACTAATCTCCTACATGTGATTACTTCAACTTCCTAGGAAAATCTTTGGGAAGGACTTGTAGAGAACCACCTCTTAGTTTCTAGTTTCCTAATAGAAGGGAGAAATCAAAATGTTCAATGTAATCCATGAACTTAAATTTAATTAAAATAATGCATTTAATATTTTAAAATAGTTTAGGGAACATGTGCAAAAAAAATCCATAGATCTTTTTAAATAAATTAAAAGTTTATGAATCAGATTGTACATTGGATTAAAGTTTATGAATCATTTATGTCAAATTGAAAGTTCATGAACCAAATTGTATATCTGGCCAACGTACATGGACTATTTGTGTAATTTTCTTTTTAAAACTAAATTTCTAAGGATATGAATGTAAAAGGCCTAACTACTTGGAGGCCTATGGAATATCTAACGATGTAAGCCCCATGAACTAGCTAAATCCAAACTTTTGGCCTTTTGGGGATGGCTCTATTCCAAGACAATTTGCACATTATCTTGAGTTGGAATCAAAACAACTTCAGCTGGGCTCAATGCGATGTTTATTTTTTCTTTGAATTTTAAATATGCGGTGCAATAACACTTCAAGATTTACAAGATTCACTCCAAGCCTGACATGTTAATATTTTTTATTCGAGGAGAGTCACGGGGCTATTAAGTGCTAGTTGAATGATTTTATCAATTAATTGTCTTTCATCTAATTTAAAGTTTTTTTTTTCATATATATTTCTTAAAAATAAATGCAGTTATAAATCTATAATCATTTGAATCAGCTTTGGGTGCATTGGTCACAATTTAACAAATCTACACGACGCTCCAGATTCAAGAATACACATATTAAGATGCTCGCACTCTTAAAGGAAATCGGCACGTGCGATGTCACTTCATCATCTTCTCCATCCGGAAATCCCTCGATTTCAAAATCTCTCTCCAACGGCTACATCTCCCCTCTCTCTCCTCTCTCTCCTCTCTCTTCCCCTCTTCTCTCGCTATCTTGTCCCCCCCCCCTCAATCCCTAGCTCTCCCCCCCCCTCTCTCTCTCTCTGACAATGAAGCACTCCATGTTGCCCAAAGGCATGGCCGTGTTCAGAGAAGCGCACGCACCGCCTGCTTACGATTCGCCGACGCCGCCGAAGAGCAAGTCGTCATCGAAGAAGCAAGGCCAGTGCAAGGAGAACACTCCGACGCCGGATCCGAACTCCATGGGCTTGGACAACAAGGCCTCGCCGGTGGCTGCTGCGAAGGCGAGACGACCGCTGCCTCCGCGGCTGCCCTCCTCCAATCCGCTCAATCGGAAGCTGAGCAAGGACACGGTTGCCGAGAATGCCCTAGCTGGAACTTCCGATACCGGCGTGAAGGTAATCAGGCTCTGTAGTTCGGCGATCTTGCTTTATTTTTTTGTCGTTGGCGGTGATTGATTGTTGCAGACGAAGGCCAAATAGGATAAAATGTTGTGAGATTGAACTGAAAGTTTACTCTGCATTCATTCGTAGTGCAATACAGCAACATGAGTTGCTATGTTTAAGCTATAATTGATTCATTCTTTGCATTTTAATTGAGCAGTTTTGTGCTAAGATATACTTATGCCGATTTAACATAATAGTCAGGTTGTAGGAAGGATGCGACCACAAAATCACAATGAAGAAGAGGAAGATATGATAGTGCAAAAGGTGTCTACAGACTCTGTTACTATTAATGGTTCAAACATTCACATTTGATGCTGTAGCTGTCGCCGAGGCATCACAGGTACTTTTAGCTGACCTCAAGCTACCTTGGATCTATTGTTACCTAAGAAATGGACTAAAACGTCAGTTTGCATATTCTCTTGTTGGAGCTTGATATTTTTGAGCTTGTAGGTGCCCCTCTTGTTGAAAATTGCTTGGCTGGATTTAATAGTTCCATACTTGCTTATGGCCAGGTACTCAATCTACATTTCTGATCTGTTTGTAATTTTATATAGATCCCATTATGTTATTAACTGTTCTGTGTCTGTTTTGGTAGACAGGAAGTGGGAAAGCATACACGACATGGCGTCCAGCAGAGGCATTGATGGAAGATAAGTTGTCGAATCAACAAGGCTTAACTCCTCGTATTCTTGAGTGCCTCTTTGCTCGCATGGATGAGGTGAATTGCTTCTATTTTGGTACAGTTTTTAAGGCACTTCCCTTACGCTGAACTCCATTATAGTGCAAAGTCTACTGTTTTTTTTTTTTACAGGAACATATTAAGCATGCTGACAAACAGCTCAAATATCAATGTCGCTGTTCATTTCTTGACGTTTTTTCCCTTAAGTTGCTTTTGTCATGAAGCACCAAATTTCCAAATTACATCACTCACCATTTTGTATTTATAGATATAGAACGAACAAATAACTGATTTAATTTACTTACCAAAAAAAAAACTGATTTAATAACTGATTTATTTGATCCAGATCAGAGAAATCTCCAGGTAAGATTACTGTAATTTTAGTATAACCTTTGTTACACCATAATATGAATAATCCACGTAAAGTCTCAGGATTCTTTTCCTAAACCAGATAAGAGAAGTTGTCAAATTTTGTGTATATGTCGAAAGCCTCACTGAGGAAAGCATGAGCACAGTGAAGGATGTGAACCAACTCTTACTAGGGGTTAATGCAGATTTTATTAATGCAGATTTTATTATTGGCATTGAATCTGAGAACTATTATATAATGTTTCTTAGTCATTTAGGGATATTCTTCCATAAAAGTTCTACATTATATTTAGTCATCTTGGAATATTGTGAGAAATGGTCTTTGTTCATTTGTCTACATCTATTGCATATTGTACGGTTATGCTGTTGAAACATAATTTAAGTTCACCCAGTCAGCTTGAATAATTGTTTAGTTCATTGTGCTAGACGTCCCTCCGCTTCCATTTCATCCTGTTAATGGCTTGTTGCTAATCTTGACATCAAGTGGAGTTTCTGTTGATGGACTATATTGATACGTGTCACTTCATATCTCCATTGGGCGGTGATTTGTCTTGTTACCAACTAATCTGCCTATGCGCACCAATTCAGATTGTGGCTAAGTGTAGTATTTGACTCTCATAGAAATTTCTTGATTTCGTGAACGTATCTGACTGGGATAGACCTATAAACATAGAAATCTCTCCTTTTTGTTTTTCTAACTCTTATTTTTGGGAGGGCGGGTGGGTGTTTAATTGCGTTATTTGTCACCGCAACACCTAAGTAGCCTATTTTGCCACTAATCGTGAAATATTGAAAGAACTTCTAGAGAATCATTTTGGTAATCGTGGCCACAATCATTGCGGAAGGTTCCCTTTTTATCTTTATAAATTTGAGTGAAAACCTAGAAGTGTTTGCAGTTTTGTATGCTTACTCCGAGAATGTGTCTCTTTCAAATATCTAGATTGAAATCGGGTGATGTAAGGGTGATTTTGAATTGTGCAAAGTGTACATCACGACAATAGATTCAAGAAATTGCAAGATTCTAAAGAGAAGTCCTGTCTGGCTATTTTTTATACCCAAAAGGAGTGGTAGAAAATTGTGACTAAATAACATGGTTTACGGACGGAATAAGCAGCTTTAAAACGAAGCAAATGCCAAGGTGCTGCAAAATTGTAGGGTGCTATGACTTTTCTCTAAAAGTGTCTCCTTTTGAGCAGTTTTTAAGACGAGTAGAATTTAATCTATCTCGTGGATCTGGCGGGGTCGGAAAGGCAGAAGTCAACAGGTGCTGCAGAATGGTTAAAAGGAAGCTAGAAAGGCGCTAAGGCTTGAACTGGAGTACTGCTGGTGGTGGTTTGGTTTACAAACTGCAAAAAAGTTGGAAGTTAATTTATTCAACAAAAACTATCTAACCTTCATCTTATTTATAACATGATTCTTAAGATTTCATCGTTACACTAACGTAGGTCATGGACAGCCTTTTCTTTTTTTGCATACGAAAAGGCTGGTTGCAAATAGATGTATCAGACTTTTTTTTTCTTGCGTTCCTTTAATATGTTTTCTGCATATTTTGTTTGCAAACGACTTCTCGTTCCTTTACTGTAGCCACCTGTCTCGTTTCTTCAAAACCATTTTATCCGCAAGCTCGCTCAGCCAGTTCATGAAGAAACAAGAGGCACTCTGGCACTCTTCTCCCTAGCATGCGTTAAAAAGTTCCAAAATCTTGGCCAAAACACCACAAGCCAAAACACCACAAGATAACGCATCTTTCGCGACTCACCCTCAAAGCGAAAATCTTGTATTTATTTTTCCTTTTCATCAAGTCTCTTAGGTGACCGAATACGTGAACTACGCTTACCAAGTAGCACATGCGTCATAACGCCAATACTGATAGGTGTTTCAAATATATGTGTAACATCTTTCCTGCAATCATACGATATAACACTGGTGAGCAAGAATAATTTCAGCACTCAACATTATAATTATGCAGGCCACAAGGGACGACAAGAAATCAGCAGTACTTTGCATCGTAAGCAGACCAGGGACAGGGATGAATATACTCTACCTCGAGGGTGTCATGTCGCAAGCCACAGAAATGACGTTTGGTGGCTATCGTGCAACCACTGCTGCATCTGCATTTTCCTCTATTGATCTCTAACGACAGGGGTGACGTGATCATAGTTTTTTTTTACCCCAGCCATCGGAAGGATGGGATTGGGATCATCACACTAGGTGATCCAGATCGTGTGTAACAGCCACCTTCCCTGCTCGTGGAAAACCACCTTATGTAAGCATGTTTTGCAAGAGTTCTTAAAATCTTTTACTTAAGGAAATTGCCGCCCTCGCATGACCGAAAAGAACCGTTTAGAGACAGCACTATGCCAAATTGACAAAAAGTTGACAAAAAGAAGATAAAAGATTGAGAACAACTTACTCCATACATACGTATATACAAGACTTATCTACAAATGCATCACAAAATTACATTTTCAAGCCCTGTCAAGGCTTGCATGATCTTGGTCTCTGTCTACCTCCTTTGCAGAGTTCTGCTTCCACAAATGAAATGATTAGTTCGCAAAGCTAACCACATTTTCCAGGACAAAATCTTAGAACAATATCACGTAAATATCAGGAAATGGTGTAGCACCTAAATTGAACAGCAGAAGCTATCTACCTGATGGAGCCACCATAGATGCATGGAAAAGAAATACAACATGAAGGCCGGAGTCCAGGTTTGCGTATCTACACGGCTTCTCATCCACCAAATAAATTAAACTTGTAGAAAGGAATTCAAAGGACATTTATTATAACTCCACATGATGTCAAGATTATCAACAAGCCATGAGCAGGATGAAATGAAAAGCGAGATTGATATTTGAGCTGTTTGTCAGCATGCTTAATTTGTTCCTAATTTGTTCCTGTTAAAAAAAAGAAAAAGGAAGACTTTGCCCTGTAATGGAGCTCAGCGTTAGGGAAGTGCCTTAAAAATTGTACCAAAATAGGAGCAATTTTCACCTCATCCATGCGAGCAAAGAGGCACTCAAGAATACGAGGAGTTAAGCCTTGTTGATTCGACAACTTATCTTCCATCAATGCCCGTGTTGGACCCCACATCGTGTATGTTTTCCCACTTCCAGTCTACCAAAACAGACACAAAATGATTAATCACATAATGAAATATATATAAAATTACAAACAGATCAGAAATGTAGATTGAATACCTGGCCATAAGCAAATATGGAACTATTAAATCCACGCAAGCAAGTTTCAACAAGAGGGGCACCTAGAAGCTCAAAACATCAAGCTGCAACAAGAGAATGCAAACTGACGTTTTAGTCCATTTCTTAGGTAACAATGGATCTTAGGTAGCTTGAGGTCAGCTAAAAGTACCCGTGATGCCTCGGCGTCAGCTACAGCATCAAATGTGAATGTTTGAACCATTAATTGTAACAGAGTCTATAGACCCCTTTTGCACTATCATGTCTCCCTCTACTTCATCGTGATTTTGTGTTCGCATCCTTACTACAACCTGACCATTATGTTAAATCAGTAGAAGTATATCTTAGCACAGCACTGCTCAATTAAAATGCAAAATTGAATCAATTATAGCTTAAACATAGCAACTCCTGTTGCTGTATCGCACTACCAACGAATGCAGAGTAAACTTTTAGTTCAATCTCACAACATTTTATCCTATTTTGCCTTCGTCTGCAGCAATCAATCACCGCTGACGACAAAAAATAAAGCAAGATCGCGGAACTACAGAGCCTAATTACCTTCACGCCGGTATCGGAAGCTCCAGCTAGGGCATTCTCGGCAACTGCGTCCATGCTCAGCTTCCGCTCGAGCGGATTGGAGGTGGGCAGCCGCGGAGGCAACGGACATCTCGCCTTCGCGGCGGCCATAGGCGAGGCCTTGTTGTCTGAGCCCATGGAGTTCGGATCTGGCGGCGGAGTGATCTCCTTGCACCGGCCCTGCTTCTTCGATGACGACTTGCTCTTCGGCGGCGGCGGCAAATTGTAGGCAGGCGGCACCTGCGCTTCTTTGGACACGGCCGGGCCTTTGGGCAACATGTATTGCTTCGTCGTCAGAGAGAGAGAGAGAGAGGAGAGGTAGGGTTTGAGGAGGGGGACAAGGCAGCGAGAGAAGAGGGGAAGAGAGAGGAGAGAGAGAGGGGAGATGTAGCCGTTGGAGAGAGATTTTGAAATCGGGGGATTTCCGGATGGAGAAGATGATGAAGTAACATCGCACGTGCCGATTTCCTTTAAGCGTGCGAGCATATTAATATGTGTATTCTTGAATCTGGAGCGTCGTGTAGATTTGTTAAATTGTGACCAGTGTACCCAAAGCTGATTCAAATGATTACAGATTTATAACTGCATTTATTTTTAAGAAATATATATGAATAAAAACTTTATAATAGATAAAATACAATTAATTGTTAAAATCATTTAACTAGCGCTCGAATAAAAAATATTAACATGTTGGGCATGGGGTGAAACTTGTAGATCTTGAAGTGTTATTGCAGCGACCTGATGATGGCTGCATATTTAAAATTCAAAAATCAAAAATGAACATCACATTAAGCCCGGCCGAAGTTGTTTTGATGCCAACTCAAGATGACATGCGGATTATCATGGGACACATCCATGCCCAAAAGGCTAAAAGTTCGGATTTAGGTAGTTCAAGGGGCTCACATTGTTAAATATTTCATAGGCCTCCAAGTAGTTAGGCCTTTTACATTCATATCCTTAGAAATTTAGTTTAAAAAAATTACACGAATAGTTCATGTACGTTTGTCAATGTACAATCTAGTCTATGCACTTTCAATTTAATATAAATGGTTCCTAAACTTTAACCCAATGTATTTTCTGATTCATGAACTTTTAATTTATTTAATATGATCTATTAAATTTTTGTACATGTTCAAAAGGCTTGCAAAGAATCATCTCTTAGTTTCTAGTTTACTAATAAAAGAGAGAAATCAAAATGTTCAATGTAGTCCCTAACATAAATATAATTGAAAGACCGCATGTAATATTTTCAAATAATTTAGGAACTAGTTTGAACATGTACAAAAAATTAAAAGTTCAGGAATTAGATAATACATTAAGTTAAAGTTTAGGAATCATTTGTGTCAAATTGAAAATTCATGCATCAGATTGTATATTTGACCAACATACATAGACTATTTGTGTAATTTTTTTAAACTAGATTTCCAAAGACATGATTATAAAAGGCCTAACTACTTTGAGGCCCATGAAATATCTAACGATGTGAGCCTTATGAACTAGCTAAATATGAACTTTTGGCCTTTTGGGAATGGTTGTATCCCAAGACAATCCACATATTATCTTGAGTTGGAATCAAAATGACTTCAACCGAGCTTAATGTGATGTTCATTTTTTGTTTTTGAATTTTAAATATGCAGCCATCATTATCGCCGCAATAACACTTCAAGATTTACAAGTTTCACCCCATGCCCGACATGTTAACATTTTTTATCCGGGTGCTATTTGAATGATTTTAACAATTAATTGTCTTTCATCTATTATAAAGTTTTTATTCATATAAATTTCTTAAAAATAAATACAGTTATAAATCTATAATCATTAGAATCAGCTTTGGGTGCACTGGCCACAATTTAACCAAGCCACATGACGCTCCTAATCCAAGAATATGCGTATTAAGATGCTTGCACGCTTAAAGGAAACCGGCATGTGCGATGTCCCTTCATCATCTTCTCCATCCGCAACTACCCTGATTTCAAAATCTCTTTCCAACGGCTACATCTCCCCTCTCTCTCCTCTCTCTTCCCCTCTTCTCTCGCTGCCTTGTCCCCCTCCTCAAACCCTAGCTCTCCTCTCTCTCTCTCTCTGACGACGAAGCACTACATGTTGCCCAAAGGCACCGCCGTGTCCAAAGAAGCGCAGGTGCCGCCTGCCTACAATTCGCCGCCGCCACCGAAGAGCAAGTCGTCATCGAAGAAGCAGGGCCGGTGCAAGGAGAACACTCCGATGCCGGATCCGAACTCCATGGGCTCGGACAACAAGGCCTCGCCGGTAGCTGCCGTGAAGGCGAGACGTCCTCTGCCTCCGCGGCCGCCCTGGTCCAATCCGCTCTTGGAAGCTGAGCAAGGACGCGGTTGCCGAGAATGCCCTAGCTGGAGCTTCCGATACCGGCGTGAAGGTAATCAGGCTCTGTAGTTCTGCGATCTTGCTTTATTTTTTGTCGTCAGCGGTGATTGATTGCTGCAGACGAAGGCAAAATGGGATAAAATGTTGTGAGATTGAACTAAAAGTTTACTCTGCATTCATTCTTAGTGCGATACAGCAACAGGAGTTGCTGTGTTTAAGCTATAATTGATTCATTCTTTGCATTTTAATTGAGCAATTTTGTGCTCTAAGATATACTTATGCTGATTTAACATAATGGTCAGGTTGTAGTAAGGATGCGACCACAAAATCACAATGAAGAAGAGGAAGATATGATAGTGCAAAAGGTGTCTACAGACTCTGTTACTTTAATGGTTCAAACATTCACATTTGATGCTGTAGCTGACGCCGAGGCATCACAGGTACTTTTAGCTGACCTCAAGCTACCTAAGATCCATTGTTACCTAAGAAATGGACTAAAACGTCAGTTTGCATTCTCTTGTTGCAGCTTGATATTTTTGAGCTTGTAGGTGCCCCTCTTGTTGAAAATTGCCTGGCTGGATTTAATAGTTCCATACTTGCTCATGGCCAGGTACTCAATCTACATTTCTGATCTGTTTGTAATTTTATATAGATCCCATTATGTTATTAACCGTTCTGTGTCTGTTTTGGTAGACAGGAAGTGGGAGAACATACACGTTGTGGGGTCCAGCAGAGGCATTGATGGAAGATAAGTTGTCGAATCGACAAGGCTTAACTCCTCGTACTCTTGAGTGCCTCTTTGCTCGCGTGGATGAGGTGAAAAGTGCTCCTATTTTGGTACAAGTTTTAAGGCACTTCCCTTACGCTGAGCTCCATTATAGTGCAAAGTCTTCCTTTTTTTTTACAGGAACATATTAAGCATGTTGAAGACAAACAGCTCAAATATCAATGTCGATGTTCATTTCTTGAGGTTTTTTTCTTTTTGGGTTTTTTTACTTGATCCAAATCAGAGAGATCTTTAGGTAAGATTACTGTAATTTTAGTATAACCTCTGTTACACTATAATATGAATAATTCACATAAAGTCTCAGATTCTTCTCCTAAACTAGATAAGAGAAGTTGTCAAATCTGGTGTGTATCTGTCGGAAGCCTCACTGAGGAAAGCGTGATCACTACGTGAACCAACTCTTACTACGGGTAAGAATTTAGAATCTTGTTGAGTTACTACAGATTTTATTTTTGGCATTGAATCTGAGAACTATTATATAATGTTTCTTAGTCATCTGGGGATATTCTTCCATAAAAGTTCTACAATATATTTAGTCATCTTGGAATACTGTGAGAAATGGTCTTTGTCACTCATTTGTCTACATGTACGGTTGTGCTGTTGAAACATAATTTAAGTTCACCCACTCAGCTTGAATAATTGTTTAGCTCATTGTCCCAACACTTCCATTTCATTCTGTTCCTGGCTTGTTGATAATCTTGACATCAAGTGGAGTTCCTGTTTGATACGTGTCACTTCATTTCTCCAATTGGGGGGGGGGGGGGGGGGGGGGGGGCAATTTGGCTTGTTGCCAACTAATCTGCCTATGAGGACCGATCATAGTCATAAATCATAGATATTTCTTGATTTTGTGAACGTATCTAACTGGCATAGCCCTATAAACATAGAAATCATAGAAATCTCTCCTTTTATTTTTCTAAAACTCTTATTTTTGGGAGGGTGGGTGGGTGCTTAATTGTGTTATTTGCTACCCCTACATTCGTGAAATATGCTTGATATACTAAATGAAAGGACTTCTAGAGAATCATTTTGGTAATAGTGGATCATTGCGGAAGGTTCCCTTCTTTATAGATTTGAGTGAAAATCTAGATTTGAGTGAAAATCTAGAAGTGGCTTACTCCGAGAATGTGCAAGTGATCACGACAGTAGATTCTAAAGATCTTCTGAAGTTTGCTCGTCTTTTGCAATCCTGTCTGAGATTTAGTTTGAGAGACAGGCACGGTAGTTTCAAACAAATTTAGAGAAAAATGGTGTAAAGATTAATTGAGTCCGATAATGCAAGGTAAACAGAAAAAATTTAGAAAACATGGGGTCGGTGCATCCGTTATATTAGGCAACATGGCGTCATGGCGTCGAGAATCACATTTTTACAAAGGAACAAACAACTCCCCTGCCCTGTGTGTCACCAACAACGCATCGCATACTCCACGACGCATATCTGATTTGTGTCACCTCAGGAGCGAGACCGCCGTGAGACCTCCCTCGTGTCCTAGAGTCCTCATAGAATCTGGTTGAGCGACAAGGGCCAATACTCCACGAATTTGTTAAAGGTATCGAAAGATAACCCTGAGTCCTATCCTATTCCTCATATTTAGCTTAGAATCTGAGCAAGAATAATTTCAGCATTCCACACCGGTTTTATAAAATCTGAGCAGCCGAAATTATTAGCTTTCAGAGGGGATTCCTCTTCCTTTGACTTGATAGGAAGACAAGGAGAGCTTCCAAATCAGCAGTACTTTGCAAGCAAACACGATAGGACATGATAGACTCTACCTCGGGTGGGTTGCAAGCCACGGAAATGACATTTGGTGACGGAAATGTCGTGTGCAACCACTTCCACTTCCTGCTGCATCTTCCCTCTGTTGGAAATGGATCTCCTGCTGTTGTCTGCACAACGATAGGTCACTTGACGTGAGGTTAGGTGATTCAGATAGTGTGTAACAGCCACCCTCCCTGCTCATGGAAAAACCATAATTATGCAAGCATGTTTTGCAAGAGTTCTTAAAAGGCTTTTACTTGAGGAAATTACCGCCCACCCTCGCATGATCTGAAAAGAACTGTCTCGAGACGGCTCGATGCCATTATGCCAGATTGACAACAAGTCGACAAAAAAAAAAGATAAAAGAGTGAGAACAACTTACTTCATACATAGGTACACACAAGACTTATCTACAACCCTCCCTGCTCATGGAAAAACCATAATTATGCAAGCATGTTTTGCAAGAGTTCTTAAAAGGCTTTTACTTGAGGAAATTACCGCCCACCCTCGCATGATCTGAAAAGAACTGTCTCGAGACGGCTCGATGCCATTATGCCAGATTGACAACAAGTCGACAAAAAAAAAAGATAAAAGAGTGAGAACAACTTACTTCATACATAGGTACACACAAGACTTATCTACAAATGCGTCACAAAATTATATTTTCAAGCCCTGTCGAGGCTTGCATGATCTTGGTCTCTGTCTACCTCCTTGGCAGAGTTGCTTTGAGAAATGAAATGATTAGTTCACAAAGCTAACCACATTTTCCAGGAGTATATCGTATCTCCCTCTTCTTCATCGTGATTTTGTGGTCTACTACAACCTGACCAATATGTAAAATCAGCAGAAGTATATCTTAGCACAATAATGCTCAATTAAAATGCAAAAATGAATCAATTATAGCTTAAACATAGCAACTCCCGTTGCTGTATCGCACTACGAATGAATGCAGAGTATACTTTTAGTTCAATCTCACAACATCCTATTTTGCTTTCGTCTGAAGCAATCAATCACCGCTGACGACAAAAACTAAAGCAAGACCGCGGAGCTACAGAGCCTGATTACCTTCACGGAGGCAGCGGACATCTCGCCTCTGCGGCGGCCACCGGCAAGGCCTTCTTGTCTGAACCCATGGAGTTCGGATCCGCCGGCGGAGTGTTCTCCATGCCCGGGCCCTTCTTCTTCGATGACGATTTGGCAGTGGCAGTGAATCGTAGGCAGGTGGCGCAAAAATGAATCAATTATAATGGCAACTCTTGTTGCTGTATCGCACTACGAATGAATGCAGACTAAACATTTAGTTTAATCTCACAACATTTTATCCCATTTTGCCTTCGTCTGTAGCAATCAATCGTCGCTGACGACAAAAAATAAAGCAAGATCGCAAAGCTATAGAGCCTGATTACCTTCACGCCGGTATCGGAAGCTCCAGCTAGGGCATTCTCTGCAACCACGTCCGTGCTCAACTTCCACTTGAGCGGATTGGACGTGGGCGGCCGCGGAGGCAGCGGACATCTCGCCTTCGCGGCGGCCACCGGTGAGGCCTTCTTGTCCGAGCCCATGGAGTTCGGATCCGGCGGCGGAGTGTTCTCCATGCACCAGCCCTGCTTCTTCGATGACGATTCGGCGGCGGCAGCGATTTGTAGGTACGCAATGCCTGCGCTTCTCTGAACACGGACGTGGCTTTGGGCAACATGGAGTGCTTCATCGTCAGAGAGAGAGGAGAGGTAGGGTTTGAGGAGGGGGACAAGGCAGTGAGAGAAGAGGGGAAGAGAGAGGGGAGATGTAGCCGTTGGGCAGAGATTTTGAAATCGGGGAAGTTTCGGATGGAGAAGATGATGAAGGGACATCGCACATGCCGGTTTCCTTTAAGCGTGCGAGCATCTTAATATGTATATTATTGAATTTGGAGCGTCACGTGGATTTGTTAAATTGTGGCCAGTGCACCCAAGGCTGATTCAAATGATTATAGATTTATAATTGCATTTACTTTTAAGAAATATATATCAATAAAAACTTTAGAATAGATGAGAGACAATTAATTGTTAAAATCATTCAACTAACACTCTGATAAAAAAATATTAATATATCAGGCTTGGGGTGAAACTTGTGATTTTTGAAGTGTTATTGGGCGATCCGATGATCGTTGCAACAAAAAATGAACATCACATTGAACCTGACCGAAATCGTTTTGATTCCAACTCAAGATAATATGTGAATTGTCTAGGGACACAATCATGCCCAAGGCCAAAAGTTTATGGGGCTTACTTTGTTAGATATTTCATGGGCCTCCAAGTATTTAGGCCTTTTGCGTTCATATCCTTAGAAGTTTAATTTAAAAAAAAAAACTACGCGAATAGTCCATGTACGTTGGCCTTTCACATGTTAAGATGCTCGCACGCTTAAAGGAAATTGGCATGTGCGATGTTCCTTCGGCGTCTTCTCCATCCGGAACTCCCCCAGATTTCAAAATCTCTCTCCAACGGCTACATCTCCCCTCTCTCTCCTCTCTCTTCCCCTCTTCTCTCGCTGCCTTGTCCCCCTCCTCAAACCCTGGCTCTCCTCACTCTCTCTCTCTCTCTCTGACGATGAAGCACTACATGTTGCCCAAAGGCACGGCCGTGTTCAGAGAAGCGCAGGCGCTGCCTGCCTACAATTCGCCGCCACCGCCGAAGAGCAAGTCGTCATCAAAGAAGCAGGGCCGGTGCAAGGAGAACACTCCGACGCTGGATCCGAACTCCATGGGCTCATAGAAGAAGGCCTCGCCGGTGGCCGCCGCGAAGGCGAGATCGATATCAGAACTAAAATGACAGAAAGCGCACGTTCTTTTCTCATTTTTCTTTCCTGGTCTCTTCTTCCACCAAACCCTCAACGCAACATCCAGTTCGGGCAAACCCAGAGAATTCTTGGGGCACGTTCTTGCCAACTCTAGTTTTAGTCAAAGAAAGTGATAAAGATAAAACCAAGAAGAATATATTTGGAAATAGCTTATTTACAGGCTAAAAAGATCCTGTCCAAGCAAAACAGAGCACCCAGTGAAGAATTAACGGGGCTGATGACGGGCCACGTTCGGAAAAGCAATACTAACAGCTTCAAAATGTTGGATGTTGGATAAAAAAAAAATCATAAACAGTAAAAGTTGCATAGGTTTGTCCAGAATCTGTGGAATCATTAAGTAATGTCATCATGCTACTTGTTCGATACTGACTCGCTTGAGTTTTTAAGTGGGCATAAATGAGATAACGAAAATACTTCGTATTTTGCAATTCCAACTGCGGGACAAGTCTTTTGTTATTCAACCTTGCAACTCAAACATGCTCAAATTAAATCCTATGAACTCAAATAATTTTTGTCACCACGTTAATGCATCAAGAATGAATGTTAAGCAACGCCGTGCCGCTCAAACCAAACCAACAGTGAACTAAAATCGCGATAAGCAATGGACTTCTTGAAATGGCGAGGTACATTTGCGAACCGGACCGCGAGGCAAGGCCAAGCTAACAGATTGAATGGTAATGAATCTTTGATCCTAGAAACTTAAAGAGCGGAAGTGGCGATGGTGGTTCTGTTCTGCAGTTGAAGCGCGAAAATCACTTCCCTGAAAGGGCAAGCCTAATTTGCTTCCGGATGAATATTTTGTCAAATTTACAGAATGGTCATCTGAGACAGGTCTAGGAAGGAGAGACAAATACAATAAGACAAATCTTTTTCTAAGTACCCAGATTTCTTTTATCATTCTCAATGGCATGTCTCAATTATCGGTCCTCTTCATGAACCTCACCACTGTCGCCCTTTTTGAACTTGAGTATCTTCCTGGACTCGCAGAACCTCATCAACAAGAAACACCCGATCCCACTCAGAGTCATGAGCCCACTCACCAAGAGCACAACCTTCGTGGCATACACCATGATCAACACCAAGAACGCGGAGGGCACGAGGCTAAGTACTGCCAGCCACGGCAGGCTTAGCGGGACCCGAAACGGCCTCTTCAGAGCCGGCATCTTCCTTCGCAGCCATAGGAAGGACGCAAACTCCAGCAGCATCCCCAGGCTGTACAGGAAGTTCGCCGATGATATGATCGTGGTCAAGTCCATATAGGAGAACCCCAAGCAGATGGCCGTGGACATCAGTATCCCCAACCAGGGGGTGTCGAACCATTTGGACCGGGCTGCAAAGACACTTGGCAACATCCCCAGCTCTGCCATGCCTAGGAGCTGGAACACAGTGCTGCTGAGCTGGGCCTCAAAGAGCCCAATCGACGACAGGACGGCCCCAATCTCAAGCCATATCTTGAGCCACTTTCCGACGATGATCTCTGCCGCCTCGGCCATGAACCCGGTCTCCCACCGGCTCTGGTCGACTGAGACTGCGCCGGTCACGGCAAAGAGCGGGATCAGGTAAGCCAGGCAGGTGAAGACCACGGCCACAAGGAGGGCCAGAGGGAAGGTCTTATGTGGCCTGTCAACTTCCCCTGCCAAAGTGCTGACGTTGTCCCAAAAGTTGAGGTTCCAAAAGAGGGTGTTGAAGTACAAGTTCCAATCTTTCTGCACCCCCTTTTGTCCCAAGCTAAGCCACCTGCGCCGTAAAAGTATTTTATGCGTCATTATCACCGACGTTGAGAAGCGACCAAACTCGGTTACATTCAGTACAACGACAATATATTTCAGCAAATACCATGTACTCACCTGTGAGGCTGAATCTTCGGGATCGCGATTGAAGACATGACGAGGAAGGGCATCAGAGAAACAATGCCCAATACAACGGCGGTGTAGCCTACGATCGTCAGGCCGGTGTAATTGAGGAAGGACAGCATCAATGTGCCCATCAGGAGCGCAACATTCCTCGGCCACCCGGATTGAAAGACCGGGAACAGCTTCTCGACGTAGCTTATGCAAAGCACCGGGAAGGAGGCCACGTTGATCGCGCCGCTCAGGAACTTCCACGTCCCCATCAGGTAGGCGCCGTAGGGTCCGAAAGCCCGCTCGGCCCAGATGACGAATCCCCCGTTGCCGGGAAACGCCGTGGAGAGCTCCGCCGTCACAAGGGCCTCCGGGATGCTCCAGATGAACGGGAAGACCATGAACCCGACGAGGGCCAGCAGCGGCCCGGCCGCCTGTACTGCCGGCTCCTCGCCATACGGGCCACCGGCGACCTCGAAGTAGATGAGGAAGATGAGGGGTAGGAGGGTCAGCTTCTTCGCGGTGCCCTTCGCCGCCGCCGCCGGACCGGCGACGACGGGGAGACCCACGGCGTCGTCCGGCCCAGGAGGAGATGATTTAGCCGGCGACGAATTCTGGTCCTGCCGCTGTATCTCTGGCTCCATGGCTCTGTGTGTGTGTGTGAGAGAGAGAGAGAGAGAGAGAGAGAGAGAGAGAGAGAGGGATGGCTTTTAGTTAGAGAAAGCGGGCATGGAGGAAGTTGCCCTATATCCCCACCCTCCTTGACGACGGCGGACGAAACCCAGATGCAAGTAGCGATTTTGGAACCTGGGAAGATCCCAATTCAAGAGAACGAGAGGATTATATAGATCGATGGCGTGATTCGAATCGAAGAAGAACGTCCTTCTCGGGGTTCGGAATAAGCAAAAGCGCCACTCCAAAAATGGATCCTCCTCCTCTGCTCCAGCTTTACACGAAGGAGCCGTACGTTTACCCCCTAATTGGAGTTAAATGTCAAAGCCCATGAGTTGTCGCGTGTGGTGAAAAGAATCTCCAGCGATATAAGTATTTATCATTTGAAATATAATTTTTGAATGACCTACTTTTCATAAAACAAATTACAGAGTTTAACGGAGCAAAAGAAGAAATAATGTTAGTAATGCTCTTAAATTGACATCCCTGACACAATTACACTAAATTCATCTCAAATAGACCTTAAATAGGCAACTTCACTACGCACAGAGATACTTCGAAAATCTCCTTAGAAATGTATATATGTTGACACAAGAACGTTTTTCACATTGGATATGTCATTTTCCACATGATATCAGTCTTATAGCCATCTTCCATGTGAGGTGGCATATATGCATTTTAGCGAAATATTAGACAAAATAGTATCATACTATAGATTTGGGTTAGGCATATTCATTTGAATTTTTATAAGAAGAAAACGAGTTTATAGTAACTATTTCATGGGGTAGTATTTTGAATTTTCAGGATATTAACCCAAAAAGAAAAGGAAAACACTAAATAGCAAAATTTTCGTATTCAATAGCATATTTGTGTTTTTCTTTTGTGTTCTAAGATATTACTTAAGAAATGTATCATATCAGATTTCATGTACTTGGAGTACTTTTCGTTGTTATGGAATGAAAGATGGACATTATCATGAAATCCTTCTTCTTTTTTTGTGTAAAAACTTCTTATTGTGAATCAAGCATGTTTCATTACGTTTATAATCATGTCTCATTACGTTGAATTTATTTCTTTGTCAATATATTATCTAAGCCAAAAAAAAAAATGAAAGCAAGCATATTTTAGTCCATTTTTTCCATTCTATTGTTTAACTTTGATGACAGGATAGGCTAACTTAGTTTCAAATTTGTCATTCTTACTAAAGGATAAACTTCACAAACCAAATGGGTTTTCAAGAAAAGTGAAAAGAAAAACATAAGAGTGTTTTAATTTTCATCTTCACCGAAAGAAAAAAAAAACTTCACGAATTAGATGGGTCCATATGCTTTATATTTAAGGCACTAAGACCCTTCAAGTAACGTTAGCCAATGGGACTTGTCGGCCAAAAACAATGTCTTAGCACTAGTATGTGATATTGTATGCTCCTACCGTAAGCGAGTACTTATTATGTAGGGATTACTCAAGACATCATCGTCGACTACACCCAGTGTAGTAGGCACGATGCACATTATACGTTGGATAATGTGAGTCTTATATGGATCCACTTTATCCGATGTGATATATTTTCCAAGCTTATATGCTTTATATGAAGAGAAAGGTTAGATCATAATAAAATTACATAACAAATGAACTTAAATGAAAACATGGAGAAATTATGTTATCATGTTATTGACAGTTGGGATTCTGAAATCAATGTTAATAAAATATAACTTAATTGAAAACATGAAGAGATGAGCATTATCGTGTTAGAGATAATTGGGTTTTTCAAATCAATGTTTAGAAGATAGCATAGAAAGAGAGAGAAGAAAATTGCAGATAACTAAATAGTGGTGAGGATTTTTACTGGATTTCAAGACGAGAGAGTGCGAACTGAGATAATACTCACGGTTTTGTGAAATTTCAAGTAATTCTTCAAATGGTAAAAGTGTCTAAATGGTTATATAGTATATATCAAGGAAAATTAGTTCTCACTTTATTGTATGGATATCAAAATAATTTTAATTATTCTTATTTTGCTATTTATTTCACTTCGGTTAATTTTTGGTGCATATTGTTAACATGACAATCTAGTTTTCAATGGTTTCTAGCGAAAATCAACTGAAAGAATTACATTGAAAATCGACAATATTGCACACAGGTGTTTAGTATTTAAAAAGAAAAAAAAACCCCAACCCAAAGACTTAAATAATTTTTTTTAATTATAGACGAGTTTGAACAATAAGTTTATGCGTAACCTTAAGCCCTAGCTACAACACAAAGAACTGGATTGGATTGAAAAAGAAAGTAGCTACCCTACTGAAAGAGGCAATAATAATAATAATCACCGATTAGAACTCACCTCAATCACCATGCCTAACATTGGTGTGCAAGCACATAACAACATTGATCGGATCGTCCATGTTTTTTTTTTTATAGTCGAGCTGTTCGAACTAGCTTGGCGTGCATTTCGACTATTCCTTAGAAGAGACTAGCATAGCAATCTACCACCGTGCCCTCCCACTTAAATCATATGTGCTTCTCTGGGAAATCGAACCCAATATCTCAAAAAAAATTCAAGTTCGCCATAACCAATTAGGTTACCCATGGGTAAATCATCATTCATGTTTTCATTTGAACTAATTTTTGTAAAATCCTATACCCTTTACCCAAGATGCCAAACACAGTCTTATCAAGAAAGAAAAGAGGTTTCACACTCATGCTTACATTACTCTGACCATATATACAGTAAAACAGAATCATCATCATCATCATGGAGGAGCTGAGGAAACAAATTGACTTCTACACCCACAAGTGCTTAAAGACAAACGTGTTCGCAACCGCACTTGAGCAATCCATCTCCGAATGTCCGTCAAAAACAGGAAGAAAACAAGGAAAAGGGAAATCTCTAAATTTGGACCGTGACCAAAATTGCACGAACATAAATGCATTTCAGCCAAAAAAGAAAAACATAAAACGCACTTTTCTTCTTTATCTATTTTTCACCAAAACTTCAATACAAAACCTAGTTCAGGCAAACCCAGAGAACTTTTTAGGCACGTCGATCTCATCCAAGTTTTCATTTTGCCCCTGCAACATGTAGCCCGGATCCATCCTCCTCGTAGGTTAACTCGGCACGTCCTGGATCAGAATGTTGAGTCTGACTCGATCTAATTATAAGTGCATTTATTTCGATTTTCCTAAAAAAACAATAGGGCCTCTAAAGTTCATTGGGTGAAATTTAATGCGGTTGGTACAAAATTGTTTGAGAGCTTTAGGTAAAGGCTAGCGTTGGCAAGCTAAAAGAGCAAGGCAGGACTCCACCTATCTCGGTTCATCCGAATTCTTAATTTAACATATGAAGGTTACACTATTGCACGATAAAAAAAAATTTTAATCAAGTGATCTTGTTATTATGTGGTCATGTTGAAGATCATGCGTCGAATTTTTAAGTTACTGTGATTTCTAGCATATCAATACGTAAGTACAGAAATCAATATCCGTTCTAAGCATTGATAATATGAAAAATAATTTAAGCCCGCTAAGACGTTCGGCAAAAATTATCGGATAGTAAGAGGGACTCAACTTAGTAAATTTTGTAGTTTAAAATTTATCTGATACATAATTTAGAGTGTATCAATCCTTGTCAATAATTATTGTAATGATAAGTTAGTCATCACCACTACACACAACCAACGCATATTTCAACATCTATCAATCTAATTTTATTGCATCACACTTTGCGCGACTATGGATGCAAAAATTCATCCTTCAAACTATCCGTATGTCACAAAATTAGTGACCCTTATGAGATTCCGTATATTGCTTTTCTTAATTTTTTGACATAATTGTAGTATTTTCTAAATACTACAATTATGTCACAATCATTGTGATAGAGTCATATAATGCCAAGATCTACCACTACGACACTGTTGAACTGTGCTGCGAGGTGGCAGCCCCAGAGAGGAGGGGAGCAGAGTGGCTTTGATCTTTCAAGCAACTAGAAATGGAAGAGAACGAGGGCATTGCTCTCTAATTAAATGGATAGGTATTGGGTTCTTTGCAAATCCATTGAAATCCATCACTAATTGAGTTTGCTTTATATGACTTATGTTAACCCATATCTCACCCAACTTGACAAATATAAGTTAACATATGGTCGTGCCCACTTTTTGCCACCTCTAGATTTAGTTGTATTAAATAAAAGTGATAGAATGCACTTAAAAAAGCAAAAGATATAACCGAAAAAAATGGAAAAAAGCCTATTTATAGGCTAAAAACCCTATTCAAGCAAAACAGAGCTCCACATCAAGAACCGATTGGGCTGATGTGGGGCCACACTTGGAAAAGCAATAATAAATAGGCAAGGATCACCTACCTTAAGGGTAGGTCCCTTAATGGTGCCTTAATTGGGATCTAAGCTATCCGATCTGAATCAAACGGCCCTGCTTTTTCTAAAACAAAATAAAAACATTTTTTCCTATTAAATAGGAGTCATCCGATCTTGAATCGGACGGCTTGGATGTCAGATAAAAAAAAGTTATGAACAATAAAAGTTGTGTATGCTTGGCCAGAATATGTGGAATCTTAAGTAATGTCATCATGCTAATTGTTGGATAATGACATACTTGAGTCTTTAAGTGAGATAAACGGATCAATGAAAATGCTTTTTATCTTGCAATTCTGGGCCTGACCTGAACCAACTTGGATTAGATTGAACTGTTTCAGTCCATCCATCCATCATTCATTCATACCAAAAGCATGGCCCATGAACCACTGTTGCTACTATATCCATTGTCCAACTTCCGATGTTGTCATCATGTGTTGATCCACCTCCCATCGCCATTGCAGCCGCAGAAAGACAGAGGGAGGTTAACCTCAAGGGCGTTGGTGGTTCGATTTGGATCGGGTTCTCATGGTATGCGAAACGAATAGAACCATTTGGGAGGTATGCATGATTTGATGCAAATTGTGAATCGAACCGATTATGACCTGAACCACAAATAATATGATTCAGATTGGGTCGGTTTGGCTTGTGGTGGCTATGTTTCAGATTCATTCTGTTCTTTCTCTCATGTCGTTTTGGGTGGCACTTATCGATATAGTAGAGCTCAATTATATAATAGACAATGCATCGTTACATCGAATGGCTAGACAAGTTTACATTTATTCAACCTAAATATGCTCGGATTAAATCGCATGAACTCGAATAGTTCTTTCATCACGTCAATGTATTAAGAATAAATGTTAAGCAACATCGTGCCGCTAAAACTGAACCAACAGTGAACTAAAATCGCGATGAAGCAACAGACTCCTAGAAATGGAAAGGTACAATCGCGAACTGGACAGGGTAATGGACCCGCAAGGCTTAGGCCAAGCTAACAGATAGAATGGTAGCGAATCTCTGATCCTGGAAAACCAAAGGGAGGAAGTGGTGATGGTGGCTTTGTTTTGCAGTTAAAGCGCGAGAATCACTTCCTTGAAAAGGGCAAGCCTGATATGCTTCCTGATAAATTTATCAAATTCACAGCATGGCCATCCGAAGCATGTCTAGGAAGGAGAGAAACAGCTAAAATAAGAATCTTTTCTATGTACCCAGATTTCTTCTATGATTCCGAATGGCATGTCTCAACCATCAGTGCTCTTCATGAACCTCAGCAATGTCACCGTTGCTAAACTTGAGTAGCCTCCTGGACTTGCAGAACCTCATCAATAAGAACCACCCAATCCCACCCACAGTCATGAGCCCACAAACCAAGTACACAACCTTTGTGGCGTACACCATGATCACCACCAGGAACCCGCACGGCACCAGGCTCAGCACAGCCAGCCAGGGCAGGCTTAGTGGCACCCGGTACGGCCTCTTCAGCGCCGGCATCTTCCTCCGCAGCCATAGGAAGGACGCAAACTCCAGCAGCATCCCCAGGCTGTACAGCAAGTTTGCCGATGATATGATCGAGGTGAAGTTCATATAGGAGAACCCCAGGCAGATGGCCGTTGACATCAGTATCCCCAACCAGGGGGTGTCGAACCATTTGGACCTGGCCGCGAAGATACTTGGCACCATCCCCAAATCTGCCATACCCAGGAGCTGGAACGCACTGCTGCTGAGCTGGGCTTCAAAGAGCCCGATGGCTGACAGGACGGCCCCAATCTCAAGCCATATCTTGAGCCACTTCCCGGCAATGATCTCTGCCGCATCAGCCATGAATCCGGTCTCCCACTGGCTCTGGTCCACAGAGACCGAGCCAGTCACGGCGAAGAGCGGGATCAGGTAGGCCACGCAGGTGAAGATCACGGCCACAAGGAGGGCCACAGGGAAGGTCTTGTGAGGCCTGTCAACTTCCCCCGCCATAGTGCTGACGTTGTCCCAAAAGTTGAGGTTCCAAAAGAGGGTGTTGAAATACAAGTTCCAATCTTTCTTCACTCCCTTTTGTCCCAAGCTAAGCCACCTGCAACGAAAAAGTATTTTGTGCGTCAGTATATCACTGACATTGAGAAGCGACCAGACTTGGTCACAATTCAGCACAACGACCATATGTTACGCCACATACCCTGCACTCACCTGTGAGGCTGAATCTTCGGGATCGCGATCGATGACATGACGAGGAAGGGCATCAGTGAAACAATGCCCAATCCAACGGCGGTGTAGCCCACGATCGTCAGGCCGGTGTAGTTCAGGAAGGAAAGCATCAACGTGGATATCAGGATCGCGAGGTTCCGCGGCCACCCGGATTCGAAGACCGGGAACAGCTTCTGGACGTAGTCTATGCAAAGGACCGGGAAGGCAGCCACGTTGATCACGCCGCTCAGGAACTTCCACGTCCCCATCAGGGAGCCGCAGAAGGGCCCGAACGCCCGCTCGGCCCACAGCACGAATCCACCGTTGCCGGGGAACGCCGTGGAGAGCTCGGCCGTCACGAGGGCCTCCGGGATGCTCCAAATGAACGGGAAGACCAAGAATCCGACGAGGGCCAGCAGCGGCCCGGCTGCCTGGACCGCCGGCTCCTCCCCATACGGGCCACCGGCGACCTCGAAGTAGATGAGGAAGATGAGCGGGATGAGGGTCAGCTTCTTCGCGGTGCCCCTCGCCGCCGCTGGCCCGGCGACGACGGGGAGACCCTCGGCGGCGTCCGGCCCAGTAAGGGATTTCGCCGGCGACGGTTTGGGGTCCTGCCGCTGGATCTCCGGCTCCATGGGGGTGAGAGAGAGAGAGAGAGAGAGAGAGAGAGAGAGAGAGAGAGAGAGAGATGGGTTTTAGTTAGAGAAAGTGTGTATGGAGGAGGTTGCTTTCTCCCACCATACTCGTTGACGACGACGAACGAAATACAGAGGCGAGTACCTCCGTTTGGAACCAGGGAAGATCTTTTCTCGAGAAAACGAGAAGATTATCTGGATCGATGGTGTGAACCGAATCAAAGAGGAAGAAGACAAGACAGACCCGAAAGAGAGAAATTCGTCCGTGGGATCACAATTTGAATGGTCAAAACCAAAAAAATTTCCTTTCTCTGCTCGGAAACCGGATTCGGATCCCATGCACTAACCACATAATCAGAATCGGACCGCTCCCATTTATTAGAGGTAAGATTTTTTGTAATTTCCTTTTTATTTTTTTAAACTCCAACCGTCCGATTCAGATCGAATGACTGGAGCATTCATGAAGTTAGCTGCAGTTTCTGCAGCTGATCCATCTCCACCCCCCTAATAAATGGATGGCCCCAAAGCCACATCACCGGTATTGCACGTGATTCGGATCCTCTGCTCCGCCTGTATAGTAAGGAGTACACATTCAAAATTATTTTTAACTTTAAAGTAATGAAAAGATAATATTAAATATTTACATATAATTCGTAGATAAACTACTAAAAATTTCAAGATTATGTTGAATAAATTTAAAAATTCGGAAATTAAATTAAATATCGAATCGAAATTTATGAATTATTTATATTGTTACCCCTTTCACCATATTTAGATGAAAGTTTTCATTTCTTTATTTTTCAACTTCCAAAAATCCCAAAAGACAGAAGTGTTTTCGGATGAGAAGAACCCTTCAGAAATTTTTGCACCGATCGCCCATAGAGCGCGATTTCTCCATTTCAACCTGACTTCTTGGAGTCACATCGCAGACCACATTGAGTTGACTTGTCTTCTATGGAATAATTTGACTTTAGCTTATAATAATCATGTCTCATAACATTCAGTTAATTATTTTTTTGAGATATTATCTAAGCGAAAAGAAAAATGAAAACGTCCATTTTCCCATTCTATTGTTTAATTTTGATGACGGGACAGGCTAACATATTTTCAAATTTTTCATTCTCACCAAAAAAAATATATATATCACCAACCAAATGGCTTTTCAAGTAAAGTAAAAATTGAAAAACGTCATAATATTTTTATTTTATTTTCATCTCCAATAGTAGTGTGTGATATTACGTGCTCTTATTGGAAGAAGTTACTTATAGGTATGAATTACGCGAAAATTAATATCACAATAAAATATTCGATTCAGATAAACTTAATTGAAGACATGAAAAGTGGGGGTGTTATAGTGTTAGAGATAATTGAGGCTTTTGAATCAATGTTAATAAGATAGCATAGAGAGAGAAGAAAATTCCAAATAAATAACTAGATCCTGGGGAGGATTTTTACTAGAATTGGAGATAAGAGACAACAACTAGGGAGAATATTCACGGGTTGTGAAATTTTAAATAGTTTTTCAAATGGTAAAAGTGTTTGAAATGATTATATAGTATATATTGGGAAAAATAATCCAATCAATCATAATTTTATTGACGAATATCAATTCAATCATAAACATTCCATTTTTGTCAATTTAGTCTTTCCAGCTAATTTTTGCTAGGCATTTCCGATGTGGCAATTTAGTCACTAGCAATTTCTAACGAAAATTGACCAAAGTGATTACGTTAGAATTTCACACGGGTGTTCAATACTCAATCGACAAAATTGGGAAAAAAAAAAGGAGAGAAAAATTTTACACTTAAATTGATATCTATAAAATTTGTACGTGCATATCAATATTGGAGGTGAATCCGAGGAAGTACTTTTATATATCTATATGAAGGGTAAATTTAGAGATAAAAGAATAATTCGGAGAATCTAATGTAATAATTTGCTCAACAGTAACGCTTTGTACTTTTTTTTTAAAGCAGAGATCTATAAATTTCCATTATTTCCATATACATAATATATTTCGAGCATCATATTCTCTCTCCTTGGAGGAATCGGATTCGAACGGTGGAAGGGACGGTCGCCGCCTGCTGGTCTGACGTTGCTGCGTAAACTCTAAGCATGCAGGGAAGACTTGCCGGCGGAGATGGCGGGACTTCGATTCTGCAGAGGGAAAGATCGCGAGATTCTCGTGGAATCCCTGGGTGTGTCCTGGCCTCATCTTTAGCATCGACTGATGCGAAAAGCCTCAAGTGCAGGTTGGTCAACGGAACGGCCACGCCTCCTTTTTAGGCACGACACCAGCAAAGGAGGTCGAAGCTGTAAGGTTTTGGGATTGACTCGGCCTCCGATCTTGAGCAGGCCCGCCGACGCCGCCGGTGAGTCGTCGTCGGCACCGAGTGAGCAATTCCACCATCTCTTCTTAGGGATTGGGCAGCGGGCCATACAAAGTATGTCTCTGTCATGTCGGCATACACAGAAAGACGGCCGCACGAGATGGGAATCTGCAAGGGGGGGCCTTAAAGGTGCAGGAGGCGGCTCTCGCTGTCATCGCGTGGAGCTTCTCGTGCACGACTTGTCCCCACGTTGTATTCAATTCGCAGCTCCTGTTCATGCGCATCACGTAATCCGATCGCGTATACACACGGACACATGGGACCGTATCATACGGATTGCAAGTACTGTAGAGGGTGCAGTGGTGGGGAAATGAATCCCCTGCTCTGGTACTTCCATGGCAGGGTTGCCCTGGTTCTTTTATAATAAAAAAAATTCATTCCTCCAAACTATTTACCTCATATTAAATGAGGAACAATCAGATCAAAATATCGGACGGTTTCCGATGTAAAAGAATTTGATCACCTGACGCGCGGTCAGGTGATCTTGATCCCGGTAGTGGATGTCGGGTCCCGAAGTTTTTCGTGGAGGATATTAATGAAAAAATGGGATGGCGTCATAATCATGGAAAAGAAAATGTTTGGGGAAAATCTTGAAAGTCCAATTTCTACGGAAGCTAACAATTAGGGCGACAAGAACGTGGGACAAGCTTTGAGGGGAAGACAGAGTGGAAGTCGAAGTCAAACGTGAGGAGGCAGAGCGGGAGGACAAAAGCATGGGGAAAAGACAGACTAGACTCCCCTTTCTTTCGTTACCAACAACGGGCGGCTCACGCCAGTTGCCAAAATTGATCACGTACTACTTCTTTTGGCTCTTTAAATAAGGGTATACAACGCTCGGTTCACACGCGGAGCTTTTATCTAATGTGTAACGTCATCTCTAAATATTTAATCTATTCAACGCGATTTCTACAATGTCTCCTCCAAAGCTTTTAATTGATCCAATCTGGCCCCAACCTTTTCTTTTAATGTTCAATCGAGTCCTAGACTATATGCGAGCGTGTAATATTATCATTCCATTAATTCAGTTTGACATAATTTATTGATTTTTTTTCTTAGGCTACGTTCGTTTCACGGAACATATAGTATTTTTGAATAATATTTTATGATATTCATTTGTCCAATGTCGCCAGCTCGACAGCCTCAAGCAAGGTCGAGGCACAGTGTTAAAAGCTGCGATATTTAAAGGTAAATAAAGAAGACAAAAAATATTTTTCGCTTTCAAAAAAGCGGAAAACATTTTTCCCACTTTTGAAGGTGTTATTTCCATTGGTGGAAAATATTTTCTTTGACTATACAAACACCAGAAAATTCTGAAAATATTTTCCTGGAAATTATTTTTTAAGAAATAAACGGAGCCTTAAAATCCAATAAATTAAAAAAGCAGACAAAAAAAGGGAAAAAATGTATACACGGATCATTCACGTAAGATATCCAAATTTAAATCATGATGTAATAATCCACACCACCAGATAACGTAGATAATCATCTTTCTATATTGAACAACATCGGTTGTTATTTAAGACAAAACCCACTTCATGCACTCTTTTGAAGAAATGACTCCACTTAATACCCTCATTTGCAATTTTTACGATTTGGATATTAGAGAATCCTATTTCAAAGGGGTTAAAAAAGGAGTTATTAATTAAGTGCACATGAAAGATGCTCAAGAACTCTCTTCTAAAGAAAAAACCTAAGATAAAATAAACATATAGATAGATAAGCCGATAATTTCACTTATTATAGAAAATAAATCAATGATAAAGACACATCAAATAACCCGTAAGAAATATCATTGATTAACCATATGGTCTCAAAGGAATAGGATATATATGTGTGTGTGAATTAATACCACAAAAAATCATAAATTGTACCTACCGTGACACATATATTCCAAATTTTTTTTGTGTCAATAGAAGTTATAAACTTGCTTATCGTGACATAAGTATCCAAAAAAATTTTGTGTCATAAAGACTTTGGACTTATATACTTCGGATGGAACTGAAGTAGAGAGTATGCGACATGTATGAATTTAGGTTTTTTTTGCGATACAAAAAAAAAGTTGGGGTATTTATGTATGGTGGGTAAGCTTGAGGGCTTTGGGCCTGAGATATTAGATGGTGATTGGGCCTTCTGGGCTTTACCCGCATGCAACCTTCGAAACGACGTAGTCCGGCATTTCCTCCATGGAAAATCTCACCGTCTCTTTCCCCTCTCCGGTATCTAGCACAAGCACGCGAAGCTCCCCCCTCACGTCTCTGTCTCTCAGAAAGATTGCAGCAATGGAGATTGTTTCGCCAAGAAGCGCCTTTGGCGCCGTACATGGTTACGGTGGCGGTGGTGGCGTCAGAAGAAGCCCCACCACCGTACCGCTTCATCGCCGAAGGGGTTGCTGCGGCGGTTGTGGCGCTATACGCTCCAAGCTATCCAAATTCCAAGGTAATCTTCCTCACCCATCTTCCTCCTTGCTCATGTTCGTTTGGACCATCTTATGGGAACTGCGCCGGGCTAATTGTCGAGAACCCGCCGCCAACTGACGTTGAGGTGTCGCGTTGGCTCCGGTTTAAATTCGCTCGGCCACATGGTTTCTCGGATTTGACCGTGTGTCATGCTTTGTGATAGTGTTCGATCTGACTCTAGGATTTGGAGCTTCCAGGCCTGTCCTTTGTTGTCAAATTTTTTTCCCGCCATTACTGGCCGTGGATGTTCTCTATCTTGACTTCTCTGGGATCGAGGTGAAAGGATGGTAGATACCGTTAAATTCTGGAGATTTAGCTTGGCTTGACTAGGATCCACAGATAACTGTGATATCCTGTTGCATTAGTTGAATAGGAAGACTCGGTGTGAATTTGTTTGGCAAAGGGAAATGCTACACCCATTAATATTGGTTTACAAAATTACGATGCCTCATACTGTTATTGTTCTTGAATATGGCTCATTTGTTTAAAGGGCTACTCATTATCTAAGCATCTCTTACCAGACCAATTTTATAAACCAGTTATTAATGAGTTTAGCATTGCTATTTGGTAGATTCTTTCGAAACTGTCTGGCTTTTACAGTTTCGAGAAGTTGTTGTAGCTTTTTCAGTTGGCTCTGATGTGGAAGTCAATTACAACTTTCTTGAGGTTTGTCCCCATTTTTCATACCTTAGAATTTTGAAATCTACACTGGATTGCTTTAGTTGCCTTCTTCTTGTAGTTATGTTTTCATATGTGGCCTGAAATGTTCTTCAATGAGGTGTACTATTGCATTGCTAAATGAGGCATGCCAGCTGATTTGTTTTTCCCTGGGATCCCCTGCTTCCACACCCTTTGCGGCTCCTTCTTCACCCTTGACAGTAAAAGATGTTATAAATGACCAGCATAAACTCTTCAAAAAGTGGCGAATAATGGGAATTGAGTGGCCTTCATGTGTGCAAAGTGTATGTCTTCAACATCTCCCCTCAGTATTGTCTGGAAAAAATCGAGTACGAGAGTTCAGAGCCAATTCTAGAAGCCTTGAAGCATTGTGCAAATGTCTTTGTAGTTGTAGCCTTGTCTGACTATAATTGCAGTAAAAAACTCGATAGGAGACCTCTATATCAAGTGACCCTTCAAACATTTAATCAATCCTCTTTGTTGTGTGATCTTGAGGAAAAAAGGATGTAATACTTTTGAACTTTTTAGGCATGACATTTCCCTTTGTTGGCAGATTTGAACTTGATATATATACAGGTCAACAGGTGTTACTGAGAAGTAGGGCCAACTAGCTCCTACTTTCACGTTTCTATTTTTATTCCCTTAACCAGTGGCAGTCTTTCATGGAACAGAGGACATTTTTGCTTGATGCTTTGCAATTTTTGAGGCCAAAACCGCAGAAAGATCTTGTTTACTAAATCATAAGGGTGTCAGATTTTTTACTTTTCCTTTGTTAATCTATAATCACTGCTTTTCTCTTGGCAAGGTCTTAACTTATTTGCATTTGGGAGTAACAGATATTCAAGATATATAAATAATCTAGTTGCTTGACTTCTGTTTTTCTTGGCCATATGTTTACCCCTTTCTTTTGGAATTTGTTGTGCATTTAGATTTTCAGGACTATGCAAAACCTTCGCGTCTTTTTCCAACCACGGAGATTAAATTCCGCCCAGAAGAAGAGAAAATGACGTTCAGTGATGTTGGCGATTCTCAATCCTTATACAAGATTAAGCTACATACGAGTAGGATGTATGGTTCAGGTTTAACTGATGTCAATGCTGGAATTCTGCTCTGCTTGATCGATGAACATGGACATTCATTATTACAGAGGCTATCTGCAACTCCCATTACCAAGTTCTCTGTGGAGCAACAAGATAAAGTTGACGATAACATTCTCCATTTTCAAAGAGCTTCCATCGATGAATTCACTTTTGAAGGACCCAGGCTTGGAGGACTTCAAGCTCTCTGGATTAGTCTTGAATCAGGTTTGCCTGCCCTGGAATTGCTGTACATTGATGAAAGGACAATAATATAGACATTCCATAGGTTATCCACTGCAGCACTTTCAATGAGTGGGAACTAGCATAGGTCTGTGTTTATATATGCGACTTAATTTGGACAGTTTAGTTTTGAGTGGTCACTCAGCATTTCAACTTTGCATTAATAAGTATCACCAGCTAGTCATTTGATGCGCTATGTTGCTATGATTCTTGAACTCAACAAGCATGTCCGTTTAATGATTTTGCAAGAAATGTCTTCCTGTGGATGACAAATGCGATAAGTCATACTAGTGAACTTGCCTAATAGCAGCAGCTTTTTCTCTTTTTTATGCTCTTGTTGCCAATCTTAACTTTCTTATCCTTTTTTATTATGAAGATCAGGCCAGTGGAGATTAGGTGGTGTCACTCTGTCTGTTATTTGTGCACGTCAGCCATCATTGGAGGAACACGCTGTTAAAGAAATACAGTATGGGGGTTACCACTATGATTTTGAAGTTGAGGATATTTTAATAGGGGAGGGAAGTGATAGTTCCATGATTGAACTCAGACCTTCCCTTGTCTCGGAATTGTCCGGAGATCCATTCACCTTGTTGAGCACTAGCATGCCAGAATTGACTTCCCCTAGTGCTAATATTTCTAACGAGGAAAGCATGCAGGAATATGCAGATCTGAAGCTTTCTTTGTTACTCTATGATGCCATACTGGTCTCTGTTGGTACAATAGTTGCGTCTGTCTCAGCGGGTGAGAAAGCTGCTCTCGCATTCTTAACTGGTGGCCTTGGAGGATTTGTCTATCTCCTGATATTGCAAAGATCTGTAGATGAATTGCCCGCTCCAGCAACAATCTCCAGGAACTCTGTTGATCAAGCTTTTCGCCGGTTGAAAGATCCAATAAGAACTCTGGCTTTGGCAGGGGCTGTTGTTTTCGGGGTTCTCAAGTACAGCTCAGGGGAGGTTCCTGTGGCATTAACGTCAGAAGAGCTCATTGTTGGGATGATCGGATTTATTGCATGTAAAGTCGCAGTGGTGTTGGCCGCATTTAAGCCCACAACATTCATTTTCAAGCGGAACGACTGAATGGCAGAAATTGTTTCTCGTCTTTTTATATTGTTTTATGTTTTATGTAAAGCCTCGAACTCAAAACAGTCTCAAAAGGATTCTCCATCGCGGTTGGACCGACATGACTCAGCTCAGCATATGCGTCATGTGGTAGGATTACAAACTTCACCGCATACCTTACTACAACTTGAAATTTGAACTGATGTGATGTGATGTGATGAGATAGTCCACCAGGGGTTACACTTTCGCTTGTATTGTATTGCTGATTTGAGTATAGGATTATTACTTTGGTTGAAGTAAGTTGTACAACATTGACATTGGCATCATGGTCAGATTGCAAATTTCACATGTATACCTTATTATGATTGGAAATTTGAACTGATGTACAATGATGAGATAGTTCGTCAGGGTTTGAGCTTTCGCTTGTATTATATTGATGGTTTGGTCGAGAATTATTATTTTGGTTGAAGTAAGTTGGACAACATTGCCACTGAATTGCATCATACCTAAGACACTTATAATGGGTCGCAAAGCCATAGTTAGAACACAAAAATGGGGAACGATCTACCATTGTTAATCCTGGTCACAGCAAAGACCATCTATCGATTGTTGTAAATTCGCAACCCCAACATCGTTCCCCATAAAATCTGCATTGGCTGATAGATCATATGAGTTTCTTTCGAAGAGTCTGCTTCTCTAAATGTGATTGCATATTTAATTAAACCCAGAAACGTTCGCACTTCAAAACTCAAGCCAAAAGAACTGGCAAGGGAGGCAAAGAAAATCACTCATTTGAAGAAAAGTCAACCCATCTTCCTCCGCAAGCCCGTTCTCGCCGCCAGTCTTCCCGGTAGACAAGATATGTCAAAAATTAAGAAAATAGACGAGAAAAAGAAAACAATTACAAGTTGACGCTGCACCATTTCCTGCTCAGTTGCCCTTTTCTTTTCAATCCAAATCCTCGCCAGTGACGTTTTAGATGCCTCTCCCGCAGTAGGCACCATAGTTCAGAAGCTCTAGCTCTTGAAAATTCAATGGCCAGCCCAAGCTCAATTAGATTGGTGAGAGAGCGGGGTCACAGCAGCAATACTTCAATCCAAAGTGACAAAAATGAAGACTTCAATAACGGTGCCAAAGATACAAACAACACTCCATTAGATTGGTGATGCATATAATATGCAGTTTGATCATAGTAAGTGCATCATCCAAATAATCAGGAAAACATGCGTGGCGTGACAAAAGGGCAGCATCCCTGTACCCGCAAGAAAAAGTCTCAACAGTCGTGCTCAATTCAACTCCCTCAGCCCACCAAAATAGCTTCAAGGTTTACAAGTCTCAATTGTTCAATGTATTTCCAACTACGACATCTGCTAAAAGATATATTCAGACTAACCAGGGCTGTCAGTGGAAAATAGTCAAAAAGATCAGTGAATATCTTCCAAACGTTAGCATTACCATAGCTGCAAATAGAGAAAGAGGAGTACATTCTCCAAGTAGGTTAAGGAAGCATGACAACTGACTTGTTCCAAAATAAAGCTCAACATCTGAGTATCTGACCACAAAAGCAATAAAGCATAGACCTCCTGAGAACCCCAAAGATAAAAGTCTCCAAGTATCTATATTAAATTCACCCATCCAAATAAAACCTGAAATCAACCAAATACATAAGCAAAAATTTTCACACTGGGATGCCAAACCTCCCACTAGATAACTGAGTAATGAGTACAAACCCTTAAAATGGTACTCATTCACAACATCTTTTCATGTATGTGATGAACACATGAAAACATTCATCAAGGAACATCCAAAGAGCTTCACACATACTTTCTGTTTTATGGCCTGAAACAAAACCAATCATACCATGAAAGACATTACCAATCTACCAAATGCCAAACATGGAATATAGGCAATCTAAAACAGTGACAAACCCATGACTATCTTAACAAAGTTAAGTTTATAGCTCAGAAGCATGGACAATGAAGAATGAAACTGTCTTACAAAAATGATCAGCATAAAGATGTCCAAAAATGTACTGCACAAATTTCCTAAAATAACATGGAAAGAAACTCACTTCCGCAGGCATTCATCATAAAACCCATAAACTTGAGTTATCTGCAATCCAAATGCAATGAGATTAAATCAGAACTAATGACTCAACAAAAGACTGGTTGAAGAATATGGGGCAAATGAATGTCACAAAGAAGGTTAATAAGGATGCCAAAATGATGATACCTCTTTATAAGAAAGAATCAGAGCAGGATTAAATTGTGAAGCTAGAGAAGACTTGAAATGCACTAAAGCAGTGCTGCAACATTAATCAGAAAGTGCTTAAATTTGAAGAATGACTACCTGGCGGCTTTCATGGTTTCCTCTGAGAATTGTAATCCGCAGAGGATAATGCACTTTTAGTACCACCAAGAGATGAAAATATTCCTCGAATCAATATAATTATAAGCAAGCAAATATACATTACCCACTGACAATACTAAGAATATGCCAAGATTTTCTAAAGAAAATGCTTGAAGAGAATTCTACAGCGAGACTAGTTATGAGAGTCTCGATCTAAAAAGTAAAGCTGATTGCACAGATATTTTAAGAAAGAAATACAAGTACTTGCTGTAATGGTTTCGATCGAATAATATTTACGATCAACATAGTCTCCCATGAATAAGTAATTAGTATCTGGGCACTATATCAACAGCAATAAACTCCAATTAGACCATATTTGCATAACTAGATATAAAAAAGTATAAACAAGTAACCAATAAAGCAAATAATTTTATGCACAAAAGAAGGTTAACTACACAGAGAAAAGTTATGCTGGTCAATAAGTGAAAAGCCCAGTGATTCAACAACAATATAAAGCATCCAGGAACAAAGGGCAATTCTCATGCAAATATCTATTCAGAGAGTGAGAATGTCAAAACAAGGTCCTATGACCATTCTGCAATTTGGTGTGACCAGTAAAAGAAAAAAGAAGATTGGTTGAGGCACCATATAATCAATGTGAAAGCTCATCATGATAAGAAGGATAATATGGAGATCTAAACTATGCATAACACAGCTAGAGTTCCAAGGATGAGTGATTTTCAACAAAACTGTCAGTATTAAACTGCATGTGATAAATCTTCATGCATCAATTACATTACAACTATTCTTTCTTAGATCAGTTGCTAAAACCATCTTCACTAAAACAAGCATATACATTCTTCTCTACAAAAAACAGATAAACCGCAGGGGCAACACTAATATCCGTCAACTCCACTTCTATTCATATGTAAGGATAATTCCAACTGTTCACTTTCTTAGAAAGGAGAACAAGATACACCAAAGAAGTAATTATACCTTCCCTCCACTGCGGAAAAGCTCAGCCAGATCATGGAATTGTCCATGAACATCACCACATATAGTAACAGGGCTTTTTACAGGCTGTATGCACGAGTTAGAGGGAAAAGACAATTAAGATACATTGCACCTCATAAAAAAAATGAGAAAAATCAACTCGGAGTGTACACTGCATGGGAAGTCTCCACACACTACACAGGAAGCTCTCCAATGATACTAACACACACCTGGACATTATCTTCTTCCATTAGGATCTCCTTAGCTTTCTCACATAGCACTCTAACCTGTTTCACAGTCAATAATGTCATTCTCAGTCCACAGTCAAGGGCAACCATTTGACAAAATCTTTTAGGTCATCACGAGGTACACACCAGAAAGAGAGCAAGCCAGCAAAATGAGACAGTATAGGGCCTGAGTGAGTCAAACTACTTGGAAGTCGAAGATAAAATGCTCTCCTAGCAGTATACTCTTGAATTCACGGTCAGAGTGACCGTTTTTAAACTCGAATTGGATTGTTGTACCTAGAGTAGAATTTAAATGTTGACCCCAAGCCTTCTATTGCTTAAATTGAGCACCTTCGAAGCCTCCCTTATGTTTTCAACTAAACGCTTCTTAAGATGTACATGTAGGTGGCACTTTTAATTTGGTTAAAGGCATTTGCCCCAACTTTGTTAAACACTTGAGGACTGCAAAAGCTGTTTGCAGTCTCTACTCTATCTCACCTCTTTACAGCTGCCCCTCTATCAGACATTTTGTCCATCAAGAACTGCTAAATTCACTAGTGGCGAGATGTTGCTTGCTATGATAACATTCAATGACAACAAAGATAGGCATGGGAGACTCATAACAGGCTACAACAGCCAAAAGTCCTCGTTCATATGATAGAATGCAACTTTGTCACAATATCATTGCGGACGGGAGTTGCCCTGTCAAAATATCTTTCAATAAACAGAGGATCTCCAAGCACAGATCAACACCATTGGAATTAACAAGAACCGTCCTTCACATCACACAGCATTACCCAGATTTCCATCTCCACAGTAACATCCACATTGGAAAAAGAAAAATATCAGAAGTCTAGTCATGCCACACCGCCACAACATCAACACATTGCCCTGGCGAATCATGAGGACAGTATTAAAGGCCAAGCCAAGAAACGACCTCAGTCGCAATACCCGAACCAAAACCACTTACTAGCTAGCATAAACTAGCAGTAGATCGGCCAACAGGAAATAAGGAGCTGCGTTACAGAAAATCTAAGCGGGCAACTCCACCAAAATAAGGATGTTGTCGATTCTGGGAATTATATATGTTTGTAATTATCAGCTATGGCTTCTGGTGAAGTCGGAGTTTGAGAAATCTAATCGTTGAAATGTAGTATTAATTTATTATAAATTGACCGACGGAGGTAATTGGAAATCCAACCACCAAAGACTCATAGAAAAACTATTCCTTTTGGCCGACTCATGCCAAATATTTCATTTGGCAAGTGGGGCTCACCCTGCAATATTTGACCGGATGAAGCCCTTCTCTCCACTTTTCATCTTCTTGACATTTTCAAGTCCTGTGTCCTCCACCGTGGCTCTCTTTTCCGCATTGCTTGACTAGATCCTCTTGCGGCGGCCGCCTCTCCTCTACGCCGCCGCTCGGATTGCTCTCCTGACGGCGATCGTCACGGCGGTGTCAATCTCACGGCGAGTCAACTTCATGTCGTTGATATCGTCGGGAGCGGTTTTCACGAGGGAGTGCTGCAGCCCCCACCTGAAGGGCATGGTGAGGGGTGCTGGTGCACCTGCTAGGGGACGTCGCGCGCCCGCCTGCTGGTGCACTTGTTGTCGACGCTGGTGGTGCCGCTAGCCTTTGCAGCGATCTTCATGGCGGGGATGGCCTTGCCGGTTAGAGATTTGGATTTAGGCAAGAAGAACAAAGCTTGGTTGAGACCTAACCATAGGTAGCCCAACTGGTTAGGGCGAACTTGGACTTCTTTGAGATTTTGGGTTCGATTCCCCAGGGAAGCGCCTGTGATTTAAGTGGGGGGCCATGGCGGTAGATTATTGTGCTAGTCTCACCCGATGAATAGTCGAGGTGCGCGCAAGCTGGCTCGGACACCTCAGTTACCAAAAAAAAAACAAAACAAAGCTTGGTTGAGACCTACCCATGAGTAGTTTAACTGATTAGGGCGAATTTGGACTTCTTTGAGATCTCGGGTTCGATTCCCCATAGAAACACCTGTGATTTAAGTGGGGGGCCATAGTGGTAGGTTGTTGTGCTAATCTCTCCCAAGGAATAGTCGAAGTGCGCGCAAGCTGACCCGGACACCTCGGTTACCAAAAAAAAAAACAAAGCTTGGTTGAGTCTCGATTTGACTCGGATTACTATTATTTTGAAGGTTCTTTGGAGGATTTTTCTATCTTTGCATCTATATGCAAGGAGTAATTTCCATTTTGAATCAATAATTCTTATAATTTCCTCTTCACTAATCAAGCTTCTCGAAAGAGTATACCTTAATAGAGGACGATTCAAGAAATAAATACTCAAGTGAATAATTTTTCATTGATGTAGAATTTAAGGACGCGCATGATTCGTACTTATTTCTGTTCCAAAATGGGTTCTGGAATATAATAGCGTTTGATAAAATAATTTTGGAAAATCGATTCTTGAATGGATTTCCATTTTAGAATTAATTTTCGGACAAGGATGAGAGTTGAAAATTCATTTCTCATTTTCGGGCACTATTTGAGAATTCATTCTCTTCATTTTTTTTTATGCCCTCACATATTGTTCTCTCCCTCCTCTTTCTTCATTTTTTAAAATTTTAAGCTTTTTTAAAAAATATTAAAATTGAACTAATTTAATTATAAATTTATACATAATATCATATTTTTAAAAAAAATAATTTTTTTTATTAAATGTAATTTAGTTTTCATTTTTATTTTTTCTGCTAATGTGGCACCTTTGTTTCATAAAGAAATATATTCTAAAATGCTACGTCAACGCCACGTCAGCTTTTTCCATTGATTTAATTAGCGGAGGAACTCATTTGAACGAATTTGACAAGTTTTTTTAATTCGATTGCACCTTTTGCAAATTTTAGGACTCAATAGTACTTTTGGTATAAGTTTTTGGACTTCTAGAGAACATGTCTCTAGATTATAATTTGACGCAGATTTCATGATATTATATTTTCTACTTTTATAATGTATATATATTATGTTGTATTTGATAATTTCTTATCTCAAATTTTGTAATGTCATGTTGTAATATGAGTTTTGGTTCTATATCTTGCATCAATTTTGTGATTTTTCTTGTCTCTTCAAATATCATGTTAGATTTTAGAAAAAAAATGTCTTATGTCAATGTTGGGTATCCTCCTCTCCCCTATTTATTTGGAAATTATTTATATACTATGCTTTTATGCAATTAAAGTGAATTTAGAGTTCAATTACAATAGAAAATGTGATCAATTTGTCAATTTTTTGGGTTAAATAAGAAGTATTTGATTTTCATTTGAATGAACATCTTGCAATCTAAAAAATTAAAAATTCATTCAAATGAAATAGAAACATATTTTTTTTACCATATCAAACATGTTTTTATTTTTGGAATAGAAATTCTTTGTCCGTATCAAACACATTTATTTCTTATGAAATTCATTTTAGAATAGAATCAGAAAAATCCAATTCTATCAATAATTAAATTTCTGGATAGAATTGCAATCATATACGCCCTAGTGATTGAAAAAAGAAGTTCGACGCTCTAGTGAGTCCTATACAAAAATATTCTCATCCCGCTAGTGAAGTTTTCAATTTTTTTAAAGGAGACCTCTCCCTTTTTGAGATCACAAAATACCCCATACACTTAAATCATTTATCCGATTTCATTCCCTTTAACCAAGAACGAAAAATTATTTTGATTAATATATGCACTGATTTACGTTCTCTCCCTTGTGTCACGCAAAATTACTATTTTAACCTTTTGGATGCAAAGCCTCATCTCTCTAATTTATCTACTTATCAAAGTTAATTAAAAATCCCCTTGAGATCGTTCCATACGCTTTTATTCAGGCTAAACATTCATGATGACTCATACTCCACTCATATAGTCTTGCCAAGTAGCAAATTGCCTAGCATCAAGACGCATTGGTTTAATCTTATGTAAACAAGGCAATAACAATGGCGCAAGTCATGTCAAATCACTTCATATATATAATCTTCTCTCTTATTTAGCTCGTCGTGCAATCAATAATTTTCTTAACAGCACGGATATTCGTCGAGCAAATCCAGTGATATAATCTTGAATCGCCACTAGTTAAACAAATCAAACACTGAATTTAACAATACGAGGGGACTGTAACTTTGAGGGAAAATCTTACCTCAGAGGACTTTGTTTGGTTAAAGGAAGCAAGCTAACCTGAACCTCTTGCTCTTAGCTTGCGTGTTTCTGAAAAAATCAATGGATTTGAAGTAAGTTTTAAGTGATAAGGCTTCTGGTTTTGATAAAGAAAAAGATGTACGAGAGACGAGTCATGTGAAGAAAATGATGAATGGTACTGGCGGAGAAAGAGAGAGCAGGATTCGACGAAGGCAAAATGTCCGAATGAGGAGCTCGATTTGCAAGCTTAGAGAGCGTGATGATTGGCCAAGTACGTGCATGGATAAGGAGTCTTGATAGGGTAAGAGCACTAACGAGCTAAAGTTCAAAGAGGTGATGTATGGAATGATGCAATGCGAAAGTAAGAAACTAGGTGAAAAGAAAACTGAAGGAACACGGGATTCCACAATAGTGACAGATGGCTGGCTGGTCAAAGTGAGGCTTAAAGGCAACGAGGTAATTCTTCCAAAGATATTTTGAGATTTCGACATCAATCAAGGAGCTCGGTGTCCCTTTCATAGTTCGATAAATCCGATTTTTTTTTTAAACCACCAAAATATTTAGTGAGACTTGTAAAAAATGCGCGAGAAATCTTAACCCGATGAATTACGCACGGCGCCGAACCACGTAAGCTAGGGGTGATCGGTTCCCCTCCAGAACCAGGAACCAAATCGGTTCGGACCAACTGGTCCGGTTTTTAGGCGGTCCAATGGTACCAGGATTGAGAAATGGTAAGTTGCACAATACTATGAAACCTAATAAAGAAATTGAAAAACAACAAGTTCTCCATATTCTCTATGATGACCGCTTCATGCCGGTCCTCTGTTGAAGGGAGTAAGTCATGAGCGAACCCATTCTTGAACACTTCACCAACACCCCAGCCACATTCCCATCCATGAGCAAGTTCACCATATATATTAGCAATTAGAAAAAATTACAGCAAAAATTCAGGAACAAATTTCAGTAAAAAATTATTAAGCGAGAGAGCGACTCAAAGAGAGAGAGAGAGAGAGAGAGAGAGAGAGAGTCTTGGGAGCATGAAGAGAGGAGGAGGGCAATTAAGGTTGTTTTCGTTTCGTTGTTATGGAAAGGGCCGAGATAGGGAGGAAATGAAACAAGAGAGATAAGTAAGAGAAAGGGAGGGTGATCTGGTCTTAGTTTTGGTCCAAATGGTCTGGCCCCGCCTTCCTAGAAACTGGCAACCGGAGTGCCCAGGAACCGATTCCATTTTTTTAGAACCGTGAACCAGACTAAAATTTTGAAGAACCGGACCAACCCGACCGGTCCAGTTCGGCACGGGTGGTTCTCTGTTGGGCGGTCTATTATGCTAAGCCCTAACATAAGCCGACAGTGTCGGATTCGCTTATCTGCTTCATTATTAACACTCTTTTATTAGCATTCGAAGAGTCAAGAGATTTCGTTAAACTGCCCCCATAACACAAGCATTGACTTATCTGCTTCGTTCTCTTGGCTGTTTTCCTTTCGTTCTTTCTTCTGTAGCATTTGACTTTTCCGGGTATCGATCTGTCCGAACAGGGGCAGACAAGAATGTGCAGATCATTCACCGGCACAAAACTAATGCACGCAAAGAGAAAAGGTCAAGGATTCAGATGCCGCAACAGCCGCGTGGAAAATGGGGGCCTCTGGAGATAAGAAGGGAAGACCGTCGAGGGAGAGGAGCAATAAGCATGCGGATGTCTCAGCTAATCCCTTTGAAACATCCGGATGAGCCAAAGAAGCAAGTACACTGAACAATCATGCGCATCACAGATCGCCATCTCCGCCCATGCACTGATGACGTCCGAGCTCTCTCTGGTTCCTCTACAGGCTGGTGGAGTTGAGATTTACTCGAGGTTGATCTGCTGTCTTCCCTTAATTAATTGGAGATTAATCGTGACGATGCGATTCTTTTTTAATCTTTTGTCAAAGATATGTTTACGAGCCTTGAACTGGTCCAAGGGAGAGAGACTGGGCTGATCTTTTCTTCGATTCAATACTAAAATTTCCAATTTTATTAATTCGGTCCTAAATTTTTATAGCATGAGAAGGCCGGTAATGACTGGACCGTTGGGCCAGCGATTTGAGACTGAAATCGATCATTTAGGATTTCGTGTACATGTTCATGACTGAATTAACAAGATTGAATATTTTAAAATTGAAGTGGCGTCCAAACAACGGGTCTAGGCTTATGACCGATCATGTAATTTTTTCGAAAATAGCTTATGTACGCTATTTATACGAACCTTATGCTCTCCTTAAAAGCTAGGGTCCTGCAGCTCATGATTAAATCAAAACAGTGGATGTCCAAAGATGGTCAAACCAATTGCCAATCAAGTAAAGATTGTGATTTGATCATGATGAGTGACGCCTCACTCCTTTTGGCTCCAAAGGAGAACACGAGAAACCGAGATCTTCTGAAGCTTGACGCTCGCATTTAGTAGGGAAGAAGGCTTGGGTAGTGACCAACACTATGGCTGAACCCAGTAGACAAGCGCGATCAGGTGAGAAATCGAAAGAGTCAAGCCTCATCCGGATGCAAAATGTCCGATCGTCTCTCGCTTGACAATAGACAGAAACGAAACATTCGATTTGACCAGTAGGCTTCATGCCGCCTTTTTACCTCAATGTACCATCGTCTCTAATCCCACCTACCTCCGCGAGAGGGCCCGGCGCCTTTCCACCGCCTTGTCTCCTCCATCGCCCCTCCGCCGCGGGTCTCTGCCGCCGTCCCCCTCCGCTCGACACCAGTCGAGGTCGGGCGTCTTGGGATCGCGCCGTCCTTGTTGAATTTTGGCGGGCAGAGTTACTTGGTTTGTATATAGCCCTAATTCGCTTGCTTCCTCGAGGGCCTCCATCACAAAAAGTTTGACCCTCGTGTGTATAAAACTACTCTCTCCCTCTCTCTATTAAGTTGCTCGATAAATCCTTACAATTTCGTAATACGAACATGGGTCCAAATTATCTTGAACAATGAAATTAGCGTCAATGAAAAATTGCGACCGTAATACGAGGTGAGTCGGGAGTCATCTCAATAGCGAAGGCACATATGACAACAATTATATCTCTTAGATACATGAAAGTTGGCAAAAAAGAAAAAAAAAAAAGATGAGCAAAACTAGAGAGCCCTAGAAGTGCTTATAAAATGTTTTTGGAAGAATCGTTTATTTTTTTTCCATATTACAGAAAAATGAATTCCATAACCGTGCTGGTTCAGAATTTCTCCCTCATCGCCAAGGTCGAGGATTCAAAACCCGCAATTACTAATATCTTAAGTGAGAGTCATGGTGTTGAGATCATGTGCTATTTTTCACCGAGATGTTGGGGCACGTTTTTTTTGTGTCGTTCAGGCATGGAGGTACGTGGTAGATTCATCAGTTATAAAAAAAAAGAATTCTAGTGAATTTATAAAAAAAAAGCTATATATGAATTACGGATTTTTGTATTAAATTAGTATGGGAAAATCATTAGTCGTGGAAAAAGAAATCCGTCATTTAATGGGAACCTATTTATAAATAGCATTGACCTAAGAGACAGCCAGTGCGTAGCGACAAGTAGACTCCGACAAGCTGCTGCTTCTTGTCTTCATGCGAGCCTCTCTCTCTCTCTCTCTCTCTCTCTCTCTCTCTGTGTCAACATTAGACTTTGTCGAGACAAGAACAGATTATTGACCAACCATGCATCAATGAATTGAGCACAATAAATACTGTATTTCTCTTCTTTTCTCTCTTTCTTTAACTAAACCACTGTGACCATTTTCACTCCTAATGCTCGCAGGAGAGAGAGGGAGAGGGAGGTTTCTCTTTTCTTTAGTCGACGACTTGGGGTAAAGAGAGCTCCTTTTGATGTGTGTCTTGTTTGTCGTTCGCACTTTGCAGGGTTCAGAAGACAACAATCGCTCCCTTTTTCCGTCCTTGCCCCTTCGAGGCTTCAACCCATTTTTTGCCTCTGTTTCTTGGTTTGGGTTTCGATCAGATTCGGGCCGTTGAAAGCTCCGAGGCTTCTCGATCTGAGTTCTTGGTGTTGCTCGGCCGCGGAACTCCAGTGTCGATCCGTTCTATGAGTCTGGTAATCTGAATGGACGGAGTCGTTGAACGTCGAACCCCGAATGCCGAAAGGCGCTCTCGCCTCCAGGCTCCACTGGTAAAAGCTCAATTGCTCTTCGCACCTCTTGGGTTTCTTCTGTTTTTAGTATGTCTTCACAGGATTCGTGTCGGGAATTTCTTTGAGCATTTTATACTTTTCTGGGGGCTCGCTGGATTTGTGTTTTTCCGGTCCAGTGTAGAGGAAATTGGGGAGCAAAGATGAGATTATCGGTGCTTGGGTGGTTGGAATTTGGTGATTTTGACATGATCTTGATAGTTGTGCTAGTGATCGTTTTGTTCGTGCGTATAACGGTAAATTTGGGAGGATACCCGGATGAAAATTGCGGTGGAGGAATGTGTTTGCTAGTGACCTTGCCTCTTTTGCCTCTTCTGTTTTCTTCCCTTTCTTGTGTTTTGCCCTCATTGTCTCATGTCTTGCCTCTCAGATTCCTAGCCCATTCTGTGTTGACCTTTAGCAAGCGTCAGGTTATGGCTCCCTGCTGCTCCATTAAGTTCTCGAAATTTCATGGGCAGAGAGCATCTGTCTGTGGACTTGCAATACAAGCTTAACCTTTTAAAATCAAGGATCTGGATTTTCATTTCTAAAACATTTGATTTTGTCAATTACACTGATGAACTTTCCATTTTGATGCTTGTAATCCTGATGTTGGCTGCTTTGCAGGTTGATTCTGTGTCATGCTATTGCAAAGTTGATTCTGGCTTAAAAACAGTTGCGGGCGCAAGGAAGTTTGTCCCGGGCTCCAAGCTTTGCATACAGCCTGACATCAACCCTAATGCACACAAAAGCAAGAACTCACGCAGGGAGAGGACCCGAGTACAGTCCCCACTCTTACCGGGCCTTCCTGATGATCTTGCAATCATTTGTCTGATTCGAGTCCCTCGCATCGAACATAGAAAGCTCCGCCTGGTTTGCAAAAGATGGCGGCACCTTGTTTCTAACAGTTATTTTTACTCCCTCAGGAAAAGTCTTGGATTGGCAGAGGAATGGGTATATGTAATGAAACGAGATCGTGATGGAAGGATCTCTTGGCATGCTTTTGACCCTACCTATCAGCTCTGGCAGCCACTTCCTCCAGTTCCAAGTGAGTATTCTGAAGCTCTTGGCTTTGGCTGTGCAGTGCTGAGTGGTTACTGCCTGTATTTATTTGGAGGAAAAGATCCGCTTAGGGGATCTATGAGACGGGTTGTCTTTTACAATGCTTGGAAAAACAGATGGCAAAAGGCACCGGAGATGCTCAGGAAACGCAACTTCTTCGGCTTTTGTGTTATAAACAACTGTCTTTATGTGGCTGGCGGTGAGTGTGAGGGAATACAAAGGACTCTCCGTTCTGCTGAAGTGTATGACCCCAACAAACATCGGTGGAGCCCTATCCCAGATATGAGTACAGCTATGGTGCCTTTCATTGGCGTTGTCTATGATGGAAAGTGGTTCTTGAAAGGACTCGGGTCTCACCAGGAAGTGATGAGTGAAGCCTACGTCCCTGAAACTAATACATGGACCACAGTTAGTGACGGGATGATCGCAGGTTGGCGCAACCCTAGCATCTCTTTGAATGGACAGCTCTATGCTTTAGACTGTCGTGATGGTTGCAAGCTTAGGGTTTATGATAGAGACACCGATTCGTGGAACAGATTTATAGATAGCAAGCTCCATCTAGGAAACTCCCGAGCTCTGGAGGCTGCAGCCCTTGTTCCCCTGAATGGGAAGCTGTGCATCATACGCAACAACATGAGCATCAGTCTGGTCGATGTTTCAAGTCCTGATAAGCATGTGGAGACGAACCCCCAGCTCTGGGAAAATATCGCTACCAGAGGTCATTTCCGTACGCTTGTCACTAATCTATGGTCAAGCATTGCTGGCCGGAGCGGCTTGAAGAGTCATATTGTGCATTGCCAGGTTCTTCAAGCTTAAGAACCGGCATTCTTGTTCGTCAGACTCTAGAATTTTGTTCAGATCATTATGCCTGTGTTTCCCTCAAGAATTTGAGCCGGCTGTGAACCCACCATAATTGCAGTTTATGGAGATATTCTGCAGCAATTGGTTGTTGGATAAAATGATGAGCCGAGCGTTGAAAATGTAAAATCAATGGTTTGGGAGACTCAAATCAACAGATTGATTTCCTGGGGGCACCTTATTCTGAATTATACTCTTGCTTTCCATGCAGTATAATTGTAATGATGAGGTACATCGTCAATTATTAGCAACAGAACTTGATGTCGTTTATTCATATTCATCATGAGAGAGGAGGGAACTGAATATCAGGTCATGCGGCTACAGGACCATGCACCTTTTGATGTCGGATTATTTCCGTAGTATGATTTTCGCAATGTTTGTGAATATACGTATTCTCACATTTAGAATGTATATACTCAATTTCTGTTGGCAGTGATGAATTGTGCAATGCAGACTTTCTCTACCTTCCCATTGAAGATATTCTGTTACTTGTACCTCCATCCTCATGGCTCATGAGTACACTGCGGAGAAGTTTTCACCATATCATGCACATGTCACAAGCACATATTCACGGCTCACTCTCACAGTTTCATGGCTTGCCTCTACAGTTTCTTCCTCTTCAGAGTCTCATTTCATGGTATTATTGATCTTGCGAACATTTGATGCCACATCTTCGGCATTAGAAGCTTGACAAGGAGATAAAAACAAACGATGTGTTTCCCAATTGTATCAATTTACTATCCTGATCTCCTTGATGAGAAAGGAGAATGTGATGAAAAGAATGTTCTTGTGACAGCAGGCAGGACGTAAAAAGAAATTACAACATGTATAATGTATCATAGGAGACGGTAAATTCACGGAATAGATCTACACAAACCGAATTGTTAGGACGGGAGTTTTGCCGTAAAACAATAACAAAGTTCATCCAGTGTCAACTAAAATCTATATACAAGAGTGTCTTGTCATCATGATGAGAGACCTAAGCATCGAACTGACGGCGGATTACTTGGCAGATCACTCCAGTCTCGGTGGTTCCCTTTCACCTGTAACTGAAAAAAAATTGCAGAAAGTAATCGGGTGTTAAAGTTCATCCAACCTCTGACATGGCTTATAAGGAAAGGTGGAAACTGAATGAGAATGCAAGTCGTCCACCATGTGCTCAACCCAAGTCATCCATGTAATGCACTTCAATGAACAGCAGTTGTTTACCATAATTCCAACACCACATTCATCCTCCTCGAACTAGACCAGCAACTCTACTTACCAATCTATGAAGATTTCATGATTGCCAACGAACAAGGAAAAGACGGAAGTGAAAGTCGCACAATGACCAAGAATCGTGGGTTTCCAAGAGACAATCAATGCAATGATGCATAATGTAAGTTCGTCCAAGATTCTCCAAAACAATTCAGCAATCTGCTAGCGGTTTTCATTAACTAAGAAGTGCAAGGACCAGCAACGATCAGCCAAATATAGAGAGTAGCACCACGAGCACCAGCCTTGGTCTACATTTGAAGCCGGTACTGTTTGATCCTTACTCAGTGGTACATAATATCTAATGCCACAAGCACCAATGCAGGTGAAGTTAAAACATCCACCGACAAAACAAGGACAAACAGAGAAATGGAGAAGCACATGCAAGAAACCAAAATTCAACGTCTAATAGAAGCTTAGAACCGTTGCTTCAATTCGACAGGAGGAGCCAACAGCACATGCATCCTGAGATCGAGAAACAAACACAAGCTACTTAGACCACTAGTAAGGTTAAATAGGTAGAAGGCCTAGCAGGTTGTCAAGGTAATCGAATTTACTAGTTCGAAAATGACAAATCTCTCGAGCAAATCAGCTGTTTTGTCAAGCAACGGCGTCTCATTGAGGTATAGCCAGCTAAAGAAACACCAGAAGGATGGGAAGGAAACAGATTGGCCGGAACTGGGAATCCAGCTATGATTTTCCAAGGGGAAGTACAAAAGCTACAGAACCATTGGAATTGCCCATGCGCGAGACGACAGCGAAATCAAGTAAAAGACAGCAGCAAATTGCATTAGAAACAGAACCGCAGATCATATTATTATGCAAATCCAGCATTCAAACGTAGATATCAACCGGATGACAGACCCAATTCCAAGGGTTGCGAGGAAAGAAATGAGTGATCTTGTGCATTAATATCAGTGAATCTTCTGAGAAGAAGTGCAAGTGAGCACATCCCAAAAGAAAATGAAGAGTCGTCCTTCTAATCAGAAGAACTCCAGCCAAAGCAAAGCCAAAACCCTCAGAAAAGAAAAATCAATGCCATGTCCATCGCAATTCACCAAACACATCACACAATCCAAACCTGCAATTTGCAAATAAACACACGATCGACAACTAGCATCATTACTGTAATTCCCACTATCTCACACAGAAGCTGCCTCAGGGTTTTCTTCGCAGGCGTTGCTCTTGCAAGCAGGGATAGCTTCAAACTCCTCGGCCGGCAGCTTCTCCGACAGAGCCCCGACGTAGAACTCGATCATGCCGGAGCCCGAGTCCGACTTGATGCCCGTCACGGGGAGCCAGACGAAGAGCTTCTTCGCCTGGATCCCGGACACGCCGGACACCGACCCGTAGCTCAGCTTCCCGGAGATCCTGCGGTCGTAGTAGACGAGCTGGTCGAACTGCACGTAGCAGGGGCCACGGAGGCGGATCTCGAAGGCGCCGTCGTCGGAGAGGGAGTAGGACGCGACGTTGTCAGGCAGGATGCCCTTGGGGAATCCGTACTGAGGGAGGAGGTCGTGTACGTCGCCGCCGTCGCCGTTGGGGTCGATCGGGAGGGTCTTGAGGTGGGCAGAGAGGGCGGTGGAGGCGGACGCGGCGACGGCGAGGATGACGATGAGGACGATGCAGAGGGCAGACGGAGGAGGGAGCTTGGAGGTGGACGCCATTGACGGTGAGCTGAGAAGTCCGCAAGGGTGGTTGAGCCGTGGAAGTTTGGACTTTGGAATCCTTGCAAGCCTTAAGAATGAGGATATGTCGTTGACCAGCTTCGCCGGAAACTATAAAGTATCGTGTATTAAAATTGGGTTATTATATATTATAACGTGCTATACGTATTTATAAATGATCATTTAAATTAATTCCGTGCTGGCTTTGGATGTGTAATCGGATTTTCAAAGTCAGCTTTTCAACGTCCATGTCTGAACGGTTGATTGCGTCCCGAGCTTACGTTTCCGTAATCCACAATCAAGACGGGTCGGTAATGGGCGTAATTCAAACCCGGTAAAAGCCCATATACCTTTTCTTCTTTTTTAGCTATCCTTTTCAAAAATTCTCAATTCAACTATTTCCATAATTTAGAGAAAAAAAAAAGGACTATATCCTACAATTGCAATGCAAACAACCCAGGTCAATATCTTGGGCTCCGTTTATCTCCCTAAAATAGTAAATTAATTTTTTGACATTTTTATTTCATTCAGTTTTATAAACCATACAAGTTATTATTTTTTAAAAATAATTCAAAAAAATAATTTTCGAAAAACAAGCGCACTTTTATTTTTTTAAAAAAGGGATGGGATTACCATCTATTTTGCCATTATTCTTGGTCTATAAAATAGCTCTTGGTACAACTATTGACTGTTTAACTTGTTTATCTCTCCATCAAAAAAATGAAAAGAAAAAACCTCCTACATTTCTTAAAAATTAACAATCACCGTGAAGCTCAACTAAAATTTGATTTAGTCCACAATCAAAGGCCACGAAATTTCGATTACAATCTCACAGTACATTGAACTTTCAATTTTTGGCAATATTTGACCAAAAAGTACTCAATTTTTCGACGAACCATTAGGCATGATGAACCCGCTATCAGTTTCCAGGTATGGGCACCTCATTTCGTCCAAAAAAAAAAAAAGCAGAAGCCCCCATTAGACATATCAGATATAAACTTCAAGAATTAAGTAAATTGAGTGACTGAAACTGAAATCCAATAAGAATATTTCACCTATGTTTCCGGCATCTAGCAATTGCATAGCAAACTAAACTATCAGTAATTGGCATATTTCTAAGTTCCAAACCATGACTAAATTGGCATATTTACATTTCCGTAAACCATGATTAAACCATGCAGATTAATTGAACAGTGGACAACATACGAAGTCATCATCCTTGTCATGCCCCATGGCCATTCTAGACCTTTTCCACCAATGTGTATATGTATTGCATTGTTCGTCTCAACACTCGCGGGAGGAAGGTTCTTATCATGATACTTCATCCCCGGGTAGAGAAGTCGAAATTGAGACACGGAAACACTTTACATGTACATAACACTTTACTTAATACATGGTCCATTCGTACAGTTACACACACCTACTCAACTTTGTTGTTTTTTTTTTATATCTCTATCAGCCTCTTGGTTGCGGAGCCTGAAATGATGCTGTTTGCAGCCGGAGAGTTCGAGTTCTTGATCCACCGTAAGCATCCCAAAAATGTCTCAGGATGCCTACTCTGTGATTAGCATCTGAACATCATCAACCATGGTAGGAAGCTGCCCAAAGGAGGCACGTTGATAGTATTATCAGCATTGATATCACAACTTATAATCTTAAAAATTAACGATATCAAGAACATCAAGATTGAGAGGTTAGTATTTAAATATCACAGAGCATTTCTTTTTAACCATCCCTCTGAAAAGATAAATTACATGTGGAACAGGAAGACTTGCTTACTATCATTAACTTAAAGAGACAAGACAAAGCAAAGCCCTCATGTAACTTATTTCCCAAAAGAAATAGAATGATGCTTGCTCAACTCAAGTCTATAAGCAACAAAGAGGCCAAAATAAAGTAGGCATCCTCTTGTTTGGCCAGTTGAACAAGTTTTAGACATTGGGCATGCTGTGATTAAGTGTAGAACACTGAAGAGGACATTGGGCATACTCTTACTCATGTATTTACTTAATGCATGGCCATTGACATAATCCAGTCAACAAGCCAGTCGCACAAAAGGCTGATACAAGAAAACTAGCTGCATGAATGAGATGTATCATTGGTCCTTCCAAGTACTAAAAGTTGTCACGCCATGTTACTTCCAACTAATCTAAAAGCCTTATATAGAAACCGGAATAGTGATTTCCCCATCTCCCTCGACATTGAACTCGTGTTACACCATGAATAATCCATCAGGTAGCTTACGCAAATAGCTGGAAGGGAAGCTCTAATTCAATCACTTCAACAAGATGCAGCTAAACATCAGAGAATGATCATGAGACAAGCAACAATTCTGCACTTACGGAACAACTAATTCTATAAGTACTATTCACTGTCCGCAGGAGTACAAGCAACTGCACAATACTGTCATCTTCCCATCACTTGTTTTTATATTCCCTCAAACCAGAAGCAATTGTTTGAAAAGAGATTCATCCTTTCTTGGGTAATTTCAATGAAGAAAGTAAACAAAGGCGAATATACCCAAAAAGATAATGACAGACATAATGAAAGCTAAAGTATTTCAACATATGGTGCTTTCTTGAAGAAATTAAAGAGCAATGAACTATCAATCCACCAAATCCGTCAATTGTTTTGCCTCTGAAGATTGATGGAGGCCACAAGGCTGTTAGAAAGAGACATAAAATGGACATTGCAGCTCCCCTTTCTCAAACCGATGGCTAGCAATCCCATAACGCTTTTTCATGAGCAAATAACTAGCAACAGCAACTACCAGTCTCAAAAGTGACACAATCGACGTAGCTTCCAAATGCCATAAGACCCATTTGAACTCAAGAAGACATCAATCACAACCCACGAAGCAACCATCAAATCAGCACCAAAGAAACGACAGCAGATCAATCGCAACAAGTCCGCAAAATTCCAAACCACGACACACGAGTTCACGCACCCACACGCACAATTTCTCGCGGCCAAACTAAATTTTACCTCAAAACATCGCTTCCCCAACCCGCCGCACGAGCCGGAGACCTTATCCCCGCACGAGTGGACAGTCTTGAACTGATCCACGTCGAGCTTCTTGTTGATGAACCCCACCTGGAAGTAAATGGAATCGGAGGGAGGCAGGTCGACCCTGATCTCGTCGACGTCGAGCCAGAACAGGAACCGCTGCACCTGGATCCCCTTCAGGTCGGTGATGGAGCCGTAGCTGAGCTTCCCGGTGATCTGCTGGTCGTAGTAGACCAGGTAGTCGAACCGGACGTAGCAGGGCCTGTCCAGGGCGACGGCGAACTGTCCGTCGTCGGACAGGTTGTACGATCGGACGGCGTCGGGGAGCAGCCCGCTGGGGAGGCCGAACTTGGGGAGGAGCTCGTAGACGGTGGGGGAGCTAGGGTTAGGGTTCGAGAGAGAAGGGGAAGGGAAGAAGGCGAGGAGGGAGACGAGGGCTAGAGAGAGAAACAGAGAGGAATCGGCCATTGGAGGACTGTTTGGTGGACGGACCGGTAGAGAGAGAGAGATACGAACGAGGCTGGATTTATACGCGGGGAGATGGTGCCGTGTGGGGTTTAATGGCGACGAGTCAATGGGGCGTGATGAAGAACAGACAAACCAGAAAGAATCCCGGGCGGATAAAATCCGCAATTTTCAATTTATAATTTAATTGATCGACCGATAATAGACCCGAAAAAATGAGTTGATCAATCGAATTTAAGTCGGACCAAATCGATCTGAATTGACTCGTTTTCATACGATACAAATTTAGTAATTCATATTTTGACTCGACTTATATTATTAAAATATTTTTATATTTAGGGTGTAATTTGCTTGAATAAAAATATTTTCCGAATTTGCTCTTCGGCATGAATGAGTTGATCGGTGCGATCTGTCAAACTCCTCTCCTGTCACGCAAAGGGACACCGAATCCAAGCTCACTGAATGCAAATTGCCATCTTCTCCTTGATTTTTATTTGCCTTTGTTGCATAAATCACTGTGCTCTTTAAGTCAGTTTCTGAGTTTTGGAAGTGAACTTATGCTTGTTCATCGCCATTAGACCACGGTTATAATAGGCCATTGATTGTCCAATCCGCACTTGAGTTGAACATGTCAATCATGACCCGTTTGACTACAATATGAAGCTCTTGTATTTGGAAAAGAAATTTGAGTTTTCCAATTATTAGAGGAAATTCAGCTACTCCTGAACTCGGAAGGCGAGAGATGCACTGGTGTAAATTGTCAGTTCAACGAATGTAATTCATGAGATTTGAAATCATTTTCTCAAATGAGATCCAAGTACCGGAAAACATTTTCAATCACGTATCACAAAATAAAAAGGAAAATTAACTATTTTCGAATTCATTTTCCTTTATTGTGGAGTTTTCCCCTTAACAAATGTACAAATGTACTTACTCAATCTAGTGCTTGTATTAAAATTGATATGTGGCATGAAATGACCGATCGCGAGATCGTGAGGATGAGAGAGAATAAAGAAAGAGCCAAAGATGCGGCTTGAGTCTAACTAAGTGGTGAATCCATTTAACAACTATATTATTTTGGGCTTTACTATTCTAAAATCATTTATGACCCATTTACTTAATACGACTTACTCATAGAACAATCTCACCTATTAATTATAGATTAGGAAATGGGTCTATAGGGGGTTAGTGGATCTAACAACAAGATAAAATGATTGTTCTAATAAAAAATTTCATCACATAAAATTCATTTATAGGGAATTTCAATACGTGTTGAAAAATAGATTCAAGCAAAGTCATCTTATGCGGAATCAAGCATATGCCCAATGTCACTTGAGCATGCTTAAGGATGAATGATAGCCATAGTTAATTGAGGAATTTGTTTCCTCTCCGATTAATCATGATGGGAAAAGTTTTTGAGTTTTAACTTTCACGGGAACCTTCCTAATTTACTATAAATCACAAGCATAAGGACATTAAAAGTATCAAAAATGATATATAATACTGCTTTAGTGTCAAAAAATTACAGGTATAAGGACATTAAAAGTGTCAAGAGTTATGTATAATGCTAGAGATTTCAAGATAAAGAATTGACCTAATCATCTTAAGAATCCAATCAGAAACCTAAATAGGCTTGACTAGGACTGGCTAGGTTGGGCTGGTTCAGGTCAACCTTGGACCATTGCTCACCCCTAGGATGAACTGTCGAGGAGCGACCATAGTGGCCGGACATAGTGGGCTCTTGGGATGGAAGGTAGAAGGATCTTGGGCTGTAAAGAAGCCCAAATTCAAGAAAGTTCCGAGGGCCCGCTCTAATTGATGCCCTAAACGAAAGAAATATCGGGATTCGATGGGACTGAAACGAAACCTCCTCCTCCTTTCGCAGAGAAGAATCTCCACTTCAACTCACCTGGACTCCCCAATGGTCGGCGACTCTTCTGCGAAGCTGTTAATGCTGGGCTCGTCGTGAATCGGTATATCTCCCCTTCCTCGGTCAGGAGGTTCTCGTCAGCTGTACTTCGCTGTAGTTTCAGTTGCGGTTGATTCCCGGAGTTCTTTGTGTTATTTTTGTCAGTGAGGGCTTCTCCGATGTCTCACGTGGTACGGGAATGTTCCGAAAGTTCTCAGTTTCCAGGCAGTGTCTGGAGGAAGATTAAATTAGTCCCTTCCAGCTGTGTTTGACATTACCCGGATTCGGGAATCTGAAATTTTGGGCTGGTTTATCGGATTCGAAGTCCCTCGTCGAATTTGATTGGTGGCATTAGTTATGGCTTGATGAACATGTTTAAACTGACTGAGCAGTGCGCTATCTGTTGGTTTTTGTTATCAATTTCAATGGGCTAGTCTTAGAAGGTTTAAAATGTTGGTATCTTTTTATGAGGCCGTACATTGTCGGTGCAATCTGTGCAGTGAAAAAGGTTTCTGGCTCAGGCAAGAGGAGAGAATGCTTGCCAGTGGTACTGGTTTGAATTGGGGCTTGGGGAGCATGACTTGATGTAGAGAATGATTTGGGAAAAAGTAGCTGTGGCAATTATTGTGTGTTCGGACATATTTCGCAGTTGGCTTGAATGAATTTCGAAATGACTCTGCTAGTCTTGCGTGTTTGTGCGATATTGTGAATTTGCAACTCCACCCTTTTTCCTTTTTCATGGGACCTCATTGATCGTAGGTAGAATAAGCACACCTTGAGTGGCTGACCCTCATGTATGACTTGATTATTGTTACTTTTGCAATCACCATTTCATTATGTCAATTTTGCCAATGGCCAACGGATTAAAACTAGTAGGCACGTTTTTGGGGCACTCTTTTGATTGATCACTACATGTGCTACCACATGAAAAATGCTTGAGCTAGACTTAGATGTTTCTTAGACAATTGGTAGCACTAGAAAAGAACTACTGGTCTACAGCTCTTTTCACTTTACTCTATGCTCTTATTAATCATTGATAAGCTAAACCTTCCTTCCAATCCCTTGCTTGTCTGGATGGATTTGGTTGCTTTTGCCTTTTTCAGTTTGTAATGTGGGAGGGAGAATAAGCATTTCTTTGTAGCTTTAGAGAATAAGCCATCCATCTTCCTTGAAAGGATCTTTAATAAGAAGAAATCCATTTCCAATGTCTTGCTTGAAGGACACTATCTTTACAATTCTGTTTCTTTGATTATATAAGTGCTTTGTCTATCCTGGTATTGTACGCAGATATGCAAGGTGAATTAGGTTGAAGTCTTTTGAGTGTTGCCATCTTACGTCTTACCTCTTCAATAGGACTCCAGTTCTACCATAGGAGAGAGAATGAACATGAAGATTGACCAGTCATCTGATGTTGAACCTGCTGGATTAAAGATGGCAGGAGCATTGGCAGCATCAACATCTAGCCCAAAGGTCTCCATGTTTGCCAAGAAATCTGGTTTTGTCATACCAAAGAACAAGTTATCAGGTTCATTGGTTCCCATCTTTCGAGGAAATAAGAAGCTGGGTGGTGGCGATACAGCTAGTGAGGAAAGTGGCAAACAGGGGCAGAGGAAAACAAAATGGGGACCTGACTTGACCCAAGATGCTGCAGTCAGGAGAGCAAGAGCCTTGGCTTATCAGGTGTTGCAGAATATAAGTGTTGATTCTTGTTATAATCTTCTCAAATTAATGTATCTGAAGTACTTGCATAATTTGTTTAGGAAGTGTGTATTCAACTCCTCACTTAACGCCAGTGTTCCTCATTCCCTTAAGCCACAATTCGGAAGAGATATCTTTGAAGATTCAAGTGTATTACAGAAGTAGGGTTGGAGTCAATTATCACATCTCAGAAAGTAAAAAGAAGAAAAGCCGTGCTTGTTTTGTCTCCTTAAACTAATTTATTTTATATACATGCATAAATTTTGTCAGAAGTGTGCATTTGTTCTCAGTCAACTTTTGCACTTCTTAGCCCCCAAAAACTCCCATCACTCCAACCATCATGCATTAAAGATTCTAATTCTATTACTGAAAATGTGTCGGAATCTAGTTAGTGCACGTAAGTGAGGGAGAAGATGACATGTTCCTGCAGCGATTGAGTATTTCCTTTTCTAGTTGGTGATATGTTGGCATTATCCATGTCAGAAGTACACATGAAAGTTTCCTATTCCAGGTGCCATTAAGTGATATCGCTGCCTGTGTGGTGGCACAATTTTGAGCAGACTCGGGTGGACCAAATTACGAAACAACTGGGGTCAGGAATTCTGGAGATTGCTGAGAATCTGGAGTCACTGTCAGCAGCTGAACAACCTGGTGAAAGATCTTCTAATCACGTCCTTGACAGAGAGGTATGCTTCGACTTGCTTCTGTGGTGATGTAAAATCCCTTTTTTTTTTTGGTAAGTGGTTAAAATCCCTTTGTTGGTTGCACTTAACACTAATTTTCATTTTATATGAAGTCGACAAAATTGTTGGAGAATGAAAAGCGGGAAGCTATAGGTATGATTAAGAGAATCCCTTTTGGTGCATGTTATCTTCTGCTTCTATATAGATTGATCATGTTGTTGATTTGTAACAGGTGAAGTCCTCAAGTTAAATGCAAGTTTCAAGGCACCACCTGATTATAAGCCCCTGCTGAAAGAGGACCGAGTGCTCATTCCTGTAAGTTTGTGTGGTGTGCGCCTTTTTACAGCCATTGTCGATACATTCGACCAAGCTGCTGTTACATATATGTAGTGTACGTGCGTGCTGGCTTGAACATAAAGCCATTGGCTATATGGGGATGTTCCGAGGCCCTTTTCAATAATGATTATTCATTTTCATTAAGTGCTGGTGCAATATGTGGTAATTGGACTGTCCATGCTGAACATGAAACTGCTGCATCAAATAGCTAGGGTTAATCAGTTCTTGGGTGTGTCAGTCCTTGGCCTGGAACTGGGAACCGACCCTATGGCTCCCAGTCCCAAAATTTGGCAACTAGTAATTGGACCAATAAGGATCGGTCCAGTTTGGTTTGCAGGGACTGGGACTAAGCACAGCTGTCCACCTTTTGTTCTCTAAATGGATTAAAAGAGAAAAAAAAGGCAGCGTGTCTTTTTCCTTACAGATCGGTGGGGAGCACCTTTTTTAGGATGACTAAAAGTACAAAAAACAAAATGGAGATCCCACATTGACCTGCAAGGAAGTTGCCGTGCTGCCTTTTTATTTTTTAAGATGACTAAAAGTAAAAAAAAAAAAAATTCCAAGTGTGAGATCCTACATTGACTTGTGGGAGTTTCTTTTAGTTTGTGGATTATCATAACATACTCAGGGTTCTTTGATAAAAAAAAAAAACGACAAAAGTTAAGTTGTTGAACAATGCTGGCTCCAAAAAATTGGAACTGGAACCGTCCCGTGAGAAATTCCCATAATATGCCGGTTTGGTCTGGTTCTTGGGTTGGACTGGGACTGTTGCTCAGCCCTACTAATAGCTGATCAGAACAGTACAAATCCCTAAAATGTTTGGCAGAAAGTATAAGAAAATGTTCCATCTGTCAAGCCTCAATTAAGTGTTATCTTGCTTTGACAGGTAAAGGAATATCCTGGATACAATTTCATTGGCTTGATCTTTGGGCCTGGTGGTGATAATCGAAAGAGACTAGAAAAGGTAAATTGAAATTTGATGTTACACTATGTGAACATTTATGGAATTCTTAGGTTTTCGTAAAATCCATGGAACTAAGTGAATATGAATCTTTATGTAGGAAACTGGGGCTAAGATACAGGTGTATGCTGTAAAGTCTGGGACCAGGGATAAGGTAAGTTGTTTGGAATTACTACTGGTCTTATTATTAAGATTTGCACCATAAGATTTATCTCAGCGGTGATTGACCTCATATTGTCATACTAGTTGAAGATTTTATGTCAGTTTTGATAGAGCTGCATTGATGGCCTTATTTCATTTTCTACAGGGTGAAATAATTTCAGCTGATGGAAACGATTTCCAGGGTTCTTATGAAGAGCTAAATGTCCATATCTCTGCTGATACATTCGAGAAAGTTGATGCAGCAGTGGCCATCATTGAATTGCTAGTAACATCTGTATCAGTGAGTTTAATTTTTTTTTTTATATTTCTTTACAAGTTGTTCAGTATGTGAAGCTTTACCTTTCTCATACCATATGTATACTGCCATTCTTTTGTCTGGTTGTGTTGTGGTGATTGTGTAGCTTTATGTGTAGGGTAATCTTGCTGCTGCTTCTACAACATCTGCTTCAAGTCCGGCTGAGAGCAAGGTTGTGCCTAGTTATATAAACTCGTCTTCTGTGGATGCTGTTCCAGTAACAAGTGGACACCTTGATTTTATGGGTGCTTCACAGACTCCTCAACAGGTTCAGTTTCAATATTCAAATCCATGGTTTGCCAACACTCCCCCCAATGCTCAAGCAAATCAATTTCCTGGTTTCATTCCATCACCAAACGCTTTAGCACCAAGTCTGAATGGTCCTGGCCATCAAATGCCTTCTCTCTTTGGTCCTCGACCAGCTCCTCTATCTGCTCAGAATCCATCTCTGATTCTGCCAAGACAAAATCCATCCTCTCAGTATATGCAAAATTCAGTAATGATGCATCCTTCTGGTATTGGCCTTCCACCAAGAAATTTTCCTTCATTTCCACAGGCTTCATCACCGGCTCCGCGAGTTCAATCAGGTCCTATCCCTTTTTCTGTGAGCCAATCCCCACAAACCAGACCGCCAACACTACCCCCATTTCCTCAACTTGCTGCAAATGCTACAGCAGGACCACAATCAGATCGGCCTTTACTACCTGCTGGGGGCCCTAGCAATATGATGCCGGTGGTTCCACCCCCGGCGCCCACATCCATCAACCTACAACCAAACATTGCTTCTTCAGCACCGATTACAAATGCTTCAGCAGGGAGTGCAAGTATGATCGCAGGTCCTACCTATCTATCTGGTCAGTCAACTCCACATTCAATGGCTGTGCCAGGGAGTCGTCCTGCTGGTGTCCCTATGTTCTCTTCTATACAGCCACCAAGGCCAATTCAATCTGCAAACAGCACACAAGGGGCACTTGTCCCTCGTATGACAATGAACCCTTTTCCAGGATCTCTGCCAGTCCATTCACCAGTGCCATCGGGATCAGCTGCCTTGCCTTTTCAGTCGGCTCCAAGTACTTTCACTGGAAATATACCCAATTTTACCTCCATTAGATCACCGGCTAATGCCGCTCCAAGTCCTCATCGTCCAAATTTTGGGGATTTTACTTTCCAGCCTCAGCAGCTGCAAGCCTCACAGACCTTTTCTGGGCCAGGTGTACCAACTCCTGTACCTCAACCGACTTCTTTCCGCCCACCTATGCACGATCCTCAACCTATGACGCCTGTCCTCCTTAGGCCATCAATGGGAGCACAGACGGCTCGGCCTCAAGGTGGGCAATCCATGGTTCCCTTTTCAGGAGACCCATCGAGATTTCCCTCTTTTCCAGTGGTGGGTCACACACCAGTTCCCCAGATGGGGCCAAGGAACATGAATCCAGTGATCCAGCTACCTGACCTTGCTAGCAGTCTTCCCGCCAGGCCTGGCAATCCGATTGAACTTCAGAGGACCATCCATGGGCAAATGAATCAACCGCCAAGACACCACTTTAATCATGGTCCAGCTGCCTTTCCTGGCAGACCGGCCCTAGGGCCTGGTGGGAGGCAAATCTATGATCCGTTTTCACCGACCTCGGCTTCTAATGCACCTCAGCAGCTCGGAGGGAATCCAGCGATTGGAAAGAGACAGGAGAATGACCCTGAGTATGAAGACTTGATGGCCTCTGTTGGAGTGAAGTGAATGAATTTCTTTCTCAGTTAAATGCTGAATACAGGGACATCCATTGGGGAGGCAGGGTAGCTGCATCATTACCGTGCTAAATGTACTCATTTTCGCTTTACAATTTAAATGCAGCAATCTCCTATTGTACTCTCGTATTTTCTGGTTTTTGAATCTCTCCCGATGTACTCTGATCAGCTGAGAATAGATGTGAAGACTAGTTATAAGTTGGGGAATTTGCCTTAAATGGAAAAAAAAAGTGGAGTTTGGTAGTAGATTTGATTAGAGCATCATACTACTTGCAGTTTTGTAGTTTTCTGCCTCTTCCCATTTCCCCACTTTTCTTAGGCAGGTACGTGGATCATATGCTATACTGTATGCTTAAAACACTATTTATTCATTCTTCTTTTTTACACAAGGAAGCGCTTCCTACGTCTCCTCGATGCATGGCAACTGATGTGGGGAGGGTCTGCTAGTGGTGTTGTCGTTTTCTTTTCTTCCCCTGTGTCTCTTCTTCACATGGAATATTTTGTAGGTGTTCTGGGTCATTCTATAGTGACGGGGTTCATTTGGTCCACCAACAATGAACAATGTAAGCGTGGGGGTCAATTACTTTTATCAAGCCAAATTATTACTTAAATTTATAGGTATAGGCTACGTGAATTTGATGTAGCAATTTAGCTTAATTTGACTTGCGCATAGAATTCCACATTTTTCCAACAATATTTTGATGTGATGGCGTGCATTTTTAAAGCAAAATTAGACCAATCGATCATGCTCGATGTCTAATTCTTCCTTACTTATCCTAAGTTTCTATTTCGCATGTGACGTAATAAAGGATTCGAGAAATGTAATTAACACATAATTTAATGATGAGGTTTTGCACAATTGTGCCTGTTCACGTCATATTCAAATGCTACATCTAAATTAACATTTCATTTGAAAGGGACTAATCAAGAATATAAGCGGATGAGAACTTATGGGGTGAGTAAAAGCAAGTATTTTCCATTTCATATGATTATGGTCCGTTGGTTTTAGAAATTTTCTCTAAGGGGGATTAACTTCACATGAAAGTAAAAATTTTTTGATTGGGTTAATAGAATTTATTCCATCAAGTATTGCGATATTCGATTTAATGTCCAAACGAAACTTCGTCCCTCCATCGGTCGACTGAGGACGCCACCACTCTGCTGGGCGCGAGGGAAGAAGCCTGACGGCGGGGATACGTCTCCACCGCGTCCGTCCCCGGCGGAGGGACTGAAAAATTGAATGGCAATTTGGTCAGAAATTATTCATTTCTTTTTAAGATCAAACAACTGCAAGAAACTTTTTTTTTAATAAAAATTTGTGGGTATGTGTAATAGAAATTAACTGAATAAAGCCCGGAAAGAGTTTAGCCATCGTCGGCAAGGCCGTGCTCTGCGCTTCCGCCACTCTCTCTTTCCTTCCGCAGCGGCTCTCCAGCGACGGACAGGCGGACCGCGGTCGTCACCCGCCGGGGGTGGGCAACCGCCACGACTCAACGTTCTAACGGTGCCGGACTTCGAGCTCTATCCGCGTCCGAGTCGAATCGCCATCGTCCTCCTCGTTATTTAGGGCTCGAGCTAGAGCTCGCTCGCTCCACCGCAAGTTCCATTCGAGTGGAACTCAAGTCGAATGGAAAATTCAGAAGCTGAAGAGCCTGAGAGGAAGAAGCCTCAGCCGAACACTTCTCCTGCCGATAACCGCACCGTAAGTCTCTCTCCGTCGATCCTGCAAATTTTTACGAGCGAAGAAGATGGCGATGATCGGCGATTCCTGTCTCTGTATAGTGTAGTTGTGGAAAGAAAAGCTGTTTTGGCCTAGTTGAGCTCACCTTGACGAGGAAAGATATAAATATTGTTTAGTTATGGTAAGAAATTCCATGGAACAAATTCAGATTCCCCGTTCATTTGGCTTAGTGGAGATTTTTATCTGTCATTATTAGCATTGTTGATTGCTTATATACTAAAGGAGTTTGACAAATAAAGTTAGAGTTTGACTGACGATACTTGTATTTTGTTGTTAGGAGCAGTGAAGTTTTTGTATGTTCTTCTTTGGAAGTTCATTCAATATGGTAGTTTTGTAATGTGGAAAGTCGTGTGCTCACTCAGCTAGCCCCTGAGAGATGTATGACTATAACATATTCTTCCTTTTAATGATTCTAGATTAAGTCCTCGATGGTCAATATTGGTGTGATCTGTTGCTAACCTCTGGTAATATTGAGCTTGCGGAATGCAACTATTGACCGCCTTCTAGTCTTCTTAGACTACTACCTGACACGGAAGAAGATTCATATATTGCAGGATAAGAGATTTTGGTGTTTGGAAGGAACATGAAATCGAAAGAGAATGAGCTTAACAGTATTGTGAAAGGAGCAGTGACACACATGACAGTTCCCAAAAGTTGAGCTTGATAAGAGCAGTTACTACGGGATTGAGTTGCTCTGTTACGGAAAATGGCTTTTGACTATGTTGCTGTGTCAATTCATATGAATTTAGAAATTTATGGAAATCATGTTATAAATTACTTGTTAGATTCTCTGCCTTTCATGTGGATACATGGCTTTGTTCAAGTAACAAACTAGCATCAATATAGACTACACCTATTTTAAAGCCTTAAGTGAGTTCATTTTGACATGTCCAGATCCTTCCAATCTCTAAACCTTTTGAGACCCCCATTTTGACCCTTGCACATCAAAAGATGCAACAGTGAAAGGAAAGGGTGATGCCTTTAGGCTGCCTTGTTTGGAGATTTCTTCTCATAGAAGTATATGTTGCTACTAGCTAGATCTCAGTGTGATGGGCCTCTATTTTCCTAGCTGAGGACAAAATTGTGTGGCGCCTTGTGGAAAACCTGTCACCAGGCCAACCCTCTCTTGGTAGATTGTTAGAAAATGTTGAATTTCATTATCATGACCAATCGTAACATGTCCTGTTGAACTTGAGCATCCAAGCCCCAGATGACTTATGGAGATCATTTCGACAGGGCAACTAGCTTTGACTTGCCATGGCTATCATTAGAGGAGCGGCATTAGCTTCCCCCAGCGACAAACCCAATTTCGACAATGCCCCTATTGCATGCTATTTTGTTGCTTTTCCTGCATCATTGCCCCTCAATAGAACTGAAAACGTTCACCTGATAGAATAGACCTGGTTAAGAATAAAATTGAACTCTTCTTTTGGTACTAGACCTTTGTTTTGGCATGTGCCCCTGCTTCTCTGAATAATTTACGCCTACATAACTCTCTTTCTCATTGCCTTTTACCGTTGTTTTTCGTTGATAAAAGTCTGGTTAAGGGTACCTAGGTGGTGTAGACATATATCAGAAGTGCTCTTCGTGAAGATAGACCTCTTGTTCAATCCAACATAGAAATAGTCTTGTACAATATGTACACTAAAGTCTTGCTCTCTGATTCCTTTCTGATGAAAGAATCCAGAATATGAAGATCTCCCTTATAGTAGGCGTACTAGTATTTCCTTTTTGTTGGTTTTTGTTATGAATTTAGATGCGATGGATCATATTAAGCAACTTTCTTCCTCTCCTTTTGAAGCCTTTACGCCTTACCATGCCCATGGCTCCTCCTTGGCCATTGTGATTAGAATCCCAATTTGTATGATAAGATTGTAAAACCAGGGTTTACAGACAAGATACAAGGTAGCAACCAGAGAAGGTTCTATTCTTTTAGTCATATTATTTTTCCCTTTTCATCCGGGTTACTATATTGTTTATGGTTGTTCACATGCTTGATTGTCATTTTAGTGGATGACTATGATGCCATTTTATGCCATCAATTATGTGAGTTCTTTGTTTATTTTTTGACTCCTTTTGTGATGATAATATTGCCTCATTTTCTAATACTTTGAGCAAAAATTGATCTGCAGGTTGACGCATCTGTTCTCCACTATGAGAACCAAAAACTCGTGCAGCAATTGGACATACAAAAGCATGAGTTGCATGATCTTGAAGCTAAAATCAGAGGACTAAGGGAGAAGCAAACTTTTTATGATGACACATTAATAAAAGTGAACCAACAATGGAATCAGGTCAGCTTCTATAGTTCATGTCATTTACGTTGGGATTGTACAAAGTCATCATTTGTTATCATGAGAATCTTTTCTCTTCTGTTGAACTAATAAGTACTGCTTTCTTTTTACCGATATCTAGTTGGTTGATGATTTAGTCCTTTTGGGAGTGCGAGCAGGAGAAGCTCAAGATGCTTTGAATATATTGCGTGCTGTGGAGGATTGCCGTGGTATGCTTAAGCAGGTTCCTTGCTTGCGTGGAACTTTGAAAATGTCATGTTCAATCAGTATATTATATTTAATCATGCTCATATACTTTAGTGAGTTAACTAAACATTTCGACATCGCATGATTTAGATTGACTTGGGATTTTCTTAGGTTCCATACCGTCATCTGCGCCTGAGGACATATTTTTGTGTAGACTGCTACAGACAGATTCTATTTCAAGTACCTCTGGTGATGGAAATATTGAATTTGTTGAAGAAGCTCTTGCTCTGCGTAAGTCATCCACGCGTGAGTTGATGAAACTCCTGGAAGATACTATTGGAGCTGAGAGTTTGAAAACTATGACCATATCGCAAAATTTGCAGGCAAGGGTTTCTGCAGAAGGTTGGAGAAACTCTTTATTTGTTTTGAAATTATGAGCAAACCTCATGTGAAATTTTGTTTCGAGTATCATACTCTTTTAGCTTTATGGACAAACCATCAGATTTGTCTATATCCTGCTTGACGATCAGTATTACATGGTGTTGTCCTACAGTACTGTTGTCAGAGATCGATAAAATGATGAAAGAGGAGGCTAAAAGTCTGCATGAAGCCATAAATTTTCTCCACCTCAAGCATAAAGAATATGCTGAAGACATTCAAATCTATGTTAGAAGTCATTCGGAAGATGCATCTGAGATCAAACGCCTTGAAGGTTTTTGAGATTTTGCCTGGGGAACATGATTGTTTTATATTATCAGTATCACTTTCTCTCTACCGATGAACAAAAATGCACGGAAGTAGACAGTTTGCATTGCCATTGTTCAGCTAGTTGCAATAGCAATATGTCACTCTTGACTGTGTACATGTTTGGTTGATGACAAGGTGAGCTGGAAGAGTACATGGCAGAACTTGAAGAAAGTAGAAGGAAGCTTATCAATCTAAAAATGCAAATGGATGTTGCCTCTGGAGCTCTTACCCCTGCCGCAGGTTCTGTACATGGAAATTTGTCACCTGAAAAGCCAGGCGACAAGATGCTCTGTTTGCGGGAATTAAAAGATTCAATTGAAGAAAAAAAGGTCCTATGAATTTTTAAAACTTTGATTTCTTCCATCTACCTCCTTATATTTTTTCTCATTTGTCTATTGTTCCAAAGATTTTAGCAGCTGATCGACTTTCTGAGCTTCGAGATGCACAGGAGTACAATGCAACTTTGTCAAAACAATTGCTAGATGTTCAGGTGTGTAATTATGTAGAGTCAAAATTGTTTCTGGGTGATTGATATCTCTTTTCTACTAATAGCATGTCAAAACTCATATTTTCAAATGATAAATTGTTCCTTGGCTTTGTGGTCTTGCAGAATGAATTGAAAGATGAAAAATATGTACTTGCATCTCGATTTTACATGCTGGTAAATGATCAGCTCCAGCATTTCAATGCTGAAGTGGAGCGCTACAAATTGTTAACTGATTCACTGCAGGTTAAACTGCTTTAGTTTTTTCAGTTTTTTATGAACCTTTTCTTCTCAAAGGCCTCTGAAAAGTGTAGTTTCAGGCTGACAGGTCCTTTGTCATAAGAAGAGAGAAGGAACTGAATGCTAAATTAGAGTCAGCGGATGCTGCTAGAAATGCCATTGATACTGAGTCTAGGCTTGGAGATATGGAGCTTCAACTGCAGAAGTGCATTGGCGAGAAAAATGATCTTGAAATTAAAATGGAAGAAGCTATTCAAGATTCAGGTTCATATAATTGACATTTGGTTTTTTTTCTTTGGTTTTGTGCTATGCTTGGCATCTAGCTGATGAAGTTATTATCATTTTGTGAAGGAAGGAAAGACATCAAATCAGAGTTTCGTGTAATGGTGTCTGCTTTGTCTAGGGAAATGGGAATGATGGAAGCACAGTTGAACAGATGGAAAGATACAGCTCATGAAGCACTATTGCTACGTGAGAAAACCCAGTCACTAAAAGCTTCTATGGCTATTAAGGTATTGTAGCACTGAGTAATCACTTCAATTTGGTTCATGAATCGTTTAATTGGTTTGTGTAATGCTTTTCTTGGATGATTCTGTGTGGGACTCATACTTTAAACAAATAGAAAAATTTCATTACTGGGAACAAATGTAAAGGGGTTGCCAAATTATTCTGCATAAGGGACTTCATGAAATGAAGGAGCTCACCAGAAAGATGGATGTCATTTACAATTCACAGCTCTCTCTCTCTCTCTCTCTCTCTCTCTCTCTCTCTCTCTCTCTCTCTCGGTCTCTCTTCTCTCTTCTTTATTGACGAACTTCTCTCTTATTGCCAACAACTGCAGTACTCTTGCATGGAATTTGCAAGCTGTCATGTTGGCATTTTCCATATGGACCTATAAACTGATTTTTGCGTTCTTGGTCCTTGTTTGAACCTATGGATCTTAATTCAATTCTATTAGCTGCCTTGAGGATTAGCTTTGGACATTTTTTCTTCATTTAGATATTTATTTATTTATTTTCAAACTGTTATTTTGTGCTGTAGCATCTCCAAGAAGCCTTTGGCCTTTTTTCCAAACAATAAAGAGGATGGCATGAGTCGTCTCATGAAAGTTGGCCCATTACAATAGAACTGCACACACAACCACCCTTTGTCAAGAGTAGTACATCATGTCGATGCAGATTGAAACAAAATTTTCTATAACCTTGACTTGAATCCAAGGACTGCAAATTTGAAATTCACAGAAAACTTAGTCTGGTGCATTTTGGCTTATAATATATTCACTTATGTTTAGAACAGATAATTAGGATCACATGTATGTGCCATGCGGTTTATTATCGGCATGTTTGCACAAATCTCTAGCCGATGATTTATGGGTACATATGATACATACAAACTTATCAAAATGAGATGCATTATGCTTTCATTACTGCTGTTTTTTTTGTTTCGAGAGGAAGTGTTTGTGTATGTTGTGGGTTTGGAAATGCAGATTTCTTTGAACAAATTCTGAATACTAAGAAGATACTGCAAAATCTTGCTTCTATCTCCTTTTATGTTCTTGATTAAATATTTACAGTCCTATTCTGCTCCCACTTGACAGACATTTCTTTTCTCTTCCTCCAGATTATATTAGGGATTGCAGTTTTTGTGTGAGAAAATCTAAATGACATGCGACATTTTTGTTTCATAGCCTGTTGTTGTTATGATATTGCACTGCCTTTGGTTTGTCAATCCTTCTCACCTCTCTCTGCACTGCTGGCTCAGCTATTCTTCGAATCAATAATGTTTATACATCATTTCTTATGCTCTGATTTGACTTGATTGTAACTTATATGAGAGAGAGGTGTGGGAAAACATTTTTGTCAGCTGTATCAGCTAAATCCAGGTAAAAGAGATGACTGCAAATGTTTGTTGGTTGTAAAGAAGCATTTTTTTTATGAATCATTCAGATTCCATAAGGAGCCATTTATATCGTGCACCCCACGTGTGTGAGAGGAGGGAGAGAGAGAGATCTCGGTGAACAAATATTTGAGAGTCTAAATATGTTCATCTTTTGTCTCTGGAGTAGCTTTCATTGGGTCTTTGACTGCTTCATTATTTCGTGTAGTCTGATGAGCGAAAGAGGTTGACAGAACGATGTCTCAAACAAAAGGAGGAAATCAAGTCCATTAAAGAATTGGTAATCTATTTCCTCCTCCTTTAAGTTTTAGTAAGGCATCGTTATTATGGTAAACATAACAACATGAAGCTATTTCAGTGAGCCTGAAGTGGTTATTTGAATCATTATGATCCATTGCAGATTGAGAAGCTACAGAAGGAAAAACTCGAACTTCAAATCTTTCTGGATTTGTATGGAAATGAGAGTTGTGACAGTAGGTAAGCAGATTTAAAGCTGATCGTGGAGTTGATAGAGAATGGATGTTCTCTTTTCTTAGCTACAGTTGGAGCTTGCTTTATTCTGATGTTGTCAGGTTGCTTTATGATATCTAAATGAATATATCTTGGCTCGTAATTGCTCAAGTCAAATTTACTTGCATTTTGGAACACTGGCTAGTGTGATTGCCTCAACAGTTGCTAAATTTATATAAGAGCTAGGTAGTTCCCTGATGAGTCTCCATTGTGTCTGCACACCTAGCTCCTACTTTCAACTATGGCTCCGTGCTCATATTTTCTCTAGCACACTTGTTATTGAGGGTTTTTCTTGAACCTGCTCTTATTGAACTTGGCTTTTAAAATTGCTGTGATTAGAAAAATCCCCAAGGAGTAATAGTCTGGATTTCTCCATGCTTTTATGCCCTCATTAATTGGTTATATATGATATGATGAGAAGTTGATAAGGCCATAAAAACTTGGGACTTTACATCGTAATTTTGCTGAAACAGGTGATATTGAACACGTTCTGTGCAGTCAGGATCTTCTGGTTGACTGTTCTTAGAGGACTATTTTTCTCAAAACCTCAATTATAAGAACCAATTTTTATCAATTTTCATTATTACTCCCTCATGTGTAAGTTGGACCTTACATGAGGAGAGATGGGGATGTAAGCACGTTACACAAACAACTGGAGGCGGAAGACAAAAATGAAAATCGATTCAGTTACAGTGAGTGGGATTTTTGGGATTTGAGTGTGCTGTGATGCCATGTTACAAAAGCACTTGACTCAACCTTAAGCTCTTGGAAGCTGCAATTGATTTTTGCATATTAAATCAATCTCGAGTTTTGATGGTTTCTTACTTATCAATTTTCCTCTGTAAATGTTCCTATCTTTGTAAACGAGTTCACAGTTGCTAGAAATGGTCTGTCTCGAAAATTTACCAAGCGTCTTCTCTTGAATACTAACTTGCCCATATTTTCATCTGAAACTGCGGTAGGTAGTTTTCATGGTGCTTTTGATTTTGATTCTTTTATTTTATTTTCCCCTCTATTGTCTTGAAGGGAGATATTAGGTTTAAAAATGCAAGTTTCTTCACAAACTCATTGTGTTTGCTTTAAGAAAACTGGCTCTAATGTTATAATTTGATTGCTTCTGAGATCATGTGGAAAAAATACAGTTTTTCTTTGAGATTGCAATTCACTTATTACTGCTGCAAGGTACAATTTTTATTTAAATGAGGCATTCAACCATGTGTGATGATCATTGCAGTCTGAAGCTTTTGCAAGGATTAGTCTTATCTTTTGTTAAAGATTTATACGGATCTTACCTTGGGTTTTTCTTTTTCTCATCTCTCTCTTGTTGTCAGTCAGTTGACTCTAGATGGGAACCTACTTTATGTAATTGTCGTGGAAATAGACCAATGGCTTTCTAATGGTTGATTTTTGGTTCAAGCATTAAAAGAGCCTAAAATTTGTTTTTCTTTTAATGGGGGACTTGTGTTTGTCAAATTATCGAATGAACAGAGGATGGCACCCCTTTGTTTTTGCATAATTTAATCTAATTCCTTTAAAATAACTCGACAGTCATGAGCTGATTGTTGCTTGTTCCTCTTCTTTAAGTAAATGGCGAGTTTAATTTTTTTTGTTATGGAGTTTGGCCCCGATACTGGCACTAGATGTTTCTTGAATCTTCTATTCTGAAAATAAAGCAATCATGAGCTCATGGTTGTTAATGCTTATCATTTCACCAGAAATGGGCATATGCTCTTATGCGAATCGAAAGAAATCCCCACCAGGGACACTCTTGTGCCTATAAAATTGCTATCTTGAACTATTTGTACTTCTTTCAAAGTGTCCAATGTTTCCTCTGAGTGCTTAGTGCAATTAAATGAACTTAGTGCGATTAAATGAGTCCTTGTGTGAATGTTCTCTTATTAAAGTATCTCAAGAAGTAGCTTTTTGAAGAAAGATTTTTGGCTAGCATGCGCACAAAGGAACTGAGATTGCTTGATGTGCATGACATGGCAGTAGAATAATGAGTGATAGTGCTCTGGCAGCTCATTTTTCTGTTATTGGCGTGTCATACAATTGCGACTCATAATAACATTTTTGTTGATCCAGAGATGTTGCAGATATCAGAGAATCAGAACGCAGAGCTCTATCACAAGCTGAAGTCCTTAGAAATGCTTTAGAGGAACATAGTCTGGAGCTGAGAGTTAATGCTGCCAATGAAGCAGAAGTTGCTTGCCAACAAAGGCTTTCTGCTGCTGAAGCTGAAATAGCAGAGTTGAGGGCCAAACTGGATGCATCAGAGAGGTTACTTCTTGTCACCCGCTCTATTTCAATGCTTTTTGCTCAGTAATTGTTTTTATTTTTTTCCTTTCCTTGGGCTTCCCTGCAATTTTGATGGACTCTGTGTTGTGGTGATGGGGAAAGTGGTGGGTATTGGTTGGACATACTATCTTCCAGTGCTTTTTCACACTGGCAAAATGAATAGGCTCAAAATGACCAGAAAGGTATGGTTGATGGTCATTTTTTTCTTTTGTCTAGTTTGATCATGCTCTTTCAATGATCTTTTTGTAAGTGTGATTTTTGTACCACTTTTCTGTCTTTTGTTACTTTATTATCCTTGAATCGTTATGGGATATTGAGGACCTGGAGAGTCTCTTGAGTTTGTATAGAAAGTATGTTCAAACCTTTCCACAACCATTAATTCGCTTTTTTGTCTGGCTATCCAATCCAATTCTGGACCTGCTAATTAAACATCACATTAGTTGTTGAGTAGCAGATCTTTATGTGACAGCCCTTCCACCACTTTTTTTATTGAATCCTAGAGGTGTATAATTAGAACAGTTTAACTTACAGGAGCCAAACTTCTAGATGCTTAGGATGAAGGAAGTCTTTAGAGTCCTTTTTGTCTGTTTGCTTCTGCTGGGAAAAAATTCAGCGAATAATATCGGCAAAAAGAGTACGCTTCTTAACTGAAAAGACATCTTTGTATTGCACAAATGTATGCAACTTGTCTACAGTTTCTCATCCACCAATTATACAGAAATAGCATGTTGTCTAGTCTAGGAATGATTGTGTTGTTTTTTCAAATGAGAAAAAAACTGAAATTTCTCTTTCTAGTCCTGTATACCTTTGACAGCTCACTAGGTCTTGCCAGAGGAAATATGCACCTAATCTACTGCTTGGATTTCTTCCATGGACATAGATAATTTTCTGTAGGTGTGTGTATAGGAAATTGATGGCCTAGATTTGTTTGGAGTATACAAAGACGATTCTGACATGACAGAATCCCCTAGTCTTCAAGCATCCAGTCTTCTAGCCTTTTGCTTCTCTGTCTCTGTGCGTGTGCCCCTGCCTGTGCAGGTGTGTGCATGAGCGCAGGCACAAGCACGATGACCACTCAAATGTCTTTTTCCTTGTGTTAGAGAATTAAATATTAATCCACACCTTCATTTAACAACTTAACCTTTTAGAGTAGTTGCAGCACAAAATCTCACGTGGTATCAAAGTTGGCGGTCCTGAGTTCTAATCTTTCCAGGCCCCTATTTGCCTTCCCAATTAGTAATAGGAAAAAAGACTAGACTAAGTGTGAGGGGGAGTTTTAGAGAATTAAATATTAATCAACTCCTTTATCTAACAGCTTAAGCTTTTAGAGCAGTTGGTAGTGGTCCCATAAAATCTCACACCCTGCAAATTTTGTTAATCCGTCTGTCCTTTATCTGTTTTTCTTACTCGACCTTGCTTTTAAATTTTTTTATTTTGCTGACTGACCAAAAAAGTTCGTTGTAGCCTTTAATTACATCATGGCTGTCTGGGATGTGTTTTCCCTGGATGAATGGACAACACCCTTCCCTCTTTGTCTTTACTCCCAGATCCTTTCAACTTACATCCAAAAGGGGAGGGGGACAAACGGTGCATTTGGAAACACTTTTGGGAGAAGTCTTTGGAAAATGCAAATAACTTTAGGTGAAAGAGTTTCTCCAAAATGCAAATAGTGTTTGGTAAAGTGTAATTTAAAATCAGGATGCAACTTTGACTTAAACGCTGTTTGGAAGAAAGCTACACTTTGTGAAGGATTATTGCTAATTTTTTAAAAGAAATTCTTGATTTGCTGTCGGAATTCGGCCGCTGGCAAGCCAAATTGGCTGCCAGCCAGCCTCGCAGGAGGTCACATGGCCCTAGGCAATGCCTGAGGTTGCCGGACTGGCTCGCAAGAAGCCAGATTTGGCCTTGCTGATCCCTTGCTGGCGGCATGACCCCTCAACAGGTAACATTGGATGAGGTGGGGACATTTCCGAATAATGGAGGTTCAGTTAGGGCAAAGCTAGAAGGAAAAAAAAATATTTGCATTTCAGAAATGTTCAAAGCTTCAAGCACCTTCGGACCTACCTTGGGCTAATGGCTTTTAAAGGCTTTTTGGAAATGCGATTGCATCTCCCAAAACTCATAAAAAAATTTGACAAACGGTACTTGCATTTGCCCAAGGGGCTTGGGAAAAGTGGTTCCAGGATGCACCCAAAGACTCTTCTCCCTCTTTTACCTTTTGGAATTGGAAAATTTCCCTGTGCATGCATGATGGAGGTGTTACCTAACTCTGTTGTCGTATTATTCCTTGCAGGGATGCTTCTGAGCTTGCTGAAGCGATTAAGATAAAAGATGCAGAGGCAGAGGCATATATATGTGAAATTGAGGTGGTTTTAGTGTAATCTTTTCTCCATTTGTAGAGGATGTCTTTTCTTTTCTGGCTAAAACCTTGATACATCTGCTCCTGCTGTCTCCTTGCTTCCTTGCTCCTTCCTTTCTTTCATGAGTCTTATAATCATTTTCTAAATTATGAGATGAGATTAACTGCTCAACAGACCATAGGTCAAGCATATGAAGATATGCAGACACAGAATCAACACTTACTGCAGCAAGTGACTGAAAGGGATGACTATAATATTAAGGTTTGTATTTGGACCTTCTTGACAGCTTGTCTTGGTTACTTTTCCAGTTTCATTACTGTGTGTTAAGTTTTTCTGCCCGCATTTTGCCAATCTTTAAACCTGTCACCTGATCTGTAATGCAGCTGGTTTCGGACAGTGTGAAAACGAAGCAGGCTCAGAACTCTTTACTCTCAGAAAAACAGGCATTAGTCAAGGAACTTGAACAGGTCAACTCTTTAGTAGAATCTTTGAAGTTGAAGATTTCTCATGGTGAAGAGCAGGTGAGTTTTCCTAGGCACACTACTGTTGCTATTATCTTTTACTGATGTTTCCAAGCATGTTGCAGATGAAAATTCTTCTGTCAGAGGCAATAAAATCTAGTCAAGAAGATAGGCACTTTGCAATCAGCCTGGAAGGTGCAAAGTCAGAATTAGGTGATGCTGAGAAGGAGTTGAAGTGGCTTAAATCTGCATTTTCTTTGTCCGAGAAGGAACATGACCAGATACAGTGGGATCTGAATGAGATTCAGATAAAACTAGACAATGAAAGGTGAAATCTAGAAACCAAGAGAGGTGTCACTTACATGTATATATGACAGTGTCTAAGCTTGATGTGTGCATTATAGATTGGATTATAATTGCATTGTGACCAGACATTGCTTTGTTGCAATGATCATGGTCAATCAATGAACATACATTTTCTGGAATAATTAGTGTTCATTAGGGTTGTTCCGGATGCCTTCCTCCTATCAGCTGTGGTTACCATTTTCTGTCCTGCTGATGCTGGTGTTCACTGGTAATTGTCAAACTGAGTCCGGCCCATGAGGTGACGTATGGTGATAACCTAGCCAGTGAAATTTATGGGAGTCTTGCTCCTATATGATTGTATCTCAGCCTTTATACTATAGGGAAACCTGTTCTCCTTGTGAGTTTAGAAAGCACTTTCACATTATCACTTATTTGGTAGTAAGACATGGTATAGGCAAATTTGCGTGCTTAAGTAAGCACTTCCTGTTCCTGGTCTGAGGCAGGTCATCTAGTAGATATTATGGATGGTTACTGTGTCTATTAAATAACTGCATGCAATTATGCCCACCTCTGAGCCAAATGTTATTGAAGCAGAGAGGAACGGAAGAAGCTGGAGGAAGAGATTGTGGAGTGTAATAAAAGGGTTGCTGAATTGACTGCTGAGAGTGGAGAGGCTGCGGTGAAGAGGCTACAGGACGAAATAAAGGATTGCAGGGCAATGCTTAAGTGCAGCGTTTGTCTTGACCGGCCAAAGGAGGTCAGTTAGAATATTAGCTCAAATTTATCAATCGGATTGTGAACTTTTGATCAATAATGTCTGGGCGTGTTTACATTTCAGTTCTGTCAACATGTTAATGATTCTAGTAAAACTGGTTGTGCCTTTTCACTTTGGCAGGTCGTAATTGTGAAATGTTTTCACCTATTCTGCAATCAGTGCATACAAAGAAATTTAGAAATTCGCCATCGAAAATGTCCTGGATGTGGTACTGCGTTCGGCCAGAATGATGTTCACTTTGTGAAGATGTGAGTACACCATTTTGCCATTGGTTGTGGCCGATTCCTTGGAGTTGCGGAGACCACGTATATTTGACTGCTCTTGATTTCTTTGTCCGTCTCTAGAGCATCATGATGTTAACAGATTTTGCTTTTAGGTCAATAGTCGTGAAACTGAAGACAGGTTGAGGCAGAAAAAGATTTATCGCATTTGCCTGGCCCCCATTGTAAATTGTTCCTAATTACCCTCGACATCATAAATGTCAAATTGCAGCTCTGCAGCAATTTTAGGCGAATGCATCATCCCCAAGTCGTCATCCAAATCGATGGCAAGATAACATCATTCTCGGTCTATCGCATTTGTTGGGATTCCCGGTTCATTATGCTTACTAAATTTGGATTCGGCGCATTCTACGGCTGAAATCGTTCTCGAGTTTGTTCAACTCTTGATGTTGCTTCCAGCATTCTCCGCCCGCGATTTTAAGGCAAGGTACGACAGATTGTTACCTTTTAGCGGGTGACTTGCAGGTTCAGGTTGGCAATTCGCCCGTGCGAGAGGATGTTGTTCCTTGCACGAGCAAAAAGAGGATTGTTTTCTAATGATTACAAAGGCCTCTTTTCTTAATAAGCGGAAAGAAAAAAAGGAAGAGAGAGGAAGGGGAACGACAGCTTAGTTGGAATAAGAATCATTGTGATTAGACGTGTACTACCTGTGAGGAAAGATTATTCGGGGCCTCAAGGAAGAAGGCGAGGTGGGCCCGAACCATTGCTTCGGTGATGGAAAAAGTCAATCCTAACAACCCCCTGGGTCGATGTACAAAAGAACCCATTCAAGTACCTAAGGGTGTTCGACCAAAAAAAAAAAAAAAGTACCTAAGGGTGTTTCAGTCTTTGCGTAGTCCCTACGGTCTCGACAGTTTCGATTGACAGGTCCGCTTTTTACAAGCAGGTTATAGGAGAGATACGTTGTAAATGGGTATTTTAAGTTTGGTGGACAGTGGCAAAGTTGACGAAACTGATTACAAGCATAATAAGTTTTGGAGGCTGACGCCTGCTCAATGCCAGAAGGTCAATGAAGTTGGTGACTTGATAATAGGAGAGCCGGCGACGGAAATCCCGATGAACGGCGGCTGTAACTAGAACGGTCTTCCTTATCGGGTAAGTTCTGACTTGCACGAACACGAGAGGCGTAACAATCTGGGCACTGTCTTGAAGAGAAACTTGGTGAAATAGACATGTCTGTGAAGATGTGGAATACCTGCACTTGGACAGAAAGACCTTATGAAGCTTTACTGTTCATTGGGATTGGCTTTGGGTCTTTCCTGCGCAACTTAGGTGGAAGGTGAAGAAGGCCTCCTTCTGGGAGGCCCGAGCCATTAGCGAGATACCACTTTGGAAAAGCTAGAATTCTATTTTTATTTACTCACTGATTCGTTTTAAGCATCTGACAAAATATTGCCACATCACTTTGTAAATCTGTTAGCAGACTAATCTTAGTATATCCTTTGGAATCCATGTCACCTTGATTGAGTTTTACGCTTTGTTTTCTGACCATCGAGTTTTAGAAACAATTCAATTTCTCTATCTTTGGAATAATATAACAGCTCACCTCAGATCTGGACTGAGTTGCAATCATGGCTTGTACTAAGAGCTCTACAAAAATCACCAAAAAACTTATAAAAAAAAAGTTCGCCCTTCCTCTTTGCAGAGTGATTGGTTCAGACCAGATGAATAGATTAAAAGCAAACATCTTCCCCTACCAGCGCACGCTTGTTTCCAGAGTCAAGCCCTCATTGAAGCCAACACCACAACAAGCGGCAAATCTCGGCATCTTTGGGGGATCCTTTCAACCTAATCTATACAAACGAAAAAACAACAAATGGTTTCCTATGCCTTGCTCTACCTTCCCACGTTGATAGTTGCATAGGACTGCACCACACGAACAAAACCCTTGTGCTCACCAACGAGTCCGCTTCTTCTTTGCGATTCAACATCGTCAATGTCTTCGTCAAGTTCATCCGCCTCAATAAGCGATCGGCAATCGACATTGCCGCCGGCGCATATTTTAACCGTTACCAAGTAAAGGGAGACCGCGAAGATCGATATCATAATCAGAAACCAGCTAAACTCGATATTCACAAGGGATTTAGCCCGATGTAGAGCCTCCTCGGTTTGGCACCGGACCACTCGATGGCCTTCTTCTGAGTTCACAAAACAACCTTTAGGCATAAGCTTCGGTGTCCAAAGCATGAATCCCATGGCAATGAGCCAGGCACCTTGGAAGAAAATGCTGGTTGACCTCACAAAGCTCACCAAGAAGCTATTTGGAAGACCAATTGCCATTAGAGTGGTGAGAAGAGAAACAAGTATCACAATCTGAAGGAGCAAGTGGTATTGGCCTTCCACCCCCATGTGGTCAGCCGAGTGGAGGTGGAAAAGGAGGAGCTGCTGGCCGAATGCCAATCCGGCCAGCAATTGCGTGAGGCCATGCTTGGCTTCGGGGCCAATCCGAACCCGGTCGAGGAGAATTGCGAAGCCCGCGTAGACGAAGAATGTGAGGGAGATCTCCGCGTGCTCAAAGTTGTGGAGATGGTTCGGCGGGATGGTGCCGTCCGAGTCGAAGGGCTGGTGGCCTCGAGGGCCGATGAAGAGCTCCATTGCCATGGACATCGAGCAACCGGCCATGATCGAGAGGGGCTCCAAGTACCTCAATCTCGAGGTGGGGAACCATGGAGGGGACTTGTAGGAGCTTGGGTGAAGGGCATGGAGCTTGATGTGGTTGAAGAGGTGCCATAGGCCAATGAGCAAGAAGCCAAGACCAGGTGCAACATGACCCACCAACGTACCCATTTGTGCCCAAGTCCCCCAAAAGATGGCTTTGATTTTCCCTGGTTTTGGCTTTCCTTCCTTGATGAGTCTCTAGGAGGAAAAGAGCTGGGGATTGATAACACAAAGGAGTGATGCCTAAGGGTTTTAAGGAGGGTTCAAATGAACAGAAGGTCAATTTCAAAAGATAGTGGCTTAATGGTTTGACATTGCTTTGTTTTCACTTGGGGAATAAGATTCAGCGAGGTTGACCGTTGATCCCCCCAAAGGCATTTGGACGAAATAGCAGTTGGGCTTGTCTAGAATACCAATGTGGGTACAACTACAAGCCCTTTTCCTCTCCGAATTAGATTATTACAAAATTTCCTCATTGTTGTCTCCTAGTTTTATGCATTTGTGTCGACACGGATCGATCCTAGAGACTAGGCGTTCCATTCAAATGTCAAAGTTCTTCGTAAGAACACAAGTCGCTAGTCATTCAGCCCGTACCTAATCCACTATATCCTTTTCAGAGACTTTCCTATGAATTTCGTGACGTATGACGTATGAAACCAAAGAAGATGATGATCTACTGACCAAACCACGCACCAAATGGAACTTTCATGGGATGTACAAAGAGGAATGTTCTTCTTCTCGTCTCCTTTGTTGGATGAGTAAAGACGTGTATCTGAAGAATTATTTCTCTCCTTCTTGGCCTATTTCCTCCAATTTATTTGCTAGCTTGTCACTCATCCACGAGGAAGAGTTCGCATGTTTTCCTGACATAATTAAAACCCGATCATGAGCCTGATGACTCATTTACAGTCCCTCGACCTGACAAACCCTCTAGCACAAATTGGGCTGGTACGGGCAAACACATCTTTCATGGGCCCATGCCGGTTCATATAGGCCGGCGTGGGCCCTCTCAAACCCCAGTCATGTTTTATCAATACATTATATCGTGCTCAGCAAACGCTATTGGGCCCAATATGCGGCTCGGTGCGCTCAGGCCCACTTCGAATTCCTTGCGGCCCATCACATAAGGCGGCTCCAGATTCACGGTCAAACACGGCGAGAGGAAGGCGATCGGAAGCTGAGATCATTCTTTTCACATCTTTCGACATTGCCACCTACCAAAGAAAGCTCGAGCATCAATTTGACCTAAAAATGAGCAGAACAGAACCGGGGGGGAAGCCCATGATCCGGCGGTTCCCATCGATCCTCCTCCCATGTATTGAAAGAGCTCGCGCCGGAGATCAAGACAATCATCTTCAGCTCCGATGCTAATTCGAGCTTTCGCGCTAATCATATGATCGGGTGGCCGATCCAAGTACCGAGCGGGGGCCTTTGTCCTCGATTCCAGATGGACCAGGACATGTTCAACTCTATGCATTACCGAAGCCCTTCATTGCGAGTTCCAGCTCGGTCTCATCTAGCCAATGGAAGTATTTTCCCCTTAACCATTACGTTATCGAGGTATTCCTTGACTATGAAACTCATTTACACAAATTCAAACGTAGAAACGAGCTTACTTGTCGATTGTTATAAAGAAAGGCTTCGCGCATAAGCTACAGAGACTAACTAATATCGTACCTTTATTTTTGTCAGCGTATAATCGACAATATGTCTTTATTTATATGTATTCAGACGAGCTCGATCTCCATTCTATCTCTTTTACCGACACCAAAAAAGGAGCGAAAGAGAAGGATCATGAGTGAGGCCAAGTGAGGCAGGCGTGGGGATTACTGCATATGATTACATCTTACCGACACAAGTCAGGCCTTTTTAGCAAGTTAAGTGTATGTGCTAGAGTTAAGCATTCTAGATGGCCCCGTTTTGACTTGTTAGCTACACCTACCATCAAGCTCAGCCGTGTGTCGGGAAAACAACATCCGGAACTTCCAAGAAATTGTTCACTACTAAAATTAAGCTAACATTCGTTCGCCCGACCAAAGAAGAAAGGAAAAAAGAAAAAAGAAATTGCTACCTATTTAGCTATGTATATGTTGGGGAGTCGAAATCGGAGGCAAGTTTTCGCCATATATAAAGAGACGGAGGTGGGTGGGGTGATCGAAATCCCGAGCTGATTAATGTTTACTTTTATGCAAATGGCGAGTTGAAGAATTGGTGCATTTGGTCACGTTTGACAGACATCTCCATCGCTCGAGAAACGGTGGAGCATTACTGGGTGGGTACGACGTTATCGGGTCGCTCCTGTCGGGTTAAAAAGACAACATTAGTCTCCGGGCCACGTCATCGAGGACGCAGTCCAATCACGGACCTCGCTTCATCATTCTGGGAAGTGGGGAACTTCACTTTACGACAAGGGTGGGCCCCTTTGCCAATCCCTTTTTATATTTTTTTCTTAATAAAAAGGGCAACCGTCTGATTTTTGATCGGACGGCTTCCATAATTAGATTACCTTATTTTGTGTGCAAAGCAGGGGATCCATTTCCCACTTCATGCACCATCGTCATGATTTCTTCCATGGGGAGTAGGTGGCAAGTCAACTTTCTTGGTCCGCCTCCGCCTCGGAGAGATCATATATGTCTGATCCGCCATCTCTCTGCCTGCCCCACTCCAGACGTCCCCTTCGCGAGCTAGCTTCTGCGAAGCACGCCCATGGCCACTCTTACTCCGATCTCCTCTCCCCTCCTCGCCACCGTCGTCGTTCTCCTCCTCTCCTCCGCCGTCCCGACGCCCTCCTCCGGCTTCGGGACCGCCCTCGACCCGAGCCTCATGGGCGTCGACCTCGGGAAGGAGAAGCTCAGCCACCTCCACTTCTACTGGCACGACGTCCAGAGCGGCCCCAACCCCAGCTCCGTCCCCGTCGTGCCCCCGCCGTCCAACGCCTCGGCCACCGGCTTCGGCATCGTCAACATGATCGACAACCCCCTGACCCTCCGCCCCGACCCGGGGTCCGAGCTCGTCGGCCGCGCCCAGGGCCTGTACTCGTCGGCGTCGCAGGAGGAGGTGGCGCTGATGATGATCATGAACTTCGCCTTCGTGTCGGGGAAGTACAACGGCAGCGGCATCACCGTGCTGGGTCGGAACCCGGTGTTCCACAAGTTGCGGGAGATGCCGGTCATCTCCGGCAGCGGGCTGTTCCGGTTCGCCCGCGGGTACGCCCAGCTGAACACCCACAGCTTCGACCTGAAGACCGGCGACGCCGTCGTGGAGTACAACGTTTACGTGCTGCACTATTGACAGATCGTCGTTTGCTTTTTTAGTTGTTGTGGCCCTCCTTTTCTTGAGCCCTTCTTGCTTGCCTCTTTGGATGGTCCCCAGCTTTTTTCCATTGCTCTCTCTTTCATGCTCGATAATAAATTAATAATGCAGATTAATCATTACGTCCACCACCAATATCTCTTCGAGGGTCTGCGGGGCCACCGTGTGATCTCGAAGCTTAACTTTAAAAAAAGAAAATGCGAAAAACCTACCACCTTCCATTCCGATCAAGTTAGGTTTGGATAATATATCGGTCTACAATTCTATCCGCGCATAAAAATTGACAGAAGAAATCAATTTCTATTAAGTGGTCCGCGACGGATTATGAATAGTCATTCGATCAATTAGGCCCACCGTGTTCGAGTGTGGATTGTAATTCGTCGCATTAATTGGTAATTTGATTTTGTTAATTTGAGTCTGGATAATAATTCGTCACATTAGTAGGTAATTTGATTTTGTAAATTCGACGTTGACGACTCTAGGGTTTCTCTAGTCGCCAAGCTTGTCGGATGTGCGACGGGCCAATGGGACCATGGAGAAAGAGAGGGCATGGCGTCCTTCCCCCTTTTCCTCTTCTTTTGAGACTAGTTATATACCCGTGGCTTTGGCACGAGGAGAACAGCGATGCGTCTAATTATTTCGGTCAGTTCTTTTTAACGTGAAAATTGGGTTTATATTTAATAAAGCATATGATAATGGACAAAGTATTAGATATGTAGGTTTCATTTGTTTCATGGGAAAATATATTACAGGAAATTATTTTCCTGAAAAATAATAATATTTTTTGGTATTCGGTTGTCAAAAGCCGCTGGCATGTCGGTTTTAACGAGGTCGAGGCACGTTGTTAGAGACTGCGATAACATTTTCCTCACTTTTGAAATTATTTTTTTCATTGTTAGAAAATATTTTCATCGACTATTTTATTTTCTGTAAAACCAACGTTAGAAAACTCGAAAAATATTTTTCAGAAAGTTATTTTATGGGAAATGAACATAGCCGTGATGTCTCCATATTTTGACGTTTTCCATTCGCAAATGTTTTTTTTTTAAATGATCGAGGGATCCACCACGAGTCGTCCGTGCTTGGATAGCACCAAAGGGACAAACTCATATATCTCGGGGGAGACTAGCACAGGATCCCAAAACCATGTCCCTCCACTTAAGGTGCTAGTAACTGTGAGTTTCGAACTCTCGATTTCGACGACGACGGAGAATCTCTCAACCAACTACCCACTATTGGGTACAAATGTTTGGCACTTTGTATTTGAAAAACCAACCATTTGAACTTTCATACTTCTAATCTTCACTAGCAAGATAGCCAACAACCTGATATTCATTAAAAAAAAAACAAATAATTTGCCCCTGGGCGTGATGAGTTTGAAAGTATTTTAATAACATGAGCGATATCAAATAAACATAGGAAAAGCCGATGCTATTATGATACCGATACGATTATTATAGAGCACGCTCTGGTAATTTTATATAGAGAATAAAAGTTCAAATTTAAGTGCGAAATATGTATATTATCACGCAAATACAACTAAGCATAAATCTAAATAAATTCGGTTGTTGTTGAGATCAAGTTGGATTCTCATACAATTCACAATAAAGTATGGCATTTGATACTGCAATCATGTCGCGTCAATTATCACTAAGGTCAATAGAAGATTAATTTTTTTTGGACAATTGCATAAGAATAAGGAAAATTTAGGGAAAAGTGGGGAGTAGGTGGGGGACGAGCATGGGAATTGCACTACAAAATGCAAGTTGCTCCCATGTGTGATCAGTGCCTAGTCAACCTAACAGTCTTGATTGTATTGAAGTTTCTCGTAAATGGGCTGGTTGAGCGAGGGTGGGCCTGTAATATTAGAAATGGCGTCCATGGGCCCCCTTGCACCAGGCCTGCGCCATACATACGGTAAACTCCACGGAACGCGAAATGTATAGTTCAGATTCATACTTTTGCAATCTAAGATGAGCATTGAAGTATATCCATACCGGTATTTGATCGTAATGCGTATAAAGCCAATTGCGCAATCTATGCAACTAGGCCTACAATTAAGAGCTAAGCAGGCTAACTCGCCGAACCGCGCCGAAATTGGTCGGAAGGGCAAAATTGCCCAGCTTAGCCTGCCTAACATCCATCTCCAGATGCGCAATGCTTAATACTTTCTTCTCGATGAACGGGCCGGGACAAAGGATTTTAAGGCTCGACACTTGATCGCAGCCTGTCAAAGACGTGTAATCTAACTTGCATGGCTGGAGACATTATCGACAGATTTAGGTAAGTTGGTAGCTTCTCACCAATGCCGAGCAAGCTAGGCGAGATTCTTCCACATATGTGTCATGCTAAGTGGCCTTAACATCGCCTCTCGCATGGCCCCAAGCAGAGTATTGTGATTGAGCAATGGAGAGGGCTATGGTGATCAAGTCATAGTTATTGTAGATGAGCCGCAAGCAAGACCACGATATCTAGAGTCATAAATGGATTATGTTCTTATTCCAAAAGGTTACCAGATATGATCATTTGAATGTTAATTATCATTGCCTCTTTTCATCATTTTATTTTCATTGTTCCATTTGGGTTAAAACAAACGAGATGTAGTGATAAGTGAGGTTTACTTGAGAGTCGCGATCTAACCGAATCAAGATTTGTTAGTCTCTATTTTTAGATGTGACAAAAGTTTAGTAAGCATGTCGTAAGTACAATATTCTTTTTTATGTGCAAAAGAGTTTCCTTAGTTACTAATTAAATGCATACGGTCGCAAATTGGTGCACCCTTTTCTTGTAAGTTGCAAGTCGCTACCTATTACTTTTTCTTCCATACCAAAATAAAAAACCTTTTTACTTTCTCTTCAGAAATTTGAAATATGAATCAAAGTTATTAAAAAAAAAAGTTTAGAAAAGAAAATGGAACTGCTGACTGAGGGTCAACTGATCACAAGTCATGATATTCAAAAAAAAAAGTTTAGAAAAAAAATGGAACTGCTGACTGAGGGTCAATTGATCACAAGTCATGATATGCCATTAGTCAAGCGTGAATTGTAGAGCATTAAACCATAAAAGTGGAGGGGCAGTTCGGCCCATCGTTTCCTGTCGGCCATAGAGTAGACATGGCTCGATATTATGAACTCATATTTGGACCGGTGTGACATTTTTTTGTTACTTTTTTAAAGACAGATGCTGATGTGGCGTCCTCTTGTTCCTTGGTTCAGCGTCTTCTTCTTCTTCCGTTGAACTCGAGCTCTTCCATGGCCGTGAAGCTTGAGTGCCCATAGCAGCCATGAGCTTCGAGCTTGAGTTGACAGGAAATAGCCATGGACGCGAGCTTGTAAGATTCCGTATAAATGTTTGAGAATGGCTCTGAGAAAAGGGTTTGTTTTTTTATTTTTATTTTTTATCAGCATGAGCAACACGAGCATGGTCTCCACTAGAATTCTTAATGTCTAGAGCAAACTTCGAGATTGAGCAGTCATGGTGGGTTGATGCCCCATCATGCCCCGATCGTCAAAGAAGTAAGGTTTAGTAGGAGATGCAAGAACATAAGCCGTGAAAATGGCATCCTAAGATATCTACATAGTCAGGATCTATAATATCGTAATAAAAAAAAAGGGATTTGTGCACTCGATTTGAAATCCATGTTTCTTGATGTGAAATAGTAAGAATCAAGTGCTTCTCCTCTATTATCATATGTGTGACTTTGTTCAATAAGACTACCTCTCACAAATAGTATTATATAATTGCTTCTTATGTGAGGTTATTTGTGCCTCAATGTTAAAGAAAAGACTTGAATACCATTTAAAGGTTTTATGAGTCAATCACAATTTATCAATTCTTGATAAGTTTTCACACTTTTGATACATTTTTTTTTCAATAAATAGATGTCTATGATGTTTTTAATTATAAACAACTTCCACAAATGAGGAGGTTGGTTGAAAGAAGTTTTCTCAAAGCAATTGATGAAGCAACAAGTATGGCCTGTGAGCTGGTTGGCTCTCACTAGATTTAATACGGAGTGTTTTACCAGACACTCACAATAAGGATGAATTGGTTGGCTTCCATCTGTGAGCTATCCACCTTTGGGTCTTATACGTTGTGGACCCTACATAATCAATAGTATTGAAAAAGTATATAATAAATCAGTCAGTTAGGTCTGCCCATGAAATTAGGCCTCGAAATGAATATGAGCTCAGTCAATTGCTAATGTCAATGAAATAGAATGGGAATTGTTAGGAGTGCGTAGCAGTAATCTGATATCTTTATTGAGGGAGATTATTAAGAAAGAGCTCAAGTTGAGCCCATCAAAGTAATCGGCTGGACTTACCTTCATCAAAAGTCATGGACTAACTTGGATATATTAACTACTCTACATTATATCAATCCTCTAAAAATTGAACTTTTCTAATATATACAATTCACACATGTCTTTCAACAACCTCCCCTTACAAATGATCTCGGTAATATATTTGCTCTTTCTTAATTCAAGTATATCAAGATATGTCAATTTGAAACTTTATCAGTGTCTAACTTCATCTTTAATCTCTTTTGCCATATCGAATCATGAAGTCTACCATTAGGCCTTTGTTGCTATAGTACAACGCCCACCTACTGCATTTGTCACTAAATTCATTTGTTGAAATATTCATCAAACATCAGTGGGAGTCCACTAATTCACCACTAATTCTAATATCAATAAAAAGCTCTCAAAGTGTAATTCACAAAAGAGTCACTGTTGGATACTCTTCACAAGAGTTCACATTTCTTATATATAGATATGAATTTGATCCAAAATCGTAAACCTCTTCTTGTTCTTCTTCTTTTTTCAAGAAAACTTCTTAAACTAGGAGACCTATTCAAAATAGGATTGTTTTCTTTCGGACTTACACTCATGACATATTCTCAATAATCTCTATCTTAACTCAATGTTTGAGTCAATTTATTATCGCTTTGCTAGAATTTGAAATACGATGCTGATCTCTCACAGCCCCCTTGTGGGTTCAATTGCTACAAACATCTATGAAGTCTAAGTCATGCTTAAAATTTGTTATAACGATGGCCTTATTAGACTATCAATTTGACCTGCACTTTTAATTGTTCCATAATGATTTTTCGACACAACATCCTGAATTTTTTATAAATTAAAAGCATTGTTTCATCTATAATCGTTGAAGAAAATTGAACACGCATGGAGTCAAACTTAGTAGTAGTAGAAATTGATGACTGTACAAGTTCCATCCCATTATATGCACCATATGTGTCAATTACTCTCAGATTCTCTTCATAAGAAGTTAGGTTTTTATATATAGATAAGAATTAGATGCAAAAAAAGAAATCTTTTTTTTAGTGAAACTTTTCTCAACTAGAAAACCATTCAAGTGGGAAATCTATTTAAAATAGGAAAGTTATCTTTACATATTCACATTCGAGACATATTCTCAAGAATGATTAACAGCTTACATACCCCTTTCTAGGTTAGGCGTACTTTACGATTTGACTGGGGGTCATAGTTCCTATCAACATTTAGTCCTCAATTAGATCTCGTCATGGGTGGAATTGAGATGGGTCGTACATCATTAGCTAATGTCCGTTTGATACTAAGTGAAATTAACCGAAAACCGCGAGCCTTGATTTGGGTAGTTAAATGTGTATGTAAATTGCGTACACAGCACTTTGTTTGATTCATCATACTACCAGGAATAAATAATTCCATGTAAGTATAAAATGTCTTACCCGCTTTATGAGGCCAGTGAGCTATTTCATAAGTTCGAAATTAACTTCACTTAGATGGCTTCCTTGTTTTTCCAAGGGAGTTCACATTCTCATCTTTTGTAAAATCAAGTCCTTGCAAGTTAGACTCCACACCATTGTTTATGGTCGAAAAGGAGAGTCATGAACAACGACCACAAAGGATGTCGGCTCAATCCAAAAGAAAATCACGTGAAACCTTCATAGTATTATCACGAAGCTATGTGATTAGGGATTGATCCCTACATATGAGAAGTCATACATCCTTGCTCGGGCAACTGTCTACCAAAAACATAGGTCTCCAAGGGAGTTCACATTCTCATCTTTTGTAAAATCAAGTCCTTGCAAGTTGGACTCCGCACCATTGTTTATGGTCGAAAAGGAGAGTCATGAACAACGACCACAAAGGATGTCGGCTCAATCCAAAAGAAAATCATGTGGAATGTTTAAAGAATTATCATGAAGCTATGTGATTAGGGATTGATCCCTACTTATGAGAAGTCGTACATCCTTGCTCGGGCAACTATCTATCAAAAACATACGTCTCCAAGAGCCCTTTACTTAAAAAAAAAAAAGAGTTCGAATATACTACTTGACAAAATTTCGGGTTTGCCCCAGATAAGTATGCTCTGGACAAATGGAATTTCCGGATCTAAGTACCAAAGAGAATCGATGATATAATGATGTGTCGGCATAGGATGAGTCGCGGAGCGGCGGTGCAAAATGTATGAAGACATAAGAGCTCCAACTTGTCCCACGATCGAATCCATCTGGAGCTACATTCCTTAAACACTGTATCCAATCAAAGCGATAATGATTAATTAGCATCTCTTTTTTTTTTTTTCAAAAAGTTGATGATTGATGCTCCGGCTTAGTGCGTTCCTCGTGAAGCCTCACCAAAACTAATTGGAAAAAGTGGCTTCATCATGCTCCGCCGATTAAGCAAAGTTAGCTTTATGCTCATCTCTCTTAAAAAAAAAACAAAAAAAAAAAACGGCTAATTTGGTAATTGAGAAGCTTCGAAACAAAAGCCAATGGAAAACATAATTAAAAAATACTTCATGATCATTGTCACTTGATTTCACTCACATTATATGAATATTGTGAAAAATGGTACAAATGGTCCTTAAATTTTGACCAAATATGCAATGTGATCCATGTTCAATATTTTTTTTCTTTCTAAACTTTAACTATAATGTAAGTAATGTAGTCTATAAACTGTCAATTTATTGAATGTAATCTTTAAATTTTGGTATATGTTCAAACTATTCCCTGTACTATATGAAAATGTTTGATATTGTCATTTTATTAATTTAACTTTATGGATAATATTAAATATCTTCATATAATCTAGGAACTAATTTGAACATGTATCAAAATTCCATGAACTACATTACACATTGGGGTAAAATTTACAGAATACATTGGACAAATTAAAACTTTAAGGATCATATTGCATGTTATATCAAAATTCGGGGATCATTTGTTCTACCATCCCTAAATATTACAAAGAAATAAGAAGTATTAGATGGGATCGATCGTAGGAATTTGAAGAAACCGAGATTGATTAACAAATTCGCCCAAGTCATTCACAAACTACTAACCTAGCAACCTCTTCTGGTTTGATGCAGCTGACGTTGTTGTTCGTAGGAAAGATAAAAGCAGACACGCGAAGTGATGTCGGCCGCGTGGTGTGGTCCTCCCGATTTGCCAATAGTCAAGCCACTTCCCCAATAATACGACCCATTAATATTTTCCCAAAATTCCCGTGACCCCAAACTTTTTGTCGCGTTAGTTGGAATTTTTGTATTGAGCAGGTGAAAAGGTGGAGATGGACAGCTGCTCCTATCATCTCCTCCAAGAGTTATGACGAGGTTTCGTATTCAATTATCTAAGTCGAGACCACTCGATTTATCTGAAAGTGGAAATTTTGGTCACTGACGAGCTTGTGATGGGAAAATGTATAACACGAGATAACAAATTATCGAGATAAAAGAATGGTTTAGTGTTTAATGACGATGCGACATGAAGAACATGCAGCCTCATCAATACCAAATTTCGACCCAAATGATAAAAAAGATTTCTTTAGCTTGGTGCCATTGGAAAAAATTTCAATTGTACAGTAGCTGAAACTATGTCAATTCTTATCCATTCCAGGCTTGACGTTGAACATTGCATTTGCCTGTCATCTTACGTGTGTATTTCCTGAGGGAAGTCTTGCAATGTGAACAATGCAATATTGTCCTGCCCTCCCCACGAGAAGGTGCATGGTCGGTGTTACGTGGCGCTGCGGCAGTGGTCATGGGATCACCGTCATCTGCGAATCTTTGGCGCATGGAAAAGAAAATCCCACCGTCCTGATCGGAGATCGCCATGAAAGCGAATCCCCATGAGCTAAGCAAAGCCCCCCTTGACCACTTTCAAACTTGTTAAGTCTTCCACTTTAATAATAAACTCTCTCTCTCTCTCTCCATAAATAGAACCACGCGTTCTTGAATCTTCTCGCTATTTGACTGCATCAAGAAGCGCGAGGACTCGAAGCTTCAAATCCAACGCGAAAGGGAGTCGTCAATCTCTAACACCGTCTTTCTCCAGTTCGAGCTCAGAGCTTCACAGGGTCCCTCTCCAATGGCGCGATACTACAACAACAGTTACTACTCCTACGCCGAGCACCTCTCCCTCCCGCCCTTGCACCTCTGCTTCTTCGTCGCCATCCTCTTCATGGTGCTGGGCTTCTCGTGGTACATCAACTACGAGTCGGTGGTCGAGGACATGATGAACCAACTCAAGCTCTTCCTCATGCTCTGCCCCGTGGTGCTGCTCCTTCTCGTCCACTTCCTCTCCAACGAGGAGGACCGGAACAGGGTGCCCTACTTCCTGGCCATGCCGGAGCGGGACTCGCTCCACCGCGCCGGCGGGTCGCCGTGGGGCATCGCCGCGCTGCTGGTGTTCCTGATCTTCATGGTGTCGTACCAGTCTTCGCTGCAGGAGCGCTGGTTCCCTCTCTTGTCTAGGTGATTGGGAGTCGAGTTCGAGTATAACTCGGGGCCTTTGTGTATTATAAGCGTAATTAGTCAGGAGATATCAGTTATGTGAGTTTATCAGATTTCTGCAGTGTACAGGCCATGCTTTCTCGGATCTGATCTTGTAAGTCTGTGCAAACTGTGGTCAGTTTGAGTTTGGGGAGGATTAGGATATACTCCAAAGTGTGTCTTCCTGAGTTTCTTTTGTGAATTAATCAGTGATCACCTAATAGAATCAGGTGGAGTTCATCGTGCTTTTGTTTGATTGTAAGCTCAGGAAGGAGAGGCCAAGGAGGGCTCTGGATATCAGCTTAATTAATCATGACGGTCTTCGCTTTTTCTTGAAATTTCCCGACTTTCATACCGTTTCGACTCATCGACCCTAAACCTTTCGCTTGGAGGTGACCGTTGCGCCGGACGTGCCGGAGATCTCGAGCCAGGCCGGGGCCGAAGAGAAATCTGGCTTGAATTACGAGGCGCGGCTCGTTCCGACCGAGCTTGACCGTCGGGCTCGTGATCGGGTGTACTTCGAGAGACTCGATCTTGAGTTTGGATGATGAATCTTCAACTTCCATTTCCCCCCTAAAATCGACTAACCTATTCGTTCCAGTTTTGTGGGAAAACTTCTTTTAATTTTTAACAATCTAGTGTTGCTTAAAATTCCAATTATGGGATTTTCAAAGTGGCAGAGTTTAAATGATTTTTTTTTTTAAATAGGAGGAGAAAAAAATTTAAAGTACATAATAACGAGAGACATGTGAAAGTTTACCCAGTAGACAAATAGACACCGCCCGTTAAGATTTGTCAAAAAATGCAAATAACGGTCTTTACACGTACAATAGACACATCAACAAAACGGAACGATATGATTTATCACTAATTTCAAACCGATGCCGTTTAGACTCGAATGCCAAACGGTGTTGATTCTTTTGATCTTTTCAATCAAGAGCTTGTCTGTTTCAGCAAGAAAGAGTGAAATTGAACCGAGCTCTCTTTCCTTCTAATGAAAAGCCTTCGTTCGAAATTGATGTTAATCTTTTGGGGGATGGAAAAACTCAACAGCACGTAGTGTCTTGAGGCCATTTGGAAAGGAAGGATGTCTCTGTCGTGCGTGTATTTCATACATTTTCTTTCGGATTCGGCCCGAACTATTATAACAGGAAACTTTTTAATTTGCCATAAGAAGAAGAATTATCACAAAGAAATTTTCCGAGTTCAATATTCCACGACCTTGTCGTTCCGTAACAAAACCTATTAATTTGCTCATCAACATTTCTTTGATTAAGATCTTCAAAACCTCTTATTAAATAACGGTACGGTCACATTGGCAGGGTTCTTTAGTGTGATGATGGTCGATGTTAAATAATTGGAGCTTCTCATCGCAAAGCTTTCGGGCACGTAAAAAGGGGAATCTCCTGCGTCACGTTCTTCACTTTCCCTTTTGCTTTACCTAAAGTGTAACTTTAATCGCGCCATTTTAGATTTGAGGGAGGGCAATTCACTTTCGTTACCGGCGTTCCAGCGTGTAACCACGGGGGTGATGGCGACGAGATGGCCGCCGCCACCGCCGCTGTCCATCGCTCTCGGCCTCCGTCGGCACTTACTTGTGCCTGCACGCAAGAGAGTTTCTCTAGGGCCGGTGCTTGATAAACCCTAGCACAGACGTGACGAATTCAATGGGCGAAGCTGGTACATGCGAATGGTGTGGGAAGACGATATGCCATCACTCTAGTTATGTCTATATATGGGCTGAGTGCCCCACAAATTTCGTAAGATCCCATGAAGAGATCAGAGTATCTCCTCCATATAGTGACCTTGGGGCCACATCCTCATTATTTGAATATACAAAGCTTTATCTGATGCATGCAAATTTTGGCGATCTGTGCATACCTGTAATGAACAGTCGAATCGAAAGGCCTCAATTCTCAGTATTGAAAAAGAAATGATGAAATGAAATCGCAAAGTACGTTCAATCTGATAACGTGGAAGATGCAATTACACAAATTGTTAGAAGTCCCAATCACGATGCCGACGTATGGTGCCTTTATACGAATACTAGTCCTCTGAACTTCGGTTCTAGTGAAGTTTGGCAAAGTTGACCCCTCAAACACATTTAACATCAAGCAAATTGGACGGCTCAATATGTGACATCTTTATTACATCTTTCTCCTTTTCCATTTTGCCTCTTCGTCTATCCGTATCATCAACCTCAAGTTGTATGACCACCGACCGCAATTACACCTCCATTGTCTGATGCCACCAGCCTGGGTCCTCGTAGTGCGACAATACCTAGAAGTGATCAAAAGAACTGGAATGAATAGGAAATTCCCGAATCGATCGATTTTAGGCGGTTTCCTATTCCTAAAATCTGGAACCAGTGAATATAGGGAAAAGTGCCAAAAAAGTCCTAAACTTTTGCCACTAGTGCCAAAAAAGTCATAAACCTTTTTTTGGTGCCAAATAAGTCCTAAACCTTTATAAGTGGTGCCAAAAAAGTCCTAAACCTTTTTTTGGTGCCAAATAAGTCCTAAACTATTATAAGTGGTGCAAAATAAGTCATAAACCTTTATAAGTGGTGCCAAATAAGTCCTTCCGTCAATTGGTGACCGGAAAAAGCCGACGTGGCGCCGACGTGGCGCGCCGAAGGTGGCTGGAAGCTGGCCGGCGCTGACATGTACAAAACGGCGGGATGAATGTCGTTTCCCTCCCCCCCTTGGCCCCAAATCGCAGATACCGGCCCCCCCCCCCCAAATCAAGAAGAACCCTAAGCCCCCAAATCCATAAGAACCCTAAAAAATCGCGAAGCCCCCAAATCAAAGAAGAACCGCAAGGCCCCGAATCCCAAATTGAGAGCTCCCCAAGAAAAATCGCAGCCCTAAGAACCGTAAGACCGAACCCTAGAGCTGTTGCCCCAAAATCACAGGCCCGAAGCTCCCAAAGCTCGTTGGTGCCGTTGTTCGAGCTGTTGCTGCTGGAGACAATGGCGGTCCCCCAAAATCACAAGCCCTAATCTCCCAAAAGCTGCTGGTGGTGGTCGTGCTTGGTCGGGCAGCAAGAGTTGCCTCCGTCGAGCAATTTCCGCACAAATTGGTGCGTCCTCTCTTCACTCTCCGTTCTTCGAGCTGTTGCTGCATTGTGTGTTGTTCATTAGCAGTAGAGTGGGTGGTAATTAGACCACCATCAAGTAGAGTTGATGACAGTAGAGAAGGATGCAGGGGTGTTTGGTTTTTTTGGGGGAGGGAGGGGTGGTTTGAGCTGCGAATTTGTTGGTTGAGATGCGAATTTTTTGGTTCGCTGCATTAGTTAAGAGTATTGGAGATGGTAATTAGAAAGAGGGAGAGACGGAATTAGGAAACTCGAAGAAATAGGACGCCGGTCACGGCAAAAATAGGGAAAATGGGGCGAAAACCCATCTAAATGACCTCGAAATGCGAAAAGAGGGCCGAAATCATTGCAAAAGCAATGTGTTCGGTTCAGCACGTCGTTTCCGTGCGACCGAACAAATTTCAGCTCATTCCGAGGTTGTTGGGTCGAAAACCGAGTTTCATCTTTTGCCTCTTTTTTTTTTTCTGCTTGTGCCATTGCCTCTTTTCACCTGATGTCGACTTACTTATGTGCATTATGCGGGCCTGCTTGCTGACCATATTGTTTTTGGTGCTTTAATGTTGCTTATCATGAACTCGCTTTTTCTGTTTCTTGCTTGCTTACCTGATCTTGCTTATTATGTTGACCTGTATTGCTCCAAACTTACCTGGGTGAACAACTTGCTGACCTAGTGATGGTTGTTGTGTGATTGTTGTTGTGTTTACTATTTAGGTTTAGGTTCAAAGAAAAAAGCGAGTTCATGAAGAATATTGATGATGCGTCTGTGTTTTGCTATTGTGGTTTTAAATCTCATATGCGAATAGCAAGGATGAAGGAAAATCGGGGAAGAAGATATTATGGTTGCCCAAGATATAACCACAACAACAAAGGAGAATGTTGCAATTTTTTTTTATGTGGATTGATGGGGAAATCAATCATACAACTACAAGTTTGTCAAAGAGTGCACATCGGAACACTCCTGCAGAACTCACAACTGATGATGCGGATGATGGTTGTTCGCTGGATGCCGAAGTGAAGGCTTTGAAGGCACAACTTAAACATGTCAAACAGGTTCTCAAGGCTCTGAAGAAAGAAAATTATAGACTAAAGATAATAGTGGTTGTATTATCGATGCTTATAATAATGTTAGCATGTATGTTATTGTACTGAGGATGATGGTTGGTTGTACGGAGGATGATTTTTCTTCAGTTTTAGCTTGTTGTTAGCTGCTTCAGTTGTAGCTTGTTGTTAGCTGGTTGTTACTATTCTTAGTGAACTTTCTGGAATGTTATTGATCCGAGCACTCAGTAGGTTGCTTTCTCCAATCAAGTTCATGTTTTGGTTCATTGTATCTTTCTATTCAATTCCCCATTGACTATTAAGGATTTCTGAGTGTAGTTCAATGAAATGGTTACCTGAAGAAATTGAATTTTTTCCCTTTTTTTTTGTTATTATGCATCGTTTGAAGAGTTTGCGAGATCTATCAAACGCAGAAACACTATGTTCTCCCTTTGTTACTGGAAGCCCCAACTCAGATGACTATGTTGGACCCTACCGGTGTTATAGATTTGGAGGAACTCTGAGTTGGTTGACACGCTCAAAATAGACCAACACAATTGACAGCAATAGATGCATATTATACAAACATGCCAGTTAAGTTGTGCCTTCCCAGTCTCTCTATCAGAGAAATTGCCACCTGATTTATCTTCTCTAACCATGGTCATTTGCTCTTGCAATGTTCCACATAGAAATTGCCATAGATTTTTCCTTGAGTAGTACAACTCTTTCAGATGACAGAGACCATGGCAGGAAAGGATAACACACGAATTTCCTTGCGTAGTACACACTCTCTTTCAGATGACAGAGACCATGCTCTTTCAATGGCATGACAATCCAAGTATGCTCTTTTTCAAAACAAAACCATGTCACAAGTAAATGGCCAAGTTAGATTTGCTGCCTTGCTGTGCAGAAACTGCAACAAATTCATGCCATTTTCCTCACACAGAACAACCCTCCCTAAAATAACAGATTGCTTACAAAAAGAACATAAAACATATCGCCTCTAAAACAGATTGCCCCCTACATGTTGTTCATAGTTGCCATCCTTGTCCGTGCTCTTTTTTTCGAACTTTTGCTTCTTGTGCTTCTTGGCACCACCATTTGTTCAGCTGATGCGACACTGCCACTTGCGCCTTCACCTGGACGTCTTTGAACCTAAAAAAATAAAATTTTACATACTTAAACATAGACATAAACATCGATATAAACATTGACATAAAACAATACCATACCGGAAGTTTAGCCCTTTGCAAAGTTGCAGCTCGCCAAGATGAAGTTGCGGGGGAAAATACAGCTGCTGCAGCTTGAGAAGCTGTTGCTGCAGCAACTTCATAAGCAGTTACAACTGCTTCTGCGGACAGTGCAGCTTGAGAAGCTGCGGCGGCGGTTTGATAAGCTTCAGCTGCTGCAACAGCTGAAAAAAGAGTAATAGATGCTTGTGATGACGCTGCTGTTGCATGTTGAGAAGCTGCGTCATGTTGCCTAGCTGGACATGTCACACTATTGTATCCTTTTTTCTTGCAAGTTCGACATGTCATCTTTATTTTTTTCCTAGACATCCTACTTCCACTTGCAACCTCACCTTTCTTCCTTGTCCTTTTTTGTTTGCGTCTACCGGCTTTCACCTTGGCTGGAAGTGGTTCAGGTCCCTCCATATTAGTTTTTTTTTCCAATATTTCTCTCCTCGAACCGGCATCATCATGTTTTGATATGTGGTTAGAAAATTTTCCTTTTCATAATAAATATCCACATAATCATATGCATCTACCTTCTTATGATTTAATGCGGATATGGCATGTGGGCAAGGGATGCCAGTAAGCTGCCACCTCCTGCAACTACATTCTCGGTTTAAAACATCAACAACGTGCTTATCCCCCTTATCCTTATCCATCACCTCATAGCCGTTGTGACCATTCTATATCACTTCACAATAAGCTGCATATTTTCTATTTTCTTCCATCTTTTTCACAATTCTTGGACCACACTTCTTCCTCCACCGAGCACATGCATCCCTCTGTGTGTGCATTCTTTTTTTTTTTTTTGGTAAATCTCTGTGTGTGCATTCTTGTCATTATCATTATCCTCAAATCTTCTAGCATGCTGTAAATAGACTTACACCTGGCTTCTATGATTCTTCTGTTGAATGCCTCACATAGATTATTGTCAACAATATCACATTTCACTTCAGTGGTGAAAAATGCCCTACACCAATGCTTAGGCTCTGTTTGAACCAATTCATGATACACAGCCGGACTGATTTTCTTCAACGCTTGAGTGTTTTCATCAAACTCCACCATAGTATGACTCTTCGCACACTGCCAAAACAACCTTTGCATTTGAATGCCCTTCCACTTTTTCCCCCAGTTGGCATAAATGTGTCGAGCGCACATTCTATGCTCGGCCGCAGGTAATAGCGTCTCCACAGCTTGTATCAACCCCTACAAAATATACTTATTTGAATTAGAATTAGCAACAAAATATGCAACACAATACAATATGCATAGGCACATGCATAAAGCAGCAGAGGCAACACGCAGAAAGTAGCAAAGGCAGCATGCAGAAAGCAGCAGAGGCAACACGCAGCAAGCAGCACATGCATTATATGTTAAAAAGAAGCACAGGCAGCATGCAGAAAGCAGCAGAGGCAACACGCAGCAAGCAGCAGAGGCATTATATGTTAAAAAGAAGCACACGCAGCATGCAGCACAGGCAGAAAGCAGCAGAGGCAACACGCAGAAAGCAGCAGCAACACAATATGCTACATAGGTAGCACGCAGAAAACAGCAAAGGCAATACGTAGAAAGCAGGACGCAGAAGCAGAGGCAGCACGCAGCAAGCAGCACAGGCAGCATGCAGCAAGCAAAACACAGGCAGCACGCAGCACAGGCAGCACGCAGCACAGGCAGCAAACATCACAGGCACAGGCACAGGCAGCATGCAGCAAGTAGCACAGGCAGCACAGGCACAGGCAGCACGCAGCAAGCAGCACAGGCAGCACGCATCAAGCAGCACATGCAGCACAGGCACAAGCAGCACGCAGCAAGCAGCACAGGCAGTATGCAGCAAGCAGCACAGGCAGCACAGGCACAGGCAGCAGGCAGCACAAGCAGCACGCAGCAGGTAGCACAGGCACAGGCAGCATGCAGAAAGCAGCATAGGCAACACGCAGAAAGCAAGACGCAGAAGCAGCAGCATACAAAACATCAACAAAACATCATAAAACAGCAACAATAAAACATCCACCACTACAGAACATCAACATACCTTTTGCTTGTCGCTAATTATTACCCAGCCTCGCCCATATGTGTGCATAATATTGAGGTTCCTCATCAACTGTGTCATAAACCATGTCCAAGTATCTCCACTCTCAACTTTGACAACTGCCCATGCAATTGGAAACATCTGATCATTTGCATCTCTTCCAATGGCACACAAAATTTCCCCCTTACAAATTCCCTTCAAGAAACAACCATCTAACCCAACAACCTTTCTACATCCGTCAACAAAGCCTCTTTTGCATGCAGCAAAACATATATACATCCTATCAAAGGATGCCCTAGAATGCATATTGGGTTTATCAACCTTCAATATCATAGTACTTCCAGGATTTGTGCATCTAAGCTCCTCTGCATAGTCCCATAACTTTGCATATTCTTGCTTGTAGTCTCCCATAAAAATGCATAAGCATATAACTTGGCTTTCTTACACTGATTTAAAGATACATTTAAGCCCAACTGTTCTTTGATAAACTCCTTGAATGCACTAATTTTTATAGTTGGCATTGCCCTAATTGTACCAAGGAATTTTTTTGCCAACCAAGAGCTTGTAGCCCTCTTATTAGTGAAACTAATGCTGCAAGAATGTTCTTCATGATAAGTCTTGACATGAAATGATCCGGTCCTAGCGTCTAAAGATGCAGAAATCCTCCAAAGACAATTTTCATTAGCACATTTTGCTCTAACAAACTTCTTTTCATTCTTGCTAAATTTTATCTCTCTACGCTCCGCTATTGAGTACTTTGTTAGAGCATCTTTAAATTGTCTACAATCAGCAAACTTCATAGATGGACAAAAATAAGGCACCACACTTTGATCATCGTATTTAAGAAACCTACTTCACCTTCGTGTACCATGTGTCTCATCACCATCTTGTCGTTCAGCGTTAGAGCTCAAACTGTTATCTTCATCTGTTTCATGATATTCAGTTTGGTAACCTTCAGCAATAATCGGATCAGATATTGTTATTATATTGGAATGTTGGACCACACCGGATCCTTCACCTGCAACAGATTGTTGGCTTAGACCTTCGATGCCTGGTTCCCCGACTGGATCACCCATTATGGCCTTGTTAAATTCCATCATATTTCTCCTTCCTTGTACAAGGTCTTCATCATCGTTATCATCATCATCAAGCAAAACTTCATTAAATAAGCTTTCTGACTGATCACTTTCACTTTCATCCCCATCAAATGAGTAGTCATTGTCTGATTGGTCACTCATCTTAACCCTATATAAAAGGACAAGGTAAGTTTGGAGCAATACAGGTCAGCATAATAAGCAAGAAACTAAAAAAGCGAGTTCATGATAAGCAACATTAAAGCGCCAAAAACAATATGGTCAGCAAGCAGGCCCGCATAATGCACATAAGTAAGTCGACATCAGGTGAAAAGAGGCAATGGCACAAGCAGCAAAAAAAAAAAAAAGAGGCAAAAGATGAAACTCGATTTTCGACCCAATGACCTCGGAATGAGCTGAAATTTGTTCAGTCGCACGGAAACGACATGCTGAACCGAACACACTGCTTTTGCAGTGATTTCGGCCCTTTTTTCGCGTTTCGAGGTCATTTAGATGGGTTTTCGCCCCATTTTCCCTATTTTTGCCGTGACCGGCGTCCTATTTCTTTGAGTTTCCTAATTCCGTCCCTCCCTCTTTCTAATTACCATCTCCAATACTCTTAACTAATGCAGCGAACCAAAAAATTCGCATCTCAACCAACAAATTCGCAGCTCAAACCACCCCTCCCCTCCCCCAAAAAAACCAAACAACCCGGCATCCTTCTCTACTGTCATCAACTCTACCTGCTGGTGGTCTAATTACCACCCACTCTACTGCTAATGAACAACACACAATGCAGCAACAGCTCGAAGAACGGAGAGTGAAGAGAGGACGCACCAATTTGTGCGGAAATTGCTCGAAGGGCTGCGATTTTGGGGCAACAGCTCTAGGGTTCGGTCTTACGGTTCTTAGGGCTACGATTTTTCTTGGGGAGCTCTTAATTTGGGATTCGGGGCCTTGCGGTTCTTCTTTGATTTGGGGGCTTTCGCGATTTTTTAGGGTTCTTATGGATTTGGGGGCTTAAGGTTCTTCTTGATTTTTTTTGGGGGGGGGGGGGGAGCTGGTATCTGCGATTTGGGGCCAAGGGGGGGAGGGAAACGACATTCATTCCGCCGTTTTGTACATGTCAACGCCGGCCAGCTTTCGGCCACCTCCGGCGCGCCACGTCGGCTTTTTCCGGTCACCAATTGACGGAAGTACTTATTTGGCACCACTTATAAAGGTTTAGGACTTATTTGGCACCAAAAAAAGGTTTAGGACTTTTTTGGCACCACTTATAAAGGTTTATGACTTATTTGGCACCAAAAAAAAGTTTATGACTTTTTTGGCACTAGTGGTAAAGGTTTATGACTTTTTTGGCACTTTTCCCCACAGGATAGAGACGTAAAATTAGAATTGCAAACACGATTTAAAATTTGTTTATTAGAATGATCAAGAGAGCATGCCAACCAGTGAGAGAGGCAGAGGATGCCATGATAAAGTGAGATGGCACCAATGATTTGGAAATTCTATAGAGACCAAGATAGCAGTCGACTTCGAGGAAAACTTTCCCCCTTCATTGGTCCTTCAGAAAGATGATAAGCATTAAAATTTATACACAAGATTTGGTACGGCAGGTTGAGTAACAAACAGGAGATTATGAGGAAAATTAGGGATACGATAGTTAAGAGATACTAATGAAGGATGAGAACTGGTATATGAAAAAGCTTTACAAACTAATTTGATAGGCGACAGACAATTATTACTGGCCGAGATTTTTGTGAAATCGTAGAAGGTGTTGAGAAAACTATTGTGACCTCTCCTAAAGTGCATCGCTTAGGATTTGATTGATTGATTGCTAAGTTCAACTTAGCTTGAGTTTTCCCAAGCTCATACCAATTTAGGATGTAGATTTAGGTTCTTAACATGCATGATTGATTTTATTTTGGAATCATCACTAATAATGAGTCAGTTGGAAACCCATACAAAACATCGAGTTATACTTTCCTCTATGGACTAGAAATTAATCATTCAGTGACCAACCCGACACTCTGCCTATATTAGAACAACATAAAGGTGTTCTTGCATTTTATGTTACATGAACGACTAAAGTACAGCAGTTCTTCCAAATGATTAGGGGCTGACTCCAATCTTTTGGGATTCCACCACATGCTCTTTCTCCCGCTGGAATTGCGATTTCTGTCTTCACGAAGAGAATCTCCAATTTCGTTGGCGATGCCCTGAAGATTTAGCTTCTCGGTGGCTGCCGAAGGTACCGAGAGCTGGGAATGCGAAGAAGCAAGCGCCATCCGACACTGATTCGGACTCTGGCAAAGAAGAGCTCGCATGGAAGGACCGGCTTCTTCTGGAGTCGATAATGAGCTTGCTTCCCGTGGAGAACGGCGCTGTTTCTCTCAGTTTCCCTGCTGAAGCGCTCAAAGGCAGCGAGAATTCTAAATGCATCTTCTTCTTCGACAATGGAACTGGCAAGGGAGTAGGGCTTCGACCGGAGAAAAGGAAGCCGACCATGGTGGCATTTCACTGTCTCAAATCCACGTCAGCAAGGGACGTGGAGGCAATGTCCACGTGAGGTTGACACGCCAGACTTCTATTGTTGGATGAGAAGTTAAGGGGAACCTCAACATATATGGGTAGAGATTAAAGAAAGTTATTAATTTCTTACAAGATAAAAAGTCCGTCTAGGTCATAACTAAAAATCGATCTAAAGCTAGTGATTTTAAGACAATTTGGCTGAAAATAAATAACTAGCAATGTGAGGAATCTATCAACATTCCAAGAAATGAGTAAGTGATCATTTTTTTTTTCAAATTATTCGACGATACGATTTAGCACGACCAAAAAGTCTAATTATTAGATGAGAGCATGAATCACCGGTCCTAGTTGTTCCTAATGCGATTCCGACGGCCATTCCGACTGCAAGTCCTATAGTCATTCCAAGTTCTATATCGCTCATGGCATGATCGGCAGATCCAGAACCGTTTTCACTATTATCGGCTGATCCAGGAGGAGTTGGACTCACAGGGCAAGGGGCAGCAAGATCAATGCACAGGTTGTTTCCTTCAAAACTCGAATTGGGAAAGGTTGCTAAGTGGCCCCCGCGAGGAATCGGCCCGGACAAATTGTTATGCGCAACGGTGAACCTAGCCAGAAAGTTGAGGCGCCCTAACGAGGAAGGTATGCTTCCTGTCAGATTGTTGTACGACAGATTGAGAGTCTCCAGGTTAGTCATACCGGATAAACTGTCAGGAATCGAACCCGACAAGAAGTTGTTGCTGAGAACAAAGGTAAGAACATATTTCCAATTCCCAAACTCGGGCCAGATTGATCCGGTGAGAGAATTGCCTCCGAGATCCAGAGTCGGTGGAAAGCTTGTGAATTGATTGTAACGTATCGGGGTGGAGCTCGCAAGCCTCTTCCAGAAGAACGGGAAATCAGGAGACGGTTCCGATATTGATGTATTCCCGTGGATGAGGGCAGGCAGTCTGGTCATCTCTTTTGGGATCTCGCCCACGAACGAGTTCTCTGCTAAGTCCAGATAAAAGAGAGATTGGAAGTCGCCGATCCATGGCGGGATCGTTCCACCCAAACTGTTCCAGGACAAATCTAGCAATTGCAAACGGGTGCATCCACGCAGCCACTGGGGCATGGAACCCTTGAGTCGACTTTTCGCCATGACGAGAACCTCAAGCTTTGGAAAACTCAAACTTGCCTCGCCGGGCAACTCCTCGTCAAAGTAATTCAGGGTGAGAACCAAAACGGTTAGATTTTCACAGTGCTGAAGGATCCGGAGTGCAGATGAGATGTTCGATAGGCTCGAGTTCGATATCGACAGGTAAGCAAGGCTGGAGAAGTTCTTGAAGCTTTGGGGTATCGGGGTTGTGAACTTGTTCCTTGCAAGGTTCACACTCTGCAGCTTCTGGCAATTGGGCAAATCCTCAGGGAAAGGACCACTGAAATTGTTGGAACCTAAATCCAGAGACACCAGACTGCTCAATGCCGAACAATTAAGAACTATCGTACCAGTCAGCGAGTTTTTATTCAAATTGAGAAACGCCAGCGATGCCAAATTGGACAAGGAAGACGGGATGGACCCTGCGAAGCCATTGGTGTGAGCTACGAAGTACTGCAGGTTCTTCATGTCCTGAAACGCATCTGGGATTGGCCCCGAGAATCCGTTTGTCGAAAAGTCTAGCCGAACCAGTTTGGTGAGATTACCGATCCCGCTGCCGAGCGACCCCGAAAAGGAGTTTTCCTGAAGGTTCAATTGGACCAACTGACCCAGAGTGAAGATATCTTCACTGATTTGACCTGTGAGACTATTCGTGGCCAGAGAAAGGTTCTGCAAGGAGCTACAATTGCCTAGTCCCGGCGGGATAACGCCAGAGAAATTATTGACAGACAGATTGAGCACCTGAATGCGGGCTGAGTTTGCGCAAATCCACACGGGCAGCGGCCCACTGAAAGAGTTCCGAGAGATGTTGAAAACGCGGAGCGAGGGCAAATTGGCGCTCTTGGGGACCGTTCCCGAGAATTCATTGTCGCTGAGATCCAGAACCTGCAAACTAGGGAGCTGGAGGAGCGATTCCGGGAGTGCGCTATCGAGGAGGTTGCGTGACAGGTTAAGGAATCTCAGCTGGTCCAAGTTGCCGATCGAGTCCGAGAGGCTGCCTGCAAGCTTCTTGCTTGCGAGGGCCAACTCCACCACTCTCCCCGAACCGGAGGGACCGTCGCTCAGGCCGAGAGAAGAGGAGGAGTTGCACACCACGCCTGTCCAGTGGCAGCAATTGGCGGACGCGTTGAGCCCCCAGCCTTCGACCGGCGACTCGAATTTGCTCATCAATTCTAGCAATGCCTTGGCGTCGCTCGAATTGCATACAAGGTCCTCTTGAGAGTGCAGGACCTGCGCCTGGAGGCATAGCCAAGCGACGGGGACCAACCACAGCGAATCTCGAACGCCCATATGAAGAAACAGAGCTCCCACCAAGAAAAACTCCAATATGATTGATCACAGAAAGGGTTATAAGAAAGTTACCGAGGAAAAGGGTCACGTACGGATTAAGGGACGGACAGACCCATCTTGAGAAGGATCGAGATTTATAGCATGCGCGCATGGAGAGTGAAACCGGAGAACGGGGACGAGGGAAGAGGAGAGGAAGTCAAAGTGGGTTCTTCTTCTTTCTACGTTGCTTGCTTCAGTGAGAAACCAAGAAAAGAAAGTTCACGGAAACTAAGGGTTGAGGTGACAGGAGGGGACCACCAAAGATAAGTTTCACGATCATTGGGAGATAGCATAATCTTTGCTACCTAAACTTTGACTAAATCTTTTAGATTTTATTGCATAGAAAATTAGGAATTAATTATCTAACCCATAAACAAAAATATATCAATTAGATTGCGCAATTTGTTGTTGTTGTTATTAGAGATAGCATAAAGTTTGATGCATATAGCATAGCATCCAATTCATGTATCTTGCATCAAAACAATGACGGTGAACGGACATAAATGAGTCACACAAGCTTGACCCACGCCTCAAGGACATTTGGCTTGACAAAATGGGGAGAGTGCCGAAATCTTCATGCTTTAAGTAGCCTAGTTTGAGCTTTAATTGGCATGAGTTTAGATCATAATCTGAAAGGTTTTGAAATTAATTAGAACAAGTCCTAAATGGAGTAAGACCTGCGAATTCAAATCCACCAAGGTAGGAATATTGGCTAACCATTGGTTGACAGGGCTTGGCCTAATTTCCTCATCTTTAATTAGAAGAAATTTGTTGCAATTGTCTCTAATGACTCAATTGAAAGAAAATTATATGTTAGGATCCAATTTGCGAAAAAACGGAACCTTGAGGCCCCTAATGGCAATTAATATATATATATATATATATATATATATATATATAATGTATGTATATGTTGTAATGCTTGTCCTCTTCTGTTTCCGTTGCCAGCCTCGAGACCACTTGACGAGCCTACTTGAAACCCCATGAATTCTCACAGTCAACAATGAATCTATATCAGCATCGTCGCTGATCTGCCACTAGCCGTAGTTGTTTGTGCCTAACACCAGTGGTTGCTGCTTCCCTGAGTTACGAGCCTCCCTGCCGTCCATCAAGCTCGTGAGTTAAGACCGCCAACCTTGTCGTCGGCTCGGGAAATGAATCACTTGCCCTAGTGGCAGCTGATCTGCTTCCATTGGTGGCTGTCTGATCTAAATCGGATAGCTGTCATTCAACCAAAATCCCCAATCTTTTATGGAAATGTCCCTCCTTCTTTTGGCTTTCAAATCTCCTGCCCACCCTAACCCGAGGGTAGGAGATCCGGATCGGTCGGCTCGAGCTGCAGCCCATGTTGTCACTGCTTCATCAAGCAGGTTCACAAAATAGACAGCAAGTTACTAACGCATGGCCATGCTTCATCTCTAATGCATTGCAATTGACGTACACTCGCCCTAATATATGTAATTCACGACCTGGCTAATATCTTGGACACCTGCCAATGAATACGATAACTCAAAAAAAAAAAATTTCCGATGTCTTGTAAAAAATTAAAAGAATCAAAATTTTGACAAAAATTTTAATACATGTTCACACAAAATTTTTAATACATGTTTGAACAAAATTTTTAATACATAATGATATCTTATTTTATCATTCCATTCATTCAAGTTTAAGAATCATACTGAATATTTTCATATAGTTCATGGACGAGTTTATAAATATGTATCAAAATTTTAGGAATCAAATTAAGCAAATTGGAAAATTCAGAGATCACATTGCATATTGGGTGGGTCAAAATTTATGGATCATCCGCATTGTTATTGCTAACCTAAAATCGAGTCACAGAATAAATATAAATTTATCAATAGTAGATGGATATGTGATAATATTTTTAAGAACCTCGATTTCGATAATACATTTTCTGTGGAAGGTGGACCAAGTAAAATCCCATAAATACATACATACATATGTATGCATATCTGCTTTATCATACTGATTAGTGTCGAACCATTGAACTCATGTCTTTTCTTCTTATCGGATTTAGACGATAATGAGTTAAAGGTCAGCAGTCACTCGGGGCTGGAGAGAGTTCAAAGTGAGCGGTGCCCGCAATTAGAACGAACGAAACTCCAATGTGAACAGCATTGCAAGTCAAAGTTCCCATCCATGACTATAATTCCTTGACATTGGACGACGACTAATTTTGATTCTTGTGATGCAAAATGATAATTAATTTATTCATTTACTTAATTGATTCTGTTAGTTCATCTTAACTGCTATCCGAGAATATATTGGGTGGTTTCGATACATTGATCCCCCATTCAGGGGGCCACCTGTCGGGTGGGCACTGCTCGCTCTCTCACAGAGGGCGGAGCCCACCTGTCGGGTGTCCCCACCTGAGCGGAGGATCAATGTGTCTGCATCATCTAAAAATTTTTCCAGCCGCCCCCTCTCAAAATTCTTGGGAAGGACACGGGCTTAGATTTGCCGTAAGTGCTGGACTTCTTGACTTTTTAGCCCAAAGGAAGTTAACAAGGCAACGGTCTCGTTGACTGCAAACTATATATAATATAGTCCCGGACCATACTCACCTCTAGTGGTGCCTGCAATTAGAACGAACAAAACTCCAATGTAAACAACATTTGTAAGTCAATGTTCCCATCCATGACTATAATTTGCCGGCTTAGATTTGCCTTAAGTGAAGGATCTTCATTGACTTTTTAGCCCAAAGGAAGTCAACAGGGCAAAGGCCGCGTTGACTGCAAACCACATATCATATAGTCACACGGCTTTGTTTCTTCTTCTTCTTCTATTCTATTTTCCTGAATTATTGTATAGACAAAGAAACAACTGATGCTTAAAATTACCAATCCGTCTTTTATTACTTTTTGCATAAATCGGAAAAAGAAATTATGTTCCTCAGTCTTGCGTTTGGCTACATGGTCCTGTTGTCGCCAAGTAAAAAGGTATTGAATTTTCGTTATATTTAATGATGTCATAGAGATTTATCGCAACAAATTAGGAAATATCGCAAATGTCGATTTCTATTTTATTTTACACTACTTCTTCGTAATTGCATACCGGGCGTCCTAAAGTCTGATTTCGCTTTCTCTGACCGTCTCTCTTTGTAACCAATTGTCATACGTTCAAACAAGAAAAGGATAAAAAAAAACGAAGTTAAATTAGATGATAAGCTGTTGTTACTTGCGAAATACGACACGTTCCATTAAAAAATTGAAAGTCCCAATGCGTGCATGAAAGTTGTCGAGAGAGTTCACGCACTCTTTGAGCATTCGCACTTGGCTGGCTCTATTAAGCTTTTCCCGGAGTCAAAACTGCTTTACCCTCTTTGACTTTTCTCTGCAAGAAAGTAAAGCATCACCTCGTTAATCTCGTGGATCAGCCATAACACGAGAGAGATTGAATGGTCGACTCAGCGACGGTGGGAACAAACAAGGAATTAGTTCATTGAATGTTTCATAACTTGTCGTAAAAGTGCAATTCGATCTTAAAAATTTCAAAAAAAGTTCAATTAAATTATAAGACTTGTCAATAAATAATCAAGTCCTTAATATGTTTAGTTGATCCAATCGAATTTTTCCGCCGATTGCACTTTTTGAAAACTTTAAGAATCAATAGCTTTTTATAACGAGTTTTATGACTTGATTATATTTTTTAAAAGTTATAAGACTCGATTGTATTTTCTTGATCAGTTTTAGGACTCTATTAAACTTTTTGGAAGTTTTAGGACTCAACTGCGTTTTCTTGATAGATTTTAAGACTTTCATTACACTTATCCCAAAAATTAAATATATGTTCATTTGCCAAGTAAAGAATATTCCCAAAGTAGATCCTTGCATGATAGTTAAGCCTAAAAGAATTATAAAACAACATAAAATTCTTTACCTATACCTGCGGTCTGTTGGTTGTTTCCAGGAAACAACGAAATATCTTTTATTGAAATTCATTCTTCGATCTTGTTAAGAGGAAACGGGTTTCGTGGCAATAATGGATATGAATCTTGTTAATGGAGCACAAGGAACAAATATGCTTAGAAGGAATTATCAACGACAAAGTACAATGAGATAAAAAGATTTGTCAGAATTAATAATAAACCCTGCTCAAATTTAATCGAAGATTAATACCCTTAAACATTAATGCGGTAATTTTTAAGGATGTTAAATTTTAAGCTTAGATGGATATGTTTGAGGATAGAAATTCGGGACTGTAAGACTAAGCAATGGATTTAAAATTACAGAACGCACTGTGGGAATGGAAGAAAAATAAGATAAAAGAAGATAATTTTGGAATACTGATTATTAGAGTCATTTTTAGGCTATAAAAAGTAGTAGTACTTCTGAGAAAGGAAATATTGGAATACAATTAGAAGAGAAGCTTTAGAAGGAAAGAGGTCAGAGTTTCAAGTATCAAAGGATGGAGTTCTGAAATTTCTTGGACGTTTTTGTGTATACAACCATGGCGATCGAGAGATGAAAAATATGGCGAAAAACTCATCATAGTAAGTACAATGTTCATATAAGATTATGGAAAACTCGCCAACATTATTGGTGGAATGATATAAAGATGGACATTGCAAAAAATGTCACGAAATGTTTGACATGCCAGCAAGTGAGAGCATCATAATTGGGTGGGGTGTTGAAATTGTTAGATATACCTAAATAGAAGTGATAATATGTAAGGATGGGCTTAGTATCGGTTACTAGAGATTTTAGTAAATCATGGTTTCAACCGGAGAAATTAAGGGCAGAGAGATGCATCTTCTTCTTCGAGAATGGAAAGTAAGGCTTCGACCGGAGAAAAGGAAGCCGACCACGGTGGCATTTCACTGCCCCAAATCCACGTCAACAAGTGACGTGGAGGCAATGTCCACGTGAGGTTGACACGCCAGACTTCTATTGTTTGGATGAAATATATCGGTAGTGATTGAACGGTAATACTTTTTTAAAACATAAAATATCTGTCTAGGTCATCATTAAAAATCGACCTAAAGCTAGTGATTTTAAGAGAATTTGGCCATAAATAAATTACCAACAATGTGAGGAATCTATCAATATTCTGATAAATGAATGAGTGATCACGATTTTTTTTCAAATTGTTCGAGGATACAATTTAACACGACCAAAAAGCCTAACTATAAGACGAGAGCATGAATAACCGGTCCTAGTCATTCCTGATGCAATTCCGACGGCCATTCCTACCGCAAGTCCTATGGTCGTTCCAAGTTCTATATCGCTCATGGCATGATCGGCAGATCCAGAACCGTTTTCACTATCATCGGCTGATCCAGGAGGAATTGGACTCACTGGGCAGGGGGCAGCAAGATCAACGCACAGGTTGTTTCCTTCAAATCTCGAACTGGGAAAGGTTGCTAAGTGGCCCCCGCGAGGAATTGGCCCGGACAAATTGTTATGCGCAACGTTGAACCTAGCCAGAAAGTTGAGGCGCCCTAACGAGGAAGGTATGCTTCCTGTCAGATTGTTGTACGACAGATTGAGAGTCTCCAGGCTAGTCATTCCAGACAAACTGTCAGGAATCGAACCCGACAAGAAGTTGTTGCTGAGAACAAAGGTAAGAACATATTTCCAATTCCCAAACTCGGGCCAGATTGATCCGTTGAGAGAATTGCCTCCGAGATCCAGAGTCGGTGGAAAGCTTGTGAATTGATTGTAACGCATCGGCCCGGAGCTCGTAAGTCTCTTCCAGAAGAACGGGAAATCAGGAGACGGTTCCGGGATTGATGTATTCCCGTGGATGAGGGCAGACAGTCTGGTCATCTCTTTTGGGATCTCGCCCACGAACGAGTTCTCTGCTAAGTCCAGATAAAAGAGAGATTGGAAGTCGCCAATCCATGGCGGGATCGTTCCACTCAAACTGTTCCATGATAAATCTAGCAATTGCAAACGGGTGCAACCACGCAGCCACTGGGGCATCGAACCCTTGAGTCGACTTTTCGCCATGACAAGAACCTTAAGCTTTGGAAAACTCAAACTTGCATCGCCAGGCAACTCCTCGTCAAAGTAATTCAGGGTGAGAACCAAAACGGTTAAATTCTCGCAGTGCTGAAGGATCCGGAGTGCAGATGAGATGTTCGATAGGCTCGAGTTCGATATCGACAGGTAAGCAAGGCTGGAGAAGTTCTTGAAGCTTTGGGGTATCGGGGTTGTGAACTTGTTCCTTGCAAGGTTCACACTCCGCAGCTTCTGGCAATTGGGCAAATCCTCAGGGAAAGGACCACTGAAATTGTTGGAACCTAAATCCAGAGACACCAGACTGCTCAATGCCGAACAATTAAGAACTATCGTACCAGTCAGCGAGTTTTTATTCAAATTGAGAAACGCCAGCGATGGCAAATTTGACAATGAAGACGGAACGGACCCTGCGAAGCCATTGGTGTGAGCTATGAAGTACTGCAGGTTCTTCATGTCCTGAAACGCATCTGGGATTGGCCCCGAGAATCCGTTTGTCGAAATGTCTAGCCGAACCAGTTTGGTGAGATTGCCGATTCCGCTGCCGAGCGACCCCGAAAAGGAGTTTTCCTGAAGGTTCAATTGGACCAACTGACCCAGAGTGAAGATATCTTCACTGATTTGACCTGTGAGACTATTCGTGGCCAGAGAAAGGTTCTGCAAGGAGCTACAATTGCCTAGTCCCGGCGGGATAACGCCAGAGAAATTATTGACAGACAGATTGAGCACCTGAATGCGGGCTGAGTTCGCGCAAATCCACACGGGCAGCGACCCACTGAAAGAGTTCCGAGAGATGTTGAAAACGCGGAGCGAGGGCAAATTGGCGCTCTTGGGGACCGGTCCCGAGAATTCATTGTAGCTGAGATCCAGAACCTGCAAACTAGGGAGCTGGAGGAGCGATTCCGGGAGTGCGCTATCTAGGAGGTTGCGTGACAGGTTAAGGAATCTCAGCTGGTCCAACTTGCCGATCGAGTCCGAGAGGCTGCCCCCAAGCTTCTTGCTTGCGAGGGCCAACTCCACCACTCTCCCCGAACCGGAGGGACCGTCGCTCAGTCCGAGAGAAGAGGAGGAGTTGCACACCACGCCTGGCCAGTGGCAGCAGTTGGTGGACGCGTTGAGCCCCCAGCCTTCGACCGGGGACTCGAAGTTGCTCATCAATTCTAGCAATGCCTTGGAGTCGCTCGAATTGCATACAAGGTCCTCTTGAGAGTGCAGGACCTGCGCCTGGAGGAATAGCCAAGCGACGGCGGGGACCAACCACAGCGAATCTCGAACGCCCATATGAAGAAACAGAGCACCCACCAAGAAAAACTCCAATATGATTGATCACAGAAAGGGTTATAAGAAAGTTACCGAGGAAAAGGGTCGTGTACGGATTAAGGGACGGACAGATCCATCTTGAGAAGGATCGAGATTTATAGCATGCGCGCATATGGAGAGAAAAACTGGAGAACGGGGACGAGGGAAGAGGAGAGGAAGTCAAAGGTGGTCCTTGGTCTTTCTAAATTGCTTGCTTCAGTGAGAAACCAAGAAAGAATGTTTACGGAAACTAAGGGTTGAGGTGACAGGAGGGGGCCATCAAAGATAAGTTTCACGATCATTGAGAGATAGCATAATCTTTGCTACCTAAACTTTGACTAAATCATTTAGATTTTATTGCATAGAAAATTAAGAATTAATTATATAATCCATAATAACAAAATATTTCAATTAGATTGCGTAATTGTTTTTTTATTGTTGTTGTTGTTATTGTTAGAGATAGCATAAAGTTTGATAGCATATAGCATAGCATCCAATTCGTGTATCTCGAATCGAAATGATGGTGGTGAATGGACATAAATCAGACACACAAGCTTGACCCATGCGTCAAGGACATTTGGCTAGACAAAATGAGGAGAGTGCCGAAATCTTCATGCTTTAAGTAGCCTAGTTTGAGCTTTAATTAGCACCAATTTAGATCATAATCTGAAAGGTTTTTGAAATTAATTAGAACGAGTCCTAAATGGAGTAAGACCTGTGAATTCAAATCCACCAAGGTAGGAATATTGGCTAACCAATGGTTGAGAGGGCTTGGCCTAATTTCCTCATCTTTATTTAGAAGAAATTTGTTGCAATTTAACTCTCTAATGACTCAATTGAAAGAAAATTATGTGTTAGGATCCAGTTTGCGAAAAAACGGAACCTTGAGGCCCCTAACAGCAATTAAATCTCTCTCTCTCTCTCTCTCTCTCTCTCTCTCTCTCTCTCTATATATATATATATATATGCATTAATCTAAAGGGAAAATGATACCTTTTATCATTGAATTTTAACTAAATGTGCAATATATAACATGAACTTTGAATACATGATTGAACAAAAAATTTGAACTATAATAATATTTGATTTTATCATTCCATTAAGTTAAGTTTAAGAATTATATTGAACATTTTTATATAGTTCATGTATTAGTTTAAACATGTACCAAAAGTTTAAGAATCAAATTAAGCGAATAGGAAAATTCATATATCACATTATATATTAGGTGGTCACAATTTATGCATTATTCGTATCGTTATTCCTAATCTAAAATCGAGTCACAATATAAATATAAATTTATCAATCGTAGATGGATACGCAATAATATTTTTAAGAACCTCGATTTCGATAATACATTTTCTGTCGAAGGTGGACCAAGTAAAATCCCATCAATACACACATACATACGTATGTATGTATATCTTCCTTTTCATACCGATTAGCGTCGAACGTTGAACTCATGTCTTTTCTTCTTGTCGGATTTAGACAATAAAGATGAATGAGTTAAGGGTCAGCAATCACTTGAGGCTGGAGAGAGTTCAAAGTGAGTTGGTGCCCGTGATTAGAACGAACAAAACACCAATGTGAACAACATTGCAAGCCAATGTTCCCATCCGTGATATAATTCCTTGACATTGGACGACGACTAATTTTGACTCTTGTGGTGCGAAATGATAATTAATTAATTTAATTATTTAATTGATTCGTTCAATTCATCCTAGCTGCCGCTTGAGAAGATATTAGGTAGTCTCGCTGAATTGATCTTCCCATTCAGGGGGCCACCTGTTGGGTGAGTATCCCACCTGAGGGGGGGCCAATGAGGAGGCACCATCTAAAATTTTTCCCAGCCGTCCCCCTCTCAAAATTCTTGGGAAGGACGCCAGCGTAGATTTGATGTAAGCGCAGGACTTCATTGACTTTTTAGCCCAAAGGAAGTTAACAAGGCAATGGTCTCGTTGACTGCAAACCACATATAATATAGTCTCGGACCATGCATATCCCTAATGATACTTGCAATTAGAATAAACAAAACTCAAATGTGAACAGCATTGCAAGTCAATGTTCCCATCCATTACTATAATTCCTCGATAGACGACCAATTTTGACTCTTGTGATGCGAAATGATAATTAGTTTATATTAAATTCCGTCAATTCATCCCAACTGCCCCTTCAAAATTCTTGGGAAGGACCCAAGTGCAGGATCTTCATTGACTTTTTAGCCCAAAGGAAGTCAACAAAGGCAAAGGCCGAGTTGACTACAAACCACGATAAAATATTTGGTGGTTGTTAAGCGCCACATTATCGATTAACGTAATGCGCATTTTTTCACTTGGATCAATCATAAATTGACACGCGATACTGCAAAAGTTGCATTTATGGATATTTTTTTACCATGTATCACTTTATGATTGATCCAAGTGAAAAATATGTGTAACACGCCAGCCGATAACGTGGCGCTTAGTAACCGCTGAATATTTTCTTGCAAAGCACATATCATAAAGTCACACATCTTTGTTTTTTTCTTCTTCTTTTTTTATTCTATTTTCAAGATTTATTGTATAGAAAAAGAACCAACTGATGCTTAAAAATTACGGATCCGAATTGTATTAGATTTTGCATAAATTGGAAAAAGAAATTATGTCCTTCACTCTTGCATTTGGCTACATGGCCAGGTAAAAAGGTGTTGAGTTTTTGTTATATTTAACAATGTTATAGAGATTTATCGCAACAAATTGGGAAATATCGTGAAATGTTTGATTTCTATTCTATTTTTTACTAGGGCTGAGCACCGGGTACCGCCCAACCTGGGAACCGCCCGGACCGGCCGGGTTGGTCCGGTTCTTCAAAGTTGTGGTCCGGTCCACGGGTCTAAAAAATGGAACCGGTTCTCGGGTGGTCCGGTCCACGGTTCCATGAGGGCGGGACCGGACCGGACCACTCGGACTAGACCACTAGGACCTTCTCGATTTAAACTTCAAATTTCTCTTGGCCCAAGTAACTTGGGAGCCTAATTTCAGAGTCCAGAGTCCAAAGTCTATATCCTAGCCCAAGCTTCAAAATTCTAGAGCCCAAAATCTATGTCCAAAGTCTCATAATGTCTTAACACCTCGCTCTAGATCTGAGCAGCTCCCGCGCCCGTGATCGCCAAAGCTTTCTTCTTCAGCGGTCTTCGTATATCGACTTTTGCCTCATGTGTTCTTATTTCCTTTTAGATTTTTGAGTGGCTAAATGATTCAACAATGGTGAGATTTCAACGAGATGGAGTCTAATGGACCTATTGATGCTTATTACTTATGGAAGCAAAGCGACTTCAACAAGGCTGAAAGAGTCATGAGTTTTTGCCGATGGAAGTAAACGATTTTTATTTTAGTTTATAGTTCTCTTTGATTTTTTTCCAGTTCCATTGGACCGCCCAAGGACCGGTCCTAGGATTAGTCGGTCCGGTCCTCGGTCCTAAAAATCGGGGACCGGTTCCATCGGTCCGATCCCCGGTTCTAAGGCGGAACCGGACCGCCCTGGACCATGCACACCCCTATTTTTTACACTATTTCTTTGTAATTGCATACCGGGAGTCATAAAATTTGATTTCTCTTTCTCCAACCGTCTCTCTTTGTAACCAATTGTAATGCGTCCAAACAAGAGAAGAAGAAAAAACGAAGTTAAGGGTCTGTTCGTTTAGCGAAAAATAAAGCACTTCCAGAAAATGTTTTCCTGGAAATCATTTTTCTAGAAAATGACACATTTTCCGGTGTTTGTTTGGAATTTAAAAATTTTATAAAAATTTTTTTTCTAAAATTTTTCTTTTGAGAAATTAATCGGCTACTGGTGACCGGTGGCGGCGGCGGCAGGCGAGCGGCGGCTGACGGGGGCTGTGGCCGGCGATGGTGGTCGACGGCGAGCAGGCGAGCGGGCGGGGCGGGCGGGCAGCAGCGGGTAGGCAATGGGCAGGCGGCGGCCGCCGGCGGGGGGGTCGGCGGGAGATGGCCGATAGGGGCGACGACCGATGGGTGGGCGGGCGAGCAGCGGGCGGCTGGTGGCGGTAGGTGAGCGGCGGCGGCTGATGGGGGCGGTTGACTGGCCGGCGGCGAGCAGGCGGGCAGGCGAGCGGGAGGCGGCGGGGCGGCGGCCAGTGGCGGCGGGCGGGCAATGGGCTGGCGGCGGGGGGCGGGCGGGGGCTGACGGGGGCAGCGGTAGGTGGGTAGGCGGGCGGTGGCCGACAAGGGGGGCGAGTGGGCGACGGCGGCTAACAGCGGCGACGACCGGCCGGGGGCGGGCGATGGGTGGTGGCGGTCGACAGGGGGCGGTGGTGGCCGGTGGGTGGCGGCGGCCGATAGGGGGCGGTGGTGGCCAGTGGGTGGCGGCCGACGGGGGCCAGCGGTGGCCGACGAGGGTGGTGGCCGACTACTGTCGGCAATTAAATTACTCATAGACTCACGACAAGAGAGAAATAGATGAGATCTGGAAAATATTTTTCGCTTTTCAAAAACGGAAAACATTTTCTTTAGTTTTAGAAGGAAATCTTTGATTGATTAGAAAACATTTTCCTTATGAAAATATTTTTCGCCAAAAGAACGGATCATAAATTAAATGATATGCTGTTATTACTTGGGAAATACGACACGTTCCATTGATAGATTGAAAGTCCCAATGCGTGCATGAAAGTTCTTGAGAGAGTTCATGCACTCTTGAGCAGTCGCACTCGCTAGCTCTATTAAGCTTTTCTCGGAGTCAAAGCTACTTTACCCTCTTCGACCTTTCTCCATAAGAAAGTAGAGCATCACCTCGTCAATCTTGTGGATGGATTAGATGGTAACCGGAATGCAGACGGGCCGCCAAGGCCCAACGCATGAAGCAACTTCCAAAAGTAACTGGATTTTCTTTACCCCTATTTGGCTTTTGGAAATGTTATGTGCTGAAGTTAGTGAATTGTCATATGAAACTCTTAATGATATGAATAGATAATGAAGAGTTCTTTGACCCAAAAAAAAATCTCGTGGATTGGACATAATACGAGAGAGATTGAATGGTCGACTTAGTGATGGTGGGATTAATCAAGGAATTAGCGCATTTCTATAACTTAATGTAAAAGTGTAATTCAATCCTAAAACTTTCAAAAAATTACAATTAGATGATAAGGCTTATCAATAAACAATCAAGTCCCAAAACATGTTCAGTTGATCCAATCGAATTCTTCCGTCGATTGCACTTTTTTGAAAATTTTAAGAATCAATAGCATTTTTTTACGAGTTTTCGTACTTGATTATATTTTTTGAAAGTTTCAAAAATCGATTGCATTTTTTTGATAAGTTTTAATACTCGATTATATTTTTTAAAACTTTTAGGACTCGATTGCACATTTCTGATAAATTTTAAGACTTTCAGTACACTTATCTAAAAAAATTAAATATAGGTTCATCTGTCGAGTAAAGAATATTCCCAAAGTAGATCCTTGCATGATAGTTAAGCCTAAAAGAATCATAAAACAACATAAAATTCTTTACCTACACCTGCGGTCTGTTGGTAGTTTCTAGAAAACAACGAAATATCTTTTATTGAAATTCATTCTTCGATTTTGTTAAGGGGAAACGGGTCTCGTGGAAATAATGGATATGAATCTTGTTAATGGAGCACAAGGAACAAATATACTTAGAAGGAATTTAATCAACGATAAAGTACGATGAGATAAAAAGCTTTGTCATAATCAATAATAAACCATGCTCAAATTTAATCGAAGATGAAGATTTGAAAGCTACAACTAAGATGCAGGTTGAAATTTAGTCGGGAACGGAAAATCTATAAATTAGAGCTAAGTCACAGGAATTGAGAGATAATTAAAAGGTAATAAGTTTCTGTTCTTTGTTCTTTTTGGAGGGGGGGTCTAAAGTACATAAACACTAATATTAATAGTATTCACAATATACCTATCAATAGGAAGAAGCAAATGTTTGCCTAGATCTTAACAAGGGTGAATATGAAATTGGAAGGATGGACAGAGGAGCCGATGTTGAAAGCTGATAAGAAGATCTCGACTGAAAAAGTAGTGCAAGCCTTGCCTCAATATGAAATGTCTACATTCAAAATCCCGGTGTTGATTTGTAAAGCTATTGAGCAGAAAACCGCCTCCTTTTGATGGAAAACAGACTTAAGCCATGTTAGCTATGCACCAAAAGATATGGGAGTTACTAAAGACTAGAAAAGATAATGGTGAACTCATCTTTAAGAGACCTTATCTCTTTTAAAAAGGCTATGTTTCACAAGCAGGCATCAGAGACTATCAAAGTTTCCCTCAGCTCTATGGAATACATTGTCAAGAGGAATTTATTTTCCTACAAGTTACTTTTGGAATGCAGGAAAGGGGTCCCGTCCCTCTTGGGGGTGGCAAGGTATGATTAAGGGCAGAAATGCTATGGGACCCGGATCCCTTGACGTGGGGGAACCACATCCGGGGATCCAGGCCGTTCAATCCCCCTCCCCCTGTACTGGGGGGGGGGGGGGGATTGAACGGGCGGGATCAGCTAACGTGGATTTTTCCACGTTAGTTGATCCAAGCACAATGCTATGTCATCTCCCAAGAAGTCAGATGGTCTGTGGGCCATGAAACTACTGTCAATATCCGCGAGAATAAGGTGCCGAAAGATGGTGTAATTGGAGGATTTGCAGACGGTGGAGATCCCCAGAGAATAGCATAGCTAATCAACCAGGAGGATAATGTCTGAATCGAACACAAGCTGAATTACTTATTCGAAGAGCATATTGCGAATATAAGATTGTTTATCCGACCAAGTACAAGCTATAGGGAAGACGAGTTGGTGTGGACAAGGAACAAGGCAGTCTGTCTAAAGCGGGTATAATAGAATGCGAGCTGCAAACAACTGCAGAACGCAAATTAAGCATCCTCCTCCGATTAGACTCCGAGGACTCTGTGGTTGAAGATTTGGAAACCGAACTCCTCTCTGAGAATACGCCACTTTATGTGGAACGTGTGTCGAAACACATTATCCACACGAGAGAATTTGTTCAAGAGAAATGTCTTACCCGACTCGTTCTGTCCTCTGTGCCAACAATAACCCAAGGCCGCATAGCATGTCTTCCTCCTATCCGCTGGACAAAGGAACTCTGGTACCACCCAAGACTATACGTAAAAATCTTGCACCAGGATACCATGAGAATGGATAAGTGGGTGTTGCAATTAGTCGATCGATGCAAAAGTCACTCACCATCGTGGCAAGAGGCTGCAAGAGTTTTGTGGCACATAGGAAGCGAGAAATGCATTCATCCTCCACCTCTAGCTACTGGATCCGAGCTTAATGGGCCTCGCCATGAGCAAGAACTTGATGAGATGGAATGCAGAAGCTGTCAGTTGAGAGAGACAGCGAGTGAAGCAACCTGTAGACTCGGTGGCTCCCTCGTCGAAGGATCAATCAAAAGAGTAGTTGCAGGAGCAAGCCGCGACTCGGTGGATTTGCAAAAAGGGTCAGAGCTTCTGCATTCGCTGATGGAATTGCATTCCTAGCACTAGTGGAGGCCCTCGACAACATGGAGCTGTGAGCTGATCTGAAGCCAAGAATTGATCTGCGCATTCTTATTCAAACCGATAACTTATCACTTGACACTTCACGTTTCGGGTGCAAACCAGCCCCCATGCGACTAGCAAGCTTTAATTGAAGATTGCAGAAGACACCCGGCCCAATTCCATTTCTCTCAAATCGCTCATTCTCCACGTGAAGCCAATCAGTTAAGGCCCATTGGAAGCAAGGCCCTCCCTTCTAATTGGATTGTTTACCCGCCTTCTCTGCCGGCAATATATAATAACGAAAATGACACGAATAATTTATAAACTTTAACTCAATGTATAATGTGATTAATAAATTTTTAATCTATTCAATATGCTCCTTAAATATTAACCTAATGTGCAATGTTATCTTGCAATGTGATCTTTAAACTTTTAAATAGATATTCAATCTTATACCTAAATTATATAAAAGTGTTCACTTATAGTCTTTTTCAGTAATTCAAGTTTAGAAACAATATAAACATTTTCATATAATTTAGGAACTAGATTCAACATATACAAAAACAATTCATAGATAGTGCTGTAAATTAAAAGTTCAAAAATGACATTGCACATTGAACTAAAATTCATAGATCACATTGAATATATTAAAAATTCACTAACCATATTGCAAATTGAAGCAAGGTTTATGGACCATTTATATAACTATCCCTATATTATATCCAAAAGCCATCGACTTTGCTCAGAAAGACTTTGGTCAATAAAATGAGAATACTTTATCAACCCAATGAGTACAATTTTCTTTATATAAAATAATTAAATCTTAAAATTGGATCATATGTTTGCGTGACAGGTAACGCAATTTCCTTAAAAAGTCAACTCATCTACACTAATCAACGCGATTGGAATGGGAAAGAGCACCAACCCTAGTGGGGACCAGTCAGATGTTGGAAAAAAAATGCCTCGGAATAAATAAATTAATCTTTTTCTTAGATTCCAATTAAAACGAGAAAATAAAAACTTTCTCACTGAGCAAGAATAAGAAGAAAATATAAATGATAACGAGATTAACTAAATCACCCGATCCAACCCAACTGCATACGAAAATGGCGGCTCGGCGTAGATTTCGCGTTGGCCCTTCGTCCTCTTCCCCTTCCCGTCGAACACCACCTTCACCAAACGAAAGCTCAGCAGCTCTGCCCGTTCTCGCTTCCTCCGCCGCCGCGCTCGCAACCTCTCTCTCTCTCTCTCTCTCTCTCTCCGTGTCTGAGGGTGTGGCGGAGGGGGAGGAGCAGGAGCAATTGGGATGGTATTCAGCAGATCCAACAAGCGCGTTGAAGTCAAAGCGCACTCTCTCTCTCTCTCTCTCTCTCTCTCTCTCTGTGCGGTCTCTCTCTCTCTCTCTCTCTCTCTCTCTCTCTCTCTCTCTCTCTCTCTGTGCGGCCCACTTCCCTCACCCCAATCCCGTCTGCTTTCTTTGTTCTTCTCGCTTTGGGTTCGCAGTGATGCAAGTGAGAAAGCAGAGAAAAAGGGAAGCCGAAGAGGCACCCCGACTTCGATTTCCTTGCCTCCTCGTCCCTCTTTTCCTCTCTTCATTATCTCTCTCTCTCTTTCTCCCCCTGCTCGCCAGCTTTCATAATTTGCAAATCTTGATCCTTCTCAAGATGGGTGTCTCCATCACTTCATCCCTCCACCGCCCTTTTTCCTCCGTTGCTTTCTCGTCCTGTTTCTGCGGTCTATGATACCGGGGTTTTTCCTTTTGGGGTGCTCTGTTTCTTCATATGGGTGTTCGACATTCGCTGTGGGTGGTCGTCGCCGTCTCTTGGCTATGCCTCCAACCGCAGGTCTTGCGCTCTCAACAGGACCTTGTATGCAGTTCGAGCGATTCTAAAGCATTGCTAGACTTGATGAGCAACTTTAAGTCCCCAGTCGACGGTTGGGGGCTCAACGCGTCCGCCAATTGCTGCGACTGGCTGGGCGTGGTGTGCGACTCTTCGTCTTCTCTCGGCCTGAGCGATGGTTCCTCCGGTTCGGGAAGAGTGGTGGAGTTGGTCCTCGCGAACAAGAAACTTGCGGGCAATATCTCGGACTCGATTGGCAAGTTGGACCAGCTCAGATTCCTCAATCTCTCTCACAACCTCCTCCATTGCACACTCCCCAAATCGCTCCTCCACCTCCCTAATTTGCAGGTCCTCGATATCAGCTACAATAAATTATACGGACTAGTGCCAGAAAGCGCCAATTTGCCGTCGCTCCGCGTTTTCAACATCTCTGAGAACTTTATGAGTGGATCCCTGCCCGTGTGGATTTGCGCGAACTCGACCCACGTACAGGTGCTTAATCTGGCTGTCAATTATTTCTCTGACGTTATCACACCAGGACTAGGCAATTGTGGCTCCTTGCAGAACCTTTCTCTGGCCACGAATAGTCTTACGGGTGGGATATGTGAAGATATCTTCACTCTGGGTCAGTTGGTCCAGTTGAGCCTTCAGGAAAACTCATTTTCAGGGCCGCTTGGCGGCGGGATTGGTAAACTCACAAAACTGGTTCATCTGGACATTTCGACAAACGGATTCTCGGGAACAATCCCAGATGTGTTTCAGAACATGAAGAAGCTTCAATACTTCATAGCTCAGATCAATGGCTTCGTGGGCTCCATCCCGTCTTCCTTGTCCAATTCGCCATCGCTTACGTTTCTCAATTTAAGAAACAACTCGCTGACTGGTACGATAGCTCTTAATTGTTCGGCATTGAGCAGTCTGGTGTCTCTGGATTTAGGTTCCAACAATTTCAGTGGTCCTTTACCTGAGGACTTGCCCAATTGCCAGAAGCTGCAGAATGTGAACCTTTCACGGAACAAGTTCAAAACCTCGATACCTCAAAGCTTCAAGAACTTCTCCAGCCTTGTTTACCTGTCGATATCGAATTCGAGCCTATCGAACATCTCATCTGCACTCCGGATCCTTCAGCACTGTGACAATTTGACAGTTGTGGTTCTCACTCTGAATTACTTTGACGAAGAATTGCCCGATGATGCAAATTTGAGTTTTCCAAAGCTTAAGGTTCTTATCACGGCGAATAGTCGACTGAGGGGTTCCATGCCCCAGTGGCTGCGTGGATGCACCCGTTTGCAATTGCTAGATTTATCCTGGAACAGTTTGGGTGGGACGATTCCATCGTGGATTGGCGACTTCCAATCTCTCTTTTATCTGGACTTGTCAAAGAATTCGTTCGTGGGCGAGATCCCAAAAGAGATCACCAGACTGCCTGCCCTCATCCACACGAATACGTCAATCTCAGAAACTTCTCCTCAATTTCCAGCCCTCGTCTGGAAGAGCAATGTGAGCGTGAGGGGGCTGCAGTACAATAAAGTTACAAGCTTTCCACCGACCGTGGATCTGGGATACAACTCTCTCAACGGACCAATCTGGCCAGAGTTTGGAAATTTGAAAAATGTCCATATCTTGGATCTGAGGAATAACTTTTTATCAGGTTCGATTCCCAACAGTTTATCCGGAATGACAAGCCTAGAGGCTCTCGATTTGTCTCACAACAATCTGTCCGGAAGTATACCTACTTCATTGGTGCGTCTCAGCTTTCTGTCTAAGTTCAGTGTTGCATATAACAATTTGTCCGGGCCAATTCCCAACGGGGGCCAATTCGATACCTTTCCTAATTCGAGTTTTGAAGGAACCAAACTGTGTGGTGATTATGCTTCCCCCTGCCCAGGTCCTGGATCCGCCGATCATGGTGAAAATCATTCTGGGTCTGCTGATCATGCCATGAGCGATAGAAACCTTGGAATGACCATTGGACTTGCATTTGGGATGGTCATAGGAATTGCATTGGGAACAACTAGGACTGGTGATTTGTGTTTGGGGATGTTAATTAGATTTTGTGATGGTTCTAAATCGCACCATTGAAAACTTTGAAAAAAATGGTAACTTATTTATTGGAATAATGATGAATTCCAATTGTTTTAAGAATCATCTTCAGACTCAAATTGTCTTTAATCTTATAAGAAGCTATCAACTTTCAATCCCTATCCATATATCTTCCTGTTGACTTTTTGTCCAATGGTAAAAGTCAGAAGTATGAACTTCACATGTACATTACCTCCTCCTCACGATTTGAGGCAGTGAAATGGAATTGTGGTCATCGTCGTTTTCTCCAGTTGAAGCCCCACTCTCCTGGCCGGTTCCATTCTCAGAGAAGAGGCATTCAGGTTGTTCGCCGCCTTCAAGAGCTTCAGCCGGAAACTGCACGAAATAGTGACTTTCACCCTGGAAGCAAGCTAATTATCAACTCCTGAAGCAGCCGGTCCTTCCATGCGAGATCTTCATTGTCATAGTCCGAATCAGAGTCACAGGTGGTTCACTTCTTCGAATTCCCAGCTCTTGACACTTCCGGCAGCCACTGAAGCATCGCCGACCAAATTGGAGATTCTCTTCGTGAAATGCAATGTTGGCCAAAGAAAGAGCATTCCAAAAGGTTAGAAGCAATTGTTATACTTTAGATCATCGATATGAGATAAGATGCAAGAACACCCCTTTATGGTTTTTGTTCACTGAATGATTAGTCTCTGGTGCTGCTGTGAACAATTCATATTTGTATCTTTAGATGGGGTTTAGATTTCCTTCTTTCGTGTTTAATTCAATGAGCTTAAAACCATTTGTCTACCGTCAGGTTCTTCTTTGCTACTCTTAAATGTTCACAAAATTTTTTTCTCCATTATGCATTGGACTGTCAATTCAAATAACAGCTTTAGAGTATAGCCAGTGCCATATGGTCATGCTGCATCTCTAATACACAGCAATTGAAGTGCACACACTCTAATTTATAATTCACAACCTAGCTAATATCTTCGACACCTGCAAATTAATATGATGACTCAATTTTCTAGGCCATCGCTTGTAACAATAAAAAAACAAAAAAGTTTTCCCACAAGCACCTCTAATCGTTCTCCCACAAGAAGAACGATTTCGAAGATACATTCTCTGTGGAAGGTGGACCAAGTACAAATCCCGCTATATATTCATATATATGTAAGTATTTATATGTCCTTATATACTAGGAGTGTCTACCAAGCGGGTGACAAATTTTCTTCTAACTAATGTAAAAAAGAGTGGTTAAAACCCAAGCCTGGCCAAATTAAAAAATTCGAGAGTTTAATAATCACTGACTTACATAAAGTTGGATAAAGATCTTAGTAGTGACATTTGATTGCGAGGGAGCCAAGGCGTAATCTATGTAGCATCTCCACCCCTCAGAATCAATCTTACATATTCACTAGCGTCGCTTGCGCACATTTTTAATTTGCAAATTCTACCTACATGCCTGATTATGGCCTTGCAATCGTTGATGACAGTCTCCTATAACCCTATCCAACTTTGAGCGCCATCTTTTTACTTTGTAGATTAAGATTGCAGACGACTAGGAGGAGGATCTATAAAAGAGATCTTCAACAACTCTGGAGATATTACAATTATATTTGACACATAAGGTTGACTGATTTTTTGGACTTGCATGAAAGCAAAACTTACATTTGACTTTTCCCATGAAATTAAATGTAATTCTTTGAATTTTTACATAATTACGAAAAGGATCCGAATCTGCCCTTCATATCTGAGCATGCTGGGAACTTCGACAATTTAGAATTTCAAAAAAGGCAAAAAATCGTGAACCGTGCGTTTGATTTAAGCAAAAAGTGAATATTCATGGTTAAGGACGAGATTGGCTATGGTCTGAACTGAAAACATGACATGTAATCCTAGTCTTGTGAGGCCTGCCTCGCCGCTTACCAAATCTAGCTTTATCGGCAAATTTCTTCTCCTGATCTGCAACTCTTCATCAAGAGGCTAAATCAATTTTGCCTCACTATTTAGTCTAAACAAATTTAGAATCCACTTCAATAGTGGGTGACCATAGAGCCTAAAGAGGAATGTGGCTCGTAAGTTGAGAGTACCAAAAGTTGAGAAGATTGGGAAATATCTAGGTATACCTTTAGATTGGGGCAGTCGAAGAAACAAAAGTTTGCCTTGATCTTGGCAAGGGTGAATTTGAAATTGGAATGATGGAAAGAAAAGCTTAGATCTGAACCCAGTAAGGAGATTCATTCTAAGATGGTCATGGGCCTTGCTTCAAGGGAACTGTCTTCCATGACATGTTCTGTCCTTTGTGTCGACAATCTCCTGAAACCACGTAGTATCTCTTCATCCTATGCCGGTGGACAAAGGAAGCGTGGTCTTACCCAAGACATAAACATCTTGTACCAGCAAATCACGAGAATGGACAAGGGGCTGCTGCAATTAGTTGATGCAAAGGCCAACTCATCATCGAGGGCCGTTTTGAGGGAGTTCTCTGGCACATATGGAAGGCGAGAAATGCATTCGTTTTCCACCTCCAGCTACCAGATTTGGGCTTAATTCTGGATGCCGCCTTCGCCATGAACAAGAACTTGATAAGATGGAGATAGCGAACGAACCAGCCTGCAGCATGGACTCCACTGGAAAGGGGGCTCTCTTACGTTTAAGATCGATAGCTCCCCGGTCGAAGGATCAACCGAGGGAGCAATTGCAGGAGCATGCTGCAATTTTATTGACGATAATCTGGTCGGTGGATTTGCTAAAAATGTTGGAGCTTTCTCCGCAAATGGAATTCCATCCCTAGCACTAGTTGAGATCCTCGACAACATGGAGCTGCGAGCTGATGTGAAGCCAAGAAGTGATCCTCGCGCGTGTTCTCATTCAAACTGATGGCTTATCACTGGATACTTCACGTTTCGGGTGCAGACCAGGCCCCATGGGATGGTTGAAGATTGCGGAGGACGCCCGGCCCAATTCCACTTTGCTCAAGTCTATTCATTCTCCTCGTGAAGCCAACCAGTGAAGCCCCGTTATAAACAAGGATATTGAATATTATCAGATAATTTAGGAACTAAATTGAACATAAACTAAAAGTTCAATGGCCACGTCAAATAAATTAAAAATCCCGGGACGACATCACACATCATGCTAAAAGTTCAGGGATCATGTCAGACAAATGAATATTTCAAAGACTATATTGTATATCGAGCTAAAATTTATGGACAATTTATGTAATTATCCCCCCGCTATGTTCAGAAGCCATCAACTCTGATCAAAAAGACTTCCCTTAATCAAATGTTTCATCAACCGAAAAAAAAAAGAGTGGGGGGCAAGGCTGGTATTGAAAATCCTAGTGTGGTCAAGAACAAAGCGTATTGTGCATACAAAGTCTAATAATCAACAAGCGAAATAAGGAGAGAGAATACCAAAAACAAGGTTTATATTGATTCGGCTTAGATCAAGTCTACGTTCACTTTTTGGAGAGACGGCCAACATATTGTTTTCTACTATGTATCAAAAGAGTTACAGTTCAAGTACTTCCACTTTCTAACTCTCTCACTCTTTTGATTACAATAAATGTGCTTCTCTCAAGATGAATCAGATTGATCAATACTTTACCTTACGGTTCGTAACTCTCTCATTTTCTATCACACGAATCCTTGATGACCGTTGACACCTTCCAAATACTTCCGTCTAATGTACTCGTTGGAATGGAGTAATTCAAGCCATAAATAGATCATGAGAGATTCTGTTAATCCCAATTACTCATACAATCAAAATCTCTAACTTTCCATAAGCGAAAACTTCCATACCGAGCTTGATTCATGATTTGATCAATATTTACCATAATCAAGTAATCCAATCAGGAATCATGTCCTTGATTCATATATGGAACGATAGAAAAGGATCACGGAGTAACCAAATATAGAATGGAACATAACTGCCAAAGGACACTAGACTATCCAAAGTCTGATAACTTCTAGACCGTCTGCTATCGCCAGACCTTTTACTATCGTCAAACTATTTGAAGAATCATCTTTGAGTGCAAAGTCTGAAAATGGTTGGTTTTGTCATCTTCAAAACAACATAGACATGTATATCCTTCAACAGCTGGGTTGCAGGGAAATTAGAACCCACGGCACTCCAATGTCAACCGCATCAAGAGTCAACGGCATTGAAAAGTCGATGGTCGCATCCACAGCCAGAGTTGGCTGCTCATTCACTTTCCTAGACAACTAGACATAAAAGCTAAAAAAGATTCGTAGCGTTCATGGTGAGGAAGCGACCATCTTTGTCATCGAACGCCAACTATTTTCAATTCTTCAAATGAAGAAAATTGATTAAATTAACTAATTCCGACAATTCATCCTAGACAATGTTCTTTTTTTTTTTTTTAAGTGAGGATGCTGGCTTGGATTTGCTGTAAATACGAGACTCCGTTGATTTTTCAGCCCCAAAAGTATAAAAGGAAAAGGCCTAGTTGGCTCTCCTTTTTCCCTTTTTTTTTTTCTGGATTAAATTGGCCATGTTCCAGCAGGCTTTGAAATGTCAAATCCTGAAGTCCAAACACATGAAGATTTCTTTTTTGGGAACCAATAAAAAAAAAAGAGACTATTGGTTGATTAAACTCGGGCATACCCAAATATAAAAAGATTTGGGAATTCTGAATCACGGATCTTCAGAATTTCGGATAAATTTCATAAGGAATGGTATTCGATTGCGATGGAAGAAGGTTCAATCTAATTAGCACCCACACATCGTTGGATCACTCTTACATGTTCACTGGTTTGACATTCTGTGTAATTTTAATTTGCGAATTCTACCTACATGTTTGATTAGGAGCTAGTAATTGTCGATGCCGTCTCCAAATAATCCTACCCAACTTTGAGGCGAATCTTTTCACTTTGTAGACTAAGATCGCTTACAACTTGCGCCCGCCCGGGGGGTGGTTCACCAACAACCCTAAAAGACATTATGATCTTTTTCTAACTGTACTATTTTCACGTTCCTGCCGACATCCGAAATATTATTCAAATTTCAGAAAATCGCAAAAAGAGATATTCGTGAATCTGCTTGTTCGTGCAAGTCTCGCGACTTTTCGAGCCGGGAAATGTTAAAATGAGCGAACTGCCATGTTTAATATTAAGCCAAAAAAGGGAAGAAGAAGAGAAGAGGAGTGAACCGAGACACCCATGGCTTGGGACCAGCCTTGGGGCATATGGTCTGAAACGGAAAACTAGACAAGGATGGTCCTAATCCACAGGCCTGGCTGTCTATGTTTGACCTTTTTGTTTTGTTTACATGGAAAGAGATGGGCGACGCACCGAACGTTGGATTTGACTGTTCAACGGTCCAAACCCCATTGAGCTTTCAATTCCGGGATCGAATCGAACCTTTCGGCCCAGAATCTATCTCTCTTTCATAAACTTATCATTATTAAAATGTCTTCGGGTGGAAATCTCTGACCATGCATATATAATTAAAGATAGAAAGTATGCTACGGCGGTTTATTCAGTTGGACTTCAAAAAACGCGTTCGATAAACAACGAGCCTCCTCTCTTTCGGCTCCGTCCTTGAAAGGTTGGTGCCAATCTTTCTATGTATAGTTCTAGATGCGTAAATTTGTAATTTCATTTTTTTTTTGTGCGTGGAAAAATATATATGTCGTTCTTTCGTACGATATATGGAATTAACTAACAAGTGTCACCGTCGCGAATTTTTTGTGGGTTTATTTTTGTTCACGTGAGCATCGCTTTATGTAAGAAAAAGTTGGGACAGATTGCGGGATTCTTAACTGTTCTCGTGCGATTGAGATATTTTGGAGAGCTTTGATTTGGGTATGGAGTGAGCTCGTTAAGGGTCGTCTGCCTTGTTCCTTAACCTTTTTTTTTTTTTCTGACGACCTTGGTGTCGGCCCGTGTTTCCCGACACGTGGCTATCCATGGTGGGCATGCGTCCTCCTAACACGTGCAGCCCATCCACTCTTGATTTCCTTTGTTAAGACAGCCACATGGCATGATCTCGAGAAACAACCCTTCCTATACTCTCGCTCTAAACACCCATCAATTCACTCGTTAAGCGGAAGTGTTGACTCTTGATTGTACATACCTGAGCATTCCTACTAATTTCGTCAACGAACCACTGGGAAAGTTCAAAGGACTTAAAACATTTTCTCACTTGCCACTCGACATCAAGTTCCACTAAGAATCGTTCGTTCTTGCTCTCGCCCTAAGGACCTCGTGAACGAACCACCAAAACATTAGTTAAACGAGCTTCGAATCATTCATATATGGTGAGATGTTCCTTTCCTCTTTTTTCCTACTTCCATCATGCACGGTCCCTTAACTCAAATTCTCGCAATTGTCTTTAAAATGTAGCCATGATTATACGGTGGAAGTAATTAACTATCAGCAGCAGGGTTCACATGATTATACGGTGGAAAATGTTAATCTTATAATGGCAGGCTATCGTAACTCATGGCCATGCGGCATCTTGAATACACTGCGAACGAAGTACACATACTGTAATACAAAACTGTCGACTATGTATTAGGGTATATGAAACCATAATACACCGTAATACGTTCAATAAATATGGTACCTCGAGCTTCTTCCATTCTTCATGATAAAGAAAGATAAATAAATAAGAGAAACAAATCGTTCTCTCGCAAACATCTCCAATAGAATCGAATGAGCATGAATCGAAGACTTTTTCACGACAACATATATAAATGGGAAAACCTCCTCAACATTAGTTAAATGAGCTTCAAATCATTTCTATATCAAGAAGCGTTCCTTTCCCGACCCTTAATGTTCTTTTTTTCTTTCATGGTCCCTTAGCACGAATTGCCGTAATAGATTTAAAATGTAGCTGCTGCAGCAAAGAACTATTATCAGTCTAAATTGTAAGTACCGAAAGATTCATGGGATCATATATAGCGGAGCTCCATTCATGGACAACAAATTATTATCTAAAATGCTCCGTGCATAGCACGCAACGCATGGTCGTCTTGCATCTATAGTAGAACGAGACAAGGGCAGCCCCCGAATGTCCAAGTTGATTATAATGACACCCAAGGAACAAACAAAAGAGAGGCACTGGCTTTGAACAGCGAACGCGAACATGCTGGACTTCCGTCAGATTTGGACGATGAACTCACGGGCAATCTGGTCCAAATCCGATGCTCATTCTTTATGTTTTCGGCACGCCATGCGGCAAGGAGTCGCGATCCCCATCCTCATACTTTGATTTTCGAAGCGTCGCTTCGCTTTCACGTTTGACTTTGAAGATCAGGAAAATTCTTGAACGGCGGGGAGAGAGAAAAAAAGAAAGAGGCTAAATAGAAGCAGATGCAGGCGGAAGTTCAACCCCAGATAGTCTTCAACGATAATGAATTCAGCGACGGGAACAGTGGAGAAGAGCTTAGAAAGTCTTCCCCGCATCTGTCAATTTAATTCATTCACAACATTGTGGGGTATGGTTTCCTCCCATTTAGGCCGCGATATCTGTATATTTAATTCGATCGATCGGTGTGAATGTGTATAAGTATGCACCTAGACTAATAAAATTAGCGAGCTAAATCCCTGAAGTTACTGTTGAGTTGAAGGTATCATGATTGAAATTTTGTACATCTTGTCTACGGAAATGATTTCTGTTTTCCTTTCCTTTCCTTTCCTTTCTATAGATGGAAATGTATAGAGAGGCAACTACAGCAACTATCCCTTTGGGCATTACCATAAGGGCCCCGTATCCACTTTACAATGTTCAGTCTGAGTCGTTGTACCGCATAATACGGAACGAATTGAGCTTGTACTCTCAAGAAAAACCGTGTGACTTGATCATTCTTTCTTTCCTTGTAATTTGGTTTCCATTTCATTTTCTCATAGTCCTCCTTGATTCCCGCGGTGATGCCCAACCAATCTCGTGGAGGATGAATTGTTATGATTGATGTTATGGATAACTCTCCGATCGTATTGTCAAGTTCTCATGATACTCTTTCGGGTTATTGATTGGGTTTTGAAAACAAAAGTCATGATTATGCAATAACTACAAATTTCGTTGCGGCTTTTAAGACGGAGAACTCAACCTTTTATGGGGAAACTTTGGACACATAAAATACGCTACTAATCTCGTGAATAAATTAAATTAGAGACGAAGCATGAGTAGACTCAAAATTTGATGATGTTGCAAATCAGAATAAGACGTATTGTAAACTTAATTAGAAAATATTTACATCTTTTCGTTGCTAATGAATAAATTTAAAATCCTTTTGGTCATTCTCGTAAGAAGCTGAAGTAAGGGGTCATTGAAATAATAAAAATCAAACGTTAAACCAAATCAAGAGATCTTGTTTTTCCTTCTCTAACGATTTAGATTTCTTAGTCTAATTTTATATTTGAGACTAGATCGGGGATATCTTTTCTATACTTGGAAGTTTATAAATATGTTTTTGGGGATTCGGTGCCCCTCTAGTCCGTTTGCATACAAGTCATTTACCTTTAGCCTCAATGGTGATTGTAAGAGCTCTATCATCTCTACTGATCCTCCGTTTGTTTTTTTCTTTTTTAACCTAGACTTGGCTTTGTCCCGTAGGATCTCGTCCTGTTTCGATCTGCTTTATCATGAAATCCATCTACTTCTCGCGTATTCACCCGGCTAGTAAATATAATTAGCTTTCGATAAAATAAAGAATTCAAATATTAAAACTGGGTCATATAGCCGAGTGAAAATTAGGGCAGTTTCCTAAAGAAAAAGTCAATTTGCCAACACTAATCTACACGGCTGCAAAGGGAAAAAGCACTTGGCAAGTGGGATCAAAGTCAGCCGACGTTGGATCCGTGACCAAAACCCTAGAACCCACGCAGGAGAGACGGATTGCTTTGTAGATGACAAAAAGAAGTGGGCTGTAAACCGAGGAATAAATAAAAAAAGAGAAGTCATTTTAAAATTGATCGAAGTCAACAGCCCACATGACACCCAAGCAGAGATTTGCCAATTTCATTCGTTTACGCATATTTAATAGTTTCTGGTTAATACATTTCTACGCCTTTCACCGGAATCAAATGAATTCGACTTTTTTTTTTTGTAAAAATTCCCAAGAGAATGAAGAAATTAAAACTCTTTTTTTTTATAATTGAGAAATCCATTGATATTAAAGAGTTGAGTTTTTGTATTTCGGGAGAATCTAATAACTGCGAGTTTTGAATTGTTGATTTCAACACCACTATTTATTATTGGGTACAAGGAAATAAAAATTTTGTGCTCGAGAGAGGAAGAAAAGAAAATGAATAAAAGCAAGAGTAAGAAGAGATAAGAAAGTTAATTAAATTCCCCCCCACCCAACCCAACTGCATGCAGTAATGGCGGCCCGGCGTAGATTTGTTTGGAATCCCGCCACGTGTCGCCATCAACCGTTTGACTTCCCTCTCTCTCTCCGTGAATCTCGAGGGTCACCGGTTTCTCGCCGGTCGCCCTTCCTCCGCCTCCTCTTCGTTATTCCCGTTGGAGCGCCAGCTTCACCAACGAAAGCTTAGCTCTGCCCACTTCGCAACCTCTCTCTCTCTCTCTCTCTCTCTCTCTCTCTCTCTCTCTCGCCTTGTCTGAAAGTGTGGAGGAGGAGGAGGAGGAGGAATTGGGTTGTTATTCAGCAGACACAACAAGCGCTTTGAAGTCAAAGCGCATAATCTCTCTTTCTAGCCCACCTCTCTCTCATCACCCCAGCCCCGCTCTGTTTTCTTTTTTCTTCTTTCCTTGGTTCGCAGTGACGCAAGCAAGAAAGCAGAGAAAAAGGGGAGCCGGAGGGGCACCCCGACTTTGATTTCCTTGCCTCCTCTTCCATCTTTTCCTCTCTTCATTACCCCTCTCTCTCTCTCTCTCTCTCTCTCTCTCTCTCTCTCCATGCTCGCTCGATTTCACAATTCGCAAATCTTGATCCTTGCCAAGATGGGTGTCTCCATCACTTGATCCCTCCACCGCCCTTTTTCCTCGGTTGCTTTCTCGTCCTGTTTCTGCGATCTATGTTATTGGGGTTTTTCTTTTGGCGGTGCTCTGTTTCTTCATATGGGTGTCCGACATTCGCTGTGGGTGGTGGTCGCCGTCTCTTGGCTATGCTTCCATGCGCAGGTCCTGCACTGTCAACAGGACCTTGTGTGCAGTTGGAGCGATTCCAAAGCATTGCTAGACTTGATGAACAACTTTGAGTCCATAGTCACCGGTTGGGGACTCAACGCCTCCGCCAATTGCTGCGACTGGCTGGGCGTGGTATGTAACTCTTCGTCTTCTCTAGGCCTGAGCGACGGTTCCTCCGGTTCGGGCAGAGTGGTAGAATTGGTCCTCGCGGGCAAGAAGCTTGCGGGCAATCTCTCGGATTCGATTGGCAAGTTGGATCAGCTCAGATTCCTAAATCTCTCTCACAACCTCCTCCATAGCACACTCCCCAAATCGCTCCTCCACCTCCCTAATTTGCAGGTCCTCGATCTCAGCTACAATGAATTCTCCGGACCGGTGCCTGAGAGCGCCAATTTGCCCACGCTCCGCGTTTTCAACATCTCTGAGAACTCTTTCAATGGGTCTCTGCCCGTGTGGATTTGCGCGAACTCGTCCTACATTCAGGTGCTTAATCTGGCTGTCAATTATTTCTCTGACGCTATCCCGCCGGGACTCGGCAATTGTGGCTCCTTGCAGAACCTTTCTCTTGCTGCGAATAGTCTCACAGGTGGGATCAATGAAGATATATTCTCTCTGGGTAAGTTGGTCCAATTGAGCCTTCAGGAAAACGAGTTTTCAGGGCCGCTCGGCAGCGGGATCGGTAATCTGACGGAACTGGTTCAGTTGGACATTTCGACAAACGGCTTCTCGGGGCCAATCCCGGATGTGTTTCAGAACATGAAGAAGCTGCAGTATTTCATAGCTCAAACCAATGGCTTCGCGGGCCCCATCCCATCTTCCTTGTCCAATTCGCTGTCGCTTACGTTTCTCAATTTGAGGAACAACTCACTGACCGGTACGATAGTTCTTAATTGTTCGGCATTGAGCAGTCTGGTGTCTCTGGATTTAGGTTCCAACAATTTCAGCGGTCCTTTCCCTGAGGATTTGCCCAATTGCCAGAAGCTGCAGAATGTGAACCTTGCAAGGAACAAGTTCACAAACCCGATACCTCAAAGCTTCAAGAACTTCTCCAGCCTTGTTTACCTGTCGATATCGAATTCGAGCCTATCGAACATCTCATCTGCACTCCAGATCCTTCAGCACTGTGACAATTTGACAGTTTTGGTTTTGACTCTGAATTACTTTGATGAAGAAATGCCTAGCGATGCGAGTTTGAGTTTTCCAAAGCTTAAGGTTCTTATCATGGCGAATGGTCGACTGACCGGTTCCATGCCCCAGTGGGTGCGTGGATGCACCCGTTTGCAGTTGCTGGATCTGTCCTGGAACAGATTAGGTGGAACGATCCCATCGTGGATTGGCGACTTCCAGTTTCTTTTTTATCTGGATTTATCAAACAACTCATTCGCGGGCGAGATCCCAAAAGAGATTACAGGATTGCCTGGCCTCATCGACAGAAATCTGTCAATCTCGGAACCTTCTTCTGATTTTCCGCTCTTCATGAAGAGGAACGTGAGCGTGAGGGGGCTGCAGTACAATCAAGTTACAAGCTTTCCACCGACTGTGGATCTGGGATACAACTCTCTCAACGGACCAATCTGGCCAGAGTTTGGAAATTTGAAAAATGTCCATATCTTGGATCTGAGGAATAACTTCTTATCAGGCTCGATTCCCAACAGTTTATCCGGAATGACTAGCCTAGAGGCTCTCGATTTGTCTTACAACAATCTGTCAGGAGGTATACCTACTTCATTGGTGCGTCTCAACTTTCTGTCCAGGTTCAGTGTTGCATATAACAGTTTGTCCGGGCCGATTCCCAACGGGGGCCAATTCCCTACCTTTCCCAATTCGAGTTTTGAAGGAACCAAACTGTGTGGTGATCATGCTCCCCCCTGCCCAGGTAGTAAAAATCATACCGAATTGGCCAATCATGCCTCGAAAAATAGAAACATCGGAATGGCCATTGGAATTGCATGTGGGGCAACATTTCTTCTTGCCGTTATGGTCGTGATTTTGATGCGAGCACATAGGCGAGGAGAGGTTGACCCTGAAAAGGAGGTGGTCGGGAGAAGAGAACGGGATATTGAAGAATTGGAGTCGCGATTATGGGTTATGTTCCAAACCAAGGATAGTTGTGAAAAGATGTCATATGAGGATATTTCACGAGCCACTAACAATTTTGACCAAGCAAATATAATAGGCTGCGGGGGTTTCGGGATGGTTTATAGAGCCACCTTCCCCGATGGCACGAAGTTGGCGATCAAGAAGCTCTCCGGTGATTGCGGGCAGATGGAGAGAGAATTCCGTGCTGAAGTTGAAACTCTCTCAAGAGCCCAACACCCAAATCTCGTCCATCTTCAGGGATTTTGCATGGATAAAGATGTGAGGCTCTTAATATACTCCTACATGGAAAACAGTAGCTTGGACTATTGGCTGCACGAGAAACCAGATGGACCTTCCTCTCTAGATTGGTGCACACGGCTCCGAATTGCTCAAGGGGCTGCAAGAGGACTTGCATATTTGCACCAGATATGCGAGCCGCATATTGTTCATCGAGATATAAAGTCGAGTAACATCCTTTTAGATGAGAACTTTGACGCCCACTTGGCTGATTTTGGTCTTGCGAGGCTCCTACGTGCTTATGATACACATGTGACTACTGATCTTGTTGGGACACTGGGTTACATTCCTCCTGAGTACGGTATGGCCTCTGTTGCTACTTATAAAGGTGATGTTTATAGTTTCGGCGTTGTCCTCTTGGAGCTTGTCACTGGGAAAAGGCCAATGGATATGTGCAAGCCCAAGGGATCTCGGGATATGATCTCTTGGGTGATTAAGATGAAGAGCGAGGGCAGGGAAAGCGAGGTGCTTGATCGTTCCATTTATGGCATGAAGCATGACAAGGAAATATTGCGGGTTTTTGAGATCGCCTGCCTGTGCTTAAATAGTAGCCCGAAAGTGAGGCCTTCGACCCAGCAGCTAGTTTCCTGGCTCGACAGTGTTAGCGTCGATGTCGGGCCATTTTTTGGCAATTGCAAGGATCTCTAGATGTACAACTGGAGTCCTTTTTGCAGTGTGGAAGTTTCTTTTGTTTTTGTTTCCCAATATACATGTCTACTGTAAATACCCAACATTTGGTTTTTTAGAGTTCTTCGATACAAATATCTGGAATAAAAGCATCGCGCAATAACTCCTGGCGTTGAAGTTAGTTTCTCTCCTTTGAAGAATAGCGCATTACCTTTCCAGTTCCAACTTATATGAATAATAGTTGTACTTCCTTCAGTTGTGATGGTGAGTTGCAGATTTGTAGTTAATTGGGATGCATTTTTACGCTAATCTTTTCCATTGGGATCTGCTTATGTGCTCATGTCGCGGCAAGTTCCTGTACGAACGATAGAGACTTGGATGATTTAGTCCTGCTGTCCTAAAGCTGATCGCTTTTTGTCATGAGGTAACCAAGTCACGGGGCAACTAAGTCGATGGGCAGCTCGACACGGACTCATCTTCTGCTTGTGAAGCATTACGCTATTATAATATCTGTCTTCATCAGTTTTTGTTACCTTGTCGAGCTCCCTTCGTGAACCGGTTCCGCCCTGTCCCTTTTCGTCCATGTTGAACCCCACCCATTCATGTCACAAGAGAGGTGCTGTTTCGAGCGTTGAATCTTGGATGACTGTTTACTCTATTCGAGCCGAAATGCTCTCGGATACGCCAAACTATAAGAAAAGAAAACGCAAAAGTTGCAGCAAAGAGAAGGATCGTTTTGATGCTGTAAGTTTCTGGTATTCGATGCACGTTCTGGTACTTGAGGTTCGGGGCTCTGGAGAACAAGACCAGATTTTTAATAGTTCTTTCTTCTGGGTTAAGTTACTACACATCTGAAGCCAACTTAACCCAGAAGAAAGAACTATTAAAAATCTGATCTTTGCGCAATTCCCGTTTGCTCCATTTATGGATTTGGCAAAGCAAACGGGAATAGCGCAAAGAACTATTAAAAATCTGATCTTTGGCAAAGTAATAGTTCTTTCTTCTGGATTAAGTTGGCTTCAGATTTTTAATAGTTCTTTCTTATGGATTTGGCTTCTGGACTTAGCGCTATTCCCGTTTTCTTTGCCACGAAATCCATGTACTTCACATGTATTCTTTTGCCAAAAGAGAAAATATATTTACAAGGAGAAAGTGTGACGTAAGAAAATTTTAAGGGTAATTAAATTTGCGGTCCCTGTAGTTTGGGCGATTTCCTTCTTGGTGATTACCTTTTGTTCAGTTACAATTTTTGGCCCTTGTACTACTCTCGGGCGACAATGTAAGGCCTTCCATCAAAATCTCCCATTCATTATTCATCGGTAGTTATCGAAATAACACCGATTACTGACAGGCGGCATCTGTATGTACAAGCTTCTGAAACAAATTAGACTTTTGGTCCCTATACTCTTTGGAACAATCGATTTTAGTCATTGTTCTTTGTTTTCGTGATATAACCAAATCTTTAATTACATTTCCAAGAAAACATAATTATTTTTCACCCTTCCATTCGAAATCTTATGAAAATGTCAAATGAGGAGAGACTTAATCGTTTTTCAATTCCAATCATTTCATAATGCCATCATCGTTTTCAATTTAGATCCATGTAGACGTGCTTAGAGCTACTCCTAGAAAAACGTTATGCGGGCGTAAAATTTTTAGGCAGTTCATGTGAATTCGAAAAGCTTCATCAATCATTACTAATAAAACCATCAATATTGAATACAAAGACTTATCGCATAAGCCAAATGCATTTGAATATTTGCCAACTTCATGTACGTACGCCTTGATTGTAATGAAAGTGTAAAATACTGTACTTGGAATTTCACCAGTGAAGGCTAGCGTTGCTGCGTAAACAAAGTATAGGGACTAATTTTGAAGCCTTCAAAAGATAGAGAGACCAAAAAGCGTAATTTGATTTAGAGGCTTGTATAAATAGGCACCGCGTATGATAATTCAGCAATTTCCGGCATTTTTTCAACGAAATTTGATGGAGAGACTAAGATTGTTTTCCAGATACGAAGATTACAATCATTACGGAAGAAAGCACGAGGACCAAAAAGCGAAACTCCCCAAACTATGGGAATCAGAAGTGTAATTTCCCGAAATTGGATCCTCTAGTCTATTCAATATCAAAGTATCGAGGTTCTCAAATCTCTGATGATAACACTACACTGAACTACAGTTCTCATGAAGCATGAATTTCTATAGCAATGCTAATGATCTTAACAAACATTAGCGGGACATGTTTACTTCACAACAGGTCAAGTAGTTCATAATTGTAGTTCATAAAAAATTGCTTTTATGTTATCATTCCCCTCTTGTCGTCTTTCGTTTTTTTTTATCCCTTTGACACTCCTGCACCGTCGCCGGCGATGCAACCGAGCCCAATTAAATGGCCGACAATTGGCAACCTACGAAATAACGATGATTATTAAAGCTACATTCGTTTCACGGAAAATAATTTTCAGAAAAATAATTTTTAAATTTTTCGGCGTTCATTTCACAGAAAATAAAATAGTTAATGAAAATATTTTCTATCAATGAAAAGAAAACACTCAAAAGTGTGGAAAATGTTTTCCGTTTTTATGAAAGTAAAAAATCTTTCTTTGTTTACCTTTAAATATCGCGGCTTCCAACACTATGCCTCAACCTCGCTTGAGGCCAACGAGCCGACGACCTTTGATAAACGAACACCAGAAAATATTATCATTTTTCTGGAAAATGATTTCTCAAAAAATATTTTTCAGAGATGCTACATTTTCATTGAAACGAATAAAGCCTAAGTAATGACTGGCTATCATCGTCGGACATTGGATGGCTCACAAAGAGTCCGACAATTTGGCTATGTAATTTTTGCCTCCCGCAAAAATAAATAAATAAATAAATGCCCCTTTTATCTTTTTCAAATTGGCTTCTGTGGAGCACGAAACTTAGCCTACCCTAATTCATTATTTGCACTTCGATTGACTCCCGTCGATCCTAGTGCCCAAATCCAAGAGGATCGAAAACCACTTGCTACGAAAAAGGACGTCAACTTTCCTACGCCCATGCTTCACCACCTTTCTGCCATCTTGTGCGCCTTCGCCGACACTTTTTACGTGTTCATTTGTACTTTCTCTTATTCATTTCTCGCCAAGTTGCTTCTAATGGATCTTTCCATGGACAATAAACAAATACAAGATAAGAGAGGAGTGATCGATCGCCAATAACCTCTTTGTGAAAAGTTAGAGTTTGACCCATGATTATTCCGCGACTTCCCGTGACGTTACTAACTCGAAAACCTCTTCACACGAGAGATGTTAATTGTAATTAGGAATATGAGCTGTTTAGAGATTCGCTTATGTGACCTGAATCGAGCTAGTGATCTTGTGGTCGCACGGGTGGAGGTACATGGACGAGTCGACTTTCGTCTTCCTTCCGTGTGCCATGACATAAACTCTGCTTCCTCTATGGCCGCTTTGATTTTGCCTTTGTCAAAGATTTTTATTCGCATCTTTTGCTAGAGATGTGTTGCGTTGAGTCCCGGCCCTCTTTGACTCTTCCAGCGCCTACCGGGATCGAGCAGAGGTAGCAAGAAGCTTCGAGACGTTCGCATTGACTAATGAGGGATTAAGTTTTCAAAGTGCATTTAATGATATGTTATGAGATGTCTCTAGGACGAAAACTGTGTGGATGATATTTTGAATATACAGCCCGAATCGGAGATAATTACAGCCAAATCGTGTTAAGAGATGAGTATGACAATCATTGGGAGCATTCACCATAAGTGCTAAAACTCATGGTGCAACATGTAGTTAAGTCGGTGGTTAATTCATTTTTAATTTGATCAATTAATTGAATCTTAAATCTTTTAATAATCTGGCAATGTAGTACTTTTAAACAATCTTCACTAAAAATTATTGATGTGGACAAGGATCCTATAATTGATTAAGGAGCTTATGCTTCGTCCACCCCTACTCTCATGGGTGCTTCCTTCAAAGGTGGAAAGCTCCCCTACAAATTCCACTATTATTGAATCACATGGAGCTAGGCCTTTGTTTCGCCCTCTTAAATCCCATTTCTTCATTTGCAAGCATAATCTTCTTCTTTTTTTTTTATTTTTTATTTCCTTTTATTTTCCCCTCTATTGGTTATTGAGGTCTCGATGATGGTCGGTGGAGGTCATCGGCCATAGGCAATGGCAAGCAAAGGTAATGACACCCTCCCTAGATCTAGGCAAGGGGTGATTGATGAGGGTAAAACTCACAAGAGGCTAGTGAGGGCGACTCTTGCCTATGGCCTGTGAGGGTATTGTGGTCTTTATTAGCCATCATCAAGGCCTAATGACAAACTAAGAGAAATAATGGAAAAAAAAAGAAACAAGAAAAGGAAAAAAAATAGATTTCATTAAATAAACAAATAATTTCTACACTAGTGATTTTTGGGCAAAATCAGCTGAAAGGATTACATTAACAAATTATATAGAGATTTATGACTAAATTAACTAGATTAAGAAATTTAGGATTAATCTAACTGTCGTACAAGAAGTTTAGAACTTTTTGGATTATTTTTCCTAAAATCTACGGCTAGTGCTATCAAATCTTAAATTTTATCTTACAGGCGATTAATATTTTCATTAGTTTTATTTATATTTTGAATTACAAAAAAAAATCCCAGAGTGAATATTTTAATATTTTGTTTGATGATTGTCGAAAAATAAAATTGAAGAAATTGAAGAGAAAGAAGGGGAAGCCAAACGAGGAGAGGCGCTTGTTCACCCCACCTTCACCGATGAGGGCCGGCCCTCATTGGCTAGACTCCAATGTCACCTGTCTCAGAGGCTGAGGAGGGGAAGCGCCGTTCTTCATCGTGTCCTTTCTTATAATTCTTATATTATCATGAGGATTGAGCAACTTTGTTAAATTAGCATCGCAAGAGTGCCAAAAGTTATAATGACTATTAGGAAAAGATCACATCGGATTTTTCTAATTTATCAAAAAGATAGAACTAATTGAAGAACTTGATCGCTCAATTTTTATTAGTTATATCTATTGCACTTTCCCTATAAATTTTTAGTCTCATGGTGCTCTTATCTTGCGATTCTTTCCTTGTCCTCCTAAAACCCACATTGACAAACCAACATTCTAGCATTTTCGACCGCTCTACTCTCCCTCTTCCACTTGTCGATTAATTATTGTTCAATTAGAAGTTGAGATGTTAGTGGTTGGTGGCTGCCTGGACGCTGCAGGGCAGACATTGGGTGATGGATCAAGGTTTAATCTGATGATGTTGGCCCGAACATAATCCACCAAATTGTCGGAAAACTCATCGTGGGAGCAAAGCATGCTTTGCTTGTCTTTTCATAGATAGACCCTCACGAGCTCTCACCCTAGTTCATGAAGGGAAATATCTAGGAGCGATCGCTAATGAGTTTGAGAAATGTCAAAAGAGAAAGAAAGAGGGAGGGAGAAAAGGCAAGGTCATGCGTGGAGTTTCAATTTCCATACGTGCAATACATCAACTATGATGTTTAGCAATGTCAACTAACACAAGCTCTGAAAATTTGACTAGGAAACGTTGAGGTGCGTTGGTTGAATATATATCTAAAGCGAGTTCAATGGATCGGTTGCACGAGATTAACATTCGGTGATCTATATGCAAGCCGTCCGGCATTTCGCTGACCAAAAATGAAATTAATTTGAGCGAAAAACACCAATGGGGAAAGTTAATTTTAATCAATTAGCGTTGCCTCCCCTGTGCACGCTTGTTATCAAGAACTTATCTCACGCAACTACTTGCGATTTGCAGATCAAATCGACCACTTATCTTGGTGATGAGATAGCTATGGATAAGTATTAGGCCACTAATCTGCTCTTAATATTCTTCTCGTCCACATTGATTAAAATATGCTCAGCCAATCATACTTTGCAACATGTCTTCCATTACCCCCAAAGCTCACAAAATAGGACTTACTCCTGTTTTTATTAGTTAATCTCAGACTTTCCCCTCTTAATTTTATATAGAAATGTTATGCTCCGTTTATTTTGTAGGAAGCGAATAATTTTGAAACATATTTTTAAAAATAATTATTTATATGAATAACTAGTTAATGAAAGATTTTTTTATTAGCAATAATAATATATGTCTAAACAATTTCATATATGATAAAATATTTTTTCATTCATTCATTTTCTTAAAGCTATACAAGTAATCTTTTTTTTTTAATTCAAATTGTTTATTCTTCTCTAAACAAAAGCATCCACAAGATAAATCATCAGGCGATAAATGTAAAGCAATACAAACGATCGTTTTCAAGAAAACATTTTTTAACAATTTATTTTTCGCTTAATAAACGCATTCAGAGTATTAAACAATGTCGCAATTAGTGATCTTTTAGATGAAGGGGGAATGGCAACCGCAAGCTTTTTTTAAATGGTCGGACACGCCCCACCACTTTAGAAAGCAAAACCCATCTCTCTTTTCTCCACCTTATGCAGAGTCTCATGATTTTGGCATAAAGTAGGCCAATGAATCTATCATGTCTTGCTTCACACTTAATTTAAAAAAAACAAACACAATGTGATGTTTGCCACGTGTCTGATTGGCTGCAACATTCACCACCCGATCCCACTTTCTGGTGTGTGGATCTTCCACATGTCTAGTCACATTCAAGAAGGCCAAAAGCCCCACTTTCTTAAAATGGAAAATGCCGTCTTCGTCCACAAATTTATTGACTCTGAAGAAAAGAAGACGTAATTGTTTTGTCTTGGGTTGGCCCCATGCATCCCACTAACTAGTCTGATTATTTTCTTCAATTCCTCTTTTTTGGGGGCCCAAGCACTAAGTGGTTGATCATTAATCGGATTAGTGCGGGATAGTAGCACTTGGTTTCTTTAACGGGGAGAAAGCGTAAAAAGAAGAAGTTATAAATGGTGCAAAGAGAATGGGATGATCGTTTATAGCTCACATGAGTGTAAATCAAGTTTTTGGATCAGTTTGTTTCGCGAAAAATATTTTTTCTAGAAAAAAAAATCTTCATCTTTTAGGTTTTATTTCGTTTAGGAAAGTTAGTCGAAGCAAAATATTTTTCTGGTTAGCTGGAAAGCTCGTACTTATATTCAGAAAATTAGTTTTCTCATTTTTAAAGTTGAAAAAATGTGTTCCGAATTATAACTAGAAATAGGCACTTAAATTTGGAATTTATATATTTGGGCAAAAAATCCTGACATTGGTTTCCGAGTTCCTTGCTTTCTAGACTAGGTCTTCGGTGCCCAGGTTTGAGTTCGTCGGGGTCAAGCTTGGGTCTATTGAGGCTAGGCTCAAAGTCCTAGTGCCCGTGCCCCATATCTTGGCATCCAAGCACAAGTCGATAAAGGCAATGCTTGAGTCCCCAGTGCTCTAGTTCCGCTCCGTAGCACTTAGGTTTATGTCCACAAGGCCATGCGCAGATCCTCAATGCTCAAGCTAGGGTCCTTAATTAATAAAATGTCCATTCTTATAAAAGATACCAAAATTTAAATTTAATTTTTTTTCCTTCTTCCTCAACTTGTGGCCCACTATTGGCAAGGAACGAGCTCACTCACCTTTGACGAGGCTGAGGCCTCCGATGAACTCGATCTCATTGATCTAACGAGGCCTTGGCCTTGGCAATCTCTAGTATTGGCAAGGCTTGAGTCTCACCACTCTTGAGCAAGCTAGATCGCGCCAACTTTTGGTGAGGCTTGAGATTGTCAATTTGGCAAGATTGAGACCTTGCTAACTTTTGGTGAGACACAAGCTCTCCAGAATTTAGCGAGCTCGTCCATCACTTATAACCGATCACCAGGCAACCAACCATGGAAGTAGGAAAGGAAATTAAACAAGAAAAAAAAATCGGCAATTCTCTCGTTATACTTTCCAGTACGAATCAACACAAAATATTTGCTAGTTCATTTTCAATTTTCAGCAGAATACCCAAAAAAAAAATTGTCTCTTTTTGGAAAAATATCTTTTAAAAACGTCACATTTTTCTTGCAAAACGAGCAGAATTTTAGAGCAAGATCACACATCTGAGGCCAATAAGTTAACGCATAATTGATAAAATTCCACTTAATTTAACGGTGAGAAGGTTTTCAACCGGGAGAAATTAAGAAAAAATGACCACAAATATGACCAAATCCCCAGAAATGGGGATTAGGGGAAGCTGATTTCTTTTATCAAATATGTAGTGATAAAAATGGTTGATGTAACATGAGACTTTTACGCTTGACTTTGCGATTAACTCTAATGATGACAATTATCTCTCTACCACTAAAGTAGAAATTATTGCTAACATCATTAACCCATTAAGCACTTCCATTACATACCGCACATCATTCTCTTCCTGACCAATTACACAGCACTAAAAAAGATGGACATCCGAAAGCATTAAGGTCTACTCGGATATTTGGAACGAAAAGACTAAAATATGCAAATGAGATGATGCATTGAAATAGAATCCACATCGGTCATGCCAATAATGGATACTATCAGAAGAAAAGAAAGAAATTGACACCACACGATCCTCCATCTCGCATATAATTACTGCAAAGTTATTACGACAATGACATATCATGTAGACTAAACCGGTTCATGTGATTCTGCCTGTCAATTCCATTGATGAAACAACATTCCTGCATGGCCTGAAACTATTAGCTCAAAATGCTAATGCTGTGCGTCAACAAGCACATTCATAGAGAATTTGCTCCAGCCATTTGTGGGGCACTGTGACGTGCGGGTGGAGAACAAAGAAAATGAATCACTAGATATGCAATTGAACTAAGGCTCAATCAAAAGAATATGAGAAGTTCCTAACAAGCGCAGTGACATTTACGAAGTCATGCTTAAACACAGGTATATTAAGCATTACTTTCCCTTGGAATTTCTCAGCACATACACGATAACGAAAAATTTAATGTACAGCAAGATGGATAAATAAAGTTCGGTCCATGCCTTTTCGAGAGGGTCGTTTTCCATGACTACTTACAATTACATCGATTTTCCCTTTGACCAGGAAAAAAGGGTCAAGCATCTTCGATTTCAACTAATAGCCGAATATAAACTTTCTCGTGCACAGAAATTGCTGACAGCAACGGCATCATTGTGACAAGGTGAGCATCAGTACAGTGAACATTCTTGGCATTCAGCGGCACCAACTGCAAATGCTAAAAGAGGAAGGAATGCGGCCGGTTTTGCGAATGTACTCAGCTTGTTGCTCGGCTCTTACAGCTTGACGGTTCCTCTTGGCTTCGGCTACTGCTCTCTTCTCTTCAGCCTTGTGCCTCAGAGCCGCTAGTTTGCTTGTGAGCCTATCATGTGCCTGTCCCCGTATCCTCTCTACATCAACCTAGTAATTACATTAAAGTTAAATGAACACGTCATTATTTAGGCAAATGCTGTGATTGCAGATCCCTGGTTCTCTAGTTATCAGATCCATATGTCTGAATGTAAACAAGACACGCAGCAGATGTCACATCATGTCCTAACTAACTTAATAAAAGCATTAATGATGAGGTACAATGTAAACCGGTTTTAAGTCATTGAAGGTGAAAAGTATCATCAGCTAAAGCAGAGGGATAGAAAGCGGCAAGAGTTGGTAAAACACAGGAATCTCTTCGGTGATAATAATTGACACAACTAAAAAAGGGATACTTTCTGGAGTGCAGAAGTTCTGATTTATCAATACTAGCAAAGTTTCTCCTATCCCAAATATATGGACAAAAGTAATGCAGTTAAGTTTGATCAAAGCTGAAGGATGGCTGACTAAAGATACCAGATGACGGGGTCAAGAATAGGGCCATCAAGCATTTTCTTTTAACCATTATTGTCCAGATGGGCTTCAAAGCCCATAATGACTGATAATCAAGACTCAACACGGAAGTACGAAGAAGGATGGTTGCGGTCAGTGTGAGGTAACGGTTGTGAAAGTATTAAAGTGTGACGCAGGAACCTTGTGATGCCACTCTTTCTCTTTCCAGTAGTTATGATGGACCCAAAAGTTTCTTTTCTCAAATATCAAGCGTGGCAATTATTTAATCATGCTTGATCACATGGTTCTTCTACACGCCAGCGTTCTTTTCTCACAAAACTTTTTCTTGTGCTTTTCCTTCTCTAAAAAAATCTACCAAGACATTTCTTAACATTTAAACAAGATATTCCTGTAAAATGTGGAAGTGGTTACCATAGAAAAGTCTAAACCATCCCTTGTACAAAATATAGGAGGCGAAGAGGGTGCACTTATAATGGTTTATGTAGTAGAACGAAGACAATATCTTCAGGGTGCCAAAATTTAAACCGATCCATCATAAAAAAAATCTGGCATTATAAATTTCACTAAGATTGCAAAAAGAGGGAAACCACAGATGAACTTTTTCATAGATGGACTCTTTCATAAATATAAAAGATATATTTGTTTTATGTTATGTAGATTCGATGACCATCAACCACACGCGTTTCAAAGAATTATAGTTTTTCCTTTACACTTCTATAATTGTTGCCCACAATGATGATTGTTATCAGCTTTCAATCACCACATTCGAAGAACATGATTCAGTAGTAAAATATTATGGTCAAAACTTCATCACTAGCTTCTTAGATGATAATGAGCCCATCATGTTTTTTCTTTTCCTTTTTTTCCTTTTTTTAAAGTCTTCCATCTGTTCATAGTTTGCAGTTTGGTTTGTCCAAACACTTTAATTATCGAAACTTTCATTTTTTTATTTTGGCAGTAAGTACATTAAAAAGCACCAAGGGATGCCTCCCATCTACAACCTAGAAGCTAGAAATATCTAAGAATAAAACAAGAAAACTTCGTCTAAAGCACCACACAATGCCAAAGAATTAAGGTGAAAAGCCACATTCTTTACAGCCCCATTTTGAACTTTCCTCATCTTTATAATCCCACCTATTTCTGTACTTCCAGATGACCCAAAAAAATGGAATTAGGGATTAAAAGCAAAAAGATTTTGCTATTGTTACAACAATACAGCCCAGAGCAAGCTACAAGTTCCTCTCAATGGACCCTGCCATAATCCAATTAGCGACCTCACTAATTTTTTGCAGTTCTGCATATTATGGGGATAGATAGATGCTTCAATAACTCAACAAACATAAACGCTATCATCAATTCTCAACAACATGGAAAATGATGAGATCTCTGGAAAATGATGAGATCTCTATACCATGAAATAGTCAAACAAACCAACCAGAGACTCTGACAACAGTCGTGGCATCTTCTAAAACCAACTACGACATCTTTGAATATAATCGGGACAGTTGTTGCATGATCACTGAGAAAGTGCTGCACTAATTCCTCCTATATTACTTTCACTTTTTTCAATGATTCACAAATGACAAGAATGAAAGAATAAAACAGTCTGCATTGGAGTATTGACAACTGCAAGCTGCATCCTCCCAGAAATTTATTCTTATGTCTCATCGAGATAAACACTATTTTCACAACAATTCCAAATGTGGAGATTTACATTCTTCCAGGTGAAAGTACTAATCAAGGTAAAACAATTCCCATTTCACTTTCGAGTGAGAAAAAACAGCTGCGTAGTAATTCTTGCAGAACAAATTAACTCATCAAGTGTGCTGTCAAGAAAAATGTAATAAATTAATCTTAAAATTCAATACTTGTTAGCCATGCTTAAAAAATCTCATACACTAATCTAGGCCAGGTTGATGCAGTTAAGCAAAGAAAGTTGGGTTTGTGCAACTCCATGATATCCCTCGCAGAGAGAAGCACAAGACAACTGCTTTATGACCGGAACTTGTATTATTACCATGTAACATCATCAAGCCAACAAACGAAGGTGAAAGTTTTCTACCCTAATCACCCGTCATACACATACTCCATAAATTGCAGTCATCATTGGCCTTCTTAGAAACTGAAGAACATTATATTTGTATCCAATGAGACTGGAAGAGCCAGGATTATTTCTGAGAGGGCACATTTCTAATTCTGTCAATTTTTAAAGGACTTTTTTACCTTATCAAACAGCATTATCTAAAAGAAAAATATATGCTCAAAACTAATGCAAGGAAAGTTCTTTTGCTTCCTGTTCAACGCAGCCAATGACCAGAAATAGCACATCTGCAACTCCCTGACTTGCTTGATGACTTTCTAAGGAAGTGCCATGAAAACAAGCAATCATCTGCTTAAAAATTGAAGACGACTTAAAGTTTCAGCCATTTCTTTGTTCAATTGTCAGCAAACTTCCCCACCATTATCACTCCACATATTGTATATAACTGCAACTCATCTGAAAGAAATCCTCTACCCATTAGAGGATACACATATTATAAGAAAAGTTATTTCTTCATTCTCTTTTTGGGATGGGGTGTGTTGTCACATACTAGAAAGACATATATTAGTCGCATAAGCCATAAGTAGAATTAAAAATCATAAAGAGCACGATGGTTCCTCATTTTAGCAAAACATGGAAAAGGAAGTCAATTAATGCCATGAAAAAATTACAAATGATTAAAATCCCAATGGAATATCTGTAGCAATGTGGAGAAATAGGGACAAGACAGATATTTGGGTTTAATATACTGTCAACAAAATCTCTAATAGGGGAAACTGCCAAGAAATAAGAGACAAAGCACCTTCTTTGCGGGTATGCATCAAGATAATATGGCAACTAATGAGTAAGGAAAGCAAAGCCTCACATGCTTAACTTAAGAAGAATCCGTTACTCGGTTCATCACATGTCCTCCTAAGAAAAGCCATACAACAAAACAATCATTAAGTATTTATTACATATGGTAATTGTTAAAGAGTACCCCTGGGGCACTTGTGGAGCCTTATTAAATGTGTTTCAGATATATAAATTTACCATTTGAAGTAAGTGACTTTGTTAAAATAGGTAATTCTTCCATTTTCAAAGTGTTGTAGAAATTGAGATTTTTATTTTTAGTTTTCACAGCTAATGCCCTAGGGCACTTGTTAACAAGACCATTACACATCTCTGTGGAAACTCGTAGCTATCTTTATATATAACCCGTGTACCCTCAATCAGTTCCTTTCTGAAGCTGTAATTCACCAGTTCATTTCATCTACTGCGATATCCTGCTGCTTATGAACTTCCAATTCAAGAATTGCCAAGAGAGAAGCACTTTAAAACATCTGCATAGATTAAGGAGACATAACATATGGTGCTGCCTACAAAAATTGTTCTCGAAACCAGACTGGACTGGCCAATTTGTCCAGGTACGAGCACTTGGTCCAATCCAATACTAATATGTAAACTAGAACCTTCTAGACCTTAAACCAGTGGTTGACTCAGTTCATTTGGTCAAAACAGAGCGAGGTTGGTAGAGTTTGGATTGGTAGGGGTAAGCAAAAAAGACTTGGAGCCAAAAAGACAGGACAGGCCTCATTTATAGGTCCCACATAGGCCCAGCCCAAGATTTCAATCCTGAAATGCCCCAACCAGCTCAATCTAATTTTTTATATATATATATAAATGTACATTAGAAGTGTAATATACGAAACATTTTTTATGATCAAAACACTTTCATACAGTCATAAATAATTAAAAAATCAATAAAATCAAATGAATGAGAATTAATGGACACTTTAATAAAGTCATGAATACGTTCAAACAACATCACTAAAATCAAATGAACAAGAAGAAATGTGCTTCTATGGGTTGAGTTCAAAAAAGTAGCCGAAACATACAAAAAAAAGTGATTTCGCAGGGCCAATATATAATTACTATTACATTTTTAACTTAAAAAAGAATCGGGCTAGGCCCGGACCTATTTAGGTCAGTGTGGACCTTTTCTTGATTGATTGGGCCAGGCCTGCACATCAAGAGCCCAATCTCTTTGGGACAGGCCAAAAGGTGCCTTGAGGCCAGGCCCATCCAGCCAGTGCTGACCCCTAGAAATTGGCTATATGGATTACAGGCAAGGGAATCATCACCACAGCCCCCTAGCTTCTACTTCAAAAGTCGGTTCAGCTGAGTAACCTTCATGTTTGGCTATACATTGATTCATTTCAAGCTACAAATTTCTCACCCTTTTTGAGTAAAAAATGTCGAGTTGCTCTGATAAGAATTGAACATGCAAAATCAATAATGTAGCAAAGCGCCTTCACCATCTCAGCTGGTCAAAGGATACTTTCATACGTTACACTTATTTATGTATATATTTCTCAGATGAGTTACTTCAGTACTACAAACTTGTTAACTGATTCAGCCAGTTGAACCAACTAAACTGCATCCAGGTTGACTTTCAATACAGGTTTAAATACGCTGCATACAAAGAGATTAAATTGATAACTCATACAGCGAAGGTGCTGCAGAGCAAACAACACATAGGTTCAGACTAGAAACATGATTTTCATATAATTAGTCTTGTTGTATGCATGGACCAGGGGTAAGTAACAAAGCGAAGGAGGCGAATTGCAATTTACTCAATGACAAAGGTTGGTAGGAAGATTATGAGGATAATCAATAAACATCCGCACATGGTTTTGTTATACATGTAAAAAGCATATATTATGTGTTCCTGAGAGTCTTTTTAACAGTATAAAGGAATAACAAGAGACATGTTGTGACAGAGGAAATCTCCACAACCAACTCTACTTAATAGGAAAAAGCATCAGCAATGGAATCTCCTGAGTGCTTTTTTCTATTGCTTCATTTAGAGAAGAAGCAATGATGTGTCCAGGTAATAAGCACTTGCTAACTCTACATAAAAGCTAAGGTAATACAGAGGATGAAAGCAGATGTTAAAAATGACCGGGTATAAAGTATATAGGTGGCTTTTAAAGTATGCTGTCAAACCTGGGGCTCAACCTTGGACAAGCGCTGAAAGCTACCAAGTTGGAGTACAATAGGAGCATAGAGATTTTTAGTCAACTAGCGAAAGGCATAGAGATTCAAAAGAACACCAGCAGGAGAAAACAAAGGGCTTTTAATAAAAAGCAAAGGAATTTTGAGCTCTTTGCTGTTTCTTTACTAGTAATTTCTAATTTTAAGCATCCGTTTGTTGATCCTTCCTTCTGCTTTTGCAGCGTGCTTTGAAGTTTTATATCATTCCCCTCATTGTCGAATGGACATGGCAAAGAACTCTTTTCAAGTAACTATGTCTGGGATGTTGTCATAATTGTAATAGATTCTTCTACACCCTTTCTAAATCTTATGGCAGCAATAGCAACAGCCCAAAATTGCATCAGAGAATCAAAGCATTCTATATTTCTTTGCAGCTTTACAATCTACAGTTTCAGCTATGCATGCAAAATGTTTCAAAGCAAAAGCATATGTAGAGTTGAAATCATATTTTTTAGTGTTTCCTACAATAGGGAGTTTGCATGGAGTTAAATAGATGTTGCTAATGTGGAAACACAAGCGAAGTTGTTGGACCCCTCTTACTTTCTTGTCCTTTTTTCAGCATTCTAATCTTGTACTTGAAGTCAAATGTCCATTACTTGGCTTCTTTGTTGATGAAGGTGGACTTGAAAGACTTATCTGGCTATATGCAAAAGAATAACTTGCTTTCTTTTAAATTCTCTCCAAAAAATGAATGGTCAGAATGTTGTAGATAGAATTGCTTGCGGTAATTTTGTTTTTTAACTAATCAAAAGAATTGCTAGCAGTGAATTTATACATTTCTTATTTCATAAATGGTTTGTAACCTTGGATCTTAAAATACATCTCTAGAGAAAAACAAGAATACCATTTTCCTAGGAATCAGAATTTCAGACGACCTCCCAAACAAGTCTCGCTTAGCTGAATAAACTATTACTCACAGAGCTTCTCATTCATTGAATCCTTAAAAGTAAGTGAAAATCCAATATCTCAAAAAAAAATTTAAAGCGGCTCCACTGTGCACTTCAAAATACTTTCTTCTTCTGGGACCAGCTTCTCGCTCACATGGACGTTGAGCACAAGCTCAGCATTCGTATACTTTTATTTGTCTTGAACAATTAGTAGCAGAAATATAATTGAATTATCTGGCTAATTTAAAAGAAAACAGAAAATGTTTCAAGAAGTTTCTAATCAACCCGCTCGTTTCTCAAAATTTAGCGATCCACAGAACACTAGACTGATGGCACGCATAGAAAGGAACTGGTGGGTGGGTTTACAGGATCTAAAATAATATAAATACCTCAATTTTCCTCATCTCAGCCTCCGTTTTCGCTTTCTCATGATTCTCCCAGGCTTGAATCTTCATTTCTTCACGTTTAAACCTAGGTCAATGCAGTGCAAATATCCAATGTAAGCCACAAATTTAATATAACTGTAGAGTAACAACATTTAAATAACCTCAGCATATTGGCTATCTTTGCTTATTTTCATTTACACGGTACCAAATAAGTTTCAAAGGTCTTAACCCCATAATTTAAATAAGAAGGAATATTGACACTAGATAAGCATCCAAATATAAAGCGCGGCCCCAATTAAACCTATGACAGGTGATCAAATTTAAGAATGCTATTGAATACCTTCATTATAATATTGATGCAGACATTAATTAGCAATGTTCAAGAAATATGTAACTGCACCACAAGAGTCATAATTGGTTACTATGATTTGAAGCTTCTCTTCCGTATTTGTCAATGATGAAGTTGCAATCTCATACAAAAAAGAAATTCATAGGAAAAAGAACTACTGATGGCTTCAAGTGAATCCACCTGGCCATATACTTGGCTTTCTCAGCCTCTTCCCATGCCGCAGCACGTGTTTCTACAGCACTTTTAGCTGGTGGCTTCACAGCTTCAGTTTTTAGTGAAGTCGATATATCTTTACCCTCCTCCTCCTTGCCAGCCCAGGCAGCAATGTTCATTTTCCCAAGCTGAGTCCCTAAAGCCACTATTTCTCTCCTTGTTTTCATTTGCAGCTCTTTTTCAGACATTTCAATTCCATGGTGAGTAGATGAATTGGCTTGTGACGATGTTGGCATAGCTCTGGGAGGGGTTGAAGGCCGAGAAGAATCTGGGCTACGTGTAGGAGTAGTTGCTTTGACAGGAGTCCCTGTTCTAGAAGGTTCTTGGCTAGCAATAGGAGTCATCTCTGTACCCATATCTCTCATTGACACTGACCTTGCTGTTGAAGGTGGTGGAACATAAGTAGTGGCACTGTGAATGGCCACAGAATCATGTTGACTGAGACTCACTGCACATCATAACAAATATGGATAGATGAGTATAGTGTTCTAAAGCATAAAAAAGGGATGAATTTACTTTAACTCAAAAAAGAGGGTATGGTCCTAGCCTTTTGTAGTGTTAAACATCTTAGCCCATGTAACTTTGATCTCGTAGAAGACTGTATATTTTTTGCCTTCTTTTACCAGATGCTATTTGCACACAAAGATCTCATTATGCAACGAGAGCACACCAATTCGATATCGTATCATCAAGCACGCGCATATAAGGTGAATGAAAGACATGGGCAACTTACCACATGCCACTGCTAAAAGACAATAAAGGACATTTAGTCAGCCAAATGACCAGATCCTTACCGGCTGACTCCGCAATCGAATTTTCCACCATAAGGACGGACCTTCCATATATATCTGCAATAGGATGCATATCAACCTGCCAACTAACATACTTCGAGCCTGCACCTTCCTTGCTAGTTTGACTTGTATCAATCCTCTTTGTATCCGGTTCTCCTAAAGCAGCTGCTCTCTGATCAGGAACTTCCGTAACCACCTTCAATGATGATTGCCGACTCCCATAGCTAAGAAGACCTGCCTTTCGAGTACCCAACTTAGCTTGTCCGCCTGTGGTCCTGTTTGATGTGGGACTTGCAATCCATTTCTGGGCATCATCCCATTTAGATGGTGCCGGTTTTGAGAATGGAGCAACGGGCAATCTTTGTTGAGCCCTCTCTGCCTTCTGAAACTCAAAAACGGACGATGAGACACTCACACCATCATAATCTATGGGAAGGTCTTCTTGCTCTCTGAATCTTGAATGGACCAAAGAGTTTTCCTTCAGTCGGCAGTCCCCAGCCATCTCTAAATCAGCCACTGTTGAAGCCGAACATTCAGGAAGAACCGTTACCACATCAACATCCTTACAATTATCTGAACTGTCACCACCTGCAGAGATTTCACATGAATCTGCATTAATGTGTAGATCATAAGTTTCAACTTGCGGTCTCCTTGGTCTCAAAGGAACACGCTGTGCTCCATACCCCACATCAGGGTTACTTGGAAAATCAAATTATCAAACTTAGAAATGAAGCAGAGGGCACTGAAGGATTCCGTGAATTCGAGATTGAAATTTTCCAGGGATTAGCTGTAAAAGAAAGGGAGCGGGAGCTTTTACCAGCATCATCCGCATTGTTTAACTCAGATCTCATGTCGAAGCCCAAAGAATCAAGACACTCCTCTTCTTTTCTCTTCTTCTCAACTCCACGCAGCATACTCCTCAGCTTCCTGGGAGATAAACCCCCACCAGCATTACCCTGTGCACAACCAAATGTCCCAAGCCAAACAATCAAGAAAGGCCCAACACGCCCATTCTCAACAAATCTATAAACTCACTGATCTCAAAAGATCCCATAAAACAAGAAAAACAGCAACTCAGGCAGAATGTGAATGGGCACCCTGGGTTTCCGAAAACCCGAAATGCCCATCTTTCACTTCACTGTTTGCTAGCGCCGCACATTCAAGAAACCGATGCAGTTTTCCGTCAACCCACGACTACGTGAGCAAAAGTGAAATGGCGGTGCTCCAAACCTGAGGCTTTTGGATCCTCTCGTAATCCATGGCGTTGTGTGGTCCAGAAGCTAATCGAGGAAGTCTTGATGCATCACGAGGGAATGCGCAGTGCGAGCGGAGCTGCTTCCTGAATCACTGCTTGCTTCTTGGCTTTTCCGCTTGCGTGTGTCTCTTCATTTCCGAGTCCCAACCCGCTTTCGGTTTCGCCCACTGAGTCAAAGGAGCGAGTGCAAGTCCTGTCGCCTTCCTATCCCAACAGACGAACGAAAGGAAAGGGATGGTCCGGTCGGTCGCCTGTCCCCATGGCTCCCCTTTGCCTCTTCCCTTTGTCGTCCGGCTCTATTCGAATCCAACGATTTATCGGAAAGATAAGACCCACATAATATATTCATCTTTTAATTATATTAAATAAATTTTACTTTAATATATAACATATCTCTAAATTTCTAAATTTATTCAATGCGATTCCCGAACTTTTGATATATCCTCAATCTAATCCCTAAACTATATAAAAGTATACAATATTGACATTTTATTAATTCGAGTTTAAAGACGATATCGAACATTTATATATGGTCTCGGAACTATATTGAATATGAATTTAAAGTACAAAGATCATAACAATGTTGCTAGGCTAAAGTTTATCGATGAAATCAAATAAATAAATAAATTATAAATCATATTAGATACTGGGTTAAAGTTTATGAGCCATTTGAATCATTTTCCCTTTATTAAATGAATAATTATAGGTGTATACTTATGTTTGTTTATGTATGGCTTGAAGAAAAAATTTGACATTTCAGAAAATCGTGAAAATCTTTAATGTATGACTGTACATGTTGGTATTTATATCATTTTGGAAATTTTTAGATATTAAATGTTAAATTAAAATTAATTTGCGAGAAGGTCTGCAGGAATTCAAAGGCTAAAATATCGAAATGTCTCCAAAGTGTGAGCTGCGACAAGTGATGTGAGCGGGCATAAGGAAAGCTGCAAGAAGGTTGTCATATTATTATTATTATTATTATTATTATTATTTTGCACTTTGAACAACGACAGGAGTTTGAAAAAATAAAAAGAAATTTGCGGTTTCAAGATCTTGAAAATTGAATAAAATGGAACTATAAAAAAATTCAGAAAATAAGTTTATTTTCTATATATTAACTTGTGGTACAGATCAATGGTTTGAGCCAAACCTATCCCGAGAAAAATTTTGCTCCTTTTTAAGATAATTGAACAATCTTTGAAGCTTCCCACCATTTTGGAGATCGGGCAAACTTAGGTCTCTCGTCTTATTTCAGCTAAATTAGTTCGAATTACGACTTAAGCACTAGATTAAGAGAGAATATAATCAAGATCTCTCGATAATTGTCCTGCTGTTTTTCATCTTCTACCATTCAACTCTTAATAACAATAACAATAATAATAAATCGTTTCACTGGTACCAAAATATTTATTTGGCTTTGCTATTTATCTCAAGACAAGTGTGCTCTAATGTTATCTTACCAAAGGTAATTAGGATTCATTTAAAGTTTAAACTTACATGAGACGTAAATCCAACGCCACAAAAAGTTTAAATAGGTTATTTAATTCGAGTGATTTCTATAATAATGTTACTTGCTGAAAAATTATTTTATAAGTTTAACATCGCGCGCAAGCGAATCTTATCCATGAATTTGACCTAAACGCAGCGACCTTTCACTACCTAGTTCTCAGCGACTGTTTGACGAACTGCTCCAGTGTGGGCAGATGACATTTTTGTTCAAAAGATTTCTACTTCAAAGTGGACCTTCGTTGCCCCTTTTCCAAGCTGATCTCTCAACCTTTCAGTGTTATTTCTTGCACAATCTCGATGTGTATGAATCTAATGCTCATGCGACGTTGAATTATGCCAATCTCGTCTTATTCGATAATTTGCGCGAACTTGGCTCAGTTGCCTTGGCGTCATGCCATAACTTTCAAGCCTCGAAACTAGATTAACAATCATCATTATCACCTCTATTCACATCGATTCTCTCGGTCAGTGATACTAAATCTCTGTTCAATTTTATTTCTTTATTCCGTACATGACAACAACTGTTACACACGCTTCCGCTCAAATCTCCGAGGTCACCTCCACTCTGTTGTTTTCAATTGTAAAGGACACCTTCAGTGGCATTTCCGGCGACGGTCGTTTCCATAATCCAGCCGCTAGCTCATCCGTCATCTCCGTCCTTATCCCCATCACCGTTTCGAACAGCCCGTCCAACACCTCCCTCAGCTGGTCGGCCCCGTCCGACATCGCCCTGGCTGGCGTCTGCAGCTCGATGGCCATCTCCCTCAGCCTCTCAACTGTCTCTCCGCTGCCTCCTCGTGCCGCAACCTCATCGATTGCCTCGAGCAGGTGCCTAGCGCGCGACTCCACGCCGTCAAGCTCCTTCAGGACACTCGTCGTCCTGTCCTTTTCCCGGTTGCGTCCCAACTCCGCGATGACTGCCGACTCCACCGTGCGGAAAGAGTCGCCCCAAGGGAAATCCTCCGGGACATGGATGTGGCTGACCGCCCCTGGGGAAGCGTGAAAGGCTGCAGCTACGATTCTGGCGACGAACACTGTCAATATGAGGGCAGTGCGGACCACGTGGTGGACAACTCTCTCCACCGGCGAGACCTTCCATTGGGGAGCTGATGTCTCGATGCTCACGGCCAGGTCTCTAATCAGCTCCTCAATGTTGCCGGTGGAATACACACACCCGTCGCCTCCTTCGCCCCCCGAATCTGCCAGCAAATCTCTCGCTCGGCAAATTTTCTCCTCCAACGGGTTGCGGTCCGATTGGAGGAGCTCAATCGCAATCCTCAGCTTCGAGCAGCGGAGAGACAGTTGCTGGATCTCGAAGGAGAAGCAGTTGCAGAGATCCAGGATCTTCAGGGTGTTGTCCAAATACCATGAGGAGAGGCCATTGCCGAAGTGCAATTCAAGGTCGGGGACCAAGGACTTCACCGCAGAATGAGCGAAGGCAAGCACATCGACGGCAGAGGAGAGCCAGGCAAGGGTGACGGAGGCAGGGCTCAGGCCCCGGAGGCGAGAGAGGAGGGACCCGTCGAAGGAATTGGAGATAGATTCCAGTTCTTCAGCGGTGAGCTTGGCCCCAGTCTTCTCGCCGGGAGAGAGGAGGCGCCATAATCTGCTGAGGTTGATATGCATTTTGTCAAAGATGAAAAAGAAAGAACCTATTCTCACCTTTCCCGGAAAACTGAGGCGAGAGAAAGTGGTGGAAAGTTTTGATGCATGCAGGCAGTGAACACGGGCTGCATTTATACCGGGTGCGTTTTCTCCTGGAATTGCAAGAAAAATGTGACTATGGAAACTAAATCCCAATCATTAAATGATAAATGATTTATTGGAAGGTAATTTAATGATAAATGCTAAATAAAGTATCTCTCTCCATGCTTTGCAGACCTCTTCATACTGAAGAACGCGCGGTTGAAGATATACTTGCCATTTATTTCTCCAACTAAACTTACCTTTAATCTGGCTGGTAGTACCAAAAATAGCAGCAGCACGTGACCACTGATAATGAAAATATCAATAATTTAAACAATGCATGGCATACTAGGAGCAGGGCGTGGTTTGTGCCAAGGATTCAACGGACGATGCATGGCATACTAGGTAGTGTCAAGAGATGTGTACAGGGTATTTGCGTGCCATATGTTTGCAACGGAATTCAATTCATACATGCGGTGAGAAATGGAGATGCTCCATCCACCACCAGTGCAAGAAGAGTTTCATGCGGACATTGTCATTGTTGCACCATGGCATCATGTTTGTGGGAAGTGACCAGTCACCATTTACAAGTTCGACCAATGAAAAATGTGTTATCAAAGCCCACGAATCCTATTTGTTTAGGATATTGGAAAGAATAGAAGAAAACTCGATTGCAGATAAAACATTGCTTGAAAAAATTGCATTTTATGCTATTGGCACTGCAAGTGAAATATTGCTGCATTTTTTAAAGGACATCTGGCCGGGGGGCAGTCTGTTAAAGGACATTATTTCACTTCTTGATTGTACATCTCGTTGCGCTAGTCACAGTTTGAAATTTCAAGACAGATGCAATGAAGGTAATATTCATCATCCTTCTTTTCCCCTCTTGGAGCTACCACGCCTAAGGAGACCGTGTGCGTCTAGCAACGTATAGTCCTAGCTTCGGTTGGCTAGTTTTAATGTAGGAAGAAAAAGGAAACATAAGTTCATTTTTCCAGCGACATAGCTTCGGTTGGCACATAGATATCAAGAAATGGCGCCAAGTATTTTCATGAAAAAGATGAGAGTGCCACATAATTTAAAGTGTACCCCCTCTCTTTCATTCGATTAATAATTAACTTTGGGTTGGTGTTGCTGAAATATTAACTCCATATATAGTTCAACGATATGAAGAAAATTTCGACGCGCACATTGCACGGACTTAAAAATACTTTTATGTGCTTTGAATTCGATATCTTCCTTTACACTAACGTCTATACTAATTATTCTTTTTCATCTTCTTTTTTTTAATATTATTCTCGAACGGTGTATAAGGACACAAAGGAGCCTATAGTTATAGTGCATTTATCGGGAGATTTCTTAGAACTAAGAAAATTCTAGAGTTTTAAAATAAATAACATCATCTAGCCCTAAAATTAAGTCTAGGTTAAGCTAGAGCTACAAGTGTAACATGGCCATGTACAATAGAAAGATTTATGCGTGAAACGGCTCGTTATGACATCATGAGTTCGCAGAAATTATATAACAAAGCATATTTGGCGACTATAACTAAGGAGTCTTTGGGCTCATGGATGGGTTAGTGTAACTCTATAGTATAAAAACTTAGAAGCAAAATAGATTATGCCGAACAGATATAATGATGGGGTTTTCTATATTCATGCACAAATTGAATCCGTAAAGTATTTACGTGCGACAATTATGTCATTGGGCACTAATGTAGCGATGACGCGTGGCGTAACATATCGATATCTTTTGTTCCCAAATTCAATGACCGCATATAGAACAAGAAATATACAATCTAAGTAATACAATTAACGGCTCAATCATGCAAAATGGAGAGTGATAGCTCAAATTTGTTTCAATGAAACGAAAAAGAAGGTGAGTGGCTCCAATTTCTACCCTCTTAAACCCAAATTTTCACCTCACGAGCCCTAATTAATAGCCACTCACCTTCTTTTTCGCGAGCCCTAATTAACTTTGTTTTTGACCCAAAAACAAAAAAAGAAAAGGCATCTCTCTCTCTCTCTCTCTACACAGAAAAGCCTAGATATCCACGTGGCGCTACCCAAGCAGCCGCAAAGCACTATATTTTCCCCCACACCCCACACACCCCACACCCCACTGCATCTTCTTCTTCTTCTTCCTCTCGGCACCTGCTGTTCCGTCTACTTTGCATCTTCTTCTTCTTCCTCCTCTCGGCACCTAATTTTCCATCTACTTATCATAAACTCCATGGCCACTAGGGCTAATTTGAAAGTAGAAATGGACTAGCTCCTGAAACAAATCGACAAAAAGTGGCAAGACTTCGTCCAAGGATGTAGCCTCTACTTCTCGAGCTTGTCACTGCTCCTTAGCCATGCGCCACCTTCCACGGTGAAGTGCGATTTCATGTGGGTGCCACTCCTCATCATGGTGTCTGTTTCCATTCCATTCGGGTTCGCCCTACGAGAGTTAACTAAACGCCTCGAGTCATTAATCGTTGAGATGAAGAGAAAGCAGAAGATGCTAAAGAATCTCGCGCCTCGCCCTGGGTGGTCGACTGCTTAGACTACATCTTGGATAACGTCCATTCCTCTCATTCTTTCCTTTGTAAGCAGATGGATGCCCTTTCAGGCCATCCTGCCGAACCCACCGGGGTTGATCCTTTCAGGTGAAAGGGCATCCATTTGCTAACAAAGGAAGGAATGAGAGGAATGGACGTTATCCAAGATGAAGTCTGAGCAGTCGTCAACCCAAGCTGAGGCGGGAGATTCTTCAGCATCTTTTGCTTTCTCTTCATCTCAACGGTTAATGACTCGAGGCGTTTGGTCAACTCCCGTAAGGTGAACCCGAACAGAATGGAAACAGACACTATGATAAGGAGTGGCATCCGCATGAAATCGCACTTCATCGTGGAAGGTGGCGCTTAGCTGAGGAGCAGCGACAAGCTCGAGAAGTAGAGGCTCCATTCTTGGACGAACGCTTGCCACTTTTGTCGATATCTCTCTCTGAGGTGGATTACTCTTCGGTCGAGATATTTGATCTGTGGAAAAATATACAATTCTGATATTAACAATGTCGCGTGATTATACTTAATCAATGATACAGGGTTGTTTCGACCGAGGGTTGTTTGTGCACGTTTTGGTTGTGTTTCTCTTTGAATATTCTCGAACAGATTTGGATCTATGAGATCCGATAGCTAGCTTAGTCCAAAATCAATGGCGATATCGTGCGAGGAGAGTGCCCTCAAGAGCGACGCCCAGCACGGTAGTACATATTATCCAAATTATAATCTACAAAGTGACTCGATAAACTATAACTTTGCCATGAAACCCGACGGTGGTATGAGGATCTGCGGAGCCCACATACTTCATCCGTAAAGACCTTTTAGTGAAACATATAGCTGAGAATTACAACTTCGTCGTATGTCTAATCGCGCTCCCAATAAAGACCGATGATACCATCTGCCAAGCAACAAAACAACAACACAGAGAGAGAGAGAGAGAGAGAGAGAGAGAGAGAGAGAGAGAGAGAGAGAGAGAGAGAGAAAACCCGGTGAGTTCGGCAGGACGGCCTGAAAGGGCATCCATTTGCCCTGGGGTGTTCCCAGGGCAGATGATCCGGATCCTATTTCCCCCACGCACCCCCACACCTCTCGCGTGTTTTTCTTCTTCTTCCTCTCGGGCGGTCTTCTTTGTTGCTTCTTCTTCTTCTTCCTCTCCCCACCTGCAACTCCACGGCCACTAGAGCTAATCTGAAACGAGAAATGGACGGGCTCCATAAAGAAATCGACAAGAAGTGGTAACACTTCGTCCAAGGCTGGAGTCTCTATTTCTCCAGTTTATCGTTGCTGCTCAGCCACGCACCGCCTTCCACGGTGAAGTGCAAGTACCTGTGGGTGCCGCTGGTCATCATGGTATCGGTTTCTATTCCGTTCGGGTTCGCCCTACGGGAGCTGACCAAACGTTTGGAGGCATTGACCGTCGAGATGAAGAGAAGGCAGAAGATGTTGAAGACTCTCGTGCCTTGCCCGACTGCTCAGACGACATCTTGGTTGAAGGCCATTCCTCTCCTTCCTTCCCTCTTTAGCAGGTGGACGTCCTCTCAAACTCTCTCGCCGGCCCTTATCCGTGACCCCCTCCTCCCGCGCCAGGAAGAGGAAGCGGACCCGGCCGTGACCGTGGACCCGTCCGCCAGCCAGAACCCGACCGTGACCGTGGACCCGTCCGCCAGCCGAAACCCAGAGGAAGCGGTCGACGAGGTGGAAGAGCGGAGCTGGTGGAGTTACTCCTCGGCTCTTGCACTGTTCTACCTCCTGATTTTCACATTGCTCACGGCGCTTGTTTGGGTAGAGTTAGGATGTCTTAAGGAAGAAAAACAGAAGCCCTAGCTGCAAAAAACATATTGCAGGGTTGTTTCGACTGAGGGTTGTTTGTGCATGTTTTGATTGCGTTTCTCTTTGAATATGCTCGAAAAGATTTGGGTCTATGAGATCCGATAGCTAGCTTAATCCAAAGTCAATGGCGATATCGTGCGAGGAGAGTGCCCTCAAGAGTGACGCCCAGCACGGTAGTACATATTATCCAAATTATAATATACAAAGTGAGTAGAAATATTATAACTCTGCCATGACACCCGACGGTGGTATGAGGATCTGCAGAGCCCACATACTTCATCCGTAAAGACCTTTTAGTGAAACATATAGCTGAGAATTACAATTTCATCGTATGTCTAATCGCGCTCCCAATAAAGACCGACGATACCATCTGCCAAGCAACAAAACAACAAGAGAGAGAGAGAGGATCAACCCGGTGGGTTCGGCGGGACGTCCTGAAAAGGCATCCATTTGCTAACAAAGGAAGGAATGAGAGGAATGGACGTTATCCAAGATGTAGTCTGAGCAGTCGTCAACCTAGGCCGAGGCGGGAGATTCTTCAGCATCTTCTACTTTCTCTTTATCTCAACGGTTAATAACTCGAGGCGTTTAGTCAACTCCCATGAGGCGAACCCGAATGGAATGGAAACGGACACCATGATGAGGAGTGGCACCCACATGAAATCGCACTTCACCGTGGAAAGTGGCGCGTGGCTGAGGAGTAGCGACAAGCTCGAGAAATAGAGGCTCCATCCTTGGACGAAGGCTTGCCACTTTTTGTCCATCTCTCTCTCTCCGAGGTGGATTACACTTCGGCCGAGATAATTGATCTGTGGATGAAATGTACGATTCCGGTATTAACAATGTCGCGTGATTATACTTAATCAGTGATGCAGGGTTGTTTCGACCGAGGGTTGTTTGTGCATGTTTTGTTTGCGTTTCTCTTTGAATATGCTCGAAGAGATTTGAGTCTATGAGATCCGCTAGCTAGCTTAGTCCAAAATAAATGGCGATATCGTGCGAGGAGAGTGCCCTCAAGAGTAACGCCCAGCATGGTAGTACATATTATCCAAATTATAATCTACAAAGTGAGTAGAAATATTATAACTCTGCCATGACACCCGACGGTGGTATGAGGATCTGCAAAACCCACATACTTCATCCGTAAAGACCTTTTAGTGAAACATATAGCTGAGAATTATAATTTCATCGTATGTCTAATCGCGCTCCCAATAAAGACCGATGATACCATCTGCCAAGCAACAAAACAACAACAGAGAGAGAGAGAGAGAGAGAGAGAGAGAGAGAGAGAGAGAGAGAGAGAGAGAGGATCAACCCGGTAGATTCGGCGGGACGGCCTGAAAAGGCATCCATTTGCTAACAAAAGAAGGAATGAGAGAAATGGATGTTATCCAAGCTGTAGTCTGAGCAATCGTAAACCTAGGCCGAGGCGGGAGATTCTTCAGCATCTTTTGCTTTCTCTTTATCTCAACGGTTAATAACTTGAGGCGTTTGGTCAACTCCCATAGGGTGAACCCGAACGGAATGGAAACGGACACCATGATGAGAAGTGGCACCCACATGAAATCGCACTTCACCGTGGAAAGTGGCGCGTGGCTGAGGAGCAGCGACAAGCTAGAGAAATAGAGGCTCCATCCTTGGACGAAAGCTTGCCACTTTTTGTCGATTTCTCTTTCTGAGGTGGATTACTCTTCGACCGAGATAATGGATCTGTGGAAGAACTGTATGATTCCGGTATTAACAATGTCCCGTGATTATACTTAATTAGTGATACATGGTTGTTTCGACTGAAGGTTGTTTGTGCACGTTTTGATTGCGTTTCTCTTTGAATATGCTCGAAAAGATTTGGGTCTATGAGATCCGATAGCTAGCTTAGTCCAAAGTCAATGGCGATATCGTGCGAGGAGAGTGCCCTCAAGAGTGATGCCCAGCACGGTAGTACATATTATCCAAATTATAATATACAAAGTGACTCGATAAACTAGAACTTTGCCATGACACCCGACGGTGGTATGATGATCTGCAGAGCCCACATACTTTTTCCGTAAAGACCTTTTAGTGAAACATATAGCTGAGAATTACAACTTCGTCATATGTCTAATCGCGCTCCCAATAAAGACCGATGATACCATCTGCCAAGCAACAAAACAACAACAGAGAAAGAGAGAGAGAGAGAGAGAGAGAGAGAGAGAGAGAGAGAGAGAGAGAGAGAGAGAGAGAGAGAGAGAGAGAGAGAGAGAAAACCCGGTGGGTTCGGCAGGACGGCCTGAAAGGGCATCCATTTGCCCTGGGGTGTTCCTAGGGCAGATGATCCGGATCCTATTTCCCCCACGCACCCCCACACCTCTCGCGTGTTTTTCTTCTTCTTCCTCTCGGGCGGTCTTCTTTGCTGCTTCTTCTTCTTCTTCTTCCTCTCCCCACCTGCAACTCCATGGCCACTAGAGCTAATCTGAAACGAGAAATGGACGAGCTCCAGAAAGAAATCGACAAGAAGTGGTAACACTTCGTCCAAGGCTGGAGTCTCTATTTCTCCAGTTTATCGTTGCTGCTCAGCCACGCGTCGCCTTCCACGGTGAAGTGCAAGTACCTGTGGGTGCCGCTGGTCATCATGGTATCGGTTTCTATTCCATCCGGGTTCGCCCTACGGGAGCTGACCAAAGGTTTGGAGGCATTGACCGTCGAGATGAAGAGAAGGCTGAAGATGTTGAAAACTCTCGTGCCTTGCCCGACTGCTTAGACGACATCTTGGTTGAAGGCCATTCCTCTCCTTCCTTCCCTCTTTAGCAGGTGGACGTCCTCTCAAACTCTCCCGCCGGCCCTTATCCGTGACCCCCTCCTCCCGCGCCAGGAAGAGGAAGCGGACCCGGCCGTGACCGTGGACCCGTCCGCCAGCCAGAACCCGACCGTGACTGTGGACCCGTCCGCCAGCCGAAACCCAGAGGAAGCGGTCGACGAGGTGGAAGAGCGGAGCTGGTGGAGTTACTCCTCGGCTCTTGCACTGTTCTACCTCCTGATTTTCACATTGCTCACGGCGCTTGTTTGGGTAGAGTTAGGATGTCTTAAGGAAGAAAAACAGAAGCCCTAGCTGCGAAAAACATATTGCAGGGTTGTTTCGACTGAGGGTTGTTTGTGCATGTTTTGATTGCGTTTCTCTTTGAATATGCTCGAAAAGATTTGGGTCTATGAGATCTGATAGCTAGCTTAGTCCAAAGTCAATGGCGATATCGTGCGAGGAGAGTGCCCTCAGGAGTGACGCCCAGCACGGTAGTACATATTATCCAAATTATTATATACAAAGTGAGTAGAAATATTATAACTCTGCCATGACACCCGACGGTGGTATGAGGATCTGCAGAGCCCACATACTTCATCCGTAAAGACCTTTTAGTGAAACATATAGCTGAGAATTACAATTTCATCGTATGTCTAATCGCGCTCCCAATAAAGACCGACGATACCATCTGCCAAGCAACAAAACAACAAGAGAGAGAGAGAGGATCAACCCGGTGGGTTCGGCGGGACGTCCTGAAAAGGCATCCATTTGCTAACAAAGGAAGGAATGAGTGGAATGGACCTTATCCAAGATGTAGTCTGAGCAGTCGTCAACCTAGGCCGAGGCGGGAGATTCTTCAGCATCTTCTACTTTCTCTTTATCTCAACGGTTAATAACTCGAGGCGTTTAGTCAACTCCCATAGGACGAACCCGAATGGAATGGAAACGGACACCATGATGAGGAGTGGCACCCACATGAAATCGCACTTCACCGTGGAAAGTGGCGCGTGGCTGAGGAGTAGCGACAAGCTCGAGAAATAGAGGCTCCATCCTTGGACGAAGGCTTGCCACTTTTTGTCCATCTCTCTCTCTCCGAGGTGGATTACACTTCGACCGAGATAATTGATCTGTGGATGAAATGTACGATTCCGGTATTAACAATGTCGCGTGATTATACTTAATCAGTGATGCAGGGTTGTTTCGACCGAGGGTTGTTTGTGCACGTTTTGTTTGCGTTTCTCTTTGAATATGCTCGAAGAGATTTGAGTCTATGAGATCCGCTAGCTAGCTTAGTCCAAAATAAATGTCGATATCGTGCGAGGAGAGTGCCCTCAAGAGTAACGCCCAGCATGGTAGTACATATTATCCAAATTATAATCTACAAAGTGAGTAGAAATATTATAACTCTGCCATGACACCCGACGGTGGTATGAGGATCTGCAGAGCCCACATACTTCATCCGTAAAGACCTTTTAGTGAAACATATAGCTGAGAATTATAATTTCATCGTATGTCTAATCGCGCTCCCAATAAAGACCGATGATACCATCTGCCAAGCAACAAAACAACAACAGAGAGAGAGAGAGAGAGGAGAGAGAGAGAGAGAGAGAGAGAGAGAGAGAGAGAGAGAGAGGATCAACCCGGTAGATTCGGCCGGACGGCCTGAAAAGGCATCCATTTGCTAACAAAGGAAGGAATGAGAGAAATGGACGTTATCCAAGATGTAGTCTGAGCAATCGTAAACCTAGGCCGAGGCGGGAGATTCTTCAGCATCTTTTGCTTTCTCTTTATCTCAACGGTTAATAACTTGAGGCGTTTGGTCAACTCCCATAGGGTGAACCCGAACGGAATGGAAACGGACACCATGATGAGGAGTGGCACCCACATGAAATCGCACTTCACCGTGGAAAGTGGCGCGTGGCTGAGGAGCAGCGACAAGCTTGAGAAATAGAGGCTCCATCCTTGGACGAAAGCTTTCCACTTTTTGTCGATTTCTCTTTCTGAGGTGGATTACTCTTCGACCGAGATAATGGATATGTGGAAGAACTGTATGATTCCGATATTAACAATGTCCCGTGATTATACTTAATCAGTGATACATGGTTGTTTCGACTGAAGGTTGTTTGTGCACGTTTTGATTGCGTTTCTCTTTGAATATGCTCGAAAAGATTTGGGTCTATGAGATCCGATAGCTAGCTTAGTCCAAAGTCAATGGCGATATCGTGCGAGGAGAGTGCCCTCAAGAGTGATGCCCAGCACGGTAGTACATATTATCCAAATTATAATATACAAAGTGACTCGATAAACTAGAACTTTGCCATGACACCCGACGGTGGTATGATGATCTGCAGAGCCCACATACTTTTTCCGTAAAGACCTTTTAGTGAAACATATAGCTGAGAATTACAACTTCGTCATATGTCTAATCGCGCTCCCAATAAAGACCGATGATACCATCTGCCAAGCAACAAAACAACAACAGAGAAAGAGAGAGAGAGAGAGAGAGAGAGAGAGAGAGAGAAAACCCGGTGGGTTCGGTAGGACGGCCTGAAAGGGCATCCATTTGCCCTGGGGTGTTCCCAGGGCAGACGATCCGGATCCTATTTCCCCCACGCACCCCCACACCTCTCGTGTGTTTTTCTTCTTCTTCCTCTCGGGCGGTCTTCTTTGCTGCTTCTTCTTCTTCTTCCTCTCCCACCTGCAACTCCATGGCCACTAGAGCTAATCTGAAACGAGAAATGGACGAGCTCCAGAAAGAAATCGACAAGAAGTGGTAACACTTCGTCCAAGGCTGGAGTCTCTATTTCTCCAGTTTATCGTTGCTGCTCAGCCACGCGCCGCCTTCCACGGTGAAGTGCAAGTACCTGTGGGTGCCGCTGGTCATCATGGTATCGATTTCTATTCCGTTCGGGTTCGCCCTACGGGAGCTGACCAAACGTTTGGAGGCATTGACCGTCGAGATGAAGAGAAGGCAGAAGATGTTAAAGACTCTCGTGCCTTGCCCGACTGCTCAGACGACATCTTGGTTGAAGGCCATTCCTCTCCTTCCTTCCCTCTTTAGCAGGTGGACGTCCTCTCAAACTCTCCCGCCGGCCCTTATCCGTGACCCCCTCCTCCCGTGCCAGGAAGAGGAAGCGGACCCGACCGTGACCGTGGACCCGTCCGCCAGCCAGAACCCGACCGTGACCGTGGACCCGTCCGCCAGCCGAAACCCAGAGGAAGCGGTCGACGAGGTGGAAGAGCGGAGCTGGTGGAGTTACTCCTCGGCTCTTGCACTGTTCTACCTCCTGATTTTCACATTGCTCACGGCGCTTGTTTGGGTAGAGTTAGGATGTCTTAAGGAAGAAAAACAGAAGCCCTAGCTGCGAAAAACATATTGCAGGGTTGTTTCGACTGAGGGTTGTTTGTGCATGTTTTGATTGCGTTTCTCTTTGAATATGCTCGAAAAGATTTGGGTCTATGATATCCGATAGCTAGCTTAATCCAAAGTCAATGGCGATATCGTGCGAGGAGAGTGCCCTCAAGAGTGACGCCCAGCACGGTAGTACATATTATCCAAATTATAATATACAAAGTGAGTAGAAATATTATAACTCTGCCATGACACCCGACGGTGGTATGAGGATCTGCAGAGCCCACATACTTCATCCGTAAAGACCTTTTAGTGAAACATATAGCTGAGAATTACAATTTCATCGTATGTCTAATCGCGCTCCCAATAAAGACCGATGATACCATCTGCCAAGCAACAAAACAACAAGAGAGAGAGAGGATCAACCCGGTGGGTTCGGCGGGACGTCCTGAAAAGGCATCCATTTGCTAACAAAGGAAGGAATGAGAGGAATGGACGTTATCCAAGATGTAGTCTGAGCAGTCGTCAACCTAGGCCGAGGCGGGAGATTCTTCAGCATCTTCTACTTTCTCTTTATCTCAACGGTTAATAACTCGAGGCGTTTAGTCAACTCCCATGAGGCGAACCCGAATGGAATGGAAACGGACACCATGATGAGGAGTGGCACCCACATGAAATCGCACTTCACCGTGGAAAGTGGCGCGTGGCTGAGGAGTAGCGACAAGCTCGAGAAATAGAGGCTCCATCCTTGGACGAAGGCTTGCCACTTTTTGTCGATCTCTCTCTCTCTCCGAGGTGGATTACACTTCGGCCGAGATAATTGATCTGTGGATGAAATGTACGATTCCGGTATTAACAATGTCGCGTGATTATACTTAATCAGTGATGCAGGGTTGTTTCGACCGAGGGTTGTTTGTGCACGTTTTGTTTGCGTTTCTCTTTGAATATGCTCGAAGAGATTTGAGTCTATGAGATCCGCTAGCTAGCTTAGTCCAAAATAAATGTCGATATCGTGCGAGGAGAGTGCCCTCAAGAGTAACGCCCAGCATGGTAGTACATATTATCCAAATTATAATCTACAAAGTGAGTAGAAATATTATAACTCTGCCATGACACCTGACGGTGGTACGAGGATCTGCAGAGCCCACATACTTCATCCGTAAAGACCTTTTAGTGAAACATATAGCTGAGAATTATAATTTCATCGTATGTCTAATCGCGCTCCCAATAAAGACCGATGATACCATCTGCCAAGCAACAAAACAACAACAGAGAGAGAGAGAGAGAGAGAGAGAGAGAGAGAGAGAGAGAGAGAGATAGAGAGAGGATCAATGAGAGAGAGGATCAACCCGGTAGATTCGGCCGGACGGCCTGAAAAGGCATCCATTTGCTAACAAAGGAAGGAATGAGAGAAATGGACGTTATCCAAGATGTAGTCTGAGCAATCGTAAACCTAGGCCGAGGCGGGAGATTCTTCAGCATCTTTTGCTTTCTCTTTATCTCAACGGTTAATAACTTGAGGCGTTTGGTCAACTCCCATAGGGTGAACCCGAATGGAATGGAAACGGACACCATGATGAGGAGTGGCACCCACATGAAATCGCACTTCACCGTGGAAAGTGGCGCGTGGCTGAGGAGCAGCGACAAGCTTGAGAAATAGAGGCTCCATCCTTGGACGAAAGCTTGCCACTTTTTGTCGATTTCTCTTTCTGAGGTGGATTACTCTTCGACCGAGATAATGGATCTGTGGAAGAACTGTATGATTCCGATATTAACAATGTCCCGTGATTATACTTAATCAGTGATACATGGTTGTTTCGACTGAAGGTTGTTTGTGCACGTTTTGATTGCGTTTCTCTTTGAATATGCTCGAAAAGATTTGGGTCTATGAGATCCGATAGCTAGCTTAGTCCAAAGTCAATGGCGATATCGTGCGAGGAGAGTGCCCTCAAGAGTGATGCCCAGCACGGTAGTACATATTATCCAAATTATAATATACAAAGTGACTCGATAAACTAGAACTTTGCCATGACACCCGACGGTGGTATGATGATCTGCAGAGCCCACATACTTTTTCCGTAAAGACCTTTTAGTGAAACATATAGCTGAGAATTACAACTTCGTCATATGTCTAATCGCGCTCCCAATAAAGACCGATGATACCATCTGCCAAGCAACAAAACAACAACAGAGAAGAGAGAGAGAGAGAGAGAGAGAGAGAGAGAGAGAGAGAGAGAGAGAGAGAGAGAGAGAGAGAGAGAAAACCCGGTGGGTTCGGCAGGACGGCCTGAAAGGGCATCCATTTGCCCTGGGGTGTTCCCAGGGCAGACGATCCGGATCCTATTTCCCCCACGCACCCCCACACCTCTCGCGTGTTTTTCTTCTTCTTCCTCTCGGGCGGTCTTCTTTGTTGCTTCTTCTTCTTCTTCCTCTCCCCACCTGCAACTCCATGGCCACTAGAGCTAATCTGAAACGAGAAATGGACGAGCTCCAGAAAGAAATCGACAAGAAGTGGTAACACTTCGTCCAAGGCTGGAGTCTCTATTTCTCCAGTTTATCGTTGCTGCTCAGCCACGCGCCGCCTTCCACGGTGAAGTGCAAGTACCTGTGGGTGCCGCTGGTCATCATGGTATCGGTTTCTATTCCGTTCGGGTTCGCCCTACGGGAGCTGACCAAACGTTTGGAGGCATTGACCGTCGAGATGAAGAGAAGGCAGAAGATGTTGAAGACTCTCGTGCCTTGCCCGACTGCTCAGACGACATCTTGGTTGAAGGCCATTCCTCTCCTTCCTTCCCTCTTTAGCAGGTGGACGTCCTCTCAAACTCTCCCGCCGGCCCTTATCCGTGACCCCCTCCTCCCGTGCCAGGAAGAGGAAGCGGACCCGGCCGTGACCGTGGACCCGTCCGCCAGCCAGAACCCGACCGTGACTGTGGACCCGTCCGCCAGCCGAAACCCAGAGGAAGCGGTCGACGAGGTGGAAGAGCGGAGCTGGTGGAGTTACTCCTCGGCTCTTGCACTGTTCTACCTCCTGATTTTCACATTGCTCACGGCGCTTGTTTGGGTAGAGTTAGGATGTCTTAAGGAAGAAAAACAGAAGCCCTAGCTGCGAAAAAGAGAAGCCCTGAGTTGGTGTTGTGGCTATTTTATTTTTTTTCCGTGTTTTGTTTTTTTTTTCTCCCATCCTTGAGTTTAGGACGTCATTTTTAACATCTGCTTTCATCCTCTGTTTTACCTTAGCTTTTATGTAGAGTTAGCAAGTGCTTATTACCTGGACACATCATTGCTTCTTCTCTAAATGAAGCCATAGTCCATTGCTGATGCTTTTTCCTTTCAAGTAGAGTTGGTTGCGGAGATTTCCTTTGTCACAGCATGTCTCTTGTTATTCCTTTATATAACAAAACCACGTGCAGATGTTTATTGATTATTTTCATGTTCTTCCTACCAACCTTTGTCATTGAGTAAATTGCAATTCGCCTCCATCGCTTTGTTACTTACCCCTGGTCCATGCGTACAACAAGACTAATTATATGAAAATCATGTTTCTAGTCTGAACCTATGCGTTGTTTGCTATGCAGCACCTTCGTTGTATGAGTTATCAATTTAATCTCTCTGTATGCAGCGTATTTAAACCTGTATTGAAACTGAACCTGGATGCACTTTAGTTGGTTCAACTAGCTGAATCAGTTAACCAGTTTGTAGTACTGAAGTAACTCATCGGAGAAATATATACATAAATAAGTGTAACATATGAAAGTATCCTTTGACCAGCTGAGACGGTGAAGGCGCTTTGCTACATTATTGGGTTTGCATGTTCAAGTCTTATCAACGCAACTCGACATTTTTTACTCAAAAAGGGCGAGAAATTTGTAGCTTGAAATGAATCAACGTATAGCCAAACATGAAGGTTACTCAGCTGAACTGACTTTTGAAGTAGAAGCCAGAGGGCTGTGGTTATGATTCCCTTGCCTGTAATCCATATTGCCAATTTCTAGGGGTCAACACTGGCTGGATGGGCCTGGCCTCAAGGCAACTTTTGGCCCGTCCTAAAGAGATTGGGCTCTTGATGTGCAGGCCTGGCCCAATCAATCAAGAAAAGGTCCACACTGACCTAAATAGGTCCAGGCCTAGCCCGATTTTTTTAAAGTTAAAAATGTAATAGTAATTATATATTAGCCCTGCGAAATCACCTTTTTTGTATGTTTCAGCTACTTTTTCGAACTCAACCCATAGAAGCACATTTCTTCTTGTTCATTTGATTTTAGTGATGTCGTTTGAACTTATTCATGACTTTATTAAAGTGTCCATTAATTCTCATTCATTTGATTTTATTGATTTTTTTTAATTATTTATGACAGTATGAAAGTGTTTTGATCAAAAGGGAATCAGAGAGCAACACTTTGGTGTACATATTGTACAAGACTACTTTTATGCTGGATTGATCGAGAGGTCTATCTTCACGAAGAGCACTTCTGATATATGTCTACACCACCTAGGTACCCTTAACCAGACTTTTATCAACGAAAAACAAAGGTAAAAGGCAATGAGAAAGAGAGTTATGTAGGCGTAAATTATTCAGAGAAGCAGGGGCACATGCCAAAACAAAGGGCTAGTACCAAAAGAAGAGTTCAATTTTATTCTTAACCGGGTCTATTCTATCAGGTGAACGTTGTCAGTTCTATTGAGGGGCAATGATGCAGGAAAAGCAACAAAATAGCACACAAAGGGGGCATTGTCAAAATTGGGTTTGTCGCCAGGGGGAGCTAATGCTGCTCCTCTAATGATAGCCACGGCAAGTCAAAGCTAGTTGCCCTGTCGAAATGATCTCTATGAGTCATCTGGGGCTTGGACGCTCAAGTTCAATGGGACATGTTACGATTGGTCGTGATAATGAAATTCAACATTTTCTAACAATCTACCAAGAGAAGGTTGGCCTGGTGACAGGTTTTGCACAAGGGGCCACACAATTTTGCCCTCAGCTAGGAAAATAGAGGCCCATGACACTGGGCTCTAGCTAGTAGCAACATATACTTCTATAAGAAGAAATCTCCAAACAAGGCAGCCTAAAGGCATCGCCCTTTCCTTTCACTGTTGCATCTTTTGATGTACAAGGGTCAAAATGGGGGTCTCGAAAGGTTTAGAGATTGTAAGGATCTGGACATGTCAAAATGAACTCACTTAAGGCTTTAAAATAGATGTAGTCTATATTAATGCTAGTTTGTTACTCGAACAAAGCCGTGTATCCCCATGAAAGGCAGAGAATCTAACAAGTAATTTATAACATGATTTCCATAAATTTCTAAATTCATATGAATTGATACAGCAAAATAGTCAAAAGCCATTTTCCGTAACAGAGCAACTCAATCCCGCTAGTACTACTCTTATCAAGCTCAACTTTTGGGAACTGTCGTGTGTGTCACTGCTCCTTTCACAATACTGTTAAGCTCATTCTCTTTCGATTTAATGTTACTTCCAAACACCAAAATCTCTTATTCTGCTATATATGAATCTTCTTCTGTGTCAGCTAGCTAGTCTAAGAAGACTAGAAGGCGGTCAATAGTCGCATTCCGCAAGCTCAATATTACCAGAGGTTAGCAATAGATCGCACCGATGTTGACCATCGAGGACTTGGTCTAGAATCATCAAAAGGAAGAATATGTTATCGTCACACATCTCTCAGGGGCTAGCTGAGTGAGCACACGACTTTCCACATTACAAAACTAACATATTGAATGAACTTTCAAAGAAGAAGATACAAAAACTTCACTGCTCCTAACAACAAAATACAAGTATCATCAGTCAAACTCGAACTTTACTTGTCAAACTCCTTGGTATATAAGCAATCAACAATGCTAATAATGACAGATAAAAATCCCCACTAAGCCAAATGAAAGGGGAATCTGAATTTGTTCCATGGAATTTCCTACCATAACAAAGCAATATTTATATCTTTCCTCGTCAAGGTGAGCTCAACTAGGCCAAAACAGCTCTTTCTTTCCACAACTACACTTTACAGAGAAAGGAATCGCCGATCATCGCCATCTTCTTCGCTCGTAAAGATTTGCAGGATTAACGCGGAGAGACTTACGGTGCGGTTATCGGCAGGAGAAGTGTTCGGCTGAGGCTTCTTCCTCTCAGTCTCTTCAGCTTCTGAATTTTCCATTCGACTGGAGTTTCACTCGAATGGAACTTGCGGTGGTGCGAGCGAGCTCTAGCTGGAGCCCTAAATAAGGAGGAGGAGGAGGAGGAGGATGGCGATTCGACTCGGACGCGGAAGACCTCGAAGTCCGGCACCGTTCGAACGTTGAGTCGTGGCGGCTGCCCGCCATCGGCGAGTGACGACCGCGGTCCGCCTGTCCGTCGCTGGAGAGCCGCGGTGGAAGGAAAGAGAGAGTGGCGGAAGCGCAGAGCACGGCCTAGCCGACGATGGCTAAACTCATTTCCGGGCTTATTCAGTTAATTTCTATTATATACCCACAAATTTTTATTAAAAAAAAAGAATTTCTTGCAGTTGTTTGATCATAAAAAGCAATGAATAATTTCGCCTGAATTTTTTAGTCACTCCGCCGGGGACGGACGCGGTGCAGGGCCTGTAGACGTATCCCCGCCCTTCCCTTGCGCCCAGCAGAGCGGTGGCGTCCTCGCTCGACGGCTCGACGGATGGACGAAGTTTCGTTGAGACATTAAATCGAATATCACAATACTCGATGGAATAGATTCTATTAATCTGACCAAATTTTTTTTAATTTCATGTGAAGTTAGTCTCCCTTGGAGAAAATGGAAAATGCTTGCTTTTCTCATCCGCTTACATTCTTAATTCTTTAAAATGAAACGTTTATTTAGATGTAGTATTTGAAAAGGTACAGTTGTGCAAAAACCACACCATTTAATTACGGGTTAATTACATTTCTCGAATCCTTTATTGCGTCACAATGCGAAATGGAAACTTAGAAGAAACGACGAAGAATTAGACACCGACCTGCACGATCAATGGTCTAATTTTGCTTTAAAAAATGCACACCATCACATCAAAATGTTGTTGCTCCATCAAATTCTCGTGGCCTATACCTGTAAATTTAAGTAATATCTGGCTTGATAAAAGTAATTGACCCCGATGCTTACATTGTTCATTGTTGGTGGCCCAAATGAACACCGTCACTATAGAATGACCCAAAAGACAACACCTACAAAATATTCCATGTGAAGAAGATAGCGGACCCTCTCCACATCAGTTGCCATGCATCAAGGAGACGTAGGAAACGCTTCACTATGTAAAAAGGAAGATTGAATAAATAGTGTTTCAAGCATACAGTATAGCATAGGATCCGCGTAATACCTGCCTAAGAAAAGTGGGGAAATGGGAAGACGCAGAAAGCTGCAAAACCACAACTAGTATGACGCTCTAATCAAATTCTACATTTTTTTTTTCCATTTAACTGAGAGAGGAATTCATTCACTTCACTCCAACAGACTACGGAGGCCGTCAAGTCTTCATACTCAGGGTCATTCTCCTGTCTCTTTCCAATCGCTGGATTCCCTCCGAGCTGCTGAGGTGCATTAGAAGCCGAGGTCGGTGAAAACGGATCGTAGATTTGCCTCCCACCAGGGCCTAGGCCCGGTCTGCCAGGAAAGGCAGCTGGACCATGATTAAAGTGGTGTCTTGGCGGTTGATTCATTTGCCCACGGAAGGTCCTCTGAAGTTCAATCGGATTGCCAGGTCTGGTGGGAAGACTGCCAGCAAGGTCATGTAGCTGGATCACTGGATTCATGTTCCTTGGCCCCATCTACGAAGAAGAAGCAATGTTTGGTAATTGGTTGTAGGTTGATGGATGTGGGCGCCGAGGGTGGACCCACCGGCATCATATTGCTAGGGCCCCCAGCAGGTAGTAAAGGCCGATCTGATTGTGGTCCTGCTGTAGCATTTGCTGCAAGTTGAGGAAATGGGGGTGGTGCTGGGGTCTGGTTTGTGGGGATTGGCTCACAGAAAAAGGAATAGGACCTGAATGAACAGGTGGAGCCGGTGATGAAGCCTGTGGAAATGAAGGAAAATTTCTTGGTGGAAGGCCAATATCAGAAGGATGCATCATTACTGAATTTTGCATATACTGAGAGGATGGATTTTGTCTTGGCAGAACCAGAGATGGATTCTGAGCAGACAGAGGAGCTGGTCGAGGACCAAAGAGAGAAGGCATTTGATGGTCCGGACCATTCAGACTTGTTGCTAAAGCGTTTGGTGATGGAATGAAACCAGGAAATTGATTTGCTTGAGAATTAGGGGGAGTGTTGGCAAACCATGGATTTGAATATTGAAATTGAACCGATTGAGGAGTCTGTGAGGCACCCATAAAATCAAGGTGTCCACTTGTTACTGGAACAGCATCCACAGAAGACGAGTTTATATAACTAGGCACAACCTTGCTCTCAGCCGGACTTGAAGCAGATGTTGTAGAAGCAGCAGCAAGATTACCCAAAACATAAAGCTACACAATCACCACAACACGACCAGACAAAAGAATGGCAGAGTATATATGGTATGAGAAAGGTAAAGCTTCACATACCGAACAACTTGTAAAGAAATATAAAGAAAAAATTGAAACTCACTGATACATATGTTACTAGCAATTCAATGACGGCCACTGCTGCATCAACTTTCTCGAATGTATCAGTAGATATACGGACATTTAGCTCTTCATAAGAACACTGGAAATCGTTTCCGACAGCTGAAATTATTTCACCATGTAAAAAATGAAATAAGGCCATCAATGCAGCTCTGTCAAAACTGACATAAAATCTTCAACTTGTATGACAATATGAGGTCAATTGCCGCTGAAATAAATATTATGGTGCAAATCTTAATAATGAGACCAGCAGTAATTCCAAACAACTTACCTTATCCCTGGTCCCAGACTTTACAGCATACACCTGTATCTTAGCCCCAGTTTCCTACATAAAGATTCATATTCACTTAGTTCCATGGATTTTACGAAGACCTAAGAATTCCATAAATGTTCACATAGCGTAACATCAAATTCCAATTTACCTTTTTCTAGTCTCTTTCCATTATCACCACCAGGCCCGAAGATCAAGCCAATGAAATTGTATCCAGGATATTCCTTTACCTGTCAAAGCAAGACTACACTTAATCTAGGCTTGATAGATGGAACATTTTCTTATACTTTCTGCCAAACATTTTAGGGATGCGTACTGTTCTGATCAGCTATTAGTAGGGCTGGGCTGAGCAACAGTGCCACTCCAACCCAAGAACCAGACCAAACCGGCAAATTTTAGGAAGTTCTCGCGGAATGGTTCCACTTCCAATTTTTTGGAGCCAGCACTGTTCAACAACTTAACTTTTGTCTTCTTTTTTTTTTTAATCAAAGAGCCCTGAGTATCTTATGATAATCCACTAACTATAAGAAACTCCCACCAGTCTATGAGGATCTCACACTTGGAATCTTTTTTGTTTTGTTTTTTTAACTTTTAGTCATCTTAAAAAGTAAAAAGGCAGCACGTGTACTTCCTTGCAGGTCAATGTGGGATCTCCATTTTATTTTTTGTACTTTTAGTCATCCTAAAAACGGTGCTCCCCACCGATCTATAAGGAAAAAGACACGTTGCCTTTCTTTCTTTCTTTTTTTTTTTCACTTTTAATCCATTTAGACAACAAAAGGTAAACAGCTGTGCTTAGTCCCAGTCCCTGCAAACCAAACTGGACCGATCCTTATTGGTCCAATTCCTAGTTGCCAAATTTTGGGATTGGGAGCCACAGGGTCGGTTCCCAGTTCCAGGCCAAGGACGGACCCACCGGAAAACTGATTAACCCTAGCTATTTGATGCAGCAGTTTCATGTTCAGCATGGACAGTCCAAGTATCACATATTGCACCTGCACTTAATGAAAATGAATAGTCATCATTGAAAAGGGCCTCAGAACATCCCCATATAGCCAATGGCTTTATGTTCAACCAGCACGCACGTGCACTAAATATATGTCACAGCAGCTTGGTCGAATGTATCGATAATGGCTGGAAAAAGGCGCACACCACACAAACTAATTACAGGAATAAGCACTCTGTCCTCTTTCAGCAGAGGCTTATAATCAGGTGGTGCCTTGAAACTTGCATTTAACTTGAGTACTTCGGGTGCGTTTGGTTCGACTTTTGTAAATACCAAATAAGTCAAAAGTGAAGAGAAAAAAAAATGCAATTTTAACACAAATTCGTCCCATGGTCTACGGCCTAGCATCTTCCCTTCTCTGAGTCAGGTGTGCTGCATTGATTCGAAATTTTAAAACTGTACTAAGTGTCGCCACCCATCATTTCTGGGTCAACTGAGAACCCAAAATGCAAGGTCTTAGAGGAAGTGAATGGATCACCTAAAGTTCAACTGATCCGCGAAGTACAGTATGGTTTCTCTTTTGGGTATTGAAAGGCTGTAAAATTTGCGGCCTGCCCTTCAGGTGAAAGGGACAACGACTCGACCCCTCTTGATGTGCGGGATTAGTGTGTCTTCGAAAAGATGCGACGCGCTCAAAGCAAATCCGACGGATGATGAATCCAATCCATATCGATGAGACATCGCAACGACAGAAGATGCAAAGCAGGACAAATCCATGCAATCTGTGACGGTACGCGTGTGTCGTATCAGCATGTGATTCGAACATCAACCAGCTAAGCCTCTTCAATCCGGCCTCAAACGTTTGCTCTGCCCTTTTTGCTCCCCTTCTTCTGTTGAACTGTCTGCTTAAAGTCTGATTGCCATACCTCACCGTATTACATGGTATCTATCGTATAACTAAAAACTCTTATCATTGACACGATGGAATTATCTAATTCAGGAAGAGGAAAAAGAAAAAAAAGAACAGAAGTTGATTTTCCCCATGCCATAGCTTCGGTTGGCCCATAGATATCAAGAAATGGTGCCAAGTATTTTCATTGAAAAATATGAGAGCGCCACATAATTTAAAGCGACCTCCTCTCTTTCATTCGATCTACAATTAACTTTGGGCTGGCATTGCTGAAATATGAACTCCATAGTTTAACGATCCGAAGGAAATTTCAACGCGTACATTGCGCGGATTTAAAAATATTTTTTTGTGCTTTGAATTTGATCTCTTTCGACATTAGAGTCTATATTAAAGATTCTTTTTCATCTTTTTTTTTAATATTATCCAATTCGTTATTGATTTTCTCGGACGGTATATAAGGACGCAAAGGAGCCCAGAATTACAGTGCATTATCTACTGGAGATTTCTTAAAACAAAATTATAGAGTTCCAAAATAGACAACATCATCTGGCCCTAAAATTTAAGTCCACGTAAAACTAGAGTTACAAGTGTAATATGTCTGTGTACATTAGAAACATTTGTGCGTGAAACGGCAAATTTGGCGATTGCAATTAAGGAGTCTTTGGACTCATGGATGAGTTTGTATAACTCTATAATATAAAAACATAGAAGCAACAGAGTATGCCGAACAGATATAATGATGGGGTTTTCTATCTTCATGCACAAATTGAATCCTTAAAGTATTCACGTGCGACAATTAGGTCATCGGGCACTAATAAAGCAATGATGCGTGGTGTAACATATTGATATTTTTTGTTCCCAAATTCAACAACCTCATATAGAAGAAGAGATATACAATCTAAGGCTCCGTTCATTTCACGGAAAATAACTTTCAAGAAAATAATTTCCGGATTTTTCGGCGTTCGTTGCACGAAAAGCAAGATAGTTAATGAAAATATTTTCCACCAATTGAAAAGTGAAGAAAATGTTTTCCGCTTTTTAAAAAGTAGAAATCATTTTCTATCTTCTTTCTTTATTTTTAAACATTTTTCATCTTATTTTAAAAGTGGCTTGTGACCTACAGCCAATCAATGTAGAACAAAAAAAATGAGAGAAAAGAAAAAAATTTTAAAATCAAAATTTTTTTTGATAACACCCAAAAATATTGTCATTTTCTTGGAAAATGACTTCCTGAAAAATATTTTTCCGAAATGCTACATTTTCTGTGAAATGAACATACCCTAAGTAATACAATTAACGGCTCAATCTTGCAAAGTGGAGAACGATAGCTCAAATTCGTTCCAATGAAACGAAAAAGAAGGTGAGTGACTCCAATTTCTACCTTCCCAAACCCAAGTTTTCACCTCGCGAGCCCTAATTATCTCTTACAACCTAATTTTCCCCTCCGGCTGACATAGAGAGAGAATTTCACCTTACTGTGTCCAGACAACGGCTAGCCATTGCAACCAAGCAAGGGTGGGGAGCAGGGGAGAGGGAGACATGCAATGATGAATGGCCTTTAACCTCAAGTTAAAAACGTCACTTTTGCCATGGACAGGGGGCGGCGACGCTTACGTTGGTCCAATTACGTCATTTTGCACATCCATGTGAATTGGGTTTTTGTTATTAAAAAAAATTATGACATGTCAATTAAAATTCTTATTTACAAACGTTACGTACTTTTTTTAACAGAAATTTATTTGAAAAGGCATTTTAAGTGACCATTTCTTTTTTCAGATTGGGCACCCAAGTGAGTTAGCAAAATTTTTTAATACTAAATTAAATATCATACACAATTTGTGGCACTTCTAGTATCTTTCTGCTGGAAAATGAGATGCATAAGTATTTCAATTGACGTATAATTTTTTTTTTCTGCTGCTTGCTTCATAGTAACGATTGAAAATGGACGTATGGGTTAAGAGCTATTATCGAGAAGGTGCATCTCATGAAATCATTGTGAGGCATAATTAATGAAAAGTTTAATATTGATGATATAATAAACATAATCGTGTTGACAAACATGAAATGATGTTTTATTATCTGCGGTGGAAACGAATTAAACTTAAGGGAAGTTTATTGTGATTTCAAACTAACACATTACAAAAGATTATAAGATTACATATATGACGGGCTAATGATAAATCACGATTATTGTTTTATATTAGGAAAATTGGATTTTATTGGGTACAATCAGGAATTTAATGGGAATTTGTTGTTCTTGTCAAACAAATGATAATTTTCTCCAACGCTAAATAAGGACGCAAAGGAGCCTAGAAGCAAACGGTTAGAGTGCTCATTATCTATAGAGATTTCTTAAAATCAAGAAAGTTCTAGTTTTTTTTTTTTAATTTGGAAACTTTTTGCTGTACAATTAACAAATTAAAAACATAAAAAGTACAAAACCTATTATATTGGTGCCAATGCAATATGTTTATGACTAAATTGGTCCGATTAAAAAGTTTAGGACTAAATTAATATTAATGTAATAGGTCTAGGACTTTTGTGGTACTTTCCCAAATAAAAAACATCATCTATAAGTTGAATGTTGTTAGATAAATTGATAAATATGATTTTTGAGTGACGAAAATATACAATTAAGTTAAAAGAAAAATAGGTTTAATCGGTCCATGTACTTTTGAAAGAATTATCACAAGTTTCCATAACCAATAAAGCAAAGGAAATTTGGCAATTGTGACTAATTAAGGAATGACTTAGGTATATAGGTTCGTATATCTCTATAATGTTATGAACAAAAAAAAAAAAAAACAGAAGTAACAGAGAATTCTCGATTAAATGCTAGGATGTTAATCTTATTATGGTATTCGGCGAAAATCCTCTCACAAAATCCATCATATATAGTTATATAAAAAAGAATCTTCTAAAAAAAGAAATATGATAGGTGATAGTTACACCTTGTGGCATCAATGACGCAATCATACTTCAATTAAAATGAGTTTTTCCCAAACTTAATGGCCATACAGCATGACAAGTATATAATGCGAGCAATGTTATTGGTCATTACATCGCTACTATCGACAAATACTATATACTGTTTTAATGTTTAACAAATTAAAAGCATTTGGATATTTCGTTTCGTCAATTACTGAAGATGGGTTACGATTATTACAGGAGATATTTGGGGCCATTTTTTGATATCTATGTGCCAACCGAAGCTATGTCGCTGGAAAAATGAACTTCTGTTTCCTTTTTCTTCCTGCATTAAAACTAGCCAACCGAAGCTAGGACTATACGTTGCTAGACACACACGGTCTCCTTAGGCGTGGTAGCTCCAAAAGGAGAAAAGAAGGATGATGACTATTACCTTCATTGCATCTGTCTTGAAATTTCAAACTGTGACTAGCGCAACGAGATGTACAATCAAGAAGTGAAATTATGTCCTTTAACGGACTGCCCCGCGGCCACATGCAGATGGTCGATCACCTCAATTAGCAAGCGCCTTGCCCTTCCTATCCAAGAAAGCAACTCCAGCACTCTTGAATTCAGCGCTTTCACTTGCATCTTGATTGCCCTCTTCATTGCATCTTGATTGCCCGCTTTCACTTCCTCTAACACAATGATGGTTAATTTGTAATCCACTAGCTTTGACAACCAATTAATGTTGAGGACCGTGGTAAGATATACATTAGAGGCACACGTGCTACTTAACACCATGAGAATTAAAATACAACTGACAGGGTACAGTGAAGAAGAAAACAGAAAATAACAAGGCTAACTAGTTTGTTTCTTTTGACAAAAAAACGAATCCTCACCAATTAAGTTTTTTTTCCTTTGACAAAAGCGATCTGATCTAGTGTTTGTCAACCATAGCAGTGGAAGGACGTAAAATAATTGGAAAAATCAGTCAACCAAATGCTAGAAAATAACACACAAAAGAAGAAGATGTATTCATATAATGCTAATGGAGATGGCATCATCCGTAAAGCGATTTGGCATGAAAAAGAAGAAAAGACAAAATGAAAATATCATCGCCGACCAGTAGAGAAGTTTAGAGCAAAGAAGCAGGGGAAAAAAAAAGGATAATGGAGATGGATTTTGTTCCAGAAAAGGATTCGTGGGCTTCGATAACACATTTTTCATTGGTTGAACTTGTAAATGGTGACTGGTCACTTCCCACAAAAATGAAATCGGCCTTGTGGAGACGGATCTGCAGCGGGATCGCTCCTTTCCACACGCACTCCGTCGCCTCCGTCGCCGTCGCTGTTCGAGGTCGATAGGCGGAGGAACCGCCGGGTGCTCCGATATGAGCCCCCAGTTGACCAGTAGTTTTCAGCGCACGGCGGAGACCAGGTCTGTCCGCAAGTCACTTCCTTCTTAGAATCTCCGAAGTCTATGTAACTTTTTCTTTATTGCTATTCAGGGCCTCCCTCGAACCTTTTTCATTCAATTAAGCCCTGCACCATTACTTTTGTTCATTTTAATCCTTCCATGAAGTATCTGATGGAAAGGTTGAGGGGAAATGCACGGCCGGTCCCGGGAGTATCGACGTGCGGATGTGCATAATAGTAAAACGGCAGAAGGGGAGGAGGCAGTTGGAGGTGAAACCCGCGACCAAGGAGCATCCCAACGGCGGCATTCAAATCGAGCGAGAAGCATTCAACAGTTTAATGCAGTTGAGATTATGAATTCAAAAATGTTAGAACGTGTGTTTACAAGTAATTATGTTATAGATATATATACATTAACTAAGGGATATTATAATAGTCACTAGGCAATTTTGCTAAAGTAAGAAAATGAGCTTGATTGAATAGAGAGGAATAAATGGACTCGATGATGGATGTCACCCTTTTTAGTAATCTTTGTAGTAAACCATTGTTAAGATATTTGATTCACATCTCATATCTGGACTTTTTTCCATAATTAGGCTCTTAAGAAAATCATTTTCCAATTTAGATTCAAGTCTCACTGGGTTACCACCATAAGAGCATGGTACAATATCGTGGCATTTTTCCAAAGAAACAAGAATATCAATAAAAATATTGCAGAAGCCGCTTCTCGTAATCTTTCAAAACTGAGTTGGAAAATACTTTTATAAAGAACTCAGTTTGTCATACATTTTGTAGTTTGCCCCCACTAGAAATTTTTTATTCAAGATACATCATTGAGCTGAACGATGAAGACTTATATAATGATATGGTACAAGATATCATAGAACATATTATTCTAATTCAATATTATTAGATCGAACACGTAGCACAAAGAGTCATTTGCTTTAATTTGTGATCAACTCTCCATTATTAGCGAGGTGAAATCAACCATTGTCAAATCAGGCTGATTAGTGGTGATCGATGGAATACATCATTAAAGCCGCCTGATGGACTTTATGAGTGATTAATAATGCCATTCGAACTTCCTGATGTGCTGAGCACCTCCATGAGTCATGACAGGTACTTAATCCTTTCTTCAAATCATTTGTTGGAGTTTATTTCCATATTTTGATTTACAGTCAGAATGAGGATAAGCACACGAAACACTCGAAGTAAATCTGAAGCATTAACTTGAAGGAAAGGAAAACCGCCAAGTCATCCATACCAATGTACAGACATTCGTTTACTTCCGAGAGCCTGAAGAGTCATGGTACCTAAGCCCAGAGTAAAGGCAGTCTTTATGGCAATGAAGGCTATTGGAGTTGGTCTGAGTTCGAAACGTGAAAATTACCCGACCGATTTCAACACCTATTGTGTGGATGCAAAATTATGTTTTAAATTTTATCAACATAATACTATGTATTTATGTTGAATTATGGTGAAATGATTTTGGTCAATTGCCACGATACACCGTCATTGTCCTTGTCGTCAGTGTTATGGCCATTGATTTGATGTGCACAATTCAATTGAAAACGACACCATTTTGTTTATTTTTTCTTCATCTTCTTATTTTTGTCTGTTTCCTTTTCTCATTTTATTTTATTCGGTTTAGTTCATCTTCAACAATTACTGAAGATGGGTTACAATTATAATTTATTACAAGAGATATTTAGAGATAAGTTGACATAAAATAACAAAATTTTGTCTTTCCGGTTAATAGATAATATGTTTAATTATATCACATATATGAAGGGGAGGTATTTCTCAAAGCATAGTGCGCTTGACTTTTTGCCCCCTAAATATGGGAAATAGCTATCTTACTAATAAATTAAGCTCAAAGTCAATTTTCAAGATTAAACATTTCTTCAAGAAAACATGAATGGAAATACCTAGTGTCAAAATGAATCATATTTTTGAAAGACAAACTTTACCGTAGCCATAATTTAGAATTGACCAATGAAGCAAACTAGAGGCGGTTCTCTTTTCTCTTTCTCTCTCTGTCTCCAGATCATAACTCAAAAGTAAAATAAAATCTCATAAATTCATAAAAACAATGACATTGATGGCTACAACTTAATATCGTGCGATACTATATAACCAATAAATTATTATTCAAAACAGTCAAAATAAAATTTATAACCAATAAAGCATGAGGACTCGATGATGCCTCGATGCTCATGGCTTCTCTCTTGAAATGGGGCTAACTGAGGGAATTGATTTTCAGATTTGACTAAGGTTAGAGATGAAGCTACTGGATTGAAATGGGACTCCGAGGGGTCTTTAGGAGCGTCGGTGGCCTTCCTCTACACCATCAACCGATGACGGCTTTCCATTTTTCTGAAACTTTTTTTTCTTTTTAATTTTAGTTTATCAAGGATTTGACCAATAAAGAGGAAAATAAACAGAAAAAGGAGAGGGAAAAAGAAATACCGAGCACATTTTTCTTCTCTGCCGGTGGTGGGTTCACCTATCTCGGGTCCACGAGAAAGGCAGGTCCATCAACCACGGGTCGAGCCCAACGCCGGGGCCGGAGGGCGAAGGCGCGGCGCGGCGGGGCGTGGGGCCCCCTGCGTGGCACGTGATTGGAGCGCAACCTACTACACTTGATCCCATCCCCATGCATGACCACCATATCCAAATTCCTCCTCCTTTTGTATTCTTAATTTTTGTCTCATTCATATTCCCCCAATTTTTTTAAAAACCCGGAATGGTTTTTTTCACAACGCCTGCTCTTTCCATAATGATTTCCCCTCAAAGGAGGAATCAAGATCGTGGACCTTTGGCTAAGCAAATCCCGCTGTTTAAGCTAACCTTTACACCATGTAATTCGTTTTTTGGAAAAATTTTGACGTGAAGAGATTTCCTCTTTTGGCCTCCTCGTGAGGCCAGAGGAAGTCCACCCCTTGCCTCTTGTACGGATTTTGATTTTTCCTTTTTCCCGACCAGAAAGAAGAGAATCCGACAAGAGGGGTAGTTTTTGCTACGCTTTTCTTAGTCTCATTGGATAGTGTGGAGCCCCCGCCGGTCAACTTCCACCACCCAACAGAGCAAAAGGCGGAGGGGTAAAAAGGTCTTTGCGCCGGAAACTTTTCCCTTCTCTCTAAAAAAGGAAGGAAAAAAATGTGAGGTCGTACGTGAAGGAGTCAGCGAGGTGGGCGAACACCGTATCGCCTGCCGACGACGTCGCGGATTTTGTCGAGGACGAGGACGATGTCTGCATCACCGACGAACCAATCGGCGATATCCTATCCACATCTCCGGCCACCTACTCCCTAGATGTCGCCGGCACCTATTACTTTTCGAGCGGCTGAGGGAGAAGATGAACGAGCTGTTCGAGACATTGACAACGATAGGGAAGGAGACGGTAGATTAGTACGGAGCAAGCATGCGGAGGCCACCATCGTATTAGCTCCAAACGACTCTATGATAAGAAATCTAGAGTTGCATTCTAGGTACAAGGAGGTCAAAAAAAAAAAAAACATGAAGAGAGACACCTTATTTGCCCGGCATCTTTTAAGTACTTTCCAAGAAATCTCTTATTAACTAATAATGCTACTGGATTTTGTTGTCCCATGGTCACATTTTCTTGCATTCCTGGGAGAAAACTTCCCAATGCATGTTAAATTAGTGTGTAACTAAGACCCAAATCCCAATCCCCAATTAGGTGAAAAGATAGTTAAAGCAATCGGAAATATTTTTTTCTTAATGGCAAAGCCCATATCTACAATGTAGAGTTAATCATAATTAAAACGGAGTGGATCATTTAAATGGGCCAATCATTTATCCGATCAGACCGTCACAAATAAGGATACAAAAAATAGAAAAAAAAAAGCGATGATGAGAGCGGATTTTGCCACAGTAAAAGCCACAATTGCAGTGAATCGAAGATTAACTTAGTCTTCGATTCAGACAAATAGCTAGAAAAAATTAAACCTTAAGTCTTCGATGGTCCAAGAATATTTCGATATAGCATAATAAATCCCTAGACTCAAATCTCCACCACAATGAATGCCCATATCGAAATACCAACTAAGATGCTACGAAGAATTTCATAATTTATCATTAACTAACCTTTTAAATGTTAATTTGACAATTAGTCTTCTACATTTGATAACTTGACGAATTTTGTACAAGTACTGTGTTCTTGATAAAGGCCGGCAAGACAGTGCACAAAAACTACAGAAGTGCCATAAAGAGCATAAGGAGAGCCCTTCCCACCTGGCCTAACTCTTAATAACCTCCCAAATGGTATTAGCCATTGGGATTTATTTCCTAATACCACTAGAGCTCCTAGATATAAAGAAAAATTTCAATGTCAAGTCCAAAACTCTTATAATAAAGCTAAGAAGTAAATTGAATGAACAAACATCGACAAGAAAAGCCACAATCGTTTCCATAAATAAAGAGTAGAGATAATAAAACGTTGATGAACGAAGTTACAACGATGTTGTTACCGATGAAGCACAACATATTTAAAGTCCATTTAATATTTAGGTTTATTTAAAAATATGTTCTCAAATTAATGTGAACAAACTTTTCACTCATCAAGAAAAGGGAATTTTAGAAACTATGATTTATATCGATTGGACATTGGAAATACTTGATAAGCAAATTACGATATTTATGTAAATGTCATACATAGTTGTTAGATCATCAAAACCATTTTATGTATTGAGGTTGGCGGTAGAGAAAAACTCTAAAATAAACTGATAAATCATACGGGATGTAAAATAATTGTCAACTAAGGTGCCAACAAGTATTCAGCAATTTAGAGGCCATTAACTAATCCGCAACTTAATAAGTAGCCAATCAAGCAAGACATTACATTCTAAATAACAATTAGCAGCTACTTTTATTTCCCTAACTTACTAGGCACGTCGATATAAACTCTAAATTGGTAATATTAATCTTTGAATATGTTGCTACTATCTATTTTTCTAATTATGTCACCAACAAATTTCCTCTTATTTTCGCTGCCGCACGAAATAATTGTTTGAACAATATAAGGAAAGTGTATTATCTAGGGCCACGAAATGCTCACAATCCCTATGATGGCGAAGACATCCCAATCAATTATTCATTCACTTCGAACATTTCAATCATTGGATAAATAGTTTATATGTCGGAAAATGTCAATATGTATCCTAATTAGGGTATTGTTTAAATTATTGATATTTTCATTATCAGCGGTCACGTGCTGCTGCTATTTTTGGTACTACCAGCCAGATTAAAGGTAAGTTTAGTTGGAGAAATAAATGGCAAGTATATCTTCAACCGCGCGTTCTTCAGTATGAAGAGGTCTGCAAAGCATGGAGAGAGATACTTTATTTGGCATTTATCATTAAATTACCTTCCAATAAATCATTTATCATTTAATGATTGGGATTTAGTTTTCCATAGTCACTTTTTTCTTGCAATTCCAGGAGAAAACGCACCAGGTATAAATGCAGCCCGTGCTCACTGCCTGCATGCATCAAAACTTTCCACCACTTACTCTCGTCTCAGTTTTCCGGGAAAGGTGAGAATAGGTTCTTTCTTTTTCATCTTTGACAAAATGCAAATCAACCTCAGCAGATTATGGCGCCTCCTCTCTCCCGGCGAGAAGACCGGGGCCAAGCTCACCACTGAGGAGCTGGCATCTATCTCCAATTCCTTCGACGGGTCCCTCCTCTCTCGCCTCCGGGGCCTGAGCCCTGCCTCCGTCACCCTTGCGTGGCTCTCCTCCGCCGTCGATGTGCTTGCCTTCGCTCATTCTGCGGTGAAGTCCTTGGTGCTCGACCTTGAATTGCACTTCGGCAATGGCCTCTCCTCGTGGTATTTGGACAACACCCTGAAGATCCTGGATCTCTGCAACTGCTTCTCCTTCGAGATCCAGCAACTGTCTCTCCGCTGCTCGAAGCTGAGGATTGCGATTGAGCTCCTCCAATCGGACCGCAACCCGTTGGAGGAGAAAATTTGCCGAGCGAGAGATTTGCTGGCAGATTCGGAGGGCGAAGGAGGCGACGGGTGTGTGTATTCCACCGGCAACATTGAGGAGCTGATTAGAGACCTGGCCGTGAGCATCGGGACATCAGCTCCCCAGGGGAAGATCTCGCCGGTGGAGAGAGTTGTCCACCACGTGGTCCGCACTGCCCTCATATTGACAGTGTTCGTCGCCAGAATCATATCTGCAGCCTTTCACGCTTCCCCAGGGGCGGTCAGCCACATCCATGTCCCGGAGGATTTCCCTTGGGGCGACTCTTTCCGCATGGTGGAGTCGGCAGTCATCGCGGAGTTGGGACGCAACCGGGAAAAGGACAGGACGACGAGCGTCCTGAAGGAGCTTGACGGCGTGGAGTCGCGCGCTAGGCACCTGCTTGAGGCAATCGATGAGGTTGCGGCACGAGGAGGCAGCGGAGAGACAATTGAGAGGCTGAGGGAGATGGCCATCGAGCTGCAGACGCCAGCCAGGGCAATGTCGGACGGGGCCGACCAGCTGAGGGAGGTGTTGGACGGGCTGTTCGAAACGGTGATGGGGATAAGGACGGAGATGACGGATGAGCTAGCGGCTGGCTTATGGAAACGACCGTCGCCGGAAATGCCACTGAAGGTGTCCTTCACTATTGAAAACAACATAGTGGAGGTGACCTCGGAGATTTGAGCTTAAGGGTGCAACAGTTGCTGTCATGTACTGAATAAAGGAATAATATTGAACACGGATTTAGTATCACTGACTGAGAGAATCGTTGTGAATAGAGGTGATAATGATGATGATGATTGATAATCTAGTTTTGAGGCCTGAAAGTTATGGCATGACGCCAAAGCAACTGAGTCAAGTTCGCACAAATTATCGAATAAGACGAGATTGGCATAACTCAACGTCGCATGTGCATTAGATTCATAAAAAGGGGCAGCAAGAACTAAACTAGGTAGTGAAAGGTCGTGCAAGAAGTAACACTGAAAGGTTGAGATATCAGCTTGGAAAAGGGGCAGCAAAGGTCCACTTTGAAGTTAAAATCTTTTGAACAAAAATGTCATTTGCCCACACTGGAGCAGTTTGTCAAACAGTCGCTGAAAACTAGGCAGTGAAAGGTCGCTGCGTTTAGGTCAAATTCATGGATAAGATTCGCTTGCACACGACGTTAAACTTATAAAATAATTTTTCAGCAGGTAAAATTATTATAGAAATCACTCAAATTAAATAACCTATTTAAACTTTTTTTTGTGGCGTTGGATTTACGTCTCATGTAAGTTTAAATTTTAAACGAGTCCTGATTGCCTTTGGTAAGATAACATTAGAGCACACCTGTCTTGAGATAAATAGCAAAGCCAAATTAATATTTTGGTACCTGTGAAACGATTTATTAGTATTATTATTATTATATAGACCTGAATGGCAGAAGATGAAAAACAGCAGGATAATCATCGAGAGATCTTGATTATATTCTCTTTTAATCTAGCGATTAAGTCGTAATTCGAACTAATTTAGCTAAAATAAGATGAGAGACCTAAGTTCGCCTGATCTCCAAAAGGTGGGAAGCTTCAAAGATTGTTCAATTATCTTAAAAAGGAGCAAATTTTTTCTCGGGATAGGTTTGGCTCAAACCATTGATCTGTCCCACAAGTTAATATATAGAAAATAAACTTATTTTTTGAATTTTTTTTATAGTTCCATTTTATTCAATTTTCAAGATCTTGAAACCGCAAATTTCTTTTTATTTTTGCAAACTCCTGTCGTTGTTTAAAGTGCAAAATAATAATAATAATAATAATATGGCAAAGCCCACCTTCTTGCAGCTTTCCTTATGCCCGCTCACATCAATTGTCGCAGCTCACACTTTGGAGACATTTCGATATTTTAGCCTTTGAATTCCTGCAGACCTTCTCGCAATTTAATTTTAATTTAATATTTAATATCTAAAAATTTCCAAAATGATATAAATACCAACATGTACAGTCATACATTAAAGATTTTCACGATTTTCTGAAATGTCAATTTTTTTCTTCAAGCCATACATAAACAAACATAAGTATACACCTACGATTATTCATTAAATAAAGAGAAAATGATTTAAATGGTTCATAAATTTTAACCCAATATCTAATATGATTCATAATTTATTTATTTATTTGATATCATCGATAAACTTTAGCCTAGCAACATTGTTATGATCTTGGTACTTTTTAAGTTCATATTCAATATAGTTCTGAGACAATATATAAATGTTCGATATTGTCTTTAAATTCATATTAATAGAATGATAATATCGTATATTTTTATATAGTTTAGGGATTAGATTGAAGATATATCAAAATTTTGGGAATCACATTGAATAAATTTAGAATTTTTAGAGATATGTTATATATTTAAGTAAAATTTAGAAATTATATTGAATAAATTAAAAGATGAATAGATTACGTGGGTCTTATCTTTCCGATAAATCGTTGGATTCGAATAGAGCCGGACGACAAAGGGAAGAGGCAAAGGGGAACCATGGGAACAGGCGACCGACCGGACCATCCCTTTCCTTTTGTTCGTCTGTTGGGATAGGAAGGCGACAGGACTTGCACTCGCTCCTTTGACTCAGTGGGCGAAACCGAAAGCGGGTTGGGACTCGGAAATGAAGAGACACACGCAAGCGGAAAAGCCAAGAAGCAAGCAGTGATTCAGGAAGCAGCTCCGCTCGCACTGCGCATCCCTCGTGATGCATCAAGACTTCCTCGATTAGCTTCTGGACCACACAACGCCATGGATTACGAGAGGATCCAAAAGCCTCAGGTTTGGAGCACCGCCATTTCACTTTTGCTCACGTAGTCGTGGGTTGACGGAAAACTGCATCGGTTTCTTGAATGTGCGGCGCTAGCAAACAGTGAAGTGAAAGATGGGCATTTCGGGATTTCGGAAACCCTGGGTGTCCATTCACATTCTGCCTGAGTTGCTGTTTTTCTTGTTTTATGGGATCTTTTGAGATCAGTGAGTTTATAGATTTATAGACCAACAACCGATTGAAATAAAATTGAACAGAGATTTAGTATCACTGACCGAGAGAATCGATGTGAATAGAGATGATAATGATGATGATGATTGTTAATCAAGTTTCGAGGCTTGAAAGTTATGGCATGACGCCAAGGCAATTGAGCCAAGTTCGCGCAAATTATCGTATAAGACGAGATTGGCATAATTCAACGTCACATGAGCCCTCCTCTTCCAACTCACGGGGGGCCTGACCCCTGCCTCCGGCTGCTCGCCTTTGCTCTCTCCGCGGTGAATCGCTTGATCAATAACCAAACATTGGACGGCGACAGTGGCATCTCGTCGTGGTATTTGGACGACAGCCTGAGGGTCCTGGGTGTCTGCAACTGAATCTCCTCCGAGGTCGGGCAACTGTGTCTCTGCCGCAGGAACCCGTGGTTCGCGGTTGAGCTCCCTGGCTCGGACTGCGCAAACCACTGGAGGCCGAGCGAGGGATTTGCTCGCGGATGCAGGCGGCGAAGGCGACAATGGAGGAGACGGGAAGATGCGGGTCTTGAAGGAGCTCTCGATGGCATGGAGGTGCACGTAAGGCACGTTCTTGATGCCATCGATGAGGTTTGATAATTCAAATGATCCAAATCGATTTCATATACGTTTCTTATTTCCTAACTAGACTTTCCTTTTATTTGACTTGTAGCCGTAGAGCCAATCGGCAGCTGGTCACCGTGGATAATACAAAAATTCGGTAATTTAATTTATCCAGATAGATTCCATGTTGATGAATGCGGTTGTTGAATGCGGCACCGCAATCTCTTTCCTCATATTTTTGGAACATTTTTTTTTTGCCTTTCATTTCGCGTGGCAGAGTGACAGCGCAAATGAGAGAAAATCTGTCGATGATCGAATTAGGACGATACATACTAGCCACTTATCTAAAGATTACTATATCGATGTGGTTAGCATTAATATCAACGCGCCTAGCAAGTTTCGGCAATGGAAATAGCAGCGAATGGATTATTCAGATTGATCCGTCCTACTTGATATGCTTGGTTGGCTACTTAATGAGTTGCATGCGAAGATTTTACCTAGACTATTCTATTAACTTGGCTAATGTTAGTTAGTGACCTCTGAATTACAGAATTCTTGTTAGCATTTTAGTTGACAACCAAATTTACTTTGGTTGTAGTTTATTGATCCTTTTACTTTTAAGTTCTTCTACAAATCGATCTTAATGCCTAGAGATTTTTGATGAATTTAACTGACCACCATAAGGGAGAAATAGATAAAGATGAAAATTTTGCTTATCTTCTCCTTTCAACGATCAATCGATAAACTGATCGTCACCTAAGATGCTAACAAGAGTTCCATAACTAACCTTAGCTAATTATAGAGTAGCCTACTGATAAAATCTGCCCATGCGATTGACTCCGCAACTTTTAATGAACAGCCAACCAAGTATATCGAGCAAGGCGAAGCAATCCAAGTAATAATTAGCCGCTATTTTCTTTGCCAAAACTTCCTGGGTATCGTCGATGTGAATATGCAATACATTGATATATAATCTTTAAACATGTCACGCATATCTATTTTTTCTATTTCGATCATCGACAAATTATGATGGTGTGAGTGTCTCATCGTCCGTTTTTGAGTTTCATAAGGCAGAGAGGGCTCAACAAAGATTGCCCATTGCTCCATTCTCAAAACCGGCACCATCTAAATGGGATGATGCCCAGAAATGGATTGCAAGTCCCACATCAAACAGGACCACAGGCGGACAAGCTAAGTCGGGTACTCGAAAGGCTGGTGTTCTTATCTGTGGGAGTCGGCAATCATCATTGAAGGTGGTTACGGAAGTTCCTGATCAGAGAGCAGCTGCTTTAGGAGAACCGGATACAAAGAGGATTGATACAAGTCAAGCTAGCAAGGAAGGTGCAGGCTCGAAGTATGTTAGTTGGCAGGTTGATATGCATCCTATTGCAGATATATATGGAAGGTCTGTCCTTATGGTGGAAAATTCGATTGCGGAGTCAGCCGGTAAGGATCTGGTCATTTGGCTGACTAAATATCCTTTATTGTCTTTTAGCAGTGGCACGTGGTAAGTTGCCTGTGTCTTTCATTCACCTTATATGCACTTGCTTGATGATACGATATCGAATTGGTGTGCTCTGGTTGTATAATGAGATCTTTGTGTGCAAATAGCATCTGGTAAAAGAAGGCAAAAAATATAGAGTCTTCTACGAGATCAAAGTTACATGGGCTAAGATGTTTAACACTGCAAAAGGCTAGGACCATACCCTCTTTTTTGAGTTAAAGTAAATTCATCCCTTTTTTATGCTTTAGAACACTATACTCATCTATCCATATTTGTTATGATGTGCAGTGAGTCTCAGTCAACATGATTCTGTGGCCATTCACAGTGCCACTACTTATGTTCCACCACCTTCAACAGCAAGGTCGGTGTCAATGAGAGATATGGGTACAGAGATGACTCCTATTGCTAGCCAAGAACCTTCTAGAACAGGGACTCCTGTCAAAGCAACTACTCCTACACGTAGCCCAGATTCTTCTTGGCCTTCAACCCCTCCCAGAGCTATGCCAACATCGTCACAAGCCAATTCATCTACTAACCATGGAAATGAAATTTCTGAAAAAGAGCTGCAAATGAAAACAAGGAGAGAAATAGTGGCTTTAGGGACACAGCTTGGGAAAATGAACATCGCTGCCTGGGCTGGCAAGGAGGAGGAGGGTAAAGATATATCGACTTCACTAAAAACTGAACCTGTGAAGCCACCAGCTAAAAGTGCTGTAGAAACACGTGCTGTGGCATGGGAAGAGGCTGAGAAAGCCAAGTATATGGCCAGGTGGATTCACTTGAAGCCATCAGTAGTTCTTTTTCCTATGCATTTCTTTTTTGTATGAGATTGCAACTTCATCATTGACAAATACGGAAGAGAAGCTTCAAATCATAGTAACCGGTTATGACTCTTGTGGTGCAGTTACATATTTCTTGAACATTGCTAATTAATGTCTGCATCAATATTATAATGAAGGTATTCAATAGCATTCTTAAATTTGATCGCCTGTCATAGGTTTAATTAGGGCCAAGCTTTATATTTGGATGCTTATCTAGTGTCAATATTCCTTCTTATTTAAATTATGGGGTTAAGATCTTTGAAAGTCATTTGGTACTGTGTAAATGAAAATAAACAAAGATAGCCAATATGCCGAGGTTATTTAAATGTTGTTACTCTACAGTTAGATTAAATTTGTGGCTTACAGTGGATATTTGCACTGCATTGACCTAGGTTTAAACGTGAAGAAATGAAGATTCCAGCATGGGAGAATCATGAGAAAGCGAAAACGGAGGCTAAGATGAGGAAAATTGAGGTATTTATATTATTTTAGATCCTATAAGTGTTGGCCGTGACAACGGCTTCCCTAGGATCGCCATAGCTAGTATTTAGAAACATATAATCGAGAAGAGTTGATGTTACTTACTTGATTTGGAATCCATCGTTCTTGATGCGGAATACGACGAACACCAGCTCAAATTCTTCTCCTCTATGACCCTCTGTATCACTGGCTCAATGAGACTACCTTTCGCTGCGCTCTTAACCTTATGCGCTCCTTATGCGAAGTATATGTGGAGTTATGAGAGTTTCAGAATTTCATTAGGGCTAGAGGAGGGACTTGAGCGCTATTTATAGAATTTCCAGCCAGGCCCTCTCATCACGGGCCGGGTCCAACTCGGCCCACACCAGCCAGGCCCATATTAGACTAATTAAGAATCTTTATATCCAGCCTTATTAGACCAAGTCCAATTACAATCTCAATTAATAGAAGCCCACATATAGAAAAACTCTTACATTCTCCCACTTGGGCAAATATTAATTGAAATTGTACTGTATGTGCGCACCTTTATGCTAGTCTAGGGATTATTCTTAATAGTCAATCCGATCCCATAGAGTCTCAAACACCGAATCATGGCGGTAACTGCATTGACACAATGCCGAGCCTTCCATGGTCACAAATGTTTTTAACTCTACTGATATGGATTCAATATGGTAGTGTGGCAAATGGATAACACCTCTATAAGAGATACTTTATGTGTCATCCCCTTTGTCAGTCACAATTCTCTCTCCTTATGTGTCACGAAACCTGATGTGTCACAAGAGAATATCTTTATGGTTCCAACGAACCTGTATATGTCTTAGTTTATAGTTAACTTTTCTTTATGTGTAACAAGACATATCTTTAAGGCTAATAACTGAGAGCCCCTAGCCTTTACTCAAGGTTTACACAGTACCTCGAGATTTTGCCATATATATGTATTCAACAATACATCCATAAACACTTTATTGAATGTAAAAGTTGATACATATCAAAATGTTACAAAACGTAACAAACACATATGTAAACTTTATTAGAGCACAAACTGAAAAGCATCTCCCACTAAACAACAGCATCCCATTATGCTCCTAAGCCCATGCTAATGACATGTCGTTCAAACACACAATGGCGAAGGCCTTTAGTTAGCGAATCTGCAACCATATCATCTGTGTAAATATGCTCTACTTTAATGTCACCATTCTCTGTCATTTCCTTTACGGTCAAATACTTGACTTCCATGTGTTTACACCCCTTGAGACTTATGTTATTGTTGATAAACGATACCACAGCATCATTATCACAATACAACTGTATGGGTGCATCAACAAAATCAAATACAACCAACTCCCTAATGAGGTTCCGGAGCCAAATAGCTTGAGTAGCGGCCCAAAAGCATGCTACAAACTCCGCTTGCATGGTAGAGGACAACATATTCTGCTGCTTTTGGCTTTTCCATGATACTGCACCTCCTGCTAACTTGAAAACATATCCTGACGTACACTTCGATTCATCCCGACAAACAGCAAAGTCTGAATCTGTATACCCCACTAGCTGTAGGTCCTGAACATGTCTGTAAATCAGCATATAATCTCTTGTCCTCTTTAAGTACCTTAAAACTTTCTTGGCAGCAACCCAGTGATCGTGTCCTGAATTTGACTGATATCTGCCCAGAAGTCCAGTTGCAAAAGTAATATCTGGTCTAGTGCAAACTTGAGCATACATGATGCTTCCAAGTGCACTAGCATAAGGCACATTCTTCATTTGGGCTTTCTCAACAGCTGTATGAAGGCACTACTCCTTACTCAGTTGATCAGTCTTAGAGATATGAGCAATTCCTGGTTTGCAATCCTGCATACTGAATCTTTCCAGAATACAATCCACATATGCCCTCTGAGATAAACCCAATACTCGGCTAGAACGATCTCTAAAGATCTCAATGCCTAGGACAAAAGATGCCTCACCAAGGTCCTTCATGTCGAAATTACTTGATAATATCTGCTTCGTCTCATGCAGTAATCCAAGATCACTACTCGCAAGCAAGATATCGTCAACATAAAGTATGAGAAAAATAAATTTCCTCCCACTGACCTTGCAGTATATACATTGATCTACTATGTTCTCAACAAATCCGCATGAAGTGACAACACTATGAAACTTTAGATACCATTGTCTGGAAGCTTGCTTAAGCCCATAAATAGACTTTTTCAGTCTGCATACAAGCTTATCTGGATCACCAGTTGCAAAACCTTCGGGTTGTACCATATAAACCTCCTCATCAAGGTTTCCATTTAGAAAGGCAGTTTTAACATCCATTTGGTGTAACTCCATATCAAAATGAGCTACTAATGCCAATATCACTCTAAGAGCATCCTTAGAAGAGACTGGAGAAAACGTTGCTTCATAGTCTACTCCCTCTGTCTGAGTGAAACCCTTGGCTACCAGTCTGGCTTTAAACTTCTCAATCTTTTCCTTGGAATCCCTTTTAGTCTTGTACACCCATTTGCAACCGATAGGCTTGTATCCTTTAGGCAGTTCAACAAGATCCCATACATCATTATGTTTTATAGACTGCATCTCGTCTTTCATTGCATCTAACCACAAATCTGATTGAGGACAAGAAACAGCATCTATATAAGTTACTGGATCAATCACACAGCCGATATCGTAGTCATGCTCTCCTAGATAGACTATATAATCCGGTGGAATGGCTAGTCGTCTTTCTCTACTAGACCTCCTGAGTGGAGCTACCACAACCTCATCTCAAGTCTGAGAGGTTTGAGGAACTTCATCAGGAACCGTTTCAACAACAAGATCCTGAACCTCAACAGGCTCAATTTGTGGCATGGGAGGCTCCATAATTGTCTGTACAGGTAGAGAAAAGGACACAACTGTCCCTACAGGACTGATATCCTCAATAGTCTGTGAACAGCTACCTTCTTCAGCTACATCATATTCCAGAAACTTAGCCGTCTGTGATTCCACAATTCTTGTACCTCCGTTGGGATTATAAAATCGATATTCCTTCGAATGATCTAGATAAGACACAAAGTAATACCGAGTGGTTCTGGAGTCCAACTTACTTAATGTTGGATTATACAACCTCACTTCTGCAGGACAACCCCAAACCTTAAGATGATTCAAGCTAGGTTTACGTCCAGTCCACAACTCGAAAGGAGTTAATGGAACAGCTTTGGTAGGAACTCGGTTTAGATATAAAGAGTTGTTTTCAAAGCTTCACCCCATAAAAAATCAAGCAAATTAGTTCTACTAGTCATACTCCTCACCATTTCCATGAGGGAGTATTTGGTGCGCCTTTCAGCCACACCATTCTATTTAGGACTCCCAGGCATAGTAAACTGAGCTACTATCCCAGAATCTTCTAAGTATTTGGCAAATGGCCATTTAAGCTATCCAGCATCGCCATGCTTGCCATAATACTCACCATCTCGGTCTGATCTGACAACCTTTATGACTTTTCCCAACTGTTTCTCAACTTCAGTCCGAAAAATCTTAAACTTGTCAAGAGACTCAGACTTATCTTTAATCAAGTACAGATAACCATATCAGGAACTGTCATCAATAAATGTGATGAAATAAAAATTTCTACACAAGGTTGCTGTATCAGTGTGAATGACCTCCAAAAGGTCAGAATTGTAGACTGCAGTTTTCTTCTTTATTTTGGTCATCCTGCCTCTACAGCAGTCTACGCAAGTCTCCAGGTCACTTTTAAGAGAAGGTAGGATGTCAGCCTTTATCAACCTATCCACTCTTTCCCTGGAGATATGACCGAAACGTTTATGCCATAATGCGTAAGACTGTTCCTTAGGTAGAAGTCTTTTGGGAACAACATTTTCAGCTGTATAAGCGACATTCATATCCGTGGGAGCTAAACATAATCTGTACAATCCATTGGACATATCGCAGCACCCAACTTTATTTGAATTAAAAAAATAGTAATAACATTGTTCCTTAACTCAAAAGAGTAACCACACATGTCCAAACATGATACAGAAACTAAGTTCCGTCTAAAGGAATATACATAAAATGTGTTCCTTAACATCAATTCAAAACTAGAATCTAGTATTAAAATGACATCTCCCACGAACACGACGTCGACTTTATTGTTGTTTCCCACAGTGAGCTTTGATTCATCCTGATTTGGCTTCCTCCGGTTTATGAATCCCTGTATGGTAAACGCAACATGATTAGTTGCACTGCTATTTAGCCACCAAGAACTGGATGGGGCTTCAGATAGATTGGATTCACAAACCAATGCCAAAGAATCAATACCCGAACGCTCACGCTTAGACAACCAAGCTTTATATTTATTGCAGTCCTTCTTTATGTGACCCTTCTTCTTACAAAAGAAGCAGGGGCCACCATCCTTAGAAGAGGATGCTTTACTAGGACTCGAATTGTCAGAATGACCAGTGGCTTGATGAGTTTCTTTACGAGTACGACTCTTGAACCTCTTGCCCTTCTTATTGCTGGAACCAAAAACATATAGGGCCAAATGCCCCTTTTCTTTCTTCAGTTTCTCTTCCTCTGCTACAACCCTAGTAATTAGGTCATTGACTGACCAGGTTTCATCTTGGGAATTGTAATTGGTTTTGATGATAACAAAATTAGGTGGGAGGGTGTTTAGGGCTTGATGGACAATGCAGGCATCAGGAATAGAAACATTGAGAGCTTTGAGTTTGGTCTGTAAGTCTACCATCCTGAGGACGTAATCCCTAACTCCTCCAGAACCATCATACCTCATATTGAAGAGTCTTTGCAGATGTGTCCCAATCTCAGCATTGGGTGAGACACGATTCCTAGCTTCCAAGGCTTCCATCATTTGTTTAGCATTGCAGTCAGCTGGCAGACCACTTTTCAAGTGTTCCTGAATGGATCGCTTCATAAATAACAAGCAAATCCTATTGCTCTTTTCCCAGGCCAAAAGGTGTGCCTTTTGGGGTTCTGTACTGTCAGCAGTCAGATCTGCTGGCTTATCCATAGTAAGAGCAATATGAACATCTGCCAACTCCATACCAAACAGAAAGTCCTCTTTCCATTGCTTGAAATTAGAACCAGTAAGAATCTCAATCGTTATGGAGTTGCCGTTCATAGAGAATGTGACTGAATAATAAGCAATGAAAAATAATCAGCATAATGTGAGTACTGTGCAACTTGAAACCTTATAAGTTACACATCCTGAGAGCTACATGCATCATCACATAAACACCGTTAGGCAGAATACATGACATACAATTGCATACCCTCAACATGTCAATGGCCATGAGAATATATTCTGATCTTCGCAAGTTTATCACCTTTGGGTGTCTGAACCACTAGGACCAGTCACTCCTCAACCATATGTTGTACATGTATCCCTCCATGAATCAATATGTAATCACCTCCTTTGGGAGTATGATGACACAATAGAACAGGAGACATCCCACCACAGTACGAGACTGATATTTCTCAAATCCAATCAGGTGTGCCACTTTGGTGGTCACTCCCCAATCAAATTCTCGAAACTCTCTCATACCAGGGATATAAACTTTATGTCTCACATTTACTATATGCATAGATTTTAGACTTGATGACAGGGGCAATTGTCACTAAAATCATATGTCATGCCAATTACATTGCTCAGTTTATTGATACATGTTAAACCTTATACATGCAATCAACAAATCATGCTCTACATATCCATACATGATCATATACATGTGAGCTTATATCTGTACTTCAAGAAACCACATAGAAATACAGAAGAAAATGCCAAAATGTAGAGCACAATGTAGAGCACATTCATATTCATATGCATTTTCATATGAATATACCACAATGTAGAGCACATTCATATGAACACAACGCCGCAAACCACGCCTCAATCGGAGGTCGGATGAGCCCAAACGAACCTCCGGAAGTTGCGGGTGCGGTCTGACCGGTAAACCGGTTCAATACCGGTCGGACCGGTCCGGTTGAATCGGAAAACTGGTTCAATTCCGGTCGGACAGCCCGGTCGAACCGGAATCCGGTTCAGTCGGCTGGCCAGATCAGGTCAACAGGTCGGGTCGGTCCGGTCAGCAGGTCGGTCAGCGGGTCGGGCGAACCGCCCCACCGCCCGACCGCCTCGCCCGGTTCGGACACGTGGCGCACGTGTGGCGCGCGGTGGGCCCCAGGTTGAGCCCCAGGTTTGACAGCATACTTTAAAAGCTACCTATATACTTTATACCCGGTCATTTTTAACATCTGCTTTCATCATCTGTATTACCTTAGCTTTTATGTAGAGTTAGCTAGTGCTTATTACCTGGACACATCGTTGCTTCTCTAAATGAAGCCATAGAAAAAACCACTCAGGAGATTCCATTGCTGATGCTTTTTCCTATTAAGTAGAGTTGGTTGCGGAGATTTCCTTTGTCACAGCATGTCTCTTCTAATTCCTTTATACTGTCCAAAAGACTCCCAGGAACACATAATATATGCTTTTTACATGTATAACAAAACCATGTGCAGATGTTTATTGATTATCCTCATGTTCTTCCTACCAACCTTTGTCATTGAGTAAATTGCATTTCGCCTCCTTCGCTTTGTTACTTACCCCTGGTCCATGCATACAACAAGACTAATTATATGAAAATCATGTTTCTAGTCTGAACCTATGCGTTGTTTGCTCTGCAGCACCTTCGCTGTATGAGTTATCAATTTAATCTCTTTGTATGCAACGTATTTAAACTTGTATTGAAAGTCAACCTGGATGCAGTTTAGTTGATTCAACTGGTTGAATCAGTTAACCAGTTTGTAGTACTGAAGTAACTCATCGGAGAAATATATACATAAATAAGTGTAATATATGAAAGTATCCTTTGACCAGCTGAGACGGTGAAGGTGCTTTGCTACATTATTGGGTTTGCATGTTCAAGTCTTATCAGAGCAACTCGACATTTTTTACTCAAAAAGGGTGAGAAATTTGTAGCTTGAAATGAATCAACGTATAACCAAACATGAAGGTTACTCAGCTGAACCGACTTTTGATGTAGAAGCGAGAGGGCTGTGGTTATGATTCCCTTGCCTGTAATCCATATTGCCAATTTCTAGGGGTCAGCACTGGCTGGATGGGCCTAGCCTCAAGGCAACTTTTGGCCCGTCCCAAAGAGATTGGGCTCTTGATGTGCAGGCCTGGCCCAATCAATCAAGAATAGGTCCACACTGAACTAAATAGGTCCAGGCCTAGCCCGATTTTTTTAAGTTAAAAATGTAATAGTAATTATATATTGGCCCTGCGAAATCACCTTTTTTGTATGTTTTGGCTACTTTTTTGAACTCAACCCATAGAAGCACATTTCTTCCTGTTCATTTGATTTTAGTGATGTCGTTTGAACATATTCATGACTTTATTAAAGTGTCCATTAATTCTCATTCATTTGATTTTATTGATTTTTTAATTATTTATGATTGTATGAAAGTGTTTTGATCAGAAAGGAATCAGAAAGGAACACTTTGGTGTACATATTGTACAAGACTACTTTTATGCTGGATTGATCGAGAGGTCTATCTTCACGAAGAGCACTTCTGATATATGTCTACACCACCTAGGTACCCTTAACTAGACTTTTATCAACGAAAAACAAAGGTAAAAGGCAATGAGAAAGAGAGTTATGTAGGCGTAAATTATTCAGAGAAGCAGGGGCACATGCCAAAACAAACACTACAAAAAAACTGCCAATTAGCTATGACAAAATAACTACGACAAATATGTCATCGCCGACAGCCACAAATTTTGCAACGAAACTAAAATGTCATGGCTAATTTGCTACCAAAATTCGTGTGTCGTCTCTAATTAATTACAACACAAAATGCGTTGCTATTGCCGACGAAATCAACGACAACTACACAAACTCGTCGCTAATTCGCTACATAAAGTACACGCTCGTAACAAAAGTAGTCGCCAATTACCGACAACTCAATAAAAGCGTCGCTAATTGTGGACGATTTTGGCAACGACTAAAAGTTTATGGCTATTAGCCACAATAATTTTAATGTCGTCGTAGATTCGCAACGACAGAAATACGTCGTGGTTAATTTCGTCTGCAATCATCGACGACATAGCTAATGTGTTGCCAAGTGGCGACGGCCTTTGCCACCATGTTTATGTAATCGCTGAATAGGGACGACCTGCTTTATGTCGTCGCCCTAGTCGTCGCCAATTGGAGATGACTTGTGTGCTCCAATTAGTGACTACTTTAGCGACGACGTTACTATGTCGTCGCTAATATCGATGGTATAAATAGAAACTGGATCTCGCAGATTCTCACTTTCTGCTTTCGGAGCGGCGCCCTTTCCCCCATTTTCGCAGCCCCTCAAAACCCTAACTCAGGTTAGTCCCTTATTCTCTTATTGTACTCATTGTAATTGCATATATATATACATAACAAAATCTATATATAGAGTTGTGGGTATTAGATATGTGTTGATTTTTGCAGTATTGGGTTTATTCGCGCGTCGGGTACATAAATTCCATGAACCGTGGCTGTTGACGGTCTCCTCCATGTAAAGCTGTTATAATATTGGATAGAATAGCTCACCCCGGCTCAGATTTGTGTAGTTGCATACGGACTATGTCGTTTTATTTTATGTTTGCAATAGGAATTTCATTGAACGAAGAAAAAATACATGAAATGTCATCGACACTTGTACGAGTTAATTGTATTATGTTTTAGCTTTTCTTTGTGGCGTGCTGCTTACTTGGGTCAGCTACGTGTGTTAAATCGATACAGACATGTTTAAACATATTGTACACAAAAAAAACCCATTATTTTTGTTAACTCGAATATTAATGTAATTTTGAGATTGTGATGTAGTGGTAATTGTGTATATGTGTGTTATACACGTATTCCATCGGCAGATATAATGGACAGAGACAGATCTTGGATGTATAATAAGAACTTACCTGGACGTAAAGGATTGACTGAAGAGTTTCGTGCTGGTTTGAACACGTTTATGGAATTTGTAACTGCAAACGTTGGGGGACCCATGGAAGTTCAATGAGGTGTCCATGTAAGAAGTGCAAAAATTGTAGATTTCAAGATGTTAATACAATTGGTGAGCACCTATGCAGATTTGGCTTTACACCGAACTATTATACTTGGACTTTGCATGGTGAACAATTTATGTCTGACGAGGAATATCGCCAAAGTCACATATATCCTGTTGGGCCAGAATGTGCCCATGACTTGTCTCAGTTAAATCCATACCAGCGCATGGTCATTGATGCAGCTGATCATAATTTTGCCAATTGGGAACCGAACCATGAAGAAGGGGCTCCTAGTCATACATCACATGGGCATTATATGGGTGACAGAACATTTGATGAAAATGTCTGCAATCAGTTTCGTGAAGTGTTGTGTGCCGCAGATGAACCTTTATGGGGAGATTGTGCTAACCACACAAAGTTATCCGTCACGGCAAGGTTGTTAAATATTAAAGCTGAGCATAATGTGTCAGAGAAGTGATTCAACTCTTTCGTTGAGTTAATGCGGGAAACTTTGCCTCCTGATAAAATCATGCCACGTGATTTGTATGATATTTAAAAACTTGTTCATAATTTAGGTCTTCTAGTGAAGCGGATTGATGTATGTACCATGGGTTGTATGTTGTACTGAAAAGATGATGAAACCGCAGAATCTTGCAAATTCTGCGGCCACACTAGGTATATGGATGAACAGATGCCGAGTCGTCCTGCGAAGCGTAAACCAGTGAAGGAAATTTTTTATTTGCCATTAATCCCAAGATTGCAACGGTTGTATGCGTCTAAGGCCACTGCAGAACACATGACTTGGCATGCGAACCATCAAACAGATGAGGACACAATGTGCCATCCATCCGATTCACCTGTATGGAAACATTTTGACGAAACATACCCTGCGTTCAGTGTAGAGCCGCGAAACATCCGTCTAGGTTTGTGTGCTGATGGATTTGCTCCATTTGGTAAATCAGGAAAGAACTACTCAAGTTGGCCAATCATCTTGACGCCGTACAATCTCCCCCATGGTATGTGCATGAAGACAGAATATATGTTTTTGACATTGATCGTGCCCCGACCGAATAATCCTAAAAAGTTAATCGACGTTTACATGCAACCGTTGATCGAAGAGTTGCAATAGTTATGGAACGATGGTGTTCCAACGTATGATGTTCGCACTGATCGAACATTCATTCTTAAAGCGGCCGTTTTTTGGACTATAAATGACTTCCCAGCTTATAAAATGTTATCCGGGTGGAGCACAGCCGGAATCTTCGGATGTCCAATATGTATGGAGCGATCGAACTCTTTCAAATTGAAGCATGGTAAGAAGCCATGTTATTTCGATTGTCACAGACAATTTTTGCCGAGAAATCATCCATTCAGGAAGAATAAAAGAGATTTCGTCAAGAATAGAATTGAGAAAACCCCTCCACCATTGCGTTTGACGGGTGAACAACTTTGGGAGCGAGTGTAACCCTTTAACAGCGTTGTAGTAAACCCACACGGCAGCACTTATGCGTATGGCAATACACATAAGTGGACTAAACGTTCTATATTTTGGGAGTTGCCATATTGGAAGAGTTATATCATTCAGCATAATCTCGACGTCATGCACATTGAGAAGAATGTTTTTGAGAATGTCATAAATATGTTGATAGACGTTACCGGCAAGACAAAGGACAACCTTAATGCTAGAAAAGATATGAGAGACATTTGTTATCAGTCAACACTAAACGTTGATCCAAGAAGCATTGGACCAAAACCAAAAGCCGTTTACACATTGACCAAAGATCAACGACGTCAATTGTGTCAATGGTGCAAGACTTTGAGCTTTCCTGATGGGTATGCTTCCAACATCGGTAGATGCGTCGATTTGAATGCATGTAAGTTGACAAGCATGAAGAGTCATGACTGTTACGTATTTATGGAGCGACTACTCCCAATAGCAACTAAAGAACTTCTCCCACATTTTGTCTGGGGCGCCGTCACTGAATTGAGTAATTTCCTCCATGATATTTGCTCGGCTGTTTTACGTACATCACACATGGAGAAACTAGAGAGAGATATCCCAATTATCCTTTGCAACTTGGAACGGATATTTCCCCCTTCATTTTTTGACTCAATGGAGCATCTACTAGTTCATTTACCTTACAAGGTAAGAGTTGCAGGTCCCGTACAGTTTCGATGGATATACCCCTTTGAGAGGTATGCATTAATTGACGCACCATTACATAATTTAGATTATGACATTTGCTGAAGTATGTCCATTGACAACAACCATTTCCTATTTGTAGGTTCTTATTTCATTTGAAGAAGAAGGTTAAGAATAAGGCACGTGTTGAAGCATCAATTTGCAAGGCCTACATTATGGAAGAAGTGAGTACATTCGTTTCACACTACTTTGAACATTGGTTTCACACTACTTTGAACCGCACGTCCAAAGCAAGAGACGGAGGCCAGGACGGAACGACGAGGGCCCTGTTGACAAGAATTGCTCTCCAATCTCAATTTTTAATTATCTTGGTCAAGCAAGCGGCGTATGTAAGTTACGTTACTTAACAGGCGAAGAATTGCATGCCGCGCATACCTACATTTTATTGAATTGTCCAGAGGTTGAACCATATTTCGAGTAAGTGTGTGTGCCCCATCTTCTCTAACTTTGCGAGATCTCCGGTTTAATTAAAAGTTATTTTCCAACCACTACATAATTCTGTTGTCCTTTTGTAACAGGATGTTTCGTAATTCGATAATTGGAGTACCCCCCGATGAGTTCGATACATTGTGCAATCAACATTTCGCACAATGGTTGAAAAATTACGTGAGTCGCTGAATAATTTGTAATTGCTATTTTCTTTAACGTCTCATTTGTCTTTATAAGTGACTAAGTTGCCCCTACCATGCTATTTAGGTGGAAAGTGTCCCTGATCTCATTAGAGATCAATGCCTCATATATCATCTGTCATTGGGTCCAAAATCATGATCACGATCATGGCCGGCATATTTCATAAATGGGTTTAATTTTCACACTCAAGCATATGGGCTTGGCAAGTCCACCATGAATAGCGAGGTTTGTGTGCAGATTGTACATCAGACTGCTAGTCATTTTTTAGTATTCTACTTGAGAAATATTCTCTCATATGTTCTTAAACAGATGAAGGTTATTGTCTAGATGCGTTCTAGCAATACCATAATCTTCATGTTGAATTCTTTAAGAATCTAGTCCATAAAGTGTGACCGTTTTAACGTAAGACCTCTTGACAATCTTTCATGTCAAGTCTTAAATTCAACATACATTTGATAGATTTTATCATCACTACCAACAATCAATATGGTATTTACATAATGACATAGTCATTTTCAAACGTTGATACATATATCACGCCATCCGCCTCACCATTAATAATATTGTCCATTTTGGGACTCCAAAAACCTTTAAGGCTTTATTTTTCCTCGAGTTCACGGTCCTACGAGCACGCAACTCGGGACAACTTGTTGTCTATAGATCATAGGCAGAGTATCCAGACTGTCTTTAGTCTCAAACTGCAAAGTCTGATTGCCTTCAAATGCAGACCGTAAAGTCTGATCGTTTTTAGATTCAGACTGTCTACTAACCCAGAACGTTTTCAGACTCAGAATGTCTTCAGTCTCAGAACGTTCTATAGGCTCAGATCATTCTACAGTCTCAGACCGTCTACAGACTCAGACAATCTATAATCTCAGACTATTAACAGACTCATATAGTTTACAATCTCAGACTATCTAGTCTAATCTTTTGAGTCTACCTCATTTCCAAACTCATATAATCAACACACGTGCATTTTAGCATATTGTTTACCATCTGAACACATGTTCAATTTACATAGATTCAACACAAGAATGACAACCATAGTATGCAAATGTATTTGCCAATGCTTTCATCTAAAGCCATGCAATTGCAACTACTTTATGTTACCGCAAGATCGCCACCATGTCAGCAACTATCAACTAGTTTGCACAAAAAGCGTTGTTCACTTTGTTAAATCAGAAAAACAGATTTAATCATGTAAAAATTCTGATTTTTCACCACAAAATAGATAATATCTAGTTGAACAACTTTCAAGAGGGAATCGTTCTCAAAATCATTGAGTAAGAGTGTCAAAAACAAATATCTATTTGACTGGAAAAACTGTGTTAGTTTCAGAGAAGACTCGGACACAAAAACTTGTCAAAAGGGTATCAAATCTCATCGTATGAATCTGAAATTTTAACACAAAGTAGCCCTACAAATGAGCTACAAAACTCATGAAGGTCATCAAACTAAATTCACAACAAAACAAGCTCAAAAAGAGACTTCTTTGACTTGGGGTCAAAACTAGTTTTCTGTAAACAGTTTGAACCATGTTCTGGAATTTAAACAAATCATTGCTTAATGTAATCCAGAAAAATTCCCAAATAAATATATGTTGTATACAAGCATGAAAGAAACAACTTTCATCAATATACCAACCTCAAAATCTCAGCATATAGTGCTAGAGAAAAACCACAAAGCATAATTGGTCTCTACTTTCTCCAACCCAGATCAGAATCGTTGAAGGCTGTCTTATTTAGAACACTTCCAAATCAACACAAGGAGATTAGCGAATTTAATAATAAGATTCTCCATTTCATATAGCATGGTCAACATTATGGCCTAAAGGAAATCACCCTCCTTTTGGTCTGTCCCAACACCTCCACTTGGATCTCTTACGTCTGACTTCAGCTATTGCTTCTCGACAATAAACTTCTTCGTGTCAGAAGTTGCTCCTCAATTGTTATAGGACAAGATCTCGACCATACCTTAGATGTCCATCATCGTGATCTTTATATAGGTCATTCTAGACTACAAGTCATATAACGAATCCCTCAAAATAGAGGTATTTCAGACTTTCATTTCACATGGATTTCATGCAAAATCACTTGGATTTCATGCACTTAACTGCTCACAGTCTTAAAATCCATCATTTTATAATCAAGAAATCAACCACTTTAAAAATCGAGGAACCGTTCGACAACAAATTTCTTTGCTCCGGTATCCTCTAATTTATTTATGGTCTAACAATTCCCACATATCATTCACTGACTTCGTTGCACAAAAGCCATTTAAACCACTTAAGACATAATTCCTTCATAGGAAGTCTTAGTGTTTTCAAGCTTCAACCATGTTGATAGCTTACACATCGGTTTCTCAAACGTACAGTTTAGGAGTTTCCTCCATCAAGAATCTTGCAAGATTCATAATTGTTCGGTAATACAACATTTCATGTTGCTACCTTTCAAAGTTCATTTTGTTGAACTTTTCGGGTTTCTTACCATGAAGGGTTGAACCCGCAATCAAGACAGCAAAATGTCCAAGCAAACGGACTGCAACAGGGGCAGAAGATGATCCGGGAAGACAAAATGCAGCAAGGGTTGAAAGCAAAAACAACGACGTTCTTTCCAAAAGTCATTTGAATCTTGAATCTGTTTTAAGATTGTTGGAAAGTATGTTCAAATCTGACAATCGAATACAATTTAAATGGACTTCAATAGAACGATGCAAATACAAACAGATTGAATCAATTACAAAGCTAAAAAGAAAACAGAATATGTAAAATCGAGGCCTGTGTTTCATACAGTCTCCTTAAAACAGATTCGTCCCCTCCAGTACACGATGAGGATCTCTCCAGTACACGTGAGGCAACTTGGACGTTTGTCTCTCAGGATATAATGGTTGACAGCAATGAAAAGAATATTTACGGAGCTTTCGGCGAACTTGAACAATACCCTTCACTGAACACTCTCTCAAAACAAAACTATGCACTTGTTTTCTCTTTCGAAGAACATGTAAAACTGTATTCATTCGGCCGAGGAAAAACGAATGAAAAAGAAGATAAATAATGTGGGAAGACTCTTCGATATACAAGCTACCGTTTCTGAATTAACTCAGATGTTTGGGAATTAAACACGGCATTGAATCAGCCGTTACAACCTTAATTGCAACTTTATGATACGAAAATAAAGGATTAAAACCGTCATTTAATTCGAATCTGGTGGTTACAGACTCTACCGTTGAGTCTAGTGTTTTTTAAACTTTACAAAGTCTAAACGTCTCTAGAGTCTGATCACACCTTCAGACTCTATAAAGTCTGATCGTCTCCAGAGTCTGATCACTCCTTTAGACTCAGACGAATCCCGCTATTACCAAAACGTAACAGTATAGAAAGAAGGCAAAAAGTGATTTGTCTCTAAGCCCACTTTTCAGAGTTTTCCGAGGTTGCATTCGTGTCCGCAGGCCGCACGCTCGCGTCCAAGTTCAGGTTCGTCGGGAACCGGATTTGCACCTCCCCTGCGCGTGCGCGCAAGGCATAGTGCTTGTGATTTTACGTTACTACTTTAATGGAGTGTAATCACATTTAAAGCACTCACAAGCCTTATTTATATTCTATGTGGGACTAGTGCCTCTACACTTTCCACTCACAGGGTTGCTTTTCACAAGTGGGACTCACATCTCACTAAGGGTTGTCTCTTGAGAACAATTTCTCATTCATCCTTTTTATTCCCAATTTTCAATAGGACCCATCGGCATCATATTGTTAGGGCCCCCAGCAGGTAGTAAAGGCCGATCTAATTGTGATCCTACTGTAGCATTTGTTGCAAGTTGAGGAAATGGGGGTAGTGCTGGGGGTCTGGTTTGTGGGGATTGGCTCACAGAAAAAGGGGTAGGACCTGAATGAACAGGTGGAGCCGGTGATGAAGCTTGCGGAAATGAAGGAAAATTTCTTGGTGGAAGGCCAATATCAGAAGAATGCATCATTACTAAATTTTGCATATACTGAGAGGATGGATTTGTCTTGGCAGAACCAGAGATGGATTCTGAGCAGGCAGAGGAGCTGGTCGAGGACCAAAGAGAGAAGGCATTTATGGCCCGGACCATTCAGACTTGGTGCTAAAGCGTTTGGTGATGGAATGAAACTAGGAAATTGATTTGCTTGTGAATTAGGGGGAGTGTTGGCAAACCATAGATTTGAATATTGAAACCGAACCTATTGAGGAGTCTATGAGGCACCCATAAAATCAAGGTGTCCACTTGTTACTAGAGCAGCATCCATAGAAGACGAGTTTATATAACTAAGCACAACCTTGCTCTCAGCCGGACTTGAAGCAGATGTTGTAGAAGCAACAACAAGATTACCCTACATAAAGCTACACAATCTCTACAACATGACCAGACAAAAGAATAGCAGAGTATATATGGTATGAGAAAGGTAAAGCTTCACATACCGAACAACTTGTGAAGAAATAAAAAACAAATGAAACTCATTGATACAGATGTTCCTAGCAATTCAATGACGACCACTGCTGCATCTACTTTCTCGAATGTATCAACAGATAGACGGACATTAAGCTCTTCATAAGAACCCTGGAAATCGTTTCCGTCAGTTGAAATTATTTCACCCTGTAGAAAATGAAATAAGGCCATCAATGCAGCTCTGTCGAAACTGGTATAAAATCTTCAACTTGTATGACAATATGAGGTCAACTGCTGCTGAAATAAATAAATAATGGTGCAAATCTTAATAATGAGACCAGCAATAATTCCAAACAAACTTACCTTATCCCTGGTCCCAGACTTTACCGCATACACCTGTATCTTAGCCCAGTTTCCTACAAAAAGATTCATATTCACTTAGTTCCATGGATTTTATGAAGACCTAAGAATTCCATAAATGTTCACATAGCGTAACATCAAATTCCAATTTACCTTTTCTAGTCTCTTTTGATTATCATCACCAGGCCTGAAGATCAAGCAAATGAAATTGTATCCAGGATATTCCTTTACCTGTCAAAGCAAGACTACACTTAATCTAGGCTTGATAGAGGGAACATTTTCTTATACTTTCTGCCAAACATTTTAGGGATCTGTACTGTTCTGATCAGCCATTATTAGTAAGGCTGAGCAACAGTGCCACTCCAACTCAAGAATCAGATCAAATCGGCAAATTCTGGAAAGTTCTCGCGGAACGGTTCCACTTCCAATTTTTTGGAGCCAGCACTGTTCAACAGCTTAACTTTTGTCTTTTCTTTTTTTTTTTAATCAAAGAGCCCTGAGTATGTTATGATAATCCACAAACTATAAGAAACTCCCACCAGTCAATGAGGATCTCACACTTGGAATCTTTTTTGTTTTTTTTTTTTAACTTTTAGTCATCTTAAAAAGTAAAAAGGCAGCACGTGTACTTCCTTGCAGGTCAACGTGGGATCTCCATTTTATTTTTTGTACTTTTAGTCAACCTAAAAAAGGTTCTCCCCACCGATCTATAAGGAAAAAGACACGCTGCCTTTTTTTTTTTTTTCACTTTTAATCCATTTGGACAACAAAAGGCGGACAGATGTGCTTAGTCCCACTGGACCGATCGTTATTGGTCCAATTCCTAGATGCCAAATTTTGGGACTGGGAGCCACAGGATTGGTTCCCAGTTGCAGGGCAAGGACGGGAATGGAAGGTGGAGATGGGGTTTCTCCTTTTTTATAGGTGGGAAAAGGGAAATTTTGGAAGGTGGATTTTGGGTAGAGCAGGACGGACCCACCTGAGAACTGATTAACGCTAGCTATTTGATGCAGCAGTTCCATGTTCAGCATGGACAGTCCAAGTATCATATATTGCACTTGCACTTAATGAAAATAGATAATCATTATTGAAAAGGGCCTCAGAACATCCCCATATAGCCAATGGCTTTATGTTCAACCAGCAGGCACGTGCACTAAATATATGTCACAGCAGCTTGGTCGAATATATCGACAATGGCTGGAAAAAGGCGCATACCACTCAAACTAATTACAGGAATGAGCACTCTGTCCTCTTTCAGCAGGGGCTTATATTCAGGTGGTGCCTTGAAACTTGCATTTAACTTGAGGACTCCACCTGTTACAAATCAACAACATGATCAATCTATATAGAAGCAGAAGATAACATGCACTAAAAGGGATTCTCTCAACCATACCTATAGCTTCCCGCTTCTCATTCTCCAACAATTTTGTCGACTTCATATAAAATGAAAATTAGTGTTAAGTGCAACCGACAAAGGGATTTTAAATCACCGCAGAAGCAAGTTGAAACATACCTCTCTGTCAAGGACGTGATTAGAAGATCTTTCACCAGGCTGTTCAGCTGCTGACGGTGACTCCAGGTTCTCAGCAATCTCCAGAATTCCTGACCCCAGTTGTTTCGTAATTTGGTCCACCCGAGTCTGCTCAAAATTGTGCCACCATACAGGCAGCAATATCACTTAATGGCACCTGGAATAGGAAACTTTCATGTGTACTTCTCATATGGATAATGCCAACATATCACCAACTAGAAAAGGAAATACTCAATTGCTGCAGGAACATGTCATCTTCTCACTCACTTACATGCTCTGACTAGATTCCAACGCATGTTCAGTAAGAGAAGTAGAATCTTTAATGCATGATGGTTGGGGTGATGGGAGCTTTTGAGGGCTAAGAAGTGCAACAGTTGACTGAGAACAAATGCACACTTCTGACAAAATCTATGCATGTATATAAAATAAATTAGTTTTAAGGAGACAGAACAAGCACGGCTTTCCTTCTTTTTACTTTCTGAGATGTGATAAGTAACTCCAACCCTACTTCTGTAATGCACTTGAAATCTTCAAAGATATCTCTTCCGAATTGTGGCTTAAGGGAATGAGGAACACTGGCGTTAAATGAGAAATTGAATACACACTTCCTAAACAAATTGTGCAAGTACTTCAGATACATTAATTTGAGAAAATTATAACAAGAATCAACACTTATATTCTGCAACACCAGATAAGCCAAGGCTCTAGCTCTCCTGACTGCAGCATCTTGGGTCAAGTCAGGTCCCCATTTTGTTTTTCTCTGCCCCTGTTTGCCACTTTCCTCATTAGCTGTATCGCCATCACCCAGCTTATTATTTTTCCTCGAAAGATGGGAACCAATGAACCTGATAACTTGTTCTTTGGTATGACAAAACCAGATTTCTTGGCAAACATGGAGACCTTTGGGCTAGATGTTGATGCTGCTAATGCCCCTGCCATCTTTAATCCAGCAGGTTCAACATCAGATGACTGGTCAACCTTCATGTTCATATTCTCTCGTATGGTAGAACTAGAGTCCTATTGAAGAGATAAGACGTAAGATGGCAACACTCAAAAGACTTCAACCTAAATCACCTTGCATATCTGCGTACAATACCAGGATAGACAAAGCGCTTATATGGTCAAAGAAACAGAATTGGAAAGATAGTATTCCTTCAAGCAAGACATTGGAAATGGATTTCTTCTTATTAAAGATCCTTTCAAGGAAGATGGATGGCTTACTTTCAAGCTACAAAGAAATGCTTATTCTCTTCCCACATTATAAACTGAAAAAAGTAAAAGCAACCAAATCCATTCAGACAAGCAAGGGATTGGAAAGAAGCTTTAGATTATCAATGATTAATAAGAGCATGGAGTAAAGTGAAAAGAGTTGTAGACCAGTAGTTCTTTTCTAGTGCTACCAATTGTTTAAGAAACATCTTAGTCTAGCTCGAGCATTTTTCATGTGGTAGCACATGTAGTGATCAATCAAAAGAGTGCCCCAAAAACGTGCCTACTAGTTTTAATCCGATGGCCATTGGCAAAACTGACATAAATAAGTGGTGATTGCAAAAGTAACGATAATCAAGTCATACATGAGGTCAGCCACTCAAGGTGTGCTTATTCTACCTACGGTCAATGAGGTCCCGTGAAAAAGGAAAAAGGATGGAGTTGCAAATTCACGATATAGCACAAACACGCAAGACAAGCAAAGTTATTTCGAAATTCATTCAAGCCAACTCCGAAATATGTCCAAACAGGCAACAATTTCCCACAGCTACTTTTCCCCAAACCATTCTCTACATCAAGTCATGCTCCCCAAGCCCCAATTCAAACCAGTACCACCGGCAAGCATTCTCTCCTCTTGCCGGAGCCAGAAACCTTTTTTACTGCACAGATTGCATCGACAATGTGCCACCTCATAAAAAGATACCAACATTTTAAACCTTCTAAGACTAGCCCATTGAAATTGATAACAAAAACCGACGGATAGCGCACTGCTCAGTCGTTTAAACATGTTCATCAAGCCATAACTAATGCCATCAATCAAATTCGACGAGGGACTTTGAATCCGATAAACCAGCCCAAAATTTCAGATTCCCGAATCCGGGTAATGTCAAACACAGCTGGAAGGGACTAATTTAATCTTCTTCCAAACGCTGCCTAGAAACTGAGAACTTTCGAAACATTCCCGTACCACGTGAGACATCAGTACTGGTCTACAGTTCATACTAGAGGTGAGTAATGGTTCAAGGTCGATCCTGGACCGGCGTTAGATGGGCCCAATCCGGCTAGTGCTGGTCTAAAATGATTGGATCGGTTCTTGATCTTGAAATGTCTTGATATTGAGGCAATAGTTGACACTTTTTAATGTCTTTCTGCCTACGATTTTTAGTAAATTAGGAAGGTTCTCATGGAAGTTGGAACTCAAAAACTTTTCCCATCGAGATTAATCGGAGAGGAAGCAAATTCCTCGATTAACTGTGGCTATCATTCATCCTTAAGCATGCTCAAGTGACAATGGGCATATGCTCGATTCCGCATAAGATGACGTTGTTTGAATCTATTTTTCAACACGTATTGAAATTCTATATAAATGAATCTTATGTGATTATATTTTTTATTAGAACAATCATTTTACTTATTATTAGATCCGCTAATCCCCTACTTTTATACATATCACTCTATTTATTTGATCTATCAAAATGAATCATAGACCCATTTCTTAATCAATAATTACTAGGAGGGATTGTTTTGTGAGTAAGTCGTATTAAGTAAATGAGCCATAAATGATTTTAGAATAGTTAAAGCTCAAAATAATATGGCTGCTAAATGGATTTACCACTTACTTAGACTCAAATCGCCTCTCTGACTCTTTCTTTACTCTCTGTCACCCTCGAATCTTGTGCTCGCTCATTCCATGCCACATCTCGGTTTTAATACGAGTTTACTAGATTGAGTAAGTACATTTGTTTAGGCGAATGCTCCGCAATAAAGGAAAATGAATTCCTAAAAATCATTAATTAGGAAAATATAGTTAATTTTCCTTTATTTTGTGATATATGATTGAAAATGTTTTCTCAAATGATTTCAATCTCATGAATAACATTTGTTGAAGTGACAATTTACACTAATGTATCTCCTGCTTGCTGAATCTCCTCGAATAATTGGAAAACATAAATTTATTTTCCAATTACAAGAGCTTCATATTGTAGCCAAACAGGTTACGTAGGATTGACATATTCAAACTCAAGTGCGGATTGGACAATCCATGGCCTATTATAACCGTGGTCTAATGGTGATGAACAAGCATAAGTTCACTTCCAAAGCTCAGAAACCGACTTAAACAGAGCGCAGGGAGAGAAAAAGAACAAAAAGGAGTCAAAAAAGGAGAAAAAGGGAGAGTCTAGGGCATCTTCAGCGAGAGGAAAGGAAGGAAAGAGCGGAGGACGAAGGAGCAGGGGCAGAGAGAAAAGAGTGAGGAGAGAGCACGAAGATCAGTGAGAGGGAGAACAATAAGAGGGGTGAGGACCAGAAGAGGAGATCGGAAAAGGAGGCCAAAGGCGAGGGGACCGGAAAAACCGAAGCGCCAGTATTTTTGGAGCCGTCTTTCGTCAATTGAATTTTGAACCTTCTCCCGTAACTTATTGGATAAGTGAATGGCTGAGCAAGCGAGCACGATGGTGTTGGTCAGATGGATTGGTGTGTGGACGGGGAAGGAGAGCAGTTCCTTGTGATTTCCCTTGGAGAGTTAAATACGAGAAAGATGTTCTCCTTCGGAATTTGTGATCGTAACGTAATGTGAGGCGACTCAATTCTTTTGTTAGACCATCTCTTCCGATTGGAATCTTGCAACTTCAGCTGCAACCTATATTGCTGCACGCTATGTCCCTATCAAAGTATTGAGATACATCATATGACCATGGTGATGATTGCGCAATGTCGAGTTTTCATTGTTTGTCAGTTTCCTTGCGATGAAGATTGTGCAATGTCAGAGTTTCCAATTCAGTGCAGGTTTCTCGCTTTCTAATCTGCGCAACTTTAGTTCAACCATTTTCATGACAAAGATGGTTAACAATATATCATATGGCGATAATAGATATTAGCAAGTCAAAGGGGATGTTCTCAATAATGTTCACTGAAAGTACAAGCGTGCATGATGAGCTCTGATTTCTTTTCATGTCATTACGTGCAACATGACTTGGCTCAGAAGATAGAAACATAATCGATCGAAGCCGTCTTCTGGAATGGTTATTATGCTTATTTGCATGCGGTTACATAGCATAGATCACAGTTGATGTAGCAACATCTGAGCAGCCACGGAAGAGATTTTAAGAAAATATGAGTGGGCAAAAGATGGAACAGAAGGACTTAAAGTGAATCGAGAAAATGGAGTTCTGCAGACGAGAGAGAGGACCGGAAGAAGATGAAATATGCTTAGGGAGGACCGGAAGACCAGGAGGAACAATTAGAGAAGACAAATCTAGAAAAGAATACATCAAGGAAATAAGTTATCGCAACTGCGATGAAGATGACGATGAGAACAGTTAATTTGAGATGGCTTTAATCATATCAAATAAAGGCCTTCAAATACACGCTAGAAGACGTGGAAGGAGAAATATATATTATCCAGAACATAAAGAGATTATTTATTTTGACTCTGGTAAGTTTTTAGCCATTAAAAGAATTTTAAATGTTGCAATGGCAGAAGACAAACCAACATCAGAGAAAGCTAAGACTGAAGAGCAGATTTTTCGCCAACAGATGGTGCAAACTAATGAGGGCTCTCCACACTCGAAAACAACCATCTATGACTTATGATTCAGATCAACTAGTTGTTCATATCATGGCCTACTCAGATCAATTAGTTCCTCATTGTGATTATAAATATATACACCAGTCTTCACTGATTAACGATGAATTTACTGGGTTTGTACGAACTAACTTTCCAACTCCAATTGGTTTTCCAGTTTCGCAAGCGGTCACTGATGAATGATGAATTTACTGGGTTTGTACGAAACTCCCCAACTCCAATTGGTTTTCCAGTTTCACAAGTGGTGTTTTAGTTGAATTCGTTTTAATTCATATACACAAAAGAATTCGTTCTTATTCATATGCATCAAGAATTAAAAGATCAAGGTACTTGAGTGGAAGACAACTATAGAACATGAGGGAATATAGGAAAAGAGATGAACAGAAGGTTGATTGGAACTCATGAAGAACAGGATGTGGATCGGCTTTCTTCAGAGCTGCTGTCTGCTAGAACCATCCGTGCTGGCTCTGTATTCTGCACAGCCTGAACTTTGGGCAACCTCTTAGCTGTTGCACAAAAGCAATAGCAGTCAAAGACTGTCCAGAATAGACAATTGCTACTATTGATGGAGAGATATCCATAATCTCATATCATGAGAGTGCCCCAAAAAAGGGCCATGATGGAGGCAGAAAAATGATAATTACAAGGCAAACCTTCCCTGCTTATACAAATGCAGTTTTCTCAATTTCTGCTAAATTTGATTTTGAATTAGCTGGGAGCAAAGATTACAGTGTTGCTGATAACTCATTCTCATGCAGCAAGAAAATTAAGAAGCTAATGGCAACAAATAGAAGGGGTATGGCAGAAAGGGAAAATAAAGCAGATCTTCTCGGGTATCACGGCTTCTAAGAGAATGGACACAGGTTCTTAGGTCTGACTTCTCCAGGGTTGCACACTTCGTGTAAATATCCACAAAGAAACGGTCCAATTGATCAATATGCACAACAAGGATCATATCCACATGAATTTGCACTTATTAACAAATATAAACTCTTTCATTATTTTAAGTGGTTACTCTATTCTGGGCAATGAAGAACTTGCTATTCTTAACTCTTGGGTTCAAGAATTCCTGTATACCTCAAGTGGCAAATAAAAGCCGTTTTAGTTCTTTTATTGACTGATTTATGTATCAGTTTCCATTAGGTCCATGGTTGGGAACTAATAATTGGCTATGTCTACAAAGATTTTGGATAAGATGATGCTTATTTGTAAGGTCGAACCATATTTTTCCCCCTTGATCATTGGATAGTCTCCTTATATAATGAGAAGGATGGGGAAGAAAATGCTAGAACAAATTATCCAATTCTCTAATGCTTCCATAGATGGAGAGAGGCTTACCTATTTCATAGAAGAGTTTGCTGACATTAGTGGCAGTCTTAGCAGATGTTTCTAAAAACAGAAGTCGCCTTTCTTCTGCATACATGCGTGCCTCCTGCAATATCATAGTATAGTATGAACATAGAGGTTTATAGAGCTGCAATGCAGAAAATGAGATGTTGCTGAAAATAGCTCCACAATAAGACCAATTTGAGGTAGAGCATCAATTTCCAAACTGCATTAACAAATTATAAGTTGGAAATTTCTTCAAGGAGTTGTCGAAAGCTAGAATTTAGTAAATATTGACAGTATAACCTGGCTGTAACCCTTGACGGCAGTATACACTAACTCTACAGTAACAAAGACTTCTTGCTCTTTGCATACATGATCAACCCCATTTGAGAGAAAATGTTTCACGAAAGGCCTTCATTATTCTATTTGGAATTAGTAAGATCATGAAACTGCAAAAATCAAATAGGACAAGATTTATAAGAGCCTTACCTTCTGGGTGAAAAAAGACCAGGCTAAGCACCTAAGTAATTTTTAATGAGCTAGGTGGCTAGAAAATCACCTCTCCAAGACTTATGGAAGTGGCTGGTGCCAACCTGTCGTCAAAATAATATAAACAAACAATGGAACAGCAAAGAAAATGCTCTAACATTTCCTTGATGGAGAGACTACCCACTTCTTTCTTTAAAAAGTTAAATGACATGGAGGACCAACAAATTTTCAGAACGATGAACCAAATGAATGACCCATCAAACTCATCCAAACAATTTAAAAAAATATCAGTGTTTACCTCAGTTGCCACTTTTCTTTTATCCTCCAGATCAGTCTTATTTCCAGCAAGCATTATCAGGAAATTGGGATTTCCTATGAAAACTCAAAATTCACAGTAAGCAGCACATTAAAGTCTAAAACAACCATAAAATCATCTCTTATCAAGAATCGTAGAAAAATGCAGCATGATGATGGTATCATGATCCACATCACATTTCAAGAATAGGCGTTGGATGATCAATAGTGAAAAGGAGGTTCTGTGCCGCAGTGCAAAAGGTGGAGTTATATAAACACATAAGTATCAGCTAGAAGTAGCTGCCTGCTCTTTTAAAGGGGAAAAGGAGCTGACTAAAAAACATGTAAATACAAACTATATTTTTCCAAAAGGATTGTGTAGAAGGCTGCTTAAAGAGTTGGTTCACAAACATCATAAAAAGAACAAAACAACCCCTGTTGAGGCATTGTTGTAAGGCTTCAACAGTCAAAATCCTAAACACTTCAAACAAGGACTTAATTGTACTTCAAAATCTTTCAAGACAACAATGCGTGTGCTGATATTCTTGCATAATTTCCAGAAGATTATAGAGTAATTTAAAGAATCTTTCACAGATGCTTTTGGCAGAATGATGATATTTTCCATATGAATCTATTGGAAGCACTAAGTACCAAAAGACCGGAAAGATATTTGGATACAACAATAAGGTGTTGCAGAATAAGATACAAGCACTGTAACTTTTCTCTTTACAAAGTAAACAAGTTTGATGATAAGCACGGTACCTTGCTTGTGAAGTTCCTCCACCCACTTCTTAGCCCGTTCAAATGACTCCTAAAAATTCACAAGAACATTAGCAGAATGAATTTAGAAGGGACCAAAGCTATAGCATCTTATGTCAGATTACCATTTGAACTTTCCGTAATTACTTTTATACTCATTCTGTTCTAACTCAATCATTTAACAATACTTCCACATTTCCATTTACCGTGCTTGTATCCTGAAATTCAAAACTTCTAAGCTATTCCTAACAGAACAGGTAGTTAACCTTCCCAATTGATTATTCATTCACAAGCACAAAAACTACAAAAGATAGAGAAAAAGAGAAAGGAAAGATGTCATACAGTGCTAGTGATGTCAGACAATAATAGCTGAGGCAGCACCTCTGTAGTACATAGGAGCCAAGCTGTGGTACCTTTCCTGTCCTGCAGTATCCCTTATCTCAAACTTCACCGATGCATCATTCACCCCCACTGTCCGCGAGAAGAATGCTGCTCCTATAGTTGATTCCTACCATCATCAGTAAATAACGACAGAAATAAAATGACTGCGAACAGGAATAGTAAACATTTCAGTAGCTCTTCAACAGTGTTGATTTCTTAGAATTAAGCCCTAATACAGTTCTCAGCTAAGACTGGTTGTGTGAATGGATGCCCTACTATGGAACCACCTGCTTGACTAGAGGTCCTACGTATTGAGAGATTTGTCCACCCCGCGAGCTGCGCTGTTGGCTTCACGACGGCGTTCCTAGCTAAAGCCATGTTTTCGACCTTGCGCGCTTTCTGTGGGGCGGCTGTCCACATCGGTGTCCCAAAGGAGGAGTTCCCGTGGGGCAACTCTGTCCGCCCGATCGAGTCAGTGATTATCGTGGAGTCGGGGCATAGGAAGGAAAGAGACGGGAAGACGCCCGTCTCGAAGGAGTTCGACGACGCAGAGGTGCGCATGAAGCTGCATGCATGCTTGAGGCGATCAACTAGTTTCGGCAATTCAAATGAATTACATAAGTTGCATTTTATTTCCTACCTAAATTCTTCTTTTCTTTGACTTGCCATAGTAAAGACAAAATTCCATCAGGGAGGTCGCCATGGATAAGAAAATGTTAGGGTAACTCAAATGATCCAAGTAAGTTACATATTGATGAATGCGGTTGAATGTGATTGTCGAATGCGGCATCACAAACACTTTCCTTATATTATTTGAATAATTATTTACTTTCGTTTTGTGTAGCTAGCGGTGCGGCAGCATATAAATGAGAAACAATTGTTGATGACCGAATTAAGAAAATAGATACTAACGACATGTTTAGATGTCACAATGTCGAGGTGTTTAATATTTATATATATCGACGTGCCTAGTTAGTTTAGGCAATAAATACTGAATGCATTGATATATTGATTAAAAACATGTTGATAGTATTGATTTTCCTAATTCGATCATTGACAAATATTCGTGCCGCCAGCCCACCAAGTGAAAAGGAAATAATTGTTTGGAAAAATAGAAGGAAAGTGTTTGTAGCACCGCATTCAACGATCACAATCAAGCACATTCATCTATATTTAACTCATTTGGATCATTTGAATAATCGAAACCTTTGCATTTTCTGTGACGACCCGTGACTTTCTGTTGGTTTTCTTATCATATCACTTTTTCATTGCATTCCTAGGAGAAAACACAACTTCTATAAATAAAAAAACTGGTTAAGGAAGGCGACGATAGATGGGTTCAAAGCGAGCATGCGGAAACTGCCCTCGCCTCCATAGTGGCCGGCGAAAAAATAAAAGAAGAGAAAAAAAATCACGTTGTTGCCGGCGAGGTCCGGTCGTGCCACGTTGTCGCCGGTGAGGTCTAGTGGTGTCACGTAGGCAGTTTCCAGCCAAAATCTGTCGGAATGACTTAATCGATAAAGTTACAAAAAGTTTAGAACTTAAATGGCAATTATCTCATCTTTCCACATCATACGATTTCTTTATGCTTGAAGATTGGAGATAATTTGCAAGATTTGATGTCTATGATTTACATATATTTTAATACAAACATTGCGATGTCAACTATGTTTAGTAGTTCGAATTTGAGTTCCACTAGAATAACAAATTGCCATATTCAATATTGGGCAACATCCTCCGAAATCGAATAAATTTGAATAATACCCATATAAAATGTTGATAAGAAATCTGGGGTGAGGATGGGATAAATTTGGATTGAATAAAAATGATAAAATTAACGCGGATTATCCCACTCCTTGATGTGAAAATTCTCCTCTCAACCAAAAAATAATAAAATAAAATAAAAATCAAGCCACGATCCTTAATAATTTGATAAAATCGTGTTTTCTTGTGAGATGAATCATAATGATGTGTTACTTAATAATTTGATTTCATTTCCTCTAATAACATTAATCCCACCTTTGTCTTTCCCCATCTATGCTTCTGCAATTTTGCAGCCTTCTTTTTGCCGATTTGACGTGAAAGAAGGAAACTATGTGAACTTCTGATCACTTTAAGAAAAAAAATCCAATTTGTGTCATATAATTGTGATATATATGTGCGTATCTATTTATTCTACTTCTCCGTAATTTCGGTGAAACTATAGGACTATTGATGCACGCAAAAAGGGATGAATTCTCACTTATCAAATCCAATAAGATTTTTGACCAAAAAATAATTAAAAGGATTGCAGATGACGATAAGATCTGATGATAAAATCGACGACTCAAAATCCCCTAAAAATATTCCAAAAACAACGAAACGGGACAGTCCACCTTGGCATTCTTTCTCGCCAAGTAGGCGGAAATTCCTGGAAATTATAGAAATCGATTTGGTTTTAGCCCCCTCTATTTTCCATGATAAAAAGTTATGCACACACTTTGGATATAAGATTATTAGCTAATATTTGACAAATAAATGATACTAAAAGGATTATTTTAAAAGTTAGGTCCCGCTCTATGTGAATGAATATTTAAAAAGTCAATTAGAATAAATTTAAGCAAATAGGAAAACCACAATCACATGGTTTTTATAAAGTAAAACAACTTCGGATATGTAAATGCATAATAAAATAACTGTTCGTATTTATTATGAACAATTACACGTGAACGATCGCATGAGACAAAATTAAGGGTCCTTTACTTTAAATTTGGAAGTATTCAGCGAAATAAATTATTCAAGATAATTGATATCGTAATACACAAAGATAATTCCTATTATCTCATAATTGATGAGAATAAACTTAAAATAGGAATTTAGTAAACGGATCTCTGGAAATCTAGAAAAAAATTCTCAAAATCAAGTATATACTTATTCATAATTTATGTAAAAACAGAAGGGGGCAAAAAAAATTTTAACTTCACCAAGGTCTAGAGTTTGCTTCACCAAGGTCCACCTTGTCTGATGTGTCTAGAAATTTTTGGGCATATATTTTTCTTTCTTTTTTCAGTTTTCGACCAAATATAAATGTTATTTTTGCAGTTGGAAAGTTAGTAATGATTGTCAATCAAAACTTTAAACGAAAAGAGCAGGTAAATTTCAAGGTAAATTCTTAGATATATATGAAAATTGGAAGAGATCTCCTTCCATAACCAATACGTGTATGTGTCTATATATACATACATATATATATATATATATATATATATATATATCGGTTATTCTCGAGGCACAGTAAGAGATATATGCAAGAGAAGAAGAAGACACTTAGTGTTAGTTTGCAAGATGTGGCATTTGAGGTTTGCAAATCAGTTTGCTGTTATTTATGTTTTAGACTGTGTTACCGAACAAAACCATTGATTTTATGTCTGTGTGTAAAAGAAACAAAATAGTGTGTAGATTGATCTGACTTGAGGAAAGCATGATAACTTTCTTTTAGTTTTTCATTTGTTTATATCTGTTCTAATAATTTGCTAAATCTGGGTCTTCTATTAGGTATTCCTATATAGTATTGTCGTTGACAATTTTGTATTTTGGCTCAAGGCTCTGAAAGTGCAAGGATGGTAGGTCCTAGCCGTCTTATGGCCCAAGGTGAATGACAATTAATATCAGACTTATTCGTTTGCTTCTTGTAATGTGCTCTTTGTAAAATTTTTGTTAGTTTGCATGAGTTGAAATATGTATAGTAATAGATGCATGAGTAAAGACGTATCTACCAGTTCTTTTCACTATATATATATATATATATATATATATATTTTTTTTCTGTTCACTATTTACCTATGCATTCATGAACAACCCTATGTCAATTATCTCATGAAAGATTTTATGATCTTAACTATTTGTACAGCTTTCCTAAGTGCTATCGAGGTGATTGTTTCAACTTTCGTCGCATTATCCCTTGTGATAGTAAGGGTATCTTCAGGCCATGTATGTCGAATCAAGAACAACTTACGTGTCCCTTTGGTGTGCATTGCAAAAGATAATATGCTCCAAGTTATCTTGCTCAATAGGGAGGTAATGCCCGGTGATCATGTCAACATCCCAATTGCTCGTTTTATAGGCATCGATAGAGACAAGGTGCTGATCCATTTTTACCCGAGGATGGATAGAGAATATCCAAATGATATGTACGGATTTGAGGAACATGATATCTTCTATCCCAACGGATCCATGGCTTTGGATGTAGGAACAAACATCTACTGTCGAGAAATGGAAAAGTGGCATGATCTTTCGGTCTGTTGGAAGGAATTAGGGCGGATTGCTCTTTATCGTTAAGAAGATGGCATTTGATTCCTTTTCACCTTAATCAAATCTTATGATTTTACATCTTGCGATTATATACATTCTCTATTTTCTCCTTTACTCAATGCTGAGTTGTCACCTTGCTAATAGTGGAGAGTTGATTACAAATTAAAGCAAATGACTCTGATATGTTTTAGATCTAATAATATTGAATTAGAATCCTATATTCTCTGCTATCTTGCATTATGTCACGATATAAGTCTTCATTGTTCAGCTGAAGGATGTATCTTGAGTAAAAAAGTTCTAGTGGGGGCAAACTGACAAATACATGACAAACTGACTTATTTCTAAAAGCATTTTCCAACTTAGTTTTGAAAGTTTACGAGAAGCGGCTTCTACAATATTTTATTGGTAGTCTTGTTTCTCTGTAAAGTTGCCACGATATCGTACCATGTACTTTTGGTGGTAACCCACTGAGACTTGAAACAAATTGGAAAATAATTTTCTTAAAAATCTAATTTTGGAAAAAGTCCAAATATGAGATGGAAATCAGATATCTGAACAATGGTTTACTATAAAGATTACTAAATAGGGTGACCTATATCATCAGTAATTGTCAAGTGGCTATAATATAGTGACATCCATCATCGACTGCACATGATTAAAATAACCTTCCACATAGGGAAAAATACCTAAAAGTATCCCTAAAACACATTTTAAATCTATAAATATTTGTCCACCATTCGTTAAAACCCTAAAATGCTTCGCTTCCATATTACACGAATGCATAGTTCTCGATCTAGATAGTTCAATTTTGTTAAGCATTTTAAAGTTCAGGTCATACTCCGTGAAAAGAGCATGCTCATCCAGGAGTGCCGTGATTTGTCGTTTCAATTTTTAGATATTCACCTAGAATATTGTGGTAGAGAGGCTAATAGGATAGTGGGCTAGGTGACCAAGATACAAAAGGTTAAAAAAAAGAAAACCTTTCACAAAATTTGTTACTTGATTCCCACGAACCCTTTGGACCTTAATTTGTTTCAAGGCCACTTGTGTAGGCTCCATGTTCCAATTTACAATATTAAGGTGTAGCCATCAATCATTGTTCTTATAAATTTATGAGATTTTATTTTACTTTTGAGTTATGATATGGAGATAGAGAGAGAAAGAGAAAAGAGGACTGCCTCTAGTATGCTTCATTGGTCAATTTTAAATTATGGCTACGGTAAAGTTTGTCTTTCAAAAATATGATACATTTTGACACTAGGTATTTAGATTCATGTTTTCTTGAAAAAATGTTTAATCTTGAAAATTGACTTTGAGCTTAATTTATTAGTAAGATAGCTATTTCCCATATTTAGGGGGCAAAAAGTCAAGTGCACTACGCTTGAAGAAAAACCTCCCCTTCATATATGTGATATAATTCAACATATTATCTATTAACAGGAAAGAGAAATTTTATTATTTTATGTAAACTTATCTCTAAATATCTCTTGTAATAAATTATAATTTGTAACCCATCTTCAGTAATTGTTGAAACGAAATGTCCAAATGCTTTTAATTGTTAAAAGTAAAAAATGAATGTGGTATTTATTGATTGTGTAGCAATGTAATGACCAATATTGCTCGCATTATCTATTCGTCATGCTATATGGCCATTAAGTTTGAGAAAAAAAACTCAATTTTAAGTATGATTGCCTCATTGACGCCACAAGGTGTAACTATCACCTATAGTATTTTCTTTTGTGGACACCCTCTCCCAAAAAATGCTCTTGATTTGTCTAAATTAATTGATTGACTAGAAGCAGAGCAATAACAATTCAGTAGATTAGCTAGATTTTGAGCTTCCCTAACTGATCATGAAGAAAATAGCATCATATGCTAAGAATAAATGAGAGAGAATAGGACACCGGGGACTCAGCTTAATCCCTTTTAAGTTGCCATCTCTAACAGCATTGTTCACCATGTAAGAAAGGACATTAGCTAGAGTTATGAACATGTAGGGTGAAAGAGGGTCACCTTGTCTAATACCCTTAGTATGAGTAATAGTTTGACTACTTTCACCATTAATTTGAATATGAAAAAGTCACTGAGGAGATGTAGAACTCTATCAAGCTCACCCATTTATCACAAAAACCCATTTTCTTCATATAGTCACATAAGAAATCTCATTTGACTCTATCATATGCTTTCTGCATGTCTAGCTTCAAAATGGCCTGAAATTTCCGTCACCTCCTTTTAATTCTGAGCTGATGAATGACTCCTTGGACAATAAAACTATTTTCTTATATTTGTCTCCCTCCTACAAACACACTTTGTTATGGGGAAATAATGTGTGGAAGCAAAGGCTTGAGCCTATTAGCCATAACGTTGGAAATAATTTTTGTAGCCAAAATTGCATAAGCTGATTGGTCGGTATTATGTGGTACTTTCAGGATTTGCTTTTTTTGGGATAAGCGTATCAACAGTAGCATTTAATTCAGGGTTGAAACTGCCCTCATTAAAGAAAGATTTCACCATATGAAAACATCATCTTCAATGATATGCCAATACCTTTTATAAAATAGGCCATTCAGACCATCATGACTAGGTGCTTTAGTGGCTCCGATTTGAAAAACAACATGGTAAACTTCTTCCCTTGTGATGTGTTTCATTAGCCCCACATTCATTTCCTCATTAACCACCATAGGGCAGTGTTCTAAAACCGGGTGGTAGACTGTAGACTCCACTAAAGTGTAAAGATCATTATAAAATCCTGTGATGTGTTGCTTAATAGTTCCAGGATATCGACTCCAGACGTCCTCCTCAAGCTTTAGCATATAGATTCCATTCCTTTGCCTTCTCTAAATTGCAATATCATGGAAGAACTTGGTGTTTTTATCACCCTCCTTTAACCAATTTATTTTGCATTGTGTACTCCAATAAAGTTTTTCTTGTCGCCATAATCTGCCAATTTCATCAGCTGTCTTCTTATAATCCTCTCTAATATCTACTGTGTCTTCCCTATTCAAGATACAAGACAGTTGACTGTTTAGCTTATAAATATGTTTAGAGGCATTTTGAAAATTTTTCCAACTCCATTTCTGTAAATCCTGAGCAACATTTTTTTTGTCTTCCATACCATTCTCCCTTGTCGTCCATTACCACGTATCAATAAATTCCCTAAACGCAGTAGTTCTGAATCTTTCTACTTTTCTTTTCCCTACCTTCTCCTAATACTAAAGTATTTTATTAAAATCACCTATGCAAAGCCAAGGTAATATGGAGTTTCCATTTCTAGCTTTAAGTGCATTCCACAGAGAAATCCTCTCTAAAAATTCATAGAAGCATGGAGGAAAGATATCCTCATTTGTTACCCCTTTTCAACATCCCTACATAAAATTTCAATAATCTCCGAGCTGTTGTATTCAATATCTTTTTGTACCATTTCATCCCAAAACAAAGCCAAACCGCCCACTAAACTAATCGTTTCAATAATAAAACAAAAGGGAAACTTTAGTCTTCTTTTAACATTCTCCACCATCCTGCTTTGGTTCTTGGTCTCCATCAGAAAAACCAGATTAGGTCTCTCTTGAGCCATTAAGGCTCTTAGTTGATGGATTGTCAAGGGAGACCCTAGACCTTGACAGTTCTAGGTTAATACTTTCATGGCTGAATTGGTGGCTTATGAGGGCTAGCCACCACAACCCCTGTCATACTTCCTTTCCATACCTGAATTGGAGTATCAACCAGATTCATCATTGAATTCTTTTTTTCATACAGTGCAAATTGTTTAGGCCTCTTAGGTATACTTCTCTTCTTCATAGATTTATCTGTCTCCCTAATCTCCAGCCTTTTCTCATATAGAATAAGAGCCCATTGCTGGTCTTGGGGCTGTAAAATTCTCTTCCCTTTCTTCTTGTCCACGGTTTCAACTAGGATTGAAACATTCATAAATGGCTGAGTAGTAGGCTAGTATGGCACCATTGCTTGGCTACCATCTGAATTGGCATCACTACTTAATACCTCCTTAGTTTGTTCCAATGGAGTTTCTGGCACCATATCCTCTGCTTCTATATCATAATATATCTCCCCATAAAAGGTGTTCTAACATGGACTCAAGTCTTTCACCTCTGCTTTTGACCAAGAACCATAATGGCCTGGTTTGTCTTATGGTAGTCCTGATTCTTCATATGGGTAGCTAAGACAGTAATTAGTATAATGGCCTATTAGACCACAAGAATAGTAGTAATACGGAAGTCTTTCAAACTTAAAGTCAATCCACCAATTCCTGTCTCCCACATGAATAATCGTACCAATACTGAGGGGTTTCATTAAATCGAGCCTCACCTTTGCCTTCCCTATCTTATGTAAACTATTGTTTCTAACTTCAGTTTTGACTTCCTCAACAACTCCCAACTTCGAGACAATCTGCCTGATGCACATCTTAGTCATTGCAACTCTTGGGAGACCCACAAGATGTACCCAAAAGGAACATAAGTTAAAATTGAAACAATGTTCAGGGATTTTAGGATCTCCTTTCTACAAGACAAGCAGATTACTAGCAAAAGACCAGGGCCCTACCTGTAAAACCCCTTTCCGTTCCTCCTCAGACTTAAAAATAAAGACAAAGAGACCCTATTCTATTACCTCACACTTTGAATCATTTGTCTCCCAAGCTTTCTTCATAGTACACCAAAATGCTTGAAAGTTCACATTAGGTTTTGAAAATAATTTCCCATAAAGAAGAAACTCATCCTCCTGTTGATGTTGTGTTGCAGGTCGACTCGTATTTAGTTCAGTGATATCATCAACAGACCATAAATCCCCCATCCTCTTACATAATGTCAACAATTGAAGTTGCTTCTCGTGACTACCCTCCATTGGTGAAAAACAAAACAAAAAGCTTCCACAGATTCAATAGAGAAGAAGACTCAGCCCACATTTGGCTTAGAAAAGGTCGGAATCATAGATAATGAAGGTCCGTCAAGCTGCAGCAGCATCCATGGGGTTCACTAATTTAGGGAAGGAAAATAGTCGCTATTTTAGGGTTTGGGAAATGAAATATTCCTAGGTAGGGTTAAGGCTACTTTTCAATCGGGAGGATTTATACTGAAACCATCCATTTCTGCCAAGGAGAATGGAGATCTGGACGATTGGACACAAAGGGAGACTATCTCCAAGGAAGATAGAGAAAACTCACCGTCGGCGAGAGAGATAGAGCTCACAGACGGAGCAGTGGTGGTTTCTTCATACATGATACTGTGTAATCTTGTTGAGTATCTTGGATCCATGTTTAGATCCAATAATTGTTGTAAGTATTTCTGCTTCTCTCAGGGCATCTCAAGAGATATATGAAAGAGAGAAGCGGAAGACACGCGACACTATATATAGTTGAGTGCACATTGACAGCATCTTTGGCAATTATGGTTCAAGAGACGTCACTTTTAAGGTTTGCGAGTCAATTTGGTTGATGTTTAGGTTTCAAGTTTTGTTCCTGAACCAAGCTATGTTATTATCTTCATGTGCAAAAGAAAAAACAAAGTTTTGCAGAATGATCCAACCAGGGAAGAACGGGACAATTTTGTTACTTTAAATAGCCCTACGATCAATGAGATGAATGGAAGAGTACATATTCTTTTTGTTCTTCCCTTATATGGGTTCTTTGAATATGTTTGTTTTAATCATTTTTATAAAGCTGGATTTGCTATAGCGTATCGCGTATAGTAGAGTTGTTGACATTGTTGAGCTTTGGCTTATAATGGATGGGGAATCGGAGCCAATGGGATGCAGACTAGAGGCGTCCGATCAAGACAGTTTAGGACTTAGCGATGAGAGGGGAGAGGTGGATAGAAAAAGACAGGTCGCAATGCCTATAGTTGTGAAAAAGAGATTGCTGGGGAGAGCATAGTCAGTCTCAAGACAATGATCCTATTAGAAAGCGGCTCTGTGCATGCGGGTTGCAGGATAACTCAAGCGATTCTTTTGCGGACTGTGATCAATATGTAAATGACAAGAAGAAAGAACCCATCAACAAGAACAACAACTATGCAAGGAAGATGGCCTTAGCCATCTCAGGACTATTATAAAGGAGGAGACCAGCAAATCGCCAGACAAGGTAAATGATATTCAGTATCAGGGCTATTTGCTGGCATTTTGTACTGTTCTCTGTGTAACTCTTCTTTATTTTTTGTATCGGTGGAAATAAGTGCGATAAATTGACGCATGAGAAAAGAAAAGTTGTCCGAAGTTCTTTTCGCTACATGAACTTTTTATGCAGTTTGTCAATACATTCATATAAAACCCTATGTCAAGAAAACCCAAAAGTCAAAGTTCATCGTAGATAACAGTTAGACTTATGATGATGTAGAACTTCTCCTGAGAAATTTCTGATCTTAGCTATTTGTGTAGGCTACTAAAGAGCCAAAGGAGATCGTTCCAGCTTGTATCGTTTATGCAAATGGGTTCTTTCTTGCTGCAAAAATGGGGACAGTCTTATTTTCCCATTTCTATATTTATTTTGTTTTGTTTGACGGGGAATCCAAACACTGAGAGCTCAGCTATATGTATCTCAAATCGTGCATCCAAGAAATTAAAACGGAGATCAAACCAAACCTAAAAAAATGAAAGAAGAAAGGGAAGAAAAATTCAAAATTTTGATTTTGAGTGAAGAGAAAGAATTGCGGGAGAGTAATGAAAATGTACTTTTTAATGCCTTGATGTGCCATCCTGGCGAACCTCTTTTTCTATGGATTTTATTCCTCTTTCTCAAAAACACTCTCACTAACCGCTGCTGGACAAGTTCACGCTGCCATAGGTTTGCAAATAATTTCAGAGAATATGCAAAGACAACTAAATAATTCTTCCAAAAGATTCTTGCAAGAAATGGAAGATGATTATGGTTCTTTATTTACAGACCAGCGGTAAACTGTAGACATGGCCAATAGACAATTAGTTGCATGTGTTTGAGATAGACGATGGGGAATAAATGCCATGAAATAGGTGCGCTTGATGCAAAGTGTAAGTGAAGGGATTAAAATGAGGGAGTTAACGCATTTGACCTATTTCATGCACCCTTTCATTGCTCTCCTGCAATTTTCTCTCTCCCTTTCAAACAAAAAATATTAACTAAGTTGAGGTATGACACTTGATCTCATTTTTCATAAACATATGGGATTGTAAGTTAAGTTTGATTTATGATGTAAAGAGAAAGAAAGAAAAGAAAACCACCGTTAGCATGCTTTAGTAAGCAATCCAAAATACTCTAATGATTATGATTGCATTAATTAATAATGATTCACTTTAACACTAAGGATCTATATTAATGAAATTTCGAGAATTGTTCGATCTTGAAGTTATCTTGAAGTCTAACTTCAACATTAACTACAATAAACGCCTTCAGAATAGTATAAAATTCTCACTATTGGTGGCAAAAATTCAAAAGCATTTCACTTGAAGATAACTTCAAAAAAGCTCCCATTTGTTTTTTGCGAGATAATTAAACACATGATCTATTGTCATGGACCACGAGTCGTCAACTTTATCATCAGATCTTAACGTCCATAGGTCTATCGAGTTGGTATTCCTCGATTCGTGGGTGACACATACGAACCCAACAGCACATGGGCAGCTCCATTAACGTTGATGGTTTTCATGAAATATATATACGGTGCAAGAGAAGAAAGAAAAGTTTTAATGTTGGTAGCATGTGGCAAACTCGTATACATCTCCAGAGAGATGATGGTCGCATTTATACAAAATCCCATGATGGGTCGTAAAATTCCTGGCTGTTCCACTGTGAAGGACCAGCACAAATTTTAGGCGTTAGCTGACAATGATTATTTGTCAAGTTCCACTGTGGTTGCCCCTTTCTCCAATTAATAGTTATGTTATTCACAGTTTTTTAGAAGTACTCCTAAGCTAACTTTATATTCTTGCATGGTAGCCTAGAAATGGAGCCCCTGCTGTTGTACGGACCACGGCAGGAGGTGACATCACCTATTCCACATATTGGATGGCTGTGAAAAAAATTCAAAAATCAAAAATTAAAAAAAAATTCAAAAATTACAGCTGTCCAATGTCCGATCTTTATCAGACGGCATCCAATGTCCAATCTTTATCAAACAGCTGAGATCATCAAATCAGCTATGTATCCAAATCATTAGGTTGTGGTCTGCTTGCAGGTGAGACAACAAGCTCTTTCTTTTGAGGGTGCACCACTCAAGTCATTATTACTGACTTGTGCAAAAGCAATGCCGAAGACTGGTAGGTTTTCAATCATTACAGGTATTTACTATTATTTTGTTCGGAAATAAAATACTTAGCTATAGATAGATCTTTTATCCATATGAAATGAAATAAAATCAGATGTCCCGTGATCACGTGAATCTTCTTAATTGACAAATCGTTAGAGCTATATTAGGTAAAAATTTTACGAAATTCGATTGATTTTTTATTAAATTTCAATTTTGATTCATACGTTCCTAAGATTGATCATATGATGTTTTAGGTACCCGCATATATTTATCTATGAGATTCCAATCAACGGGATAATTTTCTTCATCTACTAATTCATTAATCATATTTTGAGGTTATCTCAATTGTCTGTGTCAATACGAATTAATATCCTTAATCTTGATTTTAATTAGGTCACTTAAGGATCCTTTTAGTGGAATTTAATTTGACCGAAAAATGAGAAGCCATTCGATGCACAATAATTTTGGTATGCAATATGATTGAACCAATCGAAAGATTTAGAACTTGATTGTTCTATTTAGTAAATATTTAGCACTTGATGTCATCGATCGAAATGTTACGAACGATTGTATTCCGTACATAAGATTTAGGAATTGCAGTGAAATGTTCTCGAAACAACTGCTACATATCTTTTTCTCCTGCTCAAATCATAGGCACCAGCATCCCCTTGTTGTGCTCCTTCGCTTTGTTGTTCTTGTCTAGCTTCGATGGCTTCTTCATCGATGAACTTTTTCATGCTTGGGGTCTGAACTCACCAATTTCTTTTTCCTTATCACGATTACCGTTACGAAACAACCCGCACACCCCTTCGACATCGCCTTCAGTCGCCTTCTCTAGCCCAATCACCACCTCACTCAGCCTCCCTGCCCTCCCTCTGCCGCCTCTCGATGCAGCCATCTCATCAATCGCTTCAAGCACATGCCCCACGCATGCGTCCACGTCATCAAGCTCCTTCAAGGCTGGTGTGTTCGTGTCTCTCTTCTCGCCACGTTGCCTGGGGTGACAATATCTATTTGAGTCAACAGTTATCGCAGAGTCAGGACAGGGTGAAAGAGACAGGAAGACGCGAGTCTTGAAGGAGCTTGACGACATGGAGGCATGCACAAGGCACATGCTTGAGGTGATCAACAAGATGGTGGCATCAAGACGCAAGGGAGAGGGTGGGGAGGCTGAAGCAGGCAACGAATGGGCTGGAGAAGGCGTTAAGGCTAGGTCGGAAGGGAGGAGGCGAACAGGTTATTGCTGACAGTAGGTGATCCATTTCCCAGAGCAAGGGCACGAGAAAGGCCACCATTGGCTTGTTCCGGTGCAGAGAGTCACACCAGAGGAACTCCTTCGGCGGCAGACACGGCCGTCCGACCTAGGGAGGCATTGCAATCTCGAAGATATGATTCCGGTGACGAACATATAGTATTTATATGGGGGGGTGTTGTGTTCTAGCAATGCAAGAAATATGTGACTATGGAAAAAAATCTGAACCATTATTAGCTATAGAGAAATTTCTTGGAAAGTAACTATAAGACACAGAAAAAAATATTATCTCGTTTCATGCTTGTTTTACCTCCTCATATTCAGGATGCGGTTCAAGATATACTTGCCATTTATTTCCTACCTAAACTTGCCTTTTTATTTGATTTGCCGTTGCAAAAACAATAGCAGCGTGACGTCACGGATATTGCTTAAACAATATTATTGACTATAGGGAAAATATTGTTGCATTATTCCGATGCATGTGAATCTAATATACATGCAATATGAATCTACAATGCTTGTTTTACCTCATCATATTTAGGATGCGGTTCATGATATACTTGCCATTTATTTCCTTTCTAAACTTGCCTTTTATTTGATTTGCCGTTGAAAAAACAACATCAGTGTGACGTCCCATATATTGCTTAAAGAATATCATTGAGTATAGGGAAAATATTATTGCATTATTCCGATGCATGTGAATATAATATACATGCAATATGAATTTGCAATGCTTGTTTTACCTTCTCATATTTAGGATGCGGTTCAAGATATACTTGCCTTTTATTTGATTTGCCGTTGCAAAAACAACAGCAGTGTGACATCACAGGATATTACTTAAATAAAATTATTGAGTATAAGGAAAATATTATTGCATTATTCCGATGCATTTGAATTTAATATACATGCAATATTTAATTATGTGAATTCCACCTCATTTGATAATTCAGCCCGTTCGCAAAGGTTCAGCCCGTTCCCGAGCAAGACCCAGAGACTTGAGACCTAAACTCTGTGGCTGGGTCTTCCAGCCCGCTCGTTGAGTCAGGTCCTCCGCGCGAGGCCTGGAAACCCTGGTTCTGGACCCATCTCGGACCAGACCTTTCATTTCAACTCACCTCTCCGGTTTGGGCCCCGAGCCTAATCCGGTCCAGCCCACAACCAGTCAAGCCCAAACCCGACCCGGTTCGGTGCCACGAGGCTATGTATTCCCGATGAGTTGCGGGTTTTTTATCCTCATAGTCATGTCTAATTATGTGAATGTTTATTACTGCATCGCATTTCAATATTTTGAGTGCTTATTTCTTTGCATTTGTCTTTCAAAAAAAAACCGTGTGTTAATTTCTTTTTCTAGATTAACTTAGTCTTAGCTTAGATTTACTTTAAAATTATCCCATAAAATTATTGCATGAATATATAGTGACTTTCGATGACCTTTAGGATTTAAAAGACGAGCACTATTTAAAAGACGAAGAAGAGTGTGTGATTACTTTAGATCAAAAGACCAACTAGTTAGATATCAAAAAAGCACTAATATAATTGTTAGCGCAAACAAGTCCCTAGACTCTAGAGTATCGAAAAGAGATCGAAATGGCCCTTCCACTTCTCAATCAATTTCCAAGCCAACCCCAATAAGTTAGTGGCGACTCCTAAAAATATTTAGGTTGTTAGACAACTTCTAAAATCAAAACGCCTTAACGTTACATGATGTATGGACTTGGGAGAGTTTACACTCGTAAAGATTGAACTGAATCGGATTATGATTAGACATTACTTTTAAGTCGTCTTTTAGGGATGTAAATGTGGGTCTTTTCACGAGTGATACCTCTAAACCTACCTTTGTTACTGTCCCCCTCCTCAGAGAATTCAAGTAGGTCGCTTGACAAGTATCCAAATATCACATATCATTTTAACCACCTTCATCATCTTTGTATGCCAGTAAAACAATTTGCTCAATATCATTTGCCAAATATCCCTTTTCTTCCGCTTTATTACTCTATTTGTTCCAGCAATTAGAAGCATGATGGCCAAGCTTATTGCAATGATATCATAAAAATTTAGATTTATTATATCATTGGCCTCTCGAGTGCTTTCCTCTTCCATAAATACATCTTTGATACCAGTATTTGCTATCACTTTGAGTATCATCTCTTCTGCTTTGTCATCGACCTCTTCCGTGAAAGCCACCTCACCTTGACCTTGATCACGATCTTGATGTCCTCCGACTTTGTACGAGGTCACTTAGTTGCTCCTTCTTATCTCGAATGGTCAATCACATTTGGAGAATTTCCTCCATTGGTTCAATATTTTGCTTCCAATTTTCTTCATGGCCTTGTAATGAGCCTATAAGCTCATCAACTGTCATTGCATCCAAGTCTTTGGATTCTTCAATTTCGACAGTAATGTGCATGGTTGTACTTCTTGTTTAAGGACCAAAGTATTTTCTCAACAACACGAAAATTGGAAGCATATTCTCTATTTCTTTTCATTTGGTTGACAATCACCATAACTCTTGTGAAATAATCAACAATCGATTCATATTCTTTTGCATGAATAATCTCTAAGTCGCCTTTCAAAATTTGAAGACGGATCTTTTGAACTTTTGAAACTCCTTTTATGTGTGTTGTGAAATATCTTCCATGCCTCCTTCGTGGCGGTGGCGGCATTCGAAACTTTTTTGAACATGGGAATCATCTAAAGCTTGATGGATTATCCACAAGGCATAGATCGAACCTTCGTCAAGGCATTCCTCTATTTCTAGTTCAAGGCAGCTTCATCCTCTGGCCCATTATAACTTGTGTTTACAAGTATGGGTGAGCAACGGTCTAGGGTTGACCCTAGACCGGCCCTGGACTGACCCAACCCTACCGGTCCTGGTCGGGTTTTTAAGACGAACGGGTCGATCCTCAGTCATGAAATCTCTAACCCGGTACTGTACGGGTTGGTCGTCGGTCCTAGGGTGTCGGGTTGGTCCAACCCGACAATATTATATATATAATATTGTAATTTTATGTATAAGCCCAAGCTTAAGTGGACATTGGACACTACAGCAGCTTCCTCCCTCGTTCCACTTCAATGTTCTTTTTTGGAGCCCAAATCAAGAAGAACAACGTAACCCATGGTCCCATGGGCTCAAGTCCAACTATCCAAGTCTATTATTACATCTTCTTCAACACAACAGCTAAGCTCTTTGCCTCTTCTAAACTTCCCACTTTCTACAGCTCTTCGAAGAAATTAGATTGCGTCTTACACAAGCCCAAATTGCTCGATCAACCTCGCTCCCCATCTCCTTGCCCTCGCCCTTGCCCGCCCACCAGCCGTTGCTCGCTCGCTCGCTCGTTCGGAAAAAGTTTCAAACTTACAAGTGAATTATAAAGTTGTTTAACATTAAAATATGGCTACTAGGTAGTAAGTAATGGAAATTCTTGCATATTGCTTTGGAAATGTGCTCTTAAGAAATCGCTCATGGCAAAAGACCGATGTTACTTACGCTGAATTTTCTACTTTCGTTTGATAAATCTTGCCTTTGTTCTTTTCCACAACAATATATGTAATATAAAGCTAGACCAGTTTTTTAGTATATTTTATGTGTATGTATAGTAGATTTGGGAGTTGATAGGAAAAGAGCATTTTTTCTTGGCTTACCGGAGTTGAATTTATTACGGGTGATAATTGACTCTTGGCCACAATTTTACGGGTGATAAAAGTGCTGGAAAGTTTTGATGAGTAAGGGCTGTGAGCACCCGCAGCATTTATAAAAGGCACGTTTCCACCTAGGTATGCAAGAAAAACGTGATTATGGAGAAAGAAATCTAGAAACTTATTAATTAGTAGGAGATTTATGGGAACGTAATTAAAGGATACAGCCAAACAAAGTATCTCTGGCCCCCTCACATTCTATAAACGCGGTTCAAGATAAACTTGCCTTTTATTTCCCAACTAACCTTACCTCATGGATAGTTTTACTTTATATTGAGACATTTTGGTTATGCTAAGGTAATAAATCACAATGGTTAATTACCATTTGGGAGGTAATTGAAAGCTGGGTTTGGCAGGAAGGTTTTATTTTCCATAATCAGGAGTTGGGTCAAGTAGGAAGGTTTCTCTGTATACTCTTTCTGGCCCTTTTGTAGTTGTTGGACGCGGTCTCTCAGGTCATTTCCTTAAAACTAAGCTTTCCCTCATTGCCACAATTGGGAATGCTAGTAAGAAATAGCCACGCATGCCACAATTGGTAGAATTTATGGCTCACAAAATCATGTAAAAATGCTAGTACCGTTTTTAAAGATTAAAAATTGTGGCTAGTATCACACGGTCAGCATTTTAATATGAACACGATGCCGGACCCGTTCTTTATTTTATTTTTTCCGGTGCATAATAACAATAGGGAATAATTTGATAGCACGTCAAAAATTTGATGTGCAAAATGTAATTAAGTCCTAAATATTTTTAAATTATTCATTTGACTCTTGAACAATCTCTTCAAAAAGCACAATTAAATCATCTCAATGCACATTTATTTAAAAAAAAATTTCCACATGTCACTTAAAAGAAATGTTTATGTGGCATTTTAAAAATTACAAACTAAACTCCTATATGTCACTCATCTCCTTTTGCAAGTCCCCTCGTCTGCGAAAACTCTCTTGTAGGTTCTCGGCTTTAATTTCTGAAGCTGAGACTTACTTAGTTTTAGTTTTCTTTTTCTTTGTTTTAATTGTCTTTTGTTTTCTCCCTCATTTGTTTTGGGAGTTTAGGTGTGTGGATAAGTTTTTGTAGCTGATCTTTGGTGAACGTGGAATCTAGTTTGGCCACTTGTCCAGTCGACAATCATCATGGAGGATGTTTGTAACCTGAATCCACTACTCATCAGAGATTAGGCTATTCTCCTTTCTTGACATAAATCTAAAAATTCCTCATTAGTAATTTATTTGTGTTTTTTCAACATATTAATGATGATATCTCGACACAACCAATGAGAATGTTGAATCTAAACATGCTCCGTAATCAGTTGCAAAGGAAGTTGGAGATCTCAACATGTACTTATCATTGCATCTGGTGATTGAACCAATCGAAAAGTCTAGAACTCGATGGTACTCTCTAGTAAATGTTTAGCACTTGTTTTAATCAATTGAAAGATCTAAAACTCAATTGTATTCTATATATAAGATTTAGGAATTAACAACCGCTACATATTTTTGCTTGTGCTGAAATCACAGGCATCACCCTTCCTTTGTTGTGTTCCTTCACTTTGTTGTTCTTGCCTAGCTTCAATGGCTTCTTCATCGATGACCTTTTTCGTGCCCATGGTCTGAACTCACCAGCATCTTTTTCCTTATCCCAATTACCGTTACGAAACAACCCGTTCACCCCTCGCCCAATCGGTCCACCCCTTCGACGTCGCCTCAGTCGCCTTCTCTAGCCCAATCACCACTCCCTCAGCCTCCCCGCCCTCTCTCCGCCGCCTCTCGATGCGGCCATCTCATCCATCGCTTCGAGCACATGCCTCATGCAAGCCTCCACGTCATCAGGCTACTTCAAGACTCGTGTCTTCCTATCTCTTTCCTTGCCATATCCCCTAGGGCGACGATATCCAATTTGATCAGTCAACAGTTATCGCAGAGTCGGGACGAGGCAAGGCAAAAGACAGGAAGACACGAGTCTTGGAGGAGCTCGACGACATGGAGGCACGCGCAAGGCACGTGCTTGAGGTGGTCGACGAGATGGTGGCATCAAGAGGCGGCGGAGAGAGGGTGGGGAAGGCTGAGGGAGGCGGCGATTGGGCTGGAGAAGGCAATTAGGGCTAAGTCGGAAGGGATGGACCGATTGAGGGAGGGGTTGGATAGGTTATTCCAAACAGTACTTGGAATGAGGAAAAAGAGAGTGGATGAGTTCAAAACAAGGGCGCGGAAAAGACCACCGTTGGCTCGATTTGGCGGAGATAGTCGCACCAAGGGAACTCCTTGGAGGCAGACGCGGACGACCACCCCCGGTGAAGCCTGCATGGCCGAAGATACGATTGTGGTGACGAACTGGCAGGATTTATATAGGGGGGGGTGTCTTCTTCTAGGAATGCAAGACAAATGTGACTATGATAAAAAATTTCCAAAGCATAATTATTTATAGAGAAACTTCTTGGAAAGTAATTATAAGACGCGGAAAAGAAATATCTAAAACGCGGTTTGAGATATACTTGCCATATATCTCCTACCTAAGCTTGCCCTTTATTTGACTTGCTGTTGCAAAAACAATGGAAACGTGACGTCACGGATATTACTATAAACAATATTATCGAATATATGGAAAATTTTATTACGTTAGTTTGTTGTATGTGAGTTTAATATGCATGTAATGTTGAATTGTGTGAATCTCACCTCATTTGATATTTCATATGAACCAGCATATATGAGTCCTTATCGTCACCATTCATCATTTTTATTGCCACACCCTTTAGCTTGTGGTCCACCTCCACCTTGTTCTATGGCAAACAAAACCTTCCGTGGCATCTTCAGCATGGCCATTTCAGTGCGCTTCCTCTCAGCAATGTTTATTATTATTATAGACTCGTCAGCATCATGTACAAAAAAGAAACCAATATATATTAGTAAAATTATGTCACTATTTTCCATTAGTAAAGTTTGACGTAGTTAACGAAATAACTTGATTGTACTAATTTGATAAGTTTTAGATTTGATTGTACTTTTTGAAAGTTGCCAGAATTAATTACATTTTTGTGATAAGTTCTATGACTTTGATTATACTTATCTATTAAATTTATACAGAAGATCCATGCGCATTGTAAACTTATGAATAAAAATAGTTTCTAATATTTAATCATCACTAAGGTTCTTAAATCATTGTTAGTCACTACTTCAAATTTGTCAAGTTATCAGTTGAACTTCTCTAAGGTTATTTAATCACATTTAGATTTTCTCCATTGCATCTTAAAGGTAATTTTGGTCTGCGCATTCATTGCGGCAAATTATGTTTTATTTCTTGCTGCTAAATGGCTGAATGGATTACTTATAAACCAATTTCATCTTCCATTCACCCCAATTATCCATTTTATCGTGGCACAACCCACCCTTGCGTCACAAAATTTTCCAACTAATAGTTATGTTATTCAAATTTTTTATAAGAGTAACCCCATGCTGATTTTAAATTCTTGGATTGTCAGGTGTATTTTTTTCCGTGACTCTCCCTACGATGGGGGAACAGGTATAAAGGCAACGTCGAGTGGGGACGAAAATTCCGCATAGCCAAGGTGCTTGCCCTCGTTTGATACGAGTTTTCCCAACTCTTAGTTTCCATAGCGTTGGGAAATTTGCATTGATTCAAACCTTAATTAAGTACTATATTATTTAGAATCGCCATTAATTTATAGGAACAGGCTAAAATCAAGTGGAAGGTGGAACGACACTCTACTTCCTACATGACAGATTTTAAATTCATGGACTTGTTTATGCTAATTGTCTTATTAGTATCCTTTCGTATTTATCTATCTAAACATAATCAAATGTAGAAAAAAGAAGACAGAACCAAATGGTATATTCTGGCTGTAAAATACCCATTTCGCTTTGTGATATATTTCAAAATGCATCTCATATGTTTTTCTAAAAGGATATGGGGACTCGTTTATAGTTTAAACTTACAATAAGATTCCGTTCGTTTCATGAAAAAAAAAATTTCAAGAAAATAATTTCTGGATTTTTCATCATTCAATTTACGGAATTAAAATGGTCAAGGAAAATATTTTCTATTAATGGAAAAACACATTCAAAAGTGATGAAAATAGTTTATGTTTTATTTATTTATCTTTAAATATCGTGGCATCTTGTAGCATGCCTCAACCTCATCCAAGCCCGGAGCCAGTGGCCTCTAGTAGCGAGTTGGAGGTCTCTGGTAGCAAACTCACAACTTCTAAAAGTAAGTTCGAGGCTGGCCTTAGATTGGCGAGTTCGTGACTTATGGTGATAAGCTGGGAGTTCATTGGGGCCTAATGAGGCTTGTGGCCAACGACTAGCTAAAAATATTAAAATTTTGATTTTTTTTATAATTCCCCAAAGTTTTAAACGAATACCCGAAAATATTATCATTTCTCAAGAAAATAACTTTCTGAAAAGTATTTTCTAAATATGTTACATTTTCCGTAATACAAACGTACAAACGGAGCCTAAATGTAAACATGACCCAACAAAAGTTTATATGCATTATTTAGCTTGGTGATTAATTCTATAAGTTCTCTTGTTTGGCCCAACGGTTCTTTTTTTTTTTTTGGCTGAACCCAACGGTTCTTTTATAAGTTGATTTAACTCTAATCTTTGAATTTGACCTAAATTTAGCGATCTTTGTCTCCCTAGCGTATTGTACAATCTGGCAAACTGCTCGAGAACGAGCATGATGATGTTTTTCAAAAAAAAAATATGTCAACTGAACTCATACGCATCAGCGTCATTTCACAATTTTTAGAACCTTTAAATTAGAATGCTCAACATCATCGTCAGCATCTCTATCCCCTATAATTCTCTCTGCAATTATACCTCTCTATTAATTCTAATTCGTTCCTGCACAATGACAACTGCTGCATCCTTTTGCTTGCACTCAAATCGCGGGCATCACCTTCACTTTGTTGTGTTCCTTGGCTTTGCTGATGCCAGAATCTCCTTCCTCATCCTTGACACTGTCAGGAACAGCTCGTTCTCCCTCTCCCTCAGCCGGTCTAATCCCTCTGATGTTGCCTCAGTCGCCTTCTCCAGCTCGATCTCCGCCTCCTTCAGCCTCCTCGTGATCTCTCTGCCGCCTCGTCGATCGCCTCAAGCATGTGGTTCCCACATACCTCCAATCTCCTTCAAGACTCGTGTCTTCCTGGCTCATTCCTCGCCACATCCAAACTCCGTGACAACTGCCGACTCATCGATCGCCTTAACGACATGCCTTGCTCTTGCCTCCTCATCGTCGTCACCTCCATGTCCGAACGAATGACGAGAGAGTGAGAGAGAGAGAGAGAAGCAAGTCTCGAAGGAGCCTGGCCCAACGACGTGGAGGCAACTTACGGGTCGTATTTATAGAGGATGCGTGTGTTCTCCTAGGAATCCAAGACAAATGTGACTAAGGAAAAAAAAAAATCCAAAGCTCTAAATGATGGTCAAATTAATTACCCATTACGTGAAGCTTGAATGAGCCCGATCCGTTCTTATGTTCGTGGCATCAAACTTCAAAAGGACGGTCAATCAAATGAGATCCACTCTTTCTCCTTTGCTGTGCAATAGAAATATCATGTCGATCATGATAATTGCCCATAGTGACACATAACAAAAGAATGCAAGGAGAAGTGAGTAAAATTGCATTTGATGGATACATCGGCCACGATATCGAAGGCACAAAATTCACTAACATGACGATTATTTAGGGAGATAAAGTATATGTGGCAAACAAAACTAACATTTCTTTACTCAGACTTATGATTGTGCTTGTTCATGTTACTATAATGGAGAATAAGTTTGAATAAAACAAACAACAAGAAAATGTTAAAATGTGGTGTGGAAGATGTGGCTGGGGAGAAAAAGGTTGTTCAGAAGGGATTTGGTAGTTTTGTCTTTTAGTAAAATTGAAGCAAAAGAAAAAGAAGAAGGAAATATAAAAAGTAATTCTAAACTGAAAATGAAATTCATAAGAGATAATGTAGTTAATTTAATATGACAGTGACTTGTTTGGAGTTAATACAATTGTGGAAATAGCAAGAGCCTTATATGGTCCGACCCAACAACAAGTTAAATGCGTTATTTGGTCCAGGTGGTCTATTCTTAAGATCCGTTTGTTCAGCCCAATGAGTCTTTTATAATTTTAAAACTTATCTTTTAACATGCAACAGTAATCTATAAATTTGAACGTAATTTGGCTATCTTTCACTCCCCAGCGTTCTAGGCATGACATTCACTTTTGGGGCGTTCCTATGCGTTTGAATACCGTGCTCATGTACTTTTCTGGGCAAGAGTGCCCTGACGTAGTTGCAGTCGTTTGATCCAAGATCAAAAGCAACGAAAAACACAAAACCCCACAATTAAAAAGGAAGCCGTCCAATCAAAAATCAGACGGCTCAGGAGATCCGGATCCCACCTTCAGCCACTAAATACCTTCACCTATTTATGGCTCATTGAAAAACTTGAAAAACAAATAAGATTAAAAGAGTAACGTTCATTATGCATCGTTATAACATGATATAACAATATATTATCTTAAAATTGATAGAAAGTACATCATAACTTTTCAACAAACTTTGTACACATAAAATCAGTCAATAACAGTATCTATGCTGTAATAACCAAACAACAACAATGATCGGTCTCATTATTTGTCTCATCAAATCACAATTCAATGGTTAGATGGCTTTTTTGGGCAACGATGGCCTCTGCATGCTCGCTCTCAACTCATCTGTCATCCCCTTCCGTATCCTTGTCACCGTCAAGAACAGCTCGTTCACCTTCTCCCTCAGCCCGTCCAACCCCTCCGACAGGACCTCCGTCGCCTTCTCCAGTCGGATCGCCGCAGCCCTCAGCCTCCCTAAGGTTTCTTTGCTGCCTCCTGACGTGGTCACGTCCTCGATCACCTCAAGCACGTGCCTCGCACATGCCTTCGTGCCATCGAGTTCCTCCAAGATCCGTGTCGTCCCGGCTTCTTTTTCACTGTGTCTGGACTCTGTGATAACTGCCGATTTGATTGCGCGAACAGGGTGGCCCCACGGGAACTCCTTCGGGACAGGGACGCAAATGACCGCCGCAGAGGAAGTGCTTAAGGCCGAAGATATGACCCCGGCGACGAACGCCGTCATAAAGCTGACCGCGCTGATAGCACGGCGAACAACTCTCTCGACTGGCGTGACCTTCCACCATGGTGCTGACGTGCTGATGCTCGCAGCCAAGTGTCTGATCAGCTCCTCGACGTTGGCTGCATACTTCACATAGCCGCTGCCGCCCTCACCCTCTGAATCTGCGAGCAAGTCCCTTGCTTGGTGAATCTCCTCCTCTGACGGGTTATTGTCCGAGCAGAGGAGCTCAATCGCGATTCTCAGGTTCTGGAGGCGGAGACAAAGTCGCTCAGTCTCGGAGGAGATGCAGTTGCAGACATCCAGGACCTTCAGGCTGTTGTCCAGATACCACGACGGGAGGCTGTCACCGGCACCATGCGCCATCAGCTCGTATATCAAGGATTTCACCGAGGAGTGAGCGAAGGTGATCACGTCGACGGCGGAGGAGAGCCACGGCAAGCTGACAGAGGCAGGGCTCAGGCCCCAAAGGCGAGAGAGGAGCGACTCGTCAAAGGAATGAGAGATAGAATTAAGCTCCATGGCGGAGAGCTTCGCTCCCTTCTTGTCACCGGGTGAGGGGAGGCGCATATACATTTTCTCTACAAATGTGAAAATGGATGAAACTTATTCTCCTTTTCGGGGAAAACTAAGACGAGAAAGTGCTGGAAAGTTTTGGTGAGTAAGGGCTGTGAGCACTCGCAGCATTTATATAGGGCGCATTTTCTCCTAGGTATGCAAGAAAAACGTGATTATGGGGAAAGAAATCTAGAAACTTATTAATTAGTAGGAGATTTATTGGAACGTAATTAAAAGAGACAGCCAAACAAAGTATCTCTGCCCCCCTCATATTCTATAACCGCGGTTCAAGATAAACTTGCCTTTTATTTCCCAACTGAACTTTCCCTTCATTAGAACAGCGCGTCATTGCCGATGATAATAAATATTTGGTAATTGAAATGATCCAAATGGGTTACATCTTTGATGAATGTGGTTGTTGAGCGCCGCGCCAAAAACACTATTTTTTAGATATACTTTTGGAAGATTTATTTCCTTTCTCTTTGCATGGCGACTTGGCGGCACAAACGAGAGAAAATTTGTCAATGACGGAATTAGGAAAAGAGAGCATAGCAACATATTTAAAAAGATTAACATATTGATTTGTTTGGTATCTATATCGATTTGTATGTGCTTATCTACTATTTTCATGGATAGTTTTACTTTATATTGAGACATTTTGGTTATATTAGGTAATAAATCACAATGTTTAGTTACAATTTGGGAGGTAATTGAAAGCTGGGTTTGGTAGGAAGGTTTCTCCATAATTGGAAGTTGGGTCAAGTAGGAAGGTTTCTCTTTATACTCTTTCTGGCCCTTTTTGTAGTTGTTGGACGCGGTCTCACAGGTCCTTTCCTTGTAACTAAGCTCTACCTCAATACACTTATCATTGTATTTGGTGATCAGCCATCGAATATTTATAGTGATAGATCTCTTGTTAAGATATAAGATTTTGCTTCTAACTGTAGACTGCATTTTGTTATTTGTATTATAGTATTTGCTTTGTTTTGTTGTTATTTGGAGTTTGTTAAGCTTGAAAGCCTTCTAAATATCTCTTGAGTATTATCATGATAAATGAATGAAATCTTTTTTTTTTTTATAGAGTAACTTCAAAGCTGCACTTTTCAACATAATTTTAGGACTTAATTACACTTTGAATAAACGAAATGATTGAACCAACTGAAAGGTCCAGAACTCGATTGCACGCTCTGGTAAATGTTTAGCACTAAAATTTAATCAATTAAAAGATTTAAAACTCAATTGTATACTATACACAATATTTAGGAATTGCAGCAAAGCTTTCTCATAACAACTGCTACATATTTTTGCTTGTGCTGAAATCACAGGCATCACCCTCCCTTTATTGTTCTTGCCTAGCTTCAAGGGCTTCCTCATCGATGACCTTTTTCGTGCCTGTGGCTTGAACTCACCAACATCTTTTTCCTTATCCCGATTACCGTTACGAAACAACCTGTTCACCCCTCGCCCAATTGGTCCACCCCTTCAACGTCGCTTCAGTCGCCTTCTCTAGCCCAATCACCACTCTCTCAGCCTCCCCACCTCCTCTCCGCCGCCTCTCGATGTGGCCATCTCATCAATCGCTTCGAGCACATGCCTCGTGCGAGCCTCCAGATCATCAAGCTCCTTCAAGACCAATGTCTTCCTATCTCTTTCCTCACCACATCCCAACCAATTGAGTTGATAGTTATCACAGAGCCGGGAAGAGGCGAGCAAAGAGATAGGAAGACAGGAGTCTTGTAGGAGCTCGACAACATGGAGGCATGCGCAAGGCACATGCTTGAGGTGATCGACGAGACGGTGGCATCAAGAGGCGGAGGAGAGAGGGTGGGGAGGCTGAGGGAGGCGGCGATTAGGCTGGAGAAGGCAATTAAGGCTAGGTCGAAAGGGATGGACCGATTGAGGGAGGTGTTGGATAGGTTATTTCAAACGGTACTTGGAATAAGGAAAAAGAGAGTGGGCGAGTAGGGCACGGAAAAGGCCACCGTTGGCTCAATTCGGCGGAGATAATCACACCAAGGGAACTCTTTGGAGGCCGGAGATATGATTACAGTGATGAACGGCTAGTATTTATATAGAGGGGGGTATGCCTTCTTCTAGGAATGCAAGAAAAATGTGACTATGGGAAAAAAAAAATCCAAAGCGTTATTATATAGAGAAACTTCTTGGAAAATAACTATAAGACACAGAAAAAAAAAAGTGTCTTGTTTCATGCTTTTCTGACCTCCTCATATTAAGAACGCGGTTCAAGATATCCTTGCCATTTATCTCCTACCTAAACTTGCCGTTGCAAAAACAATAAAAGCGCAACGTCACGGATATTACCGTAAATAATATTATCAAGAATATGGAAAATATTATTACATTATTTTGATGTGTGTGAGTTCAATATACATGTTATATTGAATTATGAGAATTCCACCTCATTTGATAATTCATATGAACCTGCATATATGAGCCCTTATCATCATCATTCATCATCTTTATATTCTATGATTTTTCTTCAATGAAACGCTATCTCCATTCTTTAGTCCCTTTGTTGCCACACCCTTTAGCTTGTGCTCCACCTCCACCTTATTCTATGGTAAACAAAACCTTGCACAGGTGCATACTCAGAGATTGTTTTGTCATAAAAAAAGAAAGGGAAATTATTGAGAAAATCCGTCAATATGTTTTGAAAATGATAAAATAATCAAAGATCACTAATATGTTTAATGGTCGATTAAACTGTATGAGAAATGCACAAGTCAATATGCAGATTTTTGTCATTATAAGATCAGCTAAAGCCGATGAGTGCACTACTCTATCCAGGGTAAACATGGCATTGGACATAGAGATGTCTGCAAATTGGAGGGATCTAAGTAGATGGTGAGCAAGCCTGGAATAGGAAGCTCAGAAAAGCTTGGAATAACCATAAGCGGTGATTGATAATATGCTTAAAGGAATCAGAAGACAGAAGCTCTAGTGAAGTTGATATACTTTGCCAATATCAAAGGTATGTAAACTATGAAGATAACTCGACATACTTTTATGGAGGTAAGCAAGTCATGAAGAATGGGAGTTTGTGAAGACTTAAAGGTCCTAAGACAAGATGAACAGTTTATGTAGTCTTGGATCATTGAGATACTAAGGAATAGCAGTAGATGGCGTTCATAATTTGAATAGAAATGGACAGCTTGCATATACCCATGGATTAAAAGAAATGGATGCCTATGTAGCACCGACATGGACACACGACACGCTACACGACACATCGACACGTCATTTCTCAAAATGTATGGAATTCTGACACGTTCCGACACATTATATATTAAATAACTTTTTATATATAAATGCATAAATAACATAATAATAATAATAATAATAATAATAGTAGTAGTAGTAGTAGTAGTAGTAGTAGTAGTAGCCTATAATGTTTTTGGGTAAATATAAGAGTCTAGAATTTTTTTTTTTTTTGGTAAAGATATAAGAGTCTAGAATTAATCTATACTAAAAACATTAATCCTACATTTGTTAATATCATTCATTATTTTAATTTGATAAATTCAACTACATTTCATTGTAACAATCCATGAAATTTGTAGGAAAAAGTAAGTAATCCACATTCTATTATTAAATTTAAAATTTAACAATAAGAAAAGAAATCAACATTCCATCATCAAATATAACAAAAAGTCATTCATCCACATTATCCACTTCTTTTGATAAAATAAAAATAGACTCCATCTCTAGCTCATCAAGTGAAAGATTTGCAACCTCAAGCACCCCAACATCTTCAAATGAGTCAAATGAGTCAAATGCATCTCCACCAATATCCCACATCTTGGTCTCTCCTTCAATGCATTGTGGGCTTTTTCTTGATAGAAGACGAATGTTGCTATGAATAAAAACCAAATCTTCTACACGTTTTGGGGTCATCTTATTTTTTCTCATCGAGTGCACAAATGAGTAAGTACTCCATTTTCTCTTAGCACATGATGAAGAAGAAGATTGTGCAAGAAGCTTTAAGGCTATGCTTTGAAGCATTGGTGCACATGCACCATGATTAACTCACAACTCCTAAAATCATCCAACACCTTCACCTTGACAAACTTAGCTTTCCCTTGATTATCATCTCAATAGATATTCCATTTGTCACAAATTACCATGTTTTGAAGACCACTTATCATCATCATCATCATCATCATCATCATCATCATCATCATCATCATCATCATATATATATATATATATATATATATATATATATATAAGTATTGAAATTTTGTAATATAACCCTATGCGTGTCAGAGTCACATGTCGGAATTTCCGATTTGTGAGTTGGAGACAGTTGACCGTGTGTTGGACACGACACGAAAGGTCCCGCAGAGTGTCGGTACTTCTTAGATGGCTGATGTTTGAGTAACCTGGATAAGAAGACCCGAATATTCTTTGACTTAATTTGCAAGTCAAAAGATTTGACCACTAGTCACTAGTTTGGAAATCCAAAAGATTGTTTAAGGATGAATCTAATCAATTTTGAATCATTTGGTGACATGGATTATCACCTAGTAGAACGACCAGATCTCCCATGATTTGATTGCTTATCTTTAATAGCTAAACTTATCCTGTTGAAGATTATTCAATGGCTAGTTTGGAGATTGAATACTATATAAGAGGATCAACTACACTAAAGAAGATAACCCATGAAATAGAGAAAGCTTTATACACTTATACTCTTATTGAGCCAATTTTTCCCTCACTCAACTTTTAATATTAAAAAATCCCTCATCATTTTCTACCTCGCGAGACATTGCTAGCGACGTCAAATCTGACTATCAATGAGCCTCACTTAAGGTCGAATGACCCTACTCAGCCCCTGTGAGGGGGTTGCCGGGGGTTTATGCTATCTCAAGCAGATCTCTGGCTTGTCAACAATGTAAGCCTCTCATCGATATTCGTCGAAGGGTTTGAGGTTTTTTAAATTTAAAAAAAAATCCTTTACAAGTGTGTTGTTTCCTTATCAGCATTTTACCAAAGTTGCTTCACTGCGCACTTTTATTTTATACGTTACAAAATACTATGCATTTAAGGAAAAAAAAAACCGCTTTAACCTAAAATTCTTTGCATTCCCTTAAAAGTCAAACCAAACGCAGCCGTAAACTTGACATTGATATTTTTACTTCATATCTAGATTGTTTTGGTAATATTAGGTAATATATCACAACGGCTAATCACCCCTTGGGAGGTAACTCATCAGGTAATTGAAAGCTGAGCTGAGCGGGAAGGTTTCTCCTTAATACTTTTTATGGCCCTTTTTGTAGTCGTTATCCGCGGTCTCACATGCCTTTTAGTAGTAAGGCAATCTTTCCCCAATATACTTTCCCTGTATCTTTAAAATGATATTTTTGCTCTAATAAGAAATATATACGCGTTGCCACGAATGATAGATTATTTATTGCTACTAGAATGATGAGAAGATTACTAGTAACGTTATTAAAAATAAAATTTTATATAATAAGATTATAGATGAATGTATTTAGTATACTGAGGAATAAAAAAATATCACTAATTAGTAATGACCAGTTGGGTTTTTTTTAGAGATAGTTATCTGTAGCATCTTAGTTGTCATTTTGATTTCGCATTTGTTGCGGCGGATTCATTTGGGCGGATTTATTAGGCAATTATTTTGCCAGCGAAATATTGCCGGACCATTGAAGCCTCGATGTTTAATTTCTTGCAGCTAATTCGTTAAATGGATAACTCATAAACCAATTTAATCTTCCATTAACCACAATTATAGATTTAACAAAAATTATACACTTAACTGTGTCGACAAAACCCACTCTCATCGTCACATTTTTTTTTCCTAGTTATTAGGTGAGTTATTTAAAAAAATTCAAGATTCAAGAGTAACCCCATGCTATCTTTAAATTCTTGGATAATTAGGTGCGCCGTCCGGATCCTTGTTTCTAATGTGTTGACCGCATAAATGATCAGCCCGTCTAAACGATCCACTTACCTTTGAGAAATATATTGTTGCGTTTACTTATCTTTTCATATAGTTGGGTTCTGATATTTAGGACTTGATTATGTTTATTTAATGAGTTTTAAGGCTTAATTGTACATTTAAAAACTTTAGGGCTCGTTCTAGTACTTATCCTTTGAATAAATGAAAAAGGAAAAGAGACATGGCTGCAAATCAAAGAAGAAGATGAAGGAGAAAAGAAAACAATGATGGATAAACCTTTATCAATTGCTAATGTTGGTGTTGGATTTCGTTTTGATTCAATTCAGCCCTCGAACGTTTGTGAAATTGCCCCTTCTCGTGCTTTTATGAAATGCAACCAGATGTTGCGCGTCTGCGTGTGTTTCTCTCCTTTTGTTGTAAGGGTCCATAGTTCTAGGCTATGTTGGAGAGAAGGGGTGGCGAAATTATGAAAAGAAAGTACATGAACATAAATTCTGAAGCTCTTCCATAAAAATTTAATAATAATAATAATAATAATAATAACGATGCTCTCTCCGAATTTTCAAACCCCCTTTTTTTAACTTCCTCAAGCATAGCAGAAATACGAAATGAGTGCTTTTGATCATTAATTATCTATTTGGTTTCTAGAATTTCATCTGCCTCACCAAAATCGGTTAGTCGATGAAAACCCTTTCGCCTTTTATTTTTATTAAGAAGAGATGAGTTCTTTTGTGACTCCAATGTCGATGAATCACAAGGAATAAATATACCTTGTTGAAATTTAATCAATGACGGAATACAAAACACTTTGTCAGAATTTAATTGACGACGAAATACAAAATACTTTATGGGAATTTAATCGGCGATGAAATGAGATGATAAAGAGGTACAGCTCTGGAATTTAATTGGCGATGATAAACTGAAATTATGATTATATTAGAAAATTGAAAGATAACATGCTTTCTCTCGATCGACCAGAGAGTACTCTATGGCATCATCAATTCTTGAGAATCATCCACTAGACGTTATTGCGAGGCTTCGATGTCATCTTCGGCAATGGCCCTTTCCACACGCTCAGCCTGAGCACGTCTGCCATCTCCTTTCTTATCCTCATTACTGTTAGGAACAGCTCGTTTACCCCATCCCTCAGACGACGCAACCCCTCCGACGTCGCCGTGGTCGCCTTTTCCAGCCCTACCACCGCCTCCCTCAGCCTCCTCATGTTCTCTGCGCTGCCTCCTGATGCCACGACCTCCTCGATCGCCTCGAGCGCGTGCCTCGTGCTTGCCTCCACATCGTGAAGCTCCTCTAAGGACCGCGTCTTCTTGTTTTTTGCCTCGCCAGACTGCACAACAACTGTCGACTCGATTGCGCGGACAGAATCGCCCCAGGGGAACTCCTCTGGGACGCAGAGGCAGACCACCGCCACTGAGGAAGAGCACAAGGACGAAGCCGTGACTCCGGCGATGAAAGCAGTCACGAAACTGACAGCTCGGACTGCACGGCAAACAACTCCGTCGACCAGGGAGACCTCCTCCCGCAAAGCTGGCATTTCAATGCTGCCGGCCAAGTCTCTGATCAGCTCCTCGATGTCGCCTGCAGAATTCACATACCCACCGCTGCCTTCGCCCTCCGAACCTGCAAGCAATTCCCTCGCTTGGTGAATCTCCTCCCCTGAAGGGATGCCCTCCGAGCGGAGGAGCTCAACCGCGATCCTCAGGTCCTGGTGGCGGAGACACAGTCGCTCGATCTCGGAGGACATGCAGTTGCAGACATCCAGGACCTTCAGGCTGTTATCTAAATACCACGACAAGAGGCTATCTCCGCCGTCCCATTTCAGCTCATAGATCAGGGATTTCACTGCAGAGTGAGCGAAGGCGAGCACGTCGACAGCGGAGGAGAACCAGGGCAAGCTGGCAGAGGCAGGGCTCAGGCCCCAGAGCCGAGAGTGGAGGGACTCGTCGAAGGAACTGGAGATGGATTCTAGCTCCTCGGCAGTGAGCTTCGCTCGCATCTCGTCGCTGGGGGAGGTGAGGCGCGTATACATTTTCTCGAAAAGTATGAAGATGACGGAATTGATCTTCTGTTTTTCTTGGGAAAACTGAGACGAGAAAGTGGTGGAAAGTTTGGCGTAAAGTTTTGATGGGTACTGGCCGTGAGAACGAGCGGTATTTATAGTGGGCGTTCATTCTCATAGGAAGGAAAGAAAAGAGTGCAATATGGAAATGGGAATCATAAGAGAATCCTTGGAAAGTAATTAAAAGACATGCCCCAATATAGTGTTTCTTTCTATGCTTTTTCCAGCCTCCTCATATTAGAGAAGGCGGTTCATGATTTACTTGCTTCTTATTTCCTATTGAAAGTTTCCTTCTATTTGACTTGTGATACCATAAGCAGTGACGACATGTAGCTGCAGATAATAAAACGTATAGGTAATTGAAATGATCTAAGCAAGTTACATATGGATGAATACGGGCGTGACAAACACTTTCCTTGTTCTTTTAGAACAATTGTTTCCTCTCACTTTGCGAGGCGACACACATGTGCAACTGTGAGTAAATATGCCAATGACGGAATTAGGAATATAGATACCAGCGATACGTTAAAAAGTTAATTTCTTAACATGTTCAGCATTCATATTAAGGTGCCCGGTAAGTTTAGGAAATGAGAATAGCGGGTGATTATCATCTGGAGTGTTGCTCTCAGGAAACCACTAATCAATAAGAGATTTCTCATTTGGAAAAAGATCCATAGAATCATTAATTAATAATAGATTTCCTGGAAAATAATTGAAGAGCATGGCCAAATAAAGCATATACCTTCACCTTTTTGACCTCCTCATATCCTTGGACGCGGTTCAGACATACTTGCCTTCTTATTTCCTAACTAACCTTTCCTTTTATTTGATCTCCAGAAGTAAAAACAAAAAAGTAGCAGAGGGTTGTCATGGATACCAAAAAGTCTCAGAAATTTAAATGATCTAAATAAGTTACATGTAGCTGAATATTGTTGACTATAGTTGTGGAATGTGGCGCTACCAACTTCCGTTATATTTTGGGAACAATTATTTCCTTTGGATTTCACGGTGGGCAGTAGCGAAAATGAGAGCAAGTCTATGGAGGACAGAATCAGGTAAATCGATACTGGTAAAATGTCTAACGATTAATATATCAACGTGTTTGGGATTTATAGCGACGATGTGCCTCTCGAGTTTAGGCAATGATAAATGCGGCTAATTATCATTTAGATTGTTATGTCTTACTTGATAATGCCCGGTTGGCTACTTATTAAGTTGCGGAGTCATGGGAAGAATTTATCTCTAAACTAATATATTTAGCTAGATTTAGTTAATTACCTTCAAATTATCCTTGTCAGCATCTTAGTTGACAATCAATTCACACTCGTTGTAATTCATTGGTCTTTTTTTTTCCTTAATGCCTAGAGTAAAGATTTTGATAAATATAACTGGCCACTATAAATAAGATATAGATAAACATGACTAATTTCTTATCTACTGATTACGTTGGAATTCTTACTTTATATCGAGATATTTAGGTTGTATTAAGTAATAAATCACAATGGATAATTACCATTTTAGAGGTAATTAAAAGCTGGGTCAAGTAGGAAGGTTTTGTCCACATACTCTTTCTGGCCCTTTTATTAGCTGCACGCGGTCTCACGAGCCTTTTCCTGTAACTTTGCTTTCTCCAAAATACACTTTCCTTATATTTTAGTAAGATATATTTTCTCTTGTAAATAAATATCCACGCATTACCACAAATGGCAGAAAATATATTGCTCAAAGGATGACGTAGAAAATATTAGCAACCATAAAGACTAGATTCATGTATTCAAAATATAGACCGATCTATTTAGTGAACTTGCGAATGAAAAACAGTGCCAATTGGCAATTACCACTTACCTCTTTACATCAGGCTTGGTTGCTTGTTAAAATTTGTCGAGTTGTCAAGTGGAAAAGACTGTTTTTCAGACTAATCTATCAAGATCAACATGTTTTCTAATGAGAACTAAAAAAAATTTCTTCATAGTAGCTCGATCGGGGCATTCATTATGGCGGATGCATTAGTATGGATTTTATTGGCAACCATATAGTAGTGAAATATTGTCATACCATCAAAGACTTTGTAGTTAATTTTCTTGCTACTATTGGCTGATTGGGAACTTAAAAACCAATTTAATCTTCTATTTATCACAATTATCAATTTTACTGTGGCAAAAGTCCACTGTGGTTGCCCCTTTCTCCAATTAATAGTTATGTTATTCACAGTTTTTTGGAAGTACTCCTAAGCTAACTTTATATTCTTGCATGGTAGCCTAGAAATGGAGCCCCTGCTGTTGTACGGATCACGGCAGGAGGTGACATCACCTATTCCACATATTGGATGGCTATGAAAAAAAATCAAAAATCAAAAACTAAAAAAATTTAAAAATTACAGCCATCCAATGTCCGATCTTTATCAGACGGCATCCAATGTCCGATCTTTATCAAACGGCTGAGATCATCAAGCCAGCTATGTATCCAAATCAGTTAAGTTGTGGTCTGCTTGTAGGTGAGACAACAAGCTCTTTCTTTTGAGGGTGCACCACTCAAGTCATTATTACTGACTAGTGCAAAGCAATGCCGAAGACTGGTAGGTTTTCAATCATTACATGTATTTACTATTATTTTGTTCTAAAATAAAATACTTAACTATAGATTGATCTTTTATCCATATGAAATGAAATAAAATCAGATGTCCCGTGATCACGTGAATCTTCTTAATTGACAAATCGTTAGAGCTATATTAGGTAAAAATTTTACGAAATTCGATTGATTTCTTATTAAATTTCAATTTTGATTCATACGTTCCTAAGATTGATCATATGATGTTTTAGGTACCCGCACATATTTATCTATGAGATTCTAATCAACGGGATAATTTTTTTCATCTACTAATTCATTAATCATATTTTGAGGTTATCTCAATTGTCTGTGTCAATACGAATTAATATCCTGAATCTTGATTTTAATTAGGTCACTTAAGGATCCTTTTAGTGGAATTTAATTTGACCAAAAAATGAGAAGCCATTCGATGCACAATAATTTTGGTATGCAATATGATTGAACCAATCGAAAGATTTAGAACTTGATTGTTCTATTTGATAAATATTTAGCACTTGATTTAATCAATCGAAATGTTACGAACGATTGTATTCCGTACATAAGATTTGGGAATTGCAGTGAAATGTTCTCGAAACAACTGCTACATATCTTTTTCTCCTACTCAAATCATAGGCACCAGCATCCCCTTGTTGTGCTCCTTCGCTTTGTTATTCTTGTCTAGCTTCGATGGCTTCTTCATCGATGAACTTTTTCGTGCTTGGGGTCTGAACTCACCAATTTCTTTTTCCTTATCACGATCACCGTTACGAAACAACCCGCACACCCCTTCGACATCGCCTTCAGTCGCCTTCTCTAGCCCAATCACCACCTCACTCAGCCTCCCTGCCCTCCCTCCGCGGCCTCTCGATGCAGCCATCTCATCAATCGCTTCAAGCACATGCCCCACGCATGCGTCCACGTCATCAAGCTCCTTCAAGGCTGGTGTGTTCGTGTCTCTTTTCTCGCCACGTTGCCAAGGGTGACAATATCTATTTGAGTCAACAGTTATCGCAGAGTCAGGACAGGGCGAAAGAGACAGGAAGACGCGAGTCTTGAAGGAGCTTGACGACATGGAGGCATGCACAAGGCACATGCTTGAGGTGATCAACAAGATGGTGGCATCAAGACGCAAAGGAGAGGGTGGGGAGGCTGAAGCAGGCAACGAATGGGCTGGAGAAGGCGTTAAGGCTAGGTCGGAAGGGAGGAGGTGAACAGGTTATTGCTGACAGTAGGTGATCCATTTCCCAGAGCAAGGGCACGAGAAAGGCCACCATTGGCTTGTTCCGGTGCAGAGAGTCACACCAGAGGAACTCCTTCGGCGGCAGACACGGCCGTCCGACCTAGGGAGGCATTGCAATCTCGAAGATATGATTCCGGTGACGAACATATAGTATTTATATGGGGGGGTGTTGTCTTCTAGCAATGCACGAAATATGTGACTATGGAAAAAAATCTGAACCATTATTAGCTATAGAGAAATTTCTTGGAAAGTAACTATAAGACACGGAAAAAAATATTATCTCGTTGCATGCTTGTTTTACCTCCTCATATTCAGGATGCGGTTCAAGATATACTTGCCATTTATTTCCTATCTAAACTTGCCTTTTTATTTGATTTGCCGTTGCAAAAACAATAGTAGCGTGACGTCACGGATATTGCTTAAACAATATTATTGACTATAGGGAAAATATTGTTGCGTTATTATGATGCATGTGAATTTAATATACATGCAATATGAATCTGCAATGCTTGTTTTACCTCGTCATATTTAGGATGCGGTTCAAGATACTTGCCATTTATTTCCTGTCTAAACTTGCCTTTTATTTGATTTGCCGTTGCAAAAACAACATCAGTGTGACGTCACATATACTGCTTAAAGAATATCATTGAGTATAGGGAAAATATTTTTGCATTATTCTGATGCATGTGAATATAATATACATGCAATATGAACTTGCAATGCTTGTTTTACCTTCTTATATTTAGGATGCGGTTCAAGATATACTTGCATTTTATTTGATTTGCCGTTGCAAAAACAACAGCAGTGTGATGTCACATGATATTACTTAAATAAAATTATTGAGTATAAGGAAGATATTATTGCATTATTTTGATGCAATTGAATTTAATATACATGCAATATTTAATTATGTGAATTCCACCTCATTTGATAATTCAGCCCGTTCGCAAAGGTTCAGCCCGTTCCCGAGCAAGACCCAGAGACTTGAGACCTAAACTCTGTGGCTGGGTCTTCCAGCCCGCTCGTTGAGTCAAGTCCTTTCCCGCGCGAGGCTTGGAAACCCTGGTCCTAGGCCCATCTCGGACCAGACCCTTCGTTTCAACTCACCTCTCTGGTTTGGGCCCCGAGCCCAATCCGGTCCAGCCCACAACCGGTCAATCCCAAACCCGACCCGGTTCGGTGCCACGAGGCTATGTATTCCCGACAAGTTGTGGGTTTCTTTATCCTCATAGTCATGTCTAATTATGTGAATGTTTATTACCGTATCGCATTTCAATATTTTGAGTGCTTATTTCTTTGCATTTGTCTTTCAAAAAACAGAGTGTTAATTTCTTCTCCTAGATTAACTTAGTCTTAGCTTAGATTTACTTAAAAATAATTTCATAAAAATTATTGCATGAATATATAGTGACTTTCAATGACCTTTAGGATTTAAAAGACGAGCACTCTTTAAAAGACAAACAAGAGTACGTGATTACTTTAGATTAAAAGACCAACTAGTTAGATATTGAAAAAGCGCTAATATAATTGTTAGTGCAAACAAGTCCCCGGACCCTAGAGTATCGAAAAGAGATCGAAACACAATAAACTAGTGGCGACTCCTAAAAATATTTAGGTTGTTAGACAACTTCTAAAATCAAAACATCTTAACGTTACATAAGGTATGGACTTGGGAGAGTTCATACTCGTAAAGATTGGACTGAATCGGATTATGATTAGACATTACTTTTAAGTCGTCTTTTAGGGATGTCGATGCGGGTCTTTTCACGAGTGATATCTCTAAACCTACCTTCGTTACTGTCCCCCTCCTGAGAGAATTCAGGTAGGTCGCAACAAGTATCCAAATATCACATATCATTTTAACCACCTTCATCATCTTTGTATGCCAGTAAAAGAATTTGCTCAATATCATTTGCCAAGTATCCCTTTTCTTCCGCTCTATTACTCTATTTGTTCTAGCAATTAAAAGCATGATGGCCAAGCTTATTGCAATGATATCATAAAAATTTAGATTTATTATATCATTGGCCTCTCGAGTTCTTTCCTCTTCCATAAATACATCTTTGATACTAGTATATGCTATCACTTTGAGTATCATCTCTTCTGCTCTGTCCTCGACCTCTTCCGTGAAAGCCACCTCACCTTGACCTTGATCACGATCTTGATGTCCTCCGACTTTGTACGGGGTCACTTCGTTGCTCCTTCTTATCTCGAATGGTCAATCACATTTGGAGAATTTCCTCCATTGGTTCAATCTTTTGCTTCTGACTTTTCTTCATGGCCTTGTAATGAGCCTATAAGCTCATCAACCGTACGTCACGGCATCCAGGTCTTTGGATTCTTCAATTTTGACGGCAATGTGCATGGTTGTACTTCTTGTTTAAGGACCGAAGTATTTTCTAACCAACACGAAAATTGGAAGCATATTCTCCATATCTTTTCATTTGGTTAACAATCACCATAACTCTAGGGAAATAATCAGCAATCGATTCATATTCTTTCACATGAATAATCTCCAATTCGCCTTTCAAAGTTTGAAGACAAATCTTTTGAACTTTCGGAACTCCTTGGATGTGTGTTGCGAAAGATCTTCCATGCCTCCTTGACGGTGGTGGCGTTCTAAACTTTTTCCAATATCGAAATCATCTCAAGCTTGATAGATTATCGACAAGGCATATTGATCTTTCGTTTGAACCTTCGTCAAGGCATTCCTCTGTTTCTAGTTCAAGGCAGCTTCATCCTCTGGCTCATCATAACGTGTTTACAAGCTCCCACACACCGTTGAGGATAGAATTAGGTAATTAGATACCGGTAAAATGTCTAAAGATTAACATATCAATGTATTTGGTATATACAGCGACGTGCCTACTGAGTTTAGGCAATGATAAATGTGGCTAATTATTATTTGGACTGTTATGCCTTGCTTGATATGCCCGGTTGGCTACTTATTAAGTAGCGGAGTAATTGCATAGGAAGAATTTATCTCTAAACTATTATACTTAGCTAGAGTTAGGTAATTACCTCTAAATTATTCTTGTCACCATCTTAGTTGACAACGAATTCACACTCGTTGTAATTCACTGATCTTTTTATTTATATAATTTTTCTCTGTCAAACTCAATGCTTAGAATAAAAATTTGGTGAATATAACTTACCACTACATGTGAGATTTAGATAAACATGAGTAATTGCTTTATATCGAGATGTTTGAGTTGTATAAAGTAATAAATCACCATTGTTAATTACCATTTGGGAGGTAATTAAAAGCGGGGTCAAGTAGGAATTTTCTCGATATACTACTCTTCCTGGCCCTTTTATTAGTTGTCGTCCACGGCGTCACGGGCCTTTTCTAGTAACTAAGATATTGTTGATCTTACAATAAATATCCACGCCTTACCACAAGTGGCAGAAAACTTATTGCTCACAAAATGGTGTATAAAATATTGGTAACCTTTTTAAAGACTATATTCATGTATTTAAAATATGGACCGATCTATTTAGTGACCTTGCTAATGAAAAATAGTGCCAATTAGTAGTTGCCACTTGCCTCTTTACATCATGTTTGGTTGCTTCTTAAAATTTGCCGAGTTGTCAAGTGGAATTTTCAGACTAATTTATCGAGATCAATAGGGTTAGCTAATGAGATATTCGTAGCATCTTAATTGGCAGCTCAATCAGCGCATAAATTATGGCGGATGCATTAGTATGGATTTTATTGGCAACCATGTAGTAGCAAAATATTGGCATTCCATCGAAGACTTTGTAGTTAATTTCTTGCTACCATTTGGTTGATCGGGAACTTAAAAACCAATTTAATCTTCTATTCATCATGGTTATCAATTTTACTGTGGCAAAATCCACTCTGGTCGCACCATTTTTTTTTCCAATTAATAGTTATGTTATTCGCAGTTTTTAAAAAGTACTCCTATTGCTAACTTTATATTCTTGGATCATTTTTGTATCCTATTTTTAATGTCCTAATTGGATTATCCATTATTTTTTATTCTTACCGACTCTACTTAGTAGACACACAATTCACCATTCAGAAGAAAATATCTTCATATAACTAACTATCTTTTCATAGAATTGGAGATTGAGATTTAAGTATACAGGAGATCTCTTCCACCTATCATTTATGACTAGAATTATAATTTGTGTGCTTCCATGCGATAAAAAGGATAATTTAATAATCCTGACATTATCAAATTTTATAGTGAAATTGATATGCAAATAGCGAAATGAAATTCAAAAGAAGAAAACGAAGAAAATAAGGGAGGAAGTCAAATATGTACTTCCGGAACTCTCATTTGGTATTGTATAGAACAATAGACTAGATTGGCCAATTAAGGAAGAAAGCCCTTGTTGAATTGACCATAATGTAGAATTTTAACCTCTATGAGGGACACATATCTGCTAACCTTAAGAATTTGAGAAGTTATCCGCTTCTTTTAGTTATTAATCAGACAAATGTAAAGTTCTAAGTGTCCCAAGAAATTTCTTCGTGGGATTACTGGCATTCTTATGGTTTATGACTAATCTCTACTCTGCAAGCTAAGGTAGCTGGATTGTATTGCCCTCTATCTTTGCTTGGATATGATTCGTAGGTTATACATGTAGACAGTATGCACATACAAACTTTATTTTATTAAAATAAAGTCTCGATAGTCTCATTGACCTTGCTATGCTTGCTCGGTGTCCGCGGTCCTCTAGTAATCCAGCTCGTTAGAATGTCGTGACAAAGCTAACTTGATCCCACTAGATTGAGGGTTTTGACTTCCGTAGAACAAAGTGACTGCTTGACCCGAATTTTAATCCAAGGTTTTTACATTAAACAAATTTGAATTTTTGTACAAGATAGCCCACAGAAGTTTTCCCGTAAAAGTTGACGACTATAATTCTTTGAAGATGAGGTTATTTTCAACCCCATGTTATCCCATCAGTTTTAAAGTAGTATATATTTGCCCCATAATTGTCAGAGAATAGTAAAAATATACAAAGAGAAAAAACTAAACAAAACTGTATAATAATAATAATAATAAATTTTTGATAATGAGAATAAAAAATTTGGAAAATTTTGATAAATATAATCACTTAAAAAAATAATAAACACAAATTAGATAAAAAGGGAAAAAGCCTCGATATATAAAAGGTCAAATGACAAAGGTTGGTTACTTGTTGTGAAATTAAAAGTTCTATTAATGGAAAATAACGATTGAATAATGCAAGAAAAGATCGCCTCAACTTGTAAAAGGAAGTGATCAACCAAAATCTAAGATGACTTTTCAAAATTACTTTGTGTAGTCATTTTTAACACTAATTAGCCATGAGTACTCAATTTTTTTCTTTTGATCTTTTTGTTATCAGGGCGTTAAAATATCTTGTCGATTTCAAAATTACTTTGCATAGTCATTTATTGCTAATATTATTTTTGATAATTATTTTTTCTAACAGTAACATTCTAGTTTATTTTTTCCCTCACTTTATTTATTTGGTAAAAGAGATATTTCTTTAGAAAATAACGTGAAAGTGCACATTGATCCTTTAAAAGTCATGTGCAATGCACATGCTAATGGAACGGTTAACACATAACTGTGAAGAAATGGTCATTAGTCCCTACTTCCTTGATTGCAAGAAGTTAGACGTGTTTCATTAACATCTATTTCGGTTGGTATCTATTAATAAATTACTTTCGACATGAAATATTTTTTTCCCAATATGAGTGTAAGTGTAAGATTAAATTGATATATTATATAAAGTTTTGAGACTAAACTGGCATAATTTAAAGATTTAGGACTAAATTGATCAATCTCTCAAAAATTTAGGAACAAATTGTCTTAATAATATTATTTAAGTCTGAGTTGGCCTCCCTACAATAATTTATGACTTTTTGGATAATTTTCTCAAAATTTTAAGACTCAATTTTTTCCCGTACATAAATTTTAGGACATGTAATGCAAGCTTCCCAAGCAAATGCTGCATCTTTTGCCTATGCTTGCATCACGAGCATCACTTTCGCCTTGTTGTGTTCCTTTGCTAAAGGTGGCAAAATGTGTCGAAGACCCATTTTTAACTCATATTGAATAATGTGGGTCATAAATATGTTAGCTTAAAATGTTAAATAGGTATTAAGTTGGTTACTTAATAACTTAATAGGTTGTAAATGGATTATAAATGCGTTACCTAATTAATTTTAAGTATTATTAACAAAACATTTTAAATGTTATTAACAAGTCATTTTTAGACTATTTAGTTTTTAAAATTAAAATTTGATTATTTTTATTTTCCCTTTTATTTCCTTTTTTTCTCTCTTTTCCCTTTTTCTAAGTTGGTCGTTGGCCAAAAGGTAAGGGATGAGTTCACTAGACTCCAGCACTGGAAGAGGAAATGGCAAAAAAATTAATATATATTTAAAAATTCGAAAAAGAATTACAAAATGTTATAAAATATATATTTACCAAAAAAAAGTTATAAAATATATCAAATAAATCGTATTACATAAACTTATTTTAAAATGAATTTTTTTAAAATCATGAAATAAATTTTTCTGAACTTGGTTAAATATGAAAGTGTTTTTAACCATACGAGTTAGGTATGGGATGTTAAAATTATATTGTATGAAAATGGATCAAAACGGATTAAATGGGTTAATATGAGTTGGACCATTTTTTTATCAGACCCAACCCACCTTTTGATGCTCCTATCTTTCGCTTTGTCATTCTTGCCCGGCTTCGATGGCTCCTTCACCAATGGCCTTTTCCGTCCCCTTAATGTGTCCAAAGCTCCCATTTTTTTTTCCCTTCTCCCAATCACCATCTGGCACTACCTGTTTGCCCCTTTACTTCGTCGGCCCGCCCCCTCCAAGATCGCCTCGGTCCCATTCTCTAGCCTAGTCGGCACCTCCCTTGGCCTCCCCATCCAATCTCTGCCGCCTGCCGGTGGTGCCACCATCTTGTTGATCACCTCAAGTATGTGCCTTGCGTGCAACTGTGCCTCGTCGAGCTCCTTCAGGACTTGCATCTTCCTGTCTGTTTCCTCGCCGCATCCCCACTTTGCCATGACCGCCGAGTCAACCGTGCAGACATAACCACCCCGGCGGGATGCAGTGAGGAAATAGACGGGAAGACACAACCGCCGACTCGATCACGCAGAGACAGTCACACCAGGAAACCGCGCAAGGCCAAAGATATGATTCTGGTGATGACCATGTTATGAGTATGGGTTGTGTTAATATAGGGGCAGAATTTTCTCCCAAGAATGCAAAAAGATGTGAACATAGTAAAAAATCCAAATCATTATTTATTAATAGGAGAATTCTTGGAAAGAAATCACGAGACACGGTCAAATAAAGTGTCTCTCATTATGTTATTCCGACCTCTTTATATCGAGGATGCAGTCCGAGATATACTTGCCCTATATTTCCCCAACTAAATCGCCCCATTCCTTAACTTACCGCCATGTCGTGGATATTACTATCGATGATATTATCAAGTATGGGAAAAATATGAATGGACGATCTCGATGCATATGAATTCAATACACTCAACCGTGTTAAATCATGTGAATCCCACATAATCCTATAATTCACGGGAATCTACACGTATGAGTCGTTCTCGTCCTCATTCATTGTCCCTACTCTCCCGACTCCTTCTACAATGAAAGTCGATCTCCTTTCCTTTATCCCTCCGTTTCGGTAAGTAACAACTGCTACACCCTTCTGCTCGCACTCAAATCTCAGGTATCACTTCCGCTTTGTTGTGTTAAAAGAAAAGAAAAGGAAAGAGAGCAAACCTTCAATGGCATCTCCGGCATGGCCATCTCAGTGCGCTCCCTCTCAGCCTATCCGGGGAAACTAAGAGGAGAAAGTGGTGGAAAGTTTTGACGGGAATGTGTCGGCAGCAAGAGCAGTACTTTTACGGGGCGTGTTTTGTACTAGGAAGGCACGAAAAATGTGACTATGAGGAAAATAATCCAGAAGATCCATAACTAATAAAAGATTGTAATTAAAGAAAACCCAAATAGTCTCTCTCTCCATACTTTTCTGATCTCCTAATTTAACCTTCCTTTTTATTTCACTTGCACTAGCAAAAACAACGGTAACGCGCGTCACGGTCAATAAAAGCATCGATGATTGAAATGATTAGATTACATATGGACTCATTGACCACTTTCGTTGTTTTTCTGGAGAAATTGCCTTTCGCTCTATGTGGCGGTGTGACAGTACGAATGAGATAAAATGTGTCGACGACCCAATTAGGGAAATAAATAGCAAAATATGTTTAAAGACTAATATGTCGATGTATTTTGTCATTATATCAACGCGTCGTAAGTTTAGGCAATGAAAATAGCTTATAATCGATACTTGAATCATTACATCCTACTTGATATGCTTGGTTGGCTACTTATTAAGTTGCTAGGTCAATCAAACAAGAAGATTTTATCCTTAAACTATTCCATTGAATTGGCCAAGGTTGGTCAATGGCCTTTATTTTATGAAATTCTTGTTAGCCTCTTCGTTGTCATTTTGATTACTTTTATTGAAGTTCATTGATCCTTTGTTAATGTTTTTAATACCGTCAGCCATAAGACTTATAAGAAAGAATTTGATGAATATAGATGATCAATATAAATGAGTTACAGATAAAAATGAGGATTTGCTTGTCTATTATTTTCAATTATCAATCTTGTAATTTATAGTTTCCATTTGCCCTCATGAACTTAAAGGTTTTTAACGTTAATTTGAGAACACTTTGAATAAGCCTAAATTACTCGATGGACTGTACATAGAGGAATAATATCTATGTCAAGTAAAAACTCGTCAAATAAAGCTAAAGTGAAATTGAATGGACAAATATTGAAAACAAAAACTACCATCATTTTTATAGATACAGTGTAGAGGTTACAGATCCCAACGGCTGATTCTGATTTGAGAGATAATTAGAAGCTCAGCTAAGTGGGAAGCTTTCTCCTTATATTTCTTAAGAAAAATGGCACGGATGGTTCCTAAACTTTAACCCAATATATAACATGGTCCTTAAATTTTAAATTTATTCAATGTGATCCCTAAATTTTGTTCAAAAAAATTCTTATGTTGTTTTGAAGATGACAAAACAGTCAAAAGTTACTAACGTGTATAATGATTGAATAACCAAGTGAAAGATGCACAAGCTGTTGTGCAAATGACGTCTTGGCAGCATGTCTAAAAAGTCATGAGTTTTCTATCAATAGTGAACAAAACACTGGGTGTAAAAGTATCTACAAGTTGGAGGTACATGAGTAAAAGGTAAATAAGCCTAGAATAAGGAGCTTGGTAAAGCCTAGAGGTGCCATGGTTGAACGTGGCCCCAAGAATATACTTTCTTTACATTTTGGAACAATAACCCCTTGGTGCCAATGAGAGAAAATTGGCCAATGGCCGTATCAGGAAGATAATTACTAACAACATGTTTAAAGATTAATAGATCGACGCGCCTATAAGTTTAGGCAAAGAAAATTGGCCAATGCTTAATATTATTTGGATTGCTTGGTCCTGCTTGACGTGTCTGGTTGGCTAGCGGAAGGTCCACTGCGCTCGCTGGCCGGGAACTCAATTGCCAACTCCTTCCTCATTCTCGTCACCGTCAAGAGCAGCTCGTTAATCCCCACTTTCAGCCGGTACAACCCTTCCGACATCGCCTCACTTGCCTTCTCCAGCTCAGCTGCGGCCTCCCTCAGCCTTCCGACAGTCTCTCCACCGCCTCCTGATGCCGCCACGTCGTCGACGGTCTCAAGCACATGCCACACGGTTACCTCCATGTCGTCCAGCTCCTTCACTCTTGCCGCCATTTCATCCAGCTCCCTCAAGATCCGTGCCGTCTCATCTATTTCCTCACTGGATCCCGAATCTACGACCACAGCAGACTGGATCGCGCGGACAGAGTCACCCCAGGGGAACTCCTCCGGGACAGGGAGGCAGACGACCGCCCCTGACGAAGAGCTTAGGGCCGAAGATATGACTCCAGTGAGGAACGCCGTCACAAAGCTGACAGCGCGGATCGCATGGCAGACAACTCTCTCAACCGGCGAGACCTTCCCCCGTGCCGCCGACATTCCCATGCTCGCAGCCAAGCCTCGGATGAGCCCCTCGATGTCGTCCGCGGACTTCACGTACCAATCACCGCCCTCGTCCTCGCCCACCCAGCCTGCAAGCAAATCCCTCGCTTGGTGAATTTCCATCTCCGACGGGTTACCATCCGAGCGGAGGAGCTTCATCGCGGTCCTCAGGTTCCCGTGGCGAACGCACAGTCGCTCGACATCGGAGGAGATGCAGTTGCAGATATCCAGGACCTTCAGGCTGTCGTCAGAATACCACGACGAGAGGCTGTCGCCATCATCCAAACCCAGCTCGTAGATCAAGGATCTCGCTGCGGAGTGAGCGAAGGTGATCGCGTCGACAGCAGAGGAGAACCAGCGCAAGCTGACAGAGGCAGGGCTCAGGCCCCAGAGGCGAGAGTTGAGGGACTCGTCGAAGGAATTGGAAACGGATTCTAGCTGCTCGGCAGTAAGCATGGCTCCCTTCTTGTCGTCGGCAAAGACGAGGCGCGAGTACAATTTCAAGAACAAAATGAAAACGAAAGAAGTTCCCTTCTTTCTTTCCGGGAAAGCTGAGACGAGAAAGTATTGGAAAGTTCTGATGAGTGCGGACTATGAGAACGTGCGGTATTTATACAGGGCGTGCTTTCTCCTAAGAATGCAAGAAAAATGTGATTATGGATAACAAAATCCAAAATGATTCTCTTTTGCTTTTCTGCCCTCTTCCTATCTTCGAACAAGGAGAACGCAGTTTCAGATACATTTGCCCCTTATTTCCTATCTAAACTTTCCTTCTATTTGACAGCCTAATTCCAAAAAAAAAAACACATAATTTAAGTCTAGTGCAAATTATACCCCGAACTTCTTTTTATCTCACAAAAAACCCTCAACTTTATTTCCTATCTAAACTTTCCTTCTATTTGATTTGCCGTTGTAACAAAAATAACGATAAACCGTTGTGACTAACGAAAGGTATCAATTATCGAAATGGTTCAAATACGTTACCATTGATGAGTATTGTTGAATATGGCGGTCCCAACACTTTCCTTGTACTTTTTGGAACTATTGTACTTTATCTTTGCACGACGGGGTGGCGGCGCAGCTGAGAGAACATAAGAATTAGTAAACTAGGTACATCGATGTGTTAAGTTTTCGTGTCGATGTGCCTAATAAGTTTAGGCAATGGCGATTAGGGTAATTATCATTTGGATCTTTATGGGTGGAAAATTATTAATTGAAAAGAGATTTCTTGGGATATGGAAAATAATCCAGAGAGTCATTAATTAATGGGAGATCTCGGGTAAAGTAACTAAAAGACGCATTCAAATAAAGTTCTCTCTCTATCCATGCTTTTCTGGCCTCCTCCTATAGCCTCGATGTAATTGTCGCATGTACGGCGCCACAAAACACTTTCCTTATATTTTTTTGAACGAATTACTTCCTTTCACTTTGCACAGCAGCACAAATGGGAGAAAATTTGTCGATGACAGGATTAGTAAAATCGATTACTACCAATGTTTTTAAAGATCGACATATCTATGTGTCCACTGTTTATATCGAGGTGCTTACAAAGTTTAGGCTATGAAAATGGTGGCTAATCATTATTTGGATTGTTGTGCTTTGCTTGATATGCTTGCTCGGCTACTTATTAACTTGCAGAGTTAATCGCATGGGAAGATCTTACTTTTAAACTAATCTAGTAACTTAGCTAAGTTGAGTAATGACCTCTAAATTAGGGAATTCTGGTCAGCATCTCGGTTGGCAATCTATTTAATTTCGTTATAATTCATTGATCCTTTATTTTTATTTATTTTCTACCGTTGACTTTAATGCTTAAAATAAAGATTTTGATGAATTCAACCAACAACCACAAGTGAGATATGGATTAGGATGGGTATTTCCTTATCAACTATTTTCATTGATAATTTCACTTTAGATTGAGGTATTTTGGTTGTATTAGGTAATAAATCACAATGGCTAATTATCATTTGGGAGCTAATTACCATTTTATGGCCCTTTTTGTAGCTAAATCTCACAGGCCTTTTAGGTAATAACGCAAGCTTTCCCAAATACAATTTCCTTTTATTTTCAAAAGTTTTTTTTTTTGGCTGTAATAAGAAATATCCACGAGTTGCCACGAATGAGAGAAATTTTACTGCTAATAGCATGATGGAGAAAATGCTATTAACATCTTGGAAGATTATGTTACTGTATTTAGTAAACTTAGGAACGAAAGCAGTGCCTAATTAGGAATTAGTGATTACTATTTGACTTCCCATATCATTTTCCGACCACTACATAAAATTCGTCAAGTTGTGTAATGGGTAAGACTAATTTTCAAACTAAAATATTGGCATTGTTTAGGTTAGTTCATGACGTATAAATTACGATCGTCTAGCATCTTAGTTAGCACTTCTACCTCCACATTCATTGTCGCGGATTCATTAGCGTGGATCTATTAGGCAACATTTTGTAATATTCTCGGACCAAATAAGGCTTAGGCTCGGTTCGTTTCACAGAAAATAACTTCCAAGAAAATATTTTCCAAATTTTTCAGCGTTCGTTTCACGAAAAATAAAATAGTCAAGACAAATATTTTAAAAATGTTTTCCACTTTTTTAAAAATGGAAAACATTTTCCGTTCTTTTTTGTTTATCATTAAATATCACGGTCTGTAACACCGTGCATCAACCTCACTTGAGGCCGGCAAGCCAGCAACATTTGACAAACGAATACCGAAAAATATTTTTCAAAATGTTATATTTTCCATGAAATGAACAGAGCCTTAATGTTTGTCTTCTAAACCAATTTAACTTTTCCATTCATCATAATTATATATTTCATTGTGGCAAAACTCATTCTCACCGTCACAATTTTTCTTTCCCAATAACTAGTTATGTTGACATATTTTTGTTAAGAGCAACTTCATTTTAACTTTAAATTCTTGGATCATCTATGCCCTCGTTTTTATTGTTCTGATTGGACAATCAATTGGCCCATCTAAAATGGTTACGTGACATCCTTGAAGTGCACTTTTTAATAAAATTTTACGATTTGATCTCACTTTTTTATTGAAGATATAGGGCATGATTTTTTTTTTTTTTGGTCAAAGGAAATTTCCAGACATCAGCAAAATGATACATGAAGGATCCATAAGAAATCCCAAAAATCACCCCCAAAGAAATAAGTCCATACAGCTACAAAATAAATCAAAATCCTGAAATAAAATTATATCATCAAAGCATGGTCCTCAAAGGTAAGCACACAATCGTCTTATAAGAGCAGATATGTGACTACATATAAACAAAAGGATCGCTAACTGATGAACAAATTACACATCATCATTGGTGACAATCACACCTCTAGATCTTCATCTGTAGCCACAGTTTTACCTCTCGGCAATGTATGTCTGGGTTCAACTTTCCCAATACTATCAGCGTACAGAGATAACAAAAACAACTGAATGAGCAGTAATAACTTGCTGAAGCTGTTGTGAACACCATTGAAACTAGAAGTCTGAGTACTTTTTCATTAAAATTCCTAACTCTAGAATTAGATCGAGAGAACAAAACTCCCTGAACTAGATTTAAATCTAAATTGGGAGAGTAGAGCAAGAAACAACATAAAATAGAAAGACAAGCAACCAGAGAAAGGAGGGTGAGATCTTGGTCAATACTCCCCTCCGGCAATTGAAGAAGCGAAGACAGGTTGAAACGCAGAGACAGAATAGAAGGAGAGGGAGAGTTTCTCAAAGGTATAAAGTCGATATAGGACATGATTCAACATATTGAAATGTTTAGTACTTAATTGCACTCTTTTGTCAATGTTTATTACTTGATTAAATCGATTGAAAAGTTTAAGGAAATAATTGTCCAAAAAATTCTAAAGCTATTGAACAAAAAAGCCAATTCAGTCCTATAAATATTTCAACTATATCAATTTAGTCCTAAACCTCTTATCAATTTGTCGGTTTAATTCCAAATTTTGTAATTATATCAATGTTGTCTTAAGCCTTCTAAAAATTCACCAATTTACTCCTAAGTATATCATTTGGATATTTGGCCGGAATGACTACATTGACTGGTCAAAGAGTGTAAGGTTAAATTGATAAATTATCTAAAGGTTTAGTACTAAAGTAGCACAATTTAAAGATTTAAGACTAAATTGGTCAATCACCTAAAAAATTAGGAATAAATTGTCATAATGATATTATTTAAGTCTGAGTGGGCGTCCCTATAATAAATTTATGATTTTTTGGATAATTTTCTGAAAATTAAAGTCTCAATTGTTTTCTGTAAATAAAATTTAGGACCTGTAATGCAAGCTTCCCAAGCAAGTGCTGCATATTTTGCCTGTGCTTGGATCACGAGCATCACTTTTCACTTTGTTGTGTTCCTTCGCTTTGCCATTCTTGCCCGGCTTCGATGGCTCCTTCACCGATGGCCTTTTCTGTCCCCTCAATGTGTCCAAAGCTCCCATTTTTTACCTTTTCCCATTCACCATCTGGCACTACCAGTTTGCCCCTTACCTTCGTTGGCCCGCCACCTCCGACGTCGCCTCGGTCCCATTCTCTAGCCTAGCCGTCACCTCCCTTGGCCTCCCCACACAATCTCTGCCGCCTGCCGGTGCCACCATCTTGTTGATCACCTCCAGTACGTGCCTTGCGTGCAACTGCGCGTGGTCGAGCTCCTTCAGGACTTGCATCTTCCTGTCTGTTTCCTTGCCGCGTCCCCACTTTGCCATGACCGCCGAGTCAATCGTGCAGACATAACCACCCCGGGGGGACGCAGTGAGGAAACAGACGGGAAGACACAACCGCCGAGATAGCCACACCAGGGGAACACCTTACATGCGGACACGAACGACCGCCCCTGAGAAAGGGCACAGGCCCAAAGATATGATTCCGGTGATGACCATCGTATGAGTATGGGTTGTGTTAATATAGGGGCTTAATTCTCTCCTAAGAATGCAAAAAGATGTGAACATAGAAAAAAAATCCAAATCATTATTAGGAGAATTCTTGGAAAGAAATCACGAGACACGGTCAAATAATGTGTCTCTCTTTATGTTTTTCCAACCTCTTCATATCGAGGATGCGGTCCAAGATATACTTGCCCTATATTTCCCCAACTAAATCGCTCTTTTCTTTAACTTACTGCCATGTCATGATATTACTACCGATAATATTATCGAGTATGGGAATAAATATCAATGCATGATCTCGATGCTTATCAATCCAACACGCACAACGCGGTCAAATCATGTGAATCCCACGTCATCCTATAATTCATGTTAATCTACATGTATGAGTCGTCCTCGTCGTCATTCATTATCCCTACTCTCCACGACTCCTTCTACAATAAAAGTCGATCTCCTTTCCTTTATCCCTCTGTTTCGGTAAGTAACAACTGCTACACGCTTCTGCTCGCACTCAAATCTCAGGTATCAGTTCCGCTTTGTTGTCTTAAAAGAAAAGAAAAGAAAGAGAACAAACCTTCAATGGCATCTCTGGCATGGCCGTCTCAGTGCGCTCCCTCACAGCCAATCCGGGGAAACTAAGGGGAGAAAGTGGTGGAAAGTTTTGACGGGAATGGGTAGGCAGCAAGAGCAGTATTTGTACAGGGCGTGTTTTGTACTAGGAATGCAAGAAAAATGTGACTATGGGAAAAAATTCCAGAAGATGGAGAACTGATAAAAGATTTTAATTAAAGAAAACGGCCAATTGCTCTCTCTCTCTCTCTCTCTCTCTCTCTCTCTCTCTCTCTCTCTCTCTCTCTCTCTCTCTCTCCATGCTTTTCTGATCTCCTAATTAAACCTTCCTTTTTATTTCACATGCACTGGCAAAAACAACCGTAACGCGTCATGGTCAATAATAGTATTGATGATTGAAACGATCCATATAGATTATATATGGACTCATTGACCACTTTCGTTGTCTTTCTGGAAAAATTATTGCCTTTCGCTCTGTGTGGCAGTGTGGCAGCACAAATGGGATAAAATTTGTCGACGACTCAATTAGGAAAATAGATATCAAAACATGTTTAAAGACTAATATGTCAGATGTATTTTGTCTTTATGTCGATGTGCATGGTAAGTTTAGGCAATGAAAATAGCTTCTAGTCAATACTTGAATCATTACGTCCTGCTTGATATGCTTGGTTGGCTACTTATAAGTTGCATGGTCTATCAAATGAGAAGATTTTATCCTTAAACTATTCTATTGAATTGGCCAAGGTTAGTCAATGGCCTCTATATCAAGAAATTATTGTTAGCCTCCTAGTTGTATTCTAATTACTTTTATTGAGTTCACTGATCCTTTATTAACCTTTTTTAAACTGTCAACCTTAAGACTTAGAAGAAATAATTTGATGAATATACATGACTAGTATAAATGAGATATGGATAAAACTGAGGATTTGCTTATTTCTATTTCAATGATCAATGTTGTAGTTTATTAATTTTCATTTGCCCTAATGAACTTAAAAGTTGTTAACGTTAATTTGAGAACACTTTAAATAAGCCTTAATTACTATATGGACTGTAGTCATTGTACATAGAGGAATAATATCAATGTCAAGTAAAACCTCGTCAAATAAGGCCAAAGTGAAATTGAATGGACAAATATTGAGAACAAAAACTACCACCATTTCCATAAAGACAGTGTAGAGGTTATAAATCCCAACGGCTAATTGCGATTTGAGAGGTAATTAGAAGCTCGGTCAAGTGGGAAGGTTTCTCCTTATACTTCTTAGGATTTAGGATAAATGACACAAATGATTCATAAACTTTCGCCCAATGTATAATATAGTACTAAAATTTTAATTTATTCAATATGATCCATAAATTTTATTAAGGAAAATCCCCTTTTTTTTTAAGATGACAAAACAATCAAAAATTACAAAGTCTATCGTCATGCAAATGACGTCTAAGCAGCATGTCTAAAATGTCATGAGTTTTCCATCAACAGTGAACAAAACATTGGGTGTAAAAGTGTCTACGAGCTGGAGGTATACGAGTAAAATGTGAATAAATTGGAGGGCTCATTTGGATGGATTGCTCCGTCCTGCTTGATATGTCTGGTTGGCTATTGAGTTGCGCCTTGCGCGGAAGGTCCTCTGCACTCGCTGGCCGGGAACTCATTTGCCAACTCCTTCCTCATCCTCGTCACCGTCAGGAGCAGCTCGTTAATCCCCTCCTTCAGCCAGTGCAACCCTTCCGACATCACCTCATTTGCCTTTTCCAGCCTGATCGCGGCCTCCCTCAGCCTCCCCACGGTCTCTCCACCGCCTCCTGATGCCGCCACGTCGTTGACGGTCTCAAGCACATGCCACACGCTTACCTCCGTGTCGTCCAGCTCCTTCACTCTTGCCTCCATTTCATCCAGCTCCATCAAGATCCGTGCCTTCCAGTCTGTTTCCTCACTGGATTCCGAATCCACGACCACTGCCGACTGGATCGCACGAACAGAGTCGCCCCAGGGGAACTCCTCTGGGACATCAACGCAGACGACCGCCCTTGATGAAGACCTTAAAGCCGAACATATGACCCCAGTGAGGAACGCCGTCAGAAAGCTCCAGCTGCTCCGCAGTAAATATAGCTCCCTTCTTGTTGTCGGTAAAGACGAGGTGCGTGTACAATTTCAAGAAGAGAATGAAAACGAAAGAAGTTCCCTTCTTTTTTTTCCCGGGAAAGCGGAGACGAGAAAGTGTTGGAAAGTTTTAGATGAATTTATACAGGGCGTGTTTTCTCCTGAGAATGTAAGAAAAAGGCGATTATGGAAAAAAAATCCAGAATGATTCTCTTATGCTTTTCTGCCCTCTTCCTATCCTCAAACAAGGAGAACGCCGCTTTAGATACACTTGCCCCTTATTTCTTATCTAAACTTTCCTTCTATTTCACAACCTAATTCTGTAAAAAAAACCATCCGTTTTAGATCTAGGGCCAATTATACCCCAAACTTCTTTCTATGTTATAAAAAACCCTCAACTTTATTTCCTATCAAAACTTTCCTTCTATTTGATTTGTCATAATAACAAAAACAACGACAAACCATCGCTAGGGCTAACGAAAGATATCGATTATTGAAATGATCCAAATAAGTTACCCATTGACAAGTGTTGTTGAGTATGGCGCTCCAAACACTTTCCTTGTACTTTTTGGAACTATGATCCTTTAGCTTTGTATGACGGGATGGCGGTGAGAGAATGATAGATTTAGTAAACTAGGTACATTGATTGTTAAGTTTTCATGTTGACGTGCCTAATAAGTTTAGGCAGTGGCAATCGGGACAACTATCATTTGGATCTTTATGGCTGGAAAATTATTGATCAAAAAGAGATTTCTTGGGATATAGAAAATAATCTAGTGTCATTGATTAATGAGAGATTTTCAGTAAAGTAATTAACAAACGCGCTCAAATAGAGTTTCCCTCTTCATGCTTTTCTAGCCTCCTCATATAGCCTCAATGTAATTGTTACATGTACGACGCTGCAGAACACTTCCCTTTTTTTTTAACAAATTATTTCTTTTCAATATGCATGACGGCATGGCAACACAAACTGGAGAAAATTTTTTGATAACAAGATTAGCAAAATTGATACTACCAACATGTTTAAAGGTTGATACATCAATGTGTCTAGTGTTTATATCGAGGTGCTTACTAAGTTTAGGCTATGAAAATGGTGGCTAATCAATATTTGGAAATCATCATATATTCAGACGCAGACTTTAAGGATGAACATCCTCACATCACGATAGCTTCTTAATTTAAACTATATGTTGAGATGTAGACTCCAAAGTTAAATATGTTCAAACTTGGACTCTAAATTAAGATGAGTATCAGACATAAACTATGTTACTTATATCGTGGTAGCTAGTTGTTTGGCTTGGATTTTCTCCTTAGAAAGTAATTATTAATCTTCAATTTTAAGGATAGTTTTTCGACAAAAACGTTTGCATAAGACATCCAAAACGATTGACAAGCTACTTTCGTCAATCAAGAACTCTATTTATGAAAACTAAAGATTTGCTCGTACGGGCAACCAAATCAATGGCATTGAAATTTTGTCACTCAACAGCTAATTAATCTTCTTGATAGATTCTATCGAATAAATTAATTGCAAGATGATCCTCTGAAGATTGTCTGGTAGTTAGTTTGGAAGTGGATGAGTATAATAGAATATCAAAGTGCCGAAGAGTATAGAGAGGTCCAGAATAAATTTTTTTGAAGTTCAAGAGAACTTCAATCTTGCATACTCATCTTTCATACTCATCTTTCATGAGCTTACAAATGTAGACATTTGAAAGGTGTTGGTAGTGCTATAGTTTATTATCAGGTTTGAAATAGTGAGATATATTGCCTTGGGTATTAAAAGAACCAATTTTGGGTAGAATTGCTTGGATATAAGCGGCACAACTTGACTATAATCACTCTTTGATTATCTAGTAGAATCCAATGCGTAGGTTGTCAACTTGAGAGAGTGGGCGTAGGCTTAAATTAAGTTAAATCATTATATTATATCTTATAGAACTTTGCATACCAATTAATATCTCCATATTGTTGTCCTTGTTGAACTTAGATTTAACTCAAATTTGATAATACTCAAATCGACCATCCTATTCCGCATGAAATTGTTAAGGGGTGCGCATGCTAGAATTTATGCCAGAAATAGATTTTTGAAATGTGACTTTTCTATCTGTTGCAAAATGAATTTATGAGGAAAAAATACATTTGATAAAGACAAATAATTTCTATTACAGGAATAAAAATCCGTTTGATAACAAAAAGAATTTTGTTTTTGTTTCTATTTAATTTTAAAATAAAATTTTCATTTTAGAGTTTGCAATATGTTAATTTCTATAAATTTCAAATGATTATTATTTAATGCAAAAAATGACAAATTTCACCGCATTTTTTATTATTGTGTAACTCCAAATTCACTTTAGATGCGTTGATCTTCTCATTGGAAGTGGTCCTTGCGCAAAAGGAATAAAATTTCAACCTAAAATAAGCTCACTAGGAAAAGAAAAATTCTTTCGATCAGATCTTCATCGTCTAATCAGTGACTAGGGACAAATGATAAGCCTCTCACGCATAATAAATCTAATCTAATCTAACAAAAAACAAAAGACCTAGTGAGGCAAACAAATACCATTTGAGATAAGAACACAAAAAATGGAAATATATTACAAAAGTTGAGAGATTGTGATAAAGTTACATCAATTGTGTATATGGTATGCAATTCAATTTGATAAACAATTTTTGGAATTCTCATTCCGGAACAAAAACCACAAGTTTTCTAAATCTGATTTCTTAGCCAAACCTACTTTTGGAACAAAAATGTATTCCAAAAATAGAAAAAAAAATCTACCAAACGGATTTTTATTCCAAAATAAGTTCACGAACAGAAAAACTCATTCTGTAACAAAAATTATGACTAATCATGCGCACAATAAATGTATTAAAATCACCTTTAAACCCCCCCCCCCAAAAAAAGTGATCTTACCAGCCTCCAATAAACTTAGCCCAACATATAATGTTAGTTCTGAACTTTCAATTTGTTCAATATAGTACCATATCAAAATATTCAATATTGTCCCTTGACTTGAATTTGTGGGATGACAACATTAAAATTTTCATAGAATCTATGGATTAAATTGAAAATATAACAAATGACTAGATATTACATTTAATAAGTCCATAAGTTCACAAATGACATTGTAAGTTGCGTTAAAAGTTTAAAGACCACGTTACATATTCCGTCAAAGTTCATGAATAATATGTCATTAGGATGGGTTCATTCATGTGGCTGATTCGTTTATATTAAGTCTTACTAACTCTACTTTATAGACAAGCGCTTTGCCACTTATGAGAAAATATATGTCTTACTTAACTACCTTTCACATGATAGGGGATTCAGATTTAAGTATAAATGAGATATTTTGCCCCCTTTCGTTTGTGACGTTCATTATGAGACTGGGTATTAACTAGAATAGTAATAAGAGATTTCTGAAAGTAATTAAAAGAAATGACCAAATCAATTGTCCCTCATGCTTTGTTGACCTCATCTTATCCTAAGATGCGGCTCAAGATATCAACGCCTTCTATGCCCTTAGCTATATTTTTCACTTTATTTTGACTTGCAGCAGCAAAATCAACAGCAGCGCGTCGCCAGGAATAATATAAAAGCATCCATAATTGAAACGGTCCAAACAAGGAATAAATTGATGAATTCGGTTGAATGTGGCTATTGATTTTGGCCCCACCAACACTTTATTTACATTTTGTGAAGAACAAACCTTTCGATTTGCGCGGCGGTGCAAATGAGAGAAAATTTGTCCATATAGCCGAATTAGGAATGTCGATGCGTTCAGTATTTTTATTAATGTTCCTACGAGTTCAGGCAATGAAAAAACTTATTATCATCTGCTACATCATGCTCGATATGCTAGGCTGGTTACTGAGTCGCAACGTCAATGACCTGGCGCCGACGGTCCTTTCCGCTCTCGGGCTGTGAACCCCTCCACCAACTCCTTCCTCATCCTCGTGACCGTCAGGAATAGCTCGGTCACGCCCTCCCTCAGCCGGCAAAACACGTCCAGCGTCGCCTCATTTGCCTTCTCGAGCCCAGCCCCGGCCTCCCTCAGCCTCCCCACGATCTCTCCACCGCCTCCTGTTCCCGCCACATCATCGATGGCCTCAAGCACATCCCACACGCTGGCCTCCACCTCGTCCAGCTCCATCACTCTGGCCTCCATATCATCCAGCTCCCTCAAGATCCGTGCCCTCTCATCTGTTTCCTCACTGTATCCCGAATCCACGACTACTGCTGACTGGATCGCGCGGACAGAGTCGCCCCAGGGGAACTCCCCTGGGACATGGACGCAGACGACCGCCCTTGACGAAGAGGTTAGGCCCGAAGATATGACCCCAGTGAGGAACGCCGTCACCAAGCTGACGGCGCGGATCGCATGGCAGACAACTCTCTCAACCGGCGAGTCCTTCCCCCGTGGCGCCGACATTGCCATGCTCGCAGCCAAGTCTCTAGTGAGCCCCTCGATGTCGCCCATGGAATTCACATACCCATCGGCGCCCTCGCCCTCACCCACCCAACCTTCGAGCAAATCCCTCGCTTGGTGAATCTCTTCCTCCGACGGGTTACCATCCGAGCGGAGGAGCTTCACCGCGGTCCTCAGGTTCTGGTGGCGAAGACACAGTCGCTCGATATCGGAGGAGATGCAGTTGCAGATATCCAGGACCTTCAGGCTGTCGTCAGAATACCACGACGAGAGGCTGTCGCCATCATCCAAACTCAGCTCGTAGATCAAGGATCTCGCCGCGGAGTGAGCGAAGGTGATCGCGTCGACGGCAGAGGAGAACCAGCGCAAGCTGACAGAGGCAGGGCTCAGGCCCCAGAGGCGAGAGTTGAGGGACTCGTTGAAGGAATTGGAGACGGATTGTAGCTGCTCGGCAGTAAGCATGGCTCCCTTCTTGTCGTCGGTAAAGACGAGGCGCGGGTACAATTTCAAGAACAGAATGAAAACGAAAGAAGTTCCCCTTCTTTTTTCCCGGGAAAGCTGAGACGAGAAAGCGTTGGAAAGTTTTAGATGAATGCGGACCATGAGAACGTGCGGTATTTATATAGGGCGTGCTTTCTCCTAAGAATGCAAGAAAAATGTGATTATGGAAAATAAAATCCAGGATGATTCTCTTATGCTTTTCTGCCCTCTTCCTATCCTCGAACATGGAGAACGCGGTTTCAGATACACTTGCCCCTTATTTCCTATCTAAACTTTCCTTCTACTTGACGGATTAATTCCCTATAAACAAATTTATCTATTTCAGGTCCGGTGCCAATTATACCCCGAAGTTCTTTTTATCTAAGACAAAACCATCAACTTTATTTCCTATATAAACTTTCCTTCTATTTGACATGCTGTGGTAACAAAAACAACGAGAAACCGTCGCCATGGCTAACGGAAGGTATCGATTATCGAAAGGATCCAAATAAGTTACCCATTGATGAGTGTTGTTGAATATGTCGCTCTAAAGACTTTCATTATACTTTTTGGAAACTACTATCCCTTAGCTTTGCATGGCGGCGGCGCAGCTGAGAGAATGATAGAATTAGTAAACTAGGTACATCGATGTGTTAAGTTTTCATGTCGACGTGCCTAATAATAAGTTTAGGCGGTGGCGATCGGGGTAATTATAATTTGGATCTTTATATGTGGAAAATTATTAATCAAAAAGAGATTTCTTGGGATGTGAAGAATATAATCTAGAGAGTCATTAATTAACGAGAGATTTCGTGTAAAGTAATTAAAAGACGCGCTCAAATAAAGTGTCTCTCTTCATTTTTTTTCTGGCCTCCTCATATAGCTTCAATGTAATTGTTGCATATACGGCACCACAAAACACTTCCCTCATATTTTTTTTAAACAAATTTATTTCCTTTCACTTTGCGCGGCAGCATGGCAGCCAAATGGGAGAAAATTTATCGATGACAGGATTAGTAAAATCGATACTACCAACATGTTTAAAGGTCAATTTATCGATATGTCTAGTGTTTATATTGAGGTGCTTACTAAGTTTAGGCTATGAAAATGGCGGCTAATCATAATTTGGATTGCTGTGCTTTGCTTGATGTGCTTGCTTGGCTACTTATTAGCTTGCGGAGTTAATTGCATGGGAAGATCTTACCTATAAATTAATTTAGTAATTTAGCTAAGTTGAGTAATGACCTCGGGATTATGAAATTCTGGTCAGCATCTGGGTTGGCAGTCTATTTACTTTCGTTGTAATTCATTGATCTTTTCTTTTTCTTTTTCTTTTTTTCGACGTCAACTTTAATGCTTAAAATAAAGATTTTGATGAATTCAACCAACAACCGTAAGTGAGATATGGATAAGGATGGGTATTTTCTTATCTACTATATTCATTGATAATTTCACTTTAAATTGAGGGTATTTTGGTTGTATTAGGTAATAAATCACAATGGCTAATTACCATTTGGGAGCTAATTACCATTTATGGCCCTTTTTGTAGTTGTCATACGCGGTCTCACAGGCCTTTTAGGTAATAACGCAAGCTTTCCCAAATACAATTTCCTTTTATTTTTAAAAATATATTTTTCTTTTGGCTTTAATAAGAAATATCCCTGAGTTGCCACGAATGGAGAAAATGCCTAATTAGTGATTACCATTTGACATTCCGTATCATATGACCACTACGTACATAGAATTTGTCGAGTTGTCAAATGGGTAAGACTATTTTTCAAACTAAATTATTGACGTTTTTTCAGGTTAATTCATGACGGATAAATTACGATGGTAGCATCTTAGTTGGCACTTCTACCTCCACACTCACGTGGCCAACCACGTGATAGCGGGATATTCTCAAACTGCATAAACTTAATGTTTGTTTTCTTGTTACTATTTGCTAAATGTATAACTTATAAACCAATTTAATTTCCCAATAATAATAATAATAATTTTATTGTGGCAAAACTCACTCTCGCCTTCACAATTTCTTTTCCAATAACTAGTTATGTTAATCGCATTTTTGCTAAGAGCAACCCTATTTTAACTTTAAATTCTTGGATTATTTATATCCTTGTTTATAATGTTCTGATTGGACAATCAATTGGCCCATCTAAAAAATCAATTTATTTTCAATAGCGCGCGTTGTCATTGAGAAGAAAATTTTTCCCATTCACTGAACTGTCTTTTCATGTAATTGGGGATTGAAATTTAAGGAATGCTAATCCGCATGCTACCATGCAACCAGAATTTATTCTGGAACGTGCGTATTTACGATATTGCCCCTGGTGAGGGAGGTTTGGAGGGAACTGAAAGCGATGAATATGAGCCTTAATTTGCTTATTGGGTCACTCTTGTATGGGCCAAATCTCCAAGAACCCTTTCTTCATATTTCTCAATTCCCATTTTCTGGAATTAGGTGGGGATCAAGGTAATTCAACTATAATCATTATCTGTCTTGGGCCAAGATTGCCTCTGTTGAAGAAAATACAAAATTAAAAAAAATCCTCATGGATTGAGAAGTTCGAGCTACTATAGTATTATTCAAAACATAGATGTCCTTATACTCTGCTACAATTTCCATTCAAATTAGAAGATATTATGTTACACACATCGACATTGAAAATAGTATCGAATACAATAATCATAGATTTTACATGAAAATTTTACGTATAGTTCATAATAAGTCTATATGGGCATTTCGTGAAGGGTTTATAGTAGCCACGAAAGGATCAACGAGTTTGTAAACGATTAGGATTTGTGTGTACCAAGATTTATGAGACATCGTGCTTGATTTTTAACCACAAGGACTTGAACCACATGGGATAACCCCTCGGGAATCTTTAGTCTTGGGGTGGTTGACTCATTTTTTCACCAAAATAAGATCTTATTTTATCCATATTGTTGTATAAGTTAGGCTCCGTACGTTTCACAGAAAATTTTATTTATATTTTTCGGCCTTTGCTCCATGGAAAATAAAAATAGTTAAGGAAAATATTTTCCACCAATGAAAAAAATTCCTTCAAAAATTCATTCAACAGTAGGTAAAATATTTTCCGTTTTTTTGAAATTGGAAAACACTTTCCATATTCTTTGTTTACCTTTAAATATCGTGACATCTAACAGCTTGTATTGATCTCGCTCGAAGCCAGCAAGCCAATGGCTTTTGACAAACGAGCACTAGAAAATATTATCATTTTCCAGGAAAATTGATTTCCTAGTGCTACATTTTCCATCAAAAGAACGGAGCCTAATAATTCTTAACATCCCTTGAAATAATGTGCAATCTTTAAAATATGTATAGCAAGAAAATCTACTGTAACAAAGTCGTGTGCTATTAGGATTGTCTGAGAATAATATTATATTGTTGACGTACATGGCTTTAAATTCCTCTTTTTTCTATTGTTTTGGTCTGTATATATGGATTTGAGTTCCCTATCGCATTTGCTCTTCAAATTAAGATAAGAACATTATGAATCGTATGCTCTTGAGCACGCTCCGATTAAGTTCTACCCTTGAAATTTGTTCAAATGACTCCGAAAGTTTTTGAACAATATGCTATCGATTTTGACAATTGCATTTTATTGCGGACATGCACATATTATTCTTGGAAATTAGTCATTCCAAAAGCTTTTTCTATGTTAAATCGCGCATATGAACAATAAATATTTAATTGCGCAACTTGAAAAAAGGTTTCGGACTTAACTGCATAATTACCAAAACTTTGAAACTTTGGCATACTTCATTCTTAGATATATAAAAAAAAAATAGTAAGCCATATGCCTCTCGCAAAATCTATTGAAGTATTTCTTTCAAGGAAAAGATCCTTCACCACCGTTCGAATGCAAACGACCTCTCCACCCTCCTCCGGTAAGCGGATGCGAACGACCGCCACCGAGGAAGTGCACAAGGCCAAAGATATGACTCCGACAAGGATCACCGCCGCAAAGTTAACGGCATGGATCGCACGGCGAACCACCCTCTCAACCGGCAAGACCTCCCCGTGGCGGCGATGCTCCGATGCCCCTGCAAACTTTCCGATTAGATTCCCGACGTTGTCGATGGCCTGTGCATACCCATAGCCGCCTTCGCCCTCCCAATCTGTATGAGCAAATCCGTCGCTCGGCGAATCTCCTCCTCCGACTGGTCGCGGTCCGAGCGAAAAGGAGTGGTCGTAAGATTTCCTGGAATGTTGGAATATGGGGGAAAAATCCTAAGAACTATTAATCAATAAAAGATTTCTTGGAAAGTAATTAAAAGGCACGATGGAAGAAAATATCTCCCTTCATACTTTTCTGACCTCCTCGTATGTTAGGACACAATTCAAGACATACTTGTCTTTTTCCCTAATCAATAATAATAGATGTCTCGCGTATAACAATCCAAATATGTTAAATATTGATGAATGGGGTTGTTGGATGTAAACCTACATATGCTTTCCATATGTTGTTGGAACAATTATTTCCGGTCACTTTGCGCTCGGAGCAAACAATATAAGATTTGTCGATAACCCGATTATAAAAATATGTACTAGCGACATGTTTAGAGATTAGTATATTGATCATTTTGCCTAGCAAATTTGGGCAACAAAATTTGGACTAATATTATGGATCGTCACGTCTGACTTGATATGCTTAGTTGGTTACCCATCATGTCCTTGAAGAAAACGACAATGGTCTTTATTGTCCGTGCTTGTCGATTGAAATTTCACTTCTCAGCTTTGTTAAAAAAGAGTTTAGGACTTGACATTGATGTTTTTCACGATGTGACGAGGTGTTTTGGCAATATTAGGTAATAAAACGCAGAGGGTAATTCCCATTTGGTAACGTAAGCTTTGCCTATGACACTCTCCTTTACGCGTTCCCACAAATGAGAGAAAAATCCATTGCTAAGTGTAAATCGATGTGCTTAGGAAAACAGGAATGGAAAGTCGTACCTAATTAATAATCGACCTTTGGGTCCCGATGGCTACTTAAAATTCGTCGATTTGTTGGATGGGCAAGACTATTTTTCGAACTAATCAGTTGACGTTTTTGAGGTTCTTTTTGGTAATTAAAGTTTTTGAGGTTAGTTAATTACGTCTAAATTGAAAAAAAAAAATTCTTATCAACATCTTAGTTGGCGTTTCTACCTCCACATTCATTGTGGAGGATTCATTAGCATGGATTTATTAGGCAAAAAATATGTTAGCGAGTTATTATGAGATTGCGGAAGGATTGATGTTTCGTTTCTTGTCGCCGGGTAACTTATAAACCAATTTAATTTCTCGTTCATCATGATTATAGATTTCGCTACTGCGAACCTCACTCCCTTTCGATACTTTCCTTGATAAATAATTATGTCATTCCACATTATTTCAAGAGCGACCTTGTTTGAGCTTTAAATTCTTTTATTATTGACTATATGTTCAGTATCTGTTTCGTCGAAATAGGGATCATGACACGTATTAACAAAGGATCGACACGGTCCTTTATTAATTTATATATTTTTGAAAATAAAATTAATCTCAAGAAAAAAAGTATGGAAACCGGAGACTACCGTGTACGGACATGGAAAACGGTATTGATTTGTAAAGATAAATTGAAAGTAATAAGAATCACTGGTATTCATTGATTGGTTTAGGATCTTTCACAAAGAGTACAGCACTCCACGATCAATGATTACAAGCGATTGCTAAGACTTCGCTAATTCATCGTTACATTGACAGTTAACAACTTCACTGCTCGATGGTTATTATATGTAATCCGTTACTTGATGATCACATCAATCCCATCATGATTTTATCTCGACTTCGCCACGCGACGATCGCATTACGTCATTACTCGAAGATTACACGATTTCATTGCTCGACCTTTAACAAATTTATGTCGACCCAACTATAAATTACGACACTCGGACAATCCGTCGTTCTAAGTGCTGTGATCAGATGACAAATTGGCCTGTCTAAACGATCTCAGTGATCTCTATTTCCTGATTAAGCGTGCCCCATAGACGCGCTAAAGAATATGTTCCCAAAATTTGACTCGAGCTGTCTTTTCATATGACCGGGGACTTTGGATTTTCAAGGGAATATCGACCTGCACGTGTTACCCGTGTAAACGGAATACATTCGGAGGAGGCCTTATCCCGGCGTATTTACGAGATTGCCCCTGGTGGTCGGGAAGGTGCCCAAGATCTGGGCCGAAATGTCGAAGAACTTTTATTTATTTATTTCACTTTTTGCGGAATTAGTTGGGGATTAAAGGCAATTCAACTGGGTGTCATAATATGAGCTGTCTAGGGCCAAGATTGCCTCCATCGAGAACCATAAATATAAAAAATAAAGAAAGCTTCGTGGGTCGTCAGGCTCGATCGAACATAGTATTGTCCTGATCGAAATGTAGACGATTTCCTACGCAGCCATAATCTTCCCTAAAATTAAAGAGTATGCTGTTACATATCAAGCTTGAAAATAAGATTGACCACAGTGATAATCGCAAACTTTGAATCAACATCGGTGGACCAACTATCAATAAATTGAAACGAGCAAGGTATCGTGTTTCGTTTTTAAACCCAAGGTATCGTGTTTCGTTTTTAAACCCAAACTCTTGGACTCGTGAATCTCTGGTCTTTTGTGTGGATGACTTACCATTTGACAAAAGCAAGCGCTTGAAATCGTATCGATGCGGTTCCAAACATTTTTTTTTTGCCAATTCAATGATAAACCCTTTGCATTGACCCAAAATATAAAATTTTTATGATCGAATTGATAAAGTTACAATAAATTTAAAACTGTTTCGTAATGTTTCTAATAACATGAATACGACAAAGATAAAAAAAAGTCCACCATGGAAAGCAAATGTGCTAATTAAGTTATTATTTTATGGCAATTATGTGAGGATGATGTTGTTGTCGTGCATGATTTGAGCTCAAACGCGATCATTCTTCAAAACGAGATCGGAATATGACATTGGAAGTCTTGAAGCTCTTAGATGTTGTCCAATTAAGCTTATACACTTGAATTTTGGTCAAACTAATTCCCCGGCTTTTCGAACAATGGGCCCATCGACTTTCACTATAGCTTTTCCGGCCACGACACACGTGGATTGTTTTTTTTTTATTTTTAAGGTAAGTCGCCTCATGCTTTTTACGATGTTACATTATGCGTCAAATCGTGGGAGAACTTTATTGCGCTATTTGGAAAGAAAAATTTCGTACTTAATTATTCTATAAAAAATTTTGTAAATGTAAAAAGATATCGGGCACTTAGAGCTCGCAACTGCTCAATAAATAAATGAGCAATTTTACAAATGAATGGTTTTGAAACACTTTTACAAATTTTTAAATATGTAATTTACAATTGTATTGTGCCATATTGCAATGCGATTAAAAAGCTCTTTTGCTCCCGAAAGAGCAAAAATTACGACACACCTCTTATACATGTTATATTCGGAATGTGAACCGAAAATTCCTTTTTAAAATAACTTATTCAAACAAAAAATATCACTAGAAGTGTGAAAATTGCTCAAATTGAAAAACTTATCTTGTCAAAACTCGGGACATGTCCTCAACAAAAGCATAAATCAATAACGACCCGAAAATGTTAAAAGAATAAAAGAAAATGATTAGTAACCCGATAATCATTATCGGCCTCCCAAAAAAAAACAAATAGATAAATAGGGCGCATTTAGTAATATTTCCGTTCTCAGAAACGATTTTTGAATAGAATAATGTATTTTGTAATAAATAACGAATTATTTTGTTTATTTCTTAAAAAGTTTTGAATTTTGAGTTTTTTTAAAATGTTCTTCAGTAATAGTTAACAAAGTGTTTAAAAGAAATAAGTTTAGATTTTTTGTTATTTTGTTTCTTAAAAAGTATTCCCGAGAAGAGAAGAAACAATTTTTTTCTACTTCTTATTTTTGTTCCAAATATGTTATCGAAAACAAAAAAATAGATTTTTTATTCTTGAGAACAAAAGTATAAATAAACACATTTTTATTTTTTATTTTGTTCCGATGAACGGAAGCACTTTTATCAAACAGGCCCCTAATGCTCATCCGGTTTTGCAAATATGCATTTTGACTTTATTTTCCGGTGGATATTGGAAATAAAAACGTGTCCTGAGGACGTGGGCAAAAACGACAACGTGTGACCAAAACTTCAGGAAAAGAAAAGAGCAAACGGTAACCACTACTCCGATCAAACAATAATACTCCCGATGATAATTTTTAATAATTTTTTCAGGGCCTGAAATTAAGAAAAGAAAAAGGCTGGCGGCTAATGAGTGGGTAGGGCACGATTCTATCGAGACGATAAAATAAGAAAAAAGAAAAAAGAATAATGCAAACAAAGAAGCCGAGGTCACCAATCATGACTCGCATTTCACAGCTAAGCATCCATTTATCCTTGATTTTGCCCTAATGAGCCCCCGCGGCCCCCAACTTTTCTTTTTTCGTTTTATATCATAAAAATACCCCAAAAAAAAAAAAACAATGCGATTACCACAAAAAAAAAATCCACGAATTACGATAATTGTGATGCAAAAAAAAGAAAATCTTAAATTACATTTTCTTTAATGTCATCGGGACACCCTGAACTCGTACAAAAAAAAAATCAAAGATATATTTATCATATCATTAACGATTTGGAAGTTGAGTAGGCAATAAAAGCTCAGGGTATTTGTACATAATTTGGAGTTTTTTTTTATAGTATGAACTCTGGAATAAATACTCAACAGTGAGTAATTGTGTTGGTTGAGGATTTCTCTCTCATCATCGAAGTCGAGGATCTGAAATCTGCAATTGTTAGCATCTTAAGTGGAGAGTCATGGTGTTTTGGTCATATACTAGTTTTCTCCGAAATATAGGAGTCTGACCCTTTGGTGTTGTCCAGGCACGTGGCATATGGTGGGTTCATCGATCATAAAAATAAAAAACTTTGGAATTAAACGAAACAAAATTTGAAAAAAAAAGGTCATTGAAAATGAAAACCCAAATAAAGCAAAATCGAAAAAGGATATATTTAAAGAAATAAAGGATCAAACCCCGCATCATCATATCATCATCTCTCTCTCTCTCTCTCTCTCTCTCTCTCTCTCTCTATTAACTCCAAACCCTCTCTCCCTTTCGCGATCGTATTATTCGCACTATTAGAGAGAGAGAGAGAGAGAGAGGGAGGGAGGGAGTGAGGGAGCGAGCGAGCCAGCCTCCATCTCAAAAGCTCTCTCTCCGTAACCCTTTCTCCGCCCCCCCACTTCTTCTTTTTCTCCTTCACCCCTTTCATCATCCCGCCACCGCAGCCAAGGAAAGGAAACCCTAATCCCACCCCGTCGCCGGCGGCCGCCATGGATCCCCAATCCACCCAGCTCCAGCAGGCGCAGCTCGCGATGGCCCTCGGCCCTGACCCCTCCCACTTCGAAACCCTAATCTCCCACCTCATGTCCTCCGCCAACGAGCTCCGCTCCCAGGCCGAGTCCCTCTTCAACCTCGCCAAGCAGACCGACCCCAACTCCCTCGCCCTCAAGCTCGCCCACCTCCTCCACGGCTGCCCCCACCTCGAGCTCCGCGCCATGTCCGCCATCCTCCTCCGCAAGCTCCTCACCCGCGACGACTCCTACATCTACCCCCGCCTCACCCCGCAGACCCAGTCCTCCCTCAAGTCCGTCCTCCTCACCTCGATCCAGCGCGAGGAGGCCAAGACCATCACCAAGAAGCTCTGCGACACCGTCTCCGAGCTCGCCTCCGGGATCCTCCCCGACAACGGGTGGCCCGAGCTGCTCCCCTTCATGTTCCAGTGCGTCTCCTCCGACGCCCCGAAGCTGCAGGAGGCCGCCTTCCTCATATTCGCCCAGCTTGCCCAGTACATCGGGGACTCGTTGACCCCGTTCATCAAGGAGCTGCACGGCGTTTTCTTGCAGTGCCTGAGCTCCTCCAAGAATCCCGATGTGAAGATCGCCGCCCTGAACGCCGTTATCAATTTCATCCAGTGCTTGTCGAATTCCTCAGATCGAGACAGGTTTGCTTGCTTTAACTATTGTCTATTGGATGCTTAACTCAGCTTGGCTTGCTTTGCTGCGATCAGTTTGATTAATCTGTCTCGTTACCGTAATATATCTTTAGCTAGACCTATCAACACTAAGTGTATTTTGGTCGTCCCTGCCTGAGGAGGGCAAGGTTTGCTTGCTTTGAACATTGTCTGGATGGATGTCTAATTCAATTTGGCTTGCTTTACTGTAATCACTCCGATTTTCTTTGTCTCATTATCGTAATATCTCGCGAGTTAGCCCTATCAACACAAATTGTATTTTGGTCTTCACTGCCTGGAGAGAGTAATGTCCACTCTTTAGACATGATGTTGCTCTAATGCCCAGTAAAAGGAAATGACATTGCTCAGCTGTCAGTGGCACTCTTTGGTCAACTTGAAGTATTAGTCTGTGTTTTTTCTCTCATATACTATCGGTGCTCTGAAAATGGATATTCGAAGTCATGAGATCTGTTTAGACGACACAATTAATTTTTTAGTTGTTGGATATAGAGGAAATGAGGAAACAATCTAATATATGTGCACATTAATTATTGACGTCAAAACATTAGAATGTATTATGGCTATATACCTTTTTTTTGATGATCAAAGGCTTCTTGGGCAGATTTCAGGATTTGTTGCCGGTGATGATGCACACCTTGACCGAGGCGCTAAATAACGGGAACGAGGCAACCGCACAAGAGGCACTTGAATTGTTAATTGAATTGGCTGGAACAGAGCCCCGGTTCTTGAGGAGGCAATTAGTGGAAGTGGTCGGTTCTATGCTGCAAATTGCTGAGGCTGAATCATTGGAAGAAGGCACGAGACACTTGGCAATTGAGTTTGTCATTACCCTTGCAGAGGCTAGGGAGCGGGCACCTGGAATGATGAGGAAGTTGCCACAATTTATAAGTAGACTTTTTGCAATTCTGATGAAGATGCTTTTGGATATTGAAGATGACCCGGTTTGGCATAGCGCAGAGAGTGAAGACGAGGATGCAGGGGAGAGCAGTAATTATAGTGTGGGGCAGGAATGCTTGGATCGACTGTCCATCTCACTCGGTGGAAATACCATTATTCCTGTCGCTTCTGAACAATTGCCTGCATACTTGGCTGCTCCTGAGTGGGAGAAGCATCACGCTGCTTTGATAGCAATTGCCCAGATTGCAGAGGGTTGTTCAAAGGTATTGTTTGTCAGTTATTGTTGGCTCACTTTCTGTTCAGACATTTTTTTTTGCCTCAAATTCCGGTTACCCATCCAGATCTAGTCTGAAAATTGTGATTGTACGTGGAAATATTGTCCACATAAACCTGTTCGTATAAATGTCTAACTAATATGAATGGTCCATTTAAGAGTGTTCTTGTCCAAATGATGATCGAGTACTTGATTTAAGCATTCGTGTCATGTGAGTTTCTGATTGCCTGTGTCATGTTCAGACATTTTATTTGCCTCAAATTATAGTAGATTGTGATTCTATGAAGAAATATTGTCGGCATACACCTGTTGGTATAAATGTCCAACTTACATTATTAATTGTCCATTGAGGAGCACTCGTGCTCAATTGAAGGTCGAGTACTTGATCTAAGTATTCATTTTAAAGTTTGATCGGTGCCATGAAATACACGCGTCATGTGAAGTTTCAACGCTGTGTTCAATGATCCTTTAATCTGTGATGTCAGAAAGTCAAAACGACTACTCATGTCAGGGGCATGCACCTGTTGTTGGGGCTTCATGTTTACTGCTCTTTGAAGCAATATGGCCTCGAGTAGCTCAATGCTTATCTTTTGCTTGGTTTTTTTTCCCCACGATTACGTGATAGTGATGGCAACATGGTATGAAGCACGTTGCTGAAGTTTTTATTTTTTCTATTGTAACAATAGCATGCTATTCCCTCTGCTTGGTGCGATAGCTTTTAATTTGTTAACCTCCCTTGTCTTGTTATAGGTAATGGTAAAGAATTTGGAGAGAGTTGTTTCAATGGTTTTAACTTCGTTTCAAGATCCACACCCTCGTGTAAGGTGGGCAGCGATCAATGCGATTGGGCAGTTGTCCACCGATCTAGGCCCAGACTTGCAGGAGCAATACCATCAACAGGTCCTGCCAGCACTTGCTGGTGCTATGGATGACTTTCAGAATCCTCGCGTTCAGGTTTGTTGCAGTTATGGGTAATTTTATTTTTATTGCATATCATTGTTATGAATAGGTGTACACAACTGTCTTAAATTGGCAGTTTATGAGATTTGATATTAAGTTTCTTTAACCCACAGAAAAGAAATTTTAAGTTAAGTAGGCCACCGCATTTAGTTTAGGAAAAAACTTTGTATGAGAAGTCACTTATGTGTGGTAGTCCTAGTCATTTGCAATTCATGCTCTATTGATCTTAAATCCAGGTAATTTGGCATAGAAGAATGTCAGAAGGGACATTGGTCATTTTGAGGGAAACATTGTTTTAGGTTGAAGAATGTCAGTCTTTTGTAGGTAGTCTTCGCTCTATATCAATACCAAAACACACAATACCTGGAGAAACTGGAAGATGAGTTAGTTTTTAGATCATATGATTTCAAATCACAGAGAACTTGCAATATTTGTTAAGCCTGGAATTTTTTACAGAGTAAAAGCACTGGATCTTTCGACGAATGCACTTCAAACTGGTGTCTCTACTATTTGCAGAGCCTTTAATATAACAATGCGAATCCTGCCTTCTCTTTTTGGCTCTTTTCAGGTTATTTTATATTTTACTATCTGACTATTGGATGCCATAATTGATTGTTTGCGCATTTTTGAAGTTTTAGTTGTTAAAACAGCCATATGAATGTTGTGCATGGTTTAGAAGATGCTAGGTAGCCTCTGCAATTTGTCTGAATTGTTATACAGTAGGAAAAGTTCCGCTGCAAGTCTTGTCAAGGGCTAATAATAGTGTGTTATGTTTGAACAGCTGTTTTGATTATCATCTTCTCATGTGTGATGTCCTTTTCAGGCTCATGCTGCTTCTGCTATTCTTAACTTCAGTGAGAACTGTACAGCTGCTATATTGATGCCTTACTTGGATGGAATTGTAGGCAAACTGCTTGTGCTTCTACAGGTACGTCAGGAGAAAAAGTATTCCTTGGCTTTCTTTAGTTTGTGACTTACACTCATTTCCCCTAACTTTGATGCTTGTGATCTAGAATGGAAAACAAATGGTACAAGAAGGTGCATTGACTGCATTGGCTTCTGTAGCTGATTCATCTCAGGTATGATCTTTCCAATTTTTATTGTTCTCTCCATCTTTATGTGCACGAATGCTTACTTGTCTTTGCACTGTAGGAGCAATTCCAAAAATACTATGATGCGGTCATGCCTTATTTGAAAAATATCTTGGTCAATGCAACTGATAAGTCTAACCGAATGCTTCGTGCCAAAGCAATGGAGTGCATTAGTTTGGTTGGGATGGCTGTTGGAAAAGAGAAATTCAGGGATGATGCTATACAGGTAATAGTCAGGTCTCAACATTTGAAACAGATATAAAGAAATTAGCTTTTCTCTTTTCTTCATGCTATGTGATTATTGGGATCATACACGTGGATGTTCAAGCCTTAGAGATCGTCTAACTTCAGTCAGTTGTCTTGTTCTCAAGAAACTGTCAGTTGTAGATGAATATTTTCTCACTTTCTATCTATTTTATCTGGATATAAAAATATATTTACAAATACCTAGCAAACCATTCAATTTTGTAGCCTGGCAAATAAAAGTTTAAAGTTTGAATTTTGCTATTTCAACTATCATATTTTTCTCTTAATTGTATGCTCACATGCATCCTTTAATCTCCTGGACAATTTCATCAATAGACAAGTGTAAATCTACCATTTTGTAACCATATTCCAGGTGTATGACTTGGAGATGGGTTGGTCTTTAGAATTCAGAAAGTTTTAGCAATGATTTGGTAGTGAAGAGTTCTTGTGCTTTATCATAGTATATTTATGTTTCCACAGTACCAGGGTAGGCAGTGAGATTTTTATCTTTACCACAGAAAGTTTTAGCAATTAATTGGTAACGAAGGTTCTTGTGCTCCATCATGGTATGTTTCTGTTTCCACAGTACCAGTGAAGGCGGTGAGATCTTTTCTTTTCTTACTTCCAACTATATTGGGGGGCTCCATGTCTGTTTTATTGTTGAATTTTTTAATTCCTTTTGGCCTTTTATGTTAAGTTTGATTTATATTGCTTTTATTTTAAGGTTATGGATGTGCTTATGGCGTTGCAAAGATCGCAGATGGAAACAGATGATCCGACAACGAGCTATATGCTGCAAGTAAGTTTTATTGTTGACTTTAATGGATGGTTCTTACTAGCGACGATGCTTTTGTTGCACTATCTCATGCTATCCTTATATTGTAGGCCTGGGCTAGGCTTTGCAAGTGCCTGGGGCAAGATTTTCTTCCTTACATGAAAGTCGTCATGCCTCCTTTGCTTCAGTCTGCTCAACTCAAGCCTGATGTGACAATTACATCTGCAGATTCTGATAATGATATTGATGAATCTGATGATGAGGGGTAATGTTTTCACTCATTTCTTATGATATGTGATTTGGCAGTCTTATTTGTATGTGCATTGGGATAGTTGTCATTATATAAATGGAATTAAATTTTCATAAAAGCTGCCTATGTTCATGTGAGAAATGGTGGGCTGGTGGTGGTGGTAATAGTAGTTTTCTTATTCGCACTTCTTTTTGTGTTTCACAATGACCAATTGGAGCAATATTTAGTGTCAACACTTTGCCTGGATTGTGTTAATCTTTTTGGCATCTGATTAGATTGTGAAATGATGCAGAATGGAGACCATAACACTTGGAGATAAAAGAATAGGAATAAAAACCAGTGTCTTGGAAGAGAAGGCGACAGCTTGCAACATGTTATGTTGCTATGCGGATGAGTTGAAAGAAGGGTTTTTTCCATGGATCGAGCAGGTTAGATCATCTAAAACTTCTGTTGTTCTTTGACATATGTTATGTGCCATTTTCATGAGGCCTCATAACTGGTGCAGGTTGCTCCAACTTTAGTTCCACTTCTCAAATTTTATTTTCACGAAGATGTCAGGAAAGCAGCTGTTTCTGGTAATAAGATTCTCTTGATCCTTGATTTTTTCTTGTCTGATCGATTATTGATCGAATTTCTCACATAAGGGAATCTTACACTTTGTAGCAATGCCGGAGTTACTTCGTTCTGCAAAATTAGCTGTCGAGAAGGGGTTAGCACAAGGTCATAACGAAACCTATGTAAAGCAACTATCTGATTACATCATTCCAGCTTTGGTGGAGGCTATACCTAAGGTAACTCTTGATGATAAAAGTTTTGACTTTCTAGACTGTTTGTTTTTACAAGTCTTTTGATTGATCCTTGGTATCTAAAAAGGCTGAACTGCATTTCACTTTCAGGAACCTGACACAGAGATCTGTGCGAGTATGCTGGATGCATTAAATGAGTGTTTACAGGTTTGTCAAACTATTTTGGAGTTATAACAAATAAGCTTCTTCCCCGTGACCTGGAATTCACAGGCTCAAGTTACACAAAACTTTTCTGCAAATGGAGGAGCTACTTGCCAGAATTTATAATTATCTCACTTTCATTTTGATGTTGTCGATATTAATTTCTTTATTTCAGGCTGATCGCCTGCTCTGTGGAATATATATGGCCATCACGCCACTATATGCCAAACTCCTTTTTTTTTCCTGCTAAAAACTGCTTCTGTTTTCTATAATCCCACTTAATTTATTTGATGGTAATCAGAAATTCGAGGAAAATGTTGCCAAAAACATGACAGTGACTTTTTGTATGATGAAACTGTCAATTGTTTGTGGTGATAGTTAAGTAGTCATTATTCAACTTTGTCCTTGGTCATTATATCGTCTATATCTAGTTATCTTTAAAGTGGCATCTTGTAAAATTCATGATTGAATACTATTCTGGCATAAATAAGGTTCATATAAGAAGTCTAGTCTTGTATTTACTGTTCATATCTTTGGAAAAAGTAACTTCTAGCTGAAAAATTTGTGCCCTTTTCTTATCTGCAAATGCAATCTGGATCTAACTAGTAGTTATCCATTAGATCCTGCAGCAATGCACACAGAGGCAGCATTTATTCCTGAACAATCTTAAATAGGCATTGGTGAACACCTCATGAGATGCGATATTTGATTTCAGATTTCAGGCCCACTTTTGGATGAAAATCAAGTCAGATCGATTGTTGACGAGATTAAACAAGTGATTACTGCTAGTTCAAGTAGAAAAAGAGAGAGAGCAGAGCGTGCTAAAGCCGAAGATTTTGATGCAGAAGAAGGCGAGTTGCTCAAAGAGGAGAATGAGGCGGAGGAAGAAGTTTTTGAGCAAGTCTGTCTTCTGAAAAACTGTGTTTCAAGAAAAAGAAATTTGCATGATAGCTTCAAGGAGGATTTAGCTTATTATTTGTGCTTCATCTTCTTGTTTTAGGTTGGTGAGATTTTGGGCACTATGGTTAAAACATTCAAAGCATCTTTCTTGCCTTTCTTTGATGAGCTGTCATCTTACCTAACTCCCATGTGGGTAAGTACAGCAACTTCTCTATGTTTTTCAGTTCCTGTACAGTTATCATGTGATCTTCCATTGGTTGATAGGAATTTGTTCTGCATTTAGGGCAAAGATAAGACTGCCGAAGAGAGGAGAATTGCTATATGCATTTTTGATGATGTTGCTGAACAGTGTCGTGAAACAGCTCTCAAGTAAGCTCACGTTTGGAATACTTGTTGAGTGACTTAATTTTGTGATTTCTGGACTTAGTAATGGTTGTTAAAACTTGGGTGGAACAGATACTATGACACCTATCTCCCTTTCCTTTTGGAGGCTTGCAACGATGAAAATCCAGATGTCCGACAGGTCTGCATTCGGTGATCGTGGTGGTTTATGCTCTTGGTTGCTTCCAGGAAATTGAGTTCTGGAGTGTTTGCTTTTCAGGCTGCTGTCTACGGATTGGGCGTTTGTGCAGAGTTTGGCGGTTCCGTTTTCAAACCTCTTGTTGGAGGTGATTTCTGTAGGTGCTTTTTGAGGCTATAGTATTTCTACCATTTATTTTACTAATACTCATGAATGGCTTTCTTCAGAGTCCCTTTCAAGGCTAAATGTTGTGATACGTGATCCCAATGCTCTACAACCTGATAATGTAATGGCATATGATAATGCTGTCTCTGCTCTGGGAAAAATTTGCCAATATCACCGTGATAGTATCGATTCTTCTCAGGTATCTACATTGATTTCATTTGTATCTTGACAATGCATGGCATTTGCTGGGGGATGGACTGACGTAAAGAAAGACTTACACTTTGTGTTGCATTCATTTAAATATCTGTTTCTTAAATTTGTGGTTTGCTGGAGGGACTTGTATTGATAAAAAGAAACAAGAAAGAAGGATTATCTGAAGTTAAAAAAGGAAAAGAAATGGGGAAAAGAATTATCATTGACATGTGAAGTTACTCTCTGAAATTGTGGTCACGTGATCTTGAGAATTTGGGTCTGATCACAAGATATTGAGAATTTGGGTCTTGGCCCTGGTTAAGTAGAACAGTCATTGAGATTTGTCAGTGTCATTTGTTGCTAGTAGCTGTGTCTGCTGGGTCCCTTCACTAATATTTAACTATGATTTCAATAGGTTGTTCCAGCATGGTTAAATTGCTTGCCCATCAAAGGTGATGTAATAGAGGCCAAAGTTGTCCATGATATGCTTTGTTCAATGGTGGAGAGGTAAAATATCTCAAATCATTTTTGGTAAAATTTGTCCTTATTATAATCATACTAATAAAGTCTGTTTACAGATCTGATAGAGAACTCTTGGGCCCTAACAATCAGTATCTTCCTAAGATTATTACAGTGTTTGCAGAGGTCAGTTTCTAAAGTTTCTTTGCTTTTTTATTCTTTACTTAGTCAGTGTATAAGGGGATTGATTTCCTTTTTCTCTAGTGTTGTGTATCCCCAGCTGCCCCGTCCATAATGCCATGAGGATTTTTAGTGGTTTCTCTGATGCTTCACTAGAGTAAATAAATTTCCCAATGGTATTTGGATAATGCTTAAAAGAAATTTTTGGAAAATAAAGTAAATAAATAACCTCATGGCTTGGGATCTTGGTGGGTGTTCTATCATATCGGAATGCTCTGGCAATGAACTTATTCTGTTATCTAAAAAAAATGAAAAGAAAGAAAGAAAGATGAATCTTATTGTTCCAGTCTAAATCATTGGCAAGACTGTTGATGTTTTGTTGTCTGCTCCCCTGTAGTTGCCTTACTAGTGATGGGCATTTTTGCTTGTATTAATGATGCATCACCTTTTATTTGCTGAGCATGTAATCGTGTCTCTCTGAGAATTACACTTGCAAAAAATAGTGGCCACATCTACATGAACTGAGAATGAGGCAACTTTTTGATAGGTTTTGTGTGGTAAGGATCTAGCTACTGAACAAACAGCAAACCGGATGATCAGTCTTTTAAGGCAACTACAACAAACTTTGCCACCATCTGCTTTGGCCTCAACATGGTCATCTTTGCAGCCCCAACAACAGCTTGCATTGCAATCGATCCTCTCTTCATAAAACCGGCAAAAAGAGGTTGACAAGTTGCTCTTCTCAAGGATTGCTGTCCAGTCGGTGTGTCGAATATATGCATTTGTTACCCATTCTTTTCCATAAATGGTCACCATTGCATGATGCTTCAGAGCATTCCTGCTTGATTGAGTGTCGGAGTCACCTCTACGAGTGAACTTCTCTTCTGTAGCATGTGTATAGTGCAATATCAAGTCTATACTTCAGTTTTGAGTCCCATACCGTGCCATGAAAAGGATCAACATCCCTTTGGTGCATGCAGTTTGAGGATTGTCTGGCAGGCAATTCTTGTGGCAGTTTTGGTCCCATCTTGTTTATTGTGTCCTTGTCCTTTTTTGTTTCAGCTCATACTTGCTGGCATAATGTATTGACTGAAATCATGCATTGTAATTCTTTCATTGGGTCTGCACCTTGTATTTGAACTGGGCTGGTGGGGGCTGGTGTTGCTTCTTGAAATTTTGTGAAGAATTAAATTATATTCATAAGGTTTTGGAGTTTTGGTATACGATATGGAGTTACACTGAAAATTCTCGGCAATTGTCCATTTTGTTGCCAATGCTCTAAGCTGTAGGACTCAGTAATTTTGCTGTCCCTAGTAAATTGAATGGAAGACCTGTCTGGAAGATCTGAGGTCCTCTGCTGCATTGCCTCAAGCAAAATTCTTCCAAGCTTAAAACCTGAACTATGTTTTTGTGTATGACGGATGGATGGATGGATACACCTAAAACGCAAATGTGAATACACCGTAAGTGCCCATGGTAGATCGGTTGGAGCACGTGGGGATTGTATCTGCGGTCTTGTTCCGAGCCGATCAGCTTTCCCATTTTCTGTCAAGCCGCTGTCTGTATCGTGCTTGCGGTCTTGATTTGGGTAGAAATACCTAAATTCAGTCAGGTGCAGATTAGCAGGGATGAATCCCGATGTATGTCTGAAGGCTTGGCAAGGGAATTTGGTGGACAAAGTGTTGTTTTTCGTACGGTCTGAGTTAGTCCCCAGTTTCTCTGTTAATGCCAAAGGCCATAATTATAATGAAAAACAGAAATCTGGACAAGCCCTTGGGTTTGAAGGAGTGCGATGTAGCAGATATATTTTTGTGCCCCTGTATTAGGGAGTTACCACTACCTTCAGGGAGTATGACAGTTGCAAAATCAGGTGCTATGATGGTCGCGGCGGGCGACAGAGTCAAACACGAGGTCGGCAAACTTGATAAGGTGGGAAGAGGTGGGGAAGAGGCGATCGTGGTGGTAACCTAGGGTCCCGCCTCCCGGCTTGCGCCGTTGCTGGTGGTGTTGGTAGTCGGTAGTCGGTAGTCGGAGGGGCGCAATGCAAGTAGTTTGGGGGCAGGGGTAGATCGTAATGGTTTTGAGTTGTGGGAGAGGAGATTAAGATTCTCTTATGGCGCATGCAATTTACTAGGTAGATGAACAAACGTCATGAATATAAAATTTATGCAGAGTTAGGTGATGGTGGGATCATCAACTTTTTGCACGTTTAAATTGACACGTGATTCGAGTGTCTGCTGAATGCAAAACGTTTCATTGAAAATCCAAATCATCGAGGTAGCCCATCTACTTGATTTTATTCAAACCCAACAAGGGGAAACGAAAATACTATTAATATAAAGGAAGGTTTACGCGATAGACAATGTCGAATTTGAGGATCATAACGATTCGCTTTTTCAAAGTGACATTGCCTGTGTCAAATTTACAATATATAATCGTGGTATGTCATAACTACTTGTGAGAAAATATATAGCACGAGACAATAATTTTTGGCCACGTGAATTGAAAGTCGTCCCCATAGGTTTGGAACTTTTTGAGTTCTATACTCTAAAAACTTCCAAACCCATCTCCACTCATCATGGTTCATTGCAATTCAACGAGTGTGATCATTACTAATCATGGCAACGGATAGGGAAATCTTGCCGTAGCATCGATTTGTTGCAAAGTTCACTATAATTGAATCGGAGGATTAGTCTTACAGATGAATCCCCTGTGATTGTCAGTGCATGAAAAGCAAAGGACCAAAATGGAGATCAAAGTTTTATCTCAATCGAAAATGTCTATCGAGACGTTTAACTTGCAGGAGGTGACAAAAGATCAAAGGGAATAGTCTTTCCATTCCAAACAATCGTGCCCTCGAAATCCATAACCTGAACAACTACTGAGATTAAGGTTTCTCATTTGTGCCAAGATGGGTTTGGTTCGGTCGGAAGGGATTGAATGCTCCGCACTATGACCAGGTTCGGTTTCTGCTGCCGACGATTCCTTTTGATAGGTGATCTATAAATCCACAATAATACCTCGGGAGAAGAATCCTATGAGTGCCAAAATTTGTGTATGGCACTCATTTTAATGTCAAAAGTTTCGATCGGAGCATTTAAGTTCAAATAGAAAGAAAAACGATCACTTAAATGTCAATAGCGAGAAATTCCAGCCAATTTGTTTACGTGGCATTTATAATAAATTTTTTTATTATAATATGACATTTTCTTATAAAAAAATCTAGTTCATGTGACTTTTTAATTTATTTTTTTATGTGATATGGCTTTTCAATTTATCAAAATTAAATTAAAACTTAGTTAAATTTATTTTCAAAAAATAGGGGGTCAAAGGGGAGGGCGGTAGGCCCTTGCCACTGCCACCCTACCATCGCTGGGAAGGGCCAGCCATGGGTCGGCGACTTAGCCAACCCATGGCCGGTGTGGCCGAGCGGGTGTCGTCCCACCCTCGCCCCTTCCCAAGGATGGTGCGGCAGTGGCAGCAAGGGCTTGCCGCCCTTCCCCTCTAATTCCTTTTTTTTTAAATCTAATTAATTTTATCTTATTTTTTATTTATATTTTTTTATTATTTTAAACTCTGACTAAACTTCCGACAAGTCATGTTGGCTCAAGATATTAATAAAAAAACTCTACGTCAGATTTCCGACCAAATAAATCAGAATTAACACTAAAGTAATCGTTCCAGATAAAACTTTTGGTATTAAAGTGAGTATCGTACACAAATTTTGGCACTATCGATATACTTCTCCCTTGGTCTATAGCATGTCCTGACCTTTGCATGGGGTTACCTCCTCTTCCTCCCGAACTAGTTCATACCAGGAAAAGAAGAGTTGTTTAGAATCATCCATTCAAGTGAAAAAGACTGTAATGGCCTTGGTCCCACGACGGAGCAATCTTGAGTTCGAGGAGATTTGAAATGGAGGTGTCTGATTAAACCGAACTATCTATACTTATTTCAATACACTTCAATAGAGAAAGTTCGCGAATACTATTTATCAATGGAATATTACAATGCTAAATGGTAAAACCGTGCTATTTTATACGTGAAAGTGATGAGAAACATCATTTACTCTTCATGAAATATTCTAGTTAAGTAGTAAATATTTAGAAGCTGAAGGTCCAGGCATGCTGGCGTATCGCTGCAGAAGCGACGTGTCCATAGCTCTCTCCAGATTCACAAGGTGACGGCAGCGGTAGATTCCTTCGCAACGCACCCACGAGCGAAGGAAAGGGATTTTGCTTGCGGGAGATTCTGTTTCGTATTCGAAGTGGCCATTCATCTCCCTCTCTGCCACTCCGCCAGCACTGCTCTCTCTCTCTGTTTCGGGCGCGGGGCCTTTCTTCACTATTAGGGAGAGAAGAATGGGAGACGAGAAGAAGCCCAAAGCAGCCGGCGTTTGGTCCACCGTCAAGCCCTTCGTCAACGGAGGCGCCTCCGGCATGCTCGCCACCTGCGTCATCCAACCCATCGACATGGTCAAGGTAAATTTTGAGCTCTCTCTGTTTGTGGGTCGTTCCTCATTTTGCTCAGGATGCGTTTGGCTCCGACAGTTTGATTCATCTTCGTCTCTCTCCGAGCCCTTTTGATTTCCTGCGAGACTTTTTCTTTGTTGGGCTGAAATTGGGGTCTGGGTTTGACGGTCGAGCCAGGTTTCGTGGTCCTGGTTATCATTTGAGTGAGACTTTAATGGTCCATTGCGTCGTGGAGTGTAGGTGAGGATACAGTTGGGTCAGGGATCAGCTACTCAGGTGACCAAAAACATGCTTAAGGAGGAGGGTATTGGTGCTTTCTATAAGGTAATGCTTTTCCTACTTTTTGAAGCTTCAATTGCCATTTTTAAATGATATGTCTCTTCTGAGGAATCTCTGCTTCCGTGATCGATCTTCAGAGAATATTCACGGGGTCTTCTCTCTTCCAGGAAAGAAAAATTTTGGGCTAGATTAATTAGTGGAGTTGTCAAAGAAATACTAATCTGTTGGTTAACTTAGAGGAATGACCAGTTAAGATGACTAGTGAGTATTGTTGGTTGTTGCCATTGAGAGTCAGCTATGTTGAGCGTGAGCATAATGCGGCTTAACTTTTGCAATAATATATATTCAGCTGAAGATGCCGGTGGGGATCCTCTGTTGGGTGGAACAAGTAAACGCCAGCTCTCTCTTTGAGCTTGTCTAATGTCTAATCTCTAAATTTGATCAGGGACTGTCTGCGGGTTTGCTCAGGCAAGCAACGTACACTACAGCTCGACTTGGATCATTCAAGTGAGTGTCATTGACATGTTGGGTGGTTAAGTGAAATGCATTTTAGGTTGAGGTGCTTTCTTGTTCAGAAAATTAAAAATACAGACTTACAGCTTTTGTACTTACATGAACATGTGAAGTGGTCTCATATTGTAGGCTCATGCATGAAAGTCTTCTACTTTGAAATTGTGTACTTCATGATAAGTTTTTCTAATTGTAAATTTTCAACAGAATTTTGACAGCCAAAGCAATTGAAGCCAACGATGGGAAGCCCCTGCCTCTATATCAGAAGGCTTTGTGTGGGTTAACTGCTGGTGCTATCGGAGCATGTGTTGGCAGCCCTGCGGATTTAGCTCTTATCCGCATGCAAGCCGATGCGACTTTACCATCTGCTCAGCGTCGAAATTACAAAAACGCTTTCCATGCCCTCTACAGAATAGTTTCTGACGAGGGACTCTTGGCACTCTGGAAAGGTGCTGGCCCTACTGTTGTGAGAGCAATGGCATTGAACATGGGAATGCTTGCCTCTTATGACCAAAGTGTTGAGCTTTTCAGGGATTCTCTTGGTTTTGGTGAAGCTGCAACTGTGTTAGGTGAGATAAATTTGTGACCTACATTTTTTTGCTCAATGCCAAATGCATTCAATGTCAATCATTGTTGGACATAAATTATGTAGCGATGGGAGTTTGTCAGAGTCCATAGTCTCAAAAACATAACTATGTGCTTTACATTTCTTTGAACAATTATGATTTATGACCCTCTGTCTTCTTATTTCTGAATTGGTATTGCAAAATAGTTGACCTATATGGTTCGATCCTGAGTTTCACAAGTCGTGTGATTATGACTGGTTACTTTTGCTACTATGACTTGTGTTTCTGCTTCTTTTGATGTCTGATTAGGTCTCATTTATGTGGTTGCAGGGGCGAGTACTGTTTCAGGGTTCTTTGCATCAGCTTGTAGTTTACCTTTCGATTATGTAAAAACACAAATTCAGAAAATGCAACCTGATGCTGAAGGGAAGTATCCATACACTGGCTCTCTTGATTGTGCTCTGAAAACCCTGAAATCGGGTGGACCACTGAAATTTTACACTGGATTTCCAGTTTACTGCATCAGAATAGCACCTCATGTCATGGTATGCCCTTCCCCCCAACAAAAGGAAATAAAATATCAAGAAAGAGAAAATAAGAGCAAAGGAATGCTTTCTGGTGATGCTATAAGAAGAGACTTAACTATCAGCGACTTATGATGACTGAACTTTCCTTATTGCAGATGACATGGATATTCCTAAATCAGATTCAAAAGCTGGAAAATAAAATAGGGCTGTAGTGGTGTCGTCTGGGAAGTGGGGATTCAAGTTTTCGACAGAATTTCGTTGTGAATAACCATGTCGACGGTTCAACCTGGGTTTAATCGGTGACTTCACAGTTCACACCCTTGGAGTCGACCCAGTTTCTTCCAACCATTTACCGCAAGACCCGAGTTTAGGTTTTGTTTATTCACCTCTGTTATTGATTGTACTAGTGATCTTAGGGCACAACAGAAACAGGAGGGACTTGATTTTTGTGGTAGCAATGTCGAGATATATGAGCAGCTGTTGCGGAAGGATTGTCTGAAAGCCAGTAACTCAGGCACTCCCTGTTTCGGCCGGAATGCGGAACATAGTCCTCTGTTTCCTTCTGGTCCTCTGTTTCCTTCTGGCTTTTTGGGACTGATGTACTTGCTTTTGCTGTTAATGTGTTCACCAAGGGAATGGGACAAGGCAGTACAACCTCCTCCGGATTGTCTAGAATTACATTTTCTTGAGCTACTTCATATGTACCAAGTTACTCCAGTTTTGATGTTCCCAATATGAATTTGGAAAGACAGGGCACTCTTCCTCAGCTACACTTTATTTGTCCAAAAACACGAGCATAAGCCTTTTGAGAACTGCGAGATAGATAATCAATCTCGATGTCGCAAACATATGGCCATTGTGAAGTTTCCGATCGGCGAGTGTGGATCTGGATTCGGTTCGACGGTGTTGGTCAATTGAAGTGAACGTAACCAAGCGATCTCTTCAAACTGCAATGCTTTGAACTGGCCACCAAGCCGGAGCTATTCAGACAACCTCAACAACGAACAAATAATGTCGGCTTAGTTTACGCTGATGTCACTAGTCAAACATGCATGCAAATAACAAGATCTCACCCTGAATTATATTCACCTTTTTTCTACTTTGAATTGAGAAAAGGAATTAAAACGATCCTTTCCTGTCTCCGTGGAAGGCCAGTATGGCAACCACTTAGTTCCATCTCTTTCTGTGTTTTATGGCAAAGCTTTTTCTTGCAAGGGATGATTGCACAAATAATCCCCGAGTTTTAGCTCAGTGTGCAATTTCACCTTTGAACTTTTGATTTATTCATTGTAGTTCTTAAACTTTAATTCAATATGCGATGTGATTCTTAAACTTTCGGTAAATATTCAATCTAGTTTCTAAACTATATAAAATATCAAATGTCATCTTTTCATTCACTCGAGTTCAGGGATAAATATTGAATGTTTTCGTATAATCCAGAGACTAAATTGAACAAGAACTAAAAGTTTGGGGAGTTTAGGAACCACATTACATATTTGATTAAGGTTCATGGATTGTATTAAACAAATTAAAAGTCCTTACATCACATTTCGCATTGAGATAATGTTTAAGAACTATTTGTTTCATTTTCCCTTCTTGCAACGGAGAACTTAGCTGGTGAAGGAACGAGGGAGTTGTGGCGGCACTGACTTATGAGCTAACTGAGAGATATGATGTATGGGAATTGTCTGTTCATCTCAACACGTTACATGCCAACAATGACCAAGAAGAAGACTCACCAAAAAATTACTTACTGTGCTCAAAAACCATGATGAAAACAACCCAAATGCTTGTGAATTTTCAGGGAACCATTAATTATCTCAACACGTTACATACCAACAACGACCAAGAAGAAGACTCGCCCAAAAAATTGCTTGCTGTGGCTACAAGAACAATGATGAAAACAACCCAAATGCTTGTGAATTTTCAGGCAACCATTAATCGATTTGAATGCCCCCCTAAATGACAATTTCCGGATGAAATAGTTTTGCACTTAACTTCATGTGAACAATTTTACCTCAGTCGTATATAGATACTTCGATGTAACCAATTTACGACCCCATAAGAAGGATTGGAAAAATTACGCCTTCAGAAAAGTATAAATTGCAATTTCACATGCTGCAAACATGTCCCAAAATAGAATAATTGCTATGACAGAAAACATCAATTCTGTGGAGGTTTCTGTCGCTGTATCGCAAGAAAGCAGGACTAGTTTTTACTTTAATGCTCATCGAAATAAATTCTAGGACGAAGGGCACATCAAATCTCTGACAAGCGACAACAGAAGAAAAACTAACATGCTTCCTTTACGTAGCATTGAGGATCGCAATAGATTTGGAAGCTTTCGGAGAAGATATTGAAGCCCCTGAGAAAGACAATTAGGCACGTCTATTGAGAAAGACAATTAGGCACATCTATTGTATCGTTAACGTTCATGCGGTTTACCAAGGCCAATATAACCCACACTTGAAAGATGCTTATTAGGTTAATTACCGCCGTAAAAATTAATTTAATCGTTGGATGGTTGACACGTGAAACAATTCGGTTGTAATATTATTATTGAGTACACATGTCAAATGTCCAACACGTTAATTCGAGTGTATTATTATTTACATGCGCATGTAAAAACTCTACTACATTGATGCCGATCAAGATCGAAATTCACTAGGCAATTAAGACTATTTTCTTAATTCCTGACTAGGACTGTTCTCTATGGTTATTCGTGTACAAAAACAAATCAGTAAAGATCACTTCATCTAATGCAGTACCACACCTTTTTCTATTTTGGCAAAAGTTTGAAGCATAAGTTATCATCCGGAACAGCATTCCTAAGCTTTAATAACTCTGGATAGCTTCACGTCGAAACATTAATTCAACAAACAATTAAATCCACGAGACTCTCATGGACTCTGAACCGTTGCCATGTCAATACAGAAGTTCATTCTCAGAACATAGTTGTCGACCTTCTAACTTTCACCATCTGAAAAAGAGTTTGCTTTAGTCTTATTTGGAAACAGCCAAGAACGCAACCTCCAATATCCCCCAATCATTCCTTTGCCCTGTAAATGGAACACGCATCAACATTTCGAGCAACTGTGAGGTTGTATATATTTGAACCAGGAGGTAGCTTCTAATACAAGCAAAAATATAAGTGGCGAAAGTCGACCCAAGTTTCAGATTACAACAATGAATATCTAGACTTACCTGCTCATATAAGAGTCATCCTCTGTATTGACAAGTATTGCTTCACCACTTTCAATGAAAGCCGGTACCTGTAAAGGTGCACGAAATTGTACCAGCACACAGCACTCAGTCTCTGCATTCTTAAAGTACCTCAGCAGCATTCGAAAAACAAATCCCCAGGAAGATAATGGACTGTGCTTGAACAGTACTAGCAAACACAAGAATCAATACTGCAAAGCTCAGAAAATTTCACGAAAAATGAGAGCTTTAAAAATATACAGGGGGCCTACAGAACCGATTATGTTTGATTTGATCAATGTGCATCGCAAGATACTTGCATCCAATAACACCTTTTATCAGCAGAAATGCCAGGCATTTCCCTGCTTTGGTTGCTCCCCGTTCCTTCGAATGCCACAAAATTTTGTTCTTAAGTTTAGACATGTCCTTCCTACTTTGATGAAAATATGAAGCCGTCCCCAATGACTGTATGCATCAACTTCCTTAAGTAGAATCATTATTTTATTTTTGTGGCACTGCTGTGTGATAGTTCGGCTTAGGTAATTGCTTAACCAGAGTCGGTCAAAATTTCCAGGTGTATGTGCATCAAGCAATAATTACTCCTCACACAAACTTGTTGCAATGCAAGCAGTAATCACCACATTGGACAGGAAATTAGAAATAGAACCATCTTGTGCAGCTGATTTGTTGAAAAGATTGCAAGAAAAATACTCACTTTCACCGTCAGACCATTGTCTAGTAAAGCCCGTTTCTCCCTGCATACAAAAGCATTTCTATTCTCAGCCAGATCCATCACCAACAGGGCAAAAGACAAACAATGGAAAGAATATATGTGGCCAAAAGTCTTGAAAGGATAGATCAGCATAACCAATACATAATCCAAGTCAGGACACCAAGCATTACTGAGTGTTGGAATTAAAGAAACTTGAATCAAGCTCGTCATGTTGGCACTTGCCAGATTGTTTTATAATTCTCATGAAGAAAAGATTGACAATTCAGCACAACTGCATGTGTCATCAGCAAAGCTAGCAAGAGTCACCATTGAAGAAATGAATAGTCAACAGCATGAATGTAACTCTATAGGTTGTTCCTGAAGAGAAGATTGTAACTTGCAGTGAGATGCATAGCACAAGCCGCACAACCCAATCAAAATAACACTGGCCTAAAACTTGACATCTGCATTACAGAAAAGGAGAAGCTTGGAAGACATCGCTGTTGAAAGGAAAGATTTGTTAATTTTCCTTATATTTAATATATTGATGTAACATTTAACATGATCATTCTACTTCCCTTGGTACTAGACACACCCTTTACACTGTTCTATTACAATGGTCATCTTTATTAAATATAATAAAATCAGGGTTTTATCTTTTTTGTAATAAATAAGAAGATTACAATCTCAAAGCAGCTAGCAGCATATACATGTATTTAGTGTATTTCGACGATATGCATGAGAAAAATCTTGTCCAAGACTGAAACAAGTCACATAGTTGATATAACATATACAAGACAACAAGGAATAAAAAGGAAAGTAAAGGAAAGCGCTATTAAACCGAACATACGCAGGTGTAGCTGAAACCCCTTTCAAAGGAGGTGGAGTATCCACAACAGTGCATATCACACGCTTGGGCACTGATCCTGACAATGGTCTATCATCAAAGAACCGCAACATTACCTTCATTTCCTCTGTCAATAAAACATACCATGCCAACTTTATTTATACATCAAGTAGCATGGAATAAAAAGAAGTGAATACAAACTGTAATTGTTGAAATAGAATAGATGTGGATGGAAATAAAGTAAGAAGATGGACCAAATGATGCTCTACCAAATCACATGTGAAGACAACATAAAAGGTAGTTGGCGAAATTTTCCTTCCATTCTCTCCTTCTTTGGGAGACCAAGGGCCCAAGGGGAATCGGTTGACTCCCATTTTTCCTCTTTCCCACCAACTTAATTGAGAAGGCAAGGGAAAAAACTCCCTGTGTTATCGTTTTCGTTTAATTCCTTCCAATATTCTCAAAACAAACAGGGAAGGTGATATTCTACGTACCTTTCAGGTAAACACCAGCTTTTCCAAATAAATCCCTTCTCACATCCACTTGCTCAAATGTCTGAGGGCTGATAATAAATGAAATTACATGTGGCATATACAAGGTGAAAACCTAGCATTTACTAAAAGAAAGGAGGTGGAGTGGTGTCACTTACTCTATCAAGGCGACTTCATCCCCCATCGTGCACATGCATGTGAAGGACTTCTCCTCGACAAATACCTCTGGATCGGATCAAAGATAGAGAGACAACTACTTCATATTATTTTATGTGCATTCAACAATAAGAGTTTATTCTTCTGCTTTGTGCATTTAGAGTTTAAAAGGTAAGACTAAAACGGCTTGCAATCAGCCCAATTAGGACTAATTTTGTTGACCACCTCTGCACTTTGATGTAAAATACTTTAAAGAGATTCAGTCACATGATTACCTATAAGAAAGAATCATCATATAGGTCAACTGTTCAACAACGAAACAACTTTAGGGTTCTAAATGCATCTTAAAATGTAAGATCAGAGTTAAGGCTGACGATAAGTCAGGTGCTTAATTAATGGATTATTTTCTCTATTTGGGTGATCTGACAAGGCAAGACCAAAATGATTTGTGATCAGCCCAACTAGGACAAATGTGACGGCAACATACTCTTAACAGATTCACTTTCATGATTTTACTATGAAAAAGAATCCTCCTATAGCTCAATCTGTAAAACAAGGAACAACTCCAGGGGATCAAAATCCATCTTCAAATGCAAGATCAGAGTTAAGGATGATGAATAAGTTAGGTTATTAGGTAGATTTAAAGCTTGTTTGGGTTTGTTGTAACATTAAGTGTTGAACTTGTCATACATTGCAGGGTTGTATACTCGTAAGGAAGGTATAGTTTAAAGGGCATTTTGTTAGAAAAATCCTATAAATCCTGCGCTGAAGGTGCTTAATAAATTGTTTGACAAGTAATGCTATGAGGTGCTTATCAATTAGGAGCTCAATAGAACACACTGTATATTTTTTCAAGACTTAATTTGTTTACCCACTACAATAAACAAAATTTTTATTGATAGGCTTTTAAGATTAAAAACCACTGAAGTCTGAAAAAACTTTCATATATAAATAAGAGAAGTAAGTATAAGCTGCAAAAGCGCCCACCGGTCACTTCTTAATCACAATTTCTAAAGTAGAACACCCATTTAAAAGCACCACCAGATTCAGTCAAGAAGCCACAAAACCACAAACCTAAAGCAGAAAAAACTAATCGATGTTACTAAACTAATTTACAATGTTAGCTTAAGCTTTCCATACGAATAAACAGGACAAAAATTACAAAGGCTACCTGCTATTGACTAACTATGATTCAAAACGGTAGAAATAAATGGCTGCTCTAATTCTAATGTGGCAATAATTGACGTGGATCTGACTATGTCAGAGGAGAATATAGTTCCACATCAAAACCTAAACATTTGTATGTTATTAACTTCTCCAATCTTTCTAAGTTAGGCTTCATATGCATGAAAGGAAGGGGAAGATGGATGCATACTTTCAATAGATTCATCTGTATTAAACCGTGCATTCACTTTATTTCCACTCTCAACATCACGGAGCTCCACCTATGACAAGCAATCAATTTAGTCCAAACTCAAAAACAACAAAGAAGAAATTAACATAAAATGACCAATCAAGAATGAACATAAAAACATTACACTGTGACCAGGCATTCAGAGTCTTCATAATAGAAACAGGAAAGAGGACATAACTTTAATTCAAGCAGTTAAAGATATTATGGGAACAACAATAACTATTGCAACATTGGTTGCTCAGTATAATATCCACCATAAAGGTTTCAAGATTGAAAAGCAGAAAGCCTTGGACACCAGAGAAAAGGGAAACAATGTTTCAAACTAAACACAAGGGGAAAAGACAGGTCTCCTTTCAAGTTGAATCCATGAACATATACCCACCTAAAAGTTCTCCATCTTGAAGCTAGCTATTATAATCCTTGTCTAATTTTCCCATTAGATAATCAACTTGCACCAAGCAACAGCAGCATTTTTGGTGCAGACTACCATCAAATGATGTCAACTTTTTGTTGTCAAACAAAATAATCCAGTACGAGTCCTCTTCCAGGTTATTCTCAGTGGCCATGTGATGACAAAGTTCTTTGCTGCAACCTAGATCTGTCCTAGCTCGATGGTGAAAAGATGTGACACACTACTTTCTCCTTCCCCGCCAAAATCCACTCTAAGATACACACATGATTATGCATCCACTTAAGCAAATTCAAATAAACTTCAGGGTTTTAGGATTGCGAAAATCAATAACCCAATGGTCCCGCATCACTAGCAAGCACCAAATAACATCAGTCTGACCTAGAAGGTTCTATGCCACTTGATCAAACATTCCACACACCCCACGTAATTAACGTCAAAACATTCTTGGACTAATTTGGGACAAAAATCTCAGAATCCAAATATTTCGCTAACAGTAATTTTTGCCTCTAGTAGACCAACCTAAATTAGCCAATGTTCTCATAAACAGTGTGTTTCTTCCATAAAAAAGTAACGATTTGTTGATATATTTCCCAAAAACCAATTTCTCCATCGTTTAGAAATATTAGTCAAAGGAAAAAACTTTATTATAAACAATAAATTTATGCCTGAACATTTTTGTTAATGATGAAAGCATTATTACTTAACTTTTATAAGCGATAGAAGTGACCAATAGTAGAACAGTATTTTCTAAATTGCTGATTCTACATGAAACAAACACTGTATAACAATTGAAGCTAGAAAAGCATCACACTATTCCAAATCAAATTGTGAAAAATATGCTGTAGATACATAGACATTTGTTATAAAACCTGTATCATGGCAGATCCTCGGCCCTGTTGGTTATGATCAGCTTTCACCACCTAAATAAATGCGTGTCACGACATTAGAGAAGTTATCATGTTTAGACATGTTTGTTTAGCAGGCAATATAAAATAAATAACCTGAACCAACCTCGTAGAGATGACCTGAAATACACATCAGTGGACAGAGATGAGCGAAGTCCATCAGTAAGTACAAGTTAAGCAAAAAGTGAAGCTAGAATAGTCCATAGAATCACAACGCAACCTTTTCTTTCGACAACATTGCCAGGTCTTACCTGCAATAGTTAAGATGCGATCGGAAATGAATAAAGATATGACTGTACAAAAGTACCAAACCAAACAGCATGATACACACATAATGCCCAAATCCAGAATTACTACTTAATAATCCAGTCCAATTATAAAACAGCTGACACTCATCAAACTGGCTACCCTATATGCTGCTAGATGTTTGCTGGATGTCCCTATCCAATTATTTGGCAAAAACTCTCATAGTCACACCAAATCTATCCAGCTGCATCTCAAATCTAACTATCCCAAAATTCATGACCTGAAATGTCGAGTTCGTCAACTTGGACTCGGCCTCTCACGCAAAACCTATGAACTCATTTAAAAAGAAGGTCGACTAATATTGTTTACAAAGAAGGTCGACTCACTAATATTGTCAGTAAGCATTTTGGAGTACAAAGTTTGACCAAAGACCACGGTGCAGCCAGCACAAAGAGATCCTCGAGAATAAGAACGGTTTATCCAAGGAGGAATTACCCAATAATCACATAACAGCAAGGCCAACTTCTCAGCAATCCACATCACATCTTCGTTATGTGGAGCATAAAATCAAACACATCATGCGCTCCCCAACCGCTCATCTCTACAAGTCACGACCGCATATTCCAAAGAAAAAAAAGTTGATATCATGGCGTCCTGAGCATTACAAGACCTCAACTAGTCTTTCACGTAACGAAAAAAACCCATTGCGCCGAACTGTTCGCCCATCGAATGAACCGAAACTAGCGCATATTCCAACGCCCAACCCGACGAGACGGTGTCTACGCGAGCCGAGCGTGTTGAGACATCTGCCGAACGAGTTCCTGCTAGACAGGCGCAAAATGCTCGCACAAAAGGAACTTACGTCGGATCCGCGGACCTTGACGCCGCGTTGCTGGAGGACGGACCATGGGGAGTGAAAGAGAGACCTGGACGTGCCGTCGCTCTCGGAAGACGAGGAAGACGGCGGGTGCAACAGCGACGGTGCGGGAGCCGTCGCGGCCGCCGCCGAGGAGCGGCGACCGGAGGCAGCAGCGACGAGCAGAGCTCGAGAGAGCCTCTTGCTCGCGAACGATGCGGTCATGGAGTGGCCCGAGCATATATAAATAATTATTTGTAAATTTTTTTTATCGTGTCGATCCTAACGTTATAAAATACTAATGAAACGCTGACGTGGCTATTAAGCATTTGGTCCATTTTTCATATAAGAAAAAATCGAACAAGGAAAAACCACCGTAGCAAGGCCAGGCGAAACCACCTCCGGACTCATGCCGAGCCTAAGGTGTTATCCGGGGATCGCCCCGGAAAAACCGAACCCGCGACTGTTTCGCGAGCACTGGGTAGGCCTGCCTCGGGCCCAATGGGTTGGGCCGGGCCTAGTGCTCCCTCATAAGTTCAAAGAAAAGCCTTCACAAGGCCCAATGGCAAGATCCCAAGTTATCAAAACTAAAGGACAGATTTCGTTTTTCGTTTCCTGCTGCCTCCGCAAATCTGCCTTCCTTTCGGTATATAATTTGTTCAGTTTTATGAGTAGATAAATCAAAATGAGCAAAATTAACATGCAATAGACCATCGGTGGCCCACGTGATATTTCTTAGCAAAAGTACTTGTATTTTCTCGAAATGACTAAATTATCGAGTTAAAATTATTATTTTTTGCGACTTTAGGAAGGACACGTTTTTTATCGTGTCGGTCAGAAAGTCAAACTTTCTGTTCTCTTCTTCCCTACATCGATCCTCGTGTAGTTAAGGCCATCATTATCCCAATTGAGGTTAGCCTCGTCAATTGAAACATCAAAACAATCTTCTTTACCATACCATGTGCACGAACATTGCCTCGTCCTCTTCTTATGTGTATCAGGGTCTCGAGGGTTTTCCTTTTCTTACCCATTTTGAACCTAAGATTGTCTACCGACGTCGTTTTATATGCCAACACTCCCCTCATGCGAAGATAGATTTGACGACAAAGGTCTCAAGCGTGCAAAATGAGGTGCCTGTGAGCAAAAGAATGTTTGAAACTCATCTTGCATAATGAAAGGGAAATCTCCATATACGATCAAAGTAGAATGCGAAGAGTTTGAACTTGAGAATTTTGGGTCATATACCAACTGAAGTTAGGCATGCAATCGTTAATTCGAAAAGCTTAATTCATTAGTTTCAAGTGCAAAATATAATGTGTGTATATATTATAGGCATTGTTATTACTGTTTGACGATGTTTTCAGTTATAATTTTTAAATAATATATATGATTTTAAGACTCTTTTTAATCCTTCTAAGTGCACTATTCCTCTTAGTTAGGAAGATCCTTCAAAAGTGGAAGGATACTGTTCATTGATAGCTTGTTTTCCTTCATCTAAGATAATCAATTCCTTCCCTAAGCCCTTTTTAAATCGAAGAGAATAAGCATATTTAGTTGTTGTATGTTTAGAAAATTGCAAGTATGCTTTATTATTTAACAAATAATATTATCCATGCTTTGTAGATTTTCTTTATCACGGTATACATACATACATATATATCAATAATTCGATACCGTAGCTATAGTGTGTGTGTATATACACATACATACATATAAATAATTCGATACAATAGCTATAGTAGAAGTATATGGCATTTTACCTTGCGCTCCGCGAGGGCCAAAACCGCTACAAGATCCGACCCGTGTCCGATGGGCACGAACCGGACCCGGTCCATCTCGAATCTCCTCATTTGGGCCTGAACTCCAGCTTCATCTTCTTCCTCCGATTTTCCTTCGTCTTCGCACGCCTGCGAATCCGCATCGACCGAGCGGAGGCAAAATTCTCACGGAATCGAGTTCGCTCGGCGCAATTCCACGCGAATTCTCGTCCCTCCTCCTCCTTCTTCCTGGCGACGGGACCGACGGTTAGGGTCCAGCCCGCGCCGTTCCTCGTCTCAGCTCGCGTTCCCCGATGCTTGTTTCTTTGCATTCCGTCGAGAGCTGATTCGCACTCGTCTTGAGCCTGAATTCTTCGAGCTACGGTCGGTGGAGCTTCCGCTATGCGTGCGCTTTCGTAGCCTTTTTGGTGTCGCAGAGCTTGGGGCCCAGCGTTGCCGGAGGAGCTTCATCGTGCTGGAGTGGAGTGATGTGGACCAATGTCTTTAAACTGGTTCGTGCCTCTGATGATGCTCCTGTTAATTGGTTTTCGTCATTATTTCAGTCCCGGAGTCTTCATGAAATTTATTCTTCGCCTCCTTCTGACGGTTGCGGTGATATTGCATTGGGATATGGTTTCAGGCAACGTTTGTTCTGTTCTGTTGTTTAGAATTTTGTGCTGGAATCGATTTTGACGGAGTTACTAAACAGAATTCCGTGTGCCTTGAGGCGGAGAGTTTGTGTGCTTATATATGTCTACTTTTGAAGTCATGTCTTACGGTCAGTGCAGTGGGAATCTTTATGTAGTTAAGAAGCTTAGTTTGCTACTTCTGGTATAGATATAACTAATCTCTGCATGATTACTGACCCAATTTGACAATGCCCTCTACACGTAATAGTGCAAAAATCTTTCCTTTTTGGTTTTGTTGGGTTGGACCTACTTGGTTTTATTTTCTTTTGTTGTTGGGGGTGGGCTGGTGGGGGTGTGTTTGGGGGGTTGGTGTTCACTTGTTCTGCACCATACTGATTAATTTGTGTACAATGTAAAACTTGATTGTTGCTAAAATGGCAAAAGCTAAGAATTTGGTAATTACTTTCTATATATTATGTCCATGTATTTAATTCCAGCTAATAGTTGAATCTAAACAGGGTTTACATTCTCTTTACTGGACAGAATTCAAGAAACCCGATCACCCATGCATGCCTTGAATGCTTATACCCCCATATCCCCTTTTGTTTTGATATATTGGATGTCTGTGATGTATACTAAGTCAAAAAGAGTGGAAAGGTAAAATATTGGGAGACATTGTGAGGTTTCTCGGTAAAACTGTCTTTAATCTGTTGAGAATGAATGTCAAAACATGAAGGATTACAAGGAAAGAAGATTCGCACTTCTAGGTCCTAGATGTGTAGAAAATATGGTAATTTCCCAGATTCAGTTTTAGAGATTTTTATCGCTAGCTCGCTCTTGCTTCCCTATGGTAACACTTGCTGATTTGTAAAAATTGTCAACATTTGCAACTTAAAGCTCATTATCGTGCTTTCCACCAGCAACCCATCCACTTGCCTTTGCAATAAGAAATAACCTTGAAAAGTAGCAAGCTATTTTTATTCATCTTTCTCCAGTTGCTTACCTTGAGTAAGTTTACCGCTTCCTGAGAATACTTTCTCATATTTGATCTCCAGAAGTCCTGTTCAGGAAGTGGCCAGTGCTCTTCCTGTCATCCTTGCTGTCTTGTTTTGTTGCCTCTTCTTATGCCTTTATCTCAATCGATTTGCTTGGGAGGATATCTCCAAAAATGGAGTTATATGATGCGCCTCTTGTGTCTCTTTCTAAGGTATTACCTCATGATTCCTCCATTTGTCTTGCCACCTTCCACCTGAAAATTTCGCACATGATAGACAAAGTGTGTAAGAGAAAGAACTAATAGAGCGCAACATGACATGGTGAAATAAATTACTTTTTTTGGAGGACATGATCATTTTAAGCTTACTTAATTGAATCAGTATCTTCCTGACTTGACTTGTGATTCTTTTTATGTAGTAGATAACTCAATTTCCTTCCTTGTGAAGTGGGCATCAAGGGAGCTATCATGTTTTCTAGCAATCTGTTTTTTTTTTTTTTTTTACATCATAGCCTATTAACAGATACTGGGAGTCAAAACACTTCTTGGAATGTATTAGCTTCTCCATGAGTAGTTCATTTAGACTCAATATATGCTGCTAGCTCGTGCATCTTTATGTCTGCCTTGGTGTTACTTTTTCATTATGTGTACATGCCTTACATAGATTTCATTTTCACATTGGTAAATACAGATCGGTCTCCATCAAATATCCTGGTTCCAGTTTCTGCCTCTTGAATCAGATTTGAACCCTTTACCGGACAGAAGGTTACACTCAGGCTGTCTTTCAAAATGCCAATATACTCATGTTAATCTAGATGTACAAGTGCTTTACTAAAAGCTTTTCTGACATGTCTAATACGATTTTCTTTATATTGGGTAGCATCAAGTCAGAGACAAAGGATTCTGCTACTTTCTTGGTGCTTTCATCTCATCTTCAGTTGCAGAAGAAAGGCTTTCTTAGCACATGGACTAATTCATTTGTGGGACCCTGGGACCCTTCCCAGGGTCTGCACAATCCAGGTGAGAATGCTGATGCTTTGAGATGGCAGTTTTCAGGTTGTTCCTGGCTATATAAAACAAAATGAGGAGATGCATTTTCTTCTCTGATGCTTCTTAAGGTGGACAGAGAAGGCTGTCATCTTGCTTATGCAATTTCTTTTCTCCAGAAAGACTGTTGCTAAAACAACAGCAAACTCTTTCTTTGGCGAATTTTTATGTCCAGTTCTTGTGCTTATTACATCTAGATTCTTCTCTATGAAGTATATCAAGCCTTAAAAAAAATGCCCAACTTGAGAAATCTGGAAAATGATCCTGGATTACTCGGCTGCAATATGAGATGGCAGTATTCAGGTTGACCTGGTTTTAGTTTAAAGTTCTTGAGGTGCAACATTCTCAATATGCTTTTAGAGTAGGAGGCAGTTGCCTTGTTAAAGCATCTTCTCTTCTCACAGGAAGGATTGATTTTGTCCCATGGGCAGTCTATAGGTAGTAGGTTTTGCTTGTTACTGTTTGGTCACTTGGTCAGGTTATCACGCCACTGTGCCTATTTTGCTTGAGGCGGAAAAAAGTTGCAAATTAAATGCTAAAAGGTTTTAAGCCAGAAAATTATCTTCTCCCTGTCAGCCCTCCATCCCTCCTTTGTTTCTATGGTCATGTAATTGCTCTAACGCTTAAAAAAAATGCGCAGATGAAAAAATCAAGCTCTGGCTTTTCCTTCCTGGGCGCCACTTGTCTGTTGTCGAGACTGCACAAGCAGCAGTATCTGGACTAAGAGGTAACTTGAGTTCTCCACAAACACTGTTTCTTTTCACTGACCTGTATTCCTTCATATTCATTTGTGATGTTTGTGTTTGCACTTAACTTTACCAATGTACTTGCCTCTTCTCTCTATTTATTTATTTGTTTCTAGGAATGAGGCTGTTGGCGGATATAGTATTTCTTGGTTTTTTGTGAGAAGGATTTTATAGTTTGTTTTCTTTGTTGATGGAAGTTGTTGCATCTGGACTATGGTTGGCTCCTGGGGACTCAGAAGAGGTTGCAGCAGCTCTGTCTCAAGCTCTACGGAATTGTATTGAGAGGTTACTCTCTTTCCAGTTAACTATTAACAATATAAATGTGTGCCTATGTATGTACATGTATGTGCATATAGACACGTGCATGAACATTTGCTTGGAGGGTGAGAACTTGACAGTGGTTGAATTTGGCAGGGCTCTAAGTGGACTTTCTTACATGAGATATGGAGATGTATTCTCGAAGTACAATCCATTTCAGAGTGAAGGAATTTTCAGGTACTCTACTTTCTTCCCCAGCGAGCTTTTGCTTTCCCTTTTCGTTGTTCTCCCATTCCATCCTTTTTGCTCCTTCTCTGCTGAGTCTTTGGTTGGACCACTGGAACTTGATCTATCATCAAACTGTCGATTAAATATTGCAGGAGAGGTCAACCAACAGTAGAATTTGTCTTTGCTGCTACTGAGGAGGCAATCTTTGTACACGCAATAGTTTCTGCCAAGTATGTATACTCATGCCTTGATTTTCATTTCTCATTGCTCTTTTAATAAACATGTATGTGTGATTGTTTTTATTTGTAACAGGCATATACGTGCCCTTTCTAGTGACGACTTGGAGAGAGCATTAAGACATGCTTCTCGCAATTCTAGCCATAGACATCCAGGTTGGAACTTATGGTACTTGGATATCTCTGATGATTCTGGATCTTTCTTTGGCATATAATTTCGCTTCCTTGCATCTGCACGGTCTTAATTACATAAAATATGTGTTACAGTACTGATAAGAATGAGAAATGATGGCATCAAGAGAATTTCTTTGTTTGTAATTAATCAAATGCTGACTTACGAAGTGGTGCTTGTACCAAATATGTAATGCACTGTCTGGTTTTAAGAGTCTGCTGGCCGGATATTCTTTTCCTCGCTACTTATTGATGAGCACAAGCATTAACAGATGGAATTTTTTAAGCTCAGTGATCAACCACTAGGATACAAGGATTTAGCATATATATTAATGGTGATATAAAAAGCTATGCTTTTAGAATTAGACAGAACCAACTGGATGAGCTGGTTGTACAGGAAATTGTCTGCATGCATGTTCTATTCTGCTCATGGAATCATCTTGATAGAAAACTGGATCTAATAAAGTTGGCCTCGCCAAACTGATAATGGTCAACCCAGTTTTTTCTGGCTTGCACCAGTTTTACCAGGATCACTGCTCCCCTCCACCAAACAACAATCCAGTATGGGGGACTGCAAATGTAATGCATTCCTGTCTTAGGTCTCTACTTGTGGAAATCCTATTGCAAGTTAAAAACTTTGGATGCTGGAAACACGATCATAACGTCCCAATGCCCCTCCCATAAGGCAACATTGGGGCGAAAAAGGTGAAGGACGGGAAGATGTTTCTCTCGCTTTTGACATAGCAGGCCCCAGTGGTAGGCCTGCACAATGGGCTATCAGCTTAATGGTAGATCCTCTTCCCTAAGGATCCAAGATGAGGGAACCCTAAGAGAGTCACCCGCCAATTACCATCCATGCAAGTTAAAAACTTTGGATGCTGGAAACACGATCATAACGTCCCAATGCCCCTCCCATGTGGCAACATTGGGGCGAAAAAGGTGAAGGACAGCAAGATTTTTCTCTCGCTTTTGACATAGCAGGCCCCAGTGGTAGGCCTGCACAATGGGCTATCAGCTTATGGTAGATCCTCTTCCCTAAGGATCCTAGATGAGGGAACCCTAAGAGAGTCACCCGCTGACTACCATCAATGTACAATCCATACTAGATCTAATCAACTGCCGATCCTACGTTCTTGACAGCTGATCCTTGTCTCCATAGTCTTTCAGTAGCATGTTCAGTCTTCTTCCCCTATGCTTGTCACAAATATTTCTAAATCCCAATACACCCAATGCTAGATGGAGCCAGCCAACCAGTCTTGAGGCGGTGAGAAAGAAAAGAAAAGAAGAAGAAGAAGAAGAAGAAGAAGAAGAAGAGGGGGAGAGGGAGAGAGAGAGAGAGAGAGAGAGAGAGAGAGAGCTCTGCTTTTCCAGGCCTCGAGCCATGTGCAGAACTTTTAGATTAGACATTCATCCTTTTATATTGATGAGACAATTTGAACAAAATAAGGGCTCATGGGCTCCTCTTTTCTCTTTATATTAAGTTCTTTCATTAATATAAAAAGTCCTTAAGCCCAAAAGAATTGAAGTGTCAAATCATATAGAAAGTCCCGGGCATGAAAGTTGAGCCTGCCTAGGGAATTAGTTCAGCCCGTTCATACTTAGTACATTGAAACTTAAAAGGGGAAGGGTATGATGTGTAAAAGAACATGCACAATGAATTTATGAGCAACACCCCTTGAATTTGCCGCAACGCCAACTAGCAGACTGTCTAAGCCTGCCTCTGTGTTTTCTGAACTGAGAAACTAGTGATCTGCAGACCCAACTATTGTACCACTTAGCATATTGAACTGCAGTCCAGGTAACATTCATTCTCCATGCCAGCGGTAGATAGCAATTGGTGAAAAGGGATCCGAGGCCTTCCCTTCAAGCACCAGTGGTCAAATCCTTTTTGTCATGTCATTATTTGAGAGATAATTTAATGTACCCTTTATTTTGATGGAATGAAGTAAATATATGAATTCTGATACAGGGTTCATAGCGTTTGCTTTTTAGTTAGAAATATCTGCATTGATACATAGTTAACAAGTTTTCTAAGGAATTTATTTAATTGGTTGGATACAGTGAGTTGATATCAATAATGGGGAAGTCATTGGAGAAGAGTAAAGTCAGTGGATGTATGCTTTTTCTGTACAGCTGAAGCAATGTTTTAAGGGCACTGATTATCAAAATCCCTTGTATCCATACTTTCATTAATGATGTTGACAAATAGAAAGGCAGTTGGACGGTGAAATTGCCATTTATCTCTTTCCTTGGTTTTATGCTGATCCAGTCCCGTAAGCAGTGAGATGGTGAATTAAATCAGCATTAGTTGTCGTGTGATGAGGCAAGATCATGTAATGCCTACATATGATAGATGAGACATCAAAGAACATTCTTGGCTAGTTAACAATGTATATGTGTTTGCAATCTTGCTTAAACTGGCAGTATTTTAAAATCTTCTCTGCATTTTTACCCTATTAATCAATCTTCCACGTAGACTTCAATCATTAGCAAAGTAAGAATTTCTTTCTTTTCCTTCTGTTCAAGAGCTAGATTAGCATGATCATTTGGAGTTCCTGTGAAGGTGTGGAAACTAGGATCTCTTGAGAAGGTTCATCTTTGTTAATATATCCCTCATTGCTTGTTTATGGGGTTTTGGTGGCCCTTATATTTATGTATCTCCCTCCATCTATCACCTTAAACTTTGGGTTGGATGTTCTACACCTCGAATTTGTTTCGCGTGGAGGCTTCTTGTTGGTCAAGTCCATGAGCAGTTCACTTAATGGTTTCTACATTGGAGGGGGTGCTAAATATCCCACATTGTTTGTCTATGCATCTTCAATGGACCCTATTTTTACAATCTCCTTCCACCTATTAGCTTAAGTTTTTTTGGGGTCAGATTTAGTAACAATCATCTGTAACTGTGCTTTTTACCTGATTTTAAGTTTGAAAACATTGTTCTTCACTTCATAAGTGGGCACGATGATTGGACGGCTTCTGTGATAATCTATTTTAACTGCAAGCATCATCATGTTGCATCTCCCTCAGCATCTCATAGCCCATTGTTTAAATAGTAAGACATCAAGCAAGAACAGTATTGATCGTGTTGTTATGATGTTTATTGGCGATGTCTTGGAGTATGGATAGTTATTGAAAAGCTAAACAACTTATAATTCATTAAAATAACAAAAAGGGAAATGTTCATCATAGAATTTTGGTTGAGTGTACTTGAGGAACATCCAATTAGGCTTCTGCGATTGCTGTTAAATGCATTTTCACCTGTATGATTATTTTTGCAGTGATTCTATCTCCTAATGGCATGCGTGGAAGGCTAATTGGTGGATGTCCAAGTGATCTTGTCAAGGAAGTATACCTCAGGTAGACTAATTGGAGCTGCATCTAGTTTACCTTCTCATTTCCTTGTTTTGATGACGATAATCCTTGGTGCTAGTCCTCAACATCTTCTGTTACTTTTGGACAGCTCTGGCAAGTCGAAGGCCTCAAGTGGGTTAATAGGTTTGCCGTCTCATGTTTCTCAAGGTTTTGGCTGCCAACTGAGGGGACAAACTTGTTATGCTGAAGTAACTATTGGCTGCCCAATTACTGAAACTGACAAGGCATTAGCTCAAGGCTCAAATACTCTTAGAAGCGAATGCCTTCCCTCAGGAAGATGCGATCAGAAGGTCTCTCAGGATCATTCATCAACTTACGAGAAGACATTTATATACCCTGATGAGGCAGTGCTTGTCCCAGTCTTGAATGCATCTCTCACCAGATCTTCATTGAGAAGGTGCACACTAGTTTGCCTAAAAGTTCTTAGCTTCCTAGGTTTATTTTTTTTCTTTTTATGTTTCGAATTTTAAATAGCGAAATATATCTGATCTGGCAATCAGTTTCAGTCCGACTGGTCTAGATATGTGTATAGCTGCATATCCATCTTGTATCTCTTTCTGGCAACCTGGATTTTTCACCATGTGTGGTGTTTGCTCTCCCGCACCAATTGCTTAGTGCATAGTTTTCCTTGCATATGTTGGATGACCTCCTGGTAGAATAGTCTGTGAGATTAATGGAGATATCTGCTAGCTAGAACCCATATTGGTTGCCGTGCTTACATCAATTGATTCACTCTATGTATCTGTGATTTTTTGATATGGCAGATTTTGGCTGCAAAATTGGTTAGGGCCATCACTAATGGGTTCATCTTACTTTATGCATTGGTGAGTCTATGATTCGTGTTTTGAGTTTGAGTTTCAATACATCACCAATTACAAATTTGAACTTGTTCACTATTAGCTCTTCTATGTTTTTCTTGTTAAGATAAGGACACAACTTACTGCAATAAAAGTATGTAAATATATTGCTTTGGACTGTGATTTATTTGTTCTATCATATTAGAAAGGTCAGTTTATGCATTCAGGCACCTAAGTGACGCCAAACCATCAGTAAAACATAGGTATTGTTTCTTTTGGCATCTTTTTCCTGCATTAACATCTTAGTCACAGTCGGTTTCATCTTATGAAAAGAATCTTAGATGCAGAAAACAAATTTGTTTTCCTCTCTCTTAACTGTCATATCTTTTGCAGTGGACCACAGATAGACACTCTTGAGGATAGCAATGGATTACACATTCAGAAAAGTTATTATAGTAGTAGCAATAGCAATTCTAGCAGCTTAAGCAGCATAAGCAGTAGCTCCAGTGAAAGCGACTATAATATGACTTCTGCAGCAGGAGATCTTGAAACAGATGCAGACTCATTGATATCTTCTGCTGACTTGCAGAATGACCGCCTGAAAATGGTATAAATTCTATTTCCTTACTTTTTAGATTGTCATTTATGGCCTGAGACCTGAATCCTGTCATCTCAAGTCTTAGGATGCACATGCAATCACTTATCCTATTATCTTGAGCCATCTGGCATTTTCTCTAGATTTATATATCTGATTAAAATCAGGTATTGTAGACATTCTGTGGGGCCAAGGTGTGGACCATATGTACATTTGCATGTGTTTATTTGATTCCTTCTTTTTGGCCAGATTCATTTTTGCTTAGTTCAAGTGTGTATGTGTGCATGAATATGTGCGCATGTGTGGGTGTGCATGTGCGTGCGTGTGAGCGTGTGCACATCTTTATGCTTTTGAGGTGAGGAGCGGGGTTGGTGTGGCTTGCTTTGTGTGTGTGTTGTCAATATTGAGAGAATTTTAAGATATTTACATTTAACTTATTTTGCTGCTTAATCCATCCAACTCATAATCTGTCAAAAGACTTAAAATAAAAAGGGGACCCATTTTATCCCGTTATCGGAATTTATTTGCACTCACAGAGGAAAAGTAGGGTGTTACATTGATCTTTTGTCATATCTAGTGTAGTCTTTGAAGTTTGAGATCTTTCTATGCTGTAGGAAAGCCATCATGCTTTCCTGATGTCTTTTTTTATACTTCCCCATGTACTGCTTCAATTTTGAGTATTCAAAAGTTTGATGATGTAAGATATTGAATAGGCCTTTCACTGGGGGTTATGCTTGGTAAATTATTTCTCCATTCAAGTAGAACATATGAAGAAAAATGTCGTCTGTACTGACTTTTAGAATGTTCTTTCAACATGGGTATTATCATTTCTGGGGTTTCCCGATCCTGTTGGAAATGACTCTTTTGGTGGGGATGTCTATGACTTGAGGTAGTTGGTCTTCTTTTCCTCTCTCAACTTTCGATCTGATTATGTGTGTGTGTATAGAGAGGGAGGGAGGGGGGTAGGGGAGAGAGAGGGATATGTTGACTTTTTCTACTTTGGCAGTGACAGGACATATAAAAGTTTGCAACCACAACTTGTTCATGATAGCGCAGTATTGAAGGATAAAATAGATTGTAAACTTTTGGTTAGATTTCAGTGCATGGTTTATTTTCTTATTCTTAAGTTGAGAGGGGGTATATATCTATAGTCCAGGTAAGGGAAATGATAAAATGCCAATGATTCTTAAAATTAATGCTCGTATATCCTGTCAACTCATATTTTGGATGACAACGAAGTAATTTTCATTTATTTTAAATTAGGGCACAAAACGTCCTCGATCGGTGATAACAGAAATGTATGGTCAAGTGGATGCTGCCATTCCTATGCAAGAAGCATGCAAGTCCGATTTTGGATCTTCAGAAGTTAACACTTCAGCAATTACTGGAGTTGCGAATGACCAGATAGGATCTCACTGGGATTGGGATGATGATGATAGAGGTGTGGACATGGATATTCAAGCTCTGTTATCGGAGTTTGGTGACTTTGGGGACTTCTTTGAAACTGATGCTTTGCCTTTTGGAGAGGTACCTATCAATATCTGTAAATTACTTTTCAACTTTGTCATATGGGGGTAGTTATAGTTGCTTATTCTCGTATGCTGAGTAAACTAGTTGGTCTAATTCTCTGGAGTTCATTTATTTCTTTTAGTGAGCACATGAATTTTCTCATCTTCTGACAATTTTTTTCACTGTCATGGTTGCTGTCCCATTTCCTTTACAATTGAGTAATCTTTTTTGGCTTTTACTTGATATGCGGTCTATTTTCAATCAATAGCGTGAAAATTAAATTTTGTGCTTTTCTGGATAAATATTTTTATTGTTTTCAAGTATTAGGACTATCATTTTTCAACTCTGATAGGAGAGAGTACTACTTTTCAATGTCAGTTTCTAGGTAGCAGCTGCTAGATGCATTGCCCTTTGTCTTTGTATACTCACTGAATCATGACATCAATGTGATTATCTTTGAATCTTGTTGTGCAGCCCCCAGGAACTGCAGAGTCGCAGACTCTTATGTTTTCTGGTTCAGATTTGGTAGTTGGCAGCAGTCCTGTTGGCATGATGGATGTTTCAGAACAAATGCTTTTGCCTGTTGGTTTTCCATCTTTAGAGAACTTTAACCCTCCAGCAGTGTCGGAAGAATTTGTCAGCAAAAGTCAAGAGATTACCCTGCCATCTGGGCCAATTGTTGACACTCCGGCATCTAATATTGGCGAGTTTGATCATATTATCAAAGCTGAAGCCTTGATGACATTTGCCCAAGAATATGGAGCAGTTGAGGCACCTACTAGTGACTTCTCTTCGTCAATTTTCAAAAACCCTTATTTGCCAAAATCTTGTAATGTGGAGAGTGCAAATTCTAGCACTAATAATTATAAGTATGGTGCTACACCTCCATCTTCTCCTTGTCTGGATGGATCAGATGAGAAGAATGGTGTGGCTTTGACCTCAAAAATGTATCAGGGGAGTGAAGCTCAGTTAAAGAACTATTACACCCATGTGGAGGCTGGTAAAGTAAAAGATGGGATGTCTAAATGTAACGATAGCAGTGCTATTTCTATGGAGGCTGCTCCATCTTCAGTTTCATTCTCTAATGTTGGTCCTGCAAATGCTGTAAAACCTGTCCAGAAGAAAGCAATCGAAGGTACTGCAGAGCGTTTAGTTCTTTCTATGAAGACTGTGCTTGCAACAGAAGTGGAGTGCCTTGCATTCCAGGCATCCATGTGCAAGATACGTCATACATTATTATCCTCTTCTAGTGCCCAAGCGCCAGTAACTTCAAGCAGGTTAAGTGGGAGTGCTATTTTAAATCATCTGCCTGGTGAGCAAAGCACAATGACAGATAACATATCTAGCATGTTTGAGCTGAAGAAAAAAGAATCTATCCCTGTCAGAATAGCTGGTGATGTTGAAGGAGGACTATTAGATGGACAACTTAATGCTCCTGTACGTGTTTGGCGCACTGTTGGAGTTCCTAAAGTTTCCAAACCTACTAGTTCGCCCAGTATTGAAGTATGTCCATCCCCACTTAACTCCTTTAGTGAGGAAAGTGGGCTCTCTTATGGGCAAAGGCAACCACTTCAGGAGCTTCTAGATGGGATGCATTTTCTAGTCCAGCAAGCTACTTCCTTTGTTGATGTGACTTTGGATGCAGACTGTGGTGATGGGCCCTATGGTTGGCTTGCATTGGAAGAGCAATGGAGGCGTGGATTTTCTTGTGGCCCTTCTATGGTTCATGCAGGTTGTGGAGGGACATTAGCCTCCTGTCATTCCCTGGATATTGCTGGTGTGGAGTTAGTAGATCCACTTTCTGCAGATGTAAGGATATTCTTTCTTTATGCTGCTCCTTTTATTTTTCGTTCTTGAGGTGATAATCACTGGTACATCTTAAGGACAGAGACTTCTGTCTTATGAAGAATTTGTTTATCGTGAGTTGACATGTAATTATTCTTCCTCCAATTACTTGCTGCTGATGGTTGTAGTAAACTATGTGTAGCTTTTGATGCTTATATGGCACCATTTTGGCACCTGAATTTCCTCATTTGGATAGTTTGTCATGTATTTCTGTGAACAACTAAACAAGAAGAATTGTGTCTTCATACAAATATGATACTGTAAGATAGAAAAACAAGAATTTGGTTTTTGACCCTAAATGCTTTGGTTCTAATATCAGATTTTTAAGTCGCTGATGTCTATCTTATTACTCTTGAGTCTTGGGAATACATATATGGCCTTTCAAGCTGCAGTAATGACTGGGTTGGGATTAGATGTGATTGAGATTATTTTATGCAGTAACAATATACTTCCAGGTCGAATTCTTTATGGGGCTGGGAAACATTTTCCTTCTGGTCTATAGACTTAGTCAATCTGGGAATCCTGCTGTTTTCATTATGAACTGTCCGGATGCAATCTGTTAATGGTTTTTGGGATGTAAAATGTCGCTACTTTATAGCAATGGCATTAATTTGTCGTCGGTATGTTGGCAACATAACAAGACCATTGAGTCAATATAGTCCATACAGTGAGAGCCCTAACTTTGGTCGTATCCCAAATAGATTGTATACGCTGCCACGACACCTAAGATGCAAAGTTGGACTAATTTCTTGGAGTAGCTGCCAGACATGAGCAGAAGTATCATCAATCAACTAATGTGTGAAAAAACCTTATGGTAGGTTAAATAACCAAGTATCTGCCACCAAATCAAATAAATCTCCCCATATGAAATATTCATCCAGACTTTTTGTTCTTAAATTTCCTGTTCTTTGTGGTTCTTTCTGTTGTAGTCGTACTTTGGAAACATCATAATCTTAAATATTTAAGATTACATGTATTGTGAGCACCGAGACCCTTATGTGGGGAATTGTATGCCAGGTCCAAGTGGCATCTGTGATTAGCTTGTTACAGTCAGACATAAAGTCAGCCTTAAAAGCTGCATTTGGCAATTTGGATGGTCCTTTATCCATCACTGAGTGGTGCAAGGGACGCAGCCAGCTAGGTGATGTTGGAAATATGGCAGATGGATTTTGTGCAGAGTCCAGTGTAGGTGAGTGTAGAGATCCTTCAAGTACTACAACATTTTCAGGTGGAGAAGCATCAAGCCCATCCCAATCTGCTGCAGTTGGTTCATCCAATATGAGAGGTAATGGGAAGCTAGACAGGAAATAATTTGCAATTTGATTCAGTATGATTGTGGAGATATATCAAAAGGTTGTTTCGCTGCCAGTATCAATACTGGACTTTTAGGCAATGCCTGAATTGTTCAAACTTTGTAATAATCCCAAAGAGGTGCTCATTATGTTGTCAGATTACACTAAAAGTTGTTAGTATTCATTTATTATGTGGTTTTGCTATGGACAGTGACTAGTGGCCTGGATGGATCTAAACTGGATGAGTCGAGCCAAAGGAGATTAAACCAAGATAACAGTTCAGAGTCTGGACAGCAGTTCTCCTCCCGGCTAAGGCCCACACTTTATGTCCTCCCTTTACCTGCGATACTTGTTGGGTACTTCTCCATCTAGTTTATTGTTTTCTTGGGTTTTGTGGTGTCTTCAAGGGCTGATCAGCACCAGGTTGCCCAATAGGAAAACCAAAAAAAGAAGAAAGAGGAGAAAAAAAAATCCATGTACTTTGCTTTGAATTTCCTTCTATGTGAAATGCCTCTAGTTTAGTCTGTTAATGCAGTACTTCCTCAGCAGTTTGTAACAAACAAGGAAAGTCATAGTCTTAGTTGGGGTTCCAACTATAAATTAGCGTTCCAATTATTGAGCATATGCTTCCTCGTGTTATAACTCATCCATGTACTTAACAGCGGTTCAGTTTCCTGCTCTCATTTGTCTTCCTTATCGATAGTTGTCTTGATGGTTACAGAATGAAAAAATAAAAAGTTTAACATATAATGACTTGACTGATTCTTGTAAGGAATGTGAAGAGGCATGTCGTCTATATATTGTGCATATCATTTGCTTAGCGATGTAGCAGTTCAGCATTAGCCAAGTTTATGTTTTACTGTTTTCAGTAGCGAGGCTGATCCATGATCATGTGAAGTATGCATATACAGACAGAGAACTGATTCTGAGTTTCTTATATGTGCTAATCATCTCTAATACCTACAATATAGCCAGCTAGCATATATCTGCATTTTTATATGATTGTGGAATCTCTGACCATCATGCTTAGGATTCTAGAGCATTTGCTATCGCTTTTTGATACATTATTACTCCCATCAGTAGTGGAATCTTTCACTAGGGATTTGTGTCAAAGTAAAAATGGGAAATGATCTTTGCAGGTATCAGGATGATTGGCTTAAAACATCAGCTGGCTCTCTACAACTATGGGAGAAGGCTCCTCTTGAACCTTATGCACTCGCAAAACCTGTGAGCATCGTCTAATCTATACCCTTTTCTAAGATAGAATCTGTTCAGATTGACTACTACATTCTACTTTTTGCTTAGTCAAACTCTTGTGGCCCATGTACTGACTTTTATCGTTTGAGATCCAAAACACTAGAAACTTCCACAAAATACAAATATTGAAATGTAGGTTCTGATATAATTTTTTCATATTTTGCTAAAATTTGAATAATATTCTAAATTTTGATGGGAATAAGTACTTTTGCTTAACTGAAACATACAGGCCCTAATGAAACTTTACTAGCTCCATCTCTTAAGTCTCATTTTATTGTCATGACTAATGCAGGTCAGTTACTATGTTCTATGCCCGAATATTGATCCCTTAACTTCTGCTGCTACTGATTTTTTCCAACAACTTGGTTCTGGTGAGTTTGTACTTTATGGGTCGTATTTCTTATACACAGGCTGTTGTGGATTTAAGTTGAACTTTCAATGAACATAGTCCTTATTTTGTGCATGGCTGCAACTGCTGGTAAAGATGACCTACTTGTAAGGATCTGACTCCTTTATAGTGTCTTTATGAGAATTGGAATGGATAGGCATCTGGGGGGTATGGGTGGCCATGTTTTTCCAGAATGCATGAACACGATGGTTTCTTTGCATGGAAAGATCCCCCTTTTTGCTGTTTGTATCCACTGTCGTGTAGTGTAACTCCCTTGAAAAATCTTAAACTGCAATTCTCTACTTTTTAGTGAGAAGAACTATCTGAATGTTGTCTAAGTCTCTAAACACAAGCCTTGACCGAGGTTGTAATTATGATGGGAAATAGTCTCCCTTTGGACAAAGAATTGCCACGCGTTAACATTCATGTGTCATTGTTTGAGCAAACTTAAAGGCTCTTGTCTCTTGACTTGCGTATTTTGTGGCAATAGTTGCTTGACCACTGGTTTGTCGGTGGTTGGAACGCTTGTGGCCTGTCCTTTTAAATGGGTGCATTTTGTGCGAGGACTTTGGGTCCTGGATCTTCATGATCAAAGGGTGTCCATGACCTTCTGATTATCAAAATTAGTTTAATGTTTTGGAATCAAATATGTCTTTGTTCCAGCCACCAATGTAAAAGCCCTGTACACAGGATAGGCTGGTTTGCTTGAAGATAATCTTTTCTATTTGCCATTAAGAGGAATTGTCCCTCAATTTTCCTTGTTTCTTCCTCAGTTTATGAGACTTGCAAATTGGGGACTCATCTACCCCAGACTCTGGGAAACCAAATGGAGATTGATTCTGGAAAAGCATCGACTCCTGGTTTTGTCCTTCTGGATTGCCCTCAGTCAATGAAGATGGTCAGCAGTAATGCATCTCTTGTGGGATCAATGAGCGATTTCTTTCTGTCCCTATCCAATGGCTGGGACTTGACAAGCTATCTCAAGTCTCTTTCAAAGGCTCTCAAAGGCTTGAAATATGCTCCATGTTCAGCTACAAACCCTAAAGAAGGAAATAGTGGTTCTTGTTTGGTAAGCAAGAATATGAAGCATCCTTCTGCATCTCTTGCATTGACTGAGCAGCTTAAAATTTGCCATGTCATATGTTGAACTTGACAATAATTGTAGAATAATTTTCTCGTGTATCATCTTCATATTGCATGTTATTTCTTGCTTTTTTGTCTATTTTTGCAAGTTTCTTTATCTTATTGGTCATTTTGTAGGTAACCTATGTGGTTTGCCCCTTCCCCGAGCCAAATGCTGTTCTAAAAACAGTGATTGAGTCATCTGTTGCAATGGGATCGGTTATTCTCCCACCAGAGAAACGAATGACATTGAACAATCAAATTGGAAAGGCAATGAGCTGCTCAGCAGCTGTGGATGAGGCATCGACAACAAACATCTTGGTGCTTTCAGGATTTACTATTTCAAAAATAGTGCTGCACATCGTCACAGTTGATGCCATATTTAGGGTAACGAGTCCAACTCTCAGTGAGCTTACCATCCTTAAGGAGACTGCTTTTACTGTCTATAACAAGGCTCGACGGATTTCACGAGGGTCCTGTGATGTTCAGTCCTCATCACTATCAGGTAGATCCCAGTTGGCCATGACCCAAATGACCTCTCCCCTTTCTTCTATGTGGAAAGAGTGTGTTGGTCCTCGAATTTCAGGGCCATCCCTTACCAGGGAGGGTGAAATGGATTCCAGCTTGAGGACTGCTGCCTGGGATAATTCATGGCAAACGAGGACTGGAGGACTGAGTGGCGATACTGGTAGAGCTGGGGATTTTCTCTCACAAGAGGAAGCACGTTGCATGTTTGAACCTCTTTTCATATTGGCCGAACCTGGTTCACTAGAACATGGTGTTTCGCCCACATTTTCTTCTAGTTTAGTTAACGAATCGTCAAAAGGACAATCAGATGATAATTGTGGAGGCTTCATGCAAAGTGTGAACTCAGTGGGAAGTGCAGATTCTGCATCTAGCTCACAAGTTGATGGATCTGAGTCAGACAGCTATGGGTCTGGCCATAAAAAATTACCAACCATACATTGTTGCTATGGATGGACAGAGGATTGGCGTTGGTTGGTATGCATATGGACGGATGCTCGGGGAGAATTACTTGACAGCCATATATTTCCCTTTGGTGGAATTAGTAGTCGGCAGGACACAAAGGGTTTGCAGTGTCTATTTGCTCAAGTTCTACATCAAGGCTGTCAAATTCTTCAAATCTGTTCAGATAATGCTACTGTCAAGCCCAGAGATTTTGTGATTACCCGCATTGGAAGTTTCTTTGAACTTGAATACCTTGGTATGTGAGCTTTTTCCTCATTAGATATTTCAATCGTCTTCACTATCTCATTGCCACTCAATTTACTTCCCCTCATGTATTGGTTGAGTTGAAAGCCATTGCCTTAGAATTTTTTGTCCCACTACAGCTTAGGTATGTGAAATAATCAATACTGGGGAGTAGTTTTTCAATGATGAATATCTAAAGGTCATCTCTTTTGCTCAACTCTTAATTGTAAAGGACAATGATAAGAAATGACTGGAATAAATCTAGATGAAATACTCAGTCTTTTAGCTCCTCCATGTTTTCTTTTGTTGACGTTGGAACTCTGTTTTCGCTGATGCATTTTGTCCATTCATGGTGGTTAGAGTGGCAAAAAGCCATTTATTCAGTTGGAGGAGCTGAGATGAAGAGTTGGATGCTGCAACTACGTCGATCAATGACCGAGGGGATGTCTGTGGGAGCAAATGGGGCTTCCTTGCAACAACAGGAGATGAATTTGATTCAAGAGAGACCCCTGCCTTCCTCACCCAGTCCGTTGTACAGTCCTCACTCAAAAAGCTCAGGCTATATGAAAGGTGGTTTAGGACCTTCAACTGCTAGAAAACAGGTCATGGGTGGACATGCAGGGATTGAAAGCCCAAAGGGTCTGCTTCAGTGGGTGCAGACCATCAGCTTCGTTTCTGTTTCTGTTGACCATTCCTTGAATCTGGTTTTTCCTGTGGATGTACCATCTCCTGGTAAGCCTTGCGTCTACTTTTCAATTTCCCTTCCTTTCTTTATTGTTCAGAAATAATAATAAAAGAAAAAAATAAAACCTTGTTGGAGCCCCTATTAAATACTGAACATTGCTGGCTGACTCCTTGACAGACATGTTTATTGTGGAATGTGCTTATTAATTTGTCTCCACTTGAATCTGGATGGAGTGAGTGGTCAAGCCATTCACAAATTCTGTCTAGTTTGGCATCTATTCTGTTGCTGGTGGCTGTGAGTACACTTAAGATAATTTTTTGGTTGAGATCTGATCTGTTATTTGGCCTTTTCAAAGCCATAATCAACAAGGATCATTTTGAAGGAAGGTGCAGAAATATGATGTGTGCCTATTTGATTATCAACCATTCATATTGATTACCCATCTTTTCATAGCCGTAGAAGTGAACTTCAAGTTGGTCATTTACTCCAGCCTCCTGTTCAGCTTTTCCCCCTTGAAGTTTGTAGTTTACTATTCGTTTAGACACCATTCCCTAAAAGTAGAGAATATTAGGAGTCCTATGTTACCCAGCATCTGTATTGTGAATGCATCCATTTTATTCAAGATAAATGGAATGCTTTTGGTTTATAAATGTTTTGTTTCATAAGGACGCCCTCCATGTATGGCAAGGCAGGTCATATTTCATGATATCCTATGCACAGCAAGATATTTGTTTGCACCTACTAATATATTTTCCCATTGGAAAAAAGTATGTTTCCCAGGATAAGAAAATGAATGGACTATGAAGGAAAACCAAAAGAGAAGTTAAACTAAGTGAAAGAAGATAGTCGATTCTGAAGTAGTATTCGTTGCGCCATGTTTTGGGGACACTTGCTAAATATTCTTTTCATGTGTGCTTTTTGTCATTTCGTTTATTGGTGGAAATGATGACATCTGCATGCCAATGTTATGTGCTTTGATAGTTGGCTACCCTAAAAAGAAGATATATTGTGCAGGAGGAGCTCAAAGTGGGAGCACTATGGGTCCATCAGGTTATCTGGAAGGTTTTACTCCTGTGAAGTCTCTTGGTTCTACATCTGCATCTTTCCTGCTAATCCCATCACCTAGCATGCGCTTCCTCCCTCCGACACCTCTTCAGCTTCCTACATGCCTCACTGCTGAGTCCCCACCACTGGCCCACCTCCTTCACAGCAAGGGCGCAGCACTTCCTCTTTCTACTGCCTTTGTGGCCGCAAAAGCTGTTCCTACCATGAGGAAAGATTTCAGGGGCAACCTAAAGGAAGAATGGCCTAGCATTCTGTCGGTCGGGCTCATTGATTATTATGGAGGCACTAATGTTAACCAAGACAAAGTCAGCCGAGGCATCACGAAGCAGGGAGGAAGAATTTTGAACTCGGAAGCTAAGGATCTTGAGGTTGAGATGCATTTAGTTCTCGAGTCTATCGCAGCAGAGCTTCAGGCCCTGTCATGGATGACGGTGAGTCCTGCATACATAGAACGAAGAACTGCATTGCCTTTTCATTGTGACATGGTTTTAAGATTGAGAAGGCTTCTTCATTTTGCCGAGAAGGAGCTGTCTCGGCAACCAGAAAAATTATAGGGTGCAGTTGGAGAAACAAGACATTTGATCTCACCCTCTTACTAACATATTTTGTTGGATTGGCACACCAATAGAATCTCCAATGGGTCAGTGTATAGTGTAGAGTAGATAGTGGAAATCCGATTGTACATGTAGCATCACAGCTCATCTGTAGACATCTTCGTCCGTCCGTTTTACCTTCCCCTAGTAAATTCATCTTGGCAAGCGCAAGGTGGGATCGACGGGTGTAGTTTTGACTGAAGTTGCAGAAGTTGTGTATCTTTTAGGACAGATCATCTAACTGAAGCCTGTACCATTGACAGTTTTGTTTGATAATGTGTAGCCCGGACACTTTGTCCATTGTCAATCCTTTTTAACTCTGATTCATGGGTTCTCTTTTTCGAGCTTTAATAAAAATGGCCATCGGCTTGTCCAAATATCAGTTTATTTCTCCGTCGGATTTCCCCGTTTTCAGAAGAATTCTCTTTCCTCCTCGTTACTTGCTGATGTTCCATCTCCAAATGCCCCCAGCTTATCCTCCACTTGCATTGGGGCTCTAACAGATCAACTCATCGAATAATGTCAAAAGGTTGTACCAAGAAGAGGAATGCCATCGAACTTCCAGGCTCGAGCGAGCTTCTGGAGTTGTCGGAGCAGGAAAGCATGTCGACATTTATCGATCTTTTATAGATTACTGCAGGGGGGCGGTATCGATCATTGTATGAATTTGTCTCTCTTCAAGTCTACTTAGAAAGAGAGAGAGAGAGCACCGCGACCCGTTTAACCCCATTTTCTGAACATCTCTTGCGTAGTCTAAAGAATTCAATTCCCCACGTCCGAGGGAGAAGTCAAAGGAATGTTGAACTTACATCGACTGGGTGGATATGGATTGTACCGTTTTAAATGGAGGACCGGAGAGGATTAGTTAGGTGAATCTATGCTACAAAAGTCTGGACTTCAACTCTGAAAAAGACCTCGGAAGAGTTCCTCATTGTTCCTTGATTTCTGTCCTGTACTTACTTATGGACCCTAATAGATCCATGCCTTTCTCAGTACATTGCATTATCTATAAAAGGACTAGAAAGCTACTACGTAAGATATGGTTGAACTGGTTGCTTCTCTTTCGAATTGTCAAATGGTATATAGTCTAGAAGCTACTACGTAAGATATGATTGAACTGGTTACTTTTCTTTTAAATTGTCGGATGGTATATAGTCAATTCTTCTTTGGCACTTCGACTACGATGAAACTTGAGGATGGGAATCGCAGAAAGAATGAATCTTTCTTTGCACATATCATCATCAAATTTGAATAGAAAAAAGAAGAATGAAATCTTGTTCATTAAGAATAATTAAGAGGAAGAGTAAGAAGGCAAGGTAACATGGGCGCCACTCATAATTTCTTTTGGGGGGGGACCCCACTAATCTTAGCTTACATTCAAAGCTTTGCCTCCACCAACTAGAGGCCAATTGGGGTTCCTGTCTTCTTCCTTTTTACAGACTCCCATGTGCTGCCCCAAATGGTAGGACATGCCTCATGTCATTTGTTTCCTAATAATTTCCCCCACCAAAAATCCCTTTTGTCCGCTTAGCAAATTTCCACTGTTATATACAAATGTAGGAGAACTAAGGAAAAAATTGAAATGGGAAAGAAAAATCTTTTGTTTTTTTTTTCTTCTTCATTTCCTATTCTTGATTGATATATGTGGCTGTTGGAGAAGACAAGGCCCTGTCCCACAAAATACTCATTTGTATTTGAAATACATAAAAATACAGAAAATATGGCAACATGCCAATATTTACTAATATACAATTGTGGTATCACATCAATTTTTCTTTATACAAGAGATTACAGTAGTACTATTGTGGCATGTTTGGGCGAAAAGGGGATTTCTATTCCAAATGGAATGGGCATTTCCTTCTGTTAACAGAGTAGGCATTCCATAGTCTTATTCCATGACCTAGAAGATCAATTATTAATATTGGTAATTAGATTAAGTGTCAGAGTAAATATAGTTTTTTTTTCTAGTTAATTACTATGAAGATTGAATCAGACAATCTTTTAATTTATTATATTTCAATTAATGAATAGCAGAAATTCATTATTAAAAACTATTTGACGTATTAAAACAAAAAATAATAATTTGTTGAATAAAGTATACTTATGTTTGTGCACATTATTGGTTTTTTTTTTGTGCTACTAACGATATAGTTTAAAATAACAGCACAATGTAATATAAAATAACTATATTTAATGTTGTTAAATGTTTCTGACTATATTAAGTTTTTTGCAATTTCCACCGCATTAAATTCTATCATTTTTTTTCCCTACAACAAAATAATAATAATACTTATTTCTCTCCGTTTTTACTTAAACAAAACGAAGGAATCAAGATCTCCATTCCATTCCACATCATTCTTTTTCAATTCTATTCCGTATTATGTCACACCAAATGTAACCTTGATTCTCAACCACTAAGCCAAGCCTATTAGAAAATAAATCATATATATGTCAATCTTGCTTAAAATCTTGGATTAATTTCATGGAGATTAATGAAATTGAGCTACTTGTTTGTCGAAATATGGAAATCAAATCACACAACACAAGTAGAGACAGGATTGATTTTTTTCTTTCCGTCTTCTCACCATTTTTCAAACCCTATTCTTAATGCATACTGACCCGACTCTCTTAACACCAGGCCAACTCATATATGAGATGGGATTGATTAATAAGTGCGCGTGATTTATTTTTTATGTCCACGATTATTCATAATGATGCATGACCTTCCTTTGAAGCACTATCTTGCAAACCTAATTAAATCATTTTTACAGCAAGAGCAACATGCGTCAACTTTTTAACATAAAAAAAGTCACTGACAAGGTCAAAGATTACTATCAAAGTTTTCTCTTATCTAACAGATTCTAATGTCTATGATCTTTATGGATGTCTATGGATTCACTCTCACCAGATCAGAAATGGACCCAACTAGCATCTTTTCATGTGGCAAATGCTTTCATCCATGTGCTTGATTATAGGTTGGCCACATTTCATGATGGAAATCGAGCCGAAAAGAATGGTCAATCATAGTGTCTGGACTGAGTCTTCTTCTCCAACCACTCATTTCCTTCCACATAATCCACCCAAACATATGTTAGGTGTAAGTTTCCCACCCGCTCTCTTTTCTTTCTGAATGAGTCCGTACAGGAAAATATTTCCTAGTTTCACATTCCGTCATCAGCGGCTCAATCAGATCTCCAAAATTCACTACTGTTTGATAATATTCATATATGTAAAGTGAATTCTGCAGAGCATTTGGTTCTTTGCATAGTGCCAATTCGTAGCAACTTCTGCACAATGTTCAAATTGACTTGGTTGCTAGCCCAGCCTACCTTCACAATATCGTGACTTTAAAGAATAAATGTTTCGATTTATGTCATATCAAGGCCTTTCCATTGATATAATGGGGTGAAACGAGTGAGTAATTTGGAACAAAAAGAAGAATGAATGTATGTATAGAACTTCTCAACTCTTTCTTATGAAGGAGGAGTGCTGATGAAATTAAAAAGGGAGGAGATCCAAATTGCTAGAAAAAGTATATATATTGAGTGAATGAATATATTACAACAACAAACGAATCCTCCAAGATACACAAATGAGGAGCATGAGGAACATATTGCAAGAAGCAAGACAGAAAATGGAAGAGTCTACAAAGACCCTCACATCACCTGTCTCTACATGATCTCCTTATTAATCTAAGACAAATATACCCATTCCCTATAAGACAACGGAATTTTCATACTCATCAATGCTTAGTATAATACAAAGTCCCTCCAAACACACCAAACTAAAAAGCAGATCTCATCAATCACAACATGAACACCAAATCATCAGAAACTGGTAACAACCCCAAGGCTCTCATGTGTGTGTACAAAAGAATAAATGAGAGAGTGAGCTCAGGGAGAATACATATCAGAAATAATAATAAATACAAATGAGGGTGCGGAGTGAAATGTGCAACAATTCTATGATCTAAGTGGTCATTGCTTTTTTCGTTTGGTCGGATGAGCGCATGAACTGGAGACACTTCAAAGAAGCAAGCCGAAAGCAAGAGCAGCAACGGATGCAAAGAAGGTGGGGACAAAGACGGTCGCGTCAGAGGCAGGGCTCGGCGCGGGGGCCTCGGCTGCAGCGGCCTTCTGCACAGTGGCGGCGGCCATCAGCACCACCACCATTGCCACGAAGAGCTTCATCTTCATTGCCTCCATCTCTTTCCCTGATTATTGCTTGTCGAACAAACACACAGATGGAGATGGGAGGGTACACAAGAATTGAGGGTCTCTCTACTATTAAGGCAGAGAGAGAGAGAGAGAGAGGCAAGGCAGTGCAATGGCATTGATACCGGATGACATGATCACTATATATAGTCTGCAAAAGAGGGGAGAGAGAGAGATTGACAGGGTGGATCTTGGTGGTGCTGCCAGACAGCTGGCTCTATGCAAATGTGAGGGTCCCCACCTTTTGCTGTCTTCTTAACTACTGTTTTGGAAGACAATGGTTATTTTCAGTTGGTCTTTGTTTAGCTGTTTCTTCTCTTCTATTTCCCTTGTGAAGGTTTCACAAACCACGGGTGTGAATGAACGAGGCGTGAGTGAATGAAATTCCACTGGGAGTTTGTTTTGAAGGGATGGACGCTTTTGTTCCCATTTTCAGGTTTTGATGAGTTGAGAAAAAAAGCTCCACCAATTACACTTGTCAAATTGGGCATCGCCTCTTAGGTGGCGCCAGCAGATGTGATGTAGTTTTCAAGAATTGTTTAGGAAAAATCTTGTCTGTCGAGCGCGATGTGCCTGCACGAAAATCAATCCCTTCCAATGTTGCACAATTATTTGCTGGGCATGTGCTATTAGCCCTGGAAATTTCCATGGTATGTCATATAGATTATACCATATTATTATATATAACTACAATCAAGGGTATTACAATATTCAAATAATAAATCACATTTTTTGTCTGGCAATTTAAATTTTTAGGACGGTTGATAGTTGGACCCATAAATTCTTTCATGATATCAAAGCAGAAGGTCGTGACTTCCACGCCTTAGCCTAAAGACCATAGTCTAGGCTATGCAGCCCTATTTGCCACCAAATTTGCATATTTCCATGCCTTAGCTGAAAGGCCAAAGTTTAGCTCACTCGGTAGTAAACCACGCTATCATCTATCGGCTTAAGTTTTTAGAAACAGTGGTTTCACAAATTCTTTCAAAACGTAAGAAATCGGAAAAAAAGAAAAACGGGGATACGAAACACTAACAATGGCATAAATTTCCATCGAGAGATGTTGTTCAATTTCATACTAAGTAAAGCGAAAGAATGAATGAAATTGAATAAAATAAAGGAAGATTTTTAGAGAATCGACCACTGGTAGAGTGTGAATAGAATAGGACAAATGACGCGTTGAAACAGGATGTTACGGCCTATTAGAATAAATATTTAAACTTATCTTGGTGATGAGATCTGGAGAAATCATAGAACAAATTCTTAAGCTTAAGATCAAAGTTAAGTCCTTGCAATTAATCGCTGCATTAAAGTGCTATAAATTCTTTCCACAACAACTCCATTGGCCTAAGAAAATGACCCATCAACAGAACCTGCAGACGTACAAACTGATGTTATAGCTGCTAGCAGTCATCTTGGTACAGTTCATGTATAACAAGCTACGAATCAAATTTAATATCTTGTGTCCGTATAAATAAATCTTGTTAGAATCCACCTTCTTACATAAGCCCCAGCCAAGTCATGTCTAAATGGGAGATCATTGTAGGACCAACGTTGAGATTGGAGGCATATGACGTGAACAACATGGAAACCTAAAGTCTAGATGAAAGGGAAATTGGAACAGATTGGTGGGTGCTTGTGCATGAATTTATATGGAGCAAAGTACCCAAGGTGGCACGGCGAGTTGGTTGCTGGGTCTCTATATTCCGCTGAGCACGGTTAAGACCAAAGTCATGCACGAAAGATGTGAAAAGAAACACTCGATTTGATTTGAAGAGCCTACTTTATATTATAATCAAATATCAAATATTGGAATCCCCGCCCGACATTTTACCAAAAGATCACTCGTTGTGATTGCAAATTCTAATGAGCTTACACGACTTATGAAGGAGGGGTGATACCGACTAACCGGTGACCGTGACTTCAGCCAAGATTACAGGTTCAGAAAATCTCAAGCACACACTCAATTCTTTTTCAAACTTCCGACAGCCAGAAAGCTTGTGACCCACGAGCATTCTCGACGTCCTCAGGAACCTGCGAAGTGGGACAGCCCTCTGCATCGCAATTCATGTGAAAGGTTGGCGGAGAACTTTCTGAACCCACCCAATGGACCGTTGCGAAATTCGAACTGCAAGAATCATTGCGTTTCCCCATTTCCGCTTTGCGCGAGTGATAAACCGCTGGTGTGGTTTGAATCATTCAATTTGAGCAGTGTGTTTTTTTTTTTTCTGGTTAACGTATGGAATGATGAAAGAAAGATGGCTGATGAATATGATCAAGAACCGACTGCGGTTGTTCATCTACCGCAATAAAAAAGAGTCCCCCCCATTCAAATTCTCACCATTTCAAACCAAACCCTCATGAATGGGTCATCGTGGCCTCAGCGTCCAGACAAAATGATTTGCTGTTCCTGGACACGTTATTATGACAGAACTTGGATCTTTTCGAACATGCAAGTCACCTTGGAGGTTCCTCGTAGAGGGTTTCCTGTCTTTGCTCCTCAGATATTTTATCAGATCCCAACCCTGGCTTGGTCCACTGATTTGTTTATTGCGTAAGCGGGCATATACAATGCAGGTTTTGTGTCAAACATACCATCCTCCTCATATATCTTGATAAACTATGTTATTTCATTTGTTTTGGTGTGCCATACGGATGGTGCACGAGTCAGCTGTCCAACATCTCAAATCGGCCCACCTTTCGAGAGATCTTAGTAGCGTAACCCCAGCCCAATAAAAGGAAAAATCCCTTGTCAATTCGACGCATTAGGCTCTAAAGTACCAGCTACAGGAGTCGCTACACGAACTTGAGCAGGAAGAAATTTGACCCGAAAGAAAACACCCCTTGATGTCCCGTGAAGATTTGTTGATACCATGATAAGCCGGGGGCAATTTGTTGATACCATGATAAGCCGGGGGCAATCGGCTCTCCTCCACAATTGTCACAACAAAGGTCGTCCTAATCAGGGCATTATCCACGCAAAACATAGCAACAAAATGACCAAGTACCTTTCGAGATGTGATTTCTGCGTATGTTTGGCGAAGCACATATTCTGAAGGAAAAATCAACTTCGGACGGCCGTTCATCTCATTGTCATTCGTTACATCCTTAGGCATGTTCATATGTATTTGGAATCATCCTAACTTCTGTTTTGGGGGGTTAGAATAAAATCAAGCTTAAATAAATTATCGGTTTTTTCCTTCGCGATATTGTTTTCCCACGATAGATTATTCGGATATCTCGTTGCATCCTTTACTTTTGCATTTTTTATTTCCAACATTTTCATATTTTAACAATGTTATTTCATAAAAGAAACGAATGAATTTGCTTTCAATATAGCATTTAAATTTTATTTTGCATTATAAGCTTCGGTGATTTTCACATTTGACTTTGCAGCCTCAGACTTAAGCACGTGTTCTTAGCAATAAGGCTCTGCATTAAATTTTTCCCCATACAGCTAGTCTTATTTTGAAATTTGCTTCAATTATATGTTCATTCTCACTACGTGATTTTTATTGTGTAAGTCGTGATGCATGGCCATAGAGATTTGCTAGTTTAGGGGGAAATTTTCAGAAAAAAAAATTGCATGAACAACATTTTACTAAGGAAAGAACTGGTAATGGTTTATTAAGTAAATTAACGTAACCAAATCGTCAAACATTAAATCTCCAGTTTGCAAAAGTGAGACGACCAGTCACACATCACCATGCTCCTAATTGGCCTAAAATAGGGAAAAGTGCCAAAAAAGTCCTAAATATTTGCCAGCCAAATAAGTCATCAACCTTTGCAAGTTGTGCCATATAAGTCATTCCCACCAGAGAAAGCACACATGGCACCGACGTGGCTTGCCGGCGCCGATGTGGCGCCAACTTTTCTTTTTCTTTTCTTTTTTTCTTCTTCTTCTTCTTCACCGGCAGAGCCCTTGCTGGCGATGGGCAAGGGCGGCAGAGGCTGGGGAGGCCGCCGCCGGCCTGGCCGTCGCCGACAAAGGCGGGGCGAGGCCAGCCTCGCCTGGATCTGGGCGGGGGCGGCCTCGCCTGACCCTAGCCGATCCCTAGCGAGGCCGGCCGGCGGGGGCCGGGCAAGGCCGCCTCGCCCTTGCCCAGATCTAGGCGGCGTTCCATTTTGAGAAACCAAGTTATGATTGATAGAATTTAGAAAAGTTTGTGCGAAAAGGGTTGTATACGCTTTACCTGACAATCCATTAAAGCATCCCGAGTTTCATCTCAAGTTGTCACCACACTAAACTCACCCATGAAAGATCTATCCAAATCCGTCAAATCAATTCCAAGTTCCAGCATCATCGACCCCGAGTTTTCGACAGAGGCTAAGATTTATATCACCAAATGTCATCAATAAACACAAAATACATCGACCACCAGTTAAACTATGTGTGCGCGCACATTTGGGCCTAGGTTAGAGTGATTTACAAAGGATTAGCGTTCTCTCGGATAACATGAAACTTTAGGAATTTCTCCATAGTGATTGTCGCAAGGTGATTTGTTTCTATAACCCCATAAACTCAGAGCACCCTTAGCAGAAAAAAGCTGTTTGACTATCTACCGGAATGGCTAATTGAAGAATGAAATCCACACTTAACATTCAAGCTAAAAAAGAATAGGAAACCCCACGCTCTTAGAAAGAGAAAGAAACCACACCAATTGCATACTAATGTGACTTCTGATGAACAGGACTTGCGTGACTTCAGATCCCCTAATTAACAACAGTGGAAAGACCGAAAAAGAGACGAAGGCCATACCTTTCTTACGCCTACATTTACTGGATTTCAGCTAATTTTCAAGCGGACAGGACAAAATGGAAAGATGGACCAAGTGCAGCGCACCAGATACCGAACCCCTCTCCTTTTCTGTGTACTTCTTATTCTTGTTTTTGGCACCAATCTTTGGTTAAATCTTGCTCTTGAGACAAGGCAGGCATATAATTTCTACTACTATTTGCATCCCAAACACCCGCTACATGTCTGTTTATAGTGGAACAACGTTAGGTTGTGACCACTCGTTGATCTTTCCCCTGCAGTTCCCTGTTTTTGGAAGGACAGGAGGGAGGATAGAAGTTGAACAGCCACTTTGATTAGGAAAGCGCAGTAGCAAAATGAACCCACGTGAAAAGTCATTGTGCCTTGCTAAGGGGATAAAAAGGGAAAAGATCTCTTTTTTACCTCTAATTCGTGCTAATTTTAGATGCATCGTGACTCCTTGCAATGATTGAGATGATCCCGTCTCCAAGGACATGCGGATTCAAAAATTGAATTGAAAAGCAAACGAAGATATGATGCCCCCTTGAGTTTTGATTTTGAAAGATTTTTTTTTTCAAATGTTGTGGCTTTAATAAATTTGACTTTTCTTTAATGTAAATCACCAAAAATTTCATCAAAGATATATAAATAAGATAAACATGAACGTTTCACCAGTTTTTTAAAATAAATAAAAATTCAAAATTTTGGGTGAAAAATCATGAGTAACAACAAGGATAAAGTGCAACAAAGACGTTAGAACACAAACTACAATGGAAAGAGAAAACTCGAAATCAACTAAAATTTCCAATGAATCCTCTACAAGAGAACAAACATATCAAAAAGAAACCTCTCTCTACCCCTCTCTCTCTCTCTCTCTCTCTCTCTCTCTTGTTTCTATCTCTTCAAGCTATCATACTTGTGAAGAAACAAAATCAGTCTGTCATGTTTCCATGCTCCACCTTCTCGTGTATTCTTCTCCATCTCTCATTCTGAATCACTCTCCATGCTTCCCATTGCCTTCAACCCTCTGGGCTTCTGCATCCACAAACACCACAACACATTTTCACGTTCAACAGATCAAGATCCAATCTAATTCTACTACTATCTCACCATGAACAAACGCCCTCCCTCTCTTTCAACCAAACAGAAACTCATTTTATTTTGGAAACAGTAGGTAGAGAATAATAGTGAGATTGACCAGATCTCTTGAAAGGTTCCATTTTGATTACATATTTTCTGTATCTTTCTACCTTCCTTTAGAGAATTCCCAGTCATTAGTTGATTATCACTTACTTCCTTGGATGATGGATATTATCAGCAATAAAAACAGGAAAAGGAATGTGAGGCAGTGAGACAATATCATCCAATATTGAGAAAAACGGAAAACAGAAGACAGAGCGCAAGGTGTACCTTCTTTGAAGCCTTCTTCTCCCGAACCTCATATCTCTCCTGGGACAAGTCAGAGAGCCAAGCACCAGGACTCACCAACTGCATACATAACAGAAAGTCAAATACAAATTCAATCAATAATAACTCAATTGAGAAAAATTGGATCTTCCGCATTCTTTATGATAAAACATCTTACAAGCACACTTCTTTGGATCAATTTAGCCCTTTTCTTAGGCCTCTGAGGGAGCTTACACCCTTTCATCGCCATGAAATCCTCTTCCTTCTCCTTGTTGGACAAGGAGAGAAACAATTTGGGCCAAACAACTGCGCCTTTGTCATTCTTCATATTGTGATCCAACAACACCTTCCCATTCTCATCCGCCCCCAACGATCCCCTCGTCGTGTAGAACCGGTCTTCCTTCTCTGGCGACGCCTTCCGTTTATTCATGTGAGCCTCGGAGTTCCGACTGATCAATCACAGAGTACCATAAAAATCACCAGTTGTTGACCTTTTCTCTCCTGTTTTCTAATCAAATCTTACTTGAAAGTTAAAGAAATGGACTGATGGAGTAAATTTAGGATCGAATAGTAGTAAAACTGCCAATGTACAATAAACAGTGGCAAATCAGAGGCATCTGCTAAGTGATTCATAATCTTCTGCATCTTCTCGCCATTATTGAGTAACCTAACACCATGCCCTAAAAGTCGCCCTCCTTAAATACTCATATCAACAACCAAATATAAAAGGAGAAAAAAGGAAAAGGAAATATCCCTCACGAATTTTACAGAAGAAAAACAAGGAGAAACAATGCAAAGGTAAAAACTTTAACAAATTCGAATAAAGCAACAATACGACCAGATTATGATTTTTTTTTTCTAGTTCAGTTTATTATTATTTTCAATGTTTTTCATTTTCCCAGGAATTATTTTGGTTTTACCTGTTGAGACCTCGGTGAGGTGAGTGATGGGATGAATCCCTCTTGGTATTGAGGACGCCGTTCATGATTTTCTTCTTTCCAAAAGAATCAGAAGACAATTTGCTGGTGCTACTGTTATTGTTGGGCGTGTTGTTGGTGGAGGAAAAATTGTGGTCTTTGTTCTTGACCTTCACACATCTGTGTCTCTTCCTATTCCCCCACTGCAATACAAAATCCGGCTCCTTCGCTCTCTGATTCTTCGCTTCCTTCTCCATCGTCTGCAGAACAGAAAGAAGAAAGGAAAGAGAATAAAGACCCAAATACATCCGGCTTCTGAATAACTCCGTCAGAAGCGAAAAAAGAGAGAAAATTCTAGCAAAAACCACCAACCTCAAGATCTATAGTCCAGGACCCATTAATGAGATCTCCCAAGCATTCACCAAGAGTTCTAACAGACCGCGAGATGATCAGGAATGCAGTGGCAAGAAATGTCACTCAAAAGTCTCAACTGGTATGCGAGTCGAAGTTGCGAGATTGCTCGCTGAATCCCACTGATTTTTCTCACGAGCCAAGCAGAGTATATGCTATTGAAAGGAGACAACACACACCCAGAAGAAGGAGAGGCAAGAAACGGGAAAAAGCTAGGAGTTTTTCCCGGTTCCAATGGGGAAAGACTAGATTTCCCCAGGAAGAAGAGAGACAGCAGAGAGAAAAGAGTAGATCAATGGGAGCAGGTCACTGGGTATGCAATGGTGTTGTGGGGGAAGGCCCAAGGGATCAATGTTTCGGCGGTCTCCTTGGGGTATCGACCTTTCACACTCCTCTTCCTCTCTGTTTGAGTCTCTGTTTCACCCTATTGCACTTTTCCCTTGTGACTGTTCATTATTATTCTTAATTGCATCGTTCTTGCATTCGCCGGTGGATTCTTGAACTGAAACCAATCCGGGCCGTCCGATGAACAATGAACGGTCCGATTCGTTTCCCTCCAATCGGTTGAAGGTTGGAGGCCGTCCCCCCCTCCCTCTCTCTCTCTCTCTCTCTCTCTCTCTGTGGGTTCTTTCTTGGAAGTTGGGCTGGAAGCGGAGCGGACCCAAGGGCACGTGACGGGTACCTATGTCACGTGACAGTGCGTCATGTCCCCTCTCCCCAGGGCAGCATCAGTAATGGATGAATCTTTTTGGGTGTGCTCGTGAGTCACTTTTGTTATCTCATTGCGGTTTTTGGCACCAATAAGACTAAAAAGAGGACCCAAGTAATAGTCATTGCATAGTGCATCACTTCCTCTTGGTGCAAGCAAATGAGAATAATCGGTTGCCCTCGTAGTGTAAGAGATCCGACAAAAACAGAGATCTTGAAATCTGAAATCGGGAAATGGGGTCGATATGATTACTTTCCTTAAGTTTGGATCAAGCACTTTATTGTTATCGCTATCGAACTATACATGTTCTAACTAGTTTCACAAATTAAGGTTGCCGTCTTGCTAGCTGGAAGAACTCCAAATATGGAAAAATTAACGATCTATTTACGTAATCTCGATGAATAAGATGGCTAAAAAATTCGTAAAAATCTCTAAACACTTCTCTTTGATTCAAAATTCGAAATACCTACACTGGAAAGAAGAACCAAATTAATCAATAGACCGGCCACACCTTTGCGAAAAATATAAGTTGAGAATTGAAAACGAACGATGGTCGGTAGTGCATGAATCTTTCGGTTGCACTTGCGAGAATGTCCCTTTTGTTCTCTTATTGCGGTTTTTAGCACCAATAAGACTAAAAAGAAGATGCGGGTGGTAGTCATTGCATAGTGTATCACTTCCTCTTGGTGCAAGAAAAAAAAAACTTGCCCTTGAAGTCTAGGAGACCCGACAAAAATAGAAATCGCGGAACCTAAAATAGAGAATCAAGGTCAATACTATTACCTTCCCTGAGTTAGGATCAAGTGCTTCATTGTAATCGCCATCGTCTACAGATTTTATCCAGCTTCTCAGGATAGGATTTGCCATCTTGCTAGCCCGAAGAACTCCAGATAAGGAAGAATTGGTCACCAATTTACATAATCTTAGTCAATAAAATTCCGGAGAACTCATAAGAATTGCGGACACCTCGCTTTGATTCAAAACTTGAAGTACCAACACTGGAGATTACTCGATGGACCGGCCACGCCTTTGTAGAAAGATAGGTCGGCAATTGAACACGGACGATGCAAAGTAAGAAGCAGTAGAATTTGTGGATTACATTGCAAACTGAACACTATACAATATCCACCCTTCTCTCCTACAAGTACAAAACAGACTGCAGCTCCTCTTTACATTTTTCTAGCCACAGCGTTTTCTCAATCATTCCCCTTGCGAGGGAAGGAATTTGTGTTAACTATTTGTCATATGCTTTTGATGTTTCCGCCCTTTACAAAATAAATAATCCTATTCTCATCTTGAAACATACTCATTTACAGGATGACCACGAGAATCCTCGTCGATGCTGGCATGGAACCCAAAAACTCAAGTGAGATCGGGCTGAGATGGCCTTTGAATTCCATAAATACAAGATCAACTCGACACGTCTTCATGAAGGAACTTGTGCTCTGCACAAATGACATCTTCCATGGCTGAATTCCTCCAAAATGGCATCGCTTGAGGATTGAGAAGTCCAGAGGTAATCTTCAATGCCATTAAGCTTCTCAAGGTATCTGCTCGACCTGCTGGCACTAAAGACCAAAATTTCAGAGGTGGCCTGTCAAGATTGAGATCATGTTGAAGTGGTCTAAAACAAAGGTCCCGAAATCTACTTGCAGATTCTTTTGGTAGCTAAGCTTTGGATTTTTTAATAATGGTTAAGTTAAAATCAATAAATTAAGAAGTAAAGAGATATAGCCTAGAAGGACTGACGGAAGGAAAAGGTAGTCAAAAAAGTAAGATGACCTCAAAACTGGAGTTTGTCTCACGGTCCCGAAATCTACTTGCAGGTGCAGGTGCTCAAGCTAAGCACGCATACTCTTGCGGGGGCTTGTCCTCAGCTCAAGCACGAAGCAGCTACAGAGAAGCCACTGATGAAAATTACAAAGCCTCCAGGGTTATTGATGCTTTGGTGAAAACAGATAGAACAAATGGTGCTTCTTCGCCAGGATGTATGGTTGTAGGCACAATCGTGTAACCCTTGGGATCAGGATCCAGTACCATCTCACACGAAATCTCTCGTGAATTTACATAGTCCGTCCCTCCAACTGATTCATGTAGGTATATGTTATAAGCAGCACGACGACCACGAGTTTTGAGTATCCTCATCCCAATATAAAACATTAATGAATCATGACTAGATTGATAATTTCTGAAACCAGCTGTAGTCCTTGAGAAACTCACACCCTACAAGTCCATAGAGTTAAAAAGTCAGATGAAAAACACAGATTGTTGAGAAGAAAGCTAGTCTCATAATAATCGACAGAAATACCTGAGTCAAGGTAATGAACACATGCATTGGTGATGATGCATCTGGACCATTTGCCCTCAAGCGGAACTGAGGATTTTGATTCCAAGTATCATAATCCTGGCACCCACCAGCACTGTAACCACGCCACTGGCCATGGACTGAGTAGCGCATCTCCGGAGGGTAGACACGACAGACATAGATGGATCGGAAGTGTATTTGAAAATCTTGCCAAGACATCCAGAAGATTCCTTCTTTTGACTGCTCAATTACATAATCAAAGACAGCATGAGAGTTCCACAAAAGATACAACTATGACATGCCAAACATCGACAAGCACTTGTCAATCGATCATGTCATGCAGTGTTGGGAGTCGAATAGCAGATAGATACAAAGGTAAAAGGGACTATGGTGAAAGTTTCAACCTGCGGAATATGTTTCAGCTTGTGTCTCATCCTATCGGTCCACTCAGGTGACGAGTCAGACCAAGGTCCATTCCACTCAACTTCATTGGCCCATGGATTTCGAATTTGAACAAGCTTATGACCATCCACCTCTCTTACCTGGACAGCAGTGCAAGCGGGCTATTAACTTTAAAAGTAACACAGAGAAATCACAGCAACACCAACCAAGTAACAAGAGATACCTGCAACAATGAGTAAGCATGCCCTTGCACAATACCACTGGAAGAAACATGAACATCGGAACCAGAAGGGCTACCGGCACCAAGCAAAAAACCTTCTTGTTTAAACCGCAAGAGCTGAGACCACAGCCTACCACTTGCAAGATCAATCTGAGCCTGAGCACTTCTCATGTCGATCTCCTCACCAGCTCCACCTGTAAGGTCTACCAGCGCATCTTGAACAAGCCCACCTTCAAGTGCCTCGTAAGAACCATGTAATTTTGCATACGCCTTCTCTAGTATAGAAACCCATAGCTCATTGCCCTTCTTACTGGTGGCAAATGCAGGTTTACCCGGAGATTCACAAGGAATCCAATCATCAACAACTACTGGGACCCACTCACCCTAAACGAGATTAAGAAAAGAAAAGAGTTATGCCCTACTTAAACTCATTCAGTAACCAAAAAAAATGGTGAAACAGCCCATGGAGGATTTAATAAGGGTAAATCCTACATTAACATATATAAAAATTGAAGGAACAAAACCAAAATATTATCTATCAGAGAAATAGAATGAGGAATGGTTACTCCTGTGTAGCACTGTCTCAAGGGTGCGTCTTGTTTAAAGGGCACCCTCTTGCTATACAGAGTGCTATAGTAAAACAAAAACATGAGAATATATACTTCTTTTACCACAAAACACACATGCACAAGACAAGCAAGCATCAGACGTAAAACTGGTAGCCCTATGGGTCCCGCAAGTATATTGACCAATAGGACGTTTCAGCACAACCAGCAGTAAAAGCAATGTCGTTACAATAATTAAGAGCTCAGTACCTGGATACAGAAGCGAACGGTATAGATTCCTTCTTCATTATAGTCTGGAGTGATAATAACTTCTGATATTCGTGAAACTTCAGTTAGGACCGCAACAGCACTCAAAAACCAACAGTCTCCCAATCGACCCTGTTAATCATCAACCAACACAGTCAAGGAGGGAAACAATGAAATCATGGTTCATTTAAGAGACAACTTTCAAGAAAGTAAACTGGACAAAAAGAGCTTGGAATCGAGTATTCTAAACTTCTTATTTGCAAAAACAAAATACCTGACAAACATCAGATGGATTAGCAGTCCCAGAAAACAAGCATGGATAAGAATCCAAGCGGGTCTCTTTCAACATTTCAGTGGGTCTCATCCACTCAGAAACAACCTATTTGAAACTCAAAATCAATGTACTATATAACAGTGATAGAACCATAACTGAACAGTAGCTGATGCAATGTCAAAGGAACGTGTCAAATGGAATACCTGCAACTTTGGAGGGGGATTTCCTGGATCAACAAATAGAGAATTATCATTTGGAGGAAACTCCTGGTCAGTAAAATGAGTTTCACCTCTTGCAGCAAGGGCTTCTTTGACAGCCAACTCAACTGACAACATCCGTTGATTAATTTCTTCTTGAGTTTCCATCCTAGGTTTCCTGAACCTCCTGGTAAAAGAATCAACATCAATCACCACCCCATCACGTTCTGGTCGTCTTCTCCTCCCGCTTGAAAACTGACCATCCCAGTCTACATCATCCCTATCATACAAATCAACATCGGCAGGGTCGCTTTCCCATCCATCGACCTAAGTAGATGGTAAGGAGAAGCTAAGAAACACTTCTTACTAAAATAAGATAATACATCAATGCAAGTAGAAGAACCTACTCTGGAGGGTGAATCTGCCCAATGCCAATTATCTTCAATAAAATCAATTGTGCTCTGTTCAGTTGAGCCAATGGCATTATGAAGAGATGCTACCTCATCTTCAGTTAAGCACCTTCCCCAAAGGAAAACATCCATGATATGCATCTTAGATTCAGCTCCCTCACTGTCTGACCTCCCAAATGAATCCAAACCTATTGGTGGCCTAACCCCAATCCAAACCTCAGTCCCTTGTTCCCATATACTATTTCCCACAGACAATGGCAAAGCACTCTGGTAACCATCAAAGCTGCCATCCAAATAGCAAGTAGCCTCACCGACATCAGCATCAATTGTCATGGTTACAATGTGCCACCTGAAAAGCAGTTACAAGAAGCAGCTCACTAAGCAGGAAACGCAGAACTAGTCCAATCATGAAATCTAAATAATTCAAATCTTAAATCCAGAAGGGTGGAAACAATTATAAGAAATTTCAGTATTTAATGACAAACAACCTTCCATCGGTAATACTCGTTGCACCGATACTCCATTCCTTCACCGTCGTATGTCTATCACCTTTGGCTATCAACCTTAGTCCCACTTGTCCAGCTTCAATACCTTGTTCAGATCCAGCCACTAAAATTTCCCAACAAACCTTCTTCTGAAACTCAGTTCCAAGAAGACAAACTGGGCCAGACTCAGGTTGAACCATGGCAGCAACTGAAAAGCTAACTTTACGACTTTGACAAACACTACCATCAATAGGACCACAGTGCCTTCCGCTGGATGTCGGTTCGTCGTCAAGTACGCATATGGCACCAGTGATCCCAGTCTGTCAGCACCAAGGATAGAATATGAGTGAGACTAGTCATGCTAACATAATACTGCTTAGAGATATTTTAATAAGATGCAATCATAGATAGGAAACGAAGCAGAGCATCTGTTTCACTTTCTCTAGACATCTTTATTAGGATCCAATTGATTTTTTTGACAGAGCAAACTTCTAGTCAGAGAAATAAGGCAGTAACCTATATTTGTCTTTTTTTTTTTTGGTAAATGAGTAACCTATATTTGTCAACAGAGAGGCACAGGAAGATGCGTTTTTAAATAAATGGGCATGAGTGGGGTGATAAAACCTGGTTGTCAGAAAAAACAAACACTTATCGCAGCTATAAATTAAATTTCAATATGAAGATAGCCTCAAGAATTTGTGAAAATGAACATCTCTGTGCAGCTAAATTTTCTTTTCAAGTGGCAATCGATTTCTGTCAGACAGGAAACATAAAGAAAACCATAATTACTACTCGATAGGCTGTCCACTCCTTGATGAACCTCAGTCACTATTCAGATGAATTTTATGATTATTGCTCCCTTAAGAAGAATGGAGAGCAGCTAGAAGTGACTGAGACAAAAGAAGATGATAGCACCCAAAAATTGGAGAGAAGTATTTGTAGGTAACAAACTAATCACAGATCATGAATTAGCAATGCTGCCAAAATGATGGAATTGAATAGTCCACGAGATCTTCGAAGGATGCTGATGTTCTAAGCTATCAACAAAATAGATGAACTGACGGAAAATAAAAGAAAGATTTGGATTCTGGACTAAATGACCCACACTCCATTTTTAATAAGCCAGCATAGAATAATATTGCACCTTTTTATTTTTAGTCTCTTAAGTAATATGAACCAAAGGCTACAGGCTATTCAAAAAATTGCTGAATTATAGCAGTCACCGCATGGAATGATATAATGGACTAGAAATGTAGGAATATGAATCAGAAAGCTGATGAGCCACATCAAAGGAAAAGACTAGATTGGATGATTTCTACATAACTAACAAACACCTCAGCCTCATTAAGATGGGCAACTACCTAAGTTTTAAATAAAATAAAATAAAAAAGAAACTGTGCTAATTATATCTAGGAATTACTCAACAGTCAGCCAAATTGAAAGTGACAATCCACTAATGAAATATGGGCATTTCCCAAATTAAAAATGAGTAGACATACTTCCCTTGGGAGTTATCTTACTTTGCATACACCCAGAACAGTACTATTACTGAGTGAAATGTCCGAGTAACAATAGGAAAACAACAAATCAAAGAAGAACAAGTAACTGATGATAATAATATGCATGGGACCCCTTCAATTCAAGGATCAGTTTCCCATAGTACTAACTGTTCTCAACTATAAATATATTTCATGCAGCCAGTGTCTTCATTTAATCATTTGGTCCCTCAATGCCAACCACTTAATGATATTCTACTGTAAAAGCTTCAATTTTGAGCATCTTTACTGTAAAGTAGACAACAACACAGAAACCACAGCATGACTAAAAAGGTAAATGAAAGAAATCATTACAACCTGAAGCGCTCGTTTAGCCAACTGAGCATTGTGTATCCTACGTGCAATGCTTGCAACCCTTTCTCGAGCAAAAGAATCATCGAGAACAGAATCACCACCAACAGCGCGCACGGCAGCAGCCATTGCTGCTGCCTCCCTGCTTCCAGCATTAGGAATAGAAGATATAAGAGAAGCTTCTATCTCCTTCCACTTGCGTTCTTCCTTTTCCAAGAGAGCCTTTCTTCTTTCTTTGCCCCTCCCCTCCTCTTCACGTCTCTGCATCAAGATTTCCTCTTCCATTTCCTTTTCCCGGAGATAACTAAATCCACAAGATTATGGTAAGGAAATCCGGTACATGGACCAAAAGAAAGTAGAGAAAAACCAAAAACAACAAAGGTCTAAGCTACCTCTCTTGAATTATTTCAAACTGCCGACGATCTTCTGGCATCCATTTCTTAATTTTCTTTGCACTGAGGTCAGAAAACCCAATGCTGTCCAGGAAGAGCCTTAAACGAACCTCATCCTACACCACAAATACAAAAAATACTTCCACCTTCCCTTAACATAGAGAAAATACACATAAGCAATGTAGAAAGTAAGTCAATTCAATTACCTGCACTCGTTCTGCCTTTGCAGTCAAACCAAGTAAAAGAAGTAAATAACCACCAAATTTGTCCCACATGTACACCCATTCGGTATCAATAGCCTCTTCCAAAGCCAAAATCCGTGCATGAGCACACATTTCTCTTCTGTGATCAACATCACTGGCCCTGTCATGGCAACAAGTCCTATATCTAATTCTATAGAAGAACGACCCAACAACTTGCTCCTCATTTCTTAAACGATCACGCAACTTCATAACATCAGCTCTGGGAAGCACAAAATTTCCAGCCCTATCACGCATCACTGTTGGATCACCAACTAAAAGTGCTGCAGAACTGGCAGATCTTTGTGGAGCTGAGTATGTTCCAGATAGAGCATTTCGAGTCTGCAAAATACTTGAAATAAATAAGATACTCAAAGACAAAACAATACTTGAGACAGAGCACCAATACACAAAAGCTCCCAAAATGACAATAGAATACGAGATGAAAATGAAGAATCAAGTAACCCACCAATTGAAAAAACACAAGGCAACGACATCTCCCAAAAAAAACAAAAAAGAAAAAGAAGACCAGCGTCTTCGAGATCGATAAAACCAGCAAATACGCCAGTTGGGAAAAGAAAAGCATGTGGCAAAGAGCATGAATAAGGGATGTTGAACTCCCTGGCCATCACACACCAACAAGCCATTTCTAATTCATGGCATGTGACTAACAAAACAGCACAGCTGGTCCACACACTAGTCTAGTTTGGAAACATTTGCAACCAGGCAATCAAGTTCACACACATGCATATCAACACTTAGACATGCACAAGTACAAATCCCACTGCCCACCCATGTTATGCAGGTGTCTGCACAGTATACATGCGCGCCGACACTGCAACTACAAGAGCCATAATTTGTCTATTATCTAGAATCACAAGGTCATTCCATCCTCCCAGCAAAAACATAACAGTCATGAGAACATATAGTCAACATGGACTAGAAAATTTGTCCAATACATGTTATAGACAATCATGGTCAAGCATCATCCTGAATACATAAACAGCAGTGGGCACACTGCCCTCTAGTTAATTATAGAGTTAATGAGAAAAAGCTAATCACATATATAGAAAAAGCAAGCAATTTTCAAAAATGTATAACAGGTTATCTTCTAGAGTGAAAAAAGAAGCAAATTGTTAACTTTTTGTCTGTGAATATGGTAAACACATCTGACAAGCAATTGAACTTTTTAAGTTTAACCAGAGGAAGTAACCTAAAACCTGAGAATCATAGATTCCATCCTTACATACCTTTGTAGCAGATCTAGCAATTGCTTGAACAATCGTTTCCTTACTCAGGAAGTGCACTGCATCTTCCATCATCTGAATATGGAAGTAAACAAGTAGATAATCAATTAAAGATTTGTAGAAGGCAGCAAAAAAAATAATACACAAATTATCGACAAATGAAAAAACTTGTTCAGTACCAATGAGATCCAAAGTCATAATGCAAAATGACATTAAGGAAAAGAAATTAACTACTAATATGCAAGTAATTGTCAGAAATAAATAGTAGTATAACTATTACTGGATATAAGACCCATGGACAAACCTCAAGAGTTAAGCATGGACGAGAAACAGCAAACCCAAAGGCAACCACAAGGGTAATTGCTGAGACAGCAGCACCAGCAAATGGAGGATAAATTTTCAAACTAGCAACGACACCCCAACCTTCAATTGCCAGTGCAACCCCATAAAGCACAAGAAATGCAGCACTGCAATAATTAAAATAGACATTAACAAACCAATTGATCGCACGTACATGATAAAAACTACAGAAGTGATATAGAAGCGAACTATGAATCATTAAACTACAGACAAACCTGACATTCTTTCCACAGTCTGCATGAGCATCATAAACATACACTGGCAGCACTCTAGGAGAGTACACAACGATGGGTGGTGAAAGTAGAACCTGCCAAAAAGTTCATCTTGTATTAAAGGAGAATGGGAATACAAGAAACTAGGGATCTGAAAATGGGATATGCTGCGGAATAAATGAGCACAAGATTGCAAGACCAACTCACTGTAAGTGCTCTTCCACCAAGAAGAAAGAGAAACGAGAAATAACCCACTGATGCTCCAACAAATGCTTTATCTGATAATACATAGAAACATCATTAGCAGCATTATAAATGTCCAGATTTGACCATAAAGGGAAACCACTTGACCAAAACCAAGAACTATGGGAACAAAAATCAGTTCTGTACTCACCATTATACCAGCCAACAAGGAAAGCAGCCAAAGCCAAAAGGAAAGCAAGGAAACACACGATTAACATTTGCATCCTAGTCAAGTAGAAGTTGTTTGAAGCCCAGTGATGGATAACACCAATAGCCAGTACAACAAGAAGGAGAACTAACAGAAATGCCACCCCGATCTGTCCAATTGCATAAAAATAAAGGATGATACATCTATTTTACACCCAAAATAGTAAAAGCAAAAGGAGATGCACTTACCATCCAAGGTCTGATTAAAACTATGACAGCAGACATTGCACCAAGCAGGAGGAGGAGTCCAATACTAACAAACACGTATACACCACGAGAAAGCTTCCAATCATCATCTTTCCTGGAAAATGCACGAATCTAGTTGAGTAGACCGCTCAACCCATCATGAAATCCAGTATTGCGAGTGGTTACAAGCGATTTGGAATTTTGGATTGAGTTAGCCACCAGATGAAAGATCGCAAAGCTAACTCACCATTTGTACAATCCTGAAGAAAGCGATAGCAGAGCAGGAATGCACACCAAAGGAACTAAAGCAGCAAGAAAATCCCCCTTCCTTGGAACTTGGTCACCTCTAGATTTAATTACCTCAAAGTAGGAGACCCCACAAAAGGTCACCAGGACAGCTGCAAGTTTGAGAGGACCCAAGCAATACTTAGGTTTAGAGCATCCCTGACTAGAAAGCCACCATAAACGAACCTGGGGCTGCATGCTAAGCACAAAATTAAAAGGAAGGGGAGGGGAATACCTTTGAATATCCCAACGCATATAGCCGAGAAAACGGTGAAACGATATGTAGCAAACCATGAAACAATGGGCAGCACACCAGTAACAACTAAAGCAATTGCAGATGCCATGGCCCATCCAAGGTAATAAGATGAGGCATAAATAGAACTGAAGCTTTTCTCATCACGACTCAATCCCTTGTACCCTAAATCTTCCAATGGCTTTGCAGAAACAATTGCACCAAGAGCCACCACAGCCAACGAAAACACTGATGCACAAATAAAAAGAACCACTCCCTGTGAATGGCAACAGGTGAGGAACTCAGATTGAGAATTTCACCACCAAAATCCAGATATTTTTATGCACAAGTACGTATATATACATTTTTAAAACAAATTAGCATCTGGACTATAGCAAAAAGACCAAGACAGAAGTGAATTACATGTCCTAGAAAGGTAGCTAGCAACTTAACATAGCAGCAAGCAAAAAGCAGAGATGCAGAATAGCAACTTCACATAGCTGATACCAAAGAGCAGCAACTAGAAATTCTAGGAATATAAAGTGAACAAAACACCAACCCCCACCCAAAAAGACAACATAATATGGTTATGCTAATCTTCCATACTTTAACCATTTCAAGTGAAGTAATACAAGCCCCAATAGGCGTGAAGATTGGATGGGACATGTATCAGGAAAGAGATAAAAGGACGTCATAACACATTAAAATAACAACTTCTGAACGGATTATTTAACTACAAGTAGAGATATAGAAACCAAGCAGCACACACCTCCTTTTTCCCACGAGTGATGTTGCTTCCAGGGTGCTCTGCAGAGTGGACTCGTGGTACCCAAAACTGGTAGCCGTTAAGGATCCATAAGGGAATTCCAACAGAAAGGCATGCTACTATAAGAGGTAAGGTCAAGGACAATCCAAGAAGAACTGATGACTTGCTGCAACCATGCAAAACATCTAAAATACTTTAGCAGCCAGATTGAATTCACTCAGTCACTGACAACTAGCAAGAAGTTATGGCATCAACATTAGGATATAGACACGTGGATAAGGAAACACGGTCGATAGTCACATAATTTATGTATTTTTTGGCAAGCTCTCTATAACATGAGTGACCTTTCCATATGATTTCACTTCTAGCATTAATGTACCACACATACTAGTAAGTCAAATCCTATAGAAACGGGACGTCTCATACTTCCTAAAATAAGTTCAGATTATTTTCCATTGAGGTGCTTGAATCAGACTGTCATAGGATCTAGACTAAAAATTAAGAATAACAGCAGGTGTCCATAACCACGAAACATACATGGCAAACAACAGAGACTGATACACACTTCTCTGATGATGAAAATCCCTTTTCATATGTACTACCTTGAACTATACATTCATTTCCATCAAAAGAGGTGAACTATCATTTCGAGCTCGCAAATACTGATAGTGTGTAAATGTCAAACACGAGGATGACTGTTGCAGGACAAGGTGCATACCTCAGAAATGAAAGCAGCAAGCCCACGCAAGTACTGAGAAGCCAGGCAATAAAACCATACTGGGGAAAAGCAATTGTTTGTGAGAAAAAAACCACAGCTACTGCATAATATTGAAGAAATGCAAGCAGAAAATTCATAGATCAACAATTGACATTAATATAAAAATGGCGCAGAACTTTGTAAGCATGCCGGTTAACAGAATCAATCTCTAGTTCAGCACTCAATAACAAGCTCAAATACATGGATACAGAAAATTCTAGAGGCACAATGTAGTAGATAAAAAGCATTATTGTAATAATCAAGCCAAAACTGGTTGACGATAAAGCAAAAGTCATTCACAATAGTCTATATGCCCAAATTCGACCAAACATAATTTAGTAATACTCCAACTTCTTGGACATGTACCTTCCGAGGTTTAGATGTCATAGCCATATCTTCTGCTTTAAGGGAGCGAAGGAAAGCCATTATTGAACAGACAACAAGAGACAACAGCAAAACAGCAATCCCAAACTCAAACTGCAAAGCAGAAGTAAGATTAGGTAATCATGATTCAGAGTAATGCAGAGATATATTGTTAGAATTTTCAAGTTACCATCCTGAATCAGAATATATATTCATATTGAGTCAGAGACACAAAGATGTGCATGTACATCTGCACATATATTGCATATATTTTCAACAAGTACGAGTCCTTCCCCTTCCTACCTGCTGATGTGAGGTATCTATCATCTTAATAGTCTTTGGACGAAAAACTGCCACCACGATAGTTTCAACGATGAAGATAAAACTAAATATGAGCCATGCCCTCTGAGGAGTGCCAGCTACATGATGCAAAAGAAAGCGTGAGAGCTGAAGCCATTTTTCAAGCCCACGAAGCCTTAGTTCTTCTGAAAAAGAAATGTGATTCGGCAAAACATTGTCAACACTATTTGAGTCAACGATCGCAACATCCGTATTCTCACGGTGATCTCTATCTGCATCCAGGCTACTTCTCTGTAGTAATGCCAAGATAGTCGGATCCAACTTTTCTTTTAACATCACAGCAAAATTAGGATCCAATCCTTTATCCTGCAATAAGCTAGTCAATTCTATATCACCCTGTCGTCCACACTTTTTTAACATTGAGGTGATCCTTGGGTCACTTAATCTTTCCTGGAGTGCAAAAGCTAAATTCATATCCAAAGTTTGCTGATTCGCAGAAGAAGTGCTGGATTCACAGCCTTGGCTGTCTAGACCACCACTTGAACAAACCATTAGGGAGGTGCTATGCTCAAGATGCTTATCAGCAAAACAAGTCACTGCCTCTGGCTCTTGAATGACAGAGCGGCAAGAGCTACTCCTCAATGCTACACTAGGTCTTCCACTATCCATGCTCTTGTCACTCACAATACCCTCACGAGAGCTAGTAGCATGACACAAGAAGGGGTTATTCCAGCTGCTTGCATCAACAGTACTTTGTCCTAAAATCCTGGAATTGGGTTCAAGATGTCCTGCTTCAACGCTACTACTGCGTTTAATGCTGGAACCACATCCTTCTGACGAACTAGACGAACTGTTCTGCTCTTTCCTTCGAAATCCCTCCCTCAAGCGAATTACAGTGCTCTGTAGGGCATCTCTGCGCGCTGCTGATGGATTTGTTACTGATAGATGACGAGAAACAAAAGCACCCAACAGCATTGATGCTACGACAGCATAACTGATACAGTGCCCTATGTACCTGAGATGAGGAATTAATGACAGCTATAAGAGAAACATGTCACCCACAAACTAGAGGACTTGTAAGAAATGCTTAATCCCATGACTTGAACTAACCAGAAATGCACTCCAAAACAAATAAGGAAAATTCGAGATGCGCCAGCGATTAAAAGAGCTAAAACACGGCTCTTCAGAAGCTGAAACACATATAAGCAAGCCCCAATGTTCCAATCTGAAAAAATAAAACGTTAATAGCACGAATAGACAGTGAGAAGAACTGAACTACACTCAGCTACAGAAAAGCAGAGTCTCAGACAGAATACCAAGGATTATTACAGCTGCCGATGTAATTACTCCAAGCCAAGGCGCCTCTTTTGCAGTTAAACCATACAGGATAGAGTACACAGTTAATACAATGATAGAGCCCATGTAAAGAATTCCAAGATGAGAAGCCCTACAAGAATGCAGCAACATAAGAAAACCATTGGAAACAAGTTAGAAAAAAGATACAAGATCTCGTTAGTGTTAATTGTTTCACCACCTGATAAGAAAACACATCTGTTCTAAAAACAAAAGGAACCCCAAAAGTAACTGAATCCTCTATACAGAGAAGAGGGAGAGAAAGTTCAACAAGCTCTCTAAAAAAGGATGACACTAACAACCGCCCCAAAATAATTATCCAAATCATGTTAATAAAATCCAAGTTCATGAAAAATGTGGCTTGTGCTCATGATTGAAGTGAGCAGATATTCCCACAAAGGATGCCAAGGAGATAGCAAGCATAGTTCTTCACCATGCAGGGAAAATGCCATATAGTCTTTAGTTGAATCTTCCAAAAAACTATAAAGGTGTGAAATTGAACACAAATAACAGCGTAAGATATCATTAACTTGCCTTCTAGACTGCCGAAAGTACAAATCATTAGGATCAGGTGGGTCTGGCAAACATGTAACAGGGCCCACCTCGATGCAATCTGAATACGCAAATCTATAAGCTTTACGTACATACTCGTCCACATTTAAGCCATTTCCTGCAGGTAATGATTGCCAAAACATTACAATATATATATAGCAAACAACTGCCACTTTTGATGACATTACAGTATCAGTGAGTCAACGACTTCGAATTATTAACTATTTTAGCCAGAAAGAATTTGAAAAGCTTACCATTGAACACTATTCGGCATACAAAAAGCATGTTAATTGCCAAGGCAACAGCCGATACACCAAAAAAGAAACCCGATGGTGAATACTGCTCAGATGCCCTTAGACTAGCTGTGACATAGACAGCACAAAGCTCATATGCGCAAAGTAGGGAAACCGCCAAAAGGAGAAGAATAGCTACAGCCCCTGTAATTAGAAAAATAAGAACATCAATATGGCATCAAAATTGATCATGAATTATTCGTACTGCTTTCTCACTTCACTTTTCTTATAATGCAGCATCTATCTTAAGGCTAAAAATAATATACATAAACATGCAATCAAAAACATGTAGCAAAAGTTTCAATCATCTCAAATCAATAAGTAGGGAACCCTCCAACTCCAATCTTTTACAGTCCTATTTCTACCGGAAAATCCAAGAGCTTTCCCTCGAATGTGATGGATGCTAACTTCATGGACACCTCATTCATCTATTTATAGCCTCAACAGAGTTTCTACCTCATGTTGCACAATCCACACCAAATCCCCAGACCTCCCAAATCTAAAAATCAGGCTATAAACAATTAAGTAAATACTCAATGAACTAATCGGTTGTGCTTTAGGGAGAAGGAAAAATTAATCCTTTGCATCATTGATTATTCAGTCTACATTCCGCTATCACCTTCCAATTGCAACAGTATTTCTTTCTATCCTTGTTTCTTTCTATCCCTGTATAGCTCCATAGCCTTATAATTCCATAAACTTCAAAAGAATTTCTTTTAAGCAGCAGACCAGTACGATGGCTTTGCAAATGCCCCCAATAATCCAAGTTTTATTTCCATCATATTATTAATTTAGCCGCATTCCACACAATTCTTGCATATATCTCTCCTAATGCAGCATTCTTGGAACTTTAAGTGAATGGTATCCCAAGCCAGCAAACATTAACTCGACAGAGCATAGCCGATTTAATGGCAGTTCACAAAGTCCCGGCCTGTGTTATACACCAAGTATGGAGTTTAAACCAAACCATCCATCTGTAATCGTATTAATAAAGAAGTCTCATTAAAACCCATGTGTTCTACTGCTTCAAGACGAGGGAAATATGGAAAACAGCAAAAACAAATCTACTCTTGCTAAGAGGGATCTGATGTAATGCCACACCCAAATCTCCTAGCTCAATTCAGCACTATAGAAGCATACGGAGTAGTAGAATCTGTGACATACAGAAGGAACTGAGCACAAGACAAACAGAATATCCAAGTTCTTCATGCAAAAAGAACAATAAATATACAAACTCTAAATCTAAAGATTATTTCTATGCAATTAGCTGAAGATAAGAAAAGGTAGTTTTTCAAGTACTTTAGAAATGGGCCTCAACACACCCAGGGCCCTGTCATTATTTCTGAGCTGAACAATTGGGAGGTCTCTAGAAAGTTTTATCTATTTGGATAGTTTATAATTGACGGAAGTGAAAAGATCGAGATACTTCGTTATAGACGACCAGCATCTAAAAACTTCAATGTGCAATTACCTCTAACATACAGATTGCAAAGTGGAGACATCTTTGCTTCTTACAAAAAAATTGCTGAGGGCAAGCCTGCAATATATGTTTCCTTCTTAACCTAGATAACAAGCTTGGGCAAGAATCCCATCAAAGAAAACCTGACTCTCAAAAATTCACATGGGGTTCTCAAGCTGCTTTTTAGAAGAATTAGGTTACTTGTTCCCTTTAAAGCTGGTCTATGCAGAGCTATACCAACAAATTGCAAAGACCCCTACTTTATAGATGGAGTGGCAACAGAAATATTGATATTAGAAGAGTTATGGGGTACTCTCCTTCCAAGTGATCTGTAGAAATTATGGGTAGAGGAAATAAGAGCATGTTCAAAGATTAAGAATCAAGGGTTCCTAGTCTGTTGGCTGCTATTCACAGATCAGTAAAATCATGCATTTGTTCTTGCTGAATGAACATCTACTTCTTGTCACATTGTAATTGTGGTAGGAAGTTTTAAATCTTACATGTACCTTTTTTTAACTTAGCAAGGAAACTTTAGGAAGTCTTACTTCCAACACAAGTCGACAATATTTGCCAAAGCTTGACAGAAAGATTGCCTATAAAAATGTAACTTCAAAAATTATCAGAAAAAGACGTGTTGCTACCTTTCAGAGAAAAACATCCTCTCTTTCACTAATCAGATGACTCCGTAGAACTAGAACAAGAATAAGAACTCCGCATCCCTATTTTAGATCAGCCTAGAAAATCCAACATACCATCTTACCCTTTCCTCACACCACACTAATTCCCCAAACCTCCCCTCTTTCACTAATCAGATGACTCCTTAGAACTAGAACAAGAATGAGGACTCTGCATCACTGTTTTAGATCAACCTGGAAAAACCAACATACCATCTTACCCTTTCCTCACAGCACACTAATTTCCCCTTACTAAAACCTCCTTCATCCTAGCAGCATCAAAGACCATTTTCAACTATGTTGCAACATTCTGTTAATTGAAATCAGTTGGTTCACTCTCTCTGCTCATTGTCAAGTTCAGGTAGACCAAGGTTTACCCGTTTCAAAATCTAAAATAATCATGTCATGATAAACTACAAACTAAACAAGACTAACAAGCATTTTACAGCTTCATTGCAAATCCCTACAGCATTGAGGTAATTCTTGGACTCATACTATGTTGGGGAAAAGCAAGAGGAAGATGGTAGAAATGAAAATTTGGGTGATAGATGAGGAAAATTTCAAAATTTGAAAGAAGAAATGGAGGAGGAAAAATTTTAAATTGTGTTCCTTCCCTATATTCTCTTTCCCTCCATCTCCCAAACATAGCATTGAAGTCCTAAGCTATGCTTCAAACATTTAGTGAAATATTACAGATACCAAAAGTCCTAACAGAATAGCAGTTTCCAATCTCACAGAGAGTCTTGGATTGGACTCACCACATATCTAACACTTATCAAATTATCTCACATAATAAGGTCTCCTCTTGGCACTAAAAGAACATCCCCTAACAAAAAGATGAGGGAACCAGGCCACCAATGAACCAAATATATGATACGGAAACAGTCAGTTGAAATTTTAAAACACCGACCTAAATAGAAGGCCTAACTTTAGCAGTGGTATAATTTGATAAAGCAATAAAAAGTGAGGGAACATACTTGAACTTTGCCACTGTGTTCTCCACCAAAGCATGATAGAATAAAATGCCAACAGGAGGGCAGTGCCCGCCATAATTATGGCCAGACCAATCAAATCTCGCCCCAGTATCCAAATCAACCAGCATCCCCATGTGATAAGCACAGCCACTGGAGAAATAACAATCATCCAAGCAGAGATGGAAAGAAAATCGCACAGCCTACCCAGCTGAGGTCCTTGTAGAAGAGCAGGCCATTTCCTGGCAAAGATCCAACTGAAAAGGGGGGAAAGCAATTGATGTAAGTGCAACCACAAAGATATGAGAGCCTTTGAAAACAGGGAAGCCCCTTTTAGAATTAAAAAAAGATGGCTTTCCACACTAACGGTGGTAGTGCAGAAATGTCATTGCTAGGGGACAGTATCTGATGGACCTTATTAACAATAAAGGTTGTCATAATTGGTTTGTTTGTCATATGGATCCATGCACTGTCAGTGCCATTTTGCAGTATCGACTCTTTTACCAATAGAAGACCAATAAGTACAATAAGATACCAATATTCAACATTTCTCTGGAAGAGTTTGACCACCAATGTACACAGGAACATACAAAAACCATTCCTACACAAAGTATATTTTGTGCTCCTAAAACAGTGAACAGCATAACATTCATATATGAGGGGTGCAGCCTATCAAAGCTTGCAAACATTTCTCTAGAAGCAAATAAATAGGACGACTACGTCCCGTATCAAGTAGAGGGAAATAAATTGAGTGCTTCAGTTGCTTCTGCATTTGATGCATCTTAAATAGTTTGAGCATTAACTCACCTCTCTCCTATATAATAACCCCGACTGAGTGGTATTCTATTTGTTAAAACATCTATGAAAGACTTCAAGGCCATTAAAGATTGAAATCCACTTTCCTCAGTATCTTGCGCAATACCTCGCAGGAAAAGCAGAAGATAACTGCAAGACAAGCCTCATCATTACTGCCCTAATGCGCGAAGTACCAGTTCTTCTGGTACTCCTAGTGCGCTCAGTTGGAAGATCAAGTTTTCCAACCCATCAATATGACATGACCAGCTTTATAATCCCCCCATTGCACTCATTTGCTAATATTTTCCAGTGAAGTACTCACTGGTCCAAAAAAGGGAGCAGCATCCTAAAGGATACAATACAGAGTATCAGGCTGCCCCTCGTTTGACTGCATACATTCCGTCATTTGCTCATTAAATATAAATAACACCAAATACAATACTTTTATGGGAAAATGGCAAGTGAGAACCTGACCAAATTTTACATGAAATGCCCCCCCCCCCCTTTTTCTTGCACTGAGTCTTCCACTTCCAATCAGTAGGGGAAGAGATGAAGATCTGCTAAGGAGATGCAGGCAACATGGCATGCACTGATCGGCCAATAAATCAGCAAATGAGAGACAAAAAAAGTCTCATGGAAACTGGGAAAATGATATCAAGTCTTTAGAATAATTTGGTAAAACTTCTCCTCGAATCACGTTGTAATCTAACAGAAACCAAACCCCAGGGCAAGTCACCTTCACTACATTCCATAAGGATTGGGAGTAGGCACAATTAAAACAGCTTGGATCTCCTAAAAACATTCTGAATGTTCCTGCTTGTTTTTCTCCTTGAGTCTCAATCCTTTCATACGTGTCATTTTTTTAACGGCCAGCAGATTTTGATCTGGGTTTGGATAACAGAGTTCAAGATGTTACCAAGTCTTTAGATCCACCTATCTTGTGAATGTATAAGCAAGCCTCTATAATAATTCAAAGACGCAAACACCAGTGTACAAAAATGCACAAGAGGGAGTACATATCTGCACATGCAACAAGAAAAGGAAGAACCTGCCTTCTCAGGTTCACTCATAGCCATCAAAAGTCAATACATATGAGATTTGGCCATCAAGATAGCAGGGTGCTTACTTAATTAGAATCAAAGGCAGCTACTAAAGCCTCAAAAATTTCAATTAATTATGCTGTGGAACACGATTAAAAACATTAGACTAAAATAAGAAGAACAATGATCCAGGACTAGGCTGATTTCCAAGAAAAGCAGAGTCGTTAACTACCACAAAAAGAAAAACGATGCAGGACTAGGCTCATTTCCAAGTAAAGCATGCGCCATTGGAATACTTAAAGATTACCAAAATCATCACTCTACGGGAAAAAAAAAAAAAAAAAAAAAGACCATGAAATGATCGAGCTCACCTGTATATCCGCCATGGCCGCCAATTGACAAACCATAGTATAGAAAACGAACCCGAACCTAAAACTGCGAAAAGGGTTCCGCAAATCACGCAGGCCAACAGTAGCTCCCGCTCGTCCCCCTCCATGGCTTCACAACCTTAACAGCTGCACGACCCAAAAAAAAAAAAAGAAACCCACCTCCATCAGACACACGGAAGCACCATCGCAATCGACAAAACTCTCAGACGAAATCCAAAATCCAAACCCTAGCAAAACAACCCCAACGCAGGGCACCCCACCGAAACGAGCTGATTTCTTTTCCGTTCCTTCACCTGCTCAGAGCGAAGCGGAGAGGAATGCCAGTCCCATGACGGCGACATTCACCGCAAAGAACGAGCCCCGGCCCGGGCACCGAACTGGAGCGAGACGGCTAACCCGACCCGAATTCATACATCGAGATGAAGAGGGTCCCACGGCGAGGTCTCGGGAGCTGGAGGACCCGAGGACGACGCCAAGGAAGGGGCGGGATTAGGGTTCGGGATCGAGTAAGGTCTTCGTCAACAATGGCTCCTCCGGTGGTGCGCTTTAGCTGAAGAGAGAGAGAAGGGGGAGAGTGAAGATCAAAACCCTACTCTCTCTGTGTCAACTGTGCAAAGTAAAAACGACAACTTTTTTTCTAGAGAGAGAGAATGTCTTTTGCCAGAGAGAAGGAGGAAAAAACCAAAAAAGATAATAATAAGAATAAAAAATAAAAAGGAGAAGATGAGAGGGCGGACCATAAAAAAAAAATCGAAACTAAAAAGCCATTTCTGGATTCCCCTCCCCCCCCGGTAAAGAAATTAATCCCAGCCTCTGCTGGCGCGCGTGCCCTGCACGGCCCAATCAGCGCTCCCGGGGATCAATCAGTAGCTTCCAGGGTGAGGAAGGAAGTGTCAGTGAAAATGAAATGTGCATGTTCTTGAGTTTTTTAACCTGAAATTGAATGAGTCTTTTTATCTCTATTTACTGATCAATGAAATTAGAGGTAAATGAAGTGTGGTTAATTTTTTTTATACATTTCACAATGAAATTTTGAAATATTCATTTGAATATTTATGGGAAGGGAATTGACCCTTTTCAAGCAAAAGATTATACGTACTTATTTATTTTATTGCCCAAAATAAAAAATGCCATTATAAGTTTTGAAAAACCACTTTTGATTATAGCTCCATTTGTTTCACGGAAAATATAGTATTCCTAAAAAATATTTTTTTTAAAATCATTTTTTGAAAAAATGATAATATTTTCCGGTATTCGTTTGTCAAAAGCCATCGACTCCCCGGCCTCGAGCAAGGTCGAGACATGGTGTTAGAAGCCATAATATTTAAAGGTAAACAAAAAAGACAGAAAATATTTCTCACTTTCAAAATACGAAAAATATTTTATGTCCTTTTTTTTAAACACAACATCCGAAGGTTCCAAACTTTTTCTCTCTCTCTTTTTTGGTATAGAATGTCGAATTGTAAGAGCCGCAATATTCAAAAAGAAAAAAATTAAAATTAAAACGTAAGGAAAGATGAGTTAAAATCTCGAGTTGACATGCTCAACCCAAATCTACTTTTTCTTGACATTCCATCTAATCTCTTGTTAAAATATATGCACATCAACTCATGCGGAAGAAGTAGAACTGATCCGACATGGACAACGAGTACGGATTTTAACCAACGGTGGAGTTGAGTCGGCCGCATCACTTTAAAAAAAATTTTATGAGACGAAAATTAATTTTGGATAATGGTATTATTGGCTACCAACTCGGAATTTTCAATACCCAACGGTGGGTAGCTATGTTGGTTGAGAGCTTCTTCATCATCATCAATGTCGAGAATTTTAAACCCGTAATTATTAGTGTCTCAAGTGAGAGGCCATGATATTGGAGCCTTGTACAAGTCTCTCCCTAGGTATAGGGACTCGGCCATTTGAGCATGTAGTGGATCCATCAGCCGTAAAAAAAAAAAAAAAAACAAGACATCCGGACATCGGGTCCCCAATTGATCTTAACCACCACGAAGACCAAACCCAAATAATCCTCGCCGGCTTACGTTGCAGTTGAACCATTAGACCCGCAGGACAAAACATTCGATGCACACCGTAATAAATGCAACGCATTTAAACTAAGACATCCGGACATCGGGTTTTAAAAGCAATGATCCGGACCCGGGTCCGAGTGGAGGAGGAGGGGATGACCCGAATCAATGCCCGATGCGTTTTCCCCCTTTTCATTTAAATTCGAATTCAATTCGTGGGGGTCAAATTGTGTGTGTGTTTTTTGGCCCTTGATGGGGGCGCAGTTTCTTGACTTTTTTGGCTCGAGAGATTTTGTCGTCTTCAAGGTTGACGCAATGTCGCCCTTTGATGAAGCGAGGTTAAAGAGTATTTTGAAAAAATGGGTCTCTCCTTCATTATTTTTGGGGCTTTTTTTCTAATTTATATCTCTCTCTTGCTTACATGGTAAAGGACTGACATGTAGGAGGGAGAAAATATTCAGTAGCACCATAACACCACGTCGACGTGGCGCGCGTTTTCTCATTTGGACCAATCACGGATTTACATTCGCAAAATAAAAGAAAATAAAATTTGTCCATAAATATAAATAAAATTTTCTGAAATGTCTTATCATTCATAAATATAGGGGATAGCTTTTGTGATACCATGTGTAAATTTGTGATTGGTTTAAATAAGAAAATACGCGGACGTGATGTCATGATACTACCAAATATTTTATGAATAGGAGGGGAGAATTTGTCACTAGAGACCTGTTTGTTTTTGTTCAAAAACATGTGTGTTTCTGTTCTTTTGTTGTTTCAAAAAGAACAGAAAAGTATTTATTTGCATTTTTGTTCCTAGAAACAAAAAAGATGTTTTTTTTTGTTCTTGAAAGCACATTTGGACCAACAATAAGAAAAAAAAACTTGCTTCTTGTTATTGAATACTTTGTTAAAAAATATTTTTTATTTTTCTTTTTTTTTCTTTTTTGCCTTTGCAGCCTTCGACCGGTGAAGTAGAAATACAAAATAGTGTTTTTGTTCATAAATTTTTTTAAATAAAAACGTTATCAAACCCGCCCTAAATGAGTAATAATTATTATCATCTATCTTTATTTTTATTTTGGGGGTGGGGAAATGTCGAGGATGGCATGATGGCAGACTGCGGAGGAAATAGTCGTGTCCTGTTTATGCAGACCTGACTAAATCAGCCAGGGGACTTGGTTAACAAATATGCATGGGGCCAAGAGAAAGATGGGCTGCAGCTTGCAGGGGTGAAGACCGAGGGAAGATGTGGTGTTGCAGTATGGGGGAGGATCAAGGTACTGCTGGAACTGTGGTTGTTTTTTCTTCTCCTCCTCCTCCTTTTGCATTTTGAAATTGGTTGAATTTTTGGGGAAATAATTGTGATGGGAAAAAATTCGTTTAATTTATTGGGATTTCGACGATCGCTTCGTAACGTTAACCTGATTTGATGAGTCTATATTGATTAAGGTTATCTAGTCTCGGGCTTTTAGAGAGAAGAGAATTACGTAACCAACATCCAAGTCGAGGATTAATTTTTGAAAAAAATTTGAGGAAATTACCATATCATGGATCATGTCCATATGGCCAAGGTGCTTTTAAGAGAGGGCCTGGTTGACATCATTGAGTTATGAACAGAGATGTCAGGAAGACTTGGATTTATATGTTTTGTTGGATTATTATTCAATCAAATAGGGTTCCTTCTCAATAGTTAATTCCCATTTTAATACACGCTTTCTCCAATAGGAAAGGGGTTTCATAATGATTATGCTCAATAGAAAAGATTACGCAGGTGTTCCAAAGTGAATTTGAGAACATCACCTACGTCTTATTCCAAATCGAGAAAAGCGGATGGTCACCGGGACAAGAGGTTTCAAACGAGATGCGACTTTTCGGAGCATTTCAGGATAGCAAAGGAATAGAAAATATCGAGTTACATAGTGAATAAAAGATGGAGTGCTCGAGATTGTATATGTGAAATTGGAATTCACTCCAAAAACCACATTTCTATTCAGGCAGTTGCTAAACATGTTTTTTTACAAAGAAACTTGTCTAAAAAATATAAATATAAAAAAGTTATTTCAAAAAGGAAATTATTCTTGGAAATAAAAGAATTGCTAAACATGCCCTAACGTATCGAAAGTTATCTAATCATTTGATTGTCACTATTAATATTATTTGTACTATAATTACCAGCCAATTGTTTTCAAATAATGATTTGCATGTGACAATGCTATATACCAAATGACAATTTTGCCTAAAGAAATAAGAGTTTGTCGATTTGAAATGATGATAGATGGAAATTTGGTTCCATTGTTATTATGAGAAATGCCAAGAGATTAGTGTAATATTGTTTGCATTACAATTTCGTGGCAATTGATTTATGCTCGACGAAGTTAGGTACTAGATGATCCTTTTATGTATAAGAGTTTGTGGGTTTACAAATTTAACATATGGTTTCCTTTGTTAATTTGCGAAATATCAAGAGATTAGTGTGATATTATTTGCTCTATTATTATATATCTGTACGTGGCAATTATTAAGTTGTGATGATTTGCCTATCAATGATGCCACGTGATGAGCACCTTTGCCATGGCCTATTTGCCAAAAAGCAAACTACCTTTGTATGAATATGCCTATCTACCAGAGAGCGAACAACTTTAGCAAAAGGCAAATGATCTACTATCTAAAGCTAGGTCTCTACAAGGTAAGTCCCTTAATTCACGCACGAAAAGTTATGTCTTGTGTAGTCCCATGTAGCCCTAGCTTGTATGAGAATGGGCATGATATAGCAATCATCATGCAGTTGCAGAGCAGTGTACTCATCTTCGTCGATGTAAAGCGCACCTGTGATGGACAGATTTGAGGCCCGACAAATACGCGTTTAGATTATGTACCTATGAATTGATGGTGGCGATGCCGCATTAGTCGAGATGAGTCTTGATCGGTGACGAGTAGGGAATAGATACTTGCTTGTGTAGATCGGTGAGCTATTGCGCGGTACTTGCGCATTATAAGATCAATTCGTGTATCTATGTGTGCATTTGACTAGGAAACTGAATGTCGACCTATGTTAGTCAATATTATTTATTGCACATGTGGTCGTAGTCATTCATATATGACCCATTAATTACATTATATCCCATGGATTTAGATAATATGTTGATATCTACTCACTAATTGCTATTATGCTATTTTACTCTCGGGTTTGGTGGTGAAAAGATCTCTTACTTTAGACCTAAAACTTTCATTTTATCAAATTTAGGCTTACCCTAAAATAATTAATAAATTGATCGATTTGGACTTAGCGGATCATTAAGATTTACACTTCCCAAGATTTCTTTGAAGACCGGACAGTCTACGCAGCAAAAGCAGAGGTACATCTACTATACTTGAGATTTTCATTATTTAAAAAAAAATTGTGCACATCATTTGAGGCTCAATCATTGATTCGTTCTAGATTGAAATGGTACGGGAAATTGAGGTCATAGAAAATCAATAATCTATATTCAACTTGATCCACGCTCGAAGTAGCCCGATCTTGAAAAATCGAATCATTCAGCTATCTAAACATGACCCGACTCAAAAACAAAGAAAGCCAGATACTAAAGGAACCCGAACCCAAACCCAAACCCGGCGTGATGCGAACTTATATGCAAACCTGAACTTATATATGAGATTGCACTAGTTAAAATGACTTGTCCAAATCGAATTTAAAATTGCATTTCATCGAGTCGAGATTAATCCCGCTCATCCTTTTATCAACTTTATCGCAACAAAAATAAATGCAAATATACTTGTGTCTAGACGATGCAAATAGCAACCGACTCGACCCACTCGTTCGGCCCCTACCGCTCATCGTCGCCGGGCCGAGGGTCGGCCGCTCTCTTCCACTCCCTATTTTGCCCCTCGCCCCCTCACGTCTTCGTCGTTGCCAATTTTTTCTTTCGTTATTTTCATCTTAAAATTTTGCTCTGTTCCGCCCAATTTGTCTCTACATCAGCGCCATTTGAGGCAAAAGTTAACGACAAATTAACAGCAGAAAGGTCACATTGATCATCCATCCAAGAAAAGCCGATGGACATGAAGAAGGGCAAATGCAGAAGACAGTGACAAATTTCTTGGACGACGAGCCATGAGTTTTGTGATTCGAATGCATCCTTTCGACGAGTTTCAGGTCTCCCGCTGTCATTGTTCTCGAAAAATATCAAGGATGATTTTGTCTTTCATATGTGATGTCGGTTTCAGTCAAAAGGGCATCCGGCTTTAATAATGCAGCATTCAAATTGTGAAGCAAGCATAAGAACAGTTAGGTGTATCGGTTCAAATTATGGAAAGCAGCCCGAGGCCAAAAGCAAAGACACCATTTGCTTTCTCCAAGCAGCCACCACGGCTGAAGGAAGATAACACCAGTGCACTTTCGTAGAACAAAAGGCCAACCAGATCGGCCAAAACCGAAATTATTTTTTTCTCTCTTGAAGTTACTCGACCAAAGATTTAAGTTTATATTTTCGTGATTAATATGTCTAACGTCTGGTTTATTCCGTTGATCCGGCGGAGCGAACCGGTTATCTTGCTCAATCTCGGAACCTGGGTACGAATTTCAGCCAGATTTCTCAGCATTCAGATTGATACTTAGAATACGAGGACAATTTAGCTCTCCAACCTGAAAAATGATGCACCTTTTTCCTTCCCTCGAGCACCCTGTTCTGATACAGCGTTCACATTATAATTCCCACGTGGGTTGATTGTTTTCTTGTGATTGGATCCGAGAAAATACGTAGGATAAGCAATCGACCCGAAGACATCCTGCACTACGTCTTTACCGGTCTCTCAGATTGTCGAGACAAGTCATGCTCTGGCAAATCCCTTCTTCTCGAGGCTCATGCGGCCATGAGGACTGGTACTGCCTGCTGGTGCCAGTGAACCGAATTAGTGAAGGCTCAATTATGGGACTACGTTCTTAAAGGCAAGATGGAGGCCAACTAAAAGTCAAATGCTTTCGTCTTCGCACCCGGACGTCTCGCGCTCCATGGTATAGGCAGTTGGCTGAAAGTGACGTGCAGCTGACAAGTTTATAGAAAGTCTTCCCACTAATCCATTGAACTTTAGGACACTTCAGGGTCAAGGAACCTTGGTGAAGGGCACCTCCGGATCATCAACCGGAATGGTGGCATTTTAGCTTAAGCATGTGGAATCTTTGGGTGTTGTTTGCCAATTAAGAAAAAAATTTGGGTGCTGGGTTGACGTCTGAGTTGGTTGTTCTTTTGGTTTTTTGTGACCGCGTGAGTGCTGCCCTTTCGAAAAGGAGATGTAATGGAGATAAGGTCTGTCGTCCACTCACGTCCAGCTTTCCTCCACACACTTTTCTTAAGAAGAATACGAATCTTTAAAAGAAAAGAAGGAGGCCATCATAGATTAGATAGCCTTTTAGGAGATTTAGCAAATTGCGAGAGGAATAGAGCATTCTTGAAGATTTTACAGGATGGAAAAGGTTGGAACAGAGAGCCAAGGAGGGAGAATGGTTCATTCATTCATTCATTGACAAACCACTCCAAGGGAAGGAGCAAACAAACAAATAGAATACAAGGAGTATTCAAGGGTCTGTTTTCCCTTTCAGGGCTTTGAGAAAACTTTCGGCCAACCCCTCTAAAAGACCCACTTACATGGAGAGAAATATTCTAAGTGAAAATACAGTAGAGTCAAAACTTTCCCACTACTGAAAGGTGAAGACATGTTCCTAGGAGACCCACCCTAAAAAAGGACCAAGAAAGGGGTATACAGAAGAGAGAGAAAGGGGACATTGACGCTAAGGATTGAATGATACATAGGGAAACAGAAAAAGGAGGATTTTGGGGACTACTGATTGTTGTCATGGACAATTAGCGTTTTTGCCAGGACCCCCATAGTAAAAGTAGTGGCCCCAATCGCCGTTATTGCCGGTTTGGACGTCGTAGCAGCTGGATTGCTCGGTGAAGGTGCCAATCCCCTTAGGAGCCTTGAGGTTGTTGGAGCTGTCGACGACTTGAATGTTCCTGAAATAGCTAGCCTTCCCGAACCCTTCTTCAGGAAAATGGCCGCTTCCCATCTGAGTCGATGTGTGTTCCCCTTCGGGTTCCGAGTTCACGACTTCACCTCCCCACTCGATCATTGAAGCACTGTCCGCCAAGTACGAGAAGAGGAAAGCCGGCCAGTAACCAAGGACGTAGTCGTTCCCAAACTGCATCCACCAGTGGCCTTCTTTCGGGTCCTACAGGAAATTTCATGCAACTTCAATTACTACCAGAGGAAAAGTAAACATGAAGAAAGTGAACAGTAAGTAGAATATGTTGATATGACTCGTGATCCTGTACTATCTTGATGATAGTCCTTAAATAAAAATCTAGAATACGCCAAGTCGGTAATAAAACAACATACCTGGCATGTGCTACTACGGCTTCTAAAGTAGTTTAAGTTCAAATAATCCAATCCCATATATGAGGACTACACAAAGGACAACTCCAACTGGAGGTCACGTTCACAGTTCTTGGTGGTATTACCTCCATTTTCTTTTATGACATTTCTGAGAAATTCATTTACAGTCATAGTAGCGGCAATTTTATAGGTACACGTCATTGGCATTCTTGACTTTACCTTCCAGATGAGTATACTGATGTCGTATTGAGAATTCCGATAAGCAGAGACAGGGGAGATGCTCGCTCCCATTGCTATTTCATTGTTGATTTGAATGAAACCGGAGCAAAGGAGGTTATAGCAACCCGTGGCTTGATAAGCATCGCTCTGTAGAACAATTCAAGTTGAGTAAGCTGAAGGTTAAAAAACTATCAGACACAGCAAAAGTACCAATGTCTGCAAAGGTTTACCGTCCAGTAGGTGAATAATCTTGTGTTGTTATCGCCATACAGATCTGGACTGACCTGCACGCATTAGTCAAGAATTTAAGCAATTTGAATAACCAAAATTTTCATTTCGGACAAGCATCAATGGAAAATCAATGGATTTTGACATAACCTGCCAACCGGCCTCGATGCTGTTCAGATCTTCACCAAATGAACCCCCCAGTAGCCAGAGCTGAGACAAGCTGAATTCGTTTGACTGTTGAATTTTAGGTTCCCAAACATTTATGGTTGCTTTTGCACCAAAGTATTTGTCTCCCTCGACATAAGCAATTGCATGCTGAATGCTCCAAAGAGAAACAAACAAACAAAGGAAGATAAAATAACAAGATCAATAACACAGAATCCACGTGATAAGGCAAGAAAGAAAAAGGGTTGAAAAGCTACTTCATTTATTTTCCAGAAAGGGCGAAAAAGCAAAAAGAGAGAAGAAGAGCGGAAGAAGAGGAGAGAAAAAGAAAGGGAGAGGGGGGGGGGGGGGGGGGGGTGGAGAACAAATGCTTTACCTGATGACCACTCTCATTGATGAGATTAGGGTCAGCGGACCTGGGTTGGGGGATGCTTCTGTGCTTCTTCCTTCCAAATCTCTTAACAGAACTTGCTCTCAGGACATCATCTTCCTTGGTCCTCCTTACGGGGATGGTATTTTCCGGGCATTTGCCATTCACATGCCACAACTGATTAATGGGGTTCGCTCTTTCTTTGGTGCTTGTAGACACTTTGTTCTCATCAAACAGGCCTTCTGGGTGATAATTAGGTCTCATCTGGTGAGGCAAACAGAACCCAGAAAGACAGATGAAAAAGGATGATGCTAAAATTTGGAAAGAAAAGTACAGCATCTGAAAAGAGAATAAAAAAATCAAGGAATCTGCAAGGAAATGTAAATGCACCTGGATTTTGTGGTCTTTGAGGAAAGGGTGATCAAAGGCTGGCTGATGAGATATGTGAACACAGTCTATAACATCCCCATCTGGACTCTGAAGCACATTGCAAAACACATGAGATCAAAGAAATGAAACCGCATGTCCATTAGAAAACAGTCAAGATAAGCATTTATCACAGTTTTAAAAGCTGGTACCAAATTGTTGCAGGTCAATTCCATACAGAGAGAATCCGAGTACATTATTATTTCATCATGCTCATTCAAGCTTCTAAGAGGGCCAGATAGACATCATTTCGGGATTGTGCTTTCACATTCAGAAGTTTCAGCAGTCAGAATATAATTGGAGCTCCAGCACCAAGATCCCAACTGACCCAGAAAAGCTTTTTAGTTGTAAGATGAAGCAGGCACCCATTTGCTTCATTCTTAGCTAGCAATCAATTTTAATTATGTGACCGAAAAGAAAAAAAAAACAATCTCTTTTTAAAAAGGATGTCATTATATTGTCAGACCCAAGGAATAGGAGGCGAGTGCTGATCCTCACTCAAAACCTCTTTCAAATCAAAGAAAAAAACATTTCTTATTCCAGTCATTCAAGTTTCAGTTTTCAAAAAAAATGAAGCCACTGGACTTGTGCAACAAAAAAAAACAAAGAGCTGCGATTTCCCTTACTTTTTCTCACTTTCCCCATTTTTCTCCTCAGCAACCAAACATTCAAAAGCAGTTACAGCATGACCTGAGAGAGACTTTAAAAGTGGGGAAAAACAAGGAAAGACAGCTGAGAAAACCTGAATGCTTTTCACAGCAGGTTTGTTCAAGCGCTTCAAGTGCTTCTGAACCTCAAGCGTCCGCTTCGAACCAGAACTCAACCGGGCAGCTCCGGACAGAGAGATCAAGCTCCACAAGCACACAATCACTGCCAAAGCTCTTCCTCTCTTACCCATTTTTCTTGAATCAAATCTTTCCTCCACAAAAATAAACAAAGAAACCCAGAGAAGAAGCACCCCAGAATCTCCAAAAAGACTACACTAAAGAGCTCAGTGCAGCAGAGAGCCCAAGCTCGCAGAACATCACAAGGCAAGAGACAATGAACTTGACTACTCTCTCTCCCTCCCTCCCTCGCTCCCTCTCTCCCTCTCTCTCTCTGCCTATCCTGCGCACCCTCCCTTACGACAGGCCTTAAGCCAGAATTTCTCTCAGTGGGGAAGGCCCTGCCTCCACAAAATTCCAATAAATATTTTTGCCCACTCCCTCTCTCTCTCTCTATAAAAATCCTCGCTTTCTCTCTCTTTCTAAGTGGTAAAGCTCACTTTTTTCTTGTCATGTTCTCGTCTCCCTTTCTCCCTGCTTTTCCATTAATTAATAAGCCCCGCCCCCCACCTCTCTCCCTCCTCCCTACGACCCATTTGCGGGCCGTCGCCTCGAATTTCCCTTTCTCGTCCACTGATCTGTAACCCAAGAGGGGTAGAAAGGGGAAGAGAGGGGGAGTGGGATCAAAAAGTATTGGACGGAGGGCGTCCTTCGTACCATGGACATGGACATGGACGTCGACGTGGACATTGGGTGGGTGGGAAAGCGAGTCACTCCCGCTCAGTGACTCGCTCGCCGTGTGCTCGCACAGAGAGACGCAGCAGACAGCCCAAAAGCATCGATTCTTGTCGTTTAGGAGCGTCTCCAAGTGTCCTCCTTTCGAGAAACCCCAGACGACGTTTCGCCTCGTTTCCCATTCTGCCCCTCCAGCCCCCCGCTCGAAAGTCGAAATTGACCCCAATTCTTTTACTGCCCTCTAATAAATCGAAATTGACTGACTGACCCCCGATGGGCAAAGTCATCATTAAATAGTTGATCTCCATGCAGAGTTTGGTGGGGCTTCTTTTATTCTATTTATATGATCTCTTCCTTTCTCCCCAACAAATAAAGGAATTCCATGGAAATTTCCCATCAACCACAGAAAATAAAAAATATAAAAAAAAACCAATTTCTTATTTTTCGGCATGGCAATCAAATTAACTGAGGAAATCGCTTACGGAAAATGACCCGATAGTCTCCAAACTACATGTAATATAATATATGAACTTTCAATCCGTTCAATGTGATCCTTCGACTTTTTTTTACATTTTATGGTCATTGAATTACTCGAAAATATTCAATGTAGTCGCTGAATTTAAATTAAATACTTTCATATAATTTAAGAATTAATTTAAATAACAAACTAAAAATTTAGGAACCATATTCTATGTCAGGTTAAAATGTAAGGATCAAATTGGACAAAGTCGAGAAATATCGCATTACAAATTATTTCATAATTAAGAGATAATTTGGGCGACTATCCCAATCGCTTAAAAAAAGACCATACTGACAGCGTGGAGTCTCGTCCACGATAATGTTTTTTCCCCCATGTTATCCTAGACAAAGATTCTTCTGCTTCGATCGCATTGTGCAGTTTTCTAATAAAGCATCGTCTTAATTTTTAATTTTTTTTCGATTCTGGGTTTTCTGCCCCTTTTTTTATTAAGAAAAAATGGTGTGTGGCTGACAAATTCCAGAATCAACCCATTATAATATTATTACCATCGTTTAAAAAATTAGAAAAGTCGAAAAGACAACGGTCAAAAAAACTCGCGTCTTTCTACGGTCCGAACCCCGGAAGAGATCACAATTTCCCAGGACAATTTTAATAATCGATTGATTTTATATTACATTATGTAATAAATTTTATAAACTGCTGAATCTTTTTTTTATCAATTACGTGTTCTGTTTTTTTTTTCTGTATATTATTTGGCGAGGGTAGATCCCATCATATGTGCCACTTATATGTGCAGAAAATTAAATATAATCTTGGTTCAGTGTCCTCGTGTCTTTGACCATCTTGGAAGGAAACCCCTTACAAACAAATCATCGATCCGATTTGTAGATCTCCCTAGTTCAGAGCATAGCTTCGACTATGCTAATTTCGTCGGAAATTTCTTATCGAAAATTTGTTTTTCGGAAAAGTTAAATCACCGCTCGGTATTTATTTATACCAAAAACAAATTGAATGAATTTATTTTTTTAGATCGTAAAACAATATAATCTGCTGAATTTATTTATTTATTTTTAGGACAAAAATTTATTTTGGTAAAGGTGGGTAAAAACTAAAGCTTTGAAAATTTAAATTGAGTTCTTTTTTACTTTTTTATATGCTTTTTTTTGGTAAGTAGTTTTTTTTACTTTTTTATATGTTTATTTTTAATAAAATATAAAAAATTAACCGATCTAGTTCGGCCTTCCTAGGAATCAAGAATTGGACCGAAAACTATGAACCCGAAATCAGCTTTCCTAGGAACCAAGAACTAAACACTAGTTCCACTTTTGGGAACCAAGAACCAGATCGACACTTCCGATCTAGTTCGGTTCTTGGTTTGGGCGGTCAAATTGCTCACCCCTATTTCATTCTATGCCTTTATACAGATCCAAGAGTTCCTCACCTATGTTTAATATGTGTGCACTTATAAAATATTCACGCATTTATATTTTTGTACGGTGATAGTGACTACGTTGTTAAACCCAATTTCGCACTAGAACGAGAGATCTCGACGTGTGTCCATCGCTAAGTTTAGTAATCGCCCATCAAAAGTTTACAATGGCATTCTTGAAAGATGAAAATGTGTTACATACTGTGTTTGGTTATCTATAAATTGGCATTTGTTTTGTTCTACGATCCTCTAAGAATCGTTAGATTTGAAATATTTTTATATATATGTCTGGTTTTTTTCGATTTAAAAAAAAGGATAATTGATGCAATTTGTCTTTCGTTAGTTGATGTCGCACTTGCTCGAAAACACAATTTAATTTGTCGATCAACTATTGTTGGCCTGTAATGCTCTCTTTATTGCTCCGCCGCTACGGGTCTCCCTGGTAATTGTCACTCGGCAACTTGAAATGGTTAGGTCCGGTCACGGAGAAAACTTTATGGTTTTTTTGTTCATTCGCTTCAAATCGAAACTCCCACTCCGCTTCGCCTTTTTTTTTTCCCGACATTTGACTTTAGGGGAAACATTTTTTTTTTACCTCAATCTGGATTTAGTTGGCCCAATAAATCACCACCGTTGATTTTGTGAGTCCCACATGAATTCTGTGCACACGAATCTCATAAGAATATCAATTACAATTTGCCGAGCTCACGGGGTTCGGATCTAGGCAAATATAATTCAGGTTATTTGTCGAACCATCTAATTTTTAGACTATAAATAAAATTAGTTAATTTATAACCATGATTATTTGAGACCTTAGTGGTGAAAATAAAGAAAGTAAAACTTATATATGGGGAGCGACTATGATTTTATCGGTGAAGTATTGGAACCGCTTGTCAGCAAAAAGTAATTTATAGGGTCGAGGCCGATATCAACTAAATTACATATCGTCCCCAAAAGCTTTTTAGGATTGTTGCACACCCACTGCGGTTTTGATCTGTGCAATTTGTGTTGTCTAATACAGAGACAAGTGCGTCGCATGTCCTAAAACTTGTCATGAAAGCACGGATTGACTCTTAAAATTTACATAAAAGTGTGATTAAGTCCTAAAAGTTTTCAAATTAGTGCAATCGAATCTTTTCGTCGACTATGTCATGTCTTAGCTCATAAAAAATGTACATGTCCTTTTTATTTATTGTTTTCTCCATCAGACATGGCAATGATGTTAGCAAAATGACGTTGTTATTGTTCAAATATAATTTTGTATGCATTTTTTATTAAATTAAAAATTAATTCTAATTACATATATATATATATAGAGAGAGAGAGAGAGAGAGAGAGAGAGAGAGAGAGAGAGATATGTGAGAAACCAAGGGGCAAATCCTCGCCTGCGCCAGCCCTTCTTAAGATGGCGGGGCAAGGCCAACAGCGGATGCTCTTGCGTCTTGCCACCCTGCTTTCTCTCCGATCGCGTCTACTTCTTTTTTATTTAATTTTTAAATTTAGTTTATTTTTATTAATTGTAAATAATTTTATATTAAAAAATAGGTTTATATCAAAATGACATTGTTTTCGCCTATGTATTTTATATTTTATCCATGTCATCGCCACGCAGGAAGAGAGAAAATATTATTTTAAAAGGCACATCAACATTTTCCGTCAACCAATTTGAACGGAGGTAACAGAATGACTCGATCGCACTAAATTAACAAGTTTTATAACTCAACTGAACTTTCTAAAAGTTTTACGACTCAATTGTACAAGTCTTAAAATGTTCATTGCATTCGTCCACTTGTCCGTAAATTTTATAAATCAACAGCATTGTTTGGAGCATTCAGCTATATAGTTGACTATTGAGGTCAATCGTCACATAAGTATATGTACATAAAAATCTAAAACATATTACATACCAGAGCATGCGACTAAAATTCCGATGAGATTTTTATTGAACCAACGCCGGATGAACATCGACATACCAGCATAAAAATTTGAGATAGTCTCTGAATTTGAGATGGTCTTTGTTTTTTCCTTCACATATATATAGATGACAAGCGACCAAATTGCCTTAAATAACCATTCGCGTGCAGTCACGCGATCAAATATGCGAACAAAAAAGTTAATTTGGCCGGAGCCAACGAAATGAGGGCACGTCGCCACCGATTTCCAAAAGTCGGGGGGGCAAATAGCAAAAATCGAAATGTTAGGGAGGCAACTTGCCATGACAATCCCCAAAAATCAAGGGCAAAATGTAATTCCGCACACCTGCGAGGGCCGCTAAGAAAGACAAAAAAAAAGGAAGGAAAGCCAGCGAGACAACAGTGGCAACACCGTAAATTTGTTCACATCCGCGGGGCAAAGAGCGCAAGACGTAAAGTTCGTCACGCGCGTGGGCGCGTGCGTCGACGACCGCCTCGTAAATCGGCCGAAGGAGGGAGGGGGAGGGCCCACCAAAAGAGCCGTTGGCGAGCTTCGCTAGCCTCGCCCTGCGTTTCGTCCTATCGCGGGTCGGGTCAAACCCGTTGATGAGGATGAGCGACCAGACAACTATGAAACCGACGGTGGCGCTTGCGTCTTCTCTCGCGGGCGTTACATCACGACCGTCCGTACTACCACTTCGCCTTGCCCCACAGTCCCACTTTCCATTTTCTTGTTAATAAAATGATTAATCCAAAAAAAAACCCAAAATATAATCACTTAGATTCCATTTAATTTGCGAAAATTAATGTATTTTTCGGTGTTCTTTTTAAACTTAAAAATCTTCCGAAAAATATTTTCACAATTTTTGTTCTTTCCTTTTCTTTTTTTTCTTGTTTGTGCATGACCCGACCGCCGCCCCCTCAATTGCCAGCAGTTCAGCTGCGGTTCAGTGGCTGGCAACCGGTGACGGTTGGCTATCAAGATTTACGATCTCCAATTGGACCAGGACGGGAGAGGGACATGGAGAGAGAGGAGAACTGAAAAATATTTTCTTTTGAAAATTTTAACATACCGAAGATAAATCAACATTTGCTAAGAGAATTTGTTGTCAACCCTTTCGAAGAATACGATAAATATCTAAAGGGGAAAAAAGGGGGGGAAGAGGAGAGGCGAAAATAAGCAGGCTGGGCAGTAAAGTTGACGATATTCGTGTTGACCGTACATCAGTGATGAAAGGGGGAACTGACCCAATCAAGAGAGAGAGAGAGATGGGCGGAAGAATCGAATCCAATGGGAACGGCGAAAGCCTGTCATCCTCACGTTCAAATCTCTCTCTCTCCTCGAGTGCACCGTACGGGACGTGCGGGCCGACGTATGCGATCCGGACCCCACCACCTCCGGCACCGGCACATGGGCGCGGGGAGTCGGGAATCTCATCTGACGGGGCGACAGTCGGGTGGGCCCCCCGACCCCCAACCCACCAAACCCCGCGGCTCCCCGGGAATTTACTTTTTTGGGTCGAATGGCTCCCGGGGTTGGCGAATCGGTGATTTCGCGGCTGACCGGAGGTCATTATCGTCCACGGGAATGTCAACGGCCCCGATTTTCTCTCCCCCTCTCCTCTTTCCAGGAATAACGAACCGTCAAAGCGAAAGCGCGTCATTGGCCGTGACTCGCCACCTCAACTGCGCTCCGGAGCCGCGAAGCCGTTGGCAAAATGGAAACCGTTAACGGAAGTAATAAGAACTCCGGGGAAAATCTCAGGATATTTGTTCCTTTTTTTTTTGGGGGACCCGGAACGTTCGCTCGAGTATCGCGATAGTTTGATCGATGTTCCGACCGATGACAACCTCCTCATTCGAGGTCGGGGTTTTTTTTTTTTTTGGGAGGGGGGACGTCGCTTAAGCGTCGTCATTGTTTGATCGACGCCTGATCGAAAAGAGTCTCTCCGTTCGATGCGGGATTGACTCAATCATTAATCATTTTTTGAGTTCATGATGCTTGCAACTCCTGCTTTTATTGCACTCCCCCTTGTTCACACAGAAACATTGTTGGGATAAGTGCATTGAAAGTTTTTTTTTTTTAATTTATTGTGAAAACGCTATTGAATTTGGGACTTTCAAAACATGTGATCAAGTTCTAAACTTATCAAAGTGTGATTAAGCCCTAAAACCTTTTGAATTTGCAATCAAGTCCTTACATTTGTCGAATTGGTCTGATCAAATCATTTTGTTGGTTGCACTTTTTTTAAATTTTAGAATTTGATTTGCACTTACGTGACGAGTTGCGTGACTTGATTATATGCATTTTTAAAGTTTTACAACTCGATCGTACTTTCATGATAGGTTGTAAGATTCGATTGTACTTTTTTAAAGTTTTAAAACTCAATTGTATTTTCTTAACAAGTTTTAACATTTTTAATTTATTTGGAAAATAATCCCTACTTGTTCGCTGTGCATCCGGCAAGCTTCGCCGTACTCCTGTGTTTTTCATGGTTAGCTTTGCTCATGAAAAGGACGATGCCCTGGGCCTATCTAAACGTCAGTAATTAACGTGCACAAGTCAATGTTTGAATACATCAATGATTTTGAATTATTCAAAACAATTATTTTGTAACGGCTTCAGTAAAAAGTATGACCGTAATCAATTTATAAGGGTTCCGTAACATTTGATTCGATTTATTTCTTTGTCAACCCTCTTCTTTATTTGTCTACAAAGAGAATTTCCAGACCACATCGAAGCGTTTTCTTCCCATTCATTTCTTGGTTTCACATATAATGATACTGTTCCTATTCCATCTATTAATTTGTGCAGAGTAAAGAATTAGATCTCCTGTCTATTTGCAAGAAATTGTCGCACCAAGTCTCGCACTCTGAGAAGCAGAATCGTCTTAAGGACTCCAACAATCAATGCTCGAGCTAGGGAGAAGGAATTTCTCTCCAAAGAAGAATGAGACCGAGTTGCTCACGACCAAAACTCTGCGGTTCTTACTTCTTAGGGTCGGATCCTTTTTCGAAAGGGGTGTTTTGCGATTTGCAAGATCCTTGCCAACTGATCTCCCGTCAATGAGCTCTCGACTTCACCTCTGTGCATCTCCAAGTTCACCAACCTAATTATAAAAAGAAACCCTAATGGCCCCTGTTGGCGAGCAGGTCTCGCCGAGAACATGTGCACAAGCCATGGCTTTGATCTGAGGAGTCGTTCCATCCCATGTCCAAGAAGTATGTGATGGGTTGAGCTGGTGTCGTGTGATGTGGGGCGTCCATATTCCTTTTCACATGCCAAATAGGCAGTGTGTCTTTCTGGACTTTCTTTGTGTTCAGCGGCCGACTGGAGTAGATCAGAGCGAACCTCTCCAAATCACCCCCTTTGGACTCATCGTACTGGACAAAGCCCTCGTTCTGCTACCTTCGAAAGATGCTTTTACCAATCGGTTTCAAACGCTTGTCTGGCCAATCAACAGAAGGGCCATGACAGTTCCATATATTCTCGCAGGCGTGCCCGATGTCACGGTCCAGTCCTCCATGCATTTAAACTATTGATGCCTCGAGCTCAAGGCCAAAGGCTTGGTGGGGGCGAAGGTTGTGATACCGACGACCGACATGCAACGAGGGAGGGGATCGATAGGGATAGAGTCGAGCACGAGCGCAAATAATGTCTGTGTTCATCGACTTTGATTCCAATGCCTCTCGTTAGGGACAGAGCTTGGAACAAAACAAGATTTGATTAGGAGCATATTCGCTCGAGATGTTCATGTGTTTATATCCTCCGTCGGTCGCCCGTTTCTATCCTCACATAAAACAAAAAAAATGGGGTCATGCCCAGCATTTGGTAAAGAGCACTGGAATACAAAGTATGTGAAGCAGAAAACACCCGTTGCTTCTTTCATTCTTCATCGACAGAAAGTCTTGAGAAATGATTAGAAGTCTTGAGAAATGATTAGTCACGTTAGACTTTTCGAGTCGCATTTGGGCGATGATAGACCTTACTTCGGAAGTGAGGCACGATCTGATATCCGAACTGTTCTTGATTCTTATCATGTGTTGCGACATTGAGGTTTATGAGAAAGTCAGGCGAAGTTCCTATTCCTGTCTCTAAGCAATCACGGTCCACAGTGGAAGGCCATGCGCTTGAGCCTCATTAGACTCAGCGGAAGTATTTGGTATAAGTCGAGGCCCTCCAGTTTAAGTGAAGTGTCCAAGATTTATTGAAAATAGCTGTTGGAATTGAAGGAGAGAAGGCTAGTGTAACTTGCAATGTTTTGAAAATATAGTGCGTTCAGTGTAAGTTCTCACATTATGGGGCATTTCGAGGTTAAGATGAACTTATAGCTTGTCGTGAAAAGAACTCGCATAGCGATATATTCTACATGTAAAACATAAAAGATGATATACTGCAAGGAAACTTACAAGCATCTGTCTCTAATTAACAGTCGACTAGTATTTCTAGTGCATTCAACATTAAGGCTCTTTTTTTTTTTGCAGAAAATAAATAATTCAGGAAATATTTATCTAAAAATGATCATGTATATTGCTTGAAATAATTAGTTAAAAAATATCATTATTATCAATAACAATTTAATTTCATGAAATATAAGAAAATTTCGTTCACTCAATTTTGTAAGTAACATAAGCGATTATTTTCGAGAAAATATTTTTTTCAAATTAATCACATTCTGCGAACCAAAAAAAGCCTCGACTGCAAAATCCTACACTTCACACTAGAGTTTTAAACAAAAGAACTCACATTTGCATCCTTTATTTTCTGCAATTTGTTAGACTCCAACTTGTGTAAACGTCAGTTCTTTTCGAAAATTTGGCTTCAAATGGGTACTTTAAAGAATATAGGCATGATGCGAGATGAAGAAAAGTTAGAATTATTTGTATTATTTTCTGCATATTTATTATAGCGATGCAACAACCATTTGATCTTGTACAAGAAAGTCATCCATGATTGACAGATGATGAAGAGCAAAAAGGAACGAGGTCCATTTGTTTAGTTCCATGATTGCATGCACCGCCGCATGGGAGAAGCCACGCGATACATTGACAAAGCTAAAGATAACTCCAAATGCTACTCTGAAAGCAACTTGGAGCCAAATTCTTAATAAAATCAGCAAAAAAACTATTATGACAGATTCAGGTTTAATCCGGATTCGGCATGCTTATCAATTATCTTGTCATATCTTTCAAGTCTCAGCCATGTTAAGTTTTTTCTTTTCTTTTCAATAGATTATGCGACATGGTGCATTTCACGCTTTTAGAAATACAAAATTTCTTAAATGAACGGGTGAAAACACGCCTTAATAGCATATTAACATGTCCGGATGTAGCTGAATGCGTAGTGCTTCTCATGGATACAACTTGATCGGTTAAACGTGCCTAAGAATGTATAAAATGGATTGAAGGGATCAACATTTGGACGTCACATAAGCACGATCGACCTCCAACCAAACTCGATTAGTAAGATTGGTATCTAAACGAGTCAGTGTGGAATTTGCCAGCCTCATTTGTGGGTGGGGATTTAATGACAAGTCAGCTTCCAATTAGTTTCGGTCCATGCGATAGAGCAAGCAATGCTAGAAGGCTAAAAATGATGGGTCGGGTGGTTAATGAAGCGCTTAGTTTGGATGCAGTCGGGCAAATCTCGTGCTCAATTTATCTCCCACTTTGGGGAATTTTGATGGTCTCACTGTTGGGTTAGGCATCTTGTGGCTTGAAACATGTTTGATATCCGTGGACGGTATAGTTTGCAGGCGTTAGTAAGGATTAAATAGGTTGATTTGGATATTCCTAATAAAAGAAGAAGAATAAGGGATGAGGGCACCGGGAGTTTGAAAATCTGTAGCCCGCTTGACTGTTAAAATTAACTTTTAAAAAGCGTAATCAAATCATTTTGTTAATTTTGCCAATTTGGCTAATGAAAAATGTTGACGCGATTAAATTGTGTAAGGCCATAATGACGTTGTTTGATCTAAATCCTACTTTTTTTAAAGGCAAAAAAAAAAACTCCAAATTATGCTCACCGTGATATGACTAGTTCAAATTTTTTTATGTCGCTAAAAACCCTAAACTTACCCATTTTGATATAAATACCTAAATATTTTTATATCACCAAAAAACCCAAACCTACATATGTACGTGTGTAACGTATATATCCTCTACTTTAGTTGCATCTTGGGTATATTTGTCATATGAGTATAAGGTTGAGATTTTTAATGATATAAATATAATATATGTGTCACGATAGGCAAATTTAGGATTTTTAGCGACAAAAAAAATCGAGATACTTATGTCGTAATAGATATAGTTTGGGGTTTTTACGTTATATTAACCACTTTTTATCCCAAATCTTGCTAAATTAGGTTAAGTAAATGAAAATGCTAAAAATTTATATTATAAAGAAACCAAGCTTTAAAAAAACGATCGCAAGGCCATCGCTAGCAGGTCGTTGTCGTTGCTTGTCACCGGAAAGTGATGAGAGGTCACAAGGGCAACTCCGCAACCCTAGGTGGTCGAGGCCTAAGTAATTCCTGCCAGCCCTTTTTGGTGATTGGCAGTAGCTAGGGGTGACAGGTTCCCCCTCGGAACCGGGAACCGAACCAACAAAATTTAGGACCGGATCAAACTGTACTCGGGTGGTCCAATGTGATCGGGATCTATGGAAGAATAACTTCAATTGGGTTCCAAGTTTTGCACATACTTCAATTGGGGAATAGCAAAAGAAAAAGAATGAAAATGAAGAAGAAGAAGAAGAAGATGTGCACTTTTTGTGCACATTCTGCTTCCAGTGAACATCCTTCTCCCCCAACCATTTTTGCAAGACCAACAAGTTGTCCACTGGTGTCGACCTGCGATTATTGTAGTCGCATGACAATCCTAGACCACGCACTAAAAAAAGTGAGGAATGGAAAATCAAAGACACATTCTTAGATGTAATCGTCTTACAAAAAAGAAAAGAAAAAATTAGGACTATGCCTCTTAATTCTTAAGTCTGAAGTCATAGTCAAGTAAAAGGACTGGAGGTGGGTTGGTCCTGATGGTTCGGTTCGGTCCAGTTCCATTTTTTGGAATTGTGGACGAGACTGGAAGTCTGAAGAATCGGACCAACCCTAGCGGTCCGGTCCCGGTTTGGGCGGTCCTATATGCTCATCCCTAGCGGCAGCACTACTCCACTGGCAAAGCCTCGTTGCTCTTCCTTTTTAGCTTGGCATTTTTATTTTTATTTTTAAGATTTACCTTTTTTATTTCGTAAATAATTTAAGAAAGATTTGGGTAAGAATTTAATAAGAAAAAAGCCATGAACGAGAGGCAAAATAAAAAAAAAAGTTTCCATGCCGGCATTTTCCTTTATTTAAATTGATCGAGTTAAAGAAAGAAAATAATTATTTCAATTTAATAAGTTTTATAATTCGATTATACTTTTTGAAAATTTAGAGCTCAATTATTGACAAGTTTTAGGACTTCTTATAAATTTATTTCAAAAAAGAAAAAGCGGTGTTAGATATTATCACAGAAATGCCTTTCTCATTACATATAATCCATAGCTTTTCAATTTTCATAACCAACCCCACTTTCTAGACTTATAGTAATGTTCTGATTAATAAGGGAAAGAGAACTTTCCAGATATTAATCTCTCCCAACGAAGAAAAATCATTACACCACACCCAAAAAATAGCAACGGAAGCAATTAATGTTCAGTTTAAAATTATAAACTATAGGATAAAAGAGATCACATATATATAGAAGTCGTTGAAACTCCAATAAATACTTTAATACCCTCTCTTATGAACATATTGTATTGACAACATTGTGTGTAATTAAGAATTGGAGAACGGGAAGCCACATATGGGAAATAGTTTGGAGTGGAATTTGACTTTGATATCACGTAATAATGTCTTGTTCAAAAATCTATACAATGTGAGATACCTTTTTACACATAGAAAGCCATGAATTATGAGACGTGATCGAGAAAATAACACTTTTCAGAAAAAAAAAAACTTGGCCTTTTTAAAGCTAAACACAGAGAAATCAACCAATCAGAAAAGTAGTAGGGCACGTCTGCCATCTTCACAAAATGGAAAGTGGCGAAAAGGATGGGGTGGAAAGTCAGGGAGTCCATTCTCAGTTAATTAAAAAGGGAAAATGGTGTTATCACATAGCCTTTTTTATCTATGGTTATTGCATGTGTTTGATACATATTAAGAATAGTTTCCCCAATCGATAACCTTTCGAGGCCCACACCTTGATAGAATATGTCTGTAAAAAACATGAAGACAATGTGCTTTTCCTACGATTGATCCTGTCCACGCGGGAGCAAATTCGCCGAAAGGTGGAGTAGAGCAATTTCTCTGCCTTTTGCGCTCCAAAGTTGTGTTTGGATATGATTGATGGAGACCGTAATGATAATGCAGAAAGGGATTTGAGACCCCGCCACTTCAGAAGGAGGGAAAAATTCTTACAACGATCCTGGCACACATGAGTTCAATGCGTTTGAACCTTTGATGTTCATAGATCTCACGACCATATGATCTAAGCACTGGGGTGCACTGGGCTCGCATGTCCATGGTGCTCTCGACATGTCTTGGAAGGAAGGAGGATGTGGCCGTGATTGGTGTACCAATTACGGAATTTCAGACGGCCCTTGATGGCATTCTCTTTGAATAATTGCCCAAAAATCAGGCTCAACCGTTCTTTTTCCCAACACCATTAGCCTGAATAATTAGGTAAATACTAAAATGACCACTACCTCATAGGAATGTCGATGCTGTGCGAAGCAAACCTAATCACATGTAAGACTTTAAAGTCGGACCCAAAGGCCACCGTTAAGTGATTTGTTCTCTTCTCTTGTTTAAAAAAGTACGTGGTTAGATGAATAAGAACGAATCTCTTTTAGAAAAATACGAGAACCGTCGCCTATATTATCACCTCAAGATTCTCAATCATAGGATTTAGGGTTTTCTCATGAATCCGGCAGTGATATAAGAGATGGCCCCACGTATCCCTTTAGCCCGCTGTTTAAATATCTTTCGCTGGTGCATGTGATACAGCTGTGGTGATTTTTGACTAATGTTTTGATGCATGCATTGCCTGAAAACGGAGAAAGCATGACAAGAAGAGTCAAATTATACAATCGCGGTGTCTCCAGTGAAAATGTCACAGAGAGAGAGAGAGAGAGAGAGAGAGAGAGAGAGAGAGAGAGAGAATTTTGCTGGTGTGTGCAATACAGCTATGTTGACATTTGACTTATGCTTTGATGTGTGTATTTACCAGAAAAACATAGCTAGGAACCATTACAAGAAAGGTCAAACAGATACAATTGAGGGTCTCTGTTGAAAACCCGAGAGAGAGAGAGAGAGAGTAATTATCTCACACCAGATATGACACAGCAACTGTCGAGTCACGGGCTTCAAGTTCTCTTATTCCACGACAATGACATAGTTTCGGCATTTTAGGGCCGGATTAATTGACTTGTCACCCGCTGCACTTGGTGGCTCCGAGCTGTTCCTCACTCTCACTATACATTTGCAGTAATGTACTGTTTTGAGTTAGGGCTTGACGTGAGCATGAAGTAGTAGTTTGAGAAGACCTAGATTATGACATTTCCTCAGCTAGGCATGTACTTTAATAATTTGTATTTAATATCGGGCCATGACGGCTCGAGTTTAGTTTTATTCTCGGGCTCAAGACTTCTCACGGCGTGAGCTTCCATGGCTAGGTAGGTGAGCCACGTACGTTGGGGCAGCTCCGGGGGATCAATTGTGAATCGTGGCTTTACATGTTGGTAATCAAAGGCCGTTGAACTTAATCAAGGAAAATAATAGTCAAGTAGACATAAGAGTAATGCGGAATAGAGAATTTGTCACGTTTGTGTTATGATGAAGAGTAAATGAACCTATCTATAAGTTTTATTAAATGAATACTAGGTAATATGATCAATCAGGGCTGTGAACGATGCACGATTATTTCTAAGTATTTCTAAAATTCCCTCAACTCAAGGTAATTTAAAATAAGACAAATAGAAGTCTAGAGAAAAGATCCGAAAAATGTCCGAGTGGGATTGCCTAGGCGGCTTGGCGTGCTGAAGAGAGAATCAACCGACGTGTACATGCCGTGCGGTAATAGGTTGATGTTTTTGTTACGCCTATGGTGGCAGTGATGTAGGCTATGTAGCATGAGGCTTCTGTGGCATTGTGTACGTTGCACGACAAGAGGCTATCTTGACGAACAATGTTAAGGATCGATGTAGTGAGAGAGAGAGAGATAGAGAGAGAGAGAGATTAGTACCAATCGAAAGAACAATGATGCTAGATATAAGGTGTGCTTCGATGCTACACCTGGTGCACACCGAGGGTACAATGTGTACTTGGGGGTGCACTCTAAAGAATAATATGCCTTTTTTAATTCCTCAAAGAATTGAAATCTTGCTAGCGTTGCAATTTAGAGCTAGTTGAGATTGGTCATCCCACAAAGAACTCTGCCTTCACATCTAATACATATATGGCTAAAGTTGGAGGTGAGATAGAATGTTCGCTCTAATGCTAACTATGTGGCACTTGACCTTGTTATGTGACATAGTTTTGCACGTCATGCACAGTCATACGGGTAGCTTTTAATTTTATGATTTGTCAACCATCATTTTTCATCTCTTATCGAATTTAAATTTCAAAAAATATGAAGGGAGAATTTATATGAAGATTTTATCTCTTATTAGGTTTAACCTAAAAAAAACTAGAGAAAGTATTTTAAATTATACTTTTACACTATCATGGCTTATTCTCAATGTAATTTCTTACATGTACTTATAAACAGTGATTACCATGGAAAATTCTCAAAAAAGTTCTAAACCTATTTCAATTGTGCCTAATCAATCCTAAACTTTTTGCATTTTTGTTAATTCAGTTTATCTAGTTGATTTTGATTGAGAATCGCATATATTGACATTGATTATTCCACATGGTGCGATCGGCATTGGCGTTGACAATTTTCTAATAATCTTTTGATATTTGTTCGAATTAATTATTTATTTCTCTTTCTTTTTTTTTTCCCTTCCTTTCCCTCTTCCTCCAGCCGATCACTGGCGACTAACCAGAGGTGGTGAGGGTGAGCTTTGTCATCGCTGGGCGAGCCTCATCCTCGACGGTTTGGCACAACTTGCAATAGGTTTATGACTTGTTTGGTAATTTACCCATGCAAATTCCGAGCCAAATATAAAATTATGCATAGATACATCCTTCGACTCTGTTATGAAAACCCTAATGGCTCTTGTTTCAGTGAGCAAGCCTCGCCAGCAACATGCACAATTCAAGGCTCTACAAGATGAGGGATCGCCCCCGTGTCCTGAGAAGGACGTGACGGCCGAGCCCGTTTCCTCGTGCGGTGTGGGGCGCCATCACGGTCCAATGGAGCTACCATTCCCTTCACGTGCTCACTAGAACGAAAGCTTTCCCATCCCTCCTTTGGAATCATCGATCCTTGACAAAAAAAACCCTCGTTCGGCTTGGTGCAAAGATTGCCTTCTCCAATAAAATTCCGAAGGGATGTTTTGGGCCAAGCTTTGAACGGATTCGCCTTTCGGAAGATGTGGCCATGAGAGTCTACATTTACTAGTTCTAAATCTTTGTGGTACCAGCCTATATACATGTATGTCATGATATTCTTTTAACGCTTCGTTTTATTTTTAGATCTTTCTCCTACATAGACTTAGGGCCTCTCTAATCTATAATTTGACGTAAATAATGCACTCGAACCATGGTTAGGTCATCCTATAATTAATACGATCCGTGGAAGGATTAAAACCTCAAAATTACTTTCTTTCTTCTTCTTCTTCTTTTGTTTTTATTTTTCAATGACCAAGCCAAAAGACAATTCTAAGTTTTGTCAACACAAGCATCGTGGTGAGCCAAAAAGGGCACAATGAATGCCCAAGCTCGAGGCCAAAAGCTTGGAGGGGACGAAACCGTGGGTACCGACGATCGACATGTAACGAGCGAGAGTGATTGGTAGGAATAGGGCAGAGCACGAGCACGAGCACAAAGTATGTCTGTCGTCTTATTCTTTGGTTTGGATGGCTCTTGTTAGGGACGTATTTTGGAACGCGACGAAATTTGAGTACAGCATATTAGCTCGATATATGCATGTGTTTATTTAATCTGTTGATTGTTCGCTCCTAACCAATACAATTCTTTTTTCAGTCTAATCGTTTTCCTCATATGGAGACAAATAAACGTCGAGTACCACAGCCTCGATTTGGAGGGACTTGAATCCGCTCAATATTACCCCTTTTAGTTTACAAGAGATATGAGTTGTCGAAATCTACTTTGATGAGCATTCAAAGAATGATTTTTGTTGATAACATAAGTTTAGTTTTGTATGAAGGCCTAATTCCTTTAAAATCCTCAGTTATAGGTCAAACCCTGATCTTGTCCCGAACATTTTTTGGTCCAAAAAAATTCACAAACTTTCACTGTAGTCTCAAATCTAACCCTTGTCCAAAAATTGCCACCGATTTCCTTTCTCAATCCTATCTAATAGGCCTATCTAATTTAATAACCAATACAAACTATTTTATGCGAAAAGTGTTATGAATCTCTCTTTCTTTATTCATAGACAATCTTGAAAAATGAAAAGTCGCATCTGAATTTTCAAGTTTTTAATTTATATATTACATGGGCGTTTAATTATATTGGTAGATTAGGTTTATACTAAAGGTCATAATTGTCATTGTATTGTTTTAGCCCTAAACCCTACGTATATATTGTAAGTTGTTTCATAAATGGAAGATACGTTTGCCCAAACTCTACATGGTATCAGGGCGATGATCCTCAAATTCATCTCTTGCGTCCCTTCACTGGCTTTGCTTTCTCGTCGAAATTCTCGAGGCCTTATTTGCCGGTGTTGATCTTTGGCTCCTGTTTGTGATAATATAGCGGCCAACATTGCCACTAGTCCCGTCTTCCACGAGCGCACCAAACACATCGAGATTGATTGTCACTTGGTTTGTAAAAAAGTTCAATATGGCACTTTGTGTACTCTTCATATTCCTTCTCACTCCCAACTAGCGGACTTATTCACAAAACCGGTCACACATGATTCATTTTGTACTTTTAAGAACAAGTTATTGACATGTTTACATTCACCAATTTGAGGGGGAGTATTGGTAGATTAGGTTTATACTGATGAGCATAATTGTCATTATATTGTTTTAAACCTAAACCCTACGTATATATTGTAAGTTGTTTCATCAATGGAAGATATGTTTGCCCAAACTCTACAAATTATTAATATTTTAGAAAAATTCGTGCGATCAAGGTAAATTCTCACTTACTACTGTATTATGAGAATCCATATTTACTCATTTCATATGGATATCTCATCATTTAAAAAATCACATAACTGTAGAAAATAAAAGGCTATATATCTAAAGAAAATTACGAAGTTAGTTATTGCTTTGTGCCGTACATTTTCAAATACTTATACTTGACATTTAATTGCAAAATCCTACACTTTTGGACTATAGTTTTAAACAAGAAACTCACATCGGTATCCTTTATTTTCGGTAACTTTTTTGGCACCAACTTGTAAAAACTAATGAGTTTTGCGAGAAGTAGTCTTCAATTTAAAATTCAAAATTATAGGCAAATAAAAGTTTAAATAATTTATTTTTTTTCTGTCTTTATTGTCTTCATACACTAGCCATTAATCTTTCCCAGAAAATCATCCATGATTGACAGATGATGGAACAGCAAAAAGGAAAGAGGTCCATTTGTTTAATCCCATGATGGCATGCACCGACTCTTGGGTACAATGCATGCCACAACCTGCCGATTCTCTATTTGCATTGGCCAGGCAAAAGATGACACCAAATGCTACTGTGAAAGCAACTTGGAACCAGAACTTTTAATTAAATTAACAAAACATATCGTTATATCGAACTTATGATTCTAAACTGAATACGACCCATCTATTAATTATCGTGCTCTATCTTTAAACCTCGGACATGATATGGTACGATGCGTTTAACACTATAAAAAGGTAAATTCTCTTAAACAAGCGTGTGAAGATATGTCTAAAAGTACCTTAATGTGTCTAGATGTACTGGAACGGGTCGCACTTCTCACGGATAAAACACATCTAAGAATTTACAAACGGGCTGAGAGGTCAACCTATGAAGATCATGTTTACTATTTGTGTCTAAACAAGTTCACCTACATATGGACGGGGATTTAATGACGAAGTTAGCTTGCTGTTGTTTCAGTCCATAAGATAGAACGAGCAACGCTAGAAAGCCCAAGAGGATGACTGCGTGATTGGTGAAGCGTTTTGGATGACTGCCCGAAGGTCATGATATCTTCCACGTGATTTAAGGAAAGCGATTTCCTTTTTGCCAGAAGTTAAAAGTCATTTTCCTCCATCAAAACTTATAATTTTCAGTTTACAGTTTAAGTAGATCGATCAGTTTTTTCGTCATTTAAACACTGGAAAATCAGGAAATTTTTTCGGAAACCGTCTTTCTGGCAAAAAGGGACCTTAGGGATGTTCTGAATTAATTAATAAGAGGAAGAGAATTTTCTAGACATAAACCTTTTTAAGGGAGAAAATCCATATATTACACCCAAGAAACCTCAATAAAAAATATAAATTGATAGGTTAAAAAACCGCATGTATATAAGAAACATTGATACTCCGAGGACAGTAACATATGATACTTCAACATTTCCTCGTATATACAAATCAGACAAGTAACAACGGTTGGAATCAATGAATGAGGAGTCCCACATGTAAAATAAATTGGGGTCAACATCTGACTTGAATATCGTGTAAGAATGTTTAATTTAAAAGTCATTGAAGCCCTAGAGATAAATGCGATATGCTTTTCATCATAACTAAAGCCAGGACTCATTGCCCATGATCCAGAAAAGATCACTACCCAGAAATACTTGGCCTTTATGAAGCCAAAACACAGAGAAATCAACCAAGGAAAAAAAGTACCTTGGAACGACTTCCATCTCCACAAAGTGGAAAGTTGGGAAAAGTGTGGGGTGTAAAGCGTGGGGGTCCATCGTCAATTTATCAAAGGGGAGAAAAGTGTCATCGCATCGCCTTTTGACCATGGTTATTGCAGGCAGTGGAGGTATATAATGCCTAAATCCATAACATATTGAGCCGACCATACATTTTTGTCTCTTGGCAAAATAATAAGCATTATGTGAGGCCCACACCTTGATAAACATGTCTTGAAAAAACGTGAACATAACGTGCTTTTCCTTTCGATTGATCCTGTCCACGCGGCACTGGATTCGCCAAAAGATGAGGCTGGAGCAATTTCTCTGCCTTTTTGCGCTCCAAAGTTGGGTGTCTGATGATGTTTCTTGGTCTTGAGGGTTTGATTGATGGCGATCCTAATGATAACTGGGAAAAAAGATAGGAAACCCCAGTACCTCGGATGGAGAGATCAATCCTTAAATGATCCCGGTGCATGTGAACTCAACGCGTCCGAATCCTTGATATCAGTGAGCCGCATGTATTATCGACATGATTTAAGGGGGTATATTGAACTTGTATTCAACCGGGAACCTCTAACACGTCTCTAAAGGAGGATGTGGCCGTGATTGGTGGGCCAATTACGATACTTCAGATGGCCTCAGATTGAATAATCAACCATAATTCCCTTTGACTCCGTATATTACTTTTTTTGGGTGGGTGGATGAATGAATGAGTAAGAACCCGTTTGCATTCTCTTTTTATAATTGCCAAAACCCCGCATCCACCGCTGTATACACCAGCAAATGCGCATACCCTTTCATTTTTCCCTAGATCTTACTTGAAGAATTAGTTAATTACTACTTATAGATGGGACTTTGAAGTCAGACCCAAGTCCACCGGTGAAACTGACTTATTCTCTTCTTTTGTTTAAAAAAATTTCCCTTTCCTTTTTTAGGGGCCATTGCGTGTACGAAATGTATAAAAGATACACATTTGTTCTGGAGAGATACAAAGAGCCATCATCTAGTATTACCTCAGATTTTCAATCAGATGATGTAGGGTTTTCTAGAAAGTACGGATCATGATGACCCGAGCACCCCTTTAGCCCGCTCTTTGAATTTCTTCCGCTGGCGTGTGCGATACAACTATGGTGACATTTGACTTGTGTTTTCATGCATGCATTTATAGAAAGCATAACAAGAAAGGTCAAACATAAACATTGAGAAAAATGTCCATGGTCTTCTGTGGTGAGTGTAATACAACTATGGTGATATTTGACTTGTGTTTTCATGCACGCATTTGCATGAAAACACAGAAAGCATAACAAGAAGGGTCAACGATATACCAAGTGAAGGGGGGAGAGAGAGAGAGATTAAATAACTCTCTCACGCCATATGGATACTGTTGCATGGGTAAAGTCACGGGCTCCAAGTTCTCTCATCCAACAACAAAACCGACAAATGCGGCTGCCTGTGGCATTTTTGTGCCGGATGAGATTGACTTGTCAACCGCTGCAGTCGGTGACTCCGAGCTGTTCTACAGGAGAATCATCAACAGTACCCTTGAATTAGGGCTTGACATGAGCACGAGATAATGCTTTGAGAACCCCTAGATCATGAAACTTTCTCAGCTACGCATGTGCTGCATAATTTGAATCGACTGTTGAGCCATGACGGCTCAATCTAGACGCAGATTACATTCCTGGCCTCAAGTCTTTCCCTGTCAAAATGCTCACTTCGTTTGGTAGATGGGGCCATGGATGCAGGCGTGGCTCCAGCGTGTCAATCTTGACTCGTGCCCTCACATGCTGGTTGTCAGAGGTCAGTTCAAACTAAACCGAGGGAGGTCGCCTTGGCGGTGGAGCTGTGGGTCTTGACGGTGGCGAAGGGGTTGCCCCGCCATGGTGTGTAGCGGCAGTTAATGAATGAGGGAAACCAAGAAGATGCTCGCCCCAGTGCTCCCAACATAGCACTTCACTTTGTCTCCTTGTTTGCCATGTGGCATAACATGTGGCGTGGTGCTGCCACGTGATGTACATTTGGCCAATAACTTTTTAGCGATACTGATTTGTCAACTGCTAGTTTCTATTTAAACTTAAATTTCAGAAAATATATAAAGAAAAATTATATGAATAATTTGTCTCTTATTGACTTATAATGTTTTAAAAAGAATAATTTTGAAAAAAAATATAAAGAGCGAGCACATCAAGAGTTTATCTCCTGTTAAATTTAAAATTAAAAAAAGGTATACTAGAAAAGGTATATTAAACTATGCTATTCACTAACAAGGCTTATTTTCTATTCTCTTACATTATCATGGTAGGTTGCGAAGACTTCGATTCGCATATGAGATTCTCATTGCCCACAAAGTCTTATTTGTAAGCGTAATTATTCTATTAAATAAGGTTATGTATGCATGATGGAAAAATTAAATTCGAATGAAGAAATTGGTTGGTTGGATGAATTATTTCAAATTAGAAGTTGAAAACTGCCATAAGCAAGTAACCATTTCTAATTTACTTATATTTATTGAAAGCTTAGATATCACATTGCACGTTGATTTAAAATTCATGAATCATTAAATAAATTAAAAGTTCATGGATTACATTACACATTTAACCAAAGTTCAAGGGCCATTTATGCAATTTCTCCAATAAATAAGTGATAGATTTCGCGTCATACATATGTACAAATCATTATGAGAGGAAAAAAAGAGCTAATGAGCTTATTTCTTTCTTTCCCCAAATTCAACATGTGCTTTCAATTTTAACTCTCATTAGAGATGGTAATTATAGATTTACATACTATAGCATTTTTTCTACTATCTTATTGCGATTGCTAATTAATCATGGTCAAGCATAAAAGATATAACAAAAAAGTCAGCAGATTCACACCCAAATCACTTAGTATCGAGCCTTGTTGATATGGGCCGGGTTTCAAAAGAGACCCGACATTGCCAAGCCCAACTTCCTGCAATTTCTTCAAAATTTAGGCTTAGTCAAAGAACTTCTTTATGGGTCAATGGTGAAATCACCAAGAAACACTTCCTTTCATGCTTTAACCCATTAAGAACGTTAAAAAATAAAAATAAAGAACTTAAAAAAAAAGAAAAAAGCCAACCTAAGCTAGGTCTTACTTGGATCCGACGATCCGACGTGTAGTAGTTTGGAAGTTGTCTAATCTGGGAGACGGCCCTCGTTAATAGGGGGATTTTTTTCATTTTTTTTTTTACTTTTTCCCAACCGTCCGATGAATCGGACAGCTGAACCAGATCCGTTTTCGATCTTTACCTACCCGTCAACCAATGAACAGTGTTAAGAAACAAATAGAGACAGCCGAAAAGGTTTCTTTGTGATCTGGTCCGTGATCCCAAGTTGTCCCTTCTTCCGTCTTCGCTGTCCTCTCTCTAAAGCTCTGTCCGTATGCTTCCATGTCTGTCGGAGAGGGCCACCATTTCAATTAAAGGCGGGAGATACGGGCCTTGGATCTAGCGCGTGAAACTCGGCCGACATCGAATGTGAAATCGACCAATTTGTGAAGGTCTGAAACGACGAAACCTCTTTTGGTGAGACGATAAACAAGTCAGACTTCCCAATCTAAGACGACTTTGATCTAATTGAACCTTTCAGAGCACCCGATTAATCTCAATCGATCGTGACAATTTGTCCATCTCATGAATATTACCAAAGCTAGATCGATCTCCATCATGGATCTCAAAGCTCCCAACGTAGCACTTCACTTTGTCTATGTACGTGCCCCGTGGCATTGGATGTGGTAGAGTACTGCCACGTGGTTCATTTAGAAAAAAAAATCAGGAAAATTTTTATGAAGATTTTCTCTTATTGACTTGTGAATTTGAAGAAAAAAAGGGGTAATGTTAAAAAATTGATAAAGAATGAGCACGTCGAGGTTTTATCTCTTACTAAATTTAAAACTAAAAAGGGATAAACTAGAAAAAGTATTTTAAACTATGCTATTCACTAATATGGCTTAGTTTCAGTGTAGCCTCTTGCATATATTGGTAAATTGTGAAAACTTTGATTCAGATACGAGATTATTTGTAAGCATAATTGTTCTATCATATTAGGTTATGTATTCATGATAGAAAAATTAAATTTGAATGAAGAAATTGATCGGTTGGATGAGTTATATGAAATTAGAAGTTGAAAATTGCAATAAGCAAGTGAGCATTTCTAATTTACCTTATTAAATAACTAGTTGTGAACTAGCTTTGAGAATTTGAATGACTAAGTGATGGATTTTGTGTTATGTATTTATATAGGTCATTATGAGAGGGAAAGAAACGTTCACGAGCTAACTTTTTTTTTTCCCAAATTCAATATGTGGTTTCATTTTTAACTCTAAGATGACAATTGTAGATTTACATGCCAAAACATTGATTTGCTATCTTATTGCAATTGCTAATTGATAATGGTCAAGCATAAAGATGAAAAAAGTTAGTAGATTTACACCCAAATCACTTTAAATCGAGCCTTGTTGATATGGGTTGAGCCTAATAGGAGACCTAACATTGCCAAGCCCAACTTCCTGAAATTTTTGCCAGAAATTTAGGCCAAGTCAAAGAACCTTTTTGGGGCAATGATATGAATAGTTTATAAATTTTGGTTCAATGTACAATATAATTTTTGAAATTTTAATTTATTTAGTACGGTTTTAGAACTTTTCTTACATATTCAATTTAATCCCTAATTTATGTGAAAATATGTTATGGTTTGATTATTTCAAGTTTAGGAATAATATTGAATATTTTCATAATACCGCATAGAGATTAAATTGAACATGTACTCAAAATTTAGGTACCGCACTAAACTATTTAAAGTTCATGGATCGCATTGCAAATTGACTTAAAGTTAATTAAAGGATCACATTGAATAAACTAAAAATTAAGAGAGCATATCGCATATCGATGAGTTTAAATTTATGAATTATATTGAATAAATTAAAAATTAAGATATCATATTCTCCGTTCCTAAAAGTTTATTATTGACTGTTTGTACCATTTTTCAGTTTTTTTACGGGTCAATGGTGGAGGGACCGAGAGACACTGACTTTCATGCTTCGAACCACTGAGCTAGTAACAGAACAAACAAATACAACGAAGGAAAAAAGGGCAATCTAACCTAGATCTTACCTACCCATCACCTAATGAACGGCGTCAAGAAGACAAAGGGGAGCGCGAATGATTTTCAACAGAAGAAAGATTGGATCGTTCGTCTCCATCTCTCATGGACTGGTCCGTGATCCCCAGCTGTTCCTTTCCTTCACCATCTTTCTCTTGTCCTCTTCCTAAGTTTGCGTCCGTCGATGTCTGCGTGGACAGAGGGTCTTTTACCACGTGAAAGCTGACCAGAAGAAGAGAACAAATGGAGCAGAGGGTTAACAGTTCAATCGCAGGCGGGAGTAGCGGAAGAGGATTATAGTTAATGACAGACATCCTCTTTTGTTTTGGTGACAGACATGACATGATTTCCCAACCTAAGGGCCAAGGCTGCTGTTATCTCCGTCGGTCGCGGATGTTCTCTTCGTCTCGCGGTGATTCCCGAAGCTACCGTCGATTCTTGATGTGATCTCCAGGCTCCTGATGGATCTCAATGTCCCATGGGCCCTGTGAAGCCCTCACGGATTTGCTAAAGCTTTGTTGCTTCATGAGATGGGCTTTTTTTAGTTGGACAGTTCATCATGACCTCGTGCGAATTTGTTTGGACCATGAGCAGTTCGACTTGCTTGGGTTGTGGGTGCAAGAGATGCAAGAAATGGAGCTGCTGGGTTGAGGCGACAGATCGCGAGTGGTCATTCAAGAATTGAATAGCAATTCATCCCATGTGGTTAAAGCATTCTGTCAGTGGAAAGTAGTTTCGTTCAGCGGTCTATGAATAACGAGTTTGAATGATCAAAAGAGTCCGAACCCAAGATCTTGATTGGTAATTAGATCATTGATTTAGATGCGACAGGTCCTGTGTTCGAATAGTGTCTTAATGCCTTAGAAATGAAACCTTACTTAGGTCGACATATGGGTAATTTTATATGTATCAATGTGGACTGGTTGAGTCCAAGATCCGAATACCCCATATTGCAAAAAATAAGGAGCACAAGTGACACTAAATCATTAATAATGAAGATACAACTTGAGGTAGGATTGAAATGTTTAACTATAAAGGTATTGTGCCTACCACCTCCCTTTTAATCATGAGATATTGTCTTTAGGTCAAGCCTCGGAGGTGTAAAGTTCAGACGCCCAAGTCATGGATACTAGCGGAAAATCAATCGCGAGAGCACCTAGTTAGTAGTTTGATTATTCATTTTCGAGATTTTAGATTTTAGATAGAAATTGGACCAAATATGGGTTACTAAAATCCAGTGGCTAGCCACTCGAGTCTAAAGATTGGCACTTCCGATAATGTCCTTGAGGAGCTAGGTTTGGGTGTCCATATGGTCGATGACATAGTGGCAATTGAAGTGAATTTTGAAAGGCAACTTTCAAAATAATTGAAAATGAAAAAGGAAGTTTGCAAAGTTATGTTTTTCAAGGAACAAGTAAGCCAACAAGACATTTAAAGTGAGATTTCATGGTTCAATGGTTTACAAGTATTAGGCTCATATGAGCTGGATATGCATGAGAATCTATTTATTGAAAGGGAAATGGGTCTCGGGTTTCGTCTCTTTTGCGGAAAATTAATGATTTTTGGAACATTTTTTTTAGAAATAGTTGTGTGCATTGCTTACAAAAATGGATGAATGAAAAATATTTTCACCATCAATTAAAACATTAAAACATAAATTGCTATTGACAATGAAAATAATTTCATTGATGAATTATTTCAAGAGACTGTTTTTAATAAATATTTTTAAATAATTAATTTTCATTAAAATAAACATAATAAGAAATACTTATTGAAACTTGAGGGGTGAAATAAACAAAAAGGAGAAAAAAAAATTCTTTTAGTTTCCGCTTGTTTTAGAGAAAATGAATTATAAGGAAAATATATATTTTCAAATAATCAGTTAAAAAATATTTTTATGATGGATAATAATTTACATCCAGGAAATATTTTTTCAATCCGAGTTAGGCTTCTGAGGTGATTACGCTCGACGACTAGACGGCCGACGAGTTCGCTCGCTTCCGACGTCGGCGACAGTCGATGCAGTGTTCACAGTCCGCGCTGAAGGCGATGGAGGCGCTGAACATGAAGGTGCTGACCTTATCGTCGCAGCCCCTGAAGCACCTCCTCCGCTTCGCTGCTTCCTCTAGCCCCATTCGCCCCAAGTTCTTCTTCGTCCGCTGCTCCTCCTCCTCCTCTTCTACTTCGCCCCCATCTTCCGCCGCGGCCGCCGTCGCCGCCGCCTCCCCCTCCGGCCGCGGCCGCCGGTCTCCGTCCTCGTCCTCTTCCACCTCCGACAGAGAAGCCGTCCGTGCCATTCGCGTGAAAAAGGTGAATCTTCTCTCGCATTTGAATTGAGCTCGATGTGAATGTGGACGGAGATTGGTCAATTCGTATTGTAGCAGGCGATGAGGGAGTATGTCTAGGATTTTACTGAGGATTGGCGGTGGTTTCTTAGCCATACTTTTGTTTGTTTAGGAGGTCGAATTTTGCTGCTTCTCGTAGTTCTTTCCTTCTAGGACGCCGTCAGAAATTATCATGACATGCAGGGGAAAAAATGTTAAGAACTCAGGTTCTTAGATTCTGCTTTCTGTTGCCAGTTTGATTATGAATGCAGCGAACGAGAAGTTAGAATCTTTCACTGCCTTGGGTTGTTCATTCTCCTTTGACAATTTTTAAGTGCTTTATAGGCCCGAAATGTGCAATTTAAAGCTGGGGAAACTTCACATTTGTACATTGATGGCGTGTCTGTTCTATAGGTGGAAGAATTGAGAGAGAAAGGTCTCGAGCCCTATGCCTACAAGTGGGATAGGACTCATTCAGCTAATCAGCTGCAAGAAATTTATAGGCATTTAGCTAATGGTGAAGAGTTGAACAGTGAGAATGATCAAGTGTCCATAGCTGGAAGAATCACCGCACGCCGAGCATTTGGGAAGCTTGCCTTTTTGACCCTCCGAGATGATTCTGGAACAATTCAGGTTTGCTCTTGTTCTTCCTCAACGTTGTCTACTATTTCCTTAGCTACCGTGCATCCAGTTTGTTTTCTATGGAGATGGAACTGGGGAAGGTATAATCTGGCACCCGACCCCTAAAATCCTAATGGGACATGAATGGAATTCGAGTTTCAGGTAGTGGGACGAGTATGGGGTCAGCTGTCAAAAACCTTACAGGGTTTGGAGCGCATCTGGGATTTTATAGTTGGGAAACCAGATATGTGAAACTGATATGTTTTAATTACTAAAATAATCCTAATCCTTTATAGTCTTTATGTTACTTGGCAAATGTACATAATTACTCTAATCCTAGTAGAGTTTGGGACGTTTTTGAGATTTAACTAAGCACTTAAGGTACTTATATAATAACGTGAACCCTAAAGAAATTAATTATGATTTAACGTTTTCCGTAGCAAACACCATCACATGTCTAATTTCTCCTTATAGGATTGTTACATTTTAGATTTTTGTGATTGTGGGTCTTCAAGTTTATTCAATCTTTTATATGTTTTGCTATTCTGTAGTTTTTCTAATGGGAGATGCACAATGAATAAGTTTTAGATTGATGATTGCGTTTGCAAATTGGACACGGTTTGTCATGTATCTAGTGTGGAATATATGTCTACTAGAATAGTAGCATCTCTGGTTGCGGGTATCTAGTGGGACCCTGACAACTTCAATGAGGTGGATTTGGGATCTTGTATCCAAACGTAACAGGTTAGAAGGGTTTGGAAATTGACAAAAAGTTAGTGGGATGGATTTAGTTGAGGAATGTTTAGCTGCTCATTCCGGGAGCTTGTGAACATCCTCGTTAAGAACTATTATGCTTTGTTTGAATTGATCATGGTAAATCCTTTGTACGTGGTTATACTTACTTTTAACCAGAATTTAAACCATTTTTCTAACTTGTTACTGAACTTTTTACGAACAATAGTTGGCTAGATGTGCTTGCTTCCATCTGCTGGCTGGACGATAAATGGAATTCTAGAAGTGCACTGAAATTTTATGTTGCACTTATCTAGGATGAAATACACTACTTTGTAGTTAAGAGCACCCTTTAGTAATTTATCTTTCTTTTGTGCTATATATCTTTTCTTCTTCTGTTTTTCTACTGAAGCTTGTAAGATCAGTCTTCTTTACTTTGCATGGTTTTCAATTACTGGTCTCATACTTAGATGATCCTATTGGAATATGCTGGTTAGTATTTTTATTACCTTTTAAAGTGGAAAAGAAAGGTAGCTACTTTTGCTACTATAGCTAGACTTGTTTAATATGATGGCTAGATAACTGATTGAAAGTACCAACCATTTGTATTAGCTTTACTGCGAGAAGGAGAGGCTGTTGAATGATCAGTTTGAGCAATTAAAGACCCTTGTAGATATCGGTGACATAGTGGGTGCAAATGGAACTATAAAGCGGACAGAGAAAGGTATAGAATGATTCCTCTTCTTTACATTTATTTGATATATGTCAGTCATGGTAGATGGACTTAAGCTGCTAAGATGTCTCTTTTTCTTTCGTTTTTATTGTGGGTTAGGTAGATCTGCAGTTCTAGTTGTCCCTTGATGTCTTATGATGATGTCTAGCTACTGAATGTGCTTATTCATGATTTATACTTCAGGGGAGCTTTCTGTGTGTGTAAACTCTTACGCAGTTCTTACCAAATCCTTACTCCCGCTTCCTGATAAATATCATGGATTAACAGATGTGGATAAGCGCTATCGCCAACGGTAAAATGCCTTCCTGCTTATTCATACTGTTTTTATTACAGGATAGATGATTTAGCTCCCCTGTCATTATATGGTGCTGCTATTAGCAGCTTCAGCTAATAGGAGCTCAAATATTATAACGAAATCGTTTAGTTCCGCTTGCTCCCTTGTCCTGAATGCCACGTGTTCCAGTGAAACTGCATCAGAACAATTGGTTTCTTCTCTACACCCAACTTTAACAGATCCAATCCGGCACTGCAATTTACTGTAGGATGAAATGGTATCATCATTGCTTGCTAAAATTTCGACATTGCAGTAGGGGAATCGCAGTCTCATCTATCGATGTCCATACAATTTTTTTGGCAAATTCAGTTAGCTTGGCTGTGCATCTACTCTTAAGTCTCAAGTTCACCAATTGTGGTATTAGTTGCCTTTAAACAAAGAGTTCATTATGTCTCAGAGGAAGTATTGTATCAGGGATATGCCGTCTTCCACGCATTGCTTCATTACTTCATCAAACTTATTAGATATCCTCTTAAGTACACAATGCTTTGTATGGCCAGAAAACATCATGTATTTTTGAGGATAGAAGATTTCTGAATATGTAGGAAATAGTCATTACTAAGCATGGTTGTAGGAAGAACAATAAGCAAAAGCAGGCTTTGCCAGAGTGAGAATAACTCGCTTGATTATAGGTGGCATGATGGATGTTCTGTTTACTTTACCCGTCTCTGCTTTATGTCTCTCTGTTCAGGTATGTGGATATGATTGCAAACCCGGAAGTGGCTGACATTTTTCGTAAAAGAGCGAAGGTAAATTTTCATGTCTCTTCACAACTAAAGAGATATTAAGGTCTTATTGCACGCCGTTGCTTTTCAACTTCTCTGCTCATGATAAAACTTCATATAGGTTTGATGTGAATTATAACTATGTTTAGGTATACTAATCAGGTGGCCAAGAAAATTTTTTACTAATGAATACGTTGAAATGGCAAATGATTGACTATTTCATGCTTTGCTGCATTTCTTTCAATTTTCATAATACCATTTTATTTTTTCCTTTTGAATATGTGTTTCTAATGAAACCGCACGTGTTTTTTACAATATATCTATTTAGAAGGATGCCCTTTTTTTCCTTTTTTTTCAATTTTGTTTTCATGATGGTTATGATTGAAATAATAGTTAAACTGGACTCTCTTTTCTGCTCCCTAAGGTAAGGTCATGTGGAAAAGCAGAGATTAATCCCATTAACTGTGTTAAAGGTTTTACTTCGAGGAAGTTGAAGCAAATATAATATTTTTATTTTGGAGAATCTGAAGCTCATTAGTTCTATCATCATTTTTCTAAACCTGTGCATAATGTTAGGAGTTTTTTTATATCTATTTAGATGGCTAGGGAGGTAAGCCAAAATTCTTCTTTTTGACGTGGTTTTCTTGCCTGCTCGTGTAGATTGTATCAGAGATCCGCAAGACAGTTGAATCTGCGGGTTTTGTTGAAGTTGAGACGCCAGTCTTACAGGTTCTTGTTTCTTTGTGACATGTAAATCTATCAGATTTTGGTACTTGTGGCTTTAATAGCAGGTTGTGTTTTTCTTCTTGTTGGCTTTATGCATGTGTCACTGGTTTTCTTCATTTTAATTTTTTATTTTGTTTGGGGAGACGAATAAAAAAAGAAATGGGCTGACAGAGGGTAGAGAAGAAAATGTTTTTTTTTATTTTATTTTGGGTGGGGGAGGAGATTTTATTAGAAGGTAGTAAGCCAGATTACTTGGTACTTGTCCAAATTCATTGTGTCCCTAATTATTTGCTCAAAATGTACAAGCTGAGGAATAACTGCATAAGGAATCTCCATCAGGTTCGTCTATAGGACGGTATAGATATGAGTCAAAATGCTTAAAATTTGGTCAAAAAGTCTTGAATTAGATTAGTTGTTCATTTATGGCACATCTGACTTTTGTCTTCAATCTCGATTAATCATTCAACCATTTTAGTAGATTTTTGTTTGAAATGAATGAATTCAAAACATCACCGGTCAATTGTAGGTATAATTTGAGTTTCAAAACTTCTTTGTCTGTATGTTAAGGTCCTTTTCTTCTGTGAATACCTCTTGGCTGTAATGTGCAGAAAATTTTCTGATATTATGCCAAAGAAAGGTCCAAATAGTAGTAATTCTTCTTTTCTCTATATTTGGTTTTGGCCACTATATTCACTAAATAGGTATAGCAGCATAGTTAGGATCTAACATCTGGAGAAGCAATCCTACCTGGACTGAATATGGCACCCTTCTAAAATTAGACCGGTTCTAGCTAATTCTCCCTGCAAAGGATTTGAAAATAGGATATCCAGATGCTGTGAGTTTTATTGCACATAGAGTAGATATTTTGTTGGTGTTCCTTTTTTCATGGCAAATCAACTCACAAAACAATAGTTCAAGAAAATCCACATTCTGCCTGGTTTTGACTACTCTTAATTGGAGCTTAATTAGGGATTTAATCTCCATATCTGCTCCGCTCTTTGTAAAATAAAATGAGAGAGGATGGAAAATGTGTCTGCTGGTTGACCAGCCTCCATGTGTATTGGCATGCATCATTGTTTTTTTTTGTTTTTCTATTGCAGTGCTGTTTTCACAACGTGGGTTTTTAATTGATTTTGTGGACTAGGGAGCAGCTGGTGGAGCGGAGGCCAGGCCATTTGTTACATACCATAATTCTCTTGGAAGGGATCTCTATTTGAGAATTGCGACTGAGCTCCATTTAAAAAGAATGCTGGTAAGTTACATGTGCTAGTTGGTTTTCCTCTTGCTTTTCATTATGGGTCTGGAAAGCTATTCTCCAATGTTAACAGTTAATTTTGGTAGGTGAAGAAAAAATGCTTGAGTGTCAATGTTACTTGTGTTATCATATTGGCCATGGTTGGTTTCTGCTGCACAATGGAATTACTTGCCTGATTTTGTTCTTTTATACTAGGTTAATCCTCAAAACTCTGCCTGATTCATATATCTATTTGTTTCTTTTTCCACTTTCAATGTCACCCTGACATTATGATGCCGCCAGCTAATCTTTTTGTACTGTTTTCCATCTGTCTTTTTGTTCCAAGTTATGCCTTTGGACATATCACTATAGATTTTTATCTACGTAGATCTTTATCTTCACCAGCCCTTTCTCAATTTTATATTCTTTTTAGCTACTAGACGTGCTATCTTTATTTGTTTCTTTTCATTTCTTTGTGCAAAATTTTCTGATTCGAAGGTAGTAGTGTTTAGCGCTTGATGTTTTATACCCTTGGTGACAATGAATGTGAATTCTTCTTGTAGGTTGGTGGATTTGAAAAGGTATATGAAATTGGTCGAATTTTTAGAAATGAAGGCATTTCAACTCGTCATAATCCAGAATTTACCACCATAGAGGTACTTTCCGAAATCCCACTTTTTCTCGACTTATCAAGTCATCGATTTTTATGGTTACCACAAAGGCACAAAGTGATGCTGTCAATTTGTGCTCGGTATGTATATTGTATTTATATTGATGATATTTATTTAAGCTTGATTCAGATGTATGAAGCATACTCTGACTATCAAAGCATGATGAACATGGCAGAGGAGATCATAACTCGTTGTGCTTTGGCAGTTCAAAATAAGCTTAAAATTGACTACCAGGTAAATTTATTAACTGCTCACACGTTTCACGGATTCTTTCAAGTCTGATCTTGGATGCTTGTCCAGCTCTTTAATAGCTCTGATCTGACAGTGCATGAGTCTTCCACGCAGGGGTCAGAGATAAATCTGGAACGGCCTTGGAGGAGAGAAACCATGCACAATCTTGTCAAAGAAGCCACAAGGATTGATTTCAGTGATTTTGGAGATGATCTTGAAATGGCTAAACGAGTTACTCTGACTACCTTAGGGGATGGCCTTGATAATAAGGATAAATTAGCCATTGGATCATGCCCATCCATTGGCCACCTTGTTAATGAGGTTATCCACAAAGCTTTCTTCAGTAATATTTGTGCTCTCAGCACTTGTCCCTGTCAATACCTGCATGTGATTTAATTGACCATTTCCAACTTTTGGGAGTGTTGGCATCAAAAGCTACAGACCGTAAGAAGTTTAGCTTGGCACTTGTTTAGGTTCTGGGAAACCTATCAATTGGATCTTTTCATGTTTTTTATTTTTATGAGGAACTCATAGCTCTTTTATGATTCCATGTTTTGCAGGTTTTTGAGATAGTTGTTGAACCAAAGCTTCTGCAACCCATATTTGTCTTGGACTATCCTATTGAGATATCTCCCCTGGCCAAACCTCATCGAAGGTATCAAATTTATATCAAGAAGCAATTCCATTCTATGATAACTTTTCTTGGAGTATATGTTAAATAGTTTCTACTTGTGGCATGTTTATTTAACAAGAACACGATGAAGTACTCCGTAGGAGGATTATAATTTCTACAGTCAAGTCTATCTTTTGTTGATATCACCGGTCTGTACTGATTAATTCCCTGAAAGCATGACCGGGATAGACGACAAGTTTTATCCATGTTCCTTTGTTGAATTTTTTTTTTTACCTCTCAGTTTATATCTCCCCATGTTTAGGCATGCAGGCTTGACTGAGAGATTTGAGCTTTTCATTTGTGGTCGTGAACTTGCCAATGCATTTTCGGAATTAACAGATCCAATGGATCAGGTAAAATTTTTTGACTGAATTAGACTAAATGTTTTGCACAGATGTTTGTTTATATGTGAGGGAATGTTAGAAACAAAGTAATGTACCCAGGGATGGATTATAATGCTTGTATCCTTTGTTCGTAGTCTGCTGCTAAAACAAGTCTTCCTTGTAGCACACTAATTGCTCTGCGGAGCATGGCATGAGGTCGTTCATTGATTTTTCATTGCATCCAAGCTTTGTTTGGGATGATTGGTAGGAGAGGAAGTGAGAGATTGGAGATGAAAATGGGTCAAAGTTTAACAGAGGTTTCTTTAGAGGAAACCTTTTCGATTTTCTCCCATATTCTCTACCATCCGACCGTGCTACATTCTGTCCCTGTTAGATCAAGATTAACAGAGTGTTACACAAGCAATGCTTGCCAATGCTTTTGCTTCAATCAGGGAGTGAAATTGATTATAATTATTCTTTCATTTTTTGGTTTTTCAAATTCTAGAGAGGACGCTTGGAAGAACAAGTGAGACAGCATAATGAGAAGAGAGCAGCATCGCTCTTGAAAGGCGCCACTAGTGAAGAGAAAAAAGAGGAGGAGGATGAATCGTATGAAGTGACTCTTGATGATGACTTTCTAACAGCTTTAGAATATGGGATGCCTCCGGCTTCAGGAATGGTTAGTTTTTGCTTGACCCATGTGCTTGAATTATGAATAAAATACTGTGAAATCAGCAACTGTGATGGGCTATTTAATGTTGTGCTTGCCAACTATTACATGTGCTATACAATGTCCTGGAGCAACTCTACACGTGGCTTAGAACCTCTGTTTCCTTTGTTCTGCTTCAGGGCCTCGGGATCGACAGGCTTGTGATGCTCTTGACGGACTCTGTTAGCATAAGAGACGTCATAGCTTTTCCAGTCCTGAAGATTCAGCAATGAGGTGAACAGCTAGAGTGTCTATGTAGGTTATATCTTCCCCAAATTCTAAGGGGAAGGACGGGCTCTTCAAATCATTCCCCTAGTGGTGAAAGTTCTAGTTCTGTCAATTACTGATTTAATGTGCGTCTTGCCCTTAATCTCATTTAGCGAGCAGTTGCCGTGGGAGAAAATTTTGGTAGTTCTTTGGGGATGACTTATATCTTGGATACCCATTTAGCACTCGGAAACCACAGCATTCATGATTCTATATGTATTAGATTATTGCCTTCATAGGGCCTGAAAATCAGCTGATTTAGGCATGTATTGGCCCTCTTGATTTGTACGTATTTCATCTTGAAAGTTTTGCAATCTGCGAATCATCTTTATTTGAATTGCAGTAATGTAATATATCGAGTACTTGAGAGATGTCGGCATGCCCTGATCGGATAATTTACCATCTTAATCATGCAGTCAACATATGGTTTTTCCAATTAACTATGAAATTTGTCCAAGTTTTAGTTAAATTCTGCTGATTTTTCCTTCGGCCTGTATGATTATCTTTCGTGAGTTCTGATTTTTATTAAACTTGAAGCGCATGAAATCATCCAAGATAAACTGATATAAATATGTAAGATTGTCTATTAACTTTTCATTATTGTTCTTGACTTGAATCTTCCTTTCGTCATGAAGAGAAACGATAAGTTGGAGGCTGAATCTGCTCTCCCGTGAGCCCCTGCTGGGGAAAAACTCACGACGGCCTCGTCCATCGTTACATGATGTGAGCATATTCTTGGCCGGCCATATGATCGCCAATGTCGTCAGCCGTTTGATCTAAACTTTGTTGACGTCAAACCGTTGGATTTCGGCTTGGCAAATTTGCCTTGCCTTAGCAATAGGCAAGCAGAGAGGCAGCGCTGGTGCAGGTCTATTCTTGCCTTGGTCAATGCAATTATAATCTGCACCGAAGTCATATACTTCAATCCACCAGTAACATACGACATCACTTGACAGTCATGTTTCTTCCTTCCATTTCTACCTTCTCTTCTTCTCTTTGCCTTTTGTGACGATGACATTGATGCGTTGCGCCGCGGCCCGTTTCGCTCTCGCCATGCCTACTGCACGTGCGCCCGCATGCGTGTCAAGGACATCCAAGCAGGTCATTCCTCGTACTCCCCACTTGAGAGCTTGTCGGGGAGAGATTGTTGAGATGCGACGATGCACGGCAACGGTTGACTTCTGATGGATTGAACTCTTCGCAATGCATGGGATGCTGCAGATCGACGTGCTGCCGTGATGAAGCAAGAACAGTGAAAAAGAACAGGACAGACGATCGACATTGGTACAGTTTGAATATGGTAGCTCCCCAACCAAAGAGATGAACGTGGAATATCTTGATAATGGTTTACCTCTTATCTAATAAGCTCCGTTTATTTCACGAAAAATATATAATTTTTTTTCCACACATAACCGCTTGTACTGTTTTAGATAGCTAGTCGATGAAAATATTTTCCTTATTGATAATAATTTTTTTCTAAGTACTTTTATGGATGGTCGATTCATTTTTGTCAGTGATACAAGTGATCTTATTTAGGAAAATATTTTTCGAAGCTGTTCATTTTCTACTGAACAAACATATCAATATATTCATTTCTTGAAACATACTTATGTCTGTTGTTGAAGTATCGTCTCAAGTCGCTTTAGAAACTAGTTTGAAATGCTTTTTTATATATATTGGGTTTTCCTTCACCCAACAACTTAAGCTTTTGGGTTGAACTTTTTAATATATTATTAGAGTCAGTGCTATTCCGTCCTTTTTAGCCAACCACATGTGCTATCTGTTTCAGACATGTGTGTTGTTCGCTATGTAATCACTAAAGCCCATCTCAAAGGACTTCACCTATACAAGTCCAATTTCGAAAATTTGTGTATGTCTGTGTGTGCAATTGTAATCAAATCTATCGTATACATTGAGTTAATAAAATCACCCTGCACTTCACCCACATATTATGGGAAAACTAAACATTTAAGATTCATTTTTTTTTAAATTTTAACAAAGTGTTCTAAGGATATTTAACGGACTGCTCGTGTCATGCTTTGTAGGACGGTTAGAATGAAGGAATGGAATGGAGTGTAAGACTATTGAGGATTCAGTGTTGTTTCTTCGGTCGCAAAGAAATTGCAAGACTGTAATAAAATGCGCTATTCAATGAATTTCATTTAGGATACATGATATAGTTGCGTTTTCCTATAATTATTGTACTCTATTTATTATATGATTGAATTATGAATAATAAACAAAATGATCGACGTAAATCATGACTAATAATGTGAAAGAATTATAATAAATAGTAGTATTGATTTTATGATGATTTGTTATAAGATCTAACAAATGGCCAATGATTTTTCCATCATCCGGTAATTCAAAATTTCAATATGATTACAAGCCCATGTCCTTCGCATACTTTTAATTTGCATTTGATTCTAGGTGATAGTTCTTTCATGATTAAAAGGTCGGGGAGGCTCTGCTGATGACTCCTTCCAGGTTTCATAATCAGTGTCTCACGCCCACGACAAGATGATCTAGACTATTTGTTATTGAATGTATATTATAAATCAAATATAATAAAAAAGGCTTATTCTCACTCTATTAATTGTTATATTAATCAGTGATTGCATTTTAAAATAGTTTAAATGATCATTACACCTTCTAACACAACATCTTAATGACGATATGCAAACATGGAAGGCTGGTGGTGACCCTCACTCCTGTCTTCCCCCTTTCTATCTCATATATATTTACTTCATGACAAGAAAAATCTTTTATTTCAGAAGAATTTTCCGTCCACGACTTGAGAGATTGGGTTAATAATTTTCCGTCTCGCCTCTCTTTCTCAAATCTTAGAATCTTTGGTCCAATTGGGGCATATGAGAAATCTATCGAGAATGCACGATTGTAATGTACATGGTGGGTATAGTATCAGTCTAGCCGGTCTCCGCACACCGAATTAATATTTGGATAGCTCGCCAATCTCAAACTTCGAGGATCGGGTGTTGTTAAGTAGTTATACTACAAATTGTATATCTCATTGTAACGCTCGTGAAACCGCCGATCCTGATCACATCATCTCGTTTTTTTTCCCCTTTTGTAATCTTGTAGGATTAGTGGATTGACTGTCGTCAGATTGATAGTGTTGTTCAGCAGCATATGGAAGGTTCGATCGCACGCCATTCGCTCTGCGCCAGCGTGCCATTCAGCTCGGGTAAGAAAGAGAGCACCTTCCGAAAAAGATTGAAAGCCATAATGGAAAGGGAGCACCTATGATTGTTCTTGATGATGGCAAGCGTGCGTCTCATCATGACCCTCCATTTGATGGATTCTCCATCGCGATGGACGGCTGCGATGGGACTCAGCTTGGTGGTGATGATGGGGTCTGATAGCACTTTGTCATCAAACGTTGTGTCCGGGACAAGATCGGGTCCATCGTGCGGAAGATTGGACTTTGTCCAAGAATTCCAATTAGTAATAACACAATCACGCAGCGTCTCTTCTGCAGAGAAGAAGAAGAAAACATGCAATGTCTCAAAAGAGGAAACTCCGGTGAGAGAGAAAACAAGACTCGTCGCATGGCCTCTCTCTCAACTTCTGTGGCGTGTACGTGATCCGGTGACCCTCACTCGAGCACGGCGAGGGTTACATCCCGCCGGTAAGAGCAGTTAGAGGTCGGGCTGCAGCGGCGGCCGCCTCTCCTCACTCCGTTCCTCATTTCTTTTTGGGGTTCTATATCTATCGATGTGGTGTTCAATCAACACCGTATAATAAACAAATGCCCCTCACCGAACATGTCTTTGTGAAAAGATTGGAGATAGTTAGAGCACCTGATTGCACCGGCGACAAAAACATTAGAATATTTAATCTCACCAGCCACGATAATCACATGATTATAGCTGCATACGACCTAATCTCCCTCTTGTCCTTTTCCTGATCTTCAGTGATTCAGATCTGACCGGCAGCACAGAGCTTTCTTTTGGCCACTAATGTAGAATTGGTAGATACTCTTCACCTAATACTAACAAATCTTCCAAATCGATCCGACCTCTCCCCCTCTTACCATATAGTCTCATTCCCACAGCGCCAGAGTCGACTTTTGATCGGCAAATTCCACAGATAAGACACCGTCGGGGAGCACATATTTTACAAATTATTGGTTTCGTGTGGAGAGGTCCAAAGGAGATTGGATAAGACAGAGCACGACACGTGAGCATCCGCGGAGCAAATTACGTCACCCGACCCATCGGAAGTCTCCGAGAAAGGAAACGAGGGCAGCTAAAAATTGCAGAGCATCATCTCCATGAGGAACCAACGTCACCGGCCGTACTTCTTCTTATTCGCTCTCCCGCTTCCATTCATTTGGACCCGGATGCCCCGCTCGCCGGGACGGGACTAGTATTGGAGCCGCCTAATGCCTCGCCGGAAAGAACTTGGCCCGTTTCGAGATAGTATTCCGCGGTGCATGACAGCCCGCGCCCCACGCCCGTCTTTAGTAATTACGTATACTTACTGTAATTTTCTATATAAAGTCTAGCGATGTGTGAGAATTTGAAATTCATCGGAGATTTATAGTTTTGTCGCCGGAGGACAATATAGCTAGGTGTCTCTTCAGGAGATAGATAGAATGTTCTTTTTTCTTCCCCATAAGTCGGACCGGCAAACGTCAAAGCGATCTGATCACTCTGTCCGAAGACGTAAGTCGCAGTGAAATGCAGTCGAATATGGCGTGAATTGACACGCCTTCGTTGTCATTCAATGAGTTGGCATATGAAATGAATATAATACATCATGTTGATACGAGCCCGACGCGGGGACTACAGAATAAAAATTACCAGAGGTTGTTTGACATGAATTGCCATCCTGTCTAGGGAAAACCCGATGGATCTCGGAAACGAGATGTCTATCCAGGTAAAGTTAATGAGCGAAACAGAGTACTCTGTTAATGATGTTGGGCAGTCAAAAATCTTGGCTTCCAATCTCGGATTTATTCAGTGCATCTCGTGGGAGACTTCCCACTTCCGTGTGTAAAAGCTTCGTCCCTCCACTCAGCCCGTTAGCCATTGCATCTCCAACCTTCAACGCCACCCGCGATTTACTTCATGGACCGGCAGTGGATTCCGGAGGCTCTTCCCGGATGCACCCGCGGTTCTCGCCGCCTCCTTCACTGATTGATGCCGACGCCGCAGCCGCCCGACAAGGAATCTTTGACAGTTTCCGGGTCTCCCAGCTGGTGCTCTGTGGATTCCTGCTCGTCAGCCGCAAGAAAGAGCTCGAATTTGCTTCTGGGTCTTGGTTGCTTCTCTCAAAGGCAAGGTCTTTTGCTCCATCAATCGTCAAGGATTCGAAAGCGAGAGGTCGTTCTTGCTTCGGTGCTGGGTTTTCAAGACGTCTCAATTTGCGTCTTTCTTGTGCATCATCCTCTGCTGCGATTGACGTCTCTTTTCTCTCCGTGCCAATTTGAAGCGATGGGTCTGATCAGGTTCAGGTCTTAGCACATCATCTCAAAACACTTTTTGATGAGGTTTTTGTCCTGCAAGCTCCATTGCCCCCCTTTCGTGTGCTTTTGCAAGCCCTCCCCTCACATTTACGCTCCTGGACCATTGAAATTGGAGGATACCCCCCATGTCCCGCCACCAGAAGTCTCAGTCTCTGACGGCTCTGATCAGTTGTGTGGAGAGACCACTAAGGTCGGAGATGATGTAGCTTTAGATGAGAAGAACGGAGAAACTGATAGAGTCATCATCACGAGCTGCCTCAAGAAGAAGAAGGCAGGTTTGGAAGCAATCCGTGCTGAGAAGAAGCAAGTGCAATGGGTGGACTTGTTAGGGAAGGAGCTTGCTGAGGTCAGGGAGTTCGATTCTAGGTGGGCAAATTTTCCCTTTCTGCTTCCTCCTTGGTGATTAATTCCTTTAATCTTTTCGATCCCTTTACATGTTGTTTTCTGCAGAGTTTTATGCCTGACTATAGCCTGGTGACATGAAATTCTACTGATTTTAGCTATGGTTTTGCTAATTTGGTAGTCGGTTTGATCTAGTGGTTGAGCAAAATTTGGGGGAAATGTAAATGAAATGGTGACATTGAGATATTATGTTCCACTTTTTACTCTTTCCATGAGAATGGGCAAAGCCACATAGGATCACAGCCTGTGGGACAGTAAAGATTGGCTTGTCATTGGGCTTGAGTGTTTGGAAATTTTGTTCTAAGAAATCTTTGTCTCCCCCGAACCGTCCCACTGGCCTCAATATTGCTCCATCACCAGGAGATGTCAAAACCTGTTTATCTGAGAATGCATGTGGGGAGCCTCTGCTCTTATGTTGAAATTTGTTATAGAAGCTTGCAATGTCCTTGCTTTGTAGCTGTCTTTGGCAAAGCAAGAGTCGTGAAGAGTGGTGATTTTAGATGCCAATGGGTGGGTGTGCCTTTTTCTAATAATCTACTTGATGTTAGGAAAAAAAAGAAGAGGAAGAGTGATTGAGTTGGTCAGTCGCAAAGGAGAAAAATCCTTTTTGCTGTCTGATTACAAAAATCACACATGATTGTGAGAATATTAAGGCCAAATAAAATTTGGACCTGCTGCAAAAAGAGGCATTGTTGAGAACAAAAGAACAGTTCAGCGGAGCATGCTTATTACGTCTCTAAGTATCAGTTGTTGTCTGCTGGAAATTGAATGGACTGTGCAGGTGTATAAGACAGCCGGCCTCATGGTTGAAAAGGGTTGTCTATTGTGATCAGGCAATAGTAAAACTAAATAGCGGGGAAAATCAACCCTACTCATGGACTCAGAGCATCTGTTTTGTCAACTCTTTTGATTTTGCCAATAAATTAGCAGATAAATTAGCCAATCACACTGGCACAGAAGGAGGTACTTTGGTCCAGTAGTTTGGTTGATGCAAGCAAGATGGATAAATAACACATTGTCAATTCACAAGAGGCATGATTGACTCTTAGAAAATTGTTGAGAGATGGTTTTGCCTTCTAAATACCGTGTGCAAGAATGCATATTGATTAAATACTTGGGTTTTCTATTATATTGAGTTGACTGTGCAAGATTGAGCTGGCCATTTGTTGCGGCTTCCTCCAGTTACATGTATGTTGGAGTTGGTTTGAAACATATGGATCCATGTGCTCATGACTTGTGCTTATAACTCTTGAGTGAGAGAATAAACAGAATCTGAGAACCATTAAGTTCGTAGACAAGGGCAAAAGCGTATCAACGTGGCTGCGACATTTGTAGACTTCCAGAGTTGTCCTTTCAAGGATTTTCATTTACGTCTGTAACTGGAGAGAGTGCTTCAAGAAATAAATTGACACCCGACAGTACTCCATATATGCAATGCATGTGATGCGGCTGCATGCGCGTGTTGAATTGGTTAATGTTGGATCTTTCAAATGGGTATTCCGTTTCTGGTTCGGTTTATAAGTTTGCTTGACTCTGCTCTTTTCTTTTTTCCTTGTAATGACAGTGAAGTGGAAGAAGATTATGGAGGCAATGGACACAATCTCTGTGTCATTCTTTGAGACCCGTCCCATCTCCAGCGCTTGTGTGAAGCGACCATTCTGATGATGAGGCGCTCGTGGATCGTTGTCGACGTCTCTCTTCAACTTTAGAAGACATTTCTTCTTGCCGGAGTCGGTGTCTGGAGGTTCGTTAGGTCTCTCTATATATAGAAATTGCTGCTCTGCTCTCAATGGAAGACTCGTTATATCCGATTGCTATTCAAATAAAATGCGTCAAATATTCTTTTCTTGTTCTTCTTGATATTTCCCCAAGGTTTCTCTCTCTCACTCTCTCTCTCTCAGAGTAGTTTTGAGAAATTATTGAACACTGGACAACCAAAGTCAGACTTTTCTGTGGAGATGTGAATGGTCCTCCTCTGCAACAGACAACGTGTTTCGAAGGAGGAAAACGCAGGTAGAACCAAAGATCAAGAGAATGTTGAAGTTGTTGATTTTGATTTTGAGGGCTTGACCGTCTTAGCCGCACGAGCAGATGACCTGAACTGTGCGGGGCCTTCCTCCTAAGACAATAGCAGCCAGATTGCCACTTGACTCTTTTAAGTTCGTGCCTTGACAACACGGTGCTTCCCCTTTGCGCGCCTCTCGTGTGAAAAACTCTCTTCATATCAAAACGTGCCGTAGGGATCGAAGGATGTCCTACAAGCATCACGAAAACCACTCGGATGATATTCGTAGGCTTGGGGACATCAATTCAGCTGTGTTCGCGTCCCAGCTTCCCTCGAGGGAACAACTCTTTCTGATGCCTGATGAGGATATTGATACGGAGAATCCTATGATGGTACCCTTCTCTCTTCCAAACTGTTCACACAATGGGGTTGATAATGTGCTGAATTGCCGAGGTTCAGGGAGTGACGGTTCTCAGTAACGGCTAAGAAATCGATTCGTTTGTATAGGATTCAAATACCTGCAATTGTTTTGAACTGAGAGCGATTGGAGATCAATCTTCTGAAATAATCAAGAAACTTCGATCTCCTAACCATACTCGTGCCGAGGCACGAGGCTTTTCGCGAGGAATCCGGTTATGGCGTAATGCTTTACTATGGAAGCGGTCCGAGTTGATTCTCAATTTATTCAGGTTCGAGAGAGGAGGGTAATAGAAGCTGGATGTCAACTGTTCGTCTATGCCGAAAGAACTTCGGATTGTCACCAGTGATTTTAATGACATCGTGCTTCCGAGGGGAAAGAAAGGGAGAGCACCAGTCAATTGCTGCGGAATGTACTAGGTTAAGAGTAATGGATTGATAAATGTCCCCTAATGGGTTTTGGTTGGGTGAGTACATGTCGTGGGCTCGAGTGGAACGAAAATAGGATCGGGTATTCAAGCGCCTTGATAAAACATTATGTAAATTTTCTTGGCGTTGTTTGTTGATGCGACAGTTTAAGTACTTTCAAGAGTTGGATATGACCATTAGCCTCTCTCTTGATTGCTTTGTACCCTCAGGAAATTGACATAACTTCAAATAGTGTGGTTAACTCATACCAGAGGTGAGCATGGTTCGGATTGGGCTGATCTCGTACTCAGTTCGAGAATTAACCGCATAATGTCGCTTCTTAATTTTTGAGACCACTAAATTATTCGATTAAAGACTAGTTAATTCAATGCTGGCAATTCTGCTGCCCAAACAAGGGATCCATTATCGATGCCTGCATTATGCTTATTTTCACAAATTGGGGATTCAAGTTCGAGAACTGTTTACTTTCACAAAACTTAACACAAATAGGGCACAAAATAACAGTGGCAAAGAATACGAGCCCATGAGTGGTGCATAAAAGAAACGAACAAGTCTAGACTAAATTGTAATTAAGCATCACCATATACTTCCAATTAGGGCTACGGAGGAAGGAGGCTGATGAAGAGCTATGAGATGATGAGTGAGGCGGTAAGAGCAATGAGTGAAGGCGAGCGAATAGCAGTGAGGCTGATGGGAAGGTGGTCTTCAAGAAATTGGGGCTTGTGAAATTGCGAGTGACTGAGTTTGAGCGTTCAATCTCGACGAAGAAGAAATGAAGAACAGTAGAACACTTGGGTTGGAATAACTGAAGAAGACATAACGTACGTTGGGCTTGTAAGTTGGCCTTTTTTTCTTGGTTTGAGCTTGGGAAGAATTGAAGTGAATGATGAAAGTTGGGTTGTTGTCTACTGAAACTTATAAAAACGGACTTGTAAAAAAAGGGCAATATTTATTATATATATTATATTGTTAAGTTGGTTCGGGTTGGATCAACCTAATACTCTAAGATTGAGGACCAACTTGCACAATATCGGGTTAGAGATTTCAGGATCGATAATCAACCCATTTGTTTTAAAAACTCAACCAGGACCGGCCAAGTTGGGTCGGTTCAGGATCGACCCTATATCGTTGCTCACCCCTAACTCATACTTCTTTAGTGAGTTTGCTTTGTTGTACCTAGCAAATGTCCCCTTAAGAGAGAAGAGGATGAGGAGAGAGAAGGAGGGGGGGGGGGGTGGTGCATAGTAATTCTATTGAAGCTTGACAAATTTAAAATGGAAATGAAAATGTCAATATATAATCTGAATTTAGAGCGCAAAGTTCAGATTCTGAGCAACTTCTGAAGCAATTTAGCAAGTGAGTGATAAACTATGATTTATTATATTGTAGAAGTTTAGAGATAAGAGAATTTGCACGTAAAACTTAGAGTGATTTGGCTTAGATCAAATCTATGTCTACTCTCTTGTGCCAGCAATCTACTAGCCGGATTGCTGGCTGGATTCCACCACATGATCAACAAGAGAAGAAAATAATTGGTGGTATCACTAATTATATGATGTATCTTACTATTTTACTCGATTGCTTTTACTATTCCTCTAAGATAAAAAAATTATAACTTAAGAAAAATAAGCTTGTATAGGATTGGAATTCTCTTAGACTTTGGAATTCTTGATTTTGGATATTGTCTCTTGCATCTCCTCGGCACCTTTGTCTTCTCTTATACTCTCCAATTCTAATTTAATTGTTGGACAGTCTCAAGAGAATCATCCTTCAATCAACCCGTTGAATAGATCTGTGTAGAAAAGATTGAGTGGGTGTTTAGTGACAAATTGTGAATCTTCATTGGATTCAGGTTGTCCATACAACAAAGATCTTGATTTCTAGAAATAGAACTCTCTTATCTATAGGAAGTAACTTGTCACGAGATTAATTCGGCAATTTAATTAGGATGTTTTGCATTACAATCACGGTTTGTAAAACGATCTTCAAAACAGAGTAAATTAAATCTTTCTAAGTATGAACCTCGCAATGGATTATTAGCCGCTATATAAGTTTTGGATATGTGTCTGAAAGGGGAGTTTTGAATCTGGAGATCTTTATCTTCATGATAGCATCTGAACTTGTGTCGTTTGAAGTATATTTATAATCTAGACTTGAGTCAAATCAAGATCGAGATTGCTTTAGCCTTCTCTCCCAAGAGTATTACCTTGAATGAAAAATACTTCAAGACATTTATTAGAGGTACCAAAACACTTATGGATAGTTTTATCAACGTTAAAAATCTTTTTGGAAATTTTCTCAACATGCTTAACTTGGAATGATGAATTGTCGGTTCATGTTGTTCTGTCCAAACTACAAAACAACCTTAAGGAGTGGAATCAGAATGTCTCCGGAAACATTTTCACAAGACAAAAGAATTTGTCGGCCAGATTAGGAAGCATCAAAATCTCACATCAATGGCTGCTGTTTGGGGATAACAACACAGAGTTTTTCCACGTTACCGCAATCATTATCCATCGGAAAAATAAAATTGATGCTCCAAAGAATAATAGTGGAAAATGGATGTCTGGCCAAGAGGAATTGAAAGACACGTGGCGAATTTCCACAATAAATTTTTCATTGAAGATGACCCAACTTCAAGCCTGATTCTGCAGCCTAATGGATTTCAAAACCCGGGTTCTTCGCAAACTTCGGCTAGTTGACAAAGGAAGAGGTCCGAGGAGCACTATCTGATATGGTACCTTACATAGCGCCTGATAAACTTCTTTCTAAGATTAGTGGAATCTGGTAAGCAATTCGGTTGTTGATTTTATTGTTAAGGCATGGTTTGGGAGTTGTAACTAGGCTGAGATGAATGAAACTCTCTTAGTCCTGATTCCAATAAGTGAAACAACCATAATCAATCTACAACTTGAGATTGTTTAGTCTGTGTTACGTTGGTTATAAAATTCTCGTCGAAGGGATCGCGAGCAGACTAAAGAAATGTGCTTTCGCAACTCGTATCACCTCATCAAACCAGTTTTGTTCTTGGTAGACATATTTAGGCCAATGTTATTATCGCAAAAGAGGCATTTCACTCTATGGAACGTAATTTGAGCGAGATTCCCAGTTTTGGCGTATGTGTGGAGCTAGGCAAAAACGCTTGGAATGCCTCTCTACGAGGCATTCTCAATCTGGATTAAAGAGGACGAATGAAAGGCTTAGTGAGTGAAACTCTAAAAGATTGTCAATGGCAGGTCGACTTACTTCAGTCCAGTTTGCAGTTACGTCTATTCCTATTCATCGCATGATATGCACTAAAGTTCCAATTCAAGTTTGTCGAGAGATCGAAATAAATTGTCATGCTTTCACATGGGGAGACACAAGTGACGGAACATCGAATTCATATCATGAATTTGGAGTCCATTTCAAGCCTAAGAAATGTGGTGGTCTTGATTTTGGATCCCTTGAACTGACTAATGGAAGATGTATCATGAAGGTAGCATGGGGCCTCGAGACTCAACACAATAATCTTTGGGCACAAGTTTTCACTGTTAGATATTGCCTGCAGAGAACTGAAGTTCATGTTAAATTTGGTGACTCGATTTTATGGAAAGTCATTGTAAATGTATGGCCGGCCTTATAGGAAAGAGCTTTACAGAGCTTGGGAATGGACAAGCATGTTATGTTTTGGACAGATAAATGGACATCGGGTACGGAGCGGCTCTATAATATTGTTAGTACCCAACTATTCTCTCCGAGAGGGACAGAAAAGTTTGCCATTATGTGCTGAATGGAAATTGTAATTTTCAGATATTCCGAGGAATTATACTAGAAGACATAATCTTTCGCATTGGAGCTGTCAAACCTTTTTTAACCTATGATGGGGAAAATACTCTTTTGTGAGATGATACTATAATTGGGTCATTCTCCATTAAGTCAGCATGTAAGGTAATCAATGGGACAAACAATTAATAATAAGATAGTATATGGTCCACCATTTAGAAGTGGGAGGGACCTCAACTGTCGACTAATGAGTTGAAGACATCTCACAACATGAGAGGAAATGCATATTGCTTGAGATGTGAGTCTCATGTGAAAACAAATTTACGTGTTCTAGAGAATTGTCCAGTTGTCAATAAGACATGACTTAAGTTTGTCCCACAATAATATTGGGGATAATTTTTCTCAATGAATTTGTCGCAATGGTTGAATTCAAAACTCATTGGCAAAGGGCAATCATATTTTCGTTATGATTGGAGCATAATTTTTTAGGTGCATGGCTTTTTGGGAAATGGAGAAATAATTCACTTTTCAAGAACAACTCTGTTTTCCAGTCGAATCATGTACAAGTAGTTGGGGGCAGACATGAAGGAAACCGTTAAAACTTCATTTGTGAGAAACTTGATGTTAAGTGAATCACACACTTCTCGGGCTTTTGTTGGATGAGATCTTCTGAATTCAGATCATCTGCCATCAGGGCAGGGGGATTCCCTCATTTTTTCAAAAAAAGATTTTTTTTTTTGTAAAAAGTTCTTTTTTTTCCCAGCCGTCCGATGGATTGGCCTGTCGCATCTTCACCAGCACCGACGACCCTACACGAATTTACGTTTTCATAAATGGAGCCGTACATTTACCCATAAGTTTCCCCGGAACGGCATTCCACTGTTTGACGACATGGAGATCATTGACGATATGGTCCTAATACTATTCACCGGTGACAACGCTATAAGATCCGCAACCACGCTGCTCATGAAGTATCTGAGTGATTATCCCGAAGTCTATGAAAAGATTAGCAAAGGTTACGAGCTTTAGAACACATCTGCAAGACCTTCCGTGTTGACAGTAAAGTATTGAGAACGTTTTGACCTGTTGTGAGCGATGTTAAGCACCGAGTCATCTTCGGCCATTTCATGTTCAAGCCGAGCACTAGATATCGCTAAATCGAAAGAACCGGGGTGCTTGCACTGGGAAGAGGTGCAGAAGATGGGGTACTCAATGAATGTGGTTGCGGAAGTTAGGAGGTTGATGCCACCAGTGACCGGCACGTTCTAAAGAGGTACCGGTTCATTCCACGGAAATGGATCACCTACCTTGGATTAGTGTGCCTTACCCTCCTTCCTATCCTTGGATAAAAAAGCTCCCCTATTACATGGGGAACACCCCCTCCCTTGTCTTTGGATCCATTAAGGCACGCTAATACAAGGTAGGGAACTCCAATCCCCATTCCACACGCTGGTTATACGATTCCTAAAGGATGGAAGATACTCTCGCCAATCATCCTCCAGTAACTTTGTAGGAGCAGTAATAAAAGAATGATCTTGAAGAGAACTGAACTATATGAATGTTTCCGATCAGGTTGATCCTTTCTATCAGATCAAACGAGCGTAAACGTTAATTTAGAAATTAGGAGACTACGGTTTAACTGACTCGTGCATCTTTCGTTGCATGTGCTAGCTATATTGGACTACTGGCTCAACCCACAAAGATCCAGTTCTTTACCCAAATCCTGAAAAGTTCGATGCATCAAGATTTGAAGGATCAGGATCAACCCCTTTCTCGTATGTCCCGTTTGGAGGGCGCCCAAGGATGTGCTTGGGGCATGAATTTGCCAGGATCCAAATCCTTATGTTTCTGCACAATATGGTGACAAGATTCAAGTGGAATTTGGCGATCCCGGACGAAGCAATTGGTTATGACCCCATGCCTTCGCCACAACAGGGGCTGCCACTCCGTTTTCTACCGGAGACTCTGAAACAGGTGCTAAGTCATCATCTGCCACTGCTAGTAAGCCTCTAGTCTAGTTACCGAACTCCAACATGTATTATCTGAATTTTTAAGATGCAGGTCATCTTCTTGGGCTGATATAAGCTCGAATATATGCATCAATAAGGGTCAATATCACCCCGACCCATTCTATACTATCCATGTCAAGGAACCGTGCTCTTTATACTCCTTGGCAAGGCATGTGCAGAGTTAGGATATCCAAGCTCTCTGTAATGTAGAAGTTCTGGTCAGCCAGAGGAGGTTAAATATTTTTGTTCTGTATCACATACAGTGGGAAAGATTAAACTACGTATCTTGTCTCTGCCTTTTATAGGGCTTTATATTCTTCAAATCAATCGTTTTCCTACTCTCACTGCCATTATTGGTCTTCACTCAGAGCCCTGCTCCTCCTTAGGTTGGTTTATCCCTTAAAATTTCTTAACAACACTAGGACTCGACCTCAAGCAGGTTCAAAATGTAAGATCAAGTAGTTGACACAACAGCATGTGAACTATAATGACCATTGTTTCTGATGTTGCTGTAAAGTGAACCTAATTTGTTAATCTATCTTTCATGCCAGAAAGAATATTGTCCGATTTGCAATATGTTGGCAGGTCTTACAATGTAATTCATAAAATCTAATGCGTTCTACTGTTCACCTCAGTAACGCCCTAGGCTACCCAAACTTCATAACCTCATCACCCTCTCTATGATAAACTTGTGCATGTCCAAGCTGATCATGCGTGCATGAGCTGCAAGGGATCCAACTAATGTGAAACTCAAAGCACACATATCATCGCGCAAAAGAAGATTGTCTGCAAGGTGAATACAGCTTGCCTGATGTTTTTGTCCTTAGTACTTCCACAACTGGACTTGCCAACAACAAGGTGAATACTGCTACTGACCTTGCTATCTCGAGTTTCACTTTTGAAAGAAGTTTTCTCTTTATTCCTAGAGGGAAGGGGAGAGAGAGAGAGAGAGAGAGAGAGAGAGAGAGAGAGAGAGAGAGAGAGAGAGAGAGAGAGAGAGAGAGAGAGAGAGAGAGAGAGAGAGTAGAATAGTTGATTCCTCTTCAATTTCTCACTGTTATTCTTTTCATCTACCAGAACTTCACATTTTGGGGAAAGGTTAAAAATATGTAACTTCCAGAAAAATTTCCACTCAGCGTGTTTCAAAGTCCAAGATCAAAGTGATTTGCATAATGAGATTGAATAAATTTGCCTGACGCTCATTCTTGAGCCTTGCCTCGGTAGAGAACCAAGGTTCTTCAATCGCACAGCCAATTTTCAGCTTTATTTTTTGTTGAAGCCAAATAGAGATTTGATGGCATTGATGGCATTCTCATTGATAAATGATTCGTCAAACCTTTTAAGAAGAGGATCGAGTTCCTCGGACTTCCTTAAATTTTCCAAATCAGGATCTGTTCGAATTCTCTGCATCAACAAACAAGAATATGAGAAATGCAAGCTCAGCAAACTTTGACACTTATCATTCGATTCATTACCTTAAAGTCTTCGAACCCTGACTCCAAAGCGTCTTCCAGAGCAGAAAGTCCAGCTTGTACCTGTTTGCGACCATTAAAAAAATTGGATCTGTAGCTGCTAGGAAATTAAAACAACATAGCCTAAACCAGAAAAGCAGTAGCAGTTATAATAAACAATCAGAAGCTACCTGATCAAGCTTAGAATAACAACAAGCAACATTGTAACTTGCAACAGATGCTTCATTGGTGTCAGGTTTCGATCCCAATACAGACTCAAATTTCTCCAGTGCCTCCTCATATTTGCCATTCCTACATCAATTGACGCAGGAAAGAGAGAATTAATAACATAACCAAGGGCAATTTTCAGCTCAGCGGCAGCTATGGGATCTATAGGAACAACTTAGCGACAGAAAACTAGCGCAACAATACTCATGAATTTAAGAGTCGATAGCCAATTTCGATGGAGTTTGATATTATAGTCCTTCAGCAACGCAATATCATCTTTATGAAAGATTATAGTTCCTAGAACATACAAATATTGCTCCACCCATCGATCTGACATGGTAACAAATGCGACTAAATTGAAAAAAATATTAAACCATAAGAATATTCAAACAAAGAAATGACACTACCTGTAGAGCAGCAGCCCTTCACGAAGGTCCTTCTCTCTTCTCTCCTTCTGTTCTCTTTTCCTCATGGAATTTTGCATCTGGAACGACCAAATTTTTTGTTATGCTGGTCTTTTAAATTTATAGAAAGCACTATATAAAAATTCAATACAGAGAAATTAAACAGAAGACCATCTTGTACTTACTTGGATTTCCCTCACTCTGTTACTTATCACCCCAGAGTTCCTCTCGGCTCTAATGATCTCCTTCTCTGTTAGCTCACCAGTTTCCTCCAGTTTACCTAAGAAGTACACAAATTTGTGCAATTCAAGCCACGGCAGAATGGCACTGAATTTTTTTCTTGCATAATGGTGTAAAAATCAGTAAGCACTAGATAGACTGAAAGGTTCGATGGAGGAGGAACAAACCGTATCTTTTCTGCATCCTCATCAGCAATGGGCCAATCCTTTGACGGATAGTATACATTGTCCTTCCATATTCAGCTGCAGGCCATATTTCTGTCCCAAACACTGCACTGCATACAACTACTAGACTTGTGTCATTGTCACAATATGCACTCTTAACAAATTTTTCCAGGATGACAATAGCAGGACAAGCCATATACACTAGATAAAGAAAAAAATTAAGACGGGAAGAAGTTCATCGACTGGTGTCAAGTATCTTGAGTTCCTTTGCAAATCTACTCAAGAATTGTTTATCTGAACTTCCAAGTTGACCATTAATAATCAACCTCAATTAGCAAGTCGAAGCATGTATCAACTAATTTGGAGTTCCTTAGTATCACTTGCAAATCGCAAATGAACTCAATACGAAGGCAATACTTTCAGGTCAGCCGTTCCAGGCTATTCATTGAGATTTAAGCTACTGACTTTTTGAGCTGTCTCAAACATGAGCTACTTCACTTGGCTACGCTCTTCCTTTAATCTGCCAATCAAGCTATTGTCCAACACATTTATTCTAATAGTCACAAACTAAGGCACTATCAATTATTGTAAGACCCTATTTTTCATTTACCAACCAGCGTGCTCAATTGACATTGTTTTTAGTTGGCCACTTTATGTAAATATATGTGCTGCCTAGCACTTGCAAACTCGCAATGAGCTAAACAGCAAATTGCGGCTGTTCATTGAAATGGCGCAACTGCAAGTAAGCATGAAACCAATGCATCTGAAACTGGAAAAAATCGTCTCTTTCTCCTAATTTCTTGCACAAACATTAAACTATCACTAATTAAAACAGACCCAAAGAAGAAAAGAGAAAGGAAGAAAAAATTCGCAAAGAAAACCTGGTGGCGAGTACTTTATCCCCCACAGTGAACATGCTGGTCTTGTCAGCAGATCCACCGGGCGCAATTGCGTCAATGTAAGTCCCACCATCTCTTCCTTTCACAAACTTTAAGCCATATGGCTGCTCTATCTCCACCTCATACTCCTCATACTTCTCTTCTCCTCCTCCTTCGGCTGCTTCCGACGACGTCTGTGGCTCGATTTCAGATGCTTTCACCACCAAATTGGGCTCTTTGACCAAGTGGGTCTCCGAGAAATGACCAGAAAAGCTCAGGAAAGAACCGTTCTTGGATAATGAATGCTTGGTGTGGAAGAGCACGAACTGGGTTGCCCTGTTCTGAGTGGTTCTTGGCAATGGCGGTAAAGAACAGAGAGAAGATGCATAGCTTCTTTGAGCTATAGACATGATCCTTGAGCTTGTTTTAGCTTTGCTCTGTTTCAGACCACAGTCCGGAGAAAGAACGAGTGGATTGGTTGAAGATGGAAGGAGAGAGAGAAGGCAGAGAGGCTTTGGATCGCAAGAGCGCTGGGACTAGTGGCTGAAAACGGTCGGGCGTTTATGTAGTTTCTGCTTCGCTTGGAAAACGGCCACGTGTGCGCCTTATGGATGGCGGCCGATGTGGACTGCCGGAATATAAAGCATCAGATATTCCCCAGATTCTCTGAGGACACGTGGCTGGAAATGCAGCATATCTGTTTCCATCCTCCTCGCGAGCGATTTTGAGGCCTGAGCTGCTGCTCTAATTTCAATTCCTCGGCAACTCCATCTTTATTTCTAACATTACTCATTTCTAATTTTCCCTTTGTCCCCGAGCGATCGCATCATTTTTTGGAGACAGTACTTGCTGCTGCTCACATTTGTGTGATCCACCTTGCAAAATTACAATTAAGTCAAACCATATACCATCAAATAAGAAATCGATGGACTCTCTCTTCCTACTTTAATACTCATTGATCTTTCTAAACTGTTCATCCCTCCGTGATTTTTTTTGGGGGGGGGGGGACAAAACCTCGGAGTGCACGACAACAATGTGTGAAGACAAGGGATCGCCTTGTCTAAATCTCCCCTCTTGTTAAAATAACAAAAGCGCTCCCATTTAGTAGCAGAGAAGAAAGAAGCGGGTAGAAAGTACTGTTCAGCTGGTTATATGGATTCTTGGACAAAATCGAGATCTATGGAAATAGCCGCAATAAGGGGTCATTCTAACCTATCATGGGCCTTGGACATATCCGCCTTTGGCGCTAGATACACCTCAACTCCCTCCTTAGTTCTTCATGCAATGCACCCTTTTGCGTGCTAGAATTGAATTTTCTGCTATATGCCTCCGAAATTCAAAAGCAGTTGGCAGTGGAGATGCGAAGCTACCCAGCAAAGATCTCCGGCGATCAGCCAGGATCTTGGCATTCAATTTATAGATCACATTGCCTAGGCTGATCGCATTACCACATGGGTGGTATTCGTCTACTTCAACATGAATGTAACCATTGTCACCACTAGCTCGCCAACTATTCTCCGACTTTGCACACACAAGGTTCATCATTTCTATCTCGAGTAACACATCAACTCACTAAGCATTCCAAACCTTCGGAGAACTATGCTTTTGTTTAAGTAAATAGATAACTGATATCAGCCACGAAATACTTCCGTTACCTCCATCCGACTACTTTTGCTCGATAAGGCGCATCCGATTGTTATTCGCCTGGTTTGATGTTGAAAATGGATGATTATACACGAGGAATTCAAACATTTATTACAAGTTGATGATCAGTAAGAATTCCACAGCTCGAATTCGTTGCTAATGTACTCCCACCTCCATCAGACTTGTCAGGGTAACACTGATAAGGTGGAGATTGACTTGGCACATGAGAGAGAAGGAACCCTTAGCAAGACTCTGATTATTGGTTTTCTGGTAAGAAGGTCATAGTCTACGAAGATCCAGTCCATGAAAAAACGAAAGATCTTCTCCTAATTTTCATGTAATTGTTCGTGTGATTCTGATTAGATATTTATAAATTTCTGTCGAACTCATCCAAAGCCAAGGCACTAGGTTTAACTTTGCAATGTCGGACACCCAAATAGGACGAAGTATTTTGTTCATGTACATGTAAGTAATATCCACTCTTCTTTGTCACGTACGCTATAGGGTGATGTGGAATTCCTCATGGTATCACGCTCATGGAATTCCCTCCTGGAGATATAGAGTGCCTCGGATGAGATTGCCTGCTCAGGAAACATGCGCACTCTTTTTTCTCGCTTGACCCGACAAGCCAAGCTCTCTTGGGTTGCTTTTTTGAAGATGGACCTGCAAGATTTGGTGCGTGCTTGGCATCTTTCGGCCAGGAATTGTCATACCGCGGTATTTGAAACGGTTGCTCAAAGGGTGTTGTTAGAATTACGAAATTGTTGCACCATTGTTACACCTGGTGTAACAAGCCAATGAAAAATGAGTGATTCCAGGTCACCAAGGATGATAAGCCTATCATTTAGCCGTGCAACCAACACGGAAAAAAACAGAGGAAGAAAATAAAAGCTTCTCCAAAATATGAAATAAGCCGTAAAATCAAGTTACAAATCCCTCACGGCATTGACGTATATAATTAGGCAAGGATGGCTAACATTACCGTAGATAACTAGGCAATTATAAGTTACCATTAAATAGCAAGGCATTCGGTACAGGTCCTTAAAAAGGAGATGTACATCAAGATAGATAACTAGGCAATTATAAGTGACCAGACAATGACCCCTGAGCACATTGTTAGCATATCCTCAGAACCACTCTTTCTCTCTACATCTTTACAGTACCGTTTATTTCTATGCAACAACAAAAACTGCCGATCTCGGCACATGCGGATTCTGTGTCACGCAAGATTCTCTCTGCAGTGTAGGTCATGCAAAACTTCCAACTAGCTCAATAACAAGCAAAGCATTGAAATAACCAAAACGAACTTCTTTTGTTCATGCGATTTATTTGAGATTGGCCTTGTATCTGGTCTTTGGGATCTCAAAGCTTTCCTCCACCTGTTTTTTGCAATATATAATAATTACACTCGAAGTGATCAAAGCCTTAGCAGCACCAACCCCACGATGAAGACAGGCTGCAGAGGAGTCCAAGACTCTTTTCTCTGGTGAAGGAAATTTAGTGATTAGTTACATACTATCCCATTGAACCATACAAGAAATAAATTCTGCATGTAAAGAACGATATGGAAGAGATTTGAAGATTGTGTTGAGAAACTCATGAGACTAAAATTATCCCTTGTACACCTCATCACAAGCCAAATCAATATAATCATACCTATAAATACAGCTTCTTCAGACGGTTGCTTGATGAGAGAACTTTCTTCCCATATGGACTGGTTCGCAGCACGGGGATATGGGGTCTTATTGCTTCCACTAGTGCATCTTCAAGAGCTCCCTGATCAAGAAAAGTACATTGTGAGGCTTAGCGTCTTAAAAGTGCAGTTGTTTTTTTCCCGAACAAGATAGAAACCAGGTCCAAATCTTTTATCTGCTAAAGGGAAACGACAGATATTGAACTTCATGCAACAAGACCAACTCTTGAAGATAAAAGTCTTAGCAACTATACATTACTTTACCTGCTGCATCTAGTAAAGCTGCAATACTTCGGCAAACAAATACATAGCCAAGCTTTCATGAAGGATCGAGTACATTGCCTACCATATTAGTTCTTGCCGAAAGTATAGTTCATCATTTCAAGTTCAATCACGTTGACTAACATTAACTGGGCTGTGGTGAAAAAAAAAAAGCATGCTAAACATTTCTTTACTAAAAAGAATAAGCATGTAGCTAATACAACCGTAAGTTTTCAAGTGAGAGAGAGAGAGAGAGAGAGAGCCGAAAGTAACAAAGCATACAGTTTATAGAACCCAAAACAGAACTACTACCATCTAAATGCTTTAAACGCATATTGCTACCACATGCGAAAATGCCCTTTTGTGTATCCAGCTTCATTACGGATTGGGAAATTTGAACTACATTCCCCAGTTATCAGTTCATTCAGACCGCCAGTTGTTGGCTTTCTAATACTTCCAGTTTATTCGAACCTAGTTCTGCCGATAACATCTCCCATAACCACTCTTACAAAATTTACCTGACATCAACCTTTCAGAACTCCCTCACTCCCCAAGGGAGATCCATTTTTCAGCAATTAAGTGAAAGAAAAGTCCGAGAACTGAAGAAAAAGAGGGTCAAGACACACACATGTGGAGTCACCCATAGGAATGAAACAGCTCCTGAACCACCAAAACTGTTGTGGTCTCTGCACCGTGACAGATTCTCAGGACACTGATTATCATTTACACCTGGAAAAGCATACGAGCCCTTGGAACACAGGATCAAAATACCATGAAAGATGCTTCTATCCCATGTGACACTATAATTTCATGTTTCTGTCAAATAAAAGCTTAGGCTTGATGCCCTGTCAAAGTTTTTATACTTTTAACATTGAGAAGATTATCCAAATTGCACTGAAGTACCACATCATAGATTTTATGATAGTTTAAAAGTACAACTACACCTAAATCTCACTTCATACTAGACATAAAATTGCAGAAAATCCTCAAACATTAATTTGAAAATTATAACTGACCTCTGAGATGTTCAATGCAGCTTGGATGACATAATTGCCATACGCATCTTGCATGATCTGATCTAACCTAGGATCATCAATAAGCTCCTGGATTACACGTCTTGGACCTCCCCCAATAGAATGTTTCAGACACTTCTCGACAACATTACTGCTATATTTTTGCATAGATAAGTCCCCATATCTGCCTTCCAACTGATCAAGAATTTTTACTACCTCAGAAACTTGAAGCTCAAAGATGTATTGCACAACATAGTTCCTGCAGTTGCAAACAAAATTTCGAAGCTTAATCTAACTATGTACATGTCATCATGAACTGCAAGGCGTACACACGAGAAACATGTAGTGGTTTCCTCAGCCTGGTGATGATTTATTATGAGATACGATTAACTTGTCAGCTGAGTAAGCACTGAACTAAGTTTTCTGAGAGGAAACTTTATACTCAAGTAGGGTTGTACAATCTACTGCACACCGATGATGACGGATGTGTTGTGCAGTACCCTTTTTCAGAAGCTTGCTTACAAAGGGCTTCAGGATATTAAAACCATTCTTCTTAGAGTATTAGGACTTCAAGCTAACAGATGCCTAGTATTGTTGGACCATGGAGATGCACTGCAGGAGAATGTTCTGTCTATATTCCATTAAACCTAGAATCAATTTGCCACATCTAGGGCCATGCTTAATTCTTTTAAGTAATAGATACGGTGCTGGCAACTTTTTTCTCATGTGATGAATTGCACTCAAACACCTTGGACAAACAAAAAACACATACTTTCTCACTAAATCTTACAGGCAGATTGACATGTAAAAGGAAAAACATGAAGCTGAGCAAGATAAGACCAAGAAGTACCCAAATTGATCCTGGGAAAGAATTAGCGAATTTGAAACTATTTCAGAGATCAGATGTTTCCTATGCTCCCCGATAGAATGACTAAGGCACTTCTGAAGCACACAGCACCCATGTCGATCTGTTGCTAGCTCAACGCAATTGGCAGCTGCAGCTTCAAAAAGGAACTGGAGCAGAAAACTGTCAATCACTCCAATCTCATTTTAACAAAAATAATTACCACCCAGTAAGCAGAATAATGATACATGATGTCCTATTATGCATAAATATTGGGTTATCTTTTCCTCCTAGACCTGATAAAATTTGATAAAGAGCAGAGGAAGATAAATTGTCAAACAAACTGAAAGTGAATCTCTTCAAGGGCTTCTCATGAAATCACTTAGATTAAAGCAAAAAATGAAATTCTCTCAGAAATCTGGCGAAACCAATCTCAAAAGATTATAAACCAGAAGACAGAGCAACATAACAAGGAACATAGGAGCTGAGATGTCCATAATAACATGTGTGAAATGAAGGACGATAAACATAGTAAGTTCCCTAATGTTGTTGTCAACTAAAAACATATATTAAACTTACAAAAATTTAGTCCTTATGAATGAACTGTAACATAAGGCAAAAACAAGAGAAGAAAATACAATCTTAGGCATTGACTACTAAAGAACAGAAAAGAAATGATGCCTGCCTTTTTTAATTCAGGTTACACGTTTTCATGGGCAATAAAGATTCTGCAATTTCACCTATTGCAGATGTGATAAAATTAAATGAAAGATTTAACCATACTCTCATCATCTCTTCCTAATGATCTATGTAACTTAAGGGAGAGAGAGAGAGAGGAAGGATGGGTGTTCATACAAATTTAAAATGTCAAAGCACTATAAATTTTTTACATAAATGATTTCACTAGTCCTGCACAATCTGATCACCATGCCCTAGCTATCGCATTATCGCAGCCAGAGTACCACTGAGGTATGTGAAGATTTTGACTTGAGCATAAGTATTGAATCCTCTCCACATCATAGTATTCTCCAGCAGTTCAACCATTTATTATACATTCTCGTTTGATGAATCCAGATGACAAAGGCTGAGTAAACAAATCTTCCTGCTTCAAGAGCCAATTCTATGCAATGTTCATATTTCTCAAAACTTGCGATTTGCATCTCTTGAAAATTCGCTTATTGCAGGTGATGGTCATCCACTGGAACTACTAACCTTATCTAGAACACAATAGGCCTTTTTATTGGCCAGATCGTGGCTAGACCACAATGATATTATCCAAAATACCTTATCTGTTGCCACTGTTTTCTACCACTTAAAGAAGGTGATAGAGTTCCATCTGGTTTTACTTCTGAACTGAGTGTGAGAAATTTACAGTTTCTATTTATAGCCCAGATTTGTAGTGCACAGATGATGATATTCGATTTTTATAGAGATTCCAATCAACTTCCTCAGGAGGATTACTAACATCCTGTGCTTAAATTATGCATGAGTTAAATAAGGATGAGGAACATCTTCACTGTAGTAAACTTCAAATCTAATCCCCAACTATTGTTTCGCACCTGAGTGTAAGAAGGCATTAAAAACTGCAAGCAGCGCTGGGCAACATGATTGCCGTTCATATTTTTCATCAATGTCACTATACATGGCTTCAGAGAATTAACCACGATTGAAATATGCTCTGGAGTTCTGAGGGTCTCAATGACTTTTTGAACAGCTCGGGTCCTGTCATAAGAAGAGAATAAGCCAGAGTTAAGTTGACGCAAGGGTAATCAGCAGAAAATGGTTGACATGGGAGTAAGCACAATTGATCGCGAGAGAGAGAGAGAGAGAGCACCCATGCATATCACATGAGATGCGAACTAGATCCCCTGGTTTCCTAGTGATCTCTTGAAGCATCCGTGTTCGCTGATCTTCACGACAAACTTCCAGAAGCTTCTGTACTAAGTAATTCCCGAAAGGATCTGTCATTAGCTCAACTATGCAGTCAATAACCTCAAAAAAAATCTTGTCAACAGCCTCCTGGGGCCCCTCTAGTATCTTCTTTTGCAGTAAGCGGCAACCATGTTGGTCCCTAGCCATGAATGGAATTTTACCTCTGACTTCATCCATATTTTTAGTCTTCTGATATAGCAACCTAGGGTCATAACTTTTAAAATATGTTGCATTGGAAGACAAGAACCATGAGTCAGAATCATCTGCCATAAAGCATCTAGCAGTCGGATTCCATAGGCAGCAGTGGTGTAGGCCATTTAAGTTGTGACTTCCATTTTCAGTAACATGGTTAAGTGCTTCATTTCCTGAACCAAACTTCAAAATCCTTGGTGAATTCAACTCATGCGTTCTAGTTAGATTCTTTCTGGCAGAGGCCCCTAGCAATTTTCTGTCCAAAAATTGCACATTGCGAGCATCTGTGGGGGAAAGCCCAAAGTTTGCTTGCTTCAGGCATCTTGCATTAACACAATTGTTCAAGAATTTTCCTCGCTCGAACTGTCCAAATTGGTGAGATCCCGGCACCTGGTTGTTATGCATCCTTTGATTTTCATGCACTATCCCCTTCACATAATTTGCACTCACTTGGACCGGAAGTTGATCTTCCACCTGACAATCACCATTCTGCTGGACATGAAGGTTTTGCTTCCACATTAAGTGAAAATTTTCCTCCTCTGTGTTCCTCCCAAGCTCGTTCCTATGTTCTCCATGAAAGCAAGGGAGTGAGGATAGTGTGCTAATTCGTTGCTTCTGGTTAGAGCTTATGGGAAATTCTATAGCAGGAACATGTAGATTGTGCAGTAAATGGAACCCATTAGTTGTTGGCATTGAGGCATTGGGGTTACCGACTGACTGAAAACCACTAACTTGCCACTTCTTTAGACCTTGAGTATCAAGTTTACTCAAATCCAGACACCCTTGGCCAACTTGGGTCCCAGAGAAGGCATCAAAACCAGAGGGAGCACTCATTCTTGTCTGAAAAGGATAGACAGTGTTCCACTGCGAATGTGCAGTTAGATTATTAATCTTTAAGTTGTTTGAATATTGGCTTTCCATCAAAAAGGCATTACTATGCATAGGCATACCATTAGCTGAAGGAATACACACAGCTTCCCCAGCCAAACCACTCTCCAAATTCAAATCTGCAAATGCAAAAGCAACAGATTGTTCATCAGGCAGTCTCATTTCATTCACTTGAGGGGTCTTGCCAACTTGATCAGTTGATGCATATCTCCTGGGAAAACTGCCATTGTTTGGAAATTTCTCACTGTGAGGACCTTTGCTAGACTCAACCAAGATAGGAGACATCGAGTCGCCCAAAGACACCCTTTCCGGTCCAGCATCCTCAGGCTGTCGAAATCCAGAAGTAGCATTGGGTATTTCACACAGAAGCTTCTCAAAATCATCAATGTCTAGTCCCTTTCTGTTTCCTGTCATTTGCTGAATAGTCAAAATCCTCTCTGGTGAACAGGGACAAGCTCCACTGCTAATTGCACTCCTCAATAAGAACCTTCCACCAAACAAAAGAATGAGTTTAATAGACCATTCATATCCCAAAATTCAGCTAGTTGCTAGTGATTAGCTAGAACAAACATTCATCAGCAATCCATAATTGCAAAGAGACTTCTCAGACATCTGCATGGATCACTACCAACATTCATGAAATTGAAGCACCAGAAATATGTCCTGAGAGATGTAAAGGAAGTGGTCGGCATCGGCAATATGTTCAAATGATAGAATCCACTATTCTAAACCTCCCCATATGGATGATATCACACTCCAGTGTGGTCATCAAATACAGAAATAATTAAACAATCAGAAGTCCTTTACACAGAACCGATCTCTTTGGAACAGTTGTCATCACATCAAACCAACAGATGACGAGAACGTGCATTAGCCTGATCACCCATGTACGCAATCAGCGTTTAGCGACAAAATGTACCTCAAAAAGCACAATGAACCAGACGCCAGTAAAGAAAGCTATGACTGAAAGGAAAAATTCGAAGTCATCTGGATCATCGTGGGAAAACACCTCCCCACGGACCCTGTTTCCTCGTTTTTCACGTCCAGTACATACAACCATCTACAACAAGACTACTAAAATCTAACGTGAACAAATATTACGCAACAAAAAAAGGGTCAATTCCGCAAAAACCCAGAAAAGAATCTCCGTGATCAGATGAAAGGACCACGATCCTCACAATGCACAAAAGAACGGGAGACGAAGAAAAGGGTACGAAGAACAAGCAAAAGGCAAGAAAGAAGCGGAAACAACAACAATGCAGGAACGGGAGAAGCAATTTCCGCCGATTGCGAGACACCGAGGTTTGATCACCCCCACGTACCAGTCACGGGAACCGGGGAGACGCAGGAGACGATTCCATCCAAAATTCCATCAAGAACTAGAGAGAGCCAAGACGGAGTCCCAGTGATAAAAGCAAGGACCCGGAAGAACCAAAAAAGATGGCTTCTTTATCTCGGAGCGGTTTAAAGGGGAATGCGGAAGGAGTGAGAAGCGTTGTTGGTGGAGGTGCGGCGTGAAGCAGAAGGACGAGGCGTGTCAATGACTGTGAAAGAAGCGGATTTAGAGAGAGAAAACGGAGAGTGTGTAGAGAAAGAGAGAGAGAGAGAGAGAGAGAGAGAGAGAGAGAGAGAGAAGGGTATTGCTGGTCAGATAATCAAGGGAAAAATCAGAGGAGCTACTGCAACGACACACCAACCGGAAAGGAGAAATCTTTGTTAAGAACTACGAAGGAGGCCATCATCATTCATCATCCCCCCATTCTCTCCATGCATGGGTTGAGAATGGCATGTGTGTTTGTCATCATTCCTCTCTCTCCACCTTCTCCTCTTTGTTGTAACCGGCGTTTCTTTGGGCTTCCGAAGCTTTTCAGTGAAGGCCTCATTATAATACGATGAGGTGGGGGATAGCGATGTTGATATTCCATTCCTAGGTGACCTCCTAACATCAAGAATTCGGACATCCTCCTAGGTACAGTTCCCGTGTCCCCTTCCCCTGACCCCCCTCACCACGTCGCAACGTATGACGCCATGAAAGGTTCGGGTAGCATCGGGTTCGCTTGCAATTTGCCGTGACGTGCCTAGGCGTCCCGGACCCATCGGAACCTGTATGCGGTATTCGCCTTTGACGTCGCGATACGGCGGCGCTCCGTTATCTAGTAACTTGTGTCGCGAGTTCCTTCGATTTGAAACGAGGCCGGGGTCAATCCAGGCCGTTCGGTCCTTCGTAGATGTGCTTGATTTGAAGCCCGGCATCCACTGCGGTCGCAACTCGTGAACTTGAATACGAATCGTTGGTGCTATTATTCTAGAATTTCAACCGCCCCGGGCGAATTGTGCGGTTGATTTTCGGCCCCGGGGATTTGATGTTGCGAAATCTTGTTTTTCTTCTTCTTCTTCTTCTTCCGGTAAATTTCCAAGCGAGACATTTCTTAGCACGCTGCTCTAAGGTCCGAGATTGGCAATTGCGTGGTTTGTCTCATTTCTATAGTTTGACCTGGGCCTCTCTGCTAGGAAGTTAGGAAACACCATAGATGGAAGTCGGTCCAACAATTTTTCTTTAATTGTAAAACTTCAAATCCATGAGAATCTTCACGCCCATGATGTTCGACTAATTTCTTGGGCCGATTCAATCGGATGGTATTTTGGCTTGACAGAAGAAATTCAGGGACCAGCTCGCCATGATAGATGGAAATTCACTGAATAGCATTTCGAGTCAATTTTAACTTTTTCCTCATAATTTCACACTAGAAAATCTCCTTATTTATCAAGTACTCTAAAGAACATTAATTTTGTCTTATGCGCAACAAAGGCGTAATTTTTTTTTTTTTGGATTCTTTCTATATGTCAATATCGTCCATGTATCACGATTTCGTTCTATCAAATCGACTCGCCTAATTTCATCTAAAACTCGAGCTGCTCGAGTATGTTTTCATGTCTCACTGTAATGTAACCAACCTTGCTCATGATCTCCAGCCTTCATGCCTCCATCCTTGTCGGCCTTATTTTTACGTTTTTTTAATTGTTTTTACGCTGTAAATGAGAAACAGACTATTATGTTATATCATCGGATTATTCATAAGATTGGATGTTCGATAAATGCCATGATATTTCCGCATCTTAAGAAATGTCTGTGATATATTTGATTTCAATTCGATATAATTTCTTGAAATATAATATTAAGGAGTCTTTGTCAACTTTTTCTTAATAATGGCTTGACCTGAATTCAATGGATGGCATATCCTTGACAGGGGAAGTGAACCCCATGTGGATTGCCTGCCATATGTCACGCGTGGCACTGACCATCCGATTCAAATTGAACGGTCAATAAATTTAAAAGAAACAAACAAACAAACCCCCCTAATAAATGGGGGCCATCTGATTTTTAAATCGGATGGCCCCCATATCTAGGTCCTCTAACATGAGGAACAAAACAAAATGCTCACGTTAGGGTAATGACCAGTATTAAAAAAAACATTGCGACCCTTAAACACATGAGAAGCGATTTTGACAAAATGTCTTCTCACTAATGTTTGTTCTAATTTGTTTTATCTCTGATTTTAGGAAAATTACGTAATAATATCAAAATTCATTGTATAAATGTTAATTCAGTTCTAAGCTTTCCATTGTTATCAATTCAATATTAAACATCTGCGTGAAATTTTAATGAAGTTCTTGCGATCAATTTTCATTAAATTTTAACGACTTGTTGGTCTAGTGATCATCGGCCATCCTATATGACATACTGCTATGTTAGTAATTTTTGACAAAAACTGATCAAAATGTTTACAATTTTACACAAATATCTAGGATTAAAATAGGGAAATTTAAGACTGAATTTATATTAGGACAATAAGTTCAAAATTAATTAAGTAATTTCCCCTAATTATGCCTAATAACTTGTGCTAATGCGTTGTGACAACTCTCAATTAACTTATATCCATTTTGACACATCCCATTCTTGTAATTTCGTCATTTGATGAATAAGTGGCACTTTCCAAGAGGTCACCATCCTAATAATGCTCTCACCTAAACAAGCTAAATAGTGGCGTTCCAATACTAAACAATGTCATTATGTCAAAAGGTGTTTCTTATGAGTTAATTCTTATACTATATATATAGACACATACACAAAATCATGTATATAATCCAAAAACATTTACCCTAGTTCGGTATGCAATTCAGCTTATTCTCAAGCCTACCAAGATACGCTCGTTCTGAGGGCCCTCTCTCACCTAGTCAATCGTTACATGCCTGCATTGGATTGTTTTGTTACAAGTCCACTAGTTTCCGTATGGCTTGTCCTTAAATAACAAGATATTGAGAGGTTGCTACTTTGATACCATATTGTGATGCCCTTAAACTAATTCACTTGAGGTATTGTCCATCTTGGCCTAGCTCATAGTGGGCCTTGCGATTTTATTTTTTGGTGTACACATAGACACTTTCCCAAGATATAACCCATCCTAATTGTGCTCTTATCTCAATGAGCATAACATTGGAGTTTCAATATTAAAGACATTGTTACGCCAAAAAGTGACTCTTATGAATTAATTTAAATTCCACATATATATATAATTTAGAAACCGCTCCTTGCCTAGGTTTTCTCTTTCTTGCGATCCATTGCTGCCTTAGTTGGATTGAGTAGTTGCACGTTTATGGTTTTAGCCTAATGAGTGCTTATATATGATAAGAACAATAAAACATTAAGTACCTAAACTTTTGTCCACTCTACAACCAGGCATCTCAACTTTTCAAATTTGGCTTATATATGGTCTTCTTTAAATAAATCACCATGTTATATTATTTTGCTAATGTTACTTGCTTACTTAGCAAAAATTAAGCTCGACTTTTAATGTGGCTTGCCTATTTAACAGGAATTATTTCACTTCTACTTAGGCATTGGGTGATATGGAGAGAGAGAAAGAGAGAGAGAGTACTGGCTTAGACGATTTTGGTTGTTTAATGACTTTGTTCACGTGGCATCATTTCAAGATGCTATATTGGACCCCGGCATGGATACCTATTGGTTATTGCTCGAATTTAGTATCCAATTCGGTAGCTCTAATCCATGATTTTTAATGAAATTTTTAGATTGATCCCTAATCGAAAAATTGAGGTATTTAATTCAATAAATAAATAAATAAAATTTGGGTATTCGCTTTAAGATATGTAAAAAGAAATATTCAAGTAATTGAGTTACCCTCCCCAAGATCTAATGAGGCTAGCGACGTCCTTGTTTGTGGTCAATGACTTTCGTTGGCCATTGCCAAGGCCTTAATTAATAGGGGAAAAAGAAAAATGAAGAAGGAAAGCAAATAAAAGAAGAAAATTCGAATTTTTTTTTGAATTATAAAAATTGTTCACACCATTGCTGGCCATTTTATCGGTTGTGTCACATAAGACGACCATGCTATATGGATCGCATTGTAAGCTATTTCTGTCCAACTTTAGGTGGAAGGATTACATTGAAAAATCTTCAAAAGGTTTAAAACTAAATTGTCTAACTAAAAAGTTTAAACTTAATTAACTACCGTGCAATGGGTTTATGATTTTTTGGACAATTTTCTACAAAATTGAAGTGCCATAAATGAAAATAGAAAATGAAAATTAATGTTATTTTATTGTGGAAGATTTGGATCTTTAATAATCAGCTTCCAAAATGATTTGCATGGTGAAAAGTTAAGTTGGGGTTAGGTAAAGAAATGATAGAGCAGAATGCGTTGGCCAGACATTAGATTTAAGAAATTTCAAACAAGTACAAATCGGAAGGTCGATTAGAAATAGTTTAACAATTAGGTGTATGTGAAGGAGGACTAAGCTAGCCTAGAAAATCCAAATTTTCTCTTTCTAATGGCTACTTGTGGACCCTAAGAAGAGGAGCTTACTTAGGGTCCACCTAAATGATGTTACTAGAGGGCTGATTTTGAATTTAGGTTAATTGTTGTTTTGTTAAAGGGTCTCTTTTCGTAACATAAGTTTTCAACGGATTGCGATTCCTTAGTATTTCCAACCATATTGAATTCGTTAACGATGTGCGTAACATGTTAATTAGAGTTCTTACTGGTTAATTAGATGAATAAAGTCCTTTTTTATATATTTTTTGCTTGTATATCAATCAAGCGGTATTTTGAGGCTATGTTCTCGAGCTAGGGAAAATCCACATTTCTAAACTATCTAATTGTGTTGACTACCAATAATGACCTGAAAGATGTAAAAATGTTATGAGATTACAATAAACTCTTCTAGAAACTTAAGCTGCTAGAAGAATGTATGGTTATATATTTACATGTTCTAACATTACTCCTACGTAACGACACATACAATATAATATAAATACAGGGGTTTGAAATGACCGGAGCTCGAGAGTTTCTGAATTCTTGTAAAAAAAATTGTGGAACCACTAAAAGTGTAAGATATTTTAATAGTCACGTACAATAATTTCAGAAGAAATTATTCTTTAAGACTGAATTCACCACGTATTTGCTGTCAATGTCGCTCCCAACTTTTATCAGGGTGGTCCAAAATTAATTTAATGTAACGTTGAAGCTTGAGACAGCGAGGGAGCTGGGGATGGTAGGCCAATCATGAACCGCTGTGGCGGCCATAGATTGCATTTAAACCCCTTTTAATAATGGACATTTTTTCCATTAAGACTGAAATTAAACTAAGTTTTTTTTTCTTCTCATTCTGCTGAATGATTGGAGAGTTCATTTTCGGTTTTTTTTTTCTCTAAGTCGTATTTTACTTTATGAAAATTTCTACCAAACTAACATTTTTTTTCAATTGTTTTGGACGTTTCGTGCTAAGTTAATTTTTAATTACGTGAGATGCAGAATTGAAAACAAAAGTAAATTAAAAATCTATTAAGTCGATTTTTTTTATAATATTTTCATTATTTATTAATTATTCCATGGGAATTTTTTGAAACAGGCCTATTCCCAAATAAACCTCAAAATTTGGTTTTTGTCCAAATTCTATATTTTATCTGATAAAAAAACCTCAAGTTTTAGGTTTTGTCTCAATTTTATCTTAAATTTTTTTTGTATCATAACAAACCCCTCATTTTAGGTCATGTCCCAATTATACCTTAACATTTTTTTTATCCCATAAAAATCCATTAACTTTAGATCCATGCTAATTCTATCATAAATTTTATTGTTTCATAAAAAACCATCAACCTTGACTAGTTTGCTATAAATATTGTTTATCTCATAAAAAATCCCAATTTTATGTCCAACTTCAATTTGACTTTAATATATTTGTCTCATAAAAGATCATAAACTTTTACTTGAGTCACAAATCTACTCTCCATTAACCTTATGTCAAAATTATCGTTAAAGATTCTGTGCTCGATCTATGATTTTTCATGCTTGGTAATATTTTATCCTTCATGGTCGGAAAGCTCGTACTCGAGACACTTGAACACCTTGTGCTCGGGAGTTTTCTATTTCTCGATTGTCATTGAGAAATTTTGGATAGAGGGTTAATGGGGATAGATTTGTTATTCAAGTAAAAAAATTATTTTTAATTAGTCTGTAAAATTTTAAGGATAAAATTAAAAATGTATGGTAAAATTGGGACAAGATTTAAAGTTCGAGATTTTTCATAAGACAAAAAGAAGTTTATGGTAGAAACCACATAAGACCTAAAGTTGAGGTCTTTTTATGGGAAAAAGCTAAATTTTTAAAAAGATTATGAGATAAAATATCGAATTAGGATAAAAGTTTAAATTGGAAGTTTTTTGGAGTAGTTTTCCTTTTAAACATGCCTTTAAAGTTTCCTGTCAAATGTACTAACAAAAGCGCCCCCTCTAATCTTTAAGCATGAGGAGGTATGACTAGCTCGTCATCATTGTCAGTTCTGGACACGGTAAAATTGGAAATGGGTCCCCTGCCATTGTAAGGACCACGGTAGGGGGTGACGTCGCTGGACGGCTATGAAAAAAAAAATTATTTTGAAAAATCCAAGCCGTCCGATCTCAATCGGATGGTTGGGATCATCAACTCACTTGACGTCATGTCAGGTAATTCAAATCCGCTAAAATTGGCCTTTCTCTTTCCATGATTTTTGGTGCCAATTCAAAAAGAAAAAGGGATTTCCCCCTGATCACCTGATGATAGTTAATTTTCATATAAATTAATCGGCAACTCTTCGTTGTTCAATTTGTAATTCTCAAATGTATTGACCCGTCAGTTTCGTCGTTTATGTAAATGCAAGTAAAATACATTTTACAAACAGAAGATGAAAAGTGGCCTTCGGATGAACACTCGTTAGGGAGTTTCGCGGACAAAGCAGAGTCATCCTTGACGACTTCCCATTCCTTCCTTGCCGAGCCGCCTCCTCTTCGCCATTCGAAGTCTTACCTCCGCCTTCCCTTTCCGTAACATTACCCAGGCGTTGACTCTTTGGAACGAAAGACTTAATAGTATTTGGTAATAGAGGATGAAAAGTGGTGCTCTCGGATGAACCATCATTAGGGTTATCGGAATTTTCGCGGAACAAAAGGTAAAAGGGCGACGATTCGACTGTTGTTCTTGGTTAACCAACTATCTTGGACGTACTTGACACTATAGTGTACGAAAATTCCTCTAGTTTGTCCATATATTCACCAACTTCTTTGCGCATGCATTATATATGATGATGTATACCCAAATGATATCCACTTTCATGCAAATGCAATGAACTAATCCGTCCCGTGATTTAACTCATCTAGCTTGTCCCGAACTCTCGGCATTAGTTGGAAATTGAATGTCGATAGCAGGCCATGAGCATCCGTTATTGGGAGCGAGATGGTGTTAGTGATAACCGGCCAAGTGCACCGAAGTCTCGAGGGAGATCAATTCGAAGCTCCAAGAGTGAACCCATGGAAGAAGAAATCGAAGAGAGAAGATGTGGAAATTCGGCCGAAATGAAAGGGAGAGAGCATTTGAAATTAAGTGGGATCACTGATAACTATTACAAGATTTGGCCAAAATGTAGAGAAGAAAGCATGTAAAATTATGTGGCCGAAAAAACCCAATTTTTTTTTTCAAATATCGGCGCATATTTGCCTACAGTTTGTGGGTCGCAAAGATCAAATCTCGAATCCATGCTTTTAGATAACCGGGGATATGCAATTCTTGACTCGATTAATTTCCAGTGGCGCATGCAAACAACCCAGCAAGACCCCCACATAGGGGTGTGCGGATGACTTTCTTAAGCAATGTGTTATATGTACAATTTAATGGCCTTTTCCGTGACAGATTACGGTTTCCCCAAAAAATGGTTTTTTCAAGCATTCTTTCGAAGCACTGGTGAAGGATTGAAATCTTCATACTCGTTTATTTCATTCTATAAGTGATTTTTGAAATTATTTAACTTTCCTTGCTCCCGGATCTCTCTATTGATGTGATTACATTCACATCCTATTTTGTGCATGAGAGGGACTTACTTACACATGAAGAGTGTTAAGAAGTAGGGGTGTCAAGTGGGTAGGTTGGGTCTAATCTGGATCGGGTCAAATATGGATCAACCCATATTTAACCCATTTATTTATGTAGCACAAATATAATGACACATACCCGACCTGATCCATACCCGACTTATAATGCACTAATATTCCAATTATGCAAATTCTCGAGTTTATTTAGTGGTCCGTCGGTTCCGAATTAAATTACGAATTTTCGTTACCGAACTTTCTAAAATTGCATTTTGGTCCTCAATTTCTAGATATTTGCAATTTGACCCGAGAAGATTAAGGGCGTTTTGGTCTTTTTCTCTCCCCTCATTTCTCTCTCCTCTCCCTTTTTCCATGCGCCGATCTTCTCTCTCTCTCCTCCCCTTCTCTTTCTCTCCTTTCTCTCTTCCCCTTCCCTTCCCTTCCCTTCTTTCCCGCTGACTTCCCCCCTGCCCTTTTTCTTTTGAATCCGTATGATTCTCTCTCTCCTCCCTCTCTCTATGTTGGCGAGAAGCCGTGCAAAGCTGGCCCACAGAGCAGGGCCCCGTCCCATCTCTCTCTCTCTTGCCTCTTGACCGTTTCTTCTTCTTTGTGGTGCTTTTCGGGTCTTCGTCTTCTTCTTCCCAGCTTCCTCCATGATTGCTGCTGCTTCTATATTTTGGCTCCTGCTCATGCTTCTTCTTCCACACGTCGTCGCCGCTCTGCTGCTCCGAGCTCTCGCAACGCCACCGTCAGCTGCCTCTGACGCCGCCCGAACTCCCGCATCGTCGTCCTCTCTCCACGGCTCGACGAGAACGACGCCGCAAGAAGCCGACCCAGCTCCGCTCTGCCCCCATTCGCGGCCTCTGCTGGTGCTTGCCACTCCGCCAGCCGCTACCTTCCCCCGCCGTCGTCTGACCAGTGCATCCATCGCGACGCATCGCTGGGGCCCGAGGGCTTCGTTCATTTGAAGTTTGCAGCAAGGGTTTAAGAGTTAAAATATGGGTCACTAGCATGACCCATATTTTAACTCGTTTTTTTGTTTTAATTTTTCATGATTCATATTAACTCATTTGTAGGGAAAAGTGAGTTACCTAAATACTCTTAAATATTTTAAAAGTGAGTTACACCCATTTTGACAACTCTATTAAGAAGAAATGTATTACGCAATTCAATTTGATGGTCCGCTTCCTAACAATTCAAAGCTTCTGGAAGAAAAGAAAAAGAAGATGTTTTGTCTAACCTTCTCTAAAACCGCCCGAGCATCCATCCAGACTTTCGGTTCCGACGTATTCCCCACTGTTCTTCTTTTCGCCTTTTGACATTCTTCGTCAACTGAAACGTTCATTCAACGACACGTACCCAGCATGGCAACGCCATGACTGATCAGCAATGGCATCACACAAGCTGTCTAAGGGCTGCAGCATCTTCACGAGTTGATCATGACCCAGAAAGGGAGACTAGAAATCTCTCCCGTATGATGGTCCAAGAAAGGCCTGTACCAAGTCTTGCTGCAAGCATCACCAGCCACTCCTTTCCTCGTACCAGCCACGATGAAGGGAGCGAGGTCATTGTCCATCATTCATTAAGCTTGTCTTATGGTTCCAGAGAGCAGTAAAGGACCTGACAGTACAGAGGAAAAACTCGAAAATTCGAATTCATAGTGCAACTCCAAAGTCTTACATCAAACCGGTGAGATCATGTTACTCCCCCACTTAAAGTGGCAACAATTTCCTCGGTTTTGGCCGAAATAATTGAGTGATACTCTCATGATTTAATAAATGATCCAGTCCATTCCTACCTATCCGCTTTCTTTTAATGTGCTAGAAGTACCTCTTTTCACACTGCGTTCCCTCTCCCACACTCATCGGATTGGCTTGGATCTAGCTGTCCTTGAATCACATTTATTAAAGGGGTGTCTCTTAAGATTAACATACAAGATCTCGATCTTTTTTCTTAGTCATTTCATGTACCACAATATTTAGGGAGTGGGATGCACATATGTTAGAGTAAGGTGAAGAAGCGCAATGGTGAAGACCCTCGTCTTGCTCAACAAATGTCCTTAATTTGAGTTGCAGTAATGCCACTACTTTCAGATCGATACTACGTGTATGTTTGTTTCCTAAAAAATTATATGATAAATGAAGTGTTTTCAGGAAAATTATATTTCAGGAAAATATTTTATCCCTTTCCAGACTAGAGAATTCATTTTCCTAACTTGAAGCACGCATATTGTTTTTCAACCATTAATGGTAATTGTTGACTAATAATTTTCAGCAAGTAAATTCATGGAAGCCTCGCAAACTAAATTGCTGTTTACTTAAATAAACACATTATACATTATGCGTAAAAAATTGCAAATTTCAGAAATCTTTATGATACTTTCATTTTTTTTTAACCTTTCTCATTGGACAAATTACTACACAAATGCATAATTTCGTGCGAAGAAATTAGATACAAAGATTGCACCAACCTTCCCGTATTGCGCGATGCTCTTAAAAAGCTAATATAATCAAGTTCCATTATGATTTCACTTTTATTCTTTGTTGAAACCGTCCAGTAAATTGACTAATGTGAACATGAATTCTATTACAAGATTTGTAAATGGTTCCGTTGAAATGCATCAAGTTTTAAACAACAAAAGTATATGAGTATTTAGTCTATTATTTCCGATGAAAAAATGGCAATTTAGTTTACACGTCATAATATGCAGTCATGGGTTCATATGAAACACAGTCATTGCGTTCATATGAAACGCAGTACTCCGAAAGATACTTTCCACTGGTTTTGGCTAAAGCTGTCCTCCATTCATAAATGAATATTTGAACTCATATAGGTGCACATGCCCTGTGGACAGACGTTTCAGGTTACCCTTTCTTTCTTCTGAATGACACTAGAAGGCGAGGAATATCACTAGAACTGTTAGAGATACATCAACTGGCATCCTTAATTTGTGTATGCATTATTCTCCAGTAAATATAAGAAGTTCATGGGCTCAAAATTGGACTATGTCCGGACGATTGATCGTATGGCTAAACGATGCATGTAACGGATGGACAGCACAAGATACACAACATCAAAGTGTTATCAGGTTGCAAATGCAGGCTTTGATCCTTCTGTTTCTGCTACTGTTGCAGCAGATTTTGACGATTAGTTTTTGGAGGAAATTAGTTCCCGGGAAGCATATTATCTCTAATGTAATGGTACTAGTGTGTATGTCATAGGATTTCCATGTAGAATTTCCAAATTTTTAATTTCATGACTACCTCTTTGTGGTTTGAGTTGGTTTATTGAAGGACACCAGCTTAATTTCTTCTTTCGTTTGTATTTCTAACTGTATATGAAGCTTGTGCTCTTAGAAAGGATGCCTGTCGACATGAGAAACAGCAAAAGAAAAAAAAGAGACTTTATTTTAAGTAAGGAAAGTTATATATGACGAGGGAAAGCATTAATTCGCACATATACGTTGTGCCAAAGATGTGCAGGAAGGATTAAAAAGGGCTCGTGTTTTATAGCTGAAGAGAGAAATCTTCCACGCATTATGTCATTTTTCAAGGGCGCCAAGACATAAAGGAGCCAAAGAGGGAAAAAGACAAGAGGCAAACTCAAGTCCCACATCAGTAGATAGCAGCAGAGAACCTAACATACCTGGGATTCAACGAAAAAGAACCTAAATGCCGATCCAAGACGAAGAGGTGAATTTGGTTTTACATACAATATCACCTCGTTGCAACATAGCTAGATGATTCTTCAAGACGTTAACGATTTTAATCATCAGAACGCTTGTAATCAGAAGGCGGGTTGTCCCCAAACACTTGGTTGAGTAAGTTATATTGGTTGGCGCCCGTGCTAGATGATCTGGATTGTGACGAACCGGACTGATCTTGCAAGGAGGAGCTGTGATTGTGAACCCCTTCATACACAACTCGTACATCTCCTGCTTCTGTCTCTGACCATTCAGCTTTCTTCTTCGCATTGCATCCTTCCCTTTGGCACCTGAAGTAGCTCCTGATCAATGAAAACCAATGGAAAATCCATTACAATTGTTTTCCTACACCTCCCACAAATACTCACTCAACTAAAAAAACCTCAACTTCGTCCTTCCAGAGAAGATCAACTTCCTGAATGATGGGCCTATGAGAGGCTAGTTTTTAAGAGTAAAGGTCAAGTTCTCCATGAATTATTGCAATGTATTGCTAATTACCTAAATTTGCCAATGTTCTTGATGAATTTTTGGCCATATTTCCTCCATTCATAACCATCTTGAGGTAATTCCAATCTGTTACCGACTTCTCGGTCCATGTCTTTCTTGGCCGTTTCACTTCTCCTCAGCTTCCCCTATGAGTGAACAAATACAAGAGAGGATCGTGCATTAGTACCTGCTTCTTTGTCTAACTTGAAGTACCTATACTCATAAAAATCATACATCTTTAATCTGTCAACATGCATTTGAGAGAGAGAGAGAGAGAGAGAGAGAGAGAGAGAGAGAGAGAGAGAGAGAGAGAGAGAGAGAGAAGCTCTTTTGACAATATTGGTATCTAAGACACCAATTAAGTGGACAAGTTAACAGGCAAGCTGAAGTATACCCACCCAGAAAAGAGGGACCAAAGAGGTTGGATCTTGATTACATTTTCAAGAAATAACTGCGTTTCTTGATGTTAGGGCTTGAGATGGGGAAAAAATGAAAGAATGAAAGAAATGAACAGGCAGTGAAATAGAACCATTACCAAGCTGGTCTGCATGTACGAATTTGTGAATACTTCCCCAAAGAAAGAGATCCAAGAGAAGAAAAACAGTTTGTATAGACACAGATCTGTTCATAAAAAGCAGACTTAATTTGCATCATATAAAACAGACCTCTTTTCTAGGTTTTCTTGAAACTGTGGCTGCAGAAGAAGAACACGGATGCAAGAATCTTTCACAAAAATGAAGAGAATCTAGTCCACTACAAGAATTAATTGCTAACGAAGGCGTATAAATACCACAAATTCCACCAAGATCGAAAAGTAAGCAACATCTCAATCAAAGTAACATCTGAGAAGCATCGGGACATCCATTATGCGAGGGCTTGGGTTCTGAGAAAATACATGGCAAGGAGGAGGAAAGTGCATGATAGCGACGCGCGCCCGCCCTCACCTCTTATTTTCCACATATCCTCGATGGGTTGTATCATTCTTTTCAGTTCGTGGTTTTCCAACCAAAGGAAAAGAAGCACAAGCACGGTGAGAAGGAGTGTGGAAAGAGAAACAATGGGCATCCTGATAGTGGTACATTCATGGTGGCTGCTGCTGCTCTGAGGGGGCAAGCTTCTGATATCTATCTGTTCCCCAAAAGGCCAAAAACCTACTTAAGTTATTAACAAGTGGGGAGAAAAAACTGAAAATGAAGTGAGGAAACATCGGACCTCTCCAGCCAATCGTTGCTGTAATGGACAGGAGACGGCCAAGTGCCCTTTATTGTAGTTTTGACGTGTAGCCTCTTTATTTACTAACATATGAAAACTCAAGAGAATTCTGAATAAACCGTTGAGATCAAATCATCTGTGATCAAGCAGTTTTCGATTGCCGACAGCAATTTCAAATGAAATAGTTTTCGGTTCTTGAAGATTGGTTCCTTGAAGATAATATAAACTACCCTTATCCTATCTCCTTTCATATTTGTCTCTCTCAACGTCTGATGCAAGTCATATTTCTTACCTCGACGATATTGAAATATAAAGTAACATCGCAAAACGAAACGAATTAGTCTATTCAGAGTGCAAAATAAGACTTAATGACATCATTTTCGGAAAATAATTTTTATCCCAGCAGCATCATTTGTCTTGTCATTGGCTGGACCATTCTTCTCGACAAATTAGACCGGGAAATTGAACCCATCATAATCAAATAAAATAAACAAAGGGGCCCTTGCTCACAAAGTTCACAATTAAAGTACACCTTAGAGCATTTGTTAAAACTGAAAAATGAAATGTTTCAAGATGATAGTATTGTTAGACTCAGTTGTAATATTATAACACCAAGTGAAGAATGCCGTGAACAATCAACGCCGCCCCCCTAATTTGAAAATTATAATGACACATTCTCTCTCTCTCTAATCAAGTGTCAGAACAAATTTCCAGGGGGCATACAATGAATCGCCTCGTGTGTTCATAATTCTAATTATTAACTCGAATCTTGACTTGGAAATTAGCCATGTTTCTTTTCTGGCGTGCCAATGCTTTTGCTTTACTCAATAATAATTTAAACACATATACATTCTGAAGAAATCATCTTATTGGCGGGGACGTCAACTTCTAGCAGTTGACTGGTGAGCCAAGGAGAATAGCACACATCTCCCCAAAGCTTGGGCCACTACATTCATTGCGCGTGTTACGGCATTTAATTTCCGGGAAATTTTCCGCGCGACCGCCAGGTCAGTGCCCCCGGCCGCCCCCCCCCCCCCCCCCCCCCCCCCCTCAAAAAAAGAAAGAAAGAAAATTCAGCTATTTTGAATAAACTAAGATTAGAAAACTGTGAAAAAAAATATATGCGAATTCGTACGCCGACCATTGATGTTGTGATAATTTTACCAACATCAAGTTTAAACAAGAAAATTCAGACGCGTGAACAGAGTTTTTAATAAAAATTAGGTCAAACTAGACGCATGGACCGGATGGGATTGAGTCGAGAATGTTCGATCAAACTATATCGTTAAAACAAGTTCATATCCAACTCAATTTGAGGTGAAATGTGAGAGCGAGAGAAAGTTATGGAGGTGTGCTAAGTTTAATTAAGTTGGATACTATTGAACACCAACCTGAATTTATTTAGGATTCATTTAAGGAAATAATCTAATATATTGGATGCGTATTCATTCAAACAAGACTGATTAGAAAGAAAAAAACAAAAACAAGGTGGGGGACAACCGGAAAAATGGACAAGAAGCAGCCCAAGTAGATAGAGATGGAAATCGGGGACACCAACCAGAGAGCGGGGAGTGACGCGATCGCGATGACGTCACTCCCCGTCAATTCTTTCCCAGGCTTTTGTCCCCAATCGCGGCGGCGAATGGCTTGGGAAGCTCGGAAAAGTCCACGTGACGTCACGACTGGAGCAGGCGGGGCGGCAGCCAAGGTACAACGTCGGACTGGATAACATGTCTTGAAGTTGCGCGAAGACGGTCCGCACGGACGAGGAAATTGGGGGCAGGCAGATTTGGGAAACACGCGCGAATCCGGGGTCCAAGAAGTTTCACGTCTGAATCCGGAGAGTGACATGGCGATCGGATCCGTTGGGGTCCGAGGCGAGACCTACCGTCTCTGATTGCACGATGAGTTTCTCAATTGATGCCGTTGAGGAGGTATTCCGATTTCTATATCGGTAACGATAAAGGTCGAGAACAATCGATTCGCATCAATCGCGATGGATTACTCGCCCGTATAAAACGGGCGGCTGAGAGATCGGAAGGTACAACCACTTTGGCGGTCGTTCTAAAGCGTCTCGATAAATTGTTAAAATAATGATCAGATGCATATTGAGACAATTAGGTCGAGGTAACGAAGTGGTGATGGTGGGGAATCGACACCATGGACAACCATTTGAAGAAGAAAGAATGAAGTAAGGCGATAAAGATAATTATCAGCTTAAATTCCAAATTTTATTGCTAATTTGTTCATTGCCTTTGCTTAGGGCGACGCTATTTTTATTTTTATTTTTATTCTTGACCAAGGGCGGCCGGAGGCGAGGAGGAAAGACATATCTGTCGCCTTAGCCACCTATAGCGACAAATTGGACGAGGCGATTTTGATTGCCAAAATGATAGTCAATTTCAGATGTCAATGGCCATAGATGATGATCTTTCACCTTGGGCACTAGAAGTGACAATTGAGACTTTGTCACCCAAGAAATTCAAAGGCGACAAAATTAGCAAGGATTCAAATCCCTCTCTTTCCTTAGGTGAAAGACGAGAAAATTCATTTTTATCGCTTTAGGTCGGTTTTCGGCAAAAGTAAGATCGAACACAATGAAAACATTGTTGCGATCAATAACTTCTTTGTCGTCATAGATTAATTTTTGGGGCAAGTTACCGTGACAATTTTTTTAGTTTTTGTTGCCTTAGCCTCGTCGTTTATATCTACTCACAAATCGAAGTTTGATTGCAATGAAGTTTCATAGCATGATCAGTCAAAAAAACATTGACAAAAAAATAAGTTCGTAGGATAAAACACACATAATAAGTTCAATAGCGCCCTAAAAAAGGGTTTTTTTTTTTACATTAATTAACTTTAAAAATATTCATAATAAGTAACTAATCTTTGACATTTGACTTTTCTTTTTTGTTATCGAAGCATTTTCCCTTTTTTACTTATTTTTTATCTACTCTTTTTCTTAAATTATCTTATTTAGTTCTATTAAATTAGCTATTTATTATCAAACCTTAACATACTTTTATTGTCTAATATTTTTTTCGATTTGGGAGATTTAGCTTTCTCCTATATCAATATTTTTCACTTTTGTATGGCAATAAGTGTAAAAGCGAGGCTTTAAAAAAAACGAGATGAAAATGCACTTTTACCCCATAAGCATCATGTGCTAATGGAAGAAAAATGACAGAGGGTTAGTGGCTGTAACAAAAATAAAATTTAAGGGGATTTGTGTAATAGTTGAAAATTTGAGGGCAAACATGTACAGCCCCTATAATTCATGGAGGTTTGATGTAATTAACCCTCAATATTATTCCAATATATTAATTTATTGAAGAGCTTATGTGACTTCACATTTAAATTTTACCCGTTTTTTGAATTTTTTTAAGTAAAATCGCGTGACTCGAGAATTTTGAACTAAGCAAAAAGTAAAAAATATAAAGGTAAATCCAAACAAATCCTAAATTATTCAAAGCAATCAAAGATCAATTCAAACTCGACCATCTCAGGCTAAGTAGCTCAAATCCGCCATATTGAAAATTAAAAAAATTAGCATAAGTGACATGCTGAAAATTATTTTCCCACTCCCTGGAGATCCAAGTTGCAGTCTCATGTATGAAAATTTATAATCCCTTCTGAAGAATCAATTGACGGGCTGGTTGCAGATTCTAGTGTGGAAGTTCTCTCAAAGAATCATTTTTTTTTTCAATTTCGAAGATGTGGTGAAGATAGGCATAGATTTGCTCATAATCCAGCTTGTACATCAAGATATAATGTACATATTTGTTAATACATATTTAGGATTTCATAATTTGATATTATGCATCTTTATATGTTTAATTTTATAGATTATATTAGAATCTTAGACAACTTTAGTCATAAGATTATACTTGATGAGATTATATTACAAATGACACTTTTTCAAGAATTTCCCGGTTTACTTTGTTCTTTAGTTTCTGAGTTTGACTTTTGAATTTCCTTAGTCTCCTAGGGTTTGTACTCTAGAGATTCACCGTATATTTCTTTTTGCAAAAAATAGTTTACCCTTTGAGTAATTGGGAAATTGAGAGTTTCCCTTGTTGGTTGAGGACATGCGTGTAGTAAGTTGCAACTCGTTTCATTCTGTTTCAATTGCTTCACACATTAATTTTTTTTTTGTAAGCTTGATGACCATGCACATTTTTTCCGATGCGAAATGCGAGTTTTCTATTTTGGAGAGCCTATTGACCAAATTTATAAGTGATCCATGCCAAAGAGGGGATGTGGATCGCTGGGGAGAGAGAGAGAGAGAGAGAGAGGTCACGGGGCCGGGGCTAGACCGTCACGGCGGCAACTCTGCGAGGTTTGAGTTATCAAAGACAACTGTGGCAACTTATGGATGTTAATTAGCCTTTTGAGTCTGTTCCTAAGACTTGTGTAACATGGCAAGCCTTATACATCATGCTTCTGCAATTATAAGTCCACAGAGAAAGATGTTCTCCGAAAGATCACCAAATTTTGTCATGTCTCCCTACTCCACGCAGTTCCAATCCATTGCCATGCCCTCCTAATCACAGTAGTACCATTTTCTTCGTTACACAGTTGGTGAAGAAGCTCAGCCTCTTCAGATATGATGAGCCAACAGATTCGGCGCTAGTCGTTGTTGGGTAGCACGAGGAGTGTATCTTCTATCGATGCCGAACGCTTGTTTCGCCGTTTTTCTTCTCGGGGTGCAGTGAACAGGTGACGTTCTCTGGTTCTGAAGACAGGACTAAGAGTATGCAACACAACCAATCCTAGAGATTATGGTCGTGCATTTTGGAATAAGACACCGAAGCCATGGCATCTTTCTTTCCTAATGGCGGTACGAACTTCCGCAGGACTTCTCACTTCTTAGGTCTCTCGAACCTTGCAGCAATCAGTTTCTTCAAGATTGATCGTGAAGTTCTTATTAGCATTTACGGAGTAATGTGCATCGACCCTTTAAGAAACTCCAAAAGTTCTACCTCCTGGCTGTTCAGTTCTTTCCACCCGAAACGATTGTCATCTCACTCACAGATTGTGTTTGAGAAGCACCATGCAGCGTCCATGAGGAACTGATTGTGCAATCTGGACTGTCAACAGCCATGAGATACACATCAGACCCATGTGAGAATGGGAATCGCACCATCGGCCAGTGCAGAGATTGCACGCGAGCAATGCCCTTTGTACTACCAGTGGCGAAGTGTCGAGAATGACTCGAAAGATGAAATTTGGACGTTAACTTCTATTTCAAAATCAAATCCCAGTTCATCTCAAAGAGTTCGAAAGGTATTTCGAACGTTCACCTCGTAGAAGAAGGATGAAAACTATGATGGCAGAAGAACCCCGCAAGCAATGAATCTGTTACCGAAGCTGACATTCAAGAAGGCAAACGCAGTGTGGAATGGAACTTCGTATCAAGCAAGCCAATCGTGTACATACATTTACGGTCAGATGGATATTTACGTGCTCGGTACCGTACACCAGTTCAAATGAAAGGTCTCGTGAGTATGCGTCTGCACTGAAAAGAAAACCACACGTTCCTTTCCTTCCTTTAGATACACAGCAGAAATCTATCTAAATGAAAAGAAAAAGAATCTCCTTTTTTTTTTTTCCTGTTGCAGATGGAAATCACTGAAAATAGAAAAGACACCAAGAAAAGTGGCACACTGAATGCAATTCTATTGTAAATCTTCCTTTCGTTTTGTATCAGCATCGGGAACTTCGTTACTAATCACAGTCCCGGAAGTCTCAGTCGAAGCCTCGTTAGTTGCCAGAAGAGGCTCCAAGGAATCTACTATGTCTCTCATGAGAGGCCTAGCTTTGGGGTTCCGGTTCAAGCAATGGTAGGCGAGCATCGCCGCTTTGTGCACACCTTTGATGGGATAGTCTCCATCCAGCCTCGGGTCAACAAGGTTGAGTATCTTCTTCTTCTCTTTGAGCAAAGGAATTGCCCAATCCGTGAGGTTCTGCTCCCGTGCAGGCCTAGACTTGTCCAACGATTTCCTCCCCGTAAGAAGTTCTAGAAGGACTACGCCGAAGCTGTATACATCACTACGAGGAGTCAAATGCCCTGCACAGAGATGGATTCTTGTGAAGTAAACAAACTGCACAAAGAGATGACTAATTACAATAGAGCAGACATAAACTCGGCTCTTTAAGGAAATAAATTTATTCAAATGCTAGTGCAGACACTAACGAGATTACATCATGAGTTAAAAGTGCGGGATATAAAATTTTGACCTGTCATTATATATTCTGGCGCGGCATATCCATATGTTCCCATTATGCGAGTGGAAACATGTGATTTGTCTCCGACAGGTCCGTCTTTTGCAAGACCAAAGTCAGAGAGCTTGGCGTTGTACTCCTGCTTAATTAAAAACTAGAATTCTGAGCAAAACACACCCAAATGCAAAGCAGGAGACAACCATTTCAGTTTCTACTGAACTACCATTTCTCTAGTCCAAGTCTGGGATCTGTAATTTTGACTTTTAACCATGATCTGAACATTTAATAATTCACTCAACAAAATGGTACAACCGGAGAATAAATTTGAGCTTTTACATGCGATTTGGTGATTTTTGTAGTCAGTCGATGGGCATGCTTTATGCTAGTGAACCGCCTTAGAGGATTACAAATTCCACTGTCAGCAAAATAAGTCCATGCATGGATCACGGCATCATTGTTTGTGCTATATCATGAACTTCAATACATGTTCAAAAACAACTAAATCATGTAAAATTTCTTCCCCCATTCAAAGTAGAAAATTATAGAGCATTTGATCGACTGACCTGATCCAAGAGAATATTAGATGTCTTGAAATCACGGTAGATGACAGGCTTCTCAGCTTCATGGAGGAAAGCAAGACCTTTGGCAGCACCAAATGCAATTTTCATTCTGACAGACCACGGAAGAGGAAGCAATACTCCTAGAAAAAACAGATAACAAGAAAATCAGAGAGTGCACATATGTTAGACTTCAAAAAACAACAATCTATGCCTCAACAACAATTACTGAGAACTGAGTTTTCAGATGAACAAGCTAGAGTCTGACGCTAGGGATACAGAACAAAAATCATGAGGGGGGAGAATAACTGTAATGTATATGTGCCTCCTTCGCCATACAAGACAGTAATTTGAAGGGTTTCATTTGGAAAAAGGCAACCGTGAAATAAAGATGTATATGGTCCCACTAAATAGCATGGCTTTTAAAGGATAACAATTATCAAAGGGCAATTGACGCGTTCTTTTTATTACTTCTTCCCAAGGAACTCACATTTCAATCATATTTTACCATGAACTGACTTCTCAAGTATCAGAGGTCGAAACTGTCCTAGTTAATCAGAAGGCGAAAGATTGATCATCAAAATGAATTTTTGAAGCTCCAATAAGAGAGAGAACTAACAGTAAATGAGGCGTCAATAAAATTGAGGAACAAACTACAACCTCTTTATCTCATGCATCTAACATATTTCTTCCATATCCTAAATCAATTCCCTGTCTTCTTCTTGATAAGAGAGAGCTAACAAAATAAGGTCATAATAACATTAAGCAATTAACGAAATCCCCTTATTCTAGTGCATCTGACCGCTTCTTCCTAAAATCAGTTCACTGTGTTCTTCTTCATCATTTGTAGGAGAATTACCACCGACTACTTACTCGAAAATAAATTATGTTCCACACTGCCCCGAGCCATGTACTCATATATCAGCACTCGATGTTCATCTTCACAGCAGTATCCAATCAATTTCACCAAATTCGGATGAGAAAGCTGCCCCAGGAATATGACTTCTGCCTAAAATGCCAGAAAAGTATTAATCGAACCAACTTGAAGAAGCAGGATATACTGTTATATCCATTGAAAAGAGGTTACACCAATTTAAAATCAATCACTTCTTAATTAAACTGTTGGAAGGGCAAAATTTCTCACCAGCCACTCACGGTGGCCTTGATAACTGTTATCGCCGTCATGAACCTTAACAGCAACTTCGAGAGGCTCCACCCCCTCCCGCAAATCCTCCAAGATCAACCCTTTGTACACGCTTCCAAATCCACCGCCACCCAACACCCGATCTTGCCTGAAATTTGCAGTGATGATCCTCAGCTCGCTATAAGTGAACGCAATCAGTGGATTGGCAGCTGCATCCCGGCGCAGATCTTCCACTTCCTTAGGGTTTGACGGTAATTTACTTTCATCCCTTCTCGGTTTCACGAACGGGGTCTCATTCTTGGGTGATTCTGAAAACAGAAAGGCAAAAAGCCTAACACAGTAAGCCAATACTCTGCCCTGGCAACGAGAAACAGAACCAACAATTCCAAACAACTATGTGCCATATTCAATTGGAAAGGACAAGGTAAAAATGGACGGTAAAGGATCTTAAAAATCGAACCTTAAATTTCTTTAATGGTAAAGACACTAATCTAAATTTAGGAAGGGAAATAACTGCAAATTTCACTGCAAACTCACTTCATGCATAGGACAAGACTTGAAAGCCTCATTTGCATGCATCAAAATGAAAGAAGCTACAAAACCAAACCTCTATGCTTTATACAAGCAGAAATCTCACGAAGAAAATCAGATTACGATTCTAAAATGGGCAAAGAAAATAGAAAGAAAAGGTGGATTCTTTCAAGCGATGTGCAGGCTAAAAATAGTGTATTCTTTGGGTCGAGAAAAGTAAGATTTTACGAAGCTCTAAGAAGATTCACATAGTGTTTGAAAAAGGCATATTTTGCACAATACCGATTCTGATTCCAAAAGGACCGCCAACTTCCCAGATGACGATGGCTAAAAAATGGCAAAATTTAATAAAGCACGCATTACTTTATAAACTGAGATGTGAATAAATAAAATTGGGTTAAGAAAGGACCCAGCAATACAAACGCCAAAGAGGAAAAACGCAAATAAAAATGGAAAAAAGAGTACCGGAAATGAAAAAAAAAGAAAAGGAACGAGGTAAAAAATGAAAAAGCGACAAACAGAGTATACATTCACTAGCATCAAAATTATTCAGTTCACCTGATCTTTCGCCAAAGGCGCTTCTGTGATCAAACGTTAGCAGAACCCATTTGCTGCCAAAGATTTACTTCACCCGAGAGAGAGAGAGAGAGAGAGAGAGAGAGATTTCTTAATACCAACCTGACTTAGCATTGGAGGAGACTCTGTAAATCGAAGGCTCCCATCTACACCAACAATTTCCCATCACACCAAGACCCAAAAAAGGCCAGACCCAACTCTTTTCACCGGCTGCTCATCATCAAAATCGAAGCTTTTCTCGTTCACTCTCTTGGGAGAAACCTCAGCACCGCCACAACAACAAGAACACCAGACAAATTGGGAAGACGCGACTTTTTTCCTTTTGGGGGATCGTGGGGAATGAAAGGAAGAGTTGGGTGCGAGTGCTGGTGGGAGAGAGAGAGAGAGAGTGATTCTGGGTGGCAATGATGACGTTTCAGTGAGAGTTGAGGTGGGTGCTAACTCAAGGCTATGGCAGAAAAGGACCCACACACAGGAACAGCAGCAAGCAGTGCTTCTTTTCGTTTCAAATTTTTCTCATCTGTTTTTGGGTCAAGGGGCTGTCCAAGTGTTCTTTTCTTGGTTTTGTGGGCTGTCGAGATGAGTGCGCTTATAGGCCGCGTTTCAATTCCGGAGCCGGCCAATCCCTTTTCATCACGAATCCTCAAAACTCCCTTCGTTTTAGATTGTTGGTGACCGTGCGATCGATCACGCATCAGTTCGGAGAAATGTATAATTATTATTATGGTTCGCGGACATTGATCACGACTCCTACATTTCATATGCCAGAAACCATGGGGTCGGACTGCCATCAAGTCTTGTAGACCTGTTTGTCTTGTGCTATTCAAATGTTATACGGACAACTTCTTTTCTCATTCAATCAAAAATTTAATCTTTTCTGTGGATTTTAAAAATCGTGAAGAAATTAAAAGTGGGATCCCACGTTAAGATTCGCATTTTGTTGATTTGAGTTAAAAAAAAGTACATTCACTGCAAAATTTAGTTCAAGCAAAAGAGGGAAATCAAATCAAAAGTCCATCCAAAAATACTTATAGCCAATACAATCAAATTTTTATATCATCAAATTTATTTTTATTGATCGCAAACATATGTAGTATCGATAGTGTGGCACATAGGTACGTACCATGCTAAGCGTTGTCTGCTTGCGGGCAAAGCTTGTAATGCCTATTACTTGCCACACCCGCAATACGACAGGGATAGACCGAACAAGGTGAGAACTTTCACGGCCTATAACACTAGTATAAGACGAAAATTGCAGAGGCCTAATGACTAGGAGGACAGTTCCGCGCTTAGATAAATAAATATTGTCTATTGCTCAGCCTCCACATTTATGCCTTTTCCTTCCCACGTTCCCACGCCAGCATTCGCAACCACCGTTACCCACCACTACTTCTTTATTATTAGGCAGTTCTCTATGTTATGGGAAGAGCCTCGCCACTTTGGTGAGTACATAAATTGTTAATTGTGCTCGAACAGTTGCTATTCATGGTGCATAGTGGCTCGTTTTGATAGTACTGTATGCCCAAAAGGATGAATTGAAGATGCACGTTCACTTTTGGTGTGTCCTCTGTCGTTTCTATCTTTTCGTGCCAATATTGGGTCCTGTATGCTTGAGGAAGAAGGAATATCGGATCAAAGGAGATGCGCATGGCCTACATGCTGTATTATGCGCAACCCTCTATCTCAACCTCCGTGATTTGTTTCCTCGACATATGACGTCCGTGGTAGGTACGGTGGAGAGCTAGCAATTCCTATTGTATCATCGTATTCGTGTCACCGCCAAAATAGTGTAACCTAATTGCGGAGTGATTTGTTGTATAAGAAAGACAAAAACTGTGTTGATTTGTGTTGGTTCAAGAAATTGATGGTGTCGTGTTAAAATTTCTCTCGATATGTTCCCATTGTATCAGATTGTATTGTCGTTGTCATCTTGACAGTACATGCTACAAGTGGTCTCGCGTGGTTAGCATGGTCCAACCAATCTATATCTGCAGATTCATCGTCAAATTTTGCCAACAAAGGTATAGTTTCTATCTATGCTTACTAATACCATAACCCTAGATCTTTGAATAGAGGTAGAAGCAATATGAAACGTGACGAGTGATGACGTGGGTTTCACTTCGTCTCATCAGAGGAATGAGTTTTGGCACTTCTGAGCTGTGAAAGTTGACACGAGGGTTGACTATGAACTGGGACACAGGCGGTCGGTTCTGTGGATTTTCATGCACAAGTCAAGATGTCACGTCTTAGTGAGTAGGCGTTTTTCATCTTCCAGGGTTTCGGGAAGAATGAGCGTGTTTGTTACCATAAACGACAAGCTTGACGATCTTCCCATCCTTAAAAAGATTCAAACCGTGTCGGCAGATGATTTTGTAATACTCAAAACCCTATTTTTGCACTTATTTACCTGCCGGCAGCACACAGTTTTACAACGAAAAGTTTCCCGATGCTGAACTACAGTCATCTTCGAGATGAAGTGAATTTGCAAATATCTTTTTGCTGTTAGTTTATTATAGTATCCCGAGAGAGAGAGATGTAGTATCGTATGTACATAGAAAACCGAGGTGAAAAGGTTAAGCGGGGTCGTGTCCCACCTTCCATGATCTTGACTTGAGTTATTTGAAATCTTTCTTCTTCTTTTCTGTGCTTTTGGCACTCGAAGGTTTCAACTTTTCGGAAAGCCTAGGAAACTATTGGGATTGGCGATATGGACTGGAGAGAGCGTGTAGATGAATGTGAATGGGGGGAGTGGTCTAGGCGGCGGTGGTGGTGGGGTCTCAGTCTCATCATCCATGGAAGCTCTCTCTCCATCTGATGCCGGAAGTGGAATAGAAGACCCTGGAGCTGGACCAGGAGAAGCGACAGTGATGGAAGAACCAAAAAGCATCGCCATAAAAGCCACCCACTTGGGGTTTCGCATGCGCCTGACTCATTTCTCTCTCTCCCTCTCCCTCTCTGCTACGTCCTCATCTTTACGAAAGCCGGAAAGCCATACCTTGCTCAGTTTCAGAAGCCCTAAAAACTCTTGAGTGGCGTTTAAAGTAGTCCGTAATTCTACTTAATAGACCATTGATGCCATATACTCTCCCATACGGCAAATGTACGTCAAGGTTTTTTCAGTATAGAGACAATGCTGTGTTCGCTTGAGACACTGGAACCAATCTTGGTCCGTCTGCCAGAAGCAGCTCTAGCGACCAAATTTACAGGTTTCATATCTAGTCGTCGCCAAAACTGTCCTGTGACACAACGGCTAGCCACTCTCCCATTTGATTGCTAGAGCTCATCTCCCAATTCCCAGTCCCAACCCTGATTTCACTCTCAGTCTCTCCTCGACCACAGTCCGTCATCGATCCCCGACTACCATTGCTGCCGATTGCCCCTCCATCGACCCCGGCCGACATAGCCGCCATCAGCTCCTACTCTACTGGATCCATTTTTGCCTATGCATCACCTGTGACCTTAGGTCAGGTCATTATTAAGGATGTCTGAAGACGAATTGACAGTCGAATTAAAATGGAAATTGAAAATTTATGCTCTTTTCGATCTGGATATTAAATATGGAAATTTAATTACTTTGATAGTTCGGATCAAATCGGATACTAAACTCAATCAAATTGAATCGAACCATATTTATAGATCGTGTCATGCCTAGTTCGTAGCACATTTGGTTCCAACCAAGCATACTTCTAAATAGTTTGATTCGGTTCGGATTTCTTAAAAAGTTGAATCAAACTGAACCATTGATATCCTCAATTGCCACAGACGCCCCCTTTCTGGCCGTCGCTTATAGCCTTGTGATCAAGACTCTAGTTTCATCTAAAATTGATCGTGCTTTACATGTTCCTTTTGAGATTTTAATGGTTCACGTTGGTTGTTCAACTATGCCAGTTGGATGCATGCTTTCCTCATAAATTAATTGGGACTATTTCCTAATTGGGACGATATTTGGTAACGAGCTTTGATGTTTACATTTGACCTAACGAGCATAGTTGATGTCTATATTGCATTAGAGATTCATAGCCGTTAAATGATCGCTTGCTTGCAAAGTCGCGACATCCAAAACCGTAGATTTTCCCATTTGAGAATAGTTTGCAAAACTTGTGCCTATCATGTTTCTTCTTAAATAAACATCAACCGTACTAACTTTTGCACACTATTATTAAGTTGTTCTCAACGGGCGTTTTGGGGATTATAAAATTTGCATTGATGCGCCCATACTTCTGCTCTGGAATTTTTTTTTTGGCACCTACTAAAGGGGAAATTATACGGAAAAAACCCTAAACTTATCATACAACGTTCAATTCAGTCTCAAACTTTTCAGATTGGTCAATTTAATCTTGAACTTTTGCGTGGAATTTCAATATATAGTGCATACTATCATCGATGAACGCATCGGACTTGTCAAAAGATCAAATTTGACCCCGTTCAACAGTTGGACAAATCAAAATCAGTCTAAATCATTTGTACATCAGAAATGGTATAGACGCCTTACAAGCTAAATTGCACGATTGATTTATGCTATATAAATAGGAAATATATTCAGGGTGAGCAATATGAATCAATCGAAACGGGTACCATTTAGATTAGACCGAAATGATTAGTTTTGGGTGATTCTATGGGGGTTTTGGTTCGTTTCTTGATTTCATAAAATTGGAACTAGTGATGTTTGGCTTGGTCCTTGGTTCCATGGAAAGATCGAACTAATGAATTTTTCCCTCTTTTTTAATTTTTTTGTTTCTCATGTAAATTTCTTTTCGCTCCCTTTTCATTGTCTTGCTCTCCTCTCTCCTTTCTCACCTCATGAGTCCTCTCACGCAAATTTATTTTTTATTTTTTGTTTAGATTTAACGATTTCATTGGACCGCTTGAGAACCGGTTGTAGGACTTCTTTATGCTGTACTAGTGAGAAACATATTAAGCATGAGCAACACGAACCGACCATATTGGGAACCACCTAGATCATATTGGATGAACTGGTTTTGGGTAGTTCTCGAGATGTCAATTTGATTCTCGGTTTCACAAAATTAGAATTGATGGTTTTAGAGCCAGTCCTCGATTCTCCTAGGGGCACTGGACCAATTATTATTTTTATTTATCACGCAAATTTCTTCCCCAACCCTTCTCATGGGTCCTGCTCTCCCTCTCTTTTCACACCTCACTGAGTCCTCTCATGTAAATGTACTTTATTTTCATTTGGATATAGAGGTTCCATTGGACCACCCAAAAACCGATCTAATCCTAAGATCAATCGATCTAGCTGGTTCCAGAGGAACTATTCCTAGCAGTTCAGTTCCCAATTTCGAGAGGGAACCATAGATTGTTCAAAAACCAATCACCCTTAAAAGTATATATGTTGATTGCATTTAACTTGCTCTTTTTTTGGGGTAAAAAAAGGCATCAACTTGTGACATCAAAAATTTCGAGCTCATGAGCCTCTCTTGAGTGAGAGAATAACGCCATCACCATCTCATTTGCACATAAAAGACGTGATTAAGTTACTTAAAGTTGTATTTATTGAACCGGTTGAACCGCACACCGCCAGGCCGACCCGGTTTTGAAGACATTAGATCGATGTGGAAGAACAGAGTACATGTCTGATTTGATTTTAATCAGGGCTAGAAATTATTCGGAATCAGCACAGATGAGGCCCGACACTTTTGGGTTGGGCATGGAATGAGACAATTCGGGCCGAACAATGCCTGATTTTGAAAATAAGCGAGAATATTGCCTAAACCCAGTGGGAATGGGAATAGGCACCCTCATTTAAAGCCCAACATTTTGGAGTTGGGCTTTAAATGAGGCAACTGGGGCCGAATAGGGTAAAAAAAAAAATAGATTTTCTTACTTTTTCCACATGAACATTAATTTTTTTTATCCATTAACATGAATTAATGAAGGAATAATATTTGATATTTTCATAAAGTTTGAGGACGAAATCAACATTTACTGAAAGCTTATGGACTATATTGAAAAAAATCAAAAGTTCATGAATGATATCATATATTGCGCTAAAATTTAGAGATCGCATTAAATAAATTAAAATTTCAATCGAATTGAGTCCACGTGAATTGAGAATCATGGGTTCTAATAATTAAGGATTGCATAAATTTAGTCAGAAGGGGAAAAGAACGTTTAGGAAACCAAAAAAATTGTCCAGGCTCTATCCTTTTGTGATGGAAGAAAATTCTCCACAAGTCGTGAGAGTAAAGGTTTGAACTTAATGGTCCCCTCACTATCTTTGGGGAGAGTCTTGTAACATGTTCAAACGTTTGACATCACTAGATGAATTGAATTGACATACTTTTTTTTTGTTTACTTTAGAATTACGAATGAAGTAGCACTATATAGTTTGTAGATTTTGCTCCTCGCTCCTCGTTGGAGCCCAAATAAGTATTGGGACAAGGGAATACTTTTTTCTTGATGACTCTTGGTTATGAACAGTGTCAAAACCAAACTATATATCCGAATTGAAATAAAATATGACTGACCCCAAGTTTTATATATTTTTCGGGTCGAGTGATAGCACCGATGAAATGATACTTCTAGATCGAGTCGGATCGTGTTTCAAGTCGACTAAAAAAAAGCATACCCATTCATCTTAATCTCCGTTAAAAAAAAGGAAGATGCACATTAATATAATCCATCTCTGGCTCTAATGTTTGTGTTACATTCTTATAGTGTCTTGAATCTAGTTAGGTCAAGAATATATTTATAATGTTTTAGGCCGGATATGATAGAAACCTGACCTGATCAGCCCATAGACACCCATAATTATAATCATGTTAAATTTTAAAAATTCACTTTTTAGCTAGGACTTTTCCACTACATTATTCAATTAATTAAGGTTGGCTTCATCAATATTTATTCATTTATTTCAAATGAAAAGATATGCCTAAACAGCTTATATTTTGCACGCGAGGCGCATATATAGTGTTAATTGGAAATCGCAATTTCTTTCACGAGAGATTATACGAAGAATGAGATGATACCACGGAATTGTCAATGTAAGATGCAATTATATCAGCAGTTTGCTTCTTTGCCTGGTGAATACAATATGTTGGCAATTTACCTAAAGCAAACTGACTTGGATTTTCGTAGAACTCTTTGGAGAAAAGTAAGATGGATCTTGAAATTAAAGATGAAATTAATTTTATGTAGCAGCGGTTCATTCCTTTTTCTATAAATCTATACAGGTACATACAAAAATAAAGTTTCACCAAAGTGCCCTAAAATTTATCGGAGTGCTTGATGAAGTTGAGACAATTTCTAGTTCCCTCTCGGCTTCATCAATGTTAACCAGTGCATCCGGTGGGTGAGTAAGCGGTTTTGGAGGCATCTGGAGATTATCAACATCTCCTTCAAGCATTTCTAGTACTTTGCTCATTGAAGGCCGATGGTCAGGGTTCAATTGTATACACCAAAATGCAACTATTATCATCTTTTTTATCACCTTCATTTCCTCTCCTGCTACTTCTTCCATTCTAACACTTCTTCCTTCATTGACTTGGTCGTACACCCACTCTGGAAAATAAATTTGGCTTGAGTGTTCCACATTTTCATCTAAATTTCTCCTTCTACCTGCCATTTCCATGAGCAACATCCCAAAGCTATATATGTCTACTTTAAAAGATACGCCACCAATGTCCTTGTAGAACAACTCAGGTGCCATATATCCCATAGTTCCTCTTGCAGCAGTCAATGAGACTATGTCACGATTAGTGGGATAAAGTTTTGCAAGACCAAAGTCAGAAATTTTCGGAGTGAAATTTTTGTCCAAAAGAATGTTGTGAGGCTTGATATCAAAGTGTAATATTTGCATATCACACCCCCGATGTAAGTATTCAATCCCCCTCGCCACCCCAAGAGAGATCTCATAGATCTTTTGGTGATCAAGAAACTCATCACCTTCCTTAGAGAAAATGTGTTTATCCAAAGATCCATTTGACATGAGATCATACACGAGAGCTTGTTTCGAGCCTTCAAAACAATAACCGATGAGTTGCACCACATTGACATGGTGAATTCTTCCGATACTAGCTACTTCACTGATAAAATCTTGGCTACGGGTATTGGATTGCTTTAAAATCTTGATGGCCACTTCAATGCCACTTCTGAGCGTTCCTTTGTACACAGAACCATACCCTCCTTCACCTAGTCTGTGCTTAAAATTTCCAGTGATCTTCTTAATATTTGAGTAAGAGTACCTTATAGGTGAAAAGTTGTTATGAACTTTCAAAAATTCTTCGATGTTCTCGTCCATTGCTAAGTGCCTTCTTCGGTACTTGTAGAGTAGAAACATCGCAACAAATGGCATCCCGATTATGAATTTTGCTACACAAAAATACACTGAGGAAAATATTGATAGGTCAGAATGATTCACTTTCTATGATTATTTGAGAACAAATCATTGCGGCTTACCTAGTAGTACCATAAAAACTCCAAATGTCCACAGTACAATGTCATCTAGGACACCTGCGAAAGGAAGGAATCATGTCAAAAGGAATTTAAGGAAAAGAATTTTATGAAACAGTATTGACCGGAGAACAGAGTAGTAGCAAGCTACTTTGCATAAGTTGAATTTTGTCCAAAAGAATATGAGAACTGTGCTGCGTGCATTTGCAAATAAATGGAAATGATAAGCTTCGTTTCACATAGGTTATAGACGATGCAATAAACTCCCTTTCCTTTGATAGGAGCCAACAAATATAGAGGAATGTTGATGTTCATTCTTAATTAACCATTTGTTCCTCCTATCAATATTTTCCATAGTGTACTTCTTAGGTTTTTAATATTTCGGAAGAGAAAGTAGCAAGTGAGAGGGTGCAAGAATCATGCAAAGTCGCCGTAAACTTCACTACCAATCGAGGCTTACTCTCGTAGTAGTACTTGTATCCGCAGACCTGACCTCTGTAGATGCTATAGATATCCAAGAAGCAGAAGAAAGTTCGCTTCAGTGAAAATACATCGAAGCTAATGACAAATCCATCGGCCATGATGTTATGGATTAGCTCGTAGCTAGAGCTACTGTTGATCTCCATCGGCCACGGTACCCACGCCCAACTGTTGATAGTGCAAAACTCCCTGACATCCGATGCTTTTGGATGGACCAGAGCGTACTGGTTCCAATTCGATGATGCGTTGGATGAGTTTGTCCCCACGATGCATGGACCGGCCGCAATGTAGAGTGGAGAACTAACCGGTTTTGAGCAGTTCACAATGACCAATGCACCGCCGTCCATGTGATATGGGCTGTGCGGATAGCGACTGTTTATGAATTTATACCGGACCGACGAATGGTGGGGGAGAGATGAGCAGATGTCCTTCTGCAACCCATCATCGACCAATCTAATTTCTTGAGCGGAGTAATTGATGGACCGCACGTAGTACCGGCCATCACGGAAGTACAAGACAGCGCGATTATCTTCACAAGCCAGCTTTATCACCGAGTCTCCACATCTCTTCGAGTCGCTCATCAGTCCAAACGGATAGCTAATCTTGTGGATGTTGCCGCAGGATGCGGCGACACACCGCGGTTTACTCGGCTCGGCGCTGCTGGCCATCGCTTGCAAAAGAACAAGAATGAGCAGCATCGCTCGACAGGTACTGATGGAGCCGAGAGCATCGATCATGTCTGCTTCGGTCGTTGGGCAAAAAGAAAGAATGGATAAGAATTGCTTTGCGTGAGCGTGGAGGAGAGCAGGACATATAAAGACGACAAGAGATTGGATAATCTGCGAAAAAAATCCATGCAAGTCAAGAAGTTGAAGAGGTGGACCAAGCTGAAGTGAGTGTCGCGCACGGCATGATAGAAAAAATACACCTCTAGCCATCCAAAGATTACCATGCTTTGACTAAAGAGCGAACTAATTTCTTGCCTTTTGGTTTGTGGCCCCTAACAGAATTAGTGAAATTTTATCTTAATCCGGTTGCCAGTTTTAAACATATAATCTACGAGTGTGTCAAATAAAAAAAAATTTACTTATAAGTAAACAATTTTTTTAAAACATTTACAATCAAAACATGCATAAGAAGTTGAGATTTGCCATGATCGGAAACATGATAAATTGTTGGGTAAATGTAGTAAGCATGCAACGCGACTCGATCTTGGCGAAGGCGGACTTTAATGACTTACATATAGATATACAAGGAAAAAGAATATTATAAATGCTATAATTTTTTTTACGGTATTCACTTTAGTCAAGTGATGTAAGTTTTATCGATTACTTGAGTTCCATAGCTTTCGATCAATCACTTGAGTGTTACAAAATGCCAAATACATTTTCCTAAGCGCCGAAAATCAGACGTGATATAGTGACCATTAAGTTACCATCATACATTCGTTACGGAACTCGTTGAAACGGAAAAATTACGGCTCTATATGAAAGTCGTGATACTTGTGGTATACTTTTTTTTTTATAAATAAAGAGATATAAACTACTATGAGTGTAGAATCTATACTAAACTAAATCTAAAGCATTGACAACGGCGAGTTCCAGATGGATCCTACTAAATATAACAATCTACATTAGTTTTAGTACAGAATGTTAGGATATTGAAGGATTCATCAATTTTAGATTTAAAAGAATGGTGAGATGTTAGTTTCGTAAGGGGGTTGAGTTAGGGTTTGGCCTCTCAATCTACAATCAAGTCTTTGGTTTCAGTGCTTTCCGCTCACTTGGTTAACCTAATATTCAAATAGAAAGGACTTAGTTCTCTCAATTTAGAAATGTAAAGCTACCGATGAACTTGTCTGAACTTATTGTTGAGCCGTACTATTCATTATTTCCTTTGAAGATTGTAAATCAGAGTCTTGCCAAACTGTTTAGATTTGAATTCTACTCATGAACCTGTTCTTCCCCCACTCTTGCGCAGCTGACTTTTTCTCAGTCTTTCCTGTGTTGCTTGGCGTTAGGAGAGCGTATTCTCTTGGTTCGTCCTAAGTGAATTCTAACTAATCCGGTTAAGTCGCGTTCGAACGAAATTTCTTTCTTACTTTCTTAGGAGTTTCCGCGCGGTTGGCCATGACACACCCGACAATACATACAATTGGCTTTGTCCCAGAAGACCAAAGTCGAAATTCTCAATAATCTCCAACAAAATACAAAAGAAGCTGAAACGAATTGCAAAGGGACGAGCCCTATTTTGGGTTAAAGGGCAGTGTGACATCAAGAGTTAAAAAAAGAGAGTCCTATAGCTGTGACATCCTAATTTTTCCTTTTATTGTTAGCTATTATTGTATTATTTGGAAATATAGCTTCATATTAAAATTTAAATGAAGCACTATTGAAATGTAAAAGTACCTAGAATTGCGAAAACTCGGCATTAGATCTAGCCATATGTCATTGCTGCTTTTTTAGCTTGACGACTGTAATTTCGAGTCGGGCCGTGGCAAAAACGGGGAGAGAGAAAGAGAGAGGGAGAGAGAGAGGTGGTGGCATTGGTAGTGCTGGTCATGGTCGTGGCAATGTCTATCGGGAAAAGGATGGTGATTCGGGTGGGAGATAGAGAGAGAAATGACATAGGGAATGACAAGGTATTTGATATAACAATCGCATAAAGTAATAGTAGATAGTGCAACATATTCGACGGGGCAGTATGAATTGATTGACTACACCGCGTCAATTGGGTGACGGATACATAGGACATATTTCCATAGTAAAATGGGACTTAATAATAATAATAATAATAATAATAATAATGCGGTAGCTTGATCTTGTAGCTAGGGATTTTTGCCTAAAGATGAACATTAGGGCAAATGTCAAAAAAGTGAAAATCATCTTCAATATAGATAGAAAGTAATATATGTACAAAGTTTGAGAGGATGTTGAAATTTTCTCTAATATGACTAAAATAAATATAAGCTCAAAAACAATCTTCATGTCCTGTCTCGATTTCACTTTATATCCTCTACTTTTTAAGCCATGAATTACTGAAGTTATAATTTTGTGTTGTCATTTTTTTGTAGCTGTGTTGGGAAACGAACGGGACGGGGAAACCACTCGGATGACAACCCATTGATTGACCAATGAAATCAAAATGACTGCGAGAATCAAGGGGATCGATTCATTTTAAGAGAAAACTCACTTTGCAACTGGCCTGAGGAACTCTTGCACGTTTGATGGAGTTTTGTTACGTAACTTAGAAGAAGATGGGCAGCCCACTGGACCGCCGGCCGGCGGTCGGGCGGCGGTGGGGGGCGGTAGTCGGCGACGGTTGGTCGGCGGTGGTCGGGTGATGGTTGGTCATCCGTGAGCAAGAAGAAAAAACGAAAAGAAAAAATTTTTGTGAATCATACCAAACGTACTTTTATTCTTTTTCTATTTCAATAACACTTTTTATCAAACGCCCTATTTTACTTAGAAATTGTTTTAGGGACTTTTTCTATTCAAAAATTATTTTCGGGAACAGAAACGTTACCATATGCGCCCTTTATTTCTTCTCGCCGTTCTCTACCCGCTACCGATGTTAAAAAAGTTAAAGGTTGGCGATTTTTTTAAAATTGAAATAATAATATGGTTGTTGTGCTTTCATGAGAAATTATTTAATTTAATTAATAGGCACTTTCTATGTCGTTAATCACCATTTTTTCAAACGCAATTATCGAGTCTTGACCGTAGGGAGAATGTAGCTATCGTAAGGTTCATGTTGAGGTTACCTAACTGGAACATATAATAAGGACCAAGACTTGTGACGATGAAAGACCAAGACAAATCATTTCAGACTAATTAATTTTCCTTTCGTGGGGCCAAATTAGACTTAATGGTTGTCCTCAGTCTAGATTGATACAAATTGAAAGTTCTACAAAATCTAATTCTGATCGGCTAGCATTATAAAAAAAAACCCATTTATGACTTTTTAGAATTCATTAACGGAATAATCCAGTACGCTCCAATGACTTTTCCCGGGATTGTTGTTGAAACGTGAAAGTCGATGGTTGTCAACCATAAAACATTTCCTTGACACAAATATTTGATTGTTCTTCTTATTTTTTTTCCCTTTCGCGACGATTTCATGGCAATTTCTAAGCAAATTTTTTCCCTACCATGCTCATCTATTTTTGAAAATTTTTATGATGATGTACTATATCAATTAAAGAAGCCTAGATGCAATGAATTGGAAATCCTTGATGGTGAGTTATCGATCTTACTCGGGCGTGTTTGTTTCAGTAAAAAAAAAAAATTCACAACTTAATTTTTCGCACTTTCATACGTTTGATGTGCTGAAATTAATAAACATAAAATCATTTACGATGAAAGAAAATATATGTGATTAAAGTAAGAAAAATGATTTTCCTAATCTGAAAATGGGAAAATGATTTTCTTTACCATGAAGATTCTCCAATACAACCATATTACATCGAAACTTTTTTAGTAATGAAGTATAAACCGTGTTATTATTATGTTTTGGCATATCTTTTAATAGTGGACCAAAATTTCCGGAACAATTTCGTAAACGGGCGTGCCATTTTTATTCAAATTGTTTTTCTGTGATTCAGGATGAAGATTATTTCTTTGTTTTCAATTTCAACCCCAAAGTGCGATTACCTAACCATGCTGCCGAAGACGAAGACCATGTTCTGTCATTTTTCACCCGCACAACAACCAAAGATATTTGCAGATAAATGGAAATAGCACGGAAATTAAGAGGGAGGTGAATTAATTGTTCTCAGAAAATTTATAATAATAAGAAGAAGATGATGAACAATTTGAATATGGACTAATTTAAAATAAGCGAGTCGCAAATTTAAAATCTAGAAAGGAAAATATATCGAGCTATTTACGATTACATCATAATATAACGAAATAGTTCATGTTGAGAAATTCTCAAGTCCATCCGTTTTGGAAATTGACGGCATAATGTTCGCGCTCTAAATTTATTCCATTGCTAAGTCCGATTATCTAAGCCGCTTCAAGGCTTAATTTCTAAATTCGAATTTGTTTCAATGCAGTCGTCTCATTTTGAGTGGATTATCATGAGTTTGGTTTGCTAAAAATAATTAGTCAATTAAAAATCATTCACCGTCAATGAAGATATGTATTCTTAAAGTTGACAAAATGAATATCTCGATATAAAAAGCTTGAAAATAATTTCCATATAATCCAGTTTCAGATGTTATTTTTTTTCAATACAAAATGTGAATAAATCTTTGCAATCTGTTATTTAATTTAACTGCTTTTACTCGGAACACTAACTACGAGGTAATGTTAACATTCTTAATGCATATATAATAATTTCAATTTTAATAATTGAATTACCTCCAAGTAAGGTTAAGATTTCAATTCATTTATAATAATTCCGATCACAGAATTACATTAATTCCAATTACAGATGAGTCTCTTCGCTTAAAGCTATATGCATTTTTTATATACTAATGGCGTCTTTTAATAAAAGTTGTATTTTAATATGTATATGGGATTCGGTGGCCAAACAGATTCAAAATAGACAAGGTCACACATGAAAGTGCATCAAGAAAATTGAAAAAGACACACAAAAAAGATGATCATCGGATAGCCGAGCTCTTTCAAAGCACCAGGAGAAGTTTCAGCACAACCTCAATCAAACTTTGGCATTACCTCAACCAAGCAATCGTGCATCGACACATGGTGAAAAAGAACCTTAAAAATTCATATCTTGACAAAAGACTGCAGATCACTTAGGGGCTACATGATTGGCACTTATTTCTGATTCAGAATGAATTCTTGACCAAAAAAACTCATTCTGAACCAGAAACCTGTTTGCTACCCGATTTTATTTTTTCTATTTCTGAAATAAGTTTCTTGTTCAGAACTGGTTTTAGGCCAAGAATGAGAAACCAAAAAAAAGCTATTTCTGGTTTTTGGGCCCCAAATCAGAATGAGTTCTCTTCTCCTTATTTTCCTTGCTCTAGTCATTTTTGCATCTCCTCTTTTGCGATTGAGAGACTCACCCTTGCCCTAGCTATTTTTGCATCTCTTATCCTCTCCTCCCGATTGACACCTCTCTACCCACCTCGTTCGATCGCCTCAGCCTCGGCCTCGGCCTCTCTCTCTCTCTCTCTCTCTCTCTCTCTCTCTCTCTCTCTCTCTCTCTCTCTCTCTCTCTCTCTCTCTCTCTCTCTCTCTCTCTCTCTCACGCTCTCTCCCTCTCTCTCTCTTCATCTCGCCCTCTTTCTCTCTCCCTCTCTCTCGCTCTCTATCCCTCGCTCGCTCTCTCTCTCCCTCTCTCTCCCTCTCCCTCTCTCCCTCTCTCCCTCTCTCTTCCTCTCGCCCTCTTTCTATCTCCCTCTCTCTCGCTCTCTCTCTCTCTCCCTCTCTCCCCCTCTCTTCCTCTCGCCCTCTTTCTCTCTCCCTCTCTCTCCCTCTCTCTCTCTCCCTCTCTCTCCCTCTCCCTCTCCCTCTCTCCCTCTCTCCCTCTCTCTTCCAATTAGAGAAATTTGGATGGAACATATCACAATTAAAATTGCCAAGGTAAATGATTTGTCGGTTCTCTCTTTAGAAGCAAATTGTGCCGCACAATGTGGTCCCAATGCAATGCGGTTCTCTCTTTGCCAGTTATGAGCAATCTCAAATAAAAAAAGAAAAGAAAAGAGGAAAGCACTTGAGACAATTGAACAACCCAACATGATTGAAGGACATAAGTCTTAGGCTGTCACCGTTTTCTTACTTTATTTTTTAATAAAAAAACGGGCCTAACACTAACAAAATAAGTCAATTTACAATGAAGTATTTGATTTTTATTAATATGAACATCTTGCAATCTACAAAATTATATTTTTAAAAAAATGAAAGAGAATCAAAAATAGAATTTTTTTTGTCATATCAAACAGATTTCTATTTCTGGAATAGAAATTATATGTCCATATCAAACGCATTTTTTTCGTCAGAAACTCATTTTGAACCAGAAATAGAAAAATCTAGTTCTGGACAGAATAAGGTTTCTGAAAGAGAAATTGAATCATGCGCAGCCTTAGTAAACAGACAAAACAGGTTTAGGTACCGATAGAGTACTAATTTAGATTATTAGCGTAACCAGCCATAGATTTTCTACTTTGTAAGAAGAGGGTCGTCCTCTTGCACCCCACTTGACTCCTAGCTGACCCTAATAAGATAGTCACAATCCTCGAATTTGATATCAATCAAGTCATTATTTCAAAATATCGCGCGGTTTAAAAACTTAAAGATAATTCGCACCGAACGAGAGCAAGCACTTCAAATATGAGGATGTTCGATCATGCTCGACGTTACCTCTAACCCCATTCATCCCCTTGTCCCCCCTTAAGGGAAGGTTTTATCCTTATATGCCTCCCTCCAGATCCTTGCCCTTGGCCTCTTCCACGCAGCGGAGCACGAGATCCAAATCCATCAACGGGAGGATCCCGATCCTAGGGCCGGCGCGGCACTTGGTCAACTACCACACGCTGGCGATCATGCTGATCTAAGTCGGCTTCATGGCGGCGGCGGCGGCGGCTGCGGCCGCTCCGTATTGAAGCACGAGAAGGAGAGAGTGAACGTTCGACATCAATCTTCTCGTTAATGACGACGGTCATGGTGGCGCTTGCTTCTTCTCCCTCCTATGTTATTATAGCAAAGAGGGTCCCAATAAAAAAAAAATTAAGGGTCTCGTATTAACGCGATAGATTAAGGAATGCGTTGATAGTTTCCCGTTGATTAGATGGAATTAAGCAAAAAGAAAAAAAAAGATTTATCAGGTTCCACTAAAATACACGTGTTTTTCTTTCGCCACGATTTTCCGACATGTCGGTGGATTCCTTTCTCTCTAAAAATCGTGCGAGCAAGGGGGAGCGCACACGTCACGCAACCCACTACTATCATACGGACAAAAAGGAGGGACCGATTTTCCTAATTTGCCCTTGCATCCAATCAAGAGAATATACGGATCCCCGTTCGATGAACTCGAGATTGACTGGAAATGCTTCCACCTTTACAGGGATTTGGCATTTAATACCGTGCCTTGACCTCGCTCGAGGATAAACGAAAAAGTGCTATATTTTTCGTAAAACGAATGGAGTCTTAATCTCTATTTTTTCGCCTTGAAAAATTTAGATTAAATTATTTTATTATGAATTAAATGCACTGAAAACCCCAAAGCAAGACACTCGTACTACATTTATCGAGTTGATTTTTATGTCACAGAAACTCCCGAATCAAGACACCTATATCACTATCAGATATATCGAGAATCGCTTCATCCAAAAAAAAAATTCCCGAATTTATAAATGTGGTGGCATGAGTGTACTATTTTGGAGTAACTCAAGGCCAACAAATGATGAATGGCATGACCATTGCGATGGTGCCCGAGATGATTGGATTGGTCCTCAATACTTTTGTTGTATCAAGAACTCAAAAAACCGGTTACTCAAGATTAGTTATTATCAGATCATTACTTTACGCTCCAGTGAAATGTTATGTGAAATTCTATTCTACATTTTGATTTCTCTTCATACATGAAAATCACGGGACTCGGCCCCTATTTCTTGAAGAACCCAATCTCACGTCAACGAGGCGCCGCAACATAGAACTGGCCGGGAGTAGATGGCACCCGAGGACTTCTTAAGCGCTGGCGAGTCTACCCTCCGTCCTAGTAGCAATCTCCGACCACCAAATGCTACACACGGGCGGTGGCTCCGGCGACGGCCTCGTGCGTTCCGGCGAGGCGTTTCTCGTAAAACTCTTTCCGGGGCTTATCTTATAATAAGAATCGAGCGAAGATGAGCCACGTGGACCTGCCAATAATCAATTTATTAAAATTTTCCCCTGGAGTGCTGACTCGCTGTCTCTATCCTCCCCAACTCAGCTCTGCGTGTCTAGGTGGGGGTGTTCGCTCGCGAAATCGCCACTGAAACTCTCCAGCTGATGCGACAATGGCGAACGCCGCCGTGCAACGATTCGGGAGACGGCTCGCCTATTCGCTTTGCCGCCGGCGGTTCTCGTCTTCCGCCGGCGAGAACGCCGCTCAGCGGAGCCGGGAACCGTCGCTGAACCTCTGTTCCGCGATCAATCAAGCTCTTCACATCGCCCTCGACACCGACCCTCGGTGACGACCCTTCACTCTCGGCGATTCGGATTATCGCGTCGGCGCTTTGTATTTCGATGTTCGGTTTGAGTCTTCGGTTCTTGATCGCTCGATTTGGACTTGTTTCGGCGCTTTTCTTTAATCAGTCTGATCGTCCTGTTGCTTTTCTTCCATAGACTAAGCGAGACATGGGAAAAAAGTAAGGACAAAAAAAAATATGTTCATTTGTGCTGGTCCTAACCAGTTCCTGGTCCATGCATGATGATGTTTGTTCGGTCAAATGATGGGCTTTATTCTTGTATGTAATTGGAACGGATAAAGTCTGAGTTAACTGCTGCTTTATTGATATTTGGGTATCCTTAAAGTCAAGTTCGCGATTCTTTTCCACTGTGGAGGACACTCTTGGCGTTTGATAGTGAAACTCATCGTTTGCATTTCCTCTTCAGTTCTTATGTTTTTGGAGAGGATGTGAGCTTTGGCGGGGTCTTCCGTTGTACGGTGGGATTGGCTGATCGATTTGGTAAAGGCAGGGTTTTTAATACCCCTCTCTGTGAGCAGGTACTCTTTGTTCGAGTGCTGTCCTCGAATTATTGATTGTCCTGACTTCTCATAAGGGTAAAAGAAGTTATCCCACGATTCTTGGAAGAAAAAAACCGCATCTTTGATTGCCAGGTTGATCATGTTTGACTGTTTTCTGCAAAGAGGTGTCTGCTTTTGGTGATCAATGTCGAAGCGTGGCATTGCTTATCATTCTTTGCCTATCTTTCTTTGTTGATCTACTTTATAAATAAAGAACACTTCACAAATAATATCTAGTTTGTGACTTCTTGATTTATTTTGTTTGACTGAGCATTAGCTAATTCTTTTTTGCTTACAACGATTCCAACATTGGAAACAAATGCATAATTCTGAAACAATTCTCATGCAGGGAATTGTTGGATTTGGTATAGGTCTAGCAGCAATGGTCAGTACTTTCCCTTATGCAATTCAGGATTATCAAATCATAATTTTTTTTTTTGCAAATCCCTTATTGGATGTTTTCTATTTACACCACATCTAGGGAAATCGGGCAATTGCGGAAATTCAGTTTGCAGATTACATTTATCCTGCTTTCGATCAGGTATGTGCATTCCATCTGGAAGATATTGCATTGCCGCATGTTTAGACTTTAAGTAACAGAAACTCTTGTTTATGTAGATTGTTAATGAAGCTGCTAAGTTCAGATATCGTAGTGGGAACCAGTTTAACTGTGGAGGTGTACTCATCATCAATCAGTATTTGATGGATTTTCTGTTAACAGCTGTTGCTGATGAGATTTGATATGATATTCTCAGGCTTAACAATAAGAGCTCCTTATGGAGCAGTAGGACATGGGGGACATTATCATTCTCAATCCCCAGAAGCATTCTTCTGTCACGTCCCTGGTATCAAAGTATGGTTTTGTTCCCAGAGTCTGGATTGCTCCTTTCAGATTCCTTGTTCACTGGCAAATCCTGGCCTTTCTTTTAGGAGTCTGAAGGAAGAGACATTTATTTTATGAGTATTGACCATTACATGAAGAACATACACGTCACGTACTCTTTGATTGTTTTGGTCATAATTGCTTCTTATAGTTATCTGCTGAATGATGTATCTGAGGCAGAAAAGGACACAACTAACCTAAGATGTGTAGTGTGTTTTCCTGGCTCAAAATTCTTCATTTGAGAAAGTCTAGTTTGGGAGACTGATTAATTGAATGGAGTGCAATCTATCTAGTGCTAATCTAATATTTATAACTCAAGCAAATCTTAAGTTCTTAAAAAGCACAAGTATTCTACTCTGTAATCTCACAACGGAGTATCTTTCGACACGAAGGGTTGAGGAATTTGGTTGGCATGATGATTTCTTTTTTAAGTGCATTGAAGCAATTGACGTGATTAGTTTTTTAAGATTGATCAAATCGCTTGAGGGCAGATTAATGGTTAGTTAAATTGTCTGTGGTTTATCCATGAAATTTACCCAAGATGTTCACTGAAATTCAGAAAACATTTTTTCCCTCAATGAAACTGATGTTCTTCTTTTACTCCATTTTGTTGTCGCTTAGACACAGCTTGCCACCTTGCTTAAAGATTTTTCTTATAGGTGGTCATCCCTCGAAGCCCAAGTCAAGCAAAAGGACTATTACTCTCCTGCATACGTGATCCAAATCCTATAGTCTTTTTCGAACCTAAGGTATTCAGTCTTTTACTCTAAGCTTGATGACTCCGATAACTCCATCTAACTTTAAGAAGTTATTTTTCGGTGGATCCAGTGGCTTTATCGTTTGGCTGTCGAAGACGTTCCTGACCATGATTACATGTTGCCGTTGTCAGAGGCAGAGGTACTCGTCTTTTATCCTATGCATTCGAAGACTGAAGATTCTAACAAAGTTCCAATGTGGTAGGTGATTCGTGAAGGCACTGACATAACATTAGTTGGATGGGGAGCTCAACTTTCCGTCATGGAGGAAGCCTGCCTTGATGCTGAAAATGTAAGCTTATTTCCAGCTTATTTTCCTAATCATCTACCTTCCTGCTGCCGTGGGCCATCTTGAATGTAATCTCAAAGTGCAGAAAGTCTGGACTTGAATTTAATCTTTTTCTTGTTCAGCATTGAAAGTGATGATCCCAACTCCATTTTTCCAACATTTCATTTCTTGGAGTTTTCTGGAAAGATGAATGGCATTCTTGTGACCGATATCCAAATGTATTTATTAGTCACAAGAAACGCTGATAGATATGATGCTGTTACAGTTTCTACAGTTTGTTTAGCACTTGCGGCATGTAATGTGTCTTCTGCATGTTAATGTCATCAATGCCCTAGGTGTCCAGACTCCAGATACTGCCACACTTTGATGACTATCATCTGTTAAATGGCCTCAATATTAATTGATCAATTGAAGTCATCTAATGTCCTCAAACTCATATTGTCAAGAAAATTTTCAGGACGGGATCTCTTGTGAACTGATAGACCTCAAAACTCTACTACCCTGGGATAAGGAGACAGTGGAGGCATCTGTCAGGAAAACTGGAAGACTTCTGGTACATTCTGCTTTCCCCCAGATTACTCATGAGATTATTGAAGTAAGTCAGATCACTATTTGCAGATTAGTCATGAAGCTCCTGTAACTGGAGGTTTTGGTGCTGAAATCTCTGCTTCAATTGTTGAAAGATGCTTCTTAAGAGTAAGCATGAAGATAATCATCTTTATCTCATTCTCTTTTCTATGGCAATACCAGTTCAAGGATTCTCTCTCTTCTTATGGAAAAATAAGAAATCTTCTTACCCCCAAAAGTGGTATTTGTTTTGCAGCTAGAAGCTCCAGTTGCCAGAATCTGTGGTCTAGACACCCCCTTTCCCCTTGTTTTTGAACCATTCTATTTGCCCACCAAAAATAAGGTGATTAATTATTGTCTTGTTGCATTGCCTTCCCACAAGGATAATGAAGTATTTGCTGATTTTGTTACCTTTTGTTCTGGATGCAGATATTGGATGCCATAAAATCAACTGTAAATTACTGAAAGGGTACGTCGTCTCTCATTGTTCACTCTGGTCCTATGCCTTGATTTGATGTGCATAATAACAAAATTGAGACTAGCAAATTTTAGAACCAGTTGTTCGATACTTGCCCGAAGATTCGACTGTGTCAACCCTCTGCTGTATGTGAAAAGGTCCATTAATGATTTTTCAGGGGGTAGCACATGGCTGGGATGAGGAATTTGTCTTTTCTCGTTAATGTATCTGTAGATTCTGTATGGAGTAGTTGTTCCGGTCCAATAAAATCAGAATGAAAGGTTTTCGCACTTGAAATTCCGCCAGTATGTATATACGTATGCCTTCGGTATGTGATGCACCGTGGTTGTCAAATGTGTTGCTGGGCGTGAGAGGTCATTTCGTTTTGCTGATCAGTAGAATGTTGCGCGTTAGTTACCTGATAATGTACATGATGGAACCAGTTATCACTTGAACTCTACTTTTTCGATCACTTCAGGACATAGTCGAGAAAAAAGGTTGTGGTTTTTATGAAGAAGCCTGAGGGCTAGCTAAAATGCATAATGAACCTTTTCTTGTAGTCCGACAAAGGCATCAATGTGCCCATTTTGTAATTTGGGATAAGCATATGGAAAGTCTTAGTTGTAAAATTTTCAAAAAGTATAATCAAGTTTTAAAATTTGTTAAATTGAGAGAACAGAGTCAATTTATCGGCTCCATCCAATTTGTCTAAAAGAAAATATTGACGTGATTTTTCTTTATCATTTTCACTATCTTACGTGGCGCGTTATCATGACTAAATAAGACGAAAATAGCATTATTTTAGTCTAGATTATTTAGCCAAATTTTATCTAAATTAGATAAAAATAAATAAATCCAAAAAAATTAGATTATCATTCGTGCTCTAATCATGTCAGCGTCATGTAAGACCAATAAAATAAAATAAAATAAAATAACATCGACACTTTCTATTATGCAAGTTAATCAAAGTTCACGAATCAAATTGATTATAACAATTAAATGTGTAGGATTTGACTGCACTTTTTGAAAATCTCAGAACTTAATTATGCTTTGACAATAAATTTTAAAACTTCCGGTATATATTTTTCTAGTTATCTCATAATCTTCCCTCCCGGACAGTAACATCGTCGTTCCATCATTAGATTATATCAGAAAGGGCGTGTAGGAAGCAGACTTCAGTGCTCTTGTGCTAAGTTGAAACATCAAGGAGACAATCCTGACGATTGCTAACCAAGGGAAGGAACTTGCTTGAGAGCAAAAATTGGGCTCGCAACATTGTCAACCAATATCATCACATTGCTACTGTTTACACGAACTCTGTAGCTTCCAAGCTGGTACTGGATATCCTTCAACACTTCGCAACTACCAACAAACGTTCTTTCCTACCCGCAGCGGAGAGATTCCGGGCCGGCCGGATTACCATTGTCCTAGATACTGAATGGGCAGCCGATCGGGGCCGCGCTCTTTCGAGAGAGCTTCCGACGTGAACGATTCTAGTTGGAGCCGTCGGCATTGATATGATTATAGGGATAGGTCAGTGGAAAAAAGCATGTCATGTATAGACAACACGACCAAATTGCCCGTGTGGTATGCATCGCCATCAATTTCTCACGCGTCAACGTCTCGTTGTGCGAACATCAAATAAGATGCTGCCTAGGACGAGGGTGGTGAGATTAGGTTTGGTTGGAGACGGCTCCACCCACAACTTGGACCGACTCCTTTTTCACCGGTGCTCACTCGTCCGCTTCGGCCTACCTACTCATTTTTACTGCAATAAACAAAGCTTTTCCACTCGAATCCACGACGATGCTTACCTTGAATATGGACGAAAGTCACACAATCAAGTTCCAGCGTTTCGCGTTTCGCGTATCGCACGCACTCTCTCTTAAAAAACGTAATCTTTTACCTTCCCCATTGCTCAATACAGCGAAATTACTGTCAAAAATCAAATTTGAATGATGATGCAGATTATCCTTGTTCCAACATTGAGATTGGAGAGTAATCCTCACCCATGATGTTTCTTGAAATGAAAACACAACTTTTAAAGTAGTCAAAATAGGAAAAGAATGTAGCCAGAGAGAAAACTCATTTTGCTGCTTTTACAAGCAGTGAGGGTTCAGAAAGTCTACTCCCGACACCATTAATTTTATTTTTTTTTTGGTATTTCTCATTGGTGACTTCAAAAGGAAGCTGTAATTCTGCACACTGGATGCAAGCAAACAAAACGATACTATTTCCTCTCAAGATACTTGCCATAACAACTAGTCTTTCTTGCTCTCCCTTCCTTAATTTATCTTCAACCCGGAAAGGGCCTCGAGCACAATATCCTCCATTATTTACAACTCAACCCAGTATCCATCCTTGCTGCAAAGGCTTCCCACCCCCCATGACTGCTTGAATTATGTCAATCCGATCTCGACGTCAGATATCTGTCACCAAATAAAAACCAACAGAGCTCAGATGCTAAAAGCAATAGAACAAAAGCTTAGGGATCTTCCTCCACATCATATTCCTTTGCTGAATATTCTAGACATGTCCTCAGGTTCAAACACAATTGAAGATCCATAAGTACAAGCAACAAGAAAGGAACTACAAAAACCAATCAATAATGGGATGTCACGTGATAAAATTTGAAGCCAGAAGCAGACTACTTGAGTGATGTTACCAAAATTCCATGTCATATACAAAGAGAGAAAATAAGTAACATTGTTTATTACAACCATCCGATTTTGAAGATCTTCATATCCTACATACATACATGCGTTTGTTCATATGCATACATTCGCTCTGTATGTGCATGTATGTTCATACGAAAGGTATGCATGAACGCATGCATGTATACTTTTATTCAAGATATGATATGCTTATGTTTGCAGCTGCTGCAAATATAGCTGCAGACAAAGGCAACTAAGGGACAAACTTCATCTACTACCAGATAAAGTCAGGACATGCACAACATATGACCCTTTAGTTATGCCAAAAGCCACACATTTGCAAAGCCAATGATAATTGGAAATGAAGAACAAAGAATACTGCAGCATCAAAAGAACAAGAGCTGTACCATTGCTGGATTTTCCTGAACTCAGTCAGCACAGGGTATATGTTCTCAAAGGCAGTGTATGTCTCATCTCGCACCTGGATAATCAAATAGCATGAGTGAAGTTAATATGACTCTCCAGAAAATCCCACAGAACCAAATGCATGAGGACAAGCTAGATAATCACCTTTGCCCCAGTGAGGACAATTTTTCCTGACACAAATATTAGTAGCACAATTTTTGGCTGTTTCATCCGATATATCAAGCCAGGGAACAGCTCTGGTTCATACTGACACAAAATTCAAACAAAAAGACGCATCAACTAACAGTTCCAAGATATGACTTGAGACAAATTGCAGATTATCTTTCAGTGCCAATAAATTTAAGTTATAGTAATACTAAGGCCAAAAAAAGAGCAGAGGGCTCCTGACGTCATAAGAGGTGAGATGTGCAGCTACAACTTACACTTGAGAAGGCACCATGGGAATATGCAAGACCTTCAAGCCTGATAGGGAATTTCACATCACAAGAACCCACGATATTTTGAATTTTGAAATCCTGGCAAAGACAAGCACCATGACATAACTCAGTAACTACAAGCAGTCAACCACAATATTCTATCACAGAAAGAGGGAGAGATGTGTACCTTAAATTTAGCCGGGAATCCAAGTTTCTGAATGATTCGAGCATACTGGTAGGAAGGGGAAAAAAGAAGTTAGCCTTCACACGATCATTGTCTCGAATTGCATTGTTATTTCTCTCCAAAACAAGATACAAGTTGCAGCCTCAACTAAACTTATGGCTTCGCGAGGACAATGCTATTTTTTCTCTTATTCATGTAGTAAGGAAGATCGCTCATGACAAATGCAAAGACTTAACTACTTCTTATGACACCATAACATCTGATTCTTGCATTCCCATTAATTTACAGCTACAAAGATATGATAATTCCCTAGAAAACTAATTAATTGTGAACTGAGACTTGTAAGATGGTGCTATTTGTGACAGGCCATACACCATTCCGCTTATCAAGTTACCTTCCGTGCTGCTAACTTCGACTGTTGTTCACTCTTGGCTCCAGTACAAACCTGAAAAGCATAGTGCACTCCATAAGCAAAGATAACAACCTTAAAGAGAACCAATAAAAAGACCCCAAACTATGCTTAGGATGGCAAGGAGAATATATGCACATCTTTCAAATCAAGATAACAACTGTTAAATATCAATAAAAAGCTTCTCATGACTGTTAGACGTATTGTTGGCCTCATAATTATGTGCCCCTTTGCATTTCTTTGTTCCCTAATGATTATGAAGATGCTTGCCTTCTTTCAGTCAGGGATGTACCCAAAATTAATGAGTAAATAAATTAAAAAAAAATAACTCCGGCATACACAATCAAGGGGATAGATTTCTATGAATTCACAAAAGACAAAAAAATTTCAGCTGCTAACAGAAACAACTAAGGAGTCTGACCTAACGTGACTTACCATTTTCCCTGAAGCAAATATCAACGCAGTCGTTTTTGGCTCCCTTATTCTCATAATTACAGCAGCGAAACGCTGCAAAGATAATACACTTGGATACATTAATTTATAGAAGTACAAGAAACTATATTTGTTGTGTCACCAAAATACTTAACAATACTAGATTTTAAGGAACTAGGCCAGAAACAATTAACAAAGTAAGTACCTTAGGATTATATTCAGCATTTCGAGCTTGCAAAGCAATGGCCTTAAGATCCAATTTGCAGTCCAAATTCACTGTTGAAACTATGTTCCTGGATAAGAAAACACAACAGTACTTATTCTCTTTGTAATGCTTGTATCAAGAATAGTTGGTGTTTTCATTACTTTAAACGAACAACGTAAAGCATCTCAATCGTCTCAGGAAGGGGAGATTATAGTTATATCACCCTCTCTTTGCCATGAGATAATTCATGTCCCCTTGTTTATGCCAAACAAATGGACAAACAATGCAAAAAGAATAATGAATGGCCACATGAGAACTTCCATTAGCAGTATATTGTGCAAAGGCAAGATTCGGATATATATCTACTTATCCAAAAGAATAGATCTTAGAGTTGCTCACGCCTACAGATGCATAAAATTGTTATTAGCTTAAAACCTTGGCAGCACTGCCCAAACTAACACCGATGCATGCAAGAGTGCACATATTTGGTGAATTTACTTAGCCAGTAAAACTGGCCTCCCCTTTGTGCTTGAGATAATGTACAGATCATTCTTCAGTTGTCATTAGTTATCAGTAGTCATGTTTTCCAACATCCTCTAACTTAGTGTAGCCCTCGCATGATTTCAAGAGTCCAGCCAATATGATAAAGCATGTATGACACAACTTTAAAAGATCTGTGGAAGAGCAAATTAAAGTTTGGAAACTGGAGCTTCTCCATTTATCTATCTAAATAGTCTAGGGAACAAAACAAGCATTTATAAGCCCACTTTGCATCTGAGAAAACTTTCATGAAGCAACTTCAGCTACAAAGGGGCTACATTAGGTTCAAAAGAATGAATGGCAAGCGTTCAAAAGCACAGAAAACCATAGGTGGAAGATCAGCACTTTCAAAATTTAGTTCCCAAGAACTAACTGAGGGTATTTTGCAGGTCCGTTTTTCCAACTTTTACAGGTTTCTTTCAACTCTACCAATCTTGGAATACCCAAACCACTTAAAGAAATTCCACTTTCATCCTTGGATATTATTTTGTACAGTAAATCAAAGCTCATTCACTTCGTTAATCATTGTATCAAATGAAAACATCACTTGCTAATCCACAAAAGACAACGTATAACGATGCAACACCAACAGCTACAGCAAGGTCAAACGGGCTCCCAGTAAACCAGAGAATGACAAATGGCAGGAGCGAAATGCAAGACTCACTGAAGAGTAGGAACGATTCCTGAAGGATGCTTGGACAGATCAACTGGTTGGCTTCCCTCTAAGCCCTGATCCGCCATGACTCGTCCGTTTAAATCTCCACACACAATCCCACACGGAAACCCTGTCCACCTACAGATTTTCACGAAATGCGTAACAAGATTAAGCCACCCTTATGTTACATCATCTCCAAAATCAAAACCCTAATATCTCTCTCAGATCCCACAGCAGGAGGAGGAGCTGATTTATTCTCTCAAGAAAGCTAAACAAGATCGACCCGTCTCTTTCCCAAGCCCTATTCACGTCTTCGACCCACGACACCCCCCCGAGAGTTTCGACATCTTCAGCAAGTTCGCAGTTTTTATGAAGGAAAATTTCCATTAACGACCCACTTTCTCAAAATCTGAAGCTGAAAGATTACAGACCCAGATTCTCAAACGAAAAAAGATCGGACCTTTTCTTCGAAATCTAGGGTTTGACCGTTGGGATCGGACCCAAGGGGGGCAGATCTGAGCGGAATCTAAGGGGAAAACCGACAGGGGTAGCGCCAAAAGTTCGAAAAGGCGAGTCTTTTATATGTTTACAGATGAAAGATTTGTATTGGGAGGCTTAAAAATGAGAGAGAGATGAGAGAAGAGAGGGAGGGAGAGAGCTGGGGGAGAGCAGAGATTTGGGAGAGAAGTGAGAGGAGAAGAGGTTGTGGTGGTCGCTTATGGAGGCGAGGCAGGTTGCGTAGGTTCTCGGGAAAGCTCCCTCCTTATATTTGGGTTCCCAAAATACCCTCGCGGCCCGGCCCAGGATCGGCCTGTCTCGAGGGGTGCTTTGGGAAATTCGCCGCGGGGAGCGCTTGGGACACCGGCGACGTTGTGCGACCTTCCAATGGGTGCTCGCCACGTCAGAGCGAAAACGCGTCTCGTCGTTTTGTTGCGTCCTGTACATTACAGCGATGTCGTTTGTTCTCTTTTCAATTTCAATTTTTTTTAAGTTGGGGAATTAAAAGGATTTTTTTCTGTGGATTGGCGATATTTTTCACATCTTGTCCTTTTCTTTCTTTCTTTTTTAAACGTACGTACTTTTTTATATTAATTGATTAGGTTACCATCCAATTCAATTATTTCTAATCAGCATTGCCCCCCATTTCTCAGTAAGAGTTTAATCTTATCATCTCTCTCTTTTAGTAACCATACTTGGCATTAAACTTTCTATATAAAAATCACTGATTTTGATATTCTTCTGTATTGTTAAAATTAAAAAAAAAATTCAAAGTAAAACTCTATTTTAAGGGTCGAAAAAGATATTTCTTCTTTGAAATCAAGAGCCATTAAATTGTTAAGAGATGTAGTTTTGTTGACTTGGAGTCTTAAAGTGGTTTTGATGGGAGTGCATTTGATTATATATTTTTTCCTATAAAAAAAACTTCAATAATAAGGTTCATAAGTGATTCCGATAACTATTTTCAAGGTCGAACAATAAAAGAAAGTTTATGGTTGTTCTTTTTCTTTCTTTTTCATATAGATTTTTCCCTAATCCTTGTGTTTAACATGGGGAAATAAAAAACCAGCTAAGATCCCCTGGTGTGTTTCTATCTGAACATGCATTTGGAATTTTTTTTAAAAGAATATCGACTATAGAGCCTTCTCAAATTAGGTTCAGAAAAGATAAAAAAAAAAAAAAAGAGGGCAGAGAATTTTGAATTTAATCAAACTAGGAAATTAGCAATCCATAAATCATGAATTTGCCATAAATCTTATGTTAATAACACGTGCTCAATAAAAGCCAAGACTAATTAGGTAAGTCGACATGAAAGAGGTACCTTTTGGACGAAAAGAGTAAATAAAGCGTATCTTTTTATATGTCAGGAACTTCAAAGTTACCTGATTATGCTTTTTTTAGAATGAGAAATGATACGAGCATCGCAAGACTAATTTACAAATTAAAACAAATATAATATGATAATCATATTGTTGCATATATGGAATATATTCTACTTATTAAATATTTACACGTGCCTTGTCACAATATCTAATATACATGTCTTTTATAAAATATCACTATGAAGAATAATTAATAAAGTAAATAAGTGCATCATTATGATGACCGGTAATGAACATTTAGACGAATGATTCATGTTTAATAATCAATGGAGGGATGTCACATAAGGTCTTACTAGTATGGGGTGTGCGCATGTGCTAGTTTGAATATTATATATAAAATAATCTTTTTAAGTGTAAGGAGGATTTTATATTATGACTTTAACGAATGCATTGTATTACTAGACAAAAAAAGAAAAAAAATCGTTTTCTTTCGTTTTCTAGAAATTCTGATATTCCATGTAAAACGACGCCGCTCCGCTGTCTCCGACGTCCGCAACAAAAACAACGTCGTTTCTGGCGGGAGCGCCTTCCTCAGGCTCCTCCTGCTCCGTCAGCGGTGGCCATTACCTGCCCCCGCCTGCTCTCTCCGTCTCCGCGAGCAGGGAGCTTCCAAAATCACAGTGCGAGCGCTGGACTAGTACAGCACCTTGAAGCGTTATTTCTGGGTTTCAACTTCTTTTGACCACTTCCTCCGGACATGAACTTGCCAATCATCTCCATCTCCATCATCGCATTGATGATGCTGGCCAACGATTCTCTCCGCGGATCATCCTCGACTTCAATGCCCAAAGACCCATTTCTTGGGATACCTCCCCAAGGTTCGAGCTCATCGCTTTCTTTTGGTGTCTTGTTTGGGAAACCTTTTATTGGACGAAGCTCGCCAGTGCGCGGGGTTCTGGGGTTTTGACTTTTTGAGGGTGAAGTTGGGTGATTGACGAGAATCTGCGTGATACCCAGATGTGAAATATTACAGTTCATCGCACAGGATCAAATGCAAGGATGGATCGAGGAAATTTACCAAAGCCCAGCTCAATGACGATTTCTGTGATTGCCCTGATGGCACGGATGAGCCAGGTCCTTTTTGAGTAATTAGTTTGCTATTGTCCTTACTATTGTTTGTTCGCACATTTTGCATTGTCTTTAGATGGATGAGTTGAAGCAACGGAAGGGAGATAAAGAAAAAGATTATGAATAGAATAAAGAAGGGAAATAATGAGATAAACATTCTGTTTTTGGGGCAAAGACCTTCCCCCAGCGCACAACTGGAAGACAATAGAAGTAAATTCACGATTAACTGTCGCCCTTTTTTTTTTTGATGTCTGCCTTGGTCATTGATGAGATGCATAGGAAGAACTTCCGGTTTTCTTCTTTGCTGAACAAAGCAGATTAATTGTTACCTCAAGCAATTTTAACAGAAATTACAAACTTGGTGGGCATGTTACAAGGACTTAATCTTTTTCTTGGTCATTGTCATGAACAATCAGTTTTGCATCATAGATCAACAAAACTACAGATTGCTTTATATGATATAAATGCTTTTGAGGAGCAACGATGTGTATTCAGTTCATGTTTGATGGTCTGGCCAACTTTCATATAACGGCATTGTCAAGCAATTGTCTCTATTGATATCTTAGTAACGATGGTTTATCCAGAAGCTCCACAGCCTCATGTTACTTCAGTTGTATTGTGTTCATCACAAACCATGGATTTTTCTTTTATTAGGCTTGTAGTCTGAATTAGCCATTGTAGTTTTGGATAATCTATTAAATAAATTACTTATTCAAAACGGACTGTTACTTATTCTAGGCTTTATTTCTTCTTTTAGAACTTACTATGTGTGCAAACACCTAGTAGTGTCCATATCTGGACCTGCTATGATGTTTAGACTATTCTAAATAACACTGTTACTTTTTTTTACCAGGCTTTGTTTCTTTCTTTACAACACCGCATGTATGTCTGTGAATTCCTTGTAGTGTCCACCACTAGAGCTACATACTTTTTCTAATTGTAACTTCACTTTATCTGACTCGATAATGCAGGAACATCAGCATGCCCAAATGGACAATTTTATTGTCGAAATGCAGGACATGTTCCTGTCATTATATTTTCTTCCAGAGTAAATGACGGTATTTGTGGTAAGTAGTTTGTGGGAACTTTTTCTCCATGGTCTTGGCCTGTCCAAGCATTCATTTTTCTATGTTGATTGTGGACCTCATTCTCCCTTCTGATCATCTGTATGTAACACACGCATAGTAGTTTATGTAAGCACATCGAACAAGATCCTGAAGCATTTGAAATGCCCAGCAAGGTTGCAATTCCTTCTTAGACGTGGAAATATGACCTTGATATCATAAATGGCCAAATCCAGAAGTCCTCTTTACAGATTTTAGTTGCTTCAATGCCAAGGATATCTCTAATGTTCACTGCAATGACATTTTCCAAGCTTTAGTGTCATGAGGCGCTGATTGATCACATTTTGTGCAACGACAGAGTTATTTATCTGCTTTAGCAACTTCATGTCCTGGTTTGTCTTCATACTAAACCAACATCACTGCTAAAATTTTACTTTAGAGAATACTTAATACCTCAGAGATGAATGAACTGGGGCAAATTTCCAGTGATGACCTAGGAACTCCCAAGCTTTTGAGGACAAGGACATTAATTGCGAGATATGCATTTGGGAAATGAATAGAAACATTTTTTTTTGGCTTTACATCTTAAGTATCTTTCAAAAGCCAGAAAAGAGTGGCTTCTTCAATGGAGAATGGTTTGCTTGCTCAGTCCGGTTCAATCCAGTGAAAAGAAAGTTGTCAAAACTAGGTGAAATGGATAACTGGTTGAATTGGGATTGACCTTTTCCTTAACTTTAATCAACAAACAGTGTTTATGAGAATATGAGAACAATTGCAGGAAAGGGGAAGCTTGTAGACATTGACAAAAGGTACATATTTAAATAAAATCTACATGCTCATCCTTATATGCAGGGAACTGCAGAGTCATCAATTGTAATCAAACTGGATGATGATTGTGTAGGTTAAATAACATGATAATGTTGTGATAAGATACTAATTAATGCTTAGACTAATTTTCCCCTTTTATTTGTTTAGGATTGTTTCTTGTCGGGCAATTATTAAATGCGAAGGTCTTGTAAATCATTCTAGCTTGATAGGTTGATGGAATTACTAAATTATTCTGGTTTTTGAAACACTGATTTTAGCATCTGATGGACAAAGGGGTAACTAGCATGGGGTCCTTCTTCTTGTGCTCCCTTTTAGTGTTTCCTCCTAATGTATGTTCTTTGCCTGCTCCATGTTATTCAGACTGCTGCGATGGGAGTGACGAATACGACAATAAAGTGAAGTGCCTGAATACATGTCGGGAGGCTGGAAAAGCAGCAGAAGATGAGTTGAAGAAAGAAATTGCTCTGTACCAGGAGGGCATTGCCATACGAAAACAGGAAGTGGAACAGGGAAAAGTAGCACTTGCAAAGGACAAGGAAGAACTGTCAAAACTGAAAAGTGAGGAGAAACTACTCAAAGTGCAGTTTGAACAACTTAAAGGTTTGATTTTTCCTAATTTGGTGGTGTCTTGGCAAAATAACTTGAATTTAGTTATCGTGATCTCATTAAATCTGAGTTAGCCCTTCAAACATAGTTGCTGGCTGCTGCATACATATTTCATCTTTGTTGATATTGCATCTATTGCTAAAGTTTCCGTGAAAGCAACCTATAATGGTCTATGGATTTGAGAAAACTGAAACTCTGATGATGATGAACTCGTTATAGAGATTTTACTTAATATAGCTTAAAAGTAGATGTTTTACAGTACTAACTGTTTGATAATTTTACCAAAAAGAAAGGTATCTTCTGAATGAGTGTGGATGTTGTGATTATCAGACATTGATGTGCAAGATGTATTCCAGCCTTGTGGGTAAATGAATGGAAGATTTGAGGATCATTTGGTTTAACTCACTAGAGAAATTACTTCATCCTAAGGCTATATTATGATGTTTGGTAGATAAGGCTATGTTATGATGTTTGGAAGATCGGGCTGTGCTTGGGAAAAGAGAGAAAATGGAGGGGATTGGTGGAAAGGTGGGAGAAGTTTGAAATTTCTGGCAGAGAAAAATAGACGGAACATTTGAATTTTATTATACTTTCTTTGCAAATTCCGTCCCCTTCATTTACCCAACATAGCCTTCCTGTCATGGTCACTATATGCCATATCTGTTGTTCTACATGTGCTTACTACCTTTTTCCATGTTTGGGCACTTTACGATGCTGAAATTAAGATCTCTTTTACATGCATTCTTTTTTGTATTACTATCAATTGTTTTTGTGCTGCTTCATCTCTCAATATAGAGCGCAAAGAACAAATAGAGAAAGCAGAGGAGAAAGAACGCATGAGAAAAGAAAAAGAAGAGAGAGAAAAAAGAGAAGCTGAGAAGAAAGCTGGTAGAGAGAAAAGCAAAACTGCTGAGGAAATCAACCAAGAGATAATTGAAAAGGGGAGTACGCATGATGAAAGGATTGGACTTGTGGATGATTATCCATCTGACCAGGTTCAATATAATTTCTCTATCCTATTTACTTTTTGTGGAGTTGTGGGTTAATGGGCTATGGAGAATTGTTGTTTCTTAATTTTTATAAGTTTTGGCGTGGGATCTATATTGCTCACTGCATGTTCTGTAAGTTGTAGAATACGATATGCATGGACAATGTCTTGAAGTACCTACTTTTTTTTTTTGGCGAAACAGAATCACCTATTGACTGATTGAATAATTTTATATTTGCATCGTGACTCTTGTGCCTCTGCACATGCATGTTGATTTGATACCTTTCTCCTTTTTTGTTTTAATAGTAAGGCATGCTTACAAGGTTTTGGATGCATGTTAGTATGTTAACTTCCATTGCAATAAATTTCCTCCCAGTTCTTTACATGTGTGCACATTCTATAGGATTTGGAAGAAGATTTGGCAGCTGAACATGATCATCTATTGACTGGAGTTCAAAATAAAGGAATTGCTGTAAGCCATCAAAAGTTTTATAATGCGATACAGGCAACTGATAGGCAATGTAATTTTAACAATTTGGACATTTGTTGTTCTGTACAGCATGCTGGGGAAGAGAAAGATGAGTTGGTGACACCAGCAAGCAAGGAAGAGTCAGTTGTTTCGTCTGAACCTATTATTGATGCTGAAAGCAAGGTCAAATGGTTATATAACTGAGGAAGTATTTTTTCTGAACTCTTTTGGTTTTATTACTTTAATGTGACCGCAAACCCTTAGAGTTCTCTGGTAAAATCAGGTGCAATCACAAGCAAGTATTATGTCATAGATGCTATTTGCTTACCACTAATACTGCCTACACAATTCTGTGATGTGCATGAAATTTTATGCTCTCATACAAAACTTTGATTTCAGTCAATCATTGCAGAGAATGTTATGGCTTGGCGCAAGTGAATGTCTGACAGAAATCATGCCGTCCATAGAAATTAGAGTTGTCCTTACCACCTTCATTAATGGGCTTTAGTATGACCTCATTTAATGTTTTGGGTATCTCTGCTTTCTCTGATATCAATCCTTGCAGTTGAATTGGTCAATCCTGCTCCTTTTCTGCCATCGGCATTGAATGAATCATAACTCACATGTCATGGAAAATCCTGTTAGGTTTAACTCAACGTGAAGAAACATATTCTGATTGTACTTTTGAGGCGATAGGTCTAATAGAACATGCATTTATGCTTCAAAAGTTGGCAAGAGCAATTTTATTTCTGTGTAATTTCCATGAGGTAGATGTCATGGGTTTGAAAATGAATGTCTTCACTTGAGGTGTCTGCATGACTGCATGTTAATTCTCTTCCTCTTGCCCCATCCACAGTGTTTATATTCATGGAGTTTCTGAAATTCTTGTGGTTTTGAATTTGAAATGATCTCAGATATCTTTAGCTGGCTTTTTTAGAGCTTGTGAATGATTCTTTTTTAACTTGTAGGGAGGTGACACATCTGAGAACACCAAGGAGCTGTCAAAGGAAGAGTTGGGTCAACTTGTTGCTTCTCGTTGGACAGGGGAGAAGACAGAGAAGGAAGGCAGGGAAGACTTTGCGAGAGATAATAATCATGAGGAACAAAGAAGCGAGATCCCAAAAGATATGCATGATGATATTGATGATATATACGCATTAGAAACTGCTGATAACGAAAAGAATGAGTATAATAACATGGAAGATGGGTTTGATGAAGATTCTGCAGTGAAGGATCATAATGATTTCGGTTCTTCTTACAATGATGAATCAGATAGTGATTCGGATGATGAATTAGACTTAGAAGGTTTGCTTTTACAGCTTCCCGTGAATTTGAATATCCTGTTCTAATAAATCACTGGAATTAATGTAATGCATCATGTTATGTGGATATATCAACTTTTAGATCTAGCAATCCAGATGCTCTTTTCTTGGGTAGAGAAGATGAAGAAAATGTTGTGGGGAATTCTTCAAGCTATCAATATATTCCAGACTCCTGTTGACATATCTGGTAGGTGGTAACCTTATAGCTCAACTTCTAATCTTAAGATTGAATGGTACCGGATCATGTCGTTTGATTTTTCTTTTCTTCAGAGGCTGCTCAGGTACACAAAGAATATGAGGAATTGAGTACCAGATTATCTAAGATTCGGTCAAGAATATCAAGCTTGTCACAAAAGCTGAAACTGGATTTCGGTGAGAAGATATGTATATACTTGTGAGAATATCTTGGACAATGGTGCTATTGTGAATTAAAACTTAGAACTAAATGTTACAGGCCCACAAAAGGAGTTCTATTCATACTATGGTAGCTGTTTTGAGACCAAACAGGATAAGTTACTACTTCTCTTTTCTGAGATGTTATTTCTGATCATCACGTTTTTCAAATTGAGTGAAGGACCAATTTGCAAAGGTCAAGCTTTCTTAGCAGTCAGTGTCCTAATTTCACATCTCTCGATCTAGGTATGTTTACAAAGTGTGCCCCTTCAAAGAAGCTTCCCAGCAGGAAGGGCACTCTACAACTCGATTGGGGTATGTTTTCAATGTTATTTGTCATGATATTTTGATCTATGCGGAGAGTTGCTAGTTTATTTGTGTGTGTTGTGGTGATAATTATTTTCCTTACATATCTTTATAGAAGTATTAATTCTTCTTCAACTTAATAGATTGCTTGCCGATAAATCTTAATTAATGATTATTTTGAGAAATACTTCTTCAAATATTAGTCTACTCAATTATCACTGGCTCAAACATAGGTTAGCTTTGTTTTTAACGCAAATGAATCTGTTGTCTCTCTTCAAGTAGCTAGAAAAATGCTTTAAAAAAACTCAAGTATATTGACTTTTTCCATCATGAATTAAATGACAAACCTTAGGCCTTAATTGCAGATAGTAAAAGTAGCTCAGGGCTATTTCATCTTGGCAGATGCCATGCCCGCTTGTATGAATTAACACTATTCATGTGGCACCTATATTTTTTTATTCCCTGAGATATTTAGGAAGATTTAACTTCACCATGATTAGATGACCAAACCAGACTGTAGATGTACAATTTTGTAGGCATTGGAATTTTAAATTATTGTAATATTCTTCTTGATAAGACATAATGTTGGCATCAGATGAATTGAACCATTCCTTATCCAGGTCTGTTATCTTCAGAGGGAAAATCTTTGGTCCCTCGAAGGCTCGAAGTCCATACAATCTATCTGTGGTGTCATTGACCGTTAGAATTACCATGAAGATCTTCTTTAATGCTTCTCAGCTGATTGATGTTGCGCATGTGAATTACCATGAAGATATTAATTTTATCATCCTAGTTATATTTTTGTACTAATGTATGATGGTTATCATGTGCTGTTACTAGGAAGTGGGACAAATTTGATGACAGTTACAGAGTCATGATCTTCTCAGCCGGTGACAAGTGCTGGAATGGTCCTGACAGAAGTATGAAGGTACTTTACTTGACGCTCTAGAGTTTAGTTTGTCATAAATAGACTTGGTTGAAAGTCTTTTTTCCCTCTAGGTATAATTTCTTTGATACCAATGTTGACTTCACAGCTTTGTGATTCTCTTAGAAGGATAAACCATGTCACATTGTGCTGAATTAAGGGATCGAATAGCTTGTATATTGGCTGTTTTGCAAGGCTTGCTCAATTTCCTTAATTTTGAGACGAGGCCGGTTTAGATTGATCATCATGTGTGAAGAATTGCTGGCCTGTAAGTGGGATAGGTGGTGGTATGTATTGCTGTAATGATGTCTGCTATCGCATGTTTACAGGTGAAGCTGAGATGTGGGTTGAAAAATGAGGTTGCTGATGTAGATGAACCAAGTCGTTGCGAGTAAGGATTTTTTCCTTATTACCACCTATGTGTAATCGCATGTCCCTTTCTTGTGTAAAATCTGGTTTTCTGTGACAGATATGAGGCACTGCTAACTTGTCCAACTCTTTGTAAAGAAGATAAACTGAAGGTACTTATTCTGTCGTGTCTCCACTGTTTCAAAAATACCTTTTAATTCAAGAATGGGTGCCTAAATTTTTCCAATAATTTGCTACAGGAGCTTCAAGATAAGCTAGACTCGATGAGCAGAGAACTGATGGAAGGCCGTGACGAACTATAACAGATGGAGAGAATCAATGCATCGGAGATTCCTTCTGCATGCTGACTTATCGAGTTTGTACTACCTGCTTTGTTCATAATAGGCGTACATGTAACATTTCTTAAGTGAAGGAACAACTGTGCAGCCTTTCTCAGTTGGAGCTTCGTCGTGGTCACTAGGCTAGAAACTTTAGCATTCTTGGGAGCACGACAATTATGGGAGCTGTCAAATGGGTCAATGGCGGCATCAGGACAGGAAACATTCGACACGACTGTGGTACGAGAAGGATTTTCATGTTACTGACATGTTTGCGGCACCTTTTTATTGTACTTATTATTTTTAAATCGCTGTAATGTTGATAGTTTTGCGGATGCCCCAAGCATGGTTACTCTTTTGACTGTATGCAGCTCTTTCATAGATCAATATTGGGCTTTTTGGATGCCAATCTACGGTTGACTAGTTTCAATGTTAGATCGTGCATAAGAGGCAATAGGTAAGTTGCAGCGTGCAGAAGAGGCAATAGGTAAGTTGCAGCAGATGAAAATGGCGATGGTTTTTGCTATCAGGGTAGCTCCGGGCGAGGGTAAGGCAATCGTCCTGCCCTGTTGGCCATGGGGTACCTGCGCAGCCCCATCGGGGGATCCATGAACAGGCGATGCTTCATTCCTACGCTCAGCTGCATATTGTTCTTAGCGTAATCCATTTCTTCTCGCTTCCAGGCTAGAATGCAGAAGTTCATTCTCTCTGTAGGAAAAATCCAACCTCGCAGAAGGCCCGTCAGTCTAAACTGTAAACAGGTCATGGCAATCCTCTTGTCTCTCCTTGCTAATGACCCATCACCGAGTCGCGCACGACTGCGGTCGTCCGACTCCAATCCTGACCGATTTGGTAGTCCCTCTTGATCCCATCGGCCAGCTAACTTGCAGTGTGGGCTATAGAACAGCTTGAGACGTCGGAACTGCACACGGGCGAGCTGTTTTATCAACAAATTTAAGACATCATCCATGAAAAAGGTCGGCTGCTGGCGACCTTCATTTCTTGCGGTTCAAGCGGGGACGTATGTTTGACAAGGACAAGAGAGGAAGTCAGAGATTAGAATTTGAAGTGATAATAATAACAATGACGTTTCTCCGACTAAAGAAATGGTCACGTCATTTTCCAGCACCAAGCACATTCATGGTGATGCCAAAGTGATGTAAGCCATCACGGTCCATCCTTATGAATCACATAGAAAGCGAAGAGAATGAATGGACGAGAGAGGAAGGATCAGGAATCGCAGAACACTGCCGTCATTAGACGGAGAGGTCTAGTGAAGTTCGAGCAGAGGGGAGATCCCATCGAGATCTCTAGGAGCCAACCTTGGAGTGCTGGCTTTAAAATAATCGTGGGCGTTTCTTGCTCGTGGAAACAAAAGGTCAGATAAGCTGAGGCGAAAACCTTGTTCAGGACTCTCGGCCAATGCTGTCGGGTCAGCCTCACGCGAGATCCACAATGTTAACGATCAATACATTGATTCACTATGCGAAAAGACTTAAATATTAATCCATGCATTCATCTAATGACTTAAGCTTTTATGACAGTTAACAGAGATCCTACAAAAACTTCACATACTAAACGCGGTTTCTGGAGAAGAAATTCGGTTAACCAGTCATGCTCATCGCCACACGTGTCGCCTCCTGTCACCCTTTACACAGTGGCCACTAACACCAATGACGATTAAACAAGAGTGGGTTGTCATTGATGACGAATTGGGCATTGTCTCTTTCAATCAAGTGGATCTGTCTCATATGCTGTAACTTTTGATATGTGATTTTCATGCTGCCATGCATTCATAAGCAACCATATATTTTGTTGTCCATGATAACATATTCTATTAAAAAAATAAACAGCTATTTGTCAATAGCATGTGTGGAAAAATTTAAAAGAAAAAAGATTAATTTCCGATGACTCGGATTAGGTATTGCAAGTCCTTTTTCTAACAATGTTGATGGAGTCATCTTATATCTTTTCCATGAAATTGATGCAACGGGTGCACATGATGTCAAGGATCTTGTCATTCAGTGCCCTAACGATACTTCTTAAGATCACTGAAATTAGTAATCAGACATGTCGAATACATTTTGAAAATTGGATAGCAACTCATTTTGAAAAAAAAAGTCTCATGCTTTGAATAGGAATATTTATATTTCCAAATTAAAGATCCTTAATAAGTGCTTCAAATGCAACTTTTGAACATTTTCCTTCCAATAAGTTTTGACTTGGTATGCTTACATTTTGAATGAATCGGGGACCATATTCAAGTAATACATTACCACTTAATGTATGAAAAAGGTTCGTGATCCGCATATTTGCTTACTTATGACGAGAGGAAAACTATCATTGATAAAAGCGGACTCTTAACATTCATTAGTTGATCTTCAACTCCTCCAACGAATTCAATTCTTTCAAGCCGTTGACGGCTCTTGACACTCCACGATAGCAATGAAGCTAAGATCCTGTATGTTTTTCCTTTTTTTTTTTTTCTATGGATTGTTGCTTTTGACACATATCAATCGAAGAGTGACGCTTTTCAATAGTTCTATATTTTTGTTTGTTTTTATAGCCACTATCCATCTTGATTGTAAATTAGATAACATTCTGCCGAAATTTATCTTTCTAAGGGATCATTAAAAGAAGAGAGGAAATTGGTCGGTTCCCAAGTTGTTTCCAATTTCAGAGTCTCTATTTTTATATTCATGATTCAAAAGTAAGAGGAATAATGAAGAGAGAAAAGAAAACCCTAATTTCCTATTTGGATTGTTGACCAAGAAAAGTGTTTCCCGTTCATGGCTGTCATCCCTTGGGAGCCGTAGCCTGTGGCGTGAATTCAACAAACAACTCCTCCGGTTTTCCTCTTCTTGGTCTGAAGCCTACTTATATTACCGAAGCCCTTCTGTCTTCTCCACAGCCAGTCAAACCACTCTCTCTCTCTCTCTCTCTCTCTCTCTCTCTCGTCTTGTATTGATCGGGAGACGCCGTTTGAGGGCGGAGATGGACCAGGTCAACGGCTTCATCGGCGGGGGAGGAGGAGGAGGGGCGGGGGCCGAGAGGAGGCCGAAGACGAAGATCGTCTGCACCCTCGGGCCCGCGTCCCGGTCCGTGCCCATGGCCGAGAGGCTCCTCCGGGCCGGCATGAACGTCGCTCGCTTCAACTTCTCCCACGGCTCCCATGAGTACCACCAGGAGACGCTCGACAACCTCCGGCAGGCCATGGAGAGCACCGGCATCCTCTGCGCCGTCATGCTGGACACCAAGGTAACGCCCTTGTGGATCGCGGGCTCTCGTGCTTATGCTGGATTCGGTTTCTGTGATTTGTAACTGTGGGGGGTGGTTGTTTTGGACGTTGCATAGCGGTTGCGGATGATTTATCAGCTTGATGTGTATCTGGATTTGGATTGGATGGGTTGAAGATTGCTGGACTATGCATGATTTTGTTGTGTTGACTGATTGTGTCGTGTTGTGTGCTGGTGTTTCTGGGATTTGCTGGCCAAGATTCAAGTTAAAATTCGATCTGACATGTAAGTGTACAGTTACAGTCGGAAGTCTAGTCGAAGTCTGCTGTATCGATGATCCCATGATCTTTGAGCGTAGGTTTGCAATAGGAGCTGCTCTGCAAGTTACTAGTTATTTCTTCTTTTTCTTGACTACAGCTTTTCAACTAGTACCTTGTGCCTTGAAGCGATAGCTGCAATGGTTGAAGGGAAGAAACTTTTAATTGTAAGAGTGAAATTTGCTTGATGCAACAGTTGGATGGCACAGGATCAGTATCTGTGAACTTCTCATTTTCCACGGATGTAAAACTGAGCTGTGATGTTCGAAAACAGGGAAATGCATCTTGCTGGGATTCATAGAAGCACTTTCTTCAGGATGCTAATTCTTGTATGAAATACAGTCTTGTTGAAATCTATTTTTAGCTGGAGCCAATCTCTCTCGTAGCGTCAACCTATGCCCAATTAGAAGCCAAAGATGCATGTTGCTTTCAGTGAGCTATTCATCTTGATGTGTTCCACTGTATCTTGTTTAAAGCTTCACAAACAATCCCAATGTGAAGATTATCCAAAATCCTCCTTTCTTTCGACTTCTGTTGATATGAGATGTTGGCGTGTTTATCTCTCCCATTGGGATTTTCTTTGCATATGCTAATGTCAGTACTATCATCTAAATGCGTAGCTCTCAGATAAGACAAACATGAATGGAATTTTGATTACTAACGATTGATGCTGCAGGGGCCAGAGATTCGAACTGGATTTCTGAAGGATGGTAAGCCCATACAATTGAAGCAGGGCCATGAGATCACGATATCTACTGACTATAGCATTAAGGGAGATGAGAATATGATTTGCATGAGCTACAAAAAGTTGGCTGAGGATCTAAAGCCCGGAAGTGTCATTCTTTGTGCGGATGGGACAATATCATTTACTGTATTATCCTGTGACAAAAGACAGGGTTTAGTTCGTTGTCGCTGTGAGAACTCCGCAGTTCTTGGTGAGAGAAAGAATGTGAATCTTCCTGGTGTTGTTGTGGACCTTCCAACATTGACTGAGAAAGACAAAGAAGATATTATGCAGTGGGGTATTCCCAATAAGATTGACATGATTGCTCTTTCCTTCGTTCGGAAAGGTTCTGACCTTGTGGAGGTGCGGAAGTTGCTCGGAGAGCATGCGAAGAACATTCTTCTTATGTCAAAGGTATAACAAATTTGGGCCTTAATCTTTCCAATGACTTCTGTTGTCAAAGCTGCTGCTACCATGCATTTATTAGGAAGCAATTTATACAGTTGTTTTCTCCTATAGAAACTGACAAGTGACAACTAGGAAATAGATACTTATTTGGGCTAGTATGATTGCTGTATTAAGTGATTCGAATTTTAAATGACAATTACGAGGATAGAGAAATGCGTTTCTGAATTTGGATTCTTTCAAATGTATAAGTACGGCATTACAGGTCTTCCTTATGTTTGGGGTATCCTAGCAGCCAATCAGTTTCAATCAATGACATTAGTCATGATTCCTTTCTGATAGCGGTTGATCCCTTTTTGTGAATGGCATTTGGTAGGTTGAGAATCAAGAAGGTGTTGCAAATTTCGATGACATTCTTGCGAATTCCGATGCATTTATGGTGGCTCGTGGTGACCTTGGAATGGAAATCCCAATTGAGAAGATATTCCTTGCGCAGAAAGTGATGATCTACAAGTGCAACATTCAAGGTAAACCAGTGGTCACAGCCACACAGATGCTTGAATCCATGATAAAATCACCCCGGCCAACGAGAGCGGAAGCTACTGATGTCGCTAATGCCGTGCTTGATGGCAGCGACTGTGTGATGCTAAGTGGTGAAACGGCTGCAGGAGCTTATCCAGAGCTTGCAGTTCGCACCATGGCAAAAATTTGCCTGGAAGCAGAGAGCACTCTTAACTATGGAGATGTTTTTAAACGGATAATGGAACACTCACCAGTTCCAATGAGCCCGTTGGAGAGCCTGGCTTCTTCTGCTGTTAGAACGGCCAACTCTGCTAAAGCAGCTCTTATCCTGGTTCTTACTAGAGGAGGAACTACCGCAAAACTGGTGGCTAAGTACAGGCCAGGCATCCCCATATTGTCAGTTGTTGTCCCAGAGATCAAGATAGATTCGTTCGACTGGTTGTGCAGTGATGAGGCTCCAGCAAGGCATAGCCTTATATTCAGGGGGTTGGTGCCTGTTTTATGTGCAGGATCTTCCAGGGCTTCTTCTGCAGAAACCACAGAAGAAGCCATCATTTTTGCACTTGAGGTTGCCAAGGCTAAAGGAATGTGCAGAAAAGGAGATTCCGTAGTGGCTCTACACCGCATTGGAAATGCTTCAGTGATCAAGATCTTGATTGTGAAATAATGGGAGGCATGGTGATGTTCAATTTTGTTTGTCTTGCAAATTTGGATAGAGGATTTTTACTCTGGAATATCTAGAGATACGAGTCCATACTGCTTTGTGTTATTCCTAATAGAGAGTACCATAATCTCAAAATGTCATGGTGATACACATGATATGCTCAGACTTGTGAATGAATTATTGGGAGACTTTCTGCTTTGCTCCAGATGGGGTCCATCTGTTTGATGAGGAACATGGGATCTTATTGTTTGTCAGCTGTTCTCTTCTGATATTACTAAGATTCCATTTAGTGCCAGTTTACTTTGGTGCTTGTTTTATTGTTTCTTATGCTTTATTGTGCTACAATATGATGTGTCTATGCCTGTAGTGTTTGCAGTGTCAGGCGGGTGTAGTATAGTGTTCTTAGCCACGTATGCTGTGGGTCACCTCACATTATGTAGTTTTAATAATTGAAGTTTTCACCTAAGTAGTAGATTGATTTCTTAAAAGTCAAGATGAATTATGTTGATTTGGTGTTTTCATTGGGAAAAAAAAGTACAAATGATTAGAAAGATTGAAAGGTGAAGTGCAAAATCTCCTTTATAGCCCGCATGTGTAAGGGGAAAATCTAGTCGAGCTTCTACTACTGATCCACCGTCTTGAAACAGGAGGAAGAGTATAAATCTCTGGCTCTTTGATTGTTCAAATCCTAGGAAACTTCACCGTCACATGCAATGAAATATATGTCACCTAAAACTTTGCAATGATCGACCAATCAAGTGGATCTAGAGAGGGACAAGCGACTCCAATCCCAGCGCAGGACGTGCGTCAGATGTACCTCTCGGTCAGACCAGGCGTACGTGGGCCTTCCCAAATAATTCATAAGGCAATCCGCAGTGCATGTTGTGTTGCGTTTGGTGATTATATAGCCTCCAAGTCCAAATCACTTTCGATGACCTCCACCGAGAAACGACGAGGCGAGGCAGTTGATAGCGTCAACTTCCGATCGTCACGGATCACCATTGAAGATTCGACGCCTTCTCTTTTGTGCAAGTACATGGGCAAGAGTCAGATACCACATGGGGAGCAGTTTCTCCCAACCTTCGTCCTAGATGGGGTTTGGTCCGCCTCACATGATGTGGCTCCACTCCTTTCAGCTCAAACCAATTCAAACAAGCATAACATCCAAACCCTATGAACACGTCAAGGATTCCCCGCGAGATCGAGCATCCAGAGTTGGCTGAAACAGCCTTAACCTCGCCTCGAAGTGATCGAGCTGGAATCTGCATCGCATCATGGACGTATCCAATTCGATGTGAGCATAGTGACTCCTGCGCTTCACACGAGCAGGCCTAGACAGGATGCGTACGAATGTTTAATTTCTAGAGCAGATGCTGTCATGCTAGCCAACGACTTTTCAAGTCTCGCCTGAATGAAAAAGCCTTTGTCAGAGAAGCGCTAACTTGCTTCTCTGCATTTCATGACTTCAGACCCTTGATTACTCCGGCTCAGCCTTTAGGCCGAATGAGAGTACTCCAATGGTTAACACTATAGTCGAGCCTCGACATACTTGTCATGGACTCTTTTCCCTAGTCCGGGGGAAGCTTCTTGGATCATCACTCCTTCGGACCTTGGGGAGTAAACAACTCAAAGACCTATCTTGCCTAATGCCTTCATAAAGCAGAAGGTCCGGCTCATGCTTACAACGATGTCTTATTGTATTTGGGTCACGGTTTCATACCAAGGGGATTTCTGGACCTGGTCAAATATAACGTTACAAGGCGGGAACTCTAGCCGAATTCCCTGTCATACGACGTCCGCACTTCACAATACCACTCCCGAGAGTGAGTGTGCTTCGATCTAGTAAGTAAGACAAGCTTCTTTACACAGTTGCAATCAAAAGAGACATTGCGGTGAAAAGATCCTGCTTTTGCACAAATCTTGTCTGCAATAGAAATCAGAATTTGACCCACCTTAAATGCGTTGCACGCATCTTGCTATTCCTGCTATGCACTCCTCTTTTAGCTTCCATTACAACAATCAAATCTTGTCTGCAACAAAAATTAGAAATTGGCCCACCGAATGTGTTGCAAGCATCTTACTATACCTGCCGTGCTCATTGCCTTCGCCTTCTGTAAGATCAAGGCACATTAACCTGTTTCTTAACCTCCATCTCCACAGTAGGTTCTCTTCTCCATCTCCATACCACATGTCAGAATCACTGAGCTTTTTTCATCATATGATCAGTGGCACGTACCAAATTTCTCCCCGAACATGCCAACTTCCCCAACGTAGTTTTGGTTTCTATCATTAAAGAGGTTAACAAGGACCGCCTTCAAGCATCATATATTTGAAAATGAAAAAGAGTAACAGATTGACAGCAATGCCAATCACAGTCGCAGTAGCTGTTTTATCATCACAAGAGGATGTGCAGATCCTTCTCGTTTCTGTTTAAGAAGCACAAGAGAAAATACAAATCTCCAACAAATGGGAAAAAAATTAGCAATATCTTCTAGGAAAATTCCACATAAGCAAGTACAATACTTATTTACAGGGGGAACGCAAGACTGCCACAGCAACAAGCCAAGGAAGAAATACCAGAACTAGTGAGAATTGTTCTCAACTTTCCCAGTTTAAAATTAAGCATCTCCACGTTCATTTGATGATGAACCCGATGGCAACGAGGTAGAATTTCCTCCCCCAGGATGTGATCCAGAGTGGGAAGAAAACAAACCACTGAAAGGCCATGGCAATGAAAACCTCCTGCCATTTTCATTTCTCTGGTTCCCTTCCCCTTGTTCAATGCTACCCTGAGCACTCTCACTCTCACTCTCTCTCTCCCTCTCCCTCCCTCTCTCCCTCTCCCTCTCCCTCTCTCTCTCACCTGCGTCATTTCCATTCCTGGACCCATCAGCATCAGTCTTTGATTCATCAATGGGCAACTGAAACCGGCAAACTGGGCAAGAACTATGGAGCTCTAGCCAAGGCAAGATGCAGCCACTATGAAACTTATGCTTACATGGCATCTCTTTAGCTTCTGTTCCAATCTGGAGATCATCCAAGCATACTGAACACTGCACATTCTCCGTCATCTTCACGGTTGGCATAGCTTCAACGGCCTCCTTTCTGGCAGGTGGAGTACCGTGTCTATTGGGATCGTTTTCCGCCAAATGTTGCAACAGCAAATCCAAACCAGGGGCAGCGAAATAATCACCCAGCGAGCCGATTAGGTTTGAGTTATGGCTTGAATAATCTGATGAACCCTGTAGGACTATAGTTTGATTAAATGGATTTATCAAGATGACACGCTCTCTTTCCCTATGCCTGTCCCTATCTCCATCTCTGTCTCTAGCAGTATCTGGATTTTCTGATTCAGATGCAATTCCAGCTCTAGCATCTCGCAACAGTCGCAAGATAGTGGCTGAGCTTCTCCTCCTCCTACGAATTATGGATTCAATTTCCCGATCCAACTCGGTGTCACCACCATGACGTGACTCACCCTCCTCAGTGTCATCATCTTCATCTTCAAACCCCAAGTGTCTAAGCCTACGTCTTCGACGGGTATTGCCCATCATGCCGAGAAAAATCGGTGCCCAAAGAGAGAGAGCGCGGTCTGACCCAAAATCACCATCGGAGTCCTGTGTAGCCCTCATGGTGGAGCTCATCTCTTCAATAAAACCACTTTCACAGTACGGGCACTTGATATCTGCTTCCAGAATGGGATTCACCATCCGAGAGCACATGTGGCACCAATATCTTCCTGTCATTGCTTCCTCCATCTTGTCTCCCTTTTCCCCTTCAGTTCTGTCATGCCCATAGCAGTAAAATTAACAACAATCATAGGCTATAAGCAGATGAGTCAATACGAAGGCCAAGTCTACACTCAACAGAAGAGACTCCACATTTTCCAAAATCATCATGGATCTTGCTCATAAACAATGATTTTGTGACAGGCGAACACAAACACGGGAAAAACCACGAAGCTCAAAAATACAGTAGCAGGCAATTATCATCCTTCAACTAAAGAGAAGGTTAATCTCAAAATTGTCCTCCAGCAAAAGACGGAGGACCAAAGTCAACGTTGTCCTTTCAATCTACTAACCCACCCCCTCCCCACCTTCCCCCCCCCCCCCCCCCCCCAACCAAAAAAAAAAACAGAAAAAAAATAAAGTATATGCTTTCAATTTCAAAAAGCAAGATGCATATCATAAAGCTCACCAAAGTTCAGAGACGCAATCAAAAGGATCCAAAATAACATCAACCCCAGCTTCAAACTAAGCTACCAAATTCCCACATCGCCTCAAAAATGGAAAAGGATCGAGAAATCATACAAACCCGGTATTGCGCCGGAAAGTTAATCCTAAAATGAACACAGAAACACATGGATCTGGAGAAAGAAAATCACAAGCACGCAGGTTCTAACCAAACCCATCACCGGCACAGTCTAGACGCAGACCAACGCGTAGAAGAAGCCCAATAGCATCAAAGAGGAGGAGCAGAAGTCCAGACCCACATGTTTCCACGGCTCAACGACGGGCGTCGACCAACATTGAACAGACCCAGATGGGAGAAAGACCAAACGGGTCAAGAAGAAAGATCGACGAAAGAGGAGAGAAAAAGACACCAACCCAACAGAGCTGTCGCCGCTTCAGGCTCGTTGCCGATGCGGTTTTCGCCTCAACAGGATTTCCAAATGGGTAAAGATGGTCGGGAGAGAGAGAGAGAGAGAGAGAGGGACACGAAAGACGGAGGCGGATCAAAAGAAAAAGCAGAGATAGAGAGAGAGGGGGGATGCAAATTGCAATGGTTGAAGATTCTTGGCAAAAGGACAAGCGAACCGCGTCTTCTCCTCCCTTACCCCACTTTTCTCTTTCCTCTCACACGCCCGTCCTTGAGTCCTCTCTTTTCATTTTCTTTTTTAACCTTGTCCGGTTTTCTTAACTCGAATTGTTTTTTCCTTCTCTATAGGGAAGAGGATTTCGACCAAAAACAAAAGGAAGACGATGATTTCTTTTTCCTTTTTCTCAAGGGGTAAATTTTAGGATTAATATCACGAGAAATCATAAACTATATTGCTTGTGACACATTTATCGTAATTTTTTGTGACACAAAAAATTCCAAATTATACTTTTCTGACACATTTATCATATCCCGAATTATATCATTTGTGATACATTTATCATAAACTTTTTTATAATACCAAAAACCTCAAATTGTATTAGATATCTACTTTATACTTTTTTTTCCTTTTTATCTTCATTTTTTTCCCTAAAATAACATACTTTGACTAGTAAAGTTGTCTCGAACCATTGTTGTGAGAGGGCGACAAAGCTCTTGTCGACGGTCGGGCAAGGCTTGTCGGCCTCCTCAAAATTGGGTAAGGCCCTTCGTCGCAATAGGCGAGGCAACCCCACCTAGGGCGACGGCAACGTCGCTCGCACATCTATGGCTGTTGGCAGAGGTGGTAAGGGCCTTCTCGGCCTTCCCCCCACGGCTGTGAAGAGCCTTGCCCCTTTCTAGGGGAGGCTGGCCAGAGGGTGGCGAGCCCTAGTCGGTTGTCGACAGGAGCTTTTCCCCCGTTCGAGTGCCCGGCTCCCTAACCAAAGTAGATTTTCTTAGGAAAAAAATGAGAAAAAGAAAAAAGAATTATAAGGTAAATATATCACAAATGATATAATTCGAGATTTTGTGTCATCTGAGGTATAATTTAGAATTTTTATTGTCACAGAAAAAAATTTAAAATAAATATGTCACATATGGTAGAATTTGAGATTTTTTGTGGTATTAATTCAAAAGAAAATTAATAAAAGGGAGGTCTTCAACTTGTGTGTTTTTTCTTTTTTATTTATGAAAATGATTTTAGCGGTCTTCTCGGTCTTCTCTTCCTTACTTGACTGAGCTGAAGGACGTCGCGTTGCAAATGCAAGTTCAGCGCCGTCGTCCTCTCCATCACCTCGCCGTTCCCCACACCCAACCGCCGCGACTTCTCCTCCGCCGGCGATCACCACCATGGAGGACCACCATCACCACCGTCACCACCGCCCTCACCGGATCTCCGTTCCGCCTCGCGCCACCGCGGCCACCTCGAGGCCCTACCCTCTCTACTCCTTCCCTCCGTCGACCCCAACCCCGACGCCGTCGAAGTCGCGCTTCCCTCTCCTCACCCCCTCCGCTCGGCCCTCCGCCGCCGCCGCCAACAGATCCTCTCTCTCCTTCCTCTTCCTCCTGCTCTTCTCCCTCCGATCCCTCTACTCTCTCCTCCCCTTCCTCCGCTCCTCCCCTCCCTCTTTCTCTCTCTTCCCCTTCTCCTTCCTCGTCTGTCTCCTCTCCTTCGTCCTCTCTCTGTCCTTCTCTCTCCTTTCCCCTACCTCCTCCAAATTCCCCCTCCAGTCCAAGCTTCAGAGCCAGCCCCTCCTCGTCCTCACCTCCCTGTCCCCCTCGCAGAACAAAGTCCTGGCCGCGAAATCGGCCCTGTTGGCTGTCGTGTTCCTCCTCCGGTTCCAGGCTCTCAGGTACTGCGGCGCCGCAGCGATGATCCTCGCTGAATTGTCCGGCAATGTCGCCGCGAGGTTCCTAGCCGATGGGAGAATTAAGGATTTTGGCTATCTGGGTAAGAATCGATCCTCCAGGTTTCGCGGGTTTATTGCATTGTTTCTAGGATTGTTTCTTTTGGCTCTGAGTTGGGACCGGAGCATGTGTTTCCCCTTCTCTGGATCATCGTCTTCTGTTGATAAATGGAGGTTCTCGGTATTCCCTAGAGAGAATTGTGTGAGGATATGGCCGATGCTGTTGCCGTTCTTGTCCGGATTTTTGGGGTGTTACGAGCGTGTGTCGATGAATCGGGGAGTGCTTCAAGAGCTGGGGCAGAAACGGGTTAGGTTGATTTCGCTGCTTTATACATCTATTGTGCTTTTTGTGCCTGCTGTTATCAGCATTCTTGTCTTTGAGCACGAAGGAGATAGTATTTCAGTTACTAGTTTAGGTTGGCCTCTAGCTAATACTGTTGTTTTTGGAGTGCTGTTGAGTGAAAATTGCAGTGATGAGAAGTTTGTGAGCTCTAAAGATTTTCGGAGGGAATTTTTCGTTACGTTCGCTTGCACGGTGGTTTTGGAGTTGGTTTACTTTCCTGAGCTCTCGCTTTGGGGACTATTGCTTTGTGGGATACTTCTTTATGTTGCTGTTGCAGAGCTGGATCCTGTTTACTCGAGTTACGCTGAGTTGGGTTTGGAATCGTCAGAGCCATTTACTACCTCGATCATAAAGCCTATCCGTCACATTTTAAGCGAGAGGAAGTCTCGCAAGATTGCACTTTTCCTCTTGATCAACACTGGCTACATGGTTGTTGAGTTTGTAGTTGGGTTCATGAGCAACAGTCTTGGCTTGATATCAGATGCATGTCACATGTTGTTTGACTGCGCTGCTTTGGCTATAGGCCTTTATGCTTCGTATATTTCACGCTTGCCTGCTAATGGTCAGTTCAATTATGGTCGTGGGAGATTCGAGGTTCTCTCTGGGTATGTCAATGCAGTTTTCCTGGTGCTGGTTGGAGCACTTATTGTGTTAGAATCCTTTGAAAGAATTTTGGACCCGCAGGAGATCTCAACCAATAGCTTGTTAACTGTGTCCATTGGTGGTCTTCTTGTCAATGTGATTGGGTTGTTATTCTTCCATGAAGAGCATCATCATGCACATGGTGGATCCTGCTCTCACTCGCATTCTCATTCCGGTTCCCACTCTCATTCCCATTCCCAACTTCAAGATGACCATGACTGCCACAGTGAGGATCAGAAATGTATTTCTGTCGACCATGATTGCCATGAAAAATCCTGTTCTGGTCATCATGATCAGCATGGTCACCATTATTCTGATAACCGCAGCAATGACAATGCTGAAGGTGCTTATCCTACTTTGGGGAGTTCTAGTTGTCATGGTCATAACCATGCTGACAATCATAGTGAAGATTCTCATGGGTGTGATCATGCTCATCACGATGACCATACTTATGGTCATGGTCATGACCATCATCATCATGAAGGTCATGCGGACAGATGTCTGCCTACTCAGACAGCAGCTCCACACACCCATGGGCACTGTTGTAGTGAAAGCCACCAGAGGAATCTACCATCTAGTGAAGGGGAATCTAAAAAGCACAGTCACCATCACATTGACCACAACATGGAAGGGATATTCTTGCACGTTCTAGCAGATACAATGGGAAGTGTTGGAGTCGTTGTATCGACTCTGTTGATAAAGTACAAGGGATGGCTTGTTGCAGATCCTGCCAGCTCCATATTTATTTCCATTTTAATTGTGTCCTCAGTCATCCCATTGCTCAGGAACTCGGCAGAGATTTTACTCCAAAGGGTGCCTAGGGCTCACGAACAGGATTTATTTAATGCTCTAAACAATGTCACAAAGATAAAGCAGGTGAGAGGCATTCCACATTTCCATGCGTGGAGCTTTACGAACACAGAGGTAGTGGGAACAATCCATCTTCATGTTGAGACAGAATCTGACAAGGCTTCCGCAAAAGCACAAGTTTCGCGCATGCTGCATGATGTGGGGATTAACGATCTTACACTGCAGGTGGAATGTGTCAAGCATACTTAATGCTGATCTTGAACTAATGTTGAGTTTCATAATTTTGGGGATTGCTCGAAGAAAAGAGAAACCCTCTAAATGAGGACTGATTCAAAATATTGACTAAAATTGTCAATGAAGCTCCAAATACACGGCTGTCGCTGCTGTTCTGGGTTTCATCTCAGTTACTCGTTTTAGTTGTCTAAAGTTCATACTGAAGAGAAGATGAAAGTCGCCCATCAATCAACTGCTGGAATGCTGTCTTTTTTCTGGTAAGATTGCATGGCAGAGGCTGTTGCCTCATTGTCGTCGCTGTTCCGTTTTTTGATTATTATCAGTCCATTGAAATTAGATTGCTTCGATGTAAATAACTAGCTTAGTACCTGTGCAATGTGCATGGACGGAAACTCCTATCTGTCAGTAATATATTGTCCAAAGGATTTTCTGTCCTGGTTTTGCTTATGTAGTTGTAACTCGTCAATGAATAAAGAAGCTGCGGATTGGAACTTGGTCGATATAGTGCTGAATCTTAAGAAGTCGGAGGTAACATTAGATTTTGAAATTGAATCGACATGTGTTAAGCTCAGATTATAGGATGAAGGGTACCAGCAAGATTGTGATTTGGGTCGATCGTGGGGAATATTACAGAACAGGGAAAGTGCATTTGAATTACATGCTACCTAGAACTTTCAGCTGGATGTGAGGCTGCTTTTGTCCGTTTCGTGAAAGGACTTGAATGTGATATGATTGTATTGAATGACAAATCAGAGACGTGACGGAGATAGCGGTAATCTTTTTTCATTGTGCAATCTGGTGTTTGGAAATTTCCTTTTTCCCTTTTTTTCAAATTGAGTACCATAATTTTCAATAATTGACTTCATGTGGTCCTCGTCACGCATTTCTTTATTATGACTTGAACCGATGGGTCATCTCTTTTGCCAATGAACTTGAAACCTGGTTCTTCTTTTCCTTGGTCCTCCTATCCTTTTACTTCCTTCCTCTGCACTGCCGCTGTGACCGCTCATGTTGATCTGTTGCAGCTTGCCACCATCGCCATTATAGTTGCCATCTCTCTCTCTCTCTCTCTCTCAAGAGAACACAGGTTCAATCGTTGCGTCAGTCATGTTCTTTCATACTAGGATTTCTATCACACTTGTCTATAATTGTTGTGCGCGCGCTATTTTTCATCAGGAAAAAAGCTAAAGATTCTTTTTTTTTCAATTTTATCACATTTTTTGCTTATAAGACCAGAAAATACTGTCCTTTGTGCAGCAGAGCTGGCGTTTGAAATCATTTTCCACATGGGAAGAGAATTTCTGATTTTGTGGATGGAGACACGATAGTAATAACTTCCTTAAAGAAAAAATCCCGAGGCACTTGTGCTGCACCATTGAGAAAAGAGCATAAGACAAAGCAATCAAAGAGCAAACACTTGTCTGAATCTGGATCCCTTGATTCTGAGTCTATCACGACCCCCAATCAATCATGTGGGTCTCACGTTATCAACGGTCACCATTATTTCCGACCCTCGAACCCGCGGAGTGTGGACAAGACCTTCCAGTTGGGAGGCAGGATATAGGTCAAAAGATGGTGAGTAGTGGTAGATGGCACGTGAGATTAGATTAGGTGAGGAGAGTTTGACTTGCAGGTTGATGGTGGAGTCACGTGACCTTGACTGGCCGGACAAGGTTAACGTCTATCACCTTTCGCTTCATTAGTGAAAGGGAAGAGGACAGTACACTCTGCTGCGGTAGTTTTTTTTTTTTTTTTTTTTTTTTTTTTTTTTTTTTTTTTTTTTTTTTTTGATGACCGAGGTGTCCGGGCCAGCTTGCGCGCACCTCGACTATTCCTCGGGAGAGACTAGCACAGCAACCTACCGCCATGGCCCCCCACTTAAATCACAGGTGCTTCCCTGGGGAATCGAACCCAAGACCTCAAAGAAGTCCAAGTTCGCCCTAACCAGTTAGGCTACCCATGGGTAGGTTCTGCTGCGGTAGTTTTTGTTTCCTGTTAAAGTCAGAAAAGCAAACGAGAAAGCCAAAAGGTACCAGCTCCTAAATGCTATTTGCCAGATCGCCCGCATCATACAGGGTGGTTTCCACGACGTCCTTCTCAAACTAGCGGGGCTTAGGAAATGAAAAGTGAAAGGTGGCATTACAGATATAACCACATAAAGGAAGGAATATATTAGGCATATACTTTAGGTGGGATATTCTCTCAGCACCCAACAATGTAAAGGGAAATTTCCAATATACAACGTTGTAACGTACAATTATCACGCTTTAAAATTCGGTGACGAGAAACCGTCGTGGTGCGGTAACTCACTTTCCACGACATGTGACTCATGCTACATCGCTACTGTATCTAAAAGGCATTACGGAACTCCAGCTAGAGCGCAACTGAGCAGCTGTTATCATGGTTACACATGGTACCCTTTCACCGGCTCCCGCACATGGGGAGAGAGAGAGAGAGAGAGAGAGAGAGAGAGGAGGGGGGGGGGGGGGGGGGGTTAGCGTGCTTGCCATGCCAAGAAAAAATCAGTTATCAGTTCTCATACTCCGAAGACATAGGCAAAACATAGCTTGAGAGAGACAAAGGGCGCTCAACATGCCAAGCAAGAATCGATTCTAACTCTCTTAAGACATCAGCAAAGCATAAATTGAGATCAGAACTAGACTAGTAGGCCATTTACTCAATAAAGGACGGCATCTATGCGTCAAGTAATGCAATTGTCTTTAAAAAGAGAAAAGATGAGATATCTGAGCATAATCACTACATAATCATGGTCATGAGCAAACATCAATGGAAAAGTGGCATTCAAATGTAGCTAAACCAAAGGTTTTCCAGTGAAGTTCCTTCCCATAAGTTAATGAATATAATATCATTCGGTTAGTCAAATCTGATTTCCACGTGAGCCGTGAGCATGATCCCTTGTAATTTACACTCAGCATCTTCTTCATGCAAAAAGAATGGCAAAAATAGGAAAATGTACAAAGCCATCCCAATATATCTCAACTCGCAAAGTTTAATGATGAAATATCAGAATATATGGATGCGGTAGATCCTGAGAAAGGAATATTTCTTATGTTTCGTTTACCTAAACACTCTGAGGCTTATGTGCAATCTCATGCTGAGATAGGGTTCTTGAACTCTTGACCTGCAAAGACACATTAAAATTACAGAAGGCAAAAGGAGAATCTGTACCATAGTCCTAAAACTGTGCTCCTCTGACAACAAATTCATGATAACTCCTGTACCTTTACGGAGCCACTAAAATTTTTCTAAGATTTTTTTTCCTTTGAGAAATATGTCCATCTGTAGGAGAAGCCGGGCATGTCTGTATTTGAAGTCACATGGACAACTAACAGAATATATGTTCATGCTGCTTAGAGACTCTCTCCCTCCCTCCCCTCTCTCACATATTGTTGAAGATAAGTTGGCTGTCCTTAACTCATATAGCTTGTTTAGGCAATTTAAAAAAGGTTCAAGAGATTGGTTTTAGGGTGGGTAGATTCCAAACTAAAAACCTAATCTTAAGTATTATAACTATTATTTTAGGAAAACATATCTTCACCAATATCTATCTTTTTTTCAAACAAATGCAAAAACAAAAGGTTAAAAACTGATTCAAAATAATTACACAGGTCAAGGCAAATTTCCCCAATTTTTTAAGTAAAATCTACCAGGTCCCCAGTGAACCACCCTAAAAAGGTTGGTTAAGGCTGGTTCGGTGCAGCTCTCAGATTGAATCGGCTTGCTTACTCACACCTAGTCTTGAGCACATCATGTTTCATGGAGCAGATCAATTAAAGATCAATCTCACAACTTTCGCTTCCCCTTTTCTCAATCATGAACCAAGTACCGTATTTATAAAGAGTTAAATTCTCCATCTAATCAATCCCTGAGTATAATTGCAAGAAGTAAAAGGAAATATTGAGTTCGCTACATACATCTGCATCCTGAAAGGAACACCCAGTGGATGTCTTCAGCTCAGAAGCTTCAGCGGCAGATGGAGACTCATTATCACCAGTGCCACTTTGGTTATCCTACAAATGCAACGCGCAAGATAGTTGGTGTCAGAACTCATAAATTTTACCGCATCACAAAGAACTCTGCAGCTTCTGAGAACCTGAGCCTAAAGATGATGTTTACATGCTCTGATCAATCTACTCACAACTCAGAGAAATGCTAGAATCAAACACGTAGTCAGATCATGGAAACAAAACAATCTGCAAAATCAGCTTTGCAGCACTGCCTCTCCAGAGTAGATTTTGGTCCCAGGAAGGCACACGTTAAAGGGAAATGCAACAACAGAAAATAACGGGTTGTCACACGCCATGCAGAGAAAGCCTTCACCAGTTTCTAATCAAGCAAATCGTGACAGATGTCCAGATTCTCCATGAATGAAATGAGAAATGAAAACAAATCCATGATACACCAATTAAATTTTCAGTAAAGGTTCATTAAAGAAAAGATACTAAATTAATTTGGCTCATTTCAAGATATTTAAAGAAGGTATAAGACAAGAATACACACACTGGAGATTTCATTAGCACTTGCGCTGAACCATGCATCGCTGATTTGGTTGTAAGACGAAGGTTTCAAAGCAATGACTTGTCAAGAATTTCCTAGAGCTCTTGAAAAGCTCACGATTGATTACAAGCATTGCTACAGCTTCTAATGAAGAATAAAGCAACTTATAATTAAGAAAGTAAGACTGTTAACGCCACTTTAGGTTTCCGCTAGGAAAGCCCTACCATGGAGACAAGGAAGCAACTGATGGCAGTGTCAGAATCAAACGTGCCATAGAGTTACTATACAAACAAAATGGACATTTTACTGGTCAACATTGATAGCACCTCTTATGCAAAATGGGAAAGACGCCAGGAATGCACTACTATGGTTAATAAAGGAGGCTCTCCCTGAGATCATAGATGGTCTAGACAATAGCTCCAACTAAATTCTCCCAAAACTTGCTCCATAATGATTTTGTACTCCCCTTTACAAAAAACCTCACTTACCAAAGATAGTATTCAACCCAAATATCCTTCTATAGCCCAGATGCTTTCATTCTCATTTCAAATTTCAAAATCCAATATATCAAAATGTAAATTGATATTGCAGTTTCAGCAGTTAATTTCTGTTGCATAATGTCGTCATCGTATCAAAGCAGCCCTCCAACTCTTAGATTATCAGTTATTAGCAACATATACAACATATATATATACTCAATTTCAGCAGAATGAATAACACTTTCCTGGCAGTAAATATTATCTGCAAGGGAAAATAAGCAAACAATGATGTAAGGACAAAAATCAAGTAAGACAACACGAAAAATTTAAAAAACCAACGATCAATTTAGATGACAATCCCAATAACTCTGAAGCATCTTATTGGGGAAAAAGAGCAAGCCAAATACAAAAAATACGATAATAGGTGAAAAAACTTTACCCTATGCAAGCATCCACTCTCTTGAACATCTTCAAAAAGTGACGAATAATAAGTGGGGTCATAGATTGAGCCCCCTAGTATCTCATCAGGATCTGGGCCTTGTCTAACTGCAGCAGGGGTCACCGGACTTAAAAAGCTAGTTCTTACGTCAGAATCTACCTCATGGGGATATGCATTGTCTACACGTGAAACCCCTAGCCTGTAGATCTGAATCCATAAAAAAGAGGATGACAGCCTCACAGAAAACCCAACAATTTGCATAGCCAGCACAAGTTTCACTGAAAAGATGAAAAATACTCCATAGTCATCAGACGAAATGTTCCTGCATTAACATAAAAGATACTCCAAGATTACAAATAAAGGAAGTGCAAGAAGAGAAAGACTGTTCCCTGGAGTAAACTATTCAGTACAGCAGGTCATGATTGTTTCAAAGGGAAAATATATTTATGCCCTACAACATTCTCAAAACTTCAATTTGACATCTATAAATACTCTAATTTTCAATACTACTTTCAACAGTTTGCATAAATTCTTAATAAAACATTTGCCTATTAATTTAGTCCAATATCTAAAAGACACAATTAAGTTTATTTTCCCAACAATATTGTTGTTAAGAAAAGTGCTTGCCAGGAAATATGACCCTTGAGTCTCATTTCAATTCCAAGTAATTCTTCATAAAGTAATCAACTTAATGGAACGTGGATAACTATGGAATCATTGACTTAGAACTATTTTTAGGCCACTTTAGAATGAGGTGTTGGTGGAAAAATAGAATGACAGCATATTAGGTTTCAGAATCCTTGGATAGTTTTAATTACTGATGTTGGAGACGGGGATTTGAACAGCAACTTATATAAGGTACATAATAAGTTTTCTGTTGTGAGTAATGACAGGCTTCCTTTTCCAATGTGTTTCCTATTTGGGTTTATTATTTCAACTTGGAGTCCAAATTACAAGACTCACGTATATGGTTACAATTCTTTCATTCAGATTAAGTTAAGGAAGACTAATGAATTGTAGCAACTCTTTCTTTGAATAGTATGATGCAGTTAGTTATCTTAAGCTTGAAAATTAAGAAGCCTTAGTTGTGTAATTCTGAATCTTTAAGTGTAATGTGAAAAGAAAAATGTGCTCATTTCAATTTATTGTTCATTGAGAGTTCTCCTTGAATTCTCTCTGCCAGCTTACTAAGTTGCAACTTGTCCTATATCAGGTATTGGAATCAAAGCAAATGTTCCTACCATTGACTAATGATTTTCTCCAAAAATGGTGAGAGACACTGAATTGAACTCCAGGCTAAGTAAGTTGAACTATGACTTTGGCAAATTGAAATCAAAATTAGAAGCTTTTCGTGAGGGTCGTGACAATATAAAGCAAGTTTTTACATAGAGGGCTTTTCAAGGAGAAAAGAGATCAGGGCCCATCCACCCTTCCCGTTTGGTTAGTGGAAAAATTCAATTTCACACTTACAGCTTGCTGGGAATGATAGAAATAGACTTTTGTTCTAAAAATTTGTATATGAGTGGCTTCCCTTTGAAGTCATTTTCTATAGGGGTGATACCTCCTTGGTACCCTTTTTTTACCATAATTTTGCTTATCCTCAAAAAGATATATATATGAATAAATAAAGCAAGTTTTGGTGCACTAGTAACAAAGTCCATGAAATTTTTTAGCAACTAAAGAAAAAACCAGTTGCCTGTGGATTGCAACCAATGAAAACCATAAATGCCCAAGCCTCTCTTGCATGGGCTACAGAAAGCTTTACAGTCTTCAAGAGTTAGACGAATCTTTAATAGAGGGTGCGGAAAAAGAATCACATGACATGGTGGATTATTGGGAAGGATTAAGAACATCGAGGAAACGTTGCAAGGAAGAAAGCTTCATTGTTTGTGATTTAATGTGAAGAATTAGGTCATCTGGTATACCAAAATTCAGTGAAGACACATTATAAGTTTCCTTGTGTTCCATTCTGAGCAGGATGTTAAGTTTTGTTTTCCTTTTCCTATTCTGACTTGGAGTAGGATACTGTTTCACTCTCATTTCAATAAAGTGAATGGAGGTTATAGAATTTTAGCAAAGTTTTGCTATAATTATGATGCCATGATTCTCTTAAGTAGGCCTAAGAAGCCTAGGCTTGCTGCTTGGGAAGCTCTAATGGGAGTCCCCTTCCAATTCTCAATCAAATCAGGCTTGCCACTTATCGGACTCATGGTCCTGCATCAACCTTCCTTTTCTTTTCTTAGATAGACTAAATCAACAAAGAGCATTTTTGCTGTGCCAAAGATTGATGATCCGATATCTAAAGAGAAATTTCTACTTAAGTAAGATCTGCAGCTGAGCTTTGCACTGAATGTTCAGAAAGGTCCCGCTCAATTATCATATATGAACTAATAATGAATATAAATGGGTTCCTGGGACTTGATTACTGCAGGGGAAACAATCGCCTACAAAGATAGGCAGTGCAGTGGACAAGAATTAAACCTTTCAGAATTGGTGGACTGTGTTATAGCAATCATTAGGCATGACACAAAGGCAAAGCACCAGTTCAACATAATTGAATTGTGTGGGAGAACTACCGGACAGACAACGTACCATATCTCATAGGTGAAGAGAATGAACCAGGAGATATCGAGCAGAATTGCAGAAAAGAGGAGGACAGCGTAGATTCGACCCAACTTCTGGCTGCTACTCTCGATAGCCACCAGGGCAAACAAAGCAATAGCCAGGTTGATGAGCAGAACCCCGTTGTATATCGCCCCCAGCGATCCCACCAGTGCGCAAGCAATCTAATCCACAAACATCACGAATTCCAAGTAAACAATCAACACCCATCGAAAATCAAAATCCGAAAATGCGGAAAAACCTAGCTTTGATTCCGGGAACGAAGAGAATCCCGAGAATGTAGAGAAAAAGAGAGCTCACTTGAATGTAAATGAGGACAACGGCCAAGGATTGGAGGCTGTCGTAATCGCGAAGGAAGCGCTGGACGCGGTCTCCGAGCGACCAGCAAGGCATCATACGCCCGCGAGAACCGGTCGAATCTCGCCTACGTCGATCTGGCCATGCGTCAACCGCGCGTATCTGCACATGAACGGAAGTGGGCACCCGCGCGGAGGAGGAGGAGGAGGCGGAGGAGATGAGCCGCGAGGAGCTGTTGAGTCCGCAATGGAGAGATGTGTAGCGACTGAAAATGGGAGTTCTGGTTTCTTGGGCGAGACGGAGGAGGAAGAAGAAGAAGAAGAAGAAGAAGAAAAGACTGGCTGGGCTTTACAGTTCCTGAGGTTGCGCTTCCGAATCTAACGAGGGAATCTCAATCCAGCACACGTGCAGCGCGCGTGCGTAATTTGCTTTTTCCAGCTCTCCTTTGTTCGTCACGAGCTTGGTGTTCTGTCCATCTTAGTTAGTATATGTGAATTTTGACATTAGCAAGAGATTGACAGGAGAGCTTGCCCCTCTCTTTGTGGTCACTGGCTTAGACCCTTTTGGAGGCGCTTTGGCACGTAAAATCTCGAATGTACGGAGCCTCTTCAAGGAACAGAGTATGAAGCTCCAGGAAAAGTACTTGCTTTTCCTTTTCGTCCAGTGGCGGTCAGTCCTGATTTAGCAGCGAGTGTGGTAAAACTTTTTCAGGCTGCTAAGTTGCCGAAGAAGGCGCATGCCGCAGCCATAGCACTCATTCTGGAGGTAGAAAATGCGTTGAAGATGACTCGATTTAGGCCCATTTCTGTCTGACAGAATGTACAAGCGAGTCAAAGGTTTTGGCTCGATAGATTGGAAAGGTTTTTGCGTGGTTTTATGAGCTACAATTTGGCTGCTTTTGTTGAAGGTAGAAGGATCGCTGACGAGGTGCTCTTGGCTATCATGGAGCTTGGATTTGTTCTCAAGGAATCATCGAATGCAGAATCATGAGGGCATTCAATTCAGAGAGGTGGGATTTCATTTTTGCTGCGCTAGATGTGTTCGAGTACCTCAGCAGTTTACTCAATGCGTTGAGATTTGTATTCAGTTTATTCCTCTATTTCTTGGATGGTGGACTTGAGCGCTTCTCCAAAAGAAGAGAGTTTTCAAGACAATGAGACCATCTCTCTCTTTTCCTGTTTGTCATTGTTCGAAAATGCAGCCTTGCAAGGAAGGATTAAATATTATCCCCATTTCTCGGAAGTCAACCTGACTTCATTTCAATTTTGCCGATGACTTGATGATGGTGATCAAGAATCTTTGAAGAAGATTTTGGCTCTTTTTTATGAATTTTAAAAAGCTTTCTAGTCTTCTGTTAAATCCTTGAAAGACAGAGTTGTTCTTGGCTGGTTTTGAATAGATTTTATTGCTGATATGCTCACTTTTGATTGGCTCTTGCAAAGGCAGCTTGCTAGTAAGTACTTGGGACTTCCTTTGATATCTGAAGACTAAGTTATAGGGGTCATGGGGGACTTGTCGAGAAAATAACTTTCATAGTATTTTTATGGGCAGTAAAACATCTATCATTTGGTGGAAGGCTTCAACTTATTAAATCTGTAATATGCAGCTTCGTGAACTTTTGGTGCCAAATGTCTGTGCTGTTAAGCAAAGTAATAAAGATCGAAGGAAGTAAATGCATTTCTTTAGAATGGCAAAGGTGCCGCAGTTGCTTGGGATGATGCATGCATGCCTGAGGCTGAAGGATGTTAGGAGTTTAAGAGACTTTTGCCTTGGAATCTAGCTCGCATTTTGAGGAACTACTTATGATTGCTTCAAACTGGTTCAATTTGGGTTGTCTGGTTCAATGCATCCTTGAAGGGGAAGTGATTGTGGATTGTGACCCCTAAGAGTGACTACAATTATGTGAAGAAAATTATTCAAATGTATATCGAAAAATATTGATATTTTTTAGGAAAATATTATTATAAATGTCATAATTTTTCGTGAAATGAACGAAGCGTTAGACTCTCTTTTTTTCTCCTTTCATTCTCTCTTTATTTGCTCATCAATTGTCTTATCTTCCTCTAATTTAACTCCTCGCGTCTTAGCCTCTCGAAGCTTTGAGCTCTTTGATTCGCTTCACTAACACAACTGTGCTCTAGTGTTGGGGTTTCAACTTGATTGAACTAGGCAAAGATACATCCATTGTTCTAGTTGTTTGGTTGAAAGGATTCGAAAGAAATGACAAAGGATGTAAAACGAGTGAATGCTTGTGACAATCTCATTTATTTTTAGGAAATTATATAGATAATTTATGAACTTTAGTCAAATGTGCAATCAAATTCTTGAATTTTCAATTTGATACAAATGATCATTAGATTTAGCCTAATGTATAATTTGGTCATTGAACTTTCAATTTGTTCAATATTGTTCACAATAGTCATTGGATTATTAGAAAATGTTCTATATTTTCAAATAGTTTAGAGACTAATTTGAATATATATCAAAAGTTTATGAACCACATTGAAATAATTAAAAGTTGGGGGACCATATTGCACATTAAACTAAAATTTAGGGACTATTTGTGTCAAATTGAAATTTCATGAACTAGATTGCATATTTGACGAAAGTTCAAGACTATTTGTGTCATTATTTTTTATTTTTCTAAGTAAGGGAAAAAGAAATGATTAGAAACCTTTGAAAGTTGTTCGCGTGAATGGACCTACATTGGTTTACCACTTTGAATATGAAATAGTTTCGCTCCTTCAAAATGTCTCTTGCAAAAGAATATATCTTTGCATCAAATTCTTTAAAATTACTCAAAGAGTAACAGTAACTTAATTGATTGATAAATAGCAATATTTTGGTATGCTTGTTCAAAAAATATGTAAGAAGTCCTTGCTAAGCATAATTGACTGGAAACCTTGGGAATCACATTAATTTTAGCTATCTAAATTTTTGGTTCTCGATAGTCTATTAATTTAGCATAAAATGAACAATTTAAAAAATATTTGTTCGTATATTTTAAGTGATTAGTAAATGAAAATATTGTTATTTTCGATAGTATTAATTTAAATATTTTTATAAGTGATGAAAATAATTTTATTTTTAAAATTTTTAATATTCTGAGAAACATAATGTGCTTTGTGTTATTTCAATAAATGATAGTAAAAAAGTAAGGGAAAATGTCAAAAGAAATTCCCAAGAAATGTCGAAAATGTTCATAATGGTCAGGCCTCGGGGTTCTCTTCCTGACGGGGCGAAGGTGGGAAGAAGGCCAGATCACCGCAACCACGCTGCGAGAGGAACAGGAAGAAGGCAATGGCCGAAACATCTTCATCGCCACCTGCGGCCGAGCCGGCGTCGTCGAAGCAGAATGGGAAGTCGATCGCCGACCTCGCGGAGGATGTCCAGCGGACGGTATTGGAATCCAGAGACTCCGCCATTCAAACTGCCCGTTCTCTCCACCAAAACTCCTCTACCCACCTTCGCTCCCTCCAGGTCCTTTTTTTTTAATCCATCTTCTTCGACTACCCATTTTGGTCGGGCATCAATCTCCCGATCTGGGTCTTGCCATTTCTTTGTTTCTTATAAATTTTGTGGCGGCGGCATCTTGATCCGTGAGTCTCTCGAGGAATGGGGTTTATGCAAAGTCGATACTTGGGCACTATTAGTGTGTCAAAATTCGATCTTCTTTAAATAGTACTTGCCACTTGCACTTGCTTGCGTGTTTTGAGTGATTAGTGGGAGTCTGCTGAAGAGTTCATGATTCCTTCCAGAGGGATGATTAGTTCATGCTGTCTCTCTTCTTCTTCTTCTTCTTTTTTTTTTTTTGTATGTTCGTGATTGCGAAGCTGCTTGCGGTGACTTCCTTGTAATACTTTGCAGGAGTTTCTGATGAACATGAAATCTCAGTATCATGCATATGAAGATGCTTTCGTCAATAAGGTCAAAGGTAGATTGCGTTTTGCTTTGACAAATTCAGTGGATGCGCTGTGAGACATGCTAGGATGTGAGCTTTGTTTATCTGCTTCTGGGACATTGGTTCGAACTGCCATGTGAATTGTGTGGCAAGCGAAAAATTGATCAGATATGCATTGATCATTGGACTCATGGTGCAAAGGACTTTAGGAGTTTAGAGTGCAATCAATTTGGGATTTTGTGTCTGACGAGATGAAATTGTAAAGGAGTAATGCATCCACCATGAAGAGCTTATGGTTTATGTTGGATCACGCCGGATTGAAACATCTGAAAATGATCTGGATAGGCCATAAAGCGGCATGTACAAATCATAACATAGGAGCCAATCATTGGATTTGTCTTGCTGATTCTCATGATGCACTGTCTCTTTTTAACAGATGGAGTCATGAGTGCAAGGGAACATCCTGGAACAACTGTTGGGGTTTCTGTTGCAGCTGCCTTCCTTCTCTTGCGGGGTATGAGCAGTTGTCAGCTGCGCAACAATTTCTTAATTTTTGTTAAGCACAATAGTCATTTTTTGAAGAGCTGTTCTTTTCACCCATCCTACATCCTTTTATGACTAGCTGTGTCAGATTTTTCTATTAGCAATACATTTCGTGTTTATACTACCAATTATTCAGACATCTGTGACAGATAGAACCAATCAACCATCATTTTTCCCAGATCTGTCTGCCAGATTCATGCTCTATCAGAGAATTTGCTTCTTCTGTGGAGACATTTATTTTACTATAACTTAGATTAGCATGTGCAAAATTGAACAGTTGTCTTGGAACGTGGTTTTGGCTGACTGCATACAGCAATTTCATTTCAAGGATTGTCTCTGTTGAGCTTCTAGGTAAATAAATAATCTAAGTACCATATATGAAACTTTCATCATTTTCTTTAGAGTCTTGATAGTGAGGACAGCCGCACTCTTGTCTTTATTGGCATGTGAAGAGGATTTGGGTGTGACTGCTACTTCCTTCCCTTTAGAAAAGAAAAGTTTTTCACATTTGAAGATTCCTAGTTGGATGTAACTTTTTTGAGTTTTCTGTTTTTAAAGGACAATAAACAATTTTGAATGCTGCTATTTAATCCGTTCTTCCTAACTTCTCTTTTCTTTGTCCTTGGACATCCTCTGCTTCTCATTGAAGCCTAGATGTTATTTGAAAATGCTAAGGAACCTCATCAGTAGATTGATGCCAGGGGTCGAAGATCCTTCTCCTCTTATTGTGTTTGAGGAGGATAAAGACCCTTTTTTCTTTTTACTGGCACACCATACTAGCCACCAGGACTTATAGACTATTGCACATTTGTTGGGTCCAAATGCTTATTATTGTTGGCATCACTTTGTAGTGAACTGATTCTTAGAAATTGTTCCCTATGCAGGTCCTAGAAGATTTCTGATTCGTCAAACATTTGGTCGACTGCAGAGTGAGGAGGTTGCTTACTTGATTGCTCCTAGAGAGGCTTATTGTAATCCATGATGCTGATTGATACATTTTATGCATAAGTTCCCATGAAAGCTGCTTTTGGTGCAGATGGATACTATTGAGGCATTGTTCATCTCTTACTCTCATTTCTACTGTTGCACCAATATGCAGGCACAATTTGTTCGAACTGAGAAAAATGTGAAAGATCTTAATCTCTCTGTGGATTTGATGAAGAAGGAAAGTAGGAAGCTGTTAGAAAGAGCAGCTCTAGCAGAAACAGATATGAGACGTGGCCTTACTGACCTAAAGTAGGATCATTACCATTGTCTTGCTGTTAATATCACCTTATGTTTTCACTCTATTTTTCTTCTGATACCATTTTTGTTGAAATAACTGCAGAAGCACAGGGAGTCAAATCCAACGTCTTGCTAAATCAATTTACAAGGTTGAGTCACAAGCAGGAGGTATACAGGCTCTGTTAGATCCTTGTGTGTATGTGTTCCCGCATTATGGTTTAGTTGGATGCTTATACAACTTTAGATAGCTTCCAGGGACCAGCATATTTTTACCTTAAGTTCATCTTGTAGTTATTTGGGATGCAAATGCCACTTGACCGAGCTTGTTTGTGCCCCGCTTTGGTCAATTCCATGTTGGATTTCTTTTCAGTTGCCATGACCATCCTGAGTAAGATATTTATTTAGAATTGGTGGATAAATCATCTGTCGATACGATGTTTATCTTCTTGTTTGGTCGACTTCTCAGTTGCAAAACTTTGTGGAAGAAATTGTCAGTCATGACTTATTGGAAGCATCGCATGTTCATCTAATCATCAATCATCATCTTGTGGAATTACCTCTTCATTTCATGCATTGACAGTGTGTGCAATCTACCGATTGTAACCCCTCTCTCTCAATTAAGAGGTAGAGGTGTTGAAATTGAGTGCGCATATAATTTGTCTACATCTTTGGGCAGGTCTAATGGATGACCTACGTGAAATTCCTGGTCGGGAGGCACTGAAACTTCGGGCTGAGGCATGTCAATTTAGAGCTTGATGTTTTCCTTTTTTGTGCCTTTCATGTTTTCTCTACTTTGTGGGAAGTGTCATTGTCTACTCTCTCTCTCTCTCTCTCTCTCTCTCTCTCTCTCTCTCTCTCTACAGGTTGCTTCATTGGCATCAAATTTGAAGCAACAAAGAGTTGCAATGGAGAAACGGATAGTAAAGATATCTGAACTAGGGGTAGCTGTTTGATTGTAGAGGAGCATCATGAGCATCAGGAAAGCATATTGACAGAAAATTAAAATTCGTGTACTCGCCTTCTTTTAAACTCTTCTTCCTTTGCGGGAGCACACCAATGAGCGAGTTTTTCAAAGGTCGGATTTTGAGTCCATAATGTTCTTTTGTCTTCGTTTTATCAAAATAAAAAATTGGTACCTAAACCCCCACATTGATGGCCTGAAACACAAGTGATCCATGTCGGGTGAATAACTCCTCGTAATGGACTGATGCCGAAGTTGGCTTGTCGCATGTGGTCATCAGTGACGATTCAATGGATTGCATTGTTAATTGTGTGAAGCTTAGCCTCAAGCGCACAGTTTGCTTATGACTTGCAAAAAATTGGCGGTCTGTCGTTCGATGCGATGAACAATATTTACTAATGTTAATTTTCACTTCCTTTTGGAAGTAGTTCTGTTAATTGATGGGATCCGTGATTTGGATGGCGTTAATTTAACTTGAATTTGCATACGAATGATTCAACACGAAAGCATGGATACTGGATAGGAAGTTGATAAGGACGGTCTGATTCAGTTACAAGTCAATTTGATTCATCATGCAATGAATCAGCTGATCTGCGGAAAACTCGGAACGGGAGGGTATAAAGAGATTCATCTCTAATCTAACATATCCACATGTCTTGAAACATGTAAATTCAATTTGGATCCAAATCTAACTAGGATCTGATCATTAACTAGTTTGAAGAACCTAATTAAGGCATGGCGCTCACCTTTGATGCTTGAAATCTTCTAACGGAGTGTTTTGTCAGTTTGCGGGATGTGCTTGTCCGGAATGAGACACGAACTCCCTCTTATCATTAGCCATTCATATAAATTTTCCTATTCACACGCAGCTATACAAAATCTCGTGTTCCGTAAAAGCAACGAATAGCAAGTCTTGACTCGAAATCCATGATAATCCGATGAAATTCTGCCGCAATTTTTGAAAAGACAAAAAAAGGCCATCAATACTGATAGTTGACAATGGAGGGTTGTAAAAGAATGAGAAGCTTCGTTGCCTTGGGTAACATTAAAAATGCTCTTCAACCTATAAATGCACCTGCCACAAAAATCCCAACAAAAATTAGTTTCCGCTATACAGGAAAAATCGCAACCGAAGGTGCGCCTACAACAAGTGCAAGCCGCAGCCAAAAAATATGCAGACTGCATTTTTGTCATTACGGTACATAAGGATTAGGCTGGTGGCACCAGGACTAAGAGAAAAGGTACTGCCTCTAGATAATTAGTTGACTTTGCTAGCCCATGCAATCTTATCATTCCGAAGTTTCCGTGAGTTCTGCTGGAACTATTTTCTCATCTGTGTGAAGAGCTCAGGTGGCTTTGTATTTCCACCACCACCACCAAAAGCAGAGAAGCCACCGACACCCTGTTGGCTGCTGAAAGCCCCAAAACCAGCTCCTGCACAATACGAGGTACCATGTTTAGGAGACGCTAGACCCAACCATATGCAAGAGAGAGAGTCCCTCACCAGTTGGGAATCCTCCCCCAGGAGCAGCTCCTGCAAATCCGGCACCAGATGGAGCAGCTCCTGCAAATCCGGCACCGGATGGAACAGCTGCACCAAATCCTCCAAAGCCACCTCCAGATGAGGCTGCACCAGCAAATCCACCACCTCCTGAAGCCATACCACCAAAACCACCACCAGAGGATGCCAAAGCAGCAAACCCACCGCCAGTAGAACCAACTCCTGCAAATCCACCTGCAGTGGCGGAGGAAGAAAACCCACCAGTTGAACTAGCACCGGTGAAACTGCCACCAACACTGCTAGAAGATGCAAATCCAGCACCTCCAAAACCTGAGCCAATCTGTCTTGACTGTCCAAAAGTGCCAAGAACTGATCCAAGAGCAGGTTGACCAGGTCCAATCTGTGATGGCTGACCAAATCCACTCTGAGTGGGAACTTGAGTATTTGTTGGAGCACCAAAGCCCCCAGAGAATGCACTAGCATTCGGTGGTTGTGATGGCTGTGGAGATTGTGGAGACTGGAAAGTGAAAGAAGCAGGGCGGAACAGCTCTCCACTAGGTGCTGCCATAGCAAATGGAGAGCTTGTTGATGTCGTTGCTGCACTACCAAAAGAAACACCAAACGGGCTTCCCTTAAGTGTGGTCGAATTGGGAGTAGATCCAAAGCCAAATGCATTCAGACTTCCCAGACCAAGATCAGGTTTTTCATTGATCTCGGGAGCCACTTCCTCCATCTCATCCTCCTGTGTGGCTGTGACATCTACACTTTCAGCCTTTTGAATTGTGTCAATCAGAGAAGTTGAAAATGGAGCTGAAAATGAAAACTTTCCAGCAGATGGCTGCTCTAGAGGAGCATTTGGTGTTTCAGTTGATTGAGGACTACCTATCCGGTTACTAATGCCTTGAACTCCAGATATCGGTCCAGAAGAAAGTTCACTGGGAGGAGATGAGACTGAAGCTTCTATTTTTGCAGTGGATCCACCAGTAGAACTCTCAGTGGGAAGAGGTGGGGGTTCTGAAGGAGCACTAAAAAAGACTTTGGGCAAATTCCGTTTTATCTCTGGCTTTTGGTTTTCCAACCTTAATTCCGGGGGTAGTGAGGAAGCGAGCGAAGGCACTGAATTTTTAGAAGCCTGGATGGAAGATGATGTTGTGGAGGGGGAGGGAGAAGGGGCAGGAGAAGAAGTGACTGCATATGATGATGCTGATGATGAGAAATTTAATGGAAGGGCCTTGTTAACATCTGTTGTTGCCCTGCTACTTATCCAAGATACACCTGATGACACCTCAGATAATGAACTCACTTTGATTGAAGGAACATTAGAGATTGTAGAAGGCTCAATGGAAGATGAATCGGCCATTGACTCTAATGGAGATGACATTGATTTAAATGGTGTTGAGAATGATAGTGATCCCCCAGGAAAGCTTTTGCCTATTTCTAGATGTTCATCTGGAACATTTTCAGGATGTGAATTGGCCAGAGGAACATTAGGGGTGGCAACCAGCAGTGGGTCCTCACTTCTTCGAGATCCAAAGAGTGAGCTTTCGGTTATTTGGGACCCATGCTTCACATTTCCACTTGCCAGCTCAGCAAGAAGAGTCTCTTTAGTACTAAAACCAAAAGTCTCACTAGATTTTTCACGAGTCTGCATGGGTGATTTCATGGAGATAGCTGGTGTTTGATGAATATTGGTGTCTCCTACCGTTGTGGGCTTGATCTGATCACTGAAAACTGATTTTGACTTATCAATAATAGTCTCACCAGGATACTTTTCTGCAGCAAGATTGCTTCTACTGCTACTCATACTACTTGGTTTGGTTTGTCCATCAATAAGTGATGCTTGGGATGAGGACAAGGAGTTACTAAAGGTACTACTTTTTTGTGCCGCTGGAACCATCGATCCTGAAGTTCCATCATCACGTCTGAAAGGACCAGATGGGCTCTTAGATGCCTTTTCACCAGAAATCTCATATATGGCTGGAGAAAATATGTCATGAAAATAGATTAAACAGCCACTCTATTACTGAATTTACTACGGGAAGAAAATCTGTTGAATAATCACTCACCATTAACTCTTGCTCGACGTGTGTAAGTAGCTGGTGTAGTGTGATTTGACTTGGCAACCACTGATTTCTCTGAAGAGCAAAAATATGGCTCATCTATCAACAGGGACGACTTTGTGCTATCCTTCCGGTATTCTCGTGAGAGAATTCTTTTAACCGTTGTCTTTGAAGGCTCAAAACTTGCCCAGCTCTGTACCAATAAAATAATAGCCAGAGATTTTTAGGGCACCATTTAACGATGAGTGCCATGTGAAAAGCAAGGATCAAATGATCTTTTGATCAGAGACTAGACATGTGAGGATCCATCCAAATGCTTTACATTGTATCTATAATTAACAATTCTGCACCTTTGACTAGTGTCCTTAGGAGGACATGATTCTCTTTCACCAAATTCTTCAAGGAACAGCCAGAATATTTATGTCCACGCAATTTTCTGGTTGCATTACTTCCAATGTCCCTTTGTAATCACCATTATTCAGCTTGGGATGTTTAATTCCATTTCACCAGCACAATATGCACTTCTGTTTTCTGAACTATAGAGAACTCAATGGACTTCTTACTCTGCACTTTCTAGAATGTATGAATGTATGGTTTTATGATATTTCAACAGTTTCAGATGAAAGTCCATGTTCCTCAGTTTTTAAAAGAGCAACTTAGTTCCAACCTAATTTCAGATCAAACAGGAGACAAGACTATACCGCATGACATGATATATAATCACGAAGAAATGCTTTGGCAGAAAGCTAAGCAGCAGCAAGTCTGCACTGCCGGCCATAAGAGTATCCAACACACTGCTTGAGTTAACTGGTCAGTCAGTCAATCAACTTAGAGCAATTCCGTGAAAGAGGCATTTCTTCTAGTGAGCATCAAACAAAAGTCATCTTCTAAACCGTAGTATCAACAAAAGTGAAAAGTTGACTTAACCAGATAATCACCTGATCCAAAGAGTCTCTTCGTCTCCTGGCAGTTTCTGGTTCAGAAGACTTCAGAGCGCAAGTCTGGTTTCTTCTAGAATGGTCTTTTGTAGCAATGATATTTGACAGCGTGATCTTTTTATCTCCTGGGCTTTCAGAAACTTTCTTCACATCAGGGGAGCAGAATGAGGCATCATAGGAAATCCCAATTTCATCAAACAATTCTTTTTTAACATTCTGCTTAACTGAAGGTGACTCAATACTCAACACTGACATTTGTCTTGAAAGACAGTCAGAAAGTTGCTGGGCAGCCGTTATTTGAGATGTCATTGTGTTATATAAACTTTTTAAGGATTGAATTGATCTGCAAAAAAGTTGAATTAATGCTGCATGCTACAGTATAAGCTATGTACCGTGCATCAAATTTCTTCATATGAGTAAAGCATGCCATAGAGCCAATATGATACGCAGAGTGCACTGGTAAAATTGTTCAATCACAACCAAAGCTGAGAAAAAGATTAATCATAATGGGAACAGACAGACTCAGCCCAACATGGTAAGGCTGCCTATATTTAAGTATGCAATATCTAGCAGTGGAAGAGTCTCAGGCGGTCCGAGCAACTTATTGGGAGTGCAAAGAAACTATAAGATGAGATTGCAATTTTAACAGGATGGTGGTACTGGCATCAAATGGAGAAAGGCCATATAATAAATTAACGCAAGATATAATCAAACCTGGCAGGCTCATTTCTATTTTGGAGAGCTCTTCGACCTCCATGAGCTTCATTTATGTCACCAAATTTGTTAAGTTCCAGGGTATTGAAATGCCTTTCTAATTTAATTAGCTCATTAGTTAGATCCTGGAATATGACACATAATCAGTTTATTTCATCCAAACAGAAGCATATATGTAATTAACTTACATAAGAGACCCTAACCTGACTTAGTTTGGAAATATGCTGCCGCTTCATCTCCAGTTCTGTACTCAACTTCTGCCGATTCCACAGTTCCCAATATTGATCATCCTTAGCTTGTTTAACAATTCCTTCCACATACATTTTCCTTGCCAAAACTAAAAGCCAAATGAAAAATGCCGATAAGCTTTACCTTCATTAGACAATCCAGTAAAAAGCAGAACCAGCAGAACTTCACCAAATGAAGGGTGAAAAGTTGCTTGACCCAAAAAATAAACGGGTGAAAAGTTGTACATATTCTAGCAGTTAAACAAAGTATAAATGGCTGAAAAACACAGAGGCTAAAAAGTTCAGTAGGAATATAGTAAATCAACTCTACACTATTGATGATATTTACTTTACTTGCCCACATATGTATCTATGCGAGCAATTGGTTGACTAAAATTGGCAAAACCAATCACTTGCCTACAGCCTTAATATATGTTTCCAAATGAATTACTTTACCTTGTACAGTGTTGTCAAGCAGGCTTTGAACTTCTTCAAGTCGTTCATCCACTATACTCTACAATGTTCAAATTAAACAAGACTAAAGCTAAGTATTATACTAGTGCAAGTCCATGGAACCAAAGATAAAGTACATAAGTTACTATAGCAAAACAACAAGATCATCAGAAATAGCCACAAATGCAGTAGAAGGAAGAAAGTAGAGAGAACTTAAAAAGGAACATATTAAATCTCCCTACGAACTCATTGTTATGAAGAGACAAAATGGAAAACCAAAAAAAAGGCGTTTTAAGCACTAATAGAAAAAAGAGAAGTGACCTCTTCAGTATACATGCATCTACAATAATGAAAAAAAGGAACTCAGAGTCCTTGTTTCTTATACTGATAAAAGACGGAAGGAAATCACCAAGCTTCCAGCAATCAGAAAAACTCCATATGAAGAGTGACATAGCATAGATGCACGATAACATAAGCTGAATTATACTAGCGTGGTGAAGGGACTCAATACAGAACAACTTAGAATAGAAGATAACCCTTCAAAGAATTTCAAGACAGAAAGCAGTGAGAGCTACAAGAGAAACTGCAAGTAAACACAAAGGAAATATATGATGTGAGGTCTAAAGATATACCTTCCACATCATGCACTGGCTAGAAAGATTCCCGATTTTCTCTTCTATCTCTTCAATTGGACCTTTCAGCGAGATGGTACATGCATCCTTAAAGCCACCCTCCTGCACTATAGAGTCCAAAAGTGTGTCCAGTTCATTGACCATCTCCTTGATCTGGAAATTCAACAAAAGTCGGTCTTTATTAAACAAGAAGTCATCTGAATCCAGAACAATCCCTTTCCTGAACTAAACCAAGAAGGCTAATCCCAAATTCATAAGCATAAAAAGTACCACTAAAAAACAAAGAATTTTAAGGTATTCAAGCGACAAATCGACTATGAGTTGAAAAGATTAATGCAAACCATGGCAATCGACTATAAGCACTGTTGATTAAGATAAGAAGATTCACAAAATGTACAAACTTTGTATAATCAAGATTAACTACGTAATGAGTAAAAGGTTATTTCATCAGAAAAATCTCACATTGCCAGATTGCTTTGATGTGATTGGATCCTTCTTAGACATCCCAGTCGGGGGCACACTTTTCATGTTCTCCATGGAAGGATGCAAATGATGGGTAGATGGTAAACCCAAAGAAGAGTTTTCGTGCAGCAACTGTGAGCTACGAATGGAAGGCAATGGTTCAATAACCCCAACCTCCTTCAGAGCTCTCTGTCCTCCACCTTTGACTGGAACACCAGATAGGTTGACTGAAGTAGGTGGGGCAGAACCTTCTTTGGGTATGGGATTTCCAAAAGAGGTACCTGGAACATTGGCAGAAGCTACACCAAAGGCAGTTGGAAACTTGTTGCCTTCAAATTGATTTGAAGGGAATGCAGATCTAGATTCAAAGCTCTTTGAAGATGTTACTTTCCCACTCAGCCATGTCTGAGATGGAGAGATCTGAAAACCATGTGAAGCTGTTTCAGCAGCCACTTTCTGACCAGCTTGAACATCATTTTGCATCACTTGAGCAGTACTACTGGAATTAACTCTAAACTTTTCCACAAATGAAGGACTAGATCCAACCCCTACAATCTGTTTAGCATCTTCTCTGCTTTCTGTGAGGTTCTGCATTTCCTTGGGCACTGGGAACTTCAATGTTTGTTGGTCAAGAAATGTATTTTGTGGCCTTGGAAAGAGAGACTGAGTGGAAACCGTGCCAACTACATTCTTTTCTTCCAGTCCTTGTGGATGTGCAAATGAATTTAGATTCCACTTTTCAGTTGTAGCTTCTTCTCTCTCTCTTTGATTAGTTATTACTCTGGCTGTTGCAGACTCAGAAGACTTTGTATCAGATTTAACAGCAATCTCGTGATCTTTTAATAAGTTGCATTCTACAGTGCTGATGTCCTGAATTTGACGACCTGTAGAAACCTGCAGTGAAATCCCCTCTCCCAAACCTGAGGAAACAATGGAACTGACTTCTTCTCGGGCTTCAACTCCAGAAATATCCTCTTCCACATCAGACGGCCAGCCAGGGTCGGGAAAATCAGTTTGTTCTGCAACACTACAAAGAAATAACACATCAGGCACTGTAGCAGAAGTGAGTTGAAGAGGCCTAACATGTTGACAACAGATTTAACAAGGTAAAACACAATCGACAAAGCAATTAAGAGAAGGAAAAGGAGAATACCAGGCAACGTTGAACATAATGAGCTTTCCTTCTAAAGAAAGACAAAAAAGGATGCAAAATGGCGAGAGGTCCTTTTGTTCCTCAACTCCAAGTTGAACTTTGACTTTCTCATGCATGGATACTTTGTCAATGCAAAGCCCCAGGATTGAATTGTCATCACCATTTTCTGACCATAATAGAATTTTTAAATCTCCTTAGTACAGATTGGTACTTACAGCAAATAAGAAAATCAAAATGCACGAAGAGAAATTAAAAAGCAAGAGGAGACTGTCATCTGCATGAGTTGATCAATGTACCACTGCCCCATTTTTCTTTTTGTTTACCCTTAACTTACAATACACCATGTTGACTCGAATTCTTCACCTACTACACTACCATGGAGCTACCTAGGAAAACGAGAGATCCATTCATTTTGGAAAAAGCTTTATATAGGAATCCTCTGCTAATGCCATTAACTCCAAGTCAGATCAACAAGAATATGAACCACAAATACTCAAAACAGTAGAAATTGCAAACGTGCAAGAAAATGTAGTTATCTTGTCCTTGTGAGAACATTAGCAATTTTGGAACCCTGATAAGGAATGGACAGAGTACATATCTAATTTTCCAGAAAAATGAATGTAAACATAGATTAACTAGCAAATAATGTATTTTTTACCCAAAAAAAACCAGCAAATAATGTATTAAGTCCATCTATTAACTACAGCCTCATGTACCTTGAAGCTCGATTCTTGGAAGCCATCTTTCTCGATTGATATCTACAAGTAATGTTTCATTCATCTCCACACCAAGTGACCAACTGAACAGGATAACATGTTGATCCACATTTTTCTTGTTAGCTGCAATTGCAACCTTGCTGAAATAAAGAAGAAGAAGAAAAGAGGTTAGCCTTAATCCGTTATGCAAGATCGTTTCCGGGGATACTGTAGAAGGAAAAAGTAAAGTAGTTGATCTCTGATGGTATTATCAAAAGTCAAATATCTATATGTAAGTGGGAAAAAGAGGAAATCTATGAGTTTAACTTTCTCATGAGATGAAGGCGCTTTTCGAACCAAAGCAAGGACTTCAAATTTGCGAACAGGCATGTAAATCATGTTAATTTCCCAATTGAGATGTTTCTATGGTGGAGGACCAAATTTTCAATAAGTATTAACATGAAATAATTAGACCATAATCAGGGCTTTGCAGCTGAGACAAGTGATGACGTATTAAAGGGCCACAAGTCAAAAGAAAAATAAATTGAAATATTCTGAAATTAGAACTCTCTCAAACGAGACATGCAAAGAATTGCAAGCAATCAGAATCTCAATGACAAATTAAAGAGATCAATTATGAAGAGAAAGTAAATTTAGAACATTACCATTGCTCCAAATAGCTAAAGAACAGATGTGGCCCACATCCTACGGGAATAATATCATCCATAATTCCAGGGAAAACATCACAAAAGGACTGCAGTATCACCTCAGAAGAAGCCTACAGAAATGAATATTACCAAAATGACTAATTAAATCATCATAATGCTACATAATCAGAAAGAACAAAGGTGGTTTGCAAATTAAAATTCTTGGACATAGTACTGAGGACGTCATATAAGAGGTTCAACATCCCCATATTCAAATATGTTGCCATACATATAACAAACAGCTAGCCACCATTATCATACCATCATAGGAAAATGGAAAACTATTGAGACATAGGAACATGCCCTCTCCTTCACACCCTAGTCACAACATCTAGCAGCAATGGACTCATTTAAATAATTGCAGAAACTTTGTACAGCCACGATAGAACATAAATGTTAAAACTGGCTCAAGAGAAAATATAACTATCTTACATAATTGCATAGGAACCAATTTAAGTACCAAGAGGAATTTTAACACCATCCCAGCAAGAATTGACAATGCAAGACGATTTGGTCATTGAGGGACCCTGGCAGATCAATGTGATCAGATCTAGTAAGGAGACTAAAACTACTTCAATTCCAAGCCAACTACCCTAAAATAAAACTGAAATCAGCTTCACAAAAATCACTTGTTAATTGTTCTTCCAGTACACAAGAGTGCACAATTTAATTTTTCTAGTTACCACAGGAGGTTGCTCATGAACCTTTTCTTGCCACTTAATGATGACGACGACGATGACAATAATAACAATAACACTATTTGCCAAATCTTTTAAGATCAAAGAATTGATAATTAAAAATGTGTCAAGAATTGTTTTGCCCACATGAAAAAAGTTGCCGTCTCTGGTTCTGATTACTTGCAAAAGATAACTCTCCTCCATGCCGTCTGAGGTAAGTTGAAAGCACCCCAGTACAATGCAATCAGGACGAACCCACTTGAGAGAATCCACTGGCAACACAGTACAAGAAATTTTAAGTATTGCAGATATCAAATACTGGGAATATTTCTTTACCAACAAAAAAAAAATACTGCTAAGATTGCTATACGTAAAATCTTAGGGTAAAATCAAACAATAAAGCATATAAATCTATTTTCACATACCTATTAAATGAAACACCCACGCTTTAACAGGAAAATCCAAAACAAAGAACAAGTGAAGCTAACTTTGAACAAATGAAAGTGGTAAATGCAAATTTAATGCGGTCACTAAATTAATTGGAAATTGACCTTCTGAAAGGCAAGTGCTGCCAACAAGTCTTAGCCCACAGGTCAAAGTTACAACCTGCTTTCTAGAGTAACCTAAAGAGAAGAACTGCATATGACATAATGACCTGATGCACACAACAGTTTTTTTTTTAACATTCTCTGTTGGATCTTTGCATTTGGAAAAGGCCATTACTTCAAGCATATTTTTGACAGCTAGGATTTTTCTTTTAAGAGATGGAACCGCCAGAAATAAAAGAGATACTACACAAACCCCATAAAACAATGTCAAATTTTGCTTTTTCTGGAATGGTAAGAAATTGACCAAGCAAAGATACAGATGAACTCTGTATCATTAAAGGCACTAACAACCCTGGAAGCCGGACAACTTGGACAGTAAGAAATAATTGTGAATTAATCAAATTAAGACAGCCAATTCGTTTCTTGTAAAGAGGATCTTGATATATAGTCATCAACACATTGTAGCCATGCACATTGCCTGTAAATGCTTTAAGGACATAACAAGTTATCTCATTCATCCATCTACTATAAGAGATCCCTGTGTTTTCTAAAAGTTCCAATGTTCCGTCAAATCCTATCACTTGGTTTCATTACAGACTAAAAAACCACTGTCCATATCTTCTGCCTTTCCCTTCTTCTAGGCCCACAAAGTAACAATTTCTACAAAATATGGGAAGGGCCTTGCTGATAGACAAATGATTGTAAAAGTAATTCCAACTGCCACTGTTTACCTGGTTATGAAACCTTAAGTGACAATGAAGTAACATCTGCAGATGATGGCATCACATCATAAAAAAATATGCTGAACATTCTGTCAAGATGATATGGGTACATCTCAGTTCAAATTCAATGTCTGGAATCATCTCAAATGGAACATACAACCCGATTACCATTCGTCAGAAAATGAATTTGGCAGATAACTCCTTTTGGACCTTTCCTAGCTTGGTTTAGTATAACATAAAAACATTAAAAACCTAAGTTATTCCTTAAAAAGAATTCAAGTGTCAGCAGCACTCATTTATGAAAATAAACAACCCTTAAACATGCAAATATGGGGCAAACTTTATCTGAAGAACCATATTAATTATCCAAAATTTAACCTCAGTGAAAGATGCAGCATAAATGATCATCTTCCGAGTAATCTCTTGCTCAGGGCTATTGGAAGGCATGCCTTCAGATAATAAATTATGAGCAAATTTCGAGACATAAAAATCTGAATTAGAACATCAGAGCCAATGTACCTTTCACACTATATGCATCAGAATCTCCTGTCCACGGCTGGAGTGACAATGCGATGTGCAACTTTTCATTTAATTTGGATGAAAGAATGCTTAGGCTGTTAACCCTTGCCACAGCAATATAATCATCTTTTGCACTGCAGTCAACTAAATGGAGAAATGCATAAACAGAGAATGAAGAATAACAAGAACAACTATGCATTACAGTCCAAACTAATAATTAATGCGCCATAAAGCAGTATTAAAGACGTAAACAGAAAAACTTTACCAAACTAGACAAACATGATCTTTAAGGTACTCTACAAGCATACTCTGTGAAAGCCAGAGCAAAGTTCACTTCCGAGCTCATTGTAGTATCAAAGAGTAATAGACTGACGGAATTCCGTATGTTTGATCCGATTATAGACCTTTTAGCAAGAGATTTTCTTTGATCAGAGAAACATCAAGATTTGAACAATCTCCCACAACCACACAATGTAATTGAAGACAGCATGCTAAGAGAAAGCTAAGTGCAAGCTTCATGTCAATTCTTCCTGCCACATAAGAAAAGCTATTTGGTGGAACTTTCAAACTGTAATCAGGGCTAAACAGATGCAACAGCATTCGCAGTATGTAAATTTTAGTTCATTCACTGAAATCCAAATAATCAGCACTAGCCAAGTTGGTCTCTCAAACTCAAAGAGAGAAAATGACACGTTGAAATAGTATCCATGTTCTCGTGCATGAGTTGATACTACGACAAAAGGAGAACCACAATGAAGCAGCTTGTCTTGCAACAAATAAGTGATACAGCATAAAGAGCATTGCAGAAAGTAAACAGAAAGAACTTTACCAAACTAGACAATACTCGGCGGTTAAGGTACTTTACAAGAATAATTTGTGTAACCCACAGCAAGATTCATTCCAGAGCTCATCACAGTGTATGCAAATACACTTATCCACAAGACACTATGTTTGATCAAATTATGGTACTTTCAGCAGCAGAGTTTGTTGAATCAGGTAGCCATCACAGGTGAATGCACCCCATAAACAAAGAATATAAATGAAGATAGCATGCCAATTGAACAAACTTGATTTAACAACCACTCAAAATAAGCAGAGCCTAGGTGAAAAAGCTCTTGATTTTTAAAGCATACCAGCATCGACATTATCCATGAAAGACTTTAATGGTCCATCAATGCTCCCAAGATAAAGGTTCCCGCAGCTTGTCAGAAGAATGTATGAATCTTGTCTCTTCTTTAGCCACCTCATGTCCTTTAGAGAACTTCCATCATCTACAGAGCGGGAAATAAAAGGCAGTTGCTCCTGCACAATTTAAGAGCTCAATTAGTAGCAAACCCTTGTCAGAAAGTGTAGATGCATTAATCCTCTGATATAATAGAAATGCAGAATTCTAAGAATTGCACGTGAGGTTAACGGATAAAAGGAAGCTTTCTCTTTATTAACCCCCTGTCAAAGTGTTTCAATTTCTTGGTTTTAAGTCGACATATGTACTAGGCTGGAAAATAATTTGCATGCAAACCTGTGGAAGAATTGCAAATGATCACCGCCTATTTCAAGATATGTTTTAGATTTTTGTACATGGTGCATCATATGCACAAAGACAAAAATTGTCAATGTAAGCAAAACCTAATAAATCAGGTTTATTGACGATTTTGTACATTAGCCTATGTCCCACAATATGAGGCTCCAGCTAGACCAGAAAAGTAAAACTCAATTAGGCCTGCACATCTTAGGAATGTTGCTCATTACTAAGGGAGGATACTGTCCACCTACTTCATTTTGGTTCATAATTCTGTCTTTGTTACGGATAACTTGAACCCTACAATTATTTGCAGATATAAAACAAAAGCGAATGTAACTAGAGATATCTCAATTCCCAAAAGCCAAAAGAGCATATACAGGAAAATGTCCAAAACGAGAGACCAGCTATAGCTATTCCTAATCTGAACCGAAGGCAACAACATATGCATCGCTTGCCAATTGGTCAGCGTCTAACAAGAATTCTCAAAGAACATGTTCAGAAAAGAATCACAACATGACGAGTGAAGGTCTGACTTTTTTCAAGGATCTCTACATGTAGGGAATGTAGCTGGAAAAGGAATTCCACCTGAAGATTCAGCCACACTCTCATATAAACATTTAGCATGATCTAACAAAGGGGACTCTGAACTAACCTTATTGAGAAGCGAATTAACTGAGAAGAAGTGAACAGTTCCCCCAACAGAAGCTGCAAGCGTCGAAGAATCGGGAGAAAGCGAGAGCAAGCCGACTGTCCCCACTGGTACGTCTACAACGCTCAGTTCCAGCAAGGAAGAACCACTTCCCTTCTCCTTAATCATCTTCGCCGACTCCATCACATCCCCGGTCCTGGCAACACAAAATCCTACAAGCCGGAACAGACGATTAGCACCGAAGTGCACCACCACAGGCCATCAATTGGATGAATGTATCAAGGAATTAACTCACCGGAGGAGTGGGCCACGAAGACGAGCCGGAATCGCTCGGAGACTGCAAGCGGCTGAGACGGGACGCGGTCGGCGCCGTACAGCTTGGAATCGCCGCTGCCCGCGGGCTGGACGGGCACCGGCTCACCGATTCGGCTGAAGAAGAAATCTGAGGTCTCCACGCGCTCGCCTTCGACCTCGTCCTTCACCTCGATCGTCGGGGCCATGACCGGAGATGGGAGTCACAGGCCGCCGAAAGACGGAGAGAAGGAACGGCCGAGCTCCGATCGAGAAGAACCAGTGAAAAAGGCCGAATTCGGAGGTCACGTTCAGCTTTACTTCGACGGGAAGAAGACGGTGCGTGTGAAGCGCGAGGGGTTTTTGGGCGGGAAGAGAGAGAGAGAGAGAGAGTCGACTCGTGCCCTAAAAATGTCTACCGACTCGCAAATTTCCAAAGTATGATAAAATATAAAATAAAATATATCCACGTAACATTCCATTCACAATAATAATATAAAATAAAATATATCCATAGACATTGTACTATCTCCAAAATGCATAGTAGAGTTATTACCCCGAAAAAAATTCAAACCGACACAATTATGAAAAATTAAGTTTAAATTATATTTTACGTCACCGAAAAACACTAAATACAAATATACTCCAAACTAATATAGATTTTACTCGTGGGCTCACCGTGTCAGTTAAGTTATTGCCATGCACCATCCGGCTATGTCATAAAATTTGACGGAAACCAACGAACGGTAAATATGTCGTATGAGCGTATCGATTTGGGATCTCTGATGATGAGATAGATTTATCGTGAGTACATCGGAGTGAAATTTTCTGTGATATTAACTCAGATTATATATAAACCAAAATTGAAATTCTAAATTTTCTAATGTGGCAACTCTCAAGAAACATTAAAATGGCAATCAGGTTAACCATCGATGGCCACTCTTACTTCAACCTCGTCCTCATTACCAACGTCGGCGGCGCCGGGGACGTGGTGGCCGGGTCGATCAAAGGCTCCAACACCGGCTGCCTGGCCATGTCCAGGAATTGGGGCCAGAACTGGCAGAGCAACTCGTAGCTCAACGGCCAGGCCCTCTCCTTCAAGGTCACCGCCAGCGATGGCCGGACCTTGGTCTCCGACGACGCCGCCCCCGCCCAAGTGGTCCTTCGGCCAGACATTCAGCGGAGCCCAATTCTAAACCCGTATCCCCACAAGCCCCCAAGCTAACCGAAAAAAACTACCCTCTTTAACCCAATGAAGTGAAGGGTCTAATTTTAATTTTCCTATTCAGTCGAGTATGGGCTACTAAACATAACCTGTGACATTATGTATCGAGTGGGTTGGTCATGTGGTGTTTCTAGTCCCTGTGGTGGCGGGCCTTTTTAGGAACCGCCCCAAAAGTCGGTTCCCCACGCCCGCACTCTCTATTCAAATAGTTGTGGCGCGAGAGGGTTCGTTGTCGTGTCATGCCGTGCTATATATCGTGTCGTACACGAGGCAATCTACACAGAGTAGAAGGCCTCTCTTAATAACTCACAAGGTTGATGCGATTAACTCTTTTTATTAATTCCGTCTAACTTAAGAAACGGTAAATGTTGATAAGTTTTGAGACTTCATTACACTAACTAGACAAGTTTTAGATTTCGAGTGTATTGACTTAACAAGTTTTAGAATTCTATTGAACTATTTAAAAATTTTAGAACTCAATTATATTTTTTGAAAACCTTAGTACTTAATTGCTTTTTTTTTTTTAATTTTACGATTTTCAATACACTTATATCTATACAAATCCTGACATCAAGCCATAGCTGGTAAGTGTACCGGCACATCAACAATAACAACAACAACAAGAGCATTTCACTAAAAATCTTAACTCGATACACTCAAGTCATATTTATTTCAAACTAATTTTTGTGTCACAAAATCTCTCAAATTGTGATAAATTTGGCATTCTTTTGGGAGTGAATGTGGCGTGATCATACTAATTTGAGATTTTTTATAATACATAAATTAGTTTGGGTTAAATTTGATAAGAGTGCCCCATTTAAGTTTTCTAGCGTACGATTAATCCCAATAACAATTATACCGATTAGAATAATCTTTTTATATAATTAGTGATTTTTTGCCAAGAGTGTATTCATGTCGAGTCGAACCAAATCAGCAGCTCGAAGGGGAAATTCATCCTTTCACCACTGAATTACGGCCTTTTTAATTTCCCCCTTATTCGAAAATTGAGAATTGGCTTCAAACCTAACATGTAAATCGATTCAAATCATTTAAATAATAGGAAAGGAAAGGAAAAATCTCCTTTCCGCTAGCTCAGCTTGATTTCTAGAAGAACAACAACCCTTTGATAACATTAAGCTGTCATGAAGTTACTTTCTAATGTGGAAATTATTTCAGGAAATATTTCTTACAACTCCTACTCGATTTAGGAAAGTGCCAAATCTACTCTATATTGCAAACAGAGAAATACTTGACTTGAGATGGAGAGGAGTCAAACACATGGTGACATGGGCGACGAAGGAGCCAAAGAAGTACTCGAAGCATCGCTATTCCTTTCTGTACTGCAGCACACCGGTGATGGAGTCTCCAGGGTCGATGACGCCACACAACCTGAGGACGTCCAAGCGGGCAGCTCGCGTGCGCCGCGGAGATTCGATCCTCCGGTCGTCCGGCGCGTGAACACGCTGATCAACTCGATCGGTCAGTGCCGGGGGCCGTTCGAGAAGCAGGTGATGGCAAGCGACCTCAAGGACCAGCAGAACCGGCTCATCCTGTGGAAGGACGACGTCCGAGAGTTCATATTCCCGTTGCTTAGGGAAGTCAACGTTCTAAGGCTGGGCGTTGAGGTGAAAGTGTTCAACACGGAGGGGAAGACGTTCCCCATGCATCTCAAGTTGTGGGGCGGCAAGGTGCATGTCCTCATGGGCAACTGGAAGGTCTTCGTTAGAGAAAATCAATTGAAGGAGTCGGATGTCCTCAAGATTTGGGCGTTTCGCGACGTCGGAACCGACGGTCTATGCTTCTTGATCGCCATTCGGAGAACCTCGAAAGCGCTGGGGCAGGTCCCACCGGAGAAGGGGACTCGAAGAGAAGGACGGAAGCGCGTCGAGTCAAAGCCCCGGAAGGCGCTTTCATCTAGCTAGGGCTTTGTCGCATTCATCTTCAGTAGCCTCCATTCCGCCTCTCGTCGAGCCTTGGCACCTATTTTGATGCTTAAACTATTTTCTGCTGATATCTCAATGGTAAATTCTTGATCTCTAACGTAAAATTTGGTAGGATGATTGCCAGCTAACTCCTACTTCAAGGTCATTGCTGAATATTCGATCTGTGTTAACACGTTCCTCGCCCTTACGCATAGAATTCCAAAAAGAGCGTGGCTTTTCTCGCTGAGTATGTCACAGTATCATGGAAAAACAGTAGCGTCTTGGTTTGCTGCTTGTAAGATCAGTCCATCACAGACGCAGCTGATCTAGGATGGGGTTTCCCCGGAGCTGGCGATACTAGACACAATCCCGCTCAAACGACTCGAACGAGAGAGGTATAACACGAACTACGGAAAGAAAATCCGAATACTGCACAACACACGACACGACACGACACATCACATCATGTCTTGCTTCATATATGGTCACAAACCGACAGCGGATTAACAGTCTTTGCTCTACAGGGGACTCTTAGGGTTCCAACTCAACGTAGAAAGGCAAATCATGAATCCACTAATGACAATTTAGATGAGTTTCCATGGAGGTTGGGGATGGACCAGTGATACTCCGTTGTCTTCAAAATCCACTCTTTCCAGGTTATAAACCTTTCTTCTGTCTAAACAGTATGCTTATGCGAAGAAAACGTTTTGAAGGATATGACTGATTGCTTAATTTCTGCAGATTTAGATTGATTTAGCATTCAAGCTCATACAATGATCAAGAGTTTTTTTTTTTTCATATGTGAGTGAAGGGATAAGCATGCAGAAAGATGAATGTTGGATATGTCATGAATTTGAACTCGTAAAGAAACCCCGTCGAAGCAGGTTTCCAACCTTGAGTAGGTTTCTTCATTCGGATGATTATCATGCACGAGTAGCCTTTTTTGTAACACTTGTGTGGTTTTGCTATGCACATCATTCAGGCAAGGGGAATACCTGAACGGTTTAGTGGTCGTGATTCTATAAACTCTCCAAATTTATATTGGAAATTTTTTTAGCGAAAATCTCTTCTTTCGGTAATTTATTTTCTTGCGTGAGAATTGAATTTTGCGCTTTGATTATTTCCGCTAAGTGAATATCAGATAAGGGCTTGAAAAAAGTTGAGCTCTAGACTCATAAAATAAAAGATTTTGTATGACTAATGTCGATCGTTCAAAAAGCTAACCTATTAAAAAAATGCGCAGTTGCATATTTAAATACTCGAACAAGTTTCTAACATTAATTTAGCCTACCATGTCAATTAATAAAAACATATATTATGTTTATGAATCCAAGGCGGAGTTCAAGTCTTCTTATCCCGAACACTGGCTGGATTTACAGGCCTAGCCCACTCCGACTTCAGGCAGGCCTTGTCGTGGGCTTTGAGCCCATTTGATGGGCCTCTGCGTTAGGTCTACGCCTCATTATTTACATTAATAAAAGCGCAAGAATACTTATTTTTCTGAAATACCATTAAAAACACTAAATTATATCCGCTGTAACGTGGATGCCTCGATTTTTTTTTTTTATCATCAAAGCTCCCAAAATTGTACCAGTACGATAAGAATAACCTTATGTCTATTCAAAGAAAAGCATAGACTTTATCCATTACGACATCCATATCTCTATCTTTTTTTTTTTTGCGTCACTTTTAGTTTTATCCCAAACTCGTATCAATGCGATGAGAATGTATGCCTTTTTTTTTATCCTTTTTTATCGTACTATTGCGAATTTGGCATATCTTGGTGACATAAAAACGTCTGAACATTAATGTCACAGCGGTATAATTTAATATTTTGTGCAATGGTATGTAATTTGAAGTATTGATATCATACTCGGTACAATTCAAAGTTTTTTTTGGCTATCAATCCATACATTCTTTTTAATGTCAGTGTCGTTATATTGCCAAAAATGTGCCTAATATGTGTCAAGTCGAACTAAATCAGCATTCTAAAAAGGTGACATTCATCCTTTCGGCCGTTTTAGCTTGATTTCTGGGAAAACTTAAACCCATGGCTTGATCGGACACTTGTGAAGAAAATCTATTAAAGTCGAGACTAACTGGAGTATATCTCAGTTGATGATGTAGCTGATCTTTTGGTAGAGTTGGCAATGCTAGATATGATCCATTCGCATGACTCGAAGGAGGGAGTTATCACATGGGTTACCGAAAGAAATCCGAACACGCTATAACATGCGACACCACGCCTAACTTGATATTTTGACACGAATTGATTTGAACCAACGCGTTCTTCATCGTAATTCAATTGTTTCGCATGTAGGATATAGATCGAGATAACTGAGACCAATATGAATTAATATGCCAACAGGAATCCTGGCCCTAGGTTTTGGCTATGTGACTTTAGTCGCTGCATTTGTTTTGGAAAGTTATTCTTACGCAAAGAAAGTGTTTTGAAGATTTATGATTGATTGATTATTCTTTATGGATTAATTTAACCGAGCATTCAAGCTTAGAGAATGATCATTGGTTATCGCTCTCTTTCTTTCTTTTATTTTTTAAGTGAAGGGTCTGAGAAAGGACCGCATAGGAGAAAGGGCAATCGGCATAATTGATGATAATATGTCTCGAGTTTTAATCTATTAAAAAAGTTATAATTTGAATGGTTTTTTAATTTGAGAAGATTTCCCAATAGGGATTTCCTAATTTGAGAGGGTTCCTTAATCTTGATTTTGACACACATAAAACAAAACAATAAGATTGTTTGAGTTCTTTGTAAGAAACTGTGCAATAAAACTTACAATACTCAGATTCATAGGCAATTTCTTAACGGCTCGCTCTCTCCCTAGAGTAGGTAAAGTCACTCATGTCGGTTCAAGTGAATTCATGATATCCCATCATTTTATAACTCGCAACCAGTTCGATCGAGTTTATTTCGCGAAGAATGAATCATTCGGAATATATCTCTCTCAATTCCATCTCGAAAACTCAAGGGACTCTTACAGCATCACGCTTATCTCCAGAAGAACTTCGACAGAATACTACGAGCCGCTCGCTTCGTTGCCTTATCCTCGCAATTGCTGGACCATCAAAGGTGTCACGTGCATCTGCAATCCGAGCGTCTGATTAAAGACGATCACGTGGATCCCTCGTTGGAACCGCCGAACTCGAAAGCAGCAGCGAAGATTTCGGGAACTCAACGTTAGACAGCAACGAAGGAAGTCACACAGAATTACATAGTTTATAGAGTTTCAAGTCCACCCACCAGCTGATACAGCTGTGGACAAAAAAGAAGTTCGTCACCGCTCAACTCAATGCCTTCCGAGCTTCCAAAGCAACAGACAAGGAAAAGGAAAAGGAAAAGGAAAAGGAAAGCCAGCTGAATTCTTCCACGGCCCCAATCTTGCTGAGAAGTGAAGCCTAGAATTCCATTAGAAACTTGCATCTTCCTGGGCGGGTGACCGTTCCTCATTCACCTCAGCCAAAATGATCCTTTCTGCGTATAAGTAAGTTATAAAGAGAGGCCTTCTACGTTGTGTAGATCTCCCCCCGTGCGCGACATAATAACACGACACGACACGACACGACAATGAGCCCTCCCGCGCCGCGACCGTTTGAATAGAGAGCACGGGCGAGGGGGAACCGGCTTTTGGGGCTGTTCCTAAAAAGGCCCGCCACCACAGGGACTAGAAACACCACATGACCAACCCACAATACATAATGTCACAGGTTATGTTTAGTAGCCTATACTCGACTGAAGGAAAATTAAAATTAGACCCTTCATTGGGTTAAAGAGGGTAGTTTTTTCGGTTAGCTTGGGGGGTTTTAGGGGTGCGGGTTTAGAATTGGGCTCCGCTGAATGTCTGGCCGAAGGACCAGTTGGGCGGGGCGGCGTTGTTGGAGACCAAGGTGCGGCCGTCGCTGGTCGTGACCTTGAAGGAGAGGGCCTGGCCGTTGAGGTACGTGTTGCTCTGCCAGTTCTGGCCCCAATTCCTGGACAGGGCCTGCCAGCCGGTGTTGGACCCTTTGATCGATGCGGCCACCACGTCCCCGGCGCCGCCGACGTTGGTAATGAGGACGAGGTTGAAGTAAGAGTGGCCATTGATGGTGAATCTGATCCCACCCTTCCTCACACAAGAAACCCTGTATAAACACGTACGCCGTTAGCGTGCTTATTGACGATGGAGAGTTGACAGGACTTCAATTAATATTTTCTACCAGAAACAGAAAGTGCCAAGATCTAACGAAAACAAACGCTGAGCTAGTTCAAACTGTGGACTCACCTTCTGTACTGAACAGGTACTATTCCGGCTTTGTACTGCGCAATTTGTTGGAAGACCGGCTCGGCGAGGTCAAAGTGCTCAAGAGGGGGATTACACCATCCTCCATTGTCATTAGGGAGGGCAGGGTTAGGAGGGCAGAAATTGGTGGCAGTAATGGTGATGGAACCAGACAAGCACCACTGCTTGTCATTCGCACACTGGATCTCATAGCACGCTCCGCAGCTCTGCCCATTGTTGAACAGGGCAGTGCTCAGGGCAGCTGTGTTTGTGCCATATCCTTGGCTATATAGATTCCCATACCCACAAGCCCCACCTGAAACGAATCCAAAGAGATTGTTAACTCAGAAACTAAAAAAAAAGAAAAAAAGTCGCAGAACATGCAATTCGTCGGTCCATTGCACTGTCAGAAACATGTAAGCGTGGACATTACTATTTCTTGATGTGTGATTAGCGGTTTCTAACGGGGACGAGTTCAGGAGATGATTTCTCACGAACCCGCCAGGGGAAACTGTGCGAGTGACGGAAAAGAAGGGCAGAATTTACGGGAATGCAAGGAATGGGATTGCTGTTTTGTCTCGCTATTAACTCACCCATTGTTCCAGAAGCATCACTGCCTCCGTAGAAAGTGGCATGGGCATTGGTCCATCCACTCCCATCGCTCTGGACTGTCTTCAGGAATGTCAGGAAGGCCACAATGGTGAATACTAGAGAACCCATTTTTGGCTTGCAGAGAGAAGTTTCAGCCCAAGATGCGAGAGAGACAGAGAGAGCAGCTTGGAACTTTAAGTGAAAGGCCTAGGAGAGAAGTGAGGAGGAAGAGGGGCAAGTCGATTGCTTATATAGAAGTGGATCGCATGGAAGTGGTGGGGAATAAAATAAAGGGATAGAAACATGGAGGAAAAGTATCTAAACTACTAACTGAAACAGAAAAAACTGCTAAAAAATTAACTCAAGTGTTGTGGACATGAAGTGGGAAGGACTCCAATTTTTTTTTTCTTTCTTTTTCGGAATCCCCCGTATTCTGCCTAGATTTGCGATCCTCCTAAGTGGACTTTTTGACCTTTTTCGTTTGTGAGAACCAAGGCACATTGGGAAGGGCACAGTGGCTTAGCTGAAGACCGGTCAGAGAGGTGGCATTTGGGTGAGAAAGAATTGAATTGGATTCTAGGGGTGGCGTTAAGATACCTACAAGTGCATTTAATTGGATTATGTACTTGCCCAATGCTCAACTTGCCCAAGATCATCTTGATTGCATGGGCATGGTCTCTGTTCCCAATAGGCTTGATGGCTTCACTAGTTGCAAAAGGGGATTGCAACCTATTGAAACCTATGGAGGAAGAAAAGGTTCATGGTTGACTGATGACAGACGTATGCTTTATCTTTGGTGTATTTAGCCATAATACCTTTGAATGAATAGGACAGCTAATAGCAGTCTTTGGCTAAATGAAAAGGAAATGAGAAAATAAAGATATGGACGATAAATGGCCTCATAAACTGTACATTTCACCGGATGATATTGTTTCTAATGGCTGTCAAAAAACAGAAAAGCTACAAATAGCCCTCATGTGTTGTAGATGAATGTGGGGGTAGATTGAAGTAGCTAAAAGGATCCTCCTTGAGCAGATGGCATTCAATCGCGAGCAAGTAAAGGGTTGGTGGGGCAGGTAACTAACCCTTGAGCTGAAACCAATTAGCCTCAACTTTACCGCAGTGCCAAACCAAGTAGAAAAGGCAAATAGAAAAGGTCCTAAGGTCTGGCTGTTTTCTGAGCGTGCTTAGCTAGGGTCCATAGGGCGGCTGTCAATGTTCAATATGATAATGTTTATATCCAGCAGGCGGATAGTATTCAATGTCAGTGAATAATTGAGAGGTTGGGAAGGCAATTGGGCTATCCAAGTTCAACAACCGAAAGGGAAAAGATAAAGAAAAAGCAAGCATTTTGTCAGCCATTGAATTGCCAGATTCTTCTTCCTTCTCCTTTTGCATGGAATGGCGACAGTTGATAGTTAAAGACACTCTAACGGAAAATCCATGTCAACAGATGCTGGAAAACATATTGAAAGAAACAGGCACAACAAAGCATGAGGAATCCACCAAAGTTTCGATGGATGGGGGCCTCTTTTTGGTCGCTTATATTCTCAGATAGATGCTCTGACTCAACAAAATGAGAGGCGGCATTGCAATGCTGCAGAGCCCATGCTTTAACAGTCACTTTGAAGCAAAACCAAATGTCCATGTGCTACCTTTCGTCCACCTCTGACCAAAAGGAAAACAAAAGCCAAAAGAAGGGAAAAACTAGAAACAAAATGTACTAATTTGAGACGTAAGCCGCAATTAGTTGCACAACTTGGCGCTCATTTAATTGACAATATGCACCAAAAAGTCTCCTAATCTTCTGATTCTTATTGCTGGGTTAAATATTATTTGTGTGATTTGCAAATTCTGAGATTCTTCAGTTTATGAGTAAAAAAGAAAATACCATCACATGGCCCCATCTGGGCACATGGGGTGTCGTCGGTGAGACGGAGAATAACCCTTTTATAATCTGACTTTTTGCCATCTTCATCGTCAGTTCTCTGGGAATTTGTGAAGAAAGGTTATAATGAATTCTTGCCATGCCTTCTTGCAGGGTGGGCTTCCCTTATAATAGTCTAACACATACTATGCCTTAATTTAACAATTTAAATTTTGAGATAGGTGGCGGTGATCTTGAAATATTATACTTGGTATCGATAACAAGCTCCAAATTCAAATCTTGCAAGTGTTTTGCTTGCCTGCCTGCCTTATCATATCTTTTTTTAAGTCTAATTTACTCATATCTCATGAAATTTTACATATTGGGTGAGTGAGGTTCTGACTCTTTTTTTTTTCCATTGAGCACCGATGGTAAAGAATGCGTAAGAAACTTGCTGCCTGAAATTCAGGATCTTCTGAGAGTAGGTTTAAAAAAGGTAGCCAGCATGTGGCAAACCAACCCAGCTTAAACTAAGCTGAGCTGCTCTCTCTCTCTCTCTCTCTCTCTCTCTCTCTCTCTCTCTCTCGCTTTTTTGTTCATTCATTTGTTTAAGAGAGGAGGAACCTTTCCAGTCAATCATCTCTTTTTGGCCGCCTTAGCTGTTTCTGCATGATGGGTGCGAGTTGCTGTCCTTAGTTCTCTCCGGATAACATTCCCAAAACTCTTTCAAGCTTTACAGCGAACCGAAGGCTCCGGCGTGCGAGGATACAGCCATGCATGCGTGAACGCCCGCAAGAGGAGCGCTTTTCATCTTAAGCTGTTCCAATCTCTCCAATCTGATGATTATCAAGCATCGGGGGTTAAGAGACTGCGCATCACCACTCGTCCAAGGGCCAGGCCTTGTCTGAAAAAATGGCATCCTGGGGGCCCCTTTGTACTGTCATCATGCAGTCTGCTTCCTGTTTCGTTTAGTTAGTTTATCACCATAGACTCATAACTAGTTAGAGAAATACCGTGGCGCCACTCGGCCAATATGAAATCACAACAGTAATGCAATTGATTAAACATTGTGTATGAAAACGGAAGAGTCGGCCGCATCTAACCGGGACGCCGGTGAAGCGGGAAGCGAAAAAGCACGTCGCGGTCGGGGCAAAAAGCCGTATGCTCGTACGAGTATAATTTATGCGTGTAGAAATTGTAACGAAATCATTTTTTAGAGGAAATTGTCCAAATAGTCTTGTATTTTTGCCAATTCAGTGACAAATCTTTCAATTTTCTTAACCGAGTCTTAAACAGATTCATGTTTTATCAATTAAACCTATCTGACTAATTTTAGCTAGAAGTCGCTAACATTATTGCTGGTCATCTTATGTGGCACGGCTAATATTGATATTGACAAATTTTAATAATATTTTTATTTTTGTTCAAATTTTTATTTTATTTTTTCTCTTGTTTCTTTTCTTTCTACTTTTTTCTTATTATGGCCGATGAATGTCGTTGGGCCCTTGCTGGCCACTAGGTGAGGGTCACAATGCTCCGGTCGGCCACGGATAAGGCCATCACATCCGTGGGCGAGGCTATAGCCTTCTGGGCAAGGTTGCGCAGCCGTTGCTGGTGCCAATAGTGGTGACGGCAAAGGCCCGTTGGTAGAGGAAGAAGCTATAATCGAAGGGGTTGTAGGGGATCTTCTTGAGGCTAAAGAAATGGTAGATAGTGAAGCCATTGGAGGGTGAGCTAAAGGCAAGGCCAAAGCTGAGGAAGTGGTAGGAGATGCCAGGGACGACTAGTAATGCGTAAGGCAACGCTTTTGTTTTGTGAAACAATTTCTTTTGAGAAACATTTCTTTTCTATTTTTACTCCTCAGAATAATTTCTGAGTAAAATAAGATGTTTAGTAATTATAAAAAATTTATACTCTTGAAATAAAAAAGAATAGGAATGCGTTTGATATGATTCACAAATTTTTTGTTCTTTTTATTTTTTCTTCTTGCCGCCACCGCTCGCCGCCCATTGCCTATCAAGTGGCGGTGGTGACATCGGCCGACGGTGGGCGGGGGTCACCAACGACCGGCAGTGGGTGGCCGGAGGTAGCCACGGCAAGAGATAAGAAGAAATGAAAAGAAAATTAACTTATTTCTAGAAATTGTTCCCGAGAATAAGAATTACCTCTTTTTTTTTTCTTATTTCTAGCCCAAATCTAATCCCGGGAACGATTTTCTATTCCCGAGAACAAAAAAAAAATCTTTTTTCGTTCTAGAAAATAAAAGAAAAGAAATTAGGAGAAATGGAAATGTGACCATGCACATCCTACATTAAATGATGGAGGTAAGGCAACCTCGCCCACATTTGGGAGAGGTTGTCGAGGCTATCTATTGGCCGACAAATGCTCGATGACCCTTGCCGAGTGGTTAGCAAGGGCCCGGTGACCCTAGGCAGCCACAACAAGAAGAAAGGTGACAAAGAAAATAGAAGAAAATGAAAAAAAAGAAAAAAGATAAGAAAGATAACAATATAAATAAAAGATTAAAAAATATTGATGTCTATGTCAGCATCTGATGATCATGTCAAATAGTCCATCTTAGTAAATTTAACGGTCAAAACGACCAAATTAACTCAATTAATAAAATTGAAATGTAATTGGCCAAATGGGTTTACAATTTTAAAACAATTTTCCCTCATTTGTCCAACTTCAACTCTAATTGTTCCGAGAAAGCATGAGAACCTTCAAGGTTAAATCCGAGATCGACCTTGAATAATTCCAAATCGCGCGGCATCATTCCTTCCTAATCGAAGTCACTATCAACTGGAACAACTCAAAATACTTCTTCGTAAGATTCATGATGAAGTTCTTATACGTAGATCCAAACGCGACCATAAAATTATCCAAAAAATCTTATATTTATTCTACGACGGCAATTCAATCTTATGTTTTTTAATTTGATCAATTTAGGTTTAAATTTTTTGACAATTTACCAATATGCAATTATTCCGATCATTTTTTGCCCATTACGACATGTTTACTCGTACGGATCCTTGCCTTTGATCAATTTAGTTTTATTGAAAATGGCTGATATAGACACTGGCTATCTTATGAGCACAACTAGTACTTATGTAAATGGTGGACGAATTTTGCAAAATTTTTAAAATTTTCAAATATTTTCTTTTTTTTTCTTTTTCCCTCTTTCCTTCTGATTGTTGCTGAAGCAAGGATGTTCCAGCCCTTACCTAGGCCCTTGCCCACCATCTTCGAGGACTCGACAACGGGTAGAGAGAAATACAGCAAAAAAAAAAAAAAAAACAAGAGAGAGTAAAATTTATAAAAATCGTCCACCTTAGCGCAAGACGTGCCTTGTACGACAGCCAGTGTTGATTGGACTACCACGTTAGCGGTCTCTGATCAAAATTGACTGAAAAGACTACATTGAAAAATCCTCAATAATTTAAGTCTAAATTAACAAAATTTAAAAGTTTAAGATTAAATTGACCACTATATAATAGGTTTATGACTTTTTGGATAATTTTTCTCGATCAAACCAAAGACTAAAGTGGGGGGCATTTTAAGCTTATAAAATAGTGGAGTGTCGTGGATATTCTACATATATGAAATGAATTGATTATCTATTTACAAGCAAAATAGCTATAAAATAAACAGAATTAAAAGATGAGGACATGCCTTTAAGCCATTTGTACTAAGGGTGAGCATGGTTTCAAGGTGGAATTGATAACCTCAGGACTAGATCAATGGGAATTAGTTAAGTTCTAAGTTTCAAGGTAAGTAAGATAGATTTCCGGATCCAAAATTCGAGTAATCTATTTTCGATGAGTAGATTCTAGGTTCCCATACTTAGACCCTGAAACTTGAAAATTGAATTTTGGAATTTGAAACCTGAAAAAAGTTTTTATGATTTTCTTTTTCTATGTTTTTCAAGATCTTGTAATATCTCATGATATTTTATGGTGAGGGGTAATTTGGAATCACTAGTCTGAACTTCCATTACTGGCAATATCCGTAATTGAAACTTTTGTTTGTTAATATTTCGCATTTTTTTATGTGTCTAAATATAAGTTGTGGTTAGTAAAGTGGAGAAACGAATTGGTAGTCATTACATGCGAGAATTCACTACAATCATTCAATTAAAAGTACAAATGAAATCTGTTAAACCTTAGAATTAACATTGGAACCATTGGTAAGTTCCAAGTTTTAGATTCCAAAAAATGGGGAATCTATTCAAATGGGTAGGTTTTAGGTTCCAAATTATAAGTAAATTTTGTAAGAAATCTGAAATCGCTCACCCTTAATTTAGACAAAGATCGCTTGTGTTCTGAAAGCATGGTTGTCGATTCGCCTCAATTGCATTTCACACGCCTTAGTTTTTTTTTTTTCACCTTCTCTTCATTTAAAAACCTCATTTTTTTCTCCTAGCTCTGACCTTCCCTTCAAACATTTAAAGTAAAAAAGAAATTTGTACATCTTACGAAAAACAATGTCTTCTATTGATATTGACATGTGTATTCGAAAGATTTCAGATGTTTTAGCATTGCATTGACATTTGATTCCAGGATTTTCAAAAATATACAAAATTAGAAGTGCGAGTCACTCAAAACATGCTCTAAGAAGAACAAGTTTAACTTTCTCATTCATTATTTCCAATCTCCAAAGAACACAATCTATTGAAACTTTGAAAGTACGGTGAAGTCCCAAGGATGAAAAAGTTATGTATAGTCAAGTTCTGTGAAGTGGCTGGTTTGTAAATTAACTCAACCAAAAAAAGAAAAAGAAAAGGAGAGTGTTATTATAACCTTAAAATTGCAAAATACTTGCCAATCTTAAATAGATTGTGTGATTGTCAATTTAGCTATAAACTTTTCAATTTTGACAATATTACCCTGAACCTTTGTGCGGAATTCCAATAATAGTTATTCCAGCTAATTGTGGTCGGAAAATTACTAACGTGACGATTCACAAATTGTCCATGTCAAAGTACAATGTAAGACAACCGGCAAACAATGACTAGATTCCAAATGAGTGATTTTTGATAGCAATTGGCCAAAATGATTATATCAGAATTTCGCACGAAAGTTCATAACCGCATTAGCCAAATTGAAAAGCTTAGAAACTAAATCGATATTTGTACATCAAGTTTAGGATCGAATGGGTAATTATCCCCTTATAATCATATACTTAATTTTAATGGACTTATGAGCGACGGCTCCAAAGTTAATTGGATCTTACTATTTGTTAAGGTACCTTTGGTCCTAATAAAAGCATTTATTCACTACTACAAATATCCAGCAATTAATACTTTAAATGATCCGAGATTGTTAGTGGTGCCCAACCGCGTGTTGACTAAGATGTCACATGGGGCGTATTAGGATCATGTCATGCGTTTCCAAAAGATGCTTCGTCAACACCCATCACAAGATCTCCCCTCCAATTTTTTTTCTTTCTTTTATTTTCTTATACGGGCAGTAGTCATAAGATAGGAAGTACGAAGTGATGAACACATCGCAGAATTTGGACAGAAACGATACTGTTTTTCGACATCGAAGGCTTGATAAAAACATCAAGGTCACATGAGACTTGAAGAATGTCAAGAGCTGTATCTCCCTTGATCTAATGCAACCTTTCAAGGAACATGCGAGTCCATCGAAGAACGAGCAGATGTGGTTTTCTGTACGCAAAGGTACGACATCGACTGCTAAAACCTCCCTCAGATCACGTGGAAATCTTTCGTACGTTTATTCATGGAGAGGAGTGGTCGATTCACATGATCCTCGATCAACTTCATTGATTGCTCCGACCCTCCGCTGGCTTGGGTTTTCTATTTCTCTTCGTTTCTACTCTAATGGAATAAAGTGGGAATGAGCTCGTGGACAGCGTTCCATGACTAAAACCCTAATCTTGAAAATATATAGGTCAACCGGCACGGTAACCGATGACATCATGTCAGAGCATCTAACTTTTAGTAGGAGAAAAAGTAGAGAGCGCCATGGAAATCAAGCAAAAGAAGGGCATTGACGTTTGAAGGTTAACTTGGAAGCTTTCGCGTTCTCTCATTGGAAAAGTTGCTTCGATGATAGAATAATCACGCTTTCGGGGACTTTACTACGAAGAAACCTTATGCGGCTGAATTATAGGGTTTGACAGGCAATCGATACTGCGAGATCTCTACACACTAAGCCTGCCGACGGAGATTCTAGTAATTGGTCAAAGAAAGCCTCCACAATAAAAAAAGAAAAGAGAGAGCGTACGCCTACCTACATGACCTTATATCTTATACCGGACCATAGACGTGATTGACGGCCATGATCATTTTAGATCCAAGATTCTGAATTGAAGCAAGACAAGACAATCTCGTCCATATGAGTTCGGTGCGGTGGCATCATCAATTCCGGTGGCAATAGAGACAAAAGGGTCTATTGAACATGCAGAGCAAGTATGTAGCGAGTTGGGGAAAAATAAAACATTTCTCTATCATAAACTCGAACACCCTTTTGAACTTCTTGTTTGGTCAAAAGTTTTCATATACTAGTTGGGATTTGAATTTGGGCAGTACCCTTCTGTTAAGTCAACTCATGAAAACCTAATGATTGTTGCTTTGAAGAAGGATAATCCACATCCGAAATAGTTTAGGTAGACGCTCTATGCCTAGAAAATGAAAAACAAAGCTCTAGGAGCATAGTTCGTAAATCACGTAAAGACAAAAAAAAAATGTCCTAGTAAGCAGGGATATGAATCATCCTTGACGACTAAAGTCAGAATTTGAACTCGCCGCCTTGTTCATCTCATGCATAGAATGAACAAAGAAAGCTGTGAATTCAGCTTGAAGCAAAAACGTCCAAAAGCTTTCTTCATATAACAAACAATACAAGCATGCCGCCTTGCCTAACTGCGACACATCTCGTATGAAACGACTTTTTAACCACTAAAATCTTGATAGGGTTACGACGATTGGACCCCCAACCTCAGATCATCATATTAATGACGAGGAGTGAGACTTTTGTGGTGACACTAAAGGGAATAGTTAGCACCGGTCGTCCATCCCCATCATTTTACCAAGAACAAAATATAATGCGAGCAGAACTGTGTCACGTCCTTTTCTTCGCAGGATAAGATGCTTCACCAAAGCCGGCACATGTTCGTCACACATACTAGACTAACGTCCAATATACAAATTGAAGTTGGAGGATTGTCGTTTATGGCGATTAGACCTCGTCGATTTTAGGGCGTGGAATATCTCTTACATCACAGTTAGGTATTCTTGTAACTATGAGTAAATGAAAGAAGGAACCTACGACTTCAAGAGCCGGTCTTTTGTCGTGATATTAGCTATATATTATGAAGAGAGAAATAGAGAGTGTGTCAAGGGCTTCACAATGATTGCCGTCGGTTGGCACATTGATGTGATCATGTTCTCCTAATGATTGTTATTCTATTTGGTCCTTCCAAGCACTTCAATTGTAAACTAAGGAAGCTCTGCATTAACGAAGACGTCCTATTGTTAACATCATTTGTATATGAACTTGGACATGTAGAGGATATTCAATCTAGACACCGACGTTCACGTATTAGTTTACCCGGAATAAGTTGTCCTCTTTTAATATACATGGGAGTTTCTCCAAAATTTCAATGTTACACGATCTTGGATTAGAGGTCATGCTAGCTCAAAAGCAAGGTGGTGCCTCCACCTCAGAGCAGAGATGAGCCTCGGTGGGTGGTGGCGCGACCTTGTGATTGCGATGACAGCTTGTCTTGTTTCCACAACGCTATTAACTCGAACAAAACTCGTCTACAATGCGTAGGTTTGCTAGTAGTGGTTAAGGATTTTGGGCTGTCATGGAGAATAGTGCAAAAAGTTCTGAACTTATTCTACGGTCATTAGTTCAGTTTTAAACATTTTAATTGTGTCAATTTAATTATATTTTTTTGATGATTTGTCAATTTAATCTTAAATATTTTAACAATTTGTTAATTTGGTCATTATAGCAAATTTTGACTGGAAAGCACTTACGGAATGATTGAGTAACCGTCGGGCGTCTTACGTGGTATAGTATGATCAACGTTGATGTTAACATTTTTTGCAATTTTTCTTTTAGTTTTATGAACTTTATGCTTTTATTCCTCTGCTTTTTTCTTTCTCCTCTTTTCCTTTGTCAAAAGTGAGCTATGTTTTTAGCAGATTTCTTTTAAAAAAAATAGTTACACTCACTTCTCTCAGATTTGCGAGTTATGGTCCCCAAGCCGGTCGAATCTTACCGTGCCGTTGCTCCTAATAAAAACATTTATTCGCTATTAGGAATATCCGACTATTAATACTTAAATGATCGAACATCATTAGTGGAGCACATTAGAATCTCATCATGTGTTTTCAGTAGATGCTTCATTAACAGTCATCACCGGATCCCCCCCTTGATTTTTCTCCCTTCTTTTCTTTTACAGGCCATAGCCATCACATAGGAGATATGAAAACACGAACACATCACAAGTTTTGGACAGAAACATCGCAATTATCTCGAAATCGAAAGCTTGATTAGAACATCAAAGGTCACAATAAACCTCAGGAATGTCATAGCAATCTACCTTAACCTAATGCAATTCTTGAGCGGGACTGACATATAGAAAAGGCACATGCGAGATCATCGAAGAACGAGCAGACGGGGTTATCTGTACGCGATGGTACGACATCTTACCGCCAAAAACTCCCTCAGATCACATGGAAATTTCTCGTACGTTGTTCATGGAGAATAGCGATCGTTTCACATGATCCTGGACCATCTTCGTTTATTGCTCCAAAGCATCCACTAGCTCGGGTTTTCTCTGCTCTCTTTCCTTTTGTCCACTAGCTAGCGGAAGGCGTCCCCTGACCAAAACACTAGGACATAAAAATATACAAGGTCAAACCAATACATTAAGCCAACCATGTTGTCGCATCTGATTTAGTTAGGAGAAAAGGTGGCGAGTTGCATTGACGAAGAGGCAAAAGAAGGGCATCTGCATTTCTTAATTAACTAGCGACTGTTCACGTACTCTCATTGGGATAGTTCCCTGATCAACCAATAGAATAATGAATCACCGGCGGCAGTTCACTATGAAGAAACCTTGTTCGGCCGATCCACAGGATTGAACAAACAATTGACATTGCAAGAAATTGAGTTTCGGCAAAAGCCGGCTTGGGTAGATTCGAATAACTTGCCAAAGCGAGACTTCACAACGAGAAAGAGAGTGCACGCAGGCGCGCCTTCATGACCTTCTATTCCATTTGGTTCCCGTAGTTAAATACTTACTTGGATCAGGGTCCACATAGATCAGATCACTGTTGATTGCATGAGTTTCCAACGGCTGCGATCACTTTGAATCCATGAACCTGGGTTCGGGTAAGACATATATGTCCATATGAGTTTGATGCAGTGGTATCAGATGCTACCTATCCAAACCGTTGAAAAGACAAGCGGTCTGTCGACCATGCATGAGATAATTGTTTCAAAAGTTTTAAATCTATTGTATAGTAAATAATTTCGTTTTAAACTTTTCAATTTGACTAATTTTGTCCTATTTTTTTTCGATTTCTTAATGTAGTCCTTTTCATGAATTTTGGTGTCGATCATTGATGTGAATGATTTTTGCAATGTAAGTCAATATTCTTTGGTCAAATTGACTAAAATGACAAATTCAAAAAATTATTGAAACATTTAGAAATAAATTGACTAAATTGATCAAAACAAAATAAAAATGATCAAATTGAAAGGTTTAGGATTGAATTGTTCACTATATAATAAATTTAGAGCAAGTACGTCATAACTTGTAAGGGGGAAAAAGGTTATCTCTCATGAACTTGAACGCCCTATTGAACTTCTTATTTAGGTTAGCTTTTCGGTAATTGTTGACACATTGAAGATGGGCGACGCACATTTCAAATTGCTCACATAGACAATTTTTCCTAATAAACGTGGAGATGGATCATTCTTAAGGCCTATAGTGAGGGTGTAACTATACCCGTGACGGAAACTTTACCTTTTGGATTCTCTTCGAGTTGATGTGGCACGATTTTGAGTAGATAAGTGATGCTCTCAAATTGTACTTTACATTGACAGAATCCTAGTGATTACAGGAAAATGCTACTTTCACTTATGGACGGCTTGACTAGCTAGATGAAAAAAGAGGGAGAGAGAAAGAGAGAGAACCTAATGCATGAGATGAACAAAGAAAGCTGTGAATTCAAAGCATTCCGTGCCACATCTTCGTTTTCTATCAGAAACGCGCAATACCTTTGTCAATAGATAAATTGATACAGGCGCTATTTCATCTTGTGTTGTCTAGCTGCAACATGTCTTGTGTGGAGAGATTTTTTGGCCGCTAGTATCTCAATAGAGCTGCGGTGACACGCTTGCCAATTTTAGACTTTTTAGATCACACAAGACACAAAGAGTCTATAGCTCGATCCAAATATTTGATAGAGCGTGTGAAACCTTTAAGATAAAGCTTTGAAGGACCCTCGATGAGGCCGCTCTTCCTAACCCTTCCTGCAATCACACAAAATCGATACGGGTAGATGGTGTCATGTATCTCTTCATTATAAAGGTGAGGTGCTTCCCAGAGCCGGCAAATATTCATTATGTAATCTAGACCGATGTACATATCTAATCTTTAAAGTTGTAAGAATTTTGTTTGTGGCGAGACGACCTGATTGACTTTGAAGCGGGGAATCTCTTACATCATTGCTAGTGTTCTCATGAGCAACGACGGACGGAACCTACGACTCCAAGAGCCGGTCTTTTATGGCGATATTAGCTACACATGATGAGAAATTACGATATACTCCGCCAGTTTAAAAATTAATCGTTTTTTCACTAGGAATATTTACACTGACATATATGCTATACTTATTACCATCTTACTTTGGTACTTATTATCGAGTTAGAAAACGCCATTGGGATCGTAATTTGTAAGAACTACAATTGCCCACTAGGGGATGGCCGATAGGTTGATCTAGTTCAATGGCACTAGTCACATGATCGATACGCGATCTAACCTGTGCATCCCCATCATTTGTTGTGAGATGAGCTTGGCCCAAACGAGATTCGACTCGGTTGAGTTAAGATCGGCGCATAATCGTAGTATAGTAATATGAACGAGAAAGAGAAACTTAAGACATAAGATTTTATCCAAATTCACCCTTAAACTAGGGCTACATCCATCCTATATCAACACCTCATAATTCTCATCACATCACTTAGTTATAAGTGAAAAATAGTATATATAACAATAGTTATTCATGAGCCCAAGCCCAAACTAGTAATGTAAAGTTATGTGCTTAAATTGTAAAACCCCTTTGGTGTCCAAGGGTTGCTGCCCCCTTGAGACCCCCATCGGGGCAGCTCCCCAGACCCTCGCCTGCTCAGCGGGACCCATGTGTTTTCTTGTCACAGGGGAATATGAACCACACCCCAATAAGTTGGGCTCCGACGCCTTTAATGCAGGCAATAGCTGCTCCTCTCCTGATGAGGTAGTTTGAGAGCGTTTTGATCCCCTCGGCAACTTTCAACTCTCATTCCAAGGCATATGCATGGCTCCATTAATTTAGCTTCCTCAGCATGTTGGAGACCTTCATATGTCGAAGGAGTGGTCGCAAAGGTTGTTTTAAAGCTCAGAATGTTCATCCGGATCTAATTAATGAACCTTGCTGACAGACTGCCTCCGCAAAACTCACCCGACACTTCCTCGCCTTGGCCAAAAATGGAAAACCCGATTTGATTTCTTTTGAAATTCTCTATGGATTTTAAGGCGTGGAATTGGCTCCAAAGGACCAAGTCAAATCCGAATCGAATCAAAGAGCTGGGTTTTCGTTTGAGCATCGTCCATTCCCTCTGTGGCGTGAGCATCCTCTGCACGTAGTCCATCCAGAAGAGACGATCTTAGCAAACCCTAGACTGTTCATCCTTTTGGTCCTTCCAATCATATTGATGTGCTCATGCAATACGAGGTGTTCTCCTTCTGTTTGATCTGTCCAAGCAACTCGACAGTCCCATGTCCCTCGCTTGTCCATCAAAATCCAAAGGTCTTTCCAGCTCTAACACTTCCCACTTGTTATCTTATGCTCCGATTGCAGACTAAGGAAGCTTTCCACGGACACAGGCGTCCTATTGTTAACATCATCTGCATATGAATTTGTGCATGTAAAGGATATTTAGTGTACACATCGAAACACAAAATGTTTTATCCTCTTCAAAATGCATGGGGAACTTTTCTCGAAATTTAAAAATCATACAACCTCGAATGAGATCGTCCAACCTAATCAGGGTTGCGCTTCTATCTCAAGCTGGAGACAGACCTTGATGGGGGTGGTGGTGCGACCTCGAAATTGTGACGGTGGTTGCTGCTTTGGCTGGTAAGTGGTTGAGGTATGGCTCACCTTGGGGCCCTATGGATTTGCTCATTTTTCAGTCCATTTGTCGTTTCTTTGTTAACTCCGGGTTTTACTGTTAGTTAAGATTGGAAAAAATAAAAGGTTTCACGAGTGCAAAAACTTGCTTAATTTTTGAAAATTTATAGATTTAATCACTAATAAATGTGAGGAAGTTTTCTTTGGCAACAATGGTTGCTTACTACCACCGGCAAGCAGCAACTAGGATACGAGAATCAACGTAGGATCACGGACCGGTCCATATCAGTCTATGCCGATTTGGTCGATACTGGGTATGTCACGCCTCACAATTCTCCTAGGTAACTTCGCCGATCAATTAATAATTTAACGTAAACTACATAATTAACCAATAAAGAAATGCAACGAAATTTTATTAATCAAACTCCTGACAAAAACCTGGGGATTATCAAGAAAATAACATCGAATCCTTTAAACAAAATAAAATCAACTAGGGTTCTCCCATAAATATCAAACTTAACTATGAATAAAATTCTAAACTAATTAGAGTCAAGCACAACTTATTATTCAACATAAATCATAAAATAAACAACGCTCTAAATCAACAAGAGCCTCCAGCCTCATCCGGCCCTCGAGGAGAAGCCCCATGACCTGGACTTGTAAAAATGGTTAGACAACAACAATGAGATTTCTTAATGAGTTTACACCCTAATTCCTAACTAGGAGGGTACCCACCCTAGGGTCCCTATTTTCCCAACTAATCTAATTATCTAAATCCACATGTCTATGGCCAAATTCCTCATTAAATCACTCTTCTACACTCTCCTCTAATTCCATTCCATCAACCAAATCGGCACTATAAATAAATAATCAATTTAGATCAATCAAATAATTAACACAACAGAACCAACAATTAATTAAAATAACTTTCATTAGAAGATACCCGTAAATGAACCACAATTAAATAAACACTCAAAATCATGCATGTACAATTTCAAGATAATTCCCTAAATTGCCATAATCGACCGCCTGAGCCCACCAATTAGGGACTTGCCCGAGTCTGTAGTCGAATCCAAGATCATTTGACAATCTACGGATTTTATCACCATAATTGGCCGTCATTTGGCCAAACACACAATCTCCATAATTTACTCCATACGTAACTCGAAATATAAATTCAAGGATTTATTTGTCACACCAATCCTTTTCAACATCAACTATCACCAATATCTCATATATATATAAATTTATTATTTTTCCCCTAACTTTTCATGAATTACCATTTTGTCCTCCATTTAGCTCAAAAATTACAATTCTGCCCCTAGCCAAACCAAATTTACATTTCTGCCCCTGACCTATTCGAATTTACTTTTATGTCCCTGACCTATCCGAATTTATAATTCTACCCCTGACTAAGCCAAATTTACAATTCTGCCTCTGACTTAGACGAATTTACAATTATGCCCTTGACCTCTCCAGAAATTACGCTTTTGCCCCCAACTCCTTAGAAATTCTCACTTTCGCCCCTAATCCATCTAAACATCACAATTTACCAATAATTCAAGTAATTTAACTACTAAAGTAAATAACCGCCTAATTAGGAGTTAGGGCGAACTCACCCTCGATCCAAGCTAATCGCGCGGTCATCGGCGAAGCTCCGACCAGCTTTCGACCAGCTTCCGGCGAGGGTTCCAACAAGCTAAAGTTGACGCCGGCGAGTCCACAACTCACTCCTGCAGCACGTTTGAGCACGGTGGCCGAACGTGAGTTGCTGGTCGGCGTTGATGGTGGTCGCACAGCGAGGGAAACAGCATGGCTAGCGTCGGGAAGTCGCTGGGACGACGTCAAGGGGACATTGGGTGGCCGGCGACGCGACGGCGGCTTGCTCGGCTCGCTATGAGCCTCGGACCCGAGCAGCTATAACTTTTAGGGAGTTCTCGAGAAGCTTTCCCAAGCAACAATTGCGGTTGGGTTGGTCGGGATCGACCACGGCAACGGCAAACAGCTGCGCCGTTCCAGAACAGGGGATGAGCTCATCGAGCTTCGTTCGGGACGCCGAGCCATGACGACTACGACCAGGCGGCTGAGGCTAAGCTACGGTGCACCAGGCGGAGCTCCCCTGAGATTTTAGCGTGATTTTTGGTTCAGTGGTCGCTATGAGGCGGCTAGGGTTTTCCTCAAATTATAGAGGAGACGTGCGCAAGGAGGACGGAATGGATCCATCAAGGTGGTTGCTGGTGATCGTGGGGTCGCTGCGTGGCTGGACGTTGGCGAGAGTCACGGCGTTTTTGTGCTGATTCAAATGGTCGAGCGGTTAGAAATTCCGTGGAGGCGCATCTAGGGTTCTTCGCAATGCGGGTCGGGTCGGGCCAATCAGCACCCATTGGGCTGTTCTTGCGGGCCACGACTCACGTGCGTGTGAGGGAGAAGAGGTAGCGAGTGGACTGGGCCTGTGCGGGTCCAAGGGGAAAAAGGGCCGGGAAAAATAAAAGAAATAGGAAGATTGGGCAGAATAATTTCTAAATTTTATCTCTTCAAAATAAAATTGAGTATAATTTTTCCCAAATTCAAGTCCCTAAAAACGGGCCGTTACAGGGTGGACCGGTTTTGGCCAAATGACAAGCGGTTTCAGCTGCAAACGGCGTAGGATCATGAATCGGACAGGGAGTCGGGCCGATACTTGATCGAACTATTGGTTCGCCCGGTTTTGATAGCCTATCGGATATAGTGTATAATGTGAATATAGTATGTCTATTGCTAATAGAAAAATTGAGGGCGGGCAAAGTATCTAATTTCCTTGCTTTCTTACAAATCCTATGTCACATTACACAAGATTAGATTAGATGAAAACTCATGCAAAACTTGTAGCTTAAGTTAATGGACAATTAAACAGTTCCATAAGGTATTGCACGAATTCATTCTAACAGATCAAGTTAATCCTATTTCAGAAAACTGTAACGTTCATATCGGACCTTACGAAAACGATCCCTCGCAGACTTTCATGTTGTGCTTCGCTACGAGCCTATCTGGCATATATACGTTCTAAGTACAACGTCTCATCGGCCAATTTGCGTCAGAAGCGCCACCGCGAGCATCCTGCGGCTCCATGATCGGCTTCATAACACAATACCCAGACGCCTTGGAGCATGAATTACCTCTCATCCTCCTGCCAATTTCATCACAGTCGTGCTTCGGGTCCGCACCAATCCGTCTCTCTGCTCTCCTTCTCACTTGTTCCCTCCTCGTGAAGCTCAACTTTTCCTTACTCGCTTTCCTTCTTAATGGCACCGGCATGGCCTCTAGGCCCATCAGCTTAGCCACTACCCCTGGCTTGCACCAGATCACCCTCTCTCCAGCCAGGATCGGAGGCAAGAGGCTCGGTCTGTCGTACATGGCTTCGTTCCGGGACCTGTCATGTGGCCTGCCCCTGAGGTCCCGGTCGCAGCAGACCGATCTCCTGGCCATCAATTTCGTCTCAGGGCACTCTGAGTTCCGGAACGAGGACCGATACATGGCGTCCTTCCCGTCAAGGGAGAATCGGGGGTATTGGTTCAGCGCATTCCTGGCACATCGCAAGATGTCGGAGTTGTTCACGCAGGACATCCTCCTCGGTGGCACGCCACCACTGCCTTCATAGTATGCATCCATCTTCGCCCTCCGGGCAAACTGTTCCTCCAGCTCCAGCTGCAATATCATCTCCTCCAGCGTGTGCCCATTCGGAGACGATTGTCCACCGATCAGGCTCGGGGAACCGATGATCAAGGGCTCCTTGGTGGCAGCAGCGTGGTCAGTCCTGCTTTGGCTTAGGATCGAGGTGGATGTGTCGCCATGGCAGAAGGTCCCCACGCCTTTCTTCATCTTGGCGCCGAAGTAGTTCTTGAGGAGGAAGAAGGAGAGGTCCTTCATTGACCAAGAGGCATTGAGGGGTTTGGGTTTGGAGGAGGAGGAACGTCGAGCTTGAAGTAGACAAGAAACTGGAGTGCGTCTGGCTTAATGACGTCGACGTTCACAAAGCTCAGGAATTGTGTGAATTAGAGCGGTGCTGGTTTTTAATGTCATTCACATGACAGGATGAGAAGGAGAGGCGTCACAAGTTGTTTCACTTTACATTTAGGGAAGGAGAGGGCTCTCATCTCATAATGTCAAGTCAATGCGGGTTGAGGTGGCTACCATTTGAGCCGAATTTGGTGGTATGCTCTGGAACATTTACTCCCGACTTTAAAGTTCTTAGCTTTTTTAGGGTAAACCTGCATCAAACGGTAATAGCATCCCGTGTCTTCTCGTGTCATGGTTCACTGAATGGTCATGGTTAAGTGTTTGCCACACGGGAGTGCGACTTAGTCCGTAAAGAGGCTTCGACCGCGAGAAAGAATAGTGCCCGGATAAGCCAAACGACGCGGGGAAATTAGAACTGACAGAAAAACCAAAACTTTCTGCTCTATGATGCAGATAAAAACAGATTGGGTCCATACAATTAGCACCCAGAGATAAAGAGGCTGTAACTCGGGGGAGGAAACATGACTAGGTCAATGGACTATCGGTCGCATTCATATCCTAACTGACTGAGGAATTGCAGTCTCCATAATGGCCAAGCTGTGCTCATCAAGAGAGATAATCCAGCAGTTGCAACCAAATCAGTGTCACAGGTGAGCGTTAAGAGCCTCGTCGCCTTGATGCAAATCCTAGTACTGCCCACATTAGGAGATGACGTTCGTTCGAGAAAACCCTGAATGCTCCTGACCCCACCATCATCTTCAATCCTACGACAGGCTTCAGCTCAGCAGTAAAAGCACGAGACAAGGCTTGGAAAACGAGGAATTCACAGCGGCCTTCTTTGATCTATCCAGCGAAGTTACTGTTCAGAGTCCCTTCCCCTGGACCAGTTGTGAGATAGCCGTATATTCATATACGCCAAGTGGGTGGGCCCTGCTCGCTGTGAGATAGCCGTATATTCAGCTAGTTGAATACTAAATGACGGGTACACTTTTTGAGCGGTAAGTTAAATCGGTTGGTGCATTTAAGCATCAAGAAGACGTGTGATGTCTCAGTCGGCTAGCAGTTTCGCGAGACGGGATTTAAGCTCAAGAGAATATATGGCTCTAGTTTTCAGCTCGCTCTTCCTAAAGTCTCTTATTTGAGCAAAGTAGGAATTGGCAAACATCTTGTTGGGAAATTGCATATGGACATTGATGTATGTCTAGACGCACGGGAAATTTTAGCATAATGCACTATGTTGACACCCAAAAGTATCACCGTCTAGACTTACGCCGCTCTCGAAACCACAGGGCGTGTATCGTCTCCGTCAGGCATTCGACGTTATTGGCTCGTGAATCAGCTGGTTTCCCATGATAGGCCCGGACCGAACTGAACAGTTTGGGCCTACGCCCGAACTTTTGTTTTTTGTTTTTTTAGGTTAAATTTACAGTTTGCAGTAAAATTATTTCATATCTATAATTTTTTTCTTTTATGTTTCGTGTTTTGCATTAAGTTATATTTATTTTTAGCATTATTCTGGGCTGGTCCGACCATTGAGGACCCGATGATCTCAGGCCCTGAGGCCCAAACCTGCCAAAACAATAAAAACTTAACAAGGTCCAAAATTCCGTCCGGGCCTATTTGGGCTCATAAAAAATTGATCTAACCCGGCCTGTTATAATTTATCAGACTTCTCATGATTCGATGTCTAATCTCAATATATATGAATTGGCAATAAAAAAAAAATACCTGATGGGTAACAAATTGACTTCGATCGAGGATAGATAAAATGAAAGAATGCATAATTCCTCAAAAGCTTGATGAGGAAAATCCAAACCCATTTTCAGCCAGTTTGGGCTATTTTTGCCTTTCTTATTTAGCCTTGACTCGGAAATTAAGCTCAACAATAAACTATATTGCAAAGGTAGGCTCAAGAGCTCCAATTGACGACCCGTCTAAAGCTCGAATTGGAAATTTTCATAGTTTGATGACTCGATGCAACATATAAACTCATGCAAAGAATGTCTGAAAAATGCATAATGCCCAAGTGCGTCCCGAATTAATTTCAAGACGACTATATACAATTCTAGTGTTTGCTTAGGAGAATTCGGGAAAAAAAAATGTCATACCCATACTCTCATATGGTAAGAGTATTGTCGACGCGGATTGGATTCTCAGAATTTCTATCAATTGAGAGGAAAAATCAATACTAAACTTATAAGGATTGCATTTATCTATTATAAATGTGGCAAGTCAGGAGTTTCAAAATTGATTTTTTAGGAGATGAAAATTAAGTTGGAGCAAATATGCGTGATGGTATTGGTTCGATACTTTGTTTTTGTAAGATAAATTAGTTTGGAATAAATACAAGTATGATATTGACTTAGAATTATTTATAATAAAAAAATAAATTAGGGATGAATGTGTTAAGAAGGTATGGATTTGGAATTTTTAACGGGCTTGAACTCCAATAAATATTTCGTGACAAAACGACGATAATTTTTTTTAAAATTATTTTCCCCTTTTACAATATTTTTGCATCCTCGTGAAAAGAGAAGCAACTGAACTATAAGCCCGACGTCGCCAAAAAGCATCACGGAAGAAAAAAGTACCAATTAACAAAAAAAAGAAGAAGAAAAATCTGCATCTCCCAGGCTCGAGCATCAGCTCCAAAGCCAATCCACCGGGAGGATTTGCGTGCAACCACGCCGTGCTTCGTCGCTTCAGTGGACCGATTTCAATCCCCAATCCTCGGCGGACTTCGCATCGTTCGCGCTTCTGCACACTGGTAATCTCTCCGCAGCTCCGATCTCGTTGTTCGTCTTCCGATTCGATTCGATTGGATTCGACACGAGTTGGGAGTCGTCACGCCGAATCGTCTCATTCCGGCGGTGTGGCTCGCGTCCCGTAGGGGCTCGTGTTGTTTCGCGATTGATTGAGTTCGTCTGTTCCTAGAAGGATTTTCGATTCGCGTGTTTTTTGCTTGTCGTCTTCAGTCGGAACCGGACCTCAATCGATCGGCACGTCCGTTTCGCGTTTGTCTGAGGGAGCTTTCGTTTTCTTTTGTGGCGTCAATTGAAGTTTCTAGGGTGTCTGTGAGGCGCGAGAACGATGGAGGGCGCTCTGGCGGTGGCGTTGATGTTATTGGCTGCGCTGATTCCTTCGGCATCCTCTTGGCCTGCTACCGGTCCTGCTTTTCTCTGGTCCAGACACTATGAACAGTAAGTTTTCATGCGGCGCCATTGGATTCAGACGGTGAACTTTAATTTTATATGGAGAATAGCTTCTGTGATCTTGTGCCTGCAATTTCAGTTCTACCATATCAGATTTCGTGGTCGTGTTTCGATTTTGTCGATGTGGTTATGGGATTTTAGGGATGAAAGCTTCAGAGGGAATAGTTCCGAGACTTACTTTGAGTAGTTTATGTTGCTCCTTCATATGCATGTTTTCATCAGTTTACTGTGGGGTGTTCATTTCCTGGTGAATTCTATTACTAGATCCATGCAAATCATGCCATCATTAGTGAGAAACCGGCTGTTAACGATATTGTTGGGGACCGTGTTCTCTTAATATAAATCTGAAATCAAAAGATGAATTAATAGTTTGGACTGCCCTTCCATTGTGCAATTACACTCTAGATAGATTGATTCTCACATTATAGATTTGTCAATCTTTCTTCAAACAGTGTTTCTTTTTTGTGGCAAATACGCATTCGAATGCTAAACTATTGATGGACGTTTCTTGAGAGAATGAGGCATAAAAGCAAGAAACCATATGTTGATGCCAATTTATAGTGCAATTTAGAAAGAATTGCTTTGGTCAGATCTATCTTTTTTTCTTTATAATTTCTAGCTAGTCAATTATAAATATCCCGTTGTGCTTTTTGTATGTCGAAGTGCTTGTAATTGTCTTCTAAGCTGCCAGTTTGTGCTTCAAATGTGTCTCTCTGTGTGTCTGTGTACTAGACATTCTATTGAGATTTTTATCCTTGGACAAGACTGTAGGCGCAAGGCCTTTTCATTTGCCGAGATACTCTTTAGTTCCTTGATTAACAGAACTTGCCATGGTATTAACCATCTAAGTAGAATCTCTTTCCATTGCTTATGAGCATCCGGATATTGTTTGATAAATTTCATTCAAAAAGGATTATTTTCACCTGATCTCCACTTCCACCATCTTATTTTAAGACATTCGAAACATTTATTATAAGGAACATGGACAATGATGGTGACGTATCTTTAGTGAATGACTGTCCATTGCATGTAATATTTGTTGCATAATCTTGTGGCACAAATAACATGAGCATTTAGGTTTTTCTTGTGAAGATGATACACAATTAGAAATTAATAAGTTCTCTTCTCCCTCTTCTCCTATGAGTACTTTCCCTTGCCATCTGTTTTTCAAGTAATCGTGGTTGTGGAAATATGAGGAAGACAACTGTATTGATGTGATGCACGCTTATCACTTCGAGCATTTTAGAATTTGTTAGTGATGGTGATTGGATGCTCCTCAAGTGATTGACACATCGCAAAATTTCTTCCAATATTTACACCTGGAAAAATTTGACATGTTTCTCATTATTTTGATACTTCTTTTGCCTTGTTGTCATGTTTCCTTTCTATGGGTCAGTTTTGGATGTCCAGATATCTTACAGATGTCTATGGATATCGCAGGATTTCTACTGATGGAATCGAGGAACTTGTGAACTATCAGACCTTATCTCCAAAGGATCTGGCCAAGTCAATTCTTTCAAAGGGGGGGTGGTCGGACTTCTTGGTACTTGATTCCTGTGTTGTGATTATTAGACTGATGATGCAATAATAGTAGCTTAATTTTTATTTATTTATTCTGAGAATTAAAGAAAGAAGTCTATTGGTATATGCTGGTTTACTGACTGCTCTGTTCCTTTTATGTTGCAATGTAGTGCTTGGGAAAGAAAAGTCAGCAGCCTGTGGACGTTGCTCTCGTTTTTGTTGGTAGACAGGTTAGCATTCTCAAACTTATTTGATTTGACTTATCATTTAGAATAGTGGAATTGCTTCTACTTAGTAAACGTTAAACTACTGTTTTTTTATTGTTGTTGCAAACGATGCATATAGTTTTCCCTCCATCAGGCATTTGGTGCATAGAAGCAAATGCTTAATAATGTAGTTTGATGTGTCATTGATTTTAGGATGCCCTGCAAACCTTTTAATATTGACTTTGTGTTGCTCATCTCTGTTATGTTATGATTATTTTCCAATAGGTGCAATCTTTGGATATCTCTGCTAACCACCATGCAGATCCAGCTCTAATAGACTTGCTTAAGGTAAACATGGCCTAATTTGTGTAATGGATGTTGTGGCTCGAAATTAATCAGACTTTGAATGATTCGATTGTCCAATTAATCAAAAGTTTGAAACTTAACAGGTCTCTTTCACAAGGTCTAATTTTTCAATGGCATTTCCCTACGTTGCTGCCATGGAGGAGGAGACAGTGGAAGCTTCGCTGATATCTGGTTTTAGTGAAACTTGTGGGCAAGATTTAGAAACCAGTAGCATTGCTCTTCTGGGATCATGCTCCTTAAAGGGGGACAATTACCATAAACTTTCTGACCTACAATCGCTCAATGTAAGCGGAACTCAACAATCATTCAAGCTTGTATTTGTAAATTCCATGACTCCTATGAATTGCTTATGTCTCTATTCATAACAATGAATAGGATTATCTAGCTTCCAGAGAGGGAAAGAGACCTAAGGGGAAGGCAGATCTTGTTATGTTTTGCCATGAAGCATCTGGTCTTTCACCTGAATCTGATGTACTGCCTTCAGAAAGTATGGTTTAAGTTCTCAAAAGAAAATATTTAATAAGGATCATTTTGTTAATATTAATTTTTCCATTGATTTCTCCATACTGTATTTGTTTCCCTGGAGAATGCTTAGAATTATTTTTTATGAGCTTTGCAGGCGAAAGTTTCTCCGAACTTCTTCTATCCATGGAGCAATCTGGGCAGAAATTTGCTTCTCTCTATGTTTCACGCCCTTATAGTTCAATTCAGTATCCTTCTCTTCGGGAACTGGAAAGGTTCCTTGCTGAAGGCAGTGCTGGAAGTGTGTTGAGCAACACAACTTGTGATGAAGTTTGCCAGATGAAATCGTCACTCCTAGAAGGAGTTTTTGTTGTAAGTTCTTGCAGGTTTCCTTGATGTGCTTACGCCTTTGTCTTGGAACATTGCTTTTTACCGTTTGAAGTTTCATGCACTGTTTCATCTTTATAGCACCCGTCGCATGAGAGATGTATTGTTTTAGGCTCCCTTGCTGCTATAGCAATAATTAACATGATGCTAAAACTCCCTGCCTGCTTCTGTCCAATTATTCTTGGCTCTTCATTTGTTGTCAAAATTGGAGTCTGTACATCCAGTATGATGAGCAACTCCAGTGCTATCGTATGCATGCACGTCCCCTTATTTGAAATTTAAATGCTTTGTCAAAGTCGAAATAGTGCAGCTAAAAGTAGCGCACATATGACATATCTGGGACCTAAACAGCAGCATCTAAGAGTCCATGCTACATTCGTATATCAAAAATCGCTTTACTGCATCCAAATTTAATTTCCTTTTTCATCTCTAGTAGAGATTGCTCTTTTTCTCCACCATCTCAAACTTGTGACTTCATCTCGTTTAAAGTATCACATCCTCATACTAGTGCGTCTCTGATGATTCAGGGGCTCGTGTTGCTTATAATCTTGATCTCCGGCCTTTGTTGTATGATGGGCATTCAGACTCCAACAAGATTTGAGGCGCCTCAAGAGTCCTGAGTTCTCAGTTAAGTGTTTTATCTTGGCAACATGCCGCCGGTTGTTATCAAAAGGTGCCCGCTAGTTAATATTTGTAATAGCCTGTCTATCTGCCTATATTCGTTAAATGGTCTGCTCTTGTATCTGGCATTTTAATGTAGTTTGGTCGTTTTGTACCATCGTATCACATAATTTCAATCCCAGGAATCATAAATGAGCTTTTGAGGGCCTGTAGACGAAAGAACTATCTCAGTTTGTCTGGATTAATTTTCACATTTTGCATCTTTCCAAATTTTACAACCTACACACTTCGATCTTTCTAAATCCAAATCTCCCGAAATTTTACAATTCTCACATATTGACACATTTCCTCATACAACTTTTGTGAAATACAAATGATGTCCTACATTTGACTGGAGAGTACAAAAAAACACCTTTTGTTTTTGCTGTTGAGTCTGAAAAAACTTCAAGCTATCTTGGCTAATCTGGTTACCTTCAACTCTTCGTCCTGAAATAATAAATCAAATGTAAAAAAAAATGCGGTACTAAATTAACTAAAAAAGTAACGTATGCTTGTGAGCCATGCGGGAACTCTTTCGATTTGGGTACTGCGTGCCATCTTATTGTCTCAAAAGCCCGTCCGCAGCACAGGCTTCTTCGACGGTTCATAAGAACGCATCCTGCAAAAGTAAATGCTGAAGAGTGAAGCTCATGCAATAATATTTTTGAATGTTCATTTAAAATTTAAAGAAAATTATAAAAAAAAATCTTTTAATTTTTTGTTTGTTTTACATTGGTTGGTTGTTGGCTACAAACTTCATTGGGTCCCAACGAGCTCTCGGCTTACTACCATAAATCATGAATTCAATAATTCGAGGTAAGCCTCGAGCTCACCTGTAAAGACTGCGAGCTTACTGCTAGAGGTTGCAAGCTTGCTAGTAGATATTGCCGGCCTTAGGGGAAGTTGAGACACGTTGCTAGACCACAATATTTAAAGTGAAAAATATTTTCTCTACTTTTGAATATATTTTTTCATTTGATGAAAAATATTTTCCTTGACTATTGTATATTTTGTGAAACGAACTACGAAAAATCTGAAAAATATTTTCCAGAAAGTTAATTTTCATAAAACGAAGAAGCCTTAGCTTTACCATGCTATGACCAATAGACCAAACAATTTTCGGTTTGAATGGGCTCTGCTGTTATGGACATGGAAGAGTGTGGTAAAGCCAAGCCAGATTGAGAATCCCAGTTATTTCGCACCACCAACTCCTCAAGCGTGGAAAGTGCTGGTCCTTACACGCACTTACCGGTTCAGCTCACATGAATTGCCATCGAGATGTGCCTCTTTCCGAATGTTATCCGGTATGCCTGAACGATAATCAAACGAGGAGGTGAGCCGGGATAGAGATTTGATGGGAACAGATGACTATTGAATAAAGTAGACACCGCCAACTGAACTTCATGGATTTCCATGAATTACTACCCCGTCGAGTGCACGCAGCAAGAATGATTCCACCACAGTCGGGCTCCAACAGCAGCTTCCACTTATCGAGCTTCAGCACAACTATCGGAAGTCGATAAGGATTTCCAGGCTTAAAGCTGTCAATTTAGCGGCACCGTAACGAGTTTGAGGCGGCAAATCACGCAAACTCATCTGGACCTCGATGCGCCCTCATTTGTGTGTTTATTGTGCGCAGTACTTCATTAATCACATCCACCGGATGGTTCGACAAGTCGTCTGCTGCAAATTCATGAACTTTGTTGTTCAGTTCTATGGAACTCTTACCGGGCATCTTCTCAGCGCCTATGGTCCTCATCACCTTCCTTATTGACCCGGATTCGTTCCACCTTCCCATACCAGCATATATGTTAGATAGAAGCGAAAAGTTACCGCTGTTCTCAGGCTCCAAGCGCATCAAGTGCTGCAGAGCCTGTTCTCCAAGATCAGGATCGCCATATGTATTAGAAGCAGCAAGAAGTGATCCCCATATAGCAGCATTCGCTTCAAAAGGCATACTCTCAACTAGCCGCTCTGCCTCCTGTAGATAACCACCGCGTCCAAGCAAATCGACCATGCAGCCGTACTGCTCGATCTTCGGGTTTATTCCATACCTCGAGGGCATCAAGGTAAAGAACCCTCGACCCAGCTTGACCATTCCACTATGGCTACAAGCAGAGAGGACCGCTGTGAAAGTGATCTCACTGGGCTTAATTTTAGCCCTTTCCATCCTAGAGAACATTTCAAGGGCTTCTCTTCCCCTGCCATGTATGGCGAGTCCTGCGATCATAGTCGTCCAACTCACTACAGTCCTCTCCGTCGCCATGCCTTCAAAGACTCGAAGGGCCTTCCCTACGTCACCTGATTTCGCGAATGTGTCTATAAGTGCATTATTAAGCTGCACTGTTCGATTTAACCCACATCTGTCGATGTAGATATCGATCCATTCCCCCATGGCAAGCGCACCTAGCTGTGCACAAGCAGACAGCACCACCAACATCGAAACTTCATCTGGCTCTATGCCCTCCAGCAGCATTCTCTTAAATACTTCAATCGCCCCACTTGGCCTATTCCACTGAGCATATCCACCGATCACAGCAGTCCAAGAAATCAAATTCCTCTCAGGCATTCGCTCAAACAACTCCCGGGCACACTCCAAACAGCCAGCCTTAGCATAACTAGCGATCATCGCATTCCACAGGGCGACATCCCGGGAATTCAATACATCAAACAGCTTTTGCGCATCGGAAACGCACCCGCATGAACCGTACATCCGAACAAGGGCCGCGGCCACGTGAGCATCCGACTCCAACCCGATTCCCACGCTCTGGCAATGAATCTGTCTCCCTACTTCGATCGCAGACAACCGAATCGCAGCTCTCAACGCGAAAGGGAAAGAGTAAGAGTCCGGTTGCAGACCCGAAGCCCGAATCCCGTCGAACAAACGGAGGGCCCTCTCGGCAGAACCGGCGTCGGGAAGTGCCCTGATCACGCTGTTGTAGAGGTACAAATCGGGGCGGGCTTTGCGGGTGAAGACTGCCATTGCGTAATCGGAGAGACCCAGTGAGAAACACCGGCCAATGAAATGGCTGACAAGGACATTGTCCTGATCAAGGCCCCTCGGAACCATGAACCCATGAGTTTGCCGGAGGCGCTTCAGGTCGCTGCACTGGCGCAGCAAGGAGAGGAGAGACGAAGGTCTCGACGAGGCTGCGGACGAGGAAGGCGGCGATTTGGGGAGGAAGGGCCCAAGCATCTCGCTTTTCTCCCTCTGCAGTCTGTTAGTTCCACAAGATACATCCACATCCTCCTCCTTCGCACGTCTAACTAAGCCTCACTGCCGTCGCCGACCACACCCGCTCGACCATCACCCATCTCCACGGGTCGCCATGGAATGCGTGGAAAACGGAGAAGATTACACAGTTCGTATACAAGAGCAAAGAATCACAGGGAATCCAGACGTAGTTCTTGATTCATTGGTCATGCCGACCCACGAGTGATCCATTCTCGAGTGAATAATTTAGGTGCGTTTGGTTTATTTTTCTTATAGTTTTTAGAGGTCTTCGGAATTTATTTAGGAGAAATATGAAGTGCTTGACGATTATTTTCAATTATTTTGAAATGGAAAATTAATATTGTAAATGTTGAAAATTGAAAACAAGTTTTCTACTTTCAAAACCGTATCAAATGCAATTTTAGTTTTCAAGATAAAAAGAAAAAAATCTAAACGACAGAAATTGTTACGAACCAAGCAGCAGTATATTCTTGCATTTCTTCTTATCAAATTACCACAAAAAAATGACCCATATGATTACATAAGGCACATGATCCTATGATCAATGACTTAGATGATTAAGATTTATGTGATTTGTAAACTCAATGATATTATTTCGAGCAATAAGCTCATCTATTTTCTTTAAACAAAGAGCCCTTTCTTGTGAATCTATTCTTGGGGTCCCGTTTAGGGTTTGGCTTTTCAATTGATCTTGAGCGTGGCCCCGGACATTTAAGGATCCGGACATAAGCATCTCTCGGAAAAAGAAACAAGAACAAATGAAATTTTCGTAAGCTGGGGAGGGAAACTGGTCTCTGACTCTGAGGATAAATTACGTGTTCAATATATCTCGTAATTGTAAATACATTTCCTCGTAGTAATCATGCAATTCTGGCACGGAGCCTCTGACTGACTGCCACGTGTCGCCGCTGTTTTCACTCTGTTCCGGTCTTCTGTTACCGTCCAGCAGTAAACCGCAGACGAAGGTGGTGATGGCGTTTCCACCCACGTTGGGCTGTTGATTATTAATTGCCGGGTTTCAGGTTCCTGTCGGCTCCCGTTGTCGGATCGCGCCATCGAGCCGCCTTCGATTCCACTGGAGTGTTCATGGGTCCCCATTAATGGAGGCGGATCGGTGAAACTTGTCGCTGGGACGCTACCTAACGGGGCGGGGGGGGGGGGGGGGGGGGGGGGGGGGGGGGGACGAATGGCGGTGCACTCTGGCCATGAAGATGGTGGGGTGGGGGAGGTGAAAGTCCAAAGCCAGGCCCGAAACCGCAAGCTCAGCGAGTGAGTGACGACGGCGACGGCGACGGCGACGGCGACTCTAGTCGTGTTTTATTACGAAATAGATAATAACTCGTTTGGATAGAGGGGGTAGAGAGAGAGAGAGAGAGAGAGAGAGAGCGTGTAAATAAAAGCTCTGATTTTTAAGTTAAAAATAGGGCGAAGCGTTCACACTCGGCCATGGGACTTAGTCTTCTATCTTCTTCTTCGTCATCATGCTCCTCAATTCTCATCCAAACCCTAATTAGCGACGTGGGCCGCGGCGATTCGATAGCGGCTGCGTCCTCCGCCTTGGCTCTGCGGCTCTGCTAGGCTCCGGGCGATTTCGTCTGGACCGTCACGAGACGACGGGTCGGGAGAAAGTCGAAATCTTGTTTGGGTGTTGATTGTGATTTCGTCCCCGGAGGTGGGAATTTTGGGGCGAGGTGTGTTTGTAGGAGGAGGGTTTCTGTGGGGGGAGGGAAATGGAGGGGAATTCGGGTGGTGGAGGAGGAGGTGTCGGAGCAGGAGGAAACGACGTGGAATTGATGTGCAAGACGCTGCAAGTGGAGCACAAGCTCTTCTACTTCGATCTGAAGGAGAACCCTCGCGGCCGCTACCTCAAGATCTCCGAGAAGACATCGGCCACAAGGTCCACTATCATTGTGCCCTTCTCTGGCATCTCCTGGTTCCTGGATCTCTTCAATTACTACGTCAATACCGATGATCAGGAGGCCTCCAGCAAGGAATTGCAGCTCGACACCAAGGCACTGTTTTTCTGTTATTTTATTGGGGCATTCTGTTTCTTTTATTCTGTCGTTTTTGGTGTTTGCGTTGCTTGAATTCTTTTGTCGTTGGCGGCAGGTGTTCTACTTTGACGTTGGCGAGAACCGGCGGGGGCGATTTTTGAAGGTAATTCTGCTCTCAAGTCTTCATTCGTTTGGGTTTTTCCTGTGATTGGACCTGCGGTCATTGAATTTGCCTGTAATTTTGATCCGTGGCTTTATCTCCTCTGCTTATTTGTTCTGAGATGGCTTCGTGTGGAGTCTGTAGTCTCGTGATTGCTTTGGCATTCATTTTTTTATATAATTAGTTGAAGTATGAACTTTTATAATTAGTCTATAATTAGTTGAACTTTTATAAGTTCCTTGCCACTGTCATTAAGCTCTATTGATCTTCCATCTGTCAGGCTGAGTAAATTGTGCTTTGTGCATACTTTATTCTTAAATTTTGATAAGTGGGGGCGTTCAGTGATGATGGGGCATGTCGCTCCAGAGTGAACCTTAATTTGTGCCAAATGTTTTGTACCTTTAAATGCTTTCGATTGGTGGTGTCTTTAAAACATTATGGTTTTTCTCGAGTAATAGTATAACAATGTTAAATAGATTTCCAAATGCAGGATCTTTTTTAGTTTATTCCTCTAGGAATATTAAGTATCTTTTCCTTTTATAGTTTACATCTTCCAGGCTTAGTAGTTGGTGCGAGTTTAAAGTTTTTGTTTGATTCCCATTAATGTTGGATTACATTTATGGACAGTTTAACTACATCGAATGGTGGGGGACCTCTTACCAATATGGAAGTTGGTTATCTAGGTATAGAGAAGAGTAGCACTATGTAATTTGATAATATGAAAGACTTAATGTTTGAACGACTCAATGGATAATAGAAATGAATCTACAATATAGTGTTCCTCTCTATGTGCTAAATTGGTGCCTAAACTCTTAATATAGCGCATGAAGTCCTGAAGTTTTCTTGCTTTGACTAGTATTGATCGAGTTGCATTGTCACATACATGTTTTTAGCCCTTCTGGATTCATATTTCCAAATCTACATAAATGCTGCTTGTCTTAAGAATTCTGTAACCTCAGCCATTGCAAGTCTTTTCCTGATATGTCCAGCTTGCAGCTAAGAATATAATCCTGAACCATTATCTAACTACAATGCATCTGAAATGTTGTAATGAAAGGACTAGTATGAGAGTAAAAGGTTTTCTCCAGAAACTGAAAAACTTTGTTGGGAAGAAAAATGATTCAAACTGGATTTAATGCAACCTATTATCAGTTTTCATAACAAATCAGAAAGACGTGAGACTACATTAAAACTGAACAATTACCATTCAAATGATATTGTTTTCCTTTTCAATTGGTAAACAGAAATTGTAAATACAATTTCTTGCTTTGAACTTGTCCTTTTCCCCCGACCCAACTAATTGGCACTTGCACATTCAAAAGAGACTACTAAGGTGCACATGATAGAATTTTTTTCCAGAAATTGATCTTTGGAACATAAATAGATTTTTCTATTTCTGTTCAGAATGAGTTTCTGAGGAAAAAAATGCGTTTGATAAGGACAAATAATTTATGTTCCAGAAATAGAAATCTGTTTGATAATGAAAACTTTTTTTTGTTTCTGTTGCATTTTAAAATGAAATTTTCATTTTAGAGTTTGTAAGATGTTCATTTCTATAAATTTTAAATGCTTATTATTTATTGCAAAAAATTGACAAATTTCATCCCTTTTTCAATTTTTGTGTAACTCCAAATTCACTTTAGATGCGTTCATCTCCTCGTTGGAAGTGGTACTTGTGCAAAAAGAATAAATTTCAACCTAAAATAAACCCACTAGGAAAAATAAAAATTCTTTCGGTCAAATTCTTTATCGTCTAAAAATCTGCTTCGTCTAATCAGTGGCTAAAGACAAATGACAAGCCTCTTATGCATAAGAAATCCGATCTCATCTAACAAAAGAAAGAGACCCAAGGAGGCAACCAAATACCATTTGAGATAATAATGGAAATACATTACAAAAGTCGAGATAGAGAGTGAAGATTGTGATAAGGTTGCACCAATTGTGTGTATGACGTGCAATTCAATAAGAGAAACAATTTCTCGATTTGTCATTCTGGAGCAGAAATCACAAATGTTTTGTTTCTAATTTCTTGGTCAAACCTATTTATGGAACAAAAATCTATTAAAATAAATCCGGAATAGAAAAACTGATTCTGGAACAGAAATTATGACAAATCATGTGCGCCCTTAGTCTCTTTCATAATTTTTATGCAAAGTCTCAGATCATTAATATTTTCGATCATAATCTGGAATTCGCAAGCTTCTGCTACATAGCACAACCTTATCACCTAGATGTTTAGGATTATGGAGAACAATGTGAATGCAGCTATACTTCCTATTATGTGAGATACTGTTGCAAGTTTATTTTGGGAGGTTATTTTATCATCCACTAGCAGTTGGTCCATGAGTTGTGTGGTGGAGAAGTGTATTCATGTATCAGGCTGCTAGGAATGCAATTTTGCTTTTATGATGATTCCCACTGGCACAACTCTTTTTCTTGCTGAAAGGATGAACTATGGTTTCCAGTGGCATGATCATGGCAGTACAGAAAGGAAAGTAGGACAAGGAATATTGGTCATCTAAAATGCAGTATGATAGGGGCAGCCTTCCATGGATGAATTAATTGGAATAAGAGACATTGCTAGATTTTTTTCACAACCTTATATGCCCTATATGCTGGAGTCTTTGGTGAAAGCATCATATTCTGTGGGAATTGGGAAGCTTGTCTTTGAGAATATTTAGATATGTAGCATTGAAGTGTCAGTAACGTATCATTATGAAAGTCAGGCAAGTGCTTTCCTTTAGGAATACCGTGAATGTCGATATTAGTGTTCAGATATATTATATATTTTAAATTGAATGAGTGTCTGAGATCTTAAATGGTTGGGGAATTAGTAGACACTGTATCTGCTGTCTGCATGCAAGATAGAGGAAAGCATTAGGAAGAGGACTTAACTAGCTGGTAACAATTGGATGCCATGTGTGATGGAACTTTTTAACTAGTGTTCTTGGTTGATTGCGTAGGATTATGAGTCATCCTGCTGAAGGCTGTGGTGAAATACAGGTGAAATGAAAGGATTGGTTGCTTCATGTATTCAGGCATGCTTAAGATCTATTATAATATTCTTTCAGATGTTAGTTCTAGCAATCCTGTGCCAGCAGCCAACACTTGAAGTATTGATTTGACTGATTTAGTGATTAATGATTCTGGTTTTATCTGTCCACTGGGTCCTTTTGCTTTTGGTGGACTTAGCTATTTGTCATTTTTGGACTTCCCGGTTGTAGATTAAAGATGCTATTTGGTTCATCAATATGTCTCTCTATTCTGTTTCTTTTGCCACAAATTTTGTTACTCTTTAGGATGACGTTCAAGTTTTCGTTTTGCGCCATAAGGCATGGCTAGTGTTTCTACGAATTCCGTACAGTTTTATAGAAATACTGCCTACTGTTTTAAAAGTTTAAATTGTTAAGATGGTGATGCTGTTTAATATTTAGATATGCTAATCCTCTTGCTCATGCGTAGACTGGACTTCGGCTTAAGATTAAAATGCGGAAATAGATAATTTGAGATATGAGTATGAACCTGAAAAGATTGAACTTAGTACTCTTGCTCAAATACCATCTAAAATTTAATGGGATCAATGTTGATTGTTGTAAAAGTTTAAGCTATCTGATGAAGGTGTAATTTAATATTTAGATACTCTAACAAATTCTTTCTTCTTTTGCCAGACCTTGCATTGAGAAGGAAATAACTTACATATAACTCTATGCAGGTTTCTGAAGCTTCAGTCAGTAGAAACCGGAGCACTATCATTGTACCTGCAGGTAGCACCCGTGATGAAGGTTGGGCAGCTTTCAGAAATATCTTGGCCGAGATTAATGAAGCATCAACCCTTTTCATACTTCCCAACCAGGTATAGAATGACACGTTCTCAAGGACCTGCCCGCCCTCTGTTTTAAGATTTTTTTTCTAATTTCTCTTATGCTTGTAGATATTTTATCTTCTTTTTCCCTATTCAATTGCATTATGCTGTTCTTTCCTCGTCTGGAGGGATCTCACTTTTTATTTGTGGGGATCCTCCCTTGGTGTTCTTGATCATGTGCTCTGAAGCAGCAAAGTTCTGAGCCTACAGGTAGTCTGGTCGGGTTTTCAGATGATGTTGGTGCAGGTTTCATATCTGGTCATAGTGGCCAATCTGCCCCGACTTCTTCTGATTTGAATGTGGAGAGATCAGTGGAATTGCCGGCACATGATGAAATTGGTAACATGGGAGTGTCCAAGGTAATTAGAGTTGACCAGAAGAAGTTTTTCTTTGATCTAGGGAGCAACAACAGAGGTCATTTCCTGAGGATATCTGAGGTAAGCTAAAACTATTTGTGATGTTTGTCTTAAAGAAACTTAGTGCTAACAAAGCGAGTGTTGAAATGGTATGTGAATGCAGGTTGCGGGCTCCGACAGGTCTTCCATCATTCTCCCACTCGCAGGTTTGAAGCAGTTCCACGAAATATTAGGCCACTTTGTGGAAATTACAAAGGACCGTCTTGAAGGGATGACAGGTGCAATTGTGCGAACAGTGGACCCCTTGCAAAGATGAATGTTTACACCTGCTGGGTTGGGCGAAGAGTGAAATCATTTTGCAAAGGGGTGTCCTCAAGCTGCAAATAAGTGCTTTTCTAGGGTGTGCTGATGATTCTCTTTGTTATTTTATTTTCTTGATTCTGTCATGGAGGATGAGAATAATCTGATTTATGTGTTTGATCAACAATAAATTGGGGGATGGATAGCAGAAATAACACGATGGAAGTGTGATTGTGCGGGACGGAGAATTCAGTAAATAATATTCGTTGCAGGTGGGTCGTACTCTTCTACTGTAATCATCTCCATTATCGATCTTTCAAGATCCCGCATGAGTGCTGTCAAAAGCGGGGTCTGGAGTTCATTTATGGGGCTGATGCATTCATGCTCAAAATGTCCTTTAATTTGCATTCACATTAAGAGTACTTGATTGCAATACCTGCTTCCGTCATCATCTTGTCGTGGTATTCCATATGTTGCCCTTTACAGGCACTCATGGAAATGTCTATTCTATTGATCCTGGATAGCCATATCATGACTCCAAACTGCTGCAACCAATGCCGCTACTAATAATGACGAGACAGGTTATATTTCAGATGATTTGCTTCAACATTTTCCGATTCAAAGCTCCCTAGGAGTGAGGTAGCCAAGTTGGAAGTCGGTGTGAAAAGTAATAACTGGTTACTCCGGGTGTTTCCTATGTTAATTCCCTCAGGCTGGATGCGAAAATTGCAGGGAAGTCTCTGGAGGCCAGAGGACTTGGTCTAGAAGGCGGCCTCAAACCAAGGAAAATTATAATTTCTTTCCAATGCTAAACCTGCATTGAATTCCACAAGTCATATGACCAGCTTGAGCGCACAGACGGAGGTTGCTTGTCTTCCGCAGATCGAAAATGAAACTAACAATCTATGACAAAAGATCGATGAGGTCTCCCATGAATACGACCTAAGAGCTAATACATGCCATCCATGGTGGCCGGTGCTCGGGCCACCTAGTAGTGCAAGGAACCTAGTCACTGGGAGCTAATGATACATACAATTGGATGACACTGGATCGAGTCCTGGAATGTCGTAGTCTGTGACCGACTTTGGTAGCCTGAGATTTGTCACGCTCAAAATGTCTTCCGCGACCATGCGCTGGAACCACAGTAATTCTGTTGTTGCGATAAGAGGATGACATGGCCACGTGCAGACACGGACAATTCCTCTGTTCATTGTTGCAGGACATCTTTTCGCTCATATGGCATTCGAATCTATAAAACATCGTCTTGTGTTAGCCAAAAGCATGCATTTTTTCGAACATGAAACCGCCGGGAACGTGCATTGTCAAAGCTATCTTCATCTTGATGGGAACTCAATTTGATTAAGGTTTCTTAATTAAAGAGCTTAGATTGCTAACGTTTGGTCTTCTACGGCACTTTGATTACATCCATCATAGGACCGAAGACAGTAACTAGGTTAGTTCAGATGACAGACAAATTGCATTTTCTTTCGACCCATTAGGACTGGAAACAGAACACGGCGTAAGAGGATTCATTACGCGCAACCTCCCTTACTAGACAAAGGGTTGATTGCCACGGAATGCAAAAAAAGTTTTGAACAAGGTCGGGATCTACTTAGAAGCTATTACCATTTGGTTTAAGGCACCAACGGATAATTGATTTTCCACTGGCTAGGCCGTAAAGGGCAAGACCGGCGATATATTGAAAGCTCAGGTCCATCCTTCACAGAAAAATCAAGCCTCTTAAGATAATATTTAGCTTAGACTGGTGAATCAACCAGTGACTGTCGACTTTCAAATCAAGTCTTGGACCACATCACCAACTTGTTGCAATAGTACTGAAAATGATCTCGCAACTGTATGTAATACGTCTGAAAAGAATGAGGAGCAGTTGGCCACAAACTTTTGCTTCAAAAGCGAAGATGGACGTGTCAACGTCAAGTTTCATGAGCAATCTTAGTACCCGAATATGAAGCTCAAAGAAAAATGAGTTCAAATAGGTAGACAGCATCTCTCTCTCTCTCTCTCTCTCTCTCATATATGTGGGGGACCGAAAGACTAGATGCGCAAGGCCCATTACAGGAATAAGGAAAAGGACGTGAAAAAAGGCAGTGGGATTGAGGGTTTAACATTCAAAAGGAGTGACAGTTCACAGCAATTGCTGATAGAAACTGCTCATAAGGTTTTGACAATGCCAGTGCAATGACAGGGAGGTACATGGAGCCCGTTTATAATTACCATCTCCTGTAAATGTGGAGTTTACCATGCAGGATGCCGTGCGAGAGAGAGAGAGAGAGAGAGAGAGAGAGAGAGAGAGAGAGAGAGAGAGAGAGAGAGAGAGAGAGAGAGTACCCGTTCGCGTGTGCGCCAGTTAGTCCGCATGATCCCATCTGCAAGGACCATGATTGGGTATTCACCAAATAATAAGTGGTTCAACTCTCTCCTGTAAAGATCCTTTCTACCGGGAAATTGGCCCTAGTACTTTTCTGTCGAATAGTTTCCATTTTGTTGAAAATTAGTGTCCCGTTCTATCTCGCTGGAAATGACCGGAGCTGGCTTGTTTCCTCTCTCTGCTCTCCTATACAGGGCAGGTGGAAGGCATGTACAATGTGCATGTCCCAGCACTTTCTACTTGGCTTAATGATCTGGAAAGACTGTAGAAACGTGTCCCCAGCTGATCACCAGGCCATTTGATTTCCGCCTGAATTCGTTTGATGTTTTTCTCTCCACTCACTGCTGTGGAATGTGACAACTCTTACTTCTTAACAAGGGACTGAGGACCACCCCTCTCTCTCTCTCTCTCTCTCTCTCTCAGAGTATCAGTTAAACGTCCCTTTTCAAGCACAAAACTTTTCTCTTGCCCAGCTTTTCGTCGAGAACATTCACGGAACTTTACGTGCGACAGTCCTTTGCTGCTTTAGGCGATGTAACATAAAAAGCTTTGAAGAACATGATACGAGGCATATCATGAACAAGTAACGAAATCAATTCGATGCATAGTCTTCGATTTTCACATAATTTGTTTGTTGCTAAAGGTGCACTGTCCCTGTATAATCAAGAATTAATAGCTATGACATGCTGCTGTAAACATTTTCATGACAACTTTTGAATCATCGATTCATTAGTTGCCAATGAATGTCCATTTTAAGGTGGTTAGTTCCTGAAAAGATGGTGGTAGTTTGTCGAAGAAAATTGAACTTTCATCGCGGTGGAATCCAAGGCTTCCTTACGGCATCGTAGGAGTTTTCATAATCAGAAATGACACGTGTTTAGAAATCATTCCATGCAATTATTTAGAGTCGAACCCTTTTAACAAGTACTTAAGACAAACTTGGCTTCGTAGCATATAATACAAATCTTGAATTTGATTCCTACACTTCTTTTATTTGAGTTTCAGTTTTTCGCTTTTATTATATTAGTTAAGAACTCGCAGCATAACCTGAACGATAAAAGATCAAGTAGACACCTACAAAAGAGCAATATAAATGGGAATTTGTCTGAACGAAGAGCAACCCAGGCTAAGCGAAAGGGATCAATGTCCAAATTCTTCCAGTGACAACCCACTTGCACACCTTTCTATTCCAGTGTGAAAGAGGAGAGAGAGAGCTGCTTTATCAAATTCATGGCTTGCCAGCTAGTCTTTGGAAAATTGCTCTATTTGGACAAAGAATACTTTTCACTGCCGAGGCATTCAACACCAATTTGATTGAAAGGAAGGCATGAATTTCTACATCCCATCTTCATTTTTCCGTTTATTTACGCGTACATTTAGATCCGGTCAGTTCCATAGAAGGAAGCTGTTCTTCCCTAGCGTTTTACCTCTTAGCTGGACTCATCTGTTGGCACAGAAAATTCCTAAAACTGCTGATGCTCAGAGAAATGTGCGGGTATGAGTTGTATCTGCCCCAGACAAAGGGGCATATTGCTGTCTTGGCATCTTTTTTCCCGCCTGTTTCCTAATTGTTCCAACAAGAAGAAAGCAAATGCCGGGACACAGAGCTAATTAACAGCTCACCATTTGTGAAAGTTCCTGGTCTACATGAATCTTCACTGCAAAAAATAAGGCTGGTATGACCGAACGACCGTACTAGCTGGGACAGAGATCTTATTATTCAGCAAAACACAGCGACGCCTGCAATCCGTTTTACTGATTCTTGAGTAAGCAGTATCTTTAACGCTTGATGGGCTTGTAGGTCCGCCGATTAATTCTTTCGAAGAATTAAGGGAGTGATGCCCATATCCAGAGGTTTCAAAGCCAAAATCATAACCTGTTAATCAGATACATAACTTGTCCTAGTGACCTCCTTGGCAACCTACAAACAAAGAATGATCATCGTCGAGAAATGTCTCATCTTATATCGACATTACCAATACCCTCTCCCGTCTCTCAAGGTACTTTACTTGAAGTAATTACATCGAATCACCATGGGAAAGTTCGGGAGCGAACATGATCATATACATGAGAAAGGTTATTAATATCCAGAGAATGGATTGCAAGATTCTGATTGGCTGTCATGAATCCTAAGCAATCTTCTTGTGAATGTTTCGCAACACAAACGAGGGAACCAAAAACCCAATCCCCAAATTGTACGGAATTAGTACCTGAACAGAATCCTACCAGTCATTTTATGTGACATATAGCATTTGCAGTTTTCTACGAATATTCCCCTTTCGGCGGGTCTTTACGCCAGTAGGAAATTGGATGATCTCGACATTACTTGTTATTCTTCTTGATCTAATCTTTTCATGTTCGCCATTGGTTGGAGTTTTGTGGAATCTCTTGAGCTGACTAATTGTATTTTGGTAAGTCAGGACTTCGTGGACAAATCGCAAACCGGTTGTTGAGCCACCTGATTTGTTCCTTCAATCTATTTTTTGCTATATCAAATAGATTATAGATTAAAAGAGGACTGCCCCTTAGACACGTTTTCACAAGAATTGATGTGATTATATATGTAAAATACTGTGATTCGTCATGTTGAACATGCGAGATATAAGATGGTTTTAAGTACTCTAAAAGCATGAAACCTCACCGCCCCCCCCCCCCCCCCCCTAAAAAAAAATCTACCTGGCCCAACCCAAGTCAGTCATCATCAGGTGTCAAGTGGTTACAAATTTATTACGTCTCTCGAAATAATGATATCTGATCATACATGAATGTAGAGACACCATGCTTAGCAAGACGCCCGTCCTATATAGAATGACACTAAAGCAATAGTTTGAGTCGCGAGAGCGGGTGAGAGAGAAGGAGAGAGAGTCTTCAGGTATCTTTCATCTCGCTGAGGTAGAAACAATGGAATCGCCACCCATCAGTTCGACGATGGTACCATCAGCGTTGGCCAAGGATGTCACGTCAGAGACCGACGGTAATGCAATAGAGTGGCACAGCAGGCGCTGCACGTGGGGAGGACCGATAAGTCTCCACAGAATCCTGTGCATGCAAGGCGGCGACGATGATGGGAGCTACGCCAAGAACTCGGATGCGCCCGCGTCTGCAATCACCCTGTCGAAGCCCTTTCTCTTGAATGCCATACAGTCCATGAAGCTCTTCCTCACATCCAAGCACGATGATTCATTGAGGGTGGCCGATCTAGGCTGCGCCACAGGGTGCAACACGTTGGCCACTGTCAACATGGTCGTGGAGGGCCTGAGGAAGAGGTACGCAGAGGAGCTGGGGTTTGAGCCCGAGTTCGAGGCCTTTTTCTCCGACCTCCCGTCGAACGATTTTAACTACTTGTTCAGGACGTTGAGTGGGGTGGTGTCCGCTGATTGCGGAACAGAAAGCAGGCACCGCTACTTCGCAGCCGGTGTGCCCGGGTCGTTCTATCACCGCCTTTTCCCAAGGGCCAAGCTTCATGTGGCCGTGAGCTTGAGCGCCTTGCACTGGCTCTCTCAGGTGATGATATTTCTGCATTCTAACCTACTTTGCATACTCTCTCTCTCTCTCTCTCTCTCTCTCTCTCTCTCTCTCTCTCTCTCTCTCTCTCTCTCTCTCATCTACCATTCATTGGCATGGCATAAGGTGTTAAAGTCATCAATTTGGTTCTACCATCTGAACTTCTCATAGCTTCCCTTATTTTAGTGAACTCGCTGTTACTATGCTTTATAATCCTCCAACTGTTCGCCTCCATCAGTGGCCTGGAAAATCCGTTCAATTGCGTATAGTTAAGTCGCCTCAGATTATCCATTGCAGTTAGGACTAAGGTTACCACCATGGAAATCTAGATCGAGGAGCAAAATCAAAAGGAAGCGCCTGCAATACCCTAGCCTCAGACAACCAAGCATGACAACAACATATGAAGTTCCATAGATTGACGTACACATATAAAAAGCAATTGTGTCGGATAACAATTGAAGCCAATATCGAGTCGAAAAGGAGGAGACAGCCCTCGCCAGCCGCCAAGTTTTGGTCGGGAAAATCACATGTAACTCTGAGGAAACATAACAAGAACAACTTTCACGTTTCTTCTCCTCCTTGTTTGTTCTCCTTTCTCCAGGCCAGCCCAGACCTCCGGTCCCTTACCGCGAGGCCTTCGACCCAGTGGCTTCTTGTTTCCTTTATCAAGGGGCGTTCTGTGATTTCCGGGACTGATTCCATCGTCGTGATAACGCTCATATTATCGTAAAGCCTGCACGAAATACCCTAATGCACAGATATTTAAGAAAAGATTCATGTTTAAAAAGGCGTGGGAATTAATGGAGACCTAACGGCATCACTTGAGGGTCTACCATTTATAAAACCCCCCATTTTTTCGAGTTTGCAGACACGTCTCATGAACTCATCTCTCCCTAGGTACCGGCGGAAGTCACGAGCAAGAGCTCGCCGGGGTGGAACAAGGGAAGAGCATGGATCGACGGGGCCAGGGAAGAGGTGGTGGAGGCCTACGTGAGGCGATCCGAGGAGGACCTAGACGACTTCTTGCGATGCCGGAAGGAAGAGATCGTGGAGGGCGGGATATTGTTCATGCTGATGGCAGGGCGGCCGAGCTCTCAGCAGCCCCGTGACCAGCTGGGCGATCCGGACTCCAGAGACAAGCACCCGTTCACCACCTCCATGGACCAAGCCTGGCAAGACCTCTTGGATGAGGTATGCGCGTCGCGTCTTTCCGATGGTTACGTGCGTGCGGTTTACTACTCAATACATACATACGTCGCCATCATGATGCTGCAAGCACGATCCATACGCGGTTCTTATCTCTTTGCCGTTTCACGTCGACCTCAAAGACATTCGTACACGCATCATCACCGTGTTTTCTACTGCAAGTGCAATGCATTTCTTTTTGCTTTCCCCGACTTTGTAGCCGGCATGACAGCAGAATGCCATTTTATGAGTCCTCCTCTCTGTATGCTGTGCATGGTCAATCCTTGGAAATGTTAATGCGACTGTCCTTAATTTATTAGGAGAATAACGGTCTGTTTTAGATCACACAAAAATAACAAATAATTGAATATTATTGTAGGGTCCATTCTTTCAATTATTTGTGGCTTGCAACATGTTAATTATTAGTGGTCCAAACACTGTTATGTTAGCAAAGCCCTTTCAAAAACTATAATACATAAGAACTAAAATTTCACTGAGCATTTAGTAGCCAGGGCAAGGCGACGCTTGCTAGCCTCGCTTGTTGGCTCCATCATTAGTGGCTACCTAAGCATAACGAATTATTCAAGTATGGCATTCCAATTAATTTTGACTGAAAATGTTGACTTAGCATTCCAATTGGCACCAACCAGGCTGTCGCAGCCTTCGCTTGTGGCTAGCGACTTGTGGAGGGAAAAATAGGAGGAAAAAAAAAGCCCCATGATAGATATTTCGGGTCAAAGTTGGTAGGGAAAGGCTATATTAAATAATTATCAAAAGGTGTAGGACTATATTGACAAAATTGAAAAGTTCATGAGTAAATTGGCAGCCGCACAATAGTTCTATGACTATTTAGACAGTTTTTCCCGTGATCAAGCATAGTCAACAGACAAGCATTGCATTTTTATATGTTCTCAAATTGCTTCGATGAAAGTTTTGCAATTTTCCTTTGAGAAAGGGCTTGATAGAAGAAGATACAAGAGATGGGTTCAACATCCCTGCGTACATGAGGAGCACGGAGGAAGTGGAGAGGGCGATAGCCAAGTGCGGCGGGTTTGAGATCCAGAGGATGGAGTACCGGAGGATCAGAGAGCACACCGAGGAGAAGCAAGAGGAGTGGGCTCGAGACCCGGCTTCCTATGGCCGGTCCAAGGCGAACATGGTCCGGGCCACCCTCGGCCCCATCGTCGAGGCCCACCTCGGCCCATCCCTTGCCTGTGAGCTCTTCGACCGGTTCCAAAGGCGGGTCGCCGCCGATGTCGGCCTCCTCGGAAAAACTTGCTTCTATGGGGTCATTGTGGTTTGTGCTATCCGGAAATGAAGAAGGTCGAGGTCGAGCTAGGTTTACACAGGCCACGAGCCGTGTCACGTTCATTCTTCAAGGGAGATTATGATGTCGGAATTCGAAAAAAAAGAAACGGCGAATAAAATGTTCTCTCTTTTCCTTAATTTTTGGAGGGCTGCGCACGTCATTTGCTCGCTCTTTCCTATGCAACATTATATCCTTGGATGAATCGACTGTCTAAAGCAAACTTCTTAGGTACTGCATCAGAAGGTTGGCTGTGGGCTTGCTTTGCATGTTGGGTTGGACTTTCTCGGGCCTTTCTTGCTGCAAGATAGCTGATCTTGGACCTCAGCAGTCTTCTTCCAGAGAGCCTTAAAAGAACTCAACTTTAGTGACCTTGTTAACAGTTTTCTGCTTGTAATTAATATGATCTCCGCTGCGTCTTCATGCATCCTTTTTGGGTGCCTTGTTTCACCCAAAGCTCTACGATAAAGAAAAAATATCCTCTATGAAGATAATTTCCAAGAAAAATTGATAGTTTATATCTATTTAGTGATTAAGGAAAGTGATTTCTTTTTTATCGAAAAGGGAAGTTGTTTTCTCCAATCTAAAGTTGTTTTTGATCCACAGAAAACCTTTTCTGTAAATTGATTAGTTCCTAGTAATCCAAATACTGGAAAGTCGGAAAATACTTTCCAAAAACAGTTTTCCTTCAAACAATCTGACCCTTTGTTTGATTTAGTTCTACAAGTCGCCATCCCCTTGGCGTCATCTAACAGAGCAGAAACCAATCGATGTTTAAGTCTTCTGCCCGTAACAAATGCAGCGGTTTATCACCATCTTATACTCAGCAATCATCTTATAGTCTAGACATGCATTTTCATCTTTTCTCAAATTGTTTCAGCAAACAGCTTTCAGTTTCAGTGAAAAGGGGCTTGCTATACGAAGAGACAAGAGATGACCTCAACATCCCGGCGTGGGAGCATGGAGGTCTAAGATCCAGAGGGTGGAGAATCGGAGGTTCAAGGATCATGGAGGTCTAAGCTCTTTAACTGTCTCCAGAGACCGGCCTTCTCCGACCGGAACCTCCTCGTGAAAACTTGCTTTCTGCGGGGCACTGGTTTGTGCCATCCGAATGTGAAAATGGTTGGGCTTGGTCTCCATGATTTGTAGACCAATTCAGTATTCGTTTTTCGAGAGAGATTATGATGCCCGAAAGATCAAGATATTCATAAAAAAAAAAATGTAATGCTCAATCAAAATGCGATGGACCATGCATGTGTGGAAAAGTGAAAAAACATAAATCTCACTGTTTTCTTTGTATTTATGAAGGAAAAGAATCAATTTTGAATCCTAATGAGATAAAATGAGAAGACAATATCATCAAAATTTAATGTCCAGCCGATATAATCTTGTGTATATATATATTGACAATGCTTGCTTCTAAATACACTAAACTTCAAGATCATTATGATGAAACGAATACTACATCTGCCACACACAAAAAATCATCTTACAATTTATAATCAACTTGAATTTAATAAAAGGAAGCATAGTTTCTAAAAAAGAGCGTCGAGGAATAGCTTAATTGTTAAGCACGAGACAATTCAAATAAATTTCGAGTTCCTAAATTATTCAATATAATAGGTATGGCGCCGTGTCATGAGTTTTGTGATGCCGCATGGGGTAATCATAGGAATTCATTCTCAAAACTTTTCGTGGGATATGTTTCATCGATGCACTGCCATGTCATGTATTCTATGTTCAGACACATATCACGCGACACGGCCTATAAACATTCATACCCAATTTTGTGACCATATAATAAATTAGATTAGATTAGATTAGATTAGGTTACAGACCGATTAAAGAATGAGATTAACACCCCGCAGGAACAGAAGAGAATGATGCCAAGATGAAACAGGGATCAGAAAAATTGTATTAGAGTCCACCATGCTCAGGAAATCTCGAAAAGTGGCTCGATACATTCACTCTCTCTAATAACCAGACCACCACTTCTTTTCTAGGTAGGAGATTCTCATGACAAAGCAAACACTTTAGATGGTGTAAGGGGCGGGCATCGGCATGCCGACGACGGCACCGCAGAGCGGGGCGTTGTCGGGAAGGTTGTACTCGTCCCTGAGGGATCGCTCAGGCGAGAGGACGCTGATGTACATCTCCTGGCCCAAGAGCCGCCTCTCCATCATCTCCGACCTCAGGTTCCACATGCCCGCGTTGTCGAACGTCAACATGATCGCCGCCCACGACTTCGGGAACACCTGGATCGTGTGCCTGCTCACGGCGTCGAGGAGGTTGTAGCTCTTCCTCTTCTCTGGGGTCCACCTACCTGGCTCAACGCTGAAATTACACGACAAAGGAAAACAATGTGAGTTCAGTTGTCCAATCAATGTTCGAGTTGTGCTATGCTTTTGGTGTGAGACGCGGTTGTCATTGCACGACAATAGGCATAAGCGGAGACGAAAGCGAAAGAGTGCTCACGCGACGGCGAAGAAGGAGTAGCCATCGAGTTGCCACGACTGGATGCTCTTCTCGTGGTTCTCCAAGATGATCTCAACGAAGGTCCGGAAAGTGATGTTCGCCACATTTGGCTCCAGGGTCACCGACGTTGGCTCTTGCTCTGGTGGGCTGTCGGGGATCACGTCGTACTTGAAGACCTTGTCGGATGCTCCAAAGTACTCGGCAAGCTTAAGCGGGGTCGCGGGATTGACGTGCGAAACGCCATTGATGGCATAACGGAGCTTGCCGCCATCCCTGGAGGCCGAGTTCACAAGCTTGATGGTGCGGGTGATGTTGATCTGGCCGTAGTGGTAGGATCCTTGAGGGTTAGGCCTGGCGGCGCTGGCGGTCAAATTCCATCGGAAGGATCGGAACTGATTGAGCGACCATGCCCAGCCCTCGGGAGCCTTGGGGAGGACAGGGGAGGCGGGTCCCTTGCCGTTTGTGTAGCGGATGATGCCCGTGGCAGTGATCACTTGCTTGGAGAACCGGGTGGAGGCGACCATGTAATAGTCATGGGGCTCCTGATCGGCGGTCACGAGCACGCCGAAGCACTGCCCGACGTGGACATCGAGGGACTCGTACATGTTCTGGACGGTGTGCGATCCCTCCATCTCGACCAGCTTCATCGGGTGCCCTTGGATCCTGAAGTTGAGGGAGTCCTTCAAACCGACGTTGCAGATCCGGTACTTGTAGGTCTTCCCAGGCTTCATGGTGAAGAGGGGCTCGTCGCTGCCGGGGCCCTTCCCAGACTTGCCATTGATGACGACGCCGTCAGGCCTCGCGAGGCTCCGGCCGCTCTCCAGCAAGGCCTTGAGCTGGGTGTGGGTCTTAGAGTACCAGTCGCCGATGAGGACAGTGTAGTCATCCTCGGGGTCGGCGTAGGGGACAGGGATGAGCAGGCGGCTGTTCACGCGGAGGCCACCGAACCCACCGGCCGCCCGGTGCGTGGAGGTGGAGGGGTAGTAGAAGTAGCTTCCGATCTGATCCTTAACCTGGAAGTGGTAGGTGAAGTTCTTCCCCGGAAGGATAGGGCAGTTGGTCCCAAGCACACCGTCTTGCCAGGAGTTCTTCCTGTGCTGGACGCCGCTCCTGCGTCAACAAAACAACCCCTCGTTCAGTCCCGGTGGAAAGGTTCAGACACTCGGTACTACAAAGAGAACCGACGAAAGAAAAAAAACAGAGAGAAGGCGAGCGGCAAACCATGTCAACAGGAACGGCTCGTCGAGGTGGTTGAAGACGTTGACGACAATGTTGTTGTTGGAGGTGGAGTTGATGTTGGGGCCGGGGAACTGGCCGTTGATGAGGATGCCCTGCTGGGGGACGCCGAGGGGCGAGATGGTGCCGTAGGTGATGTTCCACGTGAAGAAGAAATAAGGGTCCTCGGCCCTGACCACGGCGGCTCCGGCCAGGAGGCACAATAGCGACGCTAGCGTCACCCTATTCATCCTCCCAACCCCCCACTATACTTTGCACTCCAACTAACGCGGGAAGTTTAGGCCTTGTATTGATTACCTTCCTTCCTTTTGCCCCCTTCTCTTTTTCCGAAGAAGAATGTCTTCCTCTTCTTCTTCTGCCTCGTCGGGCTCCTGTCACCTCCCCTTTTTATAACGCGATGCCTAATCGCGTTCAGGCTTTCTTAACCGCTCGTCCCTCGACAATCTCTCCTCGCCTCCCGTTGCCCTCTCTCTCTCTCCTCTTGAGTTGCGCTTGGCTGGTTTCGTTGATCCTAGTTCCACTCTCTAAAATTAGCAGCACCGCTAGGGCATTCATTGCACATCTCAGGAGATACAAGGCCAATTTCCATTTTCATCGCTCGGAAAACATGCATTCCCGGGGAGACTGAGTAGGACCCGATCGGGATCCCCTGTCCCTCGGTCGTGTCGGATGGCGGAGTTGGCCCGTGAGTTGCGGGTTTGAATTTGATAAGATGCCTGAATGAAGACGGAAAATATGATCAGTTTTGATTTCGCACGATAAGAAGATTAGGTAGAACTTTATGGATTTATACTTTTAATTTATTCAATATGATTCATAAACAATTATTAAATGTTCATGACAATTCCTAAACAATATGAAGAAGTTTAACAATTTAAGGACTCGATCAAACCAAAATTTAGGGTTTATGTTGAATAAAGTATAAATTTAAGGATGACATTAAACATTGGAGTAAAGTCCAATGAAATCGTTGAACAATAAGAAGTTTGGGGACGGCATTAAACATTAAATTAAAGTTCAATGATTATCCGTGCCATTTTCCCATTGTACAATGATGACCCCATTGTAGAATATTTGCTCCAACTTGTCAAGAAGTAGCATTCTTATAATAGGACCGAATTCTTTTAACATAAGCCCCCAAGCTTATAGTAGACATTCTATTTTGAATTGGAGAAAATAGATGACGAGTAGTTAGAAATTCACCATAAGATGCAATCGATTTCTTACTCTTTCCTTCTTTTCACATCAGGATTAAGAAAGAAGAAGAAAGAAACCTCATGGAGAGAGAGAGAGAGAGAGAGAGAGATTAGGACGTCACAACGAAAACAGATGGTGGAAATTAGAGCGCATGACAAGAGGAAAGGCTAGAGAATTTGACGGGGCTTCAATGGTTGACGTTGTCAACGCGTTGGTATTGCTCTCATATAAAAGAGAAGTGAATGGCTGGAGGCGCAAACTTGGATGGTATAAACCAGACAGTCATCTTCTTCCAAACAACCAAATAGAAAACACAGATTGGATACATCCATGGAAAATCGAAGACCGGGAGAGAAGACCAAGTCTCTCGACAGAAAACCGAGAGACACTCGAGACACGGGTCCGCGAATCCCGATGCTGCTATTGTGCCTCCTGGCCGGAGCCGCCGTGGCGAGGGCCGAGGACCCCTATCTCTTCTTCACGTGGAACGTCACCTACGGCGCGATCTCCCCCTTGGGGGTACCCCAGCAAGGCATCCTCATCAACGGCCAGTTTCCGGGACCGAACATCAACTCCACATCCAACAACAACATCGTCGTTAACGTCTTCAACTACCTCAACGAGCCGTTCTTGATTACATGGTAAATGAACTTAACTTATATCTACCATCAATGTGCTTGTTTGCACCAACACTTCTCTAACAATGCAATTCTTATAAGTTTTATAAGTGTATCTCCATATCCCATTAGGATTTTCTTTAAGGTGCAAAATTAAATGAAGACGCCATTCCCAAATAAGGTTATTTCCAAATGAGAAGATAAACTCACGGGAGATTGGTAAGAGATGATTAAAAAACAAGGATTAATGCTTGTTATTACCCCTGTTTGGCTCTAGGAACGGAGTGCAGCAAAGAAAGAACTCTTGGCAAGATGGCGTGCTTGGGACCAATTGTCCAATCCCTCCAGGAAAGAACTACACCTACCATTTCCAAGTGAAGGATCAAATCGGCAGCTACTTCTACTATCCGAGCACCGCCGTGCACCGTGCTGCTGGTGGCTTTGGTGGCCTTCGCATAAACAGTCGGTTGCTCATCCCTGTCCCGTATGCTGATCCTGAGGACGATTACACTGTCCTGATTGGCGACTGGTACACCAAGTCGCACACCCAACTCAAGAGCTTCTTGGACAGCGGCCGAGCGCTCGGCCGACCTGACGGGGTTCTCATCAATGGGAAATCTTACAAGAGCCAAGGAAAAGATGAGCCCCTCTTCACAATGAAACCTGGCAAGACCTACAAGTACCGGATATGCAACGTTGGCCTCAAGAACTCGCTCAATTTCAGGATTCAAGACCACCTAATGAAGCTCGTCGAGATGGAAGGATCTCACACGGTCCAGAACACCTACGAATCGCTCGATGTCCACGTCGGGCAGTGCTTCGCGGTCTTGGTTACGGCCGATAAAGAGCCTAAGGACTACCTGATGGTCGCTTCGACCCGCTTCACCAAGACAGTGCTCACCACAACCGCTGTTATTGCCTATACCAATGGCAAGGGACCGGCTTCACCTAAGATCCCGGAAGCTCCAGCCGGATGGGCGTGGTCGCTCAATCAGTTCAGGTCCTTCCGATGGAACCTGACCGCCAGCGCCGCCAGGCCCAACCCTCAAGGATCCTACCACTATGGCCAGATCAACATCACCCGCACCATCAAGCTTGTCAACTCGGCCTCTAAGGTCAATGGCAAGCTCCGCTACGCCATAAACGGCGTCTCCCACATGGAGCCTGAGACCCCGCTCAAGCTCGCGGAGTACTACAACGTAGCGGACAAGGTCTTCAAGTACGATGTGATCCAGGATACCCCGCCCGCCACCATCGCTAACAAGGTCACGGAGGAGCCTAACGTGGGCAACGTCACATTCCGCACGTTCGTCGAGATCATCCTGGAGAACCACGAGAATGCCATTCAGTCGTGGCATCTCGACGGCTATTCCTTCTTCGCGGTCGCGTAAGTCAGCCAAAAACTTCCTATTTTTCCTAAAAACGCATCATCATCAACGTTAATGTCTCAACGTGGAATGTTGTTTTCTCGTGGCTTCTTGTGACATCTAACCGGGCCAAATCCAGGGTCGAGCCGGGGAGGTGGACGCCGGACAAGAGGAAGAACTACAACCTCCTCGACGCGGTGAGCAGGCACACGGTCCAGGTGTTCCCCAAGTCGTGGGCCGCGATCATGCTGACGTTCGACAACGCCGGGATGTGGAACTTGAGGTCGGAGTTGCTCGAGAGGCGGTACCTGGGACAACACATGTACCTCAGCGTCCTGTCGCCGGAACGTTCCCTGAGGGACGAGTACAACATTCCCGACAATGCATTGCTCTGCGGGATCGTCAGGGACATGCCCAAGCCTCCACCTTACTCCATATAGAGAAGCTCTGGCATTTTTCGATTTTGGGTTCTTTCCTTTTTCCTTTCCCCCTTCTAATTATAATGGCGATAACAAGATGGGACTGAGAAAGAGGGATCGATTGACGACGAGGATTGAGAGAAAAGGAGAGAAATCTTCTGGTGCAAGAGATAGCGAAAGAAATCAATTTTGTTCTGTATAATATCTAAGTAAAAAATTACGGATTCGGTGCAAGAGGTTTTTGGATGCGTGTGTTTGATTTTTCTCATAATTTCGTCACGAAAAAGTCTATTGATTTCATTTGATATAATATTGTTCTATCCGCGTGTTTTTTATATAATTTCTTTTCTCTTTTAATGTTATGTGAATTGAAATTAAGTTTATGAGATGGGCTTGATTTCGTATTACTTTCAATATAAGGGCTGATACCCTTGAACCAACATATATATTTGCCGACCCTTAACCTTTGAAACAAAAAAAGAAAAGTATAATAAAATTCTGTTTGTATCATGAAAAATAAATAATTTGAAAAATATTTTCCTAAAAAATTCTTGGTATTATTCTTAATAATTTTTCATTATTTTATAAAAATTTATATATAAATAATTTCAGTAAATGGAAAAACATTTTTCATTCAATAATTATTATAAACGATCGATGCGGATCATTTTTAGAAAAAAAAATGTCGTTCATTCTGCTTACTTTTCGCGAATCAGACCGGCCTTGACTAGTTTTAATGAACTCTTTACATAGAAAGAAGAAGCGAAACGTCGCCGTTCCTTTGTGTTCTGGGCCTCGAAGGTCGCGGGACGGGATTACATGGGGAGATTCTGGGCCTCCAAGAGATTATTTATTCCCATTGGTACTGGCTCTTCTTCCCGTCCTCCTTTTCTTGATCTCTGTCGGAGCGATTCTTTTTGTGCTCTTGCTCTCCCAGAATCTTCCAGCGTCTGTAAAGCAGAAGATTGCGAAGGAATCGGGCCCGAACCTCTCGTTCCAGGTTCGTTGCTGTGATTCTGCCTACGTTGTATTCACAGTCGGTCAAGTTACGTTAGGAGTGATGGGTGTGCTATGGATTGCGCGCACGTTTTTGAGCTGCGAGCGAAGTTGCTGCTGAAGAATTTGAACGCCATGGTCATTTCTTGAGCGCCATGTGTGATGATACAAGTGGGTTTTAGTTCTCCGGGCTGCTCGCTTGTGAGAACGTAGCAGCTAATGGGCTCCTGGATTTTGCCGTGGCTTTTTGTATTTTGGGATGGAACTTGGAGGGTGTTTGATTGGGATGACTCGATATGCTAGCCGATGAAATATTAGAGAACTTAGGAGCATGATTGTTATTTATGGATGCTGGATTGATTTTTATTTGAATTTGGCTGGTATTTTTCCGGATTGAAAATCTGGAGAATATACAGTTCTCCTTAGAGTTTAATGCCATTTTCATTGTGTGCATTGGAGACTAAATTGTCTCAGTTTATTCCTTGAGTTTCAGTTCGCAAGTAGTTATTTTTGTCCTAGACTTCTAGTTCTGATTTCTTTTCAAGATCCTACCCTCGTCACCTTGCTGATTTTATAACTTCATAGATGACCATATTGGTCCAAATTCATGGCACTCAGATCATGCTTTTCATAGCTAACAAATGTCTTGTGGTGCCAATTCTTAGATATTTGGCAAAAATGCCACTCTGGCTTTGCCTCATTCTCAAAGTCGTTCCTCTTTAGGTTGCAAAACTCTGCCCTATACCAAACCTTCAGCCTGTTTCACTCTTCTGCAGCTGCAGATTTAAGAATTGCATGATAGACATGCCCTTAAAGCCAAAAATGGAGGGCTTTCACGGATGTGTATGTTAAAGTGAAATTAAGTCACATGAGGAGGGCTGCATTGCCTAAGAAGCAACTAAAGTGTTGGAGTGTTTGATTGTCAAACCAATAAGATTTTATTTTCAAGTGTATAAATGAAACTTATGGGGGCAATGAGGATTCACATTTTTCTGGAGATTTTTTTTTTTTGGCTTGTTTTTAGAGAGGGTCTTATGTTTATTAATGGCAGAGTTTCCTTCTTGAAAATTGAAACAAGTTATCCATCCTCACAAAGATACCTGGCCATGTCAGAAACTTTGTTATCTTCTATTTGTCAATTTAACCTTTTTAAGCCTCAACTGTGTGAGAAGTTCGCACTTCTTATTATTTTGAATAATTTATGGGGACAAAAAGAATGTTATGATCATCATCCTTACACAGAAGCTCTCTTTTTCTCAAACTTTGTTTGCTCTCTGCTGATGTTCTGCATATCAATTCCTTTAAAAGGTGAGCAGAATGAAATCAAAGGGGAATCTTGATAACTTTCTGGTTGGAACTGTGCCAACGGTCATGTATATTCCAGACTTCATCACTGATAGTGAAGAAACGCAGCTGTTAGATAAAGTATGATTCAGTGTCTTACATAATTCTTGTATCCTACTCCTCCCATGTCCATTGTGATTTCATCTGTAATGCTGAGGATTCAGATACCTGTGTAGGTATACACTTCTCCTGTATCAAAGTGGAAATCTTTGAAGAACAGGAGGCTGCAGAATTGGGGTTAGTATTTCTATCATATCTGTGTGCACGTGTCTGTGCGTGTGGTTTTTCATACTGATAAAGAAGTTCTACAACTCCTTACATTGATCATAACTTCATTCATTATGGTTACTGACAGGTGGCATCGTCCATGAAAAGGGTCTTCTGCCCCAAGAATGTGAGTTGAGAACAATTGAATGATCTTTTTTGTGTTGCCTGACCCGTTCAGGATTCACCTATTGCAATGCATGGGTTTGAATTTTTTTTTTTTTGGGACAAGCATAGATGTTGGGTTCATTTACTAATAGTTTACTATATTCCCTTCACTTTCGAGAGACGGAGAATATGCTGATGCTTCAATTTTGGCTCTATCATGCTTTCACATTGTAAAATGTTTTGTTCTTGCTGCATTTTTAGTGAGTTTAGTTTGGGTTTGGAATGAGCTAGGAAGTTGCCCAGGAATTGGAAGTGGTTTGGTCTTTCTCATACCTGGCATAAAAAGATAACAGCGACAGTCCTAGAGGTGAAATATGTAGATATAGTTGATGTGGAAATTTCCAAAGTGTTTTGGTAAGAACAGCGACTTAAGCATTGTGGTTGGTCTGGTTGTCATTATGCAATATTTCGGGACATCGATAGTAAATTAGAAAAAAAAGATGAATAGTTGAAAAACCCAAATCAAATGCAGAGAAACTGCTGGTAAAGGAGGCTTGATAGTTTGCTTGGCCCTAGTTGATCGTGCTTTTTTTGGTAAAGGGTTCTAGTTGATTGTTGGTTGCTGCTTTTACAAATTCTTTATCATTGCTCTGTTCACAACTGAGCACTCTCTCTCTCTCTCTCTCGCAGTGCCTCTATGGTTGAAGAAGGTTACTGAAAAAGTGTATGAAGAATTAGGCTTGTTTCCCTCAGCAATTAATCATGTCCTCATCAATGAGTACCTTCCCGACCAAGGCATAATGGTCTTTTACTGAACTCCATGTTCTTTCTTTCAATGATGTAGAATCACTGTGTTGCTTAGAAGATACTAAAATGTTCTATTGGAAGAGGTTCAACAAATTTTACTTTCTGTACTGGAATCCATGACGCTGCATAATGTTATAATGAGCTAATATGTCTATTTTATATGTTAGCGACTTTCAGCTGTAAATTGTGTTTTAGCTATTATCACCATTCATATTCATCATGCAGCCACACCAAGATGGGCCTGCTTATCATCCAGTTGTAGCAATTCTGTCTCTTGGATCAGCTGCGATAATGGACTTTGTTCCTCATCCTAGTTTGAGGTCGTCCCCAAATACATCTGGCAGTGATTGTGAGGATAGTGAGCTTAATGGGGCTTCTGATTCTGGGACCAACGAATGGTTGAACAACCATCATCCCTTTTCTGTCGTGTTGATGCCTCGCAGTTTATTGATATTTAAGGATGACGCATACTCCAGTGAGGGCCTAAATGATACAGTTCTTATTGTGTGTTTAATTTACTCATCTAGCTTCCTGGCTGAAAAATCTGACAGTGTATACTTGCATTGCAGGCTATCTACATGGCATAAGAGATAGTTCAATACATCGGTATGAGGGGGTAAGATTTTAAGCTTGGGCTTGTCACTTGACCACAGAGAGGGGATTTATTAATGGATTTCACCTTGTAAATGTCTCCTAAGAAAACTTTGAAAGTACCATCATACATCTGTCCTGATTCGGCAGTAAAATTGTATATGCAGTAAGTTTTATGATTTATTTTTACCATGGCCAGGCCGTGAATGAAGCTGAAGCTGTGGGGTGTCAGCCGCTGTTGGTTTCAGAAGAAGTAGATGAAGCTGTGAGAAATGGTGATGGTAAATGTATTCACAGGACAGGCACTAGAATATCATTGACATGTCGACTGGTGTCGAAAGTTCACCACAAGCTATTCAAGTTTTAGATATCCTCGCTTCACATGTACTCTCTCTCTCTCTCTCTCTCTCTCTCTCTCTCTCTCTCTCTCCCCCCCCTCCCCCCCCCCCCCCCCCCTCGCCCCAAAAAAAAAAAAAAAAACTTAAAGCATGGTTTTCATAGTTGAGAAGCCTCTGTTTAAACGAAAATTTTGACAGTTTTGCAGGGAAGTTCATCGACAAATAAGAGGGAAGAAGGTCTTGAATCACAGATGTGTTTCTGGTTTATTGCTACGTAGGTCATCGACAAATTCGAACTGAACCATCGAGACCCTTTTGAGGGAGGCAATGACCTTCTGGTCGTATGAGCACCTAAATCTGTGGAAGGAATTCTAACTATGAATAGATCGGGCCTTGCAAGATCAAAATGGTGGGACTTTCAACAGAAGAAAAACCATGCCACACTTTGTCTATTTCTGGTTGCCAGTTCGTCTTCCTTAAACGCCTAGGAATCATTATTGTGAAACGTCCATCTTAATGGCATTTTCCTCCTCCCTGATCGAGATGCTTACAATTAGTAAAGTACTCTTTGAAACGTTTTTAAAATTGAAATAACTATACATTATAAGAAAATATCCAGTGAATACAATGATTATGTTTATGCATATAAATTCATTTCTAGTCTGTAGATGATATGTATACCATTTTCTATTATGCATAAGGTAAGCAAGTTGTTATATCCTATCATCTTCAAGTCTTCATATTTGAATTTATACAGTATTAACTGTAAATTTTTGTTTAATACTCATTAGTTGAAGGAGTTTGTAGTTCAAGAAAGTTTTAATGTATTCACCCCAAATGTTTTTTCCCCTTTTAGTTACAAGGACTTAGCTTAATTTGAATGTGCCTCACTTGTCCAAAAAGTTTCGCAGGAGGGATCATTCCATTCTATTTCAAATTCACTCAAATTTGGTGTTTCTGTAGTTATCTTTATAAGACTATAAATATAAAGCAAATTAAGTATCCATAAATTACAAAAAATAAGGTTCAATTTCAAATGAATAAGAAGTTAAAATGTAAAATGAGAATGATAGAATGAAGATAAGGATTACCAGGAATGTAATATAATGAATATTCAGTAAGCTCTCATTTATTTCAACTTGTAATATACTATTTTTTTCTCGTTAATCGAGCATCGTTATGTTTTATTTGTGTGTAAACAATTAATTCGCCATTAATCTTAATTTGAAAATTATATTTTTTAGGGTAAGAATTGAACTTACGATCCATTGGTTTTTGATTTTTGAGTTAGAAGTATAGATGTGTTCTTAACATCGAATGAATTAAAAAGTGACACAATAAATTTTATGCATTTTTTTCAATAAATATTAATGCTAAACTATTTTTTTTTTATCTCACCAGTGCTCTAAAACTTATACCATTTGACCCAATAACGCTTTCGACTAGACCTGTCATAATGTCCGTCAAGAATCCGACTTGGCGGTATTCTTGGACAATGTCGAGCAAATGTTATGACGCGTGGCAATTGATGCACGTAGCCACGTGGATGAAGAGCTTAGTCATGTCGGTTGGAATTCAAACATCTGTGTGAAAGAAGGTATTTTTGGATCATAGATGCAAATTTGGGATAAAGGGTGAGATTTAGATTGATGATGTTCATTGAAAAAGGTTCAAGATTTTTTTGTGGGACATTTCTCGAAGAAGCAATGGAGCTGAAAATCGCTGGCTTCCTTCGGGAGCTGGGGTCCCTCTCGTAAAAATCGTAACTTTAGAAAGAGCAAGAACAACCTGCGACACCCATCCGTCCAAGTATTATCCGAAGCGGTTTCTTCTAGTGGCTGAGTGAGCCAGGCGGCGCAAATCCTGGAGCACGTACCAATGCGAGGCCCGTGGTTGACGAACTGGCGGTCGCTGGGAAGGAAGACCCTTCACTCATCATCTTCTTCTTCGCCTTCGTCTTCGCCTTCGCCGTCTTCGAATTTGAAGCTGCTTGGCCCGAACCTCCCCGATGTTTGGATGATGCCCAGCGCCAATGCCAACGCCTTCCGTTCCCAGTCTTCAGGTTTTGTCCTCCGCGATCGTTTCGCCATCCTTTTCTCCGCTTGTGGTGACGGGCCTCAAATTGCTCAGGGGGCGTGTGGAATACGTGTTACTCGAGTCTTCAGGTTTTGTCGCTTCGAGGGTCGACGTGAACGCCCTCGGTGCGTTGCGTCTGCTTTTGCGTTGTTGGAGACTTGTTCGACATGTCTCGGTCGACCGCATGCTGATCGCTTTGAAGCGGTTATTGGGTTCAGGTGTTATGGCTTTTGACGTCCTAGTTTTGATCGTGAGGTTGTCGCTGTCGTCGTCGTTGTGATTCCATTTCATTAGCCATCGGGTGAAGTAATGGTGAATCCATTGCCGACTACAAGTTGTAGAATCTGCAGAAGTGACGGGTTTTTCTTTTTCGTATTAAAAAAAGGTTGGGTTCTTCTCGAGTGAAGCTCAGACCGAACTGTCCTCGGTAACTTTGTAACTTCTGCATTTACAACTCGTTGAGGATAAATTTACTCTGTGCAAACGTAGGAAAAGCAGAAGCAAAAGCAGGCGTGAGACTACTTTCGAAAATCATCTTTTTATTAATCATCGACTAATGAAGGACCACAAAATGATTCATTGGATCTGATGGACTTTTTCATAACAGTAGTCACTCTCCAAAAGCACCATAGATTTCACCGAGATGATTGGGGATGGTTTCTATAGAAACCTTTGGAGAATTAGGAATTTTATACAATCCCAATTGTAAAATTGATTATCCGACCTGTGGAGTTTTGATAGCTTGTTGTCTTGCAGCTCTATATAAGGTGCTTGAGCAGCACTACTCTTGCTTCTTTCTCGCTTCGTGTTCCTTGTGTATAGCACACTAACCCGTTTTATATTTTTACTTAAAGCAGCTAACGGGCAAACTGCTAAAGTAATAAATGGGAAGTCCATTGCAAGAGCTATTAGATCAGGAATTGCCAATGAAATTTGCAGAATGAAGGAAACCATTGTAAAATCCCCAGGATTGGCTATCGTGTTGGTTGGTGGAAGAAAGGATTCACGAACTTTTATTCGTGTCAAGTCAAAAGCTTGTGAAGAAGTCGGGATAATGACCTATGTAGAGGAGTTACCCGAACAATGTACAGAAGATGAAGTTCTGCATGTTGTTTCCAGATTAAATAACAACCCATCAGTTAATGGTATTATCGTGCAACTCCCTTTACCACAAGTAATTTCTACAGCTAGACTTATGCTTTGTTCCCCTTTCTCTTTTGACTCTCTTGGGCAATCTGTATCAATTGAGTCTGCTAAGTTGATAGTTGCCAATGGAACATTTGCAAGTTCAGACATATTCCATAGATTAATTGAATGGTGTAGCCTGTAGATTTTGTTTTCCAACACTGTACCTTTTAATCTTCTGGTGTGGAGGATGATGCAATGACTAGAGCTCCTCATTGACTTGAAACATGTCAATTACATTTTACCATTCATTTAACACATTCTGTAAGGAAATATTTACCATTTTTCCATCTCAATGTGATATTTTCCCAGCATGTAGATGAGGAGAGAATCATCAATTTTGTGAGCCTAGAGAAAGACGTGGATGGCTTCCATCCCCTCAATATGGGAAATCTTGCCATGAAAGGAAGGGAGCCACTTTTTATTCCTTGTGCTCCTAAGAGTTGTATTGAGTTGTTGTTGAGGTCTGGCGTGGAAATTATGGGGAAGAGAGCTGTGGTAGTTGGGAGAAGCAAGATTGTTGGGTTACCCACTTCATTGCTGTTGCAGGTAAGCATGCCTTTTTCTGCATTTTTCCTGTTGTTTAAGATGCTCTCAATATCATCCTCTTCTGACATATTCCTCTGGTAGAGGCACCACGCAACAGTCAGCACAGTACATTCTTTCACCAAAGATCCAGAACAGATTACAAGGGAAGCCGACATTGTGATCGCTGATGTGGGGATACCCAATTTAATCCGTGGCAGTTGGCTTAAACCAGGAGCTGTTGTAGTGGATATGGGGACCAATCAAGTTCAGGTAGAAATAGTGAAAGCTCAGCACCAATGGCATTCTCAAACTGTCTGGCCTCACTTGAATGCTAGTTTGCATTATAATGTGCATTGACCTTTATAGGTAAGATTTAGGTTTTAGGAAGCTGTGGTTTCTATCTTTTCTGTTTGAAAATTTGGAAAAGCAGGGGCAGGTCTCTCTTTATGAGGGAAAATTTAAAAATTACACTAAGCTTTCTCTTTGTTGGCATTCACAACCTCTATTCTACACTTTGTGTCATAACCTTAGACTTTCTATCTTGAAGTTTAACACCATTCGAAAAAGGATGGAAACTGGGGGGGTGCAAAGATTTGCTCTTTTTGAAACCTCAAGATATATTGTGTGGGGTCTTAAAATTAGACGGTGCGAAGTCTAGGATTTGAAGTTAGAGGTTGCCAAGGTGTAACTATGGAAAATGTGAGGGTGTCTTTTCTCTATTTGCTTTTTATTGTTACGGGCAGTCTTGTTCCTGTGATGTACTCTATTCATGTATGCAGATATATTGCATTATGCTCATTACTCAGGGAAGGGATGTTTGAGGGGGAAGGCTTCAAAAAAGTGGTTCTTTCAGAAAAGAAACGATGAGTGAACAATTAAGGATTGAGAAGGGGAAAAGCCTTAGAAAAGTCTACTTTCAGGATTTCCTAAGAAAGCTTTGATTCATGGTCACTAAAATTAGAAATAGATCTAGAACTGTAAGGTCCTCACTCTGACAGATACGAGCTTCACTCACAGTTAGGGTTGATAAGCAATGTTCATTACTGCAAATAATCTCATGTAAGTAGCTGCTGTGGGTTAACAGGTGGTTTTTTGAGAACTAAAGACAAATCCTCAGTCTCACTGAAAGAACTCCCGTCTACGCATTTCCATTTTGAGCAATTTACTGTAATAGAAGCTTTTACATGTTACTTTTAGGTTTGACTTCGAATTAAGAGTTTGTAGTTCCAGGATCCTGGTGTTGGTCAAGGTGTCCGCATCACAGGAGATGTATGCTATGAAGAAGCAATCAAGGTTGCGTCAGCCATTACTCCTGTGCCAGGAGGTGTGGGACCAGTGACAATCTCTATGCTTCTGTCTAATACTCTTGACTCTGCCAAGCGTGCATTTGGATTCATATGAGAGCTGATGTTGGTCCCCCAAAATAGTCTTTGGAAAGGCAAATGTGTTTCACTTTTCCTTGCCTTTCTATATTTGTCAATGACAATCTTTGCAAAATCTAAAGTTTTCTTCTCTTCAATGTTTTGCCAAGTGGAGTCTGGTTTCTCGAATTACTCAATGTTGCAATATAACGAGAAGAGATGAGTACGCCATATGTCGCAATCTTAAGATGTAAAGCAAGTTCGCTTCATCTGTAAGTTGACATGCTACTATGCTAAAACCGGTTTACAAATGGGCGCACCTGACAGATTTTTAGTGGATCTTGAATGAGTCACGCTTGTTTAGAGGCCGATCTGTCATGTCATTTTCTTATTGCAAGAATTTGCAATCTGCTATGTCGATTAGTATGACAGTTTTGGTAAGCTATTCTTAGTATACTTAGGAACATCAGTTTTCTTCTTTTTGTGCTTTTCTTTGCATTCTCAGAACTTCCTTTGCAGTGGGGAAAAAGAACCTACAATGAAAGTAGCATGGAATGGGAAGTTCTGGGACTTCGATTGATAAGAAAAAAGTACAATTAAGAGTGATTTTGTAAATGACTTACCAAACACGGCCTACAGCTCTCTTGGTTCTTTGCCATGGAATCACTCTCTCTTGATTTCTGTGGTGGGGATGGATGATATATCCGCTTCTCAACATCATAGCAATAGCGAAGATTCTGAAGATGTAGCTAAGGCTGCTGAAAGCCTCTTCGCTGAGAACTCAAAACGAGAACCAATTTGATTTATATGGTGGACATTCGCATTCCAACCTCCAAAACTATTCGATCATTGGCCTTGGCAATGCACCTGACCCTACTTCAACTTGAGCCAAGCTGAGTTCATGCATTCATCGACTCGTTTGGTGCTGAGTATAAGGAGTTAGTGCCCGAATTTCGCGGAAATAAAGTACTCGACAACATATTTCCATATCTAATCAACGACATTTTCTCCCACCTCTTGAGCTACCATCTCTGGTTGGGCGACGGTAGCGCCCGGCGGTAAATCCCGTTGGATCCGCCTTTCAAATAGTGAAAGTATTTGGCGTCATCCGGTCACAGTGTCACAAAGTTGGGCACATATACGTCAGAGGGTAAATTAGATTTCGAGTTTGTAGGCATAACAGAAGCTTGAAAGAAAGAGATCTGCAATGCACTTGTGAGCTCTAATGCCCTTGAGGGGAGATTTTCTTTACTAAGCATATGTCTGTGCCATCTACGCTACTTTGACGAGAACAAGCATAACACTGAATAATGTGGCAACTTTAATCACGAAATAAATCATCTCATGGAAAAAGTTTGAAAAAAAAATTAGCAGAAATAAATTAGATGAAGAATCCATAGTTATATCAAGATATTATAAGAGATTTTATATTGCTAGACTAGCCTTTCTTCTTCTAATAAAATAAAAATTTTAATGGTGTTTCGTCCATAATTCTGTCACCTCTGTAAAAACTAATTATTTACAAATTAACTCGATTACTGATCTTACTTTAATTTACTTTTTTCCTATTAAATTCATTGTTGAAGTTGTCAAATTGAAAATTAGTTAGTCTTAAGAAATGTTCATTGCCTCTTGTATAGTACCTACAAATGGCATAGTTCATTTCTTTTTATGGCAATCCCTCATTCAATTTCTATATGTATTTCCTACGTTAAAGCAATTATGTAATTTTAGAATGTCAGAGAAATTCACTTTGACTGCTATTTTTCATATTAGAAACATAGCATTTGTATCAATTTTAATTAAAAAGAAAAGAAAAATAAAAGAAATGCTTCGTCTTAGTGCCACCTAAGCATATATTTACTAGCTCTCCATAAAGCATTTGTTATGACCTCTTCACCTTAATGACTTGCCTTATATTATAACTAATTAGCAAATGTGCACACGAGTTATGTGTTAAATATATATAAAAAAAATCTTGAGCTGTTACAACCATACCATTTTTATTCTAGATTGATTTCTAAAGTGCAGAAAATCCCAAACTACTATACCATTAGTACATTTGTCCAAAAAATAATTCCCGAGCTACGAAAAATTCCAACCTAATATGTTAGTAACAAAATTAGGAAGTTTAGATTTTTGAAAGGACAGAAAGCTATAAGGGCATGACATCATATTAATAGTTAATTTGCCAATCTCAGTTCATTTTCTTAAGATTTGGCTTCCCTAAAACGATAATGTTCAGCATACTCATTTATAATGAATTTTCACGATGAGTCAACGCCATAGGCTGACCATTTGAGCTATTTTGTTACATATTTTCCATATAAGCAAATAATAAAATATCGAATTAAAGATAACGAAAGATAAACTTGTCATAAGTGTATCAATTTTTAATTTTTTACAACACGAAAAAGTGGTTTGAAACAAATATGATATACCTATTTGAAGCAAAGTAGCTTATGATAAAAGCGGCACGCGTGCATCAGTTTTGATATTTTTCGTCAGATGTTAGCTCAATATAAAAAGAGGAATATTTGATAAATTGAATTAATATAAAAAAATCGTAGGATATTTTGGTTATATAATCAAATTAAGTTATTTTCACAAAATAAATTTGTTCGCAAATTCACAATTTTTTTTTTGGGTAAAAAATTCACAACTTTTTCGAAAGGTTGCAAGATCCCATGCCTAGATTGTTCCCGGGACATCTTCTCGACCGGACCGACTCGTTCACGGCCTTTTCTTGCTTCTTTCTTCTTCTTCTTCTTCTTCGTCCAGAATCTGCAGGCTTTCGAATTGATCTGATCGTTCTCTGCCAACTCTGACTGCGAAGGAGAAACCGCAATGGCTCTGAACCCTCAGCTGTTCCCGAACGGCATGCCCGTTCCCTTCGTCAACGAGATGTTCGTCTTGGCGAGAGACGGCGTCGAGTTCGAGGTCGATAAGATTCCCGGGTAATTGTCCGATTCTGTGATATGTTGTGATCGAAGCTTTCCACCTGAGAATTCTCTTTTGTTATTCGAAATCCTTTTTGCCCATTAGACATCGTTTAGAGGGGGTTCTATGTTTACCTCGCGTACCTAAGTTTGATGGGTCGATTGGGGCGGGGATTGGAAAGCGTCTTGATGATGCTTTAACCAGAAAAGAGAGATCCTTTGCTTTTGGGTATGGTGAAATTTTCCTTGCTGGGGAAAATCTTGCGGGTTAAGTGTTGGATTACTTGGTGGGATTGGGAGTTGCTTGTGATAGATTGGTCTTTAGGTCTTGTGAATTGTGCTGGGGGAATGGGATTTGAGTTGAGTTTTCTGCATTGTATGTCGCGAATGACTGCTGATCTCTTGAGAATAGATTGGTTAACTAACTAAGAGCATAGTTTTTGGGTGTAGAAGTATGTAAAAAAATGGAATAGAATTAAGGAGCGGAACGCATTTGATGAAAGCATAAACCAATGATGAAGGATGCTAAGCACATCTACAAGTTGCAAAGATTGGCAAGACCGGTGTATGGTCCACAGGATTTATTGCAGACTTAGCATGTAGGAAGGTTTTCATGGGAAATCAGCAGCCAGATTTTTTTTGGATGTTGCTTTATTTATATGAATCTAGGTTGGCTTGATTATACTTCCAGTTTGATTGTCAATTGTCATCAACTGAAAACCGCTGTCATTTGCATGTTTGAGATAGTTATGGAAATATACGTGCTTAGAAGGAACAAAAAGTTTGCTCTTAGCTGTTAAAGGTCTTTTAGACATCGTGTAAGACAGATTGATGAATGGTATTTTGGATGGATTATCATTAGATCCCAAGGGGGTCGTGTGAAAGCAAGAGGAACTATCTACTTGTCAAACATACGGATGGTCTTTGTTGCAAGCAAGCCAGTTGGGAATCTAACTGCCTTCGATATACCCATGGTTTGTCATCTAATTTTATTTTGCTTTGTATATGTATTAGCATGGATATTTGTGTTCTTCTCATTTTTGTAGATTGATATTATGCTGAATATTGCATTCTTGGTTGAATCTTCTGTGTTTATATGTTGTTATTCTGTTGCTCATTGTGTAGCCATTGTTAGGATAAACATCATTGTAGAAATTGGTTTGAACTATTTCGTGGTCTTGTACTTAGTTGTGAGCGTTCAAAGCGACTTGGTTGATGGGAAACATGAGTTTGCTTATGGGGGAAAATGTTGGCTGAATTCTGTTATAGCCTTTAACAGTTTTCTGTGGTTTGGTGCACTTATAGAATTGACACAGTAAACATTGGCAAACTGGAACCCTGATTCAATGGATTTTTTTTTTTATAGAAGAGTTCTGATGACAAACAAAAGAATGAGTTAGTACTTACTCATACGAGGCATTCATGTTCCATGTACTAAATGATTTTTTTCATGATTTTCGTTTGATGGCCATGTAAAGCATACAAATGATGAAGAATGATGTAATTGCAATAAAGAGTAAACAGCTCCTACAGTAGAGGGGAATTAGCTCAGGAGGCTGGACTTTCTGAAGATTTAATTGTTGTTTGTTGAAATTACTCTATCTGCTACCCAAAAGTATAACAAGGAAAATAATTCTCTGGATGATCAATTGCTGCAGGGCAAAACAATGGCCAATCTATATGTTGACTCAACAATCACTAAATAGCACTGGTGTGTCCAAAGTCTGTGTTATAATGGCTTGACTATGTCCATTTTCTTTCTTTTTCCTGTTTGAGGACTGCTTTGTCATTAGTTTCCTTTGATTAAATGATTGTCAGATGTTCTGTGGTCGGAATGAGGTTCCTGGTGGACATGATGACTTTTCTGCGGTATCTGCATCACTTTAATTTATCGGCTTACCTTTGTCGTTGCTTCACTATGCAGCTATATGTACATAATGAGAAGTTCAATCAACCAATTTTTCTCTGCAACAACATATCTGGCTTGGTGGAGCCTGTAAGTATATAAAAATTGTGATGCATCATCATTCATTACGAATTTGGACGCTAATCTTTTTGAGAATGACCCCAGGTGGTACCAGATGACCAGCACAGGGCACTTTACTCTACACACACGTTTAAGATATTGTTTAAGGAGGGTGGATGTGGGACCTTTGTGCCATTGTTTTTCAATTTGATATCCTCTGTGAGGCAATACAATCAGCATGTCAACTCTGAAAATGCACCGCGTGTGGATCCTTTGCAAGCAGCAGAAACACCAGTTGATGAGATGATGAGACATGCGTAAGTGCTAGTACTCTCCTCTATAGAAAAATATTTTAAGAGCAAAAGAGAGAGAACACAGGTAGGCTTGTTATATTGATTGACTAAGGGATTCATAGAGCCAATTGTAATTCTGAAAAAGATGTTGCTCCATGTCTTTTAAGACGGTCCTATTTGATTGTGATTGGCTCAGTTAGCTTATGACGGAATTTTTTCTTTCCAAATGAAGCTGATGATCAAATCGAGGGATGAAGTAATAACCATCCGCTTTTGATTTTGCAGATATGTCGATCCAAATGACCCTACCAAGATCTTCTTACAGCAGCCTACTCCAGAGTCACAGCTGAGGCGCCGTGCATACCATCCTCGGCCTGCTGAAAACTCTATATGAGCAGGGGCGTTTGATGTTTACGGTACAAATGCTGATGATGTTCTGTTTTCGGTCACTACTCTATTACTGAAAGTTGTATCATACTATGTCTGCATCGATACTTATAAGAAGCATGTGTAAAATTTGAATATACCCCCTTGCTGGACGAGCTTCTCTTTTAGGTGTACATCCCCTTTTACGTGCTGAAACCAAAATCCCTCTTCCAAATTTTCTAGTACCTCGCTTGTGGAATGTTCAGCTGATGTCGTGTGTTCTTACGGAGGTCGTCCTAAGTGGAAGTTTGAAAGAATAACAAAGACTGGCTCGCCTCTAGCCAATGAGAAGTGAACTATGAAGTTGGTTAATCATGTTTTAAACTACAACAAAAAAATACATTGGTTTCATCAGCTTATCTATTGAGCCATGGAAAGATTCAACAACAGAAACAACAAATCCTTCCCTTTTTTGCCAAATTGAGTCACAATGGAGGTTATGTGATGTTATTGCCTGGAATCGAGAGCAAGCTGTCCTGTCAATGCTGCTCTAGTTTGCATAGCAGTCATGAGAATACCCAGGAGAACTTCACTGCCTGACCTTTTGAGGCTCGGGTTGAAAGGTGACGACGGAATTTAATGGAAATGCGCCTTGGGGAAGAGTGAATGGCTTGCAAAACTTGGTTTGAGGTTTCCGATGGACCTACTTTGGCTTGACCTAACCTGTTTCTTTTTCTTTTTTGTCTTTTTTTCTCTTAAGAACATTAAGTGTAGCTTGGATTCATAAAAAATAACACATCGTTGGGCTTTAAATTGTAGCTTGGACAACGTAATTTGGCGACTCATTGCCGTGTTAACATGGATGAATCTCACACGGTTCCAAGAGCTTCCCTTGTTTCGGGGCGTCGCCGGTATCAGCCTTAAGGTTCCAAATTTCTCAGTTTCCGGACATTCCTGAATGCGGCAAACTGCTCCTTCGTGCCTCGTTATATCGAGGTTGGTCGTTTCTTCGGTCCATTTCGATATTTGTCTCCAAAGTCCAAACTTAAATGCTCACATTATCTCCTCTTGCTTGGCACGAAAGTGTTCACGTTCAAAAATTGGCTCTAACGACGATAGCCATGGATTGCTGAGTACAAGTATAATGACGCATCGAATCTTTAACCAAAAATTGACGATTGTCATTTGATCGAAACTTTATAGAGCTAGATTTGCATACCAACCAAAATTTGGTTTTTTTTTATTTAGACAAAATAGAAAGTATGAGATAAAAAAGAAAAGTTTGAACTAGAATTAGGTACCGATGCTTTACTATGAGATTAAAAAAAAAAAAAAAAGTTGGGGCCAAAATTGGCATCCGAGCAGGAATGGGGATGATACGTGACAGCATTAAGAATCCGCTCATCTAACTAGACCCGCTTGATAGATATTGTGACCATAAAAATAAGAAGCTGCTCGTCTAACTAAGCCTATGATTTCATTTGTCTTGCATTTCTTCGAGGCGATTATTGCGATTATTTATAATTTGCACTGATCATATTATGGCTGCAGTACTATAATCTTCATTCGGTGAACTCACTATTATATCAACTTGTGGATTATTTTGAGGGAATGGAGATGATCAGTTTTTTTTTTTTTTTGATGGGGAGATTATAGATCAGACGTCAAATTATATAACAAAAGAATTGCATAGTTAGCATATCGACTTCGAAATTTTATCGAGGGGTTAAATGCTTAATTTGAACGCGGCTGATGTTAGTTCCAATATTATTTCTCCCACTTAAATTTATACTTATAGAACACGTCTACCTTTCGTCATGATTCTGTCAAATAATTTTTCAATCAAAATAATGTTGCTTGGCACTCACCGTTTCTAACAATACTTTTTAAAGGAATTTTGATGAAGTTAAATGTGTCATATAATATAAATTTGAGACTTTTGTCGTCGTGAAAAAATAAGCTTAGAGGCATGAAGTATGGTATACAATTTTTTATGGCTTTTTTTTTCTCATTAAGATTCTTTGGAGGACATTATTGTCTGACCAAACTGAACATCGAGTTATTTACTCACAAAGCCTTGATACTTTCCTTCATGTGTGATTGAATTACTTGTACTAGATTCGAAGGGAAAATTGAATTGTCTCTTCTTTGTCAAAAAGTGCCACGGACTTGATTTGAAAGCTATGCTCCAATCACTCAACCACGCTTTACTAGCAATATTTGAACTCAACCATTGAAATAAGTTCATCAAGAATATTCTTCCAAATATTGTTGTGTGACAAACTCGAGCCATCCCCTACAAGCAATTGTACAGTACTTTATAACAAGTGCTGTTATTTCTGCATAAGATTCCCAGCTCACGCAACATGGGTCTCCTCCCCAGTTATGAGACATCTTCAATTCATTAGTCAGCTGTCGCTTGTGAGCAGCTAGCCAGGGAGTACCCTTGCACTTCCAAGTAATGAATAATATATAATCAGATTCTTGATTATCTAACCCATTGATTACCTCGCATGTTGACTTGTCAGAGAATGACTCGCTTTCAGTACTCTCCCACAAAAGGATTATCTTTCTCATTGGAGTCTAAAGGAGGCTGACAGCTTGAACTCGAAAGGATATATTGTTTCGATAAAAATTTTATGGAATACTCGAAAGAAATTTCAATCTCCATACCAGCACATGCTCGCAAACTTTTTTGTTCATTTCAAAATGAGACAGTTTGAGTATTAATGATGTTAAAGAATGGCCACGTACCTGAAATTCATCTATCTGTCCAAAGATTGACATGTTTGCCATTTCCCAAACTTCACAATGCTTCTTCCTATAAGGCGGGCCATGCGTTTACAGTCACCTTCCAAGATAAAGTAACTAGGTTTAGTGTGAATACTGAGCATATGCTCAATATGTGAACGAACTTTGGCAATTAGAGTCTGTACCCCAAGATTGTTGGGTCGAGTCTTGACACCCCCATACTAACTTTTTCATGAATCTTTAGTTAGTTAGTTCATGAGATCTAAAATCAAGACCACCAAATGTCTTGGCCTTGCACGATTGACTCCAAATTCAAGAAGCGTATTTGATGTTTGTAACTTGTGTCTTCCCATAAGAAAGCACGACAATTTTTTTTTTCAATATCTTGACAAACTTGAAATGGAACTTTAATGGACTCCACTCCATGTGATAGATTAAAATAAACATATCTAAACTGATCTAAAGTAATTTAACCTGCCACTGACAAGCTTTTCAGATTTCCATCCATTGAGCCTATTTTTCGTCCTCTCGAATGTTGGTAGAAAATGACTTGGAAGTTCCACCATGAATCAAAGGCTATCCCGATATTTGCCAAGCCCCGATCAATACGCCGAAACCAAAAAATTCGCCCAAGTTTCATTTTAGCCCCAGATAAGTAATCTCTGAATAGAAAATCCACAATAGAACAATTGAAGTATAGATGATAGAGATCACAGGTGTCGGTTTGCGTCTACATATGTGAAAAATCAAAACTGAATTAGTTTGTATTTACACATACAAGTTGAAATTCTTGTGGATTATACCTAATTCAATGACCGGAATCTGTCCACGTTTGTTCCTTTTTATACCTAATTCAACCATTGAATACGTTTTATCTACCAACACCTATGCAAAATCGAAGAAAGTTCTTAGATCATTAAGCGCCTGTCCTCCTCCCAATCATTATGGACTCGATCAGGTTTTGCTTCTCTCTGTGAGTGATAAGTCTGGGCTATGCCGCCTGTTGCACTGAATCACTGAATAGATGTTGAAAGCAGCGTTCTTGTCTGCTTGAGAACAAAAGGAAATTTAGACGCTCAACCTGAGTCAGATGCATGGACTGAAAAAGAATGGGTGAGGTAAAGCGAATATTAATTAGAACAAGACCTTCCCACTCCTTCCTCGAAGTTTTTTGCAGCTCTAGAGGTCAATTTAATCCGAATATGCTCATCCTTGTGAAATGAACAACATAATCAATAAATCAATCTTGCAACCAGTATATCGCAATCCAAAGCTAAGTTCATATGCCTATACAGAGTGACATCGCTCGTTTATTTGCATTGGCACCACCCTTCTTCTCAGTCTAAGTAAGCAGGGTAGATCCACGTGTGATCTCTGACGTCTACACTTCGTGGTATAAATACAAACCAAGACCAAATCGAGCACATGCTTTGCAGAAAGCCATTTCCTCTGCTGCAGCCACTGGATCAGCATCGTGACCGTCGGCAGGTGATACCGTCCCAGTCGCCTCCCGATGTGCCTGTTCAAATAGGGTCAATTACATGGAGGTTTATCCAACCGATTCGGTTTAAAACAGTACTAGTAATTTGAAAATTTGCAACGACATATATCGTGATTCTCACTTCCACCTGATATTGTGCTGTAACCGTATGGTGGTTTTCCCAACGTCCAGGACCTTATGAAATTTTCTTAATCGAAATCTTTGGTGCCTCACCAATATGGATGACATAACCCACTAGAAACAGTGAAGAACCTCTCGTTTTTCTGACATGAGCACGTAGATAATAAGAACAAGAATTAAGACCCAGGAACACCGATGAAGCTCCCTTTAAGCTGATCTTCAAGAAACTACCACACTACCAGATACTTCTTATCCTTTATGACCAAACAAATGCATTTTTTAAATTCATGTTCTCTCAACATATCCGGAGACTTCACTGTGATGTAATCACTAGGCTTAATTAGGTTAAAGCATATTGGACCACAGAGCAAACGCATCAAGAACATTGTAGAATTGCAACTTTTGCTCAGATGTGCATAATATTTTTCACTCTTTCTTTTTGTTGCTAAATTCAACAACCGTTGGTCACAAACTTTTAATTGTCCTTTCTGTAATAAAAGGTGCTGCACTTCTGGGAGATTTTGACCTATAAGACTTCTATACCCATTGTTTGATTATGAATGCAAAGCAACTAACTTCTTCTCTTCCATCTTAGTTATTCATAGCCGTAAGTATAGAAATTTACTAAATTTCTACTAAATTTACTCCGTCCATCCTACTCTCACACACAGTTCACTCTTCATAGCAATTCGTCAAAGTCTTTCTCCTTAGTTACTAGTCTCTACCCTTATGTCAATCATGAACAGCTGATAAGCACAATAGGATGATGATATTATGTCTGATTTACACTATGTCTCCATGTGTGGTATTGTCCAAACGGCAAATATACCTTCAGTAAAATATATTCAAAGTAAGTTGTTGACGGGTTAGTACAGCACTTCTTCTCTCTATTAGACACATTTATTTCTACCATTTGTGAGACATAGTAGCTGAAATTGCTCAAGCAATTACTACATCCAAATTCCATAATAAATCAATCCTAAAACTCAATAGGTAGAAATATCTGGTCAAAGGCTAGGTCATCCAAACACATGAAGGTCTTGCTAAACCAAATTATGCTGCTATTTGATTTTTCTTCTATTACACCACTATTCATGATTGGAAGTGAAAAGAGCAAGGAAACCCCTGTTAATTGAAGGAACAGCACATGGGATGCTACAAACTTGCACAACAGACAAAATTGCAGGATATGCAGGCCACATGTATGCATTTGTAAAGAAAGAGCCCCACCTCTCCATCTGATCCTCGTACTGTGACTCGATACACCACGGTTACACTTCCATTGTCCGAGAATATAACATCACGTATTTCTCCACACCATCCTGTGAAAACTGGTAGTGAATAGCTGAAGAGATGCACAAAAATTCATGTTTCCAAATCATGTAGGCATTGAATCAAGAGAATAGCCAGTAGCCAAAAAAAAAAAACGAAGGGAATAGCCCACAAGGGGAAAACTGCAGTGCCATAGACCTATCAACAAAGGACGTAGATTTCGTCCATATACAAGAAAGTCTACTGATGGTTCCTAGTTAATTAGTAAAAATGCTTGCTTAATAACTGTTCCAATGATGCTAGATAATGAGATCGAATGTATCGATTATCTGAAAGTCCTGAACTACTGACCATAAGAATAACTGGCAAGGCCTCTTTGAAGTCTTAACAGCGAAGAAACTAATAATATAGTTCCTGGAATAACAATGAAAGGATTTTCGGTAGTAAAGTTTAGAATGCCATGTGGTTGATCCGCCTTGATCAAAATGCAAGAGCTTCAACATAGAGGATGGAATCATACGCACAGCTTATGATCATAATAGGAATCAAGAAGCAACTTTTTTAACAAAGCAAGGGTATGCCATGAAGCATCAACATTTCCGTTGGATTGAACTTGAGAGACTCCAAGGAGAAACCACAGCTAAAGTTGGCAAGCAAAGAGGTAATCGATCTCATACTGCAGGCTCATGCAACACTCATATAGCACATAAAACAGAAATTCTAATCAATTTTCACACACACACACACACACACACACACACACACACGGAGCTGAGGAATTGAAGATACCAGGGGCATAGAAGCTCAACATCCGGTTCGCATGGTACCTAAAAGATAGAATCGAAAACCATCGGAAGGGAGAAAAATCAGACCAGATCAAGTGTTCTATCATCAGATACAGAAGCACATTATTGAAATGGTGAACCAACTCAATGCTAAACGAAGGACAAAACTACCAGGGAATGTAATTGGAGGCCTGATCGGGGTCGTCATCGGGATCGCCGTCGTGAACATTTGGAAGCGACTTGATGATGTTGTCAGGGATCTTCTTGTTGAGGTCGCGGAGAATCTCGGCGAGAGGCCGGGTTATGCAAGAAGAGTAGGACGCGGACAGCGACTTGTCCAGCGGCACCACGTAGTTGGAGCTCGGCACTGATCCTTTCTTCTTGCCCCCGCCGCCGCCGTTGCAGTTCGTGGAGTTGCTGTTGCCACTCGCGCTGACGAAGCAGCGGAGACGGCGGCTCGCTGGTCTACGCGGCCTCAGTTCGAGGACGAAGGCCGGCCTCTCGGAGTCGCCGTCGGCTCGGGCGGCTCCGGGAGGCGGAGATGGTAAGCTCTTCGGGAGTAGAGCGGAGGAGCTGATCCGCAGGGCCATTGGAGCGGCGGCGGGGGCGGCGACGGCGGCGGGGGCAGCGACGGCGGCGGCCGAGAGCGTGATCTTCTCCAGCAAGACGCGACGGAGAGTGGGGTGGTGGGAGGGGCTGGTAGCCAAACCGGGTGTAGAAGAGGAATCACGTTGGCAGTTGGCGAGGTTGCTTGCCGCATTTAGCTACTCACCTACTCTCCCTCGCGGGAAATTTCATTTAGTCCCTTCAGATGCACTCCTTTTCGCAAAAGACCCACGTATTTTCTATTTATATCAAATAGACCCCTATACTTGACCGACATATGTCAATTGGTCCTCGGCACTAACGCAGGCCAAAAAATAAATGAATAAATAAAGAGAAATTATTAACCGTAGAGATAGAGATAGAAAGGCAAGGAGCAGAGGAAGTCCGACAGTGGCGGCACTCGAGCGCCGATGAGGTTCCAAACGTCCCTCATCGAACAAAGTCGACACGGTTGTTGCTGCCTCAAGTCATGCACATGGAACAATTAAAGAATAGATATCTCCAATGCTATCCTCTAAACCCTAGAACAAACCCTCGCTCAAATCAACTCGGCGATGCCAGCTGAAGATCAAACGAACAGTAAAGTGATTAGAAGGAGCAGAGTGTGATGAGGTAGCAACCACCATGTCGAAAGAGAAATTCATTTGATGACAATATACAAATGATTGGCGAATGACTCATGCTTCGATAACTATGTTTTCATCATCTACCATGACTGCCTTCCCAACGTTGCTAAACTATGCGCAGAAGTTCTCTCACCTCCTCACTCTCAAAAGCCATACCACCCTGTAGTGCCCCTCACTTACCATCTCCTCCCTCATGTCCTACCTGTAGTCAAGCCCTTCTCCACCATCGCCTTCACCTCTTGCACAGGTATCTCTGCCTTCTCCCCAACTATTTGCCAACATCCAAGCCCCGCTCCTGTTCGGCCACAGCTATGATGCCTTCGTCGTCGTGACCCTCGGCAAGGACTCCAAGCTCCTGTATGTTGGCCTCATGTCTAGGATTTGCCTCAATTCTAGACGAATTGAGACACTAATCCTCCCGCTCACGAGCCCTCGAGGACTTGTGAACTCAGTAGTGCGAGGTGACAGGAGGATGAACTTCTATCTAATCCCCTTGATGGTTGGGATCAAGAAGCCACCAGTGGTGCCAAAGTTCATTGGCGACCTAAAGGTGAATAGCTGTGCTATGGTCATGGTCAGGGCATACGAGATGCAATGGCTAGGAAGGATTGTGGGGGTGATCATAAGTAGAGAGGAGACGAGGGATTGGATGTGATTACTTTTACCTGTAGCAAAAAAGTGGAAGGCCTTCTAAAAAGGTTGAAGGAGGGTTTTGGGTGCAAGTAGGAGGTGGTGGGTGCTGGTGGCGGCGACACATAAGCCAATGGTGCCAGGGATCAGGTCAACATGGTGGGTCACAAGTTTGAGAGTTTCGAGATGTAGTAGAAAATTTTATTGGAGTCGTTTTATTTCTGTATCTATCCTAAAAATATAGAGGTAGAGAATTTCTAATTTTTATTTTGTTCCAAACCTATTTATAGGCTAAATTTTGTGCCGAAAATAGACAAATGAGATTACATTACCAAATATATTTATATTACAAACATGTTATTGGAAATAGAAAATAAAATGATTATTATGCATGACTTTAGTGAGAATAATAGAATCTGAACAAAAGCAAACAACATTTTCTTGTTTCTTTCTTTTGCAGCTAAATTTGTTTCGACTCTTCTCTATTTTGAAATGGAAATTACTTATTTAGATTTTCAAGTTGAATATTATTTTATTATAATAGATATGCTAATTAACTAAAGTATTAAGGTTTGAGTTGGGTTGAAGTTTTTACAATGCACGATCAAAGCAAACCACAGTAACAGCTCTCCAAGCCATAGTCCGGCCCGGCCCATAGAACGTCCGGTTCGTCTACTACGAAGACCGGCCCATGGACCGTTCGTCGTTCGGACTCTCGACGACGACCGGGGCGCACCCAAATAGGTCAAAAACCCAAAGCGCAGAACCAAATCGGTGCTCGTTGTCCTTGTTCCCTCCATTGCTGCTGCGGAAAGCCCCAGCTGCTTGAGCTGCGGCTTCTTCCAGCTTATTCGCTTCCTTCCTTCCTCCGTAGCAGTAAAGTTCGTGGGGGAGGAGGAGGAGGAGGAGGAGTTGCTGCAGTCGAGCTCGAGGAAGCCTCGCCGTGCGAGCGAAGATGGTGAGGCTGACCGCGGACTTGATCTGGAAGAGCCCTCACTTCTTCAACGCCATAAAGGAGCGCGAGCTCGACCTCCGAGGTACTCCTGCGCGCTATTTTTCCCTAAATGTCCTTCCCTGGTGGCTTCCAGCGTGGAAGTGTTTGATGGTTCGGTGACCGAGGTTTGTTCGTGGTTTTCTGTGATTAGGTAACAAGATTGCGGTGATCGAGAACTTGGGGGCCACTGAGGTTCGTTCGTGTTTTTGTAATTAGGGTTTTGTGAGCTGAAAAGTTTCGTAAATGCCTGGTTGGTAGCCAATTCTTATTACTCTTGTAAGAAATGATTGGACGCAATGAAGAGACTGGCATAATTTGTGCTGCAAAAAGGAGTTTCCATGCGTTTCTGATTGTGGGGATTTGATGTTTTTGCTGATGTGAGTTGCGAGCACAAGATATTAGGAGAATTTATTGTTTCTTAAGTGGAGTTCATGGGGAACTATTCATGTAGTTCTCGGAAAAAGCGTCTGCTGGAGCTATTCGTTGGGTTCTCTATGTGGGATGGGTGACATTGGTCGGGAGCACGTGGGATCCGCATGATTTAACAGCTCATGTGAAATGGGCTAATGTAGGCAGGGAGTGTCTAATATTGTCTCCAAGTCTTATTTAAACTCAGGAATTGCAAGATGCACACATTGATTACAATCTGGTGCATTGTTAGTGAAACTCTCTTGACACTTAGAGCATCTCATTCACTGTTGTTTGATGGAGCTTAAGTGCTGTTTGTTTCATCAAGAGGAGAGACACCTTTGATGGTATACTGCTTACTATCTGATCAATCTCAGAACCTGCGGACTCCTGTAATTTCCATCAATGATTTTCTTTTGTAACATGTTTGGTTCCTAGATCATTTCTACCTCCATCAAAAGGATGTGATTTTTCTCTAGTACATACAGTGAAATTTTCGTCATCTCTCTCTCTCTCTCTCTCTCTCTCTCTCTCTCTCTCTCTCTCGGGGTGTAGTAGAGTAAAACAAAGCCGTTAGTTTTCACTGTTTGCTATTTGTCATTAAATGGTTCTCTCTTAATCTTATATTACTAAGATGTTGATGCACTCAATCAAATAATTTATGTGGCATTTCTTTCCCTTCCTATGCAATGCAGTTTCATGCTTTAATTTGGTGCAGGACCAATTTGACACTATTGATTTGTCTGACAATGAGATCGTTAAGCTGGAAAACTTTCCATACCTTAACCGGTTGGGTACTTTGCTTATAAATAACAATAGAATTACTCGCATCAACCCAAATATTGGAGGTAATAATGGCAATTAGATACCTGTTTTACATCTCTCTTGTTTAGCCAAAAGTTAACATTACCTTGTCTTTTCCTTGGCAGAGTTCTTACCGAAGTTGCACACGCTGGTTCTTACAAACAACAGATTGGTCAACTTGGTTGAGATTGATCCTCTTTCATCCCTTCCAAGGCTCCAATATCTTAGCTTGTTGGATAATAATGTCACAAAGAAACCCAACTATAGGTTGTATGTGATTCACAAACTAAAATCGCTCCGGGTGCTGGATTTCAGGAAAGTAAAAAGCAAGGTTTGTTGATCATTTGCAATTTGTAATCTTTCCAGGCATGCCTTCTCTTCATGTTTGGAAGTGCATAGTAGTTATAGACTGATTGCTTTACCTGCTAGAGTGGAAAACCATCATCTATTGATGCTTCTGTCCTCAGTCATTCTTGTCTTAAATAGAATTAGCATCACAGAGCCTTGGAAGCTGTTTGGATGGACTTTGGGTGACTTTAAATATCCAAATAGGCCTCATTTTATGTTTCCTGGAAAATTAATTTTTTTTCTAATTTGTATTCAAAATAACACATGGCATAAACCTTATTATATTTATGTTTAGTTGTGATTAAGGTTAAAATCTTATATCGAGGCAGGCAGGCTAGTTGGATAAGTACTGCAAAAAAAAAAAAAAGCGGAAGAACTTCTCTGATGAAGAACGGTCCAGATCAAATGTCTTAAGTTCTTGTATTCACTGGAAAGACGTCAAGAAGCCTTTAGAAAGGCCAAAGCTTCCATGTTCATGGCATAATCATTGATAAACTGATTTGGTATCCTCTTTCACACATAGCATCAATACAAGTCTGCACCTCTTAACTGTTTAGGCCTGAGTGCTAGAGTTCCTTGTGTAGGTTGTTGTTCTGAACCATTGTGGTGAATATACATTTACTTCAATGTCATTTTTTGTCTATACAGAGCTGGGAAAATTTTTATATGTGTTTAGGTGGGTTTTGTCATTAAATCTTTTAACAGCACATCCATCAAATAAGTTTATTCCCCTCTCCATGTTACCTGTCCTTTTTCCTGTTTGAAGGCCTCTTTGCACAATTTTTTTTTACCAAAACATCCTTAGGTCTTGCTTACTGTATTTCTAGTTTCAGAAAGAATCTAAAACCCAATTTGTTAATAATGTTCTGCATTATAGGGGAAGATCAGAAGAAAAACATCTATTTTTATCAAATTGCTGTTGCATCCTCTTTCACTCACTGCATCACTGCAAATGGTCCTCCTGCTCTGCTTGCCCAATTGACAGTGCCTTGTTTAGGTTGATGACTGGAAATTATTTGTGCTGAACTTTTGTTTACTTTAATAACTTTTTGAGTCAAAACATAGCAGAGAGAAAATTTTAGCTTTTCTTTGGTTGCTATTGCTCATTGGCCCAATACGACATTCATAAAATACATTATCCTCGTCTTCCTCTGGGTTTATCTATTGTTTCCTACAGTTTGAATAACTCTTTGCTCCAAAGTAATGGTTTCATCTTCTACTTTTAGATAAAAGTTATTCTAGTTTTTTGAGTTACCTCAGAAGTCTTAGAGCCTGTTTGGATTGATTTTTAGCTGTTGTTTTTTGTTTAATCTAATCTTGCACCTAATGCACTTTGATTTATTCTTGATCCACAACTTCTGAAATTTTCAAGACACCCAAATGTTGATATGAAGACTCACATATAACTTTTCCATAATTTTCTGGAGTTTGAATAATATTTTAGATTCATGAAAGCAGAAGAGTACATTTCACTTTTGCTTATATATAAACAAACAGACCCTTAATTATTGCATTTCTAGTTTCACATAGAATTTCAACTGCATTGATCTGTCAATTTCCAGGGTTTGAATAACTCTTTGCTCCAAATAATTGGTTTCATGTTCTACTTCTGCTCATTATGGTAGTTAAGTCTTGTTGTATTTCTAGTTTCAAAAAGAAAAGAAGTAGATTAATATTAATTGTTCTGGATGATAGGAGAGATTAGAAGCAGAACAGCTATTTTTAACTAAAGAAGTTGAAGAGGAAGCTAAAAAGGAATCTACAAAGACATTTACACCAGGAGAGGTTCAAAAGGTTTCAGAACCTATTGAAGAACAGCAGGCTCCAAAAGTTGTTGCCCCTACACCGGAGCAAATTATTGCTATAAAGGTATTGCCTTTGCTTCGTAATGAACTTCCAGGGTTTGTGCAATCTTTTTTTTTTTCCCTTTTAAGATTAGTGATATATGTCTTAGTTGTGTTGAGTGCTTTGATTGAGCTTTATTTTTTTTATTGAGTACCTTTTTGAAAAAACTGGATCCAGGGTTAGATCTTTTTTGATTTTCTATCTTCAGTTAAATTTGTTTTCTTCTTCTTTTGCATTACTGATTAGCACTTTCCTGACTGGTCAATCAGAGGAATCTTCCAGACTTGGAAGGACGAGTCTTAATACCAGTGTATTTTCGGTCCATAAACTTTTTTATTCCTGCGGGGGGAGGGGGGGGGGGGGGGGTGGGGGGCGCAGGGGGAATCAATTCGGTCCTTGAGCTATTAATTGGTCCCCAAGCTTGTCAACTGGTTCCTGATTCATGTTTTTAGTGAAAAATTCAATCTCTCTTTCGGAACAAAGAAAATTCCTTAATTGTCAAATTGATGCATCCTGATTAACACAACTGAGAACTACAACTCCCAAACTTTAACTATTTCAGTTAGAACTTTTTCCACATTTAGCCCTTATGAATTTAATAATTGATTAGGAATTCTTCAAAAATTGAAAGTAAGGCCCATGAACTTCCTCTGACTTACACTACCTAAAAAACAATTGAGGAAATTGCACTGGAGAGGCCTATTTAAGAGTTGATAGCTTTAGGGCCCAATTAGAAAGAGGGATATCTACACGAAAGATATACTACCGGCTTCCTCCTGAGCAATCCTATTGACGTTGTTATGGAGAGTTCAAACATCAGAGAAAGATTCAGAACTCTTTTTAGAGAGCGCCCTGCGGTTTTTTAAGTAGAGCTGTTTCTCTTGGTCATATTTTCTGAAGAGCTCATGATTGTTCATTGCTACCATGTTGAATGGTAAATGCAACTATACCATGCCGATGCATTCAAGTTAGATAATTGATTTTTTTTTACCAAAATGGCTTCTGCAAAAGAGAACCATCTTCTTCTTTTATTATGATGGGGATTGTCCATAGTTTGATTTTTGATTGTTCTTGCAGGCAGCCATAGTCAATTCACAGACTCTTGAAGAGGTTGCCAGACTCGAAAAGGTGCTTAGATCTTCCTTTATTAAATATGTGCATTATTCCATTATGTATCCCTTTCTTTTGTGTCTAATATAATGCAGCACTCATTATTGGAATGGGCAGGCTTTGAAGTCAGGCCAGCTTCCAGCAGATCTGAAAATACCAGAGGACGTTACTAAGGCTGTTAGTGTCAAGGAAAGAGATGAAGAAATGACTTCTACAAATCAAGATGAAGCAGATGCTGAAAAGAAGAATGTAGAGGAGCAAACAAACGATGAACCTGCGCCCATGGAACAGGTATTACTCAAATGTCTTTGTACGTGAAGCTGCCTCTATCTAAAATTCCTGTCTCTATCTTCTGCTCTTTCTCATGTGACAGCCCTTGGAAACGTCAAGGCTTTTCAGTGTTTATTGTGACTTTCTCAAGTTTAGTCATTTTCTTCCGATCAAATTTTGACTTTCTTCTATTAGTACTGAAATTGCATATATTGAAAACTAATTGTTGAGGCCCATTTGCTAAGCTGGAGCATCTAATGACTGGCTACAAAATAGTAGGCATAACAACAATTCATCAAGCTAAGTCAGGTCCATAATTTTGTATGTAAACTTAGCTTTCATCGAATAGGAAGTCGATTGCCAACTAAATTTTGCGTCAATGATGAAAAGCTACACAAATTCTGTGCTTGAGTTGATCTCAAAGTCGAACTCGAGGATCTAAAGTAGAAAAAGTTCAGTGTCATTTAAATTAGTATTTGGACCCTGTCAGAAAACCTAAAATACAAGGAATGTAGAAGCCAAAGCCTGTTAAGTATGTAGTTATGTAGAAGTATTTAAAATATAGAGTACCAGTGAGACGATTAGGGTTGAACCACCTGTAGTCCTATACAATTAATTAAAGTTGGCAATCATTAGTTCAAATACCTGCTCAATATAGTGAGTTCAACAGATTTACTGATAATAATAATTGAATTACTATTAGGTCCACTGCCAATGTAGAAAAATCTTTCCACAATTATTGCTAGATGAATGGCATGAGTTTGGAATTAATTTTGTAACCGAATTCTTCAACATGTCTACAATCCAACGGTGAATGTATAACTCATTAGTGTTGATGCTACAGAGGGTTGATTGCCCAATTAAAGCATAAGCAGCACTAGCACTGCCCCTGCTGAGATATATTTTGTTCTTTCACTATTTAGGCGACGGTTTTCAAATCCTCTTTGTTGCAATTCTCTCTGCTTGTTCTTGCAAGTATTATGGTTCGGTCTCATAGTCATACTCTCTTGTTTGGGATATCTTGGAGCAGTGCAATCACTAAGTACCTCTTTTATTTCATTCTCTTTCAGGAATAGGAGGTTCCAAGCGGTTGGCTTATCGGACGGTTCTTGGTCATCAGCCGTGGGACGTAGAGAGCCAGTAATTGGGGAGAGTACTGGATGCTGTGCATGTATAATTATGCCAAGGGCGAACATGTTTTCCCTTTTCATCTGTTGGTTAGATCTGAACCTGATTTGTACTTTAATATCTCTACTAGTTTGCCAGCAGGACGAATCCTCCCTGTCACTATTAGATATTCACCTCTATAGAGCCATTTTCTCGTAGATTAAGGAGCTTTAGATGGATATTTTTTCGTGCGTGATAATTGTCCAAACTTTTGTTTGCGGAGTAAGTATCATTCTCATGGAAAGGAAGAGAGCGTCTTTTGTTTAATCTGTAGTTTATCTACATCTCTCTGTTCCTCCAAACCCCCCGCCCCCTTCTCTCTCTTTTCTCTCTCTTCCCGATGATGTCTTACTGATTGGACCTAATCCTCTCGATCACATTTCTGTATGCGTTATATAAGGTTACTCCCAACACCGCGCCTCCGTAGTTCTTTCCGTTTGTTCTAATTTTGGTAAATAAGGAGAGCACAATGGCGATGCTTCTTCGGGTTATGGACATAAATGGCTACCGGCAGAATTCGTCAACATGCTTCAGTAGCTTCCCGTGGTTCCTGACTGATAAATGTCGTTGACGAGATTAGTTGCTTGGAAGAGTTAGCAAATTGCCATAGCTTTCCTACTTGTAAGTGGAACCGAGCGAAATATAATTATTTGAGTGAATGGAAAGTGACCACATCAACTCTTTCGATAGCAATAAGGATAGCCTTCACAGGCAGCACGGAAGCGTACGTGGAGTTCTTATCCTGGAAATCAAGGAACATCGCATGATTAACGCGGCCCGATAAAACTAATCAAGAAACCCACATCGTGTTTCCCGTCCAGGATGGAACCAAGGTTGGACGTTGTCCCTCAGGTCGCCGTGAATCAAACAAATGGAATTGGAGTTTACAATGTCTCCTACCAGGTTTTCCCAATAAACAAAGGCACGAGTGGATACCTGTCTACCTTGGAAATGTAGGATAGCGAAGATAAAGCGAGGAGTGGAGACGAGGACATTCCTTTCCTCCTTCCGGAGACATCATAAGGAGCGTTTTGCTTTGACAAAGGAAAATGTGAACCAAGTGACCGTAATAGGATGGCGAATGATTCGTTCAGCAAGAACGCTCTGGAAGACGTTCCTGCTTTGTCTTCCGTGTTTTCAGGACGAAATCTAGCGCTGGCGGTCATGTTTGTTCTCCTCGGATTGATCTCCTTTAGAAATTATTACCACTTCTGTTATTTTTGGGTGTGGAGTACATGGAGAATTCGCTTCCCTCACATTTTTGGCAGGAGGCTTCCCTGGTTCGGTATTGCCTTTGTTCCTCGTCACCTATATTTGGTCCTGAACAGAGCTTTCTGCCACTCTGCTGACAACAGCCACAAGTCTGCTGACAACAGCCACAAGTCATCCGGCCCCGACAATGTCGAAAGCCATCCAGAGATGCTCGATATTGCCATCTCCGACCATGTGCCAAGTAGGTATTCTACTCAATTTGATAGAAGAAATTGCGAGAATTTTTGCAGGCATTAGGGAGCACATTTTTTTCATCCCATATTGTAATGCCCCTGCGATATTTTCTGGTCACGGTCACTGCTTTTTCCTTCTACTGTAACCATATAGATCTATCCCAACGGTATCTGATTCAAGAAGCAATGGTGCAGATGCAGCCTTAGGCGAAACTGAGCTAGAGGAGCTGAGGTCTCACATAACGGATTCTGATGGTGGTCCACCATGGCAGCTGATGATGGAGAGATCAACTCCAACCCTCACATACCAAGCCTGGTGCAGAGACCCACCGGTAAACTTCATCAGTTTCTTGTCTGAGAATCTGATCATCTTAGATTGATGCTCATCCTCTCGATGTACCAAGTCAAATGACAATCTTCAAACCAACTGCCCTACCTCGCCTTAAAATTTGGAAGAAGTTGCATGTTCATTTAGATTTCTTAGACTTTCTATGTAAATCTGTACTGGGAAACTGTGCAATCTTTTTTGCATTCACAACATCGGATACACAAACTCTGGGGCAATTGCTGTAGCACGTAGATCTGTCTTTCATGCAGATTGAAAGCTGAGAAAGTGTTCATGAAGCTGTTCTACTTCTACCCGCATTTTCTTTTTCTTTACAAGGGGTTCCAGTTGATAGTCTCACATAGCCACTCCTGATGGTCAACTTTATTGTTGTTATTTCTCATGTTTTAGGTTGGCCCAACACAGTATCGCACAAGAACGGTTTTCACAGACATCTTGCCCGAGTTACTGCGGGACTTCTTTTGGGACGATGAATTCCGCCTCAAGTGGGATAAGATGCTAGTCTACTGCAGGACATTACATGTCTGCCCACGAGATCGAACCATGGTTGTTCACTGGATAAGAAAGGTACCGAATCATTGTACCATTAAATGGAACTATTTCCCCGCGGGAGCTAATTTTCAGATTTTGCGGGTGTAGTTACCACTGATCCGCACCGAGCGAGAGTACATCATCATTCGTCGCACTTGGAAATCTGAATCCAGCTACTACTCCGTGACAAAGGTAGAATGTTTGCTTGATATCTCCACTGATTCAGTGGATGACTCAGTCCAGGCGAGCTTCACATGAAGTGAAGCATTTTCTTATATTAACTTTCATGTCAAAGGAGCATCACTGAGACGAGTTCTAGAATTATTTTTCCTCAGAGCCACTTTTGTTAGAGATCAGGTATCGTGTCGTCCAAATGCATTTTAGTCGTAACTTTTGCCCAAAAAAGATGGGCAAGTAGGTCGTTCCTGCTACTTTAGGATGGCTAACCAAGAACTGACGTGCATAACATCCGTTGGATCTTTACCACTAATGAAGTTCGTCTGGAGATTAAAAGCGAGTTTTTATGAATACAGGGAATACCATATCCATCTCTACCGAATAGCAAAAATACCCGAAGAGTAGAGCTCTATTATTCTAGTTGGTGCATAAATGCAGGCAGGTTCTTTCCTCATTCAGTCACTGATATTCTCTCATAGATGGTTCTGATGTTGACAATGTCTGTACTTCTTCCAGTAGAATCGGGGAACCGGCAGCAGCAACCCGCATCAGAGGTCATCTTCTTCCACTACGAGGACATTGGTCTACCAAAGGAAATAATTAAGATGTGTGCAAGGGCCGGAATGTGGGGCCTCGTGAAGAAAATGGACTCCGCCGTTCAGGCTTACAATCTCACTCGAGCCAGCGGTGCACCTCGATCATCTTATGCTGTCCTGGCGTGCATGACTACAGAATGCATGCAGTTGACGGTTCCAGCTCCTTATTTGGGAGTTGACGAGGATGAGAAATTGAAGGATAGGCAGAAAAAAGACTTGAATCCATTAAAATGGTTGGTGGTGGGAGGAATATTGATAGCTTCCGGGCTGACTCTACAGGTCACTAGCAAGGTGGTGCTATTCCAGTTAGGAAAATGGATGACACGGTCCGGGAGGACGAAGGAGAATCAGATAAAGCATTGAAGCACGCACTTACGTAAGTATTCAACTTCCTTACATTTCACGCCCTGCGCGGGGAAGTATGTGCCAAAGGTTTAGATGACGTTTCGGTTGAGCACTAGGCTGCAAACGGAACCAGATATCAGAAACAACTGCAGGTACTAACGCATCTTTCAGTTTTGAAGTATAGAGGAGCGACACTGCTCTTCACAATGAGCACCTATATAACCCAGAATAATGCAGGTTCTGTCGATTCTTAGGTTGTCAAAAAAGGCATAGAACAACAGCAAAGAGATGACCAAGAGACACTGTAATACATTGGTGCCTATCAGGAATTTTTGATAGGCAATCAATAAATTCGTCAATCAGTTTTAACCATTTCATGCCGCCAGCACTTGGGCGTTATCTGTTGCTCAGTTTTAGATCAAGAAAAATGTACTCAACATTGCTTTTGCTTTCGCTTCTCCTTCTCCTGATCTCAAGGACTACAGTAAAGTCCTATCTAGGATCATCAAAGCCGCAAAAAGTTCGACTACACGTGTGATGGAGAAGCAATTCCCGTGAGATTATAAGGTTCATCCGACACACATCCATTAAGGCTTCAACAATTAGATGTCATGAAATCTAACTAACCTACTCCTGAGTTGATGTGCTTAGTTCCACCAGTCACTGAATTGTATGTTGACCCACCAAAATGAGAATCTAGAAGCACCAAATATGTATCGCCAGAGATCAAGCCCATCCCACCAAAATTCAAACTGCTATGTCATGCTCTTGTATTTAGGACAATAAGCGCTAACCCAGCAATGTGGCAATTGGCAAGTCAAGGTCCCAGTACCACCGATGATTCCTCACCTTAGGAAGAACATCGATAAATGACCAATCAAAACCTCAAGAAAGCAAAACGCCATTGCCCATCAATCTTTCTTACCGAACCAGGATCGTTCATGTCCAGTGGTATCTACCTATAGCAAGAACAAGCGATGCAAACCACATACTCAGACTCAAGCATACATACCAACATGATTTATTCAATACAAATGCAAACACTCTAATAATAGTAGCAACATAACCTGAAAATCCATCACACCATGGTCACATATGACCACCACAGTAGCAACATTTAAATATTATCACGAGTAAGACCACTCTTAAGTTCATACTGGGTTGATAGAAAAGCAAATAGCTCATAGCGAAATGGAAGTAGAGAAATAAACAGACTATATAAGGTCCACCCGAGTAGCAGCAGCATCCGAATCAGCAAAGGTACTCCCTTACGGTCCAGACGTAAGCTTAATCCAATAGAGTGTATGCTTCTCCTTCTGATAGGAGGCAGCAGATTTGATCCATCGCAATTTCCGCACACTCTCCGAGCAATATGCTCCACCTGGAACAAAAACATATTGTTAACAGCTGTTACACAGGAACTACCTAGTATGAAGAACTCCTGATATGAAAGTAAGGCAAAGGGTCTACAATCAGAGGTAAGTGGGAGGTCAAGTAAAGAATCTGGGGAAGACAGGTAACCTTGACTGGGATTCGCATATATCTTCTCATGTGCAGCGCCAAAGCAGTAGCATATAGCGCGAGAGCTCGCGCACTGGTGCAGGCAATTTGCCCCATCCTCCTGCACCAGCCGTGGGGGAGAGTTTATTGATTGCTATTCAGAGTCATCGTAATATTCACCATCATCAGAGAACTCATCAAACGATCGGACATCAAGCTGGTAACGGAGGATCCCTCCAATTCCACCAAAACCTCTACAGAACTGGGATCCCTCTTGAGATTTGTTTGTGACAAACTCAAGCGTGCATCCAAATCGCTTATATTCATTAGCAAACCACTCCAAGAGCGACATTTTCTCCTGAACCTCAAGCTCAGCTGCATTATCAGGATCCCTGAAGTTGTTCTGGTCAAGCTCTTGCTCTTTGTTCAAGTGCTTGATGATAGTCTCACCAGTAGTGCTGTTTTTCAGTGTGAACCTATTGATATCCAGGTTCTCCCACACAATGAGTATTTCAACAGCACCCATCTCCAGAACTTTCAGTGTGTCATCCACACCAAAAACGTATTTTCCAGTATCCTGGCTTATCTCCTCAAAGTATTTACCAATCAAGCGCTTTTCCTGAATGAACTTCACATTGGCCAATATCTCTGAAGACAACTCAATGGCCTGGTTGAAACCATTCTCACCGCCGTAAGAAACATCGACCACATTCAGTATCTTCGCCTGAAGACGAGGATCGAACATGTCAGATTGACTTAACTCAGTTTTGAAGTCTGCCGATCCAGCTAGTATAAGTCCTGAAACATTGGGCTGGCTAGTTGATGGATTAATGAAAAACTGCGTGGCGAGCTCAGCCGTCTTTCTGACATAGTTGTGGCGCTTCTCCATACGAAGACGAGCAAAACGAAGAGCTGACTGCCCACCTCTTCCATGCTTCTTTGGCAGGTCCACACTGAATTTGTGAAGCACCTCCCTCGTATTACCACTCAGAGTCCCAAAGAGAGTCCCATTACCATCCATAACAATGAAACCAAACTTGTCATCGGACTCTAAGAGTTCATTCAGGGCTTCAGTATGGAACTTGTTGTCACACAGGTACAGAGATGCATTGATGGGCCTGAAAGGCTCAAAATCAATGGTCACCTTCTTCTCCTTTCCATCTTCAGTGACGATTGTGCCAGTGTACAGCACAAGCCCATTAGGAGGAACCTTGCTGTAAAGCTTGAGCCTCTGCTGAGCAGACGTGATCGCACCGAGCACAGATTGTCGATTCACCCTGCTCTTGATGTTTGATGCAGTACCAAACTCATCGCCAAGCATTTTGGTAACACGAGAGACTTGATCACGAGGAGGCATGATCAGAGAAATCATGCTTGTGCCATTGCCTCTTGCAGCTTCCAGAGCCTTGATCAATTTCTTGATCTTCCATATCTCAATATTCTTGTCAGTCTCATGACCATCAGCCATCCCTACGTTTAAAACCTCACAGCCAAAATAGCCAAGCGACCTGAAAATAACAATTCATTGACTCGATAAAACCAACCACCAGATCACTACAACCAGCACAATCATTCAGTAAAAACCAACAGCTTCCAATCAATTGACACATTCAGTCAAGGCCAAGTTGATAACAGAGACGACTGAACAATCATAACCATCTTCCGATTAATCAACTAACACCACGAAACAAGCCGTGAAGAAAACAGTCACCCAAAGGCTCAATAAAACAACTTATCCTAGACAACTGACTACCGACGGCAAAACAAAGGAGCATAACCATAACAGACTCAACAACACGAATATTTTCCCATCTTTCTCGGCAAGTCGCACCAAATTCGCAGATCTTCTCCACGGAAAAAAAAAAAAGCCGATCGGGTAAAAGAACAAATTTTCATCATGGGAAAATCCTTGTCATCAGGCGTACAAATGCCACCATCGACACAGAACACCAACGACCCAATTGAATCGCGAACGTATCCAACAAGACCCTTACATAAAACAAGACGGGCAATCCTGAAAATCATCCAACAACAGAACACGAGCTCGCAGCCCTCCTGATCATCACGAAAAACAGAAAAAAAAAAAAAAAACACACGAGCTCTACGAATCCCGCGAGCGCGGATTCAGAACAACAAGATCAATCCGAAGAACGCGGAGGATCACGACGCAGGAGGAGAAGAAGAAGATGCAGAGAAGGCGATAACCTGGGGGGATTATGAGGACGAGAGGCCGCGGCGAGGATGGCACCGGAATGGGACGATGGGAAAGCAATGGGCTTTTCCTCCGTTCTCGAGCGTTCCGGTTTTTAATAATGGGACGAAATGATGCTGGCGCTTTTATAGTGGAAACCCTAACTCTGGTTCACTAACCATGGTTAAGGGCGTATGCGTGGGACGGCCCGACTTGGGAAGCGGGGCGGTACGAGGATGGAGCGACGCAAAAGGCCGCAGGGAAGCCTAATCTGACACGACTTCCAAACGCAACCCCCTTAAAAAAAAAAAACGGAAAATAAAAAGAAATGATCGAAATGCTCGATTCGCGTCGCGAAAGATATGCTTTGTGGAGCTTCGATTGATAATCATTTTCGATCTCGACCGTCCATCACCATGATCGTCGGGACAATCTGATTAGCTACTGAATAATTGATTACTCATAGCACAAGTACAATTTTGTACATTTGAAACTATCAAGTCCTTGCACGTAATAATTAGCCAATGTCTTGTTAATGAGCTCATTTTAACAATTTAGGCTCCATTTGTTTCGTAGAAATATATGGATTGAAATTATTTTTTGTGAAAATAGTTTAATGACACGATTAGCCGATGTATATATTTTCTCATTTTTGATAAACATTTGTGTTTAAATATTTTTTATGGGTAATGAGATATTTTTCATTAATTCATTTCTGTAAGCAATATAAGTAATTATTTTTCAAAATTTTTAATTATTTATTTTTGCCAATGGAGCCTTAAGTATTTTATATTAATAGAATTACTTACTAGTAGCATACACGGAGTATTTCATAGAGGCAGGGGCTTTAAATGATAAACTTCCTTGATTGAAAATTATGCTTTTGGGGGCATTTAGTTTATGGAAAATAAATTATTTGAATTTTTTTAATAAATTGCATATATATGAAAATATTTATATATCGATTGTTGTCAATAATGTAATTTTTTTCACCACTTAAATATTTCAATATATTTCAAACATTTAAGTTTCCATAAAAAAGGAGTCTATATTTCATCAAACGGTGAACTTTTATTGAAATGGTAAAATTTAACTTTGAATCTAAACACTTGCCGAATTCGGGTTTTGAAATCACGTCTTCGAGCTTTTAGTTCATTTAATCAAAATCTTAAAGTTGTAACTTTTTAAATCAAATTTCTTTGGCTCCAAGTCTCATTAATTGGATCTATAGTGTCCCAATGGAGCCGACAAGAGTCTACATGTCCAAACCTTGAATGTGGTGTTTGTGTTAAAGAAATGTCTTTACTCAACATCTAATCGAAAACTTCTCTTTTAAAATTTATGATCCCACAAATTAACAAATAATAAAACCACACGAAAGATTTTATTCTTGCCAAACTCCTTGATACATGAGTTTCAAGAAATCAGAAGTCAAGTGCTTGATTAAGAAAGTCATTACAAGCTAAGGGTCTGTTCGTTTGGCGGAAAATATTCTTTTGGAAAATATTTTTTGAAAACTGGATTGTTCGAGGGCGGAAAATATTTTCCTAAGGAAAATGTTTTCTAATCAACCAAAGATTTTCTTCTAAAACTAAGGAAAATGTTTTCGTTTTTGAAAAGTGGAAAACATTTTCCGGATCTCATTTCTTTCTCTTTTGTTGTGAGTCTATGAGCAATTTAATTGCCAGTCGTTGCCACCGCCTGCCTCCCGCTGCCCGCCCGCTTGCCGGGCGTTGCTTGCTCGCCGCCTCTCCCTCGCCTGTCGCCTCTCGCCCGTCGCCTCCGCCGTGGCCCGCTTGCCTGCCCCCTCGCCGCCGCTGCCGTCGCCCGCCCGCAGCCGCAGCCCGCCTGCCCGCCGCCGCCTCCCACCCGCTCGCTGCCCGCCCCCGGTCTCTAGTTACTGGATAATTTCTCAAAAAAAGAATTCCGAAAAAAAAATTTTGGAAAATTTTTAATTTCAAACGAATATAGAAAAATGTGTTGTCGGACTTTCAAACAAACACAAAAAAATGTTTCATTTTTTAGGAAAATGACTTCCTGAAAAATATTTTTCGGAAATGCTTTATTTTTCGCCAAACGAACGGACCCTAAGTTTAAAAGTTCTATCGAGAAAAAGATTACCGAAATAATTCGTGCGTATTTTATTGTTCACGTACCTAATCTAAAATCGAATGACCTTTTAATGAATCAAGGAAATCAACTTGACAAGATCAATCTCTCTCTCTCGACGATGATGATGAACCTGAATTCAAAGATACAGGCGAATTGATTTCAATAATTCTTTTTTGGCCCCTCAAGAAAAGGGTTCACATATGTGATTTTCCATTTTTACTGGACCTGCAAAGGAAAAAATAGAATTTCGCCGGCGCTTTGACCCGTCAGAAACCCTACCGTTTGCTCAAAGCTCTGTGAATGGCGGACGAAGCAGCTTCGCTCCTGAACCTCGCCGAGATCGACGGCAGAGGGAGGGCTTTGGTGGCGGCCCGGCCGCTGCGGGGCGGCGAAGTCGTCCTCAGGGACTCTCCCATTCTTCTCTACTCTGCTCTTCCCTTCACCAAACAACCTCATCCTTCTTCGACGACTACTTGTTACTGCGACAATTGCTTCAAATTCTTGCCTCAGTCCTCCTTGTCGCGAGCCGTCCCGTGCCCTACGTGCGCTCACCACGCATTTTGCAGCCCCAGCTGTCTCTCCGCCGCCGTCGCGACGTCGCACACTCCCTGGGCCTGTCAAGCGCTGTCGCGCCTGGTTACTTGCCCTCTGCTTGACGCTCAGCCTGTCGAGCGCCATGTACAAGCTCGGTTCCTGATCGCCGCTTGCAATCTGGCGACCGTCTCTCCTTCCAATTTCCAGCTGTTGCTCTCTCTCCAGGGCCGAGAGGCTCACTCCGACGACACCGTTTCGGCCGCACAGTTCCTGCATTCGCTGCTCGCGTCAGTTTGTCCTCCTCCTCCTCCATTTTCGCCTTTTCCTCAGGGATTTTCATTTGAAATGATCGTCGCCTTGCTGTCGAGGGACAAGCTCAATGCTTTCGGATTGATGGAGCCGGTCTCGTCGAGGGATGGAGGCGAAGTGGATGGGGAGAGATCGGTGAGAGCTTACGGTATTTATCCTAGAGCTTCTTTCTTCAACCACGATTGCCTACCAAATGCTTGTAGATTTGACTACGTAGACTCTGCTTCTGATGGTAATACTGATATAATCGTGCGGATGATCCATGATGTTCCTCAAGGGAGAGAGATATGCTTGAGTTATTTTCCTGTCAACTTGAATTATGCGAATAGGCAGAGACGGTTGATGGAGGACTATGGGTTTGCCTGCAACTGTGATCGGTGTAAGGTCGAGGCCAATTGGTCTGATGATGAGAATGAGCTTGATGATGACGGCGAAGATGACGATGGCGACGGTGAAGGGATGGATGAGGATGCTGATGAACAAGTGGGCGGGTCAGAGGTGGGTATAGGAGAGGAGAAAGAGACCGATTTCCCCCATGCATATTTCTTTTTGAGGTATATGTGTAACAGGAAAAACTGCGGTGGGACAATGGCTCCTTTGCCTCCGTCGGATGGTGCTCCTTCTGATGTAATGGAGTGTAATGTATGCGGTCAGCTCAGGGATGCGGATGAAGAGGCGGAAGCCGATGGAGAAGAGGATATGGATGAGTGAGCTTCCAATTTTTGATGTTGTATGAAGCTCTTCTACTCATAGACTCATTTCCATGTTTTCCTTTCCAATCCATACTTTGACCTTGCTCTTCAGCCAAGTTAGCTGTGAGTCAATACTTAACAGCAGAGAGACCTAGTTGGCTAACTTGAAGAAAAGCTTTGCTTTAAGATCCAGTCTTCTTGTGGTTAAAGTTGTGGATTGCGAGTACTATGAGTTCTTAATGTCAATCATATTGAGGGAAAAAAATTGGCCTTGTGATGCTGAAGGCCATGTGCCTTGGGACTATGGGGGAACTAATATTATGTGGAGGTCGATTTTCCTTATATATCTACAGTGGGACATTGCGTAAAATCTGATGAATGAGTTACTGGGAAGTTTTAACATGAGTTCCTTCTTGAAATCGTGTATGTACATTAATGAACTGGAATGTTCTGTGGATCTTCTAAGTTAACTAAGCTGCTCATGTTTTTCAATCTTGAGATTTTGCAGCTCTTTGGCATTAGAAATGGTGGTTTTATCAATGAATAAGAGATTTGATTTGAGAATATGATTTCCCCACAAATCATGTTGGGAGGTGGATAAGCTTGTAATACGTGCTTTGATTCAATTTGAAGGCTGTTTGTGGATCCTCAGGGACAGGTGTTTTCTTTTTTTGGTGGGGGGGTCTCTTTAGAATCCTTGTGGCCGTAATAGCCCGGTTGTTTTTGGACTTGTGAGCTGGTGTATTTCCATTGCTTCTTCGATAACTACTTTGACGGCCAAAGATATGTCGGTAGTATGATGCTAGTTTTTCTTGTCTGAGCTCAACAATCTCACCTCATGTCCCTAATCTCACCAGTCTAGGAAACATGGAGTGGCATTCTATCTGCATGTGTTGTTTTCGTGTCTCCGCAGTCCACTGTCTTGAGCCCGTGTATGATGCTAGTTTCTCTAATGCGAGCTCAGCGATCGTGCGTCAAGTCCACAATCTCACCTGTAGATCGAAACATCAAATGGCATTCTATTCGCATCTCGTTTCCGTGTTTTCTTCGTCTCCAGCCTGTTTAGAGACTGATTTTGGTCCCGGTATATTTTTCTTGGTATGTTTCTCCACAGTAACCATGGCGTGATACAGGAAGGAGACCTTCCTGTATCACGCCATGGTTTCCGTCTGTCAAAGATGATACTAAAATAACTACAGGCTCCAGGAGTCAGCATGAGCTAATAAAAGGGGCTGTCTTGTATGTCATTATCTTCTCTATTTTGTTTGGTGATTTTGCATAAGTCGATGTAGAAACTGAAAAAATTACAAGTATCTCACCCCTTTATATAATAAATCGTAATTAATAGTGACTATGGAAGTTATTACCAATTATAATGGTGAGTATATTCACCGCAATTCGTATATTGTAAGAGAACTATGTAACTCGGCCACTGTTTATGCATCAAACTACTAGTCAGATTACTTATGAAACTGATGAATATCGTAACTATCGATCCTCGGTAATTTGATTAACGAGCCATAATTAGAGGATATGGCTGTCACATACTTACGATTTACTCCCGTTAATCAAATAAGCAACTTCATTTCATTTTGCTAAAGCAATATTTTTCTTAGGGTTTAATAAAAATTTTGTTTCATATATCTATAGAATAAGGTGAAAGGGGGGTGTTTTGTTTTGTTTTTTTTTTTTTACTGGATGTATAGGAAGGAGAGTCGTGAGAGTATAGAATTGATGCAAGTTTTCTTCGACTTTATTAATTATTCCGCTACCCAGTTGTTGCTTTTAGTAATAAAAAGATGATTCTTAAATTATTATGTAAGAATAACTTTTCCCTTTCCCTGATCAAAGAAAACTTTTTACTTTTCATTTGATCACTTTTTTTTTCCTAATTTTTTTTTTGAGTTAATTTGAAGTTTGACGCATAAGGAATATCAAGATATATGAAAAAATTCCACAATAATGCAATCGATTTTTGTGTGATATATTCAATCTAGTCAACCTATTTTTTAAATATCATTTAACATCTACATATCAAAGAAAATTAAGTACTACAAGTGTCCTAACACTTAGGGTGTATGTATGTTAAAAAGAGGATCGCAAGTATGCTAAATTAAGTTATATGAAAGAACGAGTTATTGCTCTATGTAACGTTTGACCATTAAAGAATTAATATACTAAAAAATTGACATCATGTTATTTTGTTTTGCTATTTTTATTTATCACATCCTATTTGTTATCATCTTTAAGTTTTTATTTAGTCTTTCAACATTACTAGCACTCTCTGTAAATCTCTATTTATCTAATTACTTCGTTCGAAATATACATACAAAAACACATGTATGGATATAGCTTAATTTTATCACAAATGGAGATTCTTTCCTTAGAATAAATCATGTCCCACAACTTGTGCTCCAAATTTTGAGAAATTTTTCAAGAAGATAATAATCTAATTTTAAGTACATTAGATTATTTGAAAGCATTGTCCTCACAAAATCAAGCATTTGAATCTAGCTTTAGCCAAAACTTTTCAAAATGGTACTATGACCCACAACTTGTGCAACAAACTTTGTTAAGTACTTTGAAAATAAATAAATAAATAAATTGATTATAAGTAGATTAAATGATCTAAAAGCTCTAAACCTCACAAAAGCAAGTATTTAACCTTAATTGTTGCAAAACTTCGTTAGAATTGGATGTTATGCCCTAAAAATATATTAGACTTGTTAAAATGGATCACAGAAGCTCATAGTTGATGAGTTCAGTTATTATATGTGTTAGCTATATTCAAAAAGTAGGTTATAAATGAAATTTTGAAGGGAAAAACTCAATAAAATATGAGTGTTAAATTGATTACTCAAGCCCAACCCACCTTTATGCCTCTCTTGTCTCTCTCTCTCTCTCTCTCTCTCTCTCTCTCTCTCACTTGATCTCGCTCACTCACTTAACACACTTACCTGAGTCGAACAATATCATTCATCTTTCTTCACTCTCTCTATCTCCGACCTCTCAAATTCAATGCCATGTCTAACCAAGCTAAATCCTCCCATCCTCCCATCCACAATTCCCATCTCTCTCTCTCTCTCTCTCTCTCTCTCTCTCTCTCTCTCTCTCTCTCTCTCTCTCTCTCTCTCCGGATAAATTGATCACAACTTCAAACTCCTCATTGGCCAATTTTTTTTGGCACTCTAAGCATGTTTCGTGGCGTCCTGAAATAAGCTTGTGGTAATACTTTAGTAAGTATGTTCGTGACGTCATCGTCGATTTTGCGATATTTTGAATGTGATTTCTCCGTTACTTTGCACTATTTATATGAAGTGATATTTGATGAAGATTTGTTTAATTCTTTTGTGAAAGACACTTTTTAGAAAAATAGCAATTACGGACTTGTTGTTGCAAAATTTGAACTAGGTTTTGTTTATGCTTCTCTAATATCCTCTACTATTCTTTGAAGTTATGATGCTTTTCGGTATTGGTAACTGTTGACACTTGACTTTTACCAGCCTAGCCAATTTTGCTTCACTTTATTTTAGAGAAAATTGCTACTAATTAGGACTGGAGTCATATTTTCATCTTGTTTTTATTTTATTATCTTCTTTATTAAAAAAAAGAAAGAAAGAAGAAAAAAGGAGTTGGGCCAAATCGACCCCAAGAAAGGGCGAAGTCGGGCCTAATCGGCCCGATCGTCGCCCACACTGCGAGGGCCCACCCGCGCAGCTTCTCCCTTCGGGCCTTTGTCCGGCCCCTTTGTGTTTTCTTTCGTTTTCTAAGTGGGCTTTTTCTTCTACTCCGCGGCCCGATGTATATATAAACATCGGTTAGTTAAATTTCAATAAATGGACTGGTACGGATTTTAGCAGCAAAACTATAATTAAATATGAGTTTTAAATGGTCCAGCAATGAAGGAAGGGGGGCAGTCGATTTTGAGATCGTGACAAGTCTGGGTAGGCCCTCCTCCCTCGCGTGAAAAGTCTTCGAATCTCCCGGACAAACTTCTTGTTCATTTATTTATTTATATTTCCCATTAGGAGCAGCCCCCATTTAAGGTAGTATTTCGGGAATTATCTAGTACGGAAGTTCGATCCACAAAGTCGTACCCGTGAACATATATACGAATTCCCGTTGCCGATTGTCTATGAATTTGGTGTACCGCCAAACCGACATGCGCGTACACTACTTAAAAAGTAAAGCCGATCAAGAATTTCAAAAATGCCGTAGCTCAGAACATGAAATCGAATCAACTTGATGTTGTTGATCAATTCTGGAAAATTGGGCAGCAAATTGATCGGATCCGCCGCTCATATTCGTATTTTTCCACGTAACATTATTGTTGTAGCTTATCGGTATATTGATTCTGGATGCATCACATCGGATATAGATCCATAGAGCTGGTCAATTCTTTAAAGGTGACAGCTTAAGAAAAAAAAAACTGCCATAGTGGATCTTGAATTAAATTAGATATTTTTGTTGGGTCGAGTACGAAAAAATTGGTATAAACAAGTTAAAGGTCGAATCGATCCAAGATCGATTGATCGATTCGAAAATCTTGATTGAGATTAGGGTTGTTAGTTTATTTTGTCTAATTTCTTGACGTGAAGATCCAAGATCAATCGATCGATCGATCAAGAGATCGACTCCTCCCAAGGCCGTACAAGCGACCCTACCGTCGATTGGCCGTATGAAGAGAAGGGTTCGATTTTTCTTCTAGATTTTAAGCCGCATAGAAGATTTATATGGACGAAAACAGGAGAGTCAGAACGGAGGAATCCGAAAGGACAGTAACTTCTTAAGAAAGGGAACAAACTAAAAGAACGAGAAGGAAGAAAGGGAGATGCCAGTAGCAAGTTTTACATCCAATCGACACATCATGGGCTAAAATGCGACATAGATATACAAAATGCTCGAACTTGTGAACGATTATGACTCTGTATTTCTCAGATTGACTCATTTGATGGAGTAGATATGTATAATTAACATGGAAAGAGTGCTCTGGGATGTGCACTAGCCCAATATTTTCAAGTTGAAGATAAAGACAAAAATTGTTTAGGTATGTTAATACAAAATGCTCCAACTTGTGAACGATTGTTACTCTATATTTTTCAGATTGACTCTTTTTACGGAGTAAATATGTATGCACAAGCTAATTAAATTAATATGGAAAGAGTGCTTCGGGGTGTGCCCTAGCCCAATAGTTAAAGTTGAAGAGGTATAACAAGACAAGCCGTCCAGGTAAAGACAAAAAGTTTTATGTATGTTCCACGATAAAGTGGAGAAGTGTTTTTCGAGCCTTGTGATTAAATGAATCTCCCGATGATCTGTCTTAACTAAAAATCTCGTGTCCAATTGGACGCATATAATGTGATTTGAGCACGGAATTTACACATTTACCTAGCATTAGATTTATAATATTTACCTTTGGGATGACCTAAATGGTACTTGATGCCCTTCTTCCCTTTATACATCTCATGCCGCTAGGAAAAAAAAATCAATATTACACTAAGAGTGACTTTTCGATAGTATACATGCTTGGTTGGCTCATGACAATCATATGACTTGTTGTAAGTTAACTTTAGGTAGCACAGGACGAGTTTTATGGTGCGTTTGGTTTAGCTTACACAAATGACTTTGTGCCTCCAAAGCTCTTTTAGGATAATATGAGGCCCTTGACAATCATTTTGAAAGGACTTTGGGGGTGGAAAACTAACATTGGGAATACTTAAAACTTTCGGTATTTCTTCAAAATTCATTTTCAAAACTGAACCAATCGCAGCCTTAATCATTTTGTGTCAAATTCAAACACTTTCCACTTGCTTCATATGGAGAATAATTGATTCTAGCAAAAGGATATATTAAAACTCAAATCAAAGCCAAACTAGTGTGGCAAAAGTCAATTTTGTGAGTTAAATTGAATATTAGTGTGGAACTTTTCTCCTTCCTTTTTTTTTCTTCCAATTTTGAATCACCTTAGCGTAGTTGACTGTGACATTTGTGACCCTTAATAAATTAAAAGAACGTGGATACATTATAACAACTGGCAACCCCCAATTAAGAAGTACTTGGATCCTCTATAATTTCTATTATTAGTAAACAGTAATCACAAATATCTCATGTAAAATGTTGATCTAATCCAAAAGTGACCAACTCCATAAACCATTCAAAGTAACCATAAATTCAAAGTAATACATCATCTTACCAACCACCATAGGTAAGGCATTGATGGTGCCCGGACTACCAAGATAAAACAAGAGAAAGGAGGCTTGAACTGCATTAAGTGTCCCATCTATTTCATTTGCTCAAGTACGTGAATTGCCTCGGTTGTAAGAGATGAGATTGGTTGCAAATGTTGTTACCCAATCAGCCATAAAAAAAGGCCACCCACAAGATGAAAACAATGTGGTGGTTCATTATTTTCTTTTTACGGGTATAAATAAAATAAGAAAAACTTAAAGTGAGAGACTCAATATGATAAAATCTCGAAAGTTTCATTTGTTCCACAAATTCAAAATAGAGCTAAATGCCATATTTTTACTTAGTTTGAATTTCAATCGCTGCTCTGTGTCTCTTTGTTAATCTCAATTATTCATAAACATCGTAGATTAGGATCTCAAGATTATATAAGATCGATAGATATTTATATCACTTTGGTAATGTATACACACTAGTAGATACCATTGATCTAACTTTGGTGACAATCCAAAGGTTTCACAAATTTCATTAATATGGTGATAATTTTCGAAATGTGTATATTTAGATAGCTGGTAAGATACATGACTAAAATACGTATGCCTATCAAATTTTAAGGTTGCGTTATTTGCTGTTAAATTTGATTAAATGGAGTGTAATTCATTAAATTCTTATGGAGATTATTACACAGAGGGAGGGAGACTTCTTATCTGAATCTAGGATAACGCTTTGGATTCTGTGGGTACTACCCAAATCTGGTCCCTTTACGACTCTTTCTCAAAGGACAAAGATCATATTGTCAAGTCAACTATGAGTCTTACTTTATTACAATAATGCTAAACCACACTCTTAATCTCATTGGCTACTGTCCATTCAGTACTTAATTGCAGATTAATAAGCATACCACAATGCACGCGAGCTTGCGAGGCCTAGAGATTGCTGTCATACAAGCTGACAAAGAAGGAGACAAGCACACTTCCATCATTTTTCTCTCTCTCCGAGGACAAAGATCATATTCTCGAGTCAAAGCCCATAGCTTTCACATGCTTGGACTGATTAATCTTCTTTCTTCCTAAACAAATGGGAGATTCTCGAGGTTGTCTGGGTGGTGGTGCTTGCACATGTACAATGAAGAGTTCGACAATTTGGACGAGGAATCAAATAAGAGAGAGAATATTCATAGCCGATGTCAACAAGCCTGATGAGTATTCGAATGCATTATATTGGAGTCGTGTGACATGATTGGGCAATGCATGTCAGATACTTCTTAGCCGTGTGCGCAAAAAGCATACCACCCACAATATGAAAACAATGTGCTGGTTCTCTATTTTCTTTTTAGGGGTGTGAATAAAGTGAGAAAAACTTAAAGCAAGAGGCTCAATATCACAAAATCTCGAAGGTTCCATTTGTTCCACAAATTCAAAATAGAGCTAAATGCCATACTTTTACTTAGTATGAATTTCAATCGCTCCTCTCAATGATAATCTGAATTGCAACTCCACCATCCGCTCAACTATCCATCAAGAAAGTTTATTTGCATTAAGAAAACAGTACTTTACAGACACTACGAGGAAGCCTTGAAGAGGAAATTTACAAGTAAGTGCAGTACATATTGTAATAACCAATAAGGGTATATTTATAAGCATCTCCTCCCTCTTGCTCTCAATGTAAATAATAAATGGCTTTTTGCTTAAACATAAAGATAAGTGAAGCCATCGCTTCTTCCTCGTTTGACTATGATCTAGTTGCTTGGGAAACGCTCCGATTTCACCACCCCGATGCCCATTATTAATGTCAAGGGCATGACGCCACATGTAAACCCTAACATATATTTGTTAACCATCGTCATTTTTTATTCCTTTGGAAAAAAGAGAGGAAAAGGACAAAAAGAAAAACGTTTCCTTTCATTACATAGGCCGGTGCTCGTCTGTTTCCTTTCCTTACTCAATGGTATTTCAACATGAAATTAGTTTATGAAATAGTGTCGTAAATCATGCATTACATCATTCTGAAGTATTAATCACAAGCTCAAGTACTTAATCAAAGTTTGTTGTATCATTCCTTCTATAAAATCGGCATAGTTGTTCAATATTGTAAAGCGGTGCTCCTTCTCTTCTGGGATATCAAAAACATATCTCATTCTCGACCTAATAACTCCTTAAAACCTTTATATATGCAATAGTATTAACATATCTCTAAGCAAAACCCTATCTATAAAAGACCAATTTGCTCCTCCTTACAAACGCATTTAGCATCTTGTGCCGGGTTTGGGAAGTTTGATCCTTAGTTGGTTTTGAGTATCTTGGGTTATTAACTTTGAATTTATGTATAGTATTGAACAACTAATAAGAAATTCTAAATCTACATTTATATGTTTCCATCAGTCACAAGTATGTTAGGAACGATTTTTTTTTCACTTTTTTGCTTAATTTAAATCTTACGGTTTACGCATTTTTTTTTTTAAAATCCCGAACTTCTGAAACTTGCATAGCACTCAAATGCCAACACCTAGAGTCACGTGTATCTTTTCATTATTTTTTGAAATTCAAAAAATATTTTAAAATTGGCGGAAAAGTAAAGAATTTTTTTTGCTTTGTTAAATCCAAACAAACATGCACTTCATTGAAATTGAGTTGATAAATTTTCAAAACAAAGTTTGTAAAATTTCACCTTTTCGTGATATGCTCACAAGTTGTCGTTAGGGTAGTAAGGTTTACGTTTGTATGTATTCAGCAGCACACTTAGACGTTCATTTTGATTTATATTGATAAATTATTCATCGACATCGTACATTAGGACCTCAAGATTATATAAGATCAATAGATATTTATATCACATTGGTAATTGCGTATACACGCTAGTAGATACCATTGATATAACTCTGGTAATAATCCAAAAGTTTCGCAAATTTCATTAAATGATGATAATTTTTTACATTTGCATATTTAGAAAGCTGGGATGATATATGAGTAAAGTTCGTATGCCTTTCAAATTTTATGGTTGTGTTTTTGCTGTTATATTTGATTAAACATAGTGTAATTCATTAAAATCTAATGGAGATTATACACAGAGGGAGGAAGACTTCTTACCTAAATCTGGGATCACGCTTTTGATTAGGTGGGTACGACACAAATCCGGTGCCTTTACAACTCTTTCTCAAAGGACAAAGACCATATTATCAAGTCAACTACGAGTCTTACTTTATTATTATAATGCTGAACCATAGTCTTAATCTCATCGGCTATGGTCCATCCAATTTGTATTTAATTGCAGATTAATAAGCATACCATAATGCACGCGAGCTTGCGAGGCATAGGGATTGATGTCATACAAAGGAAGACAAGCATATTGCCATTACATGTCTCTCTCAAAGGACAAAGGTCATGTTCTCGAGTCAATGCACGTAGCTTTCACATGCTTGGACTGATTAATCTTCTTTCTTCCTAAACAAATGAGAGATTCTCGAGGTTGTCTTGGTGATGGTGCTTGCACATGTACGATGAAGAATTCGACAATACGGACGAGGAATCAAATAAGAGAAAAAATATTCATAGCTGATGCCAATAAGCCTGATGAGTATTCAAATGCATTATATTTGAGTTGTGTAAGATGATTGGGCAATTCATGTTAGATAATTCTTAGCCACGTGCGCTAAAGCATACTTCCTCACACTTATTGAAGATGAATATAATGTTAAATAATTTTGTGATTTGGTCTCTCGTTTCATACTGACAACCCTCTCATAACACGACGAAATTGATAGGTGACCAAATAATGTAGATTTGACTCCATATGACCACACAAGTTAAGGAGAAAAATTGTTCAAAAAGTTCTAAATCAATTGCACTTTTACCAATTAACTTTAAATCTTTTTACTAATTCAGTCCTAAATCTTTTCAAAATTGTCATTCAATTCTTCGTAAGTATTTTTTGGACATCCATATAAACATTTTTCAAGACAAATTTATCAGAAGGATTGCAATTGACAATATTTTAAGAGATTTATAACTGAATTGGAAAAATTTAAAAGTTTAATATTGAATTAATAAACATGCAATATATTTGGAACTATTTGTACCATTTTCCCCAAGATAAGGAGGGGAGTCCATTCTTTGCGTGCTTTTTCGCTTTGAACTATATATCATTGAGTAGACGAGGATGATGGTTTGTAATCACATGCCCAAAAAAAAAAAAAAATGAAAAGTTCCTCATCTAAAATTAGATCAGTCATGCAATTTTTTTTTTGAGCTAAATCATATTACCGACAGTTTCCTCTATTTGATTTGACTAGCGGTACATTTATCAGACTAAGTTATTATTCATGCAGTTAAATCGACTTTCTAGCTCCAGTGAAATGATAATTTGAGAGAAAGAGAAAGATGATCTCCCTACATTTTTTTTTCTCTCTGTTGTAAAATGGTTTTTAAGTATTTATTTGTATTTGTGGCGGGTGAAGAAGTGAGAAATGGTCGGTTTCGTGGTGCATCAACATCTAAGGAAAAAAAATTTGTCCCATCTATTTTCTTTGCTTCCAATTAACCTTGGTCATTTCTTCTAGTCGCGGTGTGTTTTTTTTTTTTTATTCTTTTCACTTCTTGAGAGGATTTTCTTATACATTTCAACTCATCGAATTGTAATATTATATCAGACCCAAAAAAATTGTATTGTTCATTAATAAATAACGCTAAGCGAGAGCCAATTATGTGTTAGTGACATGAGAATGAGATTATTTACATCCAACGATATAGTTAATCGTGTTACTTTCTTACATTTACATTATCCACCAACATATATCTGCCTTTTCACTACTAATGGTTGAGCCAAAACCATTCATGATCGCTCTACTCACAAGTTATCTAGATCCAGGAGATCTTTTAGATGCTTTGTTTGCCTAAAGATATAAATTGTGAATATTGTAGTGATAATGAATTTGTAATAAAATTTACGAGAACAACACGCACATAAGGAAAAAGGGAGTGGATCGCAACCATTATATTAGGAACGATGTTCATTTTTGCTTTAACCTTTTTGCTTAGTTTAAATCTTATGGTTTACGCATGGTAACTTCATTTAAATCACAAACTCCTGAAACTTGCGTAGCACTCAAATGCCAACACATAGAGTCACGTGTATCTTTTCATTATCTTTTGAAATTTAAACAATATTTTAAAATTGGCGGAAAAGTAAAGAAAAGTTTTTGCTTTTTGTTAAATCCAAACAAACATGCACTTCCTTGAAATTGAGTTGATAAATGTTCAAATAAAGCAGGTAAAATTTCACATTTTTGTGATATGCTCACAAGTTCACCTCAGGGCAGTAAGGTTCACCTTTGTATCTATTCAGCAGCACACTTAATCGTTCATTCTGATTTATATTGATAAATTATTCATCGACATTGTACATTAGGACCTCAAGATTATATAAGATCAATATATATTTATATCTCATTAGTAATTGCGTATACACACTAGTAGGTACCATTGATATAACTCTGGTATCAATCCAAAAGTGTCGTAAATTTCATCGAATGATGATAATTTTTGGCATGTGTATATTTAGGTAGCTGGTAAAATTAATGAGTAAAATAAGCATGCCTTTCAAATTTTATGGTTGTGTTTTTGCTGTTAAATTTGATTAAATAGAGTGTCTTCATTAAAATGTAATGGAGATTATACACAGAGGGAATGAGACTTCTTATCTAAATTTGAGATCACGCTTTTGTTTAGGTGTGTACGACATAAATCCGTCGCCTTTAAGACTCTTTCTCAAAGGACAAAGACCACATTATCAAGTCAACTACAAGTCTTACTTTATTACAATAATGCTGAACCACAGTCTTAATCTCATTGGCTACGGTCCATCCAATTTGTACTTAATTGCATATTAATAAGAATACATAATGCACGCGAGCTTGCGAGGCCTAGGGATTGATGTCATACAAGCTGACAAAAAAAAGGAAGACAAGCACATTGCGATTATAGATGCGTATGACAACATTTCTATTTCTCCCAACTTTAGTTCTTTTGTTTCCCAGAACAAAGAAAGAATAAAAATCCGTTTGGTAATGCCAACTTATTTGGGCCAAAAACAAGAAACAAAAAAAAGTAGTTTCTTATTTATGGGAATAAGTTTTAGAAATAAGCTTTTTTTTCTTTTTTCTTTTAATTTCTTTTTATCTATTACCGCGGCCACCTCTGACTGCCCGCGTGGATTTAAATTGAACACATAATGATGTGATCGAAAATATGCACATATTAATTGAATATATATAATTAGTTATTATAATACTATTCCAAAAAAAAAGTTGACCGCACATGGTGCGGTCAATAATCAACGGCATGGTTATGATTTGTTGACCGCATGCGTAATAATCAACCGCATGGTCAACGGTTTGTTGACCGTGTGGTGGTCAGCAACCATTGCGATGGTTTGTTGACCATGTGTGATGAACAAATAATTGCATAGTTTTGTTTTGTTAGGAGTGGTTAATGGAAAGTGGGTGTGCAGTTTTTTTTACGAAAAAAGGAAAGAGTTTAACTAGCGAAGAACAATTCTCCTCTCGTTGTGATTACCTTGAATTAAAATCACAAGACATACCTTGAATTAAAATCACAAGATATGGAGATTCTCTACACGAAATTATTAGCACAATCAAAATGTTGGCTATTCGTGAAACCTCATCATGTGTTCAACGTATGATTTGAGGTATGTTTGAACTAGAGATCCGACAATTATGAGGCTGAAATTGGGAACGTTTGAGCCAATATTTTTTGGATACGCTACGAGAGGTAATTCATTGAAACCTTTTGTGGATTTGATTTTTTATTAAAATGCATGAGCAATCCCTTTGAAGATACTTGTATAGATTAGTACTTCCGTTGCGATTTTATTTATTTGCCTATATTTGTTAAACATCATTATCTAAGAAAATATTTATACATCAATTGGTATCGATAATGAAAGTGTTTTTCATCGACTAATTATTTCAAGGGATATAAGTATTTTTCTTAGAAATTTTATTTTTTCAAATCATTCATTTTTTACGAGACAAACAAAACCTAACTTAGAAGCCTAAAACCACCAACTTTAACTATGCATTATAGAACCAGAAAATTGTAGAGTCTTGCCTTTTTCTGGATAAACTGACCACATCTTCAACGAAATTTAACCGAAAAAAAAACTGTTGCCATTGAAGCTTTGATTTGCCTAAAACTTGATCATCCTTCAGACTACCGAAAAAAAGAAGAAGGAGAATTATCATCTGATAATGATATATAAACAGCCAAATGTCCATTGTTCAAAACAATTAGAGAGGGAAATAAGCACGAGTGGAAACAGGAGGAGAATCATTCATGAAAACAATCGACAACCGATCGACAGATAATTATTTATCGGGCATCAGCCATTTGGAGAAATACCTAAAAATGGAAGAAAGAAATTATAATATCAGAGGCAACGGGAGGGTTCAAAGGTAGCTGAGCACGGTATAATAAGTCTGAATAGCGGTGAGGATGAAGAGGAGGATGGCGGCGATGAGAGACGTAAAAGACCAAGGACTCTTGAAGTACTTGCGATGGAGATTAGCTCTCCACGTGTTCCAGCAGTTCTCACAGTGCTTACTGATGTCCTTGTGCACGGCGTCAAGGTTGCTGTTGGATGCGAGTGGCACTTCCTTGCACAGAGAGTTGAATAGCTTGGCGACCGCCTTGTTGCTCCCGATGGCATTCTGGATGATGCCTTCGGTATGGAGCAGTGCGACATCCTGCTCATCGTTGATGATGTTGTCCATGAAGGTGACGTAGGCTGTGACCTCGTTCCCAGCCCCATTGTGCAAGCGCTCAAAAGTCATGAGGTTGAGGAACATGGATTCGGTGGTGCCATCCACCTTGATAATGGGGAGCTGCAGAACCCCTCTGGCAAAGGAGATGTCCTTAAGGCTGTCGGTCTTGCTCTTCGTGAACCGGATCCCGGTATCATTGAGTTCAGTGGCCGACCGGATTATCTCCTTGGCCTCCTTGGGGGCCTCAACCGCCACATTTTCCTGCTTCTGCTGGACCTTGTTGGTACTGGTCTCCAACAGGCCCTTCCTGAAGAGGTCCACGACATGCAGGCATCTGCCCATCCCCGTGCTTTTCGTGCGGAAGGAGTAGAACTCGAGGATGAGATTGTTGATGCCACACTGTCCCTGCGTTGTTGGAGTGAAGTCAGTGCATGGAATACAAGATTGTCGTTGTGCTGATACGACTAGCTTAAAGGCAGAAAAGAGAGAGAGAGAGAGAAAAAGAAGTCTCCCATGGAAGTGATTATTAGAAAAGATTTGCGGAAAATATACTTTCCTTACGCTATTAAGACCCTTTTTCCTCTCTTTTAAGCAATGTCTTGTAAATTATTTATAATGACGATGAGTAATCTAAGCAACGCTATGATTTTTCAGTGATGCATTTAATAATGAAATTGTGGACTGATCTCGAATCATGCATCCGACATTTTTGAAGCATTAGATTTGATGGATTTCACATGAAGTTTAGGTGAGATCATCAAGACGTGCTGTTAGGTGAACATAGTACGGCGGTTTGTATGCATGCAATAACCTCTCTAACGTTAAAGCTATATATGTCCTCTCCCGCGGCGGCAACCAGCTCATGGAGCACTAGCATCGGCAGCTGATTCTCCAGCAGCAGCATGTCCCGCTTTATGAACGGCTTTATAAATGTCAGCCTGTCTTTGCTGAAGATGGGGTGGTTGGGCGCATAGTCGTTTCTCGGCATTGTCGTGGCCCTCATGATCTCGAGCATGAAGCAGCCGTCCGTGATCATCATCTTCAGGAACTGTCTCCTTCCGTCCTCCTTCCACTTCGGGTCTAGCATGTCATACCTGTCCTCGAGGTCCTGCGCTACCTTATTCATGGAGTCAAGGAAGTATTCGAGGGACTTTCTGGACCGGTCGATGAAGTGGCGGAGCACGCAGCCCTTGTATTCCTCCATTTGGCGGAGATGGACCTGGCCGTGGTGGTAGGGGCCGAAAGAGACAACCTGCGGCTGGTAGGCCTCGGGTTTGAGGTTGGTGACGAAGGCGGGGACCCTGTAGATGGACGGATATTTCGAATCCCGTTGCTCGTCGAAGGGCATAGCCAGGCGGGTTTCGGAGGAGAGGAGAGGAGAGTAGGTTCCATTTATCTCTGTTCTGGGTGCGAGGAGAGGAGAATTCATGACGAGAGAGAGCGAGAGAGAGAAGGGGGTATGAAGTTTGGGGTTGGGCTCTTCAATTTGAAGAGGTATTACTAGACAGGATATGTATATAAAAGACATTTAGTGCGCACGAGGTAAAGACAAAATCTGTCTGAGCATGTCCATGTGAGCGGTAGCGAACGAATTGCATTGCAGGTGAAGCACGAGGTCTCCCGACCGTCTTCGAATCTCACGGCTGTCCGCCTAAATTTTAAAAGGCTCGTTTGAATCGAGAACACGTACATGCCAACCGAGGCATGGACTTCCCATATTTTGATATTTCATGTGACATTTGGTTATAATTTGTACCTCGTACTTTTCACGACGCCCTTCTTTGGTAGGCGCGTAATTGCGCTCGAGGTCTTCTCTTTGTCAAGCCTGGGTTCTCTTTCATTAACTGATTGAAGGCTCCAGCGGAAGGACTAAAATGAAGAATACTTATGAAATGTTGTTCATTACTTGCGCTCGTTGACTTCGTCTGGACCAGAAAAGTCTCCTCAGAGTAATGTGACTCACGTGGTGGTCGCCCCATATTTCCTCGTGCCGCAGAAAAGATTAATGTTAGTTAGAAAGGACTCCACAAGCCTGTCTCAATCTGCTCCTGATTACCTTAACTTCCCTAGCTGGCTTTTATTGAACTTTAAATTGGGCCGGGCCACACCTTTCGCTGTGTTATCAGATTTTTCTTTTCGATCTATCATCTCTTACCTATTTACTTATGAGGAAGAGTGACGGCATTTTAAATTCAAAATCTGAAATTAATAAGATATATTTGAAAATAATAAAGTATGATGGTTTTTTTTTAAATTATTCTCAAGTCAGCTTTTCCTCCATTTTCCTTTCTATCAACATCTCTCTCTCTCCACTGCACTTTTCATGTTCTTTCTCCTAACTTTTTGTTCCCACATATAAAAGGTTAATAGAAGTACTAACTCGAAAGATGACGTCGAAATTGTGCACGATGCAAAGTATAATAGAATATCTGCATTAAACTCGACCTAAGATGATATGTCTCTCATTCATATATTACATTACAATGGCCTCTATTTATAATATCGATGGGGGAAAATGGTACAGACAGCCATAAACCTATCGCACTTTAATATTTAAGTTTTGCCAATTCAGTCCCAAACCTTTTAAGATCTTGTCAATTTAGTCATTCCGACAAAATTTGTCTTGGAAAATGCTTATATGGATGTCCCAAAAATGGTTACATGTCCGAGACAAATTTACTTGAATGATTGAATTAACAAGATTTTAAAAGATTTAGAACTGAATTGGTAAATGTTTATGACTCAATTATCAAAACTGTAATAGGTTTAGGACTTTTTGGATAATTTTTTAAATATTGACGAAATAGAATTTATGGAACGGTTCCATTGGAATAATGAGAAAAATCAACTTTTAATAAAGTGTCCCAATCAATCGAATAGGATTTTCACATATCAAACTTTATATAAATTCTTTTAATTTCATCCAGAATGATATTATTTCGCACAAGGTGATTAGATTTGGATCGGCGGAAACGTCAGTTTATTTAGATATTATTCCCCGACATGCATGTTAACTTTTCCAACTACTGAAAATTGACTTCTTGGGTGATTTCGATACCAAGCTCTTGTCGACTAATTGTTGTCGGATATCATGCTTCCATTTCCTCGGGGCTTATTTTTTGAGGAAGTTTATGGTTGATAGCCGGATGATGTTTCTAATAATGAAAATCGATATCAGTTTTTGGGTTTAGAGGAGATGATAATCACATAATATTCGTCCTTACCAAAAAAAAAATAATCACATAATATTCGTTATAAAAAAATAATCACATAATATTTTTTGACATCCACATTAGTATTTTCCATTCGTTAAATTAGATGAATCTAACGGATGGACTTGATTGAATCAATTTAGTAATTTTTAAGGCTCGATTGCACTTTTTGCAAGTTTTAGGATTAATTACTTGCATTTTTTGCGCCAAATTGTAGGATTTCTAGTGAATTTATCACTTAACAAATATTAAGTGTTTCGCTAAAGTCTCTCTTACTGTGGGTTTAGTTCAACTAGAAGTATCATCACTAGTCCGTCCGCCACCAGTCCTATATGCAAGCTATGAGAATGCTCCTAATATCTATGTGCAATATTAATTAATATTTTTATTCAGGGATCTAGGTTGGTCCATAATTTGTTTTATAAAAATCAGATAATTGAGTCGTCAAAATTTAGTTGTCAACAAGCATGTTGAGATTTTGTGTTTACTTGACATAAATTGATTACTATTTTGAGGCTAGTGCGTGATCAACTCTCAAAAAGGCTTGATTGTGTATTGGGTGAGATAAGTGTAAAAAACTGGAGTTTAGACTTTGATAAATACTCATGCGATTTTAGTAAAGTGTCGCTTGACAACTTATTCTACCAGTTTTGGTCATTTAATCGGTTTTTGAGCAAATTTCCAATTTTAAAAGACATTTTTTTTTATATAAATCGCCGTTCTTCACCAATTGTTTTTTCTCTGACTAGTTCACCGATTCTAATCTTTTACCAAATTTTGATCATCCAAGCAGCTTTTTAAGTAAGTTGATTTCCTGATAAACTTAATGATTATAACTAGCGGATCAAGTATCCAAGTTACCGATTTCTATATGTCAAACTTCAAGTAGTTGATTTTCAAGAAGTCAAATTCTATCATAGTTGCCATTTCAAATTGCCCATTTCAACCAAAATGGTCTAGTTTTCAAGTTGTCCATTTGTGGACTAAGACGTCAATTTCCATGTTGTTCGTCCCTTTTTTTTTTTTTTTTCATTTTCCTAAAATTTATCCATGATATCTCTTACAACAATATATTGAGGAAAACAGCTTTTTTTTTTTTACAAAACAAGCAAAACCTAACTTAGAAGCCTAAAAGCACGAACTTTAACTACGCATTACAGAACCAGAAACTTGTAGTGTCTTGCCTTTTTCTGGATAAAGTAACTTTAACGAAATTTAACCCAAAAACAAATGTTGCCATTGAAGCTTTGATTTGTTTAAAACTTGATCATCCTTCAGACATCTTATCCAAATTGGACAAAAATGAAGAAGACTGAAAATAAGAAGGAGAATTGTCATTTGATAATGATATATAAACAACCAAATGTCCATCGTTCAAAACATTTAGAGAGGGAAATAAGCACAACTGGAAACAGGAGGAGAATCATTCATGAAAACAATCGACAGATAATTATCGGGCATCAGCCATTAGGAGAAATACCTAAAAATGGAAGAAATAAATTATAATATCAGAGGCAACGGGAGGGTTTAATAGTAGCTGATCACGGCATAATAAGTCTGAACAATGGTGAGGACGAAGAGGAGGATGGCGGCGATGAGAGACATCGAAGTCCAAGGACTCTTGAAGTAGTTGCGATGGAGATGAGCTCTCCACGTATACCAGTCGTTCTTACAGTGCTTATTGATGTCCTTGTGCACGGTGTCAAGGTTGATGTTGCATGCGAGTGGCACTTCCTTGCACAGAGAGTTGAATAGCTCGGCGACCGCCTTGTTGCTCCCGATGGCATTCTGGATGATGCCTTCGGTATGGAGCAGCGCAACATCCTGCTCATCGTTGATGATGTTGTCCATGAAGGTGACGTAGGCTGTGACTTCGTTCCCAGCCCCATTGTGCAAGCGCTCAAAAGTCATGAGGTTGAGGAACATGGATTCGGTGGCGTCCTCCACCTTGATACGGGGGAGCTTCAGGACCCCTCTGTCAAAGGAGATGTCCTTAAGACTGTGGGTGTCGCTCTTTTTGAACCGGATCCCGGTCTCCTGGAGTTCAGTGGCCGACCGGATTATCTCCTTGGTCTCCTCGTGCTGGTCTTTCTCGCTCGAGCAGCACTTCCTGAAGACGCCCATTACATGCAGAAGGCATCCGCCCGTCCCCCTCTTGCACGTATCGCATAACTTGAGGATACACTGCATTGTTGGACTAAAGTCAGGGCATTGACTACACCAATTCCGTCCTATCGATGCTACTTGGTTAAAAGGAAAAAGAAGAAGAAAAAAACAGAATAGAGGTGATTATCAATAAAACGTAATCTCCTCGCCAGCCTTAGGCCCCACATTTTCCATCTTGGGCTGGATCTGCTGGAGCTCCATCAGCTGGCCTTCCCTGAAGATGTCCACGACATGCAGGCGTCTGCCCAACTTCCTAATTTCGGCGTCCAAGGCATGCTGTCTGCCCAACTCCCTAATTTTGACGAAGTAGAACTCGAGGATGAGCTTGTTGATGCATTCGTGGTGCTGCATTGTTGGAATAAAGTCCTTGCATTGAATACAAGATTGTTGTTGTGTTGGTACCACGCAAATAAGAGGAAAAAAAGGAGTCCCCAGTTTGAGGTGATAAGTTTGATGACGAAACTCTTAATAGATTTAATAGATTTCATCCTAAACGTTTGAAGCACTAGATTTAATAGATTTCATGTGAGGTCCATCGGAGATCACCAAAATGTACCGTTAGGTGAACATAGTATGGTGGTTTGCCTGCGTGAGATAACCTCTCTAACGACGTAGTGAAATCTAAGAAACTGACCTCCTTGCCATTGTTCTCGACAGCGGCCAGCCGATACAGCACTAGCATCGGCAGCTGATTCTCCAGAATCAGCATGTCCCGTCTTATGTACGGCTTTATGTAGTTCAGCCTGTGGTTGCTGAAGATGGGGTCATCGTGCGCATAGCCACGCTCATCCCCTTTCTCAGTCCTCATGATCTCGATCATGAAGCAGCCATCCCTGAGCATCAGCTCCAGGAACTCGTCCTCCGTGTCCTCCTGCCACTCCAGGTCGCCGTAGCTCTCCTTGAGGTCACCTACCACCCCCCTCAGGGATTCCAAGAAGGACTCGCGGGACTTGCCAGACTGCTCGACGAAGCGATTAAGTGCGCGGAGCTTGTGTTCCTCCATTAAAGGGAGCTTGTCCTTGCCGTGGTGGTAAGGGCCGAAAGAGACAACCTGTGGCTTGTGGGACTTGTGGTTGAGCTCGGTGATCCAGGGAGGAATCTTGCAGATGAACCGCTTCGGCCAGGTCTGTTGCTCGTTGACAGGGATGATGCAGTCCCCGTTTGTTTCACCAGTTTCAGCTTCGCGTGGGAGTAGAGGAGCATGCATATCGAGAGACATTGAGAGAGAGAGAGAGATGGAACGAGGGTTGGAGGATAAAGTTTGGGGGTGTCCAAGCCCGATGATGGCCATGTATGTATATATCGGTTAGTTAAATTTCAATAAATGGACTGGTACGGATTTTAGCAGCAAAGTATAATTAAATATGAATTTTAAATGGTCCTGCAATGAGGGAAGGGGGCAGTCGGTTTTGAGATCGTGACAAGTCTGGGTGGGCCCTCCTCCCTCGCCTGAAAAGTCTTCGAATCTCCGGGACAAACTTCTTGTTTGTTTATTTATTTTTATTTCCCCAGTAGGAGCAGCCCCCATTTAAGGTAGTATTTCGTGAATTATCTAGCACAGAAGTTCGATCCACAAAGTCGTACCCGTGAACATATATACGAATTCCCGTTGCCAATAGTCTATGAATTTGATGTACCACCTAATCAACATGTGCGTACTCTACTTAAAAAGTAAAGTCAGTTGAGTCTCGAAATGCCATAATTCAAAACTTGAAAATCGAATCAATTTGATGTTGTCAATCAATTCCGAAAAATTGGGCAGCAAATTGATCGGATCCGCTGCTCATATTCGTATTTTTCACACAATCTTGTTATGGTAGTGCACGAGTATTATTGATTTTGGATGCATCAAGTCGGGTATTAGATTCATAGAGCCGGTCCATTCTCTGAAGGTGACAGCTTAAGGCAAAAAAAAGAAAAAAAAACTGCTAAAGTGGATCTCAGATTGAGTTAGATATATGTTGGGTTGAGCATGAATCGTTAAATTTATATAGAACAAAAATTGGTACAAACGGATTAAAGTTCACTTTTTGTTCATGAGGTAAATAGAAAATGTGTCAAAGCATGTCCCATGAAAGCCACAGAAAATGAATTGTGCATGAGCCTTTAGATTCGATAAATTTCATGACTGTCTGCCTAAATTAAGACGTTCATTTGAATCAAGTTCAAGTAATGCGGATTGAGGTATGAGCTTTGCACATTTGATATTTAACTTAATAATTGTTGGAATCGTGCCATAGGAGTCCAACCAAGATGAGGGTTGCTAGTTTATTTTATCTAAATTCTCCATGTAAAGATCCAAGATCGATCGGTCGAGAGATTGGCTCCTCCTAAGGCCATACAAGTGACCCTACCGTCGATTAGAATAATTGTCGAAAAAGTCTTAAACTTTTTGCAATTTTGCCGATTCAGTCTAAACTTTTTTTTTTGTTAATTCAGTCCTAAACTTTTTTCAACTTTGCCGATTTAGTCTTAAATTTTTTTTATTACAAATTTAGTCGTAAACCTTTTGAAATCTTGCCAATTCAGTCGTTATCCTTGAAGGTCGAGTTGGGAAGATTTCAAAAGGTTTAGGACTAGATTGTCAATAAAAAAAGGTTTAGGACTGAAAGGTTTAGGATTGAATTGGTAAAGTTGCAAAATGTTTAGGACTGAATTAGTAAAAAAATAATTTATGTCTAAATCGGTAAAATTGTAAAAGGTTTAAGACTTTTTCGACTGTCGATTAGCTATATGAAGAGAAGGATTTGATTTTTTTTTTTGGTTGATTTTAAGCCGCATAGGTAATCTATATGGACGAAAATAGTAGAGCCGCAATGGAGGAATTAGAAAGGACAGTAGATTTTTAAGAAGGAAAAAGAAAAAAGAGAAACAAGAAAGGGGGATGCTAGTAGCAAGTTTTACATCCAATTGACACGCCATGGGCTAGGATGCGACCTAGATATACAAAATGCTCGAACTTGTGAATGATTAATACTATGTATATCTTAGATTGATTCTTTTCATGGAATAGATATGTATACACAAACTAAGTAAATTGATACGAAAGTAGTGTTTCGGGTGTGCCCTGGCCCAATATTTTCAAGCTGAAAAGGTACAATGGGACCAACGATCCAGATAAAGACAAAATTTGTTTAGGTAAGTTCCATGAAAAACGTGGAAAAGAGTTTTTCAAGCCTTGTGATGAAATGAATCTCTCGAGGATCTGCCTTAACTAAAACCCTCGTGTCCAATTGAGCGCATGTGATGTGATTTGAGCATAGAGTTTACACATTTGCCTAGCATTAGATTTGTAATATTTACCTTTGGGACAACCTAAATAGTACTTGACGCTCTTCTTCCCTATATACATCTCATGCCATTAGGAAAATATACCAATATTTCACAAAGAGTGACTTTGGGATAGTATATATGCTTGATTAGCTCATGACAATCATATGACTTCTCATAAGTTAACTCTAGGTAGCACACAGGGCAAGTCTTAATCATCTTGCGTCAAGTTTGAAAACTTTCCACCTGCTTAATTTGGAGAAAAATTGATTCTAGCAAGAGGATGTGTTAGAACTCAAATCAAAGCTAAAACTAATATGGCAAGCGTCAATTTTATCAATTAAACTAAATACTAGTTTGGAGCTTTTCTCCTCTCTTTTTTCAATTTCGACTGTGACATTTGTTACCCTTAATCGACGAGAACGTGAATACATTATAACAACTAGCAAGCTCCAATCAAGAAGTACTTAGATCCACCATACTTGCTATTATTAGTAAACAATAATCACAAATATCCCAACGAAAATGTTGATCTAATCCAAAAGCGACCAACTCCATACACCATTCAAAGTAATACATCATCTTACAACCACCATAGAGAAGGCATTGATGGTGCCTGACCCCCCAAAATAAAACAAGCAAAAGGAGGCCCGAACTGCCGTAAGTGTGCCGTCTATTTTAGTTACACAAGTACCTGGATTGCCTCGGTTGTAAGAGACGAGGTTGGTTGCGAATGTTGCTACCCAATTAGCCATAACAAAGGCCTCTCACAAGACGAAAACAACGTGCCGGTTCGCTATTTTCTTTTTAGGGGTGTAAATAGAATGAGAAAAACTTAAACCGAGAGGGTCAATATGATAAAATCTCGAAGCTTTCGCTTATTTCACAAATTCAAAATAGAGCTGAATGCCGTATTTTTACGTAGTTTGAATTTCAATTGCTATCTCAGTGGCAACTCCATCATTGGCTCAACTATCCATCAAGAAAGTTTATATGCATTAATTAAGAAAACAGTACTTTGCAGGCACTACGAGGAAGCCTTGAAGAGGAAATTTACAAGCAAGTGTAGTCCATATTGTAATAACGAAAAATGCTATATTTATGAGCATCTCCACCCTCTTGCTCTCAATGTAAATAATAAATGGCTTTTTGCTTAAACATAAAGACAAGTGGAGCCATCACTTCTTCCTCGTTTGATTATGATCTAGTTGCTTGGAAAACGCTGCAATTTCACCACCCCCATGCGCATTATTGATGTCAAGGGCATGACGCCACATGTAAACCCTAACATATATTACCCATAGTCATTTTTTACTCCTTCGGAAGAAAAGAGGAAAAAGACAAAAAGAAAAACATTTCTTTTCATTACATAGGCCAGTGCTTGTATGTTTCCTCTCCTTACTCAATGGTACTTCAACATGAAATTAGTTTATGAAATTGCCTCGTAAAGACCAAGTTGCTCCTCCTTACAAACTCCTTTAGCATCTTGCGTAGGGTTTGGGTGGTTTGAGCCTTAGCTGGTTTTGATTATCTTGGATTATTAACTTTGAATTTATGTATAGTATTGGATAACTAATAAGAAGTTCTAAATCTATACTTATATATTTCCATCATACACTAGTATGTTAGGAATGATGTTCATTTTTGAACTTTTTGCTTAATTTCAATTTTACGGTTTACATATGTTAACTTCATTTAAATCCTAAATTCCTGAAACTTGCATAGCACTAAAATGCCAACACCTAGAGTCATGTGTATTTTTTCATTATTTTTTGAAATTCTAAACAATACTTTAAACTTTGGCGGAAAAGTAAAGAAAAGTTTTTGCTTTCTGTTAAATCCAAACGAACATGCACTTCATTGAAATTGAGTTGATAAATGTTCAAACAAAGCATGTAAAAGTTCACCTTTTCATGATATGCTCACACGTTCTCGTTAGGATAGTAAAGTTCACGTTTGTATGTATTCAGCAGCACACTTAGTTGTTCATTTTGATTTATATTGATAAATTATTCATCGACATGGTACATTAGGACCTCAAGATTATATAAGATCGATATATACTTGTATCACATAATTGTTGATCACTACATTCGCTTGTTGACTTCGTCTGGACCAGAAAATTCTCCTCAGAGCAACGTGTCAAGGGGCGGCGCTTTAGATCGACACCGCGTGGCAACTTATGCTTCCTTGAATCATTGAAGAGCCTAAGCTAAGCCTTCTTCCAAGATTGATTGCAAACTTTTCTGGATTGTAAAGAGAAAAAGGTGGTTTAGAGAGTGATTTTTCTTATTCAAGTGTTGGATTGATACAAATGAGAGAAGTGTGACTCACGTGGTGATCGCCCCATATTTTATAGTACCAGACAAAACATTAATGTTAGTTGGAAAGGACTCCGCAAGCCTGTCTCAATATGCTCTTGATTACCATAACTTCCCTAGCCCGCTTTTATTGAACTTTAATTGGGTTGGGCCACCTTTCGCTCTCTTGTAAGAATTTTCTCTTCGATTTGTCATCTCTTTCCTATCACTTCTAAAGGAGAGTGACAAGTTCAAATTCTGAAATTAATAAAATATATTCGGAGATAACAAAGTATGACAGTTCTTTCTTAAAATTATTGTCAATGCAGCTTTTCCTCTATTTCCTTTCTTTCAACAAATCTCTCTCTCTCTCTCTCTCTCTCTCTCTCTCTCTCTCTCTCTCTCCACTATACTTCTTATTATCTTTCTCCTAACTCTTCATTCCCACATATCAAAGGTTAATAGAAGTAGTGACTCGAAAGATCGCGCCGAAATTGTGCACAATCCAAAGTATAATAGAACATCCGCACTAAACTCGACCTAAAATGATGTGCCTCTCATTCATATTTCACATTACAATGGCTTCTATTGATAATATCGATGAAATAGAGAGCTTATGGAACGATTCCTTGGAATAATGAGAAAAATCAACTTTTAAAGTGTCCCCGTTTAATTGAACAGGATTTTCACATATCAAACTTTATAAGTTCCTTTAATTTCATTTAGAATTGATATTATTTCGCATAAGATGATTAGATGTGGATCAGCGGAAACGTCAGTCGCTCGTGTTTCCCCATTTTGAGGAGCAGTTGAGTCGCAATCATACGGGAGATTGTGGTGCCCCTTCTGTAGCTGGCAGACTACGAAGCCTTTAATTCCCCGACATGCATGTTAACTTTTCCAACTACTGAAAAATTGACTTCGTGGGTCATTGCAATACCAAGCTCTTGTCTACTAATTGTTGTCGGATCATGCTTCCATTTTTCTTGGGGTCTATTTTTTGAGGAAGTTTGTGGTTGATAGCTGGATGATGTTCATGATAATGAAATTCGATATCAGCTTTTGGGTTTAGAGAAGATGATAATCCCATAATATTTTAAAGATGTCCGATATCAATATTGGAAATTTTATGTGGCCTGAGATGAATTTCTTTTTTTAAAAATGATTATGACAATCAAGTGATGGATTGAGAGTTATAACATTTAAGTAAACGTTATCTTGAAGCCATGGCACTCATTTAATTGAAAAAAAAAACACAAGTTATGGTATTCAAATGAATATTATACAAAAGTTCTAATACTTGTGTTGTCCTTATCCCAAAATGAGAAATCAATTCGTGGTCTGTTTGGCTTGGGAGAGCCCATTACAAAGCGTAAATACCGTGGTGCAAAAGAATTATATGTGCCTGCCTAGTAATCGATTAAATCCCTTGGGATTCAATTCGGGAGAGTTAGGACAAAGTATTCTTTATAATTTTGAATAAACCAAAGAATTTCCAAAAAGTTAAAGTATTCTTTTCCTATATATTTTTTTTGGCATTTCAACATTGATATATGCCTCATTTGTATAGATCAATGTTTACGACATTGAGGGAAGTATCATACACTATAGAGCCTTCATGTCATTTTAAAAAGGGCTAACTTAATCCAGACATCACTGGATCCCTCATTGACATTGAATGAGGACCGTCTAATTTTGATCGGATGGCCCTCATTAAAATAAAAGTTTGATTTTTTTTCTTTTCAGCTGTTCGATTCACATCAGATGGATGAAAAGAGGAATTGTCACGCTTGCTATTATGGCAAAAAATCCATTTCAGCCTAATTGCCTTTCGGTTACCCCGCAACCCGAGGCAGCTTTTATTGATTCTTAAATAGGATTGGGCAGCTTTTATTGATTCTTAAATAGGATTAGGCCCATCAGATGGTCTATATTGATTTTTTTCCCCTTCTTTTTCCACGTAACACCAATTACCTAAACAATGCTGAAAGAGCTTTACCAAATACAAACCCTACAAGTTTTTCAAATTCATATTCGGTAATGACTAATATAATCTTTTTACTAGTACGGTTTTTCAATTCCGCTCCTCAAGTTTTTTTATTGCAGTTAATTCCTCTTATATGAATACTGATTTACACAGTTAAATCTTTGCTTTAAAGAAAAAAACAGAATCTTTTCATTGAAATATACTTGTCCATGCAGATTTAGTATTAAAATATATGTATTTCATCATAAAAACGTTTAAGATGCGATGATAGAGCATGCGACATCCAGAAATTCCTATATCTATTAATAATATTTAGGAAAACAAGAGGATAAATGTCACATATGAAATATATTGTTGGATTAAAAATGTTGTGGTAGATCCATTCTTTCTTTTTTCTCTGACAGATGGTCAGAACTTCATCTGGGTTCGAATCCTACTGAGAGGTCCACTAGAGATCAGAAATTGTTGAAGAAACTCTTACAATTATTAGGATAAGTGGCACATTAGAATTTATTGAGTTAAGATTATCATGATGATTGGTAATTTTGGTGGAATATTTCAGTGGGTTCAAATTATTTTTTGGGGTGTTTAAAAGGGCACCAATTGCTTTGTTTGTGTACCGAGATACTATATATCTCAGCAACCTATCAAAATATCTATTTTGAAACTAATTAATTGAATCGTTTGTCTCTTCCTAATTTGAACACCTCTCACTCAATTTCAACCTAGTGCTTTTAACCCAATGTTATCATCGCTTTTAACTTTAGCAAAATTGTTTTATCCCTTTGTAACACATGTAACTCTTCCAAGTACCTCCTGTCTTGATCGTATGAAAATAACTCAGCTTCACAAAGAACAACAACGTGTTCTTGCAAACAGAAAAGGCCACCCATCACTTTCCTATTTTATCATCACTTTTCAATATCTCAAGTAAAAATAAAGATTCCTAACTTATGTTGTTAAAACTTCAAAATTCCATGTTTCGAAACTTTTTCAAGGTGAATTTGCAGGTTTATTAACTTGTACTATACAATTTTGTTAAATGATTGAGAATAGTTAATCTTTGTTCTTGTTTATTTTGCCTTAAGGGTGGTTGAGGCTATGAGTTCTCTAAGCTTTTGTTCAAGGTAAGCGAAACTCTAACGGTTAAGTTAGGTTGATCTACTTAGTATTTTTGACTTGATCAATTGATGATCATTAACCAAATTTGAATGTTGATCCTAAAGGTGATCAAGCTTAGATAAAGGCATGTTGAAATTTTGTGTTTACTTGACATAAATGAATAACTATTTTCTGGTGTAGAAAGTGTGTGATTGATCCCCAAAAGGCTTGGCTGTATATTGGGTAAGAAAGTGTAAAAACTGTGAAATTTGGACTTAAAAAAGTATTCATGCTATTCTGTTTAAGTGTAAACTGACAAGTCATTTACTGATTTTGGTCATTCAATCAATTTCAAAGCAAATTTTCAATTTTGAAAGTCATTAATTTTTATAAATCAACGTTCTTGACCAATTATTAGCTCTCTAACTAGTTCATCGATCCTAGTCTTTTGGCAATTTTGATAATCCAATCAACCTTTCTAAGTAAATTGATTTCCTCATCACCTTGCCGATTGTTAATTAATTGATTGATTATCCAAGTTTTCAATTTCTATGTGTCACCTTCAAGTAGTCATTTTCAAAGAAGTCGACTTTGGATTAGTTGCCCATTTCAAATCTTTCACTATTTACATTAGGGAAAAATTCACTAGAAATCTTACAACTTGGCACGAAAAATGCAAGTGAGTCATAAAATTTGCAAAAAGTGCAATCGAGTATTAAAACTTCTCAAGTTGATTCAATTGAGTTTTTCCATTAGTTCCGTCCAGTAAGAATAGAAAACGCTGATGTGGCATTTATTTACTTATTTTAAGACACATAAGCGCCACGTCAGTAGAAAATAAAAAAAAACTAAATGACATTTTAAAAAAGAAAAAAATGTTAAATTAAAAAAAATAATAGAGGGAGATGACTGGCTGGTAGAGGGCCGGAGGCTATCGCCGCTGCCCACGGCTGGCAAAAGTCCCCTAGCCCTTGCTGCCCTAGGCCAAGGCTTCGGCAGCCTCCGGTGAGGGCCTGCCGGCCCAGATCTGGGGGATGGTGTGACCCTCGCTCGGATTTGGGGTGAGGCTATTGACACTATGAGATTATGCGTACAAAAAAAAAAACACACACACACACACACACACACACATACACTCATCTTCTGATACTAAAGGCTCTAGTTCAAAATCTCAACATGGAACTTCCTGATCAGATTAGGCCAGCTTGACAATTGGTTTAGCCACCACTCATGCGTACCTCGTCATGAGCCGCTGACTGAATGAGCTTACGAGATTTGTCCATTCTTTTACAGGATTTGCCTAAAAATGTTCTTTCCTAGAAGCATCTTTTTGAACTGAATGTAATTATACTCATTGATCATGTGAAATATGCGGGCAGATGTACATGACCAGTTGTTGCATTTGATTCGACTCATATGAACTTTGCTCCAGAAAAATAAAAAATCCCCTAGAGCAAGGCATGTCCGAAAGCTTCTAGGCCATAGATACAAGAATAGTATTTGTTGATAGTGGTCAAGAATTTTCATAATTTTAGATTGCCAGAAAAATCCGAAAATCGGTCATGGTAGAAAGAGAACGACTTCTCCCATGTGTATTTCTTTGTCCAGTATATGTGCAACGGCAAATCTACGATTGGGCAATGGTTCCTTCGCCTTTGTCAGTAAACACATTCTTCTGATGTAATGGAGTGTAATGTATGTGATCAGCTCACGAATGTAGATATAGAGGCGGAAGCCGATGGCGAAGAGGACATGGACGAGGGAGCTCCCCATCTTTGATTCCGCATGAAGCTCTTCTTCTGATTGACTCGCTTCCAGGATTCTGTTATTTTGTTTTATAATCCATCCATGCCATGGCCATTGCTCTAAGTCAGCTGCTAGTCAATACTTGACAGCAGAGGGAGCCAGTGGCTAATTTGCAAAAGTTTGTTTTAAATGTTGTCCAAAAGATTAAGTCAATGTTACATTTGAATAATGTAAATTTACTAGCCTATCATGTATTATAAATGACTTTATCCAGCACATTATCACCCATTATCCATGAAGTTTTTGTTTATATGGTACTTTTATGGTTATCTGTGTTAAGAAATCGCGCGTTGATTCCATAAAATCACGCGAACAAATGATCTACCCAGGCAGAATATAATAATAAAGAAATCAAATCTGAAGAAGACATCAGAGAATTTGTTATTGAAGTTCACCCAAACTTGGACTACGTCTCCGTGCAGAGGCACTCTGCAAATCCACTAAACTTTGAAGAAAGATAAATACAACCACGATCTTCTCTCAAGATCAGCACACAAAGAGATTGAGAACACTCATAAAGAAAAAAAACTCTCTTTTTCTTTCCTCTTTCTTTTCACATCTTACGCTAAAATAGGAAACATAATATTGCTAATATAAAGATATTGCTTTTAACCTAAAAGCAAATCTACATAAAAGATAAAATAACCATAACGTAATATCTTATGTAATATTTGCATAATATTTGGCTTCACTGCCAATAATCTCCCACTTGAAGACAAATATACCCGATGCACCAAGCAACTTTTCAACCATCTTCTTCAAAAGCTAGTAACTGGAATTTGTGCCTCTACGTTACTCCTCTTCAATTAACATGGAGTAATACCAATAGCAGTAGTACAGAAAATATGTTTTTCTCTATCTACTACCTAGGTCAACATGTCAGCAGGATCCTTCGAGCCATCAATTTTTTGTAGCTTCAACTCATTATCTTTTAATGCTTTTCCTGATGAAGTGATAATGTTTCTTGATATGTCTCGTCTTTTTGTGATAAGCTGCACTCTTAGCTAAATGCACTGCACTCTGACAATCACACCATAGTATGCTCACCGACTGCTTTCGATGTAATTCATCCATATACTCTTGTAACCATATGATTTCCTTGGAGGCTTCTGTGACTGCCACATACTCGGATTCCGTCGTCGATAGAGCCACCACTTGCTGTAGTTGAGATACCCAACTTATTGCTGTACCTGCAACTGTAAAGACATATCCAGTGGTATCCTCACCACTATCTGGATCACCCATGTGATTTACATCTACATAACCTTCCAATTTTAGAGATGTACCACCATAATAAAAGAGAATAATTTGATGTACCTACTAGATATCTCAATATCCACTTTCCTGCATTCCAATGCTCCTTGCTTGGATTCTGCATATATCGACTTACTACTCCCACTGCTTGTGCAATATTTGGTCTCGTGCTCACCATGGCATACATCAAACATCCTATTGCCGATGCATATGGAACTACCGCCATCTCATCTCTCAAAGCTTGAAAACTCGGACACAAACTCTTAGAAAGTTTGAAGTGATTCGCTAAAGGAGTTGCGACCGGTTTTTCTTTATCTATGTTAAATCTCTTTAACACCTTGTTCACATAATCCTCTTGCGACAGTCATAATTTCTTATTTTTCCTATCCCTGATGATTTTCATGCCTAAAATATTCTTGGCTTCTCTCAAGTCTTTCATAGTAAACTGTGATGCTAACATCTTTTTCACATCCGCGATTCTCTTCATATTAGAACTAGCTACTAGCATGTCATCCACATATAAAGAGAGATACACAATATCACCATCGCTATACTTGTGAAAATAGACACAATGATCAGACTCACAATGTGTAAATCCATTTGCTTCCATGAAACTATCAAACTTTAGGTACCACTGTCGCGGAGCTTGTTTTAAGCCATACAAACTTTTCTTCAATCGACATACCATGTGCTCCTTACCTTGATCTTCAAAACCTTTAGGTTGCGCCATGTATAATTCTTCATCTAAGTCACCATGTAAAAATGTTGTTTTTACGTCTAACTGCTCAAGATGAAGATCCTTCACTGCAACAATACTCAATAAAAGTCTTATTAATGTCATCTTCACTATTGGTGAAAAAATTTCAGAGTTATCAATACATTCTTTTTGACAATAGCCTTTAACTACAAGTCTCGTCTTGTATCTGATACTACCATCAGCTTCATTTTTGATCCTGTACACTCACTTATTTAATGAAGCTTTTTTACCTGCGGGCAACTTGGTTAACTCCCAAGTTTTATTCTGAATTAACGAGCTCATATTGTCTTTCATAGCATGCTCCCACTTCACGTGAGAAGTGTCTTTCTTTGCCTCATCATAAGTCTCCGGTTCTCCCGAATCTATATATAATACATGACTCAGAACAATATTTAATGACAATGGATCAAAAATTACCTTTGGCTTTCTCACACGTGTAGATCTCCTCAACGTAGGTTCTTCAGAGTTATTATTTTCATCTGAATCATTATATTCCTCTTGAATTTCCTCCTCACTAATAATAGGTTCATCTCGAACATCTTCTTTACGTGCACTCTGATTTGTCGGAACTATCTTCATCTAACTCAACATATTCTGGCTCTTTTTCTTTTTCATGCTCTGTCTGATGATCCTTGGACATCTTTTCTTCATGGAATACCACATTCTGATTGCGGATGACTTTGTTATTCTCATAATCCCAAAGCCTGTAGCCATACTCATCGCCACCATATTCGATAAAGACGCACTTTTGGGACTTAGCATCAAGCTTCTTTCTATCTTCCCTATCAATCAAAACATATGCAATACACCCAAAAACTTTTAGGTAAGAATAATTAGGGTGCATTTGGTTGGGCTTTGGGAAAGCTCTTTGGGGTCCCAAAGCCCCTTAGACAAATGCTGAGGTGTTTGGCAAACAATTTCAAAGAGCTTTGAGGTAAAAGTCAGCTTTGAAAATGCTGAAAGTCCAAAGCTATTTTAAGTAGCTTTGAGATTTTAGCATTTTCGGAATGCTGGTGGCTGGAATTAATGAAAGTTTTCAGTTTCCTTTTTTGCCCTCTATAATTTAATAAAAGACCAACTTTACCCCTTTTCAAAAAAACCCTAGTATTAGATCTACAAGGACCTCAAGCCCATGGCCGTCGCGGCCGCCTGCTCCCTTGTCCTCCCTTCCTTCTCCCCCACGGCTGGTTGCTTCTCCGCCCTCAAGCCCACTCGGCTCTCTCCCCTCGCCCTCAACCTTCACCTCAAGTCCCTCTCCGCTTCCACCTTGTTGTGGCCCTTAGACGTTGCTCCCAGGGCCGCCGCGGCCTCCACTTCCTCTATCGTGTCTTCGTGTCCTCCAATATCGACCAGGAGCAAGGGGAAGAGGGGGGGCTTCCTAAGCAAAGACGAGGGGCGCGCCTTCTCCCCCGACCTCAAGCTCTTCGTGGGGAATCTCCCGTTCAACGTTGACAGCGCACAGCTCGCCGGCTTGTTCGAGAGCATTGGGAACGTCGAGATGGTCAAGGTAATTAGTCTCGTCGGATTTGGAGACAAATGATGAGTCTTTCAGCACGCTGTTTTGATGTTTTTTGGTCTTGGATGTTTACTTCATTTCTGGGAATTGCGTTTTCTTGGCCATAAGTGATATTCAAAGTTGAAGCTTGCTATTAATACATCTTCCTGTGGCAGGTGATTTATGATAAAGACACCGGGAGGAGCAGGGGTTTTGGGTTCGTGTCTTATGATTCTGCTGATGAGGTTAACAACGCTATCGTGTCCTTAAATGGCGTGGTAAGCATAATATAACTTTCTCAAAATGGATCCTGTAGTTGAAGCGTGAAATTCTTGTTATTGCAATGATGGAATGTTCCTCCTAATAAGAATTCTTGCTTCTGTTGTCTGAATTCTTGCTTCTGTTGTCTTCTATTGAAATCTTCCATGGTGGGCTCTTTTTTAAGATAACATTCTTTAGATTCATATTGCTGTGGATTTCAAGTGGTTCCATGATGCAATTTCTGTTCTATATATTAATTGTTGTTATGTGGCTATAGTTTCTGTAGAAGAAATTAACGAAGCAACATTGTTCTTTATTGGTATCTGGTGTAAGCTTGTCTACATTTGTTTGCTCTGTTATATTGATATTAACTGTTCACATCTTTAATCCCCTAATGATTATTCAGTTGAGTCAAGATGAGGTTTGCTTGGGTATGCCATGGTGAAGCCGAATGCGCGTTGACCTCCTGGCTAATTTGAACACTTTATTATTTCCCTTGATTGGAAATTTATGTCTGTAACCATCGTGCATATACTATCACCACCTTTGTTGTTGACTGTCATGTTGGATTCGAGTTCACCTATTATTCTTTGATGATGCAGGACCTGAATGGAAGGGCAATTCGAGTCACCCATGCAGAAGCTAAGCCAAGGCGCCAATTTTGAGCCTAGGTAATATGTTAAGAACGTTAGGTTATGTGGCTCTTGAATAATGGATATGGGGGCTGAAAATGTTGTTCTTTGTATAGAGGAGTGGGATTGTTGGACCTGTCAGATTTTTAAATGCTTCGCGTGAAAGTAGAGGACTCTGGATTCTAGTTCAGTAGCCATAAAGTGAAAGTACTTTTTCCTCATGGCCTGATGAGAAAACGAGGCTAGACATGGGGAGAGGAAAGAGTTACTGGGAGATTTTCCTGTGTTTATACAAGCCAAGTTTAGAGAGGAGACATAAAGAGTTACTGCTTTGGAGGCTGAGAGGAAAGCAAAAGAAGTTACATATAAATTGGCAGCTGAAGCCTCAGAAACAGTGGTTCGTGCAGTGGCCCTATCGGTGGCCCAACAGGAAGCAATAGGATTACGTACGGATCAAAGTCTAGCAACTTCGAGTCCTCAATTGTGCTCACTCTTCGATACGATCAGAAATTGAACATTTTACATATTAAAAAAGAAATTGATGTGTTTTAAATGATGATGTAACGTTTGACATGACACGTTTACGTGATCAAATAGCTACAAATTTATGAAAATTTAACGATCTTTGTAGTTTTTAAGGATGATAAATTTCTTTGTCATCAAGACATGTTGCCACATATATGTTATAATGAGAAAAATATTTAGGTTGAATTTTTTTGCAATAAAATAAATTTTACTTTTAAATAAAATTGTTTACACCATGTTTTCTAACATTATTGTCAAAATCTAAAATTAAGAAAGTTTCAAATTATATTTTTTAATGTCTCGATAAATAAAAATAAAAAAGTATAAATTAATTACTCAAATGGGCTTTTCAAATGTGTTTTTCTACCAAACAACATTTCTTTCAAAGTTGCTTTTCAAAATAGAATTTACCAAACGGTCTTGGCATTTCCCCCAAAGTCCATTTGGAAAAAGTTTTGCATTTCTCTCAAAGTCCATTTGCAAAGTTGAACCAAACGCACCCTTAATCTTTTTACCTGACCATTGTTCTTGCGGTGTTTTTCCATCCAACGCACTAGATGGACTTCTGTTGATAAGATAAACAGCAGCATCAACTGTAGCAGCCCATAAGTGTAGCGAGAGACCCGCATGTAGCCTCATGCATCTCGTACGTTCTAAAATGGTTCTGTTCATTCTCTCAGCAACACCATTTTCTTGAGGAGTTTTAGGAACTGTTTTCAGTCCATGTATGCCTTCTTGGCTCAAATATTCTGCATATTCTTTACTTGTGTATTCACCGCCGTTATCATATTTCAAATATTTTACGTGATAACCAGTTTCCTTTTCTACCATGATTTTCCACATTTTAAATATCCCAAAAACTTTTGATTTTTCTTTCAAAGCATAAACCCAAGTCTTTTTTGTTGCATAATCAATAAATGTGACAAAATATCTCTTACCACCATAAGAGAGTTCTCGTGCCGGTCCCTATACATCAATGTGAACCAACTCTAATTTCTGAATTTTATTTTGTCGTCCATTCAATTGAAAACTTACTGCTTTTTGTTTTCCATAAATGCAATTCTCACAAAAATCTAACTCAACTTTTTACAAACCTGGAAGTAACTTTCTTGAATGTAATTGCTTTACACCTTTTTCACCAAGATGCCCCACATGATAATGCCAAATAGTAGATAAATCACATGTAGCCACTGAAGTTGCAACTAAATCACTGATATTGTCTCCTTGGAGAAGGTAAAGTGCATTCGTACGCTTTTCCTTTGCTACTACTCTTGCCCCTGAGGTTATCTTCCACTCTCCGTGCCCAAAGGTTGTTACAAAACCTTCTTGGTCAAGTTTATTAGTTGAAATAAGATTTTTCTTCAATTCTGAGATATGTCTAGTTTCATGTAAAACTAGACGTCCTCCACCTGAGATATTCAACATCACAGTTCCTTTGCCAACAATTGGACACATGTGGCCGTTTCTCACAACCACTTGTCCAAAATCTCCGCTGGCATAATCAACAAATATTTCTCTTTGCGATGTGCAATGGAAAGAAGCACCGGAATCAATAAACCACTTGACTGTCATCAAGTCAGACCCTGTAGATAAACACAAATTTTCTATTAATGGTTCATCACTAACCACGTTAGCCCTTTGATTCTCATCATGTCGCTTAAATAGGCTTCACATTGAAACCTCCGGTGTCCGGTTTTATGACAAACCAACACTCATCTTTTGCAATTGGCCTCTTTCCCCTTGATTGTGATCTACCACGCTAAGTGAATTTTTCTCTGCTTTTACTTCTTCCGCGGTTTTCCACAGCTAGTACCGTAGAAGATGAAGATGCTGAAAAATTATTTCTACCTGAGACTTTTCTTCGCATCTCTTCATCCATGATGCTACTCACAGCATCATCCAGAGTCAAATCATCCTTCATGGTGCTTGAAATACCCTGCACTACAGTATTATAACTTTCTGGAATAGAACATAAAAATAACAAAACTTGAAGCTTACTTTCCAGATTTATGCTTGCGGATTCTAATTGACCTGTAACTTGTGTAAAATTGTTAATATGCTCTGCCACAGAACCTTTATCAGATAATTTCATATTAGCCAATTTCTTCAATAAAAATACCTGATTTGACGTAGACGGCTTCTCATAAATATTTGTAAGAATATCCATCGCTTCTTTTGCAGTCTTTGTTTTCGCGATGTGATAAACCGTATTTTTCGTTAATCCTAAACGAATTGCATCCAGCACCTTTCGATCCAGTATTTTCCATTTGGATTTTGCTGTCAAATCATCTTCTGTCATCTCAGGTTTCCAACCCTCAAGTGGCGCATAAAGATCTTTCTAATAAAGATAATCTTCAATTTGAAGTTTCCACTATCCAAAATCCTGCCCATCGAATTTATCGATTTTGATTTTGTCTTCTGCCATACCGTTTGCTTTCAGCCATACCGTTTGCTCTCAATCGAACTTCACCGAAAAAACCGTCGATGCTCTCGATTAGCCAAACTAGGCTCTGATACTAGTTATTAAGAAATCGCGCGTCGATTCCACAAAATCACGCGAACAAACGATCTAACCAGTCATAATATAATAATAAAAAAAATCAAATCTGAAGAAGACACTAGAGAATTTGTTATCGAAGTTCACCCAAATTTGGGTTACGTCTCCACACAGAGGCACTCTACGAATCCACTAAACTTTGAAGAAAGATGAATACAACCACGATCTTCTCTCAAGATCAGCGCATAAATAGATTGAGAACACTCACAAAGAAAAAAACTCTCTTTTTCTCTTTTTTTTTCTCTCTTTTTCTTTCCTCTTTCTTTTCACATCTTACGCTAATATAGGAAACGTAATATTGCTAATATAAATATATTGCTTTTAACCTAAAAGAAAATCTATATAAAAGACAAAATAACCATCACGTAATATCTTACGTAATATTTGCATAATATTTAGCTTCATTGCCCACAATCGGGACTATAGCAAGACAGTAAGCCCCAAAAGAAGCAGCAAGATTTTAAGTAACGGATACACTAAGGCATGTACCATCATGCGTTTCAATTTAAAAATCCAAGATTAGCCTTCGAAGATTAGTATCGGCTCTTTGAGATAGAGAAGCAATAATTTGCTAATCCGCCCAAAAAAAAAAAGAACGTCTTCTAATATTAAAGATGTGAAGTAGTCCTATCAAACTTTTGTTGTAAAATTGATGAAAATCTATTTGTCCAGGCAAGTAAATGCTGTGATTAAAGATGATTACAATTCATGAAGTACGAAACTCAATGAGATAACCTCTAGCAACTATCGTTTCAATATACAATGGGCTTTCTTTTTCATTCTGCATACAATAATACAACGGGAACAACATTATGTGTATAATTCAACAAAGAAACAAAAGATAATAGAAGAAAAGAATATTCTCTTTTTTTTTTTTAAATGGGTGCGTGAAGATTGTCTTTTGAAAGAAACCAGTTAAGAAATCGCTATAGAGCCGTTGTACATTAATGAAGGGCTTATGAAGAAATAAATCAAATGTTACAAAGTCGTCATAAAACCGTTACCTCACTGTTAAATAGCAGTTATGTGACTGTTATAAACATCATAAAATGTTTTTACATTAATGGCGGACAAAAACCGTTACAAATTGATGATGACAAAAAGCTCATTACAACGGTAATAACTTTCAATATTTCAAAATTATTGAGATATCCAACAATCCTCCACATACTTCAAAATATTTTTCAAAAGAAATGAAGGAAATAACATCGGGTTATTAGAGTTCAATGCATATTGGAACACTTGCTTTTGAAATTATGAACTAGCGAAAGAAAGAATGGAATATAATTCATGAAATCATTGGTCAAATTTGAAACTTCTATAATGAAAGAAGTTCTTTTTGTGAGTGATAATTTTCACCATAAACATAACACTCTCATAGGGTTGTTGTTTAACGCGATTTTGCCCTATAGGCCATGCACATGCTTGGTTTATTTATAAGTGCTTTATAGATTATCGCCAATAAGTCTCAGAGGAGCACCGTCACCCCACACTTATATAGATGATCCCATCAAGTAATTTTGCAGTATAATATACCATAACAAAGGCTATGGAATTTTTACAAAGAACTTAGCTCAACCTCTTTTTCCTTGCAAAAGGGACAACAATTATAATAGTACATAACTAGAACAAAAAGTGAGTTGTTTTTATCCATATAGCCTAATCCATTGAATTGCCAATCACATGGATTGAGTTTTAATCATTGTTGAGTTATAATCATTGCTGTTCTTCCTCAATTAGCTTAAATCCTATTCCCATTGCTGTTTCAGTGATCAATTTTCTTGCCATGGGTTTAGTCAGAGGATTTGCCAAATTCACTTCTAACTTTACAAATCGATGGACATTATTTCATCTTTAAGTAACTGCTTTATCACATCATATTTTAACCAAATTTGTTTATTTTTATTATCGAAAGTTTTTTTTTTTGGCAATGGCCATTGCTAATTGCCCATCATCGATTTTATTCCTAAAGGAAAATCCGCTGACAAGTTTCTTAGCCTCTCCTCCTCATTGCTAGCCAATTTTAGAGCTACAAACTTTGATTCCATGATGGATTTAGCAAATATTGTTTGTTTGGCTAACTTCCAAGTTACAGTCCCTCCGCCAAGAGCGAGCACCTATCCAATAACCGATTTTGTCTCATTTGAATATGAAAACTAGGAGACATTGGCTCTCCTTAATTTCTCACTTCCTCTTCCTCTTTAAACTACCCTTCTAGACCTCCATGCAGAACGACATATAACCGACATGTGTAACGCATATTTGTTTGTATAATCATATTTGACAAGCACGCAAGTAAGTTTATGTTGGTGGTGTGGTTCATGCTTTTCGGCAAAAACAAGCAATCTAGCAATTTCCAATACAATCCGGAGCTTCTCTCTCTCAAAAGGTTTCTCTCTCTAGAAATTCTACGAGATTATGGGAAAGATTGACTTGTGACTAGGTCTTAAGGCCAATACAAGGGAACGTTAGATTGATCGACTCGCAACTCATGTCTAATGCTTAACCACGGAGCTTAAAGTCGAGAGTTTCAGTAGCTTCCTTCCTCCGAGAGAATGGGACGAGGACCAAACCCGAAAATAAAAGGGGTCATCGCATCGGATCCAAATCTCCACGTTAAATTAGGGGATATTAGTTTGGAAGCTGTCAGATTCAAGATCGAATAGCTCTTATTTAATATGGGGTGAGATTTTGTTTTTATTTTTAGTTTTTAAAAAATGCCAAACTGTCCGATTTAGATCGGACGGCCTAAATCTCCATCAAGGTACTTAAGTAGGTGATCCTTCTCCCCTTGCATCAAGCCCCATTCTCGACTAGACTCATCGATTGGTTCGAAGTAAGCCCATTGGTTTGTTGCCTATTACTGCTACGGCAGTAGTACAAGGAGTGCATCCGTACGGATATCATTTAAGACACGTCCCCACCAGCTGGAGATTGGATACTTGCCTTAAATTCGCTCGTAACATTAATTCTCCCCTAAGCTCTAAGTTCTTCCAGTTAGTTCTTTATTAATATTCATGATGACAACTGGCTATTTTATGATCATGTCCTATAAGAAGAACAACTTAAAGTTGGAACTTCTGGACCGCCCCGATAACTGTAATTTAGATTAGTTCTCTGTGTAACCGTGAATACGTGACTTCTAGATTTCGAGCCGAAAATTCAATCCGTTCTTCGTCGCGGCAACACAGACACCCATCAATTGGAAATTTGATTATTAATTCCCCCCTACAATCTTTGTCTTCTTTAGTTCCTCTTCAATTTATTTTGAAGAACCATAGCCTATAAAACAACATCAAACGAACGATCTACTTAAATCAAAATTTCCACACCTCCAGTGTGACTATTGTGCGGGATTATTCGCGGACGGCAAACTCGTCCCAAAAACTTAAGAAATAAATAAATTGTCCTTAGTTCACTCCTGAGTGCATGATGCTTAAGTTACGTTCGTTTCATGAAAAAAGTAATATTTATGGAAAACATTTTCTAATAAATTATTTTTCAGGAAAAATGATAATATTTTTTTGTGTTCGTTTGTCAAAGGGCGTAGGCTTGTTAGCCTCGATAGAGACCGCATTATTTAAAGGTAAACAAAGAATAAGGAGAACGTTTTTCTTTTTCAAAAAATCGGAAAGTGGTAAATATTTTCCTATTTTTGAATGTGTTTTTGGTGGAAAATATTTTCCTTGACTATTTTATTTTTCGTGAAACGAATGCCAAGAAATTTAGGAAATATTTTCTTGAAAGTTATTTTCCGTAAAACGAATAGAGCCTTATTTTATTCTTCTTTTTGTATATAATAAAAGGGAAAACCTGATGCTAATTCGAGATCGTCAGTGCATGTCCTCATTTAGAGCCTTGTTAGCGGTGCCCACTTTGGCTTAGTTTAGAACAGCCGATCATATTTGATGTGGCTACTAAATTAAGCCGAATCTCATATGCAGCTTGCTGATTATGGAATGACAAATCTCTATCCAACCACATTCAAAGGGGAAAACAAAACAAAAAAACATTACAATTTCTTCACCCGGTGTTTTCAGACTTGGTTCCCCACGGTGCAAACCTCACGGATTTCTCAGAATCTATTGCGGGAGGGAGTGGGAGCGGTATGTGCGCATGGACCGGTCGGACTGGTCAATAGTCAACCTTGGGCAGAAAATTTACGAAAATGTACTTGGGTCAGAAATTCAAATTTCTTGGGCCAAAATGCAAATAACCAAAAGTTGAGGGACTGCTTTGAAATTTTCAAAAATTCGGGGATCGCCTGAAAACAAAAATTTACAGTTTAGTTTAGAGAATTCTTTGGGGCCATCACTAACTAAACCCGAAAATTTACATAATTAACCCCCGAAAAGGCCAAAATGGGCCGTTACACTTTGACTTGGCCACATCTTTATTCGAGGCATGTAAAGCTCTAAGTGAGGCTGATATGCACAGTACTTTTGACTTGATTTGTCCATGATTGTTCATCGAGTTTGAATGTTAATCCTTAGTGCAATCAATCTCCAATAAACACATGTTGAGATATTGTGTTTACTCGACATAAATTTAAATTGATTACTATTTTCAGGCGTAGAAAATGTGTGATCAACTCTTAAAAAGGCCTGGTTGTATATTGGGCGAGATAACTGTAAAAATGTGGAGTTTGAACTTTAATAAATACTCATGCGATTTTAGTGAAGTGTCGCTTGACAGCTTATTCTACTGGTCTTGGTCATTTAATCGATTTTGGAGCAAATTTCAAATTTTAAAATACATTTTTTTAATAAATCACCATTCTTCACCAATTATTTGTTCTCTGACTAGTTCACCAATTCTAATCTTTTGCCAAATTTTCATCATCCAATCAACTTTTTAAGTAAGTTGATTTCCTGATCAACTTCATGATTATAACCAGCGGATCAAGTATCCAAGTTTTCGATTTCTATATGTCAAACTTCAAGTAGTTGATTTCCAAGAAGTCAAATTCTAACAAAAGTTGCCATTTCAAATTGCCCACTTCAACCAAAATGGTCTAGTTTTTGAGTTGTCGATTTGTTGACTAAGACGTCAATTTCCATGTTGTTGGTTCCTAATTTTTTTCATTTTCCTAAATTTATCCATTATATCTCTTATAAAAACAAATTGATGAAAACAAGTTTCATTATCCAAGAAAATATTTATATACCAATTGTTACCGATAATGAAAGTGCTTTTCATTGACTAATTATTTCAAGGGATATAAATATTTTCTTAGAAATGTCATTTTTTCAACTCGTTTATTTTTCACGAGACAAACAAAGCCTAACTTAGAAGCCTAAAACCACAACCTTTAACTACGCATTATAGAACCAGAAACTTGTAGAGTCTTGCCTTTTTCTGGATAAACTGACTTCAACGAAATTTAACCCAAAAACAAAAACGTTGCCATTGAAGCTTTGATTTGTCTAAAATTTGATCATTCTTCAAACTACTTATCCAAATTGGACAAAAATGAAGAAGACTGAAAAAAAGAAGGAGAATTATCATCAAATAATGATATATAAGCAGCCAAATGTCCATGGTTCAAAACATTTAGAGAGGGAAAAAAAGCACAACTGGAAACTGGAGGAAAATCATTCATGAAAACAATCAACAACCAATCAACAGATAATTATCGAGCATCAGCCACTAGGAGAAATACCTAAAAATGGAAGAAAAAATTATAATACGGAGGCAACGGGAGTGTTCAATTGTAGCTGAGCACGGCATAATAAGTCTGAATTACGGTGAGGATGAAGAGGAGGATGGCGGCGATGAGAGACATTGAAGACCAAGGACTCTTGAAGTACTTGCGATTGAGACTAGCTCTCGACTGGTTCCAGCCTTTCTCACAGTACTTACTGATGTCCTTGTGCACGGCATCAAGGTTGCTGCTGGATTCGAGTGGCACTTCCTTGCACAGAGAGTTGAATAGCTTGGCCACCGCCTTGTTTCTCCCGATGGCATTCTGGATGATGCCTTGGGTATGGAGCAGCGCGACATCCTGCCCATCGTTAATGATGTTGTCCATGAAGGTGACGTAGGCTGTGACCTCGTTCCCAGCCCCAGTGTGCAAGCGCTCGAAAGTCATGAGGTTGAGGAACATGGATTCGGTGGTGTGATCCACCTTGATACGGGGGAGCCGCAGTTCCCCTCTGGCAAAGGAGATGTCCTTAAGACTGTTGGTGTCGCTCTTCTTGAACCGGATCCCGGTCTCGTCAAGTTCAGTGGCCGACCGGTATCTCCTCGGCCTCGTTGGGGGCCTCAACCGCCACATTTTCCTGCTTCTGCTGGACCTTGTTGGGGCTGGTCTCCATCAGCAGGTCCTTCCTGAAGAGGTCCACGACATGCAGGCATCTACCCATCCCCGTGCTTTTCGTGCGGGAGTAGAACTCGAGGATGAGATTGTTGATGCCACACTGTCCCTTCGTTGTTGGAGTGAAGTCAGTGCATTGAATACTAGATTGTCTTTGTGCTGATAAGACTGGCTTAAAGGCAGAAGAGAGAGAGAGAGAGAGAGAGAGAGAGAGAGAGAGAGAGAGAGAGAGAGAGAGAGAGAGAGAGAGAAAAGAAGTCTCCCATGGAGGTGATTATTAGAAAAGATTTGCTCAAAATTTACTTTCCTTACGCTATTATCATTAGTTAAAGTTTATTAGTTTAGGCATATCTCGTATAGTTAGTTAACAGACATTTGTTAGATTTTTCCTTTTCATTCTCTGTTAAGCAATGTCTCGTAAATTTATTTGTAATGACAATGAGTAATCTATGCAACATTACAATTTCTCAGTGATAAATTTAATAATGAAATTGTGGACTGTTCTCGAACCATGCATCCAACATTTTTGAAGCATTAGATTTGATGGATTCCAATGAGGTTTACGTGAGATCATCAAGATGTCCTGTTAGGTGAACATAGTACGGCGGTTTGCATGCATGCAATACCTCTCTAACGATAGAGCTATATATGTCATCTCCCGCGGCGGCAACCAGCTCATGGAGTACTAGCATCGGCAGCTGATTCTCCAGTAGCAGTGTCCCGCTTTATGAAAGGCTTCATGTATCTCAGCCTGTCTTTGCTGAATATGGGGTCGTTGGGCGCATAGTCATTTCTCATCATTGTCGTGGTCCTCATGATCTCGAGCATGAAGCAGCCGTCCGTGATCATCATGTCCAGGAACTGGCTCCTTCCGTCCTCCTTCCACTTCGGGTCTAGCATGTCGTAACTCACCTCGAGGTCCTGCGCTACCTTGCTCATGTAGTAACGGAAGTGGTCGATGGGCTTTCTGGACCGCTCGAGGAAGTGGCGGAGCACGCGTTGCTTTGCTTCCTCCATTTGGCGGAGATGGACCTCGCCGTGGTGGTAGGGGCCGAAAGAGACAACCTGCGGCTGGTAGGCCTCGGGTTTGAGTTTGGTGATGAAGGCGGGGACCCTGTAGATGGACGGATTCTTCGAATCCCAATGCTCGTCGCAGGGCATAGCCAGGCGAGTTTCGGAGGTTCCATAATTTTCTGTTCTATGTGAGAGGAGAGGAGAATTCATGGAGAGAGAGAGAGAGAGAGAGAGAGAGAGAGGGAGGGAGGGAAGAGGGTATGAAATTTGGGGTTGGGCTCTTCAATTTGAAGAGGTATTACTAGACAGGATGTGTATATATAGGACATTTTCTGTGCACGAGGTAAAAACAAAATCTGTCTGAGCATGTACATGTGTGCGGTAGCAAATGAATTGCATGCACGTGAAGCACGAGGTCTCGCGACCGTCTTTGAATCTCACGGGTGTCTGCCTAAATTTCAAAGGCTTGTTTGAATAAATGCCAATTGAGCCATGAGCTTCCCATAATTTGATATTTCATGTGACACTTGGTCATGATTTGTACTTCGTTATAAGATAATTATCCAAAAAATCATAAACTTATTACATTTTTATCAATTTGATCATAAAGTTTTTTTTTTGCCAAATGTAATCCTAAACATTTTGAAATTTTGTCAATTTAGTACTTTTGACGACTTTGTCTCTTAAAATGCCTACATGGATGTCTGGTTACGTAAAATAGATAATACTAACTGGACATCCACGTATGTATTTTCCGAGATAAAGTCGCCGAAATGATTGAATTGGTAAAATTTCAAAAGGTTTAGGACTGCATTTAGCCAAATAAAAAGGTTTATCAAATGCCATATGTTTAGCACTTTTTGGATAATTTTCTCTACATAGGAGATATGCCAGATTTCTTACTTTTCGTTAGTGCTCGATGCCCTTCTTCGGTAGGCGCGTGGCTGCGCTTGAGGTCTTTTTTTAGCCTCGGGTTCTCTTTCATCAACTAATTGAAGGCTCTAGTGAAAGGGAAAAAAAAAATTAAAAAATACCGATTAAATGTTGTTCACTACTTTCGCTCGATGACTTCGTTTGGACCAGAAAATTCTCCTCAGAGCAGGGTGTCAAAGGGGCGGTGCTTTAGATCGACACCGCGCGGCAACCTATGCTTACTTGAATCATCGAAGAGCCTAAGCTAAGCCTTCTCCCAAGAATCGATTGCAAACTCACCTGGATTGTAAAGAGAAAAGATGGTTTAGAGAGTGATTTTTATTATTCTAAAAATGAGAGGAGTGTGACTCACGTGGATGATAGCGCCATATTTTCTAGCACCAGACAAAATATTTATGTCAGTTAGAAAGGACTCCACAAGCTTGTCTCAATCTGCTCTTGATTACCTAACTTCCCTAGCTGGCTTTTATTGAACTTTCAATCTTCTCTTCGATCTATCATCTCTTACCTATTTACTTTTAAAGGAGAGTGATAAGGTTCTAAGTTCGAATTCTGAAATTAATAAGATATATTCGGAGGGTTCTTTTTTTTTTTTAAATTATTCCCAAAGCAGCTTTTTCTCCATTTTCTTTTCTTTCGACAAATCTCTCTCTCTGTGGCTCCACCATACTTTTTATGTTCTTCTCCTAACTTTTTATTCCCACATGTATAAGGTTCATAGAAGTACTAACTCAAAAGATGGGGTCGAAATTGTGTCCAATTTATAGTACTAGACAAAAGATTAATGTCACTTACAAAGGACTCCACAAACCTGTCTCAATCTGCTCTTGATTACCCTAACTTCCCTAGCTGGCTTTTATTGAACTTTAAATTGGGTTGGGCCATCTTTCGCTCTGTTGTCAGAGCGAGTATTATGAGTTCCTAATGTCAATCGTATTGAGTGAAAAAAAAATTGGTGTTGTGATGCTGAAGGCCATGTGCTCTGGGACTATGGGGGAACTAATATTACGTGGAGGTCGATTTTCTTTATATATCTACAGTGGGGACATTGCGTAAAATCTGATGAATGAGTTACTGGGAAGTTTTAACATGAGTTCCTTCTTGAAATTGTTTATGTACATTGATGAACTGGAATGTTCTGTGGATCTTCTAAGTTAATTAAGCTGCTCATGTTTTTCAATCTTCAGATTTTGCAGTTCTTTGGCATTTGAATTGGTGGTTTTATCAATGAATAAGAGATTTGATTTGAGAATATGATTTGCCCACCAAATGATGTTGGGAGGTGGATAAGCTTGCCATGCGTGCTTTGATTCAATTTGAAGGCTGTTTGTGGATCCTCAGGGACAGTTTTTTTTTTTTTTGGGTCTCTTTAGAATCCTTGTGGCCGTAATAGCCTGGTTTTTGGACTTTTGAGCTGGTGGATTTCCATTGCTTCGATAACTACTTTGACGGCCAAAGGTATGTCCGGACTATGATGCTAGTTTTTTGATGCAATGAAGATTAGTGTTATTTCCTTAAGTTTTAAATTTAGTTGCCTATTTGAATTTAGTTTCCTATTTAATTAGAATTTCTATTCAAATTAGATTTTCTATTATTACTAGAATTTCTATTCAAATTAGATTTCCTATTGTGATTAGGTTTCTTATTTGAACACCATATATAAGGTGTCTTAGGATTTCGAGAATTATTAGATTATTGTTATTCAGTCTTTGACAATTTGATATCGATTATCAATTTTGAGTGAACGAGATGTTCCTCTATCAATTCTAATTCCTGTTTAGCCAATTTTCTATTGCGTTCCGGCATCAATTGGTATCAGAGCACAGGTTGCTTGAATCAATGGCTGAACAGAATCGCGTTAGTCGTGGACAGCGAGCTCGTGGAGGCCGGGGACGTGGAGTCGTTCCTGAAGCAGATGAATAGCCGCGTCTAAGAGACTTGCGAGACGTAGAAATTGAAGAACAGAGAAGACGAATCCAGGATCTGGAGCGACAACTTGCGGAGGCAAGGTTGGACGTTCAGTCCAAAAAACAAGTGGAATCTGCTGATCCATCCGATGATGAAAAAGAGGAGACTGTCAACCCTTTTGAGGTTCTACACTAGAGACATAATCGAGAAGTACGTCCTGAAAATCAGTCCTCTTTGCATAATCTCGGAAAGACGATCGAGATTTCTGAGTTTCATGATGAAGGCCTAATCTATTATGAAGGCATAGTCTATGATGAAGGTCCTATCTATGATGAATCCGACGTCGAAGAAGATGATGCGGATCTAGAACAAGAAGAGGTTATTTTTATTGATTTTGGTAAATCCTTATTTATTAGAAGAACTTCAATTGTTGCAGTAGTGGATGACGAACCAACAATAAAAAAAGCTGAGACCGAAGAGCAGAACTCTCCCAAACAGATGATGGATGCATCTGAGCTTTTTGCTCTTGTGGTGATGGAGAATAATTGTAATAGTCCAATAATTCAGATGGAGAATTGTGAGGATGTGCAATTTGTTGAAGTTTTTTCCATTATAGTGATGGAGCAAAATTTCGATGAAAGGTTTGAAATTCCTACTCAAGTTCGTTTGTTGCTTGAAGATTTTGCTGATATTGTACTTGCGGATAAGCCTCCTGGATTGCCACCTGAGAAGATTGATATTGCTAACAACAAACCAGATTCGAGGACGAATCTTTTTTCTAGCAGGGGAGAATGATGCAATGAAAATTAGTGTTATTTTTTAAGTTTAAATTTAGTTTTTTATTTGAATTTAGTTTCCTATTGTAATTAGGATTTCTATTCAAATTAGATTTTCTGTTATCAATAGGATTCCTATTCGAGTTAGATTTCCTATTGTGATTAGGTTTCTTATTTGAACACCATATATAAGGTGTTTTAGGGTTTCAAGAATTATCAGTTATTATTATTATTCAGTCTTTGACAATTTGATATTGATTATCAATTTTGAGTGAACGAGATGTTCCTCTATCGAATTCTAATTCCTGTTTAGCCAATTTTCTATTGCGTTCCGGCATCAATTGCTGATATTGTACTTGCGGATAAGCCTCCTGGATTGCCACCTGAGAAAATTGATATCGATAACAACGAACCAGATTCGAGGACGAATCTTTTTTCTAGCAGGGGAGAATGATGCAATGAAGATTAGTGTTATTTCCTTAAGTTTTAAATTTAGTTGCCTATTTGAATTTAGTTTCCTATTTAATAGAAAATCTAATTTGAATAGAAATTCTAATTAAATAGGAAACTAAATTCAAATAGGCAACTAAATTTAAAACTTAAGGAAATAACACTAATCTTCATTGCATCATTCTCCCCTGCTAGAAAAAAGATTCGTCCTCAAATCTGGTTCGTTGTTATCGATATCAATTTTCTCAGGTGGCAATCCAGGAGGCTTATCCACAAGTACAATATCAGCAAAATCTTCAAGCAACAAACGAACTTGGGTAGGAATTTCAAACCTTTCATCGAAATTTTGCTTCATCACTATAATGGAAAAAACTTCAACAAATTGCACATCCTCACAATTCTCTATCTGAATTATTGGACTATTAGAATTATTCTCTATCACCACAAGAGCAAAAAGCTCAGATGCATCCATCATCTGTTTGGGAGAGTTCTGCTCTTCGGTCTCAACTTTCTTCATTGTTGGTTCGTCATCCACTACTGCAACAATTGAAGTTCTTCTAATAAATAAGGATTTACCAAAATCAATAAAAATAACCTCTTCTTGTTCTAGATCCGCATCATCTTCTTCGACGTCGGATTCATCATAGATAGGACCTTCATCATAGACTATGCCTTCATCATAGATTAGGCCTTCATCATGAAACTCAGAAATCTCGATCGTCTTTCCGAGATTATGCAAAGAGGACTGATTTTCAGGACGTACTTCTCGATTATGTCTCTGGTGTAGAACCTCAAAAGGGTTGACAGTCTCCTCTTTTTCATCATCGGATGGATCAGCAGATTCCACTTGTTTTTTGGACTGAACGTCCAACCTTGCCTCCGCAAGTTGTCGCTCCAGATCCTGGATTCGTCTTCTCTGTTCTTCAATTTCTACGTCTCACAAGTCTCTTAGACGCGGCTATTCATCTGCTTCAGGAACGACTCCACGTCCCCGGCCTCCACGAGCTCGCTGTCCACGACTAACGCGATTCTGTTCAGCCATTGATTCAAGCAACCTGTGCTCTGATACCAATTGATGCCGGAACGCAATAGAAAATTGGCTAAACAGGAATTAGAATTGATAGAGGAACATCTCGTTCACTCAAAATTGATAATCGATATCAAATTGTCAAAGACTGAATAACAATAATCTAATAATTCTCGAAATCCTAAGACACCTTATATATGGTGTTCAAATAAGAAACCTAATCACAATAGGAAATCTAATTTGAATAGAAATTCTAGTAATAATAGAAAATCTAATTTGAATAGAAATTCTAATTAAATAGGAAACTAAATTCAAATAGGCAACTAAATTTAAAACTTAAGGAAATAACACTAATCTTCATTGCATCATTTTTCTTGTCTGAGCTCGACAATCTCACCTCATGTCCCTAATCTCACCAGTCTAGGAAACATGGAGTGGCATTCTATTTGCGTGTGTTGTTTTCGTGTCTCCACTGTCTTGAGCCTTTGTACGATGCTAGTTTCTCTAATGCGAGTTCAGTGATCGTGCCTCGAGTCCATAATCTCACCTGTAGAAGGAAACATCCAATGGCATTCTATTCGCATCTTGTTTTCGTATTTTCTTTGTCTCAAGCCTATGTAAAAACTGATTTTGGTCCTGTTCATATTTTTCTTGGTATGTTTCTCCACGGTAACTACGGCGTGATACAGGAGGAAGCCTCGTCCGAATAGAATGCCATTCGTTGTTTCTTTCTACAGGTGAGAGGCACGATCACTGAGCCCGCATTAGAGAAACTAGCATCATACACAGCCTCAAGACAGTGGAGACATGAAAACAACACACGTGGATAGAATGCCACCCGATGTTTCCTAGACTGGTGAGATTAGGGACATAAGGTGAGATTGTTGAGCTCATACAAGAAAAACTAGCATTGTACCCCGAACATATCTTTGGCCGTCGAAGTAGTTATATAACGAGCATCTCATCCCTTTGTATAATACATCTTACTTAATAATAATTATGGAAGTTATTACCAATTATAATGGTGAGTATATTCACTGCAATTTGTATATTGTAAGAACTATGTAATGCAGCCACTGATTATGTATCATAGTACTAGTCCAATTACTTATGATATTGATGAATATTGTAACTCTTGATCCTCAGTAATTTGATTAACTAGCCATGATGAGAGGATATGGCCGTCACATACTTACGGCATTATTGCTTAATTACTTTGTTATTGTATATATTTCTTTGTATGTTTTTACTCCCGTTAATCAAATAAGCAACTTCTTTTCATTTGCTAAAGCAATATTTTTATTAGGGTTCAATGAAAATTTTGTTTAATATATCTATAGAATAAGGTGAAAGGAGGGTGTTCTGTTTTGTTCTGTGTTTTTTTTCCCCGGATGTATGGGAAGGAGAGTCGGGAGAGTATAGAATTGATGCAAGCGTGCTTCGACTTTATTATTCCGCTTAGGGGTGTGCATGGTCCAGGGCGGTCCGGTTCTGCCTTAGAACCGGGGACCGGACCGATGGAATCGGTCCCCGATTTTTAGGACTGAGGACCGGACCGACTAATCCTAGGACCGGACCGGACCGGACCGATCGGTCCGGTCCGGTCCTTGGGCGGTTCAATGGAACCGGAAAAAATTCAAAGAGAACTATAAACTAAAATAAAAATCGTTTACTTCCATCGGTAAAAACTCATGACTCTTTCAGCCTTGTTGAAGTCACCTTGCTTCCATAAGTAATAAGCATCAATAGGTCCATTAGACTCCATCTCGTTGAAATCTTACCATTGTCCACTCAAAAATCTAAAAGGAGATATGAACACACGAGGCAAAAGTCGATATACGAAGACTGCCGAAGAAGAAAGCTTTGGCGATCACTGGCGCGGGAGCTACTCAGATCTAGAGCGAGGTGTTAAGACATTATGAGACTTTGGACATAGATTTTGGGCTCTAGAATTTTGAAGCTTGAGCTAGGATATAGACTTTGGACTATGGACTCTGGAGTTAGGCTCCCAAGTTACTTGGGCCAAGAGAAATTTGTAGTTTAAATCGAGAAGGTCCTAGTGGTCTGGTCCGAGTGGTCCGGTCCGGTCCGGTCCTACCCTCATGGAACCGTGGACCGGACCACCCGAGAACCGGTTCCATTTTTTAGACCCGTGGACCGGACTACAACTTCGAAGAACCTGACCAACCCGGCCGGTCCGGTCTGGTCCGGGCGGTTCCCAGGTTGGGCAGTACCCGGTGCTCAGCCTTAATTCCGCTACCCAGTTGTTGCTTTTAGTAATAAAAAACTTATTCTTAAATTATTATGTAAGAATAATTTTTCCCTGATCAAAGAAAAACTTTTTCCTTTTCATTTGATCACTTTTTTTTTTCTAATTCCATTTTCTTGAGTTAATTTGCAGTTTGACGCATAAGGAATTTCAAGATATATGAAAAAATTCAACATTAATGCAATCGATTGGTCTGTGATGTATTCAAGCTAGTCAACCTATTTTTTTTTTTAATATCTACATATCAAAGAAAATTAAGTACTACAAGTGTCCTAACACTTGGGGTGTATATATGTTAAAAAGATTATCGCAATTATGCTAAATTAAATTTATATGAAATAATGAGTTGTTGCTCTATGTGATGTTTGACCATTGAATAATTAATACACTAACAAATTGACATCATATCATTTTGTTTTTCTATTTTTATTTATCACATCCTATTTGCTATCTTCTTTAAGATTTTATTAATTCTTTCAACATTACTAGCAATCTCTGTAAATCTCAATTTATCTAAGTACTTCGTTCGAAATATATATTACACATACACAAACACACGTATGGATATAGCTTAATTTTATCACAAATGGATATTCTTTCTTTAGAATAAATCATGACCCACAACTTGTGCTCCAAATCTTGAGAAATTTTTCTAGAACATAATAAATCTAATTTAAGTATGCCAGATTATCTGAAAGCAATATCCTCACAAAATCAAGCATTTGAATCCGTTTTTAGCCAAAACTTTTTAAAATGGTACTATGACCCACGACTTGTGCAACAAACTTTGTTAAGTACTTTGAAAATAAAAAAAATAATTATAAGTAGATTAAATGATCTAAAAGCTCTAAACCTCACAAAATCAAGTATTTAACGTTAATTGTTGCAAAACTTTGTTAGAATTGGATGTTATGCCCTAAAAATATATTAGACTTATCAAAATGGTTCATAGAAGCTCATATTTGATGAGTTGAGTTATTATATGTGTTAGTCATATTCAAAAAGTAGGTTATAAATGAATTTTGAAGTGAAAAACCCAATAAAATATGAGTGTTAAAGTGATTACCCAAGCCCAACCCACCTTTATGCCCCTCTCTCTCTCTCTCTCTCTCTCTCTCTCTCTCTCTCTCTCTCTCTCTCTCTTTTCTGGATAAATTGATCACAACTTCAAACTCCTCCTTGGCCAATTTTTTGACTCTCTAAGCATGTTTCGTGGAGTCCTAAAATAAGCTTGTGGTGATGCTTTAGTAAATATGTTTGCGACGTCATCGTCGATTTTGCAATATTTTGAATGTGATTTCTTCGTTACTTTGCACTATTCAGATGAAGTGATATTTGATGAAGATTTGTTTAATTCTTTTGTGAAAGACACTCTTTAGAAATAGCAATTATGGACTTGTTGTTGCAATTTTTGAACTAGGTTTTGTTTGTGCTTATCTAATATCCTATACCATTCTTTGAAGTTATAATGCTTTACGGTATTAGTAACAACTGTGATGTACACAGCTTTTGGAGTTGACTGTACTACCAAGTCTTGCTACTTGGTTGTCCATAAGAAAATTGCAAAACCTAGCGAGAATGCATAACCAGTATTGTTTCCAAGAACGCTTGATGGATGACATATAGAGCCCTTGCAACTTTTTGTAGTTGCTCTGCCGGAAGCTTGTACCTACTTACAAGGCCATATGTCCTTTCTCCATGCTGTCGCATAAATTTTGTGCCATCAAGAAAGTAGCCATTTTTATGCTCCAGTAAATATAATTATTTTGATCGAATGTAGTGAGATAAAGTTGGCAGTGTTTTGGTGTGGGATATTTGGGTGGGTGATTTTAGAAGCAAGTGGATAGGACTCACGCTTAACATCACCCGAATAAGGCTCTGATATAGCTGTTGGCTTTTCGTGTTAATGTGCGAGTGCGTATGTCTATGGGATTTACTTTAGCAAAGGAACAAGGAAGAAGCCTTTGGAGCTTGTTGTATTATCAAAATGTTTGGTACAAAGGGATTTATGTAGTTGGATATGAACATCAACAAACGAGCATGAAGCCTTTTTTGTAGTCCTTCCTAATCGACTCTTACTACTAAGAATCTTTGTCACAAATAGACAAATTTGCTTCACTCTACATGTTAGAGAGATTTTTAGCTATTACTTCTAACTACCACCAACTAAGCTAGAATCTCAAACTTTAACTCCTCACTATAGATCCAGAAACTTGCAGTGTCTTGACTTTTCTGGATAAATTGATCGTAACTTCAACACAATTTTAATAAAAAAGAAAATGTTGCAATGGAAGATTTCATTTGCCTATTACTTGATCCTCCTTCAGACTACCCTTCAGACTACCTAAATGAAGAAGACTGAAACAAGACAATCATCGGCTGGTACTGATACATAAACAACCAAATGTCCATCGTTGAAAGCATTTAAAGAGGGAAATAAGCACGACTGAAAGCAGAAGGAAAATCCTCCATGACAACAATCAACAGATAATTTTCAAGCACCAGCCATTAGCAGAAAAACCCGTAAATGGAAAGGGCTCAATAGCAGCTGAGCACAGTAAATATGGTCTGAATTATGGTGAGCACGAATAGGCAGATAGCAGCGATGAGAGACAATATAGTCCAAGGACTCTTGAAGTTGTTGTTTTTGAAATTAGCCCACCAACTGTTCGAGGGATCCTCATAGTACTTGCTTATGTCCTTTTCCACATTTTTAAGGCTGTTGTTGGATTCGACCGTCACTTCCTTGCACAGAGAGTTGAATAGCTCAGCCACCGCATTGTCGCTCCCAAGGGCATTCTGGATGATGCCTCGGGCATGAAGCAGCGCGACATCCTGCTCACTGTTGATGATTTTGTCCATGAAGTAGGTGTAGGATGTGATCTCATTCACAGCCCCGATGTGCAAGCGCTCGAAAGTCATAAGGTTGAGGAACTTGGACTTAGTGGTGCCATCAACCGTGATGATGGGGAGCTTCAGGACCCCTTCGGCAAAGGAGATGTCCTTGAGACTGCGGGTCCGGCTCTTCTCGAACTGGATCCCCGTATGGTTGAGCTCGGTGGCCGACCGGATTATCTTCTCGGTCTCCTCGTGCCGGTCATTCTTGGTCTCGCTCGAGCAGCACTTCCTGAAGACGCCCATTACATGCAGAAGGCATCTGCCTGTCCCCCTCATGCACGTACTGGGGCAGCATAACTTGAGGATACCCTGCGTTGTTGGAGTAAAGTCAGGACATTGACTACAAGATTGCTGTCCTGTCGTTGCTACTTGGTTAAAAGGACAAAAAAAAAAAAAAATAGAATCTCCCATAGAGGTGATTATCAATAAAGGTTATCTCCTCGCTAGCCTCAGTCCCCACATTTTTCATCTCGGGCTGGAACTCCTCGGGCTCCATCAGCTGGCCTTCCCTGAAGACGTCCACGACATGCAAGCGCATGCCCAACTCCCTAATATCGGTGATGCAGTAGAATTCGAGGATGAGCTTGTGGATGTATTCGTCCTTCTGCGTTGTTGGAATAAAGTTAATGCATTGAACACAAGATTGTTGTTGTGTTGACACAACTTAAATAAGAGTTAGAAAAGGAGTCTCCAGTTTGAGGTGATAAGTTTGATGATGGAACTCTTAATAGATTTGATAGATTTCATCCTAAAATTTGGTGCATCCTAAACGTTTGGAGCACTAGATTTAATAGATTTCACGCGAGGTCTATAGGAGATCACCAAAATGTACCGTTAGGTGAACATAGTATGGTGGTAATCTCTCTAACGACGTAGTGAAATCTAAGAAACTGACCTCCACGTCATTGTTCTCGACTTTGGCCAGCTTATACAGCACTAGCATCGGCAGCTGATTCTCCAGAATCAGCATGTCCCGTCTTATGTACGGCCCTATGTATTTCAGCCTGTGCATGCTGAAGATGGGGTCATCGGGCGCATAGCCACGCTCATCCCCATTCGCAGTCCTCATGATCTCGATCATGAAGCAGCCATCCCTGAGCATCAGCTCCAGGAACTCGTCATTCTTGTCCTGCTGCCACTCCGGGTCGAGCATGCCGTAGCTCTCCTTGAGGTCACCTACCACCCCCCTCAGGGATTCCAAGAAGGACTCACGGGACTTGCCGGACCGCTTGACGAAGCGGTTAAGTGCGCGGAGCTTGTGTTCCTCCATTAAAGGGAGGTTGTCCTTGCCGTGGTGGTAGGGGCCGAAAGAGACAACCTGTGGCTTGTGGGACTCGGGGTCGAGCTTGGTGATCCAGGGAGGAATCTTGCAGATGAACCGCTTCGGCCAGGTCTGTTGCTCGTTGACAGGGATGATGCAGTCCCCGTTTGTTTCACCAGTTTCAGCTTCGCATGGGAGTAGAGGAGCATGCATATCGAGAGACATTGAGAGAGAGAGAGAGAGAGAGAGAGAGAGAGAGAGAGAGAGAGAGAGAGAGAGAGATGGAACGAGGGTTGGAGGATAAAGTTTGGGGGTGTCCAAGCCCGATGATGGCCATGTATGTATATATCGGTTAGTTAAATTTCAATAAATGGACTGGTACGGATTTTAGCAGCAAAGTATAATTAAATATGAATTTTAAATGGTCCAGCAATGAAGGAAGGGGACAGTCGATTTTGAGATCGTGACAAATCTGGGTGGGCCCTCCTCCCCCGCGTGAAAAGTCTTCGAATCTCCGACAAACTTCTTGTTTATTTATTCATTTTTATTTCCCATTTGGAGCAGCCCCCCTATTTATGGTGGTATTTCGTGAATTATATGTGCAGAAGTTCGCAGAAGTTCGATCCACAAAGTCGTAACCGTGAACAAAACAAACGAATTCCCGTTGCCAATAGTCTGTGAATTTGGTGTAACGCCAAACCGACATGCGCGTACACCACTTAAAAAGTAAAGCCAATCAAGAGTTTCGAAAATGCCATAGTTTAGAACTTGGGGAAAAGTGCTAAAAAAGTCCTAAACCTTTGTCACTTGTGCCAAAAAAGTCCTAAACCTTTTTTTGGTGCAAAATAAGTCCTAAACCTTTTTAAGTGGTGCCAAATAAGTCCTAAACCTTTCTAAGTGGTGCCAAATAAGTCCTTCCCACCGGAAAAAGCACACGTGGCTCGCCAGAGCGCCGACGTGACTCGCCGGAGCGCCGACGTGGCTCGCCGGAGCTCGTCGGCGGCGCCATGTCGGCGCCGACGTGGCATCAACCCTTTTTTTTCTTCTTCTTCTTCTTCTTCTTCACCGGCGGAGCCCTCGCCGGCGATGGGCGAGGGCGAGGGCGGCGGGGGCTGGGGCTGGGGAGGCGGCCACCGGCCTCGCCCAGATCTGGGCAAGGGCGGGGGCGGCCTCGCCCGGCCCCCGCCGGCCCCTGGCGAGGCCGGCCAGCAGCCGGCGGGGGCCGGGCGAGGCCGGCCTCGCCCGGATCTGGGTGGGGCAGCCCCTCGCCGGTGATGAAGAAGAAGAAGAAGAAGAAAAAAAAAAAAGGGTGCCGCCGACGAGCTCCGGCGAGCCACGTCGGCGCTCCGGCGAGCCACGTCGGCGCTCCGGCGAGCCACGTGTGCTTTTCCGGTGAGAATGACTTATTTGGCACCACTTAAAAATGTTTAGGATTTATTTGGCACCAACAAAAGGTTTAGGACTTTTTTGGCACAAGTGGCAAAGGTTTAGGACTTTTTTGGCACTTTTCCCTTAGAACTTGAAATTGAATCAATTTGATGTTGTCAATCAGTTCCGGAAAATTGGGCACCAAATTGATTGGATCCGCTGCTCATATTCGTATTTTTCACAAAACATTATTGTCGTACTTTATAAGTATAATTGATTTTGGATGCATCAAGTCAAGTATAGATCCATAGAGCTGGTCCGTTCTTTAAAGGTGACAGCTTAAGGAAAGAAAATTGCCAAAGTGGATCTTGGATTAATTTAGATATATGTTGGGTCGAGTATGAAAAAATTGGTATAAACAGGTCAAAGGTCACTTTTTGTGCATGAGGTAAAGAGAAAACGTGTCAAAGCATGTCCCATGGAAGCCTTTGGATTCGTTAAATTTCACGAGTATTTGCCTAAATTAAGACGTTCGTTTGAATTGAGTTCATGTAATGCGGATTGAGGTATCAACTTTGCACATTTGATATTTGACTGAATAATTGTTGGAGTGGTGCCATGGGAGTCCAACCAAGATGAGGGTTGTTAGTTTATTTTATCTAATTTCTCGATGTGAAGATCCAAAATCAATCGATCGATCAAGAGATTGACTCCTCCCAAGGCTGTACAAGCGACCCTACCGTCGATTGGCCGTATGAAGAGAAGGGTTCGATTTTTTTCTTGATTTAAGCCACGAAGATCTATATGGGCGAAAGCAGGAGAGTTGGAACGGAGGAATCTGAAAGGACAGTAGATTCTTAAGAAGGGAAAAAACTAAAAGAACAAGAAGGAAGAAAGGGAGATGCCAGTAGCAAGTTTTACATCCAATCGACACACCGTGGGCTAGGATGTGACCTGGATATACAAAATGCTCGAACCTTTGAACGATTATTACTCTGTATTTCTCATATCGACTCTTTTGATGGATATACAAACTAACTAGATTAATATGGAAAGAGTGCTATGGGATGTGCGCTAGCCCAATAATTTCAAGTTGAAGAGGTAAAATGGGACAAGCCATCTAGATAAAGACAAAAATTGTTTAGGTCTGTTAATACATAATGCTCGAACTTGTGAACGATTATTATTCTATATTTCTCAGACTGACCCTTTTGATGGAGTAGATATGTATACACAAACTAAATAAATTAATACGGAGAGAGTGCTTCGGGGGTGCCCTAGCCCAACATTTAAAGTTGAAGAAGTGCAACAAGACAAGCCATCCAGGTAAAGACAAAAATTTAGGTATGTTCCATGAAAAACGTGGAGAAGTGTTTTTCGAGCCTTGTGATTAAATGACTCTCCCGAGGATCTTGTCTTAACTAAAAACCCCGCGTCCAATTAGACGCATATAATGTGATTTGAGCACGGAATTTACACATTTACCTAGCATTAGATTTATAATATTTACTTTTGGTATAACCTAAATAGTACTTGACGGCCTTCTTCCCTATATACATCTCATGTCGATAGGAAAAAAACCAATATCATATTAAGATTCCGTTCGTTTTATGAAAAAAAATTTCAGGAAAACATTTTTTTTAATTTTTCGACGTTCGTTTCTTGGAAAATAAAATAGTCAAAGAAAATATTATCCACAAATGGAAAAAACACCTTCACAAGTGGGGAAAATATTTTCCTTTTTTTAAAGTGGAAAATATTTTTCGTCTTTTTATTTACTTTTAAATAGGGGTGTGCAACCGGACCGGGTAAACCCTGTTCCCGGACCGGCCCACCCTGAAAACAGGGTCGGGAACAGGGTCCAATGCAAATAGGGTCGGGAACAGGGTCCAAAAAAGAGGAACCGGTTAAAACAAGGTCGGGTACAGGGTCCAGGTGTGGAACCTACCCTGAACCTTGGACCCTGTTTCTGATCATTATAAAATAAATTTTATTTAATAAAAAATCCCATTTTATAAGTAAATAAAATTATTAAATCATAACTTTTGTATATTTTTTTTGGAACATGGTTTCTTATTGATGTTTTCTTATACATAAATTTTAGTTTTTGTTAGAGATTTTGTATTACGTGGATTGACTCGCCTGATTTCATTTTTAGATGATGAGTTATGTTGGTTCACTTTTGGAGAACTCATACTTGCGCTATAAATTTGTTAACCATTTTAGACAAATAAAAGTTTCATGTAATATTATGGTAATGAGAAAAATATTAGGTCCATGTTTGTTACCAATATATGTGTAATATTATGATTTTACTTTATCTTATGATTTTATTTATGATAATTTGCTTTGTGGATCCTTAATTTTTGTTTAATCAAAGAGTTTACTTATTTATTAATTACAAGTGATTAATGTTACAATATAAATTAGATGAATTATGTTGTTTTCTCGCATATTAATATAAAATTCGAAATCGTATATAATGAGCAAAACAGGTTCTAAAATAAAACAGGGTTAACCCTGTTCCCGGACCGGAAAAACAAGGTGGGTAGGGTACAGGGTCCAATGCAAACAGGGTAGGGTACATGGTCCAAAAAATGGGAACCAGTTATAACAGGGTCGGGTACAGGGTCCATGTCTGGAACCTACCCACCCTGTTTTTGCTCACCCCTGCTTTTAAATATCATTGCCTCTAAAACCGTGCATCGACCTTGCTCGAGAGTGGTCTTTGACAAATGAATATCGGAAAATATTTTATTCAGAAATACTATATTTTTCGTAATAAATGAAGCCTAAAAGCGACTTTTCGATAGTGTACATTGCGATTATATGACTTCTCATAAGTTAACTTTAGGTAGCACATGGCAAGTTTTATGGTGCGTTTGGTTCAGCTTTCACAAATGACTTTGAGCCGCCAAAACTCTTTTCGGAAAATATGAGGCATTTGACAATCATTTGGAAAGGACTTTGGAGTGGAAAACTAACATTGGGAATGCTGAAAGCTTTTGATATTTCTCCAAAATTAATTTCCAAAGCTGAACTAAACGCATTATTAATCATTTCGTGTCAAACTCAAAAACATTCCACCTGCTTCATATGGACAAAAATTGATTCCAGCAAAAGGATATATTAAGACTAAAATCAAAGCCAAATTAGTATGGCAAAAGTCAATTTATGAGTTAAACTAAATATTAGTGTGGAAATTTTCTCATTCCTTTTCTTTTCCAGTTTCGAATCACCTTAGCGTAATTAATTGTGACATTTATGACACTTAATAAATAAAAAGAATGTGATTATAACGACTGGCAAGCTCCAATTAAGAAGTAATTGGATCCATCATAATTGCTATTATTAGTAAACAATAATCACATATATCTCATGAAAAATGTTGATTAAATCCAAAAACATCCAACTCCATGGACCATTCAAAGCAATACATCATCTTACCAACCACCTTAGAGAAGGTAGTGATGGTGCCCGAACCACCAAAATAAAACAAGAGAAAGGAGGTCTGAACCACCTTAAGTGTGCCGTCTATTTCATTTGCTCAAGTACGCAAATTGCCTCGGTTGTAACAAAGGAGATTGGTTGCGAATGTTGCTACCCAATTAGCCATAGAAAAGGCCACCCACAAGATGAAAACAATGTGGTGGTTCGCTATTTTCTTTTTAGGGGTGTAAATAGAATGAGAAAAACTTAAAACGAGAGACTTAATATGATAAAATATTAAAAGTTTCATTTGTTCCACAAATTCAAAATAGAGCTGAATGTCGTCTTTTTACTTAGTTTGAATTTCAATTGCTCCTCTCTTTGATAATCTGAATTGCAACTCCACCATCGGCTAAACAATCCATCAAGAAAGTTTACATGCATTAAGAAAACAGTATTTTGCAAACACTATGAGGAAGCCTTGAAGAGGAATTTTACAAGTAAGTGCAATCCAGATTGTAATAACAAAACAGTGTATATATATAAGCATCTCCTCCCTCATCCTCTCAACGTAAATAATAAATGGCTTTTTGCTTAAACATAAAGACAAGTGGAGCCATCACTTATTCCTCGTTTGACTATGATCTAGTAGCTTAGGAAACGCTCTGATTTCACCACCCCGATGTGCATTATCAATGTTGAGGGCATATGACGCCACATGTAAACCCTAACATACATTTATTATCCATAGTCATCTTTTTCTACTTTAGAAGAAAATAGCAAAAGGACAAAAAGAAAAACATTTCCTTTCATTACATAGATCAGTGCTCGTATGTTTCCTCTCCTTACTCAATGGTATTTCAACAAGGAAATTGCTTATGAAGTAGCGTCGTAAATCATGCATTACATCATTCTGAAGTATATTACTCACAAGCTTAAGTACTTAATCGAAATTTGTTGCATCATTCCTTCTACAAAACAGAACAACTACGCTTGTTCAATTTTGTAAAGTGGTGCTTATATTAATATCTTATTGGATCCTTCTCTTTTACGATACCAAAAACATATCTCATTCTCGACCCAATAACTCCTTAAAACCTTTATATATGCAATAGTATTAACATATCTCTAAGTAAAACCCTATCTAGAAAAGAGCAAGTTGCTCCTCCTTACAAACTCATTTAGCATCTTGTGCAGGGTTTGGGTGGTTTGAGCCTTAGTTGATTTTGAGTATCTTGGGTTATTAATCTTGAATTTATGTATAGTATTGGATAACTAATAAGAAGTTCTAAATCTATATGGATATGTTTCCATCAGTCACTAGTATGTTAGGAACGATTTTTATTTTTTTACCTTTTCTGCTTAATCTTGCGGTTTAGGCATATTAACTCTTTTAAATCCTAGACTCCTTAAACTTGCACAGCACTCAAATGCTACCACGTAGAGTCATGTGTATTTTTTCATTATTTTTTGAAATTTAAACAATATTTTAAATTTTGGCGGAAAAGTAAAGAAAATTTTATTTTGCCTTCTTTTAAATCCAAACTAACATACACTTCATTAAAATTGAGTTGATAAATGTTCAAACAAAGCATGTAAAAGTTCACCTTTTCATGACATGCTCACAAGAAGGTTCACGTTTTTATGTATTCTGCAGTACACTCAGTCGTTCATTTTGAATTATATTGATAAATTATTCATAAACATCGAAGATTAAGACTTCAAGATTTTATAAGATTGATAGATATTTATATCACATTAGTAATGTGTACACACTAGTAGATACCATTGATACAACTTTGGTGACAATCCAAAAGTTTCACAAATTTCATTAATATGGTGATAATTTTCAAAATGTGTATATTTAGATAGCTGGTAAGATACATGACTAAAATAAGTATGCCTATCAAATTTTAAGGTTGTGTTATTTGCTGTTAAATTTGGTTAAATGGATTGTAATTCATTAAATCCTTATGGAGATTATACATAGAGGGAGGGAGACTTCTTATCTAAATTTAGGATAACGTTTTGGATTCTGTGGGTACTACACAAATCCAGTCCCTTTACGACTCTTTCTCAAAGGACAAAGATCATATTATCAAGTCAACTACAAGTCTTACTTTATTACAATAATGCTAAACCACAGTCTTAATCTCATTGGCTACTGTCCATCCAAATTGTACGTAATTGCAGATTAATAAGCATACCACAATGCACGCGAGCTTGCGAGGCCTAGAGATTGATGTCATACAAGCTGACAAAGAAGGAGACAAGCACACTGCCATCATTTTTCTCTTTCTCAAGAGGACAAAGATCATATTCTCGAGTCAAAGCCCATAGCTTTCACATGCTTGGACTGCTTAGTCTTCTTTCTTCCTAAACAAATGGGAGATTCTCGAGGTTGTCTGGGTGGTGGTGCTTGCACATGTACAATGAAGAGTTCGACAATTTGGACGAGGAATCAAATAAGAGAAAGAATATTCATAGCCGATGTCAACAAGCCTGATGAGTATTCGAATGCATTATATTGGAGTCGTGTGACATGATTGGCCAATGCATGTCAGATACTTCTTAGCCGTGTGCGCAAAAAGCATACCACCCACAATATGAGAAAAACTTAAAGTGAGAAAAACTTAAAGCAAGAGGCTCAATATGATAAAATCTCAAAAGTTTCATTTGTTCCACAAATTCAAAATAGAGCTAAATGCCATACTTTTACTTAGTTTGAAATTCAATCACTCCTCTCTGTGATAATTTGAATTGCAACTCCACCATCCGCTCAACTATCCATCAAGAAAGTTTATTTGCATTAAGAAAATAGTACTTTACAGACACTACAAGGAAGCCTTGAAGAGGAAATTTACAAGTGCAGTCCATATTGTAATAACCAATAAGGGTATATTTATAAGCATCTCCTCCCTCTCACTCTCAATGTAAATAATAAATGGCTTTTTGCTTAAACATAAAAACAAGTGAAGATTTACCAAAAAAAAAAAAAACAAGTGAAGCCATCACTTCTTCCTCGTTTGACTACGATCTAGTTGCTTGGGAAACGATCCGATTTCACCACCCCGATGCACATTATTAATGTCAAGGGCATGACGCCACATGTAAACCCTAACATATATTTGTTAACCATCGTCATTTTTTATTCCATCGGAAAAAAAGAGGAAAAAGGACAAAAAGAAAAACATTTCCTTTCATTACATAGGCCGGTGCTCGTCTGTTTCCTTTCCTTACTCAATGGTATTTCAACATGAAATTAGTTTATGAAATAGTGTCGTAAATCATGCATTACATCATTCTGAAGTATTAATCACAAGCTCAAGTACTTAATCAAAGTTTGTTGTATCATTCCTTCTATAAAATCGGCATAGTTGTTATTCAATATTGTAAAATAGTGCTTATTATATTAATATCATGTTGGATCCTTCTCTTCTGGGATATCAAAAACATATCTCATTCTCGACCCAATAACTCCTTAAAACCTTTATATATGCAATAGTATTAACATATCTCTCTAAGAAGAACCCTATCTATAAAAGACCAATTTGCTCATTTAGCATCTTGTGCAGAGTTTGGGTGGTTTGAGCCTTAGTTGGTTTTGAGTATCTTGGGTTATTAACTTTGAATTTATGTATAGTATTGAACAACTAATAATAAGTTCTAAATCTACATTTATATGTTTCCATCAGTCACAAGTATGTTGGGAACAATTTTTTTTTTCACTTTTTTGCTTAATTTAAATCTTACGGTTTATGCATTTTTTTAAATCCCGAACTTCTGAAACTTGCATGGCACTCAAATGCCAACACCTAGAGTCACGTGTATCTTTTCATTATTTTTTGAAATTTAAAAAATATTTTCAAATTGGCGGAAAAGTAAAGAAACATGCACTTCATTGAAATTGAGTTGATAATTTTCAAAACAAAGCTTGTAAAATTTCACCTTTTCGTGATATGCTCACATGTGTATATTTAGATAGCTGGGACGATATATAAGTAAAGTACATATGCCTTTCAAATTTTATGGTTGTGTTTTTGCTGTTATATTTGATTAAACAGAGTGCAATTCATTAAAATCTAATGGAGATTATACACAGAGGGAGGGAGACTTCTTATCTGAATCTGGGATCACGCTTTTGATTAGGTGGGCACGACACAAATCCGGTGCCTTTACGACTCTTTCTTAAAGGACAAAGACCATATTATCAAGTCAACTACCAGTCTTACTTTATTATTGTAATGCTGAATCACACTCTTAATATCATTGGCTATGGTCCATCCAATTTGTATTTAATTGCAGATTAATAAGCATACCATAATGCACGTGAGCTTGCGAGGCCCAGGGATCGATGTCATACAAGCTGACAAAAAAGGAAGACAAGCATATTGCCATTACATGTCTCTCTCAAAGGACAAAGGTCATGTTCTCGAGTCAATGCACGTAGCTTTCACATGCTTGGACTGATTAATCTTCTTTCTTCCTAAACAAATGAGAGATTCTCGAGGTTGTCTTGGTGATGATGCTTGCACATGTACGATGAAGAATTTGACAATATGGACGAGGAATCAAATAAGAGAAAAAAATATTCATAGCTGATGCCAATAAGCCTGATGAGTATTCAAATGCATTATATTTGAGTTGTGTAAGATGATTGGGCAATTCATGTTAGATAATTCTTAGCCACGTGCGCTAAAGCATACTTCCTCACACTTATTAAAGATGAATATAATGTTAAATAATTTTGTGATTTGGTCTCTCGTTTCATACTGACAACCCTCTCATAACACGGTGAAATTGATAGGTGACCAAATAATGTAGATTTGACTCCATCTGACCACACAAGTTAAGGAGAAAATTTGTTCAAAAAGTTCTAAGTCAATTGCACTGTTACCAATTAACTTTAAATCTTTTTACTAATTCAGTCCTAAATCTTTTCAAAATTGTCATTCAATTCTTCGTAAGTATTTTTTGGACATCCATATAAACATTTTTCAAGACAAATTTGTCAGAAGGATTGCATTGACAAGATTTTAAGAGATTTATAACTGAATTGGAAAAATGTAAAGGTTTAAGATTGAATTAATAGACGTGCAATATATTTAGAACTATTTGTACCATTTTCCCCAAGATAAGGAGGGGAGTCCATTCTTTGCGTGCTTTTTTGCTCTGAACTATCATTGAGTAGACGAGGATGATGGTTTGTAATCACATGCCCCAAAAAAAAAATGAAAAGTTCCTCATCTAAAATTAGATCAGTCATGCAAATTTTTTTTTTGAGCTAAATCATATTACCGACAGTTTCCTCTGTTTGATTTGACTAGCGGTACATTTATCAGACTAAGTTATTCTTCATGCAGTTAAATCGACTTTCTAGCTCAGTGAAATGATAATTTGAGAGAAAGAGAAAGATGATCTCCCTACATTTTTTTTTCTCTTCGTTGTAAAATTGTTTTTAAGTATTTATTTGTATTTGTGGCGGGTGAAGAAGTGAGAAATGGTCGGTTTCGTGGTGCATCAACATCTGAGGAAAAAAATTTTGTCCCATCTATTTTCTTTGCTTCCAATTAACCTTGGTCATTTCTTCTAGTCGCGGTGGGTGTGTGTGTGTTTTTTTTTTCACTCTTTTCACTTCTTGAGAGGATTTTCTTATACATTTCAACTCATTGAATTGTAATATTATCAGACCCAAAAAATTTGTATTGTTCATTAATAAATAACGTTAAGCGAGAGCCAATTATGTGTTAGTGACATAAGTATGAGATTCTTTACATCCAACGATATTGTTAATCGTATCACTGTCGCGACCTCCCCGAAGGTGCACCACCTAGGGTTCGGCTAATGGATTGCTAAGTCTAACTTAGCTCGAGCTCTCCCAAGCCCATACCAATTCCCAATTTAGGTTTCACTTCTTAACATGCAACAAATTTTCAATTTGGAGTCGCCACTAATCTATTTATGGTAGGTCGATTAGAAACCCATATAAAGCATCCGTAGCTATGCTTTACTACTACGAACTAGAGATCTAAGGGATCGGGGACTTGGTTATGTTAAATCAATCTAACACCCTTTCGGTACCTTTCCATTATTTTCAAAAATTGGCAAGCAGTTTGGATTAATTTTAAATCTGACCCTAACATGTAAGGATGACCACACGGACTCAAACATCAAAGAAATAACAAAAAAAAAGAATGAAATAACCAAACAACTCAAAAGATCTAATTAAATATGGCATGCATGAAAATCAAATCAAATCAAATCAAAAGATCTAATAAAATCTAACTAAATCAAATCTAATGCCTAATGAAATATGTCATGCGTAAAAATCTAAACATAAACGCAACAAATCTAATGCAATATATGAAATGCAATTTTTTTGGAATTTTTTATGAATTAATTAGCCTAATTATCCATAGCTAAATATTACTTAATCTAAATTAGGAAATAAAATATATCAATTCCTAATTTAAACTAAATCTTACTCAACCAAAGATAATATCCTAAAATGCAATCTAGCTAAAATTATCCTACCAGAATATCTAATATGCAACCTAAATTAATTATGCAAATTAATCTAAACATGGAAATCAAACTAAACATGCAATTATCTAAATGTGAAACTTTAAATCTGAATATGCAATTTATAACGTAAACGTGTAATTAATCTAACTATGTAAGTAATTTAAACATGTAAAGAAGGTAAAATAAAATCAAACCAAATCAATTCCAAAAGCACCAAGATTCACCAACAAAGGTTCGCGCATAAAAATCGATAAATTGATCTTAAGCCTTAAAGATCAAGATATCAATTTTATAGATTCCCGCTCAATTAATTATTCCATCTAAAGCCTTATAGATAGAATAAAAAATTATGCGCGGTTGCGAATCGGAAAACAAATTCCAATTGATCATGCATATCACCCAAAGCAAGCAAATTAAGCAACAACATTCTACTAATCAAATATTCAAATCAACATGGGAAAAAAGAATTTTTTTACCAAATCTTTGGGATTATCTCTCCAAATTTAAACCGATTGCATCAAACAAGTGAGGCGGCTAGAGGTGACGCTCGGCGTTGAAGTGGCCAATCACGCGGCTTGAGTGAGAAGCTGCGAGAAAACAACGAATTCCAACAAATCTTGATTAGCTTGGTGAACAAACAGCAAAATCAAGGAAAAACGCAAGTGATCTATAAGTGCTTATCTTTTTTAGAACGTCTCCACTCTTTTGTGTAGCTCCTTGCGTCTTTTTCTTTGCTTCAACGAATTGTTCCCTTTTTCTCTTCTTGGCACTCTCTGCATGGGAAAACCGTTTCAATTTACGTGCTAGCAAAGAAAGAATAAAAGAAGAGGCAAATATTCAATGGGGATGAAAATAAACGAGCAAACTCCCTTTTCTTGTTTTGCAGGTTGTTGTCTCTTTTGCTGCCCTCTCGACCGAATTCTCTCAAGGTCTCACACTTTCTCTCTAATTTTTGTGCTGAAAGTCCTCTCACTGTGGCCGTGTATTCAACGTGTGTGGCCCTCTCTCTTGATCGTCTCTGAGGCCTCCTTTTATAGAAGTTAGAGAACAAATTTTGATTAAGGAAAAGAAATATATTCTTTGATTTCCACTCGATCAAGCGAGATTGATTTTTATTTCTTCCCATTTTTTTCCGATTCTCTTCCTAAAATCAAACATCTTCACCGATTTCTTATCATTAGATATTTTCCTGCCAAAATTCATACGTAATCAAATATCTCCTCACATATTTCGTAATTTTGACCGAATCCACGAAATTGATGCACATATATTCCCTCAAAGATTTATTTTTTGATTTTTTTTTATTAATGTGACCAAAATTTAGGTGTCAACAGCTGCCCCTCTTTGAAGGTGAGCTCGCAGAGGTTGCATTCAAAGACCATAGAAACCTAAATTTTGGCTATGCAAATGCAAAGTAATGAATTTTTTTTTTGAATTTGTTTTTTGAAAAACAATGTAAATCTTATTCTAAATGCAATGACATGAGGATGTAAATGCATATGCATGATACATAAAAGGAAAACAAACCTGCAGTCACTTACCTATCGGTGCGGGATTGACATTAATTTGCTTAATTCATATCCAAATCCCATCATAAGTTCTCCAAAGAATGTGACTCATCTAGAATAAAATGATATTTGACTAACCGAATTAACATGATTGAAGAAGTTAGCAAATACCATTCATATCCAGAATGAAATAATGAATGAAGAGGGGGACATCTAGACTGATTAAATGCAAATGTTATGCATGATATTTTTGTTGAGACTAACTCTCATTTTCAAATGTAATTATGGCATGATGGATGCAAATGAAGAGGAAGAGAAACATACCTGCATACTTACCTTGGTAGATTGAGGCATGTATTGAATGAATTTTGGAAACCGCCTTCTTAGGCCCGAGCTCTTGCTTCGGTCACAAAAGAAGCCAAACGGTAAAAAGGTTTTAACCACCTTCTTATACAAAAGAAGCCAAACGGTAAAAGAACTTGAACCGCCCTCTTAGGCCCAAACTCACTTCAGTCACAAAAGAAGCCAAACGGTGAAAGGGTTTGAATCGCCTTCTTACACAAAAGAAGCCTACGGTGAAAGGATTTGAACCACCTTCTTGACAAAAGAAGTCAACGGTAAAAGAACTTGAACCGCCCTCTTAGGCCCGAACTCACTTCGGTCACAAAAAGAAGCCAAACGGTGAAAGGATTTGAACCGCCTTCTTAGGCCCAAACTCACTTCGGCCACAAAAGAAGCTAACAGTAAAAGAACTTGAATCGCCTAAATTGGTTCAAAAATTCCCCCTTCGGATTTTTTGAAAAGATACCTGAAACTCCAATCAGGTAATTGACTCAAAAGTTCCTTTCGGACTTTCGAGAGAGAGAAAAAGGTTAGAAAGTTCCCTTCGGACTTTCGAAAAGATACATGAAACTCCAATCAGGTAATTGACTCAAAAGTTCCCTTCGAACTTTCGAGAGAAAGAAAAAGGTTCGAAGGTTCCCTTCGGACTTTCGAAAATGGTACCTGAAACTCCAATCAGGTAATGGACTCAAAAGTTCCCTTCGGACTTTTGAAAGAAAGAATAGGTTTGAGAGTTCCCTTCGGACTTTCAAAAAAGGTACATGAAACTCCAATCAGGTAATTGACTCAAAAGTTCCCTTCAGACTTTCGAGAAAAAAAAATAAGTTTAAAAGTTTCCTTCGGACTTTCGAAAATGTACTTGAAACTCCAATCAGGTAGTGGACTCAAAAGTTCCCTTCGGACTTTCGAGAGAAAGAATAGGTTTGAAAGTTCCTTTTGGACTTTCGAAAAACATACCTGAAACTCCAATCAGGTAACTTTATCCCTGTTGATTCTTGAACAAGCTGCCTGAAACTCCAATCGGGCATGCTGGATGCTTTAAATATCAGTTTGAACATTCAAAAGTCTTCAATCTTCAAGGAAACATTACCTGTCAGACATGATTAGAGCAAAGCAACATATGCATTCATCAAGTCATACATGTCAATCAAGTATTTGTACATGATGGTTTTACCATGTTTGCATCACCAAATTTTCATTAAAAATCATCAATCAAAGATCATTTCCACTTACAGCCTGAATTTCCTAAGAATGACAAATGAAACACTTTTGGTTAGAAAGGACTTTCACTCACTCTCATTGGAAGGTCTTGTCCCGGCCATTAATGCAGGAATAACTATATCCCTCAATCTCGCCATTATCATGTCAACAAAGGTCCGAGTATTCTTGCAAACGGTACGAATTTACCAATCAAAGAGGTCTTTAACAGGACTATAATTCGGGCTTGGTCAACGGCTAAGCAAAGGGGACTCTTTGAGTCAAGGCTTAGAAGGAAATTTCTTCAATGAACAACTTCGGGTTTACAAGTCAAGAACCCTGCAAAATGAGATAGAAATAATCCTGCTTGCACTCCTTCGAGCTAAGCTTAAAACATTTGAATCATACGTTAATTCAAGTGCCCTAATCAAAAGAGACTTTTGAGGGTCGTAATGTAGGCTTGGCTCAAGGGTTGAGAAATGAAATGATTCATTAGGCTCAAAAAGTGTGTATGGGATAATAAATTGGTAATCATCTCAAAATTGTCACTGGACTTCTTTTACTGGGGAATTGTTTCCCAGGCTCAACTTTCAAGATTCTAACTTTGCTCCACTGGAGATGTTACTTCATGTCAAATCCTCTGGAGGTTGTTTGCAAGACTGCCCCATTTGGCATTTTTTGGAAAATCCTAACATATTGAGGGTTGACTTTTACAAACTTGAGCCTTTGACTCTGACTTCTATGGGCATCGGCCTTGCTTTTACCAGGCACACTGCTTTTTCTTTGTCCCTAAGCTTTTTCATTCATTTTTTTTTCGAGCATTGGCCTTACTTTTACCAGGCACACTACTTTTCATGCCTCACTTTCGCATTTTTTACTTGACAAGAGTCTGAAATATGACAACTTGGCTTGACGTCCCTTGATGTGTTGCTTGTATTTTGCTGCTTCCCATGGCTTTGATTTTTTCCATGCCCCAGTGTAAGAGATGATCACCAATTTGGGTTCAATGAAAAGAAATTACAGGCTCAAAGTGGCTAGCAAATGATAAAAGTGTTTAGGACAGAGAAATGAATGATCTTCATCATTTTTAAGGCACTTGATTTACCGTTTGATTTTTCATGTAATAGCAACACGCGAAAATTGATGCAAGTGAAAGCAAAAAAAATTTCCATCTACTTTTCTCATTCTTTAACACCAATTAATCAAATGTACCACCAACTTGCCCAAATGTGGGGTGGTTCTTGACAGGGGTAGTATGAAATGAAACTTCACATGTGTTTTAGGCTCAAAATGGGTAATCAATGGATAAATGTAATGTTTGGGATAGAGAAATGAGCTGTCTCCCATCATTTTAGCTATCGTACCTTTTGCGAGAGAACTCTTTACCTTGCAAACATGGAATTTTATATGCTCATCTCACAAGTGTATACGATGGGACTGTGTATGGACATGGCTTGCCTTTCGTCATCCCGATGCATCTCATTTAGCATTCTTAATCAATTCCGCATCATTATCAAATGGTTTAATTTTTGCACTCTTCAGTGGGACTCATGAACGAAACAAATAGAACCATCATGCAAAATCTTTTTTCAGCAGATATGAGCATTTTGAACTTATTGACAAGCACAAACAATTTATCTCAACCAAAAAATTATCATCAAAGCATATCATGAACATGGTATCAAATACCCATAATGGTTATTAGAAATTGTAACCCTTTGGTCACTCTTGGAGTATAGCACATGCATTAACCGATCGACATAGAAACTCGATTTCAATGCTGCATTTTTTCTTTTTGCACCCTGCATCAAAAGAACGTGCATGAATATAGCTCTTAATAAATGTAAATCCAAAATTGGAGAAATTTTCATCACTCATAAATGCAGTGTTTTCACCAGATTGGAAAATGAATCATCTTCATGAGAGTTTGACATGCCCCCATAGTTTGCCATCAAATCTTTGTAAATTATTTTCCTTGGAAAGTGCTAATCTTCAATCAGATAATAAGAGTTAAGCTTTGACACATGAAGTAAAGGGGCTAGAAAAACAAACAGGGTTTATCTAACATGCACTTTTTTCTTTTTTCCTTTTCTGAGAATGGTGACACATACTTTAAAATGAAAGGAAACAACCGAACCTTTGAATTTGATCGACTCAAAAAAACATAATGATGACATTATTGACCTAGACTTAACATGGACCACTGAAAACGAATGGAATGAGAAAAAAAGATAGAAAACTTACCTTACCAGGAAAATGAGACAATCACATAGACATGCGTATGACAGGTGCAGCTCGATTTCTACTCTAAAAGGCTTAACAAAGTGAAGCCACAAGGGTGGGATGACTAGTCGCAGCCTCACGTACTAAGTCAAGTCCTCGTGACTTCGGCTCAGTCAAAAGTGATACCCCGATGCAACGCTAACTCGCGGGCAGAGGCAAGCACTCTCGACACCAAGAAAGAAAGTTTCGGGATTAAGTTTGGGCAACCTCTACTACGCAGCCTCGCGGTCGAAGTTGTATCCAAACTTAATACCATCCTAAGTGATCCTATGCGGCCCAGGTCCGGCGGCGGGTTGTGTGTGCTAAGGTGTAGTGCAAAAGCAATAAGAACATGCACGGCAATTTAAATCAAGCAACACTTTAAATAAAAGTATCCAAACATTCACTTCAACCAACCCTGCAAAACATTCAACATATGAGTTAGGGACGTACTTGGAATCCTTGCTGCCAAACAAATTTTTGAATAATGAAAAATGGCCTAAGTCCACTAAGAATTTATTCAAGTCCCCAGCGGAGTCGCCAAGCTATTGCGACCTCCCCGAAGGTGCACCACCTAAGAGTTCGGCTAATGGATTGCTAAGTCTAATTTAGCTCGAGCTCTCCCAAGCCCATACCAATTCGCGATTTAGGTTTCACTTCTTAACATGCAACAAATTTTCATTTTGGAGTCGCCACTAATTTATTTATGGTAGGTCGATTAGAAACCCATGTAAAGCATCGGGAGCTATGCTTTACTACTACGAACCAGAGATCTAAGGGATTGGGGACTTGGTTATGTTAAATCAATCTAACACCCTTTCGGTACCTTTCCATTATTTTCAAAAATTGGCAAACAGTTTGGATTAATTTTAAATCTGACCCTAACATGTAAGGATGATCACACGGACTCAAACATCAAAGAAATAACAAAAAAAAGAATGAAATAACCAAACAACTCAAAAGATCTAATTAAATATGGCATGCATGAAAATCAAATCAAATCAAAAGATCTAATCAAATCTAACTAAATCAAATCTAATGCCTAATGAAATATGTCATGTGTAAAAATCTAAACATAAACGCAACAAATCTAATGCAATATATGAAATGCAATTTTTTTGGAATTTTTTATAAATTAATTAGCCTAATTATCCATAGCTAAATATTACTTAATCTAAATTAGGAAATAAAATATATCAATTCCTAATTTAAACTAAATCTTACTCAACCAAAGATAACATCCTAAAATGCAATCTAGCTAAAATTATCCTACCAAAATATCTAATATGCAACCTAAATTAATTATGCAAATTAATCTAAACGTGGAAATCAAACTAAACATGCAATTACCTAAATGTGAAACTTTAAATCTAAATATGCAATTTATAACGTAAACGTGTAATTAATCTAACTATGTAAGTAATTTAAACATGTAAAGAAGGTAAAATAAAATCAAACCAAATCAATTCCAATAGCATCAAGATTCACCAACAAAGGTTCGCGCATAAAAATCGATAAATTGATCTTAAGCCTTAAAGATTAAGATATCAATTTTATAGATTCCCGCTCAATTAATTATTCCATCTAAAGCCTTATTGATAGAATAAAAAATTATGCGCGGTTGCGAATCGAAAAACAAATTCCAATTGATCATGCATATCACCCAAAACAAGCAAATTAAGCAACAACATTCTACTAATCAAATATTCAAATCAACTTGGGAAAAAAGAATTTTTTTACTAAATCTTTGGGATCATCTCTCCAAATTTAAACCGATTGCATCAAACAAGTGAGGCGGCTAGAGGTGACGCTCGGCGTTGAAGTGGCCAATCACGCGGCTTGAGTGAGAAGCTGCGAGAAAACAACGAATTCCAACAAATCTTGATTGGCTTGGTGAACAAACAACAAAATCAAGGAAAAACGCAAGTGATCTATAAGTGCTTATCTTTTTTAGAACGTCTCCACTCTTTTGTGCGGCTCCGTGCGTCTTTTTCTTTGCTTCAACGAATTGTTCCCTTTTTCTCTTCTTGGCTCTCTCTGCATGGGAAAACCGTTTTAATTTACATGCTAGCAAAGAAAGAATAAAAGAAGAGGCAAATATTTAATGGGAATGAAAATAAACAAGCAAACTCCCTTTTCTTGTTTTGCAGATTGTTGTCTCTTTTGCTGCCCTCTCGACCGAATTCTCTCAAGGTCTCACACTTTCTCTCTAATTTTTGTGCTAAAAGTCCTCTCAATGTGGCCGTGTATTCAACGTGTGTGGCCTTCTCTCTTGATCGTCTCTGAGGCCTCCTTTTATAGTAGTTAGAGAACAAATTTTGATTAAGGAAAAAAAAATATTATTTGATTTCCTCTCGATCAAGCGAGATTGATTTTTATTTCTTCCCCTTTTTTCCGATTCTCTTCCTAAAATCAAACATCTTTGCCGATTCCTTATCATTAGATATTTTCCTGCCAAAATTCACACGTAATCAAATATCTCCTTACATATTTCGTAATCTTGACTGAATCCACGAAATTGATGCACATATATTCGCTCAAAGATTTTTTTTGATTTTTTTATTAATGTGACCAAAATTTAGGTGTCAACAATCACTTTCTTACATTTACATTATCCACCAACATATTAACTGATTGAAGGCTCCAGCGGAAGGACTAAAATCAAGAATACTTATTAAATGTTGTTCAATACTTGCGCTCGTTGACTTCGTCTGGACCAGAAAAGTCTCCTCCGAGTAAGTGTTGGATGGAGATACAAATGAGAGGAGTGTGACTCACGTGGTTATCGCCCCATATTTTCTCGTGCCACGCAAAAGATTAATGTTAGTTAGAAAGGACTCCCCAAGCCTGTCCCAATCTGCTCCTGATTACCCTTACTTCCCTAGCTGGCTTTTATTGAACTTTAAGTTTAGGTCGGGCCACGCCTTTCACTGTGTTATTAGATATTTCACTTCGATCTATCATCTCTTACCTATCTACTTCTGAAGGAGAGTGACGAGGTTCCAAGTTCAAATTCTAAAATTAAAAAGATGTGTTAGGAGATAATGAAGTATGACAGATTTTTTTTAAATTATCCTCAAAGCAGCTTTTCCTCCATTTTATTTTGTATCAACAAATATCTCTCTCTCTATCTCTCCACTATTTATGTTCTTTCTCCTAATTTTTTATTCCCATATATAAAAGGTTAATAAAAGTAGTAACTCGAAAGATGACGTTGAAATTTTGCACGATCCAAAGTATAATAGAACATCTGCATTAAACTCAACCTAAACTGATATGTCTCTTATTCATATCTTAAATTACAATGGCCTCTCTTTATAATATCGATGGGGAAAATGGTACAAACAGTTCCAAACCTATTGCACTTTTGCTAACTGAGTCCTAAATCTTTACATTTTGCAAATTCAGTTCTAAACCTTTAAGTTTTGGCAATTTAGTTCTAAACTTTTAAGTTTTGCCAATTCAGTCATAAACCTTTTAAAACTTTGCCCATTTAGTCATTCCAACAAATTTGTATTGGAAAATGCTTACATTGATATCTAGAAAATCTTTATGTGTCTGAGAGAAATTTGCCGAAAATGACTTAATTGGTAAAATTTTAAAATATTTAGGACTGAATTAGTAAAACTTAAAGGTTTAGGTCTCATTGGCAAAAGTGCAATAGGTTTATGATTTTTTGGATAATTTTTCCAATATCGATGAAATAGAGCCTACGGAACGGTTCCATTAAAATAATGAGAATAATCAACTTTTAAAGTGTCCCCCATTCAATCGGACGGGATTTTCACATATCAAACTTTATAAGTTCCTTTAATTTAATCTAGAATGATACTATTTCGCACAAGATGATTAGATTGGATCAGTACAAACGTCAGTTGCAATCATACGTGAGAAGTGGTGCCCCTTCTATAGTGAATCTGAATTGTCTGACTTAGGTAGGGGTGACGTAAGCCATTTTACAGGGGCAGGGTTTTGGGCTTTTTTTTTTTTTTTATGGGCAACCGTCCCATTTAATCGGACGGTTGCCCTTTTCCACGGTACCCTAACCTTACAACAGGAGATCCGTTTCATTATGTAACTAGCAGACTAGGAAGCCTTTAATTCCCTGACATGCATGTTAACTTTTCCAACTACTGAAAATTGACTTCTTGGGTGATTTCGATACCAAGCTCTTCTCTACTAATTGTTGTCAGATATCATGCTTCCATTTCCTCGGGGCTTATTTTTTGAGGAAGTTTATGGTTGATAGCTGGATGGTGTTTCTAATAATGAAAATCGATATCAATTTTTGGGTTTAAAGGAGATGATAATCACATAATATTCGTTATCACAAAAAATAATCACATAATATTTTTTGATGTCCACGTTAGCATTTTTCGTTCGTCAAATTAGGCGAATCTAATGGAAGGACTTGTTTAAATTAATTTGACAAGTTTTAAGACTCGCCTGCACTTTTGTAAATTTTAGAACTCATTTACATTTTCGTGCCAAATTATAGGACTTCTAGTGAATTTATACCTTAAAAAAATATTTAGGTGTTTCGCTGAACTCTCTTTTACTATGGGTTTAGTTCAACTAGAAGTATCGTCACTACTCCGTCCGCCACCAGTCCAATATGCAAGCTATGAGAATGCTCCTAATATCTATGTGCAATTTTAATTAATATTTTTGTTCAGGGATCGAGGTTGGTCCCTAATTTTTTTTTTGTAAAAATTAGATAACCGAGTTGTCAAAATTTAGGTGTCAACAAGCATGTTGAGATTTTTTGTTTACTTGACATAAATTGATTACTATTTTGAGGCGTAGTGCGTGATCAACTCTCAAAAAGGCTTGATTGTATATTGGGCGAAGTAAGTGTAAAAATGTGGAGTTAAAACTTTAATAAATACTCATGCGATTTTAGTAAAGTGTCGCTTGACAACTTATTCTACCAGTTATGGTCATTTAATCGGTTTTTGAGCAAATTGCCAAATTTAAAAGACATTTTTTTTTTATAAATCGCCGTTCTTCACCAATTGTTTTTTCTCTGACTAGTTCACCGATTCTAATCTTTTACCAAATTCTGATCGTCCAATCAGCTTTTTAAGTAAGTTGAATTCCTGATCAACTTAATGATTATAACTAGCGGATCAAGTATCCAAGTTATTGATTTCTATATGTCAAACTTCAAGTAGTTGATTTCCAAGAAGTCAAATTCTAACATAGTTGCCATTTCAAATTGCCTACTTCAACCAAAATGGTATGGTTTTCAAGTTGTCGATTTGTGGACTAAGACGTCAATTTCCATGTTGTTGGTTCCTTTTTTTTTTTTCATTTTCCTAAAATTATCCATTATATCTCTTACAAAAATAAATTGAGGAAAACAAGTTTCATTATCCAAGAAAATTTTTGTACATTAATTGATATTGATAATGAAAGTGCTTTTCATGGACGAATTATTTCAAGAGATATAAATATTTTTCTTAGAAATGTCATTTTTCCAAATCATTTTTTTTCACGAGATAAACAAAACCTAACTTAGAAGCCCAAAAGCACGAACTTTATCTACGCATTATAGAACCAGAAACTGGTAGAGTCTTGCCTTTTTTCTGGATAAACTGACTTTAACGAAATTTAACCCAAAAAAAAAAAATATGTTGCCATTGAAGCTTTGATTTGCCTAAGACTTGGTCATCCTTCAGACTACTTATCTAAATTGGACAAAAATGAAGAAGACTGAAAATAAGAAGGAGAATTATCATCTGATAATGATATATAAACAGCCAAATGTCCATCGTTCAAAACATTTAGAGAGGGAAATAAGCAAGATAGGAAACAGGAGGAGAATCATTCATGAAAACAATCGACAACCAATCGACAGATAATTATCGGGCATCAGCCATTAGGAGAAATACCTAAAAATGGAAGGAAAAAAAAAAATAATATCAGAGGCAACGAGAGGGTTAATTGTAGCTGAGCACGGTATAATAAGTCTGAATAATGGTGAGGATGAAGAGGAGGATGGCGGCGATGAGAGACATTGAAGTCCAAGGACTCTTGAAGTACTTGCCATGGAGATTAGCTCTCCACGTGTTCCAGTTGTTCTTACAGTGCTTACTGATGTCCTTGTGCACGGCGTCAAGGTTGCTGTTGGATGCGAGTGGCACTTCCTTGCACAGAGAGTTGAATAGCTTGGCGACCGCCTTGTTGCTCCCGATGGCATTCTGGATGATGCCTTGGGTATGGAGCAGCGCGACATCCTGCTCATCGTTGATGATGTTGTCCATGAAGGTGACGTAGGCTGTGACCTCGTTCCCAGCCCCGTTGTGCAAGCGCTCAAAAGTCATGAGGTTGAGGAACATGGATTCGGTGGTGTCATCCACCTTGATAAGGGGGAGCTTCAGGACCCCTCTGGCAAAGGAGATGTCCTTAAGACTGTCGGTCTTGCTCTTCGTGAACCGGATCCCGGTATCATTGAGTTCAGTGGCCGACCGGATTATCTCCTCGGCCTCCTTGGGGGCCTCAACCGCCACATTTTCTTGCTTCTGCTGGACCTTGTTGTTACTGGTCTCCAACAGGCCCTTCCTGAAGAGGTCCACGACATGCAGGCGTCTGCCCATCCCTGTGCTTTTCGTGCGGAAGGAGTAGAACTCGAGGATGAGATTGTTGATGCCACACTGTCCCTGCGTTGTTGGAGTGAAGTCAGTGCATTGAATACAAGATTGTCGTTGTGCTGATACGACTAGCTTAAAGGTAGAAGAGAGAGAGAGAGAGAGAGAGAGAGAGAGAGAGAGAGAGAGAGAGAGAGAGAGAGAGAGAAGAAGAAGAAGAAGAAGAAGAAGAAGAAGAAGAAGAAGTCTCCCATGGAGGTGATTAGAAAAGATTTGCTCAAAATTTACTTTCCTTACGCTATTATCATTAGTTAAAGTTTATTAGTTTAGGCATATCTCGTATAGTTAGTTAACAGACATTTGTTAGATTTTTCCTTTTCATTCTCTGTTAAGCAATGTCTTGTAAAATTATTTGTAACGGCAATGAGTAATCTAAGCAACATTACAATTTCTCAGTGATAAATTTAATAATGAAATTGTGGACTGTTCTCGAACCATGCATCCAACATTTTTGAAGCATTAGATTTGATGGATTCCAATGAGGTTTAGGTGAGATAATCAAGATGTCCTGTTAGGTGAACATAGTACGGCGGTTTGCATGCATGCAATAACCTCTCTAACGATAGAGCTATATATGTCATCTCCCGCGGCGGCAACCAGCTCATGGAGTACTAGCATCGGCAGCTGATTCTCCAGTAGCAGCATGTCCAACTTTATGAAAGGCTTTAGGTATCTCAGCCTGTCTTTGCTGAAGATGGGGTCGTTGGGCGCATAGTCATTGCTCATCATTGTCGTGGCCCTCATGATCTCGAGCATGAAGCAGCCGTCCGTGATCATCATCCGCAGGAACTGGCTCCTTCCGTCCTCCTTCCACTTCGGGTCTAGCATGTCGTAACTCTCCTCGAGGACCCGCACTACCTTACTCATGGCGTAAAGGAAGTGGTCGAGAGACTTTTTGGACCGCTCGAGGAAGTGGCAGAGCACGCGGTGCTTGTGTTCCTCCATTTGGCGGAGATGGACCTCGCCGTGGTGGTAGGGGCCGAAAGAGACAACCTGCGGCTGGTAGGCCTCGGGTTTGAGTTTGGTGATGAAGGCGGGGACCCTGTAGATGGATGGATTCTTCGAATCACATTGCTCGTCGCAGGGTATAGCCAGGCGAGTTTCGGAGGTTCCATAAATTTCTGTTCTAGGTGAGAGGAGAGGACAATTCATGGAGAGAGAGAGAGAGAGAGAGAGAGAGAGAGAGAGAAGAGGGTATGAAGTTTGGGGTTGGGGCTCTTCAATTCGATGAGGTATTACTAGACAGGATGTGTATATATAAGACATTTTCTGTGCACGAGGTAAAGACAAAATCTGTCTGAGCATGTCCATGTGGGCGGTAGCAAATGAATTGCAGGCACGTGAAGCACGAGGTCTCGCGACCGTCTTTGAATCTCACGGCTGTCTGCCTAAATTTCAAAGGAAACCTTTTTATTTGGCCAAATGCAGTCCTAAACCTTTTAGAATTTTGTCAATTCAGTCTTTTCGACGACTTTGTTTAGCACTTTTTGAACAATTTTCCCTACATATGAGATATGCCAAATTTCTTACTTTTCTCTAGTGCTCGACGCCCTTCTTCGGAGGCGCGTGGTTGCGCTTGAGGTCTTTTTTTCTAGCCTCGGGTTCTCTTTCATTAACTAATTGAAGGCTCTAGCGAAATAAAAAAAAAATACTGATTAAATGTTGTTCACTATTTTCGCTCGATGACATCGTTTGGACCAGAAAATTCTCCTCAGAGCAAGGTGTCAAAGGGGCGGTGCTTTAGATCGACACCGCGCGGCAACCTATGCTTACTTGAATAATTGAAAAGCCTAAGCTAAGACTTCTCCCAAGAATCGATTGCAAACTCACCTGGATTGTAAAGAGAAAAGATGGTTTAGAGAGTGATTTTTATTATTCTAAGTGTTGGATGGATACAAATGAGAGGAGTGTGACTCACGTGGTGATAGCGCCCAATTTTCTAGTACCAGACAAAGGATTTATGTCAGTTAGAAAGGACTCCACAAGCTTGTCTCAAGCTACTCTTGATTACCTAACTTCCCTAGCTGGCTTTTATTGAACTTTCAATCTTCTCTTCGATCTATCATCTCTTACCTATTTATTTTTAAAGGAGAGTGATAAGGTTTTAAGTTCGAATTCTGAAATTAATAAGATATATTCGGAGGGTTTTTTTTATTATTCCCAAAGCAGCTTTAGCTCCATTTTCTTTTCTTTTGACAAATCTCTCTCTCCACCATACTTTTTATGTTCTTCTCCTAACTTTTTATTCCCACATGTATAAGGTTAATAGAAGTACTAACTCAAAAGATGGGGTTGAAATTGTGTCCAATTTATAGTACTAGACAAAAGATTAATGTCAGTTAGAAAGGACTCCACAAGCCTGTCTCAATCTGCTCTTGATTACCCTTACTTCCCTAGCTGGCTTTTATTGAACTTTAAATTGGGTTGGGCCATCTTTCACTCCGTTGTCAGATTTTTCTCTTTGATCTATCACCTCTTATCTATCTCTCCACTGCACTTCTTATGTTCTTTCTCCTAACTTTTTGCTCCCACATATAAAAGGTTAATAGAAGTACTAACTTGAAAGATGGTGTCGAAATTGTGCACAATCCAAAGTATAATAGAGCATCTACATTAAACTTGACCTAAAATGATATGTCTCTCATTCATATTTTACATTACAATGGCCTCTATTTATAATATCGATGGGGAAAATGGTGCAAAAAGTCCTAAACATTTATGTTTTGCCAATTTAGTGCTAAACCTTTTAAAAACTTTGCTAATTTAGTGGAAAATGCTTACGTGTTTGAAACAAATTTGCTGGAATGGCTGAATTGACAAAATTTTAAAAGATTTAGAACTAAATTGGTATACTTAAAGATTTAAGACTCAATTGGTAAAAGTGTAATAGGTTTAACACTTATTGGACAATTTTTCCTATATCGATCAAATAGAGCTTACAGAACGGTTCCATTGGAATAAGAGAAAAATCAACTTTTAAAGTGTCCCCATTCAATCGAACAGGATTTTCACATATCAAACTTTGTAAGTTCCTTTAATTTCATCTAGAATTGATAATATTTCGCACAAGATGATTAGATTTGGATCAGCGAAAAACGTCAGTCGCTCGTCTAGGAAGGCTCTGGCGTGTTTCACCATTCTGAGGAGCAACTGAGTCGCAATCATACGGGAGATGTGGTGCCGCTTCTGTAGCTGGCAGACTACGAAGCCTTTAATTCCCCGACATGCATGTTAACTTTCCAACTACTAAAAATTTCGTGGGTGATTTCAGTACCAAGCTCTTGTGTACTAATTGTTGTCAGATATCATGCTTCCATTTTCTTGGGGTCTATTTTGAGGAAGTTTATGGTTGATAGCTGGATGACGTTTCTAATAATGAAATTCGATTCCGGTTTTTGGGTTTAGAGAAGATGATAATCCCATAATATTTTAAAGATGTTCGTTATCTCTATTGGAAATTTGTTGTGGCATGACATTGGAGATGAATTGTTTTTTAAATGGTTATGACAATCAAGTGATTGATTGAGAGTTATAACACTTAAGTAAACATTTATCACGAAGCCACGACACTCAGTTGATTGGAAAAATAACAAGTTATGGAATTCAAATGAATGTTATACGAAAATTATAATGCTTGTATTGTCCTTATCCCAAAATGAGAAATCGGTTTGGCTTGAGAGAGCCCATTACAAAGCGTAAATACCGTAGCGCAAAAGAATTATATGTGCCTACTTGGTAGGGGCAACAAATGGGTGGGTCGGGTTGGGTCGGGTTTGTGTTGGGTCAAATATGGGTCTACTCATATTTGACGCATTTAACATGTTTTGACCTATATTCATATAGTGTAAATATAATGACCTACATCCGACCCGACCTGCATTGATAAAATACTTACATATTTAACCAAGTTCAAGAAAAATTGCTTGGTGATTTTTTTAAAGATGTATGAAATATGATTATTTGATAATTTTTCTAAATTTAAAAAAATTCGAAATTTTAATTATTTCTATTTTTGAAAAATATATTTTTTTTCATTTTTCCTCTTCCAGTTACTCGAGTCTAGTGAGCTCATCGCTAGCCTCTTGGCTAGTGACCAACTTAGAAAGAGGGAAAAATGAGAAAAAAAAGGGAAAAAAACGGAAAATGAAAATAATCAGTTTTTTATTAGAATAACAGAATTTTCATAGTCTAAAAATAAATTTTTAATAATATATAAAATTATTTATTAATAATACTTAATATTAATTGGGTAACCCGTTTATGACCCGTTTAGAATCCATTTATAACTCATGAGATTGGTAAGTGACCCATTTAAAACCTATTTAACATTTTAAACCGATCGATTTATGAATCAAATATGTGTTAACATATGAGTCTTTGACCTATTTTGCCACCTCTACTACCTAGTAATTGGTTATATCCCTTGGGATTCACTTTGGGAGAGCCACAATAAAGAGTTTTCATATTTTTAAATGAGTCAAAGAATTTCAAAAGAGGTAAAATATTTTTTTCCAATAGTTTTTCTCTTGGCATTTCAACATTAATACATGCCTCAGTTGTATAAATCAACATTTAAGACATTGAGGCAAGTATCATACGCGGCAAAGCATTCATGTGATTTCAAAGGGTTGGATTAGCCTGCCTAAATGTGCCTCTTGGTTACCCTTGCAACTCGAGGCAGCTTTTATCGAGTCTTAAATAGGGTTGGGCAGCTCTACTAGAAGTACAAGTTAAACCCACCGAAAATTTTGGATCTCCTGACATAAAGTCAGGGGCCGGATCCCTGAAGTAAAATCCCAACCGTCCGATTAAGAATAGACGGATGGGATTTTATAAATAAAATTCAAAAAATTATTTTCAAAAATTATTTTTTATTTTGTTTTTTGTTTTTTCCCCAGCCGTCCGTTCCAGATCGAACGGCTGGGATTAGACAATGTCACTCCTGACTTTATGTTAGGGGATTCATCCCGAAAACTTTAAGGCCCATCAGATGGTATATATTGAATTTTTTTCTCATGTTTTTCCACGTAACAGCAATTACCTAAAACAATGCTGAAAGAGCTTTACCAAATACAAACCCCACAATTTTTGAAATTCATATTTGGTAGCGATTAATTTAATCTTTTTACTAATACAGTGTTTCAATTCCACTCCTCAAATTTTTTTTATCACAGTTAACTCCTCTTATATAATTGAATTACACAATCAAATCTTGGCTTTAAAGAAAAAACAGAATATTTTCATTGAAATATACTTGTCCATGCACACACACACACACACACACACACACACACACACACACACACACACACACACACACACATATATATATATATATATATATATATACAGGATGTATCAATCAATAATATGTAGGAAAAGAAAACCATAAATGTCACATAGGAAATATATTGTTGGATTAAAAATGTTATAGTGCGCAGAACATTTAAAATATATTTTCTGTGACCATGGTTTTTGGAAAGCGATTCCATTAATATTGAATTAATAAAAAATTGTGCATAAGTTAATAGTATGGAATGGCGATAAAATTCGTTTTGCTGTAACAATTATTATCCGACACTAATACGCTCGGAGATTACGTATCGGATAAGTGGCAGGTTAGAACCTATTGAGTTAAGATTATGACGATTGGTTATTTTAATGGAATTTTTTAGTGGATTCAAATTATTTTTTGGCTTTCTGGTGTTTAAAAGGGCATCGATTGCTTTATTTATGTACCGAAATACTATATATCTTTAACCTATCAAAATACCTATTTTGAAATTAATTGATTGAATCGTTTGTCTCTTTCTAATTTGAACGCCTCTCACTCAATTTCAACTTTGTGCTTTTAACCCAATGTTATCATCGCTTTTAACTTTAGTAAAACATTTTTATCCCTTTGTAACCCATGTAACTCTTCCAAGTACCTCCTGTCTTGATCGTATAAAAATAACTCAGCTTCACAAAGAGCAACGTCTTCTTGCAAACAGAAAAAGGCCACCCACACTTTCCTATTTTATTATCACTTTTCAATATTTCGAGAAAAAAATAAAGTTTCCTCACTTATGTTGTTGAAACTTCAAGATTCCATCTTTCGAGACTTTTCAAGGTGAATTTGCAGGTTTATTAACTTCTACTAAACTAGTTTTGTTAAATGATTGAGAATTGTTAATCTTTGTTCTTGTTTATTTTTCCTTAAAGGTGGTTAAGGCTATGAGTTCTCTAAGCTTTTGTTCAAGGTAAGTGAAACTCTAACGGTTAAGTTAGGTTGATCTACTTAGTATTTTTGACTTGATCAATTGATGATCATTAACCAAGTTCGAATGTTAATCCTAAAGGTGATCAAGCTTGGATAAAGGCATGTTGAAATTTTGTGTTTACTTGACATAAATTAATAACTATTTTCTGGTGTAGAAAGTGTGTGATTGATCCCCCAGAAGGCTTGGTTGTATATTGGGTAAGAAAGTGTAAAAAATGTGACATTTGGACTTAAAAAAGTATTCATGCTATTTTGTTTAAGTGTCAACTGACAAGTCATTTTACTGATTTTGGTCATTCAATCAATTCTGAAGCAAATTTCAATTTTGAAAGTCATTAATTTTTTAAAAATCAACTTTCTTGACCAATTAGCTCTCTAACTAGTTCATCGATTCTAGTCTTTTGTCAATTTTGATCATCCAATCAACTTTCTAAGTAAATTGATTTCCTGATCAACTTGCCGATTGTTAATTAGTTGATTAATTATCCAAGTTATTGATTTCTATGTGTCACCTTCAAATAGTCATTTTCAAAGAAGTCGACTTCGGATCAGAGTTGCCCATTTCAAATCTTCCATTAATAACATTATCTATTTCTGAGGTTGTCCATTTGTGGACTAAGATGCCAATTTCAAAGTATCAATTTCAAGGCTTGGTCCCTAAGGGTTCATTTCAAGGTGTCAATTTGTAAGTATCAATTCCTAAATTATAGATTTCCTACCTATGACTTCCGATTAAGTGATAATGGCTTAATATGAAAAGAATGATGATATATTTATATTGACTAACAAAACACTTAAGAGGGGGTAAATAGGGTTTTTCAATTAATTTGATAAGATATTATGGAAATTGAAGGTGCCAAGTTAGATATAATCACGACCAGGTACAACACAATGATGATATTAGTAATGTATTGATTATATCAAGCGGTGCAGTGTGCTTCTATCAAGTAATAGGTGAATATGAGCGGAAAAATTAAGCACAACGTTCTCAAAGCTTATAATGGTTTGGCTCGATATAAACCTATGCCTACTTTCCTAGACTAATGCCCGTTGGTTATATTCCACTAGTCAATCTTCTAAAGTAGTTATATTAGAAGGTACTGCTTATACTCAAATACTTCTCCTAGATGTTCGTGCTGATTTTGCTCAAGCTGATATGACTCAATATCTCATACCTAAGCATAAACTATGATATTGCCAACACATCTCGAAAATTACAATTATTAAAGCTTGCAGAATACAATTGTAAAGTATGAAAAGTTCTTCAAATTGGAGTTATGAACTCTTAATTAATATCATTTCTTCAGTGCCTTGCTCTTCGTTTGTACTTCTCAGCATCTAATCTTCTTGTTGGACAATCTTCAAGATGATCAATGTCTAATCTGGCAGTTGCACAATTGTTGAGAAGATTAAGGTAGCCGTTGAGGCCGATCAATAAGAATTCTCATAGAATTGGTTGCCCATACAATTAAATCTTGGTTTCCAAACATGGAGTGCTTCAACTATGGAAAGTATCTTGCCTTTGGAATGATTAATAATTAATTAAGATTTCTTGCATGGATAATCTTTAAGATGCTTGCAAGCTTCTTTCAACCTTGAAGTCGGCCACCTCCTGCTGGTCGCGAGTCTGAAGATTCAAAAAGGGCTACTTGATTTCTCCAGTTGTGGTCGGTGAAATGGCTTGAGTTTTGGAAGTGAGATCCTTCTTTCATTGTAGAATACCCCCACCAAAGCAATCGCTCTGGGTATTACTACGGTATGAGATTTGGGTTCCTCCTTCCTGATGTGTTCTGCTGAAACAAACTGGTAACCAGCTTTGTTTCTTTCTTCATATCTCCGATTCTGCCTAACACCGGGACTTGGGATCTTCGCGGTAGCTAAGTTGATGGCTGAGCTACCAACTTAATGAATCTACAACTCCTGCTGGTCGCGAGTCTGATCCAGCTTAGGCTGTCCCTGGTCTCTTTCTGAAGATACGCTCACGGACTGAATCTGGAGTGCAACTACCTTCCTGTTTGTCCAGATTCATCTTGAACCAGCTGGAGGTAAAACCACAGTTCTTTCGTTATCTTACTGCAGAAGGAGCTGGGAGATAGGCTTCATCCTTCCACCCGGATACTCACCTCAACCAAAAATGCATGGTGGAGTGATTGAAGAAGAAGTGGTACTGGAAATTCCCGCACAACCTCATCTGCGATTTTCAGACGTCAGGCTAATTGATTCACTCCTTCGGCGCGGGTAAGTCTGTTACCTTGTCGTACAGGGGTAGTATATTATAGGTTGTGGGTGCTGGCTGCTTGTCCTGTGCTTAATATGGGAAGGGGGCTGTTCAACTGAATGGATAATTGTGAGGATGGTAACGCTGGGGAGGCCCCAGCTTGCGAAGGGCCCCATATCGGGATTCATCAGGCAACACAATTTTCAAAAGGGCTAGATGAAGTCCAACAAACCGCCCCTGGTAAGAAGAGTGAAGGTGGAGTGGATGTCGAAATGATGGAACGTCGTGGCAGGAGCTTAACAAGGGGACGTGGTAGAAAGACTAATGCCACTGCAGGGACTCGTTCGTATGCCCCATCAAACGGCAGTACAAGAAAATGAGATACAGCCACGGAGGTAGCCATCCCACAGAACCTTGCGGACACGAGTTGTTGGCCACCGTTGGCTAAAGGAAAAGACTCCCGACACCTGAGAAGGGAGGTATCGACGAGCAGACCGCCGCTTCATGATGCTGCCCAAATGAAGAATAAATCTAGGGCCACCCCGGATCAACCCCAAAGACAGGTTGTGCTGCCTGCGAGTAGATCTACGGGTGAAAAGGGGAGGCCTAATGGAATGGCTCCAGTCAATCAACCTAGGTCATGGGCTAGTGTAGCCCGTGCATCCACTAAAGGCTATTCTCTACCTTATTTTCCAAAATTAATTGATGAAGAGGATGAGTTACAAGTCTCAAAGGAGATGCTAGAGGCATGCGACCCCATGTGGAATTCTTGCTTGGTCGGCCATTTTATCGGCAAAAAGCTTCCGTTCAAATTAACGGAGGCTATCTTAAGGAAAACGTGGGGCAGTAAATTGCTTGAAGTTATGGCAAATGATAGTGGTTTCTTCTTCTTCAATATCCTAGATGGAGACTTTAGGCGACAAATATTAGATAGGGGACACATCATGTTGGCTAAAATCCCAATGATTTTATAGCAGTGGCACCCCCTCATCATACTAAAGAAAGGCAACCTCGACACGGTGCCCATTTGGGTGAGGCTGAGAAACCTCCCATACTCCCTTTGGTCGCCCTTGAGTATTGGGAGAATAGCGAGTAGGTTGGGAAAACCTCTATATGTCGACAGTCAGACGGAGAGCAAGAAAATGATTTCTTTTGCCCGTGTATGTGTGGAGGTGAGTGCGAAACGGCCGTTTCGAAAGTCCATCCCGATCCTACTAAATGGAACATCCATTTCGGTTGACGTCGAGTATGAATGGAGGCCCGTCACATGTACTTTGTGTGGGGTATTTGGGCATAAGTGTGTTGATTTGATGAATGGGGGAGTTAAAGAGGATCAACAACAAGGCCGACAGTCGGTTGGACCAGCACGTCGTGGCCATCGCCAAACTGGTCGATCTGGACAACATGTCACCGACCAGCCTGAAACGTCTACCAGGCCGGGCCAAAGTGAAGGTCCACAGAAGCAGACCACACAGTCAGATCGAGCGCAAGAGACTGGAGCTGAAGATGGGCAGGTTACGTTGCTGAAGCGAGCTGGTTCACCATGCCTGGGCCAAAGCAGTGAAAGTGGACAAATGCGTTGCACCCAGGGTGAGGCCTCGGTCAACCACACACAGTTTCAATTGGCGCAGGCTGGCTTTCAAGAGGTGCACCCAGCTGTGAATGCGAGGATGGGCCCTGGCCTATACGTGGAACTAGCGGGTCCGGGTCATGACGTGGGCTCCCGCCCGATCCGACGAACCGGTGTACCAGTGGTCAGTCTGGAGCTTCAACCCACGGTTCAGAGGATGGAATCTTCGATACAGCTACTCGATCCGGTTTAGGAGTGCGACAAACAACCTGATCGAACCCAACCGGCCATAAACCTGTCTCAGATTGAACCGGATCACTGCATAGAAATGGTCGACAGGACCGGTTCGCTCGAGGGGCTGGGGACGAATCATCGAACCGGCGGACGCATCGTACAGGGAGGACCGGTTCCACGATCTACAGCAGAGCAGGAGCAGATGATTCCAGCGACCCAACCGACCGGTTCTCCAGGTTCACAGTAGCTTCAAGGCCCTATTGCGGCAGGCCTTCCACCAATTCAGCACCCTACAACGCCTCGGCCAGCTAAGGTTACTAAATCCTCTCCATTTTTCTTTGATGATTTGGATGAGGAAGTGGGTGGGATCGAGATGGGGAGTGGGAAACAGTGGAAACAAAAAAGAAGAAGGGAAAGAGAGGGAAGAAAAGGAAGGGAAAGAAGGGGAAGAAGGTACCAATGGTGAAGACGGGTGAGACCTCCTCCCCGGTTGTTTCATCTGCTAGCTCTTCGGAGGAGGAGAGAAGTGACTCCGAGGGTGATGGCAACCAGCAGGCACCATCACGAAGACCGCCAGGTATCTCCATTGGAATTTCCACAAGGTCTGGACTTAAGGCCAAGACCAGGTAGGCCCTCACACCTCTCTTTGTATATATGTCCATAGGAGCTTGGAATATTAGGGGTGTGGTAGGTGCCTTGCGACAGGCGGAGGTTAGATACCTCATTAGAAGTCATAACCTATGTTGTTTGGGTATAATAGAGACGAAGGCGACTGAGCCTCTTTTTGTTGGGATTTCTGCTCATATTGTTCCGGGATGGGTATGAATGGCTAATTATAGCGACTCAGACTCAGTCCAGGGTAGAATATGGTTTGGCTGGAACCCTTCTATGGTAGATTTTCGATTATTGGAGAGTTCATCCCAGGCCATGCATGGCCAACTTAGATGGCTATCCTCAGGAGCATCGTGTGCACTATCTATTATATATGGCGAGCACACTTTCACGACGAGACGTGAGCTATATCAAGACCTGTGTCGATTGAGTAGAGAGTACATTGAGGTCCCATGGTTGGTGGCTAGGGACTTCAATGCGCTTCGTTACCTATCGGATAGGCTTGGTGGAGCTACCACATGGAGAGGATCGGAGAATGACTTGCATGAGTACTTGTCTGAGGCCGAGTTGGAGGACTTGAGGTGTGTCGGGTGCCGATATACATGGTCTACTTATGAGGGTTTGTCCAGGATTTAGAGGAAGATAGACAGAGTGGTGGTTAACCAGCAGTGGAGCTCGGTTTATTCATACTCTGAAGCTCAATTCCTCCCGCCAGGTATCTCTGATCACTCTCCTATGATTATCAGGGTGATGCCTGATATCCACGTTCGTCGGCCGTTCAAGTTCTTCGACTTCTGGATGACCGACCCTAGGTTTATGGACATGGTTGCCCAAGTGTGGGGTACTTCGGTCAGGGGATCACTTATGTTTCAGCTTTGCACGAAGCTGAAGTTGCTCAAGGCTCGGTTGAAGCAGTTCAATCGAGATTCCTACTTGGATATCTCGAACCGTACCAGGATAGCTCGAGAGCGGCTTAGTATGGTGCAGCTATCCCTTCAGGAGGATCCTTTCAGTACGGCCCTTGCCTAGGAGGAGAGGGATGCCACGGTGGAGTTTTCCACACTCAGACTACAGGAGGAGGCTTTCTATAGACAGAAGTCTCGTATCAGGTGGTTGAAGGAAGGAGATCAGAACACCAAATTCTTCCACCAGACGGTGAAGAATAGGCAGCTCGGCAATAGGATTATCTCGGTGGTGGATGATCAAGGAGACCGAGTGACGGAGCCGGACCGGATTGGAGATGTATTTGTCTCATACTACAAGCACCTCTTCTCTTCTACTGGACTGCGGGATCGACCTTCTCCCCAAGACATTAGGGCGGTCCTCTCCCGCACATTGGACGATAGCCAGGTTAGTAGCCTATCATGTCCTTTTACTGAGCTAGAGATACGTACTATCCTGTTTTCACTTGCCTCGGGGAAAGCCCCGGGGCCGGATGGGTTTACGGTGGAGTTCTTTAGGCAGTCTTGGGATATAGTGGGGCCACTGGTTACTGCTGCTATTATAAATTTTTTGAGTTCTGGATGCTTGTTGAGACAGATTAACACCACTATCATAGCTCTAGTCCCCAAGATCCCTAATGCATCGTCAGTTAGCGACTATAGGCACATTGCATGTTGTAATACCATTTATAAATGCATCACTAAGTTGCTAGCCAATCGAGTGGCGTCGGTGTTACCATCGATCATCAATCCCTCTCAGAATGCCTTTGTAAAAGGCTGGCGTATTAGCGATAATATCTTGTTAGCCCAGGAGCTATTTTGTGGCTTCCATCGTGAGTCGTACTCCCCGAAGTGTGTTATGAAGGTGGATTTTAGGAAGGCCTATGACACGGTTGATTGGGTTTTCTTGGAGTCCACATTGGTTGCTTTTGGGTTTCCGGATTACCTGGTGGCACTGATCATGACTTGTGTTAGAACCCCTAAATTCTCCATTTCTATTAATGGGGAGCTTAAGGGTTTCTTCTCTAGCTCGAGAGGCCTCAGGCAGGGAGATCCAATCTCCACATATCTATTCACCCTGGTCATGGAGGTCTTCTCTGGCATTATTGCGGGGCAGGCGGCATTACAGGGGTATCAGTATTATTGGAGGTGTAGGTCGACTGGGCTGACTCATCTCTTCTTTGCCGACGACGTGCTACTGTTTAGTAGAGCTGACGTGGCTTCGATGGGACTTATGAATGCGGCCTTCACCATGTTCTCCCAATGGTCGGGATTAGAGCCGAACTTGGAGAAGAGCGAGGTATACATCTCAGGAGGATCGGTGGATCTCCGGGGAGCTATTGTGGACCTACTTGGATTCAGGAATGGTGCCCTTCCGTTCCGTTACCTAGGGGTGCCGGTGATATCGGGTAGACTGGGGAAGGCAGATTGTGTCTCTCTGGTCAATAGGATCACGAGGCGGGCGCAGGCATGGACTCAGAGGTTCTTATCATTCGCGGGACGTCTGCAACTTGTCAGGTCAGTCCTCTACGCTATTCAGGTCTACTGGTCCGGAGTTTTTATGTTGTCATGTTCAGTTATAGAGATGATTGAGCGGGTACTTAGGCAATTCATATGGAAAGGCCCTGATCTTGGACCAGGGGGAGCCAAGGTAGCATGGGTGGACGTATGTCTACCCAAGGAGGAGGGGGGCTTAGGTATTAGGCGCCTTAGGGAGAGTAATAGGGCGGCCATGCTTAAGCATATATAGACCCTCTTTGTGGATAGGGAGTCTTTGTGGTGTAGATGGATCCACTCGGTCTTCCTTGGTAGACGTAGTTTTTGGGTGGCGAAGCGACCGACTTTTTGTTCATGGGCCTGGAAGAGGATTATTGCGCTTGGGCAAGAGTTCAGGCATATGTTCCGATGGGGAGTTGGGGATGGGAGGACTATCTCATTATGGTTTGATCACTGGCATGACAGTGGTCCGCTCTACACTTTATATGCCGATCGGGACATCTATCGCTCTGGCCTATCTAGGAAGGCCACGCTGGCCGATCTTTTTGTGGCTCGAGGACGGGATCCTTCTATTTTGCATGTGTTGGGACCGCTTCCTGTTTTGTCTGACCGTCGTGATTATTTTCGGTGGTTGGGGGATTCTTCCGGCACTTTCTCCGTGGCATCAGCATGGAGTGTTGTTCGTCCGAGGGGTCCGAGAGTTCCATGGTCTTCATTCATTTGGAACAAGGCGATCATTCCGAGGCATCAGTTCCACCTGTGGATCATGACGAGAAACAGGCTACCCACCCAGGTATTCCTGTTATCTTCTGGTAGGATAAAGGATGGTTCGTGTGTTTTCTGCTATGCTAGGCCGGATTCCATAGATCATCTCTTTTTCGGATGTCGGGCCACTGCTGGACTTGCATCCTTCTGGGCCCTGAATTGTCAGATTTCTTGGAGGCAAGGATCGTGGCAGGAGACTCTCGAGTGGGCTATCAGATATATATATTTGGCAATCACTTCCATCAATTCTCGCTGGGAGCCCTATGCCATATTAAATGGAAGACACGGAATGACGCCTTATTCCGTAATTGCCAAGTCTTCGTTCCAGCCATGAAGACGAAGCTTATCATGATGGTCAGAGACAGAGCCAGATTGTTCCAGCCTGTTATTGACACTCCCCGCAATAGGCGGGTCCAGGAGAGGTGGCAGATTGACCCTTCCATTTTTTGTGATAGCTGATTTATTTAGTTTTCACTAGTTAGAGTTTTTATGTAGCTTTAACCGTTTTGGCTTTTGTTGGCCACTGTTAGGCCTCCCATCGATTAGATGATGTATTTAGGCGTCCTTCTTTAGATGTACCTTTTGCTTCTTGGTACCCTTGCACTCACACATCTATTGTAGTGTTGAGTGCGAGTTTTGTGGTACCAAGACATACGCCTTGTACAACTTTACATGGTAAAATCTATATAATACTTACAGTTACCAAAAAAAAAATCTTTAAGATTGATGTTCAATCAATTTCTTTAAAAAGGAATCCTTACAAGATTGCAAGCTATCAAGGAACGAGATAAAATATATCAAAATAATAATCTTGAAGTTCTAGACAAGACTGAAGTCGTGGGTAGCATAAGTTGTTTTGCATATAACCATAGTCACTGCTTACAACCCACTTTCTAGTTAACTAATGATACCAGACATTAGCTAGGCTTCTGCTTATATGTAACGTTGTAGTACCTACATGACTGAAAAAGGAAAATTATTGTTCAGAAAGGCAAAGTGTGGGTTCAAGTGATGTAGCTGAGCACGGTATATATGGTCTGAATTATAGTGAGTGCGAAGAGGAAGATGGCCGCAATGAGAGACAATAAAGCCCAAGGACTCCTGAAGTATGTCTGGATGAGATTAGCCCTCCACTTGTTCCAGGGCTTGTCGCAGTACTCATTGACCTTATTGCATACGGCAATGAGACTGTTGTTGGGTTCAATTGTTGTGTACTTGGCCAGCAAGTGGAACAGTTCGGTCGTTTCCTTGTCGCTCCCCAGGACATTCAGGACTATGCCCAAGTCGTGGAGAAGCGTGACGTCGCACTCATTGTCGATGATGTAGTCCATGAAGTAGATGTAGGTCGTGACCTCGTTTCCGGTCCTAACGTGGAAGCGCTCAAAAGTGATGAGGTTGAGGAACATGGACTCCGTTGCTTCTTCCACCACGATCTCAGGGAGACTCAGGACCCCGCCAGCAAAGGAGATGTCCGTGAGGCTGTCGGTCTTGTTCTTCTCGAGCCGGATCCCATGCTTGGTAAGCTCCGTAGCTGACCGCACTAATAGACAACCCTCGCACCCCACCTTGTCCAGCTTGGGCTTCTCATGGAGTAGTAGGCTCTTCCTGACAACATCCAGGACGTGCAGGCATTTGCCTATCCTCGCCGTGTGCTTGCCTGGGGAGCTGTAATTGAGGATGAGCCTGTTGATGTATTCTTCATCCTAAGTTGTTGGAGTGAAGTCAGTGCGTTTGAATAGGAGGTGAATTGTTGTGGGTAGAGAGAGAGAGAGAGAGAGAGAGAGAGAGAGAGGGAGGGAGGTGCGAAGAGCCAAGAGGGTTGGGGGATAAAGTTGAAGAAAAGTCGAACTGAGGGCACGCGACGCAAGTAATCTCCCGACGGTGTTCTTGCATTGCGGGCACGCAAACCAAGAATCCGATGAATCCGTCTCTCTAAATTGAAGAGCTCGTGTGGGTTGAGGAAATGGATCCCCAACTTTGCTTAGGTGGCAAAGCATGATGATCTAATTATGGCAGTCGTCCAATTGATTGGACGGTTGCCCTTTTTGCTAAGAAAAAAACATAAAAGGGATTAAATCCTCACATATCACCTATTTTGAGAACAGGGGATCCGGATACACAAATCTAATGGCTATTTGGGTATGGACTCTGCGTATTTGACTTAACACTAGATTTAAAATAGTGCTTTTTGTTGGCTAAATCTGTATCTGGGTAATAATTTTTACCTTGTATGTTTGGGATACTTAAAATATCTTACTTGAGTCTCATGTTTTGTATGTCTTTCGCCGAAATTTCTCCCGTGACAATTCATTGAAAATCATTTTTCATATTGTAATTAAGCAAATCGGGGTTCTACACTAATTTCATACAAGAAAAATCAGAAGCAAAAGGGAATTAGCTTTTTTGATTCAGACGAAACTGTACAATCCAAAGCCAAGCTGCAATTTAATCAACGACAAAGCTTGAAAGTTAAAAGCTCGATATGGTAGGTGGGTGTCAACCAATTATGTTGAAATTCAATCGATGACATGGCTTGATAATATAAAGATATTAGCCAGAATTTGATCGACAGAGTATCACTTAGAATAAAGATACTCGTTGGAATTTAATTAACGACGTGAATCTAAAACTATAACTGAAAAAGATAAAGTACGACGTAGGAAAGTAAAGATACAGGTGGAAGGTTTGTCGATTTGCGCAGGAGTTCTCTTACGCATGATTGGCGGTATTTATAATGATTTGTGATAACTGCTTCCAACAGTTGTAATTCCTTAAGTAACTTCTATCGGTTACCTCCACATTCTTATTCCTCCACAAGGCTCACATCGATACTCTCAGACCATTGCTCTTGCGATGCGTATGCTATTCCAGGATGTTGTTTCTTGAAGCAATTATGTGTGATCGGTTTTTGGGCGGTTTCCGATTCTCCTAGGTACTGGAAATCGAACCGATGGAACCAGTTCCATGTTATTTGGAATTGGGAACCGGACCAGATCGGACTAGGCTATTTGATCCGATTTCTGGATGGGTAATTATTAATTACCGGTGAAGCGTTAGCTCTGTTTTAACTCTCCACACGATTGGAGAGTGGAGAGGAAGGTGAAGAAAAAGAAAGAGGTGGAATTGTGGAGGGTTAAGTCTTAAATAAGTCGATCCACCAAAAATAAAAATATGATATATAAAATTATTTAGTTTTTATTTTTTAATAAAAATAGTTTTGGTCTGGTCCGGTTGGTCCGGGTAGGCGATTTCACCCCCAAAACCGGGAACATAACTGAAAATTTTTGATTCCATTTATATGGAACTAGGAACCCGACCATTACTTCTTAGAACCGTTCGGAACCAACAGGTACGGGTGGTTCTTGGGTGAGCGGTTCTCAGGCGGATGGTTAATAATGCTCACCCCTAATAGTAATGGGTGCCTCACATCTCAGATTTAGGTGACAATAGTTTCCTCTAAAAATGTGCGCCTTTGGTCTCAATTGTTCTCTCCAAAAATGAGCCTAATTCCGTCAAGACCTCAATGTTTAGTCTCAATTCTACCATTTTTTTTTTAATTTCATAAAAGACCTCCGACTTTATGTGGAGTCCCAAGTGTACCTAAATATTTTCTTTTTTCTCATAAAAAATCCCAAGTTTTAGATCAAGTCCAAAATCAGCCCTGAATTTTGTTTTGTCTAAAAAAATTTAAATTTTTAATCCGTTCTCACATCTACTCCTACAATCTAGTCCTAATTTAAAGTGGCATTTCCATAGCAAAACTAAATCTACATCAATAAAGTGACATGGAATGTTATCTTAAAAAAAAACCATTCTAGAATATAAAAATTAGAAACAACTAATGATGACTTCTGGATGAAGGGCTAATTTGGGAAATTTTGGAACTAGAGTGCAACGTTACAATTTTTCTCTCAAGAAAAAAAAATGTTCGTTATAAATTTGGGACTATCAGGATGGATTGGGATTAGACCTAAGCATTAGGATTCTTTAGAGAATTAGGTCTAAAAAAATGTGTCGTTAGTCTCAATTGCTTCATCGACTTTAAACTTCAAAGTAGCTTGTTAATAACCTTCAATAAATATTCGCCGCTGATGCTCATAGTAGTGGCCACCGACCATCGGTCATCATATCTCAGCAACCAAACATGCGGCATTGATGAATATCGAAGTCGATTGATATATGTTAGTTCCTATGCTGGTCGATGAGTTGACACTTGTGATTCCAACGCGCCATGTACGTGATTGTCCATATTCCTAAGTCATTCATGTGCCTGTTTTCATGCACGTGTCGAGCATATGATTACTTTTTGCTGAAGTTTGTCTTAAGTGTTGTCCAGATGATGAAGTCGAAGCCTACTTATTATACGAGATTAAGTCAATGTTACATTCGAATAATGTAATTTTACCAGCTTATCAGGTATTATAAATGACTTTAGCCACCACATTATCACCCCATTATCCATGAAATTTCTATTTATATGTCATTTGCATGGTTATCGGGACTATAGCAAGATAGTAAGCCCCAAAAGAAGCAGCAAGATTTTAATTGACGGATACACACCAGGCATGTACCACGATGCATTTCACTTTAAAAGCCAAGATTAGCCCTCGAACATTAGTATCTGCTCTTTGAGAAAGAGAAGCAATTATTTGCTAATCTGCCCAAAACAAAAATGTCTTCTAATGTTAAAGATGTGAAGGACTACTATCAAATTTTTGTTGTAGAATTGATGAAAATCTATTTGTCCAAGGCAAGTGACTACTGTGCTTAAAGATAATTACAATTCTTGAAGTATGAAAGTCAATGTGATAAGCTCTAGCAACTATCATTTCAACATAAAATGTGCTTCCTTTTTCATTCTGCATACAATAATAGAAAGAACGGGAACAAAATTATGTGTACAATCCAATAAAGAAACAATAGATAGTAGACGAAAAGGATATTCTCTTTTTTTAAAGGGTGCATATCTGATGATTGTCTTTTGAAGTTTTATTCTTTAAAGAAACCAGTTTAAGAAATCGCTATGGAGCCATTGAACATTTATGAAGGGCTTATGAAGAATTAGATTGAACGTTACAATTAAAGTCATTATAAAGCCGTTACCTTACTGTTAAATAGCAGTTATATGACTGTCATAAGACATCATAAAACGTTTTATATTAATGGCAGACAAAAACTGTTACAAATTGATGATGACAAAAAAAAACTCATTACAAAGTTAATAACTTTCAGAATTTCAAAATTATTGAAATATCCAACAATCCTCCATATACTTCAAAATATTTTCAAAAGAAATGAAAGAAATAACATCAGGTTATTAGAGTTCGATGTATATTGGAACACATGCTTTTGAGAATATGAACCAGCGAAAGAAAGAAAGGAATATAATTCACGAAATCATTGGTCAAATTTGAAACTTCTATAACGAAAGTTCTTTTTGTGAGTGATAATTTTCACCATAAACATAACACTCTCACAAGGTTGTAGTTTAACGCAATTTGGCCCTACAGACCATGCACATGCTTGGTTTATTTATAAGTGCTTTATAGATTATCACCAATAAGTCTCATAGGAGCAGCGTCACCCCACACTTATATAGGTGATTTCATCAAGTAATTTTGCAGTATAATACACCATAACAAAGGCTATGGAATTTTTTTTTTTTTTGGTCAAAAAGGCTATGGAATTTGCTAAGTACTTAACTCAACCTCTTTTTCCTTGCAAAAGGGACAACAACTATAATAGTACGTAACACGAACAAAAAGTGACTTGTTTTTATGCATGTAACCTAATCCATTGAATTGCCAATCACATGGATTGAGTTATAATCATTGCTGTTCTTCCTCAACTAGCTTAAATCCTATTCCCATTGATGTATTAATGATCAATTTTCTTGCCATGGGTTTAGTCAAAGGATTTTCCAAATTCACTTCTGACTTTACAAATCGATGGACATTATTTCATCTTTAAGTAACTGCTTTATCACATCATGTTTTAATCAAATTTGTTTGTTTTTACTATTGAAAGTTTTCTTCTTTGCAATGGCTGCTGCTAATTGCCAATCATCGGTTTTATTCCCAAAGGAATATCCGCTGAGAAGTTTCTTGGCCTCTCTCCTCCTCATTGCCAGACAATTCTAAAGCTACAAACTTTGACTCCATGATGGATAGTAAATATTGTTTGTTTGGCTAACTTCCAAGTTACAGTCCCTTCGCCAAGAGCGAGCACATATCCACTGACCAATTTTGTCTCATTTGAATATGAAACCTAGGTAACATGATTGTATCCTTCTCATATAGTGGCAAATCCTCTATGTAAAATGCCACAGTTTATTGTTACTCGCAAATATTTTATCACTCCGGTCAAGACAATTCAATTATCATAATTGGGTTTTTGTATATATAGACTTAGTCTACATACTGCAAGAGCTATATGAAAGTCCAGTATAGTTCATCAAATGCATCAGACTCCAAATTTTAGTCTACATACTGCAAGAGCTATATCAAGTCAAGTATAGACCTAGTCTACATACTGCAAGAGCTAATCACTTGAGTGTCATGGAACTTTTCATTTGATCATTTGAATGCCGTAACTTTTTAAAAACGTTCATCACAAGTATTATGTCATGTCAGGTTTTCGATGCTTAGGTGAATGTTTTTAATAAATTTTAGCACTTAAGCTATTGATTGAAACTTATGACATTCAAGTAATCATTTTTTAGAAGTTTTAGCACTCAAGTGATAAAAAATATTATAATGCTCAAGTGAAAACCATGCAAAAGTTATGAAACTTTTAGCATCCTTATCCCTTTTAATTTATAGTCAATTTGCAATCATCTACTTTAAAACTTACCTAAAATTAATGCTATGCCTACGTGTCTCCTAGACAGTACCCTACTTAAAGGAGGAAGGATGAACCATTTCTTGTCAAATAGATTTGTTAAAAAAATTCAGTTTATGCATGATTTAATCTTGTCACAAAAAAGAAAACTCTCCTCGTAGAATCAATGGAACCCTCCATAAAAGTAAATGTGCTGTTGCCTAGAACAGAAATGCATAACATTTTACTCTAATTTCATTATGATAGTAGCATGATTGAAGAGTACAATTCAAGTGTCAATATGAAACAGAGAAAATTCAAGGAGACATTGGCTCTCCTTTCTCACTTCCTCTTCCCCTTTAAACTACCCACCTCCATTAACTTTGTTAAGGATTATATACCGCGAACAGCTGAAGAACAGAGGAAGCAGTGAACAAGAGTTTGGCGCAACACAAGAACTTGAAGCTCAGGATCGAGCAAGTCAAAGCATGAAGAGATTAGAGATTGCAGGAGCTGACATACATGAATTACATGAGATAGTAAAGACGAAGACGAGCACGTGTAAAAATACAGCTGGCACAGAAGAGGCGTGTGTACTTTAGTAGAATTGATATTGAGTCGGTTAGATTAGTTTTTGGTGAGTTTGTTAGTACAGCTGTCAACTAATAACGACGACTCAATACTGTATAAGCAGAAGGGAAAAAAGGGAAGAATCAAATAAGCTCTCAGTTGATAATACAAAGAAGTATTCAGCAACTCGTTCTCTCTGTTTCTCATCTTCTTCTTCTTCTTCAACCTTCTTCTTCTATTTTCAACTGCGCGCGGTCTTTCTCATGGTATCAGAGCTTTCCTGAGAGCAAAAATGACAACTAGAATACTTAAATATCCATTTCCGATCCACGTAAAATTCTCGAACTTCGTTACAATCAAGCTAGCTGAAAATAACTTCCTCCTTTGGTAAGCACAGTTTCAAAGGTTCTTGTGAAGTTAAGAACTCTTCGGTTTTTTTAATGGAGAAATTTTAACATTGCCTCAAATGGTGCAGATTGAAGTCGATGGTCACACGGTGGAAAGTGTGAGTCATGATTACTCTGATTTGGTGAGGACCGATCAACTTATATCATCCTAGATTAGCAAAGCAATAAGCGAGAACATTCTGAGTCTAATTATAGGCATGGAAACTTCATATGAGGTATGATAAGTTTTACTCAATTGATTCATGCAAAAATCCATAGCTTGAGAGTTTGTGTAACGACATGTGCCCGACCCTGTCTTGGAGATCCATTTGGGTGAATTCATGAGTTTAATCAATGGCATGTTGGTCTCGAGAGTGGCCCAGACTAAACCATGAATTTCTTATTCGGGCAATTCCAAACTTTCAGAAATCACGTTTTGGTACCCCAACTATTGGATAATTACTTTTGGCCCCAAAAGAAATGAATGTTGGGCCCATGGGTATTTTTGGAAAATTTTGCAAAAGTTGACTTTTTAGGTCAACGGTCAACCGTGATTGGTCAGGACCGGTCCAGTGTAGTAGACCGACCCAGTATACGCCCAGAACCGGCCCGGCCTAGCCCATGCGAGAGCCCATCCCCTTCTTCTCTCTTTTCTCCGACCATTTTGGCATTTTAGCGAGCACGTGGAGTTCAAGTGTGTAGGCCGTCCTATCGGCGAGCTACGGCCAACTACTCACCGCTACCTCTGCCTATGCCGCCGCCGGTGACCCACAAAATAGGGCTTCGCGGCCAGCTTCTTCCCTACCCTTCGGTAAATGTACTAAGCTCATTCTTCACAATTTTTTTCCAAATCATCAACCTAGGGCTCAAACCATTGTGTGTAATCTGTCCCTAGGAGTTTCTAGAACTATTTTATGGCTTTTGTTCTGATTAAGTTCACTTAGATTGGACGATTTTTTGTTTAGATCGAGTTTTGCCCAAATCGAGCCCTAGAACCCTGGATCTGAAATTTCGGCCACTCCGGCCTTGCCCGCTTGAAATTGTTGACACTAATAGATTCCTAGGTGTCCCCTTGATTTATATTTAGGCTTGGTTTCAACTAATTCGGTCTGAAACTCACAGATTGAAGCTCGATCATTCCTCCCCCTTTTCCAGAATTTCTACAGTCCGATCGTAGGCTTCGAAGGTCGATTTCTCCCAGCTCCAGCCACCGTTGGCGATGCCACCACCACCATTTGAACCGCCTTTGAGTCCCCTGCAAATCCCATCTGGTCTCCAGCTCCAATTTGGCTCGAAGAGGGAGAGTCGAGCTCCCAACCGACGAGAGGTCACCCGACCCGGATCTGATCCAGACCCGACCCGACCAGCAAGCCAATCCCGTTCTCATGACCACTTGTGCAATCGAAGTTGTCCCGTAGCTCGTCGCCCGTCGCCCGTCACCGTTACTCACAGACTCGACTTGCCTCGATTCATCACCGACCATTGATTCGTAAAACCCAATTGAAGGTGAGCAGACGCTCAACCTTTATTAGGCGTGATAATATTTTAGTAGTTTAATCATGATTAGCTTGGATGATTGAATGGATGAGTTAGATCCATAATTGTACGGTTTAGATTGTGATTGGATGGATGGGGATCGATTTATGACCGTGTAGTTAGTATATGTGATACGGTATTTGGAAGAGACCGATTATGTGGCAATGGGGCCCTAATTATTGTTTTGGACTGATTAGATGGTTGTGGAGCCCTAATCATTGTTTTGAACCGATTGGGAGGTCATGTGGCCCTAATCACTATTTTTGAGATTAATAGGATTTATTGGGATAAATTGGATGTTGATAGGATCCTAGTAGTGATTAATTAGAATGGTCGAGTGAATTGTTGGATGGCTAAGGTCAGTTATGGCTTGTTTTATTGTATCGTGGAATCGGCGTTTGAACGGACCAATCGATTGGATGGTTTACGCCAATTGTGACTTGCATTCATGTGACATGGATTTGGCAATTTAATGGGCCAATGGTGTGGTCGATGAGTCGATTTTGACAGTAAGGTGGCAATGGGCACATTTGAATGTGGAAAACGACAATGAGCTGGGAAGGCTTAGTTAGGTCTCAGACCGATTATGGACAGCCTTAATCACTTAATTACCACGCAATTTATTCATTTATCGTTCATTATTTTTACTTTAATTGCAATTTATTTATTCAATTATGGTTTGTTATTCATTTTAATTGCAATTTTATTTATTTATGGATGATTTAAATTATTTGAATGAATGTATGATGTCAATGGGGCTGATTCTAGTTCGATAAGTGTGATGGGCTTAGTGTCAAATCTTGGTCACGAACCGGATTACTCATAAATAGATAATAGAGAATGAGGTCAGTGAAAGTTTATGACTCGTTGGAAGGATTAGAAGTGGTTAAACTCTAGGCAAGAGTTGGGCGATGGAAATTTAATTAAGACGATCATTGAATGGGTTGGTTGATGGAACACAATGGGAGGCTTGATTTTAACTTGTATTAGCATGCCATGAGCCTTAGGCAAAAGGTAGGCAATGATCAAGTGATTAGAGAAGATGATATAAAGGTTAGGTACGATTAGGGACACTAAGGCAGTAGTGTTCCTAGTTTTGGATTTTGATCAATTCACTGAGATATTTCCGTATCTCACCCCATCACAACCACAAATCATTTCAGAAGCTAATTATCGACTCGCTTGACTTGGAGGAGCAGCTTGAGGATGAGGAGCAGTAGTTCGAGGATGAGGTAGAGGAATTGGTAGTGATCCATGTTTCTAACGATGAGAGTGGACCCGTTTTGATATCCTCACTTTTGTATTAGGCTTAATGGGCCAACTTTGTAAGGATGTTTTATGACTTGTCATGAATTATGGTAGTAAGTGTGTAATTATCTCTCTTCCACTGATAATGTGAATATGATGTTTAAGAAGATTGTGACTAACTTGGGATGTCGCTTGGTTTCGATGGTCTAAAGGCAAAAGAAATCGGGACTGTCGCATGCCCAAGGACGGGGCATGGCAAGTCCTAACAGTTTGTGTTGAGAAGCAAGCTTCAAGCTTGTCAGTAGCATGAAAGAATCTTACATGTCTATCTTAGAGAGTATAAGGGAATCTGTGATCAACTTAATGCAATCGAGAAACCTATTGATGAGAGAACGAAGATATTTGGAGTTTTGTAAGGATTAGGTCCTGAATATGAAAATTTCAGGACAACAATATAATGTTTAAAACCTCAACCTGACTACGATGAAGTAATGGCTTAGTTGGAGAGGCTAACAGCATTTATAACCCATATTATTTGTATAATCATCTTTGACAAGCACGCAAGTAAGAAGTTTATGTTGGTGGTGTGATTCATACTTTTCAGCAATAACAAACAATCTAGCAAATTGCAATACGATCCAAAGCTTATCTCCCTAAAAAGTTTATCTCTCTAGAAATTATGCGAGGTTGTGGGAAAGGTCAACTTGTGACTAGGTTTTTAAGGCCGATACAAGGGATCGCTAGGTTGATCGGCTTGTGACACATGTCTAATGCTTAACACAAAGCTTAAAGCCGAGAGCTTCAGCAGCATCCTTCCTCCAAGAGAATGGGACGAGGACCAAACCCAAAAATAAAAAGGAGTCCTCGCATCAAGCCCCATTTTCGACTACACACATCGAGACACTAAACATCAAAATCCTTCGCATCGAGCCATAATTAATTCTTAGAACTCGCTACTGCAAACATAGACAATCATTTTTGTCATCATTAATTAATTGTGGCTTAATCCTTCGCATTCAGCCATAATTAATTCTTATAACTTGCTCCGAGTGTTTATCCGAACGGAATTTAAGACACGTCCCCGCCAGCTGGAGGTTGGATACTTGCCTTAAATTTGCTCGTAACGTTAATTCTCCCCTAAGCTCTCTGCTTTTTTCAGTTAGTTCTTTAATATTATTCAGGATGACAGCTGGCTATTTTATGATAATGTCCTATAAGAACAACAAGTTAAGTTCAAACTTTTGGCCCGTATCGATAACCGTAATTTGGAATAGTTTTCTGCGCTAATTGTGAATACATGACTTCTAGATTTTCAAGCCGAAAAATTGACCCGATTTTTATCGCGGCGACACGGTGTGAGAGCACATCTGATCAGAATTCGAGACACCCGTCAACTGGAAATTTGATTATTGATTCTCCCCCTACAATCTTTATCTTCTTTAGTTCCTTTTCATCTTATCTTAAAGAACCATGGCCTATTAACACAACATCGAACTCATTTTAGAGCCTTGTTAGCGGTGCCCGCTTTGGCTTAGTTTAGAACAGCCGATCATATTTGATGTGGCCTAATCTCACATGCAGCTTGCTGATTATGGCACGACGCATCCCTATCCAACTACATTCAAAAGGAAAAAAAATCAACATGAAAAGCCGCTCCCTCCTAAGACAAGGTGGTGTAAACACAGATATAGTTTTCGTAAACACAGATATAGTTTTCATCAACTCTTTTAGTGCTCGACGCCCTTGTTCGGTAGGCGCGTGGTTGCGCTTGAGGCCCCTTTTTCAGCCTCGGGTTCTCTTTCACTAACCGATTGAAGGCTCTAGCAGAAGGACAAAATAAAGAATACTGATTAAATGTTGTTCACTACTTTCGCTCGTTGACTTCGCCTGGACTTCTAGGGGCGGTGCTTTAAAACGACACCGCGTGGTAAATTATGCTCCCTTGAATCATTGAAGAGCCTAAGCTAAGCCTTCTTCCAAGAATTGATTGCAAACTTAAAGAGAAAAGGTGGTTTAGAGAGTGATTTTTATTATTATAAGCCTCCGTTTGTTTCACGGAAAATGTAATATATTTGGAAAATATTTTCTAGTAAGTTATTTTTTTGGAAAATGATAATATTTTAAAAATCAATTTTTAATTTTTTCTTTTTTCTCATTTGTTTTCCTATATTGACTGGCCGCTAGTCATAAGTCATTTTTGAAAGAAGATGAAAAATGTTTAAAAGTGAAGAAAAAATATGAAAAATGTTTTGCACTTTCTAAAAAACGGAAAACATTTTCCCCACTTTTGAATGTGTTTTATTCATTGGTGGAAAACATTTTCTTTGACTATATTGTTTTTCATGAAACGAACGTCAGAAAATCCGAAAAATATTTTCTCAGAAGTTATTTTTCGTTAACCGAAGACAGCCTTAATGTTAGTTAGAAAGGACTCCACAAGTCTATCTCAATTTGCTCTTGATTACCCTAACTTCCCTAGCTGACTTTTTAGAGTGTCCCCAATCAATCGGATAGGATTTTCACATATTAAACTTTATAAGTTCCTTTAATTTCATCCAGAATGATATTATTTCGCACAAGATGATTAGATTGGATCAGCGAAAACGTCAATCGCAATCATACGGGAGATGTTGTGTCCCTTCTATAGCTGGCAGACTACGAAGCCTTTAATTCCCAGGCACGCATGTTAACTTTTCCGACTTATGAACATTTGACTTCGTGGGTGATTTCAATACCAAGCTCTTGTCTACTAATTGTTGTCAGATATCATGCTTCCATTTCCTCGGTACTTAATTTTTGAGGAATTTTATGGTTGATAGCTGGATGATGTTCCTAATAATGAAATTCAAGGTCGGTTTTTGGGTTTAGAGGAGATGATATTCCCATAATATCTTAAAGATGTTTGAGTGTTGGGAATTCGATGTGGCATGACATTCAAGATGAAAGTTTTTTCTAAAAGATTATGACAATCTAGTGATCGATTGAAAGTTATAATACTTAAGTGAACATTATCTTAAGGCCATGGCACTCAATTAATGGAGAAAAAAAAAACAAGTTATTGTATTCAAGTGAATATTACATGGAAATTATTATGCTTATGGTGTCCTTATCCCAAAATGATAAATCAAGTCATGATCGCTTTGGCTTGGGAGAGCCTACTACAAAGTGTAAATACCGCAGTGCAAAAGAATTATATGCGCTTGCCTAGCAATCGGTTAAATCCTTTGGGATTCATTTCGAGAGAGTCACGATAAAGAGTTTTCATAATTTCAAATGAGCCAAAGAATTTCAAAAGAGGTAACATATTTATTTATTTATTGCTAATAGCATTTCTCTTGGCGTTTCAACATTGATATATGCCTCAGTTGTATAGATCAACGTTTAAGACAATGAGGGAAGTATCGTACGCGATAGAGCATTCATGTCATTTCAAAAGGGTTGGATTCGCCTGCCTAAAACTTGCCTCTCGGTTGCCCCTTCAAATTCATATTCGGTGACGACTAATTTAGTCCTTTTACTAGTACAGTTTTTCAAAAGGGACTGGTACCTTTTGAAGTTGTTGCTATTAAAAACTCCAATGTTTGATATGCCAAGAAATGTTTTAGCATAGGACATGTGTGGCGGTGGCGGTAGCACAACTGGAGTCGTGAAGATAAAGGCGTCAACGATAGCGTCAACTTGAGAATTCATCGAGATTATCCTTGTAATTGTTGTAGATTTGATGAAAATAAGAATTATTTGAGATGTGCAATCACTATCCTTAAGAATAATTCCACTCCTTGGAGCACACAGATCATTACGATAGGGTTTAGCGGCTATTATCCTAAGAAACAACAAACCTTCTTCTTTATTCAACACAAAAATAATGGAACGGACATAAACAACGTTATTTATATAGTCCAATAAAGAACGAAAAGATTTTAGAAAGAAAAAAATGCTTTTTTAAATTAATGTGTATCTAAAGATTGTCTTTTGCAGTTTTATCTTTGTATTTAAACAAAAGAGAGCCGTTAAGAAATAGTCATAGAGCCGTTGTAAATTAATGAAGGGCTTATGAAGAAATATATCATACGTTATGTAGTCATTATAAAACCATAACATGAGCAACAAATAGCAGTTACATGAGCGTTATAAAACGCTATAAAGCCTTTTTGTATTAATGGCAGAAGAAGACCCTCACAAATTAATGACGACAGAAAAACACATTACAAACTTAATGACTTTCAATATGTGAAAGCTTTTGAAATATTCAACAACTCTTGATAGAAATCTTTCCGAGCGGATTAAGCTAAGTGGACAATTGGTTTACCCACCACTAAGATATACTTCATCTTGAGCCGGTGACCAAAAGAGCCTAAGATATATGCCCATCCTTTGAGTGGATTTGCATTAAAATTATCATTCGCTAAAATCGTTTTATTAACCGAATGCAATCACAATCATTAATCACTTGAAATAAATATTCTTAGGAATCGAAAATAGATTACATATGGTATAGATATGCAAGCAAACGCTTAAAAATAACACCACATAAAGACTACTCTCATCTCGTGTAGCAATCATGGGAGCTGAACAGTTTTCGACATCATAATTTCTAAATCAACAACATACACGAAATCTATAACTTTCCCACTGAATTGATAACTCCTTTCATTGGTAACTTGTTCTATAAACTTTGCATCAATATCTTATGCTTGCTTTAATTACTAACAATGGCTCCTTTGCCTTCGTCGTGTTGAGATTTTATAGGACCACTGCCAACTGTCTTAAAAGCTTAAACTGTTTTAAACTGTTAGATGAAGGTGTGGATTAATATTTAAATACTTCAACACTTTCCCCTACGCTTAGTTTGATCTTTTTGCCTTGTACTAAGTGTGGAAATATATTTGAGGAAGCAAATAGGAGCTTGGAAAGATTCACATTTAGGACCTCCTGATCTGATACTATGTTGAGATTTTGTAGGACAATTGCCAATTGTCCTAAAAGTTTAAGCTGTTAGACGAAGGCATGGATTAATATTTAAGTACTTCAACACGTCGGACGGTGATATAATAGAGTCATGTAGATGATCAGCTCAGGAATGCAGATATAGAGGTGGAAGCCAATGGAGATAGTCCATTGGCTCAGGATATGAATAAGTGAGCTAGTCCATCTTTGATCTTCTACGAAAGTCTTCTACTGATAAACTCATTTCTAGGAAATTCTTTTATTATTTTATAATCTGTCCTTAGGCGTTGCTCTGCAACCAAGTCAGCTGCTAGTCAATACTTGACAGTCGGGGGAACTAGTTGGCTAATTTACATAAATTTGTTTTAAAATTCAATCTTCTTGTGGTGAAAATTTAAGATCGCGAGTATTGCAAGTTTTTCAAGTCACACATTTTTGCGGGAAAAAAATTCAGCCTGCAATGTCGAATGCCCTCTGCCTATGGCTACAAGGGAACTACTATTATGTGAGGTGAATTTTCTCTCTTTATTGATATTTAAGACGTAGTATAAAATTTGATAAATCAATAATAGAAAGTTTACAATGAGACCCTCGTGAAATCAAGTATTAGTGTCAATAAACTTGAATGTTTTGTGGATCCTTGAAGTTAACCAAGTTGCTCGTATTTTTCAATCCATGGATTTTGGCACTAGAAAAGTTAGTTGAATCTGTGATTAAAAAAAAATATGACCTGATATTGTGGCATATGATTTCTCAACCAAATGATGTTGGGTGGTGAAGACGTGACATATGTGCTTTATTCAATTGGGCAGCTTGTGCAATTCCTACCTATTTTTATGAAATGTTGCTAAAATGCCATTATTACATTTAAGTGGGGAATGGGAAGTAGTACATTATAGTCTTATTTTATTCCTACAACCAAATGGACCGTTTGTGCTACAAACCCGTGATATTAATTCTTTATTCGGGGATAAGAACACCACAAGAGCCCTAACTTTCGTATGGCACTCACTTGAGCACCATTTCTTCAGATCACTTGAGTTTCATGATTTGTACACACTCTCTTGAGTATCATAAATTTTTTCAATTACTTGAATATCCTAACTATTTTAAAACGTTCATCACAACTGCTTTGTCATGTCGAACTTTCAGCACTTAGATGAATCTTTTTTAAAAAATTTGGCACCTAATAATAGGAATGATAACCATTCTGTTTCTAAATAAAATTTCTAGCTTGAAATAGATTTTCTATCAATCATTAGATGAACTTCTAATTAAAAAAATACGTTTGATAAGAATACAAATTTATGTTTCTAAAATAGAAATTTCTTTGGTAGATCTTCTTAATTTTTATTCCAGTAGTTGACTCACCACCTACCCCGTCAATGATCAATGGTAGGTTGTAGGGAGCGGTAGTCAGCGATGGGTCAGGGCGGCTACAAGGGAAAGCAATGAGTAAAAATTTTGTTTCTATTTTTATTTCAAAAATAAAGAAGTAGAAAACTTTTACTTCTTTTTTATTTCCAACCAATTATTGGATTAAAAATTTATTCAAAGAATAGAAAAATGAAATTATTTTACCAAACAAGTTTATATTCCAAAGTTGTTCTCGGGAATAGAAAAATAGATTTGGCCAGAAATAGGATGGTCATCATACATGTCCTAAGTGATCAATTGGAAGTTATGATATTAAAATGATCATTTTTTAGAAATGTTTTACTCAAGTGGTCGAAAAATTTGGGGTGATCGGGTCTAAATATGGTAGGACTAGATATGGACCATGTACATGACCCTGTAATAACTGATTCCCCTTTTTTGAACTATATACCCTACCCCATTTGCATTGGACCATGTACCCTACTCACCTTGTTTTTTCGGTCCGGAAACAGGGTTAACCCTGTATATATTGGAACATGTTTTGCCCATCCTATACGATTTTGAATTTTATATTAATACGCAAGAAAACAACATAATTCTTCTAATTTATATTGAAACATTAGGCACTTATAATTAATTAGTAAGTAAACTTTTTGACTAAACAAAAAACTAATGATCCACAAGACAAATTATCATAAACAAAATCATAAGGTAAAGCAAAAATCATAACAGTACATATATATTAATAACAAATATTGATATAATATTAGTCTCATTCCCATAATACTACATGAAACTTTTTATTTGTCTAAAATGGTTACCAAATTTATAGCACAAGTATAAGTCCTCTAAAAGTGAAATCAACATAACTCATCATCCAAAAGTAAATTCAGGCAAGTTAATCCACGTGGTACAAATTTTCTAACAAAAACCAAAATTCATATATAAAGAAATATCAACAATAAATCATGTTCCAGAGATATATTCAAGAGTTATGATTTAATAAAGTTTATTTACTTACAAAATAAAAAATTTTACCTAATAAAGTTTATTTTGTAATGATCAAGTTCATGGTTCAAGGTTCAGGGTAGGTTCCAAATCTTGACCTTGTACCCGATCATGTTTTAACTGGTTCACCTTTTCTGGACCCTATACCCGATCCTATTTACATTGGACCCTATTCCCGACCCTGTTTTCAGGATTGGCCCATTAGGGAACAAGGTTTACCCGGTCCAGTTGCACACCCTTAGAAAAAACTATGACTTTCAAATAAGTGCCATACAAAATTTTTACTAGTTTGAGTTTTGATGAAGAGAGATATGAAAAATCAAATATTATGAAGATGCTAGCTAGTTAATCATAGACTAAAGTAGAGAACTTTAGAGAAAAGGGTTTAGAGGTATAACCTATGCAGTTCACTCAGTCTCGTGTCATGACTTTTTTTCAATCACTTGAGCACCATATAACTTTCCATTCAATCTCTTGAATGTCATAAATTTTAAAAAAGCTCACCATAAGTGCCATGCCACGTCAAATTTTCAGCATTTAGGTTAATATTTTAACAAATTATACTTAAAGTAATCAATTGAAAGTTATGACATCCAAGTGATTTTTTTATAAGTTTTGACACTCAAGTAATCAAAAAGAAAGTTATGGTACTTAAGTGAGTATTATACAAAAGTTATGGCATTTGTAGTGTTCTTATCTCATTTATTAGTAATTAATTTACAATTATCTACTTTAAAGCTTACTTGAATCTAATGCCATGCCTAAGTGTCTCCTAGGCACTATACCTTACTTAAAGGAGGAAGAATGGAACATTTCTTTCCATATAAAGTGTGGTTGAAAAAAATTAATTTATGCAAGATTTATTTTTCCTTTAGACAAAGCATAAACATTTGTCACAAAAAAGAAAATTCCGCTCTCAGCAGCAACTAAACCCTTCGTAAAAGTGAAGATGCTATTGAGGAGTACAATTCATTTCAATTAGAATCAGAAAAAGATAAATGGGACAAGGACTCTCCTTTCTCACTTCCTTTTTCTTTTTGAATTATCCTTCTAGACCTCCATTTAAAATGATATAAAACCAACATTGGTAGCCCATATTCTTCTTATGTTTGTCTCTAATGAGCTCGTGAGTAAGAAGTTTATGTTAGGGTGTGGCTTATTGTCGCGACCTCCCCGAAGGTGTATAACCTAGGGTTCGGCTAATGGATTGCTAAGATTAACTTAATTCGAGCTCTCCCAAGCCCATACCAATTCGCAATTTAGGTTTTACTTTGTAACATGCAAAATATTTTCAATGGAGTCGCCACTAATCTATTTATGGTGGGTTGATTAGGAACCCATGACCGAGAGTTGTTACTCCTACGAATCAGAGATCTAGGGTACAGGGACTTGGTTATACTAGATTATTCTAACACCATTTCGGTACATTTTTACTTATTTCCAAAAAAATCGGCAGGCAATTTTGATTAATTTTAAATATACTCCCTAATATGCAATGACGACCACATGGGTACGCAAACATTAATGTAAAATACTCGAGGAAATAATAAGTAAAAATGAGATAATAAATCAAATCAAAAGATCTATTTTAATATGACATATATGAAAATCAAACCAAAAATGCAACTCTACACTACATGAAGTGCAATTTTTTTTGTATTTTTTATGAATTACGAAATTAATCAACTAATGATCATAATTATCTATAGATAAATAATGTATAAGCTAAATTAGGAAACATCATATATTAATTCCTAATTTAAACTAAAATTTTACTCAACCGAGAATAATATCCTAGAATGCAAAATCCAGCTATTATTACTCTCACAAAAATATTTAATATGCAATCTAAATTAATTATGTAAATTAATCTAAACGTGCAATTTAATCTAAATATGCAAATATAGGAAAATACACCAAATTTATTCTAGCATGCAAATAACATCAAATTAACCAACTCAAGCAAATTAAACATGAAACAACACCAATCAAATACTCGAATCAAATTGAGAAATTATTTTTACCTAATCAGCCTTCCAAGTTAGCAAGGTGCTCGTACTCTGAATGGTTCTCCCAATCAAGAAGTGAATTCACTCGCCTGGACGCTCACGTTCGAGACCAGCAATAAGGTGCTTGGCGATGGGCGATAGACACCGAGCAGCATCGGCAAAAGCGATCAGCAAGAGACAATGACACCGGAGCTCAGAATCAGCAATAACGTCAGCAAGAACAAACAACAAGAAGAAGCTGGACAACGAGGTGGAGACAAAAGCAACGAAATTCCCAGGAAAGGGAGAGTCCTCCACTTTTTTGACAGGTCAACTCTCTTTTCAAGGAAGACCTCCCTTCCCCTTTTATTTTCCTCTCTGGTCGCTCTCTCTCTCTCTCTTCCTTTCGCTTGCAGATTGTTCCTTCTTCTCCTTACTCTTATTTTCAGCTCTCTTCGTGTCTCGCTCCTCGGTGGCCGTTGTTGGTCGACAAACGCAAGACTGGAACTTTGCTGAAAATCCTCGACGCTTGTAGTTACTTTGCATTTTGCTGCTCAAAGAGACCGACTTGGAGTGTCAGGAGGGCTTTTGGCGTTTCCTCCTTGCTGTTTTTTATTACCTCACTTCACTGGGACCAAAATCTGTGGCTTGACCGAAGCTATGGTTGACCATATTTTCATCCGGCGGACGGGGGGCTTTGATGTGGAACACTAATTGATCTGGCACGATGACGACCGAACAGAATAGTCCACCGAGTTGATCGAAGGCAGCAACAAGAATCACGAGCAACGAGTAGCAGAAGGCAAAGTCCAGTCGCGGCCGTGTTGATGCGACGGTGCTGCTGGTGATGTGCCACACACACTAGCAAGTATCACTTATCGTGAACCGAGGGGTGCGCCGGAAGGAACACGCTTGCGCCAACGAACCGATCAACGCGCTTGCGCCGGAAGGAACACGCTTGCGTGTTTTTGTCGTCTCTCCCTTTGTCAAAATTTTTCTTCTCCAAAACTCCTCTCTCTCGTGTTTCACTCTCTGGACGCTCCTTGTGTATTCTGCATTGGACGCCTTTTTGACCCGAAGAATCAAATATTCGGTCCAATCCCATGAAGATTTGACCAAATATTTTTCCTTCCAAAAATCCACTCAACATCTCGTGCGGCTCCTTCTTCCATATTGCATTGCAATCCACCGAATCAGCTTTTGTCTCTTTTCATATTTACTTCCTCGAAATGACTATGAAGGCACAAATTTTCTTGAAAATCATTGCTGATTATGTGACCGATTAAACAAATCTTGACATATTTTTGTGCGATTCTCGATCACATGGATTCTTAAGCAGATTTCTTCTTCCCACACGTTAAATCAAACCATTCCAATTATGTCTGAATCCATCTGCTGCTAACGTGATAAATGCCCCTAAAACCTATGTGCAATTCAATCAAAACATTTTCTTTTTTTGTTAAGAGGCCACATATTAGTCCCTAATTTTTATTAAATGAGATGAGACACCAAAATTTAGGTGTCAACACTTACACTCCCTAACAATAAGAAGACATGGGGATCCCACTCCTTAGTGAGTGAATAGGACCTGAGGGGGCACCCCAACAAGGGTGGTGAGGGCAGTTACCTCAAGCCTTGATAGGGCTTTTATAGTTTAAACTCATATTTTATTAGTAACCTGACCTCATGAATAGCTATTGAGTATATGTATTATCTTTCTCTTATAACTTAGAGCCATAAAAGAGAGATGTGAGGTGCTAATTATAATGGAATCCTCTACTAGCTGCAGCTCTAATTTAAGGATGGACCTAGATAAAAACCTTATGTCTCGATTTTTCTTTTTCCCTTTTACTCTCTATTTTCTTGTGCACTTGCTGAATCTTAATATCCGATGTCACATCGAGGTTGGGTGTTAAGGTTTCTCAACTAGGATAGATCCCAAAAATCGAATCTCGGGAAAATGTTCCCTGGTCAATCACAGATTAAAGTAGAGAAGTTCAGAGAAAAGGTTTTTGAGACATAACTTATGTGTGTCCATCATTTGAGTAGCACAATTATTTTTCTAATCCCTTGAGCATCATATAACTTTTCAATCAATCACTTTAAGTGCTATAACTAACGTTTAGTACAAGTAGCATGCTACATCGGATTTCCAACACTTAGGTGAACGTTCTTAAAATTTTTTTGGCACTAACATTCAAGTGATCAATTTCTTAGAAATTTTTCACACTCGAGTGATCGAAAAAATTTATAACACTCAACTGAGTTCCACATGAAAGTTATGGCACTTGTGGCAATCTTACCTCTCTTATTAGTAATTAATTTTTAATCATTCACTTTAAAAAGCTTGCCTAAAATTACTAACATGCCTAAGCATTGCTTGATCACTATACTTTACTTCAAGGAGGAAGAATGGAACATCTATTTCCAAGTAGAATGTGATTCCAAAACTTCAATCTATGTAGGATTTATTTTGTCTTTAGACATAGCATAAATATTTGTCACAACAAAGAAAATTCGGCTCTCAAAATCGATTGAACCCTCCATAAAAGTGAAAATGCTAGTGCTTGGAGCATAGATACAAAGCATTTAACTCTCATTTTCTTCGGATAGCAATTTGATTGAGGAATTTAGTTTAAGTTTTAAATAGGAGTATAGAAAAATAATGAAATAAGGACTCTCCTTTTTTACTTCCTTTTTCCCTTGAACTATCTTTCTAGACCTCTATTCAACGCTTTTATTCTCTATTCATCAAATCCTACCATATGGTATCACGATGAAGTTTGGTGTTAGAGTTTCTTGATTAAGAAAGATCTGAAAAATCAAATCTTGGGAAGATGTTGGTTGGTCAATCATGGATTGAAGTAGAGAAATTCGTAGAAAAGGGTTTTGAGACAAAACTTATACCCGTCACTCACTTGAGAGCCATTTTAAGTTATGACATTTAAGTGGGGATAAGAATATCATAAATGTCAAAAGTTGTGTACGACACTTACTTTAGTGCCAAAAGTTTTAAAACGCTTACTTTAGTGCCAATTCCGACAAAAAAAAAACGATCTTTTAAGCGCCAACGGTGAAAATTTCGACCAAAAAGTGCCATGTGAGCATTTTTAATAATAAAAAAACACTCTTCAAAAACAGACTTTGGTTCATCGTGAAACTTGCTTGGAATTTTAAGAAATCGAGGCCCTTCCACATCAACCCACAGCCACCCACCACCACTAATTGAAAGTCGACTCATTTCTGCACCTTAGTGAGCTATTGTGCCACCCCTCCTTGCCGTCAAGTCGCCAGAATCTCATCGAGAGTTACTCGAATCGTGTAGAGCCCTCGTTTCGTGAGTAGGGAGAGAAAAACACCAAATTGGAGAAGTTTAGGAATACCCATGTGAAACCGAAGACATCACTGTGTTCCTTAGAATCTCTAGAATGTATTCAAACCCTTGGACACGATTGATTTGATCTCAAAGGCTATTGAAGTTTGTTAGGAAACTTTGTTGCTCGATTTGTGCACTCGGTTGATGTTTATGGCCATATCTTGGGATTTTGAAATTTCCAACCATGGCCACCAATTGGAAAAGATTCCTAATCCTCTCTCGAACACAACTCCATCGGTCTTGGCCGTTGACATTTCGCCATTTGGGAGAATTTTGCTCCGTCATCCAATTACTCCTCCCAAACCCGGAACTCCTACCAGCCACCCTCATCGAGCCACCCATGGCATTTCCAGCCACCTCAGTGGCTGCTATTGGTCACAAAAATGCTCGTTAGTGAGTCCTAATCAAAGCCTAACCAGTCTCTTCCTTCGACGTTTCCTAGTTTGCTCAAATTTGGCCTTGACCTGGTTGTTGTGCACTTGACTCAGTCGCTCATCGGACTTCCGGCCTATTGGCATTGAAATTTTCAATTTTTTGACAAAAAGGAACTGAAGTGAGAGTTTTGAAACTTTTGACACTAAAGTGAGCGCCATACACAACTTTTGACACTTATGGTGTTCTTACCCCCATTTAAGTGATTGTTTGTTTTATCAAATTTTTTTGGTAAATAAAAGGAAAAAGGGACAAGTAAAAAAACTTGTTTTTATCAATTTTGACATTCAAGTAATTGAAAAAAAAAACTTAAAATACACAAGTGAGTGCCGTATGAATTGATGGTATTTTTGGCATTACTATCCCTCTTATTAGTAATCAATTTACAATCATGTACTTTTTAACTTACTTGAAACTAATGTGATGCCTAAGCATCTTCCAAGCACTATGCTCTGCTTAATGGAAGAAGAATGGAACATTTCTTTTTGAATAGAGTCTAGTTTCAAAAAAGTTTAGTTTATGTAGGATTTATTTTATCTTTAAATATAGCATAAATATATTTTCCCAAAAAAAAAATTCCGCTCTCAGCATTAACTAAACCCTTTTATCAAAGCAAAGATACTATTGCCTTGACTATAAATGCATAACATTTTACTCTAATTTTCTTTTGATAACAATTTGTTTAAGGAATGGAGTTCAAAATTTAATCATAATAGCTTATAAATAAATGAGATAAGGACCTTCCCTTCTCATTTTCATTTCATATGCTCGTTTCTACCAAGCTTGCAAATAAGAAGTTTATGTTTAGGTATGGTTCATACACCCTAGCAATGGGAAGGTACGAGGGTCTCACTCCTCATTGAGTGGGTAAGTTGGCCGGTGGCACCCTAACAAGGGATATAAAAGCAGCACCTTTAAGTTGTCAAAAGACTTTTATAGTTTGAATCTATATTTTATTAGTAGCTTGGGCCCATGAATAGTTATTAACAATTTGTTTTAACAATTGGGAGTTGTAATAAAAAGGTGGAAGTTATTAATTATAGTGGCATTCTCTACTGGATACAACCCTAATTTAAGAGTGAACCTAAAAAAAATATTATGTCTCGATTTCTCTTTTGGGCTTTTACTCTTTATGTCCTCATATTTGTGCACCAAATCCAAACATCTAGTATCACAACGAGGTTCAATGTTAGGGTTTCTTAATGAAAAGAGATCCATAAAATTGAATCTGAAAAGATGTCGACTAGCCAATCATAGATTGAAGTAGAGGAATTCGTAGAAAATGGTTATGAGATATAACTTATGTATGTCACACACTTGAGTGTCATAACTTTTTTTCCCCAATCACTTGAGTGTCATGGAACTTTTCATTTGATCATTTGAATGCCGTAACTTTTTAAAAATGTTCATCATAAGTGTTATGTCATGTCAAGTTTTGCGTACTTTGGTGAATGTTTTTAACAAATTTTAGCCCTTAAGCTACCGATTAAAACTTATGACATTCAAGTAATCATTTTATAGAAATTTTTAGCACTCGAGTGATAAAAAAAATTGTAATGCTCCAGTGAAAGCTATGCAAAAGTTATAACACCTTTAGCATCATTATCTCTTTTTATTAATAATCCATTTGCAATCATCTGCTTTAAAACTAACCTAAAACTAATGCTATGCCTAAGTGTCTCCTAGACATTGTGCCCTACTTAAAGGATGAAAAATGAAACATTTCTTTCCAAATAGATTTCAGTTACAGGATTTAATCTTGTCATAAAATAGAGTAAACTTTTCATCTTCCAAATACTTTTCCTTTCTTGAAGCTCCTAGGCTCTCAGCTTCAAATTTTAAAGCTAAGGACCTACTCTAGGTGTGATCTTTTCTTTTTATTATTTTGCTTGCCTTTTTTTACTCTCCCGATCTGTTTTGGGAGTTTGTTTGTCTAAATAACTTTCTGTAGCGAATCTCGGGTGACTGTAGAGTCAAATTCAACCCTGCATCGAGTAGATAGCTATTGAGGAGGTTAATCGTAATGTGGTTTGATCATCTCTCTAACATCTAACATCGGGTCGTTATTCTCTTTCGATTTAGATTCGAGAGTTTTGCTCTCCTGAATTAAATCTGAGAGTTCCTTACAGATACTTGATATTTGTTCTTATCATATATTGATGTTAATATTGCTGCCTGGTGATGATGATGGAAGTATTGAACTTAAACACACAAGACAAATCAGTGCAACTAGAAATGGAGATATATGCGTAATCTCATCACTGAGTACAATGATTGGCTGCCAAAAGTTTGAGGGATAAGGGTGTACTAGTTACATGTTATGATTTGATAAATGTACGTTTCCTTTTAGATTTGATAGACTTGAAAGATTTTTATGTACATCTCGTGTCTTATTTTGAGAAACGAATGAAATATTTCTTTTGACTAAAAAATATCTTATCAGAAAAAAGAAAATTATCCTCTTAGAATCAACTAAACCCTCAATGTCCTATTGCCCAAAACAGAAATGCATAACATTTTACTCTAATTTCATTATGATAGTAGCTTGATTGAAGAGTACAATTGAAGTGTCAATATGAAACATAGAAAGATCGAGGAGACATGGGCTCTCCTTTCTCACTTCCTCTTCCCCTTTAAACTTCCCTTCTAGACCTCCATTCAGAATCGCATGCAATCGACATTTATTATTTTTATAATCATCTTGGACAAGCACGCGAGTAAGAAGTTTATGTTGGTGGTGTGGTTCAAACTTTCAAGCAATAACAAGCAATCTAGCAAATTGCAATACAACCCGGAGCTTATCTCTCTAAAAGGTTTCTCTCTCTCGAAATTCTGCGAGGTTGGGGGAAGGTTGACTTGCGACTAGATCTTAAGGCCAATACAATGGATCGCTAGATTGATCGGCTCGCGACACATGTCTAATGTTTAACACGGAGCCTAAAGCCGAGAGCTTCAGGAGCTTCCGTCCTCCAGGAGAATGGGACGAGGACCAAACCCGAAAATAAAAAAGGGGTCCTCGCATCAAGCCCCATTCTCGACTAGACTCATCGAGACATTAAACATCCAAATCCCTCGCATTAAGCCATAATTAATTCTTATAACTCGCTCCTCGTACTACTGCTACGGAGTGCATCCGTACGGAATTTATTTGAGGCACGTCCCCACCAGCTGGAGGTTGGATACTTGCCTTAAATTCGCTCGTAACGTTAATTCTCCCCTAAGCTCTCTGTTCTTTCGGTTAGTTCTTTATTAATATTAAGGATGACAACTGGCTGTGTTCATGATCATGTCCTATAAGAAGAACAACTTAATTTGGAACTTCTGGACCGTACCGATAACCGTAATTTGGATTAGTCTTCCGCGCAACCGCGAATACGTGACTCCTAAATTTCGAGCCGAAAAATCCGACCCGTTTTTAATCACGGCGACCCAGCGTGAGAGCGCATCTAGTCAGAATTCGAGACAACCATCGATTGGGAGATTGATTATCGATTCTGCCCCTACAATAATCTTTTGTCTTCTTTAGTTCCTCTTCATTTTATTCTAAAGAACGATGACCTATAAAAACAACGTCGAACGAACGGTCAATAGTGCCTATCCTCATTTTAGAGCCTCGTTAGCGGTGCCCGCTTTGGCTTGGTTTACAACAGCCGGTCATATTTGATGTGGCTACTAAATTAGGCCGAATCTCATATGCAGCTTGCTGATTATGGCACGACGCATCCCAATCCAACCACATTCAAAAGGAAAACGACACAAAAAACGTTACGATGTCTTCACAAATTACCAAAGTGGAATCAAAGCCACGATGGGCGTTGATGTCGATTTGATGGAGGAATTAAGTAAATCTTCCGCCGGAAAAAACAAAAGAGATAAAAATAGGGAAGGATTCCAACCAATAGAATCGCAACGGCATCAAAGGAATCTGCGGTCGCAGCAAAAGATTTTTTGGAAGCGGCCGAGTCGGGCTCGGCCCGAGATCTTTTCCAATTTTCCCTGACTCAGCGAGTCCGTCCTTTTCTGTCGCGCCCGCGCGTACGGGAAAAGGAAAAGAATATCTCCTCCCCGGATTTGGATCCCCTGCTCTTAGATCAGGGGATCTAGTGGGAAGGGAGGGTGGGGATTTTCCCCTTGCATGATGGGGGGCAGGACATAGTGGAGCTTTGGATGGTGGAGATGGGTAGAGCACCTATGCTCCCATAGCAGAGAATCCATTCCCTCCTCACCCCCGCCAGCTTCCACCGCCCGCTCACGTCGCGCCACGTCATCAGGTGGACCCCACCTGGACTATTTAATATAGAGCGGGAGAGGGAGGGAATGGGAATAGGGCGGTGTTAATCCGGGGTGATTAGGGAAGATAATTAATACCACCAGATAAGTAAATATAGTTTATCAAAAAAGTAACTTTGTTAAATCTCTATCCTTTTCCTCTAATTATATGGCGGGATCGCAGAATCACTCCCCCTAGCGACTCCATCCTCTCTTCTCTCTCTCTCTCTCTCTCTCTCTCTCTCTCTCTGCTTTTGCTCCTCCTCCTTCGTCATCGTCCCTTGTCTTCTTCCTCTCTCTCTCTCTCTCTCTCTCTCTCTCTCTCTGCTTTTGCTCCTCCTCCTTCGTCATCGTCCCTTGTCTTCTTCCTCTCTCTCTCTCTCTCTCTCTCTCCCCCCTGCTGCAGGACGGCGAGCGGAGAACGTCACCGTGCGCCGGTCAGTATCCCTTGGAGTGCCGACCACGCTGTTCTCTTCCTTTCCTTTTCTTTCTTTGGATTCCGTTTCTGCTTCGGGGCCCCTCGCGCTTCTCTCCTTTTTCCCCTCTTGTCCTCCGGTTTTTTTCTCTTTTCCGGAGGGGAGGAAGGGCGGGAGGAAGTAAGTCTCGTCGCGGGATGGCCGCGCAGTTGCGCAATGCGATGGGGGCGTACGAGCGGGTGCGGACGGAGGACGCCAATGGCGACGTCGAGAAGGCTTCTTTCGATCCCAAGGCGGGGTTCCTGGGCGACTCCGAGGCGGCGGGGCGGGTTTCCGACTCGAGATCGGCCGCTCGCCGCGGCGGCGGCGGCGGCGGCGGCGGCCGGGGGTCTGAGCGACGGCAGCGGCTTGTTTCTCTAGACGTGTTTCGCGGCCTCTCCGTCGTGGTAATGTTGCTCTCGACCTTTCTTCGTCTTGTTAGGAAAGCGACACGAGTTAGTCGCAAAGATATTGGTAGAACTATGAATCTTTTGAGGTGGCCCACGAGGCTCGTGCTCAGTGTGATTTTCTTTTGGAATCCCTGGATCTGCGCACCGGAAAGTCGCTGCCCGCTTCGACGTATTCATTGATGTTGGGTTGATGAAATTGATATCGATGGTGGCGTCTTAGGTGTTGCGCTTATTCTTAATCCGGCACGGTCGAATCTGCACCGGAAGGGTGGAGTTTGGGTGTCGGAAGGTCATGGCACGTCGAACATAACTATTATCGTCCACATGATAGTGGTAGCCGAACGGTTATCCCCAGAAACATAAGAAAGCTTTATCTTACTTGTGGACAAACTGTCGGTCAATTATCTTAAGTTCTGGTCATGGATGATGTTGTTGTTTTGCCTCCTAACTGTAACTTGGGGGAATGAGCAATGGATTAGGTAATGTTTTGTTCTGATGCAATTCTCCTTAGTTTAAGGCTTGGCCAGCTATCAACCTCTAGATTTCTTGTGAACCTGAGAAACAGAGGAAAGGGAAATTATTGGAGAAGGCACTTTTAGTTTTGTAACATATTCATGTTAAAAATCATTGTCAGGCCAAAAAATAAAAATGAAGAAAACATTTGATGGAAAGCATCTAGACCTACACTTGGCCCCATCGTGTGGACCCTGCATGACTGTTATTGCATCTTCTTTGCTTAGAGCAAACGTCAAGGCCGAGGAAACTATTATATATCATTTGTTTATAGAGTTGCTTTCCACCTACTCCCATTAAATGAAAAAATTGAGCTCTCTTCTTATGGCCACAATCTGAAGATATATAATACGGAAAAAGAACGAGTATGCCACACTCTGAAGAAATAATAATGACCCGCATACGGTTTTCCTGCAACACAGGAGGTTTTGGAATGATGCGCTTTCAGATGGTGACTCTAGCTCTAGAGAGTCTAGACACGTTGAACTTTGGTCCGAGACGGATGGGGCGAAAACTCCCATCTTAATTTATGAGTCAAAGGGCATTTTGACTTGGTATTACTCAAATCTCGGAGTGCTCAGACATGAAATTTGTCCGTCAGTTTCTAAATGTAGCAGAAGTGAATTAACTCCTTTTTTAAACATGTTGCAGGGAATTGTTAGGTGGGCTAAATGAAGCCTAGTTTAGTTCTGCAACATACGTTAGCTAGGATGCATTTGCACTTATCTGACCATTAATTGCTATCATATAGTTGAAGGCAGGTACATTGTGGCTGAACTGTGGAAGTCTGTATACCATATTGTCAATGTTTCTCTATGTTGAATTTTTACATTTTGACTGATGTTATGATCTCCTGGATATTAGGTGATAAGAAAGAGATTTGTTTCATTCCCATTATTTATGCCACTTACTCAAGTCAGGTTTTTGTGTGTGCTCCGGAGGGGGATTTTTACTTTTGGCTGAATGATAAAAAATTAGCCCATGTATTTGGGAAACTTTAATAGGAAAAGGACAGAGAAAAATATGATGTAATATTTCAGCCACGTGATTTTGGAAAAAGTCAACTAACAACCGTGAATCACTCAGAGACTGTTTCCCTGTACTTGCAGATTTCTTTGATGTAGTTTTCTGGGTTCTAAAACTGACTTTTACTCTACTCGTTCTTAATTTGCTTCATGCAGCTAATGATTCTCGTGGATCATGCGGGTGGAATCTTCCCTGCAATCAACCATTCACCATGGGATGGCTTAACTCTGGCAGATTATGTAATGCCATTTTTCCTGTTTATTGTTGGTGTCTCACTGGGACTTGTGTACAAGGTACTTGTTGCTGATGTATGTCTTTGTATTTCCAAGTACTCATTCTGCTCTAATATGCTATGCCTTTTGAATCTTGAGCCCTGTATGCTAAACCCTAGAGCTTGGTGTCTTCCTTTGTATGTTGCCTCTTTCTTCTTGACTTCTATTGAAGGAGTTACATTGATCAACTTATTGATCTGACAGATATTTTTTTTTTTTGGTAGAAAATGTCGAGCAGAACTTCTGCAACTCGGAAAGTCCTTCTTCGGGCACTTAGGCTTTTGCTTTTAGGTCTTTTCCTCCAAGGTACCATCCTTGGTAACTAGTTTTGGTTATATGGGACAGCCATAACATATTCTTTGCAGATTTTGTTGGTTACTTGCTGAATGAGGTTTATGTCACAGTTTCTTTCAAATATAAGTGGATTGTTTAATTCATCCGTATCATACTGGGATGTAATGTCTTCTTTCTGTCATTTCTTTACCGTAGGTGGTTATTTTCATGGTGTCGGTAGTCTTAATTATGGAGTGGACATTGAACAAATGAGATTTATGGGAATACTGCAAGTACGTGCTTTTATAAAGCTCTTCTTTTAGTTGCTTTTTGTTATTTAAGTTTCATGTGCTGTCTATTTTACTTGATAACCCCTTTATCCTTTTCTGCCCCTCCAGAGAATAGCTATAGCATTTCTGGTAGCTGCACTATGTGAGATTTGGCTAAAGGGCGACGATGATGTTAATTCTGGATTTTCTCTGCTGAAGAAGTACCGAAGTCAATGGTATGGAAATTAGATTAATTAGAGTAATTCTTAATGTTGAATGATTTTTGTTTCCAGAGGCTGGACAAGGATGGTCCCAATGTTTCCAAAACTAGCAAAACTGCGAATATTAATGCTCTGCCAAGCCATGTTAGTCAAGTCATTAGGGCAAGAAGGCTGCTAGATTCGTCAGCTTGCCCTACAGGGAATTCTAGCGTTTGACAGAACACTTACTCAGATAATGATGGCATTAGTTAAGATAGTGGTAGTAAATTAGAGGAGGTTTAAAGCCACTTCCACTTGAATTGGACTTGTGTGTCTTCATTGATGTGAAGAGGTTCACTCTGGAGTATTATTAAGTAACTAATGGAACAAATTTCCACCTCACTCCTGTGTCTATGAAAAAACTCTGGATATCTGACATTCTCCACGGGAAGGGCATTTGTTTTTTCTGGAGTAATGAATAGCATGTGCAGAATCATCAATTTAAAAGTCTTTTCTCTTTGTCGACTGCAGTTGTGATGATATTGTTTCAGACTGCATTTATCCTTGTAGCATGTTAACTTTCAAAGCTGATGCCATGTCCATGTTTTCTTCCAGGGCTGTGGTACTTGTGCTTACTACTCTATATATTTCATTATTATACGGCTTGTATGTGCCTGACTGGGAGTATCAGATTCCAACTGAACCCCACTCCCTTTCACAAGAAAGAATTTTGGTGAGCTTTTCGATTCATTGCTCAATCTTTTCTTCGATTGATCGTGTTGATATGATTTGTGACTAACTAGGTGCTAAAATTTGTCCATTTTAAGGTGAAATGTGGAGTGCGAGGAAATACTGGACCAGCTTGTAATGCTGTTGCAATGATTGATCGTGAAGTGCTGGGAATTCAACATTTATATAGAAAGCCAGCATTTGCACGGAGTAAGGTCTGTCCGTCGTATTTTTCCTTTCTGTCCATGGTTTTTCTTGCTTAATTTTGTGTACTTCTGTTCTGATCATTCAATCTTTTTCACAGCAATGCAGCATTTATTCTCCAGAGTCTGGTCCTTTGCCGGCTAATGCTCCATCATGGTGCCAAGCCCCCTTTGATCCTGAAGGCCTTTTAAGGTGCTTTCTTGAGATTCTACTATTCATGCTTTCAATTCATTTTTACAACTACTTTATTTACGGGTTTCATGTGTTCCAACATTGTTTATGCTTTATGTGTGCAGTTCAGTGATGGCCGTGGTTACATGCTTGGTTGGCTTGCACTTTGGACATGTGATTGTCCATTTTAAGGTGAGAGAATTGTGTGTCGAGAGGTTTGTTTTTACCCAATGGAGATCACTTTTTTGACCTCTTTCTTCTTTTGGCATTTTGCTTTCAGGATCATGGGGATAGAACTTTCCACTGGATGATCTCATCTACTTTTCTTGTGGCTCTAGGCCTGGCATTAGATCTTTTTGGTGATTTACTTTCGAACTTTGAATAGTCATCACAATCAACTGTCAGTTATGAAGATATCTTTATTAATTTATCTATCATTTGCTTTGTTGCAACAGGCATGCATGTGAATAAGGCTCTCTACACATGCAGTTACGTGGCTGTCACTGCTGGTGTGGCTGGCATTCTCTTCACCTTAATATACCTGATGGTAATGCACTGTGGATTGCGTTCACGTTTGATGACCTTATATTATGTTATAGCGAGGATCTTGTCCCTGTCAAGTCTTATTTTATGTTCCAGATATCCTGGTTTTTCTTAACGCGCTTTTTTCTCGACAGGTTGATTTCGGTGGACTTAGGCGTTCTACCACGGTTTTGGAGTGGATAGGGAAGAACGCCTTGACTATTTATGTCGTCGGTGCAACGAATGTCTTGCCCGTTTTCCTCCAGGGATTCTTCTGGAGGCGTCCTGAGAATAACATTGTGTGTTTGCTTCTCCTTCCATTATTCTATTTCAACTACAAAACGTTGCTCATTCATCTGACAATGTCGCAAATTTGATAACTTTTCTTATGGCAGCTGAGTTTAATCGGAATTGGAAGACGGTAGGATGCTTGACTTCGTACTCTTTACTCTGGAAGGACACTCTCGATCCCTGAATATTTATTAAAGCAACTAGCCACATCTATTACGTTATGGTTCGTTGCCTAGTTGCGGTTCATACAGAAAATATGCGCTCTGCTCAGTGAGGTCAAGAGAACTGTAGTTTTCTCCAAATTTGTGGACTCTCTGTAAATAATTAGCACCTCGCTGTTTCTTCATTTCGATATAGGTTTTTGTAATTGCGGTCTATAACAATGAATCTGTATGTTTCCTTTTATTTCGCAAAGGATATCGGAAAATTTTAAATTATTTCTTTCTCAGCATGAAAGTATGTTTATTCCCCGTGGTCGATGATTGATTGCTCTGCCACTGGGATATAGATGACTTCGAATTCGAAGCCAGCAGAGATTAGAGATCACTTTGCAATCGATATTTGTTTTTCACTTAAATTCTCTGCAACTAGCAAATTTAATCAAGAAAGAAAATGGTACTGATGGAAGAGATTTCATTTGCCTAAAACCTGATCGTCCTTCACACTACCTACCCAAATTGGACAAAGACGAAGAAGACTGAAACGAGTAAATTGATAATGATGAAAAAAAAAAGAAGCAAAATGTCCATCGTTCGAACATTTAACGAGGGAAATGAACATTGTAGAAAACAGGAGGAAGATCATTCATGACGAGGGGCAAACCATCGAGCATCAGCCATCAGGGGAAAAGAGCTGACCATGGCACATACGGTCTGGTCTGTATCATGCATGCATGCTGATGCCATGTGAGATCCAATACTCTTCCTTTTCTTGTCCTTTCAATTTCTTTTGCATCTCTAGGAGGGCAGGGAGAGCAAGAACTCAGCTCGCGGATGGCCCCATAATTCCCCAATGCGATGGGGATGTACGAGCGGATGAAGACTTTAGGACGGTGGTGGCTACGTCGAGAAGGCTTCTCCAGATCCTACGACAAGGTTTTCATGCGCCGATGATGCTCACGTGGTTGGCGGTGACGGCGTTGCCGTGGATTTTTTTACTCGAGATCAGCGTAGGTGCCGTGACCATGGTAATCAGCGGTACTCTCCGAAGTCAGCCCTGAAAAAAAAGGTGCTACACTAATTGCAGTAAGCAGAACAGGGCCTCGGCCTAGGCAGTGATAAAAAGAAAAAAAATCATCATCATTTCTAGCCCATTAAAACCCATATTTACGATGCATGTACATTCTTAGCTACTCCTTTTCTTTTCCCTTTATTTGCTTTACTCTTTCCAATTTCCTATGGATTTCGATATTTTTCTTCTTGAAACTAGAAAAAATGTAAAGCTTATACAGTCGAAGTATCAATCTAAGGAATGCCCCGATTATGGTCATCAGATAAAAACACAGCGGCAATCTCACCGATGGATTTTCGGAGCGTATTGCGGCTATAGTTTCATGAAGGAGAGTATCAAGAAACAATCGTTCGCAAGCTCATCTCTAGTCTCTCGCCCTCCTGAACAATCAAATCCACCATTTGAGTAATGAAAGGTCGCGGCCAATGGGAATTAGAGTGACTGTGAAGGCCAAATTTGCTTTTCACTAGAATTCACTATGGCATTCTAACAAATTTGATCAAAGAAGAAAAGTGGTGCAATGGAAGATTTCGGTGGCCTAAAATTTGATCATCCTTAACGCCCCTTGCCCAAATTGGACAAACATGAAGTAGGCTGAAACAGGAGAATCATCATTTGATAGTGATATATAAGAAAAGCCAAATGTGCATCATCCGAAATATTCAAAGAGGGATAAGTGAACATCGCTGAAAACAGGAGGAAAATCGCTTTGAACAAAAAAAAAAAAAGAACAAAACAACCGATCAAGAGATAATGGTCGAGCATCAGCCCTCCGGAGAAAAATCTGAAAACCGTGAAAATTTTATTGAGCAGAGGCAGCGGGAGGATTCACTGATTGGGACTGTAGCTGAGCACGGAATATACGGTCTGAATTATGGTGAGTGCGAAGAGGAAGATGGCCGCGATGAGGGACAATATAGCCCATGGATTCCTGAAGTAGGTGTGGATGAGATTAGCCCTCCACATGTTCCAGGGCTTCTTGCAGTACCTGCTGACCTTCTTGTGCACGGCGTCGAGGCTGCTATTGGGTTCGAGTGTCACATCCTTGGACAGAGAGTTGAACAGCTTGGCCACAGCCTTGTCGCTCCCGATGGCATTCTGGATGATGCCCCGGGCGTGGAGCAGCGCAACATCCCGATCACTGTCGATGATGTTGTCCATGAAGAAGATGTAGGAAGTGACCTCGTTACCGGCCCCTACGTGGAAGCGCTCGAACGCTATGAGGTTGAGGAACATGGACTCGGTTGTGTCGTCCACCACAATCACAGGTAGCCTCAGGACCCCCCCGGAAAAGGAGATGTCCTTGAGGCTGTCGGTCTTGCTCTTCTTGAACTGGATCCCAGCCTCGTCGAGCTCGGTGGCCGACCGGATAATGTCCTCACTGCTGTCATGCCTCACCTTGTCCAGCTTGCGGTGGACCTTCTCCTTGGGCTCCGACAGCATGCTCTTCCTGAAGACGTCGAGGACGTGAAGGCATTCGCCCATCCCCTTGATGGGCGTGCCGGGGGAGCAGAACCTGAGGATAAGCCCGTTGACGAATTCGCCGTCCTGTGCTGTTGGAGGAATGTCAGTACATTAAATCCAAGATTGTGGTCCTATCCATATTACTTGATCAAAAGGGAGAAAAATGAAGTTTCCGAAGTGACAAATTTAATAAAGAAATTGTCAGTTAATCTTGAACTGTGCATTCAACGCATTTGGAGCATTAGACTCGGTGGATCGGTCCGTGTGAGATCATCAAGATGTAAGGCACACATCGTACAGCAGTTAGCGCAGGTGCAATAGCCTTTCTAGCAACGGATCGATATCTAAGAAAGTAACCTTCTCGCCATTGCTCTCGACAGCAACCAGCCGATCCAGCACTAGCTTCGGAAGCTGATTCTCCAGCATCAGCATATCCCGCCTAATGTACGGCATTATGTAGAGCTTCCCGTGGTTGCTGAAGATGGGGTCATTGTCCGCGTAGCCCTCCACCTCCTGTGTCGCGGTCCTCAGGATCTCTAGCATGAAGCAGCCATCTTTGATCATCAGCTCCAGGAACCGGCTCGCCCCACCCTCACCCTCCTTCCACTTTGGGCCCAGCGCTTCGTAGCTGTCCTCTAGGTCCCGCACCACCTCCCTCAGGGACTCGAGGAAGGGCTCAAGGGGCTTCCCGGACCGCTTGAGGAAGTGGAGGAGCGCGCGCTCCTTGTGTTCCTCCATGGGGCGGAGAGGGTCCTCCTCATGGTGGTAGGGTCCAAAGGAGACCGCCTGCGGCCGGTAGGCCTTACGGTTGAGGTCGGTGACGCAGGCGGGGACCTTGTAGACGCACCGCTTCTTCCATATCTGTCCCTCATCGATGGGCATACGCTCAACGCTCTTGTTGACATGGATGGTCCATTCTAACAGCTTCCCGTCCGGCGGTGGCACCACAGGAGTCATGGTTCCGCAAATTTCACAGGTTCCGAAAGTGTATGCTCTGGAATGTGTTACTTTCTCTCTCTATACTGGGAGGAGCAAGAGGAGAGGTGAATTTATGGAGATGGAGAGATGGGAAGCGTGTCGAGGGATAAAGTTGGAGATGCTCCGAGCCCCCGGTCCTTCAAGCTGAAGAGGCATTACTCGACAAGCCACGAATGTGGGGTTCGCCTGTGCACCAGATGTAAAGGCAAAAAGTGTCTTAAAGTGTTCCATGGAAGCCGTGGGAATCGAATCGCACGCACGCCACGTCGCGAATCACGTAAGAGCCTTTGAATTCTTTGAATCTCCCTGGTGTCCGTCTAAGTGCGACTGTGAATCGAGTACATGTAATTTCAATGTAGGTACGATGTTTGCATAGTTGACGTGGCACTGTAAGTTAAAGTAGTTTTTCTTTATGGTTTTGCCCTAGTATGTTTAGGGTATGCCGGATTTCTTGCTCGAGGTCTCATTTTCAGTGCTCGATGCCCTCCCCTTCAGATGGCACGCAAGACCATTTGCCTCAGGCGCTTCCATGCATCTTAGGCCTGAAGCTCTAATTGAGAATACTGATGACGGCCCATGTTGGGTCCCTTTTGTCCGGGCAAACAAATTCAATTTTCAATCCCAGATAGGCCAGCTGCAGAACAATTCCTTTCTTGCTCGAAGAAAGAAGTGCCCTTGGTTTCTCTTCCATAAACTGACTAAAGGCTGCTCGGTAGCTTTTGCTCTTGGAAGAAAGAATCCTTGTGAGCACGGTGGTCTGCATAAAAGGAATTACAGCCCATTATCATGATACCCTTCAATTATTAACTCCTTTGTCTATTTACTTATGCCAATGTTACATTAAAATGAGGTAATTTACATGCGCACCATGTATTTATAAATGGCTCTGTCCGCCTCACCATCCATAGGATTATTTTATATGGATGCTTCCGGTTGTTGGCATGATGTCAAGATGATGTGCCCTACGAAGAAGCGGCATACTTTTAATGGTGGATGCACATTGGGCATGTACCATTACACTTTTCACCTTAAAAGCCAAACTTAGCCTCAAAATGATTAGCATTGGCTCGATAAGAAAGAGGAGCGATTATGTACTAATTCACAAGAGTTTTTCCATCTTCTGATACTAAGGATACTGAGGAGTATTAGGCTTTTTTTAGAGCTTGGCCTGTCAAACTCTTGACAAGGAACTTTTGCAACCACATTAAACCAGGTTGGCAATTGATTTGCACCTATGGTCTCAAGCAAGCATCGCGACAGTGGAACGCCAAGTTCACCAAAGCTCTTGTTGCTGCCGGTTTCAGGCAATCCAAATATGATTATGCTCTATTCACTTGGATAAAAAGGTATCTCCCAAATCTACTTGATGATTTACGTAGATGATATTCTGATCATGGGAAACAATGTCATTGCAATTAATAGCTTAAAGCAATATTTGCACTTGACTTTTCACATTAAAGATCTGGGATCACCTAAATATTTTTTGGGAATAGAGATAGCTCGTTCAAATTCCAGTATTTGCCTTAGTCAAAGGAAATTTATTCTTGAGATAACATCAAAAGCGGGATTGTTGGGTTGTAAACCAGCGATTATACCAATTGAGCAGAACCTGAGGTTGACTACCACAGAATATGATGCAAAAGTTGCTCTGCAAACAGATGATCATCTACTTGAAGATCCTTCCATTTATCGAAGGTTGGTAGGTAAATTGATTTACCTAACTATGACTAGACCCGATATTTGTTTTGCCGTACAAACGCTCGGTCAATTTATGCATCAGCCTAAGCAATCACATATGTATGCTGCATTGAAAGTGGTAAAATACTTGAAGAGTTGCCCAGGACTAGGAATCTTTCTTTCCAAAGATTGTAATATGGAAATGATGGCCTTCTGTGACACCGACTATGCCACTTGTCCCATGAGCCGAAAATATGTGACTGGATTCTGCATCAAGTTAGGAAAGTCTTTGATTTCTTGGAAATCAAAGAAACAATCAATTGTTTCATTATCTTCAGTCAAAGCAGAATATCGAGCAATGGCAAAGACTACTTGTGAGATAATTTGGTTACGGGGATTACTTTCAGATCTGGGCATATATCTCAAGGAACCATCTCTTTTGTTTTGTGATAATGATGCAGCCTTGAAGCTTGCGGCAAATCCTATTTTTCATGAGAGGACCAAGCACGTAGAAGTGGATTGTCATTTCACCCGTGAGAAGATTCGGGAAAGAATAATCAAGATAGTGGGAATTAAAACGCAAGATCATCCAGCATATATTTTTACAAAGGCACTTTGTCAGAGACAACATGCATATTTACTTGACAAGCTGAATGTCTTGGATATGCAAGCCATCAGCTTAAGAGAGAGTGTTGGAAATATGTGTGATACGCATTATTGTCACTTGTCGTAAATAATAGATTATTTCTGTAAATATAGTTTAGTCTATAAGGAATAAGTATTCCATAGTATATTTATTCCTTTTATTTTACATTCTTGTAAAAATAAATACATGTACTCATTGCATAATGAATAGACTGAACATTTTTCCCAAACTACTTTCGCTTCTTTTCCGATTCCCTTCAATTGCTTTCACCACCACTCCCGTGTTAACTGATCATGAGTCAATCGCCCAACAAGCTCAAGAGATTTTTAATCGCCTAAAATATCCTTGTCTAGAACGGTATATATGAAACGAGTGTAATCACAATTGTCGATCAAATGAAATGCATAAGTGGACGCCATATGGGACCCACACAACCAAGGTTGCGATTGATCCAGTCCATGTGGACCCGAGCATAGGCGAAAAAAATCCCCCCAGAGCAAGGCACTGTTGAAAATCTTTAGCCCAATTGATATATGAATGCTTATGTGTGGTCAGAAGTTTGTGTTAGGGGGAATTTAGATTATTTAAGACGGGCCAAAAATATAAAAGAGGCAAAGAACTTTTATTCTTACGATGCTTCTCTTGATGTCTTGACTGATTTCGATATAGGCATCAATTGATGAGATTCATCGAGAAACTGGGGGAAGTACTGCAGGAGATGGATGATTCGTATCTTTTCTAAAGGACTATTGATTCATTTTTGAATGGTCGGCTGGCAGATTTTGTTTTAAAAAATAATAAACCCGTCCCCTCAAAGATGGAGGACCGTCCCCTCAAAAATCAGATGGTCCCTCTTGTATATCCGCCCAGACCCGCCTCTTGATTGTCTCCCCTTGGCCCTAACCGAGCAGCATCTACTGAATCTTACATTGGGTTGGGCCACACTCTATTAGAATTGCAAGTCAAAACCTCCGAAAACTTTCAGGCCCATCTAATGGTCCAATTCTTCTCCTTCTTGTTTTTTAAACGGTATTTGAAATAGTGTTTGAGGGCTTTACCAAATTAAACCCCCACTACTTTCTAAAATCAGATTAAGACTAATTTAGTCTATTTTACAGCTCAGTCTCCCCAATTCCGCTCTCCAAACTATTTAACGAAATCAAGTCCTCTAATATGCTTGATTTGTACAACCTGACTGTCAATCATCAGCATCTAATGAGCTTTAAAGAAGAACATATAATCTTTTCATTATTATATAATTATTCGTCTAGACTTAATACCAAAATATTTGTATCGTCGTTAAAACAGTTCGAGATTTGATAAGATGAAAATTACTTTATGACATAGAGAGAGAAAGTACACGTCCTATGGTCTAGTTTGACATAAAAAAGAATAATAATAAGGTCTCTGTCTCTCCCTCTCCCCATGACGAGAGCACCTTTGTCGTGCCCAATTTTCTCCGTGGCTTCTACTGGTGGCGTCCTGAGACTAACATTTGTATGTTTCCATTCTCCTTCCATTTCCCTATGTTAACTGCAGAACATTAGGATTACCATTGGCCGACAATGTTGCCAAATTGATGACTCTTCTTCTGGCATAGCCGAGCTTAATCAAGAGTGGAAGACAATGGGAAGCTGGATATCGGGCTATGGCCACTCGGAAAGGACACCCACTATTCCTAGATCTTTAATGAAGAAAGAGACCTCATCTTTGAAATTGTGGTTCGTTGCAGTTCACACAGAAAAACATTGAGTTCTATTTGGTAAGGTTAGAGAATTGCAATTCTCACCAATTTGCAGGCTTTTTTCCCGTACACAACTAGCAGTTTGCTGTCGGATTTTTTTCAATATAAGATTTTACAACAAGGTCTACAAATCAGTGAATAATTTTCATTCAAAGACAGATGTTGAAAGTTTCAAAATATTTATTCCCCAGACATAAAAGTATGTTTATTATGTATTGTTAATATTAATTGCTTGGCAAATGGGAGATATACATATGACTTTGGATTTTGAAGCCAATGAGGAGTAGATATGACTTTAAATTCCTTTATTTTCCACTTAATTTTACTTAGAAAGGTATCAGAACAGTCTTGGACCTATTATATTAGTACCAATTCAATTTTAAACATTTTAATTGTGTCAACTTAAACCAAACAGTTTCATGATTTGTCAATTGAGTGCTTCCAATCAATTTTGCCCAAAAAATCGCTACGTGAATGCTGATGGCCATAAATGGCACGGCTAACATTGACGTTGATAATTTTTGTAATTTTTTTAAATTATTTTTCTTCATCCTTTGTTTGTTTCATTTTTGTCAACGGGGCGATTAAGGCCTTGTGCAAGGCCTTGCCAGGCCCAAGCGAGGGTTTAAAGGCCCTCACTCGAGGCCTTCCTGTTAGCTTTGGGTGAGACCTCACCCAGATCTAGCAAAAAGCCATGACCCTTGTGCGGTCCAAATAAAAGTATATAGAAAGAATGATAAAATGATAAAATAAAAATCATAAAAATACTATTAAAAATGTTCACTTTAGGACCAAATATGTCATATAAAATGGTTGGCATCCGTAACTACCGTTTTTGAATCGAAATTGACGGGATAACTTAATTGGTAAGAAACGAAAAATATTTAAAATTGAATTGATGCAATTAAAATATGTTTTAGAACTTTTTGGTACCTTTTCTCTAATTTTGCCGCAACTTCTTAACAAATTTAATCAAGAAGGAAAATGTTGCGATGGGTGATGATGACAAATGGCAGCCAAATGTCCATCACTCAAAGCTTCTGAAGAGGGGAAATGAACATAACTGAAAACCGGAGGAAAATCATTGGAGTCGTTAGTTTGGCATAGAACGAATAATAAAAAAAAGAAAGCGAGAAAATGTAAAGGTTAGTGGCGGTTGATTTTGGAGCAAAGCGCAATGGATGTATTTTTCATTTCAAAGGCTTTAAGCACAAGGGATGCTTCTTCCTTAGTTTTCTACTATGCCCTCCAATGAAGATGGCTATACTGTTGTGAATTAATACGGAAATTCATCAGAATTTTGCAATTTACGCCAATGTATAAAGCACAGAGAAATAACAAGGAACGAGAAGGACACCAGAAATTTACGTGATTCGGTCAGAATGTCAGTACCTACGTCCACGAGGAGAGCGAGTGAGAACAATTTATTATAATCGGAGAATTTGATTTACAATCGCTCAATACGCTCGTATTTGTCGCTCATAGATTATACATAATTTCAAGTCTCAATTGGATAAAACAAATAAAATTCACGAAATACCAAGCGGGTACGCACATCTTTCCACGAAGAAAAGATCAGTTCCTTCCCAAGCTTTTTTTGTGCGTCTGGTATTCTCTCTATCTTCTCTGTGCGTACGTCTTCTTCGTGCGCGGCTTGGTCTCTTTGTGCGTGTGACTCTACTGTGCGGCTCCTTGGACAGCAAAATAAAGTAAAACCTTTTCTTTCTTTTATTCATGCATTGGGCCCCACGTTGGTCTTCTTTTTCTTTGACCGTTGACCACGCACACGCAGATCACTTCGGCGGATTTGGTCTTCTCTTTGCGAGACTTATCTCGCGTCCATCGATTTGTGATAAAAGGAAACTCACAAATTCCTACTTTGTGCTTTCCTCTCGAGCGCACAGAAGATTTTCCCTTATAATTTTATTTCCTCTTTTGTAAAGCTTAAAAAAGAGTCCAACAAAGTATAGGGTTCTTCATTCAAAATATAAAAAAAAAATCTTCTTAGAAAATCTTTATCAAAAAATTCGTTTAATAAATCGTTATCCGAATTCAAACTCGAGACTTAATTTAACATATACTATGTATAGTCCTCCCACGATTGACATGGTACAAGAAAGTCTTCTCAAAGATCTTCAACGCTGACTCTTCTTTTATTACAAATATTAACTATTTCCCAAGCGTTTTTCTACCACATAATTTGCCAAACACTAAGAGAGAGTGAGTATTCTAGACTTATTCGAGAGAGAGTATTCGACAATAACAACAATCAACAACTAATCTAGAGAGCCATTAGGAGCAAAAACAAAAAAAATGCATAGACAAGGAAAGGGAGGGTTCATTTGTAGTAGCTGAGCGCAGAATACACGGCCTGAAATATGGTGAGCCCAAAGAGGAGGACGGCGGCGATGAGAGACGCTATGACCAAAGGATTCCTGAAGTGGGTGTGGATAAAATTTGCCCTCCACTTATGCCTCCTCTTCTTGCAGTACTCTCTGACCTCGTTGATCACGTCATGGAGGCTGCTCTCCCGGTCAAGCACCACGCCCGTGGCCAGCGAGTTGAACAGCTTGGCTGCCGCCTCGTCGCTCTCCAGTAAATTATTAATGATGCCCCTGGTGTGGAGCAGCTTGACGTCCTGCCCCTTGTCGATGATGTTGTCCATGAAGAAGATGTAGGACGTGACTTCGTTCCCAGCCTCCACGTGGGATCGCTCAAATGCGATCAGGTTGAGGAACATGGACTCGGTGGTGTCATCCACCATGATCCTGGGGAGCTTCAGGACCCCGCCATCAAAGGAGATGTTTTCTAGGCTGTCGGAGTCGCTTTTTTCGAACGAGATCCCATGCTCATGGAGCTCAGTGGCTGGCCGGATTGTCTCCTCACTTTCCTTGCTCTCCCCCTTGTCCTTCTTCTTGGGCTTCATCAGCATATTCTTCCTGAAGACGTCCAGGACGTGCAGGCATTTTTGGTTGCTCAGCTTGTTCTCGCTGCCGGAGCAGAAATTGAGGATGAGTTCGTTGATGAATCCGTCCTCCTGCATTATTGGAGCAAAGTCAGTGCATTTTCCCTTTCTCCTGCTGCCGTACGGATTGTCCTCGCGAAAAAGGTAAAATAAGAATTTTGCGATAGTTGTCATAGATCTAATCACGAATGGTCGATTGGTCTCAAACCCCGCATCCAACACATTTGGAGCATTAGATCTGATCCATCTGAGATCGCCAAGATGTACTGTTAGATGAAGAAAGTACGGCAGCTTACATGCAGACAAAATTATCTTATGACAGAGCGAAATATAAGGAGCTAACCTTGTCGCCATAGCGGAAAGCAACCAGTCGATTCAAAACTAGCATCGGCAGTTGATTCTCCAACAGCAGCATGTCCCGCACAATGAACGGATGTACGTAGAGCTCCCCGTGTTTGCTGAAAATGGGGTCGTTGTCTTCATAGTAGCCCGGCAACTTTCCTGCCGCATGCATCAGGATCTCAAGCATGAAGCAGCCATCAGTGACCATCAGCTTCAGAAAACCGTCCGGCCAGCTGGCGTCCTCCCAGCACTTCAAGTGCAGCGCGTCATAGTTCGCCTTGAGGTCCCCTGCCACCTCCCTCAGGGACTGGAGAAAGGGCATGAAGGGCTTCCCAGACCGCTTGAGGAATTCGACGCACACACGGCGCTTGTGGCTCTCCATGGGACGGAGACGGTCTTTGCCGTGGTGGTAGGGGCCAAAGGAGACAAGCAGTGGCCGGTAGGCCTTGCGATTGAGGTGAGCGACGTAGGCGGGGACTTTATAGATGGACCACCTCTTCCAGTCCTGTTGCTCGTCGTTGATTTGGACGATGACTTCAATCGCGCGCGCGTCAGAGGTTCCGCAAGTTTCCCTCGTGGAGGGTCTTGTGATCTTTTTCTTTCCTTTCCTCCCTTCATTGGAAATAGGGAGATGAATTTGCCGCCTCTTCGGCATGGGGAGAGACAGAGAGACAGACACAGAGAGAGATGGGGAAAGTGTTGGGGGATAAAGATTGGTGGCACGCAAGGCCTATGTGTCTTTTAGTCGAAGAGGCATTACGGAACCAGCATTGCACGTCTCAGTCGTTTTTTATGGGAAATGGATCAGCTAACTTGAAGCCACCTGATTTGCTTTTTGCCCCAGTCATCTCATGCTGATCGGACGATTGAGATAAAAAAATAACTTATAAATCTTTACTCCCTCAAAAAAATGGATGGCCGTCCGATCTCAGCCACAGATCTCACATTGTTGTGCACCTGGTAAAGGAACTGTGGAAACATGGCCCGTGAATAACGTGGGAGGGAATTGATGCGCTCATATAATTGTGGAGAGGTAATGTCAAGTGGGGAACGGGGCCCAATACATAACTTCATGTCGAGTCACGGTTTTACCATGATTTTTTTTATTTTATAAAATATCCTAACTTTCGATCGAATTTGAATATTATAATAAAATTTTTTATCTCATAAAAAATTTCTAACTTTAGGTCTAGCCCTAATTTATCTTATACTTTTATTTATCTTACTTGAATATCATTTTTCTTTGTTAACACTTCATTCAAAAGTTTCAAGTCATTACTGTGATTTTTTCCTCAAATTTTAGATCCAAAAAGATGTTTGTCTTCTCTAGATAAATTTCCCTGTTAGCCCTAATGACGTCTTTTTATTTATGAAATTTAGGTAATAACTAGAGTAATTAGAATTGACCTTCTTCCATTGCTCTAACTCTTTGAAAATCTTTGATTTTGTGCTCATTATTCAATAAAGAAACTTCCATCTCAATTGGAGACCTCGTGCTCAAAAAAAAAATTCATCTCTCAATTTTTCAAGAGAATTTTTGGATAGAGAGTTAGCAAGAGTAGATTCGAGACTCAAGGAAAAACCGACGGTCTTTTATAAGACAAATATATTAAGGCCGATTCAGACTGTACGTAGAATTTGGGGTATATTTAAGGATTAAGAAAAGTTTTGGATAAAATTAGAACATGATCTCAAGCTGGAGGGTTTTTATTGGACAAAAACAAGTTTTTGAAAGAACTGAGACTAGACCTAAAGTTTGTGGTTTTTAAGATATTTTATCTTGGAAGCTAGCAATAGCACCTTGAGGGGGCTGAATATGTGATTTTAATAACACTTGATAATTTAAAGCGAAATGAGATGGTCAAGTTGAATTTTTATCAAACTTGAGTAAATTTTGAATCTAAACAGCATGAGTCTTAACAATAATGATGATATGATGATATTCGCTAGTGTGCAAATTTCATTTAATGATACTAAACAAGCGTTGATGGGTAGAGAAAATTGCATATAAAGTTTATAGTGGTTCGGTTTATAGGAAGCCTACATCCACTTTTTCATGTTGATAATCTACTAAATGGAGTCTATTAGATAATTGATGAGGGATTACAATCAAGTTGCGCCACTTATATCCAAGTCCTTCTACCTAAGTTGATGTTGCTTATATCAAACCACTGGATCTCACTATCTTCTACCTAAGCATAAATTATAACACTGCCAATACCTCCCAAATGATTTCAACCATAAGCTCACCAAAGACAAATATGTTAGATTGAAGTTCTCTTGGACTTTGGAATTTTTTTATTCTAGACCTCTCCATACTCTTAAACACTTTGGTCTCCTTTATACTTCTCGAGTTCTAATCAAACCGTTTTTTTTTTATGGTCTTCAAAGGATAGCAATCAATCTGTTACAGAATCTTCAAGAAGATTGAGTAGTCATGATAAGCTCTGAATTCACGTTGATTTGATCGCTCATACAAGCAAATCTTCAGTTTCCATAAGTAGAGTGCTTCAATTAAGAAAAGCAGCTTGCCTTTGTGATGATCGTCAATTAATATGGATGTCTTGCATAAAAGATTTTGTAGCAAAAATATCCTTATAATCAACTATTGATTATTACTGTTTTAATAGGAAATAAGAACTAGATCACTAATTATAATGACATAAGTAATAGAGTCTGTGTCTGAACATATTCATTCTTAGAGTCTACATATGAACATATAGTCAAAAGAAGATTTGCAATTCGATAATATCCCTCTAACAATTTCAACATTGAGTTTGAACAGATCAAATGCTTTGATGACGTCCATGAAGTAGACAAATCTAAGCTGTTATCTTCTAGTCTTTACAAGTATATTAGCAATTGTGCCCCTACCTCGTTGTTTACATACCTCCAAACTTTACCAAACTCCCCATTTTAGACTTGTTTACCTTTTACTCAGGTTATTCTAGCTTATAGACACCTATACTCCTAATGTTTTGTTCACTATTAATGGAAAATTCATTACCTTTCAAAAGTCCTATTAATACATCATTAGCATAATGGCTTATGCATCTTTCTCCTAGTTCCACTCAACCAATAAACATATTAGCAGCCTTTTATTATTTTCTCATCATCAAAACATCATAAATGATTAAATGTTACATATTTTTTGTAGACACCTTCCCGCCTATTGTCATATTCACTATTGATTAAAAAAAAATTCACAACCTTTCAAATATCCCACTAAGACATTGTTAGCTTTTACGACAAGTGTATTTTTCACTTGGTTCTACACAACTAATAAACAAAATCTCGGCCTTTATTTATTTCATCATTGTTAAAACATCACACAGGATTGGATATTATTACATATTTCTCACTTCAGCTACATCACATGTTGCAAAATAAATTAACTTCTCAAAAAGAGCAACATCCCAATAATACATATATGGTTATCAGGAAAAGGTATCAGAAAAGTCTTAAATCTACTGTATTGGTACTCATGTGTTTGTGCTAATTTAGTTCTAAATATGTTTATTTTTGTCAATTGGGCTCATTCGACTAATTTTGATTGAAAATTGTTGATGTGGATGCCCTACATAGCATAACAGTACTGATGTGAACAAACCTAGGGCCACCTCAGCCTTGCCGGTAGGACTGAGTAAAAACAGGGTGGGTATATTCGAAAAGTGAAATTAGGCAAGCCAATCCAAGTGGTACAAAATCTCTAACATAAACCAAAATTCATATATAAAGAAAAATCAATAAGAAATCATGTTTTAAATACATATGCAAAAGTTATGATTTATTAAAGTCTATTTACTTACAAAATCAAAGTTTTTACTTAATGAAATTTTTTTTATGATGATCAGGAACAGGGTCCAAGGTTCTAGATAGGTTCTAGACTTGGACCATGTACCTGACCCTATTTGCATTAGAACATATTTCTGACCCAGTTTTTAGGGTGGGCCAGTTCAGGAACAGAATTTATCCAGTCCGGTTGGTCACCCCTACTTGCCGGTTGTGAATGAGGGAAATAAGGTCCTTGCCCAATGGTTGGAAAGGGTCATTGGAGGCCAAAATGAAAGGAAAAAATATAAAATTTAATTAAAAAGTCATTTTTTATAAAAAAAAAAATTATATAAATGGTCCATATTAGCACCACTCATGCCATGTAGATTGGGAGACGTACATATTAGTGCTTTTGATAAAAATTGATTAGGTGGATTTAATTGGCAGGTTTAGAACTAAATTAGTCTAATTAAAAGATTTGTTAAAAAAAGGTAGGACTATATCGATACCAATATAATATATTTGTAATTTTTTTGTACTTTTCCCTACATTTATCTGATAACAATCATAACTTCTCATAAAATAGCTTCAAAAAATCGAGTTGTAATCAACTTTTGTGAAATTCAAAAACTTTCACTAGCTTCAATTGGGAAAGAAATTAATTTAAGCAAAAAGATATATTAAGACTCAAAACAAAGTCAAAGTATTATGGCAAAGTCAATTTTCTCAGTTAAACTAAAGATTAGTGTGAGTTCTTTCCTTTCATTTTTTTTTTCCAATTTCAAATCGCCTAAGCAAAATCAACTACGAGCATTTATGGCCCTTAATCAACAAAAACTTGAATTCATTATGACTGCTTATGAGCACCAATAAACAAAAATGTTGATTTAATCTGGCAGCGACTAATTCCATAAACCAATAAAAAAAATGCATCATCTTTTGGATCACTTTTCCATATCAGTTTGATTATCTTTAATATGAATTATTATAGGCAGTTCAGTATCTCTACCCTTTCGATACAAAATGCACAAATGTTGTCAACAGTTTTTATCGCGAAATTTTCATGATGTTAGACAAGGCCAAATAATTTCGAAAGAGGCAAAAATCTTTTATTCCAATGACATTTTTTTGGGTCTTAATGAATCTCCTCGTTGATATAGGCCTAATCTATACTGATTTTATCATCGAGATTTTATGGATACATTGAATGAAGCACCATTCAAGATAATAGGTTTCGTTCATTTCATAGAAGATATATCATTTTTGGAAAATATTTTTTGAGAAATCATTTTCCGAAAAAATGATAATATTTTTTTGTGTTTATTTGTCAAAAACTGCCGGCTCACAGACCTCAAGCGAGGTCGAGACACGGTGTTAGAAGCCGCGATATTCAAAGGTAAATAAAGAAGACGGAAAATGTTTTCCACTTTTAAAATTATGGAAAACATTTCTCCACTTTTGAATGTATTTTTCTTTTTGTGAAAAATATTTTCATTAACTATTTTATTTTTCATGAAATGAACGTTCGAAAATTCGAAAAATATTTTCCTGAAAGGTATTTTACATGAAACGAACGGAGCTATATATTTATGTCATTTTGAAAAGACTGAACATGCCTCACCAAACCTGCTTTTCATTTTTCTCGACAACCCAAGCCGGCTTGTATTGAATCTTAAATAAGGCGGGGCCATTTTCGCCCCATCACAAGATTTTTCTCTTCGACCTATAGTACTCTTTACTATCTATTTCCGAATGAGAGTGAAGAGGTCATGGTACAAATTCTACTATTAATAAGCCGTTTTCAGAGATAACAAAGCATGACACTTGACAGTTTGTGTAAGTTTTTTAAAGCAACTTTTTCTCCATTTTCTTTTTTCTTTATATTTTCTTTCTGTTTCATTAAAAAGAAAAAAGAAAACCTCTCTTTCTTCATTTTCTCTACTTTACTTCTTTATGTTATTTCCCCTCCTTTTTTTTTGTACAACTGCAAAAGAGCAAAGAGAGTGCAGACTTGGAAGATCACATTGAAATCGTGTGCAATATGAATTTTATAGAATATTTAAACTCAGATTTAAAAGGGTATGTCTCTCATCTATATCTTATATTACAACGGCTTCTATTTATTATGGACAGTTGTCCAAAAAGTCCTAAATCTAGTGTATTTTTGCCGATTCAGTCTTAAACCTTTTTATTTGAGCAATTCAAATCTAAACTTTTCGAAACTTTGCCAATTCAGTCATCTCCGGCGACTTTGTCTCAAAAAAATACCTACATGGATGTCCGTCCATATAATATAGACGATGCTTACTGGACATTCAAGTAGACATTCTCCATGGAATGACTGAATTGACAAAATTTCAAAAAATTCAGGACTGAATTGGCTAAATAAAATAGTTTATGATTGAATTGGTAAAAATGCAATAATTTTAGTACTTTTTGAATAATTTTTTCCTATTTATTATACCGAAGATAATTGGAATGGATGAACGGAAACGTAGGAGCCGCTCCTCTCGAATGGCATGTCTCGACATATGATGGGCAATTCAGTCGCAATCATACGGGAGATTTTTTTTTTTTTTTGGTCAAAGTGATTTCTTCATGTATTTCATCGAGTAAGAGAATTACAAGCAGAGTCACTTGCTTCAGAACATAAAAGCTCCCATAACAATTTGGGAGGAGATGATAACCAATTTCTAGGTAATTGTTTTTTCCTCTGGGCTTTAACCACCCAATCTGCTACTCGGTTACAGGCTCTAGGACAATAAACGATTTTAAGGTTTGGGAACCTTCGCGCCTGGGCTTGGGCCTCCATAATAAGTGCCCTGGCCTCCCACCGTATCTGATCTGTGCCATTACTTATCTCCAATGACAGATCAAAGTGATCTGTCTCCAAAATTATAGACTCCTCTTCTCTCCCTCGCAAGTACGCTAGGGTTTCTGTGATGGCAGCAGCTTCCGCCTGGAGAGCCGAAGAAGCCTTGATCTCTCGAGCGAAACCTTCGCAAAGCACGCCTTTTTCGTCCCTTCCAACTGACGCCACCGCACCATCTCCGGATTCTGGGTCATACGAACCATCGACGTTGAACTTTACGACACCTGGGGGAGGAGGCGACCATCTCTCAGATAAGTTCTCTTGGATCTTGGGTTGTCGTGTTCTTCCTTTTGCCCATCTGTGATGATTTTCCAGTTCAACCCTTGCTAAGAACACAGTCTGTGCAGGATCTGTTCTTTGGCCCCGAAATACCCACTCGTTTCTGCCTTTCCATATGTTCCAGAGGATAATAGCCACCAAGTCAAAAGGAATAGAGGTTAGTTTAATTTCCTGCATCCAATCTTCTATCCGAGTTACTTCGAACTCATCCACAGGGAAGTTTATAGATGGATCAGCCCAGATCTGTTTTGTCCATGGACACAATAAAAACAAATGCTCTGTTGTTTCCGGATGTTGCTTGCAAATCGAGCACATATTTGTTGGAATAATCTTTCTCCGAAATAGGTTATCTTTTGTGGCTAGGCCATTCTGACATACCTGCCACAAAAAGAATATAATTTTCTGTGGAATGTTTAGTCTCCAAATCTGCGTCCAGAAGGCCTTAGGAACAATATATGAAGTTGATGCCTTTTCGCCTCTATCCCCTGCCTGTTGCACTCTGAGGCTGTTGTATGCACTTTTTACCGTAAACAACCCATTTGCTGTATGTTCCCAAATTAATACATCAACTTCATTATGAGAACTCAACTGTACAGCTGAGATTTCTTGCACCGTTTCTTCACTAAACATCTCCGTTAGTATCTGTTCATTCCATCTCTTCTCATTTCGCACCATTAATTCAGATACTTTGCTTGGTTCATTTTGGTTTGCAGGGCCCCCTATTTCTCCACTCGGCAACCATTTATCCGTTCTGATGTTGATTTTTTCTCCATTGCCCACTACCCAACGAGCTGATTTTTGGAAAACCTCTCTTCCTGCAAGTAAGCTCCTCCAACCCCATGATGATCTATGACTTCTTCCAGCATGTAAGAAGTCTGTGTTAGGATAATAAAGTGACTTGAAAACCTTCTCCCATAGGTTATTTGGCTGCTGTGTTAACCTCCATGCTTGTTTGGCTAACATGGCTTTGTTGAAAGAAATCAAGTCACGAAAACCAAGTCCCCCTTCATCTTTCCTGGTTTTTAATAACTCCCAATTCCTCCAGTGCATTCCACTCCTCTCCCCATTTGTCTTCCACCAAAAATCTGCTATATTCTTTTCAATGGCTTTGCAGATTGATACTGGAATTTTAAAAATTGTCATTGCATACTGTGGGAGAGCCTGGATGACTGTTTTCAGGAGAATTTCCCTTCCAGCTTTTGACAATAGTTTTTCTTTCCACCCTTCTAATTTCTTATTAACTCTAGATAGAATCCAAGAAAACATCTGTCTTTTTGATACCCCCCATTCAGAGGGGATTCCCAGGTACTTCCCCATTTGTTTGATCTCTGCCACCCTCATCTCATATAACATGTTTTGCCTTAAGGTAGTGGGACAATTTGGACCAAATAACATACCTGATTTGTCCAAATTTATAGCCTGCCCTGATGCGAAACAGTATTGATTTAAAACTGATGAAACATTTTGGCATTCCATCAGTTTTCCATCTATAAATATAATCAGATCATCAGCAAACATTAAGTGAGATAATGTTGGGCTTCTTGGACTCAGCTTAATCCCTTTGATAGTGCCATTCTCCACATTTCGATTCAGCAAAATGGATAACACATTTGCTAGGATAATGAAGAGATAAGGAGAGATTGGGTCACCTTGTCTTAATCCACGTGAGGGCTGGAATGGGGCTAAATTCTCCCCATTCATTTTAATGCTATAAGACACAGTTGAGATGCTTTTCATAATCCAAGAAACCCATTTAACATGAAATCCCATTTTGAGCATAACTGCTTCAAGGAAATCCCACTCTACTCGGTCATATGCCTTCTGCATGTCAATCTTTAACACTGCCTGGAACTGTTTTTTCCTTTTCCTAGTTCTCAGCTGATGAAGGACTTCCTGAACAACAAAAATGTTGTCTTGGATTTGCCTGTCCCCAATGAACGCACTCTGTTCTTCTGAAATGATTCCTGGCAGCCAACATTTTAATCTGTTTGCCATGATCTTTGAGATGATCTTGTAGAGAAAATTACATAGACTGATGGGCCTGAACTGGTTGATCATCTCAGGATTTTGCATTTTTGGCACTAATGTAATGAAAGTGCGATTAATCTCTGGATCCAATATGCCATATTTAAAAAAATTTTGCACCTCTAGAAAAATATCTTCTTTCAATTCCTGCCAATGGTGCTGGAAAAATTTGCCACTTAGCCCATCAGGTCCTGGAGCCTTCATGGCACCAAGCTGGAAAACAGCTTGTTTCACTTCTTCAATTTTAATCTCTTCCACTAATGCAATATTCATCTCCTGTGAAACTGTACTGGGGATTTGATCAATAATAGGCTGGAAATTCCTAGGGCCAACAGTCTTGTACAACTTCTTAAAGAAATTGTTTATCATTTGTTTCAACATATTCGGATTTCTGCACCATTCATCATTTTCATTCTTCAACATGAGAATTCGATTCCTCTGTCTTCTTTGGAGTGTTGTGGCGTGAAAAAACTTTGTATTCCTGTCGCCCCATTTCAGCCATTGTATTCTTGACCTAGTCCCCCAGTACATTTCCTCCTGCCTCCAGAGCTGTTCCATTTCTCTCTTTAATCCTGCTAATCGATTATGTTCTTCATCAACATGTTGCCTATTAATAATATCTTGGATCTGCATTTTCAGCTGTAATATCCTCCTTCCTCCATTTGCAAATCTGCTTTTACTCCAATATGCCAGACTGTCAGCTACTTTCCTTAGTTTCCCCGATAGTTCAATGTGCTGATTTTTACAAGAACTCCAAGCATCAGAGACCACCTGTTCATACTGCTCATCCTCTTGCTAGTAAACCTCATATCTAAACTCCTTTTTCCTCCTTTTATTTACAGGAATTAGATCTAACAGAAGCGGACTATGATCAGAACCAACTGCAGGAAGTGCATATACCATTGCCTCAGGGAAAGACACCCTCCATAGCAAGGTACATAACACTCTATCAAGCCTTTCTTTCACCAGCTCATTTCCAGCTCTGTTGTTGGCCCACGTATATGAGCAACCTTTGCTCTCGACATCCATAAAACCACATGCATTTAGGAGATTTTGAAAAGCTTTTGTTCTGTATTGCTCAATATTCCTCTTTCCAACTTTCTCCCATTGATACAGCACCTCATTAAAATCACCCACACACATCCAGGGATATAAATTTGACTGGCTAATTTGTTTTATACTTTCCCATAGTTTCACTCTATCTTGGAAAGCATTTGGAGCATAAACAAAGGTAATTCGCATAGCTTTTCCAATTGTATCCATTTCACAAATTAAATCAATCATATTTGGTGAACTGGATTTAACTTGAATGTTCACCTGATCACTCCATAGCATCGCAATGCCTCCTGCTCTCCCCTCAGGGTTCACTATGTGAACCTTTTGAAATTTTAATCTCTTCTGAGTTCTTTTAATCACTTCTTCCCTGTTCTTCGTTTCTAACAAGCATAACAAAATAGGCTTTTCTTGAGCCACTAGGGCTCTGAGTGCCTGGAACGTCAAGGGTGAGCCTAAACCTTGACAGTTCCAGCAGATTATCTTCATTTATCCACTGGTGGCTTATTTGGGCAAGCCACCAGAGCCCTGCTATAAACCTCCTCAACAGTGTGAACTTGTGTGTCAAGCAGTAATGTCTCATCTAGACCTTCCTTATGTAACAACTGCAACTCATATGGTGAGTACCTCTTCTTCCTCTTATTTGGTAAGGATTTAGGACTCTTCCCCCATTTAGCAGTCTCCACCACAAGTGCAATAGAGTTATAACCTCCCTCCTCAGCTCCTTTCCCTCCATGCATCTTCATGTAAGTATCTAGCACCATTCTATCAGTATGAACAACCGATTCCTCCTCTAAGTTTACTTCTTTCCCCTTCCTTCTTTCTTGACCTTCCTCCCTCTCCTCGTAGATTACCAATTCCCCTGAGTTCATGGGGGTTTCAGGAATCTCCTCTCCCTCCTGCAAGTCTTCTATCTTTGTTTCATAGAATAACTTCCAATACGGGCTACATTCATTAGCTTCCACCTTCAGCCAAGAGCCATAGTCGAAGTTCTCCATGTTCTCAATACTTCCTCCACTAACTCTTCCTTCTTTACAATGCTGGGCGTAGTGCCCAATTCTTCCACATACATAACAGTAATGAGGCAACCGCTCATATCTAAACTCCAGCCATAGGTTGTTGCTTTTGTGACTGAATATAGACCCCTGTAGTAAGGGCTTTTCTATATCAACTTCCACTTTTGCCTTAGCAACTTTCTGTGTAGTATATCCTTTCGATTCAATCTTCACAGCTGACACTTTCCCGATGACGTTGGCAACTTTAGAAATAACCCCATCTGAATACCACTCAGTTGGCATTCCACATATATGGACCCAGAATTCGCATGATCTGAATTCATAACACATCGGCGCTGTATCCGGTTTCCATTCTTTCAATAGAATTAAATGGTTTGCAAAAGACCACGGGCCTTGTTCGAGTACTCTGGTCTTATCTTCTACACACTTAAACTTAAACTCGAAGATACCATTCGCTACTAGGGAGATCACCACATTTTCTGTTTTCCATGCCTTCCGCATTGTAGTTTGGAATGCTTGGATATTTACCTTGGGATTCTGGTGAATCTGACCGATCAGGGATAACTTGCATTCTCTGATTTTCTCTATTGAAATATCGTCATCTAGCACCACTATCTTCTTCTGATCCCACAGGTTGCCCAATTTTTTGCAGAGAGCTGCGAGCCTGGTTGCTGCTTCATCCGAATCTGCCATACTCTGGTTACCGAAAACTATGTAAATCTATGTAAATGGGAATATCGGTTGTGGTTTGTGTGAAGGTTATGGTGTTTCAGGTATATCAGGTATGAGCGAAGAACTTGTTCTTCACAGGAATTTGGGTGGGTGAAATTAAGGGTTGGTCTGACATTTGGCGAAGGAATTAGGATATGGGTATTGGATGATTGTCATCTACATTGAGAAGGGATCAGTTTTAGGGTTTAGAGGGTTTGAAGGTATCATAACAGTGGAGGCGCAAGTTGTAGGGTTAGGGTTTTGGAAAAGTAAAAGCTGCCCATTGGCAGAGAGGACTCTCCTGCGAGAGAAAAGAGAGCTACTCTTTTACTCATTCAATCATACGGGAGATGGGGAGCCCTCCGTTGGCTGGCAACCGCAAGATAGAAAAGAAAAGTCGGGAGCAGAAGACGAAGTCTTTGGATTCCCCATCGTGGTTGCTTATCTTTCCAGCCAATAAAAATGAACTCGTGGGGCATTTCCATGGGGAGAGCAAGATGAGCTTCTTGTCCCCTAATTGATATCGTACATTATCCTCTCATTTGTGGGGCTTATTTTTCGAAGAAATTTATGGATTACAGCTAGATGATGTTCCTGACAATGCCATTTAAGGTAAGTTTTGCTTTGAACGAGCTGACCATGCCGTAGCTTTTTAAAAGTAGGACATTGGTAATTATATCGATATTTATTGTGAATGCATTTAAGAGTTACGATATTTAAATAATAGATTGAAAATTTTGACGTTCTAATGAATGCTTTCTAAGAAATTATGATATTTAAATTATCAAAAGAATAAAATATTTAAATAATTATCAGACGAAGATGATGATACTTGTCGTTTCTTTATCCCATAAAAGAGAAATCAAATGGCTATTAAAGCTTGGCATGTCAACTAATCTCAATAGCTGATTTACGTCAACAGAGAACTTTTAAGACACCAACGAGAACACCGTGTGTGATGGAGCATTCATGTCATTTCGAAAGGATTGGACAAGCTTGACAGACGCGCCTCTTGATTAGCTCCACAACCTGAGCCACCTTTTATTGAATCTTAAATTAGGGCGGGCCATTTCATCAGAAGTACAAGTAACCCTTCGAATACTTTCAGGCCCACCACTTTTGTTTGGGCTAGGGACGTAGAATCTGAGGATGAGCCCTTTGATGTATTCGTCCTCCTGCATTGTTGGAGTAAAGTCAGAGCAATTTCCCTTCCTCCTGCTGTCGTATGGATTGTCCTCGAGAAAAAAGTATAAGAAAGAAGTTTACGACAGTGGTCATAGATCTAATAAAGTATTGTTGGTTGATCTCAAACCGTGCATCCCAAAAGGCATGGAGCGTTCAATTTGGTTCCTCTGAGATCACCGAGATGTTCTGTGAAACATAGGACGGCGGTTTACATGCGTGCAAAAACCTCTTTTACCAGGTAGCAAGATCTAAGGAGCTAACCTTCTGGCCATCACGGAGGGTGACCAGCCGATCCAGCACTAGCATCGGCAGCTGGTTCTCCAGCAGCAACATGTCCCGCCTAATGTTTGATAGGACATAGAGTTTCCTGTGGTCACTAAATATGGGGTCGTTGGGGCCGTAATCGTTCACCTCCTGTGTTGTGGTCCTAAGGATCTCGAGCATGAAGCAACCATCAGTGATTATCATCATGAGGAACCAGCCTGTCGTGCCCCTAATTAATAATCAATGATAATCTGCCATATGACTTAGTATACCAATATCTATATCAAAATCAGTAAACAAAGCATTATATAATGAAAAATTTGGCCAATCAAATTTTACAATGAGCCTTCTCATTCTCCTTTGAACTTGTGTTGTTTGGGAAAGTAACAGATGACATAGTCCAACACCATAGGAGATGGAAAGATTGGATGATGTGCATACTGCATGATCTCCGGTGGTAGTATCTACCAAGGTGAATGATGAAAGCAAAGGGTCCTTTTTGCATTTGGGTTAGAGTTAAGTCCTCAAAGTCAAGATAACAAAATTTGCAAAGAATTACTTTCTAGGTGATGCAGTGACGAAGTTGATTTGTGATGTCACGTCTAATAAGTTGTCATATGGTCATAATAAGTCTTTGTTGATCTTTGTTAATTTATCAGAAACTTCATTGAGCAGCCATGCAGTGTCCTTATTTAGAATCACTTCCACTTGAATGGCACTTGTGCGTTTTCATTAATGCCCGATGGGAAGAATTTCGCCAGTAGAGTTAAATCAAGTGAATAATGGAACAAAATTCTATCTCATTCCCGTGTCCACGAAGGACCTCTGGAGATCCCATCGTCATCTATAAGAAAGATCTCATCTTTTACTAGAGTAATGAATAGCTTTTACTCAGTAACTGTATAGAGCCATCAATTTAAAGCTTTCCCCTTTGTCCGACTTATTTGTGATAATATTCTCGTAGCATGTTAACTTCTTTAGCCGATGCCATGTCCACGTCTTCTTCTAGGACTATGATACTGGTGCCTACTGTTGTATTCATTTCGTAAATGGTTGATGCTTGCCTGACAGTGAGTAATGGATTCCAACTGAGTCCCCCCTCCCTTTTACAAGGAATAATTGTGGTGAATTTCTTGCTCAATCCTCTCCTGAATTGATCACATTGATATGTTTTCTATTGGGTGGTGTTGAACTCTCTCATCCCAAAAACTAACTCAAAGGGTGATGTTTTGCCTCACACTTATAATTCGCCAATCATCGTTTCCTCCAACCAATGTGGGACAACCTCAACAATCTCTCACTCACACATTGGGCTTGAGTCGAAGTGGCAACAACCCATAATTCTCTCGTGTGACTGTTGGGTCCAGACTTGTTGACAACCTGAGCTCTGATACCAGCGTTGGATGCTCTTTGGCTCTCTTATCTCAAAAGTTAGCTCAAAAGAGCTCAAATGATAATGCTTTCTCTCACACTTATAAATTCTCCATCATCATCTTCTCCAATCGATAGGTGAAAGGTGGAGTGTGAGGAAACACTGGACCAGCCTGTAATGCTGTCGCAATGATCGATCGTCACTCGTTGGGAATTTAACAATTATACAGAAAGACAACATATTCGCGGACGAAGGTCTCTTCATTATAAATGTCTTCTATGTCTATGGTCTTCTTTTGTCATATTTGTGCACTTATGTTTTGGTAATTCATGCTCTTTCACGACAATAATGCAGTATCAATCCTCCATATTCTATCCTGTTGCCTACCAATGCTCCATTGTGATGACAAAGCCCCTTCGATCATGAAGGCCTTTTAAGGTGAACTCTTGATATTATGGTCTTACTTTCATCTAATTTGAAGAATTGCTAATCCAGGAACAGGGGAAGGACGACTAGGATGGGGACGGGTGGAAAGGAAAAGAGGGTGGGTACCGCAGATTTTGCTATGTTTGGTGCTAAATTAAAAGCAGTTCTATTTGGTAAAAAGGCAAAGCTATGTAGATTATTCGTTGTTTTATTCTTGTTTCTGCGATTATGTTAGTGATTTAATTACACAGTTCGCTATGGAAGAAAAAATATGCTAGAGGCCTTCTATGTAGCGAAGAACAATTGTTAGTTTGTTATTTCTGTATTCCAACAATGTGTGAGATTTGTGTATGCAGTTCATTGATGGCCATGGGTCCATTCTGCACTGTGGGCATATGATTGTTTATTTTAAGGCGAAAGAATTGGGTATTGGGGAGGTTTTATTTTACCCAATAGAAATTTACTTTCGATCGTGACGAGCACACCTTTCTTACTATTTAATTTCGATCTCGATTATTCATCACAATCAACTATCAGTTTTGAGAACAATTTCAATTATCTATTTGTCATTTCCTTTATCGTAATAGGCGTGTGTCACGAGCTTACTTTATCTAGCATTCCCTACCCATGTGGCCTTTGGAAATTCTTTCCAAGTTAGTCTTTACCTCATGACTAGCAAGCGTATCCGATAGAGAGAGAGGGTCTAAGGAAATACAGGATTTTCATTCATAAGGTGAACGTACAAATGAAGGAGAGGGACTTTATATACACGTTCGGGCTAGTAGCCATAGCCACCCATTACACTGTTGTGAATTGATGCGGAAATTAACTAAGATCTTGCAATTTACGTCAACGTATAAAGCATGGAGAAATAACGATGAACGATAAGGACGTTTGGTCTGAATGTCGATACCTACGTCCACGGGGAGAGTTAGCAATAACAATCCATTATAATCGGAGAATTGGATTTACAATCGCTCAATACACTCGTGTTTCCCGCACTTAGATTATACCCAATCTCAAGTGTTTACAAGAAACGACTCAATCGGATAAAACAAATAAAACAACTCATGAAGTACTTGATCTATTATGCACACCTTCACATGAAAAGGAGCGGTCCTTCCGTGCTTGTTCTTCGCGCCTGGGACTCTCTCTTTTTCTTCTCTGTGCGAGCGGCTCGTCTCTTGTGTTTACTGTACGTGCGACTCCTTGTGCGACTTAGGGGAAAACCCTTATGTGCGTTGGCTTCTTTTCTCTTGCTGAAGGAAACCACCAGAAAGTCCAAGGAAATCTTCTTTCCTTTAATTCACCTGAGCCCACGTTTCCTATTTGATAAGGGAAACCTGCAACTTCAGTTTCTTTGACTTATTGACTTCGTTGAGCCCACCACGAGACGCTATGAGGAAATTGGGACTTCCTCTCGTAGTGTGACTTTCTTCACACAAGGTAAATTCGAGAAGGCCAAGGAAACTCTTTGATTTGTTTCCTCTATTGTGAGTTCAATAAAAGATAGGCTTTTCTTGGAAAATCTTTATTAACAAATTCGGTTAACCAATCGTTATGCGAATTCAAACTCGAGACATAATTCAACATACACAGTAGTCCCACCCTAATCGACAAGGTTCCTGGTCCATGTTAAATGCATGTCACTGGGGTTCTCTAGACATGTACTTAGATGGGTGTCGCTGCTGTTGTAGCGGGCATGCACTTCACCTCAATATAACTTATGGTAATGCATTGTGGCTTCCCTCGATCACGTACAAACTTGTCAAGATTTTACAATATGATGTCCTTGGTTTATGCTATAGTGAGGATCTTGTACTTGCAAAGCCTTTGTAAGAGTTTTTCTAATTTGAGTTTCTATTAATTGAGATTATAATTGGACTTTGTCTAATAAGGTTGGATATAAGGATTTTTAATTAGCCTAATATGGGCCTGGCTGGTGTGGGCCGAGTTGGACCCGGCCCGTAATGAGAAAGCCTGGCTGGGAACTCTATAAATACCGCTCAAGTTCCTCCTCTAACCCAAATGAAATTTTGAAAACTCTCAAAACTCCACATACACTTTGCATAAGGTGCACATAAGGTTACGAGCGTAGCGAAAGGCAATCTCATTAAGCCAGTGATACAGAGGGTCATAGAGGAGAAGATCTTGAGCTGGTGTTCGTCGTATTCCGCATTAAGAACGATGGATTCCAAATCAAGTAAGTAACGTCAACTCTCCTTGATTGTATGTTTTTAAATACTAGTTATGGCGATCCTAGGAAGCCGTTGTCGCGGCCTACAACCTTGTCTTATGTTCCATGGACTCTGGTCTTTCCTCATGGGCTTTTTGTCAACAGTTGATTTCGGGGGACTTAGGCATGCTACTACGGTTCTAGAGTGAATAGGGAAGAACGCGTCGACAACGTCGTGCCCAATTTTCTCCAAGGCTTCTATTGGAAACATCCTGAGACTAACGTTGTGCGTCTCCTTTCTCCATCCATTTTCCCTTTGTCAATTGCACAACATTAGGATTACTAGTCACCGGGCTATGTCACGAAATTGATGACTCTTCTTCTGGAAGCCGAGCTTAATCAAGAGTGGAAGACAATAGGAAGCTGGATTTGAGCTATGGCCACTCAGGAAGGAATACCACGATTGCTAAATATATAATGAAGCAACAAACCTCATTTTTTTTAAAATTGTGGATCATTTGTAGTTTACATCAGAAAATATGAGTTATGTTCAGTAAGGTTAGAGAATGGCAGCTTTCACCAATTTGCGGGCCTTTCTTTTCCGTATGGAATTGGCAATTCGCAGTCAGATTTTTTCTTTTTTCTGTCCCTGATATTGGTTGCTTGGCAATTGGGAGATATATAGACGACTTTGGATTTTGAAGCCAAAGAGGAGTAGATATGACTTTGAAGTCATTTATTTCCCACTTAAATTTGCTGGAAAAGGTATCAATTAAGTCTTAACCCTATTTTATTAATACCTATTTAGTTTGAAACCTTTTAATTGTGATAATTTAATCCAAATATTTTCCCATTTTGTCAAATAAGATGGTTGACTTCCACGTCAATTGATTTATAATCAAAATTGGCGAGATAACTTTATTGGAAAAGTATAGAAACATTTAAAATTGAATTAGTATAATTGCAATATGTTTAGAACTTTTTGAGTACTTTTCCTCTAATTTTGCTGCAACTTCTTAACAAATTTAATTAAGAAGAAAATGTTGCAATAGACAAACATGAAGAAGACTGTAACAAGAGCATCACCATACGACAAATAGTAGCCACATATCGGGAAAATTATCCAAAATTTCCTAAACCTATCGTAATTTTACAAATTTATTCATAAATTTTTAAATTTTGTCAATTCAATTTTAAAACATTTTAAAACCTTATAAATTTAGTTCTTCCAACAAAATTTGTCTCGGACATGTAAGCATTTTTGGGGCATTCATGTAAGTATTTTCCAAGATAAATTTTCCGAAATGACTGTGTAAATAAAACTTAAAGAACTTCTGAAGAGGGGAAATGAAAATGACTGAAAGGAACCTGCCGCCGGGGGGGAGGGGGGGGAAAGGGCGAGAAAATGCAAGGTTAGTGGGCGGCTTCGCAGCAAAGCGCAATGGATTTCGCATTTCGAAGGCTTGAAGCACGAGGAATGCTTCTTCCTTAGTTTTCTACGATGCTCTCCAATGAAGATGGCCATCCTATGTTTGGTTATCTAATGACCGACATAGTACAAGAAAGTCTTTACCAAGATCTTTGACGTGGACTCATCTTTTATCACAAACAGTAACTTTTTCCCAAGCGTTTTCCTGCCACAAGATTCACCTATCCCTCTGAGAGAGAGAGAGAGAGAGAGAGAGAGAGAGAGAGAGAGAGAGAGAGAGAAGAATTGTAGACTATTCTTGAGAGTTTTTAACAATAACAACAATCAACAACTAATCAAGAGAGCCATTAGGAGAAGAAAAAAGATTATTGTGCAGAAACGCAAAGGGAAGGTTCATTTGTAGTAGCTGAGCGCGTCATATGCGGTCTGAAGTGTTGGTTTTTGCGGAAGCGTGTTTTGATGTGGGTGAAGTTTATTTGAAGGAAGCAAGGGATTTAAAAGAGAAATATATAACTTGTATTAGTTGGTGGTTGTACAAAGGAGGATGTGTAGTTGGACTTGTTCTAGACTTCTACATCTTACAAAATGGACACCCCTCACTCCTATTTATAGGGGTTCATAATTTCTAGAGAGTTCTACTCTTAGAACAATCTAGCAACTAGAGAGAGAGAGAGAGTTCTAGAGAATTCTACATTCTCTCTCTTTTCTACATAGTTCTAGAAACTTCTAGAGAATTCTACATATTTTTAGCAAATTCTAGACAATTCTAGAAATTGGATCATTTTTTCAACACTCCTCCTTGATCCAATTTCGTGATACTCCCAGCATATTCCGCAGCATCTCGAACTTGACTGGTGGTAATGCTTTAGTAAATATGTCGGCAACTTGATCTTCAGTCTTGCAATACTTCAACTCAATCTCTCCGTTATTTTGCACTTCACGGATGAAGTGATATTTGATGTCGATATGTTTAGTTCTTCCGTGGAAGACTGGATTCTTTGATATAGCTATTGCAGACTTATTGTCGCAAAATATCGGAGTTGGTTCCTTTTGAGCTTCTCCGATGTCTTCTAGAATTCTTCAAAGCCATAGTGCGTGACTAGTGGTCGCAGCTGCTGCTATATATTCAGCTTCTGCAGTAGACTGTGCTACCGAGTCTTGTTTTCTTGATGCCCATGAAAATATTCCTGAGCCTAGTGTGAAGGCATATCCAGTAGTACTCCTCCTATCGTCAATTGATCCAGCCCAATCACTGTCAGTGTAGCCGATAAGCTTGTTGCTTGCACTTGGTCGATACCAAATACCGTATTCTGAAGTTCCTCGTAGATATCTGAGAATTCTTTTGGCAACTCTAAAATGAATTTGGCTCGGACTATGCATGAATCGTGATAATAAACTTGTAGCATACATAATGTCTGGTCTTGTTGCGGTGAGATATAGTAAGCAACCAATCAAACTCCTGTAGAGCGAGGCGTCAGCTTTGTCTGCTCCATCTTCTTTTAGTAGCTTTTCATTTGTTACGAGCGGTGTTGTAACTAGTTTGCAATAATCCATCTTAAATTTCTTTAGGAGGTTCTCGGTATATTTCTTTTGAGAGATAAAGACTCCTTGATTTTGGTTGATCTCGATGCCAAGAAAGTAGTGCATCAAGCCCAAGTCCGTCATCTCAAATGTCTGCATCATTTCTTCTTTGAATTCTTGAATCATGTTTTCATTGTTCCCTGTATATATTAAGTCATCTACATACAGAGAAACAATGAGAGTGTTGGACTTACCTTGGGTCTTGATGTAGAGCGTTGGCTCGCTCATGCTCCTCCTGAATCCTTGCTTGATGAAGTATTCATCTATTCTGCTATACCAAGCTCGCGGTGCTTGTTTTAACCCATAGAGCGCCTTTTTTAACTTTAGAACTTTTTCTTCTTGGCCTTTAACGATAAAGCCTTATGGTTATTCCACATATATTTCTTCTTGAAGATATCCATTTAAAAATGCTGACTTTACATCTAGTTGATAGATTTTCCACTCTTTTTGTGCTGCTAAGGCGATGAGCATTCGAATAGTATCAAGGCGAGCAACAGGGGCGAAAGTTTCAGTATAGTCGATACCTGGTTGTTGCAAGTATCCTTTCGCCACAAGCCTTGCCTTATGTTTCTGGATAGATCCATCTGCATTTAGCTTCATCTTGTAGACCCATTTGACGCCGATGACCTCTTTGTCTTCAGGGTGATTGACGAGCTCCCAAGTTTCATTCTTCTCGATCATCTCGATCTCTTCCTCCATTGCTTTAACCCAAGTTGCTTCTTTGGCGGCTTCTTCATAGTTTCCTGGTTTTAGCGTAGTAAAGTTGCATGTTTCATAAATCTTTCTAAGGGATTTTACCCTTTGTACTGAAGACTCTGGAGTAGATTCTTCTTGTGTTGCTCTTGGAGAGGTTGATGGAGTTACGCCTTGAGTAGTGGAATCTAATGTTGACTCTTCTTCTTGTGTTGTTGACTCCTCTTGTGGAGGTGGCGTGTTCGGCAAGGTGACACACTTCTTCTCGATCTTTTCCTCCTCCCAGTTCCAGGCTACATTTTCGTCAAATTCAACGTCTCTGCTAATCATGAGTTTCTTGGTCCTAAGGTTGTAAACTCGATAGCCTTTTGATTGATCACTATAGCCAAGAAATATTCCTTTTTCTGTTTTGTCATCGAGCTTACTCCTTTTCTGAGCAGGGATGTGAACGTAGCATATACAGCCAAACACTCTAAGATGCTTCGCTGAAGGCTTTCGTCCACTCCATGCTTCGACTGGAGTTTTATTTCGAACGGCTCTAGTTGGACACCTATTTAAGAGGTATACAGCTGTGTAGACTGCTTCTGCCCAGAACGTATTAGGAAGGTTTTTATCTTTTAACATAGATCTTGCCATCTCCATGACTGTTCTATTCTTTCTCTCCGCTACTCCATTTTGTTCTGGAGCGTAGCCAACAGTTAGTTGACGATGAACGCCTTCATCTTCACAGAATTTGTTGAACTCATTGGAAGTGTACTCTGTACCTCTGTCACTTCTCAAGACTTTAATTTTGTGGCCACTTTGATTCTCGACGTGGTTTTTGAATTTCTTGAAAATTGAGAAAACCTCCGATCTCTCTCGAAGAAAATATACCCACGTCATCCTTGTATAATCATCTATGAATAAGATGAAATATTTATTCTGACTGGCCGTGGGGGTTCTCATTGGACCACACACATCCGTGTGGATAAGCTCTAAAGGCTTCTTAGCTCTCCATGCACCTCCAGATGGGAATGACTGCCTTTGTTGTTTTCCAAGGAGACAGCCTTCACAAACATCTGAAGTTTCTAAAATAGCTGGAAAATCTCTCATCATATTTTTCTGATGGAGAACCTTTAACCCAGCAAAATTAAAGTGCCCAAATCTTCGATGCCATAGCCATGAATCATCAAGTTGAGCTTTCATGGCTATATCTTTCACGCAATTCCATTGTATTGGAAAATTCTTATTTTCCATCTTAACAAAGGCAATGATATTTTTATACTTATTATAGATAATGCAGGCATCTTTTCTGAAGTATAGAGAATATCCATTTTCTATCATTTGGCCCACACTTAAGAGATTTTGCGCGAGACTGGGGACTAAATATGCATTATGGATATATTTTGGGCCTTTATTTGTTTCAACGGCAATGGTCCCTTTTCCTTTCACATCTACTAATGCACCATTACCCAATTTTACTTGAGATTTCACCGACTTATCAATATCGGTGAATATAGTTTCGTCCCCGGTCATGTGATTGCTACACCCACTATCAATGTACCAAGTATCAACTTTCTTATTATTTGCCGCTTGGCCTGCGTAGAATGTATTATCTCTCCTTTCTCTTTCTTCAACATAATTGGCTCAATTATTCATTTTCGAGCGACAATCTTTTTCAACGTGGCCATGTCTTTTACAGAAGCGGCATTGTGGTTTATTTTTAAACCAACAATCCTTCTCCAAATGATTTGTTTTCTTGCAAACACCACAAGGTGGATACTTTTCTTTTTGTGCAATTTCTCCTCCTCCTTTTTTATTTCTCCATGGACTCCTTCCACCACTTTTCGATTGATGAGACCGTATGTTTACTTTAGACTGAAAGGCATTTTCCATCGAATCTTCATCTTGTGCCATCAGTCTTTTCTCATGTGCTTCTAGAGAGCCGATTAACTCACTTATTGACAGGGTTGTCAAATCTTTGCTTTCTTCAATAGTTGTGACGATTGGATTATACTTTTTAGTAAGCGTCACCAATATTTTTTCAACAACCCTTTGATCAGTAATATTATCTCCATAGGCTCTCATTTGATTGACTAATTCCTTTAGTTTGCCACAATATTCTTGAACGGTCTCATAAGTTTTCATTTTAGAATTCTCGAAGTCTCTTCTCAAAGTTTGAAGGCAAATAACATGTACCTTTTCCGATCCTTGAAATTCTTCTCTAAGTGTCTCCCAAGCTCCTTTTGTGGTCTTTGCTCCAAGTATTCTCGGAAATACCGTTTTCGAGAGTGCTTGTAGAATGAAATATAAAGCCTTTGCATCCTTCTGTAGTTGATCTTTCGGAACACCCGCACCTTCTTGCGCAGTCTCATAACCATTTTGGACGATGTCCCATAGGTCTTGAGCCATCAAGAATGTAGTCATCTTGATGCTCCAAAAATCATAGTTATTCCCATCAAAGATAGGAATAGGAAATGTCGATGAGGTAGAACTGTCCATAGTTTGGTTATAGGAAAATTGGGTTGATAGTTTTAGGGACAGATGGTTTAGACAAACGCCTGAAACCAACCAAAGAACGTGGCTCTGATACCACTGTTGGTTTTTGCGGAAGCGTGTTTTGATGTGGGTGAAGTTTATTTGAAGGAAGCAAGGGATTTAAAAGAGAAATATGTAACTTGTATTAGTTGGTGGTTGTACAAAGGAGGATGTGTAGTTGGACTTGTTCTAGACTTCTACATCTTACAAAATGGACACCCCTCACTCCTATTTATAGGGGTTCATAATTTCTAGAGAGTTCTACTCTTAGAACAATCTAGCAACTAGAGAGAGAGAGAGAGAGAGAGTTCTAGAGAATTCTACATTCTCTCTCTTTTCTACATAGTTCTAGAAACTTCTAGAGAATTCTACATATTTCTAGCAAATTCTAGAAAATTCTAGACAATTCTAGAAATTGGATCATTTTTTCAACATGAAGTAAGGTGAGCACAAAGAGGAGGACGGTAGCCATGAGAGACGGTGCAACCCAAGGACTCCTGAAGTAGTTGTGGGTGAGATGGGCCCTCCACTTGTGCCTCTTCTTTTTGCAGTAGTCTCTGACCTTGTTGATCACTTTATGGAGGCTGCTGTCGGGGTCAAGCACCATGCCTGTGGCCAGCGAGTTGAATAGCTTGGCTGCCGCCTCGTCGCTCTCCATGGCATTATTAATGATGCCCCTATTGTGGAGCAACGCGACGTCCTGCCCGTTGTCGATAATGTTGTCCATGGAGATGATGTAGGACGTGACTTCTTTCCCAGTCCCCACGTGGGATCGCTCAAATGCCATCAGGTTGAGGAACATGCACTCGGTGTCCTCATCCACCACGATCACGGGAGCTTCAGGACCCCGCCAGCAAAGGAGATGTCTTTTAGGCTGTTGGTGTTGGCTTTTTCGAACGAGATCCCATGCTCATGGAGTTCAGTGGCTGACGGGATTATCCACTTACTGACCTTGCTTTCCGCTTTGTCCTTCTTCTTGGGCACCGACAGCAAGATGTTCCTGAGGACGTCGAGGACGTGCAGGCATTTGCCCATCCCCTTGATGGGGGTGCCGGGGGAGCAGAACCTGAGGATAAGCCCGTTGACGAATTCTCCGTCCTGTGCTGTTGGAGGAATGTCAGTACATTAAATGCGAGATTGCGGTCCTATCCATATTACTAGATCAAAAGGGAGAAAAATGAAGTTTCCGAAGTGACAGTTTTAATAAAGAAATCGTCAGTTAATCTTGAACTGTGCATCCATCGCATTTGGAGCATGGATTAGCATTATACTCGGTGGATCGGTCCGTGTGAGATCATCAGGATGTATGGTGCACATTGTACAGCGGTTAGCGCACGTGAAATAGCCTCTCTAGCAACGGATCGAAATCTAAGAAAGTAACCTTCTCGCCATTGCTCTCGACAGCAACCAGCCGATCCAGCACTAGCTTCGGAAGCTGATTCTCCAGCATCAGCATATCCCGCCTAATGTACGGCATTATGTAGAGCTTCCTGTGGTTGCTGAAGATGGGGTCGTTGTCCGTGTAGCCTTCCACCTTCTGTGTCGCGGTCCTCAGGATCTCTGGCATGAAGCAGCCATCTCTGATCATCAGCTCCAGGAACCGGCTCGCCCCGCCCTCACAGCCACCCTCCTTCCACTTCAGGTCCAGCGCTTCCTAGCTATCCTCTAGGTCCTGCACCACCTCCCTCAGAGACTCGAGGAAGGGCTCAAGGGTCTTCCCGGACCGCTTGACGAAGTGGAGGAGCGCGTGGTCCTTGTGTTCCTCCATGGGGCGGAGGGGGTCCTCCCCATGGTGGTAGGGTCCGAAGGAGACCACCTGCGGCTGGTAGGCCTTACGGTTGAGGTCAGTGACGTGGGCGGGGACCTTGTAGACGCACCGCTTCTTCCCTATCTGTCCCTCATCGATGGGCACACGCTTAAGGCGCTCGTTGAAGTAGACCATCCATTCGGTCTGGTTCCGGTCCAGCGGTGGCGCCTCCAGAGACATGGTCCCGCAAATTTCAGAGGTTCCGCAAGTGTATGCTCTGGAGTGTCTAACGTTCTCCCTCTTTTCGTTCTACACTGGGACGAGCAAGAGGAGGGGTCAATTTATGGAGTTGGGGAGATGGGAAGCGTGTCGAGGGATAAAGTTGTAGATGCTCCAAGCCCCCGGTCCTTCAAGCCTCTTACTCGACAAGCCACGAATGTGGGGTTCACCTGAGCACCAGATGTAAAGACGAAAAGTGTCTTAAAGTGTTCCATGGAAGCCGTGGGAATCGAATCGCACGCACGCCACGTCGCAAATCACGTACGAGCCTTTGAATTCTTTGAATCTCGCTGAATGTCCGTCTAAGTGCGACTATGAATGGAGTACATGTAATCTCAATGTAGGTACTTGCATATTTGACGTGGTACTGTAAGTTAAAGTAGTTTTTCTTTATGGTTTTGCCCTAGTATGTTTAGGGTATTCCGGATTTCTTGCTCGAGGTCTCATTTTCAGTGCTCGATGCCCTCCCCTTCAGATGGCACGCAAGACCATTTGCCGCAGGCGCTTCCATGCATCTTAGGCCTCAAGCTCTAATTAAGAATACTGATGACGCCCATGTTGGGTCCCTTTTGTCCGGGCAAACAAATTCAATTTTCAATCCCAGATAAGCCAGCTGCAGAACAATTCCTTTCTTGCTCGCAGAAAGAAGTGCCCTTGGTTTCTCTTCCATGAACTGACTAAAGGCTGCTCGATAGCTTTTGCTCTTGGAAGAAAGAATCCTTGTGAGCACGGTGGTTTGCATAAAAGGAATTACAGCCCATTATCATGATACCCTTCAATTATTAACTCCTTTGTCTATTTACTTATGCCAATGTTACATTAAAATGAGGTAATTTACATGCATACCATGTATTTATAAATGGATCTGTCCGCCACACCATCCATAGGAATTAGTTTATATGGATTTTTCCGATTGTTGGCATGATGTCAAGATGATGTGCCCTACGTAGAAGCGGCAGATTTTTAATGGTGGATGCACATTGGGCATGTACCATTACAGTTTTTACCTTAAGAGCCAAACTTAGCCTCAAAATGATTACCATCGGCTCGATAAGAAAGAGGAGCGATTATGTACTAATTCACAAAAGTTTTCCATCTTCTGATACTAAAGATACTGAGGAGTTTTAGGCTTTTTTTAGAGTTTGGCCTGTCAAACTCTTGACAAGGAACTTTTGCAACCACATTTGCCCAGGTTGGCAATTAATTTACACCACCACTCCCGTGTTAACTGATGATGAGTCAATCGCCCAACAAGCCCAAGAGATAATTGTCTAGAACGGTATATATGAAAATAATATAATGACGACTGCTGATCAAATGAAATACAAAAATGGACGCCATCTAGGACCCACACAAGCAAGGTTGCGATTGATCCAGTCCATGTGGACTCGGGTCCAGACTAAAAAAATCCCCCCATAGCGAGGCACTTTTGAAAATCTCCAGGCCAATTGATATATGAATGCTTATGTGTGGTCAAAAGTTTGTGTTGGAGGAATTTTTGATGATTTTAGACGGGCCAAAAATATCAAAAGAGAGAAAGAACTTTTATTCTTACGATGCTTCTTTGGATGTCTCGACCAATTTCGATATAGGCGTCAATTGATGCATCAATTCGTGAGATTTATTGAGAAACCGAGGGAAGTACCGTAGATGGATGATTCGTATCTTTTCAAAAGGACTTGATTAGCCTGTCCAAACCCGCGTCTAGATCCCCTACAGTATTGTAAGGGATCAATACAATCAACCACAGCCATCCAATGAAGAACGGTCAACTGTGGCTTTTTCAAAACAAAAAGAAATTCTCCCTCCTATTAAATGGGAGCCGTCAGATCTCAGATCGAACAACTCTCAAGAAACTCCTTCAACTCACTTGCCTTTAAGGTAGGTGATCCGGATACTTCAGACCCACCTCTTGATTGTCTCCCCTAGGCCCTACCCCAGCAGCATCTACTGAATCTTACATTGGGTTGGGCCACACTCCATTAGAATTGCAAGTCAAAACCTCCGAAAAATTTAGGCCCATCTAATGGTCCAATCCTTCTCCTTCTTGTTTTCTAAACGGTACTTGAGATAGTGTTTAAGGACTTTACCAAATCAAACACCCACTACTTTCTAAAATTAGGTTAAGACAAATTTAGTCTATTTGCCAGCACTGTTTCCCAATTCCTCCTTTCAAACTATTTGACGAAATCAAGTATTTTAATATGCTTGATTTGTACAACCTGATTGTCAATCATCAGCATCTAATGAGCTTTAAAGAAAACATAATCTTTTCATTATTATATAATTATTCGTCTAAATTTAATACCAAGATATTCGTATGCCGTCATTAAAACGGTTCGAGATTTGATAAGCTGAAAATTTATTTATGACATAAAGAGAGAAAGTACACGTCCTATGGTCTAGTTTGATATTGAAAAAATTAAGGTCTCTGTCTCTGTCTCTCTCCCATGACAAGAGTACCCTTTGTCGGTAGTGTTAATGATAACTACCACCTTCATCAACTTCAACTGTGGTGAAAGTGGCGACAACCATCGCCGTCTTATAGCCCTACATTTTAGTAGATTTCAAAATGTCTAAATTGACATTGCGAAAAAAACTTAAAATGGCATGGGGGCAAATTGCCTACTAAAAGACCCTTAAGGTGACATAGCGTAATTTTTGGAAACTAGATCAGATGGCCACTTTTGAGAGGGTTAAAAGATGCCAACTCTCCAAATTGTGTATTTAAATGGTTGACTAAGTACACTATTGACTTCTTGATGGAAGAAGTCACAAGTAAAGGGTATGAACATGAGTTATAAATATAGGCTTTCTAAACCAAATCATTAGGCTTCAGAAAACACATCATCAGTTTTTAGAGAGTAATTGGCTAAAGAGTTCATTTTCTGAACGTTTGATACTTTTGGAATCAGGTTTTTCATCGAATTTGATCAATGGCCGGAGGTAAGTAAAGATTTTTATGGTTTTGCATTCGGTCTCGATTACAAATGGATTTGTTCGTTCATAAATAATCGAGACATTCATATCTTCATGTATTATTCTAACACCACATCCATCCTCATGGACAAATAATGTGATGCAGCTAATGGACAACGTCCCAAGTTTTTCTCCGTCATAGTGGAAGACAATGGGAAGCTGGATATCGGGCTATGGCCACTCTGGAAGGACACCCACGATTCCTAGATCTTTAATGAAGCAACAGATCTCATCTTTGAAATTGTGGTGGAATTGCAGTTCACACAAAAAACATGAGTTCTATTCAGTAAACTTAGAGAATTGCAATTTCCACCAATTTGCAGGCTTTTTTCCTGTACACTACTAACAGTTTGCTGTCGGATTTTTTCAATATAAGATTTTACAACAAGGTCTACAAATCAGTGAATAATTTTTATTCAAAGACAGATATTGAAAGTTTCAAAATACTAATTTCCTAGACAGAAAAGTATGTTTATTCTGTATTGTTAATATTGATTGCTTGGCAATTGGGAAATATACAATGACTTTGGATTTGAAGCCAATGAGGAGTAGATATGACTTTGTAGTCCTTTATTTTCCACTTAAATTTACTTGGAAAGGTATCAAAACAGTCTTGCACCTATTATATTAGTACATATTCAATTTTAAATATTTTAATTGTGTTGATTTAAACCAAACATTTTCATGATTTGTCAATTGAGTACTCCCAATCAATTTTGGCCGAAAAGCACTATGTGAATACTGATGACCATACATGGCACAACTAGCTTTGACATTGACAATCTTTATAATTTATTTAAAAAAATTGAATTTCTTATTATTTGTTCTTTATTTGTTTTCATTCTGGTTAACGGGGCCATTCAAGCCTTGTGCGAGGCCTCGCCAAGCCCAAGCAAGGGTTCGAAGGCCCTCGCTCGAGGCCTTCCTATTAGCTTTAGGTGAGACCTCACCCAGATCTAGCAAAAGCCTTGACCCTTGCGTGGTCCAAATGAAAGTATATAAAAAATGAAAAGAAAATGAAAAATTATAAAATTATTATTAAGATTGTTCACTTTAAGATTAGTTATGTATAGAAAATGGTTGGCATCCATAACAACTGGTTTTGAATCAAAATTGACGAGATAACTCAATTGGCAAGATATGAAAGTATTGAAAATTGAATTGATACAATTACAATATGTTTAAAATTTTTTTAGTACTTTTTGTCTAATATTTCCTCAACTTATTAACATAATGAAGAAGGAACTTACCAAAAATATTTAATCAAGAAGGAAATGTTGCGGTGGGTGATGATGACAAATAGCAACCAAATGTCCATCACTCAAAACTTCCGAAGAGGGGAAATGAACACGACCGAAAACGGGAGGAAAATCATTTGGAGATGTTAGTTTGGCATAGAACGAAAAAAAAAAAAAGCGAGAAAATGTAAAGGTTAGTGGAGGCTGATTTTGGAGCAAAGCGCAATGGATGTATTTTTCATTTCAAAGGCTTTAAGCACAAGGGATGCTTCTTCCTTAGTTTTTTACTATGTTCTCCATTGAAGATGGCTATACAGTGTATAGTCCTCCCACTATTGACATAGCACAAGAAAGTCTTCTCCAAGATCTCCAACATTGACTCTTCTTTTATTACAAATATTAACTATTTCCCAACCGTTTTTCTGCCACAAAAATTGCCAAACACTAAGAGAGAAAGTATTTTAGACTAATTCGACAGAGAGCATTCGACAATAACAACAATCAACAACTAATCAAGAGAGCCATTAAGAGAAAACTAAGGCAAGGGAGGGTTCATTTGTAGTAGCTGAGCGCAGTATACACAGCCTGAATAATGGTGAGCCCAAAGAGGAGGACGGCGGCGATGAGAGATGCTATGACCCAAGGATTCCTGAAGTGGGTGTGGACAAAATTTGCCCTCCACTTATGCCTCCTCTTCTTGCAGTACTCTCTGACCTTGTTGATCACGTCACGGAGGCTGCTCTCGGGGCCAAGCACCACGTCCGTGGCCAGTGAGTTGAACAGCTTGGCTGCCGCCTCGTCGCTCTCCAGTAAATTATTAATGATGCCCCTGGTGAGGAGCAGCTTGACGTCCTGCCCCTTGTCGATCATGATGTCCATGAAGTAGATGTAGGACGTGACTTCGTTCCCAGCCCCCACGTGGGATCGCTCAAATGCGATCAGGTTGAGGAACATGGACTCGGTGTCGTCATGCACCACGATCATGGGGAGCTTCAGGACCCCGCCATCAAAGGAGATGTTTTCTAGGCTGTCGGAGTCGCTTTTTTCGAACGAGATCCCATGCTCATGGAGCTCAGTGTCTGGCCGGATTGTCTCCTCACTTTCCTTGCCCTCCCCTTTGTCATTCTTCTTGAGCTTCATCAGCATGTTCTTCCTGAAGACGTCCAGGACGTGCAGGCATTTTTGGTTGCTCAGCTTGCTCTCCACCTTGTCCTTCTTCTTGGGCTTCATCAGCATGTTCTTCTTGAAGACGTCCAGGACGTGCAGGCATTTTTGGTTGCTCAGCTTGTTCTCGCTATTGGAGCAGAAATTGAGGATGAGAGAATTGATGCATTCGTCCTCCTCAATTATTGGAGCAAAGTCAGTGCATTTGCTCTTTCTCCTGCTGTCGCACTGATTGTCCTCGCTGTCGCACTGATTGTCCTCTCGAAAATGGTAAAATAAGAAATTCCGATAGTTGTCATATATCTAATCATTAATTGTCGATTGGTCTCAAACCTCGAAATCGACACATTTGGAGCACTAGATTTGATCCATGTGAGATCGCCAAGATGTACTGTTAGATGAAGATAGTACGGCACCTTACACGCATGCAAAACCTCACTTATGATGCAGCAAAATTAAAGGACCTAACCTCCTTGCCATAGCCAAAAGCAAACAGTTGATTCAAAACTAGCATCGGCAGCTGATTCTCCAGCAGCAGCATGTCCCGCCTAATGAACGGATATAAGAAGAGCACCCCGTGTTTGCTGAAAATGGGGTCGCTGTCTTCATAGTAGCCTGGCAACCATTGGGCCGCATACATCAGGATCTCAAGCATGAAGCAGCCATCAGTAATCATCAGCTCCAGGAACTGGTCCGCCGAGCTGTCGCTGGTGCGCTTCCTCCACTTCGGGTGCAGCGCGTCATAGCTCGCCCTGAGGTCCGCTGCCTCCTCACCCAGAGACACGAGCAAGTCCTCAAAGGACTTCCCAGACCGCCTGAGGAATTCGGCACGCACACGACGCTTATGGTTCTCCATGGGACGGAGATGGCTTTTGCCATGGTGGTAGAGGCCAAAGGAGACAACCTGTGGCCAGTAGGCCTTGCGATTGCGGTCAGCGGCGTAGGCGGGGACTTTATAGATGGACAACCTCTTCCAGCCCTGTTGCTCGTCGGAGGTCATGTGCTTGGGTCGGTCGTTGATTTGGACGATCGCGTGCGCGACAGGGGTTCGGCAAGTTTCACTCGTGGAGTGTGTTTCGGTACTTTCCTCTCCTATTCCCTCTATAGCGGAAGGACGGAGGGGAATACGCGTCTTCCTCACGGGGAGAAACTGAGAGACAGAGAGATCCATTTCGGAGAGAGGGAGATATGAGGAAAGTGTTGGGGGATAAAGATTGGTGGTGCGCAAGGCCTATGTGTCTTTTAAGTCGAAGAGGCATTACGAAACCAGCCATGCACGTCCGAGTCGCTTTTTATGCACCACGTCAACGAAAGGACACTTTGACCAAAAAACAAAAACGAAAACGAAAGGACACTCGTGAATAACGTGGAGGGAATTGATGGGCTCATATAATTGTGGAGAACCAATGTGGAGTAGGGCACGGGGCCCAATACATAACTTCATGTCGAGTCAAGGTTTTACCATATATTTTTTTTCATATTATAAAATATCCCAACTTTCGATCGAATGTGAATATTATTATAAAAAAAATTTATCTCATAAAAAATTACTAACTTTAGGTCTAGTCCTAATTTTATCTTATACTTTTATTTGTCTTACTTGAATATCATTTTTCTTTGTTAACACTTCACTCAAAATTTCACGTCATTATTGTGACTTTTTCCTCAAATTTTAGATCCAAAAAGATGTTTGTCTTGTCTAGATAAATTTCCATGTCAAACCTAATGACGTCTTCTTATTTATGAAATTTGGGTAATAACTAGAGTAATTATAATTGACCTTCTTCCATTGCTCTAACTCTTCAAAGATATTTCGATTTTGGGCTCATTATTCAATAAAGAATCTTCCATCTCAATTGGAGACCTTGTGCTCAAATTTGTTTTCATCTCTCAATTTTTCAAGAGAAATTTTGGATAGAGAGTTAACAAGAGTAGATTCGAGACTCAAGTAAAAGCCGACGGTCTTTTATAAGAAAAAAAATATTAAGGCCAATTTGGACTGGACCTAGAATTTGGGGTATATTTAAGGATTAAAGAAGTTTACGATAAAATTAGGACATGATCTCAAGCTAGAGGGTTTTATTGGGACAAAAACAAGTTTGTGATGATCTTCAATTAAGAAAAGCAGCTTGCCTTTGTGATGATCGTCAATTAATATGGATGTCTTGCATAAAAGATTTTGTTGCAAAACTATCCTTATAATCAACTATCAACTATTACTTTTTTAATAGGAAATCCGAACTAGATCACTAACTATAACAATATAAGTAATAGAGTCTGTGTTTGAACATATTCACTCTTAGAGTCTACATATGAACATATAGTCAAAAGAAGATTTGCAATTCGATAATAACCCTCTAACAATTTCAACATTGAGTTTGAACAGATCAAATGCTTTGATGACAGTCCATGAAGTAGGCAATTCTAAGCTGTTAACTTCTGGTTCTCACAAGTATATTAGCAATTGTGCCCCTACCTCGTTGTTTACCTATTCATGATACCTCCAAACTTTACCAAACTCCCCATTTTAGACTTCTTTACCTTTTACTCAAGTTCTTATAGCTTATAGACACCTATACTCCTAATGTTTTGTTTAATGTTAATGGAAAACTCGTAACATCATAAACATATTAGCAGCCTTTTATTATTTTCTCATCATCAAAACATCATAAAGGATCATATGTTGCATATTTTTTTGTAGACGCCTTCCCGCTTATTGTCTTATTCACTATTGATTAAAAAACTCACAACCTTTCAAATATCCTATTAAAACATCGTTAGCTTTACGACAAGTGTTTTTTTCACTTGGTTCTACACAACCAATAAACATAATAGCTGCCTTTATTTATTTCGTCATTGTTAAAACATCACACAGGATTGGATATTATTACATATTTCTCACTTTAGCTACTTCACATGTTGCAAAAATAAATTAACTTTTCAAAAAGAGCAACATTCCAATAATACGTACATGGTTATAAAAAAAGTATCAGAAAAATCTTAAATCTACTGCATTAGTACTCATGTGTTTGTGCTAATTTAGTCCTAAATATGTTTATTTTTGTCAATTGGGCTCATTCGACTAATTTTGGTTGAAAACCGTTGGCGTGAATGTGGGCCACCCTACATAGTATAACAGTACTGACGTGAACAAATTTTTGTAGTTTTTTTTTTTTTGTTCTTTCTTTCTTTTACTTTCATTTTGGTTAACAAGTGCATGGGCCATCAAGCCCTTGCAAGTAGGAGAGTGAAGGCTCTAGGCTCTATCACCCTCTCTTGCAGCCATACCTTCTACGAGCAAGGGTGCAAAGGCCCTCACCTAGGGCCACCTCAGCCTTGCCGGTTGTGAATGAGGGCAATAAGGTCCTTGCCCAATTGTTGGAAAGGGTCATCGGAGGCCAAAATGAAAGGAAAATAAAAACATTAATTAAAAAGTCAGTTTTTATATAAAAAGATTATATAAATGGTCGATATTAGCACCGCTCATGCCACATGTAGATTGGGAGACGTACATATTAGTGAATTTGATAAAAATTGATTGGGTGGATTCAATTGGCAAGTTTAGAACTAAATTAGCCTAATTAAAAGATTTGTTTAAAAAAAAGGTAAGACTATATTGATACCAATAGAATATATTTGTATTTTTCCCTACATTTATCTGATAACAATCATAACTTCTCATAAAATAGCTTCAAATGGCACAAAAATCGAGTTGTAATCGACTTTTGTGAAACTCAAAAACTTCCACTAGCTTCATTTGGGAAAGAAATTAATTTAAGCAAAAAGATATATTAAGGCTCAAAATAAAGTCAAAGAATTATGGCAAAGTCAATTTTCTCAGTTAAACTAAAGATTAGTGTGAGTTCTTTCCTTTCATTTTTTTTCCAATTTCGAATGGCCTAAGCAAAATCAACTGCGAGCATTTACGGCCCTTAATCAACCAAAACTTGAATTCATTATGACTGCTTATGAGCACCAATAAACAAAAAATGTTGATTTAATCTGGCAAAGGCTAATTACATAAACCAATTAAAAAAAATACATCATCCTGTGGATCACTTTTCCATATCAGTTTGATTATCTTTAACATGAATTATTATAGGCAGTTCAGTACCTCTACTCTATCGATACAAAATGCACATATGTTGTCAACAGGTTTTAACGTGAAATTTTCAAGGACAAATAATATCGAAAGAGGCAAAAATGTTTTATTCCAACGACCTTTTTTGGGTCTTAATGAATCTCCTCGTTGATATAGGCCTAATCTATACAATCTATACTGATTTTATGGAGATTTTATCAAAGACTGCCAACTCATCGGCTTCAGGCGAGGTCGAGATACAGCGTTAAAGGCCGCGATATTTAAAGGTAAATAAAGAAGACAGAAAATGTTTTTCACTTACAAAAAGGAAAATGCTTTCTACTTTTAAAGAAACGAAAAACATTTTTCACTTTTGAATGTATTTTTCTATTTGTGGAAAATATTTTCTTTAACTATTTTTGTTTTTCGTGAAACGAACGTCCGAAAATTCGAAAAAAAATTTCATAGAAGTTATTTTCCATGAAACGAACAGAATCATAAATTTATGTCATTTTGAAAAGACTGAACATGCCTCACTATACCTACTTTTCATTTATCTCAACAACCCAAGCCGACTTGTATTGAATCCTAAATAGGGTGGGGCCACTTTCGCCCCATCACTATATCTTTCTCTTTCGACCTATAGTACACTTTACTATCTATTTCCGAATGATAGTGAAGAGGTCATAGAACAAATTCTACTATTAATAAGACGATTTCACAGATAACAAAAGCACGACACTTTGACAGTTTGTATAAGTTTTTTAAAGCAACTTTTCCTCCATTTTCTTTTTTCTTTATATTTTCTTTCTGTTTCATTTAAATTAAAAAAAAACTCTCTTTCTTCATTTTCTCTACTTTACTTCTTTATGTTCTTTCCCCTCCCTTTTTTTTTTTTTGCACAACTGCAAAAGAGTAAAGAAAGTGCAAACTTGGACGATCACATTGAAATCGTGTGCAATATGAATTTTAATATAATATTTGCACTAAACTCATACTAAAAAGGCTATGTCTCTCATGTATATCTTATATTACAACGGCTTCTATTTATCAAGGACAATTGTTCAAAAAGTCTTAAATCTATTGTATTTTTGCCGATTCAATCATAAACCTTTTTATTTGATTGATTCAAAACTAAACATTTTGAAATGTTGTCAATTCAGTCATTTCCGGCAACTTTGTTTCAAAAAATGCCTACGTAGATGTCCGGCTACATAATATAGACGGTGCTGACTGGACATTCACGTAGGCATTCTTCAAGACAAAGTCACCGGAAGGACTGAATTGGCAAAGTTTCAAAAGATATAGGACTTAATTGGTCAAATAAAAAGGTTTATGGTTGAATTCGTAAAAATGCAATAATTTTAGTACTTTTTGAATAATTTTTTTCTAATTTATTATACCGAAGATAATTGGAATGGATGAACGGAAACATAAGAGTTGCTCCTCTCGGATGGCATGTCTCGCCGTATGATGGGCAATTCCGTCGCAAAAATACGGGAGATGGGGAGCCCTTCGTTAGCTGGCAATCGCAAGGGAGAAAAGAAACGTTGGGAAGAGATGACCGAAGGCTTTGAATTCCCCATTGTGCTCACCTATCTTTGCGAACAAATATTACATGGTCCGGACGCAATACGATTAGTAGGGTGACACCACCGGACAAGCGGGGCCCACCCATAAGGTGGTCCGCCCTACTGGCCTGGGCGCACGGACTACCTTAAATTTTTGCCATCTTTCCAGCTATAGAAAATTGACTCGCGAGGCATTTTCAACGGGAGAGAAGATGAGGTTGTTGTCCCTTAATTAATACCGTACATTGTCCTTTCATTTTGGGACTTATTTTTGAAGGAACTTATGGAATACAGCTAGATGATGTTCCTAACAATGACACTTTAAGGTTAGTTTTGATTTGACCGAGACGATTATTCCGTAGCTTTTTGAAAGTAGCTTTAAGTGAATACCTTTAAAAGTTACTATATATGAATAACATATCAAAAATTTTGACGTCCTAATAAATGCTTTCTAAGAAATCATGGTATTCAAATGATCGAAAAAATTAAAGTATTTAAATGAGTATCATATGAAGATTTTGACACTTGTCGTTCCTTTATCCCATAAATGGGAAACTAAATTGCTATTAAAGCTTGGGCATTTAAACAAATCTCGATCACTGATGTTCATCAATAGAGAACTGTTGACACCTAAATTTTTGCTCCTTTTTTTATTTTTATTTCATATAGTTAGAACATTTTGCATATTAGGAACATATTCGGCGGTGATATATTTTTGGATTGCATCAAGGAGGGAAATATTGAGCAAAATATTTTGTTTCAAAACAAGAAATAAGGACAAGAAGGAAACAAAATAAAAGGGGTAAAATATATATACAATTAGAAAGCAATTTCGGTCAAATTGACCGAATATTGGCTTTCCTCCTCCCAACCCACCATAAATAGATTAGAGGCGACTCCAAATTGAAAATTTGTTACATGTTAAAAAGTGAAATTTAAATCGCGAATTGGTATGGGCTTGGGAGAGCTTGAGCTAAGTTAGGCTTAGTAAACCATTAGCCGAACCCTAGGTGGTGCACCTTCCGGGAGGTCGCGACAAGAACTTTTAAGCACCGACGAGAACACCGTGTATAATAGAGCATTCATGTCATTTCGAAAGGATTGGACAAGCTTCTCTGACGCTCCTCTTTATTAGCTCCACAACCTGAGCTACTTTTTATAGAATCTTAAATTAGGGCGGGCCATTTCACTAGAAGTACAAGTCACCCTCTGAGTACTTTCAGGCCCACCAAATTTTGATATTTTTCCTTTTTTTCTTCTTCTTTATCTGCATAATACCGATCACCAAAAACAGTGCTCGAAGAGATTTAAACTCAACTTTATCTACTTTATGACAAAAAAAAAATCCCTCTACTTTCTAAAATCATATTAGATAATAAGTAATTTAGTCCTTTTTTACTAATATAGTCTTTTCCGTAACTTGCTTTCTAAACTCAACTCCCTTACTTTTTATTGTGATCCAAGTCTTTTTATATGCTTCATCTGTACTGTCGAATCTATGAATCACCAACATCTGATTGACCTAAGGAAAAAATAGAATCTTTCATTTTGCCATTTGGACACTGATCTTCAAAATGGCAATAGTTTTCCATAGTCTTCATTCATCTTTGTAACTCAAATTATCTTAGGGCAACATCCTCCTCGTCACAAAAGATAGAGGCCAACTGAAACAATGCACAGCTTTAGTTTCTCACTGATGGCAACCTTAATGCAGCAGCCCCTCTTCTTTGACTTTTCCCCCTATTTTCCCCTATTTTTCCATCTTCTTCTTCCCTCTCCTCTCCTTTCTCGACAGCTCCATCCTGTTGTTCCACCTGCCGAACTGCCTCTCTCTCTCTCTCTCTCTCTCTCTCTCTCTCTCTCTCTCTCTCTCTCCCCTCTATGCCCTTCTCTCTTCTGCCCCTCGCTGCTGCTTTCTTTTCCTGGAATCCCGAGAAGTCAGCCTAAAATCTGCTTTCTGACCACCGAGTTGACTATGGGGCAAAGAGAAGAAAGAGACGACCGTGGGCTGGGGAAGGAAACGAGCTCTCACGGGCAAGGCCCGCGCGAGTGTTGGAGGGGGGCTAGGCTGATTGGGTCCAGCCCGAGGCTTTGCTTTTTTTTTTTTCTTCTTTTTTTTTTCTGAAAATAAAAGAAATCTCCGATTTCTAACTAATAACAACTTTATCAAACAATTAAGCCAAAAGTGAATTACTAGATCGGCAAAATTTATGTGTCAACAATTACTAATCATGAAGGCCAACTGAGGCTATGTACGATTTCATTTTTTCAGTAATAACAATCTTGGTTAACATACTTATGGGATTATCTGCACTAAGAATATTTTTCAATGACAATGTCCTATCATCTATAAGTTGACGAATAAGTTGATATTTCAACTCAATTTGTTTGTCCTTGAGTGAAATATCAAATTCTTTGCAAGACAAGTAACACTTTGATTGTCATTGAAAGGAACACTACTATCATGCTTTTCACCTAAATCTTTAGAAAATTCTTCAACCAAATCATCTACTTTCTAGCCTTAAATATAGCACCGCACTCTATTTCAATGGTTCAAAGGGACAAATACTTCTAAAATATAGACAATCAATTTATTGCAATATCACATAAGGTAAACATTTAACCCGAGATGCTCTTTATATTGTTCAAGTCACCTCCAAGATCTGCATCGACAAACCCATGTGAAGTTACACTATTTTTCATAAAACACAATGACGTACATGAATTGTCTCTTAAGTATCTTTATAGCCAATTTTACAACTTCATAATGCTTTATTCTTGGATTAGACATGTACACCTACTGCATGAGTTATGTCTAGTCTTATACATACCATGACATGTATTAAACTACCAACAACATATGCACAAGGCACCCTAGCCATATATTTTCCTTCCTCCTCTATCTTTGGTGACTACGTCTTCAAGAGTTGGCTCCCACACGCACATCTTATCTTGACTATGAAAAGCTTATGAGGTCAAAGGTAAGGAGCACATTATATGTCGCTTAAAAAAAGATTGTATGGCTTGAAGCAAGTTTCATGGTAATGATATTTAAAGTTTAATGGTTTTATGCAAGAAAAGGGATTTGCACACAATGAGGTTGATCATTGTGTTAAATTGTACAAGTACGGTGATGGTGATATTGTACTTCTCTCTTTATATATGGATGATATGCAGGTAGCTAGCTCTAGTATGAATAAAAATTGCACAAATGAAGAAGATGTTGGCATCATGATTTGCTATGAAAGACTTGAGAGAGGCCAATAAGAACTTAGGTATGAAATCATCATGGATAGAATATAGCTATTATAAGAAGACTGTGAACATGATGTTAAATAAATTCAAGAGGGATAAGGCAACACTGTTGTAGCTCTTTAGCAAGTGAGTTGAACAAATAGGGGGTTGAGCGTCACCTAGGCCAGTGAGTTGAACAGCTTGGCCGCTGCCTTGTCGCTTTCCATGGCATTCTTGATGATGCCCTTGGTGTGGAGCAGCGTGACATCCTGCCCCTTGTCGATGATTTTGTCCATGAAAAAGACATAAGAAGTGACCTCGTTCCCGACCCCAATGTGGGAGCGCTCGAATGCGATGAGGTTGAGGTACATGGAATCAGTGCCCGTGTTCACCACAATTATGGGGAGCCTCAGGACCCCGCTGGCAAAGGAGATGTCGTTGAGGCTGTTGGTGTCGTTTTGTTTAAACCAGATAGCGTGCTCATGGAGCTCAGTGGCAGACCGGATTATCTCCTCGTTGCCCTTGCTCGTCCCCTCATCCTTATTTCGGAAAACATCCAAGACGTGTAGGCATATGATTGCTTTGGTCAAGCTGCCCTTACTCACCACTTTGTCCTGCGTGGGCTGGACCAGGTTCTTAATGAAGACATCTAGGACTTGGATTGTTCGGGCTGGGGATGTAGAATCTGAGGATGAGCCCGTTGATGTATTCGTCCTCCTGCATTGTTGGAGTAAAGTCAGAGGAATTTCGCTTCCTCCTGCTGTCGTATGGATTGTCCTCGAGAAAAAAGTATAAGAAAGAAGTTTACGACAGTGGTCATAGATCTAATAAAGTATTGTTGGTTGATCTCAAACCATGCATCCCAACAGGCATGAAGCATTCAATTTGGTTCCTCTGAGATCACCGAGATGTTCTGTGAAACATAGTACGACAGTTTACATGCGTGCAAAAACCTCTTTTACCAGGTAGCAAGATCTAAGGAGCTAACCTTCTAGCCATCACGGAGGGTGACTAGCCGATCCAGCACTAGCATCGGCAGCTGGTTCTCCAGCAGCAACATGTCCCGCCTAATGTTTGATAGGACATAGAGTTTCCCGTGGACATAGAGTTTCCCGTGGTCACTGAATATGGGGTCGTTGGGGCCATTGGGGCCGTAATCGTTCACCTCCTGTGTTGTGGTCCTAAGGATCTCGAGCATGAAGCAACCATCAGTGATTATCATCATGAGGAACCAGCCTGCCATGCCCCTAATTAATAATCAATGATAATCTACCATATGACTTAGTATACCAATATCTATATCAAAATCAGTATACAAAGCATTATATAATGAAAAATTCGGCCAATCAAATTTTACAATGAGCCTTCTTATCCTCCTTTGAACTTGATGTTGTTTGGGAAAGTAACAGATGACATAGTCCAACACCATAGGAGATGAAAAGATTGGATGATGTGCATACTGCATGTTCTCCGGTAGTAGTATCTGCCAGTAAATTGACCTATAAAAGAGGTGAATGATGAAAGCAAAGGGTCCTTTTTGCATTTGGGTTAGAGTCGAGTCCTCAAAGTCGAGATAACAAAATTTGCAAAGAATTACTTTCTAGGTGATGCAGTGACGAAGTTGATTTGCGATGTCACGTCTGATAAGTTGTCATATGATCATAATAAGTCTTTGTTGATGTTTGTTAATTTATCAGAAATTTCATTGAGCAGCCATGTAGTGTCCTTATTTAGAATCACTTCCACTTGAATGGCACTTGTGCGTTTTCATTAATGCCCGATGGGAAGAATTTCGCCAGTAGAGTTAAATCGAGTGAATAATGGAACAAAATTCTATCTCATTCCTGTGTCCACGAAGGACCTCTGGACATCCCATCGTTATCTATAAGAAAGATCTCACCTTTTATTAGAGTAATGAATAGCTTTTACTCAGTAACTGTTTAAAGCCATCAATTTAAAGCTTTCCCCTTTGTCCAACCTTATTTGTGATAATATTCTCGTAGCATGTTAACTTGTTTAGTCGATGCCATGTCCACGTCTTCTTCTAGGACTGTGGTATTGGTGCCTACTGCTGTATTCGTTTCATAAATGGTTGATGCTTGCCTGACAGTGAGTAATGGATTCCAACTGAGTCCCCCCTCCCTTTTACAAGGAATAATTGTGGTGACTTTCTTGATTCATTGCTCAATCCTCTCCTGAATTGATCACATTGATATGTTTTGTATTGGGTGGTATTGAACTCTCTCATCCCAAAAACTAACTCAAAGGGCGATGTTTTGCCTCACACTTATAATTCGTCAATCATCGTTTTCTCCAACCAATGTGGGACAACCTTAAAAATCTCTCACTCACACATTGGGTTTGGGTAGAACTGGCAACAACCCATAACTCTCTCGTGTGATTGTTGGGTCTAGATTTGTTGACAACCTGAGCTCTGATATTAGCGTTGGATGCTCTTTGGCTCTCTCATCTCAAAAGTTAGCTCAAAAAAGCTCAAATGATAATGATTTCTCTCGCACTTATAATTTCTCCATCATCATCTTCTCCAATCGATAGGTGAAAGGTGGAGTGTGAGGGAACACTGGACCAGCCTGTAATGTTGTTGCAATGATCGATCGTCACTTGTTGGGAATTTAACAATTATACGGAAAGCCAACATATGCGCGGACGAAGGTCTCTTCATTATAAACGTCTTCTATGTCTATGGTCTTCTTTTGTCATATTTGGGCACTTCTGTTCTGGTAATTCATGCTCTTTCACGACAATAATGCAGTATCAATCCTCCATATTCTATCCTGTTGCCTGCCAATGCTCCATTGTGATGACAAAGCCCCTTCGATCATGAAGGCATTTTAAGGTGAACTCTTGATATTATGGTCTTACTTTCATCTAATTTGAAGAATTGCTAATCCAGGAACAGGGGAAGGACTAGGATGGGGACGGGTGGAAAGGAAAAGAGGGTGGGTACTGCAGATTTTGCTATGTTTGGTGCTAAATTAAAAGCAGTTCCATTTGGTAAAAAGGCCTAAGAAACGACTCAATCAGATAAAACAAATAAAACAACTCATGAAGTACCCGATCGACTATGCACACCTTCACATGAAAAGGACCAGTCCTTCCGTGCTTGTTCTTCGCGCCTGGGACTCTCTCTTTTTCTTATCTGTGCAAGCGGCTCGTCTCTTGTGTTTACTGTACGTGCGGCTCCTTGTGCGACTTAGGGGAAAACCCTTATGTGTGTTGGTTTCTTTTCTCTTGCCGAAGGAAACCACCAGAAAGTCCAAGGAAATCTTCTTTCCTTTAATTCACCTGGGCCCACGTTTCCCATTTGATAAAGGAAACCTGCAGCTTCAGTTTCTTTGACTTGTTGACTTCGTTGGGCCCACCACGAGACACTATGAGGAAATTGGGACTTCCTCTCGTAGTGTAACTTTCTTCACAGAAGGTAAATTCGAGAAGGCCAAGGAAACTCTTTGATTTGTTTCCTCTATTGTGAGTTCAATAAAAGATAGGTTTTTCTTGGGAAATCTTTATTAACAAATTCGATTAACCAATCGTTATGCGAATTCAAACTCAAGACATAATTCAAAATATACAGCAGTCTTATCCTAATCGACAAGGTTCCTAGTCCATGTCAAATGCATGTCACTGGGGTTCTCTAGACATGTACTTAGATGGGTGTCGCTGCTGTTGTAGCGGGCATGCACTTCACCTCAATATAACTTATGGTAATGCATTGTGGCTTCCCTCAATCACGTACAGACTTGTCAAGATTTTACAATATGATGTCCTTGGTTTATGCTATAGTGAGGATCTTGTTCTTGCGAAGCCTTGTCTTATGTTCCACGGACTCTGGTCTTTCCTCATGGGCTTTTTTGTCAACAGGTTGATTTCGGGGGACTTAGGCATGCTACTACGGTTTTGGAGTGAATAGGGAAGAACGCGTCGACAACGTCGTGCCCAATTTTCTCTAGGGCTTCTACTAGAAACGTCCTGAGACTAATGTTGTACGTCTCCTTTCTCCATCCATTTTCCCTTGGCAACTGCACAACATTAGGATTACCAGTCGCCGGGCTATGTCACGAAATTGATGACTCTTCTTCTGGAAGACGAGCTTAATCAAGAGTGGAAGACAATAGAAAGCTGGATTTGAGCTATGGCCACTCCAGAAGGAATCCCACGATTGCTGAATATATAATGAAGCGACAGACCACATTTAAAAAAAAAAAATTGTGGATCATTTGTAGTTTACATCAGAAAATATGAGTTATGTTTAGTAAGGTTAGAAAATGGCAGCTTTCACCAATTTGTGGGCCTTTCTTTTTTGTATGGAATTGGCAGTTCGCAGTCAGATTTTTTCTTTTCTCTGTCCCTGATATTGGTTGCTTGGCAATTGGGAGATATATAGATGACTTTGGATTTTGAAGCCAAAGAGGAGTAGATATGACTTTGAAGTCATTTATTTTCCACTTAAATTTGCTGGAAAAGGTTCCAAACAAGTCTTAACCCTATTTTATTAATACCTATTTAGTTTGAAACCTTTTAATTGTGATAATTTAATCCAAACATTTTCACATTTTGTCAATTGAGTATTTCTAATCAATTTTGACCAGAAATCGCCGATATGAATATTAAGTCATACATGATACAATTGGTATTGACATTTTTTTTAATTTTTTTAATTTTTTGGCTTCATTTTGGTTGACGGGGCCACTCAAGCCCTATTCGAGGCCTCACCAAGCCCAAGCAAGGGTTTGGCGAGAGCGGTGACCCTCACCAAGCCCTAATCGAGGCCTCACCCTCACCTAGATCTAGCGAGAGCGGTGACCCTCATGTGGCCCAAATGAAAGTATATAAAAATATAATAAATTAATTAAAGAAAAGACAAAAGAAAAACTTCGAAAATTTATAAATATGTTATTAAAAATATTTACTTTAGCGCTAATTATGTCATATAAGATGGTTGACTTCCACGTCAATTGATTTATAATCAAAATTGGCGAGATAACTTTATTGGAAAAATATAAAAACATTTAGAATTGAATTGGTATAATTGCAATATGTTTAGAACTTTTTTAGTACTTTTCCTCTAATTTTGCTGCAACTTCTTAACAAATTTAATTAAGAAGAAAATGTTGCAATAGACAAACATGAAGAAGACTGTAACAAGAGCATTACCATACGACAAATAGCAGCCAAATATCAGGAATATTATCCAAAATTTCCTAAACCTATCGTAATTTTACAAATTTAGTCATAAACTTTTAAATTTTGTCAATTCAGTTTTAAAACCTTAGAAATTTAGTTCTTCCAACAAAATTGTCTCGAACATGTAAGCATTTTTGGGGCATTCATGTAAGTATTTTCCAAGATAAATTTGCCGAAATGACTGAGTAAATAAAACTTAAAGGTTAGGACTGAGGTACATTAGGTTTATGACTGTTTGTACCATTTTCCCACCAAATGTCCATCGCTCAAAACTTCTGAAGAGGGGAAATGAAAATGACTGAAAGGAAGTTGGGGGGGGGGGGGGGGGGGGGGGGGGGGGGCGGGGAAGGAAGAATCATTTCACTTGTGAGTTTGGCATGGAACGGAAAAGGGCGAGAAAATGCAAGGTTAGTGGGCGGCTTCGCAGCAAAGCGCAATGGATTTTGCATTTCGAAGGCTTGAAGCACGAGGAATGCTTCTTCCTTAGTTTTCTACGATGCTCTCCAATGAAGATGGCCATCCTATGTTTGGTTATCTAATGACCGACATAGTACAAGAAAGTCTTTACCAAGATCTTTGACGTGGACTCGTCTTTTATCACAAACAGTAACTTTTTCCCAAGCGTTTTCCTGCCACAAGATTCACCTATCCCTGAGAGAGAGAGAGAGAGAGAGAGAGAGAGAGAGAGAGAATTGTAGACTGTTCTTGAGAGTTTTTAACAATAACAACAATCAACAAACTAATCAAGAGAGCCATTAGGAGAAAAACCAAAAAATGGAGAAGAAAAAAGATTATTGTGCAGAAACGCAAAGGGAAGGTTCATTTGTAGTGGCTGAGCGCGTCATATGCGGTCTGAAGTAAGGTGAGCACGAAGAGGAGGACGGTAGCCATGAGAGACGGTGCAACCCAAGGACTCCTGAAGTAGTTGTGGGTGAGATAGGCCCTCCACTTGTGCCTCTTCTTTTTGCAGTAGTCTCTGACCTTGTTGATCACTTTATGGAGGCTGCTGTCGGGGTCAAGCACCATGCCTGTGGCCAGCGAGTTGAATAGCTTGGCTGCCGCCTCGTCGCTCCCCATGGCATTATTAATGATGCCCCTATTGTGGAGCAGCGCGACGTCCTGCCCGTTGTCGATAATGTTGTCCCTGAAGATGATGTAGGACGTGACTTCTTTCCCAGTCCCCACGTGGGATCGCTCAAATGCCATCAGGTTGAGGAACATGCACTCGGTGTCTTCATCGACCACGATCACGGGGAGCTTCAGGACCCCGCCAGCAAAGGAGATGTCTTTTAGGCTGTTGGTGTTGGCTTTTTCGAACGAGATCCCATGCTCATGGAGTTCAGTGGCTGACGGGATTATCCACTTACTGACCTTGCTCTCCGCTTTGTCCTTCTTCTTGGGCACGGACAGCATGCTGTTCCTGAGGACGTCGAGGACGTGCAGGCATTTGCCCATCCCCTTGATGGGCGTGCCCGGGGAGCAGAACCTGAGGATAAGCCCGTTGACGAATTCTCCGTCCTGTGCTGTTGGAGGAATGTCAGTACATTAAATGCGAGATTGCGGTCCTATCCATATTACTAGATCAAAAGGGAGAAAAATGAAGTTTCCGAAGTGTCAGTTTTAATAAAGAAATCGTCAGTTAATCTTGAACTGTGCATCCATCGCGTTTGGAGCATGGATTAGCATTATACTCGGTGGATCGGTCCGTGTGAGATCATCAGGATGTGAGGTGCACATTGTACAGCGGTTAGCGCACGTGCAATAGCCTCTCTAGCAACGGATCGAAATCTAAGAAAGTAACCTTCTCGCCATTGCTCTCGACAGCAACCAGCCGATCCAGCACTAGCTTCGGAAGCTGATTCTCCAGCATCAGCATATCTCGCCTAATGTACGGCATTATGTAGAGCTTCCCGTGGTTGCTGAAGATGGGGTCGTTGTCCGTGTAGCCTTCCACCTCCTGTGTCGCTGTCCTCAGGATCTCTAGCATGAAGGAGCCATCTTTGATCATCAGCTCCAGGAATCGGCTCGCCCCGCCCTTACAGCCACTCTCCTTCCACTTCGGGTCCAGCGCTTCGTAGCTATCCTCTAGGTCCCGCACCACCTCCCTCAGAGACTCGAGGAAGGGCTCAAGGAACTTCCCGGACTGCTTGACGAAGTGGAGCGCGCGATCCTTGTGTTCCTCCATGGGGCGGAGGGGGTCCTCCCCATGGTGGTAGGGTCCGAAGGAGACCACCTGCGGCTGGTAGGCCTTACGGTTGAGGTCAGTAACGTGGGCGGGGACCTTGTAGACGCACCGCTTCTTCCCTATCTGTCCCTCATCGATGGGCATACGCTTAAGGCGCTCGTTGAAGTAGACCATCCATTCGGTCTGGCTCCGGTCCAGCGGTGGCGCCTCCAGAGACATGGTCCCGCAAATTTCAGAGGTTCCGCAAGTGTATGCTCTGGAGTGTCTAACGTTCTCCCTCTTTTCGTTCTACACTGGGACGAGCAAGAGGAGAGGTCAATTTATGGAGTTAGGGAGATAGGAAGCGTGTCGAGGGATAAAGTTGGAGATGCTCCGAGCCCCGGTCCTTCAAGCTGAAGAGGCATTACTCGACAAGCCACGAATGTGGGGGGGTCGCCTGTGCACCAGAAGTAAAAACAAAAAGTGTCTTAAAGTGTTCCATGGAAGCCGTGGGAATCGAACCGCACGCACGCCACGTCGCAAATCACGTACGAGCCTTTGAATTCTTTGAATCTCGCTGAATGTCCGTCTAAGTGCGACTATGAATGGAGTACATGTAATTTCAATGTAGGTACTTGCATATTTGACGTGGTACTGTAAGTTAAAGTAGTTTTTCTTTATGGTTTTGCCCTAGTATGTTTAGGGTATTCCGGATTTCTTGCTCGAGGTCTCATTTTCAGTGCTCGATGCCCACCCCTTCAGATGGCACGCGAGACCATTTGCCTCAGGCGCTTCCATGCATCTTAGGCGCTTCCATGCATCTTAGGCCTGAAGCTCTAATTAAGAATACTGATGACGCCCATGTTGGGTCCCTTTTGTCCGGGCAAACAAATTCAATTTTCAATCCCAGATAAGCCAGCTGCAGAACAATTCCTTTCTTGCTCGCAGAAAGAAGTGCCCTTGGTTTCTCTTCCATAAACTGACTAAAGGCTCCTCGGTAGCTTTTGCTCTTGGAAGAAAGAATCCTTGTGAGCACGGTGGTTTGCATAAAAGGAATTACAGCCCATTATCATGATACCCTTCAATTATTAACTCTTTTGTCTATTTACTTATGCCAATGTTACATTAAAATGAGGTAATTTACATGCGTACCATGTATTTGTAAATGGCTCTGTCCGCCTCACCATCCATAGGATTATTTTATATGGATGTTTCCGGTTGTTGGCATGATGTGAAGATGATGTGCCCTACGAAGAAGCGGCAGATTTTTAATGGTGGATGCACATTGGGCATGTACCATTACACTTCTCACCTTAAAAGCCAAACTTAGCCTCAAAATGATTAGCATTGGCTCGATAAGAAAGAGGAGCGATTATGTACTAATTCACAAGAGTTTTCCATCTTCTGATACTAAGGATACTGAGGAGTATTAGGCTTTTTTTAGAGCTTGGCCTGTCAAACTCTTGACAAGGAACTTTTGCAACCACATTAGACCAAGTTGGCAATTGATTTACACCTATGGTCTCAAGCAAGCATAACGACAGTGGAACGTCAAGTTCACCAAAGCTCTTGTTGCTGCTGGTTTCAGGCAATCTAAATATGATTATGCTCTATTCACTTGGATAAAAAGGTATCTCTCAAATCTACTTGATGATTTACATAGATGATATTCTAATCATGGGAAACAATGTCATTGCAATTAATAGCTTAAAGCAATATTTGCACTTGACTTTTCACATTAAAGATTTGGGATCACCTAAATATTTTTTGGGAATAGAGATATCTCGTTCAAATTCCGGTATTTGCCTTAGTCAAAGGAAATTTATTCTGGAGATAACATCAAAAGCGGGATTGTCAGGCTGTAAACCAGCGCTTGTACCAATTGAGCAGAACCTGAGGTTGACTACGACAAAATATGATGTGGAAGTTGCTCTGTAGATAGATGATCATCTACTTGAAGATCCTTCCATTTATCAAAAGCTGGCAGGTAAATTGATTTACCTAACTATGACTACACCCAATACTTGTTTTGCCGTACAAACGATCGGTCAATTTATGCATCAGCCTAAGCAATCACATATGCATGCTGCATTGAAAGTGGTAAAATACTTGAAGAGTTGCCCAGGACTAGGAATCTTTCTTTCCAAATATTGTAATATGAAAATGATGGCCTTATGTGACACCGACTATGCCACTTGTCCCATGAGCCGAATATCTGTGACTGGATTCTGCATCAAGTTAGGAAAGTCTTTGATTTCTTGGAAATCAAAGAAACAATCAATTGTTTCATTATCTTCAGTCGAAACAGAATATCGAGCAATGGCAAAAACTACTTATGAGATAATTTGGTTACGGGGGTTACTTTCAGATCTGGGCATATATCTCAAGGGACCATCCCTTTGGCTTTGTGATAATGATGCAGCCTTGAAGCTTGCGGCAATCCTCTTTTTCATGAGAGGACCAAGCATATAGAAGTGGATTGTCATTTCACCCGTGAAAAGATTCAGGAAAGAATAATCAAGACGGTGGGAATTAAAACGCAAGATCAACCAACAGATATATTTACAAAGGCATTTTGTCAAAGACAACATGCATATTTACTTGACAAGCTGAATGTCTTGGATATGCAAGCCATTAGCTTAAGAGGGAGTGTTGGAAATATGTGTGATACGCATTATTGTCACTTGTCATAAATAATAGATTATTTTTGTAAATATAGTTTAGTGTGTAAGGAATGTAAATATTCCATAGTATATTTATTCCTTTTATTTTACATTCTTGTAAAAATAAATACATGTACTCATTGCATAATGAATAGACTGAACATTTTTCCCAAACTACTTTCGCTTCAATTGCTTTCACCACCACTCCCGTGTTAACTGATCATGAGTCAATCGCCCAACAAGCTCAAGAGATTTTTAATCGCCTAAAATATCCTTGTCTAGAACGGATATATGAAACGAGTATAATCACAATTGTCGATCAAATGAAATGCATAAGTGGACGCCATCTGGGACCCACACAACCAAGGTTGCGATTGATCCAGTCCATGTGGACCCGGGCACAGACGAAAAAAATCCCCCCAGAGCAAGGCGCTTTTGAAAATATTTAGCCCAATTGATACATGAATGCTTATGTGTGGTCAGAAGTTTGTGTTAGGGGGAATTTAGATGATTTAAGACGGGCCAAAAATATAAAAGAGGCAAAGAACTTTTATTCTTATGATGCTTCTCTTGATGTCTTGACTGATTTCGATATAGGCATCAACTGATGAGATTCATCGAGAAACTGAGGGAAGTACTGCAGGAGATGGATGGTTCGTATTTTTTCTAAAGGACTATTGATTCATTTTTGAATGGTCGGCTGGCAGATTTTGTTTAAAAAAATAATAAACCTGTCCCCTCAAAAATGGAGGACCGTCCCCTCAAAAATCAGACGGTCCCTCTTGTATATCCGCCCAGACCCGCCTCTTGATTGTCTCCCCTTGGCCCTAACCGATCAGCATCTACTGAATCTTAGATTGGGTTGGGCCACACTCTATTAGAATTGCAAGTCAAAACCTCCGAAAACTTTCAGGCCCATCTAATGGTCCAATTCTTCTCCTTCTTGTTTTTTAAACGGTATTTGAAATAGTGTTTAAGGGCTTTACCAAATTAAACCCCCACTACTTTCTAAAATCAGGTTAAGACTAATTTAGTCTATTTTACAGCTCAGTCTCCCCAATTCCGCTCTCCAAACTATTTAACGAAATCAAGTCCTCTAATATGCTTGATTTGTACAACCTGACTGTCAATCATCAGCATCTAATGAGCTTTAAAGAAGAACATATAATCTTTTCATTATTATATAATTATTTTTTTGGTAAGTATTATTATATAATTATTCGTCTAGACTTAATACCAAAATATTTGTATCGTCGTTAAAACAGTTCATGATTTGATAAGATGAAAATTACTTTATGATATAGAGAGAGAAAGTACACGTCCTATGGTCTAGTTTGACATAAAAAAGAATAATAATAAGGTCTCTGTCTCTCCCTCTCCCCATGACGAGAGCACCTTTGTCGTGCCCAATTTTCTCCGTGGCTTCTACTGGTGGCGTCCTGAGACTAACATTTGTATGTTTCCATTCTCCTTCCATTTCCCTATGTTAACTGCAGAACATTAGGATTACCATTGGCCGACAATGTTGCCAAATTGATGACTCTTCTTCTGGCATAGCCGAGCTTAATCAAGAGTGGAAGACAATGGGAAGCTGGATATCGGGCTATGGCCACTCGGAAAGGACACCCACTATTCCTAGATCTTTAATGAAGAAAGAGACCTCATCTTTGAAATTGTGGTTCGTTGCAGTTCACACAGAAAAACATTGAGTTCTATTTGGTAAGGTTAGAGAATTGCAATTCTCACCAATTTGCAGGCTTTTTTCCCGTACACAACTAGCAGTTTGCTGTCGGATTTTTTTCAATATAAGATTTTACAACAAGGTCTACAAATCAGTGAATAATTTTCATTCAAAGACAGATGTTGAAAGTTTCAAAATATTTATTCCCCAGACATAAAAGTATGTTTATTATGTATTGTTAATATTAATTGCTTGGCAAATGGGAGATATACATATGACTTTGGATTTTGAAGCCAATGAGGAGTAGATATGACTTTAAATTCCTTTATTTTCCACTTAATTTTACTTAGAAAGGTATCAGAACAGTCTTGGACCTATTATATTAGTACCAATTCAATTTTAAACATTTTAATTGTGTCAACTTAAACCAAACAGTTTCATGATTTGTCAATTGAGTGCTTCCAATCAATTTTGCCCAAAAAATCGCTACGTGAATGCTGATGGCCATAAATGGCACGGCTAACATTGACGTTGATAATTTTTGTAATTTTTTTTAATTATTTTTCTTCATCCTTTGTTTGTTTCATTTTTGTCAACGGGGCGATTAAGGCCTTGTGCAAGGCCTTGCCAGGCCCAAGCGAGGGTTTAAAGGCCCTCACTCGAGGCCTTCCTGTTAGCTTTGGGTGAGACCTCACCCAGATCTAGCAAAAAGCCATGACCCTTGTGCGGTCCAAATAAAAGTATATAGAAAGAATGATAAAATGATAAAATAAAAATCATAAAAATACTATTAAAAATGTTCACTTTAGGACCAAATATGTCATATAAAATGGTTGGCATCCGTAACTACTGTTTTTGAATCGAAATTGACGGGATAACTTAATTGGTAAGAAACGAAAAATATTTAAAATTGAATTGATGCAATTAAAATATGTTTTAGAACTTTTTGGTACCTTTTCTCTAATTTTGCCGCAACTTCTTAACAAATTTAATCAAGAAGGAAAATGTTGCGATGGGTGATGATGACAAATGGCAGCCAAATGTCCATCACTCAAAGCTTCTGAAGAGGGGAAATGAACATAACTGAAAACCGGAGGAAAATCATTGGAGTCGTTAGTTTGGCATAGAACGAATAATAAAAAAAAGAAAGCGAGAAAATGTAAAGGTTAGTGGCGGTTGATTTTGGAGCAAAGCGCAATGGATGTATTTTTCATTTCAAAGGCTTTAAGCACAAGGGATGCTTCTTCCTTAGTTTTCTTCTATGCCCTCCAATGAAGATGGCTATACTGTTGTGAATTAATGCGGAAATTCATCAGGATCTTGCAATTTACGTCAACGCATAAAGCATAGAGAAATAACGAGAAACGATAAGAACACCAGAAATTTACGTGGTTCGGTCCTAATTTTAGTACCTACGTCCACGGGGAGAGCGAGCAAGAATTATTCACTATAATCGGAGAATATCACTCAATATGCTCATGTTTTTTGCTTATAGATTATATCAAATCTCAAGTGTTAATTGAATAAAACAAATAAAATTCACGAAATACTAAGCGGCTATGCACACGTTTACACAAAGAAAGATCAGTTCCTTCCCAAGCTTTTTTGTGCGCCTGGGACTCTCTCTCTTTCTTCTATGTGCATACGTCTTCTTCGTGTGCGGCTTGGTCTCTTTGTGCGTGTGACTCTACTGTGCGGCTCCTTGGACAGCAAGAAATAAAACCCTTTCTTTCTTTTATTCATGCATTGGGCCCCACATTGGTCTTCTTTTTCTTTCACCGTTGACCACGCGCACACAGATCACTTCGGCGGATTTGGTCTTCTCTTTGCGAGACTTATCTCGCGTCCACCGATTTGTGATAAAAGGAAACTCACAAATTCCTATTTTGTGCTTTCCTCTCAAGCGCACAGAAGATTTTCCTTTTTAATTTTATTTCCTCTTTTATACAGCTTTAAAAGAGTCCAACAAAGTATAGGGTTCTTCATTCAATATAAAAAAATCTTCTTAGAAAATATTTATCAAATAAATTCGTTTAACAAATCGTTATCCGAATTCAAATTCGAGACTTAATTTAATATAGTCCTCCCACGATTGACATAGTACAAGAAAGTCTTCTCAAAGATCTTCAACATTGACTCTTCTTTTATTACAAATATTAACTATTTCCCAAGCGTTTTTCTACCACATAATTTGCCAAACACTAAGAGAGAGTGAGTATTCTAGACTTATTCGAGAGAGAGTATTCGACAATAACAACAATCAACAACTAATCTAGAGAGCCATTGGGAGCAAAAACAAAAAATGCATAGACAAGGAAAGGGAGGGTTCATTTGTAGTAGCTGAGCGCAGAATACACGGCCTGAAATATGGTGAGCCCAAAGAGGAGGACGGCGGCGATGAGAGACGCTATAACCCAAGGATTCCTGCAGTAGGTTTGGATGAAACTTGCCCTCCACTTATGCCTCCTCTTCTTGCAGTAGTCTCTGACCTTGTTGAACACGTCATTGAGGCTGCTCTCGGAGTCAAGCATTACGCCCGTGGCCAGCGAGTTGAACAGCTTGGCTGCCGCCTCGTCGCTCTCCATGGCATTATCAATGATGCCACTGGTGTGGAGCAGCTTGACGTCCTGCCCCTTGTCGATGATGGTGTCCATGAAGCAGATGTAGGACGTGACTTCGTTCCCAGCCTCCACGTGGGATCGCTCAAATGCGATCAGGTTGAGGAACATGGACGCGGTGTCTTCATCCACCACGATCATGGGGAGCTTCAGGACCCCGCCATCAAAGGAGATGTTTTCTAGGCTGTCGGTGTCGCTTTTTTTGAACGAGATCCCATGCTCATGGAGCTCAGTGGCTGGTCGGATTGTCTCCTTATTTTCCCTGCTCTCCCCCTCGTCCTTCCTCTTGGGCTTCATCAGCATGTTCTTCCTGAAGACGTCCAGGACGTGCAGGCATTTTTGGTTGCTCAGCTTGTTCTCGCTGTCGGTGTCGCTTTTTTTGAACGAGATCCCATATGCTCATGGAGCTCAGTGGCTGGTCGGATTGTCTCCTTATTTTCCTTGCTCTCCCCCTCGTCCTTCCTCTTGGGCTTCATCAGCATGTTCTTCCTGAAGACGTCCAGGACGTGCAGGCATTTTTGGTTGCTCGGCTTGTTCTCTCTGTTGGAGCAGAAATCGAGGATGAGTTTGTTGATGAATTCGTCCCCCTGCATTGTTGGAGCAAAGTCAGTGCGTTTTCCCTTTCTCCTGCTGTCGTACGGATTGTCATCGCGAAAAAGGTAGAATAAGAATTTTGCGATAGTTGTCATAGATCTAATCACAAATGGTCGATTGGTCTCAAACGCCGCATCCAACACATTTGGAGCATTAGATCTGATCCATCTGAGATCGCCCAGATGTACTGTTAGATGAAGATAGTACGGCAGCTTACATGCAGTCAAAACTTCTCTCATGACAGAGCGAAATATAAGGAGCTAACCTTCTCGCCATAGCCGAAAGCAAGCAGTCGATTCAAAACTAGCATCGGCAGTTGATTCTCCAACAGCAGCATGTCCCGCACAATGAACGGATGTACGTGTTGCTCCCCGTGTTTGCTGAAAATGGGGTCGTTGTCTTCATAGTAGCCCGGCAACTCTCCTGCAGCATACATCAGGATCTCAAGCATGAAGCAGCCATCAGTGATCATCAGCTCCAGAAAACTGTCCGCCCAGCTGGCGTCCTTCCTGTACTTCAAGTGCAGCGCGTCATAGCTCGCCTTGAGGTCCCCTGCCACCCCCCTCAGGGACTGGAGAAAGGGCCCGAAGGGCTTCCCAGACCGATTGAGGAATTTGAGGAGCACACGGCGCTTGTGGTTCTCCATGGGACGGAGACGGTCATCACCATGGTGGTAGGGGCCAAAGGAGACAACCTGTGGCCGGTAGGCCTTGCGATTGAGGTCAGCGACGTAGGCGGGGACCTTATAGATGGACCACCTCTTCCAGTCCGGTTGCTCGTCGTTGATTTGGCCGATGAAGTCAGTCACTCGCGCGTCAGAGGTTCCGCAAGTTTCCTTCGTGGGGGGTCTTGTGATCTTTTTCTTTCCTTTCCTCCCTACATTGGAAATGGGGAGATGAATACGCGGCTTCTTCGGCATGGGGAGGGAGAGAGAGAGAGAGAGAGAGAGAGAGAGAGAGAGAGAGAGATGGGGAAAGTGTTGGGGGATAAAGATTGGTGGCACTGAGCTCAAACTTAAAAGGGTATGTCTCTCATTTATATCTTACATTACAACGGCCTCTATTTATCAAGGACAATTGTCCAAAAAGTCATAAATCTATTTATATTTTTACCGATTCAGTCATAAACCTTTTTATTTGACCTATTTTAGAACTTTGCCAATTCGGTCATTCCAACGACTTTGAAAATACTTACATGGATGTCCAGCCATGTAATATAGACAATGTTGATTGGACATTCACGTAGGCATTCTCCGAGACAAAGTCACCGAAAGGATTAAATTGACAAAGTTTCAAAAGGTTTAAGACTGAATTCGCCAAATAAAAATATTTAGGATTGAATTTGTAATAATACAATAAGTTTAGTACTTTTTCAACAATTTTTTCTATTTATTATACCAAAGATAATTGGAATGGCTGAGCGGAAACGTAGGAGTCGCTCCTCTCGGATGGCATGTCTCGCCATATGATGGGCAATTCAGTCTTAATAATACGGGAGATGGGGAGCCCTTCGTTAGCTGGCAACTGCAAGAGAGAAAAGAAAAGTTGGGAAGAGATAACCAAAGGCTTTGGATTCCCCATCGTGCTCGCTCATCTTTATGGGAAAAAAATGTCTCGCTGATCGCTGTAAGACAGCAAGCAGGGCCCCTCCGCCAAGTGGCTCACTCCTAATGGCTGGGCGCACTCCGTCAAGACCAATAAATTTTTCCCATCTTTCCAGCCATAGAAAATTGACTCGTGAGGCATTTCCACGGGAGAGCGAGATGAGGTTCTTGTCCCCTAATTGGTATCTTACATTGTCCTTTCATTTTTGGGGCTTATTTTCGAAGGAATTTATGGAATACAGCTAGATGATGTCCCTGACAATGACATTTAAGGTTAGTTTTGCTTTGAACGAGACGATTATGCAGTAACTTTTTGAAAGTAGGATATTGGTAATAGTATTGATATTTGTTGCAAATACCTTTGAAAGTTACTATATATAAATAACATATCGAAAATTTTGACGTTCTAATAAATACTTTCTAAGAAATCATGGTATTCAAATGATCGAAAAAATTAAAGTATTTAAATGAGTATCATATGAAGATTTTGACACTTGTCGTTCCTTTATCCCATAAAAGAGAAACCAAAATGCTATTAAAGCTTGGGCATTTAAACAAATCTCGATCACTGATGTACATCGACAGAGAACTTTTAAGACACCGACGAGAACACCGTGTATAATAGAGCATTCATGTCATTTCGAAAGGATTGGACAAGCTTGTCATACGCGCCCTTGATTAGCTCCACAGACTGAGCCATCTTTTATTGAATCTTAAATTAGGGCGGGCCATTACACTAGAAGTACAAGTCACCCTTCGGGTACTTTCAGGCCCACCAATTTTGACATTTCCCCCCCCCCCCCCCCCCCCCCCTTTTTTTTTTTTTGTCCTTCTTTATCTGCATAATACCGATCACCAAAAAGAGTGCTCAAAGAGATTTAAACTCAACTCCATCTACTTTATGACAAAAAAAAAACCCTCTACTTTCTAAAATCATATTAGATAATAAGTAATTTTGTCCTTTTTTGCTAATATAGTCTTTTCCCTAACTTGCTTTCTAAACTCAACTCCCTTTACTTTTTATTGTGATCCAAGTCCTTTTATATGCTTCATCTGTACTGTCAAATCTGTCAATCACCAACATCTGATTGACCTAAGGAAAAATAGAATCTTTCATTTTGCCATTTGGACACTGATCTTCAAAATGTCAATAGTCTTTCATAGTCTTCAATCATCTTTGTAACTCAAATTATCTTAGGGCAACATCCTCCTCGTCACTAAAGATGAAGGCCCACTGAAACAATGCACGGCTTTAGTTTCTCAGTGATGGCAACCTTAATGCAGCAGCCCCTCTTCTTTGACTTTTCCCCCCTATTTTTCCCTATTTTCCCATCTTCTTCTTCCCTCTCCTCTCCTTTCTCGACAGCTCCATCCTGTCGTTCCACCTGCCGAACTGCCCCTCTCTCTCTCTCTCTCTCTCTCTCTCTCTCTCTCTCTCTCTCTCTCCCCTCTGTGCCCTTCTCTCTTCTGCCCCTCGCTGCTGCTTTCTTTTCCTGGAATCCCGAGAAGTCAGCCTAAAATCTGCTTTCTGACCATCAGGGGGCAAAGAGAAGAAAGAGACGTGGGCTGGGGAAGGAAACGAGCTCTCACGGGCAAGGCCCGCGCGAGTGTTGGAGGGGGGCTGGGCCGATTGGGTCCGGCCCGAGGCTTTGCTTTCCTTTTTTTTTTTCTGAAAATAAAAGAAATCTTTGATTTCTAACTACTAACAACTTTATCAAACAATTAAATCAAAAGTGAATTACTAGATCAGTGAAATTTAGGTGTCAACAATTACTAATCATGAAGGTCAACTAAGGCTATGCACGATTTCATTTTTTCAATAATAACAATCTTGGTTAACATACTTATGGGATTATTTGTACTAAGAATATTTTTCAATGACAATGTCCTATCATCTATAAGATGAAAAATAAGTTGATATTTCAACTCAATTTTTTTGTCCTTGAGTAAAATATCAAATTCTTTGCAAAAATAACACTTTTTTTGTCACTGAAAAGAACACTGCTATCTTGTTTTTCACCTAAATCTTCAGAAAATTCTTCAACCAAATCATCTACTTGCTAGCCTCAAATATAGCACCATACTCTATTTGAGTGGTTCAAAGGGACAGATACTTCTAGACATTCGATTTATCGCAATACCAAGTAAAGGTCAAAATGTAACCCGAGATGCTCTTTATATTGTTCAAGTCACCACCAAGATCTGCATCGACAAACCCATGTGAAGTTACACTTTTTTTTCATAAAACACAATGACGTACATGAAGTGTCTCTTAAGTATTTTTATAGCCAATTTTACAACTTCATAATGCTTTATTCTTGGATTATACATAGCCTTTCGCTCTGGATCCAGTTCATCGTAGTTTTCCTTGATGTCCTCCGCCACCTCACTCAGGGACTCGAAGAAGTCCTCGAGGTGCTTCCCAGAGCGGTTGGTGAAGTGTCGGAGAGCGCGGCGCTTGCGTTCCTCCATGGGAAAGAGGTGGTCCTTGCCGTGGTGGTAAGGGCCAAAGGAGACAACCCGCGGTAGGCCTTGCCGAGGTCAGTGATGCCGGTGCGGACCCTGTAGATGGACCGCTTCTCCCAGCTCTGTTGCTCCTCGGAGGACTTGAGCTTGAGCTTGAGGCTCTCCTTGAATTTAACGATCTCGTTCTAATCCAGAGGAGGCATGTTTCCGCAAGTTTCGCAGGCTCCCCAAGTTTTTTTCCGGAGTGTTTTATCTTATTATTATTATTATTAGTTTTTGCTATGTTACCTAAGCTGAAAGGAGAGAGAGAGAGAGAGAGAGAGAGAGAGAGAGAGAGAGAGAGAGAGAGAGAGAGAGAGAGAGAGATGGGAAGAGGATTGAGAGATAAAGTTTGGGGGTGTCCAAGCGCAATGCTTCAAGTTGAAGGGGTAAGGAGAGAACATGTTTACGCACGTCCCATGAAAAGCCGTACGAATCGGTTTGCATGGCAAGCAATCCACGTGAATTCGATATTTATCTCGTAAGCGTCTGCTCAAAGTAAAAGGCCCGTATGAATTGATCATATGTCATGTTAATTTAGGTATTGACTCCGCATACTCAACATGACGATCCTCATAGACTAATTTGTGTAAAATTACATATTAGAACTCAAATCAAAGTCAAACTGTACTTCGGAAGTCAAGTTTCTACATCAATCTAACTATTAGTGTAGATTTTATCTTCTTTTTTCTTTTTTCTCTTTTTCAAATTGCATAAGCCCAGCGGCCTGCCAGCATTTATAAGCTCCGAATTGAGAGGAATTTGGATCCATTATAACAGTTTATGTGCTCCAATTGAGAAGTTAATCCTATGAGCAAGTATGGCTTATATGGATATATGTGCGTATATGTTTTATACATGTATTCATCAACACGCGCGACACATTCAGCCAAGTTAAACAACTGTAGGACATTTCTTTCTTGCTCAATTAGGAGGTGCCTCGGTCTCTCTACTTTAATTAAAGGTTATCCACTCTTTTGCTCTTGGACTCGAGTAGGGACAAAAAAAAACTCTCCTTGGAGCAAGGCATGTTCGCAAGCTTCTAAAGCCTATCGACATACAAATGTGTATGTGCAATCAAGAGTGATTATATGGGGAAGCTCTCACGATCTTAGACGGGACCAAAGAATTTTGGAATGTAAAGATATTTCATTCCTATGGTGTTTCTCTTGACTTCTCGGCAAATCTCAACCACTGTTGGGGGCCTAATTTGTACAGATCAATTGTCAAGGTTCATTTATGCCATTGTTTTGAGGGGAGCACTGTACAATCAAGAGGAACCATCTCATTTGCAAAGAACTGAAGAAACCTACCCAAACCCGCCTCTTGAGTAGCTTCACAACCCTAGCCAGCTTTTCTGAATCTTAGACTGGGTTGGGCCACTCTATTAGAGGTATAACTCGTGTCATCCCAAAACTTTGAGGCCCATCAAATGGTCCATTTGGATACTGATCCCTTTTTTCCCCTAAATAATACCAAGATCTAGGGCTCTGCAGTCCATCATGAACTAAATTGAACCGGATTAGAACCGGCGGTTCCCATGAGAACTTGTCTCCTTCCAAATTCCTGGTGACCGTTCACCCAAACCGGACTGGTATATACATTCTTACATTAGATATAATGTGGTTGGATGATTTCCTTATGGGCCTACATCTTACTAGTATTAGTAAAGTATTCCTTCTAAGAGGAGAGCTTGACATGAAATCCTTCTCGTGTATGCCGAACTAAACTCGAATTCAACAATCAACCGAAAGCAAAAGAAGACGAAGAACACCGAACAAAGAACAATTTCCATTTTCCCCTGAACTTTACTTACCCATTAATCTTCTTGCTGGATTCTTAAGAGTTCTTATCGAGCATCTGCTTCATATTGGCTATACTAATTTCCATTCAGACGAACAGTTGATTTTTAATGGCTCTCTACACCAGGTCAAGAAATGAAGCTGCAGCAATCGAGTCAAAGTTTCTGAACAAAAAGAAAACAGTAGTTTCATAGTTCCGTGCTATTAAAGTCAAGCATGTAAATATAATCTCATTCTTCCAACTAGTTTTTTGCATTGACCACAGAATCACTGCCAGATTCGCTTTGACTGAATTTATGAGCAAAGACGCTGTCTTTCTTACTTTTCCCCAATGAAAAACTCCATCATTTACAGCAAATGCACAATGAAAGTCTGCTGGATAAAACTTAGACTCAAAAGAAAGGTGAACTGCATGAATTTATTGGGTATATTTTGACCGGTCTATCCAGGAATCGAACTCGGTCTCAATTTATTGGAACCGGTCCTCGGTGGACAGTTCTAGGTTTGAGAGTGGGAACTGCTCACTCTGGAACGACTATCAAGGTCGGTTTCAATTGTTTTGCCAAACTCAACTCCCACTATTTTCCAAAATCATGTTCCGTTAAGACTAATATAGTCCTTTTACAAATATTGATGTTCAATTCCACTTATCAAACTTTTGAATGCAATCAATTCCTTTAATATGCGTGATTTGCACACTCAAATTTTTCAATCAATCAGCATCTAACGTGCTTAGAAGAAAAAAACAGAACCTATTCTCTGTAGTATACTTGTTCATGCTGATTTTATGTTATAATATCTATACGTTACCCTCAAAATGTCGAAGATTTGATAACATAAAAGGTACTTTGAGAGAGAGAGAGAGAGAGAGAGAGAGAGAGAGAGAGAGAGAGAGAGAGAAGAAAAACTCACCCAAGTCGATCTAAGGCAAAAGTCGGATTTAAGATAGGTTGAGGTGATGCTGGCCGCAACAATTTGTTATGGGCATAGTTGCTTGCCATATCTCTATCAACAAATTTCTAAATAATGGGTGTGCTTTCTAAGAGAAAACTCCATGATAAATGAAAATGTTTCTTGGATGACCATTTTCCTTTTTTTTATTTGGTGTTGTGTGATTAAAAAAAATTTCTGATGTCTGTAGTTGATTTGAAAAATGATTTCAGTTTTTTTATTTTATTTCACGCCCAAAAAAATTCAATTTTTTTTCTATCTCCTTTTGTGCTCTCGTGACAAGCCACAAGCAAATCTGGAGCTTCACCAGCCTTGGGCGACCTCAAGCCTCGCCAAAGATATGGGGAGGTGGAGGCAAGGTCAAGGGCCAGATCGCATATGATGTGTAAGCTCAAGGCTATGTTGAGGTGCAAAGTTGAGGCAAGATAGAGTTGAGCGCTAATGATGTAATGTCAAGCATGAGCTCGAGCTCGAGCTCACAAACTATCATTGAGGTTGGTGAGCTTGAGCCTCACAACCAACATTGTGGCTGGTCATCCCCATCGCCGATCCGAGGCTCAATGATCGGCGAAGGGGGAATAAAAAAATGAAGGAAAGAAAAAAAATAAGTATAAAATATTAAAAAATTAATGTGGAGCAGTTATAAAAAAGTGTTATCACCTCTTAAAGTTTGAGAATCACTTTTTTAAAATTTTATACTTGAATGGTAACATTAATCGGAAAATATTTTCAATTGGTCAGTCATCTTCGAGGAACTAAATATGTGAAATTTCGAAAAACTAATTTCTAAAAAGTATTTTCCTTCAGACAAACACATCGTATATTACTTGAAAATTACTTAGAAGGGTAATTTTTCAAACTCTCGACTAGTAATTTAATATCATCGAGCTCCTCAAGCACTTTTAGGAAAGGGTCAAATCTCGCGACACAATGCGCATTAACCGTTCCTCTTAATGATTATGAACGAGAAACACAAACACGAAGAGAAAAAGAATAGGAACAGAGACATCACTCTCTCGAAGGTATTTGTTCCAGGCCATGCTATGGAGGTGGCTGTGGATTTTGGCCCTTCGAGATCGGCTACGGTCGCGAACATGTCGAGGCAACAGTTGGTCTACTGTTCACCCCCAAACGACAATCCTCAGGCAGCCCCAGACGGATGATGTGGAGTCGCAGGAGGCCCTCCACTGGCAAACCCCACCACCATCTCTCTTTTGACCCCGTCCTCCCCCTCGCCCCAGTCTCTCCTTGGGTCGCCATCCATCTGCTTTTTCTATGCATAAACAAACAGCGTGATGCAGCTAACAGACCTTGCCGCGAGTATTTCCACGTCAAGACGAGATCTACATCGCTTGTTTTTTTCGTTTGATACACCAATTATTGGCCCTCTGAGCACCATTTTCTTATGCCTAAGCTCGCTGTCAAACTACTCAGTTCTTCGTCATCGCCCACGAGAGAGAGAGAGAGAGAGAGAGAGGGGTTAACCTTGCATGGACCTGTCCTCCTCGGAGAGATTGATTAAAATAGATGGGGGCTTTTAATTAAACTCAGCTTTCATTCATTAGCTGGTTTTCTCTTGGACCGTCTGTCTCTACTTTGGAAAAGCAATCTGTCCCGTCTTGTAGAAGAAATTCTTTTGAATATTGGGTTTAGGGTTCTTTCTTGTCCCTATTCAATGGCGATTTATGTGCTTTAAGAATTGATGATTCTTGCTTTGGACAAACTTACACGGCCTTTGTCGCTCTTCAAAAGGCATTACGGCTTTGTTTAAGAAGTGGTAAGTCAAAGGAAAGGGAAGAAAAGGATGAAGGGAAGATATATATAAAAAAATGAAAATACTTCATTTAGCATTGTTTGGTAGGGCAAAGAGAAATCAATAGAAAGTAGAGGATGAGGTGAATATTGGCCCTACTCAAGTAATCCTTTTTAATTTCGGGTCTCCAGTAGAGACAATAAAAGAACTTAGCTATATAGTGTTCAAGATATCGCTTTAATGTATAAATCCTATTGTGAAGATAAAGTTTTGATATAGTAAATATCATACTTCGATCACGAGTTTTTTTTCATTCATATAGGATCACATGTTTTTCACAATTGAATTAATTCCAACAACTCCTTGGTCTAGTCATTATCTTTTCGGTGAGGCCGAACTCAAGCCCTCAAAATCGATATTATACATTCCGCAAAGTATTGCTTTTCAAGGAGATGAGTTGCGAAAGTTGATTCTAGATCTTACTTCGGATAGAATGTTTGCCTCCTTTATTGACTGGTTCATCCTTCTCATTCTTTAGGATTTTTGTTAGAAATGATTTCAAATATTTTTGTAATGGGATTTTGTTGTATTTAGTGGGAATGATTCTACTTTTTGCTTAATTTAAAATTTGCAGCTCACGCACCTTGGTTTCGTTAAATCCAGCACTCTCGAAAATTTTACCATAAGGAAAGGCTGACACATAAACTTATTACATTTATTTCATAATTTTTTTTGTAATTTAAATAATATTTTAGATAGCTTTTTATTAATATTTCAAATAGTCAATTAATACTTTGTATCTTGTTTTCAAATATTTGCGTAAGTGTAAACAAATGGATATTTAAAAAAAATAGTTAGAATATTTTGGCAAAAAAAAAAAGAACGTAAATCATAGAACTTGTCACAATAATGCACTTAAGTCCTCACCGTTTCAGTTCGTGTGTTAGGCCTCAAAAACTTGCAAGTGGGGTGTACTTTAATCATTTCATCAACGTTACAAGTGGCCAGTTTTAAATGAACAGAAAACGTTACAAGAACTTCTTAAATCATACTATCAATCTTACGCAGCATCATGCAGATTATCCATCTACTAAACCTAACAGAGCCGACAGAGTGATTAAAGTAGATAACCACGATAAGTTTTATGACAAAAATGAGAAAAAATAAAGTTTCAAGATCATGAGGTGATAAGATTTAGGCTCCTCCACTGATCATCCAAAAATCAGATAAAAATAAAAGACAACATTCCGTCGATACCAACATGAATTTTATCATGACATTATGCTCGAATTCAAAAGTTTATTGAGGAAATTCGCATTCTCATGCCTAATATATTACGATGGTTAAGTCACCAAAAAAATCAAAATTCTAAACCATGAGTTTAATTTAAGGAAATCAAGAAAGAAGTTGTGAGTTCTTTTCACTTCTTTCCTCTTTCGTTTTCGTGTGCTTCATTATCTGATCGATGACCCGGAAGAATTTTTGACTGACGCATGATCCAAAAGAGTTTATATGAAACACGGGGGGAATCGCCGTCGCGATCGAAGCGTTCTTCCATGCCAAAGAAGGTTTTCAGTTGGGAAACGACACGACAGAGACAGGATCGACAGAAGTTGGATGGGGGACGGCGGATTGGTCTCTAGCGGGAGTGCCGAACTCCCCAGGTCGGCTCTTCTCTCCTCTTCTTCTTGCGCTCGTGCTCTCCCTCTCACTCTCTCTCTGTCCTTCCTCTCGTGGTATCGATTCGCCTCGTAAATCTCTCCTGCCACTGTTCTTATTGGTCCCCTCGTCTCTGTCTCTCTATTCACTTCCCGATCAATTCGATTTTTAAAGGGTGGTTGTCGTTTTCTAAAGGGAGGTCAACTTTTGTATTCATCATCTCGTTAAAAGCATACCCATTGGCATTTATTTTTGTTGAGTGTTTCTCGCTCTTTTCTCTGCCCATCTTTTAGCTCTCCCCCCCACCAGTAGCCTTAGATTCTCCTTGTAATTCTTGCGTTGCATATTATTCTCATCTCTCTCTCTCTCTCTCTTCGTGTCCCTGGGTTTGAAGATTTTCTCGCCGATTCCAGAGGAAATATCATTCCTCTCTTTCATGGGTTGGGCTTGTTTCTGCCTCTGACATCTGTAGTCCTAAAATTCAGGTTTGAATCTTCCTCCCTTGCTTAACTGTTCTGTTGCAGTCTTTTTAGCTCAAACCCAAAATAAGAACGGGGGGAAATGGAAAGAAACTGCTTTGCATGGAACATTGCGCATTCGTTTAGCTCACTATCCAAGTCTATTTCGATGGAAATTCAGCCATCTATGAGTTAAATTCAGATCTTGTTCTCTTATGTTCATGATTTTCATTTCCGACTTTTTTTTTTTTTTGAAGATTGGAATCTTCCACTCTCATGCTCGCTTGTGTTCATAATTTTCCCACCAATTCATTCATCAATCACTTAGATCATTAACAGTTTCGGTGTTGTTGGAAGCTCAGGTTAGAGTAGAGATTGGTATCAGATGGGGATATTAGGACTGCAAATCGCACTGACCCAGCTAGTCCTTTGAGAGAATGAAACTAGCGGTAATCTTTTCTGTTCCTTCCTCTGTGTGGTCAGTTAGTGATTAGTGCAGTGGTGTGCCTCAAAATTCTCTATAGTTTTGTTCTTCTTCTTTGCCTTCTTCTAATCTCCTTTTTATTGTTGTGCCCAGGATCTTCGAGGTACTTTAATCAATTGGCAGTCCTGGGCTCATTTGCTGAGAGCAAAACCATTTTCCGAACAGGTGTGTACTTGTGCTCGGTATTCGAGTTGGACTTGGGTTTATGTGGACGTGAATTTTTAGTTACTCAACTGAAAATGTCAGGTTCATCTTCGTGGAGTCAACTTTGATTAATTCCTTTGTTCTCCCAATAAGATTTGCTTGTGAGAACTGAGAAACAATATAGATTTTCACCCCTTATTACCCCCTTTTCCTCCCCTTTTTGCTAGTAACTCATCAGTTTATACTGTACTGGTGTTTGGTGTAAGCGTACGTGAAGAGCTGTTGTGGTGAACTTTTGATTAATTCTCTGAATACCTTTTTCTGGAGAGACGCACTGTGGTGAATTAATTTTTATTTCTTGATATGAGATGGACTTTTCCTTGGGGTGATTTCTGACCCAAGTAATCACAGTACTTGATTGCTAAAGTCGGAATCAACGCATGTTGAGGTACTAGTTTGGACATATCTGAAGCTTCGAGGGAAAAGTTAAAGATACTTAGTGTTGTTGCTGGTTTCCAAAAACGTGATAATGAACTGATTCAATGGAAGAATTAAGCGACATAGCTTATACATGCAGTGATCTTCTTAATTCAGATTTTATGGAAGTATCTAAATCTAGTAAATTTCAATGGTTAGCCTTCGCAATTGCGATTTCCCTAATTTGCGTCTTTTAAGTATGTTCTCTTTTTACCGTCAATGTAGACTGCTAAGTGCCGACAGTAGGTTTCTAATCTTCACTGACAATAAATGAGAAATTATATGATGAAGAGGAAATGCATTGAAGATCTAAAAGAAAAACACTTGTTTGCACAATGATACCACTGAATTAATTGGAAGAAAAACGTTGCCCTGCTCTTGCAAAGCATGCAAAACACATGGTTCATTTGTTTAATTGATTTTCTTATTACCTATATGCAATAGCACCCAATCTTATGGGTGACTTTACATATGGTCAATCCATGGAACAGTTAATGAGCTAATTTCCCGAGAAATATTCACTGTTTGATCCATGTTGGCTGCTGGCGTGTGAATTTCGTAACTTATAAGCATTCAGGACAGTTAATAAAAGACAGCTGCACTTGGTGGCATTTGCCCTTAATTATCAGAAAATTACCTGTTTGTCTTGCTAAGATGCTCAATACTTTTCTGTTGCTCATACATTTAAAGCAGCTATTGTCGAATTGATGCCTTTAGCACATGGCACTCATATTAAGCCCTTGGATCTGCCTTGCTTCCTCTGCATTCTGCAGGCGCAACTTCTATCGATATCCAAATGTTTGAAACTTTGCCTTTAGTCAACTTTCATGGAAAGGAGCTACTGCTCTGAGATTGGACATGTCCTGCTAGTGGAATTTGACTCGTCTGCAACATCTGTCTTCTATGAGAGATATCGTAGAAAAATTAAACATTGATGTCCCCATGCCTGCGAGGGAACTGAGTGTCAGTTTTGGCTATCAATGCAATACCACTAGCTACACTAGTTCGGTGAGCATTGAAGATGAATTCGATGCTTCGGGAAGTGTCATGACTTGGAGTTCTTCCATGAAGATGAGGAATGGCTCCTTTTCTTGTTTATCTGGTGCTGCTCTGAGTGCCAATGCAACTTTAGCCAACACAAGAATCTGTAATGGCATCATAGGAGAGGAAATCTTGCCCAGCATCGACTCTCCAAAATCATTTAGAAGATTGGCATCTTCTCCTTCCCTATCTCGGTTGGACCTTGTATCGTCGTCCTTCACTAATAACACTTCTCCCTTGGTTGGGTGTGGATCACCAGACTCTGAGATTGTTGAGAATGAGAGTAACCTTTGTCAGTCTAAGAGTGCTCCCACTAGAACAGAGTCCTCGAGCTTTCTTAATGTGATGGATGTACAAACGGCAGGAGGGGCTGCAGGTGAGGATAGAGTCCAGGCTGTGTGCTCAGAAGAAAATGGGTGGCTCTTTTGTGGAATATATGATGGATTTAATGGGCGTGACGCTGCTGATTTCTTAGCGGGGACACTGTATGAAAGAATTGCTTCTTCTCTGCATAACCTGGAATGGCGGACAAGGAAGATATGTGTGTCTTCTGAAAGCAGTTCACTGCATCAGCTTTCTGAAAGTCCTTCATTAGAGCATGGCAATGTCAATGATGACACTTCCTCGACTAATGATCCATACCGTTTAAGTGTGGAGGATAAAGGAACTGACCCTTCTCAGTCTTCTGATGATGCATCCACACATGAGACTTTTCACCATGGGGTGATAAATTGTCTCAATGATGCTGTTGCTCAAGCAGAAAGTGACTTCCTGTATATGGTCGAACGGGAAATGGAAGACCGGCCTGACCTGGTATCTGTTGGATCATGTGTTTTGGTGGCACTTCTCCACATGAATGACATTTACCTTCTAAATTTAGGAGACAGTAGGGCTATATTGGCAACAAGTGATGGCCCATGGAAGGGTGCTTTGAAGACAATTCAGCTGACGGAAACTCATACTGTTGATAATGAGTCGGAGAAGAAGAAACTTTTGGAGGATCACCCTGACGATCCTCGTCCTATTGTAAATGGAAGAGTGAAGGGGAAACTAAAGGTTACTCGAGCATTTGGAGTCGGTTACCTCAAAGAGGTAGCCAATTGTTCATGCATGCTTTAATTGAAACTAAAGATGTTGAATCCACTAATATATTTATGTAATCCAAATTGATTTTGTTCCAAACTATTTTAATCCTCGCAGACCAAAATGAATGATATGTTGATGGGAATACTCCGTATTCAAAACTTACACAGCCCTCCTTATGTTTATTCCCATCCCTTTACAACGAGCCATAGAGTGACGGAAAATGATCACTTTGTTGTGCTGGGAAGTGATGGGCTATTTGACTTCTTCAGTAATGATGAGGTTGTGCATCTTGTTCATCTCTTCATTCAGCATAATCCTGTTGGTGATCCTGCGAAGCACCTTATTGAGCAGCTTGTCCAAAGAGCAGCCGATGATGCAGGTAATTTTAATTGCTTCTCAGATAGTTTCTCTTTGGTTTTAGGTCCCCTTTTCTTTTTTTATGGTGCAATGGAAACAAGCTGCTCTCTCTCTTCTCCCCCCCTTCCTTTCCCCCCAAAACAAAACACTCTCACACACATCGAGCCTGTGATGTTATGGATGTGCACTTGAATGTTAGCAAGCTAGTATTGCCAATCAGATCAGTATCCTCTGGTTTCTGTTTTTTAAGCGGTGAAAAAAAGAAAACAGAACCTGCAAAAAGATTAATTGATTTGACCTGTCCATCTGATTTGGAATGGCAAAGGTACAGAATTTTACAGATAGCATTCATTTTTTCTAGTGATTATTCGTTGTTCCTATTGCAGGTTTTAGTGCTGACGAGCTCTTGAATATTCCTGTGGGACGGAGAAGGAAATATCACGATGATGTGACAGTTATAGTAATTATTCTTGGCAATAAGCAGCGGACATCTACTGCATCAACATCCCTGTAGCAACTGCCATGCTCATTTCTCACATTATGCAAATAATGAATAAAGGATGAGCCAATAAGAGATTCAGCTTTAGACCATTAATATTTCTCAAGAAACCATATGTAGTCTGTATATGTGGAGACCGTTGAAAAAGAATTGATGAGTGGAGTGTCAACCTGTTGCCATTTTGATGCAATAAAAGTGTGCTAGAGTTGAGCTTTCTGATTTCTTGCAATCGTATGGTTATTTGATATCAGTAACCTTGCTTTCGTTCTTGGTAAGTTTCCTTGCTTGTCTGCAGTATGCTTGAAGTTAATGTTTCAGAGCACTTTTGTCACGAAACTCCATGTCGCAAAAGATCTGTAGGTTTTCTGGCTCCTTCAGCTGGTTGATTATGATGTTTCTTAATGATGCGTGTCCATTTTCTTTTGTTTTGAAATTCACCTTCTATTCAACTGTTCCAGTTCAGTGCGTTTTCACTTCAGCATGCAAATTGTTTAAACTGATGCTCATGCTCATGATCATTTGTCTACTTTTTCAGCTAATTAGAGATTTCGGTTAACTGGAACATCTTTATGAATTGTGATGTGTATACATTATGCTGTTGCACGTATTATAAAGTCCCAGCCATACGTGTTGCACGGGAGTATATCAATTCTTGAGGATCATGAAGGGTCCTCAGTCTCGAAACAACAAAATTAAGTTTGTTTTAATGAAAAGCACCTGTACGTTTCACCATCAAAACCAGGCCAAGATCTTCCGAAATATTCAAGATTGCTTGGAATAGTGTACTTCAATCCTGAGCCTCTTCGGATGAGAGTAATAATAAGAAACGTGCTCCAGCTCTTTGGCAAAACAGAGTCAAGACCTTTCCGAGACGGTCACTCTTCCAGTGTGGGCTTGACAGAGGCGAGCTAGAACTCGATACATGAGTTCCCTTGAGGTGACACCGGCGGTGACAACTTTATTATCAATCAAATTGTTGTTTCTATTCATTCACCTTCGAGCAACGCAGACTGATATTTCTCTGAAATTATGATGCCTTCAAAGATGTACCTATTTTTAAAGATCTTATGACAAAAGAGCACAGTGGATACGAGAAAACTGTGCATTCGATCATTATGGATGCGTTATAGACTTGCAAGTTCTTGAAGCTTGGACAGTCAAATCCATTAACTTGCGCTGATGGAACCTGAGGTATTGATGGACTACCAACGAATTGATTTACCCTTGAAACAGACCCTTGTATCATCTTTGGCCTCTGAGTTGGAATGCATTTTATGGATGTAGTTTTATCATCGTTGCTAGCATCTGGATGAGGAGTCTCTTGAAGTTTCCTTAACTAACTGAAAATTAATGTGCTATTTAGCAGAGTTTAAGAATCGTTTTCTCATGGGCAAAGCAGACAAAAAAATCCCATCTGGGTAACAACATAGGGAAACCGAGATCGAGAATTAGTCTTATGGTCTTCTCGTTTCAGCACCTTCAAGATGAAAGTGTTTGATGCTAAAGATCTCTAGCTCTTTTGCTCCCTCGTCCAGCTGGATTGTAACGGCATTCTTGAAAATTCATGTCCAGTTTTTTGAATTACATTGCATTTGAGTGTTCCAATACTGCAAGTTTTCACTTTGGCATGCTGATCCCTAGAATCGGTGCTCATGTTCCTTTGCCTGAATTTTCTAGCCAATTTGAGATCTCAGTTAACTGCTACATCTCGTGCTGTGTGATTTCAGATGATTGCTTTACATTTTTTATGCCCTGAACTTTCTTGAAAATCATTGAGGGTCCTCATTCAGACCAGGGCAAGATCTCAGTGATATTCAAGATTTATCTCGGTTGGGCACCTAAATTCTGATCCTCTCCTAGAATGACAACTAAATGTACTTCAGCTCTTTCCTTAAATAGATTGAGACACATTGAGATTGGTCAAACACGCCACTGCTGGGGAGTTGACGTGCAAGATGTGCGTGGACTTATATCTAAAGCAGCTGTACTGGCAATGCTCGAACGTTATGAACAATCTAGTTGTTTCTATTCACTCACCTTTGAGATTAAGCACTTATAGTGGTCCAATAAAATACTTCAGTTGGCAGAAGCAGCCTCCTTCGCTTGATCAAACATAAAAGACGGAGACTCCTTTGACTGCTCGCTTTTGCTGCCCTTCAAATTTCCTTCATACTTCCAATAGTTTTCTTATGAACAGCTAAAACTAAACAGCACAAACAAGGAAACTGTCTGCATTCAACTGTGATGAAGAAATACCGAACTCTTTTTTATGCTCGTGTACAATCCAAGTTCCTGAATCTTAGATGATCAACCCCGTTAACTTGCATTGATGTAACCTAATAATAATAGATGAAGACGCAGATTATCCATCCTCCACCAAGCATTCAAGGACTAACTTGTGTTTATGATTGGCGCTAGAAACCGACCTTCATTATCATCAGCTTTGGCTCTCAGTGGAATGTGACATTCGATACACTAAGGTTTAGTACCCGTTGCAATTATCTGAATGAAGAGTTTCCCGGCTTAATCTGGGAACCAACGAGCTATTCAGCTTAGAAAATTCCTTTTTATTCCATCAAAGCACACCTCAAAATCCTCGATCATTGTCTTCCAGACATATCTAAATCTCAAAATCGAAGCATGTGAGTATCCTAGTTTAGAAAAGGATTGGTCAGTGTGATCGCAATGATTACTTGGGGCATTAAATTCTCTCAACCCGACAATCTCATTTCTGAAACTTCTTCTTCAGACCATACTTCCTGTAAGCTGAAAACACCAAAGCACAGGTCGGAGACTGAGTTCATGTCAATCTCAGCGTGTCCATCTATGTCCCAGTTGTCATAAATTGGTGTCCAGGCAAGAATTAACATTAGATCACAGGAATATCGACCAAGTCGGGGGCGGGGGCGTCTGATTAGCTCATGAGCTTTGTTCAGATGATCATGATCGAGAACATGCATTCTGGCTTTAAGCAACACTTTCTCTAATCTGAACGTGAAATTCAATCAAAGATGTATCGCCCCTCCTAGCATCCGCAAATTTTGTCTTCAACCAACTGGAGTTAAACAACTCTCAGCAACCATTCGGAAGCTCCTTGAGCTATCAGAGACAAACCCGGAACACCCAACTTCCGTTACCATTGATCGCCCTAGGAGCGAAACAGAACAAATATAGCAATCAATCTTGTTATTTCCCAGCAGATGAATTAAGTACATCTAGGAGCTCACAAGGTATGAGTATGACATTTGCAATGGTATACAATCTGCTTAATTGGAGACTTGGAGTCCCCAGTCCCACACACATCGTTTTATCAAAGAGACGGAAATAGATGGACGAATAGTGGTAAAACATAACTTAAGCAACAACAAATATAGCAACCGATGTCTATCCTTCCGGTTCATGCTTAGCTTCTTAACCTCTTGTAAACACCAAAGGCTTTGATCAGACGTCCCTGTCCCTCCTGCACTCGGGGGACATGTTGGGGTACCTCTTCCGATCAGTGCAGTAGTTGTAGATGGTGTATTTCGAGCGGACCCACTGGAGCCTCCGGTACTGGAAGGCGTCGAGGTCCTGGAACTCCTTCTGGTCCCACCATCTCTTGCCCTGAGAAGCGCAGAACTTGGCCTCAACCGATGCTTCGCACCCGTCGATGTGGAACCCCTGGTAGGAGGCCACAAACGGCGCCTTGGACCAGTCGGTCTTCTCGAGCCCTCCACGCGTGGCCCAGTCATCTGCGTTCCACAGGCTCGAGTACAACTTCATCGGCTGGTTAAAGGGGAATTTCACCCCCAGGTCCTTGCTGTTCTTGAACACCCGGATCGGCACATCATCCACGAAGAACCTGCACGAAAGCAGATTGAAATCAATACTGAACAAGCTCAATCAAACCATCGAATCATAGGTCCAGTCGTTCGCGCGAACCAATTGCAAATCTCTACTGAAGAAAACATAAATTCGTACAGTCATGTAGACTCGTTCGATGAATAAAAAGTGTAACCATTCGTGATTTTCTCGTCGTGCGAAAATTTTGAATTTTTTTCATTGTTTACAATGCTTAAGGAGTTGTCAATGAGCTTTTGAGCTGTCATTAGTAAGCAGCAATTACATCCTAAAAGACAAAGATTGACATTACTGTCGATTCTCTCCCTCTCCCCGACATCTCCCCACCACCCAAAAAAAAAAAATTGTTCAGGTTAAAAAAATAAGTGAAAGAAACAAAGAAAAGTGATTGGTGGCGATCTTTTCGCCAAGTCTTGTCGGCATCAACAATTTGAAAAACGAGTGTAAAAAGGCGAGTCCTAACAAACCCCAGTGACCAAAGCAAAGCAAACAGTCGCATGAATCACTCTTGACTCGTCTCGTTTGTTTGACATAAGTGACTCTGTTTTTTGTCGGGGAATAGTTTGCGAGTGAGATGGTGAGCTGGATCCAGGGGACTTCGCCTGTATTCGATGATCGTGACACTTGGACACAAGCAAATTACAAAAAAAAAAAATCCCAGAGAAGATTGTGTTGAGAGAGAGATGTAACAAAAGGGCAGAGCCTTCTTTCTTTTATTTTTTCTTTTTTCTTTTCGAGATGAGAAGGGTGGGTTTTAATTCATTTCTGGGAAAGTTCATGCTGGGGAGGTGCTATTAAGTTTAATAAATTCCCTTAATTGGGAAGGGGCACTGCTGTTGCTGCTGTTGCTATTTCTTAAAGTTGGTAGCACAGCTCAGGAAGATAACAGCACACAACAGAGTGAAGATTTGATTTAAGATCTGTTTTATGGGAATCAGCCTGGCTGCCAGTAAGAGGATCAGCTGCTCGCCATGATGCCTGCCTCATTTGTTTTCTCTCTCTCTCTCTCTCTCCGGTGGATTCTTACGTAAAGTGAATAATAATTATTCCCACTTGTTATGTGTCAGAGAGAGAGAGAGAGAGAAAGAGAGAGAGAGCAAGAAACCATGTTGACTGGTTCTTGAAATCGAGACTCTTGATTTGAAAGGCTCTTGTCCCGGTCTTGCTATCGAGTCACACAGGTTGTGAAAGGCGTCGTGAGGTTAAGCATAAAAAGGGACATAAATTGATAGTCAAGCATGGATTATTGTTGTAATTGTATGATTACCCTGTAGATATATATTTTCTCACTAGGTAGATTTTTCATTAATACTATCCTAAAATTAATATTAAGTAGACAAAGAAATAAAAGAACAGGGTCATTGTATGGTGTTCAAAGCGCAAGTAGAAAAAGAAGAGAAAGGGAAAGAAACTGGGGACTTACACAATCTGATACATGTTCCAGAGGACAGAGTAAGAGTGGTAAGAGGCGGTGGGATCAAACCACAGGTAAATCCTCTGCTCCCTGTCTCCTTTGCCTCCCGTGAACACATTGGTCTGCAATATGTATGGCTGCCCGGTCCTGTTCCCCAAGAACTCAAAGTCTATTTCATCGTGCTCTGCATTTTGAGATGAGAGCTGCAACAAAGAATCGCATGTCATACGATGCAACGATCCCATGATAAAAAGAAAAGGGAAAAAAAAAACAGAGCAACAAGACAAGCCCAAAAGGAAGCGATTTCAAGTAGAGACCAAGGTGATGAGTACTTTAGAAAACAAAAACCCAACATTGTAAACTCCATTTCTAAAACAAGATCGATTCATTGATGGCACCATCTGCTTTTCAACGCCACGAAATGGTCGACTAAAGTGGCAAGAAGTACTCACATAGAAAGCAGTGACTGTCCCTGCAGAATCTCCAGCAACCAACTTAATGTCCATGCTGAAATGCCCGAACAGGTAAGACCCCTTGGATTGAAAGCCAGTACCTTTATTAACCCAAAGAACCAAACAAAAGCATTATAAGCAGCGAAGAATTTAGAAGGAACGAAAGCCAAAGAGGGGGTCATTCTCTTGAAATGTTCAAGGTGGATGTTTTGTCAACTTCCGAACCTCACTCTCTGCCCCCATAAAATTTCACCTGTGTATTTGTCCAAGTAGAGCTGTATCTGAGAGCCCCCGTTGTAGTACTTGATGTGATCAAAAGCCCATGTGGGAATATAGTTTCTACCGAATGGCACTGCCACTGGCTTTCTTGGAGCAGCCCCCATTGCCCCAGAAGCCATTAGAACAACACCCAGAAGCAGAGGCCAAATGTGTGAAGCCATCTCTGCAAAAAGAACAGCAACAAGCAAACAACTTCATCTTCGGAAATTAAAATGAGATGCTCTCTTGGGCTTCTAGCAAGAGAAACAGTATAACAGAGACAAAGGAGCCCGAGAGCAATACCCTTTGACGCACCCAGAGGGAGAGAGAGGGAGAGAGGAAGCGAGGGGAACAGAGGTGTGGGGAGAGAGTGCTGCGCGGAGAGCCGTATATGTAGGGGCCAGAAACGCGGTCCATAGGGGGAGGAGAGAATGAATATTATTGAAGGGTGTGCGAGGAAATTTAGTTTTTTCCATAATCAATTTCAATTTTCGTGGCCCAATTGGAGTCTAGGAAAAAAAAATGGCTTCAAACCCAATCATTTATGGCAATACAGCTAAACTGTGGAGCCTGCATGGCAGGAGGTACAACAATTTTCTTCTTTTTTCTCCTTCCCCCTCTGTTCCAGTCGAGAAACTGCTTGGACTTTGGGGAGTGATTCGAGGAAAGGCGCAAGCGTCTCTCTCTCTCTCTCTCTCCATCTCATTTTCTGTGTTCTTTCCTTCTTCTTCTTCTTTTTATCTTTTCATTTTCAGACTCTGGTGCTCGTGAGGTCACGGTTAAATTAGAGCGTCGGCCATGGACAGAGGCTCTATGAGAAAGAAGAGAGGGAAAGGACAAAAATTAAAAAGCATTAGCAAAAACTCCAAATGAATACTTCAAGCGACACAACTTTTTTTTTGCTAAAGATGATTAAGGATTAGTCTCGTTTCAACTGAGCTCGCCGACCACTTAAATATTCTCCAAGGGAGGAGAAATTGTGAGCTTTCCGTGGCAATGGCAGGGGCATTACAATCTAGGGCCTCTTTTAGTGTTCTTTTCTTACTTCTTTTCCCTTAATAAGCGCATCATGTACATTCATTAATCAATCATGAAGAAGCCCGCGATCCTCAATTCAATTTTTTTTTTTTGTCTATGTTGGCATGTTAGATTGTTTCTTGACAAATAGAGTCCGTAAATAAGAGCTTTCAACGATAAATTATTATCAGATTTCATTAACAACTTATCTATTTTAAAAACCCATCGTCTGTCTTGTCCTTTTGGACATAGCAATTGCATACATTTATGTCCGCGAACCTAATGTGGCTCCTTTTTCTGGACTCTTGTCCATCCAACATCATAATGCAATTGCAGTGCACCTACTGGCTCGATTCATTTCATCTCGAGCTGCTCAAGAGCGACCACGCAGCATGGGCCACGACCTGCCAATGTTAAGATGTGCCGTCGTGTCTTTTTATTCTCTTTTTTGGCGGCATTTTCGGAGTGAAAAACGAAAAGGACAGAGAAAGAGAAAAATTATATGTTATGCATATAATCTCGACGGATCTTTGTTCTGTCAATCTGCAGAGTGATTGGCATGTGTTTTGTTTTGTCCTTCCTCACGGTTCAAAGGGGACAATTCCTTCGCAATCTCCAATGCCTAGGTTTTCGGAACGCGCTTTCGGTTTTCTTAGGATAACTTTTCGACGTTGGCACTCTTTTATCCCCTCATTCAGACTGGATGATCTTGCGTCCATCATGACTTATGTTAAGAAAACTTGATGAAAAAGTCGTTGGCGTATTGTCTTGTAAGATGAAATTCTTTAGTCTTGTACCTAATCTAGGCTTAATAGGAAGAATCGGACGATATGTTTTCACGAATCTTTACATGTTTTTTGTGGGAGCTTCTTGTCATGTCCTAAAGAATTCGTGGGTCTTTTTAAGATTGACATATTAAAGATAAGCGTAGGAATAACTCTTGAGTAATTTGATCATGTTGATGACACGGCAGAAGAAATAGAAGAGTGCCCACAACCCTAATCATTATTGGATAGCTTCACATGATTATACTAATTTGATTCAAAGGTCCACAATCGATTGAGTGTTCCATACGGCTTAAGGGTTTGGCGATTATCATTAGCTAGCCTTGCATGAAATGTATACCTTCACGTGATGCTCCATTCCCCGAAATACGTTTCGGCGCTCGGTAAATATTTCAAAGATTTCATCTGAGTCCTTCCTTCTAACGCGAGTGACACATCGACCACGTCGGCATTTCCCGTTTGAATGCACGATGAAATCAAACGAGTGACGATTTGCAATCCTCGGAGACGTTACACGACCGAGGAAGAGGGGGGTAGAACTAGGGTTCATGCATGGGGAGGAAGAAAACAAAAGAGAGATTTAATGGTGACATATGATATCCCACCCACCATGTAGCATTAGGCAGAAGGGGCTGCTCAGGGCGTAGCTGGAACTAGCCTAGGAACTTGAGATCCTTATCCTATATGATGTTACCAATTCGTTAAAACGTATTATTTCGAAAATATTTATTTTCTTTAAAAAAAAATCACTGATATCTTTTTCAATAATTAATCAAGAAAAACTTATTTTTCGCTGTCGAAAGTGATTTATGATTAAATATCTTCATAAACGGTCAAATATTATTTATTTTAATTACGTGTAATGATGTAAACAATTATTTTTAAAATTATTTATCTTTCGTGAAACAAATTAAAATAGAGGAAATCCATTTGTTTCGGGTTTTGATTATACGAACCGTCCACATGCGTATGTGTAGTGTGGGCCCCCACTAGCGCACGCTCACTAGTTTCTATCTATTGATAGATGGACACACCTATTCATCCGTGTAGCTATCTTTCATGTACAGGATCAAAGTGCAAAATAATAATTATTTCGCTCTATCTCATAAATCAACTATTAGGCCATTCGAACTAAAATGAGTATCGCTATGAAATTGTTATTCATGGTGTAAGCCGAACTCAAGCATGAATCGTCCCTTAATCACTTGGTCGATCTCATGGTCTAAGACATGTAGGAGCAAATTTATTTTCCCTCAAAAATTGAAGTATTAGTAAAAATTTTGAAATCTATATATATTGATATGATTCGAAAATTTCTAGATACAAGAAAAATGCATGAGTTGCGTCATTTCTCGATTCTAGCCATATTATAGTGATACCAGAAGTATTATTATGCTACCATTTCTCGCTTCCAATCAATTGAATTGAGGTTTGTATTAGTCTTAGGAGTTGTTTTTTTTTTTTATCAATGCATGGTGTTTTACATAGGTTCAAAAGGCTGCTCAAGTGCAATAAGCATGCACATCTTCCTTATTCAAGGTCCGACTTTCAAATAATGCACTTGCACATTCTCTTGAAACCACCCATAGGAGCGCAGACGTACATATACTCTAGCAATGGTCTTATGCGTATAGGAGGAGAGGCCGTCGTGGCCCCTATGTACTAATCAAGTGCTTAAAGAGATTCGCGTGAGAAAATAAAAATTAACGACGTTTCATTTCGTGGCAACTTCAGGATTTTAATGCCTAGAAAGAAGGTGATTAATTACTTTACTGGATGAAATCATTATAATTGTATTTATTGTTTGCTAATATCATGGAGGGTGATCTTCGTGGCCTTTGATTGAACCTTTTTGCCAGGTGCATCCGTGTGTAAAAGGAGCGATTTTAATTAATTTAAATAGCTTAACATACCTAAAGTGCCCCAACCCATGTGGCTGGCTTTGACAAACAAGATAAAAGAGAGATGTCGTTGATTGCTTTGACCCTTCATACTTCCTAATCAGTCTGTGAATTTTACCAACTATGCCAAACAATTTCCATTTGAACACTTCACGATTTTGGCAGGGAAGAAGGATATCTAATCTAATTCTGATGGAAAATGGTAGAATGTAGTTCCGTGATCGAACCGAATCATCACGAAATTCCTCACACACTCGTTCGTCTTCTATTGAACTTTAAAGAAGAAAAAAATCTTGATTGTTGCATCAACATAGTGATATAAGTAGGTTTTCGATCATTATACTAATTTAGGCGTCACTTGCTTTAATTTTCAATGGAACTATAAATTGACCCAGGAGAAATTCTAGTTGACCCACCATTTAGAAGTCATCCACGATGACAATGCAATGTCGACATTAATTAATTTTCCTAGTAGTCTTTTCAAGCTTCTGTCCCGAGCGGATGAGAGAGAAGACTTGATTATCCGAGCTTGCAAATTTATGGTTCGCGTTCAAAATAGAAAGTAGGGTTTGGGTCCGGAACATTAACGGCGACCGGTAGCTGCATTTATTTATTAAGCACAGCTAATCTCCAATAGCCGCATTTACTTTCTTTATCGAATTAATGATTACCACCAATCGGAAATGAACGATCGGCATTCATCCCGAGGAGGCGAGTGAAAGGGAGCGCAAGACTTTTGCTCTGCCTTTCGCAAATCGCCAAAGTCATGCAGCAACGGAAGCCCGTAATCGAGGGCTGACACAATCATTACAGAACGATGACAAAGTCTTCTGCAACTGTTCCTTCGCTCCTCAAGAGATGCGTGGCAGGCGACGATGGATATGGAGGCTGTGTCAAGGGTTGATCAAAGGGTGTTCTTTGATAATGACAGGAGGAAAACTTACGAGTGGTGGTGTGACTTGTTTCCTCAGTTTATTACGTGTGGTCACTGTCGTGGACATCAGAACATGTCTTTAGACAATAACGTTTAACCAGTGCTTTGAGATCGCTCGTTGATAAGATGCGGACATAAACTTTTGAGCGTTGAAGTGATTGCTATGACGAGATGGTAAGATTGATATTAGGGACGTATTAACAAGTGGGGGGGTGCAAAACACAAAGAACGGATCAAGCCGATTTTTACTTTTATCCTACTTTGAATTTTTAAAAAATATTTAAAGAGTGTATACGAAATAAACATGAAAAATCAATATAGTTATAGTCCGATCACAACTTACCAAATGAGATTGCTGTTGACTTTTTTAATGTTTAAAAAAGAAACTCAATTTATGGTTTTATTCTATGGATATTGAATGAATTGATCACTTGCATGCATGCCGATTTTATCATAGGACCAACTTTTATCTCTTGTTGATGTTGCACGAACATAAGCAAATCCTTTTCTCTTTCCACTGCCGAATAATCCAATTAAATTTAAATTTGTGCACAGAAAGAGTAATGCGGTGAACGCCCTCCACAAATCATAATCCCCTCTTCTTTCCCCCTGTTTAAGATTAATCCCCGCCAGAATACCATCAGCTTAATTTTTAATCATTTGATTGATTTGGCTAACCTAATCCCCTAATTATCATCACCAAATTGCTGCCAAAGTGCGTGGATTTCCTTCTTGGGCTTCGGTAAAGGCAGATCTACTCGTCCTTAACACGATCTACAAATTTGTTTCTTTCCTCTTTTTTATCATAAATTTTCAATTAGTTCTGTAAACATTATTTTGGGTGGTTCGCGGTCTCTCTCGTCAATGGCTATCTTTAGGAAACCTGTTTGAGCATGCCAGCACCAAAAGGAACTGTACCCACTTGTTTTGGTCACGAACTTGTCGTAAGAAGCTCGTCCACTGGGGTCTCTGATTGCCCCCCAAACCAAATATGAACAAAGACATCTTGGCCAGCTGAAATGGACATCGCGGTTTTGTTGTATAGTCACGCTATACACTAAACTTGACCTATAGGTTAGAGAAATTGTGGTGAGGAAAGTGGTGCCGTGAGAAGAGCCCGCTCTCAGGATCATCAAAAGCTGCGAGGAATTCAACGCAGCGAATTATGAAATTTCTCACCATGACTTCTCTTAGAAAGCGGCACGAGATGAGAATCGATCATTAAGAGCATGCTGCAAAGAGTTTTTCTAAACAAAATAATTTTGAAAGGGAGAACCTAAAATAGACACACGGGCATTATCTAATAAACATGGCCAATGACCTCTTGCGTTCTTCCCACGTTAGTGCACATAACATGACTTCATGACTTTCAATGGTATCTCTTTAATCTTATTGCGAAGTATCTGTATCGATATATAACTCCGATTCCAAATCCGTGTAAACTCTTGCAAGGAGTACTCTCATTATATATTAAAGATACTTGGGAAATTCTTCACATCATCCTTGGAGAACCTCCTAATTACTTCTAAACGCATAACTCGCGAACAATACTAGTCGACCCCCATCATTCGCTCTCCGTCCTCTGGCATGGACAAGCGTGACCCAGCAAAACCATGCACGTTCCCCGGTCTGCTTCCTCTGTCTGTCATCTGCAAAACACGTGAGCAGAAAAGCTCCTCAAAACTGCATCGTTAAGGTTGCCAAACCGGTCAGAAGCCAGACGGACCAATCGTGCATCCCAGTCCCATTTCCGCAGGCAAAGTTACCACAACGTGTCTCGTCATATGATCACCTTGTATTATAATAAGAGGCTTGTACTTTCATATCACTACAAACGTGACTTTCGATTAAACTTTCGTTTCTCGCTTTGCCTTGTGAGCTAACAACAAAAATCTAGCTCTCTCTCTTTGTTTTTCTTTGGAGCATGCGATCCATAAATACATAAATACCCGTTGTTTTATCTTATAATGTTTAGCTCATTTCACATTTGCTCTTCAAATACGTAATTAAGCGACTTATCGATGGTCACTCAAAATCACCGAATTTGATCACATTACATTAGACCCTCTGTCTAATTCAAACGCACCACACCTCGGGTTCGAAAAGACTTGAAATTCTTTAAGGACAACACACGACTCTCTACGTGGCCAATCACGGGTCATCGAGGCTATCTTGAACTTTCCTATTCTCCTGCAATGCTTTCATCATCCCCGCCGCACCTCGGCCTCTATTTTCCGTTTCTCTCTCCCCTTCTTTTTCTCGGATGATCCCGATCTCGATTCTTTGTTTCCTCTTTCTTTTTCTTTTTTCTTTTTTTGGGCGGGGGGGGGGGGGGGGGTGTTTGAGTTCATGACACAACGTGAATGGGGTTTTCTTTTATTCAGGCGATGCTGACGCTCCTTCGAAACTCAGTAAGCAGGGCCCGTGCGTGGGAAGGCGACTCCGCCTTAAAGTAGCAGCATCAGGTATCACCTGAACCAGATGATCCCTCTTATCCTTAAGCTCAAGTTGAAAAATCACTCCACTCAATCCCCAATCTCAATCCACTTTATGTATATTATAACAGGAAGCTGACCATCGATTCAGGTCAGTTTCCCTCGTCTCTTCCACGGTTTTCATACGTCCGACTAAGACTTTTGAGGATCATCTTCATCCCATAATGGCCTTCATGTGAAACCCCCTCCATTTCCTCTTTTAAAATTTCTTCTAATCCACGTAATCTCATCGATCGCATCAGCTTTTATCCAGCTTTGCTAGAATACTCGATTGATCCCGCTGTATCGCAATACTTTTTTTTTAGTGAAGTCTGCAAGCAATTATGTTAATTAGGGATGTACATGATTCATGGCGGTCCGATTCCTCCTTGGAATTGGGAACTGGACCGATAAGACCACCAGGGATCAAATCACCTAGTCTTGGACTAGACTGGTTCCTAGGAAATTTAATGAGACCGATTGGGAATCAGGAAAATTCTAAAGAAAAATGAGTTTCTTTACTTGTACTTTTTTTTAAAATTTTTATTTTGATAAAGTAGGGTAAAGACTAAAACTTTAAAAATTTAAATTAAGTTATTTTTACTTTTTTTTACATCTTTTATTTTTACTAAAATATATAAAAATTTATTGGTCCTATTTTCCTAGGAACTAATAACCTGACTGATCGAACACTGGTTCCACTTTTGGGAACGGGGGACTGGATGGACACTTTCGGTCTAGTTCGGTTCCCGATCGGTCCGGGCAGTTTCTAGTTCAGATGGTTCAAGTTACTCATCTCCTAGTGTTAATGAGTGCCCCAAGAATAATGTTTAAGCTTTATCACTTCAAACAAGTCTAAAAGTGAAAATCATTAATAAGCCAAAAAATAAAAAACAAAGAGAGGCAAAATTCATTGGCGTCAGCACTCCAATCTAACTCTATAATGGCGTACGAGTGTCCAAAAAAGGGACCCGAATCCCACGTCTAGGGATTCGGACCATTCATTGCCCCCTCCCTTGTACTAGGGGGGATGGGGTATGAATGGCGAGGATGGGCTAACGTGGATCCTCACGCCCAAAAAAGATGGCTATAAGTAAGGTTTGGACAAGCAAGACCTAAATTGTGCTAGTTCCAAAGACGATTTCCCTTTGCCACGCATCGACGTACTGATGGACAGTCGCAAGCCATGATCGAACTTCCCAAGCTATCCGTTGTACATTCACCAAACCAGCCATTGCACTTAGAAAATTACTCAGTTTCCTTGGTTGGCTCCTTAACAAATGTCCGCGAGCATCTGTCGACGAAGTTGAGATGATGACCAGCAGGAAAGCAAGTCCCGAACGATGCTAACTCGATTCCATTAACGTGAACAAAACCCCCGAAAGGAAATTAGTTAACATGGGAAGATATAGCTTGATATCTGATCATTAACTAACTCGCCCAACCCGTTCAATGAATCACTTCAACGAACGCCGATTTCGAAAGATCCCAATGCTTGATTGGGTCCACCGTCACAATGTTGGCAGCTCAGGCCTGACCAAATCCTCGGGAACCAGTGGAGCGGGTCCGATGATTAGGCCGAAACACGTGGGCATTAATGTTTCTCGACAGGTCCGTGACGTGAGTTCTGGATCGAGGGATTACTTGTCTTCGAATCGCAAAAGCTTCGCTTCTCATCCCCGTCCATGGCTTTCTTTATTGTACCCTCTCGTCGGGCTTAGCTGTCCAGCCGTGGGGGGGGGGGGGGGCGCATTGCTGGTTGTTGATGCGGCAAAATCCGGGAGCTGGAGACGAAACCTGCATGCACATTAGATGTTTGATGAATTGTCCATGCGGTAGCAGTGCGCCCGACCCCCGTTAGTTTGGGGGTTCCCATCATCCTCGAGCTGTATCTTAGCAAGAACGCCTGTCCCGCTCGTGCTATTGCCTGCGGAGTCCCGAACATATCCAATCAGTGCGTGTGTTGCCATTCATGTGGATGAAATTTATTGGAGTATTTACGATTCTCAACACATTTTGTAATTTATTGGCGTATTTCCAATTAGGACGTATGTACGTAGAATTACTTAGAACGGCAAAATATCGACTCCTCAAGAGAGGAAATGAGAGAGATACTACGATGGAAAGAACTTAGAGAATGGGAAATTGGATTAGTTTTAATTTTGATCCATATGGTTCGGTTCGATTTTACCCTTTCAGAAGACCGAGAACCGGTTCCATTTTTAGGAACCGTGAAATAGACCAAAACTCTGAAGAACCGGACCAACCTGGCTAATCCGAGTGGTTCCCGGGTTATGCAGACATCGAAGTTCAATTACTCAATTGCGAAATCGACTAGTATCTACTTTTTCCCGGATGAATAGCATTTTGCTCATTCGAGTGTTAAAAAAAATTGGTTTTTATTAGATTGGCCTGTTTTCACCAGACGGAAAACTTTTGGGCGATGGTTATTTTCTCGATTTCCCATCCTAGGTGGTCATTTTCACCGTGAAAAACATCTCTTTCGGAGACACGTGACGGTTCAAACTTATCTCTTCCAAAGACACATTACATTGACGTGGCCACGAGTGGACATGAATCATAAAAAGACAAACAAACAAACAAAAGTAGGGTTAAAAGAGAGAGAAAGATGGGGTGATAGGTGGGGGGGGGGGGGGGGGGGGGGGGGTAGACTATCTCTAATTATGGTATTAAACAAGATGGAAAACTAGATTAAATTAAAATAAAAAAGGTCGGCTAGAATTTTCTGTCGTTACATTAGCCATGCGAAGTCTCTCTTTTGGTAAGAATTTCTTACGAAAATTTTGGAGTCCACATTTACTTAATAAAACTTGCGAAACTCGATTGTAATTGTAGCGCGACCCCACAAGTTCTGAGGCTATCAATGGAGTTAGCTCCCGTGTCGAGCTACCTAGCTTCATCGATGGCGGCTTCGCTGGGCCATGCTACGTAGCTCGCCGGTGAGTAACGATAGCTTCACAAGAGCAAGAAACCCCTTCGACAAAGCCGTCAGAACTTCTTTCCTTCCGGGGTGGGGGCATCAAATGGGTGGGTAGGGTCCGTCAAAAAATGATTGATCCATATTGACACATTTAACCATTTTGACCCATTTTCATACAATACAATTTTAGCGACTCACATCTGACTTGACACATATTATTAACACACTTCAATATTTTAACCAAGTTTAGAAATTTGCTTTATGATTTTTTTAAAAAATGTATTATTAAGATAATTTTATGTAATACGATTTATTTGATAATTTTTTTAAATTTTTTTGAAATTTTAATTATTTTTATCTTTTTAAATAAAATATATTTTTATTTTTATTCCTTTTTCCTCTTCCAATCGTCGGAGTCTAGTGAGCTCATCCCTTGCCTCTTGTTCGCCAACCAACTTTAAAAGAGGGAAAAAGGAGGAAAAATAAAAATAATCAATTTTTTATATTTAAAAAATTAAAGAATTAGAGTATTAGAATATTAATATTTAAAAATATTTGTTAATAAAATTTAAAACAAATTATGTAACCCATTTATGATCCGTTTCGAACATGTTTAAGACTAATTAGGTTATTAAGTGATCAATTTAAGACTCATTTAATTCTTTAAGCCACCCATTGCCAGAAATGGAGAAAATCAACGACATATTGCTCTTCTTCAAGGAGGTCAATTTTCTCATGTTCCTTTGAAACCTAATCTTCCCTTTGATTTCTCCTCTCCATACCAATTTACGTCATAGCCATGATTAACATTGAAGCTCATACCTCTCTTCCTGATCCAAAAGTTTGTTGATCCATTTTGCCACCTCTGTTTCGGGGTCTGTCGGACGACGAAATGGTGGCCACTCGAACTGGATCGACAAATGTTTTGTCTCGACTCGAGACAGCAGAGGAGTTAAAAAGAAAAGGGGCACAGCCCCACCACCGACGACGAATCGATTGAATGGATGGTTTGACAACCCTATCGCAAAAGCATATAACCTCTCGTTCATGGGGTGACGACGCAACTGGGAAAAAGTGGATGATGACCCCCCTCCCCTTCTTTGTCATCTTCTTGCTTTTCAGTGGCAACGATCCTGCCGACTCAATCACATTTTATCAATAACAACTCATGTAATTAATCCTTGCAAGTTCTCCTCTTTTTGTAATAATAATTTGTATAATGAATCCTTAAGAGTTCTTCTTTTTTTAATGTCAAATAATGGACTAAATGTTTCATTTCCGAATCGCATCACGGGTGAATTGAATTAGCTTTCACGTACGAGACCGATAAAACTGAAAAGCATGTATCAGGAATTTAAATACTAAAGTGCCGATATTGCAATGTAGTGGAGAAAGAGGGCTCTTGATGATTGCTAGATATCTAATAAGGGATGTTGTTGGTTCTTGAGAAACATTTGTAATGGGTTTTAATAACGTATTCCAATTTTTCACTATATGCTTTTCGGTTGAATTGATAAATCGACTGATTATTTACCTAATTTAACCGAATATATTTGCTTAGCCCAGTCAAAGCAGACAATTCAAGAGCAAAATTTCGAAAGCAATTAATGTCGTGACATTATACAAGTGAGATTCGAGGCTAGTGTCTTACGCCCCCTCGAACGAGACAATGTCCTAACTATAGTTAATAATGCAGATTATGTCATTGCGGTCGACATTAGAGCGATAAAAAGTCAAATGTGGATTCTCTATCGCGACGGAATTTAACATGGCAAATGGGATTTATAATACATGCGATAATTTGAACATTATGATAAAGTCAACCTGCGCCCATAAGTTCGGTTTCCTCTCGTTTCTTTTGTCGTGATGAAGTACTCACATTCACCTGCTCTCTCAGTACCTTATTCTATAATCTTCACTCGTGTCGAGAATCTTATCTTATACTAATTTATATACTTTTATAGCACAAATTGCAAAGAGAGCTGCAGAGAATGTGTCATCCTCCCAAGAATAGACCGCTCTTTGTTTGTCTTTCTCTTCTTCTTCTTTTTTCATTTTGTTCTCTTTTAAGAATATTTGATACGCAATCTTATATCTTGTACCCAATGATCTTACACTCGCATAACTTAAATTTCTATTAAAATTTTTGGCATGCATGAGATATAGACATTTCAAATATTAGTCCATGTATTTACCCAAAAAAGAGCCATATTGTTAATGTGTAATTTCTTTAATAAAAAAGCATCAGTACCTTCATGCAAAAAAAAAATAAATCAATAAAACCAAAAATCCTTTCATATGGCCATAGAACTCATGATGTTTCAATGGCCTCAAAGACAGAAATCTTAACAAGAGAGTCATTTTTCTTGGACAAGAAAGAGGGGTTTTGAGTATCATTTTCTAAGTTCAGTATATCAAAGATGTTGATTGACAATCATAAGGAATGTTCATGATAAACTCGAGATGTGACTCATGAGGTTCGGTTCGAAGGCGCACCGACACCATACGCATCAAAGTCGTCAACTCCTTCGCTATCGATGAACGATTCCTCGGTCCCGCGCAAGTCAAGCCCTACATTTTCGCGAGATGTACGTGACGATTGTGCGCTGATCGGAAGACTAGTTAGAGCCTTGGGGGAGCATCACCCTCTTGGAAGAACTCGTCAAAGTAGATGAAGTGGGCCGATTTTCCTTTGTCAGACAAATTGTTCGGACTGATCGGCCCATCAGAGCGGCCCGACCCGGTCCACGATCCAACTAAAGGAAAGACCAAAATTACAAAGAGCTGAGCTTGCTCTGTGGACTCGCCATGCTATTCCTTTTGGTTCTTCCCAGCATCACATGTGAGATTGAAGAACACTGTGAAAAAGGTTAGACTGATCGACTACCTAAACTTCTCATAATTTTCTCAATCTCAAGTTTATCCTTCATGACCTGAATTTTCTCAAACAAGACGGAGGCGCAAATCACAATGTCTTTTGACTTGTATCACATTCATTATCGGAATTCAATCGCCAAATTTAGATTATACTTTCATTCCTTCAATTGGACAGTTTGTGGGTTCTGACAAAAATGTGCGGGGTTCCACGGAAGAAGTGGGATTATTTCTATCATCCTCTCTGCTAGTGCACTGGATTCGCAACGAATCGAATCGAAAACACAAGATCCTCAGCTCAAAACTTGAACTTCGGACCAGGTTTAAACAACCCATTACCATTGCTCTAAATCCATCAACCGCATCCTGAATCAATAGTTTAGCTTTGCAATGCCCATCATGGAGAAGGATCATCATCTATATTGCTCGGTACCTCCAAGAATATACCTCTCTTGGATTCCATCTTTTCTCAATTCTCCTTTCATCTTTTGGCTGTACGGTTTTTTCCCTTTTCCCTCTTTGAAGAATATAGGATATGTTATCCTATATCTTGTACCTAATATCTGCATGATCTCACACTCTCATAACTTAAATTTCCATGAAGAACTTTCGCATGCATTACGCATAATAAACCTTTGAAAGATTAGTTCATGTATGTAATTCCGCAAAATAGGACCATATTATTAAGTTATAATTAAACAAACAGTACCAACAACATGCGAAAAACTAAAAGCCGTTTCACTTGACCATGAACTCATAATGTTTCATATGGCCACAAAGTCAGAATCTTACCAAAAGTGCTACTTTTTTTGGACAAAAGAGAAGGTTCTGTGTATTTTTATCGTACGTGTAGAAGTTGGAGGATGTCGATTGACATTTGTGGAGAATGTTAGTAACATTGGAGCATTTAGAAATGATAACTCAAGACAGAATTTGAAAACCACAAATGCACCATGCTCATCCAATCGTTCGGGCTGGCCGGCCCATCATGGCGGCCCAACGCGGTCTACACGCCGACAAAAGATATAGACTCAAGTTACAAAGACCAAGCTTGCTCTGTGGACTCACCAATCCTAATTCTAATAGTTCTCCCCAATATCATCCGTGGCCCTAGACGGCAAGAGGATGACCCGAATACAAACTACAATCACGATTTGGACCCGAGATTGGCGAGCGCTGTGAAAATGGGGAGGGCGATCAATTACTAACGGTCCGTTTGTTTCACGGAAAATATTTTTCTGGAAAATGTTTTCCGGAAATTGTGGTGTTCGGAGGGCAGAAAATAACTCGCCAAGGAAAATATTTTCCAATCAATGAAAAGTTTTCTTCTAAAATCAAGGAAAATGTTTTCCTTTCCCAAAAAAAGGAAAACATTTTCCGAAAGCCAACCGATCCTCAACGCCGATCAAATTATCAATAAAGCCACCGCCGCCCGCCGTCGACGATTAGAGCAGAGACCACGGTCCAACGAAGGTCCATTTGGCAGTTTGGCGGCGACGGTAGTCGGACATCCATGAACAAGAAAAAAAAAACGGAAAGAACAAAAATTTGTGAATTTATTTTTAAGTTTCAAACGAACACCAGAAAATATTATCATTTTCCAAAAAAATGACTTCCTCAATAATATTTTCTAGAAATATAGCGTTTCTGAAAATTATTTTTTAGAAAATTATTTCCCTGAAAAATATTTTATATTCATCTGTCAAAGGATGCCGGCTTGCCAACCTCTAACAGCGTGTCTTGAGCAAGGTGGAGACAAGCTGTTAGAGGTCGCGATATTTAAAAGTAAACGAAGAACAATGGAAAATGTTTTCCCCTTTCAAAAAAGCGAAAAACAATCTCCCCATTTTTGAAAATGTTTCTTCTATTGATGGCAAATATTTTCCTTGACTATTTTATTTTTCGTGGAATGATGGTCGGAAAATTTTTCGAAAATATTTTTCTAAAAATTGTTTTCCATAGAACAAACGGAGTCTAAACTTCTCCCGATATTCTCGATCTCGAATGGGCTCCATGGTATGAATGCTCGAACAAGATGGGAGTCGCAAATCACGATGTCTATTGAGTCGCGTCGTGTTCGCTGTCGAGATTTCGATCGCCAAATTGGAACATGCTTAAAGTTGGTGGGTCTCGAGGAAAATTGCGTGGAGTCACGCTGCGGAGGGAGCACGAGCAAAAAGACCATGGAAGTTTCTGCAATCCAGGGCCTACGTGAAGATTTTTGAGGAGAGGGAACATGTGCAATTACAATGTCTTTCTTTTGAATCTTCTCATGAAGAACATTATAGTCAATCTCGATGTCTTTGATGCGTTCATAGACGACAGGCTCTGAACTTAAATACAGGTAACGCCTGGTGCCTTCATGATCGCAAAACAGTTGTAATCACGGAAAACAGCTTGAGGCCATGACATCAGTTTGCAAGTTGCACCAAGCATGGCACTATCAAGGGTGTCCAAAACCGAATCAAATTTGAAAACCAGCCGATATTTCGTGCATTTATGGTTCAATTCAGTTAGGATAATGAAAATATAATAGTATTTTTTCTGCTTTGGATAATTTTGGCTCCGTTAAGTCAATCGAACCGAATTAGAAATCACTCATTTTCTTAATATTATAATTTACATAATCTCTCTCCTTTTTTTTCACTAAGGCTCCGTTTGTTTCACGGAAAATATAACATTTTTGGAAAATATTTTCCTGAAAAATGACAATAGTTCTGGTGTTCATTTGAAACTTAGGAAAAATTTAAATTTTTTCTTGTTTTACATTGGGTGGTTGTTGACCACAAGTCTCACTAGGCCTTGACGAACTCTCGTCTTGCCACCATAAGTCAAGAACTCGCTAATCCAAAGTAAGCCTCAAGCTCACCTCTAGAAACTGCGAGCTTGCTGCCATAGGCCACTAGCTCATTACTAGAGGTCATTGGCTCACAGGCCTCGGGCGAGGTCAAAACACGTTATTAGATGCTGCGATAAATGTTTTTCACTTTCTATGAAATAGAAAATATTTTCCTTACTTTTGAATGTGTTTTTTCTATTAATAGAAAATATTTTTCTTGACTATTTTATTTTTCGTGAAACGAAAGTCGGAAAATCCAGAAAATATTTTCCTAAAAGTTATTTTCCTTAAAACGAACAAAGCTCTAATCTCTTGATATCACTTTAAAAAAATGGAAACCGAATACCAAACTGAATTGAGCCAAATTAGGTGCCACTTACCCTAAGCCGAATCAAACCGAACCTGTCGACATCCCTAGGCATGACACTGGGCTTTAATAGAAGAATGAACATCCAAAGATTGCTCCTTACTCCTTAGGCTTCCAGGAAAAAGGATAATGACCGAGAAAAGCGGTGAATTCGACGGTAGAAGGACGTGACATAGGACGGAAGAACGTTGGATGCACTTCTTCACAGAGACAGCCATTGGAGAGAAGAGTTTTTTACATCTATCTGAGGAAGTTCAAATGTCGAATGATACGAAAAAGAGGGCTGCGCAATCGACCGCAAAAAAGAGATAAGGATGGAAATGGACATGAAATAAGAGAACAAACACAGCGGGATTTGCAAATTGCAGCCCGGGTTGTGACCTGAAGCGCGAAGAGAGCAGAAGCGACAAATTCACAATGAAGAAGATCACAACCTTAATCTAGTCTCTATCTCAAGTCCTAATCAAATCTCTGACAGAGATTTTCTCCTAATAAAGAACTCACAATTAGAAAATAAAAATTCAAAAGGTTGCAAAGTTTTCAAAGAACAGTCCAAAAACAGAGGCCATATGTATTAAAACCCTGAAAAAAAAATTCTTTCTAGTTGGTGGGGGACTTGAAAATAACCCCTTTGCCTTTTTTTTTATTTAGCGATGATAAGCGAATCTCAATAAAGTTTCGAATCGGGTCAATCTCGTTCTACAAGCTCAAACTCAAGATCATTTTGGCGAAATTTCGAAATGTCTTAATTGCAAAACACCAATATACTGGGGAATTGTCAAAATATAAAACGGAAGTATAGATCTACAAAAAAGAAATTAAATACAGAATTAAATAGAACAATGTGCGAATACACAATTCCCTTTTTATATTCTATGTCTATAGACGGTAAACATGTAGAATAGCCTAGGAAATACATATTTATTCCAATATGTTGTTACTTAAGTTATAATTTTCACAACTGCCTTTTATCAGCCTGCTTTAATGGTTTGATTAGGACAACAAATGAGGGAAGAGTGCGTTATTCTTCTTCTTTCTAGTTCATTTAAACAGACAGATCTCGACAGAGTTTTTGAAAGCTATTTTCTCCTCATCGTTCCTCTAGCTCGGAGAAAAAAAATTTATGTGAAAGACGACTATGTGCTCTCGATTAGCATTCAATTTGGTCCTACAGCTTTGATTCCGTTCAAATTAATTCTTATAATATTGTTAATTTTTCTTAGTTTTGCACATTTAGATGTCAAGATAGCTTTTCCTCCGTTAAAATGTTCTCCACGTGCCTATTATATGAGAAAAGGTGCACATTCGATCTATCACATAACACAAACTTTCCAATAAAAATCGGAAATTGTGCCTCTAGACATCCTTTTATTTCCTTAATATTTGGAGAGAAAAAAAAAGAATTATATTATTCTCCTGCTGGCGCAAATATGAGCCCCGTGATTGCTTTAGAAGTTTTCATTTTCACAAAATATATATTTTCTATTTGTAGATTTTAGAGATGTGTACAATCCAAAATGTTGACTTTCCACGGTTGACTATTGACATAGGGAAGAGGTCACTGCTCATGTCACTTTCCCCGTGACTTGTGGAATTGTTTACTCCCCTCGAGATCTGGATCTTCTAACGTCATATGTGATGTGCATAAGAAGCCTTGGAGCCATCCGATTCATGATTCAATTTTTTATTCCTCATTGTATAGTCTACCTTCCCAAGTTGTTAGAGAAGAAAGAAAAATAGATAAGATACTCTTCCTACAATTAAGGTTATTTTAAGATTAAACTGCACATGTTTTGGACTCATTTAATTATATTCGAAAAGTAGATTATCTAGGTGTCTGAAGAATAATTGTGGTTTGCTCCATATATAATCAATAATTTCTAGAGTATAAAAACCAAAGGTTCCATAACTCTAACCTTCCATCCTTAGAATTTTCACTTATACCCGTAATTTAGTGATGCTCGAGTATTCGGAGTAATATTTACTTTAACATAGGTAAATCGTGCCTCTTTAACAAGTTAAGGACAAATCTTCTCCGCTGGTGCACCGGATTTGCAACGAATCGAATCAAAAACACAAGATCCTCAGCTAAAAACTTGAACTTCAGACCAGGTTTAAACAACCCATTACCGTTGCTCTAAATCCATCAACCGCATCCTGAATCAATAGTTTAGCTTTGCAATGCCCATCATGGAGAAGGATCATCATCTATATTGCTCGGTCCCTCCAAGAATAGACCTCTCTTGGATTTTTCTTTTCTCAATTCTCCTTTCATCTTTTGGCTGTACGTTTTTTTTTTTCTTTTTCCCTCTTTTGAGAATATTGGATATGGTATCCTATATCTTGTACCTAATATCTGCATGATCTCACACTCTCATAACTTAAATTTCCATGAAGAAGTTTCGCATGCATTACGCATAAACCTTTGAAAGATTAGTCCATGTATGTAATTCCACAAAATAGGACCATATTATTAAGTTATGATTAAATAAACTGTACCAGCTACATGCGAAAAACTAAAAGCCGTTTCACACGACCATGAACTCATAATGTTTCATATGGCCGCAAAGTCAAAATCTTACCAAAAGCGCTACTTTTCTTGGACAAAAGAGAAGGTTGTGTGTACTTTTATCGCACGTGTAGAAGTTGGAGGATGTCGATTGACATTTGTGGAGAATGTTCATAACATCGGAGCATTTAGAAATAATAACGCAAGACTGAACTTGGAAGGTTCCGATTTAAAAACCACAAATGCACCATGCTCATCCAATCGTTCGGGCTGGCCGGCCCATCATGGCGGTCCAACCCGGTATACACGCCGACAAAAGATAAAAGACTCCAATTACAAAGACCAAGCTTGCTCTGTGGACTAACCAATCCTAATTCTAATAGTTCTCCCCAATATCATCCGTGGCCCTAGACGGCAAGACGATGACCCGAATACAAACTACAACCACGATTTGGACCCGAGATTGGCGAGCGCTGTGAAAATGGGAAGGCTGATCAACTACTAAACTTCTCCTGACATTCTTGATCTCGAATGGGCTCCATGGTATGAATGCTCGAACAAGATGTAGTCGCAAATCACGACGTCTATCGACTCGTGTCGAGATTCCGATCGCCAAATAGGAAGATGCTTAAAGTTGGTGGGTCTCGAGGAAAATCGCGCGGAGTCACGCTGCGGAGGGAACACGAGCAAAAAGACCATGGAAGTTTCTGCAATCTAGAGCCTACGTGAAGATTTCTGAGGAGGGAACATGTGCCATTACAATGTCTTTCTTTTGAATCTTCTCATGAAGAAAACTTTAGTCAATCTCGATGTCTTTGGTGTGTTCATAGACGACAGGGTTCGAACTTAATATGCGCGTCGCTTGGTGCTCATGATCGCAGAACAGTCGTAATCTCGGAAAACAGCTCGAGGCCATGACAGTTTGCAAGTTGCTACAAACATGGCACGATCAGGGGTGTCAAAAACCGAATCGAATTCGAAAACCAGCTGAAATTTCGTGCATTTGTGGTTCGGTTCAGTTAGGATAATGAAAAAATAATAGTATTTTTTTGCATTTAGATAATTTCGGTTCCATTAAGTCAATGGAACCAAATTGAGAATCGCTCATCTTCTTAATATTACAATTTACATAATTCCTCTCCTTTTTTTTTCGCTAAATCTCTTCTTAATATTATAAAAAAAGGAAATTGAAAACCGAACTGAATCGAGCTAAATCAGTTTTTCGGTTCGCTTCACATTTGGTTTGGTTCGGCCACTTACCCTAAACCAAATCAAACCAAACCGTCGACACCCCTAGGCACGGTACTCGGCTTCAGAAGAAGAATGAACATCCAACGATTGTTCCTTAGACTTCTAGGAAATAGGATAATGACCGAGAAAAGCGGTGAATTAGATGGTGGAACGAGGTGACATTGGAGGGAAGAACTTTGGATGCACTTCTTCACAGAGACAGACAGCCATGGAGAGAAGAGTTACTTACATCTATCTGAGGAAGTTCAAATGTCGAATGATACGAAAAAGAGGACTGCGCAATCCGCCGCAAAAGAGCGATTAGGATAGAAATAGACATGAAATAAGAGAACCAACACAGTGGGATTTGCATATTGCAGCCCGGGTTGTGACCTCAAGCGCGAAGAGAGTAGTAGAGACAAATTCACAATGAAGAAGATCACAACCTCAATCTAGTCTCTATCTCAAGTCCTCATCAAATCTCTCTCTCGCAGAGATTTTCTCCTTAAAAAATAACTCACAATTAGAAAATAAAAATTCAAAAGGTTGCAAAGTTTTCAAAGAACAGTCCAAAAGAAGAGGCCAATGGGATTATTTGTATTAAAATCCTGAAAATAAAAAAATTTCTTTCTAGTTGGTGGGGGACTTGCAAATAACCCTCTTTGTGTTTTTTTTTTCTTTAGTGATGATAAGAGGATCTCAATAAAGTTTCAATCGGATCAATCTCGTTCTACAAGCTCAAACTCGAGATCATTTTGGCGAAATTTCAAAATGTCTACCTTTTTTTTAATTGCAAAACACCAATATACTGTGGAATTGTCAGGATATAAAACAGAAGTATAAGTCTACAAAAAAGAAATAAAATACAGAATTAAATAGAAAGATGTGCGAATACACACTTCCCTTTTTATATTCTATGTCTATAGACGGTAAACATGTAGAATAGCCTAGGAAATACATATTTATTCCAATATGTTGTTACTTAAGTCATAATTTTCACAACTGCCTTTTATCAGCATGCATTAATGGTTTGATTAGGACAACAAATGAGGGAAGAGCGTGTTATTCTTCTTCTTTCTAGCCCATTTAAACAGACCGATCTTGATAGAGTTCTTGAAAGCTATTTTCTCCTCCTTGTTCCTCTAGCTCAGAGAAAAAAAAATCTCTGAAAGATGACTATGTGCTTTTGATTAACATTCAATTCAGTCCCACAACTTTGATTCCATTCAAATTCATTCTTATAATATTGTTAATTTTTCTTAGTTTTGCACATTTATATATCATGATAGCTTTTCCTCCTTTAAAATGCTCTCCACGTGCCTATTATATGTGAAAAAGTGCACATTCGATCCATCATTTAACACAAACTTTCCAATAAAAATCGGAAATTGTGCCTCTAGACATCCTTTTATTTCCTTAATCTTTGGAGAGAGAAAAAAGAATTATATCATTCTCCTGTTGGCGCAAATATGAGCCCCGTGATTGCTTTAGAAGTTTTCATTGTCACAAAATATATATCTTCTATTTGTAGATTTTAGAGATGTGTACGATCCAAAATGTTGATTTCCACGGTTGACTTTTTGACATAGGGAAGAGGTCACTGCTCATGTCACTTTTCCCGTGACTTGTGGAATTGTTTACTCCCCTCGGGATCTGAATACTCTATCGCCATATGTGACGTTCATAAGAAGCCTTGGGCCGTCCAATTCAGAATCCAATTTTTTATTCCTCACTATATAGTCTACCTTCCCAAGTTGTTAGAGAGGAGAGAAAAATAGATACAATACTCTTCCTACAATTAAGATTATTTTAAGATTAAACTACACATGCTTTGAACTCAACTAATTATATTCGAAAAGTAGATTATCTAGGTGTCTGAAGAATAATTGTGGTTTGCTTCATATATAATCAATAATTTCCGGAGTATAAAAACCCAAACGTTTCATAACTCTAGCCTTCCATCCTTAGAAGTGGCACTTATACCTGTAATTTAGTGATGCTCGAGAATTCAGAGTAATATTTACTCTATATTTGTCCTCAACTTAGGTAAATCGTGCCTCTTTAATAAGTTAAGGACAAAATCTTGATGGACTCGTTTTATGCTTTGAAAAAACTATAGATTTGGAAGGTACATATGTGAAACATTCAAAGTACTTACTAAGTTGTATATTTTAGATGGCATGAGAATGCATATGGTGTAAGTACATTAAAATTAATAATTCCTAGTTCGTAAGATCCAAAAATAATCAGATGCTTCCCAGATTGGACAATACAATTCAACAAACTTTCTAATTTATCACTAAATACACCTTGCAACAATGACGCCAAGCTTTAATTTGAAAGGGCAGTGTACATAATTTACCAAAAATTTAAGTCTGAAAAGGTGAGGCATACGAATTTGCATGAAAAGTTTGGAAAGTACAACAAATATCAAGAGCAACATTGTGCAACTGGCCGCTTGTGCTACAGATAAGTTAAAAAAACCAATTAAATTATGTCATATGTGATACACTTATTCTAAACTTTTTTTACAACACTAAAACTCCGAATTTATGCATATGTAACATATTTATTACAACTTTTTTATGACACGAGAAATCATGAACTTATCTTTTTACAACACATTTACCCTAAACTTTTTTATAATATTAAAAGTTATGAACTTGTATTATTGTGACAATTTTACCTCATAATTTTTCTCTTCTTTTTTCTTTGTGGCCGAGGGCGAGGGCGAGGGCGAGGGCAAGAGCAGATCTAGGTGACGTAGCCCTGCCTCACGAGCCACGGGCGAAGCGGGCCATGGCCCCGTTAGCCATCAATGAGGCCTATGTGAGGGCTTTGTAGCCCTCGCCCAATGGCCAGCGAGCTTCAGCAGACTAGTCAAAAGTATGTATAAAAAAATTTAAAAAAATTCTTGAATAAATATGTTAGTTCATGAAATTTTTATGTCACAAGGAGATAATTTTAAAACTTTTGTTGTCATTAAAAAACGTTGAGGACTTTACCAAAGAAAAACGTTTTGGATAAATTTGTCACGCAAAGTATAGTTTAGAGTTTTCAGTGGTATTTTTCCTAAGGATAAATAGGAAAAAGGAATACCGAAATCATTACTAATTCCGCCACCAAGAACCACCAAAAAAATTGGGAAAAAAAAAGAGAGAAGAAGAAAAGAACCAAAAAAAGAAAACGAGTGAAATTGAGTTGACCAATCCAAGCCAGCTGAGGGAGGAGGCTGTGCGGTCAAAAGTCAAAGAAAATGGGGCAGCCGGCTGGACCTTTTGTTGTTAGCAGCACGTTTTCCGTTACTTTATTAGCTTTGACCGTTCGCCCGTTCGCTCGAGAATCCGCGTTCGCCAGGGGGGCAAAGAAAATAAAAAGACAAAAAAGCCCTCTTTTGACTTTCTCCGTCCTTCGACCCATGGCGAGCCGACAGTCCAGAGCCCGAACGTGAATTGCTCTGTCCCTCTTGGCGATGGGATGGATGCGATGCGACAGCTACTGAGATCGTGGGATTTCCATTCTAAATCGAGTTACGGAACTTGACAGCTACAGATATTACAATTCTCAATGTGATATGGCCCTGAAAATCCTTCGGCTCCATTCATTTTTCGAAGAACATTATATTTCTAAAAATTATTGTCTAAAAAGTCATTTTTCAAAAACAAAAATGATAATATTTTCTGATATTTGATTGAAATATGAAAAAAAAAAGAATTATAAAGCATTTTCTAGTTTAAAAAGGAAACACACATTATTTCGGCGCTAGTGACTTGTGCACAAATAGCCATTGAACCGAGCACAAGCACCAAGATCTCGTGTCTAGCCTAAATGGATTGGGTACAAGCACTAACCTTGCCACCAGAAAGAGCTAAATTTGAGAACCCGGTGCTCATGCACAACTTCGCCCTAGCCCATGTCCATAGAGGTTGGGCGTTAGGCCTTGGTGCCCATGCTCAAATCCCCTACATTTGAGATCAAGTCCACAAAAGCCAAGTATCAGACCCTAGTGACTCAAGTCCTTAATGCTTGGGCTTAGGTCCTTGGTACTCAAGCCCTAGTCCATCGAGGCTGGCATGAGGGCACCGATGCCCATGCTTAAGTCCTCGACAACCAGACCAAGTTCTTTGTCGAACAATTAGGATACCATCCAAACTAGGCCCTCATCCCCAACACCCATGTCTGGATCCATCAAGGCAAGCTTGGGATCCTAACGCCCTTGACAGAGGCCATTGAGATTAGGCCTCAATGCTTGTGCTTAGTTTCATGAAAGTTGAGATCGGAATCCCAATGCTGAGGACTAGTTCCATGGTGCCCAAGCATGGGTCCATTGAGACAAAATCAAAGGCTCCAGTGCCAATGCTTGCACTAAGTCCATTCAAGCGGAGCATGAGTCCAAATCCATCAAGGCCAAGCCATGCCTCAGGCCCTAATGCCTAGTCCTAGGTCTAATGAGATCGGACGTGGGACCCAGCGCTTAGGATAAGTTCTCCAATGCCCAAGGCCTTGGTGCCAATGCCCCAAATTATCGGCACCCACATTCACACCAGACTATAGTCCATCGAGGCCAGGCTTGGGTCCTTGGCACCTAAGACTAGGCCTAGCCTTGATGGACCTAAGGCTTGATATTTGAAGCATGTACATAGGCACATGCACAAGCATGAGCATGGATGCTATGGTCTAGGGCTTGGCCTTAATGTCCTAGAGAAAAGGTGTTAGGGGCCAAGGCTTAGCCTCAATAGACTTGGATATGACCTTAATAGACCCTAGGATCGGACACTAGGGACTTTGATGGGCATGTCGAGATCTAGGGTCATGCCTCATTGGATCCAAGTCTGGGTGTAGAGGTTTATGGCCCAGCCTTGATGGACCTAGGTTCGAGCCCTAAGGACCTAGTCTGGGCACCCAAGGTAAGGGGTTCGACCTCAATAGACCTAGGGATGGACAATCAAGGTCCCTAGTACAACAAGTGTTGAAGTCTCGGGCATGACCTATGACCTCAATGGACTTGAGCTCAAGCCTTAGGGGTAGCTAGGTACGACCTTAATGGACCTAGACTTGGGCACGAGTCTTGTGCCCTGCATCGATGGATTAGCATGTGAGCATAGGAGACCTAAGTATGAGCACAAGACTCTAGGACCTAGCCTCCATTGGGCCCATGCTTGGGAGTTGGGTACTCGGGCATAGGCGCTAGGGTCCAGTCTCGATGGATTCGTGCAACAGCACTAGGTGCCCAAGCTCAGCGTTGATGTTATTAAATTTAGCTTCTTGGGCATCATCACCATCATTGGTGGTGCCCGGGGCTTGATCTTGATGTACTGGGACATGGTGGTTGGTATCACGGGCATGGCCTTGATGGACATAGTGCATGTCGGCGCTACTGCTAAGATCTTGAGAATAAGCTTTGTGGTTCTCGTGCCGAAGATTAAAATTTCTAGTTAAAGCGTCAATATTTAAAAGAAAATAATTTATTTTGAATTTTAAGTTTTGGTAGGAATTATTTTTATTAAGTAGGAAAACCTTTTTTAGTTGACTCTTTTTCCTAACCTAAGCCTTTGACACGTCTGAAAATAAGGAACATGCTATTCCGCAAAATATTTTTTGTGAAATAAGCGGGCCTTTATGATAAATTTTTCCTGGTTTTAAAAGTTCAGCTGCGTTTTCATTTTAAAGAAAATAAGTCAATTCTCTTCTTCTTCTTTTATACCAAAAGTGTCAAAACAAAGAGGTACTTAGACCCAGAGACCTCTTTATAAGTAGTAACTTCGCAAGTATTAAGATTTGTTCAAAATTCAGATATCATTTTTTATTTATCATGATTGATGATGAGATATCTAAAACTTGTCATATACGAGATTGTCCACTTCTTTTTAACGTGATTGTCCAGAAACTTTAAACGTGATTTTCATATACTCTATTTAAATTTGGACACATTGCTTAATATTATCATTATTTAAACATTATTATATCCGTATCATATGGAGAATATCCGATGGTCAAGTTGGCATATTCTATTACTACGTAATTCCAAGAAAAGGGTCCGACGAAGTAATACTCCATGCCAAGAAAGAAAGAACAGAAGAAGACATAGTGCAAATAACTGCTCTTCACGAAAATGATTTTCTTTCTCCTTTCCCAGCTTTTTGACCTTCAATACGGTGATTTGTCGATTGTGAGGTAACATGTTGATTTTTCAAATCAAGGAGAGATCTACGGTTATGGTTAGCTTTGTATTTGTACGTAAAGGGGTTTCTCCCCTCTTATTTGTATCATCTTACAAGTTAGTAGAGTTGAAAGTTTCTTTGTCTAAAGTTTTTCATTTTACCATCCTGGTGAGTGTGAGCAAGTAAGGCTGACTTGGGAAGAGATTCCTAAAACCGCATGGGTAAAGAAACACTAGATTGATCGGCCATGGACAATAGGGAAGAAGTACTTTTAGATGCCCATAGACATGCAAATTGGAGATAACTTTTGAATAAATGTATATTCAAATTCAAATCTGAGAAAACTACGATGTTGAACTGTGTAACAAGTTTGCGATCGTACATCGATATCGTACTTAATTAAGGCAAACACGCGCTTGAAAATAATTACACTCAAGATTTCCTACTCTAACATCATATAAAATTTTGTACGATCATTGTGAATTATTCTAAAAAAATTTTAAGCTGATAAATGAATGCATGATCTAATATTAAATGATTTCATGTCATCTAGACCATATTGTAACTCCAACTGCATGCCTTTGAACAACGTGGATTTTTCGTTTCGAGGGTACCGACTCTGAATTTAGTTATAAAGTGGTTTGCTTTTCATTTGTACCGTATCTTTTTCCTTATGTGTGTCTTTTTAGAGTTGCTGGCTACTTCTAGAGCTTATTATCATACTTTTTTATAATTCATTTAAGGCGTGTTTGTTTAGAAAAAACTATAACAAAGAAAAATGCACTCCGGGAAATTATTATTTCCTTTTTAGGTTAATATTCATTTTAAAGTAAATCCACTCAAAGAATGTTTAGGTCAAGAAAACTATTTCATGGATTTTTTTCACCCAAACAAATACACCCTTAGGCTCCTTTTGTTTCATGGAAAATGTAGCATTTCTTGAAAATATTTTTTAGAAAATTATTTTCTTAAAAAATGACAATATTTTCTTGTGTTCGTTTGAAAATTAGGAAAAATTATAAAAGAAAATTGATTTTCTATCTTTTTTTCTTTTTTTATACATTGATTGGTCGCTGGTCATAATCCACTTTTGAAAGAAGAAAAAATATTTAAAGACGAAGAAAGAAGATGAAAAGTGTTTTCCACTTTCTAAAAAGAGAAAAATATTTTCCCCACTTTTGAATGTATTTTTTTATTTGTGGAAAATATTTTACTTAACTATCTTATTTTCCGTAAAACGAACGTCGAAAAATGCAGAAAATATTTTCTCATAAGTTATTTTCCGTAAAAGAACGGAGTGTTAACTTCGACATTTACAATAACATGGATGACAAATCTTCAGCTCTTTCTGCGCAGCCCGCATAATCCAAAGTTGAAGGGCACGTTTTTATTTTATTTTTTTGTGGGCCACCTTGTTCACGGAGTTAGTTAAATATCTCGTATATCCATAACTAAATATCTAAAAGCGAGCTTTCTCGTCGGCGACAAACAACGTCAGAAGCCACGAGAGTAATGATCTGCCAACGGTTTGTCGCGGAATATCAAGTTACTCTTATGCCCTCGCTACATTTATGGGAATTGTCGATACATTATTTTGTCCGAAATGATCAAATGAATTATCACCTTTTGTTTCTCCCGATACAGTGAATGTGATGACGCGGCATTTGGCGCCTGTTTGGAGGAAGCAGCTCTCGGTCCACGCGAAAACCTGCCGATATGTTGGACTTGACCGGGATGTAATTTCCTTCGACTTTCTCGGACAATAAATTCTTAGACACTTTTTTTTTTCTGATTTGGTTGGATTCTCGAGAAACAAATTCGAGGGGGAGAGAGAGAGAGAGAGAGAGAGAGAGAGAGAGAGAGAGAGTAATTGCATGAGCCGTGCTTCGCGTGGTCAAACGGTCAACTGGTCAACTTCTAAATTTGCCACCTTAGAGAGAAAATAAGCAAGTGAATCTCCAAATAGACCCGTTAGTTTACTTAAGGAAAAATGTCATACATGGTCCTTATGTAATCTCAAAAAAATACTCATTTAATGTAGTCCCCGGATTTTGATATAATGCATAACGTAATTTCTGAATTTTTAATTTGTTCAATGTAACCTTAAATATTTTCTATATATTTAGATGAGTCATTAAACGATACGAAAATGTTCATTGTTATTCCTCAACTTTTGGATAATATCAATGGCAAACGTTTTCGTTTGAAGATGTACTCAAATTTTTAGAAAGTATATTGAATAAATTGAAATTTCATGGAATATATCGAACATTGGATCGAAATTTAGGAAATGTATTGAATAAATTAAAAGCTCAAAAAACATAGAATCAAAATTTAGGGACCATTTATGTGATTATCCCTTTATTCTAATCCAGTGCCCATAAGAAAGTATAACGGAAAGTCAAAAGTCATTGGGGACTGGAGTTTCGTAAAGTGCAAATCACGTGGATTAAATTGAAGTCAAACCACATAATACACAAAATGGTTTCTTACCGGCAGGCCACGAAATGAATATCGTCTTTGACAAGTGTGTGCCAATCGTTAGGCAGTCATTGTCAAGAGGTTCTTCAGAAAATTATTGGACATTGGTAATCTATAACTGTAACCATGTGCTTTCAAAGCCTATTTGTTTAAGTTGATTCATCGATATTCTACATGTAATCTTATATAGGAACATTATTAGAATCATCTAGTATAACATATAGTTCTTGACAAGGACATGCTAGCTGCTAGATGGTCATTCCTAACAGTTCTTTAGAAAATTATGCAACATAATGATCCGTAACTGTGCTTCGCCGAAATTTCTCCTGCGATGATATATTTTCTCCTAAAAAACATTCTTCAACTTTTAATCGAGGAGAAAGGTCCTGATTTGATTCTAAACAGGAAAAATCATAGGCAAATGGGGGAATTAGCAACTTCAATGTAAATAGCATTCCATAAATGCAAACCTTGTCCGAATCTAATTTATGACATGGTTCGAAAAGTATATTTATTACAAATGAACTACAGAGAGACAAATTATGCCTCAATTTAAGTGACGAAAATGTTTAAGAGCATAAATATATTATGCCAAAATTCAGTTAAAGACGCAACACCCAGTATAGAGATGTGTGTTGGAATTTAATCGTGTATGCAGATCTAGGAACTACAACTAAGACATAGGTTGGAATTTAATCGACAACATAATTCTTAGAAAATGAAAATACAGTGCAGAAAAGCAAATATAATGAAAAGATAATAGATTTGTTTGCCTTGTGCGCCTATGGAGGGAACATGGAGGAGGGTTTTAGTAGATGAGTGATGGTATTCATAGGGGTAGTATCATAATCGCTTCTAAACAGTTTTCCAGCGGTTGTAATTCGTGTTCTTCGATCTCTAGGAATTTTGTGCCTGTATCCGCACGACACTTTGCTCTTAATCTCGAACAGTTGCTCCTTAAAAAAGAAAAAAAAGACATGCCACTTGTTGCATGATCTCAATTTGCTCCATTCTCTATTGACTTCGAACTAGTCACCATATCTTGACGCTTCTTGGGAAATCAACTTTCTTATTACGCCTTGACAGCATACCGATGGTTGGCGATTATTGATGTGCATCATTATGAAATTTCGATTATTGTGATCATCGACAAGGTGTCGTGTCCATGATAGTATCCACTCATTAGCCATGTGCTCATTCATATCGATGCCTCGGTCATTTTTGGTGCCTGTAACCATGTGCTGTCTAAACTTGTTTAATGAGATTGATTTTGGATGTTTATCACGTGATTTTGTGCAAGATCATTATTAGAATTATTTGGTGCGGGTGAGATTATGCTGTGTCCTCACCTCATCAAACGCAGACAGATTTCTTTATTCCGTAATAAGAGTGTTACTGCAAATTTCTTTTTTATAATGATGCACGATCAACTCCCTACTGGCCATTGCAACGGTCCATACCATCACCGTCTCAATTAGCGTCTTCAATTTATTTAGGGGGGCAATGAGGTTAAGGGTCTATCTTTTTTTCTCAATAGCTATTTACAATATTGTCATAAAATGGATGAGAGGTAACAAGGGTTATTATTTAAGGAAAACTCGAATTTCCGTATCAAGGTTTCCATCCATTTCAATTTGTCTACTACATATAAAGAAAGGATAAGTGCAGTGGGAGTTCTAAAACTTGTCACGAAAGTACAGTTGAGTCCTAAAGTTTTCAAAAAAACGTGTAATCAGACCTAAACTCGTCGCAAACGTACAATCAAGTCTTAACATTTGTCACAAAAGTACAATAGTATGCTAAAATTTTCGAAAAGTGCTATAAAAAGGATTTTATTGGACTAATTTAACAAGTTTTAGGATTAAATTGCCCTTTTGAAAGTTTTTGTTCTCTATTCAATTGCATTTTGTGATAAGTTTTAGGACTTAATTGTGCTATTTGAAAGTTTTAAAATTTAATTTCACTTTCATGACAAGATTTAAGACTTTTAGTACCCTTATTTCCACAAAGATTTATCACTTTTTACGATAAGGCAATGGATTTTATAATTCACTTTTATGATAAGTTTTGAGACTTTTAATACACTCATTCCTATAAAGAGTTATTACTTTTCATGATAAGGCAACATAAAAATTATGAATAAGGGCATAAAATGAAATCATTTTTTTGTTCAAAATATATTACAAGAGTATTATCTTAAATAAGGATGTTAAGTAAGGCTATATTTTCTAAAGGGTGCTTGAAGTTTACCTTGTCTTAAATAAGGAGCTAAAGAGGCCAACTTACTCTCAAGTAAGAGCCTAAAGTGGACTTCCAGTGTTAGTATGTTCCTCCTTTTCTTTCTTTTCCTTTACAAATAATTAGTTGAACATGAAAGTACCGGTAAATGGATAAAGCTGGAGGGGAAAATATTGTAGAAAATCACAGATAAATAGTTTCAAGAATTGATCATTCTATTTATACGACAAATTAGATGGAGTCCTTTCAAGACCTGAATGTTGATTGGTGATATTTATGCGATAACTTTCCCTAACAATTGGTCATATATCTAAGGCCATTGGATTTTATGATAGATGCATGGACTCATCGAGTTTGAAATGCTTGAACTCGACTTTCTTATACTTAAGATACAATCGACTACTTGAGACCTTCATTTGAGACTAAATGCCCTCTTAATCATGCCCTTTAATTGGAATAGGATAAAATTACCCAATCGGTTCTAAACTTGGTATGTAGATATCAAATCAGCTTTAAATTTTTCAATTTTGTGGCTAGTTCTAAACTACCATGCAAGTTTCTAATATAGTCTTTTTGATCAATTTTTACCGAAAATCACTGATGTGGCGATCCAATCATCATTGGTCATCCTAGGTGACACACCACTGCATCAACGGTTATTGGCAAAAATTGGTGAATACACTAAATTGAATATTTCATGCAAAAGTTTAGGATTCAATTAGCAAATTGAAAAGTTCAGGATGTAATTACCATCCGGACATCGGTTTAGGACTTACTAGACAATTTTCCCTTTGAAACAAAATCCACATTCGTCTTTTTTTAAACGACTACATTTCAAGACCTTATCCAGATTAAGTTGATTACTTCATATCCTTGCTCCTTGCTTTCCCCTTCCCTCCTTCTCTCTCCCTTTCTCCGACATGCTCATGTAGACCGAGAGGTCATCAACTTGTAGTGAATCGTTCGTTAAATGCCGATGACTTAGGCTCGGCCAAGTTCATCTAAGGTCGGAGGTGTCGGTGATAAGGAGAGATGGTGGAGAATACAACTTGTGGGGGTGGGGTAGGGTAGTGGGTGAGGCAAATTTTTAAAGGGAAGATGATATTAAATTCATTTATTTTATTGAATACTTTTTATTGAAGATGATATACACTTTACCCAGATCTGGTCAAGGCAGCCCTCACCGGCCACGGGCGAGGGCCGCGGGGGTTGGACGGCCCTTGCCTGCAACTAGTGAGGGCAGCCCCCAGATCTAGGCGGGGCAGCCCTCTCCCAGATCTACCTCGCCTGGCTGTGGGGGAGGGTTGCCCAGCCCCTGCAGCCCTCGCCCTTGGTCGGCGAGGGCCGAACGTGGCCTGCCCCATCCAAACTTCGCCCAAAATCCGGCCGTAGTCGAAGTTTTTCCCTCGTACGCCACATGTTTGACGAAATGCGCGAGTGGGGAAGGCCACGTCCAGCTCTTGACAGCCATAGGCGAGGGTCGCAGGGGCTGGGTCCCCCGCGGTCGAGCGAGGGCGGCCTTACCCAGATTGGAGCGAGGGCTACCCTACCTAGATTTGGGAGAGGCCGTCCTCGCCCGGCCCTCGCTGATTACGAGCAAGGGCCATCCAGCCCCCAAGGCCCTCATTCGCAGCTGACGAGGGCCGCCTAGCCCAAATTTGGGTGGGGTAGCCCTCGCCTAAATTTGGGCGAGGCCACCCTCGCCGCCCGCGAGGAAGGGCCACGGCGGCCTCCCCAACCCCTGCCGCACTCGCCCGCGGTCGGCGAGGGCTTTGCTGCCCTCCAGTAAGCTTTGGCGGCCGGCGGAGCTCGCTGGCACTCCTTTTGAAAAAAAACACAAATAGAATTTTTTTTTTTGGATAAATGTGTCACATGTGCAAAGTTTGGAGTCAAAAAAAAGTTTAAGGTAAATGTGTCACAGTGAACAAAGTTTGGAGTTTTTCGTATCAAAACAAAAGTTTGAAGTAAATATGTTACAGTGGGTAAAGTGTGGGGTTTTTCGTGGTATTAACCCAATAGTCAATGAGAAGAGAAGTCACTCTTCCTAATCTCAAATTGTTGGGAAAAAGTGTCAAAAAGGTTTTAAATCTATTGTATTAGTACCAATTTAGTTCTAAACTTTTCAATTATATTAATTTAGTCATAAATCTTTTGATCTTCCAATTCATCATTTTACAAATTTTGATCGGATATTACCAATATGGATGCTAGCTAGCTTATGTGGCATTGTCACCTAACATGGCCAATTCTTAATAATATCTTTTTCTTATTGAATTATTATTATTATTATTATTATTATTATTTATCTTTTTCTCTCCTTTCTTACTCCTTTTGCTGATGGCTAGCCATTGATCACAAGCAATGGCTAGGGTAAGGCCAATCCTCGCCCAAGAGGGGCCAGCCAGCCAACCTAGCCATGGTTGATGGCTGACTATTGCCTATGGCAAGTGGTCAAGCATTGGCAAAAAGGAAGAAGAAATGAAAAAAAAAATCAAAATTAAAATATTAAAATATACCATGTTAGTGCCCAGCAATATTATGTAGACCGACTAGCATTCAAGTCAGGAATATTTGGCCAAAATTGACTAAAAAGTTTGAGACTTGATTAACAACAATGGAATAAGTTATGATATTTTTGACACTTTTTCCAAAAATTTTGTCTAGGTGATGAAAAATGTATTATATCGGTCGACTAGTCTCGTTGTCCAAATGTTGAGTAGTCATGAAATGATTTCCCCTAAATGATTTTTCATTGAACAAACTGACCCTCTCAGTTACTATGATATGAATTTGTCATTCACTAGGGAAACTCAACATAAGTTGATGGCTCTAGAAAGACGAGATGCAAAGGAGAATTGAAATGAATGCCGTGGAACCTGGAATCGACTTTTCAAGACGAGATGCAAAGGAGAATTGAAATGAATGCCGTGGAACCTGGAATCGACTTTTCAAGAGGCTAAATTAAGCACGAACCAAAAAGAAAAAACAAATTTTGCTTTCAATCTAGACTTTTCAAGTAATTAACTATCATTTACTGGATGAAAATAAGAGGATTTTGAATCCCAGTTCATGCAATAACCCATTGTTTGAATTCATTGATTTGAATAGGTACTGTCTCCATGATAATTATTATCATAATTATTTTGATGAAAGATCCGCATTGACTAAAGTCCTGGCAGTTCAATTGTAAATATGTATGTATAGTGTATAGTCAAGGGGGAAAAAGAAAAAGGAAAAAAGAAGCGGCGCCCCCGGGGGGATGGGTGGGAGGGAGACGAAAGGCTTGATCCATTCTTGATATTTTATATGGTGTTTTTGTCTGACTTTCATCACCAAACCTCTGCGGCGGTCCTCGCAATGAAAATGTTCCAAAGTAAGGAAATCTCTCTTCCTAATTTTCCAGAAACTTATATTGTCACCTGCCATCCCACGGCTACAGCACAGAAACTTCCCCTCTCCCTCGTATACTTTAGTTTTATACCTGCTAAAATTGAACAGGACTCATTTAATATCCCAATCACAATGCGTGTGGCCCTTGACCGCCATCACTTTCGTTTCATACGTGAACCCATGACGACCCGCTTCCAAAATCCTTATGCATGGATATATATGTAGGGACCCTTTCCCTGCTCTTTGCACAACAACCAAAGGAACTCCTTCTCTTCTCCTCTCCAAACAAAAGAGATAAGAAACGATCTCCTAATCTCTGAAATCTCTCTCCACTACCTTCTTCTTTGTCAGTTCAACCCCCACTAACCCTGAAACGAGGGGAGATCCTTGATCTCATCGATTCCTTTTCCGGCAAAAGTCCCGTCATCTTCCCGGATTCCTACCCATACAGAACCGGGTCAAATGATCCTTACTTTCCTTTTCTTTGACTCAGTAAATTAGTTCAAACTCTCTTTTCCTTGGGTTTGTTTGTGTTCTGCAGTTCGATCCATTCATCATTCTTTCTGCTCCAGAGATTTTGTCTCTTCAATTTTAGAGATGAGAAGTGAAGAGTCTGGAAAGGGAGCTTTGCACTATTCATCGGATAACAACAATAGTTCGGACACGGAGAGCGTCAACAGCGACGGCCGTGCAGCCTTCAGTGGGCCGCTCGGATCGGCCCTTCACAGCTCCAAGCGAACCTCGAGAAAGAGCGCGAGGTTCAACATCCCTCTGGAGATGGCGGGGCTCCAGAGCGCGAGCACCGCCTCGAAAGCCGAGGACGATGACGGCGAGCCGTATGTCGAGATCACTCTGGACATACGGGACGATGGCGTTGCCGTCCATAGCGTGCAGGCCGCTGGCGGGGCAACCGAACTCGAGGACCCCCAGCTGGCGCTGCTCACGGGGAGGACGTTCGAGAACCCGAAGTCATCGTCATTCGGATCGTCAGTCCTCCGGAGCACCTCCTCCCGTTTCCGGCAGGTCTCACAGGAGCTGAGGCGCATCGCCTCGCTCTCACGGCGGCCAACAACACCAAGGCGCTTCGACAGGACGAGGTCGGCGGCAGCATCCGCGCTCAAGGGGCTCAAGTTCATCACCGCCAAGACGGGTGCCGCTGGGAGCGGGGCCTCCGGGTGGCCATCAGTCGAGAAGCGATTCGACCAGTTGACCGCTTCGTCCGGTGGCCTCCTGCATTGTTCCCAGTTCTGTGAATGTATAGGTAGATACAAACCCCAACCCCCCCCCCCCCCCCCCCCCCCCTTTTTTTTTGTTATTGCACTTCTAATTTAGTAGCTTTTTCACAACTCAGTAATGTCTATCTTTCGTGTTAACAATTGCGATTAGGAATGAACAAAGAGTCTAAGGAATTTGCAAACGAGCTGTTTCGCGCACTCGCACAGAGGCGCAACATATTTGGCGACTCCATCAACAAGGTTCAGCTCAAGGAGTTTTGGGAACAAATCAGCGACGAGAGCTTCGACTCGAGGCTACAGACTTTCTTCGACATGTAAGAAACCGAAGCACTCTCATACGAGGGTCAATACTTTTTCTTTTTCTTTTTTGGGGGTTTTTCGTATAGGTACTGAACAAGTTAACATTTTTGTAAAGTCATCTTCTTGATTATTGAAACGAAATGATGGGTCGTGTCATGAAATGTTAGGGTGGACAAAGATGCCGATGGGAGAATCGCGGAGGAAGAAGTCAGAGAGGTATGCGTACAATCCCACCTAAAAGCTAAGATCTAAGTCAGAGGGGCCGATTGAACTTTTCTTCCTGTTCCCTTAAAAAAGTTGATAGATTATAATTATTATTACTTCTATAATCTTTTGCCTGCGAGTCGATGAATAAGTAGAAGTTGTTCGGACGTGGAATTTTTCAACTATGTTGACAGGGAATAAATCCTTTGTCTGCAGATCATCAGCCTGAGCGCATCAGCGAATAAGCTGTCAAACATCCAGAAGCAAGCCGAAGAATATGCAGCTCTTATCATGGAGGAATTGGACCCTGATCATAAGGGATACATTCTGGTACACATCACTAGACACCATTGTTTATTTTCATCACATGTAATTTGGACAAATGCCAACTTTTTACGAAAATTAATGTGGTCATTATTGGCACTAAATTAGAATCCCTTATGGTAATGGAACTTTTCCACTCTCCACGTATAGAATGACCATCCATTAAGTAACTCGTTCTTGATCTGCCCTACACAGATTCAGAACCTGGAAACACTGCTCTTGCAAGCTCCGAACCAGTCCGTGAGAGTCGGAGACAGCAAAGTCCTGAGCCAGCTGTTGAGCCAGAAGCTCAAACCGACCATTGACAACAACCCGCTCCGCCGATGGGGCGAGAGCGCCAAGTACTTCCTGATGGACAACTGGAAGAGGCTGTGGATCATGGTGCTGTGGATTGCGATCATGTCAGGCCTCTTCACCTACAAGTTCATCCAGTACCGGAACAGGGCAGTCTTCGACATAATGGGCTACTGCGTCTGCGTTGCAAAGGGTGGCGCCGAGATTGCCAAGCTCAACATGGCCCTCATCCTGTTGCCCGTCTGTCGAAACACCATCACGTGGCTCAGGAACAAGACCCGGTTGGGTGTTGCGGTCCCCTTCGATGACAACCTTAACTTTCACAAGGTAATACGGAAATTGCTTTCGATCGGGTAGAGATGCTTTATTTGCGTTGTTTTTATTACAGAGATTATCACTAATCTGATGATGAAATGAGAGAGTCCACGTAAGAGTACTTATATAATTAAGCAATGGAAATGTTGCGGGAATTATCTACTATTGTATATAGTGAAGTATACAATGACAAAAGCACATGTCAAGATGACATACACAATCATTTTCCTTCCAATTCATACTCACATTTTGGTAATTGTAAATGATTATATCTTGCCAACTTCATGGACTTTTGTTGCTCGAAATAATCTTGATTCCGAGATCTCGATAAACACCTTGATCTTATAGCATATTCCTAATGTATGTACAATCGCAGGTAATCGCGGTGGGGGTAGCTGTTGGGGTCGGCTTGCATGCAATCTGTCACTTGACATGCGACTTCCCAAGGCTCCTGCATGCGAGCCCTGAGGCGTACGAGCCCATGAAGCCCTACTTCGGCGAGAAGCAGCCCCCGAACTACTGGTGGTTTGTGAAGGGAGTGGAGGGCGTGACGGGATTAGTGATGGTGGTTCTGATGGCGATTGCCTTCACGTTGGCCTTGCCGTGGTTCCGGCGGAGCAAGATCAACATGCCCGGGCCCTTGAAGAAGCTCACGGGCTTCAACGCCTTCTGGTACTCGCACCACCTCTTTGTCGTGGTCTACACTCTGCTCATCGTCCACGGGATCAAGCTCTACCTCGTCCACAAATGGTACAAGAAAACGGTTAGCTTCCTTTCCCTCCTTCCAATTGCTCCAATTTTGTTGTAATCTTCACGCTTCCAATAGTATTCTTCTCTCTTTACTTACTGTTTCTTTAATTACCATCGCAGACATGGATGTACTTGGCAGTGCCGGTGACCCTCTATGCATGTGAAAGGTTGATCCGGGCTTTCAGGTCCAGCATCAAGCCGGTCAAGATTCTCAAGGTATTCTAATATAAACCCTAAACCTGAACGGCCACAATTAACCCGCATTATTCCTGATCGTCATCATACATCTTAATCTAAATTTGATGGGCATGCAGGTGGCGGTTTACCCAGGTAATGTACTGGCGCTGCACATGTCGAAGCCCAATGGCTTCAAGTACAGAAGTGGACAGTACATGTTCGTGAACTGCTCCGCTGTTTCTCCCTTTGAATGGTATCTCTCTCTCTCTCTCTGACGACATTTGTCATGATTAAATGACGTTGAACAACCATCGCTAGAGCAGAATCGAGTTTGAGCGTGCTAATGTTTAATCATTGAGCAGGCACCCGTTCTCGATCACTTCTTCGCCAGGGAATGACTACCTCAGCGTTCACATTCGGACGGCCGGAGATTGGACAAGGCAGCTGAAAAACGTATTCGCAGAGGTTGGTTTGATTGATGGATTTAATAATGACTGGTGGGCCTATCGCCCCAGGGTTTCCGCGAGCTATTTGTTTATTCATTTGTTCTCCATTTTATGTGAATGGTAGGTGTGCCAACCTCCACCTGTTGGGAAGAGCGGATTGCTGAGAGCTGATTGCGATCCGGGACAAACTATCCCCTGGTGAGACTCTTTCCAAGTTGCACCAACAATAAAGAAAAGAAGAAGATTTTAAGAAAATGTATCAGATCTACAATAGATCCAAAACACATAGATAAGACCGGAGGAACAAAGGCCCTAAAGTCCTGTTTGGCATCATCTGCATTTTTTTAAGCCGTCATCCATCAGTGTGGGCGAAGAGAGAGTATTCAATTTCAAATAGGCACTGTTGAATATACCCAGTTGATCCGTGATTAATTTTTCCAATTTGTTCAGCTTCCCAAGGATATTGATAGACGGTCCCTATGGAGCCCCAGCGCAAGACTACCAAAAGTATGAGGTGGTGCTCCTGGTGGGGCTAGGGATTGGGGCCACACCCATGGTGAGCATCGTGAAGGACATCATCAACAACATCAAAGTCAAAGAAAATGAGCAGGACCACTTCAGTTCGTTGGAGAGTGGAAAGCCCATCACGCCACTAACCCCGGATGACAGCAACAGCAACCACACCAGTCACAATCCCAAGGTGGGTCACAAGGGCGGCCACTGCAGAGGGTTCAAGACCAGGAAGGCCTACTTCTACTGGGTGACTCGAGAACAAGGGTCGTTCGATTGGTTCAAGGGGATGATGGACGAGGTGGCCGGGATGGACCAGCGGCATGTGATCGAGCTCCACAACTACTGCACCAGCGTGTACGAGGAGGGCGACGCCCGGTCGGCCCTCATCGCGATGCTCCAGTCCCTCAACCACGCGAAGCACGGCGTCGACGTCGTGTCCGGGACGCGGGTCATGTCCCACTTCGCCAAGCCCAACTGGCGCCAGGTCTTCAAGAAGGTCGCATTGCAGCACCCGGAGACGAGAGTCGGTGAGTCCCTGCTTAACCTAACCCGAGCCCGCCTCATCTCTTAGCCACGTCGTTTGATTCGCACAATTTGTCACGTTATTTGTTGATTTTGGATACGATGAACGATTTGCAGGAGTCTTCTACTGCGGGCCACCCGCGTTGACAAAGGAGTTGAAGCACTTGGCTTTGGATTTCTCTCACAAGACGTCCACCAAGTTCGACTTCCACAAGGAGAACTTTTGAAGAAGGTCGAAGGCATAGGAGCAGAAAAGATGGCGGCAGGGGGGAGGGGGGAGAGAGAAATTTGTATAAATAAAAGCCAAAAGAGTGAATATTATGTCGGTTAATTATAGTCGATTTGCGTGTGACGACATCGTTTACATAGAGAATCGGTAGCATAATTTTTGCTTAAGCACGTACTAATTCGGGGATTAATTTGTCCCCACTTGGGATTCGAATGATGCAGCCTCATATTAGATTTAAGCTGACCAAGATCCCAATTGCAAATATAGAGCTAGGGTGTAGGGAGTTATTTCCTCGTGTAACACTAATTAGATATGTATACTCAAAAGTTCAATAATATCATCTCTTAGTTCGTTTTCCTTTTCGACTTTTAATTTATTCATCGATTAGACGCCTCGAAGATACCATCGATTATCATCTGTTGATGAAGGACTTGAATTGCCATAATTTATTGGATCGAAATGTGAGGGTTGAAGTTGGTTCTTTTTCCAAGTTCCTAGTCAGACGAAAGTGACGTATCCAATTCATTGTTCAGGACCATAGAGGAACTCTCCTCTAATGCTTCTCAAATCACTCAAAAGTCACTTTGTCGTTGAATTTTCCCTTTTGCCATTTTAGTATACTTTCGATTAATCTAATGGCACGAGGAAGCAGCGAGCCGTACGGGAAAGAACCAAATCTAATCGACGTTCAGACTCGCGAAACCCTAGACTTTTGTTCCGAAAGCACCGAGTATGAACATAGGAAAGTCGATGAATGCAATTATTCTTTGATTGGCAAGAGGAAAATGTTTTCTCTTGTGGTGGGAACTCCACTAAACTCCGCCACTAAGAAGGGATAATAATTGCTGTTACATCTTTCATCTCTCTCTCTCTACATATATATATTTTTTATATTTTCCTTCTTTTATTTTTGTTTTATCTAATTAGTTCTTTTCTTTAAATATTCACCGACTATATTTTCCACGTGCACATTGTTATTAGGGGACACGAATGCTAATTAATGAGATGATGATCACTTTCGCATTCACAAGGCATGCCACCAGTTGTTCACTGTTGGTAGTGTGGTGGTGAGCGGACCCCTCCTTGCTATTCAATAATGGGGAAAACGATTGACGTCATCATGAGCCTCACTCGCGTGAGTTGGAAGACACAAGTGACCCATTAATATTTCATTTTTTTTAATCCTAAACTTGTTGTACATACGTCAATTCAATTCTAAAGTTCTTAATTTTATTAATTTACTTATTAACCTTTGTGAGAAATTCCAATACCATCGTTCCAATCGTCGAGATAGTGGTCCAGACATCGCTAGGCGTCTCCCATGGCGCACTGCCACGTAAGTAATTTTTAATAAAAAATTAATCGAAATGATTATATTATAATCCGTACAAAGATTTAAGATAATTTTATGTATGGAGAAGATAAGATTGGTCTTAATTTCTACCGGAGCGCCATTGAGAGAACGCGCATCTCTCCTACGCATTAATGAGGGGGCAGCATTAGGAGTCGAACAAGAGTTTCTAAGTTTTTCTTCGCTTTTTTTTTGGTTGGGTCAAAGTCCAAATTCTAAAGCGCAATTTCTCCACGACAAGAAATCACTCGATCCTTCCTACTCCATTGAGGGGACAGTTGTGTTTGGCATCACAACCCTTGACAAAAAATACACGAAGGACTCTGGAGAAGTCATCGACGCGCACGCCGCGTGCTTCTCCAATTCGAAGTCAAACACGTTCTCATGCATGAATGTACCAAACAAGACGGAAAGGAAAGTTCGGAACCGACGACAGCCGGTGAACGGATCCCGGGCTCGGTCGAAATAGTCGAGGAGTCGGCGCGACGTCGATCTCCCGGCGGCGGAGCGACGTCTTGCCGGCGACACCTTCCGATCTTCTGATGCCTACGCGTGCTCACTTTAGGAAGGAATGCTTCAACGTCGACAATTCAAACGATTGTGAATGAGGGGGAAATTTTAAACATGGACCGCGTGGCTCCTTCTGCCCACAGAATCCCGCTGCCTGTTTTGGAAAGTGGCTGGTCGTCTCGAGCTCTCGGAACTCTTTCCCATTGGCTTATCTTTTCTGGGGTGACGCTTCGATTCGCGCCTGTTCGTCTCGCGAGACCAAGTCGCTCACGATGAACTTTATAGGCAGGGTTATGGAGGGAAGGCGGCTCTTTGGCCGCTAGGACAAACTCTTTTCGTACGCCGGATCTTGCCCGTTTTCGAGAATTAGGTTTGGATGTCTCGGCGATTGATCGGGAGTCTGAACTCCGGAGAAGGGCGAGCATCGCGTCGATCCGTCAACTTGATGTCATTGGTGGACCTCACGAGTTGCCCGGCGTGCCGATCGCAATCCGACGTGATGCTACCTTGTGCTGGACTCGTAATCAATGACCATACGGATGTTTGACAAATGGGAATGACCAGTTCATCGTTGAATTTACCCACTTTGAGTGGTTGGTAACTACTCCTTGTCGTTGAACTTTAAGATCGCAAAGGATGGAAGTGGTAAGAAGGAACTCCTGATCAAAGGTTATGCTCGACAGCCGGAGTCAGACTAGGCATAGAGTCAAAGAACGCGACAATTCAGGGGACGGGCATGAAGAGGGAATATGCGAAAGTTGCATCGATCAGTCGGCGGAGAAGATCCTATTCTCCATCTTGCAGTCCCAAAAATGGCTTGCTCGAGAGCCGAGTGATTTTTTAAGGAGGCATCCATAAAGTCTCGTTCAAACAATCCCAAGAAGGAAGTTTACAAGATTGAGAATTGCAGTAGTTTAGGACTAAGAGAGGACCAGAATAAGAGCTCCATGTACCACTCCTGTCGAATTTCCGATTCGAAGTTTGATCACACTAATAAGTTCATCGGAACACATGAGTACCCCTCCATATGGCAACAAAAATCTCGTGGCCAACCTTGGCCAAGCTATGCCGACTTGATCTCGTTGCATCTGCAGCTAAAATAATATGCTGCTGTTACTGTTGCAGAGAAATCTAAAATGAAGGCGGGATAACTTCATAGATAGTCCATGAACTTTGGGCCAATGTACAATGTGGTTTATGAATTTTCAATTTGTTCAATATGATACATAAACTTTAGCTTGATATTAATATGATCCATGGGCTTTCAATTAATTTAAAGTGATCCCTGAACTTTTGAAATACTTTCAAACTAGTTCCTAAACTATTATGAAAATGTTTAATATTGTCAGTCAATTAATTTAAGTTCAGAGACTAGATTAAACATTTTTATATAGTTTATAGACCAGTTTAAACACGTACAAAAAGTTTAGGAATCAAGTTAAACAAATTGAAAATTCATGGACCGCATTATATACTTTGTCAAAATTTAAGGATCATTTGCACCATATTTTCAACAAAGGCCTATTTGGTTAGATGGGTATGGCTAAGCTCATCGAGTGAATCTCTCAACATGTGAAAGGCCTCATGCTCGCTTCTTATGAAAATGTAATGCGCCAAACCAATTCGGACCTGGCAAACTGCCACAAACTGGAACTACTAATGAGCTGCAGAAAGCAGGAACTCGGAATCAACATAAATAGAAGGCAAGTATGAATTAATGCTATCCTGATCACTGCTAAATTGATGGTTTTGATGCTTTGTACCATTGGACGAGCCATCATGTGGTTAAGCAGACTGAGACACTCCCTCCCTCTCTGACAAGTAATATAAGGCTCCAGACCAAGTGATATCACATTTATGTGAGAAATGTGCATAGTAATATTGGCTAGGATTTCATTCTACTGGCTAGGATTTCAACACATGTAGGTGAAAACATTCTCGCAAACTAGTGATAGGAATAGATTGGCGACCACTGACATAAAACATCAGGGATGGGAAACAACCAAGAGGTAATGCAGAAAGCATGACGAGAGTAGCTCATCCACCTGTGTGCCGATGCTGGAGTTATTATGAACATGCATGTAATTTTCATGAGATCGTCCGTTTTCTGAGATCTCTTCCTCCTTCATATGTTGGACACTGGATACATGCTAGCTGTCAATGGGAACTACTCAGTAAATGAAATGACGGGTCCTCTTTCTTTTAGCCAAATACTTTAGATGATCATCATAACGGAAAGGCCCAGCTTTTTGAGGAAATTAAGAGGAAAAAAAATGAGAGAGAGAGAGAGAGAAGCACAAGAAAGAGTTACATCTATGGAAGCCAAAGGCTCTGCAGGCTTCAAATTCAGCATCTGTCACTCTTTACGATATGTTCCTGAACTCAAGTCCAAAAGTAAAGAACCAATAAAAGAGGTTACCAATAAATTCTCAGGCTCTAGAGAGCCAAAGTTACAGTCTGCCTTATAAGTAAGAGCAGAGGCCTAAAGCTTTCCCTGCATAATTGTTAAATGCTATCCCTTATCCTTGCAACAAACTTCCAAAGCTTTAACATGTCAGTCGACAATGAATGAAAGAGTTCCCCACTGGATGATAAGAACACATCTCCAGAGTGGCAAACATCTTCTAAACCTAGAAAATTGTTAGAAATGTAAACTGAAGAGGCTTTCTAGATTTATCGCCGTCATCTCTTGATGTCCTCATTCTCTTTTCTGCTGGATGAATCGTGGGCTGAATCGGTGGTACTGCCATGATTATCATTACCCTTATTAGCAGAAGATTTATCCACCATTATAGCAGCAGAATAACTTTTGATCCTGAAGGATATAAGAATACTAGATAAAATCCCAAGTATGGGAAACAAGAACGACCAGACCCTAGATTTGTTAGCTCCAGAAGCTGTTGCCACAGCAGCACCGGCAAGGCTGCCAACGGATGTATTCTGTAGGATCATTGGCGCAGAACCAATGACCGTGGGAAGGAGGAAATCCAATACAAACCCAACATTGGTAGCCGCCAGGGCATAGTTTATTATGTATGAAGGTATGGGTGAGAACCGAGCAAGAAGAACAAACTTCCAACCATCTTGTTCAACTCCCCTAGAAAGCAGATGAAAGTATCTGTTGCTTTGCGCCCATTCCATTGCCGAACTCGAACTCCGGAAAACTAGCCTGAGGAAACCCAAGTATTACAATGACTCTTGTAAATGAAGGAAACCTGAATCATATTGGAGAAATGTAGAAAGTGGCATAGCATAAAGAAAATTAAAAGGGCACATATGATAGGTCAGCTTAGATAGATTCTAATTGCATCAATGGAGACAATCAAAAGCAGTACAAGGAAAAAATAGTTGAACTAAAGCATGAATGATAGTTACTTTGGTGAGTAGTTAAGGATTAGAACAGAAAAGGTGTTGGTTGTTGAAGTGCCACCAGGGACGTATAGAAGTTACCTTCATAAGTTGTTCAATGACAGTAATTGCAACCTTGGGAGAGTTAAGTATTTCAAAAAAGTATGTTTAAGCAAAGGTGATCTTGAAAAGAATAAAAAAGATAAAATGTTTGGACTGAATGTAGCACCTCAGAAGCAACGTAACCAAGCTTTCAATAAATTCTCAAGAATTCAAAAGATACCAAAAAAATTACTTCTGGCTCTATGTACACATTTATTGATTATCTAGAGCTTGCTTCTAAAGAAGTACAGTAGGGCCACAAAAAACCCCAAGAAAAGTCATTAGAGTACCTTGCATATGTCCAGGCTGTAAAAAGCAAATACATGTATAGTGAAGTGTCACTTTTCTTTTCTTAGCTTTGCTTTTCTGTTTAGGCCAATGAAGTTAGGAATCTAATGAGGACATTGGTGATATAGGAGTTTCTTATAGTAATACACCTGCATCATCATCTCCCGGTAAGCTTTCTTCTGATGAGATCGTTTCACATAATGAAACAAAGCAAGAATACATTAATCGATATAGAGAAACTTGGAAGTTGAAGTCTTCCGGTGAGTACATAAAAAGTGGAGGGAGAAGAATGAACTATTATAAGCAGAAGCATAATGACAAGTCTGTAGATCCAGAGACACTAAACCAAAAAATCAAAGTATCTTCTGAAAGATAAGATAAGCATGACATTAAGAACTGCATCAGATTTCTTCTTCGATTAGAGTATGCAAGTAAAGCTAAACGAAATTGTTTTGCAGGACTTCAACAAAACTAGCTACAGTAATAGGGAAGGTATAGAAATACCATATATTACCCTGTATCAAATAATCGTAATAATATCAGCAAAAGGACTTTTTTTCATGCTTAGCATACTACAAGATTGATGCCTCCTTAGTCATTATATCAATGGAAGAAGGCCAACTATTGGACACTCTTTGGGGAGATCTGTATCTGATGTGATACACCCTATACCCATGTCTAAGCCCAGGAACCCTGTACATGATGCATTGGATCTGCCTGCCTAGATAAAAACTCTTCCCCTGTTTATATTTAACATTTGAAATCTTCATATGGTGCTAATACTAATATAAGAATCAAAATACATTTGATCCTCACATAACCTCTCGCAAATTGGCACCTTGGGTGCTCAACCGGTCAGGCCAGAATTAGGAGTAGGCAAGAGTATTCTGATATTGACATACAGCAGATAAGGCACTCAGCATCCATATATAAACATATGGGAATACCAATAAAAACAAGCAAAAAATATTTGGAACATTTCTGACATCATTAGGCACGACACAACTAACATCATCTTTGTGAATTAACTCGGGCTTCAGAGGTTTCTCTTCTTAAGTTTAGATATCATATCTCCCACATTTTCACTAGGCTGGATTAGAAAGATTAAATTACTTGGCATACATACAATTAAAATAGATTGCCAATAGATTTACCATTACCCCCATGAAAAGAAGAACGGATCTACCATTTTACCTATCAGAACTATGGTCATGACAAGACTGAATTATCATATTAACATTGAGATGCTACAGGCTTATGAATTGGGAGAAGACTAAACAACACATAGGAACCTAAAAAAACACAGAAGAGAGTACAATAACAGGAAATGTGATGCGAATTAGGTAGCTTGAAACTCCCCGTTGTACTCAAGATCCCCCAAAAAAGGTTGATTCACACAATAAATGATCTCATCTCTGTAAACACAATCACTATCACAAAGTTACCATCCTCATATTATGGCTTAGCAAAAAGAAAACCTTTCATTATATTAACACACCCTAAGGGAAAGCACCAGCCAATGGAGCTTCAGGACTAGCAAGATGCAAAGTCATACAAAACCCAAGCACCAAATGTTAACCATCCACAGAATACCCAGTAAGAACTTCATCATAAGCAGAGGGCAATCGATTATGAGAACTGTACCTGCCGATCCAAAATGAGAGCGAAGCCCCAAGCAACTTGGCGGCGAAAACACAGAGGACGGCAGTGGAGAAGCCAAAGAGGAGAGAAGCTCCGGCCTCTAAGAAGACGGCGTAAGGGAGGCAGAGGGCGAGAGAGAGCGTGTGAACCCCAACGTACGCGGGGATCGCCCATATGCCCAGCCGGTCAGACCATTCTTCAAACGCCCTGAGCGCACTCTCCTTGTCCCACCCGTATCGCTTGTTCGCTTCCCTCATGACCCCTAACGCCCCCACGAACACGGCGATCTTCCACCATTTGCCCCCCATGGTCCCTCCGGCGCCTCCACCCCACCCACCAGGAGTGCGCAACCCGAGGACGGCGGACTTCCGTTCGGATGGGCAAGGGGAAGGGGAGAAAAGAAAGGGGAATTGACGAGGAATTCGAGGGTCGCACGCAAAGGGGTCCGGCCTCGGTCCTCAGGGCAACGAGGTTTATGTCGTGGATCACGAAAGAGGAGGAGGCGGAGGAGGCCGATGCTCACATTTCGGAAGGCAAAGGTCCAATTGGCTCGGCAAGATCTTCTGAATGTTCTGCATTTTCTTTTCAATTTAAGCTCTCTTACGACTCTCCATGGGTTCCGTTGACTGCTAACTCGGTTTGCCCTTAAGAGGGGACCTCTAGGCCCGTCAAATACGTGGATCGGATTGGATTCGATTCGCTATCGAAAATAGTTTGATCCAAATCCACCCGTTTGATATGTATTGAATTATTTTTATGAAATATAATTTTAATGATCCAATTCCGATTTGATCCGAACCCAACCAAAATTAAATCTAGTCCATATTGCTAGAACCCATCTAAATGTATACCAAAATATACAACCCACTTTAATCTCTCCGCAAGAATTTAACCAAATAATATTTGTAAGTAAATAATAGAGAAAACTTAAAAAAAAAAACTTAAAGATTGAAATGCACATAAAGAACTAGAGAGAGTATGCACATGCAATGGCAAAACATATAAGGAAATCACCAAAAAAAAGTCATAAATTCATTGTACTTATATCAATTCAGTCATAATTGAAAATCATTGTTATAAGCACCAACTTGTTTCACGTGGGATGATCAATACCAATGTGAAGAATTTTTGTTATTTTTATTTTATTTCTTTATCTCATTATTTCTTCCTTTTCCTTATCTTTTTTTTTTTAAGTCCGGCAAGGATAATTGATCAACCCTTGTCGACTATTGGGCAAGGGCTACAAGCAAGGATCATACCCTCGCCATTTGCGTGCGAGGTTCGCCACCCTCACCTAGCAGTCATCTAGGCAAGGGTTGTGCCCATCGCCCACCGTTGGCGAGCCCTCACCTACGGTTGCGAGGGCTTTGCGACCCTCATCCAGTAGTTAGGCCCTCACATGGTGTCAACAACGGTCAGCGGACCTTCACATATGACCAACAAGGATTAGTCACAGGCCCTCGCTAGATTTGCATAGAAAAAGAAAAAGGAAAAAGAATGAAGAAACAACAAAAGCATAAAATAACGGTAAAAATAAAAATAAATAGAAAACTTTTTAAAATTATTATAAAAAATATATAAAATTTCGTCCTGCATCTCCTAACTCCAGTTGATTCATTGGGCCGTTTTAGCTGGATCTAGATCCCCTGATATGCCTCTCCAACAGATCAGGGGATCTATGAGAGAGGGGAGGTGGGCCCCACTTTAATAAGGGACCTACCCTTTTTTGCTTTTTCTTTTTTTGGAAAACAGCAGCCGTCCAATCTTTGATCGGACAGCTGTGGGATGTATATCATTCTGCTCTGGATCCCCATCATAATAGGTGACCCAAATCCATTTTAGCCTCCCCTTTCTAGCTATTGTACCCCGATTTACTACTAAAAGATTGATGAAAAAGTTCTACATTTTAATATGATTCAATTCTCAACCCACTTAAAACTTATTAAGTTATTAAAATTTTATTTTTTTAAACTCGCTTAACTAGTTCTTAAAACTCAAGGCAACCTATCTATGACCTCCACCATTAAATATAAGTCTTAAACCCATTTTACCACCTCTGCGTACTGCCATGGAATTAAAAATTCTAATCACAAAATTTTGACTTCACAATTGACTAAAGGCAAAGCACGACCTACAAGAACAAATATTTACTTCTATTTATATATAATTTGGGATTATCAATATTATATATTTTAAATAGGACAAAAGAAACCGACCATAATTATGTGTTGTTCACAATTATTCGTGATAATTAAAGATGCAATCAAGTTTACAGGGATTGAGGGAAATTACTTGGTTATTAGATGATAAATAGGTGACTGGAAGCTGACAGGTATAGCTAAGAGCACAATGTATTCGTGTACTGCATTGCGGCTATGTCGTGAAGGTTGTAATTTGCCTTCACTAAATACCCTTGACAACGTCATTAAAAAGACGATACGTCTCAAATTCCAACATCATAATATCGAGAATGAATTGGCTTGGTCATCAATATACCAATTCGGACCGTGACCAGAAAGTAATTCAGTTCAATCCATCCTAGGAAATGGAGGAGACCCTTCCATACTGCTTATCTCTGCACTCGAGACCCGTCATCTTCATAATGACAAAACGTAGCTACAATACAGTACACAGCTGCATTCTGGTCTCAGATATATCAAACACATCCTAAATTCAGCCCTTAAATTAGCTGCTCAGGATTCGTCCAACGCCTTATTGGTCCTCTTTGAATTGTATCAATTTCTCAATCCGTGCATATCGAGTGATTATCAAAGTATCTTGACGGGTTTGATGGACAGAAGAGCTCGAGCTTCTCTCTGCTTATTTAGACTCTCTAGTCACTGGAGTTTGATGGGCTCTCCACCCACTTGAAATAAAAAGCCATTGAAGTCGACCGTTTGGGCCATCTCCCGAATTGGCAAGGCCTCTTTCACCCGCCGCATTTCCCGAGGCCTCCGCGCGACGGCCGGGCAGCCTCGGAGGAGGCCCGAGATCGAATCGGGTCCCCTAATTCGAAGCCGGTCTCGCCGGCGGGTTCGCTCGGTCGCGAACCCAGCACGCATGACCGTAGTGCATTAGAACAAGACAGTCTTCGTCCCCCTAGCTAGCGAACAATAGCGACCGTAGTTTCTCCTTGCACAATTCGATCTTCGGCACACTCCAGCATCTAGTTCTTCGATTTCCATCTCATTCCCCGCGACACTTTCCGATTGTCTTGCTTCACCTTCCCGTCGCCCGAACTGGATTTGCTTATGCTCGACCGGCATGAGCGCCGGACGGACGGATCGCGTGCCGTCTTCGGATCAGTCGAGTCGCGGGATATCCCGGAGAGAACAGCACGCACTGGAACTTCTGTCGTGATTAGAACAACTATTCAAAGCTAGAAACTCAGGAGCCCGAGGATGATCAGGAGGTGGACAAATTCGCAACGGATGGCTTCAGGATCCGGGGGCAACCACCGCGGACCACCGAAGATCAAGTTGTCCTTGCCCGTTCGACCGGTAAACAACGTTCAAAAGACGAACAGGGTTCGATCCTAACAAAGATCAACGCACGTGCATCGGTCAAGACCGGAATTTGTCGTTCCTGTCGTCCAATCTTCTCCCCCCACTTCCTTCCACTCCTTCCAGAGATCCGCGCACGTGCGTGCCGGAGTCAAAGGTTAGGCCATCGGCTCGGCAAATATTCCCACGTGGGTCCGTGGCGGAAAACGAAGACGCAAAGGGACAAAAGCAAGAGCTGTCGACTTCGGCGGCGTCGCCATCGTCGTTCGCTGGGATAGATCGACTTGGCCACATGAAACTAAGTCTCTCCTCGTCATCAGACGCCTATTTTGACATGGTTTTCATGCAGTTACATCCAGCTCCGAGACCACCGGCCACCGCGACGACTGCTTAGTCGTCCTCTCGCCAAGAATTTCTAGAAGGGCCGAAACCCTATCCTTCGAAGCCAACACCCGTCCCAAAAGCTTAAGCTCGTTGCCGAGTGGATTCGGCAGGCGTCCTCGTCTGTCGCGCCCTTTCTTCTTTGTTTGGTGTGTCGATCGAAGCTTACGTTGGGGGGGTGTACACGCCCGAGAAGCGGAAAGGGAGACGTGATGAACAGAAGAAAGGCCGTCGAGATTCGAACTTTGCTTCTGGAGACGTCTTTCCTTGGAGTAAATTGCTCCTCGATTACATTCAGAGGCCACCCTTCGTGTCGAGCGCAAGATTTGTTCAGATACTTGGTACATTTGGTAACGGTTCTGATTCTTGATTTCTTGTCCCCGGACGAGTTTAGGATGAGAAATCTGTTTGGCAAATGCCCTTAAAATTTCAATTCTCGGGATGAAAAAAAAAATTAAGAATAGGCTTTGGATAGGAAATCATAACCAATAATCTGTTCCTCGAATGAAAATGCACAGTATAAAAAAGAGAAAACCGATTTCTTCCTCAATCTTTACTCTCATCCCAAACGAGAAAGAGAAAAAACATTTTGTTTCTGGAATGAAAATGGTTATCAAAAGCATCTATGCTCCTGAAGCTAGGTTTTTGTGTTCGCCATAAGCTCTCTTCCTAAACGACCACATTCAATGTCGGTGACAACAAATCCGTCTAATCGGTGCATATATGCAACCAATTCCTTCGAATCTATATCAACTCTAGAATCGCGTCCTCCTAACATAACCAAGCCGATAGAATAAACGAAAGGGAAAATCAGTCTATCCTCCTAAGAGGCCTTCCCTAACTTGCCCTCTTCTCAATTAACAATAATCACCGCGCAAATCCCCCCATTGCCATCACTGACACTAGGTCACAAAGTTGCACCATGCCTACCGTTTCGCTTTTATAATAGAATTGACGTGCCCTAATTTCTGCCCACAAAAGCTTATTATCAATCGGGTCAAGCGCCGGTGCTTTTTCTTGGAACTGTCAGCGACTCTACAAAGTATAACCTACATAGACTTCGTCACGAATTTATTCAATTGATACCCGAGAGATTAAAAATATAGAAAGCAACATCCCTCGAAATTACAATAATAAATAGTAATATTATGAATTCTTGGTCAACCGGTCGCAGACACAAACCCCAGTCGCACGCTATCTGAATTCTTGGAGGAGTAGCTTATAAGGAAGGCATCGTTTCTACAGTCTCGATGCGGGTGGGCAGTTGGAAAGGGGCGCCCAAAAGATAATTGGGAGTTATCTAAATCCATTTTTTTAATCCACCACATTTAATTTCACTTGAGAAATAAAAAATCGCGTCGAGTATTTATGACGGAATTAATTATACCTGGTATCCATCGCATTATGCATCTAACGGGCATAAACTATAATTTATCTTCAAAAGGAGCTCGTTCTCAATTTAGTCGTGCCAATTGATATTTACTTCTTTCTTGATTGAAATCTTAAAAGCATGTAACATCATATGTTCATCCCCTTTTTTTAAATGTCGATAATATTAAACTTCAGTAGGAAGAGCAAGAAGGAAGGGAAAAAAAGTACTTTTCGAAGTTTTTTTTAGTATACACAAAGGGGCTCTAAATGCGCCTTTTTCTAATTTTAGATCCGCATATTATGCAATTCAAATGTACATGCTAAATAACGCATAATTCAATTTTATTCAATTGTGCATTCGATTAAGCAAAATGCATTAGTTTAATCAAATCCTTCTTGTTCGGTCAGCTTAAGCAAGGGACCAGAATCGATCGAAGAGAATGGGGGAATCTTCCTGCTTTTATCCACGTAAAAATAGAATTGATGAGAGGATAAATTTTTCGAAGCAAGAGAAGCCTGGGGACCTGTGGAGAAAGAATTCAATTTATTTTATATATGCATGGTCTGACATCGAGCTCGACCTTATTAAGAATAGTCTAGTATATTCAATCTTTGGGAATTGTAGGCAGTAGTTACCCATTTCATAGACCAAAGAAAGATAAACTTTTCCTTGGTCTTGATGCCATTTTATGTGAATTTGCCAATCCCCCTACAAACACACTTCCATTGATAATTTCTGTCAAAGGGTACTCTTTTAGCACATCTTTTGAAAGAAATGCTTGGGTGTCCAAAATTAAAAGCGAACATCGAATGAAAAAAGTAATATACGTTGATAATTGCATTAGAGATTGCATTCGATTACTCGACAATCATCTCGAGATGACTTGTTAAGAAATCTTCATTGTAATGATCTTCATAGGCAAGGGTGAGCAGCCGATCCTAACGATGAGATGATGACGAGACGAACCCGAAATGGTCAAAAGCTACTGTAACTCAAGGTTGTGGCAAGTGATAAGCTTTTTCAAGTTGCCCTACGATGGACGCATCGGGCTACACTCTTTCTTCTTCAGCAGAAAGGAAATATCCTGAACAGAAACTCGTCGACAAGATGGTAAATGCGGTCTGCACGGAAAGGAAAGAAAGCGTTGCCTTCCCGCACCGAGAGCTTTATGTTTTGTTCACCCGTCACTCAAAGGCCAGTGTACGGACGACTACTACGAGCGGCGAGCCTAAAGCCTCGCACGCTCGTCCCGTCTGGATCCAACCCGACGTACAGGCCGTCGAGCTGACCACACGAACACGTGCGCGGGGCGAGCGCTTCCCGAGTCCGACACCGGTGCACGAACGAGCGTGTTGGATGGTTTGCCCCACCCGCACCGTCTGCAGAGGCTGCAGACGACCAGCTTCAAGAATCTCTCGCAGAACAGAAGAGAGAGAGAGAGAGAGAGAGAGAGAGAGGGAGAGGGAGAGGGAGAGAGGAAGGGAGGGAGAATCTCGGGATTCGTATGGATCACATGACGGAATTCGCAATACGCACACTTGGACTGCCGGATGCGAGTCGTAAAGGCGGGATCAGATTCAAAGATATGGAGGGTTTGGCCTTCATTGGCGTCCCGGGAGGGAGGGGCAAAAGGTAAAAGAAGACAAAAGGGCGACCCAGAAATGAATCCCAGTCAAACCGAGTTGTCAGACTTTCAAACCCCTAGCCAAAAACCAAATCCAATAATAATAACATCAATGATAATGCAAAAGTCGGATGCGCCAGAAGGAGCTTTGCCCGCCTCTCACGCCTCTCTCTCTGTCTCTCTCTCTCTCTCTCTCTCTTCCTTCTCTGTGGAGTCACATCTTCACACTACAGTCGCACACTCACTCGAGTCCCTCAAATTCGGCCTTTGTTCATATAAAGTCACCCCCATCTTCAGCACATTTTAATCCCCTACCCAACACCACCTCTCTCTCTCTCTCTGCAGAGTGAAGCCCAGAAAAGAACCTTTCATACTATTCTTTAGCTGCAGTCAAAGATCAACGCCGCACACCACCATCTCCCCATTAAGCTGCATGTTTTAGACCCATCTTATTTTGTTTCTCCGCTTATGAACTGAGAGCATCGGAAGAAAAATGGGCATCTATAAGTTCTTGAACCTCCAGATGATCCACTGGTGCTTCCAACTGATGGGCAACCACATCTCCTGCGTCCATCTCCAGCCCGAGCCCTCTCCGCCGCCCTCCTCCGCCGCCGCCGCAGACTCCGGCGACGTCAAGCTCATCCTCTCGGATGGCCTCGTCAAGACCTACCACCGGCCGATCCGGGCCTCCGAGCTCATGGCACAGTTCCCTAAGCACCTCATCTGCCGATCCGACTCGTTCTACATCGGCCAGAAGATCCCGGCCCTGTCCGAGCACGACCTCCTCCAGCTCGGTCACAAGTACTTCCTCTTGCCACAACAGTTCTTTCAGTCCGTCCTCACCTTCGTCACCATCGCATCCTTCGTCACGTCGCAAAAGCCGCAGGACTCGAGCCCGCTTCCGCAGGGCGTCAATAACTGTCGGAACGCGTTCGTGAGGAAGGCCGCCGGCTGTCAGCCCTTCGACATCCAGAGGACGCCCTCCGGGTGCCTCCGGATACGCGTGTCCGACGAGTTCATATCGCAGCTGATGGAGGAAGGAGGGCAAGTCGAAAAGGAAGCAAGTAGCGAGAGCGGCGGCGACCGCGAGCAGAAACCCGTCAGTAGAGTGTGCACGACGCCCCAGCTGGAACGGGATTACTCGCAGCTGGTGGGATCGTCGAGGCGGTGGGAGCCGAAGCTCGAGACGATAAGGGAGAGCGACAAGAAGAAAAGGTCTTCCTCTTCCTTCGGGATGAAGAGGAGGAAGAACACGCCATCGACTCCATCCAAAGTTCCCGCGCAGAATCATAAGATCCAGAAATCGTCGGAGAGTCATGTCCATTCGGCGGCGGTGGCGGCCAAGACGGCAGCCTCAAAGAAACCTTTTTACCGGGCTAAAATCAAAATCAGATCGAGAAAATGATGATAGCTAGGATTAATCATCTGTTTTCCCTTTTCCCTCCTTTATTTTTTGGCCATCTTCTTCTTAGATCTTGGGCTCTGATTAGAGACTAGAAGGAAAAAAAAAAAAAAAAAACAGACGCACTTTGTAGAGCCTTGTTCATAGACATTTACATGAATACAAATAAGAAACATGCAATCCATACGCGTTGGATCGGATCTCTCCAGCTTAAACCCAGTCGCAATCCAGTTTTCAAATGATGATAATGATTCATTTTCGTGGGTTTTCGTCCAGCTGAACCTAAAGAAGGTCAAGAAGACTTAGCTAGATCTGGTCTTGAGTTCAACGTCATTTCGTAGAATAATAATTGTGCGAACATTATGCTATCCCATGGATTATTGGATATATATCTACGAGCGGGATTCGGGACTAGGGACCATTTTTATGATCAAGAAACCTGGTGTTTTAGTGTAGATTACGTCAAATTTAACATAAACAATCGACTGATGCTACCCATCTTAAAAATGTCTAGATCTGGTTAAAATGCATCAACACGACATGTCCGATCCCGATTGCAGGTTTAAATTTTGAACTCATTTGAAGTGCGAGATGTACAAAACAAACATAAATTCTTCTCGCCAGGTCACGGTACTTCCCAATCTGCCTACTATGGATGGTATTACAGAAAGAAAAGACAAGTTGATCTCTCCGGTCAAGACCCCATCGGTGGTCAACACGAATCCACAGCCAGATCCGACATGGCGAAGCTCGGAATATAGTACGCTTTGTCCTTCCGAATCTGCAGATCTTTAATGGATATGAACGTATCCAGAACCACATGCCCTAACCGGAAGCCGGGAGGAGATGAGGAGGAGGAGACGCGTGCAGCGCGCGTGCGTGCATGACCAGCTTCGTAAATGACGGGACGTGGATCGCCTAATCACCATGCACCAACCGCCACGCGAATTTCGGGTCGCCGTTGATCGACGGTGGCGACGAACTTGGATCGGTTGGTGGGATCCTGGGGTCTCGCCGTTTCTTCAAATCAAGTGTTCTGAGAGACGACGCCCTGTTTTTTTCTCCTTCCCAGCTGGGCCGCAAACGGACAAAGCAATGGTCAAGGAGAGCGTCGTACCTTCACAGCTAAGGAGGAGCGGGGCTGGCGCACGCGCGTTCTTACGGACGAGCCGTGGGACCCGCGGGCAAAAAGCCGCACGTGGGCGTGAGCCGCGTGCGGAGATGGCACGTGATGTCCAGACAACAAATCCGAGGATGCACAGTTGGCGGTCAAAGCGAAGTCGCTTGTCGCTGTAAGGTTCGGCCGAAAATATTTGCCAGTCTTTTTCTTTTTCTCTCTCTCTTTTTGTTCTCCTGCCCTCGTTAGCAATAAAGGCGAGCATCATATGCTTTTTGGCGAGCGACAGAACACGACCACACGGCACCGGTCTGGCCCAACTAATGGATTGTCCCGGAGCCGGACGGACCGGGCGGCCGCCTCGTGTCGATACCCATGGTGGCATGTGGCCGACGTGTGGCGGAGTCTTGAATTCCTTTCCGTTAGTCATGGTTAGACGATAAGATGTGAATCTCATGAAGGAATTAAACAAAATCTTGCACAAGGTTTAATCGGCTGCAGACAATTTGCACTATTGCATGTAATTCTTCGGAGAAATTAAGCCAACGCCCAGCACTCGCGTCATAAACCAGGCTTCAAAACCAAGCCGCGGCCTTCAATGGTGGCACTTGCTTGATATATGGAAGGACAAAGGCACTTGAATTACTTTTGTCACCACCACTTTCTGTCCAAATTCACTCAATGCGAATCGTTCGGCTAAACCCAAGTTGACCGAATAATAAGTCTCTATCTATATATTTCCTTCTCTAATTGCTTGGCCGATTCCATCTAGATATTAGGACGAAAAAGGAAATACCTCTAAAAAGATATATTTGGACAACATTAAATAAAAAATAATGTCGGATCGAATTTTGTTTGTGAGTTTCAAGTCGAGACGTATTCTAACAATCTCTATCTTGAGTTGACATTTAAATTAGGTCACGATCGTTTTCTAGGATTCGAACTTTACTGTTGTTCTCTCACAGCCCTCAATGGGCTCCATTGCCACAAATATTTTCTAAGCCCAAGCCACCCTCGGATTTCGCCATAACTGAGGACCTCGTTAGAACATTAACCATACTTGCACTATAATTACTCCACAAGGTTTTTTCTGACACGATCTTGTCTATCGCATATAAAGAAAAGCCCATGTTGCATCCATGTTTGTTTCGAACTCGTACCTTATTGATATCAGTAGCTGTTACTGTCGGCTTTATGGGCTCTACCTCATTACAAGCACTATATGGATCGATTATTTCACCGGTACCCGATAACCCAAGAGTTTCTAGTTACAACTCCACCAGGGTTCGTCGAAGAAACATCATGAAGCAACAGATTTTTGGTGAGTGCTGAGGCCAACAGCACAACACGAACAGTCAATGGTCAAGAAAGAAATGATTTTCGAGGTGCCAAGGGGCAAGCAGGAAGCAATTTTGAGGACTATCATGATGGTCTTCTACAAGCCATAAAGGAGACCTTGACCTCGACCACCATATAAGGAGTGAGATCACTTAGATGCAGCCATTCATACGATAGCACTTGGCCATGGATGAGGTGATAACCTTTCTTACTCGTTTCTTTGACACATGGGTTGCTGCTTCAGTTGGGAGAATGCAAAATAGCAAGGGAACTTAAGCAGGCACGCCATTGGCCAGGTAAGAGCATTGAGCCGCGAATCAACCGATCGTCAGGAGGAGGTTTTGCTGGGGAACAATTGGTCAGATTTGGAGTTGGAACTGGACTACGTATACAAAAGTTCGTAACAACTTAATTGAGTCGAGCAAGCTTGCGCAGTGAATTTCATGGGATGAAAACAAGGAAGTATGACAATCTGAAACAGAAAAAGAATCTGGTTGCAACACAAAATGTGAAAGCTACGGTGGAGAATCTGGACTGTATGAGCCACTCAGTTAATCATAACAGTTTAATGGTTCCACCACGTCTGGCCCATGCACCAGAGAGACCTCCACTCCTGTTAGTCAAAAGCTAATGGCTAGAGAAAACTCAACGTGAAGTTGGCGAAATCAGGACTGCTGGTCACTCGTTAGTCACCTGGCTTCGTTGTTCTCGTTGTCCCTCTGTTCTGGCAACAATTACAGAAGTAAAAGCCACCCTCGAACCAACACTTGAGATCAGCTCTCCAGTAAAAAGGAGGCCCCTAAACATAGGAAAGCGCATGTTGACGCAAAAGAAGGCTAGTGCAAGAGCAAGGAAAATGATTCTCTAGTCAGCAAGAATCAGATCATAGAAGTTAGGGCTCTCGAAGCTCATGCATCAGCTAGACCAGCAATTAAACCAGCACGTGTAGTAGCAAAAGAGAGGCCTACGTAGATGCTGACTTCTCTACCGGATGACGAAGAATATCAGAGGAAAGCATCTCTTTATACTCTGTCCCAACCCGCAAGGCCAAGTGGATCGCTCATGTATAATTAAACGCGTGAGAGGGTCCATACCGAGCCGTCCACCTGAACAGAAGAAGGGAGTTGGTCATATGAGAAGAGTGAAGAACAAATTGGGCCTCTCATTCCACCAACATCCCCACCTCCATCAAAGAGATTCATTAGGACCGGGATAACAAGTTACAGGGACGCCCCCCGACTTCCATGTGGAATCTAATGCAGGACACGCTCCATGGAGAAGCAAGAGAGATGTGAATAAAGTGACAGTCTGGTGAACACCAAGTTCGCCATTTTTACGTTCTTGTTGAAGGGTGAGGAATCTACAACATGCTAAGTGTTCAGAGGCATCGAGATGGAAAGGTCAGAGTCCACAAGAGGAAGAAATCCCGTTGGTGGCCAAAGTTGAGTCATCACGGTGGGATGAAGCTGCCGAACAAAGGGCGGCTGAAGCTAAAGTTGCTTGGTATTGACCACGAATAAAATCTCTCAAAACGCATTAATCGCAAGTCAAAGTTGTGGCCCCGGTAACTCGTCATTCAATTAAAAAAGCTCTTTCTTTCTTTTTTGTGCTCACTTCTTCCGAATTGCTTAATTTTATTGGATACATAATGTTTGTTGTAAATCTAGGTCTAATGCAAAGAATTCTCCTTAAATGTCTTCGAGATTAGTAATCTTATCAAGATGTAGGTTGTTTAGAAACTAAATTTAAGGTCTTTGATAGCAAATAGTTCTTACAAAACATGATTTCACAAGAAAGGATCACACATATCAATCAAAATTATAAAGTAAAATCGTCCTCTTTCAAATCCAAACCCAGCATGAAGGACGAATAGCATTAAATGATTATATATTTCATTTATTATATGATATAGTTTCATGAGTTATTTTATTCAGGATCACATCTTTCCTTGCTTATCCAACCATAGGTGTTTGGAAAACATGGCCTTTTTCATCAATCCAAACATATACTCGATAACAGTAAAAATCAGTAAATTCAATTGCTCTTCCTACTAGTATCAGTACAACTGTCGCATATGCATTATCCTTCTCTATCACTGTCTTTGCTTTCTCTCCATTTTGTCCTACCAACTCAAGCCACTCAACATGGACTCAATCCTCTCCATCTACTATCAATCATTCATTGAACTCGATCTCCGATTATGTCATCACACTCAACTAATATACTTCCAAACCTCAGTATACAGGCATACTACTGAATTTCCTTGCTCAAAAAGTCCAAATGATTATTGGCTCATATATGCACAGGGCAGACATAAATCAACAATATCGTCGCCTAGGAATGGAAAAAAAAAAATATAGAAGGAACATAGGCCTTTTCTGGGCGTGCTAAAACAGCATCTGCGTGCGACCATCTAAGTTAGGCAAGTAAATCCTGGCTCTAATGACTCTCTTTGAGACGGAAGGATTGATGCATGGAATTACCCAAACCATGGATCCCACTCCCCAGCCTCCTCTATCTCTGGCCAGCTCTTTGCATCTCTCTCCTTCTCGCCCTCTTTCTCCTTGCTGCTCGTGGGCGCCTCTCCCCTCACCCGCCAAACCCTCGTTGCTTCGTGCTCGAAGCTTGCGCAGCTCGGGTCAAGGCCGTCGAAGCATAATCTTCTAGCCATCTGCTCGGCATGCCAAGATCCAGGGGGGCGGAATCTCAGTGAGGGGCTCGAATTCGACTCGCAGGCACGGTTTTGTTAATCAAGCACTTTGCTTCGGTGTAGCCAGAACAACTTCTAAGCATTAGGAAAGGGATGGACCCTCCTCTGCCTCTACTATTATCAGGAAAATAGAATTGAAAACGAAAGAACAAAGTAGAGATGAGCGGGCAAAGCGCGAAGACTTTCGACCAAGAGCAAAAGCAGGAAGACGTGGTGGAGATAGAGAAGGGGAGGATGGGGGCCTTCAGTTTGGATAATTTCATCCTTCTTCTCTTTCATTTTCTAAAGGGGGTGGATGAAGCCATTTCGAGGGACATTCAATCGATAACTCTTTAATCTTGGAGACCGCTTCCAGCTAACATAGATTGTGTATAGAAGTGCATATAACAATGTCCCGATCCTCGCGGTCCTAAACTTTTCAATTGGACCGTTTTAATCATAAATCGGTTCATGTTTGCCAATTGAATCTGTCCAGCTAATTTTAATTGAATATCACAAATGTCGACACTTGTAATGCCATGTAGGACGGTTGGCGTTAACGTGAACCATCCAGCGAGGGTCGCTCTTCCTCGCTTACCCCCTTGGCATGAAAATGAAGGGGAAAGAGAAGGTCGCGTCAAAAAACGAAAGGATGGCTTTTTGGTTGAAAAAAGGGGGGCAATGGATAGTGTAATTGATAATAAAGGTAATATAACACAAATTTGAACTCCAAACTTTAATTTAATGTGTAATATAACACTTGAAATTCAAATAAATTCAATATGATTCCCAATTAACCCTTGAAAATCAAATTTATTTAAGGCAGTTCCTAAATAGTAGCACAATGTGCAATATGATTCATAAACTTTTAAACTATCTTATGCTAGTTCTTGAACTTTTCTTACATGTTCAATTTAGTCCCGAATTATATGAAAATATTCAATATAATTATTGAAATCGAATTAATGTAAGACTAACGTTGAACAGTTGAATAGTTCATCTTTCTTATTATTTATGGGATCAAAGTCCGGATATGGCTTATGTTATTGTCTCGACAATAAATGAAGTAAGAATAACAAATAAGGGTGAGGAAATACAAATCTGGAATTTTTAAAATCTGAAAATCTGGAATACTAAAAAGGAACAAAAAGTAAGAAATCATGGCAGAGTGGTGATGGGCATTGGTGGGAGAGAGAGTACATCATGACCGGCCACGATGACTAGGGGTGATCGGTTCCCGGGCGGTTCCCGGTTCCCCTAGGAACCGGGAACCGGACCGAACAAGATTAGGCGGTTCCGGTCCGGTTCTTGCCGGTCCGGTCCGGTTCCCGGTTCCAATTAACGCGAAAAAAAAAATTTAAAACAGAAAATAATTGCACGTCCACGATTCACTCGTCGCATTTTTTGGACGTCCACTCGTCCACGTCCACGATCGGCTACTAGACGTCCGGTTTGGACGTCTACCACACTGGACGTCCAGAAAATCCAGTGTTCTTGTTCTTGTTCTGGACGTTAAGAGTGTTGTTTGTTGTTCTTGTTCAGTCGGCCGAGAGCAGAGTGAGATTGTGAGTCTGAGAGAGAGAGACCGAGTGAGACTGTTCTGTGAGAGAGAGACCGAGAGTGTCTGAGTGAGCGTGAGCGAAGTGGGCTTGTGAGGAATTTTTTTTTGAACTACCGGTCCAGTTCCGGGCGGGCGGTTCCACCCCCGGAACCGGGAACTGGACCGAATTTTCCGGTTCCATTTTTTGTGGAACCAGGAACCGGACCGCCCGTCCGGGAACCGCTCGGAACCGCCGGTTCCGGGCGGTTCCACTTGCACACCCCTAACGATGACCTCGCAGAGGAAACAAAACAAAAAAGAGGAAGAGGAGGAGGTTCTTCATTTTAGGAGAGCTTTCTTTCCTTTTAAGGTCCTTCAAAGAAGGCTTTTTTTTTTTTTTCTCTCGAGGCCCTTCCTCTCATCTTGGGAATTCAAGTCGTCTTTGGTGTGACCTTATCTCATCTTAGGAGAATCTTTTCTTCGAGTTGAATAAGATTCCGTTCCCTCAATGGATGCCAGACGCGAGCACGAGACATTCATCAGAGTAAGTTCAGAAGCTATGCTTCATTAATGCAGGACCTCCCCCACATGCCACTTCCACGTTGTTTGCCCAAGCTATGGCCATGTTTCCCACAGACTTCAGCCGTAGCTCTGTCCAGCTTATATGCAAATAGACGCTCCCGTAGCTCTGTCCACAGACTTCATCAGAGTATGTTCAGAAGCCATATGCTTCATCAATGCAGGACCTCCCCCACATGCTACTTCCACGATGTTTGCCCGAGGTACGGCCATGTTTACCAGAGACTTCAGCTGTAGCTCTGTCCATCTTATGTACAAATGGACGCTCCCGTTGGCCGCTCAACACAAACCACCCCCATTTCCAAATGCTTGAGACACCTGTGCCTTTCATTCATCTCCTCTGTCCGATTGCTTTGCTCATGAGGATCATAGTTGCGTCGGCTGGCTCCATTCTTTGGCATTTTTCAAAGGGCCTGACCAAACCCTTGTTCGCACGACACCAGCTTTACACCAGCTTACCTTTCGCTTGACTGATCTTCAGATGTCCCGAGACGTGGTATATGAATTCTGGATACAGGCATACAGGTTGGTATGCCGTCTCACCTTCATTTTCTGCTCCATTCCCGAGTTTTACCTTGGCGACGAAGCTCCTATCAATGTTGCTCGCCCCGATGGCGAGAATCCATGGAGCCACGTGCAATAGCAAGCCTGAGAAAAGTGACATCACGCCCTGTGGAAACAACCATGACAACATAAGGAGAACAGTCTCTGCCAACATTAGTCAGTCATGGTCGCGCGGAGGTATGAGGATAACCGAAAATGAGTGGTGGTTCGGCTCTACATCAGGAATGCTAAATACTACCGAGCATTCATTTGGCTGGTTTGTGAGCAATTCTAGACACCTGCTTGTCGGTGTGTCCTAGACCATGGAGACAAGGAATGTAATCACCAGGCCGAATGTTGCACACGAATTCGGGGTCAATGGCCTTCGCAGGATCAACATGGCCTGCTCCTATGGCGAAGACATCCACAGGTTGAAGCCTCTCGTTCAGGATCAGTTTTCGGTTGATGTTCCTCCGCTTAGCCGAAGTCATGATAGCGGATTTGATCCCTGCTGGAGGCCAGTCTGGACGAACGCCCTTTATTAAAGCTGTGATGCCGCTGAGGTGAGGGCAAGACATGGAAATTCCAGAAAATAGTAACAGGGAGGGAAAGGTGGCCGAAGGCATGGCACATGGCACCTGGCTCCGTATACTCACCTGGCCATCTGTAAAGTGTGCTCTGCAAAACTTCGTTTTATGTCCGACATTTTCCCTGAGGTTGGTGCTGCCCTCGCAGAAGGCGTCGACATAATCTTGATCTCACTCAGCGGTTTTTGCTCCCCTCCATTTTACATAGACGGTGTTGCAGTAGCCACTTTCGCAACCATCCAGAGAGGAATCTTCGTGAACTCCTCTTCTGGAATTCCAAGCCTTTCTCAGGCTTGCTATCAGAACGTGGCTCCAAGGATTCTCACCTTCAGGGCGAGCACCGCTGATAGGAACTTCTGGCCAAGGTAAACTCGCGAATGGAGCAGAATACGAAGGTGAGACATTATCCCAACCTTCGTTCTCTTCAGCCCCTTGTGTATCCAGGGTCCATATACCTGCGCCCGGGACATTAAAATTCAGTCAAAGTGAAAGGTAAGATCTTGTTGTGTGAACAAGGGTTAGTCAGCCCCTTTGAAAAGGCGAAAGAGGTGAAAAAAGCAAGTGGGGCTGCTATTATCCGATGATCAAACAAATTGATAGATTCAGTATCTTGGCAGAGATCTATGGCCTCCATGCATCTCATGTCAGTTACTTCGCTGGTGAGAAGATCAAATTGCATAAAAATGCCACCAGAAGTTCTACTGCTGCCATCATGTTCAAAGGAGCCGTGTTTGGAAAACCAACCACTCCAGCGGTTGCTTCTTTCTCTTCGAGAGGGCTGAGCTTGTCTAGTCCAGAATTCCAAGGCTGGACATTATTGGTCCAGGTATGAACATATTGGAAGCATGGCCATTTCCCATCATAAATGATACGAAAGCAAAGAATTACTTCAACATCCTCTCTGCAATTTCCATGTCTTGCCCTCACCTCAGCAGCATGACGGCTTTCATAAAGGTTATTCATCTGGACTGGTCTCCGGGCAGGGATTAAATGCGCCATCATGACTTTGGTTAAGCAGCTGAACATCAACTGAAAACCGATCCCAGACGAGAGGCTTCAACCTGTGGATGTCTTTGTCATCGGGCAGGCCATGTTGATCCTGTGAAGGCCACCCTGGATTAGTTTACAACATTCAGCCTGACAATGAGATTCCCTATCTCTGTGGTCTTGGATACACCAATGAGCAGGCGTCTAGAATTGCTCACAAACCAGTCAAATGCTTAGGAGTCTCTAGCATACCTGAGGGTAAGCCGAGCAACCACTCATTTTCGGTCATCCTCAGACTTCCATAGACATTTACCAGGACTGTGACTGATGTTGGCACAGATTGTTCACCTTAGGCAGTCACGGTTGTTCCCCAAAGGGCGTGCTTGTCGGTGTGAAGCTGGCCAAATGCAACTTCTCAAAATCGAACCAAAAGGCGACATATTCAATTTTACTCAGCCGTGTCAATTCCACTCACAGGTTTGCCAATTTCATCCAAAAATATTTGAGGTGGGATTCCAAGAATTCTCTGTTAGGAGTCCAATTTCGGCTAAGTTCAACTAAGAAGCAGGACTGAGAAGCAACTGAGAGCAGAAATGAGGTGACAGTTAGATTGTTGGCTTGTTGTACTTACTCCTTACCACGATTAATGATGTAAAAAAACCTAGATATTGTTATCTAATTTTCCGTTGTCTGTGAGAAAATCCATGGAAATGGTTATCTTACTTTATGACTACTTGTCAGTATACTATAAGACAAGCATTATTCTGGACATAAAACAGATGTCTACTCATCTAGTTTGGAGTTTTTGATCAACGTTATCTGTCTCTTACGTCTATTGGAGACTCAGAGCCCAGTGAGGCAATGAAGAAGATTGAGGACTCTATTGCTTCAGATTGGAATGTCATTCACAATTAACAGGAACATCCTTTCAATGGAAGTTGGGTATTATTCGAGTCTAAAAATTGTAATGAAAAAGTCATGCCTTTTTCTCAGCAGTTCATTTATTGTCCAATCTCGACAGTTCGTAGTTCATTCTTTCTGACCGTGATATCACCTTCAATATGGTAGGTGAGGGAATGCAATGATTACTACTGCTGAATCAATCATCTATTGGTAACGATATGGACTATCTAGCTAACGTTTGCACTTCAAATTGGCAATTTTTATCATCATTTATCTCTTCTTGCTAGCAATTTTTCACGATAAAGAAAACAGGACAGAACGTATTCTAGCTAAAGAACTCGATAGAGCCACAATAAAAGACTGTTAGATTCATTCATTTCTGAACTCAAACTGTGGATTGTGGAAGTTTTGCCTCCTCAATATCAGATCATTGCCCTTGGTCATTCAAGATTGGTTTTAAGATAGATCGTCTAAGGCATCATCATAAGTACTACAGTTTTTGGTGGCTAATGGATGGAGGGTAAAAGTGAAAGGAGTCTCCATACATTAGCTGATTTGCATATTAAAGAGGCAAGAGCAAGTTCTCAGAGGAGTTTAACCATTCAAATTTTGGTGAAGAAGATTTTCACAAACAAAATCAAGAGTTAAATCACTTTACCTCGTAAGACTTTCCCTGGCAGATATCTTCACGAAGTTGTTAAAGCCACAAGATATTGAAGTACAACGAAAATGTTGATCGACGATGATCATGTTTTGAGCTTGACATGCGCTCCGATTATTCCAATGCAGGTTTGACTCATTGCTAAGCACGGTGTAGTTATGTTGTTCTACTGATAGATATTTGTGTCTTTTGTTAAAGGTTATGAGGAGCCAAGATGTTACTTGTTTGTTGAATGTTCATTTGCAATTGGGATACAGAGTAATTTGCTAGAGAAGTGCAACGTCTGCGAGCAAGTTGATTACAGGAATGGCGACCTTAGATGGTGCAACCTGCCTAAGGGCAGAGATCTCACAAGGAAAACAAATTATACGGCTTGGAACTCTTTATTCTATCTTATCTAGAAGCATAGGAATGAAGTCCTCATTTGTCAAAGATCCCCTAATGCTGATGCTTTTCTACGTAATATTACCATTGTGGACAACCTTCGTATTGCAGGGATTGGTTTATCGCAGTCTCAGACTCATATGGCTTTATGTTTGTCTTATTGGTAATTAGAGCACGTAGCGGGTAGGTTACATCCAAAGCCAAAATTTCCACGCAAATAAAGGCAAAATTACATATAGATAAAAAGTAATAACAAAAGAGTATCATGGACAACGAGAGCTTCATATAATTTCACCAACTAGGGCATGCATAAGATATATAGCGAGAGAAGCGGCAAACTCTTAAGTAACATTACAAGCAGACTAGCTATTGTTATTTCACACACCGTTATTCCCATCCCAGCACTTGCTTTGGCCATGCATAGCAATCATTCTTGCTCCACTCCACGATCTAAGATATGTGCAAGGAGAGAAATCGTACACTCTTCATTGGTGCCGTCCTGATTTATGCCATTCATGCGACCAAATCCATGAGATAGGAGAAAACTGTTGACCAGGCAGTAAACAGAGCAGTATGATAAATGCCCCATCCCCTTGTGATAGCTGAATTCAACCAAGAGCAGTAAGTGGTTCAAATAAAGAATCCAAAGCAACCAAAAGCCAACATCACTAAAAGATTTCTGCCTGGTCACATGGCAATGACCATATAAACTTCTTGGAACATTTAATCAACCAAAACCAGGAGGCAGGTCAGGATCGTCCTCGGTATCATTAGAGAGCTTCCGGTTTTCGACATTGGCAGAAAAGCCTGGTGGGAATCCCATATCAACATCGTCTGGAATCAAAACTTCGCATGAAGGGTGCCGCTCATTCCTAAAACCTTCAGAAAACCCTTTTTCATGAGAAACTGGTATCTCCACTCTCTCATTGTGCTGTTCTCCATCTTTCTGATTATTACTGGGTGGACAGAAACCCAGTGGTTTCTTCCGTCCATTATTGAATACCTCATTGGTCTCACTGGATGACACTGCATAGGATCTGCTGTAATCTATTTTCTGCATCGGTGTCTGCATGTCTTTACCAGAAGGGTTCAATAACTTACTGCACATAGATTGCACTGTATCTTCAATTTCACTTTTCATGCCATCAGCCGATCTGATTATCTCCCATAGGCTTTCAGAAATCTGGCCCATAACTTTGCTTCTAAAAGGGGTAAAAAGAACTGCATAATCAAGCTCAGAATAGTTTCAACGATTTTACATATATAAGCAAAATATTTGCCTAGTAATTGGGAGGAAAATTCCCTAACCAAGGTTCATACAGTTTTCAGAACCTGCAAAGACATTGCCCTTCTGGAAGCAAGCATGTAACAAGTACACTTCTTAATGATTGAACAGAGAAACAAATGCACAACAATGCAAGTTACTTCCAAATGTCTTGGTCATAGCAAATTTATGTCTATAAAAACATTGGATATAAAAAAATTGTGCCCCATACATCAGTTAGCTATCCACCTACCAAGCATAAGTTATAGATGTACCGTCGTGTTTAATTATAGGCACGTTACCGTAAGAATATTTACAAAACATAATAAGCATTTCAAAACAATTGGCAGGATTTCATGAGATATGTGCATCAGATGGAAATCGCAGAGATGAATTACTTACCCCACCTCTTCGTATATAGCATCAGAGAGCTGCCTGGGCTTCAAACTATCTGCACCTGGACGATTATGTGCAGCTGACTGCTTCACCATTGCGATGATCTTGTAACGCAGTTCTTCCTGCAGTACATTACAACATTATAAGAATAGTATGTGATTAGAGAATATCTATCTGAAGATGGTAACAAATCCACAAAAGGGTCAATAGCTCAGTTCTTCGGTAAAAACTAGAGCAAATGTTGCTTGCATAGATTCCCATCTGAACAAAGAAGATATTTGAGGAACATAATGAAGCATTTTTTAGTATGATAGAATGAGAAAGAGACCTTATTTGACGGATAGGTACCTAGAATGAGGTTAGGCATGAAAACAGCTTACTGAAACATGAGCAGGGTACCAGTACACACATTCTACACATGTGCACACTACATGCAGGGTGATAAGCTTAGTCGGCACAGAATTACAAAATCAAATGTCTATTCTGCATCATTTATAATGGTAAGAACAAAAAGTAATATCTGTAGTAGCGCTGATGTCACATGTAGTGGACAATATGCACATGTGGACTAACCAGCAAACTAACTCTGATTCTAACTCAAAAGTCAATCAATGATTTTAAAAGCTTATGTCAAGGTCGAAGTTTCCATAACATCTACACTCATCAGTTTTATTCTTCTTCCACTTCGTTCTATTGCCTGCATATGGCTGGGGTGATTTAGTCTTCAAGCGGGGCACCTCCAAGACAGAATGCTACCAAATATAGCGAGAAGATACCCAATCACAAATAAAAAGATACTGATTCTACCTTACTATTATTCTAAGGGTTATAGTTCCCATTCACGCATTTCTGGTCCCCATAGACCCTCATCCTGAGAAACTATTTAATTTACAGCCATCAGCTTGTGCTTTGTGTATAAAACACAAACCACTCTTGTCTGAATTGATAAACCGCTCTTGCAAATAGACAAACCACTCTTGCAAATAGACAAACCACTCTTGTCTGAATTTATATCCCCTCATCGAACTGCTTTCATCTCAGGAAGGCTAGTCCAGAAAACATTATCATTGTGCACAACGATTTCCATCAGTTGAGGCCTAGGAAGAGAGGTAAAAGGGAAGAATGTGCTCTACAATTAGACCTCAACAAAGCCTATGATAGGCTATGCTATCACACATTTCATTTGCAGATGATTCACTCTTTTTCTTCACAGCAACCAAGGCAAATACCCAAAAATGAAAGCAGAATTTCAAAAGCACTGCATGGCCCCTAGACAAACAGTTAATTTCTACAAATAGGTATGTATGTTTGACTTTAGCCTTTCATTGAAAATGAGAATGCACCTGCAAAGTTGGTTATCATTGTGTCGAGGAGAAAGCGCAGATAAAACAGATTGAGGGACCTTGTTCTACACAACAGAATGATAAGAAGACCAGGAAAAATGTTTTCACATATGCATGACCACAACCCCCACCCCAAAATGCCCAACTAGAAAAGCAAAACAGAAATACTTCCTTTGGAGAGTCTTCATTAATGCCGAGAAACCAATGGTGGAAAAGTATACCTGACATTCGGCAAAGCCCTTTTTGAGAACAACAAGACTACTGAGCACATGTTTTGGTCACGTATTTGAGTTTCATGTGTACAATTCGCAATAATGATGTTGAAAATATATTTAGCTAGAGTGTCTTCAAGTGATAGATGAGTGACCCAACCTTTACAAAGGAACCAATTTACGAGGAAAGCAAGAGAGGAGCTCTTGAAAGCTGGTTATACAATGTAATTCATATGGAAAGGAAGAAGTGGAGCTACTTTTTTGTTTTTGGTCAGAGAAGTGGAGCTACTTAGACAGCAACCTCCTGTACCTAAAGTAATGATAAGGAGAACTTAGCAAGCACCAGAGAAGTTGTGAGACTAAAGAAGCAGTTTATGAGAATAAACACGGATACTCAGTCAGTGGAACAAGAATCGCTTTCAACTGAATAAGTGAAAGTTGGATTTTGATGGGGCAGTGGAAGTCAAATTAAGTCGAGATGGAATATGGTGATGGATAGTAGTGGATCATGGGCTATAGATAGGAGGAAGGAACAAGTATGGCAAAACGAATTGCCTGAAGGAGGCAGAGGCAATGGCCACCTTAGAAGCTCTAGAGTTAAATATTGAGAGAGCAAAGTGGCCAAAGAATGTGGTTAGGATGGATTGCTCACTCTTCTTTAAGGGCTCATAGCATAATGAGGAAAGGCAACCAGCACTGCAGAATATTCAGCATCTAAACAAATAATTTTGAAGACCACCCTGTGGTAAATCCTGAGAATATCCGCAGATGAAGTGGTGAACTGCATCGCAACCAGACCAAAAGGGGAATGTGTCATTGGATTGGGATGCAAACCCCCGAACCGAACCCATTATTTCCCATTCTTTGTGCCAAGCGGTATGCTAAACCTCCATAAAAATCTACTCTTTCTTTATGCTATTGAGCTGTTTTACTTCCCCAAAAGAGAACATTGCAAGTAACATCACGTGCTTTTAACCAACATTCCATGGACTAGAACAATCAAAGCATAGAGCACAAGCAGGAAAATCCCAGATAGAACAAACTCCCGACTTCCCATTACCTTTAGTTTATGAAATCAAAACTAAAACATACACCCGTAATTCCAGCCCACGCCATTAAATTTACCTTTTTTAGCTAATTACATCCTCGAACATGGTACGGATCACAAACAATAGCTAAGAACAGTCCCTCGTCCCCGAAATAGCTTCCTTCCCAATACAACGAAGCTCCCGAACCTCGACAATTCGGCAACGCGAGGACCGTTTCTTTCCTCCGCAGTTTCAGTCAGACTCTGATTATAGATACAATCGCTTGAAGCGAACGCTTGACTAGATTCAAAACAAACATGCGCACGCGAGAGAGAGAGAGAGAGAGAGAGATACATTGTCCTTCAGCTTGCGGATGAGCTTGAGACGGAGGCGATCGAAATCACCGTCGTCCTTGAGCCTGGCGATCACTTCGTCTTTGTTGAGCTTCGCGGCGTCGTCCATGGATGAGTCCTCGGCTTCGCCGTCGAGCGGAGTCCTTTCAGTTCAGGACTTTTGCACGTCGAATTTCCGACTTATTTTATTCCTTTTTCGGCCTGATATCTTCAATTTTGCCCAAAATATGAATAAAATATTACATATTTACCCTTTCCACGCAACTCCTTAGAAAAGTATAAAAAGAAAGAAAGTATATAATTTCAGTTCTAAAAATTAAAAAAATTAAAGGGCTATTAAGTTCTAAAAATTGCTATGTATTTGTATATTTTAACCGATTTAATTAGGGATATAATCACACTAGCCTTCAAAATTCTATTAATGCACCAAGCTTCTAAAAAAAATTAGCGAATTGAGTTCTTAAATAATGGATTTCTTCATCCATGTCAATGCTTGAGATTAAAATAAGTACTGAGGTGACAATGCGAACTATAATTGACCACACCGGAAAAAAAATGACGTGGATTAGAAAATTTAGACTACAAACATTAGTCCCATATCAATTGCATCCTTTGGTTTTGCTATGATACGATAGCTGCATTATAAAAGTAATGAAGAATCATCATCCTATCATGTATACCAATCCCTCATTTCAGTCATAAGATCAACATCATATATCGGTTAATTCAATTCAGGGTCCACATTAAATAATTTTTATAATTTTCAAAAACTAATTTGAACATATACAAAAAGTGTATGGATCATATTGAACAAATTTAGAGTTTATAAAATCACATTGCACATCGAGTTAAAGTTCAAAGACCATATTGAACAATTAAAAGTTTAGATATCTCATTACACATTTAACTAAAATTCATAAATTATTCGCGTCCTTGAAAAATGGGCTGGACACATGGCAAAACCCCGGTGAAAGGGACAAAATAAGGACACTCCAATGAGTACAGTTTCATCGTTGCTCTTTGATGAAGAAAGCAAAGCACAATTTAGTTATATTTTTCACTGAAAATAAGATAATTATCCTCCAGTAAAATGTTATGGCTACTAAACTATTGACAATTAGGTTAGTTCTTGCTCGACTATCGGATATTGTCGAATTATTATTCTATCGTAAGATGATGAACTAAAAAAAAAAATAGAGCAAGTTGGTATTCGATCAAACCGGATTATGTTGTCTCTTTCCAACCCCCAAAAAAAAGGTGGAATGGACTTTCCACCAAATTTTTCCTAACCAAAACAAGGTTGGATGGAGTAGTCATCTGACGAAGTCAAAAACACACAAAAATTTAGGGACTAAATTGAAATCTTCGTCAAAATCATAGGGACTAAATTGAAATCTTTATGAGAATCCTTGGGAAAATCTATTCGGGAGAGCTGAACGCCTAATCAAGGGGTCGGACTATGAGGTGTGAGGCATGCTTGTGATCTCGTTGACTCTTGGTGGATATCGTTGACCACGAGCATCAATCGAGTTCTGTTATGTTCGTCACCCCCATCTCATGAGCATCTTGAGCATTGACCATTTTGTACTATTAAGTAACAACGAGCATGAAGGGATGATGATGCATGGAGCAACCCTCAATTCACTTGGTGGCAGAACCAAATGGTAAGTTCGCCAAGGCTACCTCACTATGATCGCCGCCGCAGGCATTTATCATATGGAGTGTGATAAAGAGTTTGTTTCTGTTTAATACCGTCTTAACGACTTTCATTTGGGTTGCATCTTCCTGCGTTTGTGGGCCTCACGTGCATTACAAAGTGCTTATGAGAGTATATTTTGATTCAAAGTGGGCAATCTCGATATTCGAAAAAGTTATGGAATGTCGAAGAACATGGCCATTTTCTTAAAAGTGGGATAATTCTATATTTTCGGTCCTAAGAACTCGTAAAAGTTATGTAATTGGGCCCCCTAAAATTTTAATTTGTGGGATCAAACTCTTTAAGCTGCATGAACCGTGCAATTGAATCATCCCGTCATTAATTAAGTTGATTGTCCATTATGATATGCCGACGAAAAGGCCATTTTACCAAAAATGCCCTCTCATGTCGCGAACAATAACAACCGACACCGAGCATTCTCTCTCCCCTTCACGGTTCCCACTCCCACCACCTTTTCCGCTCCCGCTGCGGCTGCGCCGCCGCCACCGTCGGTCGTCGGCGCAGCGCTTGTCAAAGCCACCGCTGCCCCTGCCCTTGCGAGTCGCGACGGCGCATCCCCGCGGCGACTCGGCATCCCATGGCCCATGCTCACTGCAACTCTCTCTCTCTCTCTCTCTCTCTCTCTCTCTCTCTCAAATTGTCGCGGGCCTACGGTAGGCTAGGCGTCGCCACTGCGACCAAGGAGGTCGTCGGCCACGTGCGACCCCAGGTCAATGGTCGGTCGTGCGAAATTTTCCTTTCGCTTCTCAATTTTCAATGTTAAAACTTTCCATCTTAACGCGCCGGCATCAGCACAATCGACTTGACCAATGAGGAAAGGAATTTACCGAAGGCGTGTGTATGTTCAGAAGGAAGTTACCCAGAAACCTCTTCAACGCCAGGTGTCAGGAAGATCGGAACTCTGCTTCAATCATGAGGACTGCGCAGCGCCGACTGAGGAGATAAAGTTGATGCCACTCCCGCCCCCACCCCCGGTCTCAGCTCTTATGAGAGGAAGGTTCCATCTTTGACCAGTTGACAGAGGTTGGAATAGTCGAAGAATGGTTGAATGCTCGCTCAAATTTGCTCGACAAATGAAACTCCAGATGCTCGTGATTGAGCTGTGGCTCGGGAGCTTGCCCGGTCGCCGGCGCTCGCTAGGACAAAGGAGGCCTGCGGGATTTTCCGAATGGTCGAAAAGTTCATGACAAAGATTGAATCTTGAAAAATATCTTCTGTATTATAGTATAACCCGTATGTACAGGAAGGCGGAACAGAGACCCGGGCGATGTTCGGAGCGAAGATGTCACATTGGGAACAGACGGAAGTACCTAGACACATTTATTTACCAATCACACTGCTCTTAAAGAGTCTAGACCGACGAAACATCACATGACAACGCCAGCGCTTACTAGTCCAAGCTCCAAGCGGAGCATGAACTGTGATTCGCAGCTGCAGATGTTGTTGGGGGTTGGGGGGGTGTTGTTGTTTGGAGATGCGCCGATGGATCAGTGGCGACGAGATCCGATCAACATGACCTCACCGGTGGTCCGGCCATGGAGTACCACGATTGCTGATAGCCGTAGCCCGTCGAAGCCTTGTTCACGTCCTTCTTGTTGGTTGTTTGTAGCAACAACGACGGGGAATACGTTTGATAGTCCAATATCCCCCGGATTAGCGGCGGGGCCGGCAAGTACCGCCACTCCAAATAACCGAAGTGTGAAGCATTATGACCCGGGACCGGAGCTTCGGACGAAGGCTCCGTCCGAGCCAATTCGTCGCCGGGCTCGTCGCTCTTCCCGCACAACTTGTACCTAAAATTCAAGAACCCTTTGCCTTTTCCGTCGTCGTTCTTCATCTGGTAGCGTCGGTTCTGGACAACCCCGTTGAAATCTTCGACCAAATCCTGCAGCGAGGTGCGGAATTTCCCTATCGAGCGGCTGCGAACGACGCTGGGGAGCCGCACATCGAACTGGAGAAAAAGGTCCGAGTAGTCCCTCGGGGAGACGGCCGAGAGGTCGAACCCCACATCGTGGTTCCACTCCGGGTTGCGGTGGCCGCCCTTGCTGGTCGGCGTCTTGTGGCGCATCTGGAGGGACGGGTGAAGCTGCTTCACCGTGCCGCCACTGGTGTCGGCGACGATGAACACCTTAACGTAGGCCGACAGCTTCTGGAAGAAATTGAAGGCCCTGAGTTCCTCGCAAGACAGCACCTGCAGCTCGAGGCTTGCATACTCCTTCTTCATCTCGCCGCGGTTTCGCCTCGGCTTCGCAGAGGGCCGAAGGAACGTTCAAGGGCGGGAGCTGCGAAGCTTCTCCTGTGCGCTGGTCTCTAAAGCGGAGGGAGAAGAATACGCAGAGATATAGGCGAAGGCGAGACGCGGTTGGGCGGATAAAAGCAAGGTTCGATCAAGAAATGGCCCCCAGCAGCAGCGTAAGCGCGTGTGCGTCCGCGTAGGCGTGGAAGTGCTGAACATTAAGCTTTCGCAAAAACCACACGATTCCCAATACTTATGACGTAATAAATAGTCTCCAAATCTTAAGACATCAGGAGGAGAATACTATTGTTCCTTAAAAACATCTAATAACATAAGCTCTTTGAATTGAATTTTCAAAGGCGGTATAACCCCCCGCCCTCTCGATCAAATTATACGTGCCTTTTCCAGTACGGCTCGCACTCGAGAGGAGTGTCAAACTATATATGCCATTACACAGGAGCGATCTCCTCTCCTCTCGACATTAAACTTTTGAGTTTATTATGCTAACATCTGAATTATCTTGTGCATCGTTGGTACGAACAAATCATTCATTCACAAACCATTCCTATACGGAAGAATTCGGATGCAAGAATTAATATAAATACTCATGCGGCTCGTCCAACCGTGATAATGTTGGTGTTTTTTTCTTAATACCGACGGCAGACCGTACGATTTTGAAAAAACAGTGTGAAGAGGGAAAGACAGGTCAAAGGGGTAACGTCTCCCACCCCACCTTTGGTCTTTCGACTCTCTAGGGGGTCGTTTTGACCGACGAGTCCAAGAGGCGGGCAGGCGAGGGACCGGGAGGAGGAGCAGAAGAAGAAGAACGACCTACGTGCAGCCAAAGAAAGAACAACCAACTAGTGATAACTTAAAGATAATTTTTTTTCTGAAAATGCCCGCTCGAAATAACCGATCGATGAAAAATTACTTTTCATTATCGACGACACTTTATATCTAGACATCGAGGGTACTCTCCCACGTGCTAATGAAGCCGTGCCCGCACGCGCTCGGGCCCGAGTGGGGGCCCAGTAGCTATCCGGGACGTCATTGTCTGACGTATGTTCGACGAATCGGCCGGCCAGTCAAGAGCAAGTGGAATGGCCTCATTTCCAGGAAGGTGACGGGAGAGAGCTCCTTCGTGCATGGAGTGCCCCACCCCTCCGCCTCTGGATTTGACTTGTCAACCAAGCTTCGGCAAATCAAATCCTCTTTTTCTACAGGGAGCAGGTGCGCAATTCCTCTCCAACTGCGAACGCTTTCTGAAGGGAATAAAATAACAGCTGCGGTTGGCGTCTGAGCGTGTGAATGGAAAGTGGGGATGAGACCGATGGAGCCTGGAGTGTTGAAGGAATACCGCGCGGTTTTCCACTCCTGACTTCCAACCCTCGTTAGGTTATGGCTAATCAGTCAACCCTGAAGATACTAAAGAGCGTCATGGTCTCTCGGATTTGGTCAAGGCCGCGGCGAACGGCGCGTGGTGTATCTTAAAGGACTCGATCGATCGGCAACCTCATGACAATTCGCCGTTAACCGCGGTAGATGCCGAGAGCTCTTCCTGGCGCTTGTGACGGACCTGATATCCATGTCCGTGGATGATTCAAACGTGTTGTGGGGTTGCTACGGTGCTTATGGGTCCGCTAGGATGCAAGCCGTCTTTGGGAGACCTGAAATCACCCATCTAAGAGAACGCAGAGTGTCAGCTGCGGAGCAGTTGACTTTCAAGAAGGATTACATTAACATTGGCAAAACGCCGGTGCGAAAATGAGAATATTCATTCTCTCTTTTTCGCTTCCGGGGTTCAGGGGTTAGGACAGGTCTTTGCCCACCAGACTTGAATCCATCTATCTGATCCAACCCAAGCGAGGCAAGGAAGATAGTCGCGAAAATAAGAGCCGTCCAAGAATAACACTTCCCAGATCGCCGATGTAGCTAGGCGTAGCTGGATATGGCTGTCAGCCTCTTACTTCTCAAGTTTGATCCCGAAGGAAATGGCTTCTCTCGACTAGGATAACACCGCGAGTGGCGGTCGGAAAGATTTGAAGCACATAGAACGGTCTGCCCAGAACAGCCTAAAATCACAGACAACCCAAATGTTCATCGTTTGGGAAGGTAAGAGGCAATTCTCATTGTAGTACTACATAGAGAATGACTCCATCATCTTTTTGCTATCCATGAGTTCCATCATCTCAGCAAAGGAAATGACAGGGCATAAAAAGCTTCAAACAAATCGAAAGGTTCCCCATCAAAATGCATATTCAAAGTCACCAATCAAATATAACCCGATGGTCACTTGGAAAAGCTTTATCTCGACGACTCAGCTATCACTGCCTTCCAAAGGTTGAGAAATGCGAAAAATGTTTGCCATTGCTAATGATCAGTCAATGGCAAAGTTTAAACAAGCAGTCTGGCAAGACAAAATCGCAGATAAACATTACATCAGACTTGTAACGAGCAGTAAGATCTGCCTCAGCGGCTTTTCACTTTTTTCCAGCCCTGGTCATTAAATGCCGCGCATGTTTTCCTCCAGCATCTAACGGATATGGCTGTGGGTATCACGATCCAGAAGGAATTCATGACGACATAGTAGGCGTAGTAATATAACGGGCTAACAGCAAAGTTATCACCATCCAGCAAAGCAGTTATGAAATACACAGCAGTTCCATAGAGCTGGCCCAAGGATATCGCGAACTGGAGAATGTAGCTATACGACTTTCCTTTTGCAATGGCATAACTGTGAGGCATCAGAATACAGAGATTTTAGGGAACGAACGGGAACTATCGCCACTCTAACATGGTCAATTATCATGGAGTTGATTTTCAATCAAGTGAAAAATTCTCACACTGCAAGGAGGCACGCTGGACCCTCTAAAACAGCAGTCAGTCCTTCAACGGCCACAATTGCTGAATCCCTTCCTGCATATCTTGAGTCACCTTTGCTATATTCTTTCCCTGTTAATATTATCTTTTCAGCTGCTGTCCACCAAAAGCTGGACAAGGCAAACGAGGAAGGAAATAAAAATGCTTAAACAAATAGAAAAGAAGAGTGCCAGAAAATCACTTACAAACTTCAGACAGGTAAAAGGCAGATTTATCCTTGTAAAATTCTGGTGAGAAAACAAAATAACCCTCAAGAATCATGTGAGTGAGGCCAGTGAATGCCCACCAGCACATGAGCACTCTATCGATAGTCAACCTTTTGGGAGTTCGCCCTGCAACAAATGGAAATATCAAAATGATGAAAAGTTTTCAGCTTTTCCCAAACAAATGAGAAAGAGTGGGGCAAATTAGAAGAGACATTGTGCACCTATACAATAGTAAACTCGAAATGCTAGTAATGCAAATGCAAAACTCTATCTCTAGCACAGACACAAATTAACAACAGGATTCACTCAAGCCAGCGATTATGTTGCTTCCCAAACCTTAAAACAAAGAACAAAAAGGGCCTCGAGACCAGCTAATTAAGTTTATCTGCAGGGGGGCACATTTTCTGATAAAGAGGTCAGTTTTTAATTGTCATAAGAAGAAATAAACAGAATGGGAGGGGAATAAGGACATTGATCAGGGTGCTTCAGCGACCAAGTTTCTTCAATAGTGTAAAAAAGGAACTGTTAACCAAAAAGTTCAATTAATGAGGAACAAGGGTTTCAGACAACTACATAGAGTAGGCATTGCGTTTTCTCATGTAGCACAGAAGAAGTATCTAAGTGAAGCAAATCCTAGTAAGTTTCTCTTCTGCCTAATTTTTAACTTGACCTTATTTTAAATGCATCAATAATTGTAAGCGCAAGCAACAATTAAATAGAATATATATATAGAAGAGGAATGAGCATACCAGATATAAACCAAATGAAGGCAACAACAAGCACCGAAGCACTGCCATAGACACCAAGGATAGTTAATTCTGAAAGTAAAACTGGCATATAACCAGGGAGTTCTAGATCTCTGGGGACATAAGGGTGAGGACTCTGAGTGGCTTCCATTATCTTCAGCTCTCTCTGGCTTTTGCCTTAAGAAGTCGAGACTTAAACCCTGCAAGACTTTTTAAGTTAGAGGGCAGTTGCCTGATAGAAATGACAAGAATCATTAAATCCAATCTGCCCAAACTTTTTGAAAACATAAATAAGTTCGAAAAAAATTGCTGTATGATTCCATGGAACCAACAGTCAAGATGTGCTTGAACTGTGACATAACTACAGTGACAATGTCAGCCCTAAAATGCAAGTTCTACACTGCCAAAATTAATTGCTGGTAACAAAAAACTCTGACAAATTCCCATTTGCACACCTTGCATAAGGGTAGGAAATACCCGAGTTGTTGGACTTCAACATCAAAAACAAGGCACAACAAAAACAAATCAATAGTTGACAATGGAAAATGCAGTGCCACATTGCAACGATACGAAGGATCTCAATTGCTTGGATCTTGAAGAACATGCATTTTAAGGGCATGCTAGAAGCACTGGGACGGGAAGGAATGGGTAATGAAATCCTGCAATAAATTCAATTTCTTGGTCCTTCAAAAAAATCGAACCCTGGAATGAAGGTTGGATTCTCTTTGCTGCATGATTATAACAATCAGCGCAAGCTTGCACTAAGTTTTGGATAAATGGTCATTCTTAATCCGACTACATTGCAATAACGCAACACTTCAATTACACAGCTATTGAAACAGAGAGGAGAGTGGACAAACTGATGGTGACAAGTAAGAGGCGCCATTTCGGACTTCAAACCGAGAAAAGTCAACGGCGGAGTCTCAAAGGGTGTGTTCAGAAAATGACCCGAGTCCAGAACACTTAACCTCTCTCCAGTTTTCAAGTTTCATTGTTTGTTCAGAAAGAGAGAGACAGTCGGAAATTATCAGAAACTTGAAGCAAGATTCAACCGTTGACCGAGATCCGAAGAGACGGAAGGTTCAAATACCAGCAGTAATTGACCAATCCTATATGTGTTTGGGGCAGAACCCATTTTCACCGACGCAAAGCTCAAATTGACTTCCTCCGTCAAAAGACGAACACCCAATGAAAATTCCGTCCCCATTGCCGCCGTCTCTCTCGAAGACAGACTACCCTTCACCAAACACTAAGCGCTCGACAAATCTGCTCAAGAACTCAAGTCACTCGTTTCACGAGGATGACATTATGCTTCGGAAAGTAGCCGCAAGACAATCAAATCGGAGAGCGAGAACGATTGCAAGACTGGTGAAAGAGAGAGAGAGAGAGACTTACAGGGTGGTGAGACAGGACAGACCGAGTCCGAGGAGGGAGGGAGAGAGAGAGGGATAGAGATCGGGAGTGTGTAGTTAAAGAGGAAGAGATGACAGACAAGTAAATTATTTGGTATTTATCGACCTCGTACGAAGGTCAAATTACATTGTGAGTAAGAATTTTAACTTTTATGGCGCGTCCTTTTCCAGAAAGAAGTATATCTCCTGTCCTACTCCAAGAAAAAAATATACATATGCCAAAATAAGCTTGACATTACCGGCAACTATCGATTTATATAATAGCATAGAATACTCCTTTCGAGAGTTTGATCCATATGAATTGATATTTGAGCAGGACTAGATCTAATAGATTTGTGGTTCATGGACGAATAAAGTCCGTATCCAATTTGATAAGGACATGAAATAATGATCGAGATAAGAGGTTCGAATAAGATGATTGGCCTCTAAAAATAACAGAGGCGGGCTAAAATAGAGGGAGCCACGCATCAAATAAGTAGAGTATCCCACCTTAGCAAATTGTGTAAATCTAGTTGAGTCTGAATGTCGTGTCGCTGAGATTTGCTAGAAATCTGATTTTTGAACAAAATGTAATAGATCTGGATGTTTCTTAGATCAATATTCGATTTGAAATTCTATGTTGAATCAAAGAACAATCTTACAAATGCTGTAGATCTCAGAACAAAATACAACAAGTCTGGACACTTTCTAGATCGGGTATATTCTATAGCGAATCAAAGAAGCTCGCATTCATAATTCACAAGACGTTTCAACAATCTGACCAGTGCCGTAGAAGGACGACATTTTAGTATTTGCGTCATGGGTGTGAGTTTCTGGGAGTCCTGGAGCTTTCAGGGGTCAATTTCTTTTCCTAGCCGCGACTTGAGATGCGTACATTGCGGCCTTATAAAGCACCCCGGACAAGAAGATCAGACCGGGGGCAACGTAGGGATTCTCTGCAAGCAAAGATCCGAAGCTTTTCGCGGCCTTCTCGGCGGAGTGAATCGCCGAGCATGCCTGATTGACCAGAACTCGGCCTCTCTCGGACAGCTTGTGCTTCTCCAACTGGTCCCTAATCCTGTCCAATATGGGTGCGGTGTCCCCTGGTGTCACGGCTTCGTTGGGATGAAGAACAACTGGAAAGATCAGACGAGCTTGCTCCTGATCATCGTGTAACACAGTGGAATTTTTAAGGATGATTGTGGCAGTGCAGCTGAGAAAGTAATCGATATGCAACATGAGTAACGGGTTTGAAAAACCGCAGCGGGAATTCATCTCAAATGCGATGCAGTACTGATCTCCCTGCCTGGAGGAACACTAATGGTCGGATTCAATCAGAGTCCTGGGCTATGTCTAAAGAATAGCCTAACTATTAACCTTTTATTTTCCTAGATGTTCCATGAGTTGACCAGATGAATTTATTAGAGTTCCTGTAGCCAGACAACAGGAGATTCAACTGTTGATCATTGAAGACAGTTAGGACAAGAAAGACGACATTGATCTGTAGCCCAAATCCAGATTCATGGGAAAAATCGAGGGCGATCTTTATGAACATCAATTTCTGGGTTCAAACGGGGATTAACCAGGAATGTACTGCTGATTAAAAATTATAGAAGAGAGCACCAACAGAAGCGGTTGAAGCTTAGAAAGGCTTGCGATGCTTGTATGCAGAGGATATACATGGTGCCACACAAGAGAGAGCAGGGGCAAGCGAGAAAGACCTCGGCGTCACCCTCCAACTTAATTGAAGGAAGAACCTTTATGGAACCCTCCGACGGTGACACCCGAATTGGTTGCCCGGCAACATCAGCATTCTGCAGATAAGATATGCTGCTTTAGAGCAATCGAGAGTGCATAACTTTGCATGATAAAGCATTCCAGAGCTGATAATAATCCGTTGCTTAGAATCATTCATCAAATCAAATTGCTAGAGGTTCACTACCATCAAATGGGGCAACTTCTCATATAATCAGAGACAGAGACGAAATAGACCAGGAGACTCCGCACGAAGCAGAAGAAAACATCAAATGAAACAGGTGATCTACAAGTACTGTGCATTCTCAGCAGCGGTAAGCCAGAGAGACTAAGCAACAGAGGAGTTCATTGCCATCTCATCGATTTAAATAAGCAACACAAGCAAATACTATTTCCAGGAAAACAAACCTGAAGTGCATTGGAGCATGTAAGTTGAATCAAACCCTTAAATCATTTATTTCCTTACATCGAGGAGGAGAGCAGTCCAGAACGCAAATGGCTGCCTGAATGTCACCTTCGCTGATTGGGACTTGTCCTTATTCCTGCGCAATCGTCATCTAATTAATCGAACCATCGGTATCATAAAAAAGATTAGAAGGCCCATTCTGGGCAAAAAATTGAAAAGCCGATCTGTAATGTGAAGTGTTTGCCTTGCCTCTGGAGCTGGATCTTATCCACAGTCCCGCAGTACGAGAAAAACATCTCCAACTCTGCAGTGGTCACGGTCGGATCAACATTCTGAACCTGAATTGTCAAATTCAGCGCTCCCATTATAGCAACTTACTGTTATATCTCTCTCTCTCTCTCTCTCTCTCTCTCTCTCTCTCTCTCTCTCTCTCTCTCTCTCTCTCTCTCTCTAATGAACTGAAGAAGAAAACATGTGATGATTGACAAGTATGAGAACCTATGACACCTGATCAGCCATACAGTTTGAGATGGAGTGAGCTCGTGTGTTTGGAATAAAGAAGCCCAATAATGCCTTCCATCTCTAGAGGAAGTCTGATACAGTACCGAAGGAGTACAAGGGGGTGAAGAAAGAGACAAAAGCATCACCAAGAAATTCCAATCATCCTAACAGTCCTCTGAAAGTCTGAAGGCTGTACTGTTCCTGGTTTTAATTAAAGTTATAGAAATTTCTACGTTAGATGGTCAAGTTGTTATGTTCGTCACTCGTTCTGTTACCTACACCAAGGTCCTTCCGCCCATGTGCCGGAACGACGGAGTGTATCTAAGTGGGAAAGATAAAAATTCATAGTATGGACCTGAGCCACGGGGACCTGGGTTCCGGCAAGACTGGCTCGAGAGAGAGATGGAACAGGGTCGACTTACGAGGTACGGTTCAACCTTTTATCGCGCAAGGTCCGGTTAGCTTTCATGAACCCGACAATGGAGAAACTTTTAGACAGGAACCGATTGCTTGCACCGCACTAAATGCTACGACTTTGTTGTGGACAGGAACCGCCAAATGCAGGGAATAAGTTTGCATCTTAAGCTTGCTCTTTTTGAAGAGGACGCGTCATTCTATTCATTATACAATGGTTTAAGATGTGTTCTCCTTTTCTTTAGTTTTTTCTTTTAATTTTTTTTTCTCTTCTCCTCGGCCGCTTATGGCCGCCTGCGCCTCCTGCTCCATGAGCCATCACGGATTCCCTCCAAACCGCTAGCAGCAACCTCATTTCTTCACCATAGACGCCATGACCACAGAGAGAGAGAGAGAGAGAGAGAGAGAGAGAGAGAGAGAGAGAGAGAGAGAGAGAGAGAGAGAGAGAGAGAGATGGGGATCAGACATTAGGAGGTGAAGAGAGATAAACGGCTGGGCATAAGACGATGATGAAACGAGGGTCGAGCGGTGGGACGACGGAAGTGGCGGTGGCGAGGGAAGATGATAGCACACTTGGGTCGACAGTTTGGATTGGTGGGTGGCATAAGCCTAGGATTTTGAGTCTTTCACGCAGCGGAAGGTATTTTAGTTATCTAGTTGGGTTGGTGCATGATGCCTGTAATTTGAAAAGTAGAGACAGTTCTTCGTCACGAAGTAAAAACTCAGACATATTTTATGGCATTTTACCTATTAAAAGAATGATTCTGCGCAATTATTTCGAAGGCACCTGTTAATTTTTCCTCACGCATTTTATTTTTTGTGGACATTCTAGACATTCCAATACTATTTCTTTCCATTCCAAGGTTTTCCAAGTACAAGAAAAGTGAATCACCACTTACTCTTCCATCTCTTTCGTTCATACCAATTAAGAACAAGGATATTGTAATGCCTATCTAGCGACGACAAACAAGCCCATGGCCTGGACTGACGTTGCTAGTGCAATCCACCACTGCCATAGTAGGATCCAACACTATCGACTCGGTTGCGGCAGTACGCGAGTCGGGTGCGGAGAAGATGCAGTACTTGCAATCTGCAGAGAGGAGCGATGACGTCTTGTACTTATCTTCTCCACCCATGATCGGCATCGGCACACCTCTCTTCACGGGGCTCCGGTAGCCTGGGCGGTACGTCTGGCCCAAGACACCGTCCACTTGGTCGGAGAGGCGGAGGAATTTGAACTGCGCTTCCAAGTGGGCGAAACAATCGTTGTCCGGGATCTGGTACTTGTGGATGCGGTCGTCCTCCTTCGTCACCGGGACACCGTTGACAGAGATCTCAACGAAGCCGTGCAGCAGCACCGTGACGCTGTTGAACTTCGCTGTCCTCTCAACAGAGAGCCTGCGGTCCGGAGTGGTCCAAGCGGAAAGCTGGCCCGGAGGGAGGAGCAGCGGCTTGCCGTCGTAGGTTAGGACAAGTTGTTCCACTTCGTTGTCCCATCGGGCGACCTTGTTGACGGCCAGTGTGAAGGTGTGCGCCCCAAACATCAGGCCTAGGGCTTGGATCCACGTGTTGTCGCGCGTCCTGCCCTGGGGGCGGCGGCCGATGAACCGGGCATTTATGTGGAAATCAACGTCGGATACCAAGCTAAATTGCTCGTTTGTATTGCCATGAAAGTAGAACATGACGCCGTCGCCCCCCACGAACCTCGGGTCGTAGCACGCTGCTCCAATCCCGTTACAGTTCGGCCTTCGCCCTGTGAATCGAAAGGGAAACAATTAGTACTATTCGAACAATACCATACTATCGGAGAAGTAAAGAAACGAGCTAGTAACTCGCACACTATCGTCAAAGCTCATTGGCAAGAAAGCAGGTGATCTAATTGACGTGCTTTCCTGCATTATGACTTTCCTGCAAGGTCCATAAATTTAGGACAGGTATTGTAATTGCTCGTGCACCTAATGCACATTTCTAGGTTTTTTCATACGATAAGTCTATACCACTTCTTTTAGTAATCCCACTCACACGTGCGCAAGACAGAGAGAGGGAGAGCGAGAGGAGAGAGAGTACATACTCTTGCATAGAGCCTCACAGTTCTTGGAATTACAGTCCACAAAGCAAGCTTTGTCGTTGGAATTGGATGGCTTGAAACGGGGGCACTGGCGGGGGCAGGAGATCTGAGCCCCGAAGCACTTACTCTTCGGGTCATTGCAAATCACCGCCTGTGGGAAGTCCTTGCCAGAAACCGCATCAGCCGGCGGCGGCGGCGGCGGAGTAGCTCCATACAGGTCGGCCTGGCCGCCCTTAACAAGCAACAAGGAGAAGATCATGACACAGTAGAAACTGAGTGTGCCCATGACGCTTGTCACACAAGCACTCCCAGAGACTTCAAAACCTCGGAAACAAATTAAGCTCCCGTGTATCACCTGTGTTCTTTGCGAGGCGATTGCAAGAACCCAAGTCTCTGCATGCAATATTTATAACGAGGGCTGGATCTGAATCTAAATCTGAAGTTCCAAGAAAGTCGACTTCACAAAGTCAAGACCTCATTAAAGAATTGTACTGAAATTCTTTTTGCTATGCTGCTGCCTGTATTGGAATTCCAAGCGAGATCAGGAACTTGGAGCAGAAGAATCACCGGCGCTCTTCGTGTCTTGCTTCACGTGCTCGCATGTTCCAAACGCGCGCTCTTACCCCAACACACAACACCGACTTCGCAGCCATGCACGACACACTTCGTTCGTAGTATCCTAATTAAGTCTACTCCGCCATAACTTCCGTGATCTCAGATCCGAATCCAGCCACTTAAGAATGATGAAGCTACCACTCTGGTCATATTCTACAAGAAAACCCTGATAAAAGAATTCCTACCCGAGCTTTTGTAGGTCTGTCGATGCTCAGACGCATTGCAAGGCGCGCGAACTTCGTCCATTTTTGGCCCAACTTCTTTAGTCGGAACTCACTGCCAAGTAGCTGCCATTTCTGCCATTCCGCCTGATACGGATCCTCGGTCAAACTGCATTTACCAGAGAAAGAAATTTGGTGCTCTAAGTCAACAAAATAAAGGGGACATCAGCACAAAATCCTTTGGAGGGGTGAAGCGCTTACCCTCAAATTTTCTACAGTAACGTAATACCTGCGTGTACTGCCATTCTTTCAGCGTGTGCAATGCACATGACTTTGAAGTTGTAAAAGATAAATGAACTAAAATACTACTAATAGAAAAATAAATATCAGCAATAAAAATCACTTAAAATCTGACAAAATATAGCCACTTTAATAGCTCTGAATAAGATATTCCAATGTGATATTCTTTAATTTGTTTTAGTTGATGAAATCGTTCTTGCATTAATCAATTTATTAAAAAGACATAATGAATGTTTAATTGTTATAACTTGACCTTTTCGTTATTGGAACTTTTTCCCATTTTGATTAATTGTGTTTCTTTTTATGAGAACTCTATGTTAGTTCTTTTAATATATCCATCAAGTTCTGACAATGTCTACATGTTGATATTTATTATTCTGATACTAAAATTTTAGTTAATTTATTATTTCCATCTTTTTTTAAAAAAAAAATTTCCCTCTCTTTATAGCAAGCAGGGCAAAAGACATACTTCCTCATAAAAAAATCAAATGAAAATACGCTTTTACCCTTGAAAGTCACGTGCATTGCAAATGATAACGCAAAGATAAAATGAAGGTTTAATGGCTGTAACGTAATGAGAGTCACGTGCATGTAGCAACTGGTAACATTTCAATTTGAAAGTCACGATTTTCGATAACTTAGTCATCCTTAAAAGCAATGAGTAGCCTTTCGAAGTCAATTTGTATTTTTGAAAAGTTGCACCTTTTGTCATCTCCCTCGATTGCAAACATTTTTTTATCTATCGCCAATAAGTATGTTTTTATTTTGTTAGAAGGTTCAATTGTTCACACAATTTGATACTTTAACACAATTTATGCGGTGTTATGCGAACTTGGCAATAATATTCAAGAGATAATGATAGAAATGATTCTTGAATTTTGGCTAAATATATAATTTGATCCTTGAACTTTCAAATTGAAACAAATTGTCCCTTAAAAATAGTCAAATTTACAATATGATCTCTAAATTTTCAATTTGTTCAATTCGATCCATGACTTTTTTGTACGTGTTTAAATTAGTTCTTGAAATATTGAAAATATTTAATTTGATCCATGAATTTAAATACAATGAAAAGACCACATTAAACATTTTTTCAAATAATCTAAGAACTAACAGTTTGAATATTTGTTATTTACCCCAAAAAAATAGTTTGAATATTTAACCAAATCTTAAAGAATGCATTGGATAAATTAAAAGTCTGTGGACCTGATTGCATATTTAGTTAAAGTTTAAGTATCGCTTATTTTAAATTAAAAGTTTATGGACTAAATTACATATTTGATCAAAATTCAGGAATTATTTATGCCATTTTTCCTAATTAAAATAATAATAATAATAATTCCGAATGTAGAAGAAATTATAACTAGACTGAAAGAATTCATTGAAAACTGGCTTCGATCTTTTTTTCCCTCCTTTCCTTAATCTTCTCAAAATGAACTTGTGGCTGTCCCCGCCTTACCTGGCCCAACTACCATGGAAACGGAAACGGAAACGTCCTGCTCTCTCTCTCTCTTCTCTCTCTCTCTCTCTCTCTCTGGCTCACTGGGTATATTGTCTCTGGCTGTAGAGCGGAGACCAGGCGACAGAGATGGTATGGACTCTCAACTGCTGGCATTATCAACCAGCTGCCATGGACTTCCTCTCACTTCGAAGCTCGTTTTGCCTACCTCCCCTGCGAACCTCCCGCAAACATCCCTTCCGAAGATCAGCCCTGAACGCAGCCCCTCCTTCTCTCTTCATGATAATGAGGAAAAGGGGGAAGAAACGCGGCTCCCAAATCTATTGCACCAGCGAGAAGGTGGAATTCGAACGAGAACCGTCCTTGGACGGTGTGGGCACAGCCGTGGATGATGTCGACGACAAAGTGTCTGCGACCACGTCGTTGCCGTCGCTTTCGCCGTCAACATCGACATCGTCAGTGGGGGAGTCTCTGTGGGAGTGGGGCGTGCTGGTGTCGCCCTTTTTCTTCTGGGGCACGGCCATGGTTGCCATGAAGGAGGTCCTCCCCAAGACCGGTCCTTTCTTCGTTTCCTCGTTCCGCCTCATTCCCGCGGGTTTCCTCCTCATCGCCTTCGCGGCCTCCCGCGGCCGCAAGCTGCCCTCCGGCCTCAACGCTTGGCTCTCCATCACTCTTTTTGCCCTTGTGGACGCCTCCTGTTTTCAGGAAACGCCTCTCTCTCTATCTCTCTCTCTCTCTCTCTCTCTCTCTCTCTCTCTCTCTCTCTCTCTCTCTCTCTCTCTCTCTCTCTCTCTCTCTCTCATGTGTATTTGTGTGCCAATTTTTGCTTTCTTTTCTTGTTAAAAAAGTAAGATTGACATGTTTGGTTGGTAATTATTTTCCTCTGCTGATGGGTTCTTTTGGGGCAGGGATTTCTCGCCGAAGGGTTGCAGAGGACGTCAGCGGGTCTCGGAAGTGTATGTTGACCTCACTGTATTCTCTATCTCAGTTTAAATGCCTCCATGAGAAGAAAAGGGCAAAAAAGTTTCAAACTTATGGGTGAATTATAAAGTTCTTTAACGTTAAATATGGCTACTGAGTAATAGAAATTCTTGCTTATTGCTTTGGAAATGTGCTCTTAAGAAATGGCTCATGTCAGAAGACTGGTGTCACTTACGCTGAATCTTCTACTTTCATCTGATAAATCTTGCCTTTGTTCTTTTCCACAATAGTATATGTAATATAATGGTAGACCGGTTTTAGTATATTTTCCATGTCTGTATAGTAGATTTGGGAATTGATAGGAAAGGAGCTTTTCTGCTTGGCTTACTGGAGCTGAATTTATTACAGGTGATCATTGACTCTCAGCCATTAACAGTGGCTATACTTTCAGCCCTGCTGTTCAGTGAATCCATTGGGTTAATTGGAGGCGTAGGGCTGATACTTGGTGTTGTGGGACTTCTTCTTCTTGAGGTAATCCTTGCGTCACCAGTTGTATTGTGATTATGCTGGTGTTAAGTGAATAAGCATTGGCTTGAGCCTAATGGTTTAGAAACTAAATAGGCTATGTTGGGCTTCAGAGATACAATGCAACATTCTTTATCCGATCATTGGACCACTATGTGATGCTTTTGTGACTTGTCTACATGAGGCGTGCATATGATAGTCTCTCATAGGATGTGGTTTCTTGGTTATAGTTGCATCAGATAGAATATTTCTCCACCTTGCATTCCATGTTCAGAACATCTGCCACCTGTTCTCCTTCTCATATTCATTGCAACTTGCTGTTTACTTTATTAAATTTAAAACTCCTGTTCCTCACACTTTTAAGCCTAAGTATATGTGAAAAAATTGCCACTTTGATCCTTCTACTTTTTTTTTTTTTTGCATTTTGATTATAGTGCAATAAATTTGCCAGCTACCTAATGTTTGATTCAAGTCTTAGATCCTTGTTAGTTATTTTTAAAGATTCTGACCACTGATGAAACTTGCTCTCAATTCCCCATAGTTGTTTTTAACCTCTAACCTAAAACTATTTAGTAATTTCCACTGTTGTGTTGAATGTTAATTGGCTGATTTTTGGTAGAAGCTGCATGGCTCTGAATTTTATTTCATGTGAAGATTCGTTCCAAAGGTAATATATGGCTTACCATTTGGTCATGGGCCAATAGCTTGATGTGAGCATCTATGGAGTTTTATCACGAGCTAAATGGCTTGCTTTTTATCACCAGCTAAATGGCTGGTTTGAACAAGAATGTTGGAGTTTTTTTAGAAAGGATCTGCCATGAAATCGAAATGTTTAGTTGAGGTAGTTGAGTCCTTGAGGTTGAGATCATTGGGTTAGATAACTGGTTGTGGAATGAACTTGAGGAGAAAGAGTACTTTGGTATTGTAGTTGAGATACGATGAATTGTTTCAAATAGAGAATTATATCTCTGACTCATAAGCTGAATGGTGAGAAAGAATAATCAAGTATAACTGAGGTTAAAGAGCTACATCTTCCAAGATTATGTGGATATTGGTCACTATATGTGAGCAGGATGGATCTGGACGGCAAAATGTTCTGAGTACTATGTACAATGTGAAAATTCTACGCAGGGTTTAGGGAAAACTATTTAAGCTGCAATAACACGGCTACAGTCTATGGAATGACATGTTGGCCAGTCTAGTGTAACATGTAATCTATGTGAGTGTATCTCATATAGGTAGACAGATATCTAAACCATTAAATTTCAATTGGCCTCAATTCAAGATGCAAAGAAGATCTGAATTAAGGTGGTTCAGACATGTGGACAGGCTTTAACTAGCCATGATGCGGTGGCAAGAAAGTGTTATTTATGCACTCTTAGAAGGTAGATCTTTGGGAGGAGTCGGAGGAGGACACTTAAGAAGATGTCTTCGTGAAACTTTAAGAGGATATGGCTTCCGAGTTTATTGTCTATCGAGAGACATGATACTTGACAGGAGTTAATGGTTCCCTGTAACTGACCCCTTGTACTGAAAACAGGCCTTTGTTATTGTTTCCATCACCCAACCTTTTAGGTAACTCAAGGTAAGGGTGCATAAGGCCACAGTTTAGACTTGAGATGAAGGCTCAACTGTAATATGGTGTGGGTACCATCACTATACTGCTGGAGTTCCTAAGCCATTATTGCTGTATGGAGCGTTGATTACACAAACTAAAATGAACATGCTACTATATCTAATGCATATATTTCAGTAGCTTTAACCATTTTCCTTTGGTCAAAATGAGAATGATCTACCCTAGGTGGGTACTGGCATATTGGCCTTTTTCCTTTACAATCATATGAGTGTTATACACAGATCCTTACTGACATGTAATCTCTATTTCACATGGCTCTTTCACTATTTGACGGTTAGTTCCAAGCTGTAGGTACCAGCAGTTGCTATTGATAACGATAATTTTTCACTGTGGGGAAGTGGTGAGTGGTGGATGCTTCTTGCAGCTCAGAGCATGGCCATTGGAACTGTTATGGTCCGTTGGGTCTCCAAGTATTCTGATCCAGTTATGGCTACTGGATGGGTAGGTTCCACCAAACCTAGAGGATATTGAAGTGCTTAAATTTGCTTCTCTTTATTTAGCTAGAGGCCCATTGTTGGTGTATTTTGCTACTTGTCTGCGTTTCGATTTTGTAATGTTTTTTCCAGTGTTTTAGCTGTAATGATTTTATATCTCTTTACTGTTCAAAGTAATAGCTTCTTGGTGTATCAGCTTGAAGCTAATGCTGGTTCTCTAATCATTGGGGAGATTGCATTACACCTTCATAATTGATCTACCGTATGGACTTAATATAATATGGCCTTATGCATAAGAGCATGGACTTTTCATTGTTCAGTTGAAGACATTATTCATTATCCATACTTAGGAAATTATGTTCCATTTGATCCTAGAAAAGCTGGCGTTTTGGCATTCAGGTATTTGTGAAACTTAGCACAAATATATCACATTTTAGTTGTGAATTTTCATGATAGAACTTCACAGCACATGATTAACTCTTGACTTATAATTTTTATTATTTCACATAGCTGACCGTTGCAGTGTTCTTCTTGTAAAGACTGGCCCTCTCAGCAAAAAGAGTTGAATAATCAGAAGACTAACTGACGTCTTCAATTTGATTGTTTTTCCTGTAGCATATGGTTATCGGCGGTCTTCCTCTTGCAATAATCTCGATTCTCAATCATGATCCTATCTTTACCAGTGGTCTATCTGAGCTTTCCATGACTGATATATCAGCACTAGTTTATACCTCCATTTGTGGAAGTGCCATCAGTTACGGTGTATTCTACTACAATGCTACAAAAGGTTGTTTTTGGTCTCCTGAATATTTTGAGTCTTATATTTTATCCTTGACTCATGGAAACATGACAAAAGCTTGATAATTATTCTTATCCCCTCCCAAATTTAGTTTGGTCTGCTTTTCTATGCATGCAGGAAGTTTGACGAAGCTGAGCTCCCTCACATTTCTTACTCCAATGTTTGCTTCAATTTTCGGGTACAGTCCATCCTACCTAAGCCTTTTATCGTCTGCAATTTATTTTGCTTGCCTTCTTTTTATGACATAATTATAAACCATACTGCAGGTACATATTTCTCCATGAAACCTTCTCACCTCTACAACTGGGTGGTGCTTTTATTACTTTGATTGCCATATACATGATCAATAACCAGAACGGCTTGGAGTGATCCTTATGCTGAATATGGCATGCCCAACATCTAAAGTATGTGAAGCCTGTGTTTATCGGTTAGCAGGTGCTTCACTTTCGGCTCTGCCTCTGAAGTATGAACTTATTGTTGCTTCATCATGAATGCATCCATAAAGGTGGTGGAAAGAGCAGGAGGTGAAATATGTTGTAAATAAGAGGGTCAGTTAGTTACTCTTTTTCATTGGTGAGATATGTTGTAAATAAGAGGGTCGGTTACTTACTCTTTGTCGATGAAAATGGCTTGAGCTGTTGGAGCACTCATGTAGATGCTATCTATAGGAGGATAGAATAGACTGCTTTGCAGATCCATGTCCTTGTCTTTGGGTGGTTGTGGTGTCTTTGGTTACCATATTCTGCAATTAGTTACTCCAGCAAGTTGTCTGAGGCAGGGGGCCAATCATCTCCCTCTTCAATTCTCTAGTCTTATTAATGTCCCTTAAGCATGAGCTAATCAAGGTGGCTTTAAATCCTATAGATGAATGTATTGATGCGAAGCAACATGACTGGAGCCATTAAATTTTATAGGGTGTAAGCACAATGGTACTCTTTTTTCGACTTCTGTGATATGCATATGAACTTTGTTATGTATGCAATATAATACAACCCTAGAAGTTTGACTTGCCTAGAGTCTCTTTATATGTTTGAGAATGCGTAAACCACAAAATAATGGTGCCGTGCACATAGGAGGAACTTTCTGTGAGTGAAGGCCTCATCCATGCCACTTCGCCAATGTCTTACACTTACTAGTCAGTGGCTCCCACCTCCTTGTCGCACTTTTAAATCCACATGAATGCAGCTTTTAAGCCTCCTAGAAACAATAGCAGTGATCTTCCAGGATCATACGGGAGTTTGCTTGGAGGTTTTCTTTTTTTTTTTTTGTGGTCAAAGCTTGGGTGGTCAAGTGACAGGTTCTTGAGCTCTTATATTCTACAATTGGAATTTTTCACCAAAAAAAAATTATTCTACAATTGGAAAGGAAATATGTTTCCCTGGCAACGTTAAACGGACAGATGCCGGTCTAATTTGAAAGTGAATTGTCACTTGTTGTTGCTACGAAATCTTCAAATACCATAATGCCACGGCATTGGATTGATTCTGTAAGGGAAATAGGGAATTTTACGACGCACAGCCATCAACTGCAAATTAGTCATGTTGATCATCAAAATAGAATTGCTAATGGCTTGGCAAATAGGCCTTATGGGTTGCTCATGACGATTCATTACATATATCATCTTCCATGCTGCTGATGTAATTGTTGCAATATCTCTGGTATTTCAACAAGCAAAAGTAAAATAAATTAAAACCAGCCAAGAATGTTTTCAGTTTTGGATTTCTTTCTGGTTACACCATTTGCTTTTAGAATGTTCCTCGTGGTAATGATGCTTTAGCTGGAGTGATTAAGGCGGCAGTGCTATTGTTGGTCATGGACCACAACAACTGATGGGATAAAATCCAATTTAGATGGGATAAAACCTACATGAACTTGAAAAACTCTACATCACAGTGACTGATATGAAAAATCAAACGCATGGCAAGTTCACCCGAAAGATAGCACATAAATGAGTGACTTATGCACAATCTGTGGTGCAAAAAATAATGAAAGCTGCAGTGTCTCCTGATGAAAGACTGGCGTGTTGTGAGTCTGCAACTGCTGATAAACCCTTAGAATAGAAACAAATCCGTCTCGCCTCTTGTTGAGGCTTGTCTGACACAGTAGTTGCTGATAACTGCCATATGATAAAGATTACTGGCTAGGGACTATGTCCTGCTTCTCCCGGTCCTGTTTTGTCGAACACCAGAGTCCCTCCTCTTACCGCTCATGTCCCTTCTGGACTCGCTCACTTGGCGACCTGATTCAGAGACGGCAATCCTCTGGAGGGCCAGTGGATTAAAGTCATCCATGACAGCTTTAGAATTGGAAGTCCAGCAATCAGATGAATCAGCAGAACCAGGTTCCCATGAGGAAGACACTCCCCATTGCTGTGTCCCAGAACCAACGAAGCTGTTGCTCCCTGAGGATTCAATTTCCTCCTTATCATCCCCTTTCAGTGTGCCACCCCTCTTCACGGTCACATACTTGTGAATGCTTGGCTCCATCAGATCGTCGTCAACTGCTAATTCCGATTCCACGAAAGGGTCCCTTCCCTCTGAGTTTCTAGCGAGATTGTTCCCTGAGTATGAGGAATTGTAGCCATTGTGGCTACATTGATTCGACGCAGCTTTTCTTAATTCGGACAAGGCGCTGGCTACATTGGAGCTCTTATTGGAGTTGAGGTCAGCGACTGCCTCATAGATTGAGCAGGCCTTTGACACACAAGCCGGCACCGCGAAAGTGGTAGTGTGCTTTTGGTGAAAATTCTGGATGTCTTCGAGCAGCAAGGTCGTATATGACTGGGGTTCAGGTACAGTCTGAGGATTCAGCTCGAGTTCAGATAGCCTTGAGGACCGGCTTCGTGCCAATGCCTGGGGTTTCTGGCTTTCCATCCCGGACATCTGTGCTTGCCTCTTTAGCACTTCCGTGACAGCTTGTTGCTCCTTTTCTGCAGAATCCCAACCTTGAGCTTTGTTGTCCTCTGTCACTTTACCCCCAGTTCTGTCACAAGTCCCGGGAGCAAATCTCCCGTTGTTACTATCTACAGTCGGTTTCGACATTCGAGCCTGGAATTGATAAGATAGCAATAACCAATTTCAGTAAGGGATGTGATAAGAATTGGGAGTGATTTCTCGAAGAAACTATCTGAATGTCAGCAAGGAGTACCTCAACTTCCTTGACTGTGCCGTCTTCTGCAGCTTTATGCGTGCTCTTGTTGGTTGGGGGCTGAGGTTGCTGTTGACGGGCATTGGTATCAATCTCGCTGAGTGGGTTTCTCCTGTACGGTGATTGTTCAGCCTTCCTGGACGAGTTGCGACTGAGGGAAGGTTGGTTCTCACTGTTCTGCTGTCTTCCAATGCCACCAGACACTTGCCTAGCAGGTGACTGGGAACGAGGCGATGCAGCACCTCTAGAAACCGTGTGCGCTTCCCCTACGTTCCTCTTCACCGATATTCTCTTGATGGTGGCTTGAGATTCCGGAGGATCACCGCTGCAGTTGTTCTTGTCCACCAAAGAAGCAGGGACCGACACCATCTTCCCAGGCCTACTGTTGTTGCCTGAGCCCCCGGCAGCAGCACTTGCGTTCGAATTCGAGAGGGAGGTGTTGTCGGAACGTCTAGCAGGGGAGCGGCTCACCCTCCTTTCTCTGCTTGAGGAGCGCTGCTCTCTTTCCCTGCTCGGGGTCCTCCTCCTCGCCCCACTCCCCTGGCTATGAGACCGGGAAGGCGTTGATTGGCGGTGGCGCTGCCGGTGCTGCCGTTTTTCTGCCAGCTCATCCTCATTCATCTCTGGTTGCTCGCTTCCCACTGCATCGGCAGCCCGAGCAATGGCACCATCATCATTTTGGTTATCGAAATCGTAGCTCCTCTTGGATCCCGAATAGACCCTGCCACCGGAAGCAGCGCCGGTTCTCCCCGAGGAGCTGCGGCTGAGCCGGCCGCATTGGATGAGAATGGCATCGACCTCTTCCTTGGTGCAGTTCGACGTCCTCACGCCCGCACTCATGCCGGCAGCGCTCGCCCCATCTACACCCAAGCTCTCGCCACCCTTACTCGAAGCGGGCAGAGGACCGACCCCCTTAGCCACATCATCGCCGGACTTGCCAGAATCCACAACCGGAGCCGCGCCGTCGACGGCCAGCTTCTCTTCAGGAGAAGCGCGCTTGTCGTGGCTCTTCCGGTGCTTGATGACGAAGACCTCCTTCTTGACGAAGCCCTCTTGTCCAGCGGCTTCCCTTTGCCGGTGATCTCGCGCCAACGGCTCACCGTCGGGCTCACATTCTGCTCTGGCAACATCGATTTTGCAAGAAGGGTTACCGGGAGGCGGCTTCGCGGCCAAAGAGCTGCCGCAGGCAACTGATGGAGAGCTCTTCTTGCTGAAACAACTACCCATTGATGGGTTTCTTGGTACACGTAGAGAGAGAGAGAGAGAGAGAGAGAGAGAGAGAGAGAGAGAGAGAGAGAGAGCAATCTGGAGAAAACGAGCTGACCAGGTCGTGAAGATGAGCAACGTCGCCGGAAGGAGATGGGTTGGGGGAGGGCACGTGGACCGAGAAGATGGTATTTCAAATTTTTGACGAACGAGCGGGGAAGAGAGCCGTTAGATGTTCTTTTGGAGTTTTTATTATTGGGACGCCTCCTTTTCCTCCTTTTTTTAATTCAAATCGAATCAACTGTTCGGGATTTCAAAAAACAAAAAACAAAAAACATTTCTTTTCTCCTTTGCCCTTTTTGAATTTAATTTGTCACCCAAGCCCAACCCCCCAAAAAAAAATGAAAAGTGAAAAAAATGAAAAATGATACTTTATGTCGGTCTCAGAACGGCTACTTCCCCGGAGTACCAACATGTCCTAAATTCCCTAATTCTCATTGGCCTGCCAAAAAAGCATGAATTTATACGAATTTGTTTTTTTAATTTTTGTGGTGGATGAGAAAATTATTACTATGATTTATTCCTATTCTAATGAAAGTACGACGGCTTTTCCTAGATTCATTTTTTCACAGGCCGACTTTAGATGATTTGCTGTTTTTATTTATTTTTTATTATTGCTTTTGGATTTCGCTTCTTTTCTTCTTTTATACGTTCTGGCGTTAAATTTACGAACTATTTTCCCACTACCTGAATTATCTCGAGAACAATTGCAAATTAGCATTTGGGATAGCACCGATTTTTTTGTCGCTCTCATAATTTTCGTAGAAATGCGAAAATGACCTCTTAAGTGAGTTGTTAACTAAAATAAGCCCACCCGTTAAGTGAGTCGTTACTTCTCTTGACCTTTGAAATCTTAAAAAATAATAATAATTACTTCTAAATCGCACGTTTTCGGATTCTTAAGAAATCTGAACCGTGACATTTTAATGGTGATCTTGCTTTTTTTTAATATTTAAGAAACAAATTTAATGTATTGAGTCTGGTGGAAACTCTGACGTGGCTAATTAAAGTGGGCAATTTGGCTTCGCAGCTTGAACAAAATGCTCTCTGGACTTGGATGACGTAGGGGGAAAACTTAGAAGCTTGAAGGCCTTACTCAGGGCTAATTACTGGGCCAGCCCATACCCAAGAGAGAGTCAGCCCGTCAGAGTTTCGATTGGCAAATGAGCTTTTCTATCTATTATATTCATACAGGCGTCGTTAAATTTTTATGTGACCTAATTCTCTAAAAATTTCTAAACTTTAACTTTATTTTTAAATCCATCCCAAACCCTTTTTTTTTGTTCTAAGAATTACCTCGAATTTGAAGTCGAGTCTCATATTCATCTTGAACTTTCTTTGTGTCGAAAAAAATCTCAAATTTTAGGCATAGTTCCAAATCTACCTCGAACTTTTCTTTAGAGAAAAATGATCACTTTGGACTCTAGTCCCAAATTTACCCACATTAGACTTTCACCCAAAAATCATCATTGATCGTTCCTAATTTTTATATTATATAATGGGTTCATTTGAAAAATAATTTCCACGTCACATTGTTGATGTTTATTTATTATCAATATGGAAATGTCACGTCAAATTAGGACCGGATTGTAAGAGTATATTTTAAAACGGATATAAAATTAATGATTTCTTTTGGACAAAACAAAAATTCGAGTCGAATTTGACACTTGATATAAAATTTGAGGTTTTATCCGAGAAAAAAAGAAGAAGTTTATGATAGATTTGGGATGGCCTTAAAGCTGTAAGTTTTTATGAGACAAAAAAAAAAGTTTGAGGCAAAATTGGGATTACCCCTAAAGTTGGAGTTTTTCTTTTTTTGGAAATGAGGCCATTTTTATATTGCATACTTAAATGAAAGACTGTTTTCAGAAGGCTAAACTATCAGTAGCATTGGTCTCACGATTCTTTGGTATGAGGTCAGAGGAAAGTAGAATTATTAATTACAAGCGAGCATTTTCTGGTTGGTGGCTTCCAAAAAGTTAGGGCAATTTCAGGGAATTTAAATGCTTGTATACACTATACTTAAAAATAATGAGACTAATCAGGCCACTCTTTTTCAAATACGTACCCATATACGTATGCAACCATCATCAAGGATTTTCTAAGGAAGTACGAGCTCCCCAGTATGGAGGAACTCACGTACTTGCGGACGGTGGCAGCCATCATTTTGTCGTCCCAATTCACTTATTTTGGGTAAATCCTTTTTGTCTTTTGAAATTCTTTGCTTACTTATAATCGAGCCTTTGTTTTCTAACTCCACAGTTTAATGTCAAGGAAACGCTGCCAAATTGTCAAAAGAATCATGATGTGCGCTGTCGAATTTTCGGAGGTGAAAAATGCAGCGACACGACACATTTGTGCGACCAATTTGCCCCTTCATAATGGGCAGTTGCCGGTCACGTGAAAAGACGATAAAGCGGAATGCAGAGTTCTCTTCGAAATCGCATGGCTCGAATTATGGACAAAGAAAACTCAGCGCTTCCCGAGAGAATGGCCCACTCTGACTTGGTGGATAAACTAAGTGATACGCAAATAATGGATCATATTATTACAATACCTCTTGATCTTATGCGTATACGCAATCTATTAGAGAATATGATTATTCATTGGGTGACCCTTCATTCTCAATCAAGCTTCCTAAATGCCAGTCAATAATTCCGGGGTCTCATTCAACCAATTATGTTTGTCGGAGTAGATAGTGCTCGTTCTACAGATACAACAAAACCCGATACGTGTTTCCACCCTATTTCCCTTACGAAGATGTACCAGTTTCCCTTGGAAAACTTTGGTTGGGAACATCGTTGGACATGCGTCGAAACAGATTCCTAAGTCCTCGTCACGGAATCCGTAGATAAACCGAGGTGTCGGATGGCAAATTATTCCTGGTCGGGAAGAGAAATAACCCTAGGCATACTAAGACTCGCCCCTACTCCATTATATATTTGAAGATTGTCCCGTTTCCTAAAAGACTCCATGAATGGACGAGCTTTTGGCGGGTCAAAAGAGGAGGCCGAAATGGTGTTTTCTTTGTCTGGCCCTTGGACTTGTGGTCGTCGCCGTATACTCATTGTAAGGAGAAGATATGACGTGGTCCGGCACAATATGTCCAGGCTACTAGGGAGGGGCCACCTGACGGTTGAGCCCCGCTTGCAATGAGATCACAAATGGGAACCACCCGTCGGGCGGCGCCACCCTGGTGACTAGGCATAGCACCAGGACCACCGTAAATTTTTCCCGTTGTAAGTGTTGAATTTGATGGGGGATTGGATGGGATTGATGGGCGATGGCTCATTGTACCTTTTTGGACAACAAACAAACATTTGGCAGGCAATATAGCTTTTGAACTTTGCCACCATTCCAGCTCGACCGGCGGCTGCGTTCGGACGACGACAACGGTGGGGTCCTTCTAGGGTCGCCGTAGAAAAAGACAAGCTGACCGCCCTAGTGTAAGGCCGTGGCGATATTTAAAATTCGTCATGATTTATCCGAGACTAGCGTAAATGTTTGCATGAGTTTCATTTTAAGGGTCTAAGCTTATCTTTAGTTATCATGACCAAAGATGAGTCCACTAACAATTTAGTAAAATTTGCCTTCATGAACTGTGGTAGTTTGACCGTGAAGTTCGTGATTTGAGAATGTGGAATAGTGTAATTAAATGCTGCGAACATCGAAAATGCTGGTACTTTGCCTGTACTTAGTAAAATTTCCACTATGCTTTTTGCGATTTTCCTATAAGTCCTTGTCAATGGCGAATGAATAGTCACCGTGTAACCACGAGGGCAAGCATGTGCTGAAAAGCATGGCCATGTCTGCGTAGAAACCCGTGAAGCAATTGGATTTTTGCCTTTGACCGGTCGGTTGACTTTAATGCCGAGTAATTTGCGTGTATATTATTTGAATAAGTGTTTATGTTTTCACGCTCGGCACAAACAATTGACATATTTTCGACCAAAAAAAAAAAACAATTGACATATCAAAATGGGTTATAAACTTATTTTTTTAACCTATATTTTATATGTTGAGTTATCATATGGATTAATTATATTCGGTATGTGGGGTTATAAGGCAACTTTATAATGGTGACGCCCAAAATAATATGAACATTAAACGAGTTCATAATTTTATTTAGATCAAACTTGTCTCTCTCTCCTTGGTCCTCGTTCGATCTCATGCTTGTGGATTTTATGCTCTCCCCTTAATTTTTCCTAGATCGTGCATAAATATAAAAATATTTTAACAATATAGATGGGGTTTGAAATGGGTCAAGACGGATTAATCTAGCCGGACAATGCCGGGCGAAATCTAAGGCTTCAATGAGTGAGGAAAGAGGCCGAAGGTTCAATTATTCGAGCACTCTCTGTTAACAGGGGGCACTCATTATTGGACCACACGTGTCAACAAGGGCAGGGAAGAACGCCAAGAAATTAGGGCCGTCCGATTCCGTCCGACGGCCGGGGGAAAACTCCACCCGCCGCACGCGATTATTCCGCTTCCCCTGCCCCCGTGAACGTGGGACCCACCCACGAATCTTTGCGCGATCGCATCCGACGATTGATTCGGTGCGTTTTAATAAACCGAAAAGTTGTCGGCCAAACATCCTAGCCAGTGATGGCTAGCCATCGCACGGACATCTCCATAGTTTAATGCCACGCTAGGGCTAGGAGTCACGAGGTGCCTTGGGAAATCAACCGATCCTTTTTTTTTTTTCGGATTTCAAAGCGCGTTTGGTAACGATTTTGATAGTTTTTTTTTTTTCACTTCTAAAGTTGAGAACAATTATTTAACATAAAGACGCTTTTGGTAACAGTTCTATTTTTTGATTTCTTGCTTTTCGGAGGAGTTTGGTTTGAGAAGCCTGTTTAGTAAATACCCTTAAATTTCTATTCTCGGGATGAAAAAAAAATACCAGGGATGGGTTTTGGATGAAGAATCAAAACAATTTTCTTCGTTTTCTATTTCTCGGATGAAAATACATAGTACAAGAAAAGAGAAAATCAATTTTACCAAACGCGTTTATCTTCTATCCAAGAATTATTTGTAAAAAAATTCATTCTAAATAAAAAAAAATGTTTATGGGACGAGAATAGTTACCAAACGCACCATTAACGTGCTTTTTTGTTTGTTTTTAAAAAAATGTTGGGTTTTTGAATTTTTTTAAAAAATATGTTCTTTGATAATAGACAACCAAAAACAAGTAAGAAATAAGATTTTTTTTACTTATTATTAACGTTTTTAATCTGTTCCCGCGGACAAAAAAAAATAAATCTTTTGTTCCTAGGAACATAAATTGTAAACAAACGTGTTTCTAATTTTTTTTTATTTCTCGAAACCAAAGAATAGAAATACTTTTTACCAAACAAGCCCTTCACGGCTCCAATCTTCGAGCCGAGCATATCGTTTTATTAACTCTAATCCGTCCACGTGTCCGACCCTGAAAACGGGGTCGTCCCACTAAAACGATTTGGCCTGTTTAAAACATAAATCGAAGGACGAGAAAAAAAATAAAAAGTGAAAAGAATGGAAGTTGAAGTAAATGAGGATCTTAATAGTGGCGATCCCCGTTGAGCGTTGGACACGACCCTATTGGATGCTTTTCCCAGTGAAAGGCCGGACACGATCGATTTGGTCATTTATCATCGCATCTTTGTTCAGAAGATTCCCAGCACTCGAAGCTTGACCTGTAAATTAACTGTCATGTAAATGTGTTACTTATCAATGGTTTTATGAAAAGCACTAGGAGTTATCGAGCGTGCAACATGTTACACATTGTCCTAGATTTACTACTATTTTTTTATTATATAAATTTCCCATATTTACTTTTATAGATTACCAATTAACTAAAAAGTTGGAAGCAAAATGGTAATTTTGGAAATTAAGGGCAAGATTAAGAGATGTTGTTGGTAGTTGATATTGATAATGAATGGACTGATAATTTAACCTTTAAATGTAATTACATGTCATTCTCTCAAGAGGAGCTTAATATAAGACATCGCCGATGAATAGAGCTACTAAAGAACTACAACTGTGATATTAAGCCAATAGGAAGTCCTTGATGATGCACTTAATGGTGAAAGAATGGCTTCTACTAGAAAGGGTGAGAGATTCTGACTTCAATTTCGAGCAAGTCACTTCGCGTGTATAATGGCCATCCTATGAGTGAAGTTGCAGGTTCAGTCAAGGATTAAGGCCTTATAACCAATGGACCCTACTCTTCAAAGGATTATTCAAATGAGTGAGGACTTGAGGGGGAGAATTAAATTGAACGATCCGGGGGAAGAGAATATTGAGGATAATTTGACAACTAACTTTTATTTTGAAAAACACCTCTTATTTAAATAACTTTACCAAGTTTTATTTGATTGTATGTAAATTATCAATTTTTTTTAGGAATCTATCAGTATTTAATTGTAAAAAAATTACAATAATATTAAAGTTATTGACTTTTATGGACAAATTATCGATATTCATTTGAGTGATTTATCAACAATTTTGCAAATTAAGTTACCATCTAAATTTAGCTATACTAGCTCTTATTTGCTCGAGTTACCAATACTTACTTTATTACTTCAAATAGATATATGTTTCGATAATTTACAAATATTCATCTGCGGCTGCTATCGAAACTAGCTTCCATGTGAAATTATCTTCTATTATTTGACTTCACTTAACAATATTTAGTTATTATAACTTCAACGTTGAAAAACTCCTCAAGTATATATGGGTGAATTATTCGAATACTTGGTTTTTGAAAACACTTAAATATAAAGTCGATAAGTACCTGAAATGAGTAATAGTCGCCCCGGCCGCTAGCCGGCGAGGACCGCCGCCAGCACCGTGCCAGGCGGGCAAAGACTACAGTCAAGGAGTAACGGATTAGCGGAGGCGACATATCAAACAGTACCGAAAGGCTTGAACTTGAAGGAGGAGGAGATACAGGCGGAGATTCAGGCTGCAATTGGAGGGAGGAGGGAGATCGCGAGGCAATACTGATTTCTTATCCTTTCAATCATGGAGAAATAATTCGCATCCAGCGTGATCCTTTTCTCCTTCCGAACGCAGATGTCGCCCGGATCCATGAGGCGCGCGAGGGCGGTGAAACCTCCCAGGAGCGATGGCGGCGGCGGCGAGGGCACTGTTTGGACCGAACTCCTGCCATCGATGACTCTCTCTCTCTCTCTCTCTCTCTCTCTCTCTCTCTCTCTCTCTCTGCGCGTGTGGTTGTCTCGCCTGAGATCGGAGACGGTTGGGTAGGCCGTCATCACCGCCGTCAATATCCCACGACCCTCTCCGTTGGGTTTTACCGTTTTAAAATTTGATCACTAGTGTTCCGGTCCAAGTTGAACAAAAAAGAAAGCAATGTCACCGTTCACGAGTCTAGTCAGCAATGACACGAAAATGATTCGACAATTCACGTCGCCTATCCGTTTGCATTATATTAAGGGAAGGACCAATTCGAATAAAAAAAAGTATAGTCCAATCGTTTAAGGAAAAAAATCAAGACATTTGATCAATTATTTTATAGTGATTTAGGAACTTAGTATAACTTTGTTATTGTTCCTATCGTTTTTTATTTTAGTTGGTCTATGATGCTACCTTTCAGGATCGGTTCGTCCATTAATTATTGGTAATTCGAAGAATCTTCTCCCATAATTTTTTAAAAAAGAATAAAAGAAAGGAAAGATTAAAAACATAAGTATCGATATTTTATTAAAATCATAAATATCATAGGAAAATCTCAAGCTATATCCATTATATGAGACATATATTTTAATTTTTTTTGGTGTCATAAAAAACCATCAATTTGTCTCTTTTTCCACAAATACCCTCAACCATACATAAATGCCGATGGTGTATATATATATATATATAATCATTTTCATTTTCATCCAACTTATATATCTGTGGGAGTTTATTACAACATAAAGAAAAGTTGTGGGTGTTTGTGTTATAATATGTAAATTTAAGGTTTTTAATGATATGCAAATTCTTTTTTATTATTTATGTCACGATATAGAGAGTATAGTCTGAATTTCTTTTTCCGTGGCACTAACCCTTTGAATATTTTGCAATAAGAGATTTTTCACAACGTTATTTTTATTTATGTTGGTTGGTGTCCATGTCCACCCACGCCTCCGCCCACCTCCAAGGGTCGGCTCGTCGGTTAGTCCTTGGCAATTCGAGGAAACTTCTTCCGCGTTTAATATAAAAAGATAAAGATAAAGAAAAATCTTAAATATTTAATATTCGCCTTTTTCGATAGTTAAGATTTCCGATATTGATATTTTTCCATAATTACTTTAAAAAAAGAGAAAGCAACCCCAACCTAACTCACGTTGCATTTGTGCTGGGAAAAAATTTGGCCAATGAGAGAGGGCCCCCTAGCTGGGGGGCTTTGCACACTCTCTCACAACGCATGGGGCCCATCAGCCAGGTGCCCCCTCCTAAGTGGCCAGCACCATTAGGCCCCGACCACCCAATATCTCCTCGTTGCGCCGAGAGTCCCGGACCGCCACGCCACGCCACGCCCTCCCTGGTCAAAGCCAGACTCTAATGATGGCGCTAACTTTTCGTGTCTTTCTCCGCTTTCTTCATAGAAAAAAAGAAAAAAAAAGAAGAAAGAAAGAAAGAAAGAAAGAAGGAAGGAATTTAATTTAATTTCATTCCGTTCAATTTAATCTCTTTTAATTTAATTTTGATGACAACGAAGCCGGCCTAGTGGATCGGGGATTGAGGGTGGGGTCTCTTCGGGGACGAAGGGTCGGTATTGATTAAAATCCCAACAGTCTGCCAAAAATATATGAGAAGAATTTTAGGTACAAAAGATGGAAATTCTCGATCTGATTTTCTTTTCTTGGCCCAAGCAAAAATATACTTTTCCCCCCTCATTATTTAGGGGCCATTAGAAATCCTTGTTAAATTTCGAGAAAATCGTACTAAAATTAGACCCTAAAAAAATAGCATGCGATAAATATAGAATAACTCATCATCGTTGAATGTGTCAACTTAAATATTGGAAGAAAATTCTCAATTTATTTGTATCTTAGACCAGAAGAATTTGCTTTTTTTTTTTATATCTTTAGGCCATAAAAAGAATTAATTTCGAGATGTTAATCCTTTATGTAATCAAAATTGAATCCACTTCAAAAATCATATTAGATTAGGCCGTGGAAATATATCACAATAAACATAGAATGATTCGAATTTTAAAGTGCTCGATTAATTACTCCTTATCCGTACATGAAATTACCCGTAGAAATTACCTCTTATTAGGGAAAATCCAACATAATCTCGAAAAAGGAATCCTACAGAAGAAAGAAAATAAAAAAAAAGAAAAAGAATGGGGAAAGGTTTTTTTTTTTTTGGGAATTGCCATGAATTCCGCAAAATAGTTTATTTATTTAGGGAGTCCATAAATCAAAAGGAAAGGTGGAAGGCAGGTCGGAGATCTTTTTCTCTTTCTGGCGTCTTTGTCTTCTTCCTCGTTCCTTCGTCCCTTCATATTCGATCCATGCAAATTGCGAGCATCAGAACAGCTCACGCACAGACGGCCGCCCACCAATCCTCTATAAATCCCCGCGCGCAGAGCACGAACACCCACTTTGCGATCTCCGAAAATCTCACCGGAGGAAGAGGGCGAGAGCGGCGAAGGAACGGCTACAGCTTCTTCCTCGCGCAACGATCCATGCGACCGGCGCTGCGCGACCCACCATTGATTCTCGGCGAATTCCCGGTGCCTGAGTCGAAGGCGGTTTTGGGTCCATCTCCTTCCTTATGAGCTGGTTTGACAAGCTTCGGTGTTCCTCCAATCTCAGCCGCTTCGTCGCGGGCCTCCTACTCTTCATTCTTTACCATTGCTTCCAATTGGTCTCTAATTTCCCGATTCCTATACACCCTTAATCGAGGACGCCGCGTATTCCTTTTGCTTTCCATCGCTCCGTGCCCACGTTGAATTCGAGAGAGTAAAGAGGAGAAAGGAGACGAAATTTGTTTGTTCATCGTTGTTGCCGGTGCTCTTGATTCGGACAGGCTTTCCTATGGATCCCGACGAATCGCTGTCATCAATCCCTTTGCTCGACGGTGGGTCCTGTAATGTGCTCTCCATTGAAACTTTTCTTTTTCTTTTGTCGATTTATTAGTTTACATCCGCTTTTCCACAATAACAAAAAAGGATGCTTTTTGCTTGATTCCGACAATTGATCCTTGATTTATTGTGTAGTCAAATTAGACATATTCTTGAATTACACTATTGACTCTTTGAAATGACCATAAGCAATTAATCTTTCTGATTTAGCGATAGTTGCAAATCAGAACGTAATTCCTCTCCTTTTTCTCCGTAGCTTATGTGATTTTTCTGCACTACACTGTAGAACTTGGGGCCCCTAAAAAGATAGAAAGTTTACTATAGAACTTATAAATGTGGAATCATAGGATTACGACACAACCGAATTTTGAGACCAGTCTAGCGCTGGGGAAAGTGTAGCCATTGCATAAAACGCAACAATTTGAAATCTGCATAGTCACTTGTATTATCACCTTGAATTTCGTGGATTTATACTCGTTGATAGTCTTCTTCCAGTGACAGATTTGTTCCTTTGTTGTACTACCAATAGCAATCATCAAAGAAATATAGCATAGTCCTGGAAGATCTTTCATTGTTTTTAAGGCACCATCAAATCCTAAAATAAACATAGTATCAAGGCACTGAATTCAACAGGCGTGGACTTTGAGTTTGTTTCTCATGATTTGATAATATATTGATCAATAGTAACGCTTTTGGTGAGCAGGCGCCATATTTTCTAATTTTGAGAGGGAACAAACTTCGCTCCCTTCAGTCATCGTGATTGGCGGTGGAATATCTGGGATAGCAGCAGCTCGTGTTCTTCATGATGCATCTTTTAAGGTACAGATTTGAGTATCTGCTTACTTCTATCAAGTTAAATAATCCTGTTCCACTTCAGGTAATGGTCCTCTTGACATTTTTTCAGGTGATCTTACTGGAATCTCGGGATAGAATTGGTGGTCGCATTCATACTGACTACTCATTTGGGTTCCCTGTGGATATGGGTGCCTCATGGTAAACAAGCACTTTCCTATCTTTTTGACTTGCATATCTCTTGTATATTTATCGTGCACACCTGTCTGTTTCTAAACTTGTGCTTCAAACATATAAAAGTACTAGGTTCTTAGATGGTCCATCCCCCTTGCGCCATCCTGGAGGCCTGTTTATGCTTCATATGAAGGAATGATTGTATATATGAGGACGATCTGCTTTGCACTCTGTGCAGGCTTCACGGTGTTTGCAATGAGAATCCAGTGGCACCTCTGATACGCCAATTAGGGCTTACTTTGTACCGTACCAGTGGGGACAACTCTGTCCTCTATGACCATGATTTGGAAAGGTTATCATCTCCTAGCTTTTGGTGTACACTTTCATTGTTGCTCGCTCCATATTTTTGAGTAGCTTCAGGGAAATTCTTTGGTGGCTCAGTCTAATCATGTATCAGATACGATGAAGGCACCTTCAATTATTGATCATTCTGAGATGTATGAGGTCTTGTTTTGTCAGCCTGCACTCATATCTGATGGTTGTTTCTCATTGTTTCAGTTGTATACTTTTTGATACAAACGGCCAGCAAGTTCCCCAGGACATGGTCAGCAAAGTAGGTGAAAAGTTCGAGATAATTCTCAAAGAGGTGCAGTTTTAAACTTTTCTTGGACTATTTACGTTGCACTGCAGTGTCACTGGATTTGATTTGGTGTTTTTGCGCTTCTTTAGACAGATAAAGTAAGGAACGAACATACTGATGATATGTCTGTTCGTCAAGCTATATTGATTGTGTTAGACAGACATCCGGAGCTGAGGTAGGAATAAAGGAGTCATTTATGCAAATCACCGATCTTTTCTGTTGGATATCTGATATACTGTTCTGTTTTTAATTGTTTTGTTGGTCTTGCAGACAAGAAGGGCTTGCAAATGAGGTGTTACAATGGTTTATTTGTCGAATGGAGGCTTGGTTTGCAGCAGATGTGGATAAAATATCATTAAAAAGCTGGGATCAGGCAAGTTGTCTATCAGATGATCTTCTGCTATATCGTTACCTTTTGTTTTTGCATGGCTACTTCTTAATATTTCTTATTCCATATGATATTAGTGACTGAAGATATCACGACTCTAAAGAGTGCAAAAGTTCTATTGATCTATTTACTCCGAAGTGAGAAAATACGTCAGTCTTCTCTGAATGAATTGTGTGGTGCTGGAACTAAAATTTAGTCTCGGAGCATGTGAAAATCTTGCTATATTTGCAGAAGAAATACCTTCTTCTTGGATGAAGATCGCCAAAAAAAGGAATGTCCACTTATGTCAGAAGAGGATAATTTAATGATGAGGCAAGAGTGCTGCTAATCTGTAGCACTTTCTATTGACTAGCTAGGTTTTGGGGCCACATAAAGACATATTTCTAGTAAAACCTGCGTTGGTTTCTGGTAGTCGAGATCACACAATTTCCATTGCCCCTCTTTGGATCTCATGCGAACTTCTGGCTGGTCGAGTGGAAACTTGGTACTATTATGCCTATCTATTATTAAACAGTTGAATGTTGCTCTTTTGATCTGCAGGAACTGGTTCTTTCTGGTGGTCATGGACTTATGGTTCAAGGCTATGATCCTATAGTAAAAGCTCTTGCCAAAGACATTGATATACGCTTGAACCACAGGTAATATCGCTAGTTGTAGCATTGTCTTTGCGATAGTTTCTTTGAGTATATCTATTAAAAGATCTAGAGACAATTCAAAGGACTCATGATTTCTGAATCAATATCTCATCTTTTTGTCTTTCTCTACATTTTGATTATTAGGGTTTCAAAGATATATTATGGACGCAATAAAGTCAAGATCGTGGTTGAGGGCGGAAAGAAATTTGTTGCAGATGCAGCTATAGTTACAGTTCCTCTGGGTGTTCTCAAAGCAAATTTAATTGAGTTTGAGCCTAGGTTGCCAGAGTGGAAGGTCTCGGCTATCACAGATCTTGGAGTGGGCAATGAAAATAAGATAGCCTTACTATTTGATGAAGTTTTTTGGCCAAACGTGGAGTTATTAGGTGTTGTTGCCTCCTCTTCTCATGCTTGTGGTTACTTTCTCAATCTTCACAAGGCAACTGGTCATCCTGTTCTCGTCTTTATGGCTGCGGGGAGGTCTGCTTACCATCTTGAGCATCTGTCTGATGAGTCTGCTGCCGGTTTTGTCATGTTGCTGCTCAAGAAAATGTTCCCCCATGCGACTGAGCCGGTAAGTCGTTCTCATTGAATTGTGTACTTATCAATCATCTAGTAGTGTTTGAACTAATTTCATCTGATGCCTTGAAGTTAATAAATTGTCTGTGCAACCTGTGATAGAATGGCCTTTGGAGTTTCTACAATGACAATTCTTTCTGCGTTTACTCAGCTGCTTTTCCTGTCATCGTTTGAAATAAGTTTCTATTTTACAACATAATTAACAGAAAGTGGGGGTCAAAACACCTAATCCTGGTGTTGACAAATCCTTGGAGTTGGGTAAGCTACACTAAGGACAGGGCGAACTCTTTGCGATACTTGGTTATTGTTTAGAATTCCTTGATTTGTTTGAGGAAAGATGATGGTGATGACGACTTTTCCATTTATCCCAAGAGTGCCCTTCACGCTTTAGCCCATGGAGTAACACTCCAGTCATATTGCCATCTGTTTTCGACGCAAATGTGGTATCTTGCAGTTGGAAAGTTGCTTGAGAATGACAATTGGTTAAATGACGAGAAAATTGTGGCAACTGTCATTTCCATTCACCTCTGTCATCATTATCAATTGCACAGTCACCATTATAGTACTTATGATTGCTCTTTACGAGTTGCATCCGGACATTTTCATATTTCAAAGATTCCTTGTTTACCATTACTGGATCTGGGTCTGAAGTGGAATAGAACTCTAGTCATCTAATGCCCACCCCAATCTGACGTCCTGTGCTATAATCATTTTCTCTGTTCGAAATAGGTGAAGTATCTCGTGTCCCATTGGGGTAAAGACCTGGACTCTCTCGGCTGCTACTCTTACGATCTGGTGGGATTCCCGATGGACTTGTATGAAAGGCTGAGAGAGCCGATTGGCAATCTATTTTTTGGAGGGGAAGCCATGAGCATGGACCACCAGGGATCGGTGCATGGGGCTTACTCGGCGGGAGTGATGGCAGCTGAAAATTGTCAGAGGTTGTTGTCGAACCGTGCTGGGATGAGACAGAATGCGAAGCTGGCTTCTTTTCAGGTGGAGAGCCTTCAAGCTTCGTCTCCTCTACAGATCTCAAGGATGTGAAGCATTGGCATGCCACCCGTAAAATCTATTCACATACACTAAACAAATCCTCTGTGGACAAGGATAATTTGAATATTCAAGCAACGACTGTTGCTGAGAAGTCTGATTTCTTACTGTCTCCTCTGGTTCTGCTTTGTTAGAATGCATCGCCTGCTGCAAAGATCTAATGCGAAAGAAAATCTTCTCTTTGTCATAGAAGATATCTGCTCTGCATGTATATCAATTGGCATCACAACCTATGCTCAGAGCATTTCAAAGTGTTTTACTTTAGAGCAGAAGATAATGGAGAATCAATAGCATAGTCCTTCTGAGCTACCAACGAGAGCCAGAGGTACTTTTATTTCATGAAAAATGAATTAATTGAAAAAAAGAAATTCTTAAAAATAATCTCTTAATTCACTTACAAAAGAGGGAAAGAGAAAGTTATTTAAAAAGTCATAAATCTAGACGTTAATATGTCTATGAGTTATGAAATTTTCAATCTTGACTAATTTAGTTATGAACATTTTGATGATTTATATAGTAATTCTTCTAGTTGATTTTAGTCGAAAATTAGTGATGTGGACGTTGGCTGCCTTACATGACACATTTGGCTTTAGACAATCCATATTAGACAATCAATGCTAATATGGATGATTTTTGCTATTTTTATGAAATTTTATGAATTTAAAATTGCTCTCTCATGTTAACTTTTTCACTTTTATTTATTTTCTCTTTTTTTTTCTTTGCCATTGTGGTTGGTGAGGGCGGCCGCCCTAGCTCTTGCCATAGCTGGCCATTGTCACAAGCAAGTGGTGAGGTTCACCAACTGCCATTAAAAAACAAAAAGGTTAGCGGAAAAAGAAAAGAAAAAAGAAAAAATATATCAAAAAATTCAAAAAATAATAATAAAGGATTGAAAAAATTATTGACATGATCATTGGTTGTCCCATATAAGATGGCTAGCATTCATATCACTTATTTCTGGCCAAATTTGATCATAAGGACTGCATTGGCAAAGCAAATTGTCAAAATGTGTAATGCTAAATTGATCAATTGAAAGTTGAGAAGTGAATTGACATTCACATAATTTTTTTGAGATGCTTTTGGTAATTATTTCTAAAAAAAAGAATGAACAAAAACATTCTCATCGTTTATAAAAATCTTTAGATATAAATTGTTATCGACGATGGAAAAATTTATTTGTTCATTGACAAACTATTCGAGCGACATTAGAGAAACGAATGGAGCTCTACAAAAAGCGTTAAAAGCCGATTATATTGTATACTCTGCACCATCTCGTACTAAATTCAATAGGGTTTGCATCTAGTGTCGCAACAAAGGAGATTCGAGATCGACTTAGAACAACATATGAAGGAGTAGAACGCGTACGAGAAACAAAGATGGAACATTTTTCTTGGGAAATACAATTCATTGAAGATGAAAGCTGGAGAACACGTCCTTGGGCACAATGTACACGCATGCTGAACTAAGTTGAGAAGCTCTTGCGAGCCTTGCCGAAGGAATGGAGAGACCAAAATCGCCATTGCAGAAACCATGAGGGTCCAACCGATGGCTCTGATGGAAACTTGTTGGAGCCCATGCCTTGTGAAGAAGATGTTGGGCACTTAGCTGTCTCCTAGAATGTGTGAATAAGAATGAGAGAACCGTTGCGACTCCTCGGTCATATCTCTTCATTTGGTCTTGGTGACCGTTCATTTAACGGGCACCGTGATCATACATGTTTGGTTTTTTCTCTGAGCTTATATCATGAAAAGGCGTCATTTTTTTAGTCACCAGAGTCTCTGAACTCAGATCCAGTGATGCGATACGAACTTGGGACGGCCGGAGAGTAATCGAGGTGGTTTCGCCGTTCCACGCTTAAGCATTAAGTGTCCGAAGAGGTGCTTTGATGGAACAAATGCATTAGAATTCGAGATTACAGGAAATCAACATGCCTTCAAGACTTTAAAATGATACGACATGAAATCACAAGGAAGGAAAGTTTTCTTGAAGAGAGTGCCTGTGGGCGCGTTCTTCTCTTCAGCTCGAGATCGGCTTTTGTTCTCTGCCGCGAATCTTTCGCCACCATCCAGCGCGCGTCTTCAACCATGTTGCCCCATGATCTCCTGCAAACTTGGCTACTTCCCATGCATGGCTGATTAAAAACTTCCCCACTTCTAAAACTTTCCATGTGTTCAATTCTTCTCATTGATTTGATGAGCAGACAAAATCCTTTGGACCACCAGCTGTCACATTCGACTTTGTTCACAATTCAAGTGCTAGATCGAACAATAGATGGATCGACTTCAGTTTCATTTCTTGCTTCCCACAACGTTTACGATATGCCCACTGGGACTATCTAATACAAGTACCGACATTTATACTACGCACATCATATACCGGTTAAATGAGATAACGAAAAGCTAGGTGCTACTATTAGGCAAGTATCAAAATGTACATTGACATTTGCACGATACACTTGCATCGCCCGAAATTGTCTCCTCCAATGTCGAGCTCCCTCTCGAACCGACCCGTGGTAAAAAAACAGGTACCAATACGTTCTGAGTTATAAAAGAAAATTAGTTGCTTAGATCGGAGATACTCAGCCGGAGGACCGGTAAATCTTTTCAACCCTTTAGACAGCACTTTGGATACAATCGGCACTTTGAAGGGAAACACGGCAAAGCAATCCACACTGCGTTTTTTCCCATTGAGTTCCCAGAAACTTGTTAGGACAAAGGACATTGTGATTATGGCGAAGTCGAGGGGGGGTGGGGTGGTGTTGCAATGGTGTGAAGTTGATTATCTATGCCAAATATTGTTTTTGCAAGACATTAGCGTGTCATGCACATTCGGAATACTTTTTCGTCCAACTCTCTCTCTCTCTCTCTCTCTCTCTCTCTCTCTCTCTCTCTCTCTCCAGATCATCAACTCCAAACTAGCTGTTAGATCTCTGTTTTTAGATCCAGAATGAAAACAAACTTATGCACGTCTTTCAGGGTAATGATCGGAAGTAATCTAGGAAAACCATTTCCTTCAATTTTCATGTCCGCATAGGGAAATAAGATGCTGGGGCTTTATGCCTTCTTTCATCAGGGGATCATGGTAAGACGAAATTGCAAGCCAACGAATCGATGGGTTTCTTTATTTCTGCTCGTAGAGACTTCTTAATTGAACTTGACTGAGATCGGACTCCTAACAGAGTGCTTCGAGGAATCCCACCTCAAATATCCTTGGGCGAAAGTGGTGGTCATGTGGGTGGAACTGGCACGGCTGAATGTGACTGAATACCTGGCTTTCTGATGCGAATTGGAAAAATTGAATTTGGCAGGCTTCACACTGACGTGGACACCTTGTGGGGGAACGATTGTGACAACATAAGACGAGTCTTCTGCGCCAACATTAGTCACAGTCCTCGTAAATGTCTGTGCAGGTCCAAGGGTGACCGAAAATGAAGGGTAGTTCAGCTCTCCCTCGGGAATGCGGGATGAGCATTTGACTCGTTTGTGAGCAATTACAGACACCTGCTTGGCTGTGTATCCGAGACCACAGAGATAAGGAATGTAGTCGTTGGGCTGAATGTCGTAAACCATTCCAGGGTCCACAGCCTTTCCAGGATCCACATGGCCTGCACCGATGGACAAAACATCCGCAGGTTGCAGCCTTTCGTCCAGGATTGGGTTTTGCGCGATGTTCAACTGTTTAGCCGAAGTCATGATGGCAGATTTGATCGCTGCAGGAGACCAGTCCGGATGAACGCTCCTTATCAAAGCTGCGATGCCGCTGAGGTGAGGGCAAGACATGGAAGTGCCAGCAATAATGTCAAAGTAATACTTTGCTTTTGTATCATTTCTGACAGGAAACGGCCATGCTGCTAATATGTTTAAGCCAGGACCAATAATGTCCGGCTTCAGAATTCCTGGGCTAACCAAGCTTGGGCCTCTTGAAGAGAAGGAAGCAAGTGCGGGAGCAGTCGGGTTTCCATACATGCTTCCTTTGAATACGATGGTAGCACTAGGAGTTTTGGTCGAATTAATATAGGCTTTGATCTTCTCACCTGCAAAACAGCTGACATGAGACGTGGGAATGACATAAACATCGGCCAAAGTAGTGAAGCCATCTGATTTTTGGTTCATCAAAATCACAGCGACCCCTCCAGCTCTTTTCACTAAGAGTTTTGGTTGAATTAATATATGCTTTGATCTTCTCACCTGCAAAATAGCTGACATGAGATGCCGGAAGGACATAAACATCGGCCAAAGTAGTGAAGCCATCGGATTCTTGGTTCATCAAAATCACTGCGGCCCCACCAGCTCTTTTCACCTCCATTGCTTGATCAAACCGGCCCAACCATCCTAGTTCACACAAGACAACCTTGCCTTTCACGTCTTTGCTTTTTAATGCTCCCCAATCACAATATTTGGATTGTCCTGTGCCGTCGATACCAGGGTACACCAGAGGCAACAAAATTGAGGGGAAGGAGGGTTGATATACTGCCTCACCTTCGTATTCCACTCCGTTCCCGAGTTTTACGTTAGCGACAAGGTTCCTATCGATGCTGCTTGCTCCAACAGTAAGCATCCATGGAGCCACATTGGACAATGAGCCTGAGTTGGGGCCATAATTCCCAGCAGAGCAACTGACAAAGATCCCTCTCTGAATGGCGGCAAAAGTGGCTACTGCAATGTCGTCCAAATAAAATGGAGCAGAGGGACCGCCAAGCGACATCGAGATTACGTCGACGCCATCTGTCAGGGCAGCATCAAGTCCAGCGAGTACGCCTGCCACAAAACAAGATTCTATAGAGCACACTTTATAGATTGCCAGGTGAGCATATGGAGCCATGCCAACAGCTGTGCCTTCGGCCATCGAAAGCGTATTTGCTTGCTCCACAGAAGCACCAGCTGCAGTGCTTGCCGTGTGAGTACCATGGCCGTCATCGTCAATCGGTGGCGTCACTGTATTTCCTTTTTCTGAGCTGTCGAAGGTCCTGGCACCGATCAATTTGTTATTACATTGGGAATGCTTGAAATCGCACCTCCCTTTCCATTTTGCTGGCGGAGGCGGCATTCCATCACCACTGAATGAAGGGTGGTGGGGCGCTACACCTGTATCCATCACTCCAATGATAATTCCCCTCCCCATAGTCGAACCATTGAAAGATCCTTGATGCAGTGGTAAGCCCAAAAACTGGGGGCTGTGCGTGGTTTGGAGGTTATATATTTGTTCTGGGTGAGCCACCACGAATCCCGGCTTGTCCTGCATTGCAGAGACTTCATCTGGAGTCAACCTCACTGCGAAACCAGTCATCACATTGCGGTAGGAGTACAACACTCGCTGCTCTTTCTCCGACGTGGTAGAGTTGGTTGGCAAAAACGAGTGGTACCAGGACTCCAGATCTTGCAGTTCAGAGGAGTCCTCGCTGTGGGGAGGAGTCACGTGGACAATGTAGGTTTGTAAGTCGCCGCCCCCTGATTGAGTCGGAGATGACACATCATTGGCAAGACAGAGTTTGTTATGGACATTGGAAAGCAAGACAATTAGGCAGAGGAAATGAATGAAAGCCATAGTGAGTGCTGGTCTACAATGCAGATTGTGTTGGAAACGGTGTAGTTTGTAGTAAGCGACTAACTGGAGCATCTATTTATATAGAAGCCAGGATGGAGATACAGCCAGCTTGCGCATATAAGTCTGTTGTTGGTTACTATAAAATCTTGGTCAAGTCCAAGAAATAATTTAAGTGGCTTCTATATCCAATTCTAGGAGTTGTTTCAAGAGCATAAATGTTTGACCTTTGTAAGTATAGGATGCAGCAACCACAAACTTGCTTGAACTAGTTTCTTTTGATGGGATGATGTGATGTCCTATTCTTGGATAGTTTGCATATCGTGGATGGTCGTTGCATTGATCAGGATATGCGAAGTAGGACCATCATATTTCTGGTAGATATTGAACCATTTCTTTTCATTGATTGGGCATTGCATATGCTACTGATTGTCAACAGAATGGCCAGAAAGTCTAGCAAAGAATAATCAAAGTAAAAGTTCTCAATTCTTGCCCGCAATACACGTTTTCAACAAGAGAGCAAAATCTGCAGATCACAAAAAAATTTCCTGAACTGAAATTGCCCCTAATTTGATCAAGAATGAATTGCTATCTCAATGTCATCCTTGTCCATCAGGTTTGAGCAATTGAACTTACATCCAAACGCAGTGTAGTTTTTCAAACAGGATCAAGTTTCTTGTGCCATTTCACTTCAATCCAGTAACAATTTGCAGTTTTATGAATAGGTACATGTCCAGTGCATCGGTAGAATATGCGGGCTTTACCAACCAGCATCAAAGAGCAAATGGAGTTCCAAGTCAGGAAGACATCAGCTGATGCTCTAGCTTCAGGCAGGAAAAATGAAGAAAAAGACTAAAGAAAGAATGGCAAGAAAAGGCAGTTAATGTTAAATTGGGATGTGACGATGAGTGTGATGCTGCATTTGTTAAAAGGGCACCTAGATCACTGGAAGATCAATTGCTCCTGGTAAGTACTTTGCATATTAGTTATAGGATGAGGTCTGTCAAAAGCCAAAACTTGAGCCTCATCGGACATCATGAACTCTTGATGAATCTACCCAGAAAAAAGGAAACAGAATTACCTAACGGCTATATCAGGCATGCAACACCAAAAACAGGAAAAAGAAAAGGGGAACAACTTAAGGTAAGAGTCAAGGCAAGACACGTTTGCCATACTGTGTATTGCAACTCTTAATAAGTGCAGGGTATGGTGACATGCTTAGATCTCTTGTCGAACAACTTAAAAGCTTGATCCAATTAATGGTTACTTTTCATGACTAGTAATCCCAAATCAGGACATACAATACCTAAAACAGGAAAAAGAAAAGAGAAACAACTTGAGGAAAGAGTGCAGGCAAGACATGTTTGCCATGCTGTGTGTTCTAACTCTTAGTAAGTGCAGGGTGCGGTGACATGTTCAGATCTATCGTTAAACAACTCAAAAGCTCTATTCAGTGAATGGTTATTTGTCATGACTTGAGATCCCAAATCAGGTTTTTGCTTCTGCATATGCTGTGACGGGTCAACTAAGAGTCTGACTGTAGAGCATTGTGATGATAACATAACTTCAGCTGTACAAGACTAACATCGATATTTGCTCAAGAAAATAAGCCCCTTTACAAAATGCAACCTGAGATTGCGTGATTTGCCTACAAAAGATCTGCCAACAAAGGGTTTCTTCGATTTTCGTTTGCAGTTTCATTTCGTCGCATATGGCCAACTTTCCATTTGCAAGCAACATGAGCAATTGCTGATTAGAAAGAATTCTCAATTAACACCTCCTCATTAATGCCCAAAAAACTCTCTTTTTTTATCATTATTTATATAATTACTACTGCTATAATAATAATAATGACAAACACTAATTGCAAAATCATGCCTCATCAGTAGTCATTAAAACTCCACTAGTAGGATCTTGATGGTTCGAATTAGGCCCGTCTTTAATCCAACTCAATTAAAAAAACAAACTTTCCTGCCATTCAATTTTAATGAAAAAGGGAAAAAAATAAAACGAAAAAAGGGCGGCTTCATGTTGCTCAATTGTGGGTAACACCGCGACTGCCTCTAGTGATCGTCTCCAATGACCACATCCAAGTGACCGTGCATGGCTGCCTATCTTGGTCAAGAGAAAATTATCCAAAAAAATTATGAACTTTTCTAAATTAATTCAATTCTAAGCCTTTCAATTTTACTAATTTAGTCATAATTTTTTTTAAGTTGTGCCAATTAAATTCATCTGGCCAATTTTAAGTAGAATTCATTGACTTGAATACCTGTCATCTTATGTGACATGGACAAATTTTACTTATCTTTTATTTTATTTTTCTAATTTTTTCAATTGATTTTTCACTTATTTTTTCTTCTCTTCTCTTTTCCTTCTCTCCCCCCTTTCTCTTTCTTATTCTTTCTTCTCCTTTTTCCCTTTCCTCTCCACCGCCACCACAGGGCCTTGTTGATGGCCAGCAGAGGTCGCCGGCCTCAAACTCAGGCTGCCCTTGCCCGAGGCCTCACTAGATTAGTCGAGGTCATCTCCAGATTGCACCTCCTCTGTGGATTCTTCCAAGGCCTTCGTATAGTATGATTAGAACCATCTCAACCAAACTGTTCACGTCTTTTCGGATTCATTCCTAGATTTGTCTTGTCTTTATTTTCCTCATGTTCTTCCAGTCCTCCCTATCATTTCTTTTGTCTGGTCATTCTGTCATTTCGTGGCGCTCCTCTCTTTGAGACTTCCATTCTAGGGCCGGGCAAGCTTGTCCGCAGAGTCCATTTTCTCGCCTTCCTAGATTAGGTACTTCTAGTTCATCCTTTCACGTGCATCTTTGCTTGAAATCGCTGCTTTATCAAGTGGCTTGTCACTGATCAATCCCTGCTGTAACGTTAGGATGTCACATGTGATCGTGCTATGTCAACGACTGCTTACAAATAAGAATAACAAACCATTCAAGTTAAGGGTTTCGATTGATTCGGTCCCTATGAGCCACGTTGTCCTGCATGAAAATAATTCAAAGATAGTTTTATTGATGGTGACTCCTGAAGCCCGTAATGCCCGCTTGTAGTAGTCACTGAACATTATTGAGAAAGTATGGGAAAATTGCCAAAAAAGTCCTAAACCTTCACCACTTATGCCGATTCAGTCATCAATTTTTTTAAGCGAATTCAGTATTAAGCTTTTTCCACATTTGCCATTTAAGTCCTTCCGGCTGATTTTGGTCGAAAAATGCCTATATGGACCTCGTAGGCGACGACCAAATTTCACAGGCGACGACGTGGCGATGATGGCATTTCTCCATCTTCGCTCCATCATCACCACAACGTTGCTGGCGAGGTCCAATCGTCTCCGGCAAGGTTCACGTAGAAATTTTCCAACCATTATTTGCCGGAATGACTTAAATGGTAAAGATGGAAAATGTTTATGACTGAATTGGTTTAAAAAAAGTTGAGAATTGAATCGACATAACTAGTAAAGGTTTATGACTTTTTTGGCAATTTTCCCGAGAAAATCCACTTGGACTTCCTAATATTCACTACTTTCATTTGATATTACTTCGTCACCATCTTTGTCATGATAATGGTTTTTTTTTTCGGACGAATGATAATGGTTGAAAGGTGCGTAAAATTGCCTGCATTACTAGAAAGTGAGAAACCCGCATCATATTGGAAACTTTGACATTGCACGATATTCATCGCGATCAAAGTGCTAAATAATCAAAACTCGATATTGGACAATCTTCATCATGGCCATCCGATGTTTAGAGATAATAACAGGCAATAATATAAATTAAAGATGTAACTTATGAGACTCTCTGGTCATAAGAGATGTTCCAACAAAAACATTGAATCATCTTAAATTACATTGCGATCACAAAATTCTCATAAGATTACATCTTTCTGGTATTAAACTCTCTCAAAGGGAATTCACAACTGAAAAAGAAATGCTCTCCTTACCTTAACACCTAAATCCATCTGAGACCTACACATCATGCTTCCTTTAATTCACTTTTCCAAAAAGTACATCGACAGCGGCTAAGTTCATTGTGCTTGAAAATGGAGTAATCAGATTGCTGATTTTAAAGTGCAAGTTCGTGTTAGAAAATGAGTGGTCGAAAGCGTGAGGCTAGCTAGCCTATCGCTTAAATAAGACATGCAACATGTTATGCAATGTAAGGCTCATAAGCTCTATCCTCTCGTCTTGTCTAGATTTATGAATAATTAAACTAAATATTGTTTTTTGATTTGTTGTAATTTTTGTGATGTATTTTATTCAATTATTTAACTAAAATTTCTTTACTTTAGATTAACAGTAGTTCATTTATTGTGAAGATTGCCTTAAGCTAAATTCTTGAAACTCGACCCAAGAAAGAGCAAATCCAAAATTTGCCAACAGTTTGCACAACTCGTAAACCATCCATCATGTCCGGAGGATGGCCTAAGATAGAAAGGGAAGAAAAAAAGAAAATAGATGATTAGTCCCGGCCAATCATGTGTATATTCTGTTCTAGTTCAATACAAGGCGCCAACATCACATAGGCATCGCGAGAGATCTCCATTGAGAGAATGAAAAAGTTGATAAGGGAAAAATGGGCCACCAGAGAAGGCAAGAGTCACGTGAAGGGAACTGTCATGCCAAATACAAAAATTTAGGTTTCAATTGACATGGATGCAATAAGTTTAGGCCTCAAATAACCATTCTGTAAAGTTAGGTGGATGCACCCACTAAACCACGTGTACCATTATATAACATTGTTTTGCATTTTTCAATGATAGAATCATAGTGACCTTCCTATCTTAAGGAGAGTAATTAAAGCCATTATCCTCCTATCTTAAGGAGAGTCATTAAAGCCAGGTTACTTGCTCTACTTAGATGAGTATAAGGGATATACTTACACTATTTAGATGATTATGAGGGATTTCCAAAGTATTTAGTGATCATATATAGCATGCAAAAATGGAAATATGCAAGATTGTTCCTCTAACAATATATCATATTACAAAGAAGATCAAGAGCATGTTGAGTGCAACGAAACACGTAGACCCACCTTATTGTCATGCCTCACTCCCCAGCACGCGGTAGACTTCTACAGCTTTTCCTTATCGCGATCAATAGAATGCGGCATCCCCAGAATTCGTCGCTGCCCTCTGCTTAATTAGAGGCAAACGCATGCAGAAGTGAAATATAGAATTTCCCTTGACAGCTCCATCACCTCCAAGCTTGGGACTTGAAAAATGGGTTATAACTACGAATGGGATATAAATCTTAGTGAGTCCACATCCTAAACCCAAATTATGAAGGCTATTGCCCACTCATCCAATTCTTTACTGTGCTCTACACCACTCGCACATGCCTACTAGTCAAGTCACACTTGATTGGATCAGGACCACGTCGACATGGAGCTCTAGGACAACCCAATATTTTCTCACAACATCATAGTGTGTGAGGTCTACAGAGCTACAAGACTGACCGAAAGTAGTTCCACAATAAGACCAATTCTGGGTAGAGCACCATTGTTAAACTCGATAGAAAAAAAATGAGCCGAAAATTTCTTTAAGTAAGTAAGTTGTAAGAATCTAAAATTTTGGTAAAGAGCAATGATATAACTGGACTTTTTTTTTTTTGGTTAGTGGTATAACTGGACTTTTAGTCTTCCTTGCATTTTTTACCCAGAAGGTGTAAGGCTCTTATCAAATTTTTTTTATTTGTATTTTGTGGTTTCATAATCTTATCGATTCCTAATAGTTAGGTAAAGGCATTTTGTAAATTTTTTTCCTTCAAATGGGGTTGATCATTTATGCGAAGTGCTAGAACTATTGGTCAATGTATAGTTAGTTTTTGCTAACAGATCAAGAAAATTCCCAGGAGCATCGTCATTTCTTTCTTTGAAGGGAGTACGATAAAAAAAAAGAAAAAGTTTCTGCGTGATATATAGCGCAACGCTTACATATTTAACGTATCCATAATGTGGCCCATCTGCACTTCTATGGAGAAGCTCAAATTATTTTTTCAGTGGATATAGATCACAATTTCACTCTTCGAATTCCATAACTTTAGCTTCGACCAAAAAAAAAAAAAGAATTCCATAACTTTAGCCAAGTCTTCTATCAACTGTCATGTACGGTTAATCTGAAAGATTCTATTTACAGAGCGAACTCCTAAACCGATAAGCACCTAAGCAAAGGAATATGGTGTGATTAAAATTTTATGTAGAATGAGTTAGGGGTATAATTGCCATTTGAGTTCCAAATCTTTACCTACTGTGTCGATTCAGTCATAAATTTTTTGCAACTCTGTCATTGAAGTCATTTTGACTGATTTTGGCTAGAAAATGTCTACGTGGCGCGACCGGACATTGTCGGTGACAACATGGTACGATCGGATCTCGCTGGCGATGACGTTGCAACAATTTTTTTTTTCTCTTCTTTTTCTTCCGTTGGTCACTTTGGAGGATAGCCCACATGCTCATTGGCAGTGAGGGTCAGTTGGCCTAGCCCAGCCCAAATTTGGGCATGGATGGGGCTGCCCTGCCCGGACCTAGCAGCTAGCAAGGGCTAGACAAGGCCGACCCCGCCCAGATTTGGATAGGGCAGGGTGAGGATGCCTCACCTAGCCATTGGCCACCCTTGCTAGCAGTCGGTGAGGGCCGAGCAAGGCCGGCCTGCCCTTGCCATATATGGGTGGGGCTTGCCCAAGTTTGGGCTACCTCGCCAAGATTTGGGCGGGGTCGGCCTCGCTCGACCGCTGGCCACCCTCGCTAGCCGCTGGCGAGGAAGGTGGCGGCCTCCCGAGCCCCCGCTGCCCTCGCCCACGGTCGGCGAGGGGGCTGTCCTTTGAAGTGGCCGACGAAAAAAAAAGATGATGAGAAAAAAAAAGTTTGTTGTCGTCGTCATCGCTGGTGAGATCCGTTTGCGCCACGTATGCATTTTCCGACCAAAATCCGTCGGAAGAACTTAAATGGCATTGGCAAAGTTGCAAAAAGTTTATGACTGAATCAATACAAAAAAAAATGTTTAGGACTAAATCGGTAAAGAATGTAAAGGTTTAGGACTTAAATAGCAATTGTCCCACAAGTTAGGTAACATCATCTTCATCACGACATGACAAACCGAACCTAACTCTAGATGAATCATATTTATGTAGAAATGAGGTATATAGAATCATTGCGGCAAACTAGAACCCTTTATGTCATTCCGTGTACCTATGGGAGACATGCATATGAGGGCTTGTTATCTAATGGGCATGCATGTAAAAGTCCAATGCAAAAGATAGAATATGTATGTCAATGGAAACGACACACCATTTGCCATCTAGAACACATTGCTTGGAAGACACTTGATGATCGTAATGCTGCTTGAGTTTTTTATTTTTTTATTTTTTTAATAATCGAGGTGTCCGGGCCAGCTTGCGTGCACTCTGACTATTCCTCGAAAGAGACTAGCACAGCAACCTACCACCATGGCCCTCCAATTAAATCATAGGTGCTTCCCTGGGGAATCGAACCCAATACCTCAAAGAAATCCAAGTTCGCCCTAACCAGTTGGATTACCTATGGGTAGGTGCAATGCTGCTTGAGTTTCCCTTAAGTAATTCCTAAACAGAACTATGTATGCCCTGAATAACAAGGAGATTAAGCAATTGGCTTCTTATGGCAAATTATACCAGCAGAGCCCATCATGCCTGGCAGAATCAAATAAGGAATTGCCTATATGAATATACCAAAAGCCAAAAGGATGTAATTCCTCCATGACCTTCTCTGCACTAATTAATGACGTACTTATTACAAGTCTCTACAAAATTGAACGACACCAATATTTGAGGGAGTGAAGTTCATTTATGGTCTGTGGGAGTAAAGCAATTTGAAAGAATCAGCATCCTCTACGACTAGTAGAAACACTGAAGATGAACATGAACATCAGCAAGAACGATGAAAATGCTCCAGAATCGCAAAATGTGCAACATTCGGAACCGGAACGAAGGAGGAGAAGAAACCAAAGTTCCCGATTGTTCACCCAAAAAAAAGAGATAAGCAAGAGACCCAATGACTCAAAAGTCATTAGACTTTGTCTATTTGTCGTTTCGGCCTCACTCCCCACGCATCAATCACTTGCGGCCCAAACCAACAATCAATGGATCGTTAGGGATGTTTCCATTCTAGAGCAGAGCTCTCGGAGCACATGCTATTGCTGGTTAGTACAACTAGAATTCTGAGCTTTCACAGTAACCCTTGGAGTAAGTAATGACATGCCGGGATGCAAATCAAAACTAGCAGAATAACAAATTCCCTGGTTAGATTGACGGCTATATAAAGCATATTTTAGCATCTTCTAAAGAGTAGTTTAAGCATGACAATAACCTATCTATGCATGAAAGGCGGAACTATAACTACATTTGATTAATTTTCTGGTCTATATTTAGGCATGGCACCCATTTCTTCATTCCGCACCATTATGAAGTTGCCTTGAGTTTCGCCTTGGATTTTGCAAGAATACCGTAGATGCGGAAACTTGAAGTAGAGAGAGTTTGAGAGAGAAATTCTTGCGGATTTTCTTGATGCAAACTGGGAAATGATGGCTGTATGGTTTTTTGAGCGATTATAAAACTCCTACGCATTCGTAAAGGAGGACAGAACACGCCGTAACCGAACCAGGCAACACCTGGATAGAGAGCTTAGCAAACAGAATCGTCTCGATCACTCAAGTTCCAGGAATTTCTCTACCACTAACGCCGGAATCTGCCGTTGACCACCTCCAGTCGAGAGCATCCACCGTCGCATTCCCATCTCCGGCTACCTTTAACTCGGCAATATCAAGATCAGAAAACAGCGGGTTGCGTTAGTTTTGGAGTCGCAGAGAGCTCATCAGTGTTGAGAGAATTGATTCAAAGAAGCTGACCAAGGAGCAGCATGTAGCTGAGTCATGAGCGATGAGCAATTCTGATGACAGTTGGACGGGTAGAGATGAGCTGGCAAGATGAGCTGGCTGTTAGTTAGCTTTGTTGAGTTTGTTAGTGTTAGTAATACACTATAAATAGGAAGTGACGAGTTTATCATTTTAGCTCTCGGTTGTACTTCATTATACATAACAGATTCAATAAAGTTCAGAGAGGAATTTCTTCATCTCTCGCTCTTCTCTGTTCTTCGTCTCTTCTTCATCTTGGTTCTTCTCTGTTCTCATGGTATCAGAGCCCTACCCGAGAGCTCAATAATGGCAGAACAATAAAAAAGGTATCCGTTTCCAATCCATGTCAATATTTCGAATTTTGTTACTATCAAGTTAGCCGAAGACAACTTTCTCCTCTGGCAAGCTCAATTTCAAAGGTTTCTACGAAGCCAAGAGCTTCTCCGATTTGTGAATGGTGAGATCGCACCACCTGATCGATGGATACAAAGCAAAGTGGATGGAGTAGTAGCTGAAGTTGCAAATCCAGAATATGTGGACTGGATGAAAACAGATCAACTAATCTCATCCTGGATCAGTGCAGCTGTATCTGAGAATATATTAGGCTTGATTATCGGCCTGGAAACTTCTTTGGAGGTATGGAGTGTTTTGCTTAATCGATTCACTCAAAAATCTGTAGCAAGAGAATTTGAGTTAAGAGGGAAGTTACAAGCATGTCAGAAGAGGGATAGAACATTATCTGCGTATCTACGTGAATACAAGTTGATTTGCGATCAACTACATGCTATAGGAAAGCCGATTGATGATATAACTAAGTTGTTTGGAGTTTTAGAAGGACTTGGTCCTGAGTATGAGAATTTTAAAACAACCATGTATTGCTTGAAACCTCAACCAGAGTATGAGGAAGTTTTATCTCAGCTTGAGAGGTTTGAAACAAGGTTGCAAGGTTACTCGTCAGGTCGATATAGTCCAAATCTTGCTTATTTTGGACAGAGGAAAAGTGAAGGTCAACAAAAAGATGAGCATTCCAGAGAAACTGCTTGGATGAATTCTGGCTTTAGAGGCTCACGAGGAGGATTTAATCGTGGGGGACGTAGCTATGGAAGAGGTCCAAATTATCACTTCTCAGGACGAGGTCAGAATTATAGATCTACTATGCCAGTTGAGCATGGTTCTTCTAACGTTAGTAGCTTTGGTTCTGGTCAGCAGGGGTTTCGCCCCTATGCTGGTACTTCACCACGGTACCAGGACACTAAGACATTTCCACCACATGTGTCGACTAATAAATTTGTACAAGTTGAACGAGTGGCTGATTCTACTAGACTGGAGTGTCAAATATGTAAACGACCAGGTCATGGTGCACTTCATTGCCGGTATCGCTTTGACAATTCCTACCAGGCAGAGGAGATTCCAACAGCACTTGCTGCCATGCATCTTGAGGATATTACTGGCAATGAGTGGTACCCTGACACAGGTGCCACTGCTCACATGACTTCTAATCCAGGTATGCTCGGCACCTTTTCAAAGTATGTTGGCAGAGATTCCGTGATGGTTGGTAATGGTGCTTGCTTACCTATTACCCACATTGGTAATGCTTTGTTGAAAACAGACACTAGCTCATTACCTTTAAATGATGTGTTGGTTGTGCCTCAAATAAAAAAGAATCTCTTATCTGTGTCGAAACTAACAGAAGATTATCCATGTTCATTGGTTTTTGATAACATTGGGGTGTCTATTAAGGACAATCAGACCAACACAACACTACTGCTGGACAAGAAAACTAAAGGCCTTTATCGTGTGGATCAAGTAGCTGCTGAGGCTTACTTGAGTCAGAGGTTTAAAGGTGTTGCAGAGGAAGTGTGGCATCAGAGGTTAGCTCACACTAATGTGCAAACTTTGCACTATCTACAGAGTAAACACCTAATTCAATGTAATACTCGAATGCAAGGCTTGTGTAGGAGTTGTCAAGCTGCTAAGAGTACATCTCTACCTTTTTCTTTGTCAGATTCTAGATCTTCTACTGCTCTTGAGAAGATACACTGTGACATCTGGGGACCTTCCCCTATTGCTTCATTTCAAGGATTTAAATACTATGTGATCTTTGTTGACGATTACTCTCGGTATAGCTGGCTCTATCCTATGAAAGTGAAGTCTCATTTTTTTGATATATTCACTGCATTTCAGAAGCAAGTTGAAAACCAGCTTGGTTGTCGAATTAAGTTCTTCCAGAGTGATGGTGGTGGAGAGTTTGTTAGTTCAGTGTTTAAAGCACATCTTCTGAATTGTGGTATTACTCACTACATTTCTTGTCCTTACACTCCAGCTCAGAATGGGATTTCTGAACGAAAGCACCGCCATATTGTTGAGTTAGGATTAGCTATGCTATATCATGCCCTGGTTCCACAGAAGTTTTGGGTTGATGCTTTCATTACTGCTAATCACGTTGTTAATCTACTTCCCACTCCACAGTTACAAATGCAATCTCCTCATGAAAAACTTCTTCTTAAACGACCAACTTATGCTCACTTGCGAGTGTTTGGTTGTGCTTGTTATTCCTATCTCCGTCCTTACACACAACATAAATTCGATCCTCGATCTCTTACTTGTGTGTTTTTAGGATATAGCCAACTTCATAAGGGTTATCGCTGTCTTGTTCCTACCACTGGCCGAATATATGTTAGTAGGCATGTCTTATTTGATGAACACTTCTTTCCCTTTTCTAAGACATTGTCCTCTGACTATCACAATTATTCTACCTTGTCTCGCTTATGGGCTGCAGAGATTCATTTTCTTAATCCCTCTAGTTTGCATCATTCTTCTCCTTCCTCTGTTCCTCCTTCATCTTCTTCTTCTGTTGTTCCCTCATCCCCTGCTTCATCTTCTTCTTTTCCTCCTGATCTTCTTCCAGTGTCTCATACTTCCTTTCCTTCTCACACTACACCTATTTCTCCATCACAAACTGTTAGTTCATCTCCTCAGGGTTCCTCCTCCAGTGTTCATCCATCTTCACAGTGTCTTTCATCACCTGTCAGTGTTTCTTCTCCATCTTTTTCTCAGGATGTTCCTCTCTCTCCCACTACTGTTGAGTCTTCACATAATCTTCGGTCTACTCATCCAATGCAAACAAGATCTAAGTCAGGCATTATAAAGCCAAATCCTCGTTATGCTTGCTTGGCTGAGTACAATGTTCCTCAGGAGCCAAAGTCAGTCAAAACAGCCTTGGTAGATGCAGGGTGGTATGCAGCCATGCAAGAAGAAATGACTGCTCTGTCTAATAATGGGACCTGGACATTGGTTCCTCGTACTTCCCAGATGAATGTTGTTGGGTGTAAATGGGTCTTTAAGACCAAATTGAAGTCTGATGGCAGTCTTGATCGCCTCAAGGCCAGGTTAGTAGCAAAGGGTTTTCACCAGGCTGAAGGCATTGACTTCCAAGAAACGTTCAGTCCAGTCATTAAACATGCAACCATTCGTATTGTCCTCTCTGTGGCCTTGGTTAATCACTGGTCTATACATCAGCTGGATGTTAAAAACGCATTTCTTCATGGGGATTTACATGAGACAGTGTATATGGAGCAGCCTCCTGGTTTTGTGAATCCCCACCAGCCTTAGCATGTGTGTTATCTTCACAAGTCCTTGTATGGACTTCGTCAGGCCCCTCGTGCATGGTTTGAAAAGTTCAGCAATTACCTACTTGAAGTTGGTTTTTTTTGTAGTTCCACAGATCCTTCGCTTTTCATTCTACACAGTGGTTCAGATACCCTACTACTTCTGTTATATGTGGATGATATCATACTCACCGGCAGCTCTGACCAAGTCCTTTGCCAGTTTATTAAATCTGTGAGTCTTTCTTTCCATATGAAAGACTTGGGCCAACTCCATTACTTTCTTGGTATTGAAGCTCATCGTTCTTCTCAGCATATGTTTCTATGTCAGACCAAATATGCACTTGATTTACTTGCTAAGGCACAGATGCTTGAGTGCAAGCCTATCTCCATTCCACTTTCTCTTAAGCCGGTTGTTCTGAATACATATGCTACTCTTCTTTCCAGTCCTCAGGAATATAGGAGTTTGGTTGGGGGCTTACAATATCTCACTTTAACTCGGCCTGACTTGGCTTTTGTTACCAATTCTCTGTGTCAGAAGCTTCAGTTTCCTACACTTGGTGACTATAACAAGTTAAAACGGGTTCTACGTTATGTTAAAGGCACGGCTCACTTTGGCATAACTCTTCATGCTCGTAGCTCATTGAAGTTGTATGGTTTTTCCGATGCTGATTGGGCTGGCTGTTCTACCTCTCGTCGATCAACTACTGGTTATTGTACCTACCTTGGCTCTAATCTACTTTCCTGGGCAGCCAAGAAACAACAGACTGTATCTCGGTCTTCCACAGAAGCTGAATATCGGGCTCTCGCTTCAACCACTGCTGAGCTTACTTGGATCAGCTTTGTGTTACGCGATATTGGTGTTGTCCTGTCTTCCCCCACATTGCTCTTTTGTGATAATCAGTCGGCTATCTCTTTAACAGCTAATCCAGTGTTACATGCTCGCACTAAGTATGTTGAGGTCGATTTCCATTTTGTTCGGTAAAAAGTTGCTTCTCAATCATTGCGGGTGTGTTATGTTCCTAGTGCTTTTCAGCTTGCTGATGTCTTTACCAAGTCACTTTCTCGCTTGGCTTATGCTTCTCTTCGACTCAAATTGGGAATTGGTGCCTCACCCCTTCCCAATTTGCGGGGGGATGTTGAGAGAATTGATTCAAAGAAGCTGACCAAGGAGCAGCATGTAGCTGAGTCATGAGCGATGAGCAATTCTGATGACAGTTGGACGGGTAGAGATGAGCTGGCAAGATGAGCTGGCTGTTAGTTAGCTTTGTTGAGTTTGTTAGTGTTAGTAATACACTATAAATAGGAAGTGACGAGTTTATCATTTTAGCTCTCGGTTGTACTTCATTATACATAACAGATTCAATAAAGTTCAGAGAGGAATTTCTTCATCTCTCGCTCTTCTCTGTTCTTCGTCTCTTCTTCATCTTGGTTCTTCTCTGTTCTCAATCAGAAGTTCCCTCCATTCTATTTTATTTTAGAGATCTTCTTCAGCGATTTCAAATAACGAATGGCCACCGTGGTCGTCGCTTTTGACCATTGCACCATCGCGCCGTCCATCCTCTATCTGCCTCGTTCTGCGGCCGGAAGCCCGAAGCTTTCAGACCTCATCTTGCTAGCATGACCAGCTATCGCGGTCAAGACTCCTCTACGTCAAAGAAAGGTTTTGCATGCTCTGTTTCTTCCATTTATAAACTGAACAGAGTCCTAGACATCTAATTAAAGATTGAGTGAGATTCAATCGATTTCGATTCTACTTCACTGATCCCATCACGTTGTATTCTTTGAGGATAACCTGTACGTTGATCGCTCGGTTGCTCTGAACATAAACCATTTCGATTGAAATTTGCTCATCACCTGTTCAACGAACTGCGAGCATCCATGTCTTTGTGAACCTGCCTCTTGTTATGGATCATTCTGAGCCCATGTCCGCACGCTTCATGTGATGGCAACCGTTGCAACCCTTTTTTTGGCCGTTAAACGGTTTCCGAGAGACTCCCTGAATATGTGCTTCCTCTGTTCTATGTTCTGTGCTTCTGTTGCCATTGGTGGGTGGTCACCGGTTGGAGGAGCAAGCTTGGAGTCGCTCATTTGACGCCCTGGGTCCACTGAAAGTTGAACGTGAAGGGGTTTGGCCGAATGAAAGAGAAGGGGAACAATAGTTTTGAGTTTTGAAGATGTTCGAGGACACCGAGTTTCTGAAGATTAGACAACTATGAGCGCATCCAAGAATAAAGGAGCGAACATGGGAACAGTAGAAGGGTCGATGAAGTGGAGCAACTCGGCGTTAATAGGAGTGAAGAACAAAGAAAGGAAAAAGGAAACGAGAAAATAAAGAATCAAAGAATAATGGAGTTCCCAATTAGGTAGGCAGGTAGGTAGGTCCCATGAATAGATGTAGTCGAATATCATTTAGATCATATTCATATTCATATGGTTTAGGGATTTCCATTTCATGATTTTAGAGTAAAACTTGAATTTTAGATACTTTTTCTCTAGATGGGATAAATAGCAAATATTTTAAAAAAATTGAAATGTAGAAGATGTCAAATATATATAAATATAAAAGATAGAAAAAAGAAAAACTTCATCGTTTATGTCGGGATCACTTGTATGGGTTAGCTAGCTCATTTTCATTTCAATATCACATAGTGGTTAATAGTCCCAACAGATTCTTTTAGCCAAACTTATATTTCGATTTTGATATTGGAGTTCATGTCCCAAGTGTTAGGAATAATGCGGTGCATAATTTTTGCCCAAATTGTATTGCAAGTCATATCTTAAATTAAATCCAGAGAAAAAAAAAGTTGTTTTTAGTGGTTTTTCTAGCTCTGTTGGCCTAATGGTCACGCCATCTACTTTTCTCTCAGAAAGCTTCGTGTGAAACGCCAGATTGTGCCCTAAGTTCCTGCAGTACTCTCTGAAGAAGAATGGAAGCCCTTAGTAGAGAGTATTGCTAGAATCTTCAACTGGACAGGAGATCTTGGACGCAGGCAGACTAAAACTCATGAATTCAATGCTGTAAAATATGGCCAATTACTGGAGTAATATCTTTATCCTACCGAAGTAGGTGTTTTGATTGCATGAACAAAGACGTAGAGCCTTTTTTCTGTCAAGGAAGATGCTCGCGGTGGCGGAATTACATGTGGACGGAAATTGTGCTTAAAAAGAAAACAATGGGAAGCTAAAGATCAAAAGAAGGGATAAAACCAGATTGCAGGATACATATGAAGTCTATTTATTCAAGCAGGTAAGTAATGCTCGGAGGAATTGAAACTTGAGCAGATTACAAGACCTTCACACGATCATTGTATAATAAGAAACAACTATTTTATGGCTTGATTGTAGGCATACTAGTGAGCAATTTTTCATAGCTGTTATCACAAAGTGGTCTCACACTGGATATACACCATTTCAAAGTTTCTGCTGTGATCATATTCAGATTAGTTTTGGCCTGCCCCAGAAAGATCTGAAGGCCTGCTCCAGATTCAATCAAGTGTCTGCAGCAATATGTGCATGTCTCTGATTAAGTAATTCGGATTCCAGCTGCAAATGGGTAATTTCTGTTTCAAACATGTGTAATCTGATGTGAACTGAAACACAAGGGTTATATAGCATAAGATGGTTAGGTTTTCTTATTGCTTCATAAACTCTTTCAGGTATTGTAATAGACTTGTTATCAATAGCCTATAGGGAAAACAGGGAAGAATATATTCACTCCAACGTTTAAAATGTCACTTTTATCTGGGGTCAAGAGATTATCAGTTTCTTCTCAATAAAGTGTAAAGACCTGCAATGGGCTGGACCTAAGAACTGTGATAGATAATGATCACTCGAAGGGAAAGGCAATTGAGCTTCTTACAAGAAAATTGACAAGGGCGACTCAGGGATTAATTTTTAAGTTAAATCCATTGTTCTAGAGGTCAGAAGTAAAGTACCAACTGTGAAGAACTAATTCAGTAATGTTGTCAAAGAAAACCAAAGCTCTGTTGGTAGCTGTAGGGAAACAAGGTATTGCTTTTTTGTATCTTTATGCATGCCAGTCAACTTGTTTACCCATAAAATTAAATGTCCTGTGGTAGGAGTGATCATGCAGCAAGCTTTCATTCCAGTGGTGTTGCTTAATTATTGCCAAAAAAAAAAGTATAAATAAGCACCATCTACCCAAGAAACCATGACAGGATAAAGATATAAAAAGGTTGAGCCAGTTTGATTTAAAGACATATCTTGCTCAGTACGGCTAGAATAGCACATCAAGTGAAAACAAAAAAAGGGCACTACCACAGTGGAACTCTAAAGCCAGAAAAGCTTATCCATTGCTCAATCTTACCTGGATATTGAATGCTCATCCAGGTGAGCATGAAGAAGAACAAATAAAGTAATGAAAACAAAGTTACCTTTGATGGTATGTATCTGAAAATTTCTGTGAATATATAGTACCAAAACTCAGAAGAAACATCCTGATAAAGGTAGCCCTTGAGACAGGAAGAAGTTCTATAATAAATTTGGCAGCTATAATTCCAAACTTATCCTTTACCCAAGAAAAAAGAAAGGATCATGTCTTCATGCACCTATCTTCTTAATGCATGAGCAGTCAAAATCGTTAACCTGAAAATTCAAAGTCACTTACTATCCTAAGGCTACAATTGACTCAAGATTGGCAAACTCACAAAGAAATGCAATCACACAACTGACAACCAAAGTCAAATACAAGGTCTTCGTTAGTCAAATACGTCCAAATTATTAAAAGGAAAATCCTAACCGTCTTGTATATTACCTGATCTAGTAGTGCTTGCAAACGATTCAAGTTCTTGCTCTTGTGCCTGTCCAACAGATATTTTGACAGGATAGAGCAGTGAAACTTGTGATACCATGTACTGCTGCCTCATTCTTAGCATCTTTTGCAAAATTTTGAGCTTGCCATAACACCTTTGCCCAAGTAACCTATTTGATTTCTGTGGTAAAAAGTGACGACCACATTGGCAGGATGAAAGAAGACACTAACGGTATGCTACAAAGTAGAGAAAAACAAAAGGAATTGAGGATATTCTATAAGTTGTCTAAACGAGGATGAATGACGCCTGATACCAGCTACTGAACGTGAAACAGCAGTCCTAGGAAGACCGATTTATCAATTACAATCCCACAGCAGCTGTTTTTATTGTTTAGTCAAAGAAGACATCGGCTTCATAATGGCCAATAAATTTCCAGCATAGAAATTCTTTTATGATGCACTCCTCCTTTTATAAATATTGACAGGTCAAACTTACTACAACAGAAATGCCAAATGAATCCACACGTTTATCAGAATAAATCTAGACAGCATGAGCCTGAAATAGACAGGATAGAATGGATAAAACAGAAGCCAGGCTATGCAGCACTCTTCGATCACATTGGATTAATAAGTACAAATAATGGATGCTTCAAAAGTAAAGAAGAATCGTAGGCGATAAGAGAGATATCAGAAAAATCCACATTGTATGGTCCAGGGATGTATGCAGGCAGGCTGCAGATTGGTCTTAGAAGCCACAAAAAAAAAAAAAATCAAAGCAGAAATTCCATCCCGTAAAATGATAAATATCCAAAAAGGTATGGAACAGACACCGAAGTCAGCTAGAACATAGAACTGCAGTTGGGGAATCTCTAGACTCAAGATGATGGAAAAAAATATAAGCCCTTTACAGAATCTTTAGGAAACACCTGCAGTTCAAAGTATTCCAGCAGAGGCTTTGAAAATTAACTTACTTCATATTTCGAAGTATAGTATCAGGACAGCTAAAAAAACTCTTAATGACTAAAGAAAGTTTATAGTTTTTTTAACCTACAAATTCTGTACAGAAGAGTTAAGCACGAGACAATATAGTAAAATAGCAGTAGAAAGTGTTTACTTTCCCATAGCCATAGGGAAATCAGAGAATATATGGTCTATGCTTTCATACATCATAGTATCTTGGCAATTCAAGATTACAGTCCAAATTAACTTCTTCATTCTGCTCTTGAAACAGCCTTAGTTGAACTTAACCTAGATCGGACTCCTAACAGAGTGCTTCAAGGAGTCCCACATCAAATTTCCATGGGAGAAATTGGCAGCCATGTGGGTGGAATTGGCACGGCTGAATGTGACTGAATAGGTCTTTTTCTGGTGTAATGTCGAAAATATGAGTCTGGCAGGCATCATGCTGACATGGACACCTTGCGGGGGAGCGACAGTGACAACATAAGACAAGTGATCAGTGCCAACATTAGTCACAGTCCTGGAAAATGTCTCTGCCGGTCCAAGGGTGACGGAAAATGAAGGGTAGTTCAGCTGTCCCTCGGGAACGTGAGATGAGCATTTGACTCGTTTGTGAGCAATAACAACCACTTGCTTGTCTGTGTATCCAAGACCACAGAGATACGGAATGTAATTGTCGGGCTGAATGTCGTAGATGAATCCAGGGTCAACAGCCTTTCTAGGATCCACATGGCCTGCGCCGATGGCGAAGACATCAGCAGGTTGCAGCCTTTCATCCAGGATTGGGTTTTGCACGAAATTCAGCTGTTTAGCTGAAGTCATGATGGCTGATTTGATTGCCGCAGGAGACCAGTCTGGATGGACACTCTTTATCAAAGCGGAAATGCGGCTAAGGTGAGGGCAAGACATGGAAGTGCCGGCAAGGATGTGAAAATTATACATCCCTTTTGTATCATTTTTTATGGGGAACGGCCATGCTGCTAAGATGTTCAAACCAGGACCAATAATGTCCGGCTTTAGAATTCCCGGGCTAACCAAGCTTGGGCCTCTTGAAGAGAAGGCAGCAAGCTCAGGAGCCCTTGGGTTTCCGTACAATGTTCCTTTGAACATGATGGCAGCAATAGGGGTTGTGCTCGAATTGATATAGGCTTTGATATTGTTACCTGCGAAGTAGCTGACACGAGACACGGGGAGGGCATAAACATCGGCCAAGGTGGTGAATCCGTAGGATTCTGAGTTCATCAAGATAATAGCCATGCCGCCGGCTCTTTTTACCTCAATGGCTTGTTCAACCCCATCCCTGCCTTGTTCACACAAGACAACCTTCCCTTGCACTTCGCCACTTCTCAATGCTCCACGGGCACAATATTTGGATTGCAGTGTACCATCATTGCCTGGATACACCAGAGGCAACAAAGTTGGAGGAAAAGAGGGTTGATACACTGCCTCACCTTCATATTCCACTCCCTTTCCAAGTTTTACGTTAGAGACAATGTTCCTATCAATGCTGCTTGCTCCGACCATGAGAATCCATGGTGCCCCATTGGATAATGAGCCTGAGTCAGGGCCATAATTCCCAGCAGAGCAGCTGACAAAGATCCCCCTCTGTGTGGCAGCAAAAGTGGCTATGGAGATGCCGTCCATATGGAATGGAGAGGAAGGATGGCCAAGCGACATCGAGATCACATCGACACCATCTATGAGGGCGGCATCCAGTCCAGCCAGTATGTCTGCCAAAGAACAAATTTCTGTAAAGCACACTTTGTAGATTGCTAGGTGCGCATAGGGAGCTATGCCCATGGCTGTGCCTTCGGCCATCCCAAGTGCATTAGCCTGCTCCACAGAAGCACCGGCTGCAATGCTTGCTGTGTGAGTGCCATGCCCGACATCATCAACGGGTGGTGTGGCCGCATTTTTCTTAGCTAAGCTGTTGAAGGTTCTGGCACCGATCAATTTGTTATTACATTGGAAAGGCTTAAAATCGCACCTCCCCTTCCATTTGGCTGGCGGAGGTGGCATTCCAGAGTCCCTGAATGAAGGGTGGTCAGGGGTTACTCCTGTATCCATCATGCCAATGATGACGCCCTTTCCCATAGTTGAACGCTTGCCAGAACCTTGACGCAGGGGTAAGCCCAAGAACTGGGGGCTGCGTGTTGTTTGGAGGCGATATATTTGGTCTGGATGAGCTGTCACCAATCCTGGCTTGTCCTGCATTGCAATGACTTCATCCGGAGTTAGCCTCGCCGCAAAACCAGTCATTGCATTACGGTAAGAGTAAAGCACACGCTGCTGTTTCTCCGAGTGGGTAGAGTTTGTTGGCAAAAACAAGTGGTATCAGGACTCCAGATCTTCCAATTCAAAGGATTCCTGGCAGTCGGGAGGAGTCACGTGGACAATGTAGGTTCGCAAATCCCTGCCCCCTGATTGAGTGGGGATGACAGATCATTGCCAAGGCAGAGATTGTCATGGACACTAGAAAGAAAGACAATAAGGCAGAGGAGATGAATGAAAGCCATAGTCAGTGTTGGTCTACAATGCGGATCAAGTGTTGGATTTGGTGTGGTTTGTATTCAGCGACTAACCGGGGCATCTATTTATAGTGAAGCCAGGATGGAGATACAGGTAGCTTGTGCATATCAGGTCTGTTGCTAGTTACTATAAAATTTGGTAGTCGTTTCAGGAGGATTAACATTTCACATGTCAAAGTATAGGGGTTGCAGCAACCATGAACTTGCTAGAAATAGTTTCTTTTGATGCGATGATGCGATGCTCTACTTTTGGATAGTTTGCATATCGTGGACGGTTGTTGCATTGATGAGGATATGTAAAGTAGGACCATCGTATTTCTGGTAGATTCCTAACCCTTTCTTTGCTGTGATTCAGCGTCACATGCCTTCTGATTGTCAACAGAACGGCCAGAAAGTGCAGCAAAGAATACTCAAAGTATAGGTTCTCAATCCTTGCCCACAAAACAAGTTCAACAAGAGTGCAAAATTTGCAGATAACGCATAGACTTATTAAACTAAAATTTCCCTTAGTCCAATAGAGAATGAAATGTTATCTCAATGCCATCCTCCATCCATGTGATTTGAGCGATGGAATTTACGTCAAAACGGGGTTTAGTTTCCCAAATAGGATCGAGTTTCTTGTGCCAATTCACTTCAATCCAGTATGATTTGCTGTTTATGAATAGGTACTCATCCAGTGCATCAGTAGAATATGCGTTCATCAGCAATCCAAGTCAAGAGCAAAGGGAACTCCCAGTCAGGAAGACGTCAATTGTAGCTTTAGCTTAGGGGAAGGAAAATTAAATAAGTAGACCAAGAGTGGCAAGAAAAGGCAATTGAGGTTAAACTGGGATATGACGGTGATTGTGATATTGAGCGTTTTAAAAGGGCACTTTCATCTGTGGAAGATTAATGGCTCCTAGTGACAAGCTAAAACTCAAGCCTCATCAGATATCACGAGCTCCCAATGAACTTACATGGAAAAAGGAAAAAGAAATACCCTCAGTGTCACAACAGGACACGGCACCAAACAGGGAAAAGAAAAGAGAAACCACTTGAGGTAAGAGTCAAAGCAAGCCAAGTTTGTCGTTCTGTGTGCTCTTGACTCCTAATAAATGCAGGGTGTGCTGACATGCTTAAATGCATTGAACAACCTAAAAGCTGGATCCAATTGATGGTTACTTGTCATGACTACTAATCCTGAATTAAGAGTCTGCTTCTAGAAGGAGGCCATGACATCTGTGTCGCTGATAACTCATCCTTATGCATCTAGAAAAATAACAAGCTAATGCCAATAAATAGAGGGGGTTATGGCAGAAAGGGAAAATGCAGCTGATTGTCTCGAAAGTATGGCTTCTGATTAAGTGGGCGCGGGTTTTTGGGTCTGATTCCTCCAGGGTTGACTAGATGATGCTTATTTGTGGGGTTGAACCATATTTTCCCCCCGATCATTGCCTTAGTCTCCTTGTGTTATGAGAAGGAAGGAGCAAAAATGCTAGAACGCATTATCCATTTCTTTAATGCTTCCATTGAAGAATAGAGGCTTAACTATCTCATAAATCAGGAGCATTAACATTTCACCGATCAAAGTATAGGGGTTGCAGCAACCATGAACTTGCACGAAATAGTTTCTTTTGATGCGATGATGTGATGCTCCACTGTTGGATAGTTTGCATATCATGGGCATTTGTTGCATTGATGAGGATATGCAAAGTAGGACCATCATATTTCTGGTAGATTCCTCACCATTTCTTTTCTGTGATTCAGCATCACACATGCCTTCTGATTGTCAACAGAACAGCCAGAAAGTCCAGCAAAGAATACTCAAAGTAAAGGTTCTCAATCCTTGACCACAAAACAAGTTCAACGAGAGCGCAAAATCTGCAGATAACGCATAAAATTATTAAACTAACAGAACAAGTTCAACAAGAGTGCAAAATCTGCAGATAACGCATAAAATTATTAAACTAAAATTTCCCTTAATCTGACCAAGAATGAAATGTTATCTCAATGCCATCCTCCGTCCATGTGATTTGAGCGATGGAATTTGTGTCAAAATGCGGTTCGGTTTCCCAAATAGGATCGAGTTTCATGTGCCAATTCACTTAAATCCAGGATGATTTGGTGCTTTAAGAAAAGGTCTTAGTCCAATGCATCATTTGAATATGCGTTCATCAGCAATTGGGAGCTCCTAGTCAGGAAGACATCAGTTGATGCTTTAGCTTAGGGGAAGGAAAATTGAATAAGTAGACCAAGAGTGGCAAGAAAAGGCAGTTGAGGTTAAATTGGGATATGACGGTGAATGTGATATTGAGCGTCTTAATAGGCAACTTCCATCTGTGGAAGATCAATGTCTCCTAGTGACAAGCTAAAACTTGAGCCTCATCAGACATCACGAGCTCCCGATGAACTTACATGGCTAAAGGAAAAAGAAATACCCTCTGAGCCACAACGGGACACAGCACCAAACAGGGAAAAGAAAAGAGAAATCACTTGAGGTAAGAGTCAGAGCAAGCCAAGTTTGTCGTTCTGTGTACACTTGACTCTTAATTAATGCAGGGTGTGCTGACATGCTTAAATCCATCGAACAACTTAAAAGCTGGATCCAAATGATGGTTACTTGTCATGACTCCTAATCCTGAATTAGGAGTCTGCTTCTGGAAGGAGGCCATGACATCTGTATCGCTGATAACTCATCCTTATGTAGCTAGAAAACTAATGCCAACAAATAGAGGGGGTTATGGCAGAAAGGGAAAATGCAGCTGATTGTCTCGAAAGTATGGCTTCTGATTGGGTGGGCGCGGGTTTTTGGGTCTGATTCCTCCAGGGTTGACAAAATGATGCTTATTTGTGGGGTTGAACCATATTTTCCCCCCGATCATTGCCTTAGTCTCCTTGTGTTATGAGAAGGAAGGAGCAAAAATGCTAGAACGCATTATCCATTTCTTCAATGATTCCATTGAAGAATAGAGGCTTAACTATCTCATAAATCAGGAGCATTAACATTTCACCTATCAATGTATAGGGGTTGCAGCAACCATGAACTTGCTCGAAATAGTTTCTTTTGATGCAATGCTCCACTGTCGGATAGTTTGCATATCGTGGGCGTTTGTTGCATTGATGAGGATATGCAAAGTAGGACCATCATGTTTCTGGTAGATTCCTCACCATTTTTTTTCTGTGATTCAGCATCGCGCATGCCTTCTGATTGTCAACAGAACGGCCAGAAAGTCCAGCAAAGAATACTCAAGGTAAAGGTTCTCAATCCTTTCCCACAAAACAAGTTCAACAAGAGTGCAAAATCTGCAGATAACGCATAAAGTTATTAAACTAAAATTTCCCTTAATCCAATCGAGAATGAAATGTTATCTCAATGCCATCCTCCATCCATTCGACTTGAGTTATGGAATTTACGTCAAAATGCGGTTCAGTTTCCCAAATAGGATCAAGTTTCTTATGCCAATCCACTTCAATCCAGTACCATTTGCTGTTTTATGAAAAGGTCCTAGTCCAGTGGATCAATAGAACGTTCGTCAGCAATTGGGAGCTCTCAGTTAGGAAGACATCAGTTGATGCTTTAGCTTAGGGGAAGGAAAATTGAATAGGAAGACCAAGATTGCAAGAATAGGCAGTTTAGGTTAACTTGGGATATGACGGTGAATGTGATATTGAGCGTTTTAAATGGGCACTTCCATCTGTGGAAGATCAATGGCCCCTAGTGACAAGCTAAAACTCGAGCCTCATCAGACATCATGAGCTCTCGATGAACTTACATGGAAAAAGGAAAAAGAAATACTCTCAGTGCCACAACCAAACAGGGAAAAGAAAAGAGAAACCACTTGAGGTAAGAGTCAAAACAAGCCAAGTTTGTCGTTCTGTGTACTCCTGACTCTGAATTAATGCAGGGTGTGCTGACATGCTTAAATCTGTCGAACGACTTAAAAGCTGGATCCAATTGATGGTTACTTGTCATGACTCCTGATCCTGAATTAAGAGTCTGCTTCTACAAGGAGGCCATGACATCTCTGTCGTTGATAACTCATCCTTATGCAGCTAGAAAACTAATGCCGACAAATAGAGGGGGTTATGGCAGAAAGGGACAATGCAGCTGATTGTCTCGAAAAGTATGGCTTCTAATTGGGTGGGCGCAGGTATTTGGGTCTGATTCCTCCAGGGTTGACCAGATGATGCTTACTTGTGGGGTTGAACCATATTTTCTCCCCAGATCATTGCATTAGTCTCCTTATGTTTTGAGAAGGAAGGGGCAAAAATGCTAGAACACATTATCCATTTCTTTAATGCTTCCATTGAAGAATAGAGGCTTAACTATTCTCAGTACAGATAGAGAATGAAATGTTATCTCAATGCCATCCTCCATCCATGTGATTTGAGCAATGGAATTTACGTCAAAATGCAGTTCAGTTTCCCAATAGGATCGAGTTTCTTGTGCCAATTTACTTCAATCCAGTACGATTTGCTGTTTTATGAATAGGTACTAGTCCGTGCATCAGTAGAATATGTGTTCGTCAGCAATCCAAGTCAAGAGCAAAGGGAGCTCCTAGTCACGAAGACATCAGTTGATGCTTTAGCTTAGGGGAAGTAAAATTAAATAAGTAGACCAAGAGTGGCAAGAAAAGGCAATTGAGGTTAAACTGGGATATGACGGTGATTGTGATATTGAGCGTTTTAAAAGGGCACTTTCATCTGTGGAAGATTAATGGCTCCTAGTGACAAGCTAAAACTCAAGCCTCATCAGATATCACGAGCTCCCAATGAACTTACATGGAAAAAGGAAAAAGAAATACCCTCAGTGTCACAACAGGACACGGCACCAAACAGGGAAAAGAAAAGAGAAACCACTTGAGGTAAGAGTCAAAGCAAGCCAAGTTTGTCGTTCTGTGTGCTTTTGACTCCTAATAAATGCAGGGTGTGCTGACATGCTTAAATCCACGAGCTCCCAATGAACTTACATGGAAAAAGGAAAAAGAAATATCCTCAGTGCCACAACAGGACACGGTACCAAACAAGGAAAAGAAAAGAGAAACCACTTGAGGTAAGAGTCAAAGCAAGCCAAGTTTGTCGTGCTGTGTGCTCTTGACTCTTAACTAATGCAGGGTGCACTGACATGCTTAAAACCACCGAACAACTTAAAAGCTGGATCCAATTGATGGTTACTTGTCCTGACTGCTAATCCTGAATTAGGAGTCTGCTTCTAGGAATGCTGTTACGGGTCTTGTAAGAGCGCCATAAATGAGAATTTGCAGGATTTCTTAACTTCAGTTGCACTAGAATGAGGCCAGGATTTGCACAAGAAAAGAAGCCCCTTGATGACATGCAACTCGAGATTGCACAATATGCTTACAAAAAAATCTACCAATGAAGGTTCTTTTCTTCGATCTTCATTTGCAGTTCTATATGGCCAATTTTCCGTTTGCAAGCTTCATGAGCAGATTTGTGTCCTTTTTGCAGTACTCAAAGCCTTCGATACGATCCAACTTTGGACGGGAGCCGATGCTTTAAAGTTCATGAAGTTTGAATTATGTGCACGAAGATCGTGAGTTAGATTTGGAAATCGCTTTAATTACTTTACAAGTGAATAGTAACGGAAGAAACAATTTATTGTGGATGTAAATGCAAAATCAAGATTGAACATGTTCATTTTCTTCTCTGAAAGTTTATCCTGGCAAGAATAGGCCCTACAGATCGTCAAACCGGATTTATCTATGCGAAAGAATCTCGAGCCAACCTCAAATTAATCCAACTAAATCATGGCTTGAGCCAAGATAATAAATTTGGTTTGGTTCAGTTCTAAACCATTAATATCAAGTCAACACGGTGGGGAAAACGTGCTGTGTAGTTTGAGGATGAGTAAGCATCCTCTGTGAACTATTACATACATTTGAATGGGCAAACCAAATAGCCTCGTCACACAACTTCATATGTTTATGTGCCATCAACACGCTCTTTTAGTGGAGCGCTTTCTTATTCTGCATATGGAGAACAAGAAACTAACTAGATAGCGTTGGGATTCAAAGAATTTTTGGAGCATAGATTTGGGATCTGGGATTGCAAGATACTTGGACGGACCAAATAGAAAGACAACTTGGATTATTAGTTCACCCGATAGAGGTACATAAAAATGTAGATTCAGCTCTATGTCAGTATTAATTTCCAGTCCTGGAAAATCACATAGGCAACTTTCTCTGCTCGTACAAATGCAGCTTTCTCAGTTCTGCCCCATTTGGTCATAAATTAGCTGGGAGCAAAGATTACGGTATAGTCATTCTAGAGATGGTTAGAAGGAGGCCATGACATCTTTGTCGCTGATAACTCATCCTCATGCAGCTAGAAAAATAAGAAGCTAATGCCAACAAATAGAGGGGTTTATGGCAGAAAGGGAAAATGCAGCTGACGGTCTCGAAAATATGGCTCGTAATTGGGTAAGATAAAAGATGAGCTAATAGATTAGAAGTAGTCCCTAATCAACATGTGAATCTGTTTGTGCTGTAATGTTTCGTCTTCACTGAGTAAACATGAATTTACTGGGTTTTTATGAACTAACGCCCCAACTCCAATTGGTTTTCCACTCTCATGAGTGGTGTTGTAGTCTATTCCCTTGTTATTCATATGCATCAAGAACTAGAAGATCGAGGTACTTGAGTGCAACACAAATATAGAACGTGAGGCGAAAGAGGAAAGAAACGAACAGAAAGTTGATAAGAACATGCAGGGGAGTTCTTCAGAGCTCCCATCCGCCAGAACGGTTACCCCTTTTGCTGAATTCTGGGCAGCCTGCAATGTGGGCAACCTCTTAGCCGTTTCCAGCACAAAACAATTAAAGACTCTGCAGAGTATACAATTGCTACGGTCCACCAAGAGAAAACCCCGATATTAAGTCATGACATAGCCCCAAATAAGAGCTATGATGGAGGCAAGACCATCAAAGGCAAACTTTCTCTAGGAGGCAAGGACATCACAAAGGCAAACTTTCTCTGCTCGTACAAATGCAGCTTTCTCAATTTCTGCCACATTTGATCGTAAATTAGCTGGGAGCAATGATTACGGTAGAGTCATTCCAGAGATGGTTAGAAGGAGCCATGACGTCTGTTTCCCTGATAACTCATCCTTATGCAGCTAGAAAAATCAGAAGCTAATGCAAACAAATAGAGGGGTTTATGGCAGAAACGGAAAATGCAGCTGATCGTCTCCAAAATATGGCTTCTAATTGGGTGGGCGCGGGTCTTTTGGGTCTGATTCCTCCGGGGTTTTGACAAGATATGATGCTTATTTGTGGGGTTGAACCATATTTTCCCCCCAGACCATTGCCTTAGTCTCCTTATGTTATGAGAAGGAAGCAGCAAAAATGCTAGAACACATTATCCATTTCTTTAATGCTTCCATTGAAGAATAGAGGCTTAACCATCTCATAAATCAGTTTGCTGGCATTAGTGGCAGCCTTAGCAGATGTTTCTATGATCAGGAATCGCCTTTCTTCTGGAGGCGCGCATGCGTCCTGCAACATCATAGTGGATGACGAACAACCAGAGGTCTATAGAGCTGCAACAATGCAGAAACTGGGATGTAGACCCACTGAAAATAGTTCTATAATAAGAACCATTCTGGGTAGAGCACCAATTAATGAGCTGGAAATTTCTTTGGGTAAGTAAAAGTTGGAAAAATCTAAAAATTTAGTAAAGAGCGACGGTGCAACCGGACTTTCATCCTTGATGGTAGCAAAAACTAACCCTACATCAGCCAATGGTTCTTGCACTTTGCATACAGGATCAACCCCTATTTGAACCGAAATAAATTTACAAAATGCCTTTACATAAGTATTAGGAATCAATAAGATTATGAAACTGCAAAAAACAAATAGGAATGATTGATAAGAGAGCCTTACACCTTTTGGGAAAAAAAGCTACGAAGACCGGGCCAAACTCCTAAATAACTTTTGCAAGGTAGCTAGAGATTTACCTCCCGATGCACCCTAAAAAAGCCCTTCAAATCAAATAGATTGGTTATAATCTACCATAATTGTTAAAGTGGCTGGTGACAACTGGTCATCCAAAGAATTAGGACACGTGGTTCTTGGTAAGCAATGTACTAAGTCTCAAACTATCATAAAATCTCTTTGAACAAGACCATACAAAAATGAAGAATGATGACGGTATCATGACCAGAATCACATAATAAGAATAGGAGTTGAATGATGAGCAGTAAAGAAAGAGATCTTGTGCCACGGTGCAAAAGGTGAATTGATATGGACATTTTAGAACTTTATTTGAAATAAGATTTATTTCAAGGTCTTATTTGAGAAAATAATATCATTTTGGTCATTCTTTGAAACAATATTTACTTTAGATCTTTATATGAGAAAATAAGGGCATTTCAAGTCCTTGTTTGGAATTTGTCCCATTTTTTAATGGTATAATCACCTTAATCTTCCTATCTAAAGGAAAGTAAATAATATCAGGATCCTCCTATCTCATTAAAGCCAGTATCCTTCTCAGGAGAGTCATTGAAAGAGGATCACTTGCTCTACTTAGATGATTACGAGGGGTTTACTTGCTCTATTTAGATGATTATGAGGGATTTTCGAAGGATTTGTGTCTCATAGCACGTGAAAATGGATATATAAAGGATTGTGCCTGTGACAATATTTCATATAATTTGCATTTTGCAGCTTGCTTTATTCCATAGAGATCATAAGTATGTCCAAATTAGTGAAACACCCTTACCCACCTTGTGACAATGAGCACTGCTTCAGTCCAGAATGTTGTGGTATATGCCCCAAAAAGGCTTGCGTTTTTTTAATTTCTTAGTTTCCAGCTTACGATGTTGTTTGTCTATATCGATTCTTTTCGAATTACGAGCCATTAATCACATGTATTTACGAGCATATCAAATTTAGTAGTACGTAGGGGTGAGGAGGCATGCAATGTTAGTTGAGTGTGATGACAACATAATTTGAGACTGAGATCAATGAATGATTTATTGCAGCTGCAGGATATCGAGTCCGATGGCCTGAGTTGGTGGGAATCAATGGAGAGAAAGCAAAGGCAGTGATTGAGAAGGATAACCCATATGTGACAGTCTTGCTGTTTTCGATAGATGACCCTCCTGGGCTTCTCGATATTTGTTGTAATCGAGGTTGTGTAAACATTGATAAAAAGGGCAATGTTTATCAAACACCTATAGTGGCATAAATGAAGAAAATATTGTCTCCGTTAATGTAGCTCATGAAGCTATTTGATATAATAAAAGAAATAAATAAATAATTTGATTTAGCCTTCCTCTACATACTAGATTTGGATTTAAGGATAGACTAATTTTACTTTGTAGATTTGATCGATACGCATGATTCTTCTTTGTGAAATCCTGTCTTGTATAAACTAGTGGCTGTCAAAAACCTCAAATCAAGTTACTAAAGTGCCTACATCATCATAACAAGACTGATATCCCAAAACAAGTTCAACAAGAGAACAAAATCTGCAGATGACACATAAAATTATTAAACTAAAATGTCCCATAATCCGATAGAGAATGAAATGTTATCTCAATGCCATCCTCCGTCAATGCGATTTGAGCGATGGAATTTACGTTGAAATGCGGTTCAGTTTCCCAAATAGGACCGAGTTTCTTGTGCCAGTTCACTTCAATCCAGTACGATTTGCTGTCTTATGAATAGGTACTGGTCCAGTGCATCGGTAGAATATGCGTTCGTCGTCAGCAATCCAAGTCAAGAGCAAAGGGAGCTCCTAGTCACGAAGACATCAGTTGATGCTTTAGCTTAGGGGAAGGAAAATTGAATGAGTAGACCAAGAGTGGCAAGAAAAGGCAGTCGAGGTTAGATTGGGATATCACAGTGAATGTGATACTGAGTGTGTTAAAAGGGCGCTTTCATCCGTGAAAGATCAATGGCTCCTAGCGACAAGCTAAAACTCTAGCCTCATCAGACATCACAAGACGATGAACTTACCCGGAAAAAGGAAAAGAAGTACCCTCAGTGCCACAACAGGACACAGTACCAAACAGGGAAAAGAAAAGAGAAACCACTTGAGGTAAGAGCCAAAGCAAGCCAAGTTTGTCGTGCTGTGTACTCTTGACTCTTAATTAATGCAGGGTGTTCTGGCATGCTTAAATCCATCAAACAACTTGGGTCCAATTGATGGTTCTTGTCCTGACCTCCTAATCCTGAATTAGGAGTATGCTTCTAGAAATGCTGTTACGGGTCTTGTAAATGAGAATTTTCGGGATTTTATAACTTCAGTTGCACAAGAATGATGCCAGGATTTGCACAAGAAAAGAAGACCCTTGATGACACGTAACTCAGATTGCACAATATGCTTACAAAAAAATCTACCAACGAAGGTTCTTTTCTTCGATCTTCATTTGCTGTTCCATATGGCTAATTTTCCGTTTGCAAGCTACATGAGAAGATTCGGGTCCCTTTTGCAGTATTCAAAGCCTGCGATACAATCCAACTTTGGACGGGAGCCGATGCATCAGAGTTCATGAAGTTTGAATTACATGCACGAAGGTCATGAGTTAGATTTGGATATCACTTTAATCACTTTAGCAGTAAATAATAACAGGAGAAACAGTTCATTGTGGAAGTAAATGCAAAATCAAGATTGAACCTGTTCATTTTCTTCTCCGAAAGTTTATTTTTGCAAGAATAGGACCTACAGATCGCCAAACCGGATTTATCTACGTGGAAGAATCTTGAGCCAACCTCAAATCAATCCAACTAAATCATGGCTTGAGACGAAATAATAATTTTGGTTTGGTTCAGTTCTAAACCATTGATATCAAGTCAACACGGTGGGAAAAACGTGCTGTGTAGTTTGAGGATGAGTAAGCATCCTCAGTGAACTATTACATACATTTGAATGGGCAAACCAAATAGCCTCGTCACACAACTTCATATGTTTATGTGCCATCAACACGCTCTTCTAGTGAAGCGCTTGTTATTCTGCACATGGAACAAGAAACTAAGTAGATACCGTTGGGATTCAAAGAATTTTTGGAGCGTAGATTAGGGATCTGGGATTGCAAGATACTTGGACGGACCAAATAGAAAGACAACTTGGATGACTAGTTCACTCGATAGACGTACATAAAAATGAAGATTCAGCTTCATATCAATATTATTTTCAAGTCCTGGAACATCACAAAGGCAAACTTTGTCTGCTCGTACAAATGCAGCTTTCTCAATTTCCGCCACATTTGATCGTAAATTAGCTGGGAGCAAAGATTACGGTATAGTCATTCCAGAGATGGTTAGAAGGAGGCCATGACATCTTTGTCGCTGATAACTCATCCTTATGCAGCTAGAGAAATAAGAAGCTAATGCCAACAAATGGAGGGGGTTATGGCAGAAAGGGAAAATGAAGCTGATCGTCTCAATACTATGGCTTGTAATTGGGTAAGATAAAAGATGAGCTAATAGATTAGAAGTAGTCCTTAATCAACGTGTGAATCTATTTGTGCTGTAAAATTTGGTCTTCACTGAGTAACGATGAATTTACTAGGTTTGTATGAACTAACGCCCCAATACCAATTGGTTTTCCACTCTCATGAGTGGTGTTATAGTCTATTCCGTTATTATTCATATGCATCAAGAACTAGAAGATCGAGGTACTTGGGTGCAACACAACTATAGAACGTGAGGCAAAAGAGGAAGAAACGAATGGAAACTTGATAAGAACATGCAGGGGGGGTTCTTCAGAGCTCCCATCCACTAGAACAATTACCCCTGTTGCTGAATTCTGCGCAGCCTGCAATGTGGGCAACCCCTTAGCCATTTCCAGCACAAAACAATTAAAGACTCTGCAGAGTATACAGTTGCTACGTTCTACTGAGTGAAAACCCCGATATTAAGTCATGACATAGCCCCAAAAAAGAGCTATGATGGAGGCAAGAACATCACAAAAGCAAACTTTCTCTGCTCGTACAAATGCAGCTTTCTCAATTTCTGCCACATTTGATAGTAAATTAGCTGGGAGCAAAGACTACGGTATCGTCATTCCCCGGATGGTTAGAAGGAGGCCATAACATCTGAGTCGCTAATAACTCATCCTTATGCAGCTAGAAAAATCAGAAGCTAATGCCAACAAATAGAGGGGCTTATGGCAGAAAGGAAAAATACAGCTGATCGTCTCGAAAATATGGCTTCTAATTGGGTGGGCGCAGGTCTTTTGGGTCTGATTCCTCCAGGATTGACAAGATGATGCTTACTTGTGGGGTTGAACCATATTTTCCCCCCAGATCATTGCCTTAGTCTCCTTATGTCATGAGAAGGAAGGGGCAAAAATGCTAGAACACATTATCCATTTCTTTAATGCTTCCATTGAAGAATAGAGGCTTAACCATCTCATAAATCAGTTTGCTGGCATTAGTGGCAGCCCTAGCAGATGTTTCCATGATCAGGAATCGCCTTTCTTCTGCAGGCGCGCATGCGTCCTGCAACATCATAGTGGATGACGAACAACCAGAGGTTTATAGAGCTGCAACAATGCAGAAACTGGGATGTAGACCCACTGAAAATAGTTCTACAATAAGAACCATTCTGGGTAGAGCACCAATTTTTTCTTTTTTAACTCCATAGAAAAAAAAAAAAGATGAGCTGGAAATTTCTTTGAGTAAGTAAAAGTTGGAAAAATCTAAAAATTTAGTAAAGAGCGACGGTGTAACCGGACTTTCATCCTTGATGGTAGCAAAAAATAACTCCACATCAGCCAACGGTTCTTGCACTTTGCATACATGATCAACCCCTATTTGACCCAAAATAAATTTACAAATTGCCTTGACATAAGTATTAGGAATCAATAAGATTATGAAACTGCAAAAAAAAAACAAATAGAAATTATTGATAAGAGCCTTGCACTTTTTGGGTAAAAAATGCTATGAAGACCGGGCCAAGCTCCTAAATAACTTTTAACGTGCCAGGTAGCTTGAGGTTTACCTTCCATTGCACCCTAAATCCCTTCAAATCAAATAGATTGGTTATAATCTACCATAATTATTAAAGTGGCTGGTGACAACTCGTCATCCAAATAATAAGGACACACGGTTCTTGGTAAGCGACGTAGTAAGTTTCAAACAATCATAAAATCACTTTTGAAAAAAAACCATACATAAATGAAGAATGACGACAGTAATAGTACGTATCATTAGCAGAATCACATAATAAGAATAGGAGTTGAATGATGAGCAGTGAAGAAAGAGATTATGTGCCGCAATGCTAAAGGTGAATTGAGATGGATACATCAGGACTTTATTCGAAACAAGATTTATTTCAAGGTCTTATTTGAGAAAATAATGTCATTTAGGCCATGCTTTGAAACAAGATTTAGTTTATACCATATTGAGAAAATAATGTCACTTCAAGTCCTTGTTTCAAATTTTCTCATTTTTTAATGGTATAATCACCTTAATCTTCCTGTCTTAAGGAAAGTAATTAATGCTAGTATCCTCTTATCTCATTAAAGCCAGTATCCTTCTTAAGAGAGTCGTTAAAACGGGATTACTTGCTCTACTTAGATGATTACGAGGGATTTACTTGATCTATTTAGATGATTATGAGGGATTTTCGAAGCATTTATGTCTCATAGCACGCGAAAATGGATATATCAAGGATTGTGCCTGTGACAATACTTCATATAATTCGCATCTCGCTTTATTTCAAAGAAGATCATAAGTATGTCCAAATTAGTGAAACACCCTTATCCACCTTGTGACAATGAGCGCTGCGACAGTCCAGAATGTTGTGGTATACATCCCAAAAAGGCTTGTGTTCCTTTTAATTTCTCAGTTTCCAGCTTACGATGTTGTTTATCTACATCGATCCTTTTTTTTTTCGAATTATGAGCCACTAATCACTTGTATTTGCAAGCATATCAAATTTAGTAGTATGTAGGAATGGTGAGGCGTGTAATATTAGTTGAGTGTGAGGATAACATAATATGAAACTGAGGTCAATGATGATTGATTGCAGCTGCAGGATATCAAGTCCGATGGCCTGAGTTGGTGGGAACCAATGGAGAGAAAGCAAAGGCAGTGATCGAGAAGGCTAATCCGTACGTGACGGTCTTGCTGTTTCCGATAGATAATGCTCCTGGGACTTTTGATTTTTGCTGTAATCGGGTGCTTGTTTACACTGATAAACAAGGCAATGTTTATCAAAAACCAGTAGTGGGATAAATGAAGAAACTCTGATCTCGAATAGTGCTGCTGATGAAGCTATTCGGTATAATAAAGAAATAAATAAATTATCCGATGCGGCCTTCCTCTGCATGCTGGATTTGGATTTGAGGATTGACTAATTTTACTTTGTCGATTTGACCGAGATGCATGATTTTTCTTTTTGAAATCATGTCTCGTACATACCAGTGGCTGTCAGAAGCCTCGAATCGAGTTACTAAGGAGCCTACATTGTAATAAGAAGACTGATATTCCAAACATCTGAGGATAAATTCCATGCATGAGGTCCAAGTTACAACAGGCATCGTGCATCTCGTAATCTAAAAGAGAGACCTGAAATTACATGGGCGATTTATTGAAGGCACGACTCGTCAATTCTCACAGGCCATTAATGCACTTTGAGAGCTAGCTTTGGTTCGTTGCTTTTTAACTAGGCAACTTTAGCGTCAAGCATCCTATTTTCACCGATTTCATCCTGCCATGATCCCTCAATTGTGGCCGCCAACGTGATTTTTTTCCTCCTTGTAGACGCTTATAGAGTTCCTGCTTGATGTCTTTGGAATTCTTAGTGGATTGTGGGTGCCTCAGAAGCTCTTTTACAACTTGGTGTTCAGCATACCGTCGGTTTTATCCACATCTTCCTCGCTTCTCCTATGGAACATATCCCACATTTGTGCTACAACAAAGAAGTCGTTGGGTGCCTCTTCAATTTGTTATCCCGGTCGTCCGAATCTCCTTTGATGGTGTCAGTGATAGGTAGGGGTGAGCAATGGTCCATGATCAACTCTGGACCGGACCTGAACCGGCTCAACCCTGCCAGTTTTGGTTAGATTTTTAAGACGAATAGGTTGGTCCTCGATCCTGAAATCTCCAATTCGGTACCGTACGGGTTGGTCCTTGCAACCCGAAAATATATTTCCATATATAAATAATAGACTTTAAAAAATTGTAGATCACCCTCTCTTTTATTTTGGTGAAATTGCATCCACCATTATTTCATTTGCATGTTAGAGAGTGAGTGACGTGGAGGCATTAGTTGCAATTCATATGGGGAGGAATATATTTTACATGGTTGTCACGTGTTCAAATGATTTTGCCGATATTCAAGCGTAAACTTAGCTTTTTTCATCAACAAGATTCACGGGTCCCCTAATCTCAGGGCTTCTTTGTTTTATGTTGTTTTATAAAATTTCTTGTACGAAAAAATTTAGCGGTTCCCGAGTTAACCCTAAAACCAAACCGAATCAATAGGGTCGATCCGATCCTCGATGCCAAGCTTGACAGATTGGTCAACAATCCCAAAAATTAAGGACCCACACTGTGCGAGTTGGTCATCGGGTTGAGCACGGGACCGACCCAATGCTCACCCCTTGTGATAGGGTCGTTCTGTTCGGCCCAAATTGCTCTCGATCCGTTCTGTTCGGCCCAACCAACTCGCTTCTCATGATAAGTTGGGCTTGGGTTGGGTCAGAATACGAAGGGCTGCTCTCCTCCGATGTCCTTCCAAATCCAATTTGTAAGGAGTCCGCTTAGCCGGCAAGTACTCATCCTTGTTTTGGTAGTGTCGTGCGGCGTGGGGATCTCAAGACATCGATGACACCCGATTGTGTTCGGGCGCGATCAGGGAAAAACACGAGACTCCGATGTCTATGCCAACTGCAACGCTCGAGAGAACAGGAACTTTCATTAGTACTGGACCAAGCTGATGTCCCGGCCACATCACACGGTATCACTTCACAAAAATTATGGATTCAAGATCTAATAATTAGAAGGCGTAATCGGATGTTAATGCTATGTTTGAACTTTTCGAGCGGCAAGAAACTGTTGATTCTATTCACTTTAGTCGATTCAACGTACGCCTAATTGAACCATCGATTTGAACTGATTTCCGATGCGAAACACCGATGGCAACAGATAAAGAATAAGTTGTCGAATTAAGAATTGAACTTAGCTTGAATTATATAAGTTGTTGTATGTTTTCGAAAGATGCCTTAAAGAATTTCCTAAAATTGGAATTAAAGCGGTTTCGACCGAGCCATTTCGCCACCTCTAAGTTTAATCGACGAATGACATCGATGGATTGAAAGTACGGAACCTTAATCTTTACGAATTTCTAGTCTTTGGATGCGTGGAAAACCAATCCCTATACCCTCTTCTTCCTTCGTCTTCGTCGCCTTCGTCTCTCTCTCTCTCTCTCTCTCTCTCTCTCTGTGTGCGGTGTTGCGGCTAGCGAACTGTCGATGTGCATCTCGTGCTGGAAATAGAGAAACGAAGGAGGGTTTCGCGTGCCAAGGTAGTCTGTTGGGCGGTTGGAGCTGGGAGCTTTGATTTGAGTTGTTCATGGCCGGAGGAGAAGCTCTCTCTTCGAATTCGCCTGCCAAACCGGCGATCCTTGGCAGCAGCAGCAGCACCATCAATGCGAAGCTCGTGAGTCTCGAAAGAATCTTCTTCTTTCTTGGGTTTCCCCTCGATTCCGTGTAAACGATGAATGACTCGTTGAGGACGTCTCGTTCCTCCTCCTCCTCCTCCTCTTCTTTTTTTGTCCAGGTATTGCTGGGAGACATGGGTGCCGGCAAATCCAGCCTCGTCTTGCGCTTTGTCAAGGACCGGTTCTTTGATTTTCAGGTCTCTTTTGCACTTCCCCGTTTCTCGTCCTTCTTCTCGTTTGAGTTTGCAATAGGATTTAATAACTTATTCTCTGCAAGTTCTGTTGCTTCTTCCGCGCTTTGATATTGATGATGAGACCTGAAACTCGTGATTTAATCCTTTTGATTGCGATGCTGGCCCGCAAGGTGAGGGAGGAAGGACGAGAGGGGTGGAAGATGGGGAGGGAGGTCTTCATTCATAAAATGCAACCAAGAAAAAAATAAATAAAAAAGGCTCAGATCACTTTATCCTATCTATACAGGATGTCAGGATCCAGCAAATTAATTACTGTGGACATTGCTTATTAGACAAAATAAATGGAGAATTCTTGACGCGGAAATTTCTTTCTTCAATTGTGTTAGGGCGGAAAAAGAGCTGCCAGTGAAAGTGTGCGTGCTTGGAAATGAGCAAGCTAGTTGTTCATTTTCTAGATAATAACTTCACAAACCTCCAATTCCATCTCATGCTAAAGTCATGAAAAAGTTTTGCTTGTTTGAAGTAGTTTGGAGAGTATTCACTTTACTATTTCCCATTTTGCTTCTCTGGGTTGCTATGTCCCACTCCCATCATGCTTGTGATGGAACCATAGATGTTTGTTGGAGAGGGAGCAGGTGGGTCCATGGTAGGGCACCTATTGGGTCTTATTACATCCATCCATTCACACAACCAGTCTTGGCTGAGAACTATATTAGGGCTTAATTCTGAGAAATCAACAGCGTTGAAGAGCTGCTGAAATGTTTACTATTCCTGTTCACAGTCATTTTATTTCTGTCGTTATTTACTGATGATGGTAGGAATCAACTATAGGAGCAGCATTCTTCTCGCGGACCGTGGGGGTGAATGATGCATCGGTGAAGTTTGAGATATGGGATACTGCGGGTCAGGAAAGGTACCACAGCTTGGCTCCTATGTACTACAGAGGTGCTGCCGCAGCTATTGTTGTCTATGACATCACTAGCACTGTATGAAATCTTCCCTTTCTCTTTTTCTTTATCTTTTGTAGTTTTGCACTTGTGAATGAATAATCAATTGGGAACGTTAACTACCTATTCTATTAGGAAAAGCTTAAAAGTTTTGAACCTCAGGATGGAAGCATGTTAAAGGAAGTGTGGAAGTATTGTTAAACGAATGAGTTAGAAAAGAACGAGTACAAAAGTAATTGCAGCAAGTTCAAATGGTACACTGACCTAACATGCTAAAGCTTCAGTCAGTTCTAAATTCATTCTGTGAAATGTTCTCGTGAATTGTAGGAGTCATTTGAACGGGCTAAGAAGTGGGTGGAGGAACTTCACAAGCAAGGTACCGTGCTTATCATCAAACTTGTTTACCTTGTAAAGAGAAAATTTACGGTGCCTGTATCTTATTCTGCAACACCTTTTTGTCATATCCAAATATCTTTCCAGTCTTTTGGTACTTAATGCTTCCAGTAGATTCATATGGAAAATATCATCATTCTGCAAACAGCACCAGTTAAAAGAATTTTAAATTACTCCTGAATCTATTCAAAGTTATGCTAGAATATCAGCACGTGCATTATTGTCTTGAAAGATTTTGAAGTGCAATTAAGTCCCGGTTTGAAGGGTTTAGGAATTTGATTGTTGAAGCCTTACAAGAACGCGTCAACATGGGTTTTTTTTTTTTTTGACATTTGTGAACCAACTCTTTAAGCAGCCTTCTACACTATGTTTGGAAAAATCTAGTTTGTCTTTACATTATTTTTAGTCCGCTCACTTTCCCCTTTAAAAGAGCAGGCAGCTACTTCTAGCTAATACTTTTGTGTCTATATAAATTCACCTTTTGCACTGTGGGCATAGAACCTCCTTTTTCACTATTAATCATTCAACTTCTATTTTTATCATGTGATTTGGGTCATGATACCATCATCATTCTTCCATTTTCTACGATTCTTGATAAGAGATGATTTTATGATTGGTTAAGACTTTAATGTGTTGCTTACTGTGAATTTTGAGTTTTCACAGGAAATCCCAATTTGATAATAACACTCGCTGGAAATAAGACTGATCTGGAGGATAACAGAAAAGTGGCGGCTGAGGTAAACACTGATATGTCTTTAAATTGTTTTGATGAGTTTGATGGGCCGTTTGTTTGGTTCATTGTTCTGTAAATTTTTTGGGCCTCCATCTCCTATAACTTTTTAAAGAAAGAAGTGGGTAGTCTCCCCGTCAAGGAAATGTTAGTGCATTTTCTTTGCTATTTATTGTTTGTTTTTACTACTTTGATGACGAGTTGGCACCGGGCACTTCAATAGGTCCTGGGAGGTGAATTTCTAGCCACCTAGCTCAAAAACTTACTTAGGTGCTTAGCCTGGTCCTTTAGTATTTTTCACCCAGAAGGTAAGACTCTTATAAATCTTGTCCTATTTGATTTTTTCAGTTTCATGATCTTACTGATTCCAAATAGAAATGTAAAGTTGTTTCATGAAACATTTTCTCTCCAATGGGGTTGATCACGTATGCAAAGAGCCAGAAGTCTTTGTTACTGTAGAGTTAGTGTTTACTGCCATCAAGGGTTACAGCCAGGTTATACTGTCAATTTTTAGTAAACTTCTAGCTTTTGACAACTCCTTGAAGAAATTTCCAGCTTATATGTTTTCAATTCATTTTTGGAAATTGATGCTCTACTCATAATTGGTCTTATTGTGGAACTATTTTCGGTTGGTCTACATCTCAGTTTTTGCATTGCTGCTCTATAAACCTCTATGTTAATAATATACTATTATGTTGCAGGAAGCACGCACGTATGCAGAAGAAAGGCGACTTCTGTTCTTAGAAACATCTGCTAAGACTGCCACTAATGTCAGCAAACTGTTTTATGAAATAGGTAAGCCTCTCTCCATCTATGGAAGCATTAGAGAAATAGATAATGTGTTCTAGCATTTTTTTTCCCCATTCTTCTCTTTATATAAAGAGTATCCAATGATCAAGGGGGAAAAATATGGTTCAACCTTACAAATAAGCATCATCTTATTTAAAATCTTTGTAGACATAGCCAATCATTAGTTCCCAACTATGGGCCCAATGGAATCCGATACATAAATCAGTTATTAAAAGAATAGAAAAAGCTTTCATTGCGCCACTTAAGTTATATAGGAATTCTTGAACCCAAGAGTTCAGAATAGCAAGTTCTTCATCATCCAGATTAGAGTAACCACTTAAAAGCAAGGAACGAGGTTTTGTTTGTTGATAAGTGCAAAATCATATGAATATGATCCTCATTGTGCATCTTGATCAATTGGATTGTTTCTTTGTGGATTCCTACACGAAGTGTGTCAACCCCAGAGGAGTCAGACCCAAAAACTTGTGTCCGTTATTTTAGAAGCCATAATACTCAAGAAGATCTGCCTTATTTTCCCTTTCTGCCATTCCCCTTCTATTTGTTGGCATTAGCTTCTTATTTTTCTAGCTGCATGAGGATGAGTTATCAGCAGCACTGACGTCATGGCATCGTCCTACCCATCTCCTGAGTTATCAGGAATCTTTTCTCCCTGCTAATTCAAAATCAAATCTAGCAGAGATTGACAAAACTACATTTGTATGAGCAGAGAAGGTTTGCCTTGTGATTATCATTTTCCTGCCTCCATCATAGCTCTTATTTGGGGCGCTCTCATGATATAATATTGTGGATTTCTCTCAATCAATAGTAGCAATTGTTTATTCTGGACAGTCTTTGACTGCTATTGCTTTTGTGCAACAGCTAAGAGGTTGCCCAAAGTTCAGGCTATGCAGCATACAGAGCCAGCACGGATGGTTCTAGCAGACAGAAGCTCTGAAGAAAGCCGATCCACATCCTGTTGTTCATGAGTTCTTATCAACCCTCTGTTCATTCCTTTTCCTATATTCCCTCATGTTCTATAGTTGTCTTCCACTCAAGTACCTTGATCTTTAGTTCTGATGCATATGAATAAGAACGAATTCTTTTGTGTATATGAATTAAAACGAATTCAACTAAAACACCACTTGTGAAACTGGAAAACCAATTGGAGTTGGGGAGTTAGTTTGTACAAACCCAGTAAATTCATAATTATCAGTGAAGACTGGTCTCTCTCTCTCTCTCTCTCTCTCTCTCTCTCTAACTAAAACACCGCTCGCGAAACTGGAAAACCAATTGGAGTGGGGGAGTTAGTTCATACAAACCCAGTAAATTCATCGATAATCAGTGAAGACTGGTATCTCTCTCTCTCTCTCTCTCTCTCTCTCTCTCTCTCTCTCTCTCCTTCCACGTCTTTTAGCATGTTTTTGAAGGCCTTTATTTGATATGATTAGAGCCATCTCAAATTAACTGTTCGCATCATTATCTTCATCGTAGTTGCGATCACTTAATTTCCTGGATGTACTCTTTTCTAGTTTTGTCTTCTCTAATTGTTCCTCCTGGTCTTCCAGTCCTTCAATAATCATATTTCATCTTCTTCTGGTCCTCTCTCTCGTCCGCAGAACTCCATTTTCTCTATTCACTTTTAGGTCCTTCCCTTCCATCTTTTGCCCACGCATATTTTCTTAAAATCGCTTCCTTATCAAATGGCTGGTCTCTAACCAGCCGCTGCTCAGATGTTGCTACGTCAACTGTGATCTATGCTATGTAACCGCATGCAAATAAGCATAACGAACCATTCCAGAAGAGGGCTTCGATCGATCCTGTTTCTATCTTCTGAGCCAAGTCATGTTGCACGTAACGACATGAAAACAAATCAGGGCCGTGCACGCTTGTACTTTCAGCGAACATTATTGAGAACATCCCCTTTGACTTGCTTTTATCCATTATCGTCATATGATATATTGTTCATAACCATCTTTGTCATGATTGAACGTAAGTTGCGCAGATTACTAGAAAGTGAGAAACCTGCACTGAATTGGAAACTCTGACATTGCGCAATCTTCTTTGTAAGGAAACTGATAAACAATGAAAACTCGACATTGCACAATCATCACCATCGTCATATGATGTATCTCAATAATTTGATAGGGATATAGCGTGAAGCAATATAGGTTACAGCTGAAGATTCAAGATTCCAATCAGAAGAGATGGTCCAACAAAAGCATTGAGTCGCCTCACATTACGTTACGATCACAAATTCCGGAAGAGAACATATTTCTCGTATTTAACTCTCAAAAGGGAAATCACAAGGAACTGCTCTCCTTCCACGTCCACACACCAATCCATCTGACCAACACCATCGTGCTTGCTTGCTCAGCCATTCACTTATCCAATAAGTTACAGATGAAGGTTCAAAATTCAATTGACGAAAGACGGTTCCAAAAATAACATTATATCATTGTAAGTCACATTTCGATCGGTAATTCTCAAAAAATAACATATTTCTGGAATTAAACTCTCATAGAGGAATGACAAGCAAATTAAATGCTCTCCTTACCTTTCCATACACGAACTATCCGAGACCCAGCACCAATATGCTTGCTTCCAATAAATACATTGATAACAACTAAGATCAACTATTGTTTAGTAGCATATTTCAGTCTAAGACATTTCCCGGAACCTAGCAAGGGCCTTCTTTTGAATAAGAGTCTTGTAGCTGTCCCCAGCTTGCACCTCTAGGCTAGGATCACGCTTCTTTTGCTGACTCCCAAGACCTGCTCTACTATCCATCGCTTGTGCTTGGACAGGCTCAATCATCCCACTGCCATCCTTCCCCAGTCCCTGCCCATCATGTCATATACAAGAGGACACAAACACACACTGAACACGTCAGCAGCAAGTACTGACAAGCATGGCAACATCCCATTTCAGATTGCTTGCTGGTCCCACATATCAAGAACTTTATGTACAATAGTCCTTCGTGAAATAAGGGGCTTCAGAAAAATGGTGCCGATTCTTTACAGCAGACTACCCTTACAGCAGACTAGCCTGAAATCCCCATGTTTAAGCAGGAAAAAGAACCATCTTTTTTCCAAGTTTTAAGCATCCTAAATGCTATTACTTTCTTCAACCCAAGAACGAAGGCTACATTCTAAAGTTTACTAAGGTAATAATTGATTTCATTGATCATAAAATTCTCTTTAAGTCAAATGCAGGGTCAGTTTTGCCTAAAAGAAATCCACCACCAAGGCCATGAAGATTCTTGAATAAAAAGGTCTAACTTATTGATATAAAACTAGGGTAAAATGACAGCCTACCCGGAAAAAAAAAATGCCAGCTTCCATGTTGTTAAAGATGTCACTTGGGTTGGGGGGCGATGCCAATAGTATTTACCAGTGGCACCCTAAAAGCAAAAGAATATAAAAGTGGGAAACAGTACCAAGCCTTCATGCCAGCCCATGCTGCGGAGCATCCGATTCCCGACATTGTTCTCATCAATTGCTTTTTCTGCTGTAATCACCTCATAGCTCTGAGCAGGGACACTCGCATCTCCAGCACCACGTGAGCCCCCTACTCCAGGGGGAAATGGCATTGAATCCAAAGAACTCTTTTTGACGGCCAAATCTCGATCTCCAATAGATGAAGAAATGATGGGCAGAATGTCTCACAAGTTAATACATTATAGACATTACATGCAAGCAACGGGCTAACCAAGCCTAGGTTTCATTCTTCGGAAGGGGTAAAAGGGATAGTGCAAGTATGAACATTAAAATTCTCATTATTGCGCTTATTAGAACAAGACCAGACAAAGAAGAAAAGAGGAAAAAGGAAGTGAAGGAGAAGGAGAAGGGAAGGAAGGACAGCAGGAAGTGGTTAACAACAATGACAAAGTTACGTGAGCTTACTCAAATCCATGGTGTCATGGTCCAACATATCATCTCCAACAGAAGAACCATATAAGCTCCTCCTCTCAGCAGCTCGATCTCTATAGCTCGACTGAGGTTGTTCCTTGTTATTAGAAGCAGAACTCAAAGGCATTTCAGAGAATCTCCTCTTGCCACTTCCAGCAGCCGAAGGTGGTGTATAAGAACCCAAAGCTGATGCATCTGTTTTGAATGGAGTGACGCCGGTTGATGCATCAGTATTTGTCAAAGAAGATGAACCTGCAGCAGAAGCAACAGTTGAAAACATTGAACCTCCACCAAATGACCCTGAAAAAACATCTGATTTCAATAAACCTCTGCCGGAGCCCCTAATGACACCCATCAAAGCCCCGCCTGAGCTATTGCTAACAGGCCATGGTTTTCCCTGAGACTCCAAAGTAACATTCTGGACTGCAGGTATCGCAGTAGCATTTGATGTGGTACCATTCCTTATGGTATTCAAGTCAGGTTTAACCTTCCCCTTGACGGATTGTCCAACACCAAAAGATTTTTCATCAGCAGAAGCAGATGGCAGATTGTCATCCAGAGCCACACGGGTAGCTTGTCCTTCATGACTCCTCTGTTTCCACATTGTCAACACATTGCTCATCTTCTTTTTGCTGGCCATGATACTACTTTTGGAAGCAAGTTTTATCTCCTTCAGCTTCTCCTTCTCTTTCTTCTCTGCAGCTATTGCAGCAGCTGCTGCAGCCTGGACTGCATCTGGTAGCGAGGCTGCCTTCTCAGCTGGGCTTATTGTTGCAGCTGGCGCAGAGATCACAACCTTCTTATTACTGGAACTATCCGATCCCTTAGTCAGCTCAGATTGCTTATTAGATGAGGAGCTGGCATTTTGATCGGTGCAAGGAATATATTGCTGAGTTTGGTGATCAAACGAATACCAGATGCCATTATTACCATCGTAATAAAGACCTGCAGATCCACCCAACCAAAATGGGATCAAGAAGTAGTCCATTGCACCGAAAGAAAAAATATCCTTCCTTCTCTCTTTCTTACACTGAAAATGCATAGTGGTTGATTATGAAAAATACTGCGATGATCCTCATTAGAAGCCCGAGGTTCAGGTAACCCACAGTACAAAGTTATGCAACATAACCACTTCTTTAATTCCTCTTCCAACAACAAAAAATCAATACTATCAATGGCTAGCAATTAGATAAATTCATCTGAAAAGATGCCAAAAAACACCTATCATCTTCTTGGATAACTCTGGACATTTTTCCAGTAGTAGGATCCTAACAAGAACTTCACAGTGCGGTCAAGACACAGGGTTCGCTACAAACAACACAAATAACCTGTGTCGATAAGAAAGATACCTAAGCAGTAAGCACATAACAATAAAGAAGGGGGAAATCTATACTGCCTGCTGTCTTTGATGCATGTATATGCAATAGACCCTAAGCTTAAGTATAACAAACTGCAAACCATCCCACTCCATGACTTCCTTAGAAAAAAGAAATGTGAAAAGGAAAAGAATTTCTGGGAGACGAAAAGGATATAAAATGAAAAGCATTTTCTCATCCTCCAAATTGAAAACAAAAAGCCCCTCTGCAATGCAAGAACTGAAGGCACAATGCCACTAAGACCACGAAATTGTCAGGAACCAAAGCTCATTAGGAAGTTCACAGAAGAGAGAGCAACTATTTGTTTAACAACTATGTAATTCCCTATGCAAGAAGCAACATCCACCTCCCAATAGATAGCAGGCCCAAGAGCAAGAAGAAACCTAGATTTATCAGAGAATCAGCGAAAAAAGAGAAAAAAAACAAAACCTGAAGTTCCATCATAGTAGAACCCGGAGGCAGCATCATAATAGTAACCAGATGCTTCATCCCACACAAAGCCAGATTGTGGAGCAGAACCATCTTTTTTAGAAGAGATCTCTCCATTCCCAGGTTCCTGTCCGCCAGTAGATTGTTTGTCTTCCGGGTTATATTCCTTTGGGGCCCATCCGACAGCATCATACTTCAATGACAGGGCAAAGCAATCAGATTATGTCCCACTGCTATTTAAACTTCACATGTGAATGACAAATCTCAAACTAAGGGCACCTCTCATCCCTTTCCACGCATGGATATGGAAATGAGTCAACTAGTTGATTGACTAATAACATTCCAAGAGAGCATAATCCAAGAAATTATAGAGCAAGAAACAAGGGAAAAGACAAGACAAAACGAAACAGATTACTTGCTGAGCAAATGTTGCTGCCTCAATTGCTGCTGCAGCTAGGCTGCTTGACTGAGACGACACTGATGACCCTGATCCTGGACCAAGGACGCTTTTTGCATATGCTACTCGAAGTATCTGCCCATTCTTCTCAAGTGTTGTCCCATTTGTAGCTTCAAGAGCTTTAGTTGCATCCTCAACCTTGAAAGGGAAAATTCACATGGCTTCAGATATATCCAATGAAACAACCATCATGTCACCGACTTCTCATAATGAAGAAAAAGTAGCTTCAAATATTGAACACCGTTGAACTGGATTTTTCACATCACATGGTAATAGACAGCAAAATGAAGAAGCAAGAAAGGTTAAAGCTAGTGTATTACTAGTAGAGCAAATCCATTAACGCAACGCCATCTATTAAATTCTCACAAAGCAAGGTACAGCTAGAGTAAATGTACAAAAGGTCACTCACAAATATACACACATAAATTTGAAATACTTTCAAGTAATCAGATAGATAAATTCGAAGTGTATTTTTGTGTTTGAAAATGAGTGGTTGAAAGTGTGAGGGTAGCCAATCACTTAAATAAGACATGCAACAACAGTCTTCTCTCCCCCCCACCCCCTTCCCTTTCTCTCCTCCCTGCAGGAAAACCACAGTCCATACACGCTGTGATTAACTAAGCCTTATGCGTTGGAATGGAGCCTCACATTTCAAGCAAGATGTTAACTGACTCAGCCCAGTTTGTGAGCAAGCCAGCAAACTCGGACCATAGCAATAGGTAAACATGGCCTGAATGCAGGAACCTTTATTTTTTAATAAAGATTAAAGTTAATTATTTTACCTATTTCAGTACAAATAAGCTTCGGCACCTTTTGACGATAAAGAGAAGCCTTACTCCTAGTGTCGGATGCCATTCCTATGGATATAGTCTCTTTCTTACTCTCATTCTAAGACCTGTATGGAGTGAATTCCACTTTTCTTTTAACTTTTGACAATTTGCAAATTTTCCGGAACACATTTCACTTTTATTTAACCTAAAATACTTGAGATCTTCAATTTTATTCATAATTTCCACACTTAAATTGAATTTTAATTTCAATTTTTTTGGGGAAAGTTATAACTAGAAGCCAGAGGGGGCTGATAAGCGCATCCAGACAGACTATCAAACACAAAACTGTGTTGTATGATCTATTTCCAATTTTTTCAAGAATTGCAAGGAGAGAATGACTTTGAGGTGAGATGAAGCAAATCTTTGTTGACTAGAAAAACTATGAAAATCCGAATTATCTTTTTTTTTGTACAAACACGTTCCTCTTGAGTTACCACCACTTTTTGTATCTAGTGAGAAATCAATTAAACATCTTCCTACCTGTCACTGATCAGTTGGCTACGTTTTCATGTATAGGCCAGACTAAGCACATAAACTAAAAATACCATAAAACTCAACTAGTGTGTTCCTCCTAAAGCTTTACAATAATACAAGTTTCCAAAGACATCCATGCACTAGACCTGTCAAAATGGGTCATAGACCCATTTCTTAAACTATATTGAAATGGGCTGACTTGATATATGGGTTACTTATGTATTGTAAAATGGGTCATGAATGGATTTAAAGTAGTACAGCCCAAAATAGTATAGGTGTTAATTTATTCGTAGTTTATTTAAACCCAACCCATCTTTATAACTCTCATCCTCACTCGATCTTACCGTTGCTCACTCTGCCCTCTCACCTTAATTTGGTAAGAGTTTTCCTAAATTAAGTTAATATAAAAGTGTTTTAGCAATATGAATTGGGTGGGTTTGGTTTGAAACCACTAAATTTATATTAAATACAATTTGGGTCAAAACGGGTTAAATGGGTCAATTTGGGTCAGATTATTATCGACCGGACTCATCCATTTGACGGGTCTACCATGCACTAACTTTGACAATATATGCAGCTGAATATTGGAGTCACTAAAAAAAAGTCCACCGTTACTTGGCAGCCCTATACCCTGACTTTAAATCCTTAGGACTTGAGATCAGATTTTTTTCACGAAGAATGAAGATACAAACATGACATATGGAAGCAAGACTAAATGTTGATAGGAAATACAATGAAAAAAAGCATCAAAACAAGCATACCGAGTAAAAGTGTACAAATGCAAATCCCCTTGAAACGTGAGTAAATTTGTCTCTGACAAGACGAAGATCCTGCAAAAAAATAATGTTAGCTTTTTTTGAAACAAGTAAAAAGTGCACATAGAAGTCATCTTATGTAAAAGCCCACAAAAAAGATAACAAGAAACATTACTTTAATTGGAGCATGTTTGGAAAATTCATATCGAATCATTTCTTCATCGGCATTTTCATCCAACCCACGCACCACCAAAACATGTGTTGGCCCTGGTCACTCAACTGACTCAGCATACCCAAAATGTTTCGAGGCATATCGCATATTAATCAGGCAACATGGACATACCTGCCTCCAGTCCCTTCTTCCCTAAAGTTGATTGACTTGATATCATATCTGCTGGTGGAGCATCATCTGTTCGTGGCTCATTACACTAATATCCCAGAATAAGAATGAGCAGATTTAGCAAAAGTGACAATACACAAACCAGAAAAGCGATAATATTTTTCTTTCTATCTATATATTTGAATATAGGCTATCACCAAACTGCAAAAGAAAGGCATTGAACTGGAGGCACACTTAATGGTGCAAACATAATTATGACACCGAAAACTGAATATAATCAGAAAACAGAATAAAGTGGGAGTTACCGATGCAAATGTAAATTAAGAAGGAAAAGCAGTGATCACGTACTGTACCATAATACTTCACTAGAGTAGGCATTATCTACTGAATGTACTCTGATCGTACCTTCTATCAATAAATTCTTTTCAATTATCCAAAACACATAAACTAGAGCAGGCAGCAGCATCCAACTTTCACATTGAAACTGTAAACTAAACTAGCATGGCATCTCCAAAAAACTGACAGAGAGGAAAGTTAAATTAAATCAAACCATCACAATTCAAGGATCACCATAAAGCATCACAGGAAGACACTAACCTGGAAGCAAGACGTTCGCCTTGCAAAATTAACGCAACCACAAATTGTGCACATCCAATCAGAAGGCACCATGATACTCCTATAGCTACCGTGGCCTGATTTGACAGTACTCTCTTGACCAAATCCTCCTGAAACCCCAGTCGGCTTACTACTGCAGCAAGACATTTGAAACTGACTGTAACTAAACTGGCCAATAAAAAGAAATATAACAGCAAAGTATTACAGTTTGCAAGTCTAATTATCTCTCAGAGAATGTTGGAGTCAACAACAGGGATAATTCTGAATAAAATTTATTTCTTTAAGTGCTCTTATTTGATAGAACTAGTACTGTGTCTACAAAGGAAACAAGCTAATCTAATGAATCTCCATATGTAAAAGTTCACCTGTACTCAAAAAAAAGTTTCCTGCCATCAACAACAAGGCCATCATCCCCAACTTTCTGCATCATTGCTTCTGCTGCTCCCTATATAGAAAAATAATTGGCATCAGCATCCACTTTTTCTAACTTAAATGCTAAGAGTGAAGGGTCCAAATTCCAACAAAGGAACAGAATAAAGTCTTAGGACTAGATTAAGGAATATAGAAAATTATAATACAAAAGATATCTCTATTTGCCTGCATCTATTTGGTTCAAATCGTAAATCCAGGGATCACACATGGCAAGGATACATACCACAGAAGGGAAATCAATAAAAGCAAACCCACGTGACAGGCCAGAACTTCGCTCTTTAATGACACGTACATGGCGAAGAGGTCCCCACTCAGCCTGATTTCATAATTAATAAAGTTGGAATTAGCCAATTGAATGATGTAACAACTTAGGAGAAATCAGCAAAGGTTAAGAGAGGCAATACAAGGATCTGATAAAGATCCTCCTCGGTTGTCTTCTGCGAGAGACCCTTCACCACAACAGTAGCAGATGGGGCCTAGGAAAGGCAGAGTCATCATGAAATCTAATCCACAACTATAAAAAGAACCAAGTGAAAAAGAAGGGAAATACACAATTCACGTACCACACCATAATGTTCACGTTGGCGCCTGTCCTCACGGTCCCTCCGTCGCTCAGCCCTATCATATCGATCATCATCATAGCTGTCCTCGCGATGACCGCGACCATGGCTTCTACTTCTGGAAGACCTAGACTTTAGATGATCATCACGTCCATGGGACCTAGATCGAGATGGCGATCGGGATCGCGAACGAGACCGAGATGGTTCATATCTTCCATATGGACTGTGATCTCTATCCCGATTTGAACTTCTTTTGTCATGTTCACGGTCACGGATATCACGCCTCCTAAAGTTCACGTCTCTCCTACTGCTTCTGTCATAATCAGAGTCATAACTATGTCGACCACGGCCACAATCCTTTTCACGGCTATCCTCTCTATGCTGTGAAGTACGTGGCCTATGGCCATAGTCATCATATGGATAGTCATCACGATCCCGTCCTCCAAACCTAGCAGGCCGATCAAGATCGTGATCGCAAAAATCGTCAATTCCATGATAGCCATCTCGCAATTTGTCGTAATCTTGAAATGATGAATCGCGATCATGAAATGTATCCATCTCATTGTATGCATCAATATATGGCTTCTCATGTTGCCTAGACTCTCTTTCAAGTGGATATTCATCTTCATAATTCCTCCTCCTTGATTGGGCCCAAAACCCACCAGCAGAAGGTGGAGGTGGATAAGCGTCCCTCTCCAAAGGGTACGCATATCTGTCATCTAAAAACCTTCTCTCATCATATGAACCAACCCTGGAAGAAAAGGAAGTGATGTGATGAAGGCAGCAAAGTGTAATTTGACTAAGAAACGAAATATCTGTAATACTCGAAGAACTATTGCAAGAGGAAACGTGAAACTAATTGGCCTACAAAGGTGAAAAAGATCCAGGTACCACTAATTTCAGAAATGAATAATGCTTTACCAATGAGCCACGAAAGTCAGTCAGTACTCACCTAAAATTAGGCTCATGTGCAGAACTATAACCATCCAAAGCCTGTGGATTGAAGAGAATAAGCTAGTCAGCAACAAATAATCAACATGAAATGAGGTTAGGCAAACTCCACTTCATTTCCACGCAGGTCCACTCCATTATCATTTTTCTTTAAGGCCCAAAAATGTGGACAATCACATGAGCCCTAGAATTTTCTCGTGTAATCATCCCATATAGGTGTTTATTAAGGAGGAAACCACAATTACGCTGTTATTTTCCCATCCTTGCTGATGACCGTAGCGATTAGGATCCATTTCTCGCATGCAATACCCAGATGCCTGATCCCTGCAAGGTTCTCGGTGATCTTTCAGAAGTTTCAGGTGCAGAATATTGGGAAAGCTTCCCCTGTAATAGATGCACAAACATTCACGGTTATGCCCCGACGAACCAAGAATGAATAAATCCAGTGGCCTTGGCCTCCCTTTTCACAACTGGAATCCTCAAAAAAATCAAATCCTTTCCACATATCGAGAAACACCCATCTTCAAGTGCGCCTTACACGCACACAGAGTCTTGATAGAGAAGACCATCAGCAAATATTAAGTGAACATGATCTGAGTGTCAGAGAGGAGGCAGTATTCACAGTGAAAAACAAGCAAGAGTCGAGTGCTATTTTGGAAAGAAGTATATGGGAAATAGCGGCACGACGCAGAGCGACAAGTACCAAAGTATGCCATAGTGGGTCCTTTCAATTAGGGTTGGAAACAGCACGGGATGTGGATGAGGATCGCGATTACGCAGAAAATCTGCTCCGCCACCGCCATGTGCGCCGTGCGGGACGGAGGCACTGGCGATTCTGATCGCCCCGAGGCGGGGCACCGCTCCTGGCGATCAGACAAGCGCGCACACACAAAGGGGGGAACGAGACTCACCCAGGTTCCGACGGCCAATCAGGCCAGCGAGACGCAGCGGCCGGGTTGCGCGGGCTCGACCGGAGGTCGGAGATCGAGAGAGGTCCGGTGATGGAGGTTGCGGCGGCTCGAGAGTGCAACAGCAACGGGCGAGCGAGAAGAGAGAGAGAGACTTGAGAGAGGAAAGAGAGGGGAGGCGGAGCTGATGGTAGACGAGGAAAAATGCAGAGGTTTTTCTCTTTCTTACCGGACTTTAGAATAAGCCAATTTACATTTTTATATACATCCAGATTCGAATAATATATATTCTATAGACTGGTTTCCTAACATATGTTTTTCTTTGTACTTGGTTTCTACGATAAAAAAATAGATGTCATAACCCGAAAATTAGTATATATTATCTATAATTTCGAGTGTGTTAATTATAATATTTTCGTATTAATTCTTCAAATAATTAGAAGCAATATGCATCTATAATCTAAAGTTTGCATTTTTTTTTTTGTGTTACAAAACCTTGATAAGTAGTCACGAGGTGGAAGATGAAATGGATAGATTGCATATTTTGAAGATGCAATTTCCTTTCCACAGTTGGAGAACTAGGCTTGGATGGTTTTGTATTAATAGATGGACCTCATATCTTGAAAAATAATTAATCTGTTAATTATCATGTCACGAATCACTCGCACGATATATTTTTCTAAAAAATTAGTTGTATTACTTAAAGTTAGGGCCAATTCTCAAGTTGACTTTGAAGCCGATTGGTTCGGCTTTTTAATAATGAATAGCCTAATTTATTAATACACCCTAAAAGATTTGGTGAGTTGCTATCAACTATTTTGAAAACCTAAGTCAATAAATGAATATATACATTGATATTCTATTATTTCAATATTCTTTAGACTTTTTCCCAATGTAAAAGTGAGAGAACACATAATAAGAAAGATAAATAAAGGGTATAAAAATGATATATTAATTTTATTTATGGCTTAAACGTGCTGCCCTTTTTCATTTAATTTTCATGGACTCTTCTATTAACTAATACCTTCAATGTCATAAATCTTGTAATTTTCAAATATGCACATTTCTTTAGGCAATACAGAAAAAAAATGACTTGTCTTTTTTTTTGTTGAAAAAAAGTTGACTTGTCTAGAAATATATATATATATATATATATATAATAACACCATATTTCTTCATTTCATTAACAAAATATAATAATTTGAATATTTTTTCTCTAAAATCATTTCAAGTATTATTGTGAAACTAATTTTCATTTCATAAAAATTAATTCCCTAATTATAAGTTAGATATTTCATCAATAAATTATTACGAGGATTCTTGTATGGTTAGGTTAGCAAACCTTTTCTCTAGCTCTAGCCACCGCACAAAAAAGGCTAAAATCATTGAGATTTATTTTTAGAGTTTTATTTTTAAATTAATATAACAAACCACAAATGAGTGAATGGAATGATCGACTCCAATTCAAAATCCATCACATTATTTTGAATGTCAATTTCGCTAAATATGTTCAAAATTTTTTTTATTTGTGCTTTATAAAATTCAGATATCTAATAAAATATTGACTACATGTCAAGGTCTTCCAACATTTCTTGGTGGCCATATCATTCTAATTTTCTTCTCGTATTGAGGGTTTGGTTATTTCATGAAAATTTTATAATTAAAAAAATAATTACGTGTATCATTTTTAATAATAAATCAATAAAAAGTATTTCCATTATCAATAATTAAATACGTTTATAGATAATAAAAACAATTCGCTATTTTTATAAAGAGATTCACCCTATTAAAAAATAATATAATAAAATAATTTTCGAACCGCCGTTTCTCGCGTAGCAAAGGCGGTCGGAATAATCGAGGGAAAGATCTTCCCGTTCGGTTCCTCAGTTTTCCTCAACAGGCGCGAGGGAGCGGTTCCGCCATTGGAGGACGTTCGAGCGATGAAGCCGCCGCGGATCCTCAAGCTTCCCGCCAAGGCCAAGGCCTCGCTGTTGCTGCTCACCGCCGCTGGCCTCACATTCCAAGCGGCTTCGGCCTCCGACCTTCTCTCCTTGTCTCACCATTCTTCCCTCGCCTCTCCTCCTCCTCCTCCTCCTCCGCCTTCCAATTTCGCCAGCAAGGTCGGGGCGGTGATCGACGGCGTCTTGCGCTCCTCCCGTGCTGTGTCCACGGTCCTCTCTCTCTCCCTCCCTCCCCGTCTCTCTTCCTTTATTATTATGCTCGTTGTTTGCTGTTCGCGCCGCCATTAACGGAACTTCGCTTCGCAGGTCGCGATCACTGTCGCGGACTACGAGCTCTCCTTGCGTGGGCTGTCGCGGGACTCCGAGGAGTATCTTCGCAAATTATCCGAGGTTAGTTCTCTGTCGCTTGCCACAGCGGGTTCTGAAGATGATTGGAGTATCTTTTGAGTTAGGAATCGGTGCAATTAGTTTGCTGACGAGTGAAAGCTCTATTGATTGTGTTTTGAGTAGTATTTAGTGAAGAAGAGAGGAATAATAAGTTATTGAGTTGACAAAGGTCGTGCAAGTGCGCACTCTTAGCTATTTTCACTTTCCATGCTCATGAAATATGATCATGAGCACCAGGTATAACTGTGACAAATACTTGTATACATAATTTATATTTGTGTTCGCAGTAATGATCCATTTTAATGAACTGCATTTGTTTTCTAAACTGCAAATTGGAATTGCCCTTCTCACTGGTTCGTTTGTGTGGCAACAAATTGGCATATTTTTTTCTATGCATTTTGCTAGAGTGTGTTTGTGCACTCAAGTTTGCTCATGGTTGGTTTTCAGGTACACTCACGGTCAGCTAAGAGGATTTTGAAGTTATGTGAAGTCAACAAAGGCTTCTATGTCAAAGCTGGTCAATTTGTTGCAGCCATCCGGCAGGTTCCTGACGAATATGTGTCAAAGCTTTCCTCATTACAGGATAAGGTTTAGTTCATCTTTAATTGGATTGTCCTTTTCCTCTTTCACTTTGATTTATTATTTGCAGCCTTGGTAATTGATTTTCTTCTTTACACATGAATGGTGATGCTTAGGCAGTCCCTTGTCCTTTTAAGGCAATAAGAGATGTACTAATCAACCATTTTGGACAAGATTTATCGTGCATGTAAGTTCTCTATCAATACTTCTTGGGTATTTCTTAAAATATCTGTCATAATTTTGCTTCGAACAGATTGTTTAGCTTGATTCTTTCAACATTAATAACTTTTTAAGATGGAAATTCTTATGCTCAGTGAGTTGAAAGTGTATAAGGGCATCTTTCCGAGACTTTCATCACATAGACATTCAATAAGACCCTTTCCCCTCTTTCTTTTCACTAAAGAATTTTTAACTGATTGAAAAGGTGTTCCTATTCTGTTGGACAATAAATGTTACTAGTAGGCTTCTTTCTACTTCTTTGAAGACATCCTTTTCTCTGTGCATATATGCATGGGCCCATTGAGGTAGTATGTCGTTGGTCGCGAGAACCTTTAAGTTTAGGCCCTTCAATCTGTGGGGTCTGTCATTCGTATAATTACTAACTTGTAAATTGCAGATAATGAATGCAAGCTCTCTGTATATATATATTTGCTGAGGTTCATATTGATTACACTTCAGAAATAGATAGTTTGAACAGCTGTTACTGGACCTTAACAAACTCTTAAGCATATATTGAACTTCTAAATTTTTGCAAGTTGTGTCCTTTTGACTGCGCTTTAGTGGATTATGAAACTTTCCTTGCATTTTGGTTGGTTAAAGCTGCTTGGTAGATTGAAGTACTTCCACATGGTATAGTCTGAGCAGTTAAAAAATGATGTCAGTGCTGGTTGCAACATTTGTGAAGCGTCTCTTTTCAGTTGATCTACCTGTTCAGGAGCTTGTATATTAGCTGGCCATACCCTTGATTCTCCTACTGAAAGATTTGGGTGTTGGGCAACTTCTCTAGCTTTAAACTTCAAAGATACAGAGTGCTACAGTTATGTGTCATGATGATTGAATAGGAAATGCTATTGTTGTGCTACTAATTTCGACTGTGTTGGCCCAAAAAAAAGATACTTAAAGACCATTTTTTTACTGTTTCTATTCTCCTTCTGACCTGATATCTGAAACCATTTCATTTGTTAATAACAATTCGAATTCTCCTGTAAATTCTAGTGTTTTCACAGTGAGATATATTTCTGAAATGTAAGGATCACATTACCTTGCAATTTCAGATTCTTTTCATTTGATGAAGTGCCAATTGCTGCTGCATCCATAGCTCAGGTTCATCGTGCAGTGCTAAAAGACAGTCATGAAGTAGCAGTTAAGGTTGGTCAATTTGGTTCTTGTGACTGAATTCTTATCATTGTTTGTTGCGGTTCTTGTTGCTGAATTTTTTTGTTAAGAGCTTACTTTTCATAGAATAGTTACTTATTTATGTTCTTACTTGCTTGTCCCCAGTCTGTCCTTGTCCCCTTCCCTGCCTTGTGCTCAGCTGTTCACCTCGAAAGATGCACGCATACATTATAGTTAAAGTTTCTTTTGAGGTCAAAATCTTTTGAACTTATTGTGGGATAATATGCCAGTGAAAAGCCATTGCACAATCCACACATCAGTCATTTTTCGTGGAATAGAATCGATATGCTTCCTGGTAGGTTGTTATAAATGAAAAGTATGTGATCTATGCAATGCATCTTTGTCTAGCAAGTTGGTGCTTCAAACAGTTGCAGACGAATGAATGGACACAGAGGTTAAAGTTAGGGGTGCAAGATAAGAATTTTTACAAAATTCTATTTGAAGATGGGCAAGACAAAGAAATTTCACCTGAAATTTTACGTAGTAGGGTCTAGAAAGGGGAAGCCCGGTGCACAAAGCCCATATATTCACCAAAAATTACACATGCAACTATCCTTTGGGAGACGGTGCCTTAAACCAGCCCCCTAGGTTGCCCTTGATTATGGCTACCATGGTAGTTTGTGGTCTTTGGAGTTGCATATTGAGTCATTTCATCCAATCTAGCACATTAAGAATGGTGGACCGTTGTTATTAGCGAGATAAAAATCCCACATTATTTTTGTTCATGTTTACTAGCATTTTATTTGTTGAAATGAGTGGCAATTATCTTGTAAGATGCATATGCGGGGCATGACTGTGGACACAATAGAAAGCCTCAGACATGAATTTTTGCTTTGCTCTCATTAGTTGTGTATTTCTATGACAGATATTGAGCTATCTGAGGAAAGAATCTGAATGTGACGTGTTGGGATTGTTATCTGCTTTTTACTCACATGAATGAACTCTTTTGGCAATGGAAAGAGTACAGTTAATTCAGAAAATGCTTATTATGTGTTGGGATGACTTGTACTCTTTTATTCTTTTGACTTTGATGTTTCATTTTACTTAACATTTTACTGGATATTGAGGACTTCATATCTTGAAAATTTTACACACATTAGCTTTTGAACTCATTTAGAATTTTCTCATTATCTTTTAAAAATTATAATACTTTGTATATGAGGCATCTGTAATTGAACTTATTGAAAGTTTCTCTGAACAATTAATAATTGTGAACCCAGCACAAAAAAGATAGGCGTTACCAGTAGAAATATGCAGAAAAAGAATTTTATCCATGTTTGCGGATGGTCAACATGGCCCAAGCATATTGAAACAGAGCTTTTAAATTTAAATGGTTTAACCTACATCTGACACTTGGCCTACATAAGTGGCATTTCTATCTACGTTTCCTCCCAAAGCTGTGGATGGGAAATTAATTTCTGCTGGGATACTATGACTAGTTTCCTGCTTAGCATCAGAGAACTATTGGTTCTTGCTGCTATTTGAGAATGTTGATCAGGGAAAAGAAATAATGAAGGAAAATATCAATTACCTGCAAAATCAATATTTTTGTGTGTGCTTTTGTGAGTTGCTTTGTGTTATTAAAACCAAAACAATAAGCGAAGAAAGAGCTTGTTTCAATCTATTTATGTGCTTTCTGTAGATTTTTCTTATAAAATGGTGTGTAATAGTTGGTTTCTAGAATTTTGTGGGCTCAGGGCATATCAAATTGATTCTTTCAAGTTGTTATTTGTATGATAGGTACAATACCCAGGGTTAGACCGCCAGATGAAGCTGGACACGATGATCATGTCTTTCCTCTCAAAGTCCATCACGTGGGTCAGCACTATTTTCGTACCCCTTGTTGAATTGTTTTAGTAAGATCTATTATATTGTCCTGTGAGATATTTGGGTCCATTTCTTTGGCTTTTGTAGTATCTGGAGAAACGTCCACTTTTTCCTCTTTTTTTGATATTTCTGCCTGTTATTCCAGCAATGATATGATACTTTGTGCTGAGCAAAAGGCAATGTGCAACTCATCTTATGCTCTTATATTTTTTCTCTTCTGGTGTTTTATGTTTATTACGTCTCAGCTTTTTAAACAGCAAGCTATTATGACTGAAATGCCCTTGGAGATAATTAACATCACATTAGTTGGATATATCAGTGCCAATGCTTATCCTACTTTTATAGATTTAGAAAACTAAAATCAACCTTTACTTTCTCCCCTTATTTGAGATTTTTCACAAAAATCATCATTGTCCATATTGCTGCACATGCAGTGTTGTGACTGTGCCTTTCCTGAAGATTCTTGAGGATCGCATGTGCTGCTCTGAATCGGAGTGATATCAACATGTTAGGCCTATGGATGTCTGGTAGCTTAAGTTTAGCTGGCAACATAAATTGGTCAGTGGATACCTATGCATTCATGGCACTTTTTTAGCTTATGATTGCAGATTTTCTTTTATGAGGAGCGAGGAGATTTGGCATTGTATAATCAATGTCTGAAAGAGGATAATTTGCTCTGAAATGATGTCTGGACAATGCTTAGTTGTACAGTCACATTGTAATGCTGAATCAATTTGATACTGCAATGTCTTTATGGATATCTTGCCCAAGGGAAGAGTAGCTAACCCCATGGGAGAAAAGGAAAACAGCACAACAATCGCCTGTTTGGTTGTTTCAACCCAGTTCTGCAGGACTCATAATAAGCAGAAGTAGGGACAACTGAAATCTGATGTACGTGAAGATGGATATAAAAACCAAATAATAGGTCAGATTCTTGTATCTCAGGAAAACAGAAAAAGGAGTCATGGACTCTGCATTAATAAACCAGTTAGGGTGCTTTTGCTTTTTTAATTTAAAAGCTGTGTCCACTGCCATTTAAGTTGTGGAGATAGCTGGGGGCATCAACATTATCATCTTCATAATCACTACAATGAAACAATCATAATATATGTGGCATCAACATAATCACTACAATGACAACAATCATAATATACGTGGTATTTCTTGTATAAGCTTGTGCAACTTTGATCAATTTAAATTGAGACTGCTAAGGAATCCCCTTGTCATGTTTGGTTGGCTTAAGATACTCCGAATGATCATCAGAAGTAGCCACCGCTTTTCATGCCATTTGGTTTCAGGGCACTAATTTGATATCTAAAATGGTTATTTAAAGTGCTCATTTGTGCTGTTGATTTCTTCAGCATATTCTCCATTTTACCTTAGTTGAGAAGAATGATCCTTTCTCTTCTTTCACAGCTCTTTCCAGAGTACAGATTTCATTGGCTGGTAGGAGAATTTGTCAAAGCCATTTCCTTAGAACTTGGTAAGCATCAGAATGCAGTATCTGTGTTGAAAGTAATATAATACCTTAAGTTGTAATCTCTGGGTAGTTTTTTCTTTTTCCATTTTTCATTAAAGAGCGTCTTTGATCACACTTGCCATTAGACATCAGACACCCATTTTCACATAATGAGCTGTAAGAACCTCGGTTTGTGGATTCCTCTATTTACACTCAGGAGCCCTAAAGAAAGTGAAGTAAACCAAATGCTTTTGTTGGGTACTTCTGTGGTATCTGCATAAGTATATTGGACTCGACTGCAATTTCAAGTTAAAACAGTTGGTATTAATAAAGTTATCTAGAGTTTCATCTTGTTGCCTGCTCTTTCTCTTCTTCTTTAGCCAAAGTTCTTTTTGTCGAAATGCTGTTTTCTGCTTAACTCATACAGATGAGCTGTTGCTAGATTATGTGTTAAATGATCATGGAGTGTGATGATCTTATAAGATTGTTAGCAGAGTAATGTTATAGTTCAAATTCAAATCTAGTTTGCTCATGTTGACATCGCTCACTTTGTTGGTCAATATATTGCAGTTCTTGTCAAATTTCATGACAATGTCGTTTTAATTAAGTTTCATGAATATTCCTTCTTCTTTTGACATATTCATTGACATCATTTTGAACGTTCCATTTCATAAACCTGTATAGTTGTCGACCATATAGCAATATATGGATTTGTGATACTGTATGTTTGCTGAATTTCCTGCTGCAATAAATATATCAAATAGTTCTAACTTTAGAGAGCTGATATTATTTCTATTCTGGGCAATGACAAAGTTAGAATTGGAGTATAAAACAGCTGCATTGGTCCAGGTTTTGACTTTACTAGAATAGTATGTATCAAATTTATTCGAACGGAACTGGAGGAAAAGATTTACATGGTATACATTGGGCTAAAATAATTCTGTGCGGAAGTATTATGATAGTGCTTTCTTTGATGATAGTTTTATTAGTTTACGTAATTCTATATTATATGCACCAAAAGTAGGCATCAGTCAACCTAAATGTTATGTGTCATGGTAGACATTTTGGCCGGTTCATTTTGTGAAGATATGATAATTATACTCGTAATAATACTCCCCTTATCTCCAATAAGTGGTTTCGATAGAGCATGACCCAAGCCGCCATTGACATTGTCTATAAAGATTTTATCCAGGAGGGAAAGAATGCTGAGAGAACTGCCAAGAACTTTATCTCCAATGACAAAGTCAAGGTCCCTAAAGTAGTATGGGTATAATTTTTCAGATTCTCAATTTTCACTTGCCATCTGTGAAGAGTTTCATGTATCTTTTTGAGTTTTCAGTTGTGATTGCATTCATGATAAATTTGCAGGAGTTGACAACAAGCCAGGTTCTGACGATGGAATTTTGCAGGGGAAGCAAGGTATGGCATGTTCTTATTGTACCTGGAGTACTGCAATATTAGTGTCTGGCCTGTGTAAAAGTCTGGACTTGGAACAAGTGGTCTGGGGCAAATGAAATCTTGTACTTGCCTACTTGGCTTGTAATTACCATCAAATTTCCAAGACATATTTTGGTTGGGTTATGTTGTGGGTGTTAGAACCATATGCTCGAGGTCTCTTACTTGTGTTAATGCTTAAGAAATGTAATTGGTTACTTTGAAAAGAAAATTGAAAAAGATTGGCATAGAAAAGAATGTCTTATATGAAAATGACCATGCATTATATCCCGGTTCTTATTACAATTTAGATGTGTCATGGTTTTCTCTCTTGTCAGTCATTTGAACATTGAGGCTCTTGGATGCTGGTACATGGATGTGCACCTGATAAATTGTGCCACCAGAATATTCATTGTATGATAGCAGGTGGCAGTTCCTGTGCTGGCACTTTGGTCCTATGTCCTCACTTCAAATAGCAGTTGTATTACTAAACTGAATCTCCTAGATTGGTCCGGGACAGCAACCTGTGTAATTTTGCCTTGTGCAAGCACCTAGAAGCAGGGGTCACCTAGTCTTACATGCTGCATCTGTGTGTGTGTGTTAACATGAAGTTTCTTGAATGTGTAGGTTGATGATTTAGAATATCTGGAGAAGATGGGAATAGATCCAACGAAGGTTTGTTGTCTACCCTCATCAGCAACCAGTTATAGCTATGTTAACTAGCATTTGTCTCCAAATGCTTAAAGTCGAGGAGATCCAGGAATCATGTCATCTGTTTGAGATTTCAACTGATACATAAACATAGTGCCAAGGTTTCAATTGTTCAATAACATATAGGTGCCACCTTTATTACATTTAGCAGTTTAAAACTGCAGAATGGATTTAATGAAAAGAGAGACAGAGAAAGAGACAAGAACTTTAAATATGAAAGTAATTTGTTTTTAAAATTTGCAGTGACAAAGAAGAACATTCTAGAAATATAGAGACTAAGATGCAAAATGAGGGAAATTTGTATTCTCAACTAATGCCATAACAACAATCATGACTTAACTTTTTCATCAGCCATATTGAGTTATATCCTTAACATGAACATCTGTGAAACCTGATCCCAATATCACTTAAAATTGTTAATGTAAAAGAATTGCAATCTGCCGGTCTTGCACTTGTATATTGATTTTTAAGTCATGCTTACTGTAGAGAATGATTGTGTTATGTGAAATTAACTGTAAATCCCTTGACAAAACCTTTCTGTTTTCTAATGTGACTCCGATGGTTTTCTTTTGGATATGATAGCTTAGTTAGTTATATACCTTTAAGGTTGCAAGAGCACTGGTGGAAGTCTTTGCTGAAATGATATTTGTTCATGGGTTTGTGCATGGAGATCCTCACCCTGGTAATATTTTAGTTTCTCCAGAGGGCAAATCTGGATTTTCCTTAGGTGAGGCCAATCTAGATTTTATCTCCTAATAAATTTCCATTGAAGCTTTTTTCCAGTGAGTCTTTCAATACACGAGACCACTCAAGTATTTTCTCCTACACAGTTATTCTCGATCATGGAATTTACAGACAACTGGATGAGCGATTCAGAATGGACTATTGTCAGCTTTGGAAAGCTCTGATTCTTTCAGATTCGGCTAGAGTACATCACCTTAGTGAACGTTTTGGTGTTGGCAAGTATTCTAGATATTTCCCCCTCATTTTAACTGGAAAAACCATTGACAGGTGATTTTTTTTAATCCTACACTCTTGTGAAAGATTCATTTTCATACTTTTGAGTTATATAGTAGTTCAGTTACTTATAATTAGAAAAATTAGAGTGCTTTCAATGGCTTATGCTATTTTTGAGCAATACCTGCCCAGGACTTAGTATAGCATATAACCCGGGGAACTTTTCATTTGGAAAAATTAGAGTGCTTCCAATAGTTTATGCTATTTTTTAGCAATACTTTCCCAGTGCTTACCAGGAAATCCCCAGACAAACTTTTTCATTGGTATTGCATAGGACTGGCTGTGATTTGTTGCAAATTAATGTATAGAGGAGCAAAAACCTTTGAATGGTCTACCTAGCCAGCTGTTGCCAGTGGTTAGCAATACCTTGCAGTAACCTTTCTTTCATAATGCCGATCCCAATTATAGCTGTGCCTAACATTTACTACTGTCATGTTGTTACCCACTGGGAGACAGTTTCTATTTATTTAGTACAGCAACTGGCAAGTTTTTCCATCAGGTGCACCCTCAGGCTCTATTTTTCTTGATAGACTTTGTTCAGTGGTGCCCACATTGCTTAAGATACAATGATTACACTTTGGAAATGCAAAGTTTTTGATTTCATTCTTTATTTTCCTTGGGGTATCTAAGGTTTTATTCACCTTTTTCTGTTTTTACTTTCATGGAAAAAATATTGTGCATATTGACTCGCTGACTGCCCTTAGAACACTCATGACAAAAATCATTTGCAATTTGGTGCAATTTTGTGGCGGTTTGTCTATGCAATGAACACAGAGTCATGTCTGGACCATGAGTACAATTTCCCCGTTCTTTCTTGGATGTTGGTCTCAAACAGTGAGATAAGGAAATGATAAGCTGCATACAGATCTCACTTTGGCAATAGCTTCATAAATTTTGGGGGGCATAGCGCTTATAGATAATTTTTCAATTTGGATGAGATCCCATGCAATATACACATAGGGAGAAAATGCCACACAGCTGCGAGATTAGAACCCATTAAATAACTAGGACGGAAATCTTACTGTTGGAAATTGTCTGAGGTATTCTCATAGAAAAAGAATGGGCAAAGGAGAGGAGGAGGCCTTCCAAGTGTTCCACATTTCTCCAATGGCATTCTTTGTATGTTAAATCCTTGTTTCCATGACTTGTGGGAGAGAGTCAAACAATGGTGAACTTGAAACTTGAAATCATAACCCTGCCTGTAGAGTAAACATGTGAAGGTTCTCTAACATGTAGGGGCAAGTTGTCAAGGCTTGTGAACTGCCAGAATGCTTTGCACACTGTAAAGCCAAGAAATTTCCTAGGGATGTCCTCGGAGTTCTTAAATACCTTGAAGAGCTAGACTAATGCAGATTTAATATGCTAATATTTTTTATGTTTGGTTATATGTGTGTTAATATGCTGTCTACCTGAAGAATATGAAATCTGGAATGGCCAACAATCCAAAATTTATCATGTAGACTGGTAGTTTTCATTTAAGTTAATTTTTGGAGAAGTTTCCTGCATTTGTAATTGTATCTGTCGAAATACTTAGGTTATTGGTGTTAACTTTCCGCTCATATGAAACAGCCCATCTTTTTTCATGCCTAAAAAGAGAGAACATTAACTGTACTTCACAATGCTATGTGCAGTAAATCGGCTCTTGGGGAGGCTATGCCAGTTGAGGAGAAAAGGAAGATAAAGAAAGATCTCAAATCCTTACGAATGGAGGATGTGTCATCATTTATGGAAGCTCTGCCTCCAGACTTCTTAATAGTACTTCGTGCAGAGTATGTAAAAGAACTAAACTACTTTTACCATTTGAGGCAAGTTTCTACATTTCTCAAGTCTTATTATTATGGTTTCCTATTCCAGTGGGCTACTGAGGGCCATCATTCGCAAGTTACGCACTTCTCAACGAGTGAGGCTGTTAACTTATGCAAGATTCGCACTATACGGTCTTTTCCAAGAGCCAACTACTCGATCTGGTAAAACTACTTGCATCATGCAATAACTTACCCCTCAGTGATGTGATCAGCTCTTGGATTGGGTTTGAGTGAAATTTAGAGCTTGAATTATTGGTGTTGCCTTACGTTTAAGTCACATATAGCCTAGAATAGTTTCATCCTACAAGAGACAGGCCCAAAATAATGGTCAAAGCGTGACTTATTTTTTTAATCGAGTTAAATTGACAGCAATGTTGCAGTACTATCAAACAAGGTGAGGTCTAAATGGTGGAGTTCCTGGAAATGGGTCATGGGCATCTGCATGTAGTAAGCATATAAGTAAGCAGCAGTGCCCCTTGCGTGCATATAACCAAGTGTGTGCATTCATGGATGCAGGCTAGAATCAGCAGGAGTTTGTCGGGTAGAGAGAGAGGGGAGGATAAAGTAATGAGCAAGGACTAGGATCGTAATATTCTCAAGTGGCTTGTAATTTGTATCAGGAGGCCAGAGGTCCTAGGTGGATGGTTCTTAATTGAGCAATTACTTAGAGCATAAAAATCTCTTGGGTGCATTTTCTCGTTGCATTGTTGTCATCCCCCGTTTGTGAAGAAGACACCATCTAACATTATGTTTCTAGCGCTTTCAGGTTCTGCGGTTACAGTATTCTTCTCCAAACTTAGGGGAAACCTGAGTTACCTTCAATTGAGAGTTGTCCTTGGTATGTATATTCTACTGGAAAAATTTTTCATAAGGGTAATTAAATAAAAAAGATGTCCTCATACAGTAAATTTCTATACATACATATGTTTATATAACTACATATATATATAATTTCTTATTCCTTGAATTCAGGAGTGCTGGAGTTGCTTTCTTGGATAGAAAGGACAAGGCGCTTGCTAATTGAGATGGTCAACCATCTGCATGTGGCCGTGGGGCAGTCTGTTAAAGGACATTATTTGACTTCTTGATTGTACATCTCGTTGCACTAGTCTGTTTGAAATTTCAAGACAGATGCAATGAAGGTAACATTCATCATCCTTCTTTTCCCCTCTAGGAGCTACCACGCCTATGGAGACCGTGTGTGCCTTGCTACGTATGGTCCTGATTTTCTTTTAGTGCCCTGCCTATAAACCGAAAGTATACAGGTAGCAAGTCACAGAATTTCATATAACTTTAGTCAACTCTACGCTGCCAAGGGTGCAAACCCCACTTCCTCCCCTCACAATTACGAAAAGGAAAGCAAGCTTTGGTCATACCAAAGAATAAAAATAAAAAATGAACTCGCATAGACGATGGGAATGCAAGCGAAGACAACTGACCCTTGCGTGGAAGAAAACGGTTAAGTGCACTGTGGAGATTTGTTCCTCGTTCTTTAAATTGCACTCTATCGATGAAGCCTGGGATGCAAGTGGGTTGGTGATTTTGCATAAAGCTCTCGGCACATGATTGGGTTATTAATCTGTTCCCTCAATTCATGCATGGGGTCAAAGCACTCGATACCAAGTTTATCGTTCGTCATTCATGGCGTTGATGTTGGACATCTGCTTGATCTGTCATCGTATGTTAAGCATCCAGACACACTTCAACTCATTTCTAACTTCACAGCCTTGGCAATAATTGTGCATCGTCGATTTTTGAAAAATGGGGGGTACCTTCTCCACGGGTAACTATTTTTACGAATTTGTTCACTTGTTAAAGATGAAGCGATCTAATTATAGAGACATCATCATATCACCCCTTCGGAAAAGTTTCCCTATGACAACGGTTCTCATGGCAATTCTGTCTGGGATTCAGGGAAGATATCAACTTCCTCAAAGAACGAGGGAGAATACAGAGTAATAAGATACTTTGCCTACAAGACATACCATTCAAAGCCAGCGTAGCTTGCAAAGTTGTATATGAATGTACTTCTCCAGCGAGATAATGGTCATATCCATCCAAAATCCCATGAATGCCTCGTGAAAGTTCTGAATCTGCTCCACTTCGAAGGACCAGCACAAACGTCAGCTCATGTTGATTATCTGTCCAATCTATTTAATTGGTCCGATTTACATGCTATGGAAACACGTCTAAAATATTATCAGAAGGGAATGAGAAACCAATTAAACAACGTGTTGATAATCTACACCAGATTCAGTAGAAGATGCGAGCGTGGGTACAGAAGTTGAGTAACACCTTACGGAAGTTCTTCAAAATGCTGTAAGGCATTTGAAGTGCTTCATGCTGAACCTCTTCAAATTACATTTGCACCAGGAGATACCGTTACTTTGGAAGGTGATGACTTGCCCGACCATCTAAGGGTTTACTACCTAGTACTCTGTACCAAAGTTGTCCCAGCAGCAATGTGAATGGAAATTACGACCTTTGGCAGCAAGTATGCAATTACTGGTGGCAGGGACACTAGAAAGACTAGGCAGGTTCAAAATGTGAGCTCGCATGTTAACCATGACAGAAGCCACTACCAATTTCATCTGTTTCCTGAGACATGCTTCTCCAGGAATGCATTAGCCAGATTGCTGAAGTTGATGCTAACATCTCCAGCGGCAGCATACCTCTTGATCAAATCAATTACTTCTGGCTTCAAAATTTCTTCTTTGTTGGATGCATTGCACAAGTAGTATAGAGATCCGAGGGCATAGATTACCTGCAAATCATTAGGTAAACTCAAGAGGCACCCTCATACCAATGAACCAACTATACACTTTCTCCAGTTAATGTATGCATTTATGCAAGTGAAGCAGTTTCTTCTTGTCCCTTTTTTTTTTTTTTGTTTTGGTGGGTGGGGTGCAGTGCAGGGGCAAATGTAAATGAAGCAGTTGAAAGCATCACATATTCACTTCCAGCATATCCAATTAAAGATGCTCGTAACTTTACTCTGTTTGAAGAATATGCTAAAGCTCGTCACTTCATTGCGCTGTAGTATGCATGCACTTAAACACTCAATCTCTAGCTCTATTTGAAACTGCTTTTGTGGCTTAAGAGTTGGAACATTCACAAAAAAGGCAGGTTCTTCACTCACTGTATTCCTAACAGGGCTTGACAGACACTGAATGATGAGGGGGATCCCACCGCTCTGAGTGATGACTGCAGCATTTGCTGGCTCTGTAGAGAAAAAAAGACTGAAAATTTGTGAAGTTGACCAAAAATTAGCAATTAACAGTTTATGGAAGACAATGTTCAACCTTAACCTGCATGATGGAACATATCATCTATAACTTGGAATTTCTGAATTTACCTGCGCATGAATTGCATATTCCTCCAATTCCAAATTCCACAAGTTTTTCATTTGATTCAGTCATGCAGTCCAGGAAAAGCTCCAAAACGTTGAGCTGTTTCAGAGTAAAGGTTGAATTAGTTGAATATCATACACCAGATCATGATATTATCCTTTCAAGTAATCAGAACATGAAGGTGCTAGACCTGTCGCAGGAATGTATAATTGTAGGGATCATAAGCAAAATTCGCCAAATTGGCAGCGATTTTTTCTTTCATTTCTGGAAACAAGGAAACAACTAATCATGATGTTCACATTAAACATTTACACAAAACCAGTCACGATATCTCGTAATTACAACAAGAGAAACCAGATGAAGAAATCTTTAATAAATAAATAAATAAAACAGAGAAGATTAACTCAACCGCAGGAGACACAAAAACACATTCAAATTTCTAAGCTGCAATTTATCCAGAGAAACAGGCCCATAAAAGTTCCACATGAAACAGAAAAACATGTGCCATATTTCCCTAATCACCACCCTCAACAAATCATCAACGTGCGTTTCCATTCAATAGCTACAACCCAGACAGTATTATCTGTTGTGCAAAACCCAAAGCTTGGCGTGACTTTCCTCATCCATAATGGCGGTTGAACAATGCAATCACTCAGTGACAACAAATAGAATTCACCAAAACAGGTAATGCACAAAGATCCACTATTACCTTCAGTCGTAGCATTCTGGAACTGGCTCACCAAGTCCTGAAACAAAACAAGAAATAGAAAAAAGGTATCAAGTACCGAAAGTTCGACCATGTCCTCCACCAGAGAATGAGAAATAGATACACGAGCTCGCAGGAGGAAATGGGCCACCTCCATTTCAAATTCAAGAAACGAAAAACAGAAGAAAGAAACCGATCCCTATCCTCTCTGCAGCTAGAGTAGGGGTTGGCGTGAGCACCATTTTCTAGGCAAAGTAGCACCAACTCGAGCTCCCAAAATCACAGTCGGTTCCGCAGGAAACAATTACGATCGAGCCGACAGAATTCCAGAATCCAATGGACACAAGAAGACGAAGACAGAACAAGAGAGGGGGGTTAAAGGTGCGATCTTTAAGGGTACCGAACCTGTAGGTACTGCAGCCTGGGGGTTCCATATCTCCCCGTCCGCTCCTCTTGCCTCCGATCGTTGGTGAACATCGCCCCAGTTTCCCTCTCTTCCGACTTCGAATCCTCCTGCGTTTCGTCACCTTTGTGGGTAAATCTCAATCCCAAACCCTCTAATATCTTCAAAGTTCCATGTATAAACCAGATCGTTGGTGATTTGAAGATCTAAATATCAAACGAATCAACAAATTCTCCCGAACAGCGTCTGCGGTTCGATGCACATCCATCCATAAAATCGGTTCCTAACTTCTTGTGTTCATATGTTTGCAAAGGTAGTGAGGTAACTTTTATTGTAATTTTATTATGGATGCAATACTTCTTATTAAATAAATTAAATGCAAACTTTACCTTTCACAATAAGTAACTTTGCATTGCATTTTATGAAGAGTGCCATGACAATAATTTTCTGCATATGAAAATAACTATTAATATGAGTAATGACACGGTAGTTCTTTGTTAATATTATCTCCAAATATTTTTAATTTATTCAATACAATTCTATCAAGGTCCACGATTGAATCTATGGATTTTGTCATCTTGTGATTGAATTTTAGCTTTTGAAATTTATTTTTTTGTTAATTGCTTTTACACAATTATATTTGGAATTCTCTCTCAAACAAATTTTATTTCAGTATCATGAGAAATATCAAATATTTCTTGAGATAAATCTTGATGACTCTAATCTATCGGTAGCTTCTTCCTTTTATATATATATATATATATAACCCCTCGACAATATATATGATTTAACTGGAGAAAAGGACAACATTATTATATGCGTTAATTTGTTTACTTAACCAATTATAATGAACAATAGACATGTGTAAGTATCATTTATAATGTGTTTGAACTCATTCACTTAAATAATTTGAAATTTTTATTTAATTAAGATGACATGTTTAGATAAATTTCAAAATTCTAACACTACGTAAACATAAGCAAGCATTTCATCCATTTTAATTAACATGCTATACTTCAAACTTATATTTGTATCATAATATAATTAATGAGACATTGTGCATTGATATTGAATCTAAATTTGACGTGTCACTAATAAATAAAGTATGAAGATGTTATTAAACAAAAATAATGATAAGTCGGAAACTAAAATGGAACATTTGGTTAATGTCAAAGAAATCTATCAATAAAATTAATGGAAGGCATCATTTTAAAAAAATTTCAAAAATGATATTAAGCTAAAATAAAATCATCAAATAATGAGCAAAACTCAAAATAATACTGATGTCAGTGCACCTTAAATTGTCATAAGTGATGAATCAAACTTGAAATTTCATATTTCATAATATCCCTTAGTTAATACATATAAGTCTATGACATAATTAATTTCAATCACATGGTCAAATATTCTTAAATTCATAAATTCCTTGTCGAAATTTTATTGTTTATTTTCATTGAAATAATCTCCCTGCATTAAGCTTTTGAATGCTTCTCACTCGACTCGAATGGTGTCATTGGTGCTTCTTGGTGGCGGCCGCCAACGGCCACCGCCCCTTCTGCCGTTTTTCTTTTATGTACATCCGCACGTCGATACTCCCGGGACCCGGCCGCGCATTTCTCCTCAACCTTTCCATCATATACTTTATGGAAGGATAAAAATGAATAAAATTAATGGTGCCAGGGCTAAATTGAATGAAAAAAGGTTCGAAGGAGGCCCTGAATAGCAATAAAGAAAAAGTTACAGAGACTTCGGAGAATCTAAGAATGAAGTGACTTGCTGACAGACCTGGTCTCCGCCGTGCGCTGAAAACTTCTGGCCAGCTCAGGGCTCATATCGGAGCTCTCGGCGGTTCCTCCGCCCGTCGACCTCGAACGGCGACGGCGATGGAGGCGGCGGAGTACGTTTGGAAAGGAGCGATCCCGCTGCAGATCCGTCTCCACGAGGCCGAAGTCACCACCCTCCCTCCGCCTCCTCCTCTCCTCGTACCGCGTCGCATCGATCCCTCCTCTCTTTACTTCACTGTTTCCGCTTCGAATTTCTGAGAAACCCTAATCTGCCAAACGTTTGTCTGTCTCAGATTCTGGCTTCTCGGATTGGGTATCTCCCGCTGTTGATCCCCCACATTAAGCCCCACTTCGGCGGCGCGCTCCCTCCCGGCGTGGACACGGTTTGGTTCGATTACAATGGCTTGCCCTTGAAATGGTAAACGGTTCTTCTTTTTCGACCTTCGCCGGACCGTTGCCGGTTTCGCTGATTTGATGTTGTCGGATCGGTGGTTAAACTGATTGAATTGTGTGGATTTCTTCGCAGGTTCATTCCGACGGGTGTTCTTTTTGACCTTTTGTGCCCTGAACCACAGAGACCTTGGAATTTGACGGTATGGAATCTTTTCTCATTGCTTGCCTTCAGTAACTAGGAACAGGGCGTGGTTTGTGCCAAGGATTCAACGGACGATGTATGGCATACTAGGTAGTATCAAGAGATGTGTACAGGGTAATTACGTGCCATATGTTTGCAACGGAATTTCAATTCATACATGCGGAGAGAAATGGAGATGCTCCATCCACCACCAGTGCAAGAAGTGTTTTATGCGGACATTGTCATTGTTGCCCCATGGCATCACTTTTGTGTGAAGTGACCAGTCACCATTTACAAGTTCAACCAATGAAAAATGTGTTATCGAAGCCCACGAATCCTTTTCTGGAACAAATCCATCTCCATTATCTTTTTTTTTTCCTGCTTCTTTGCTCTAAACTTCTCTACTGGTCAGCAATGATATTTCCATTTTGCCTTTTCTTCCTTTTCATGCCAAAGCACTCTACGGATGATGCCATATCCATTAGCATTATATGAATACTTCTTCTTCTTCTTCTTCTTCTTCTTCTTCTTCTTTTGTGTGTTATTTTCTAGCATTTGGTTGACTGATTTTTCCAATTATTTTACGTCCTTCCACTAATATCGTTGACAACCACTATATCAGATCACTTTTGTCAAAGGAAAAAAACTTAATTGGTGAGAATTCTTTTTTGTCAAAAGTAACAAACTAGTTAGTTTGCCTTGTTATTTTCTCTTTTCTTCTTCACTGTACCCTGTCAGTTGTATTTAATTCTCATAATGTTAAGTAGCACGTGCGCCTCTTATGTATATCTTACCACGGTCCTCAACATTAATTGGTGGCAAAGCTAGTGGATTACAAATTAACCATCATTCTTCACTTGTTATTTTTGTTGCTATTAAGGTACTCTAGATTAATGGCAGTATGGCCTATCAATGGCTTAATGGTAGAATTGGGTAGGGACTGGTGACATCTCATGAAACAACAATTGTCTGCAGGTACATTTCAGAGGATATCCAAGCAACGTATTGGTCCCCTGCGAAGGTGAAGATAGTGTAAAATGGAGTTTTATCAATTCTCTCAAGGAGGTTGGCATACATTTTTTTGCGCTCTTTGCCAGAAGAATTGTGGGACTGTACGACTTTAAATATCTATTAATTATTGGCTGTTACTGCATGAGAGTTATATTCACAATTTCAAAATTTTTAAGTTTTTTAAGTTTATTTGTAAAAGAAAAATGTATATGTTTAATTACCAAAAAAAAAAAATGCCTGTTTCTTTAGGTCTTTTTATGTTTGTATTTTTCACTTGCTGCTTGGTTGATTATGTCTATTTATGTTTGTAAATTTTACTCGCTGCCTTTTTTTTTTTTTGGGTAAATACTTGCTGCCTGTTTGTTTAGGCTATTGGAAAGAATAGAAGAGAACTCCATTGCAGATAAAATATTGCTTGAAAAAATTGCATTTGATGCTATTGGCACTGCTTTTTAGTTATTTGGAGGAAAAAACTCATGCTTTTATTAATACAAAGTCTGAGGGGTAACTTTTCTCTTGCTTGAAAAATATGTCTGCTGTTCTGGCTTTCAGCCCTTACTTAGATTGAAGATGAACAATGACTTTTTTAATTTGGCACGACCCTGGGAGTTGAGTGTTCTTTTTTAGTTCATTTGGGGCCGGGTTTATATTTCAACTTTAGCTTGTGGATGGACCTGTTCTTTATAGAGACTCGTGAGTTAATTTGTCATGGCAAGTTATGCAAGATTTATAGGCTAGTTTTGAACTACTTGATCTTAGGATGCAATATTTGAATTGGACTACCGGAAGCAGTTTATTTGTTTAGATTTGTTAGTGAAATACTCGTAAAAAACACTGTTTTGCCCTTAGCAAATGATACATTCCATTATATTTGCAGGCAGCTTATGTTATTAATGGGAACTGCAAAAATGTCATGAATATGTCCCAATCTGATCAATCGGAGCTTTGGCAAAGTGTAATGAATGGTATGCATTCCTATTTCAAGAGCCAAAAGCCCTGTTCTGCTAGAAAAGTTTAGTTATGGTAAAGTGGTGTTGATCTTATAAACTCTGCAGCTGGAGGTCACGTGAATTTGAGTATAATGATGATCTTTTTAGCCCTGAGTGGAAAAAAAATCACGGGGCAATCCTTTTCTAAACTATGGATGGGCTTTAGGTTAATCACATTATAAAACAAATGAATAATTGACTCATTACTACCTTAAATTCTGTAAGGTGTCTTTAACATGTCCATCCGAAAGTGCAAATTGTTCTTATTATCAGAGAACATATATATGTGTGTGTGTAAAAGGTTTTGTATGGTATCACTTTTCTTATCTTTTCCAGAAAGGTAAGTTTATTCCCTTAATGATGTGTCTCTTCCTTACCTAACTTCTTTTGATATGACTTTGATCTTTATTGATTAGAAATCTGTATCTGGCTAGTGCTTTCATTACTTTGTATTGATCTTCCCCATCCAGTTTGTATTAAAATTTTGAAAAGTTCTATGGAAAATATCTTGTGAGATTTTGCCCATTGGCAGGAGAATTTTGTACGTAATTATTGTCAATACGTTGTCACTTTAAATAATAATTATGTGAAGTGTTTTAAAATGAAAGAATGTCTCTTTTGATTTTGTTTCATTTTGGATACGTCTCTGCAACATTTTATTTGAACTTGATTTGTAAATCCTGAAGAGCACTTGAAGAGTAGCTTTGACTTATATGAAGAGGGGCCTTTTATAATTGCAAGTTTTTCTAATAAAATCCTGTTAGAAATTGTATGTATATTGTGCCATGACAATGTTTTGATTTCCTGATTTATCTTTTGTTTGTCTGTTTGTTTGTTTTGTAATCAAATAGTCAGCCTTACTCTTAAGGGAGTCCTTGCAAGTGTTGCAGCATCTGTGCATCTTTTCCATTACAGTTTAATGGTATTGGTGCTATTGGCATAGTAATTTCACTGCGCTGGTGTTGGTTGACTTTAAAGAACTTAAACTTAATACTTGCTCCTCGACCAGAAAAAAAGAACTCTGAATCTGCTCCTGGACAAGAAGACAAACTTTGATACTTGCTTGTTTTAAACAAAAAAGATTAAAGTGAAGTCAGTCCTCTTCAATTAGGTTATGGTTCATGTCCAACCTTTTACTCATTTTCCTTGAAATAGTTTAGGGTCTGGTTGGAGTGACTTTTGCTTTTAACTTTTGGCTTTTTTCCATTCTTGCGGCACACACACTTTGACTTGTACTTTACATAAATTGGCTAAAGCCTTTTGAAACATACAAAGGTGGATATGTAGATTCTCATACACTTATTTAGCATTAAAAAAAATTGGACAAAGTGAAGTTTTTGCAGGAAAGTAAATAGCTTGTTTCTTTAAGGCGCTGCAACAAAGGGTCCTTACTTTTTTCTTATAGCTTTTTCTATCAGTTAATTTTCCATTAAGATCACTGAAAGACCACTTAGACTATGTCAATGATGATTTCGCATTTCGATATCCTATATATGTTAAGTGTGCAAATCACTGCGCCAGCCTTCCTTATTCTGGGACATGTAGCGAATTGTCAAATAAATGTGCAGCTTTATCAATCAATTGCAGCGTCAATTTTTCCCTAACCTCTGCATGTTGTATAGAAGCAACCTTATGATGAGCATCCCCTTTTTTATTTTATTACATTAAGACATCTGCGAATTATATTTCCATGAGGCCTCTTCATGGTTCTTCCACATGTATGCAGATATATTAAGAGCAGCTTAGTATGGTGATAATTAGATAAGCATGTCAGAAAGCAAGAAATATCTTTTCAGATTATTTACATGGGACTTTTTTCAGCCTTACTGGTTTGAAATTTCTGAACAATTGGGGATCTCGTGATCATTACTTGGCTGTGTTACATCTTATTCAGGTGATCTGGAAGCCTATCAGCAGATATCGTTGAAGCTTAAACTTGGTGTACTTGAGGATGAGTACATTGTAAAGAAGAATTCAATTTCATTGAGATCCAAAGAAAGCAGTGCTGACGCAGATATGGCTGGACAAGCTAAGACAGGTTTGCGGAATCCTCACTGTATTAGAAATACTTGAGATTTATGCCTTTATGTGAAGAGTTGTTGAGTTATACGTCCATGTATGCGTTTTTGAACTCAGGCTGGTAAACTTTCCTCTAAAAGAAGGGCCTCTGCCGCAAGGCTTTTGTTCTCCCTGTTATAATTGTCTTTAAATTATTTACGATTTTCTCTGTTCAGGCAGAATTCCAGTCCGACTGTATGTTTGCAGTGCTTCTAGAGATTTTGATGAGTTAGAGGATGCACCAGAAATTGATAGTTGGGACAAGATTTCTTACATAAATCGTCCTGTTGAGGTTCTCAAAGAAGAAGGTAAACCACGAAGGCCTTTATTTTGACTTGTTGGCAGCATTACACTAGTGTTATATCTGGTTGTTTGCCCACCTTGTCACAGTCATTTCCCTGTCATGAATTTTGCTCAGTTGTTTATAGGAAGTACCATTGCTTTCTGTCATCCTGTTAGCTGCTGTTGGGGGTGTACAAAATGTATCCAAGATGCCTGAATATGGAACTGGAATATTTTCCTGTTCAGTTCAGGTAACATAATTTTGTGTATGGCCTACTCAAAACAGCCTACTTGCGAGGCTCATTTCAGGTATCTGGCTGGTAATCGATATAGCAGGATGACCCAAAAATTGGAAAAGAAAACGTGAAAAACTCAACAGTTTAGACAACCAAAACAAATTTAGGGAGCATGTCCAGGCAAACAAAGAGGATGAATAACTTGTCCCAAATCATTTAGTTTGGCTAATCAGTTCAGGTTAATTTGTTCACATTGGGGACTTCTTGAGTAGGCTTGGTTTTCCTTAAATGCTTGATCTGAACAGAACCCGTGACACCCCCAGCTGCAGCCAGGGACTTGATGCTAGTCTAGATTCCATTGCCCAAGTCCGAAGGACTGTCAAATGAGAGATGTTTTCCAACAGTCGAAATGGATGGGATAATGCTTCAAAGTTCAGGTTCAGGTGTTTGACTTGTAGGTTTCTATGACAGGTATCTGTTTGGGGAGGATGGTAGAAACATTGTTGAGAACTAATTTTCATGTAAACGGTGTAGATTTAAGGAAAAACACTAGTACCATGGTTCTGACCCTAGGGCCTTCCCATGCTGAGAGACTTCATATTATCTGCCCTTCATTTTGTATGATGCGTGCCCCTTGTGTTGTGTCCTTAGGCAGTCCTGTTTGATATGTTGGCCTCTTGATCCCTTAACTTTGGAATCTTTTTAGTAAAACTGTTAATTTAGCTCATGGAATGTAGGTAAATGCTTCACACTGGGTGATGCAGTGAAGGCTCTTTTACCAGAGATTTTTACCGACAAATCATTCATTGATGAGGATGTGTCTAAAATAGAAGTCATGGATGACAAGAACGCTCCTTGTGTTTCTCAAGAGGGCAATCAAGATGCAGGTGAAAGTGCTGAAGAGAGGACAGAAAAAATCTGTGAAGCTGTCGAGCCCCATTTTTCGTCAAACACTGCTGAATTAAAGCTTTTAAGAATCCATGGCATTGAGCCAAAATTGGAGATACCTTTCTCTTGGGTTGTGAACAACTTAATGCACCCAGAACATTTTCTTCACATTTGTGTGCTCATTAAAGTTGCACACGCAAATCCTCAATGACTACAGTTCTTATAGTGGTTTTTCCTGTTCTGGTCATTGATGCCTTAGAATGAGAAATTCATAGAATTCATTTGCTGTAAAGAAACTGTACAGAAAGTCATGATATAAATATGGCGATCACGGCATAGGAGAAATTCTTCACAAAGTGTTTTTGTTTCTTTTGTTGTGTTTTCATTGTGCTTTGCTCGTCCGTGACTTTAAATAATTGTCAAGAGGCAGTTCTCTGATGGCCGGGGCAGATAATCACTTTCTAGTTTGTAGATTATGTTTGAGATTCTTTAGAAGGAAGTCTCAGGGAGTCACATTTCCTCTGGTTATTTATTTGGCTTATGCTTGCGGCTTACCTTTCATCTCCATGTCAAAGGATTTACTCATTCTGGAAAAGCTTTCTGTTCTTTTAACATAAAAGAACTGTTTTACAGGTTTGTTGCCACGGTTGAATGTTTACGGTCATTAACCAGCATCCCCTTCCGTATGTTGTCATAGTCCCCCATCTCTAGACGACATCCCTCAATGTGGTTATCTGATCATTAGTGGCACCTTTGGAATGTTTGTCGGACCACTTTCAGAATTGTTGCGTCTACTTATGAGTCCTCGTAAAATGTTAGGTAAAATTTCTAAGAGTAATCCAAGCGAGCAACATTGCGGTGGCTATATCTTAGTGCACATTGCCAGTAAAAATTATTTTCAATCGGGTCACGTTCGCTACCACAAGATTGTTGCTTTTGCATGTCCATATTGATAAGAAATTGTTTCCTGGAATAAATAGTCTTTCTAATCTTCCACTTTATGTCTTCTCAACTTTGACTTCATTTTCAACTGGATCAAATATTGGGTTTTTGGAAACTCAAGAGTCAAGTTTGGTAATCTCTTATATAGAATTGGAAAAAAGGACGAAAGATGAATGAAAAAGCAGAGCTTGAAGACTGAACCAGTCCAAGTGAAATCGGGCTTTTTAATGTAAATGTATGCTGGTACAACATGCATTGTGGACCAGACAACTTTCTTTAGTGGCCATATATGGTCCAAGTTGAGCCCACCTAAGACTATGAAAGCTTTTCAGGACTTCTAGGAATAGGATGATTACAAAACTCCCAACGTCTTTGTCCTGGAGATTCCTTGAAAAGGGTTGATCCGCCGGTCGAGTCACGTACTGGGATACACAGCATTTGAGCTTTGTCATCATTTATTTAGTTGGAAATGCTTGATTATAATCAACGAAAAGAAAGATTTTATTGAATATTCAAATGGGGAAGACATTCTTTTTTGTTGCAGTGTAAGCCCAATGTTGCATGAAGTCAACTTTAATTGTTAGTATCCATGGGTGGGGAGAGATGACTCATCTGCGTGAGTAGATTCTCTCTGTGTTGTCTATATGGTGCGTAGTTTCTTATCATAGTCGCTACTACAACAAGCCTGCCTAATACTCTGGGGCAGAAGGGTTTGCTGGTGTCCCCACGTGAATTTGCATTGTAATTAGATAGATGAATCAAGTTCATTGATGGTACGTTTGGTGTCCCCCGTTTTCTTCCCCCTTCCCCCCGTCCCCTGTTTCTGTTTTCTGACTTCACATTAACTTCAGCGCTAGACGTGATTATGAGCGCCTATTTTGTCGTCCATTGCAAACAATCAAAATTAGCATTCCTGGTAGCCGGAAACTGGTACCTGGTGTGGGAGACGACGTACGCAGACGAGACAAGCAACAGCTGGTAAAGAATGCACTTCATATTATTCCATTCTTTGGCTTCATATTATTATACAGCAGCTAGACAATGCATGGTCAGGCTCTAAATTTCGGAGGATTGCCTTAAGTTTGGATCAATGTCTTCCTTTCTTTTTTTAATTTCTCTAGGATCCCAGAAGTCTGAAAAGTCGAGGGCAATTATGTTTCAGAATACCATCGCTCGCGCATTGCTGAGAGTGAATTTCATTTAAAATGGTAGCTGTAGGGCCGCTGAATCCTTACTTTTGCAACCGCAACTGAGACCTCCTTGTTCTGCAGCACAACAAAGAAAATGCCTCAACTTTTCACAGCAAATATGTATAAGCCATGTGGTAAAGGAATCTGATCGTATGATTCATTTGAGACTTAAAATGCGTGGAGAGATGCAGCAATTATCCAAGAAAATTACCTCACTGAGGGCTGTGGTTTTGGTGGAGGCTTTGGTGCTGGTTCGGGTTCATCACTTTTGATGGGAACAGCCTTCATCTGTTACATAAAACATGAATTCCATCACTTCATTTTCTGAAAGGCATCAAGTTTTGTAGCATACCTCGTAGAGTAAAAGGGGAAACTGAGCAGAAGAATTACCGTGTTCCTGAGTTGAAGGCTATAGAACATCTGGATATATCTCTGCTTTGCTTGCTTTTGTTCTTTGTTCAGTTGCCTCCAAAAGGTATAGATGCATCCCATGTTCAACATCTTGTTTGCATAGATTTTCCAGGTGTAGCTGCAAAGCAAATGGGTTTTGATCAAGTCAATTCCATGAAAGTGAGCGGGATTTTTGCGAAGATTACACTTACCATTCATTAATTCGTTTCAAACCCCCTGCAGATATCTTGTTCCAATACTCGTTGTCCACCTTGCATTTCTCGAAGAAATCAGCAATTTTGTTGCTGGACTCTTCACCATGATTGGGGTCAATGTGGAATCCAGACACTCCATCAACAATGATCTCAGCCGGGCCGCCTTGATTGGTGGCAAATGTGGGCAACCCACAGTTCATTGCCTCGATTACGGTCAGACCAAATGCTTCATAGAGAGCAGGCTGCACAAAAGCTCCCCTTGTATCTGCGATACATCGGTAGAGTTCTCCATTTCGGTACCGATCAGTCTGTGCTGCTATCCATCGGATCTGACCCTTGAGTTGGTACTTCTCTATCAACCCGTGCATCTTTGTTATTTCAGCCATTTCTTCTCTATCTTTGGACTTCGAAGGATCAAAGAAGCCCCCCACAATGACAAGGTTAACCAGATTTCTGAGCCTTGCATTCTTCCCATACCACTCTACTAAACCAGTAATGTTTTTCACTATGTCGAGTCTTGCCATAGAGAAGATGATGGGTTTCTTCTTATCCGCAAGGTAACCACTGTTGCCACAATGGTCAAATACAATGGTGACTAAAGTGCAATCAGATAAATCAAGGCACAGCCTTTATAGCTCAGGACATGGCTTGGAATAGCAATACTTACATGTGCTCATCATTGTCCACGCGGCTGTACAGTAGCTCCTCGATTGCAGGATGGAATGATGTGACTCGTTTCTGTTTATCTGAGTAAGGAAAATAAACGGATTGATCGGCCCCAGGAGCAGCAATATTGAATTTAGGATCGAAGACGTTGATGCCTGAAACAACTCTGCAGAGCCCTGGGAGTGTGAATGCTGCGTGACTCTCATATTGCCCAGGTCTATCTTTGCTGCAAATAATAGCACCTAATCTTGAGTACTCTTTGATGATGCATATTAAGAATACACTTCATTTTAATTATTCAATTGACTAACTTTAAAGTGGACTGTTTTATGTTTATCCCAGCTAAAAGCTCATACGAACGCAGACTACATTTTCGGATATTTCTCTGACCTTCCAGCGATCTCCTGGAATGTACTTGTTATGATGAAATCCGTTGCGTTCATCGCTATCGTGTCAGCAATAAATTGGCATGAGAAGTGATACTTTTGGTCCAGCTCCTTCCACTTGACATCGGAATCTTCATACTTAGTCTTCTCCAGTGCATGCGCAATTGTTCCCTGGGTTTTCAAGCAATCTAGAATAGTCAAAAATCGGAATCAGCACTTTAGCTGGTCAAATGATGAAGCAGAAGGCACCTGAGTTATCCCGAGTTTACTAGCCATGAGCGACGCTACTAAGTTCCCATCAGAGTAGTTTCCGATTATAAGATCCGGTTTCCCTTCCATGTGATCTAGTATCTTAACAGTCGCATCCTAATGACCGATGACAGTAGGAAGGACAACGTTATGCAAGAAAGAAGTTGATCAGGGATAATGGTTGATTGACGTTAGAATCCCTACCTGGGTAAATCTCTCAAGGTACGGATATATGTCAAAACGAGAAACCCACTGACGAAGGATCCCCTTCTCGGTCCTAAATGGCACCCGAAGAATGTTGGCATGCTTGGTCCCAATGATCGGTTCCAGTTCCTGGTTGCATTTTGTTCCACGAGCATCGGGGATCAGTCGCGTGACCTGTTCAGTTAAAGATACTGTGAGAACCAACTTCTTAAACCATATAATATATAAATAGGAAAGCAATTGCTTGCCATGTGCGAAACTGACCACGAGTATCTGCGGCTTCGCGTTAATCCCCTGCTCATTAATCCTAAGGAGCAACTCCTCTTCCAGGGCCCTTACTTGATCTAAAATGTAAACTACCTGTCGTTGTTCCTAAACTGTTAGCAGGCTAGATAACAATGAACGCGGATGGATGTGAGAATTGACGAGGATGTGTACCTGTCCACCGGTATCTGGCAAGCCGAGTACATCCGCCTGGCCAAAATAACCATGGGGGGAAAATATCACAACATTGAAGATTATTGGAAGCCGACTAAAGAACTTCTCCATGTTCGCTGGATCTGGTGCCTGCAGTACTTCAGACAGCAATCTGATTGTGTCCTTGACGCTCTCTGCTGTAGCGCCCCAACCTTTCTCAAGGCCCCACTCCTTGAACCTATCATTGATTATTGTCACAAACAGCGAAAATGTGCGTGGCATCAGATGTTAGTGAGCGACCTACCGGATTTGTCCATGGAAAAGTGAGAAATACCTCATCTCAAATTCTTGGAACGGGGTGTCTTTTGGAACTGGTGCAAGGGATGTTTCAGCTACGATTAGGATCATCTGAAGCTTGGGCGCAAAGTCAAGTGCTTCATTTACCATAAGACTCTGAAAATGAAGAACATCAGTGAGCTTAGGAATCACATCTGCGCATATAATATTTTGTGGTGTGAACGAGTTTCGCATACTTCTCCTTGATAGTTGAGCGATACTAGGAAATCGACAAGAGGTTGGGCGTTATCCGGCGTTTCGCTCAACTTTGAGGAGAGGAATTTTGATATGAAATCAACTCCGTTTCCAATAGATGAAGACAAGGTCAGGTGCGGAATGGTAAAGTCGTGAGCTCCGAAGTCCACTTCCAGTGCATTCTCATCTTTTGCCCTGCCAGGAAAGAGGAAAATTTTGCTCTTGGGCTAGTAAAACACAGAGTTAGGCGGAGGAATATGGAAAAACACGTACTATGGTTCCAAACAGCATAACGTGAGTGCATATGACAAGAAGTCCGAAACCAAGGAGACTACAAACCATTCTTCATCGTATATCATTTCCTTGAACTTCAAGTAATCAGCGGCACTGATGCCCTCCACGGACAGAGAGTCAGAACTGACTTTTTCAAATTCCCAGCTTCCAGGTGTCCGTCTCACGGCGAAAATGATGTGTGGAGGGACAACAAGGGCTTCCTGAGATAAATGTTCGGGTTGCGATGCCTCAGATGGGATGAGAGAGTTGACAATCATATCGGTGGAGGACATTAGGAAAGAGAGAGTGTCTCAGGTAGGGACGAACGAACCTGAGTGTAACAGAGGATGTACCCGAGATCGCTGCCGAGTATGCGGTCCCTCTCCATCTTGGCGTCTATGACGCTTTCCATTTCATCCATCAAGTGGTGGAGTTTCATTATCCTCCTCCCCTTCTCCATGTACTTGGCGAAGCACCTCTTCATGTGGTACCGGCTCTGGCTGAGCGCCTCAGGCATGCCGGCGGCGACTGCCTCCGTCTTCTTCAAGGAGGGGCTCGGATCCATCAAATTATGAAAGACTCACAATTCTCACAAGCTTATGTTATTCACCTCACAATGTTTCTTGCCATTTTATAGAGCCGCCGAGGCTTGGCCAGCTCATCGGTTAAACAGTCCTATACATTTTCAAATAATCGACGCTATGATGGGCCCTGAAAGAGAGTGATGGAGGAGGAGAAAGAACATTTCCCTTAAAGTGAGAGAAGAGAAAAAGAAAAGAATCTGACGAATCTCAGCTGAGAAAGAAATGTTGGCCAAAAAAGCAGGGCGATTGCTTGTCTGGGCAATCTCTCACAGAAGTACGTGATTATGAGCATCATTCTTTTCTTTTCGTGGCAGTAAGAAAGAAGCAGACGGATAGAGAGAGAGAGAGATCAAACCAGGCCCTTCTTTGGCTTGTCTCGCTGTCCATCAATCATGGTGGAATCTTTGAGAATTTGAGACTGATGGTTCCTGATCTTGATTGTGCACCTTTTGCCATCAAGAACAAGTAATGATGGAAAAGAGAGTTTTGAAAACCAAAGAACTACGTGGGAATATCATACTGCCGGTGCTCGTAGAATGAAGTTCCCTTTCATAGTCTAGAGGATCTCTGATGCATTTGGATCTCTTGGCGCTTTATTCTGGTCGTTTCATACACGGAGCATATGCCGGGTTTCAACGGTGGCCTGAATCTTTTAAGGTGATGTTGCTCCCAATCCCCAAGGACTCCCTGGCCTGTAGTGCCTCGGCCGTCCTCGCCCCGTCAAGGCTTTGGAATCATCCAGATGTTCCGATGACAGGAGCTTGATTTCGAAATTAAATACCACATAAGTAGAAAGTAAAGAGAAAAAAAAGATGCAACTTTAACACAAATTCGTCCCATGGTCTATGGCCTAGCATCTTCCCCTCCCTAAGTCAGGTGTGCTGCATTGATTCAAATCTTAAAACTGTACTAAGAGTCGCCACCAATCATTTCTGGGTCAACTGAGAATCCAAAATGCAAGGTCTTGGAGAAAGTGAATGGATCACCTAAAGTTCAACTGATCCGCGAAGTACAGTATGGTTTTTCTTTTGGGTATTGAGAAGGCTGTAAAATTTGCGGCCTGCCCTTCAGGAGAAAGAGACAACGACTCGGCCCCACTTGATGTGCGGGATCACGGATCAGTGTCTTTTCAAAAAGATGCGACGCGCTCAAAGCAAATCCGACGGATGACGAATCCAATTCATATCGATCAGACATCGCAACGGCAGAAGAAGCAAAGCAGGACGAATCCATGCAATCTGTGACGGTACGCGTGTCGTATCAGCATGTGATTCAAACATAACCAGCTAAGCCTCTTCCCTTCAATCCGGCCTCAACATTTGCTCTGCCCTTTTTGCTCCCCTTCTTCTGTTGAACAGTCTGCTTAAAGTCTCGTTGCCATGCCTCACCGTATACATGATATCTATTGTATAACTAAAAACTCTATCATTGACATGGTGGAATTATCTAATTCAGGAAGAGGAAAAAAAAAAAACATAAGTTCATTTTTCCCGCGCCATAGCTTGGATGGGGAAATGGATGCCCTGACCTGGTCCTTTCCAGGGTAGGGGTGACATGCTTCTTAAAAAAAAAATTCCAATTTTTTTTAAATGAGGGGCGTCTGATTAACCTCGGATGCCGCCCTTCCCTCCTCGCCCCCAACAATGCTATGGGGGCATTCCCTGACCTTAGGTGAGGGATCCAGATCCTTTGGTTGGCCCATAGATATCAAGAAATGGTCCCAAATATTTACATGAAAAAGATGAGAACGCCACATAACTTAAAGTGAACTCCTCTCTTTCATTCGGTCTATAATTAACTTTGGGCTGGCGTTGCTAAAATATAAACTCCATAGTTCAACGATCCGAAGGAAATTTCAACACGCACATTGCGCAGACTTAAAAATACTTTTATGTGCTTTGAATTTGATCTCTTTTTACATTAAAGTCTATATTAATGATTCTTTTTCATCTTCTTTTAATATTATCCAATTGGTTATTAATTTTCTCGAACGGTATATAAGGACACAAAGGAGCTTAGAAGTACAGTGCATTATCTATGGAGATTTCTCTAAACTAAGAAAATTCTAGAGCTTCAAAATAAACAACATCGTCTGGCCCGAAAATTAAGTCCACTTAAAATTAGAGTTACAAGTGTAACATGTTCGTGTACATTCGAAAGATTTATGCGTGAAACAGCTTGTTATAACATCATGAGTTTGCAAAACTTTTAAGCTCTGTCCATTTCATGGAAAATAAAATAATCAGATAGATATTTTTCGCCAATGAAAAAACACATTTTAAAGTGGGAAAAATGTTTTCCGCTTTTTTTCAAGTGGAAAACATTTTCCGTTTTCTTTATTTACCTTTAAATATTGTGGTATCTAACAGCGTGTCTTAACCTCGCTTAAGGTTAACGAGCCGACGGCCTTTAACAAACGAACACTCGAGAATATTATCCACGAAAATATTTTCCAGAAATGCATAGTTTCACGAAGCCTTATATAACAAAGAAAATTTGGTGAGTGTAACTAAGGAGCCTTTGGACTTAGGGGTGATCGGTTCTCGGTTCTCGGTTCCCCTACGAACTGCACCAATGGAACTGGTTCCTTGTTATTTGGAACTGGGAACCTGACTGAACCTGACTAAACCAGACTGGGCGGTTCGGTTCCACCAGGTTTGGTTTGGTTCCTAGGTGGGTACTTTTAATTTATTTAATGCGGTATTTGTACTCTCATTACATGCTCATATCCGATGTCTAGACTTCATATTGCTCATGAACTAAACTTAACTTGTATAAAAAGATTTAACAATGTTATTGAACGCATTGAAATTTTGGGAACGATCTTGCACCGCAAATATTATTTAAAAGTCCAAAGACAACATCACACAGTAGAACAAAGTTCGATAACCATTTTTACTCTTATTGGAATTCGGAAAGAACATAAACAACATCGAACACAATTTGAATTGTAATTACTCGACGAGGCTCGAGACTTTTTCCAAATGATATGGCAAAAAATAAAAATATATTTATATATAAAAATAGTTACAGTCTTGGTGGACAGTTCCACCTTTGGAACCGGGAATCAGACCATTACTTCTTAGAACTGTCCAAAACCGACCAGTCCAGGCGGTTCGCGGGTGGGCGGTTTAGAATGCTCACCCCTATTTGGGCTCATGGATCGGTTCATATAACTCTATAATATAAAAACATAGAAGCAATAGAGTATGCCGAACAGATTGGAGCTGTAAAGCATTTATGTGTGACAATTATATCCTTGGGCACTAATGTAGCAATGATGCGTGTTGTAACAAATCGATATTTTTTCTGTTCCCAATTTCAAAGACCTCATATAGAATAAGAGATATACAATCTAAGTAATACAATAAATAGCTCAATCTTGCAAATGGAGAGTGATAGCTCAAATTCGTCTCGATGAAACGAAAAAGCAGGTGAGTGGCTCCAATTTCTACTGAGCAAGGGTGGGAGCAGGCGACATGGGATATATGCAATGATGGATGGCCTTATCACTCAAGTTAAAAACGTCGCCTTTGCCATGGATAGTGGGCGGCGACACTTACGTTGGTCCAATGACGTCATTTTGCACATCCATGTGAATTGGGTTTAAAATAAAAATTTATGACATGTCACTTAAAATTCTTATTTACAAATGTCACGTATTTTTTTTACCAGAATTTATTTGGAAAGGCATTTTAAGTGACCATTTCGTTTTTCAAATTCAGCATCTGAGTGAGTTAGAAGAAACTTTTAGTACTAAATTGAATGACATATATAATTTGTGGCACTTTTAGTATCTTTCTGTCGAAAGATGATTTGCATAAGTATTTCATTGACGTATATAAGAATCTTTTTAAAATCTTTTTTGATGCTTGCTTCATAGTAAGGATTGAAAATGGACGTATGGGCCCAAGAAGGCGCATCTCATGAAATCTAAAAGCTTATGAGAAATAGGGCTGGTTCGTTTGATGAAAAATTGTGTCTGCCCATCGGAATTTTTTCTATCGATGGTAGAAAAATTAAGACAAGCGATTTCCATGCCTAAAATCTGGATACATATTTATGTTAGCCTAAATTGAAAGCAGTTGGTTATTTTGATTCGAGCTAGGTTGGTTGTGTTGATTCTCGACAATCAACATTTGAATATATATTTATGTTAGCCAATGGAGCCGTATTATGGAAAAGTGCAAAGCAAACTTTAGTTACTACTTCTATTATGGAGACTGAGTTTGTTTCTTGTTTTAATCCCACTTTACATGGTGTGTGGTTAAAGAATTTCATTTCAAGGTTTAAAATTGTGGATTCTATTGTTAGGCCATTAAAAATATATTGTGACAATTCAACTGCGGTTTTATTGGCTAAAAGCCATAATAGTTGTAGTCAAAGAAATCACATTGACATCAAGTATTTAGACACAAATGAATGTGTCAAAGAGAAAAAGGTGGTCATTGAATATACTCTCACTGAATTGATGTTAGCTGATCCTTTAACTAAATGCATACCACCCATAAAATATAAGGATCGTGTGATTGGGATGGAAATTGGTTATATCATATAGACTTTTGTCATATTGATAGGTTTATGAAACTAATATTCAGTTTTGATGTTTTCTCAATTCGGGTGCACACATTCATTTATTATGAGAATAATAATCAATTTTAACCCTGAATAAACATGAGGTTTATTCATTAAATTATATTATCACATATGATCTAATTATGCATGCGATACATGAAAAATAATACTCGTTTTAAGAGGACTTATTACCATGTACTTTGTCTTCAATGGTAATTTTGTAGATTTGGTTTGATATTTGTTGATGGAATGTTGGGATTAAGTAGGAGAATGTTATAAATATATTATTTTCAGTTTTAATTCATTAACAGATATTACACACTAATATTATGTGATAATTACTAAGTACCCAAACGTCATTTTCTTGATGAGAGAAGTTACTTAAAGGGGTGTGAACGTGAGTATATAAATAGGAGTCTCCTAAACCAAACTCTCAATACTTCAGAAAACACAGCATCAGTTTCTTGAGGACAATTGGCTGAACATTTGATACTTTTGGACATTCAACACAGATTCTTCATCGAATTTCATCAATGGCTGGAGGTAAGTAAAGATTATTTCGTTTCCGCATTTGGTCTCAATGACGAACAGATTTATTCGTTCATGAATAATCGAGATATTTAGTTATTTGTGCATATTTTATTATAACAATTATGTTGTACAAACGATGTAGCATACATTTCTCTATAGATGTATATGAGTTTGCCATGTGCTACCAACATCAAAACATCAAAACGAAGGATAACCAGCTAAACTAACCAAACAAAAAATAGAAATGCAGAAGACACAGCAGAGCTCATCCGCATCATCTAAAGATGCGGTGGAACTAAAGACACGAAACACATGACCTAGACAAAACACGCTAGCGACACTGAGATAAAACACATGGCCAGAGTAAAACATATGAAATAGCATGCACCCACAATGGTGTGCCAACTCCACCGTCTTCTGTCTTGGGCCTCTTGTGCTCCATCCACAGGATGATTCGAATTAGTAGCGGGAGCCTTTTTGCGCTCCATCCGTAGGGGAAACCCCTTCCGCTAGTTCCAGGAGATGATGCTGAAGGCCCTGGCCCGGAGGACGACGAGTCTCTGGAGAGGATATTGCCTCGGCAAGGGTCGATCCTGACTGAGAACCGCTCGATCCCGTCTGAGAATGGTTCGGTGACGATTCCAATCGAGGAATCACGGACCCAACGTTTTGCTCTCTTTCAGACATGCTGGATTGATTTAGGATGAGATTGGTATCAGATTTGAGTTCATTGATGTGCCTTCTCACCTTTCAGTCGAACAAGTCACCGATCCTTTTACCAACGTTTTGTTCTCTTTTTCATGCATTATGTCTTCAATGATGGAGATGGCTGTGAAGTTCAATGTAATGTGGATCTCATTGAGCTTGATATGATAAGCCCAAGTCAATTCGTGACCCAGACCCATAAAGTCCAAATCTGACCTACAGCAAACCGGGCCCATGGATTCTGCGGGCGTCCTCTTTTATAAATAAAATTGAAAATAAAGAAACCAAAATGAAAAATAAAATTGAAAACTTGACGCCCTATAGGCTGAGTTTGGGCACGAAGAGTAAATATAAATTATATTGAAGAGATAAATAATAAACATATAAAAAGATAAAATCATAGAAAAGATGCAGAATTCATTTTACCTTTGTATTAGGGTTACCTTTTAGAGATAGTTCGTTCTCTTTCGGTCTTCAATATTGATAGCGAGATTTTAATATGTTATTCCTCTTTAATCAAGGAATTAGACTCTTTTAATATGGTTTTGCTCAACATTGAATTGGGTTATTTTCTGCACTCTTATTCTTCCTTGACTTTTTTTTTATGTGCAGTTGTGATCTCATTGTATTGCCTTAAGGTTTTAATTCTCTCTCTCTCTCTCTCTCTCTCTCTCTCTCTCTCTCTCTCTCTCTCTCTCTCTCTCTGTGGTTAAAGTCTTTGGATCAAGTCACATTCTAGGATCAGAATAAATAAGAAGTGGTCTACGGGCACTCTTTCATATTTTCCTTTTTCAAAATTAGCTTATTCTTCCATTTATTATATATATGGACCTAACGAATGTAATGCTTTTGAACTGATGATTTTGAATTATACAATTAATGCCGAACTACTCTAGGATGGACTTTTCAAATAGATTATAAAAAAATTACGTAAAAAAAAGTTAGTTCGGAAAAATGGTATCATGTGGATTATGGTAGTTGCGGCAATGAGGGATGTTTAAAATGCTTGCAATTGACGTTTAGGTGAATGTATGTCCATGAACTAATCATGTTGTCCAGAATTTTTGGATTTGGTATCGGATTTATTGTAAGTGAAGTTTCTTGATTTGACGTCGGATTGAAACCCCCACCGCCTATAATTGGATCCGAGTAGAGGCAGCGTGTGATGGCTCTAGGCTTTCCTTGATGACTAAATTTCAACATGTAGATCATCTAACGGATACAAGTTTGGTGACCGTGCCATTTTTGAAACGAGAAGTAAAAAGTCAAGAATTGTGGGCATTGGAGTCGAACAACATGTGTCCTTTTTGTTCGACTTTACTACTAAATAGTGCACCACTTAGAAGTTGGTTAATGGAGTATTAAGATTAAACTTAACTTTGGTTTTTCCAACCCCATATCAATTCGGATGAGCATGCACTCTTTTCACAGAGTATGACCTATGAACTTCAAAACACTAATCAAAATTGAACTTTCTATATCAAGAACTTAGCATTTGTGCATTATGGAAGCGAAGCGTTTTAGGGTTTTAACGAACAGTGAACAAATGTTTATATATTTACAATGCGTTTTAAGGATCATTTTAGGCATGCAGTCGATGATGGATGTGATTATATATTAGTCACTTGGCAATTTTGCTACAATAAGAAAATGAGATTGATTGAACAAAGAGGAATAAATGGACTCGATTATGGGTGTCACCATTTTAGTAATCTTTGAAGTAAACCACATTGTTAAGATGTTTGATTTCCATCTCATATTTGAACTTTTTCCAAAATTAGGCTCTTAAGAAAATTATTTTCCAATTTAGGTTCAAGTCTCACTGGGTTACCACCATAAGTCCATGGTACGAATCGTGGCATTTTGCCAGAGAAACAAGACCGGCAATAAAATATTGCATAAGCCACTTCTCATAATCTTTCAAACCTAAGTTGAGAACTGCTTTTATAAAGAAGTCAGTACGTTTTGCAGTTTGCCCACACTAGAACTTTTTAATTCTAGATACATCCCTGAGCTGAACGATGAAGACTTACACTATGATATGATCCAAGATATCAGAGAATATAGGATTCTAATTCAATATTATTAGATCAAACACATATTAGAGTCATTTGCTTTAATTGGTGATGAACTCTTCATTATTAGCGAGGTGACAACTCGGCATTGAGTAGAGGAGAAACTAGAGACTACATTTAATCGCAACATATGAAATCATTAGGTTTGATTTAAGGTGAAAAGGAAGTCAAATGCCATCCTCTTAATGATAAATAACAACCCGCCCTTCCTTCCAAGAGACCGAAAGATCTTGCCACCTTTTCAAGCGCCGATAGCGGATGGATGATCCTACATCCAAAGCCTTGACTCCGTTGGGATAGACGATATCAGGTTCGCAATATCCGTACATATCATTAGGATATTCTTCATCTATCCTCGGATAAAAATGGACCTTTACCTTGTTTCTCTTGGTGCCTATAAAAAGAGCGATTGGGATGTTGACATGGTCTCCAGGCATTAGCTCCTTGCTGAGCAAGACAATTTGGTGCATATGATCTTTTGCAATGCACACCAAAGGCACACCTAAGTCATTCTTGATTCGACATATGTGGTCCGAAGATACCCTTTCTATCACAATGGATAACACGATCAAAGCTGAAACAATCTTCTTGATGGCTCTTAGGAAAGCTGTACAAATAGCTAAGATTATAGAATCTTTCAAGAGAAGTTCCTCATAACAATGAGACAATTGTTTTTTTAGGACAAACTTGACATGAGGTTGTACATAAATGCATAGGTAAATAGTGAATGGAAAAAACATCATGAAGTGAAAACAACCGATAAATATGACTTTTTTTCTTTTCTCACGCATCAATCTATTACTGTACCTATTTCAACTCATCCAAACAAACAAAAAAATTTACAAAGAGCACACCACAAGAAGCATACAAATAAGTCTGATCTTAAATATTGTTCACCTTGTTTGGCCTTTTGCTTAGCCAGCCTTATATGAGCCCTAAGATGGCTAGGACCCACCTCCCTTGCACCATTCATAGTCTTGAGCCAAAATACAACAATGTCAACAACACTGCTATATAGGAATACCTAATAGAAGACCCAGATTAATCAAATTATTAGAATAGATATAAACAAAGAACAAATTAAAAGAAAGTTATAGTGTTTTCTTCAAGTCCGATTAATCTACAAAACTATTTTGCTTCTTTTGCACACGGACATAAAATCAAAGGTTTTTGTTCAGTAACACAATCTAAAACCTAAATAGCAGCAAATTGATTTGCAAACCTCAAATGCGACGTCTTGCAGATTGACACTGACGTATCCTAGTCCACAAGTGTCTTCTCCTTCGTCTCTTGCACATATCTCTTATTGTGCCTTGAGGAAAATCAAAATATTTGTACATAGAGAAATGACTGGATTGGTTATGGAAGGGGATCTCTTCCGATTTTCATACCTATCTAAAAATTTACCCTGAAATCTATATGCCATTTTCATTGAAGTGTTTTGATTGACAATCAATACTAACTTTCCAACTGAAAAAATAATATTTTTATTTCGGTCGAAAACAGGAAAAAGAAAAGATATATGCCCGAAAATTTCTAGAACAATCAGATAAGGTAGACCTTGGTGAAGCAAAAACTCTAGAAACATTTCTTTTCAACTTTTTTGAAACGGAGGTTAACTTCTTTTTTTCCCCTTCTGGTTTTACACAAATTATGAATAAGTATACTTGATTTTGAGAATATTTTTCTAGACTTCCAGAGACCCGTTTACTATCACAATTCCTATTTTAAGCTTCTTATCACCAATTATGAGATAATTTGGAATTATCTTTGAGAATTACGATAGCAATTATCTTCAATAATTTATTTGGCTGAATATTTCCAAATTTAAAGTAGAGGACCCTTATTTTTGTTTCATGTGATCGTTCACGTGTAATTGTTCATAATAAAGATAAGCAGTTATCTCATTCAGAGCAATCTATATATGCATCTAGATGTCCGAAGTTGTTTTCATTTATAAATATCATGTGAATGTGGTTTTCGTATTTGCTTAAATTAATTCTAGTTGACTTTTTAATTATTCATTCACATAAAGCGACACCTTACTTTTGAAATAATCCTTTTTTTAATCATTTATTTGTCAAATATTGGCTAATAATCTTATTTCCAAAACGTGTGCAATTGCAGAGCATAACCTTTTATCATGGAAAATGTAGAGGGCTAAAACCAAATAATTTCTAGGAGTTTCCGCCTACTTGGCGAGAATTAAGAATGCCAAGGTGGATTGTGCATTTCCTTATTTTTGGAATCCTTTCTGTTGTGATCTGCAATCCTTTGAAAAAAAAATGGTCAAAAATCTTATTGGATTTGATAAGTTAGAATTCATCTCCTTTTTGAGTGTATCAATAGTCCTATAGTTTCGCCCAAAGTACGAGCTTATATTTGATGCTCAATGATTCGTCGTTTCGTGATCCTAGGTCAAGGTCAAAAATATGATATGTATTATACATATATAGACACACAGAATATATGTATATCACGATTATATGACACCTGGATTTATTTCTTAAAGTGATCAGAAGTTCATATGGTCGAATCGGCAAAAAGAAGGCTTCAAAATTGCAGAAGCATAGAACGAGGAAAGACAAGGGTGGGATTGATGTTATTAGAGGAAATGAAATCAAGTTATTAAGTAACATATAGATATGATTCATCTTACAAGAAAAACACGATTTTATCAAGTCGTTGAGGATCGTCATTTGCTTTTTATTTGATTTTTGGTTGATAGGAGAATGCTCACATCAATGAGTGGGATAATCCGCATTAATTTTTATTTCACTAACACAAACATTGCATAGGAATCGTGCTGCAGGCTAGATAGCGAAAGCCCATAGTGCCAGGTCTCTCCCTAGTACATGAATTTCAATGCCCCCACAATACCTTTTTGTCATCTTATGCTTAGACTATACTACTATTTGTTATCCACCATCTTATTAGTTATCAATGAAGTATTTTGACCCAAAAAAAAAAAGTAAGGAAGGAAGCTTTATGGATTCCAATGTCCACAAATTATAGACCTTGATCAACAAGTTCTAAGACTCTGCACAAACTCTTTGCTCGGTGTGTATGTTTCTTGTAGCTCCGAGATACGTAGGACCAACTTTTATGCACCTAATCTAGTCCACATTCCATGATGCATTCATTCATATTGACCTAATATATTTAAAATTTCACTCTCGAACTGGTCCCACTAATATTTGCTCTTTTGGGTGATGAATGATCTAAAATTTACCAACCAGAATATTAGTCAATCAAGAGATATAATCTTTGGCATGTTTAAAGAAATAACCAAAACCTGACATAAGAATGAGTCATCATCGTGGTCTCTCTCTCTCTCTCTCTCGCTATGTGAAAACCGTCGGATTCTAGATTCTGAGATCCATTCTCATTGAAGCAGCTCCAAGAAAATGCGCAAGAATGGCAATTCAAATACATATGTCAAACAACGAGAAGCTATAATCATAATTTGGGAAACTCATCAAGGTCTTGAAGAGTCAAAATTCAAGCATAGGTTAAGGTACATTAATTGCCAGTTTAGCTCTAAGGACCCAAATGATATAGGTAGTGTCATTGCAATGACCAAATTTCTTAACATGCCTCCCTTTCTTTTGTCCTCGCCAGTTATTGCGGACCTCCTGCCAAGGGTCATAAGTTCCATTCACTTTGCTGCTGCGACAAAATTCTGGTACAGAGCCCTAGCTATTAAACCTTTGCAGAATCAGGCAAGTCTTTGCCTTCTGAAGCAACACATCTCCCCGTGAAAATGTAATTCGAATTGGTTCAGCACTTCCTTTGCCTTTAGAAATTTCGAAGATGTAACTTCAGTAAAGCATTGCTGAACAGCTGTATCCCCTTTCCTAATAAATCTGGTATAAATTATCAAAACGTCATTTGATTGGTTTCTGGTCCCCGTCTGGTGGTATTGTGAGACTGTCTACGTCGAATGTAATATGAATTAATTGGACAGATAATCATTGTGAGCTAAGGCCTGAAATTTGTGCTGGCCCTTCACAGTGGAACAGCCAGGAATTTCACGACCCATCATGGGATTTTGTATATATGTGATCATCATCTCTCTCTAGATGTATACGAGTTTGCCACTTGCTATACAAACACCAAAACTTTTCTTTCTTTCCTTGAATGGTGTTATATGTTTCATGAAAACCATCAACGTTAATGGTGCTGCCCATGTGCTGTTGTGGCTGTGACTTCTATGACACGTCCTGGGGCTCGTATGTGTTACCCCAGAATCGAGAGTACCAACTCGGTAGAGACCTATGAACATTAAGATCTAATGATAAAGTCGACGACTCAAAATCCCCAAAAAGTATTCCAAAAATATCGAGATGGACAGTCCACCTTGGCATTCTTTCTCGCCAAGTAGGCGAAAATTCGTGAAAATTATAGAAATTGATTTGGTTTTAGCCCCCTATATTTTTTTCCATAATAAAAAGTTATGCTCCGCAATTGCACACATTTTGCATATAAGACTATTAGCTAATATTTGACAAATAAATTATATGAAAAAGGATTGCTTTAAAAGCTAGGTATCGCGTTATTTGAATGAATACTTAAAGTCAATTAGAATAACTTTAAGCAAATACAAAAAAAAATCACATAATTTTATAAAGGAAAACAACTTCGGATATGTAGATGCATTATTATAGATTACTCTAAACGAGACGATAATTTATATTTATTATAATAATCACACATGAACGGTCATGTAAAACAAAATTAAGGGTCCTTTACTTTTCAATTTGGAAATATTCAGCCAAACAATTTATTGAAAATAGTTGCTATCATAATTCACAAAAGGTAATTCCTATTATTTCATAATTGGTGAGAATAAACTTAAAATAGGAATTGTATTAGTATTTAGAATTAACGTTTTAATGTGTTCCAATGTAAAATGGATCTCTGGAAGCCTAGAAAAAAAAATTCTAACAATCAAGTATATTTATTCCTGATTTATGTTAAAAAAAAGCAATTAAGTTAACACCGTTTCCAAAAAGTCAAAAAAAAAATTTTGTCCAGATTTTGCTTCACCAATGTCCACCTTATCTGATGTTTCTAGGAATTTTTGGCCTTATATATATATATATATATTCAGCTTTCTACTGAAATAAAAATCTTATTTTTTCAATTGAAAAGTCAGTATTGACGATCAATCAAGACGCTTAAACAAAAAGGACAAGTAGATTTCTGGGTAGTATGTAGCATGTGTTGGTAAACACAAAATTTTAGATATATATGAAAATCGGAAGAAATCTCCTCCCATAAACCAATCCGGTCGTCTATATATATATATATGTTCGGTTTTTCTCAAGGCACCGTAAGAGATATATGCAAGAGAAGAAGGAGAAGTCTACTTGTGGACTAGGATAGCTTAAGAAGTCACGTTTGCACCATAAGCTGCATATATGGAAGAATTGAACGTCCCTGATACTATACATAGCCCAACACACAATAATGAAACCCCATGCGAATAAAAACCTTTCTATCAGTTCATCTTCCTGAAAGATGCGCTACCTTTCTGATTGGGATCCATTCACAACCTTTTGGTGAATTCTAGTGCAAGTTCAACATTTCCCTGAATTTCTGAATCAAACAAAAAGCATGTAGAGTATCATGATATGTACTTTTTTTTAAAAAATTATAATATAAATAATTATTAAATTTTAACTCAATGTAGAATATAGTTCATGAACTTTAAGGTTGGAATTAAGTGCTATGATGGGCATGTGCTTACTTGGAAGGGCAAATTTAGTTCCAATCTCATCTTTAAGGTTGTCCAATGCGTGGCGATTTCTCTCATATTGGAAGGTTAAAAAAAATATTGTTAAGATAAACTTCGTATCTGGAGTAATGTCATATATTTCGAAATATATTTGGATAGTTTGCATAGATTTCATGACAAGGGCATCATACGGTTCATCCCCGAGCGTATGCCCGCGGGAACTCTTATTTCTTTTCCTCCCTGGGCCCATCGCCCATTCCCTTCCCCTCAGCCCACTTCCCCTTTTCCTCCTGGCCCCTCCCGCAATTCCCTTTCTCAGGCCCGTATGGCCCATCCTCCTCGGCCCGTTCGCTCATCTTCAGCCCCAGCTCGCCCCAGACCCACGTGGGAAAGGGCTTCCTTTATAGTGCTCAGGCAGACAAATACCCAAAAAAAAGCATGTTTTTTCTTCATTGTAGTAATTGATTATCAAGATTTTATTATGACCACATGCCAAATCGTTCGTTGCCTTTCTTTGTCAAATTCTTTTCCTTTTTTCTCACTCCCATGTTGCCATTTGTTGCAAGGGGAGAAAAGTTATCTTCTTTCAAATGATATTCAGATTCTAAGGGATACGTACTTTTTATCTTTTCTTATGTAATGTAGACTAGTCTATACAAGTTGATGACCCCAAAAAAAAAAAAATACTACCACCAAACACATGTTTCGGATCCAAAGTAGTCAGCTAAAGAGCACAAGCCTTGCGCACGGATAATTGACACGCATAAATCGGGATGTAATAAAACAATAATTGTGATCTATTATTAGCCTATTGTAATGTGTTAGTTTGAAATCACAATAAAGTTCCCTTTAGTTTAATTTGTTTTCACCGCAAATAATAAAACATCACTTCATGTTTGTCAACACGATTATGTTTATTATGTCGTAAATATTAAACTTTTCATTATGCCTCACAAAGATTAGTATTATTATTAGGAATGTAATAACCTATTATTAATATTATGCTATTAATCAATAATGATTATAGACTTTTCCAAAACTTAATTCAATTTAAACTCGTGAAAACTTATCAATTTTAGGCATGGAAAGCACTTGTCTTAATTTTTCTATCATCTATAGAAAAAAATCCGATGGGCAGACACAATTTTTCATCAAACAGACCAGCCCTATTTCTCATAAGTGTTAGATTTCATGAGATGCGCCTTCTTGGTAATAGCTCTTAGCCCATACGTCCTTTTTTAAATCCTTACTATGTAGCAAGCAGCATAAAAGAAATTTTTTTATACGTCAATGAAATACTTATGCATCTCATCTTTCGATAGAAAGATACTAGAAGTGCCACAAATTATATATGGCATTTAATTTAGTACTAAAAGTTTTTGCTAACTCACTCTGGTGCAAATTCGGAAAGAAACCGCTATTGGCAACTTGGTCGAAAACTTTTTTCAGATTCGCATCAAAGTGAGTTAGCAAAAACTTATTGGGTACAATCAAGAAATTATGGGAATTTGTTTTCCTTGCCAAACAAATGATAATTTTCTCCAACACTAATAAGGACGCAAAGGAGCTTAGAAGCAAACACTTAGAGTGCTCATTATTTATAGAGATTTCTTAAAATCAAGAAAGTTCTAGTCTTTTTAAATTTGGCAACTTTTTTCTGTATAATTAACAAATTAAAAACAGAAAAAAGTACAAAACCTAAACCTATTATATTGGTGCCAATGCAATATGTTTATGACTAAATTGGTCCAATTAAAAAGTTTAAGACTAAATTAATATTAATGTAATAGGTCTAGGACTTTTGTGGTACTTTCCCAAATAAAAAACATCATCTATAGGTTGAATGTTATTAGATAAATAGATAAATATGATTTTTGAGTGACGAAAAAATATACAATTAAGTTAATAGGAAAATAGGTTTATAAAGTTAATTGGTCCATGTACTTTTGAAAGAATTATCACAAGTTTCCATAACCAATAAAGCAAAGGAAATTTGGCAATTGTGACTAAGGAATGACTTAGGTATAGGTTTGTATAGCTCTATAATGTTAAGAACGAATAAATAGAAGCAACAGAGAATTCCCAATTAAAAGCAATAGGCATTTCGTTTCATCAATTACTAAAGATGGGTTATGATTATTACGGGAGATATTTGGGGATAAGTAGACATAAAATAACAAAATTTCTCTTTCCCGTTAATAGATAATGCGTTTAATTATATCACATATATGAAGGGAAGGTTTTTCTTCAAGTGTAGTGCGTTTAACTTTTTGCCCCCCAAAAATAGGAATAGCTATCTTACTAATAAATTAAGCTTGAAGTCAATTTTCAAGATTAAATATTTTTCCAAGGAAACATGAATGGAAATACCTAGTGTCAAAATGAATCATATTTTTAAAAGGCAAACATTACCATAGGCATAATTTTGAACTGGCCAATGAAGCATATTAGAGGCAGTTCTCTTTTCTCTTTTTTTTTTCTCTCTCCATATCATAAATCAAAAATAAAATGAAATCCCTATGAAAAAATTACATCGATGGCTACACCTTAATATCGTGCGAGTACTATATAACCAATAAATTATTATTCAAAACAGTCAAAGTAACACTCATACAATCTCATAAGTCTCCTATACTTTTGTCTTAGAAGATGAATCTTTTTTTCATTTTTCTAAATTGGAACATGGAGCCCACAAGGGCTCTGCCCGCGCAGGTTCGAATCCTGTCGCTCACGCTTTCTCTACTTGTTTATTTACCAAAAAAAAAAAATATGGAGCCCACAAAAGTGGCTTTGAAAAAAATTAAGCTCCAAAGGGTTTGTGGGAATTATAAGTAACAAATTTTGTGAAATGTTTTTTTTTTCCTTTTGGATCTTGATCACCTAGCCTGCCGTCCTAGTTGCCCCTACCACAATAGTCTGGGTGAATATTTGAAAATTGAAACGACAAATCACGGCACTCTCAGATGAGCACGCGCTCTTTTCACGGAGTATGACCTATGAACTTCAAAACACTTAACAAAATTGAACTATCTAGATCAAAAACTAAGCATGTGTATTATGGAAGCGAAGCATTTTAGGGTTTAACGATTGGTGAGCAAATGTTTATAGATTTAAAATGTGTTTTAGGGATAATTTTAGGTGTCTTTCCCTTTGTGGAAGGTTATTTTAATCATATGTGAAGATGGATGTCACTATATAATAGTCACTTGGCAATTTTGCTAAAGTAAGAAAATGAGATTGATTGAATAGAGAGGAATAAACGGACTCGATGATGGATGTCACCCTATTTGGTAATCTTTGTAGTAAACCATTGTTAAGATATTTGATTCCCATCTCATATCTGGACTTTTTTCCAAAATTAGGCTCTTAAGAAAATCATTTTCTAATTTAGATTCAAGTCTCACTGGGTTACCACCATAAGTACATGGTACAATATCATGGCATTTTTCCAGAGAAACAAGATTGTCAATAAAATATTTCAGAAGCCACTTCTCGTAATCTTTCAAAACTAAGTTGAAAAATGCTTTTATAAAGAAGTCAGCTTGCCATACATTTTGTAGTTGGCCCCCACTAGAAATTTTTTATTCAAGATACATAATTGAGCTGAACGATTTAGACTTATACCATGATATAATACAAGATATCATAGAATATAGGATTCTAATTCACTATTATTAGATCGAACACATATCACAGAGAGTCATTTGCTTTAATTTGTGATCAACTCTCCATTATTAGTGAGGCGACAACTCGGCATTAAGTAGAGGAGAAATTAGAGACTGCATATAATCACAAGATATAAAATCATATGATTTGATTAAGGTGAAAAGGAAGTCAAATGCCATCTTCTTAACAATAATAAACAACACGCCCATCCTTCCAAGCAACCACAAGATCATGCCACCTTTCCAAGCGCTGACAGTAGATGTAACATGCTATGCCACAAGCCTCGACTCCATTGGGATAGACAATATCATGTTCCCAAAATCCGCACATATCATTAGGATATTCTCCATTTATCCTCGGGTAAAATAGGATCAACACCTTGTCTCTCTTGGTGCCTATAAAACGAGCCATTGGGATGTTGACATGATCACCGGGCATTAGCTCCCTGTTGAGCAAGACAACTTGGAGCATATAATCTTTTGCAATGCACACCAAAGGAACAACTGAGTTGTTCTCGATTTGACATATGTGGCCCGAAGATACCCTTTCTATCACAAGGGATAATGCAACGAAGCTGAAACAATCCCCTCGATAGCTCTTAGGAAAGCTGTACAAATAGTTAAGACCATAAAATATATCATGAACAATTGTTTTTTAGGATAAACTTGATATAGGGTTGTACATGAATGCATAGGTAAATAGTGAATGGAAAAAAAATCATGAAGTGAAAAGAACCAGTAGATATGGCTCTTTTCTTTACTCATGCATCTATTACTGTACCTATTTCAACTCATGCAAAAAAAAAAAAAAATTACAAAGAGCACGCTACAAGAAGCAAACAAATAAGTCTGATATTTATTGTTGTTCACCTTGGGCCATAAGATGGATGAGACCCACCTTCCCTGCACCTTGCATGGTCTTGAGCCAAAATACAACAATGTCAACAACACTACTTTATAGGAATACCTAATAGAAGACCCAGATTTATCAAATTATTAGAATATATATAAACAAAGAACAAATTAAAAGAAAGTGATCACATGTAACACATTCTGAAACCAAAATAACAGCAAATTGATTTGCAAACCTCAAACGCGATGTCTTGTAAATTGACATCAAACGCGATGGTTTCAAACGGTGGCCTGAATCTTTTAAGGTGTTGCTGCTCCCAATCCGTGAGGACTCCCTGGCCTGTAGCACCTCGACCGTCCTCGCCCCATCGAGGCTTTGGAATCATCCAGATATTCCGATGACAGGAGCTTGATTTCGAAATTAAATACCATATAAGTAGATAGTGAAGAGAAAAAAGTGCAATTTTAACACAAATTCGTCCCATGGTCTATGGCCTAGCATTTTCCCTTCCCTAAGCCAGGTGTACTGCATTGATCGGACGGTATATAAGGACGCAAAGGAGCCTAGAATTACAGTGCATTATCTACGGAGATGGCTTAAAACAAAATTATAGAGTTCCAAAGTAGACAACATCATCTGGCCCTAAAATTTAAGTCCACGTAAAACTAGAGTTACAAGTGTAATATGTCCGTGTACATTAGAAACATTTATGTGTGAACGGCTTGTTATAGTTAACATCATGAGTTTGCAAAACTTATATAACAAAGCAAATTTGGCAATTGCAATTTAGGAGTCTTTCGACTCATGGATGGGTTTGTATAACTCTATAATATAAAAACATAGAAGCAGTAGAATATGCCGAACAGATACAATGATGGAGTCGTAAAGTATTTACGTGTGACAATTATGTCCTTGGGCACTAATGTAGCAATGATGCATGTTGTAACATATCGATATTTTTTTTTTGTTCCCAAATTCAAAGACCTCATATAGAATAAGGATATACCATCCACGTAATATATTTAACAGCTCAATCTTGCAAATGGAGAGTGATAGCTCAAATTCGTTTTGATGAGACGAAAAAGCAGGTGATTGGCTCCAATTTCTACCTTCCCAAACCCAAATTTTCACCTCGCGAGCCCTAATTATCTCTTACAACCTAATTTTCCCCTCCGGTTGACATAGAGAGAGAAATGCACCTTTCTGTGTGTAGACAACGGCTCGCCATTGCAACCAAGCAAGGGTGGCGAGCAAGGGACAGGAAGACATGCAATGATGGCTGCCCTTTTGACTAAAGTTAAAAACGTCGCTTTTGCCATGGACAGTGGGCAGCGACACTTACGTTGGTCCAATGACGCCATTTTGCACATCCATGTGAATTGGATTTTTTTTTAAATTATGACATGTCGCTTAAAATTCTTATACCATGATATAATACAAGATATCAGAGAATATAGGATTCTAATTCAATATTATTAGATCGAACACATATCACATAGAGTCATTTGCTTTAATTTGTGATCAACTCTCCATTATTAGTGAGGTGACAACTCGGCATTAAGTAGAGGACATATCACATAGAGTCATTTGCTTTAATTTGTGATCAACTATCCATTATTAGTGAGGTGAAAACTCGGCATTAAGTAGAGGAGAAACTAGAAATTGTATATAATCACAAGATATAAAACCATAAGATTTGATTAAGGTAAAAAGGAAGTCAAATGCCATCTTCTTAATGATAGAGAACAACCCGCCCATCCTTCCAAGCAACCGAAAGATCATGCCACCTTTCCAAGTGCTGACAGTAGATGTAACCTGCTACGTCCCAAGCCTTGACTCCATTGGGATAGATGATATCACGTTCCCGAAATCCATACATATCATTAGGATATTCTCCAGCTATCCTCGGGTAAAATTGGATCACCACCTTGTCTCTCTTGGTGCCTATAAAACGAGCCATGGGGATGTTGACATGATCACCGGGCATTAGCTCCCTGTTGAGCAAGATAACTTGGAGCATATGATCTTTTACAATGCACACCAAAGGGGCACGTAATTTGTTCTTGATTCGACATATGTGGCCTAAAGATATCCTTTCTATCATATGAGATAATGCAACGAAAGCTGGAACAATACCCTCGATAGCTCTTAGGAAAGCTGTACAAATAGTTAAGACCATAAAATATATCACGAGACAATTGTTTTTCAGACAAACTTGACATAGGGTTGTGCATGAATGCATAGGTAAATAGTGAACGGAAAAAAAATCATAAAGTGAAAAGAACCGATAGATATGGCTCTTTTCTTTACTCATGCATCTATTACTGTACCTATTTCAACTCATGCAAAAAAAAACTTTACAAAGTGCACGCTACAAGAAGCAAACGAATAAGTCTGATATTTATTGTTGTTCACCTTGGGCCATCAGATGGCTAGGACCCACCTTCCTTGCAACTCGCATGGTCTTGAGCCAAAATACAACAATGTCAACAACACTACTTTATAGGAATACCTAATAGAAGACCCAGATTTATCAAATTATTAGAATATATATAAACAAAGAACAAATTAAAAGAAAGTGATCACATGTAACACATTCTGAAACCTAAATAACAGCAAATTGATTTGCAAACCTCAAACGAGATGTCTTGTAAACTGACACCGAGTGCCTTCTCCTTCTTCTCTTGCATATATTCTTTTACGGTGCCTTGAGAATAATCTCAATATCTATATATTTATAGAGACGATCGGATTGTTTATGGAAGGAGATCTCTTCCGATTTTCATATATATATATATATATATATATATATATTTACCCTAAAATTTACCTGCCCTTTTTGTTTAAGCATTTTGATTGACAATGAGTACTAACTTTCCAACTGAAAAAATAAAAAAAAATATTATTTTGGTCGAAAACTGGAAAATAAAGAAGAATATATATTCCCGAAAATCTATAGAAACATCAGATAAGTTGGACCTTGGTGAAGCAAACTCTAGACACATTGCTTTTCAACTTTTTTGAAACGGAAATTAACTTTCTTTTCCCCTTCTGTTTTTACATAAATGATGAATAAGTATACTTGATTGTGAGAATATTTTTCTAGACTTCCAGAGATCCGTTTACTATCACGATTCCTATTTTAAGCATATTCTTGATCAGTTATGAGATAATTTGGAATTATCTTTGCGAATTACGATAGAAATTATCTTCAATAATTTATTTGGCTGAGTATTTCCAAATTTAAAGTAAAGGACCCTTAACTTTGTTTCATGTGCTTGTTGACGTGTAATTGTCCATAATAAAAATAAAAAGTTGTCTCATTCAGAGTTATCTATATATGCATCTAGATATCCCGAAGTTGTTTTCCTTTATAAAAATCATGTGATTGTGGTTTTCGTATTTGCCTAAATTTATTCTAATTGAATTTTTAAATATTCATTCACATGAAGTGACACCTAACTTTTAGATAATCCTTTTTAATATAATTTATTTGTCAAATATGGGCTAATAATTTTATTTCCAAAATGTGTGCAATTGCAGAGCATGACTTTTTATCATGGAAAATATAGGGGGCTAAAACCAAATCAATTTCTATAATTTCCAGGAGTTTCCGCCTACTTGGCGAGGAAGAATGCCAAGGTGGATTGTCCGTTTCGTTATTTTTGGAATACTTTTTGGGGGATTTTGAGTCATCGAGTTTATAACAAGATATCCTTCCAAAAAAAAAAAATTTGGTGAAAAATCTTTTTGGGTTTGATAAGTTAGAATTCATCTACTTTTTTAGTGTATCAACAGTCTTATAGTTTCACCGAAAGTACGAGCTTATATTTGATACTTAATGATTCGTCATTTCGTGATCCCAGGTCAAGGTAAAAAGTATAATATATATTATACATAGATAGACACACAGATATGTTTATATCACAATCGTATGATACCAATTGGATTTATCTCTTAAAGTGATAAGAAGTTCGTATGGTCAAATCGGCAAAAAGAAGGCTGCAAAATTGCAGAAGGATAGAACGAGGAAAGACAAGGGTGGGATTAATGTTATTAGAGGAAATGAAATCAAATTATTAAGTAACGTATAGTTATGATTCACCTTACAAGAAAAACACGATTTTATCAAATTGTTGAGGATCGTCAATTCATTCTTACCCGTGTTAATTTTTATTTCACTCACACAAACATTGCAAGACAAGCAAGGAAGGAAGCTTTATGGATTCCAGTGTCCACAAGTTATAGACCTTGATCAACAACTTACAAGACTTTGCACAAACTTTTCTCTTCAATGGGTCAGCAAGCGGCTGCTCACATCTTGCTGTTTGAGGAAGAGGGATTGCAATTAAGAAAGCACTTAGCAGCCTATATTTGTCGACCATTCCCCCTTTTTGAATTGTTGGTCTTTTTGCCGTTTCTTTGCTCGGTGTGTATGTTTATTGTAGCTCCGAGATACGTAGGACCAACTTTTACGCACTTAATCTAGTCCATGTTCCATGATGCGTTCATTCATATTGACCTAATATATTTAAAATTTCACTCTTGAACTGGTCCCGCTAATATTTGAGTGGAGATAATAAGAAGAGAAGCAAAAGGAGGAGGGAAAGAATAACAAAATTAAAAAAAAAATTCATGTATGCGGGATCTTATTATTGAATGCGGTATTTGTACTCTCGGTACATGCTCATATCCGATGTCTGGACTTCATATTGCTCATGAACTAAACTGAACTTGTATAAAAAAAATTTAACGATCTTATTGAACGCATTGAAATTTTGGGAACGATCTTGCACCGCCAAATATTATTTGAAAGTTCAAAGACAACATTGCACGGTAGAACAAAGTTTGATAACCATTTTACTCTCGTTGGAATTCGGAAAGAACATAAACAACGTCGAACACAATTCAAATTGTAATTACTCAACGAGGCTCGAGACATTATCCAAATGAGATGGCGAAAAATAAAAATATGATATATATTTTTTTATATCTTATTTTTTAAATAAATAAAAATAGTTATAGTCCTGTCCGGGTGCGCGGTTCCACCTCTGGAATCAGGAACCGGACCATTGCTTCTTAGAACTGCCCAAAATCGACTGGTCCAGGCAGTTCCTAAGTGGGAGGTTTAGAATGCTCACCCCTATTTGGGCTCATGGATGTATACGTCTAACTCTATAATATAAAAACATAGAAGCAATAGAGTATGCCAAACAGATACACTGATGGAGCCGCAAAGTATTTACGTATGTCCTTGGGCACTGATGTAGCAACAATGCATGTTGTAACATATCGTTCTTTTTTTTTTCCCCAAATTCGAAGACCTCATAGAGAATAAGGATATACCATCTAAGTAATACAATTAACAGCTCAATCTTGCAAATGGAGAGTGATAGCTCAAATTCGTTTCGATGAAACGAAAAAGCAGGTGAGTGGCTCCAATTTCTACCTTCCCAAACCCAAATTTTCACCACGCGAGCCCTAATTATCTCTTACAACCTAATTTTCCCCTCCGGCTGACATAGAGAGAGAATTTCACCTTACTGTGTGCAGACAACGGCTAGCCATTGCAACCAACCAAGGGTGGAGAGCAGGCGACGGGAAGACATGCAATGATGGCTGTCGCTTTTGCCATAGACAGTGGGCGGCGACACTTATGTTGATTCAGTGACGTCATTTTGCATCCATGTGAACTGGGACTTTTTTTATTAAAAAAAATTATGACATCCCCTTTGCTTTCTCACTAATTTTATGAAATTACTATTTAAATGTAATTCCCGGAGCACGACATTCTCGTCTACCCCAGTCAATTGCCGCTGATATTTTATCGCATCGATATGTAGGTTGAGACATAATTACATAACTTCAATGGATAAATATGGTAAGACTTTCTCTTGTGCCCCAAGAAATAGAAATAAGTAACCTGAATTAATGGTGAAGTAAAGGGTGCAGAATGAATCTAGTTGCGCAAAGTTATGTTCTAGACATACATATGATCTTATGAAGCACTAGCAATTTGTTGACTTTTTATTTGGCTGACTAAAGGGGTCTTTTAGCACGCTGTATGCAAACGATGCTTATCTTCATAGAGATGGGCTCTGTGAATGGGTCTAATTTGGCTTCAGCTGCTAAGATTTCTCACCCGAAGCTCACTCAAACGAGGAGCTGCTTCAATATTTGCCCAAGCCAACCTTGGCGCTAAATTTTCACTATCCGTTTCTGCTTCACATGCAGAGAATTTACCGACTATTTGTAAAAAGCTACTTTTTGTAAAGCCAACTTCTTGTAGCCAGAATGATCCACGCCACCATGGCTTAATTTAATGTACAAGCAGATTCCTTAAATGATCATCAGCAACATATACGAATCTTTTGTTCATGTTGCTAGTTTGCATTTGATAAGAAAATTCTCTGTAGAGCAACTCCAGTCAGTCCATTTTATTTATTTTTTTCTATTTGATGTGATTTCATTCAATTTAGGAAGACAATCTATACACATGATATTCAAGTCAATGAGGATCAAAGGCTGCTTTCGCCCATCTGCTTTCTGTACACATGATAGTCACTTGGCAATTTTGCTACAGCAAGAAAAGGAGATTGATTGAACAAAGAGGAATAAATGGACTTGATGATGGGTGTCACCGTTTTAGTAATCTTTGTAGTAAACCATTGTTAAGATATTTGATTTCCATCTCATATTTGGACTTTTTCCGATTTAGATTCAACTCTCGCTGAGTTACCACCATAAGTCCATGGTACGAATCGTAGCATTTTGCCAGAGAAACAAGATTGGCAATAAAATATTGCAGAAGCCGCTTCTCGTAATCTTTCAAACCCAAGTTGAGAACTGCTTTTTATAAAGAAGTCAGTTTGTCATACGTTTTGCAGTTTGCCCCCACTAGAACTTTTTAATTCTAGATACATCCCTGAGCTAAACGATGAAGATTTACAATATGATATGATCCAAGATATCAGAGAATATAGGATTCTAATTCAATATTTTTAGATCGAACGCATGTCAGAGTCATTTGCTTTAATTTGTGATCAACTCTTCATTATTAGCGAGGTGACAACTTGACATTGAGTAGAGGAGAAACTACAAACTATATTTAATTGCAAGATCTTAATTCATACAATTTGATTAAACCCGGCCTTCCATCCAAGAGAGCGTAATAACTGGCCACTTTTTCCAGTGCCGATAGCGAATGAATGATATTACATCCGAAACCTTGACTCCGTTGGGATAGACGATATATGGTTCCCAATATCCGTACATATCATTAGGATATTCTCCATCTATCCTCGGATAAAAATGGATCGACACATCATCTTTCTTGGTACCTATAAAGAGAGCAATTGGGATGTCGACATGATCTCCGGGCATTAGCTCCCTGTTGAGCAAGAGAATTTGGCGCATAGGCTCTTTTGCAATGCACATCAAAGGCACACCTAAGTTGTTCTTGATTCGACATATGTGGCTCGAAGATGCCCTTTCCATCACATGGGATAGCGCGATCAAAGCTGAAACAATCTCCTTGATGGCTCTTAGGAAAGCTGTACAAATAGCTAAGATTATAGAATCTTTCAAGAGAAGTTCCTCATAACAGTGAGACAATTGTTTTTTAGGACAAACTTGACATAGGGTTTGTACATGAATGCATAGGTAAATAGTGAATGGAAAAAAAAATCTTGAAGTGAAAAGAACCAGTAGATATGACTTTTTTCTTTTCTCATGCATCTTTTACTAAACCTATTTCAACTCATGCAAACAAACAACAGAATTTACAAAGAGCCCACCACAAGAAGCAAACAAATAAGTATGATCTTAAATATTGTTCACCTTGTTTAGCCTTTTGCTTAGCCAGCCTTATAGGAGCCCTAAGATGGCTAGGACCAACCTCCCTTGCACCATTCATAGTCTCGAGCTAACAATGTCAACGACACTACTATATAGGAATACCTAATAAAAGATCCAGATTTATCAAAATATTAGAATAGATATAAACAAAGAACAAATTAAAAGAAATACAGTGTCTTCTTCAAGTCCAATCAATCTACAAATATATTTTGTTTCTTTTTCGCACGGACATAAAATCAACAGTTTTGCTCAATAGCGCAATCTGAAACCTAAATCACAGCAAATTGATTTGCAAACCTCAAAATGCGAAGTCTTGCAGACTGATACTAACGTATCCTCCTTCCCCTTCATCTCTTGCACATATCTCTTATGGTGCCTTGAGAAAAAATTGAAATATCTATATGTAGAGATACGATCAACTTGATTATGGAAGGAGATCTCTTTCGATTTTCATATATATCTAAAAATTTGCCCTAAAATCTATATGCCCTTTTCGTTTAAGCTCTTTGATTGACAATCAATACTAACTTTCCAACTAAAAAAATAACAATTTTGTTTCGGTTGAAAACAGGAAAAAAGAAAAGATTTACGCCTGAAAGTTTCTAGAACAATCATACAAGGTAAACCTTGGTGAAGCAAACTCTGGACACATTTCTTTTCAACTTTTTTCAGACGGAAGTTTTAACTTTTTGTTTTTGTTTCTTTTTCCCCTTCTGTTTTTACATAAATTATGAAAGGTGCGGGTCGGGATAATTCGGCCCGACTCCTCTTTTTTCTTTTTCTTTTTTTTATCTTTTCATTTTCTTTTTTATCTCTTTTTTTTCTCTCTTTCAGAAAGAATATAATAGAATAAAAATGAGATAAAAATACAAATCTAGTCCTAATTAGTGACAATTTTCCCTAAAATAAAGCTAAATAAAATTTGTCGGACCGGAAAAAATTAGGTATCAACGATCTCCCAACTAGTTAAGGCAACTGATTCTAGTTACCAACCAATTGTATATTTGGCACATGGTTCCTCATATTAAAAAAAAAAAACTCTAGGAAGCTGCTTCACCGTAGCAACTAGAAACCTAGTTTCCAAATGAGGAAGAATCACCATCCGAAAAAAAAAATAACATGGGAGAGCTGTTATTTTGGAAGATATGCTTGAAGATATACCTGATTGAGTACGATATGTACTTTCCTCTTACATGTATAGCTCACTTAGGAATGTATATATTTTACGTTATCTTTCTTTCCTTTATTATACAGTCACATTGTACTACAAATACATGTAATTGTAGGGGTGATCGGTTCCCAGGGCGGTCCGGTTCCTCCCCGGAACCGGGAACCGGACCGACGGGACCGGTTCCCCCTTTTTAGGACTGTGGATCGGACCACCAAAATATAGAACCGGACCGGACCGGACCAATCGGTCCGATCTAGTTCTTGGGCGGTCCAATGGGTCCAAGTTGAGGACTTAATTGAACAAATGGAAAGCTTTAAATATAACTGCACTTCAGCCCAAAGTTTTAAAATTCTTATTGTAATTATTCTCAAAATTACATGATGCACATATAGCATCATATTGATTTTGAGGTAATACACATCAAGGAAATGATGACGACCAAGCTAAAACTATGTAATATCCTCACATGAGTACTGAATTGTGAAGGCTCTATATCTCTATCATGCGATTTTAGGTAGATATGATACAAACAAATTAACCGATAGATCAATACCCATTAGGGAAATGGTAACCCTTGCTTGGCTCCAAATCAAATCCCACTTTCTTCATACACATGTCCAGTAAATGTCCAAGCTGAATGCAACATGCTTGAGTGAAGAGATCATAGCAAAACAACATCAAAGGGAATCCCAAGAGTAACCGAGAGATTGCTAAAGATAATAGGGTTTAACTTTGACTCTTTATCATCTAAAACTTGTGTGATCATGATGCAATCATCACTAAAAGTAGTGACAATATGACCACGTTTAGTATCAAACTTTGTTCTAATAGAGAATGACCAATGGTCCTTGGTTCGGTCCTTTCAGTCCGGTCTCGTGGTCCGGTTCGGTCCGGTTCCACCCAGGAACTGGGAACCGGACCACCCGGGAACCGGTTCCATTTTTTGGAACCGCGGACCGGATCGGAAGGATGAAGAACCGGACCAATCCGGCCGGTCCGGTTCGGGGTTGGGCGGTCCCGGATGCTCACCCCTATGTAATTGTAGACTGATTCAATATACAAAAAAAATTACTTCCCTGGTCTTTCTCATTAGTTCGTATGCTTTCATTTATATCGTCGATTTTGTTATTGAAGTAGAATTAAATGATTTTTTTTTAGTTTTCATTTCAGTAAAGCGTGACTTTTTGTTATGGACAATGAAGTAAATAGATCTTTCTACATCTTGGTTTCAGCGAATCCATCGCATTTAACATGACTTCTTCTTGTTATCGTATGTTTAACTACTGAAATGTGAGAATTAATACAATATTAGGGTTTTCTTTAGGTTAGCTCTGATAAGGTTTTATCCTCTTATTTATCCTTGCCAAACATTTATACCGGCATAATTGAAATTATAATTGACAAGATTTTGACCTATTTAAGCGCTACATCATCTCACTAATCATTGATTCTAATCGAGTTTGACTCAAATACTCAAAAAGCTCAATTGAATAGGCCTCTTGCCTTTTTTTTTTATATTCTTGATTCGAAAATTTACTTGTTGAAGTATCCATTCTACGAGCCTTAACTTATCTCGCGGTGCGATTGAATCACTCATTCAATTAATTAATTAATAGTTGCATCGAACGATTAATTCAAGGTTAACACAAATTAAGTAAACTTTTGTTTTACATATCATGGAGTCAACATCCAACAAAAGAAATATCTCTTTCGCATTTCTCTATATTGTCGTTGAACGGTTCCTCCACCTGGCAGAGCTGGTCTCACGCAGGCTGTTGCTCGCTCTGACGTGTCTCCTCCTTCCATGGATGATGGTGTCTGCTGAAGTGTCGCTCTTGCTCGGTTCTACAACATAGCCAGGTAGAAGAAGAGGTAGGTGAAAGCTTTCTGCGTTCCTTTTAATGCTCATCCCATGCTGAGTTTTCTTATGTACTTACGTATAAAATGTAGCTCGCTGAGTTTTTCTTTAATGGAATGTCAATATTCTCAATTTATCTCACAAAAGCCTTCAACTTTTACAATTTATTTTGATCAAATCCTTCCTACCCCTCCTCCCCCCCTTCTCTCTCTCTCTCTCTCTCTCTCTCTCTCTCTCTCTCTCTCTCTCTCTCTCTCTCTCTCTCTCTCTCTCTCTCTCTCTCTCTCTCTCTCTCTCTCCGTGTCCTGTGCAGAGCCCAAGCCGAGATCGCCACGTGGCGCATCCTTAGCGGTCAGGAGCAATATCTTTGTCCCTTAGGTCATGAGAAAAGAAACCCCGACACTACTTCTCCTTCTTCCTCATCTTTCTTTGTCCTCTCTTCTTCACCTCTCCACCATGGTGTCTAGAGCTAGGTTAAGGAAAATGATAAGCGAGCTAAACACCACCCTAAACTTGCAATGGCAAGTTATTTTCCAACTTCTCACCGTCTACTTCACACTGTCACACTGATGTTTAGCCAGCCGTCGTCCCGGTCAGAGTGCCACTACGTTTGGACACCTGTGTTTGTTACACTTGCTGCCATGATTCCTTTCACATACTTTCTCCTGCACTTCGTTCGCCTGATTATTCGTATAAACCGAAAAATCGAGAAGAAGAAGGTGCTGCTCACAAGAAGTATGGGAGGGACTCTCCATCCGTCGGACTCCGAGTGGACCTCCGAATCCCCGACTCCTCCGTTGCAAATGGAAACCGCACATTCTCAGACGGGAGAGATCCATCCTCATGCGGGAACCGGCCCTTCTCATTCGGGAGCGGCCCTTGCCGAGGAGGCAACATCCAGTACAGAAAACTCTCCCCGTTCTCCAGGCCAACATCATCTAAAACTTGTGTGATCATGATGCAATCATCACTAAAAGTAGTGACAATATGACCACGCTTAGTATCAAACTTTGTTCTAATAGAGAATGACCAATGGTCCTTGGTTCGGTCCTTTCGGTCCGGTCCCGTGGTCCGGTTCGGTCCGGTTCCACCCAGGAACTGGGAACCGGACCACCCGGGAACCGGTTCCATTTTTTGGAACCGCGGACCGGATCGGAAGGATGAAGAACCGGACCAATCCGGCCGGTCCGGTTCGGGGTTGGGCGGTCCCGGATGCTCACCCCTATGTAATTGTAGACTGATTCAATATACAAAAAAAATTACTTCCCTGGTCTTTCTCGTTAGTTCGTATGCTTTCATTTATATCGTCGATTTTGTTATTGAAGTAGAATTAAATGATTTTTTTTTAGTTTTCATTTCAGTAAAGCATGACTTTTTGTTATGGACAATGAAGTAAATAGATCTTTCTACATCTTGGTTTCAGCGAATCCATCGCATTTAACATGACTTCTTCTTGTTATCGTATGTTTAACTACTGAAATGTGAGAATTAATACAATATTAGGGTTTTCTTTAGGTTAGCTCTGATAAGGTTTTATCCTCTTATTTATCCTTGCCAAACATTTATACCGGCATAATTGAAATTATAATTGACAAGATTTTGACCTATTTAAGCGCTACATCATCTCACTAATCATTGATTCTAATCGAGTTTGACTCAAATACTCAAAAAGCTCAATTGAATAGGCCTCTTGCCTTTTTTTTTTTATATTCTTGATTCGAAAATTTACTTGTTGAAGTATCCATTCTACGAGCCTTAACTTATCTCGCGGTGCGATTGAATCACTCATTCAATTAATTAATTAATAGTTGCATCGAACGATTAATTCAAGGTTAACACAAATTAAGTAAACTTTTGTTTTACATATCATGGAGTCAACATCCAACAAAAGAAATATCTCTTCCGCATTTCTCTATATTGTCGTTGAACGGTTCCTCCACCTGGCAGAGCTGGTCTCACGCAGGCTGTTGCTCGCTCTGACGTGTCTCCTCCTTCCATGGATGATGGTGTCTGCTGAAGTGTCGCTCTTGCTCGGTTCTACAACATAGCCAGGTAGAAGAAGAGGTAGGTGAAAGCTTTCTGCGTTCCTTTTAATGCTCATCCCATGCTGAGTTTTCTTATGTACTTACGTATAAAATGTAGCTCGCTGAGTTTTTCTTTAATGGAATGTCAATATTCTCAATTTATCTCACAAAAGCCTTCAACTTTTACAATTTATTTTGATCAAATCCTTCCTACCCCTCCTCCCCCCCTTCTCTCTCTCTCTCTCTCTCTCTCTCTCTCTCTCTCTCTCTCTCTCTCTCTCTCTCTCTCTCTCTCTCTCCGTGTCCTGTGCAGAGCCCAAGCCGAGATCGCCACGTGGCGCATCCTTAGCGGTCAGGAGCAATATCTTTGTCCCTTAGGTCATGAGAAAAGAAACCCCGACACTACTTCTCCTTCTTCCTCATCTTTCTTTGTCCTCTCTTCTTCACCTCTCCACCATGGTGTCTAGAGCTAGGTTAAGGAAAATGATAAGCGAGCTAAACACCACCCTAAACTTGCAATGGCAAGTTATTTTCCAACTTCTCACCGTCTACTTCACACTGTCACACTGATGTTTAGCCAGCCGTCGTCCCGGTCAGAGTGCCACTACGTTTGGACACCTGTGTTTGTTACACTTGCTGCCATGATTCCTTTCACATACTTTCTCCTGCACTTCGTTCGCCTGATTATTCGTATAAACCGAAAAATCGAGAAGAAGAAGGTGCTGCTCACAAGAAGTATGGGAGGGACTCTCCATCCGTCGGACTCCGAGTGGACCTCCGAATCCCCGACTCCTCCGTTGCAAATGGAAACCGCACATTCTCAGACGGGAGAGATCCATCCTCATGCGGGAACCGGCCCTTCTCATTCGGGAGCGGCCCTTGCCGAGGAGGCAACATCCAGTACAGAAAACTCTCCCCGTTCTCCAGGCCAACATCATCTAAAACTTGTGTGATCATGATGCAATCATCACTAAAAGTAGTGACAATATGACCACGCTTAGTATCAAACTTTGTTCTAATAGAGAATGACCAATGGTCCTTGGTTCGGTCCTTTCGGTCCGGTCCCGTGGTCCGGTTCGGTCCGGTTCCACCCAGGAACTGGGAACCGGACCACCCGGGAACCGGTTCCATTTTTTGGAACCGCGGACCGGATCGGAAGGATGAAGAACCGGACCAATCCGGCCGGTCCGGTTCGGGGTTGGGCGGTCCCGGATGCTCACCCCTATGTAATTGTAGACTGATTCAATATACAAAAAAAATTACTTCCCTGGTCTTTCTCGTTAGTTCGTATGCTTTCATTTATATCGTCGATTTTGTTATTGAAGTAGAATTAAATGATTTTTTTTAGTTTTCATTTCAGTAAAGCGTGACTTTTTGTTATGGACAATGAAGTAAATAGATCTTTCTACATCTTGGTTTCAGCGAATCCATCGCATTTAACATGACTTCTTCTTGTTATCGTATGTTTAACTACTGAAATGTGAGAATTAATACAATATTAGGGTTTTCTTTAGGTTAGCTCTGATAAGGTTTTATCCTCTTATTTATCCTTGCCAAACATTTATACCGGCATAATTGAAATTATAATTGACAAGATTTTGACCTATTTAAGCGCTACATCATCTCACTAATCATTGATTCTAATCGAGTTTGACTCAAATACTCAAAAAGCTCAATTGAATAGGCCTCTTGCCTTTTTTTTTTTATATTCTTGATTCGAAAATTTACTTGTTGAAGTATCCATTCTACGAGCCTTAACTTATCTCGCGGTGCGATTGAATCACTCATTCAATTAATTAATTAATAGTTGCATCGAACGATTAATTCAAGGTTAACACAAATTAAGTAAACTTTTGTTTTACATATCATGGAGTCAACATCCAACAAAAGAAATATCTCTTCCGCATTTCTCTATATTGTCGTTGAACGGTTCCTCCACCTGGCAGAGCTGGTCTCACGCAGGCTGTTGCTCGCTCTGACGTGTCTCCTCCTTCCATGGATGATGGTGTCTGCTGAAGTGTCGCTCTTGCTCGGTTCTACAACATAGCCAGGTAGAAGAAGAGGTAGGTGAAAGCTTTCTGCGTTCCTTTTAATGCTCATCCCATGCTGAGTTTTCTTATGTACTTACGTATAAAATGTAGCTCGCTGAGTTTTTCTTTAATGGAATGTCAATATTCTCAATTTATCTCACAAAAGCCTTCAACTTTTACAATTTATTTTGATCAAATCCTTCCTACCCCTCCTCCCCCCCTTCTCTCTCTCTCTCTCTCTCTCTCTCTCTCTCTCTCTCTCTCTCTCTCTCTCTCTCTCTCTCTCTCTCTCTCTCTCTCTCTCTCTCCGCGTCCTGTGCAGAGCCCAAGCCGAGATCGCCACATGGCGCATCCTTAGCGGTCAGGAGCAATATCTTTGTCCCTTAGGTCATGAGAAAAGAAACCCCGACACTACTTCTCCTTCTTCCTCATCTTTCTTCGTCCTCTCTTCTTCACCTCTCCACCATGGTGTTTAGAGCTAGGTTAAGGAAAATGATAAGCGAGCTAAACACCACCCTAAACTTGCAATGGCAAGTTATTTTCCAACTTCTCACCGTCTACTTCACACTGTCACACTGATGTTTAGCCAGCCGTCGTCCCGGTCAGAGTGCCACTACGTTTGGACACCTGTGTTTGTTACACTTGCTGCCATGATTCCTTTCACATACTTTCTCCTGCACTTCGTTCGCCTGATTATTCGTATAAATCAAAAAATCGAGAAGAAGAAGGTGCTGCTCACATGAAGTATGGGAGGGACTCTCCATCCGTCGGACTCCGAGTGGACCTCCGAATCCCCGACTCCTCCGTTGCAAATGGAAACCGCACATTCTCAGACGGGAGAGATCCATCCTCATGCGGGAACCGGCCCTTCTCATTCGGGAGCGGCCCTTGCCGAGGAGGCAACATCCAGTACAGAAAACTCTCCCCGTTCTCCAGGCCAACATCGTGTCGTGGTGCAAGACGAAGAAGTTACCCCTGCGGATGTAGCGCAAGGGACTCCCGTTGCTTTGGCTCATCTTGCAGCGCAAGACACCTAAGTCAGTAGACGGCCGAGTTGTTTCCTCGTCTTGAGTGTAGGATATTTCATAGGTTTTACTCTGGCAGTTTGTGGTATCTCAATCTTCGTAGCCTGTTAGGCGTTGTGGTTATCCAAGTTTCGTGTATCCGCTTGCATGGTAGTGGACAACATATTCTACTGCTTTTGGCTTTTCCATGATACTGCACCTCCTGCTAACTTGAAAACATATCCTGATGTACACTTCGATTCATCCTGACAGCCAGTAAAGTCTAAATATATATACCATACTAGCTGTAGGTCCTAAACATGTCTATAAATCAGCATATAATCTCTTGTCCTCTTTAAGTACCTTAAAACTTTCTTTGATAATGTCCTGGATTTGAATGATATCTGCCTAGAAGTCCAGTTGCATAAGCAATATCTAGTCTAGTGCAAACCAGAGCATACATGATGCCTAAAAGTTACCCCTACGGATGGAGCGCAAGGGACTCCCATTGCTTTGGCTCATCCTGCGGCGCAAGACACCCAAGTCAGTAGACGGCCGAGTTGCTTCCTCGTCTTGAGTGCAGGATATTTCATAGGTTTTACTCTAGCAGTTTGTGGTATCTCAATCTTTGTAGCCTGTTAGGCGTTGTGGTTATCCAAGTTTCGTGTCTTTAGTTCCTATAGATGATACGGATGAGCTCCGCTTGACTACATTTCTGTTTTTCCTTTAGTTTGTTCGGGCCTTGTGGTAGCACATGCTTGGTCCCAATGATCGGTTCCATTTCCTCAGTGATGATTCGGCTTCTTGTCCTCCTCATGTTGCTGGGTCACACCTACGGTCGACATCTCTCTCTCTCTCCCTCTGTTTGTGATCGTCGTTGGAGAAGCTGACTTCGACGCTGAATCTCAAGAGGGATTTGGATCTGCTACTGGAGAGAGTATGATGAAAAGAAGCTGGGGAAGCAGATGATGGGAGCTTCAGATGACTCGCAGCTTGCTCAGTTCATGAGGAACGAGTACTATCGCCAGTATGCTTATGGGTCTTTCGCATTCAATTAGAACTAACGATTGATCTCGTGTCCGTCCACTTGGATGGAAGTTTTTTTTTTTTTTTAAATCTTCCCTCCCTCACTTTCACCTTTTCTTTTCGGCTTGCTGCAGTGTTTGCAAACTGATATACATTTGGGATATGATATTAGTGGTACAATATAATTACGCAATGTGAATTGACTGAAGGAAGCAATTTTCCAATTTTTCTACCGTTTGTTTAAGCATTTAATCATTGGGTGAGTTTATTATTTGCAAATTTGTCATGTTTTTACTTGGCTTTGTTAAGTTCTAGTAAGATCTACCATTTTTCTTCATAAATAATGTCAAAACTCGAAATTTAATAGGTCATATAATAAGAATATTTTGTAGTTACCTGGGTTCATGTACCACCACTAGACACCACTTTTTTTTTATTCTTTTCAATCTTTAATTAAAAGTGAGATGAGCTAATCACCTTACTAGACATTATCGAGAGTTCTTACGTCAATTATGAAAGCTACTCATCACTACCCGACAGGCCGACACCCTAAAGTCAAGGGTTCACGAGCTCGTCATAACTACTAGTGCATCAATGATATGTAAGTCTCTCTCCGATGAGTTGTATTCAATTTTCGAGCTCCACTTTGGATCATCACTTAAATACCAACAACGAACAACAACCAATAATGCATATGATCACCCATCGAACCAAATTATAACCAATCTCAGTGTCACATGTTTGAATAATCAAATATTAAATATATTTGATTCACATATTTACTCATCAAAATGAATAAATGCATCCTCCTAAAAAATCACAAATTAGAATAACCTACTTTGATAACTTAAGTAGTGAGTTGTTTAGTCTCTAGTTCCTTTTCTATCAATGACCTGCTTAAAATGCGATACCCCATCTTAATCAAGCAATATTTGAGCACATTAAGTTGTTACATTAAGCGGTTACATCTTTGATAACTTAAAGCCTCCAACGGCTTTTATGCTACATTAGGTACACTAGAATGAATAGTAACTTTAAAGTCTATTTATTCAAACAAATGTCAGTTTGACATTCAATTCGACACCTTTATGATATACATAAAATCGAAAACTCATATCTAATGCATCTGGCAAAGTATACTAGTCATACAAAAATGGGTGCAAGCTTTGATACTCTGTTGAAAATCCCGATATATATGGACAAACTCTCAAAACAAGAGCCATGACGAGAATTATGGTGGCAAGCATCTTTATCAACACATGTAGGGAAGGCCCGGATATATCCTTGAAAGGGTCGCCCATACTGCATCCAATAGAACCAAAATCAGCAAGCAATTAGGTTATTACTGTCATCAGGGAAATGGTCGCAAGGTTTTCATTTCTACCGGATGCAACTACAGCACACGAGCACAAAAGATTTTCATAACAAGCACATCAAGCACACATAGGAGGTGATTACATATTGTTTCATGGAATAATATGTGTACAGCATATGGTTGAGGAGTGACTTTCAACAAATATTATATGTTTACCGGCTCTGTCCATAAGTTGAATATTATCAGGCATATAAAAAGCCCCCAACACCAGAGCTATATTAGGAATAAAAGTAACAATACGTGCTCAAAGAAAAGGCCCCCGACGCCCCCCGCCGGATCTGGATCCCCCTCTCTCCGCGTCTTGCACAGAACCACCCATAATGTGGCGCATCCTTAGCGGCCGAGAGCGCTGTATATTTGTCCCCCAAGTTATGAGAAACCACCGACACTCCACTACATTTCCTCTTCTTCTTCTTCCTCATCTTTCTTCTTCCTCTCATCTTTCTTCGTCCTCTCTTCTTCTACTCTCCACCATGGTGTCTAGAACTAGGCTATGGAAAAGGATAACCGACCTAAACACGAGCATAAACTTGCATTATCAAATCATTTTCCAGCTTCTCACCGTTTACTTCACGGTTGTCACACTAGAGTTTAGTCAAGCGTCCCGGTCACAGTGCCGCCATGTTTGCACACTTGTGGCTGTTACACTTTCTACCATAATGCCTTTCACGTACTTTTTCATGCACTTCGTTCGCCTGATTGTCCGTATAAACAGAATAATCGAGAAGAAGAAGATGCTGCTCACAAGACTTATGGGAGGGACTCTCCATCCGTCGAACTCCGAGTGGAGCTCCGAGTCGTCGACTCTGTAAGAATTTTTCTAATGTGAGCTTCTATTAATTGAGATTGTAATTTACCGTTTTACAGGATTGGTCTAATAAAGTTAAATATAAGAATTCTTAATCAATCTAATATGAGCCTGGCTGGTGTGGGCCGAGTTGAGCCCGACCGTAATGAGAGGGCCCGGTTGGAAAATCTATAAATAGAGCTCAAAGTTCCTCCTTTTACCCTAATGAAACTCTAAGAACTCTCAAACTCTCGGAACTTTACATTTACTTTGCATAAGGAGCTCATAAGGCGAAAAGAGCGGTGAATCGCAGTCTCATTGAAGCCAGTGATACTGGGGTCACAGAGGGGAAGATTTTGAGCCGGTGATCGTCGTATTATGCATCAAAAACGATGGATTCCAATTCAAGTAAGTAAGATCAACTCCTCCAGATCATTTTATTCTATAACCTAGCTATAGAGGTCCTAGAAAGAGCCGTCGTTGTTATAGCACCAGCCATCAAGTGGTACCAAAGCCGCCATAATTCAGGTTTAGAACATACGGTTCTTATGGGGAAAGTTATTTTTTATTGCATAAACACCTTGTGCTCGTTCATATGAGCATTTTGAGGGGTGACGGGTCACCGGAGGTGCTCGGAAGGCACCGCATGTGCTGCACACACACCATAGGCACTGCCTCGCGCTGGCCATGCGGCCCCACGTGCGCCTATGCGCCCAACACTGCCTTGTGCAAGGGTGTTACCGCGGAGCTGACGTCACGCACGACGTCAAAGGCGATTAGCGCCAACCCGATCCGACCCATGGTTCTATCCGTTGACTTACCTGACTTGAAAGTTGACCCGACCGGAGCGTGGTTTGCGGCGTTGTGTTAGTATGAATGTCTACTACATTGTGATAATTTATTTTGCATGGCATATACTTTTAGTGACAAATATTCATGTCTTTAAATCTAAAATCTATGCATATGGTAAACGTGAGACATATATACTCATGGTATGAGAGAATTTCAAGAATTTCATTAGGGAGTGACCACCAAAGTGGCACACCTGATTGAATTTGAGAAATATCAATTTCGTATTATGGTGGGATGTCTCATGTTCTAGTGTTTGGTCATACTCTCAAAGGAGGTGATTACATATTGTTTCATGGAGGGATATATGTACAACATATGGTTGAGGAGTGACTTTCAACAAATATTATTTGTTTACCGCATCTGTCCATAAGTTGAATATTATCAGATATATAAGAGCCCCTAACACCAGAGCTATATTAGGAATAAAAGTAACAATACGTGCTCAAAGAAAAGGCCCCCGACACCCCCCGCCGGATCCGGATCCCCCTCTCTCTGCGTCCTGCCCTGCGCAGAGCCACCCACAATGTGGCGCATCCTTAGCGGCCGGGAGCGCTGTATATTTGTCCCCCAAGTTATGAGAAACCACCGACACTCCACTACATTTCCTCTTCTTCTTCTTCCTCATCTTTCTTCTTCCTCTCAACTTCCTTCGTCCTCTCTTCTTCTCCTCTCCACCATGGTGTCTAGAACTAGGCTAAGGAAAAGGATAACCGACCTAAACACGAGCCTAAACTTGCATTGTCAAATCATTTTCCAGCTTCTCACCGTTTACTTCACAGTTGTCACACTAGAGTTTAGTCAAGCGTCCCGGTCACAGTGCCGCCACGTTTGCACACCTGTGGCTGTTATACTTTCTACCATAATACCTTTCACCTACTTTCTCATGCACTTCGTTCGCCTGATTGTCCGTATAAATAGAAAAATCGAGAAGAAGAAGATGCTGCTCACAAGACTTATGGGAGGGACTCTCCATCCGTCGAACTCCGAGTGGAGCTCCGAGTCGTCGACTCTGTAAGAATTTTCTAATGTGAGCTTATATTAATTGAGATTGTGATTTACCGTTTTACAGGATTGGTCTAATAAAGTTGGATATAAGGATTCTTAATCAGTCTAATATGAGCCTGGCTGGTGTGGGCCGAGTTGAGCCCAGCCCGTAATGAGAGGGCCCGGTTGGAAAATCTATAAATAGAGCTCAAAGTTGCTCCTTTAACCCTAATGAAACTCTAAGAACTCTCAAACTCTCGGAACTTTACATTTACTTTGCATAAGGAGCTCATAAGGCGAAAAGAGCGGCAAAGCCAGTGATACTGGGGGTCATAGAGGGGAAGATCTTGAGCTGGTGCTCGTCGTATTATGCATTAAAAACGATGGATTCCAATTCATGTAAGTATGATCAACTCCTCCAGATCGTTTTGTTCTATAACCTAGCTATGGAGGTCCTAGGGAGAGCCGTCGTTGTTAGAGCGCCGGCTATCAAGTGGTATCAGAGCCGCCATAGTTCAGGTTTAGAACATACAGTTCTTATGGTGAAAGTTGTTTATTATTGCATAAACACCTTGTGCTCGTTCATATGAACATTCTGAGGGGTGACGGTTCACCGGAAGTGCCCGGAAGGCACCTCCGATGATCAGGTGTGCCTACGTGCCCAGCATTGCCTTGTGCAAGGGTGTTACCACGGAGCTGACGTCACGCACGACGTTATCTATGGCAAGCATGGCGATGCTGGATAGCTTAAAGAGTCATTTGCCAAATACTTGGAGGATTCTACGATATAGCTCAATTTACTATGCTTGGAAGTCCTGAACAAAATGATATGGCCGAAAGGCGTAATCCCATTCTTATGTAAATGGTGAGGAGTATGACTAGTATAACCAATTTGCCTAATTTCCTATTGGTGAAGCTTTGGAAACAACCCTTTACATTTTAAACAGAATTCCTACCAAAACTGTTCCATTGACTCCTTTCGAGTTGTGGATTGGACGTAAACCTAGCTTGAATCATCTTAAGATTTGGGGTTGTCCTGCAGAAATGAGGTTATATAATCCAACATTGAGTAAGTTGGACTCCAGAACCACACGGTGTTACTTCAGATCATTTAAAGGGATATCGGTTTTACAATCACAATAGACACATACGGCAAAGTTTTTGAAACTTGATGTGACCAAAGAAGGTAGCTGCTCACAGACAACTAAGAAAATCAGTCCGGTAGGGACAGCTGTGTCATTTTCTCTACCTATACAGATAATTATGAAGCCTCCCATGCCACAAATTGAGCCTATTGAGGTTCAAGATCCTATTGTTGAAACAGTTCCTGATGAATTTCCTTAAACCTCTCAGACTCAACCGGAGATCTATTAGGGAGAAACGACCAGTAATTCCACTGGATTATGTAGTCTATATGGGAGAGCATGACTACAATATTGGTTGTGTGATTGATTCAGTGACTTATATAGATGTCGATTCTTGTCCTCAATCAGATCTGGGGTTAGATGCAATGAAAGACGAGATATAGTCTATAAAACATAATGATGTATGGGATTTTGTTGAATTCCCTAAATGATAAAAGCCTATCGGTTGCAAATGGGTATATAAGACCTAAAGGGATTCCAAGGGAAAGATTGAGAAGTTTAAAGGCATACTTGTAGCCAATGGTTTTACTCATATAAAGGGAATATACTATGAAGCAACCTTCTCCCCAGTCTCTTCTAAGGACTCTCTTAGAGTGATCTTAGTATTAGTAACTCATTTTGATATGAAGTTACACCATATGGATGTTAAAACTGCATTTCTAAATGGAAACCTTAATGAAGAGATCTATATGGTACAACTCGAAGGTTTTGTAGCAGATGATTCAAGTAAGCTTGTATGTAGATTGAAAAAGTTTATTTATAGCATTAAGCAAACTTCTAGACAATGGTATCTAAAGTTTCATAGTATTGTCACTTCATTCGGATTTGCTGAGAACATATTAGATCAATGTATATACTGCAAGGTTAGTGGGAGGAAATTTATTTTTCTCATACTTTTTGTCGATGATATCTTGCTTGCGAGTAGTGATCTTGGATTTCTACACGAGATGAAGCAGATATTATTAAGTAATTTTGACATGAAGGACCATGGTGAGGCGTCTTTTGTCCTTGGCATTGAGATCCTTAGGGATCGTTCTAGCTGAGTATCGAGTTTATCTCAAAGGGCGTATATGGATCGTATTCTTGAAAGATTCAATATGCAGCACTATAAGCCAGGAATTGCTCATGTCTCTAAGGGTGATAAACCGAATCTATCACAATGCCCTCATACAGTTGTTGAGAAAACCCAAATGAAGAATGTACATTATACTAGTGCACTTGAAAGTATCATGTATGCTCAAGTTTGAACTAGAGTAGACATTGTTTTTGCAACTAGTCTTCTAGGCAGGTATCAGTCTAATCCAGGACACAATCACTAGATTGCTGTCAAGAAGGTTTTAAGGTACTTAAAGAGGACAATAGATTATATATAGATTTATAGACATGTTCGAGACCTGCAGCTAGTAGGTATACAGATTCAGACTTTGCCAACTGTCAGGATGAATCGAAGTATATATCAGGATACATATTTAAGTTAGCAAGTGGTATAGTATCATGGAAAAGCCAAAAGCAATAGAATATGTTATCCTCTACCATGCAAGTAAAGTTTGTAGCATGCTTTTGGGCTGCTGGTCAGGCTATTTAGTTCCAGAACCTTATTAGGGAGTTAGTCGTATTTGATTTTGTTGATGCACCCATACAATTATATTGTGATAATGATGTTACGGTGTTATTTATCAACAATAACAGAAGCCTCAATGGGTGTAAACACATGAAGATCAAGTATTTGACCGTAAAGGAAATGACTGAGAATGGTGACATTAAAGTAGAGCATATTTACACAGATGATATGGTTGCAGATTCGCTAACTAAAGGCCTTCGCCCTTGTGTATTTGAAAGACATGTCATTAGCATGGGCTTAGGAGCATCATGAGATGATGTTGTTTAGTGGGAGCTGCTCTTCAGTTTGTTCTCTAATAAAGTTTACATTTGTGTTTGTTACTTTTTGTAATATTTTAATATGTATCAACCTTTTGCATTCAATAAGGTATTTTCTAAATGCATTATTGAGTTGTTGAATACATATATACGGTAAAATCTCGAGGTACTGTGTAAACCTTGAGTAAAGGCTTGAGGCTTTCAATTATTAGTCTTAAAGATATGTCTTGTTACACATAAAGAAAAGTTAACTATAAAGTAAGACATATATAGGTTCATTTGAACCATAAAGACATATGTAGGTTCGTGGAGCCATAAAGGCATATGTGAGTTCGTTGAAACTGTAAAGATATTCTCTTGTGGCACATCAGGTTTCGTGACACGTAAGGAAAGAGAATAGTGACTGACAAAGGAGATAATACATAAAGTATTACTCCTTGATGAGGTGTCATCCAGTTGCCACACTACCATATTGAATCCATATCAGTAGAGTTGAAAACATTTGTAACCATGAAAGGCTTGGTGTTGTGCCAATGCAGTTACCGCCATGATTCGGTGTTTAAAACTCGATGGGATCAGATTGACTATTAAAAATAATCGCTAGACTAGCATAAAGGTGCGCACATACAATACAATTTCAATTAATTTTGTCCAAATGGGAGAATGTAAGAATTTTTCTAATGTGAGCTTCTATTAATTGATATTGTAATTTACCGTTTTACGGAATTGGTCTAATAATGTTGGATATAAAAATTCTTAATCAGTCTAATATGGATTTAGCTAGTGTTGGCCGAGTTGAGCCAAGCTCATAATGAGAGGGCCCGGCTGGAAACTTTATAAATAGAGCTCAAAGTCCCTCCTCTAATCCTAATGAAATTCTGAGAATTCTCACACTCTCAAAACTTTACATTTACTTCACATAAGGAACTCATAAGGGGAAAAGAGCGGCGAAGGGCAGTCTCATTCAAGCCAGTGCTACAGAGGGTTATAAAGGAGAAGATCTTAAACCGGTGATCGGCGTATTCCACATCAAAAACGAAGGATTCCAAATCAAGTAAGTAAGATCAACTCCTCTAGATCGTTTTGTTCTATAACCTAGCTATGGAGGTCCTAGGGAGAGCCGTCATTGTTAGAGCGCCGGCCTTCAGACTCCTCTGTTGGAAATGGAAACAGCACATTTTTAGACGAGAGAGATCCTGTTTAACATCCCTCCAGAGGGAACGAGCCCTTCTCGTTCGGGAGCAGCCCCTACCGAGGGAACATCCAGTCCAAAAAACTCTCGCCGTTCTCCGGGTCAGCATCACGTCCTAGTGCGAGACGAAGAAGTTACCCTTACGAGGACTCCCGTTGCTTCAGCTCATCCTGCGGTGCAAGAGACCCAACACCGATGGTCGAACTTTTACCCCATCGGGAGTGCAGGCTATTTCGTTGGTTTTACCTTGTCAATGCGTGGTATGTCAGTCTTCGTAGCCTGTTCTAACTAGGCCTTGTGGTTATCCAAGTTTCATGTCTTTAATTCCTTTGGATGATGTGGATGAGCTCCGCTTGTCTTCTGCGTTTCTATTTTTGCTTTAATTTATTCGGACCATGTGGTAGCACATGGCCATTGATGTTGGTAGCAGAACTGAAGCCATTGTGCTCAAGCATTCTCTTGGCATACATGTAAATATTTCCATCTCCGTTGCAACCCAAACCAACCTAAACATCGGTAGAGCTAGTTTCCGTCAAAACACTTCAAGATCGACACCACACTAGAACTGGTATTCTTGTCATTCTAGCCAACAGAAACCTCTAAAATTTCTTCAACACATCTAGCATTTCTTGTTGGCCACTAATGCGGGAATGTTCCATACTAGAAAGGATATTGCTAACAAGTACATCATGTTTATTAAAACCATTTACTAACATTTCAAGAAATCTTCTCCGATCATCAGTAAATTCCCTACAGCAAATTCATTGCCATTGTGCTGCTAAGTGTTGGGCATTGGTAGGAACAAGCAATGAAGAGGAGAAGAAGAGTGGCAGGGTTTTGAGGAGAGTAGTGAACGAATCCAATTTGATGGGCGTCACCTCGTGAAACCATATAGTATATTAAACTTCAAGTTTTGGCCTATGAAACGAACTATGGTAATGCATTCTGTTATCAAAAACCCGAGCCGACATTGTTATTGATATCCAAGTCTACTGTTGCAGGAAAAAGCCACAGAACGACAAGATTCTCTAGAGTCTCTCGGCCATTTCCCAGACTCCATGAACCTTAATCTTGAGCATCATCCTTATAAGCCAATTCCTCATCGAGATATCTATAAACATAACACGACCCACATGATATCTTCAAATGAAACCGTTATTCGATATGAGAAATAGAGAAATTAGAGATGACTAACGACATTTTTGGGAGGAAGGACTAGCGGGAATAGATTTGGGTCTAAAGTTAAAGTTTGTGATTTTATTAGATGCGAAAAGAGCGAAGTTAAAACTAGATTTTTTTCAATATAAGAAAAAAAATCGAAACAAAGATATAAAGTAGAGGGATTATTTAAGAAATCAGATCCTTCTTTTTCACGAGAGGAAAAACAAATAAAAATTAAAATAACATATTATCCGTTGAGATTGAAACCTGAAAGGGAAATTTTTGCTTTTTCAATAGAAAAATTATATTAACAAAGTGAAAAAAAAATGCTAAATTGCTAATTAATTGCAACCAGGAGTAACAAGTCTACTCATGATCATCTCGAACTACTTTTCATGATGGAAAAAAAAAACAGCACGGCGGATCTGTCACAAGGAAGACGAAGGATCACAATGAAAACCTCTTCATTAAGCACTATCATTCTCAAATCCCTCATCATCACGAACCAACCTCAAGCACAAACCAATCCCTTCCGAAGAAGAAATGTAGTGAAAATACAAAAAAAAATACTAAAAGAAGATAAAAAGAATTAGGAGGAGAGGAATAAAATGAGTAGAAGAATAAGAGGAGTGAGATTTTATAAGAGGCATATGGAGATGGCAATTTTTCTGTTCGGGTAGGGCAAAATATCACGTAGAGAATGAACCATACCCTTTTTCCCTCTTTATTTGGAGTACAGACTATTAAGGAAAAGACAGTCATGTCAAATAATTTTTCTCCTTCTCTGAAGATATCATTTTCTCTTTTATCGCATGGATGGGCCAAATGAGGGAGCATGTCATTTGATTGAGCCAGAGAGCCAAAGAGAGAAGTATAGAGAATAGAGAGGGGGGATGCGACTAATGACTAACGACACTGCTCGCATTATATACTCATCATGCTTTGTGGCCATTAAGTTTGGGAAAAACTCATTGTAATTAAAGTATGATTGCGTCATTGATACCACAAGGTGTAACTATCACATATCATATTTCTTTTTTTAGAATATTCTTTTTTATAATAACTATAAATGTTGGATTTTGTGAGAGGATTTTCGCCGAATACTAAAATAAGATTAACATCCTAGCATTTGATTAAGAATTCTCTATTGCTTCTGTTTTTTTTGTTCTTAACATGATAGAGCTATACGAACCTATACCTAAGTCATTCCTTAGTCACAATTGCCAAATTTCCTTTGCTTTATTGGTTATGGAAACTTGTGATAATTCTTTCAAAAGTACATGGACCGATTAACTGTATAAACCTATTTTTCAATTAACTTAATTGTATATTTTTTCGTCACTCAAAAATCATATTTATCAATTTATCTGAGAACATTCAACTTATAAATGATGTTTTTTATTTGGGAAAGCACCACAAAAGTCCTATACCTATTACATTAATATTAATTTAGTCCTAAACTTTTTAATTGGACCAATTTAGTCATAAACATATTGCATTGGCACCAATATAATAGGTTTAGGACTTTTTTGTACTTTTTTATGTTCTTAATTTGTTGATTGTACTGCAAAAAGTTGCCAAATTTAAAAAGACTAGAACTTTCTTGATTTTAAGAAATCTCTATAGATAATGAGCATCTAAATGTTTGCTTCTAGGCTCCTTTGCGTCCTTATTTAGCGTTGGAGAAAATTATCATTTGTTTGACAAGGAAAAAAAATTCCCATAATTTCCTGATTGTACCAAATAAATTTTCCTAATATAAAAAAATAATTGTGGTTTATTATTAGCCGATCATATATGTAATCATATATTATTTTGTAATGTGTTAGCTTGAAATCACAATAAAGTTCCCTTAAGTTTAATTTGTTTTCGCCGCAAATAATAAAACATCATTTCATGTTTGTCAACACGATTATCTTTATTATGTCGTCAATATTAAACTTTTCATTATGTCTTACAAATATTATCATCATTATCATCATCATCATCATCATCTAGATGAAGCCTTTGCGATCGGATTTTGAAAATAAGAATAAATCTAGATGAAGGATTTTTGTTAGATTTCGACTTTCGATATGCGAAACAAAAGTTTACTTAATTTGAGTTAAACTAGAGTTGGCCATTCACATTAACTATCAATTATCTAATCAAAGTAGGGCTTCAATAGTGTAGATAAGTTTTATTTTTATGGCTCGCACAATTAATAGGCAATTTTCAGATCAAGAATTCAAAAGTTGAATAGGTCGCAGACTCATAGGTAAATTTTCAAAAGGAATATTGAACCTGTCAAAATTGACAAGATTTATTTATTGGGAGTCTTTATATACTTATTTATTTATTTATTTATATCAGGAATCATGTGACAGATATAAAATTGATTTGCAACTAGAATTAATTGCCTTGACTAGTTGGGAGACTGTAGACACCTAATTTTTATCCGTCCGGCAAATTGTTTTTTAGCTTTAATTTAGGGAAAAGTGTCACTAATTTGATGGTGTAGATGCACAAAGTTACACCACAAGCGCAAGCACAGTAACTATGGGCCTTATTATTAAAAAGGTCTCGTGGGCCTTGACCTATGGAGGCCCACTAACAATGGACCAAACTCGACTTCGTGTGCTAACTAAGGGCCGAATATCCTGTCAATGGAGGCCCATTGAGGATGAGTTTATCGAGCCCATGTGCCTTAGTAATGGTTCTTTACTCCAAGGAGCGCATTTAAGAAGAGCCCTCTTTGGATAATTCTTGGGCACAATTGAGGCCCAAATATTGGTCTATGGGCCTCCAACTTGGGAATTGGCCAATTGAAGCCCACTTAAGGGCTACGTCAGCTTAGTTAGTGGTCAAAATGTTCGGCCCATGTACACAGTAGCCCGTCCAAATAAGGATCCAAAGTAATGTGATATGGTCGTGGGCTCAGCTTGGCCCAACAACAGGCCCAACCTTGACTAAGGCCTAACCATGGGCCAATACCAGCCTTAATGCCGTAGTTGGGGCCCAAATGTAATGGTACAATCCAAGACCTTCAAAGGGCCGTGGGAAAATTCTAAATAAGGACCCGAAGTACTATCTTTTTCTCAAATAAGGACATAAAGTGGATGTTGTTTCAAAAAAGAATTTGAAGTGCCATCGTCGTTTCAAATAAGGACCCAAAGTGGATCATATTTCAAATAAGGCTTGAAGTGATTAATTAGTCTAAAAAAAAAGAATTGAATACACCTATTAATGAGGGCATTTTCATCTTTCAATTTTTAAATTGATAAATTTAAAAAAAAATCAAGGAAGAGTTGGAGACATCCACCTCTAGCCGCCGCCCCACCAGCGATGGGGCAACAACCATGGCCGGCGGTTTGCTAGCCCTTCGCCCAACCCTGCTAGCCCCATATCTGGACGCTGGTGGGGCTGGTGAAGGATCGCCGAGGGGTCGCGCAACATACATCAGGGAGGAAGAGAAGAAAAAGAGAAACAAAGAAGCGAAAAAGAGGGAGCAGAGGCGATGTTCAGAGGGAGTGAGACTGGGGGAAGAGCACGAAAAAAAAAAAAGAAAGAGAGGAGAGAGCTTCAGTAGGAGAGAAAAAAAGAGGGGAAGAAAGAAAAGGGGGCAAAGGGGGGGTGTTGGAAGAAAAAGAGCACGAGGGGAGAAGGTGATCGGGCTCTTGCTAGTAGCAATGATCGTCACTACAGTCCTTCCACGAGGTTGCTCACATTGTGACGTTTGTCGCTAACTTGTTGGTCCATTGACATCAACTAGGCTATTGTTTCTTTTTTCAAGCCACGGTAGCCTTGCGACCCTAGGCCAATGGGCTGGCGACCCGCCAGCCATGGTTGCTGCCCACCGACAATGGAGTGGCGGCCACAGGAGGGAGGGCCCTCCCCTTGTTTTTTTTAATTTAAATTAACTAAAAATTCAAGTTAAAATTGTTGCCGGAGAAATGGGGGTTGCCGGAGAACCGGAAAGGTGAGACCCTTATTTGAAACAATTACAATCACTCCATGTCCTTATTTGAAACAATGAGGGCATTTTAGGCCTTTATTTGAAACAACATCCACTTTAGATTATTATTTGAGAAAATAATGGCACTTCGGATCCTTATTTGAAATTTTCCCAAAAGTTGATTATTTGCCCTCCGAGCCAACCAATTATGGAACATCACGAGTTCCGCTAATAATAAATAAGTTATATGATACACTTCTATGTTGCGTAAGGACCCACTTACACATAAGTGGGAGTGTTTGCCCTTTGGTGCAACATCTAATTACGTTTTTCAATTTTGAGCGTTATATATATTTAGAGACATTATTTATAAACTGATGTTTTTTTCAAAATAGAGTTTAAGTAGCGGTGAGCAACTGATGTTTAGAGACATTATTTATAAACTGATGTTTTTTTCAAAAATAGAGTTTAAGTAGCGGTGAGCAACTTGGACTGCTCGAATTATGAACCGCCTAGATCGGCTCGGATTGATCGGGAATCAAACTGGACCGAAAGTGTTGGTCTAGTTCCCGGTTCCCAAAAATGGAACCGGTATTTGGACGGTTCGGTTCCCGATTCCTAAGAAGGTCGGATCGGACTAGACCAGATCGGTTAAATTTTTTAATTTTTTTAAGAATTTTTCCATTTCCTAATCAGTCCATTAGTTCTTTTAGGAATCGGATTGGACCGATGGGTTTCGTCCAGGACTTAGGCGGTCCCATTAGTCATGTTCTCGGTTCTAGGGGGAAAATCAAATCAATCTAAACCATGCACACCCCTAATTTTAAAAGGGATCTTTTGGGGTCACATCTATATATCAATGTCTGCTGCATTTTTTTCAATTATTATTGAATAATAAATGTCCCATCATATTTGATGACTCGTTTAATGTATTAGAAAAGGAATAATAAAAGAACTTTAAAAAAGAAACTCAATTCTATTATTCGGATTAAGAGAAATATCTATATAAAGCGAAACTAAAAAAGAAAAAGATGGGATAATCTATAATCGGATGATTCACGAATCGTCCACACCAAAGTTGACTATCCTTATTTGTTTCATGAGCTATCAGTCTCATCTATCACTCTACGAGGCCTATATTTTATTATAGTTATCTTCTCAACCAATCTTGAGGGACCAGCAAAAACATGTCATTAATTTCCATTAATGAAAATTGTTAAAAATGAATAAGAGAAGTATAAAATATGATGGCAGGGTGAAAATACTCTTTTTTTTTTTTATGAGCCTCCTCCATCTTATTCCTTGTTTGCACCTGGCATCGGGTTTGCTATTGTTGCCGCCTCATCATCTCTATTGCAATGAGAGCCGCCATTCAATTTAAGTTCTTGATTTATAGTCTTACTGGACTCCTTTTTCCGCTTCCATACGTTATTTCTTTCTTTTTATTATTTTTAATTTTTAGCTTTTATAATAATAATAATAATAATAATATCTCTAGGCACCTGGGGAGATGCAGTTATATAGCTTCTTATTATCTTATCCCATCACGTATATTATGGTAAATTACTCAAAACTCTAATCGATTTATAAATGATGGGCGGCCCTATAGAACTCGTAGAAATCACATTAGGGTTTTTTTTTCGTCCTTTTTCACTACAAGACAAGACATCGTGCGGGGGCCAATGGTTCGACATAAACATGTTATGCGTCCGGGATCCGGATTCCCTGCTCTTAGAGCAGGGGTGATCTGCAAAATCCCACCATTGAGGGGTGAGGGTTTTGTCCTTTTCTTGAGGGGGCAAAGACATTGGATGGTGGGATTTTGCAGAGTTTCCTGCTCTAGAGCAGGGAATCTGCTCCCGTCCGGTTGGCCATTTCATCTGATTTTGATCCTCTAGTTAACACAAAAGCACGAAAAAGAAACGGAAAAAACAACAACAACAACACGATGGAGAAGGAGCAACGAAAATCAACGGTACTGTCGAACTCGAGATTTTAATTTGGACTTTGGACTAAAAGCAGAGGAGGAGGAGGAGGAGGAGGAGGAGAGAGAAGGAGGGGTTCGCAGAGAGTGTAATGATTCTCTTTAGTCCAGTCTTCTTCTTGCTGAAGAAGAAGCGTTTGATTTGGACGTAGAAGAAGCCTGGACTACTCCTTTTCCAGTATTGTTTCTGCTGATCTGCACTCGATGACAAACCACGTTGCATGTCCTTTTTGAACCAGAGGCCCCCGCGCGCATGCCTTCCCGCAATCTAATTCTTGCGAAATATAATGGAAAAGCAAACGAGACCATTTCTATTCTTAATTGATCTCTCTATGTCGTAAACTGGATAAGCTTAACAGTGTTCCCTTTGATAATGGGGTTGCTTTCTCACTAAAACGATGATGGTCTTGTCCTTTTTAACAGCCGAGAATGAGCAACAAAGAAGATAGCAATGTTCCGTTCCTGGCCAGGGGAACAGAGTACTAAAGGATGGAGAAGAACCAGTACAAGTTCTTGGGAAAGGGCTTCCTTTCTAGTACTCTGGCGCAGACAGATACCCAAAAAAGCATCTTTTTTTCTTCATTGTAGCAATTGATTATCGAGATCTTATGACGAAACGCCAAATCGTTCATTGCCTTCTTTATCAAATTATTTTCCTTTTTTCTCACTCCCATGTTGCCATTTGTTGCAGGGGGAAGAAAAGTATCTTCTTGCAAATGCTATTCAGATTACGAGGCATACGTACTTTTTATCTTATCTTATGTAATCTCGATTAGTCTATACAAGTTGATGACAAAACAAAGAAATACCACCAAGCACACGAACAATTTGTGCGCACATGTTTCGGATTCAAAGTAGTCAGCTAAAGAGCACACGCCTTGCGCACGAATAATTGGCACGCGTAAATTGGGATTTTAGTAAATAAGATGGGTCTAGCTTACCAGAGATAGGGGAGGTTTCTCATTTAAATCAAAAATAGCGTTAGAGGTTTTCAGAAAATGTGATTTAAAGTATTAAGAATTCATCTTTGTTGTAAATTTCAATCTTGTCCCTCGGATGATAGCACATCATCTTAATTCACCATTGGCTTTTCAAAAAATCCATGGGGGAAAGAGCATAAGGTCAGAACCGTATATTCGGTTTCGATCGATAGAATTTTTATTACATAAACTGATGGAGTAAAAGCTTTTTTGTTTACATATAGAGTTTAAATTTCAAGGCTAAAAGTCCGCCATTTAAATTTTTTTAATGTAAATCTAAGTGTTGTGCATTTTCCTATTATTACCTAGTAAACAATTTTTCTCTTATCCTATTTACCCTCTAAAATCATCTTCCACTATGGTCAAAAGTCGTGAAGTATGCAAATTTGGATGTTATAAGGTTTTCTGCACAATTGCTAGGTGACGATATATATTTAGCAAAACTAATGAGCCTATTCATTCACTTTCAAATAACATCAGAGGAAAAAAAATCATGCGTGAGTTTGCAAATTGCTTTTACACTTTCTTTCTTTTTCTTTTATTTTTCTGACTTTTTCTTTTATTTTTCTGAGTTGGTAGTGAGTCAACGAAGCAGAGCAGCTTCCACTTTAGGCTTAAAGATCTGCAGTAAATCAACCAAGAAATCCTCTATATATTCCACTTTAGGCTTCTTTTCTCCTCTCCCATCATCCTTCTCACCTTCTTCTCCATCGTTCTCCATGGAGATGAGTAGACCAAAGCTCGAAAACAAGATCTTCAAGCTGGAGAGTTCAATTTCCGCGGGATGGTTACGCCTCCTGAAAGCCTTCGCCCTGCATATAGGGGTGCTTGTTCTGCTGCTGGGCGGCGTGTCTCCACCAGAGTCGCGCTGCGCGGATGCTTGGGTGCCCATCGTTATCATCCTACTGGTCACGGCTCCCTACTCCATTATCTTCATGCGGCACGTGACGCAACTCGTGGATCTGCATGTGGAGCTGGACGCCACGAAGCGTGTGTTGAATCGGGATGGGGAGAATGGCGCCGGGAGGGAACCCCACGGGGGCAGATACACCATCCTCGCCATCGTCTATCTTCTCTTCTTCACAGGCGTCATGTGTGTAATTTCTGTGATGCGGATGTGTGCGGAGTTGAATCTCTGAGGTTATGCAAGTGTGAAGCATCAGATATCGACTTTGTTTAATGTTAGCTGTTGAGCTTTCTGGACTACTTATTTACCTAAGAAATCTCTATGCTCCATTCGATGCATGTTTCATGTGTTGCGGGATTTTCAGTTCCCCTGTTCTTGTTTATGCCATTCCGTCTAACCAAGTTTTCAAGCTACGTGAGGACGTCCTTCTTGCCATTGCTGGCCGCATTCTAGGAAGTATTCTAAGCTTGGGATCTTGAGTCGATATGCTTTCTCTTCTTTTTCCTTTCGAATCATTGCTTTGGTGCAAAACAGGAAATCTCTCTCTCACATAAATCACAAGTAATTTACAATCGCGTTGAAACAGATCTCGTCCTTGGACATTGTCCAAAACTAGGCTCTTTAGAATGTTGTAGTAATTCGCAAGAGTAATAAGACTGGCAGAAGCAGCTTCCACACGTACTAAAAAAGTTGAAAATTATTCACAAAGGAAGTCAGTTTTTTATACTTTTAAGTTTTGTAAACTAAAACATTCTTGTTCTATATCCGTCCCTGAGCGGAGCATGAAGCATTATGCTATGACATGAACCCAGATATCAGCTTTTGCAGAGGATATAAGTATTTTAAGCACTGGTCAAAATATTTATATCTCTTCATTGAACTTTAGTGAGTTAATTACCAACAAGTGCTTCACAATTAATTAAAAATTTTCATTATATAAAATACTGAAAATTTTGGCTTTTTTAGACCACGCAAGGTTGAGTATAATAGAGATTATCTTGGCCGTCCAATCTCTTGCTTCATTGTATGAACTTTGAGCTTGAATTTTACCAAGTAAAATAAGATGAGGGAGAAGACAAATTAAAACTTTCCAAAAGCTCCCGAGTTCAAAAAGTTCGGAAGAGACAATTAAAAAAAAAACAGACAATACATAACAACATATTATGGTTAGCCTTCTTTATAACGAGCAATGTGCAACATGACAAAAACGAACAAAATTATTCCGCTTGTTTTTTTTTTTATGTTGGTCAGAATATTGGGTGTCAGTCGAAGACCAGAAAGCTTCATGCTGTCCGTAGAGCTGCTCTTCAATGAATTGGAAATGTTAAAAAGGACCGGCAAGTCCTGCTCTGCTGAAAAGTGAAAAGTGAAGCAGAAAAAGAAGAAAAAGCAGCAAGGCTCGTCGGACGATTCGCCTGCTCCCTCTCACAGACCTGGACTTGCATGTATTAGGACTCGCATTTATTATGAATTTACGAATGAGGTGCTGGCATGCGAATACTTATTACACTCGGCCCTTTTTACCCGCCCTTTCTCAAATGTGAATATCCTGAATCCTAATGCAGCAGATGCGTCTTCTGCTAGTAAAGAGCAGCATTGATTGTCCCATATAAGTTCATGCATCGAGCTTTTTGAACCAGAGTCCTTAATTGATCTCTATATGTCGTAAACTGAATAAGCTTAACAGTGTTCTCTTTGACAATGAGTTGCTTTTTCACTGGAACGAGGGTCTCGGCTTCTTTTACAGCGAGGATTAGCAGCAAAGAAGATGGGGATGGTTGAAGATTAACAAAGACGGTGAACCCCAAAAATAAAAGGTTCCCAGACAGGGGAGCAAAGCAGTGGAGGAAGGAGAAGAACGAATACAAGTTCTTGGCGAAAGTGCTTCCGTTGGCGCGGAGCTTGCATCATCGATCACCCTGCCTTGAGTCCCTCTTCCTCTGACCTCAAACCTTCCAATGGGGGTGATGAGGCGACAGAAAACATCAATGGAGCTATTAGAGCGTTATGAGTAGGTTATTTTTATCTATTTCACCCTAGTCATGTCGTTATATTAATTTTGCTACCATGTTTTTCTTAAACAACATTTTGTTTAAGAGATATGTCTTTAATTTCGTTATGAATGATGATGCGGATAAATTTTTTGTCTATTTGTATTCAACCAAACATCTCTTCCTACTGTTACGGATCGATGGTGTTTTGGGTTCCTCCCCTTATAGTCCAAAACAGGAGCTTGCGGACGGTACAGACGCAGGTATAGGGAGACCATGGAGATGGCAGGAGGGCTGTGACCAGCAAAAGCTATATCATCTTAGCCTTTTTCTTAAGCCCATGCGGGCATGATTAGGCCGCCAATTAATCCACTTTGCATTTCAATTGTAATTCTTGTCATGATAAACATTAAGGGCATAATCAAAACAAAGGAGGATTAAAAAAAACCAATCCATCTATCTTCCACGCTCTGAAAATCGCTCCACGTCCTTCCCTCTTATTTTCTTCATGAAAGACCGAAAAACCGTTTAAACCACTAGGACTTCCTGACTCGTGATTGTCAATCTTAACACTTGCTTACAAGAAGGAAAGACTTCGACCCATTTCACTCAAATAGTCCCCGATTCAAGTGGCAAAAATGCATGCTACTGCCATCAATAAACGATTCATCTGGAAACACATTTTCGCCAACAATGTCTAGAGAGCCTCAACTATCGAACAGCGCTCGAGGTGGGACCACGAGTTACTAGGCTTACCGTCCGTCAGCTTTCGATTCAGAAAAAGAAGGCTACTTTCTCATGGCAAGTGAATCAATATTATCTTCAATTATGACACTTAACATATTGGTGATCGAGATTCATTCGCATTGTTGAAAAGTCTATGGCTCAATGCCAACCTCAGCCAAAGACTCCAAAGACTTAATTATACATAAACGCAATTTCTAACTCTTTCAATGCAACTGTATGGTGCTCTTACAGCTCAACCTGCCATCGGGAATGAGTGCAAGAAACAAAACAAATCAATGCGAACTGTTTGCTCGAGATGCATTAGCAAAGATTATCCTTCCCAGGGATCCACATGCATTTATTCTACTTCCAAGTTGAGCCACCAAGTCTAAAAACTTCTTCACCTTCATTATTGCCTCTAGGAATCCTTTCCACGGCAGAACCTCCTTTTTGGTCGCTCGCGTCCCCGTATAAATCCCTCAGCTTGGCTAAATTCAAAGATGCGGCGGTCTTCTCCTTAACTCCGTCTTTTGGTGGACTGTGATGATTACGATCAAGATGTGCACTGACATCTCGCAAACTCTGACTCACGCTTCTGCTCCGACTTCGACTCCGGCTCCTGCTCCTCCGAGAATCTCTGCTGCGCTTCTCATAATCCGCTCTGGTTTCTCTCTCTGCATACCTGGATCTACGGTCCGAATCACGCCTGTCCCGTTCCCGATCACGGTCCCTCAATCTCTCCCTATCTCTCTCTCTATCTCGATCACGATATGCATCACGTGCACGATCCCTGTCCCTATCTCTTTCTCGTTCCCTTTCACGATCTCGATCACGGCCATAATCACGATCCCTCTCCCTTTCTCGATCGCGATCACTACGATGTCTTTCTCTATCGCGATCCCGATCTTGGTCTCTATCCAACTGTGTGTCCCTCTCTGAATATTCTCGATCATCACGGCTCTGGCTACGACGGCTAGGAGATCTTCGCACATCATCGCCACCTGCTTTTTCATAAGAAGGAACTGGCAAGGTGCGACGAACAGGTGAGGAATCTCTAGTTGATGCCCGATGAGGAGCCCTCTGACCAAAGGACACAGAAAGAGAAGCTTTCACAGAAGGTGGTCGTCGAGCAGTCTCCTCAGACCCATGACGTGTCGTCTCACCCGTCACACCAGAATGCTTGGAAGGAAGCTTCATCTTTTCAAGATTAGCAACAATCTGCCGCATAACTGGGACAGGAATTCTAGGAAAGAGAGTATCAAAATAGTACTGCAGTCAAAAAAAAAAAAAGAATGTAGCTGTCATGTTATTTCTGAACACTCAAAACAAAAATATCAACATATGAGAAAAACAGAAAGAGAGTGAAAGCATACACTATACTAATAGAATAGTCAGTGTACGAAACATTACCGCATTGCTCAGTCAAACAGATCACAAAGGTGATGAACACCACTGCCAAGACAAATAAATAGAGTGGATAACCACAAGATAACATGTGCTGAACTGGCTAAAACTATCACAGATCTATGTACAAAGAACTACTATATACCTTCTATGATACTCAAATCAGTAAATAGAGAACTTTGGCTCATTTGCAATAGAGATGACTTTCCATCAATCAGTAGTTAAAGGATGATGGTCCCAACAAAAAAACAGCACAACCTAATAATCAGAAAGCAAACTAGAGATTGGGACAGCTTACCTGTCCAAGAAGCAAGTCACGCACATAGACACCCATTGTGGTCATTCGCCCATTTGATCCTGGAGAAAATTCCTGAAAACAATCTCAAGGTCAACATTACGCACTTATATCAAATACATAAATTCAACACAATCATCCAAAAAACAATTCCTCCAAGTGAGTAAACCAGAAGCCATTACAGATCCTAAGAACAAAAAGCAGTGACTATAGCTTTAGTCCTAGCAGAAGTTAATTAGAGAACTATATCCAAAAAGCATCCTCAGACTAAATATGAGTGTTCTTTCAAAAAAGTAATTACATGTCAAACAGCAGCAGAGAAAATGCTACCAAACTCGGATAATTCATAGCACCTGCAAGAGAGAACTATATATTTCAAATATATACTCGCCTCATATTATATTTCTCAGTTCCAGATCGGATCCATCAATGTTTGGGCATCATACCCACCCACACCCAAATGAATGCTCGGCTAGCTGCTTTCTGATGACTGTATCAGACATTTTAAACCAAAAGTACTTCTGGCTAAGTAATGAACCATGAAAAAAAAAAACAGAAGTCTAACACAGATCATTGATCCTCCAAAGGAAAGAGACCACAAAAGGAAAAGGCACAGATCTTAGCTCTAGATACAGCAAAAATATATTGAGACTGCACTCATGAGGTGCAACAGTAAAGACTACACTAAACAGAAGGTAAAAGATAAAAGACAATATAAAGAAATGCAAAGGTACTCAGAAATCCAAAACATATAGAAAGGAGAATGAGACAAAAGCTAGCATGCACGTGGGTACTTTTTAGTTTTTACATGAACAGGCTCCCGACAAATGGATGGATGTGAACTATTTAATTTAAGAGGCAGCTCATCATATACTTCTATCATATTTTTGTATCAAGGGTTTTTATGCAATCATAAAACCTTCATACCTCTGGTTCACCTATGTTGCCACACGTGACCATCATAACAACATCTACCAAAGCATTCTCAGGAAACACATAGTCAAAAATAAATTTTAGAATAGAGAAAGTCATTTTTTTCGTCATAGGCAAATCTGATTATTGCTCAACAACTTGATACAATTAGGGTTCACCGAAGATAAGGAAGGTTGACGACATCAAATACTTGTGATTATAATAAGAGCATCAGACAGTTAAGTCAGACTCTAGAAACATCAGACAGTTGAGTCAGACTCTAGAAACCCGACTAGTTTCCATTAGAAGCGCATGTTATACATTAAAATTTCCATTATCTTGTAAGCGATGAACTATCAATACGGAGAAAGCCAGTCTGTTTGCTCTCAGTGCAGAGCCACATGCTGCGGTATCTAATCCATCCCAATAGAACCAAAAGCACCTCAAGCTGTTTACAATAAAACTATGACATATTTTGATAACAGTCTTTCTGATAGTTAAGAGTGGCTGAAGTTGCCCAAGTTTTTATTCCGCATTTAATAACATAACGTCCCAACACAAGGAAGTGCTTCACCATACTATTAAACACAGCCACAAAATGTCAAGGCAAAGTTGCCAGTACCTCTTCATCTTTAACATATGGCTCACACCAGTTCCATAAGGTCTTAGGATCCGCAGCATATCTCAAGTACAGAAACCCAATCTGCAAAGTTTTCGGAAAAGTGAGCACCAGCATTAGCACAAGAATAGGTTAACAACAACACATAATAGGTGGCCCCCTCATTACAGAAGAAAAGGCATTCTGGCAATATGTATCAAAATCTCATGTTGTTAGCTAACCTAATCCCAAAATGCAGTCTAATCTACTTTCCCTTCGTATAATGAAGAGTTATGTCTAAATACGAAGTAAGGGAAAGGGCTTCCTGAAAAGCTACAACTACGCCTTTTTCTTATGTATGCCCTTGCTCCAAGTAAACGGAAGAACTTATAGCAAGAAAAAAACTGGGGAATTTTTCAAGGATACAATTCACCAAGGGCCTAATATTTAAATAAATGGAGAACTGATATCCCCTCCAAAGGTAAAGATTCTTGTTTTTACTGATTGCAATACATCTTTTCTTCTATGCACTTCCAGAATACCATATGTGAGAGAGAGAGAGAGAGAGAGAGAGAGAGAGAGAAGCCAACTCAGGCATTGCCTTTCCACATTGAAACAACATGTTGCTTACATCTCTAATTAAATAGAGAATTTCTAAGGATGAGGGAAGCTTACACTCTAATTACTTCCACAGTAATAGAGAGACCTGCCGCTTCAGTTTCCCACATTTGTGAGGAATTTTCAAAATTTGGTAGGAATGATTCTGCATCTTTGAGTTGTCATTTTCAAAGCTACAGGGAGTCCATGAAAATCAGATTGTGCGAAGATTTTCAGGGGTAAAAAGAAATTTAACGCTGAATAGTTTACAAAGCACTTTGGGTTATCTTATGGACATTTTAAGTACAATTGGGATTCATGCAAACAGATTTCTGCAAAACATGGCTAAGTCAAGCTACATGGACAAATGGTAAAGAATCGGCCACCTTCATTCATCATTACGCAGAAGGAGACAGTAAAATACTCATTCTCTCGAGTGATCTGAAGTTTGATATGCTTCTAATAATGGTGCTCTTGTCAAACAATTAGGATCTTGAAAGAGGGCATCATTTTCACAAGTAACAACAACCAAAAACTGAAGGTTTGCATGTGGTCCTTATTTTTAGACAATTAGAATCGTGAACAACGGCATCATTTTCACAAGTAACAACAACCAAAAACTGAAGGTTTGCATGTGGTCCTTATTTTTAGAAGCATAAACTGGCACCAAATTTTTAAGCAAATGGCATCATCTCTATAATGGTGATTGTTTCTTCTGGAGATTCTTATTGAAATTTTATGGTAATTTCTGCTTACCTGAGTTTAAAAGAATAAAGTCAATTATACATAACAAATAAAAGCATGCATAACAATTTTCAAGTTCCTTGAACCATCAGAATCCAAATAGCTCCCGCTTGAAAATTCCATATTGCTGATTCAGAAACAATTCAACAAGCAGATACAAAAACAAAGCAAGCCAATACTACACTTACCGCCCTTATATAAGGAGAATCTGGGTGCTTTAAGAGACCGTGCATTTGTTTGACAGTGAGTTTCATGGTGAAAAACTTGTACAGAAGACAAAATGCTGTTGAAGGACCACGGCAGTTTCCTGTCATCCATGGCTCCACGTGATCGACTTGATTGTAGATTTCATCAATCACTTCATGGTAAGTCTTCAAACGATACAGCTCCTTGAAGTAATCTGAAGAGAGGATATTCATACACAGGACCTTCTCTAGCAATGAATCAATTGGTCTGCCACTTGTTTGTATCTCCATAATTTTTAACCTAATATGTCTCAATTTACAGGAATCTCTACTTTTCTGCAACAGCGGTGCCACGCAGAATCACCACACTGCAACATAGCATGATCCCAATAAGTATCGACATGGGAACGAATTGCCGGGCCAAGAAAGCACAGAAATTAAGTCATAAGGAGCATAACAAATGTAGTCACAAAGAAAATCTACCAACACAAAAGGAAAAAGAAGACAGGGAAGTAAGGAATTCCTTCAAGTAAGCCAAAAATGTACACGCTTCTCACACGAGTAATGGAACTCGGAAAACCAAGATCCGATACACGAACATAACATCAATTCTAGAATCCACCCAATTGAGCTCTTTATTTAAAACGACAGGAAAAGAAGAAAAAGAATAATTCTATGGAAGCAGCATATTTCGAATTACCTTCGTCTCAATTTTCTCGACCATGAAAAGGAAAACACCAGAAGATAAAAGTTATTACGGAGAGCGAGCTCTAATTATTCTAGGGAAAAGCTATGAGGGCATTCCAAAACTTGAGTGAAAATCAGCAAATTCGTCAAAATAACTCAAATTGCGACCACAACCTCGACATGCGTGTTCAAGAAACAATCGAAACTGTCTTTTCATGAAAACGTGCAAACGGAAACGAGAGAAAGAAAGAGAGAAAGACGAAGATTACTGAACACTTACCACGAGAATCGAATGAATCGCTCGATCGATCGATCGATACGCAGGGAGAAAGAGTATACAAAACCCTAGAAATGAGCTCGCAGTGCATTAGAACATATCTGCAAGTTTGGAGCGAACTGCACAAGGACCTTATAAACCGAGCGGTCCGGTCCGGTCCGGTCCGGCCCGGTCCGGCCCGGTCTAAGTTGGCATTGCCGATGACATTCCGGCCCAAACAGAACAGAAAAAGTTGTTCTAAATCTTAGTAAAGTTCATGAATGAGTGCAAAGAAATGTAAAATCTAATTAAAATCAACGTTTTTACTATAAGGTTCAATTTTCGAGATTTTGTTTGTGCTTGTATTAAAATTTATTTAATTAGTCTTTTTAGAACATTGAAGCGAACCAGATAGTAATTAGTATTAAATCAGACGATCCGGCCTAATATTTGATAGAGTATTTTGGGAAATATTTTTTATAACTGTTGGCCCTAAATAAAGAAATTATTTGTTAGCTAGTCTTTTAGGACACTAGAGCGTATCGGACAATAATTTCAATTATTAAATCAAGCTGTCCGACACAGTTTAGAGGATCTGTTTGAGAAATTTCTTATGACTTTCCTACCCAAACAATAAGTATCTTAAAATTTAATGATATTTATGAACGAATTCAAATGTAACGTTAATGTGATTATTTGAGTAAATGAAACACTAGAAAGTCCAATTTTCAAGCTCGTTTCTTAGTACCTCCGACCAAATTGGGCAGTAACTTTTTTAATTGAATCTGGTGGTTGGACTATAGATTTAGAGGGGGAGTTAGGGAAATTGTTCACGACCATCCAGCTCATAACAAAAAAAAAAGTCTAAATTTTGAGAAAAATTATGGGTGAAGTCGAATAAATTTAAACGACTTTAAATGTTAACTTTAATGTGACTTTTGAATATTTTAGGGCCACCACATTAAGGGGAAAAAAAACAAATCTTAAGCCCTGAGAATATGTAGGAGGAAAAATTAAAGATGAAATTCGACCCAAGATAGATGGACTTTAAATAAGGTTGCATTGCCTTCTCTGCTGATTTCCCCGCATAAAATTTCAAAATCCCCGCTTTATCAAACCCAAAGTTTCCTAACCACAAAACTCTAAATTAATTTTGAAATTATCTCTATTGGCAGATGTCATAATAATTTGATAATAGCATGGCTGTTCAAAATTTGATAGTAGCCAGTGGCCAAAAAATAAAATATTCCAGTAAGGGTAGAAGAGCAATGAAACAAAGTTGCTTTTGCATATATGAATAACGTTCAAATTAGTTCAAATACAAAGGGAGATGGTAATTCATTACGAATACAATGCAACATCATGAAAATCAATGGTTTTCGTCATTCCAATACTGTATTCCTTGCAATAATGTACTCTTACATCGATTTGGCCTGTTCATTCAAACATTTATCCAAGAAACGAAAAGCCGTGTTTCCAACTTTACCTAATTTACTTCTCTTAAAGCCTGTTCTGGTTTTAGTTCAGAAGATGGACATAACCATTTTCACTGTTTTTGCTCTGGGAAAATGACAAGAGTAAGGGAAGCGAAAGACGATTGGCAGTTCCTTTGCTTGGGCAATGAAACAGGACACAATCCAGGCCCCAAAAAGCTGGCTTGTGCGTGTTAAATTGGATCAGGACAACGAGTTTATCTTGTAATTAAGATGATGGGTTATGCTGTACCCCGGTATCACCCGCATGCGCATCACTGTCAAGATGGCTTCGTTTAGTACTTTGTCCTAACTGCAATCACAGCACCATCGACTTCCAAGCTGTTGCGGCTTGAAAACGTCTGCTTAACGGTGATCCTTCAGTTTTGAGGATGAGACCCACGATATGATATTGGAGAAAGAGAGAGAGATCTGGATGATTGGATGGGAGGAGAGAGACCCCGGTTTTGACATTTATGATACAAGTAACATATGGTACAGTCTTATTTTGACTACAACGTGGCATCTCTCTCTCACCAAAAGCTTCTACGGCACACTTGCAAAACCATAAACTAAGCTCTCGAAAACTCTGGGAAAAAACTCGCAACACAGGCAGAGCAAATTGCTTATTTGCAACACTATGTAGAACCCACTCGAGAGGAGAAACAGAAAAGGTGGATAGTGAAAAGCTGAGGCTGTCCCTCTAATGACTAGTGTAATGAACATTGATACCACACGCACTGTCATCATTTGATGGGCTTCAAGGGGTGACAATGCTGATGGAGGCTGTAAAGCTGATGGGTGCAATACATGCAGGTCCAGCATTTGCTACTCAACATCCGGAACGCCGGCTCTCTAGGGATGGTCAAGGGCCTGTTCGATCTGCTAGGACAAGAAACCGGTTAAAATTAAGTCACTACTCTGCGAGTAATTGTTGTTGTCTAAACCCATTCTGCGTGTTTTAGAGAGAGAGAGAGAGAGAGAGAGAGAGAGAGATCCATTTTGGTCTTGCTAAAGCTCATGCTACTCAAGACCGATCACATTCATACACAATGTGGATGCAAATTTGGGCAAGATCTGAAATTTTACCTCTGTGGGAAAAAGGGCCTGTCAAATAAAGGCATTAACTGGGCTCTTGGAATCATCTCTTTTCTCAGCAACCGTATTTCTTCCTCTTCGATCATCTGCTTTACGATAGATTCAGATTAGAAATGGAAGTGCATATCATGAAAATCTGGAACTTGTCAGGTACCATCTTTGTTCTGTTCTACACCTTTTGCAACTTCTCTTCAAATTTCTTCTGTTGCTCCATGAGATACAGTTTGGTCGCAACCTGCTTGTGGTGCCCCATTAGAAAACTCCAAGAGAACGACTAATTCACGTTGAAATCTACATACTATTGATCAAAAGTACTAATCAACTTCCACTTAGTACATATGCTGTGTGCATTTGTACGCGCATGATGTCATGATGATGCATAAAGACTCACCGAGTAATTGAACATCGCACGTTTGGCAGCTCTCTGTTGTGTGTGGAGTTTGAAATCTACAGGCTTGGTATTTTCTTTTGCAGCAGGCTTTTGGGTAGCCTAAAGAGGAACTTGTAACCTTGTGATTGAGAGAGAGAGAGAGAGAGAGAGAGAGAGAGAGAGAGAGAGAGAGAGAGAGAGAGAGAGTTGAAATGCAGAAAAGATATTTTACCTTCGATTTGTCTGCGGAAAGTTGCTCTTTGACTTCATCTTTTGCCTGCGGATTTAAAGTATGCTTTGATCAGTTTGTTCTCTTCTTTCAGAAAGCTGAGTGACTGAAAGCTGGAAAAGACACATATGATGAATGATGGCTCTAAGAAATAGCAAGATATCATTTTCTAAAAGTAGGTGGACTCTGGACAGGCTGAGAATGTCATAGGAGTGCGTTGAGAGGCTAAATCAACAAACACGAAAAGCGAAATTAAGCATCAACCAGTCAATTTTTCCTGTTCATGTCTGCTCACAAACTACTCGGCACTGTAAAGCAGATCTCTTATTTGGATATATCTCTAACAGATTGGAGAAATATAACTTGCAATATGTATGTCATCCTGATGTCATAATGTGGCAGTGTCTTCTGTCTTCCGGCAAGCAGTAAAGATCAAGCGATGAAATTGTTGTCATCACATTAACGTGATTATCTCAATATTTAAAAGTTAACTCAGACTGGAAGACTGTGTTCGGGGTGTTGTCTTTGTTAACACACAACGAGGTTTTCCTGCTGCACATCCTTGTCTCGTGAAGTCAGGCGGTGGATACTAATGGAGTATCTCCCAGAAAGACAGAACTCAGCTCTTTCAAAAATGTAATTCACTTTTACTCACCATTCCTCTGGCTCTGGCAGCCGAGCTCCAAGGAAGGGCTGACTCCGACCCTACCTTCACAAATTTCTTAGTATCGCAGAAACCAAGTGGAAAGCCAATCAGTCTAGGCATCAGCGAGAGAGCATTTAAATAATCAGGACAAGAAAAGGGACAACATAGCAAATAGCCAACAACCTTAAGTGCAGATTTGGCATGTGGTTTCTCCATGTGCTTTAGCTTGGTGGAAACTCTTTGTGGGTCATGAGATGCCAGTGAATCAGTGTGAAATATATAGAGGAGAAGCCGAGTGGAGGAAGGTTGGAGATTGGTACTTGTCCTAGGGGTGCTCATTCATGTCTGTTGCCATATCACCAGCATTCTTCAGGAATTTGCAATGCCTTTCTCTCCACCAAACTGTCTGATTGAATCTCCCTCTCAACGTATACTCTTCTTATCAGTTGCTTCAGATCTCCACTTGTCCTTTTGTTCTGCCTTTTAGAGTAAAGCTTTAAAAGCTAGTTCTTGAATTAGAACTTATCAGTTTTTAGTTTCCATTTGAACAACATACTAAATGAACCTATTTGGGCATAGATCTCTCATTTATGTTCACGATGCATTTAGGACAATTTTAAGTTGATGACGAGGGGATGAAGTGTCAGACCAAGTTCTGTAGTAAATACTAATAAGATAATCGATCCAACTGTCCAATAAGTACCTCTGAAACACTCCTTAACAAATTATTTATGTTACTTTAAATGACTAGGAATTCCACCTTATATGGGTAAACTCCAGTTGGACGATACGACATTTCGGTGGCTCTACAGACTAGACAATACAAGAGCTAACACTGGCGAGTGGTTCTAACATGAACTTCATTTGCGATTGGAATATTAAGGCTCACAGGACTGCACAACCTTTTGTATACCGGTCGTGGCGACCATTTTGCATCTCCAGCTTTACGTGTCCACAATGTTTTATGCAATCGTACAAGTCGATAGAGCATCAAGAAAATCCGAATCGAGTTATGCTGACGGTGATCAGCACTAGCCACAGCCATGTCACTGGTCCAAAGAAGCAAAAGTTTGAACCAGAGGTCGTTAACACATCCGATTTTCTAGTTTTCTTGATGGAGCCGTTATCTAATTATGAACACATAAGGTGAATGAGGGAAGGCCTGGTCTGCACTGTCCTTTTGGCTTTATGATGAAATGGGATGAGAACAGAGAGGCGTGTCTATTTTTAGTTAGGTCGTGAATCGAAAAATTAACCAACTGATATAGTGCCATGCATGCTTCCTTTTGAAGTCTGGGGAGTCCCAAGCTTCCTTTAATGAAAGATGCGAAATGCTTAAGCAGTTTTGTATAAGATGGTAATGATTAAAGGCAACTCTCTTCAATCACATTAGTATTGTCGATGTTTTGTCTTGGATCTTACGCTTCTCTATCAAATTGGGAAATCTTTGGTCCTGAGAGCACCACCATGGTTTTCTCGTTTGTGGAAAGTCACTTTATGCGTGTTGCTTTTCCAACGAGGAACAAGGACATCTGGATATGGCACCCATTAACTTCCTGTGCGACCTGCTTTGATTGGCACTTTGTTTTTCTTCATGATCTTCAGGATCCATCGTCTAATGGAGCATCTCAAGAAACAACAATAAGTCCATCGAAAAGAGACAGCACATGTACATGCCTAGTCGAATAGTCATGTGCTTTCAAAAACCTGGAGTTAGCAAACTTAAGAGGAGATCAGAATGGGCATAGGAACACGTATGGATATACCAGATCGGCTAATGTTCGCAGGTTTCCATCGGATTTTAAGATTGGAGGGCTCTAAATAAATAGATCTTCGAGCAAGGGGTAGCTTTTAAACAGGGAACAATTCACTTTGCATAGATTGATTAAACGCAAAAAGCCTTCCATTGACAGGCAATCATATTTTTCATGGAAGGGGAGGCCTCCGAAGAGATATGAAAATCCTTTATTTCAGCGACGTAAGAGAGGATCTTTCTTTTACGTCAATTCAATGTTGGCAGGAGTATGAACCCTTTTTAATTTACTACTGTGATAATGGAGTCCAACTTCTTACTTGCTTCTCTAGGCAAAGATGGCACAATTGCCTTTCTTTCTTTTACTTTCGAGTTGCATCTTCATAGACAAAAATGAGAAGATGTCTATTAAAGGCATATCAAATACCTTTTCCAAGGAGACGACTTAAGATAGGATTCATTTTGCTAGCCTTCAAGCAAGCAACCAAGAGGTATGGGCGCGGACGGCCTTTCAGTTCAAAGCAGCCGATTGAGTTCCATTGAAACTTTCAGGAAAAGAAAAGGTTTCAGGACTAGGAAAAGACAGCATTTTTCTACAATTTTGATGATGTTTTCTTGAGCTTCAAAATCATACCCACCCGCGAGTAAATTAAGTAATGACTCAAGATTAGCGTAGAACGCTGAGGAACAAAACTGGGGATGTTGATTGAGAAGGATGCGGCTTATTGAAATAGGACATTCCTTGATCTGAAGCCATGCAAAATTACGATGGATTGATGATCCTGATACTTACTCATGTATTTAGTCCTTTCACAATCTACTCCTTCATCAATAGTATTCTAGGACAATGCTGTTGTGGAGAATTTTGTGCTGTCAAGATCTTCAATACAGTTTCACCAATTTTGTGTTATCATAATTGATCTTCAGATTGGATGACAGGGCCCTAATGGTCCAGAAAGTCAAGTACTAGCCCTCGCTCTCTTTCTACCAATTGGGGAAACCAATAGAAAGTAATACACATGCCAGTTATGAGACAGCATGTCGTGTCTGAAATCACTGAAAAGTCACTCCGAATCATGAGAATTAACCTTGTTATAGTAATAGTTTTAATAAGAATAATGCCAGCAACAACGTTGGTTCCACGTTGGCTCCGCAATGAATCCACAGATTGCGGGATGGTGTACAACACTCACGTTTTGCAATCCAGTCCAATCTTAAAGCCAGTCAACTTGGCATTTTATTAATCAGCTAGCTGTCTTTTGTCGAAGTAATTGCCATCCAACACTTCATCAGGTTTTGCAGTCAGTACAAGTCAATCAGTCCTCAGATACCTTGAAAAATGTATATGATAAAACCAAGTTATTGATGCCATCCATTCTAGGATCGGTTTCAAACTCGGGGTCAATGTAAAAAAATACCTGCATATATGAGAGCACATCCAGTGTTAAAAAAATCGCATTGTCTCTAAAGTATATCTTAGCGAAGTATCAGAAGATCAGGAATGTCATACTCACAGGCATATCAATTTGTTCTCCTGGAAGTAGCCGCTGCTCTTCAAAGCAAAAGCACTGTATTTTGTTGAAATAAACTGCTGCCTGCAACAAGCAGACGAATTTAGCCAGAATAAATCTCAGTAGTTAAGCGTAAAGCAATCTCAAAGGAAATGGTCTCACGCTTAAGCCATCTGCTGATTGAATCACGCCAACAAGCAAAGAATTAAAAGATATAGAGATGATTATGCAAAATCACAGATGGCTCATATCCGTCGAATAAGTACAAGAAGCATCTATTTATTGGGGCAATGAATGTTGTTGGGCAGCAGTACCTTCATGGGAGTAACATTGTATGTGGAAACACCCGTAATTGGTGTTGAACTGCGATTTTCAGCAGTATAAAATGCAAGAGCACTTTCTCCGGGCTTGACCCTTACCTACAAAAATAAGTCAAGAATTTTGCCTCTGTCCCTTTGATACAGGCAAACAAATTATGAAAACAGAGCATTCCAGCCAATGATCTTGAAAAGAAAAACCTCTCTTTGGGTGGGAGTAAACTTCCATGGCATCCCATCAGCCACATCAGAATTAAACTGCACCGCAATCTCCCTGTAATCAAAATCCGCATTTCCAAATAAAGAATACACTGAAAAATTAAATAAATAGAAAGAAAAAAAAACTCTATGTGCATCTAACAACAGTTTAGAATAAGTAAACTAGCTCGTAGTATCCAATTTCTCATCCATAATGCTGAGAGAATGATAAGAAGGACAATATCAACTAATAGGTATAATGGAGCATTAGAAACTACAACTAACTGCATCAGAGGTTATAATAAAGTTCCATTTATCTCTCTCTCTCACACACCTTTTTCTGCCCCTGGTGATGAGGAAGACAACCTTGGAAACCGTAAAATGATTTTAGACCACACCGCCTTATATAACACGTTTCTAACAAAAAGATTTCCTAAAAACTTAGTCAAGTATCCTACCAGCAAGAATCAGAAACTGAAATGCTACATGAAATGATAAACAGGTTCTCTGGCACAATAAAGATCACTAGAAACCACTCTGAGGTACAGGCAATTTTCGTAATCACCAAGCAGATAACTTGACTAGGTACTCATACCTTGTGGTGACAGTCCCATCATTAGCATGTCGGGCAATTTTTTCTTCAACGGTCTAAACATAACAGAGTCCATTGATGATCAGCCACCGTGGTGCAAAAAAATAAAAACTATATATACAGAGTACATCATACAGACAATGAACAAATGAAAAACTCGAATCTCACCTCACGTCGCTGTATAGTGCCACCATACCCAGTAGCCTGACAGAATCTCCTATACAAAGGTACAGCCGCATAACTACTTCCCACCATTGCGAGGACCACAGCTGTCAGGTATAGAAGCATTTTTCGAGATTTTTCTTCTGTGGAAGCAACATGGGAGGCATAGTAGCGATGGGTATTGTATATAGAACTGGGTCTCCTACTATATACAGAGCCATTTGAAAACTCATAAGTCTTGTTAGACGACCAGGTAGTAAATCTGCATCCTGGCAATAGGCAATATACATCGCTAACTGAAGGTTTCCCATATCCAGAGACAGATCGTGCGTGAGAGAAACCTAAGCCAGGAATCCCATGTTTGAACCTATATAACAATTACAATTTGCAATCAATAGGGAAGAATAGAATGATGCTGATGATAAGCAGAGTCTTCAAGTTAGTCTTCTTTTTTCTTTCCTCAAGGAAAGGGTGGGAAATTTGAAATCCAGAAATTATGAAAAAGTTATAATATGTTCATCACACAAGTGGCTAACTATGCCATCAAAATTCTGCAGTTGGGTATACTTACTGAGGAACAAGAGGTGAATGGGGTATCTTAGCAAGGGTTGCTGCCGGAAGAAATCTTCCACTAAGCTTTGACAAGGACATGTTTAGGAGAGACTAGAACTGAACAAAAGAGGGAGAGTGACGTGTGAAAAAAGGACCCAGAAAAAAAAGAAAGAGGAAAGGAAAGAAAGCGAGATCATCAAAACTCAAATTCCACTGAATTACTACACAACAAAAGGAGGGAAAAGCAGAGTGGAATAAAATAGTTGACCATGTCTCTGATTCCTTCAGTTTCATTGTTCAATAGGTTAGTTCGACACCACTTTGCATTAAAATGCCCACCCACAGTGGATGGATCTGCATGTCACATTGAATTTAACTCAAAATGAATGATAGCACATGTTCAAACAGAAAGCTTTCGCCCAATTCATAATTATTTCAAGCATTTGCTTGAACAAAAGTAAACTAAGATGCCATAAAAGCACGCTTTTTACCTCGTGGATGCTTCTTAATCTCAAGCAATAAGCACAAATAAACACAAAAGCGAGAACCTCAAAAGATTCGGCTGCCAAGAGAAATCAACAGAAGACAATTGCAATCAATTTCCAATATCGGATTCAACTTTGATTCTTTAATGCATTTGAAGCACAAAGCAACCACAACCCACCACATCAAAACTTGCGAACTCCATAATTTTAATAAAAAAATTCCCCTGACAAGCACTAGGAGTCGACGATCCTCCGTTCCAGTAAACACTAGACCTACCAGTCGCAGCAATTGGAAATGATCGAGACAACCACGAAATCATCAGGTGTCGCTCGCCCACAAAAGTCAATACCTAAAGCCCAACACTCCCACCGGATAACCTTTAACTTCGCAAAAAATCATCGGGAGGGACGACGGAAAGAACTAAGCAAAACACGCTCGAGCAATGCAAAATCATGACCCAAACAGGTCGAATAATCTGCAAACAATCTCACCGTATCAATGGAGCTCATCAACGAGACGCAGCACCCTCCAGGACTTGGAACAGAAGGAAAGCGGAACGACGAGGCGAGGTTACGATTCGGGTACTTCGACGTGGAGGAATGCGATTCGGCGAAGGGGAGACCAGCGATGGATTTGGACGGCAAAGAGCAGGTAAAGAGCGGCGGTTCAAGAGGACCAGAGGCGAAGCCGGAGGCAAGAGGAGGAGGAGGGCTCACCGGAGGAGGAGATCGACGATGGAGAGAAGCAGGTCGCCATTTCCACGACCCAGGCTGAGACGAGCGAGAGAAGAATCGAAGGGACGAGGATAAATTGGAGCGGAAATATCGAAGGCGCGGAATGATACCTTGCGATGGTTTTTTCACAGGAACCGACGGTTGGTGGGCCGCCACATGTTGAGGAGACACGAGCCTTGTCGAGTGTCAAGAGGACACAAGCCAATGTCAAGCCCATCGAATTGGGTATTTTGGGCCCAAGTAAACGAAGCCTTTGGATCAATGAGAACTTCCAAAGCCCAATTTTGGACAAAGGAATGGATTTTGAGGAGGGGGCGGTGATGTTTTGGCGTTTTGCCATGTAACCGTGGGACCGACACGGATCCGGATCTCCTGACATACGACCTTGGGGGCCATCTCCGATTCTAGATTGGACGGCCCTCATTATAGGGGTTTTTTTAATAATATTTTTTTTCTAGTCGTTCAGTTCAGATGGGATAGTTGAGACCCTGACGTACGTAAGGTGATCCAAATTCGACGGGCACACCGAAGTGGTTGTTTTTCTTTCTCTCTTTTTTTTGTATTTTTCGGTTTTATATCGAAATTCTCCTTCCCCTCTGAAAAAGCCATCGTTACTTAAGCCCAGCTAATCCCATAGATTTAAGGGAGGTTCCCCGAATTGAACTAGAGGAGGAGGAGGCGGTGGAGATAATATATATATATATATATATATATATATTAAAAATTTATTTATCTGTTCCTCGTTCGTCGAAAATTAGAGTTCATTTTTCAAGTTTGAATATGTGCATTTAAAATATGGACTCTTCTATTTCATTTTATTTACTTTTTTAATTATTTTCCCTCACTCTTTTATTTATTTATTTTATGTTTTATTTCTTCTTTAATTCCTTCCATCATTTTTTAGTCAACATTGTATCAAATAACAAGCTCAAGTAATATATCCGAAATATGTGACAACCTAAATACTAAATACATATGTATATTATAAATAGATCATATATTATAAGATAGAAAGAAATTCAAATACATGATTGAAATAGAAATAAATAAAAGGAAAATTATTGTCATGTTTGCTTTGTTATTTCAAATTTTATTGTTTATAATAGCATTTGAATATTATTTATATTTAATTATTAGTTTAATTTTATTAACTTAAGGAGATTTTTATTTGAAAAAGATAACTTCCATACTATGGACATAAAAGATTCTATCTACCTTTGCATCACCCCCACATGGATATTTTTATCTAGGTTATGTTCCTTCTTATATCATGCCTTATTCTAACTTGAACAGAAATAAAACACATAACATGATAAAGTCTCCATTTATCAATCCCAAAGTTTCTTTGGTAGAAAAAGCCATAAATCTTCGAATTTATTTTAATATGATTTTGAGTAAAATTTTCATTACAAGTTAATGAAGACCAGCCATTTCAAATATTTCACTTTGAATTTTATTAATCGCTTACTTGAGTTTGAAAATACATATCTAGTACCCATGGCACCACTCTTTGAACAAATGTTGAAGTATTTGTCAACTATTTCTTAGACCCCGAAGACATCGATGTCTTTATCTTAGTATTTTCAAAATGCTTGAAGCCCATGATAAAATTGTATATCTTAAGTTTATCCTCAACAATTTTTTATGCGCCTATTTTACTCTTAAATATTGACACAATATATGTATAATACGTTTGAACCAAGATCACTACACCAATGATCATCGAGAGACAATTGTATAATACCTCAATGACAATTGCTTGCAATCGCTCGATACTTTACAGCCCATATCTAGGTCACTTGAGTTCGTACTACTTGGCATCGCCTTGCTTGTGCCACGCAACCCCAATAGTCAATTAGTTAGGATCAAGCAACTCCGATGATGCCTAGCCTAGGTTCACAGGACCTCGACAATAACCGTGACCAGACCTTTCAACTTCAATTGAGTTGGGTAATTGTTGCATTTTTTTTTCTATAATAAAGTCTTATACAAAAATAGTGTCTACTTATTTACATATCATGAGAGTCCAATTTTTTTAATCTAAAATCCTTTACACTTGGGTAACAACCTTTCCCCGAAGTTCTCCAAATAGGCATGCAAGATTAACCCAAAAAAAGTTTGCAAGATTAACTAGAAGAAAATTTGGTTATGGATATTGCACAAACAAGGAAAAAGTAAATCCCAATAGGCATTCAAGATTAATTGCTTTTAATAGATACGAAAATGTACAAATTCAATATAAGATAATATGCACGAAAATGGTATTTGTCGTGGACCGGCCTGCGTCATCCTCCTCGCCGACTCCATTCGGCTCTTGCTCTTTCGAGCCCTGGTTCATTCTAGACTCTACTGGACTCTTCTCCTCCTCCTCCTCCTCCTCCTCTCTGCTCCCTCCCCCCAAATACCGCCATCTCCTCGCCCCGCCTCCTTCCGCTGTTGTCTCAAACTCTACTCCGACAGAGGGCGCAGCAATCGTCGATCTCGCCGTCGCCGCCAAGGATGTTCGGGGTCGTGTTCCCCAACCGGAGCTTCCCGATCGACATCTCCACCTTCGCCCAGATCGACACCTTCCACTGGGTCCTCGACATGAACACATTCGTCGGTAAGCTGCCCCCCACCCCACCAATTTCGTTCTCCGTTTTGCCCCCGACCCCCGACCGCTGATTCGATTCCTCAAAACCCCTATTTTTCCCCCTTGCAGGCGAGGCCTACGACCAGGTCCGAGAGATGTGCATCTTCCTCCTCAACGGCTTCGCCCTCCCGCCCGACAAGGCCCTCGCCGTCTACGTCCAGTCCCCAGGGTCCCCCTTCGTCTACTGCGGCGCCGTCACCGTGTCCCGCCCCTCCGCCGTCCTCCCCCTCCCCTGGCCGGAGCCGGGGGACGCCGGGGCCGGGCAGCCGCTGCAGCTGACGTCGCCGGACGCGGCGCCGCTCTCGGCGAAGATCGGGGTGTCGGTGGAGGACCTGGGGTCGCTGCCGTCGCTGGACGTGGCGGCGGAGAAGAGGGTGGAGCGGATGGCGATGAGGGTCGGGGAGAACCTGTTCAACTTCATGCAGTCGTTCTGCGGGGTGGACGGGAGCAAGCTGGTGGTGCCCACGGACATACTGGACCGGTGGTTCACCAAGTTCCAGGAGCGGGCCAAGCGCGACCCGGAGTACCTCAAGGGCTTCTCTTTGTAGATCCCTCGTCAATTTTTTTCGTCTTTTTACCATTTCTTCTCACTCTGCTGTTAGTGCTCGAGAAGAGGTAAATTTGAGCACGGTCCATCTGTGGAAGAAGGCTTTGATTGTTGCCTTGCCTCGTGACTTGTATTGATACGACCATTAGATGTTGTGAGTCATCGTTACCTGCGATGAATTGAGATCTTGCTAGGTTGTCTTAACTTTTGTACATCAATCGAAACGTGCCTAATTTCGCACCTGAACTATAGTCGCCGCTGTGCTCAAACGCAATTGGTATTTAGGGCAACCTCAATTTAAGGCAATAGCCATCAAGGGCAATGTTGGTTAGATGCTGGTCGAATTTGTTAAAGCTGATGTTGGCGGCGGCCGCGGCGGTGCTAGCACCGAGCGAGAAGGGAGGCACGGTGGGACATGGCTGTTGAGGAGGACATTAGTGATTTTCTGTTGTTGGTGTTGCGGCGCAGAGGGAGAGAGGGCACCTTAAAACAATCCGGAAAAGTTGGTTGCAAATTTTCATAGGGTCAATAAAATACGTATTAGGGTTAAGGCAGGCTCTACATGTGTGCCACTAAGCTAGGTAACTATGAATGGAAAGAAAATGAGAAGTTATGTATGTTGGGTAGGCAACAAATAGAGAAAGTAAAAGTAATTGAGGAAATTTAATGTCGAGAAAAAAGGAAAGAAAGTGATAAAAAAAATTAGGTGTATATGAGAAAAAAGACAAAAGTTGATTGAGGAAAAGCTAAAAGTTAAAGAAAGAGTTGTTCTTAAGCGAAATGGATCTTTTACCCCGTTACTTTTTTGGAGATGCAATGCAGCTGTTTGATCTTGAATTGGACAACTATTTTTTTATATAAAAAATCCAAAAACCCTTCATCTCTACTAAAATAAGAACCGTTCAATCAAAAATTGGATGGTTTTTATTTAAAAGCATCTATAACCAGATCTCACTTGGTCAAAAGATCCAGATTCGTTCTTAAAGGTACATATCTATTTATTTACTTGAGAAATATAAAAAGATACAAAGAGCATTTTGTAGATTATCATCCTAAGTAAATTTTCTCAAACTTGTCCCATTCTCAAATAACAAGTTTGAAGTATTCATGTTGGATATATAGTCTTGGTTTTTGTAGAATTTACCTACATTTTTTTTCCACCAGATGGGTCCCACTCATTGGCCATTAGTCGATGAGGTAAGGTCCACATGTTAGGGGGCCACGTGGCCAGTTTCATCGTGGCCATGCCATGGCGGTCGTGGGGAGAAGCGAACCCCTCCGATCTCCCAGGCCCCACCAGATTTCAATTTCTCACCAGCAAATTCGAGCAGAGCTCTCAGGAATCGAGAGCTCGGTCCTCACGAGTCGGTTGTCGAGACTTTTTCTTCCGCGACCTCCCGATCGCAGCCGACAGTCCGTCGTCCTCGGCCCCCGAGCAGTAGCGAACCCACGGCAATGGCGGAGTCCGCCGCGGAGAGCGAGCTATCCAACGGCGTCCAGGGGGTGTCGGCGGACAAGGTCGAGGTCGAGTTCGAGCGTCGCCACGAGGGTCGGTCTCCGGCTCCGGCCCTCCACGCCGTCCTCTATCGCATGTTGTCCACTGTCCTGTTCCCCGATTACACCACCAGGGCTTCGGGCGAGCCACTCGTGCGGCGGATCAAGATCTCCCTCGCCGACGATGGCCCCGTCCTCCGGGAAGCTTCTAGACAGACTGGACGCCACATCCTCCGCTGGACTCGCCGAGGTTCTCATCTCCGCGCGCTGCTCGTCGTCTCGGTGAGTTGCTGTTGCTTTTATTCATTACTTGAGATTGGTTCTGAAGGTGTTTTTGGTTGTGATGTATGATCGTATGCTGAAGTTAGTTGGAGTTGTATCTGGAAACCAGTTGTACTATGTGGCATAGTGCTGGAAATTGATGATGTGCAGAACTGTGGAATAATAATACGATCGATCCTTAAGTAGTCAGGTATACTGAAAAGAAAAAGGAATTCACGTGGAGCACGTATGATGGTTGTGCTAAGGTGTCCTGGATTCGGGCTTGGTGCTCAAGCAACTTTCAACGATAAGAAAGTGAAAAAGAAGAACAAGGGAACGAGAGGTGTTTAGGGCGGCTGATTGCGAGGTGATGTTGATTTTTCTTCTTATATAGATGCAAACCAAAGCTTTGACACTTGAAGGGATGTTTTGTGGTACCATCGCATGAAGGCCTTCAAGATGTTTCAGCAACCATTCTTGCTTCCCTTAATTTGCTTGGCAGAAAGTAAAAGAAGCCCGTCGAAAGTAAAAAAAACCCCATTAGCAGCACCCATGGCAGGCTTTGTAAGTTTTGCAGAAAAGTTGGGCAATCACAAATGCACACAGTTTATTGCAGAATAATTCACCTGATCCTTGTAAAGATGTAAAGGGAGATGGCGGTGATGTCTGACAATCCAAATTTAGGAGTAGGTTGGAATCTCTGTTTGACGATAGATTTCAACTAGTTTTTTTTTTTTTAACTCATGTTGATCAAACAATTCATGCTTGTTAGACTTTTGATTTTTCTTTAGTCTACACAAACGAACACCAAGAGGCTTCGATTAGAAGATTTGTCTCAACTGTAGGGGGAACAGTTGGTAGAGACAGGGAACAAAGTTCAAGTAATCTGGCCATAGATCTTAAGTGCCTTGAATGTAAGGATCATATGGAGGACTCTCTGTTGAACCTGATGCTTGGTGTAACTTGATCGATGTAGCATATTTGTGTTTCCCTGTAATGTCATAGTGTGGTTTATTGTTTGAAGAGGGGAACCAAGGTAAGGCCATGCATTCTATTCCTGGTAGGTGTGACAGGTTTGCTCTCTGTTGCTGGAGTCTAGTTCATTTGGAAGCCTTTGTACAGGTTGTTTATTTAATATTATATCAATAAAAGTGCTTTAGTAGCTCTGTACCTTTTTTTTCAGGTAATATATGCAACTAATACTCACTTATCAAAATTACAATTACTATCAGCTATTCAAAATGTGAATTCTTCAGCTAGGTAATTCTGCATTGATTTTCATTGCTACTAAATTGTATGTTGATTTCTAGTTAGGTGCATATCATAGTCAGTCAAATGGATTGCCACTTCCATTTAAAAGTGCCAAAAAATTGGGATAGAGTACCTAACTGGTGGTCGGATGAGGATATGAAGATCCTGATAAGCATGACTAGGTCCACATGGTAAAAAAGTATCCGTTGGTTGTTATTGCTGGTCTACTGTTCAAGTTGCAGCTGTATAAGTCAGTATCATATGTTGTGTTTGATAAGCAAAATGGATAACCTTTAGTTTCTTAAGCGTTGTCTGCCCTGAATTGGGTCACTTTAAAAAGTGCCATAATTGATGCTCTGAGTATTTCCAATATTTTGACTACTCTGATTCTTGGCAGATTGGAACAATTGCTTTTCTTGCTTTGACGGGACTTCTTGTGTTCATGCTCTTTTTCCTTGCGGCCACGATCAATGCAATCGTCATTTCTCTTCTGATGTCTATGGCTGCAGTAGGGGGTGTATTGGCTCTGTTTCTTGCCTGTGTGACAGCTATATATGTTGGTGCTTTGGCCATTGCTGTTTTTGTTATTTCTACAGCAACATTCTCTGCGGTGCTAGCTGTTCTTGTAGCTACAGGTAATCATATCTTGTGCTGCTCCTTGTTAAGAAGTCATACTTCAATATATCTATTTGGTCATATTGACAAGTTACACTACCAATTATGATATAGTTATTTCTTAGTTTTAATATTTTGCAGAATATTTTATTTGAAACGATAGAATACTTATGTAGTCACATTTCACGTGTTTGCAAAAATCCTACTTCATTGCACTAGCAACCACTAACACCCCCCCCCCCCCCCCCAAAAAAAAATGAAAAAAAAGAAAGGATTCTAGCTCCACCATTGACTAATACTATCCGAGTCTCCCGAGATTGCCCTCCAAGTGTCCTAGTATGCCTCTAGTTGTCTTCTCTATAAATACTTCTATTCCGCTGCCAAAGGCGGCCTATCGGCATTAGGATGGTTTTGGAGGCCTAGACAACTGGAGAATGGAGGTAGTGGGTTATTTTCTGTAGTAATTGCTGCAACATTGTTTTTCTTTAGTGACTATCAAATTGATACTAGAAATTGTGTCTATTTATTTTATCAAGGGTTTCTTCCATTCATACAAGTCTGTCGCCATTAATATTACTTTAGTTAGATCTGCGTGCTTGATAGTTCTGGAGTAGATGATGCTTACAAAGGTTATTACTTGCCCACAACCTTTCATGCATCTGCGAGTCTATGTACTTGTTGCTAGTATCACAACTTCAGTTTTTGAATTTGAAATTCATGAGCGCATTCTCACATAGATTTAAGGTGTGTTTTTTTGAACATCTGAGATGTGAATTTCATCATGGCACAGGTTGGATAGGTTTTCTTTGGACTGTCTGGTTGGCCACTAAGAAAAGCGTGGACCTTGCAAAGCATTCTATCAGTGTGACTGGTTCAGCCATCTCAGCCTATTCTACTGGTCGGCATTCCCATCACCACCGGGAATCCAGTAAAATCTTAGATTGAAGTGCTACATTGGATGTACCTCCCTTTGTAAATGCTGCTGGGGGCTTTTATGGTGTGATGAGCTGCTTTTCCCTTTGGTTTTCATGATATGTAGGCAGCAATGAGATTAATGGCTATGCTTGGTACTTGTATTTGTTTACGTGAGGTTTGGGAGGTGTGGTTTGTTGCATCTTGTAACTCGGTACAAGATTGGAATTCATATATATGATTATCTGCTTTCTACCTTTTTATTTTTATCTTTTTGTTTCCAAGAAACAGGTTATTCTCTATTGCTACCCAGATGAAGAAAAATTAACGAGAATAGTAATCAGAATGCTTAAACACACCATTAAGACGTATATACACAATTTTCTTTGCCCCATAGGGATCATGCATTGCCAATAGTTTATCTGAGTGCGCAGTTCACTCTGTTTACTTTATGCTTTTCTGTCACGAACCCTAAACATTATTTCTATGTTGCTGTGTGTATTTTATTTATGATTATAGGCTATGACAAATAACAATTGGGTTAGAGAATATCATTGAGACATTGAATAGATGGTTAGGAACAGAATATCTTAAAAGCTCCATCTCAGGGACATTTGACTTTCCGTCAGATCCTAACAAGTAGCTATTGGATTGGAAATTGGAAGGACATTACTAATTCTTTTGTTCTGATCATCTTTCTGTGAGTACTTAGGAGTAAAGTTCCGTAACATATCCTTCCTCAGCATGGCACAATATTACTCATGGATATCACTTTGAGAATGTTTTGTGGCAAACAGGATTGCAACCTTGTAGGGTCACTCGAACGGGTTCTTTGCGGTCCTCTCAAGACAGAAGCATTAGTGCCATGTCTTAATTGTTAAAAAATTTATGATATTGATGCTAATGTGCCTGTACCCATTTTTCGAAGATGTGGCAAAAAATCTTGGGGAAGTTTCAAGTAAACAAGGTGAGCGTCCCTCCTACTTCCTCAGATATTATTTTCTGATGCAGGATTGTGTTCCATGTTGCATCAAAGTACCCCGTCAAGATCGTTGCGATTGCTTAATGCTTCTCCACACGGACAAAGTGATGGTTTTCTTTGATCTTCTCCGTGATACCTCCCTGGTGCTACACGGAAGCATCCTTTGGCTTCAATACTTTGTCATATTCTCTCGAAGGAGTTCTGAATCAGTAGCCCCGCTGATTTGCACTCATTTCTGCTGGTACGCATATTGGCATGTCGTGGCTCTTGACTGTGAATGAGGATAGGGATGTGGAAATGGACTACCGGAGTTCCTTCTCGTTATAATCTCTAAATGGACCCGAGCCTCAAGCAGCTGGTGCTTTCAGTTTTTGCTCATATTGCACGATGGTTGCCGGCTCTTAATCCCATTCAATTTGTCCATAACAAAAATCAAACAAAAGAAGAAAATAAATACAGGTTCAATATTCCATATAGATTTAGAATACATAGTATGTAATATTGAATTGACAATATCTTGTATAAGCCATAGGGCATATCATATTAGTAGGCAAGCCGCGGGCCATCTTCAATCCGTCAAGTTAGTTTGTGTCATTTTGTGTTAGTAAGTTGTCCCGTTCTTAAATCATCAAGTGAACAACTTGGCCTAGTTATTTGCCAAATGAATGTCTTTGACTCTAGTATTTCAGGCTCATGCTTGACTTGAGTTTCAAGAAGGAGTCCAACTTGATAGAATGTTTTGTAAGCTCAAATCCAACTTGTCTAGATTCAAACTATTTATTGAATAAATCCTCATTCGAACTCAAAAAGATTTGAATATTTGTTATGTATACATCCACGTACATTGAAAGCTTAGGATGAAGTATGAAACCAGGCAAGCAGAAAATTCAAGCTAGAGTTCATTCGAGCAAGACTTGATGGACATGGTTGAGCCACTAGGAGCTCTCCGAACTCAACTTGAGAAAAGCCCGAGCTTGCCCATGGATAAGTCGAGTTGGAGGAGGCCCGACTCCTTAGACGACCGGACCTGAGTCAATTTGAGCTCCTTATCCCTCCGGATCTTGGCTGCGAAAGGGTTCATGGTCCACATTAAACCTGTGCTGGATCTTGTCTGAGACCGAAATGAGGAGAAGCGAAAAAGAGAGCGACCCTCTTTTGTCCTCCTTCCTCGTTGTCGCCGAACTGTCAATATTCCCTTTCCTTATCAAGCCTCTTTCTGCGTTGGCGACGCCAGAAAGGCTTGGTAAAGTGTTGCAGAGTGCGCAGAAAGAAAGACAGACAACTGGACCTGCGATATCGAATCTTGGCCTCGCCGCTCTGTTCGAAGTCCCTAAAAAATTTTCACCCTTTTTGCCGCGGTGTCGACTGTCGAGTGAGCGAGGTTCAATTGAGATGATCACCTGGTGCATGTGTTGCAGGGCAAACCTAACCTTCTAAGAAAAAAAAGCAACTTGGACAAGACACTCGATTGCTGGGGGATCTTTTTTCCACCAAGGCACTCGATTCGAGTGAGCTGAATTGGAGATGTTATAAGGATTGATGGGTATGGGTAGGGTAAAAATGCCAACTTGGAGGTGAAGAGGGAAGAAGGGCCCCTCCTCAGGAATCGAAACCATTCCTGCCTCTTCCTATTTCCCATTTTTCTGACCCCACCACCTTGCCTCCCCATGTGCCCTTCCCTCTCTCTCTCTCTCTCTCTCTCTCTCTCTCTCTCTCTCTCTCTCTCTCTCTCTCTCTCTGTGTCTGTGTCAAGTGTCGTTCCCAAGTAGTGCAAGGCAACGCTCCTCTCGCTGTCAATCCTCATGAGCTGAAGAAAAAACGGGGCCTTTCTTGCCAACCCAGCTTCACTCCTCTCTTTCCCTGACTGTCTCTGTCTCTCTCCAAGATGAGGAGGAACTCTAGCCTTCTTCCCAGCCACCTGCTCTTCCCTCTCCTCCTCCTCCTCCTCCTCTGTTTCTCCGCAGCCTTCCCCCCGCAGGCAGCCGCAGCCGACGACGACGCCGCCACAATGCTGGCCCTCAAGAAGTCCCTCGCCGCCCCGGAGACCCTCGGCTGGTCCGACCCGGACCCCTGCAAGTGGTCCCACGTGGTCTGCTCCGAGTCCAACCGGGTGACCCGCATCCAAATCGGCCACCAGGGACTCCAAGGTACGCTGCCCCCGAACCTGAATGGCCTCACCCAGCTGGAGCGCCTCGAGCTGCAGTTCAACAGCCTCTCTGGCTCGCTTCCGAGCCTGAGCGGCCTGAGCTCGCTCCAGGTCCTCATGCTCGGCAACAACCAGTTCGATTCTATCCCGAACGACTTCTTTGATGGCCTGTCGTCGCTGCAGTCCGTCGAGGTCGACAACAACCCCTTCGCCGCCTGGGAGATACCCCAGAGCCTGCAGAAAGCGTCCGCGTTGCAGAATTTTTCTGCAAACTCTGCTAATGTGACCGGGAAGGTCCCCAACTTCTTCGGGGCCAACGACTTCCCTGGCCTGACGCTTCTACACTTGGCATTAAACGATCTTGATGGCGAGTTGCCCCTGAGCTTTTCCGGGTCGCAGATTCAGTCGCTCTGGCTCAATGGGAAGGCCGGTAGTGGAAAGCTCAGTGGGCGGATTGATATTATAGCTAACATGACTTCCTTGAAGGAGGTTTGGTTGCATTCCAATTCCTTCTCCGGCCCGTTGCCGGACTTCTCGGGGCTCCAGGACTTGCAGACCCTGAGCCTACGGGACAATCTGTTCACTGGCCCTGTTCCGTTGTCGTTGACGAGTCTCCAGTCCCTCCAGTCCGTCAACCTGACCAACAACTTACTCCAAGGGCCAGTGCCCGAGTTCAAGAGCTCTGTCCTGGTGGATATGGCCGAGGATTCGAACAGCTTCTGTTTGCCGGGTCCCGGGGACTGTGATTCCAGAGTGAATACCTTGCTTTCGATCGCAAAGTCCATGGGTTATCCACAGAAATTGGCAGAGAACTGGAAGGGGAATAACCCATGCTCCGGTTGGATCGGGATCACTTGCAACAATGGGAACATCACTGTTGTGAACTTTGAGAAGATGGGCTTCAACGGCACCATTTCCCCGGATTTCAGGTCGCTGACATCGCTGCAGAGGCTCATCCTTGGGAGCAATAATCTTACCGGCTCCATTCCCGCAGAACTTACCACCCTCCCTGCGCTCACCCTTCTTGATGTGTCGAGTAATCAGCTTTATGGTAAAGTCCCAACATTTAAGAGTAATGTGATCGTGAAAACTGATGGTAATCCCGACATTGGGAAAGATAAGGGTAGTCTTTCAACGCCCGGATCTCCCCATGATGCTGCAGGTCCATCAGGTAGTGAATCCCAAAATGGTGGTCGATCAGGCAAAAAGTCTGCTTTGATCGGAGTCATTGTGGTTTCTACCATTGGCGGCTTGTTTTTGATTATATTGCTCGGTTTGTTGGGTTTCTGTCTATATAAGAAGAAACAAAAGCGGTTTACCAGAGTACAGAGCCCTAATGCAATGGTGATTCATCCACGCCATTCTGGATCTGACAATGAAAGCGTAAAGATAACAGTGGCAGGATCGAGTGTTAGTGTTGGTGCATTCAGTGAGGCTCATACCGTGCCAGGCAGTGAAGCTGGTGACATTCAAATGGTTGAAGCGGGAAACATGGTGATCTCTATCCAAGTCCTGAGGAATGTCACCAACAATTTCAGTGAGGAAAATATATTAGGACAAGGTGGTTTTGGGACGGTGTACAAGGGGGAATTACATGACGGGACAAAGATTGCTGTGAAAAGAATGGAGTGTGGGGTTATAGTAGGGAAGGGCCTTACGGAATTCAAGTCTGAGATTGCTGTTTTGACCAAGGTTCGACACCGTCACCTCGTCGCCCTGCTCGGTTACTGCTTGGATGGCAATGAGAAGCTTCTTGTGTATGAGTACATGCCCCAAGGGACACTGAGTAGACATCTATTTAACTGGCCTGAAGAAGGACGTGCACCGTTGGAATGGATGAGAAGGCTCACCATTGCATTGGATGTGGCAAGGGGTGTCGAGTATCTCCATGGTTTAGCGCATCAGAGTTTCATACACCGGGACTTAAAGCCATCTAACATTCTCCTTGGAGATGATATGAGAGCTAAGGTTGCGGATTTTGGTCTTGTGCGTCTTGCACCGGAGGGAAAAGGATCCATTGAAACCAGAATAGCTGGAACATTTGGTTACTTGGCACCGGAATATGCAGGTTAGTCCTCGACTTTCATAACAGTTACCTCATTTACAAATCCTTAGATATATAATATTTTTTTGCATATAGTAATTCGTGGTAACTGGTATTGCACTGCGTAACACTAACTTAATTACAGCAATCAGTGCCAAAATAGCGGATTAGAATATGGGAATGGCACTTCCAGATACAAATTAAGCGTTTCTCCCTAGAAATCATGTCTTTTTTCCTTGACCAAGAAGTACTAAAAGAAAACACTTATTTTTGAAAGATCAAACGCTTGGATCCAACTCACTCTGGTCGAGCAATCCACAACCATGTTAGTTTTGGAAGCATATTACATGTTTGAGGCAAAATTTTGCTAATATTCTTAAGTATATTTGTCCTCACAGCAGCTTGACCGAACTCGCAAAATCAATGGGCAAGATCCCTGTTGCAAAAGAGCAAAGTAGCTGGAAATTAGGCCTACCCTCATTGCCTTTGACATCCCATTTTGTCTTAGCCAGTTAATTTGGATCTTCCTTTAACTACGCATCAAACTTCTAACAACTAGACCCTGATCGTGGTCTTATGATTGCAGTGACTGGCCGAGTGACGACGAAAGTAGACGTTTTCAGTTTCGGGGTGATCTTGATGGAGTTGATCACCGGAAGAAAAGCGCTCGATGAGAGTCAGCCTGAGGACAGCATGCACTTGGTGACATGGTTCAGAAGAATGCACATCAACAAGGACACCTTTAAAAAGGCAATTGACCCCACGATCGATGTCAATGAGGAGACGCTCGCCAGCATCAGCACGGTAGCCGAATTGGCCGGACACTGTTGTGCTAGGGAACCCTACCAAAGGCCTGATATGGGCCATGCCGTCAACGTATTATCTTCTCTAGTAGATGTGTGGAAACCGACCGATCAAAACCCCGACGACATCTTTGGGATCGACCTGGAGATGTCGTTGCCACAGGCCCTAAAGAAATGGCAGGCGTACGAAGGAACAAGTCACTTGGATTCCTCGGCATCTTCCTCCTACCTCCCAAGCTTGGATAACACTCAAACCAGCATACCCACACGGCCATATGGATTCGCCGAGTCGTTCACTTCCGAGGACGGAAGATGACATCGGTGGTGTAAATGACCAGGGGGGTTTTGTTTTGTTTTGTTTTTTTTTTGGGGGGGGGAGTGTCCATTGTGTTTGCTTCTTGTTTTGGTGCTTTCTTGTCACGTAATCTATCTTGACACATGATTCTTTGTTGGTTTTTTAGCCTGATCTGAGTTTCTAACCTTTCTTTGTATCCATTGATACTGTACTTGAAGCTGTTCTGTATGAGATGATCTGCAATTGGAATCCAGTGGTCTCTTAAAAACATTTCTTTATTCTCAGGCACAACCAACCTCCAGTACCATTAGATTCTATAATTAGGCGATTCCCTCAAATTGTGTTTCTGTTTGTTTGCTTCATGACGGATGCCATCTGCAGGACAGGATATTGTAATGAGAAAGCAGGGTGGGGTTGAGTGAATCATATGCATGCATGTGTCCATGGAATCATAAGGACTTAAAAAACAGAGGAGAAGAAGAAGAAGAAGCAAAAACAGGGGAAGCTGAATAAGGTCACATGCGAGTCAAAGGGCAGTTTCAACAACCCTGCAATAATTGGCTTGAGTTGTTGCTCTCCTTCCATCCTTTCCACTCGTAACTTCAAGCGTCGATCTTTCGTTTGATCGACTCCCTTAACAAATGCTCTCTCGATCACCTGTTTAACAAGGGTCCTTAAGGTGCTCACTAATGAAAATCATTTCGGTTCGAAATACTGAAGGTAAGCAAAACACGATAAACTTCATACCTTGTGACGAGTATAAGGTACCACTTTGCTATGCTAATCTTCCCCTTCAATGCGGGACTCTTTTAGAAACCAAACACGAAAAGGAAATTTCTCCTCAAAGGCCGTCTCTCGTTCCAAACTCTTTAAGGATTGCAAGGTCCAAATAACATCGATAAACTCCGGTTTCATACTCTCATTTGCCTTACCTTTGTGATAAGGCGTGACTCGGTACCCGACCAGCCAATCGGACCCGATATTATTTGCAACCCGATTATTTATTATTATTATTATTATTATTATAAATTTCGACAGTAATATATCAAGAGAGGAGGGGGAGGGGGAGGAGGAGAGGGGTCCAATCCATGTGAAACTGGTTGGCCCCCCAAGCACACATGGGTTCACGTTCAGGCTTTCTGGGCTTCCCAATGCGAAAACGTCTCAGCTGTCATTGAATTGTTATTGTCGAGTCGTACCCTCTTTCCCCTTCTTTTTTTAAAATGCCCCGGTCCATATCTCCAGGTTCGGGGGTCCCTATGAAATACTTGACCGGCCTTTTGCATTTGTTATCTTTGGGGGCAGGAGTACGGACACAACAATTACTGAATAATAATAATAATAATAATAATAATAATAATAACCGATGTATGAGTTAATTCCTTATAAAGACAGAGAAATGCGTTCCGCAGTAAAAAAAAATCTCACTCCGAGACGCAGTTAAAACGATGCTAAATCCGAAATTACGAGCAGAAGCTCACGAATCGCAATTACATAGCGAATGCATCTTTTTCGTTGTTGTGGTCCCTTTTCGTTGTTGCGAATGGAATGGTTTTTATGTGCGAGGGCCATCGATCGCGCGATGTATGCCGGCATTAAATGATTTTACAGATTCCATCCGAGCAAAAGAAAATGTACGTAATTTCTATTGATGCACTGGACTTATTGCGTTATTATATTACTTTTTTTACTCTTTCTTGTTCGGCTTGTCTATGGTCCGGGTAGCTGGGGCTTTGGGCCGGGCGCTTTCGATGTGGCGAAGGAGTTGGGTAATGCCCAAAGGGCCCAATTCGAAGCACTAATGTGAATTGGGCCTACCGAGGTTTGTGTTTCCTGGAGGAGCTCGGCCCCTAAGTTCGAAGCATGGGCCGGCAAAAGGATAAACAATTTCCAAAAAAAAGAAAAAGAAAAGGAAGCTAGAAGTATTGTCCGATGGTTCCGACGGCATCGTCCGACTTCAATCGAAGAACTTAAAAGCACGTCGAGCCGAACCCATGCTTGATAAAATCAATACGATTTCTATAAAGCTATCTGCCATCGACATACTTGTTATCTTGACTTGACTATGACATTTGGATCGAACACTAACCAATGTTGATTTCCTAGGAATGATTGGTTCCAGATTCGCACAATTGAGTGCACGATGATTCCGACGGTATCGTCTGACTTCAATCGAAGAACTTAAAAGCATGTCGATCCGAACCTATGCTCGATAAAATCAATATGATTTCCATAAAGCTATTTGCTGCCGGCGTATTTGTTGATCTTGGCTCGACTATGATACTCGGGTCGACCGCTAAGGTCATCGGCAAAATGAGTGCATCCTAAAAACAAAAAGTCATTATAACTCACCTTCCGAAAGAGAAGGGTAAGTCTTAATTAGCGCAAGTTGCAATTAAACATGTGATTTGATTTCAATGACTCAGCTAGGGCTCGACGAAAGAGATAGTATCAGCATTAAGAAGCTACTTTCTTTATTCCGCAATAGATGTGCTCTGATTGTTAATAGTTAGACATTGGATGTGGCACCCGGTTAGCACCGCACCCATGCTAGATAATAAAATAAGTAGAATTCAGGCTAAAAACCAATTGGAAGTCAACTGTCTTTGGCCTTGGAGATTGTAGATCAATTAATACTTTCGCCCATTTGAATGTGAAGCTAGATTTTCGAAGATTGGAGCAGACTAGATCGACCAAGAAGCCGAGTAGAAGCTCGAGCTTCGCCATTATTGGAGTAGAGCCCCGCAATACGTACACAATACGTATCTCGACCTACATGTTTGCATACTTCAGCACACATGTTCGAAAAAACGATTGAGCCGATGCATAATATGTATCTTGTTTTTTCGTTTTCATGTATCTTAAATCTCAGTTGCAAGTGGAGTTCTTTCGTATTCAAACGGTCATGCCAGGCTAGATAGAAAATAATTGGTCGATCGCATCTGAGAAGCTCGATGCGTTCACGACATGAAGCCTCGATTTTCTTTCTCCTTTTCTCTTTTCTAATCTGGAATAAGTGATTAGATGGTGTCACTATGTCAATTTTCGCATAATTTGACCATTTTTCAGACTTGAATCTCTGTTTTGGGAAAGACTACAGCCATCCGATTCAAATCGGATGGCTGTGATCTTTTAAAACAATAAACAAAAAAAAACCCCATTAATGGAGGCCGTCCATTCCCCGTCCATAGGGGATCCGGTCACCTGACTTCATCTTTTCCAATTTGAATTCACGTTTTCCAATTTGAATTCACGGTCCGAACACCCGAAACTCCGCCACCCCGGTTGCATCTGTCCCTAGGCAGTCTCGAGAGCTCTTTGTAGCCAACTGGTTGCTTGCATTTTCATCTACCTCTCGGCAGGATGGCCCCGATGCCTCATCCTCGGAACTGGCAAAACCAGTAACTTTTTGTACTCAGCCCTTCTCTTGGAGGAAGATTTTAAAAGCAGAGACTGGTTCGGGAGTCACGTGAAGAAGCGGTCGAGAGACAAACGCTTCCTCGTTGTGCTTTCCTCAAGAGGGAGGACCCATGAATCGATGGGGCTCTCGCATGTGGGTCATGGAACGCTTCATTCTCTGCTCGCGATCTTGTTTAGTGGCCTTGGTTCATGTGCAGCTGTGTTCCAATTCCTCCTGTCAAGGATCCGATTCCACGCGACCCCATTTCAAGATTTTATCTTCTCGATGAGTCGACCCCCTAGAACAAGAGCTATGGACAAAGCAGATAAGAACTACCCCGTTTGGGTACTTGCTTCGACTCGGTACTTCTTATAGAATAAGTTATTGTGACTGGGCTCCAGTGAGCCAATGCCCATCGTTGACCCTGGATTCCCCTGATCCCAACTACACTAGAATACTGATTCTTGTTGTGCCTGATAAAATCTGATTGCTGTTCATGCTCTTATATATTCAATGGTTTTGCTCTCTTCGGCCATCGCATTGAAGGCTGCAAGATCCACCGATTCATGCTTCTTCCATTTGTTTATAATGCTTTTCTTGGACTGTCTTAGCATGGGATCCGGGAAGGCCCTTGAGAGGCCTGCCCCATGTCAGAATAGAACTCGGTTTATGATTTCGAGGAAGCGTGTGGCTTACTGGACCAACAGCCCCACCAAATCTGCCTTTCAAAAGCTCAAACTTTGACCTTTCTTGTGATCTCATTTATTAGTTGATGGTTCAGGAAGCTGCTTCAGTCAAAGCGGCATTGTGAGAAGATCCCATTATTGGATCCTATTTAATGCATTGCATCATCTTGCAAATTCACTTCTAGTCGGACCTCTTGTTTTAGTTGGTAGTGGTAGAGACCAAAAATGGAGCTTTCACCTAAAAGAAGGACGCTCACCACCAGCTGGTTCTACATCTTCCTCCTCTTGTCAACAAACCTCCTTACTCTCCTCTTCTCCGCCACTTTCTACTCCTCTTGCTCTCGCTCTCCTGCAAGCGCCGCCCGTGAAGCAACGGTCACCGTCCCTTCTCAATCCGCGGTTCGCTACGCTGCGACCGCCTCCCTGAACTCTGCATTGGACAATGATCTGCCCCCCGAGTTCATGGCCTTCACCTCAGGCCAGCTCCTTCCATTCGGGGTCAACCCGAACTTCGACTCCGACACCATGTACTCTCCGGTCGGCCGCCCATGCACCATGTTCCCGAACTTGCTCCGCCGCTTCATGACCTACAAGGTGAACGGCTCGTGCCCGGACGACGAGCTCCTGGCGCAGAAGCTCCTGCTCAAGGGGTGCGAGCCGCTCCCGCGCCGCCGTTGTCGCCATGCCACGCCCCCGGACTATGTGGAACCCTACCCTCTCCCAACTAGCCTCTGGACCACCCCCTCGGATTCTTCTGTAGTCTGGACGGCCTACACTTGCAAGAATTATGATTGCCTCATCAACAGGAAGCACAGGCAGAAGGGCTTTGATGACTGCAAGGACTGCTTCGACCTTGAAGGTGCTGAGAGGACCCGCTGGACGGCTGCCAAGAGCAATGGCGGCCTGGACTTCACCATTGACGAAGTCCTGGCGATGAAGAAGCCAGGGACGATAAGGATCGGGCTTGACATTGGGGGAGGGGTTGCCACTTTTGCGGTGAGGATGAGGGAGAGGAACGTAACCATCATAACCACTTCCATGAACTTGAATGGCCCTTTCAACAACTTCATAGCATCACGAGGGGTTGTGCCTCTCTACATCAGCATCTCGCAGAGGTTTCCCTTCTTCGACAACACGCTGGACATCGTCCACTCGATGCATGTTCTGAGTAACTGGATCCCCACCACGGTTTTGCACTTCCTGATGTTCGACATTTACCGGGTCCTGAGACCGGGGGGTCTGTTTTGGCTTGATCATTTCTTCTGTGTAGGTGAACAGTTGGAGCATGTGTACACTCCTCTCATTGAAAGCGTTGGGTTCAACAAGATTAAGTGGGTTGTTGGTCGGAAACTTGACCGGGGGCCTGAGCTCCAGGAGATGTACCTCTCGGCTTTGCTCGAGAAGCCATTGAAGAATTCCTGGTGATCCTGTTGTTGCTTTATATTGTGTCTTCCCAAGTGCTACTCATATCTGACACTTCGATGTTGTCAAGCTTGACATCCTATAGGAATGCTTCAAGTGAAAACAACGTTGAATCAGCAGCACCTGAGGAGAAGGCATTCTTTGTTAACATGCTGAACTCAAATTTTTATCGAACGTGGTCTGCCTGCGTAATTCTTATTTAAGGTTTATCATCTCCCAATATATACAAATACGAGATCTCCATATCACAGACCAGAAGGAAGAAATTTAAGTGCTCGCATGACGCACGGTTAGAAAGAAGGAGGGGGAGGGGGGGGGGGGGGGGGGGGAACGGACACTTTACTTAAAACTCTTGTTTGAATTGATTTGACATAATCATCATCATCAATCCACTTATTATAAAGCTGTCTGAAAAATGGACTCATGAATATGCAATCCCAGAATTAAGATCCCGAAACTGGCAACAAATCTGCAGACAGAAGATACATGAAAGTTTCTGGGCCGTAAAAACCTTCAATGTGCATCCTCTGCCCAAGCACTATCAAGTACGTGGATTAGACTTCAAGCTAATACTAACACCAACAATTGCAGACTAGAAGCCTTGGATAAAGAAATAAACTGATTCAATTGATATTATGAATTCCACAGTCAGTAACGACAGCTGGTGAAGTTGCATCAATTACTACAAACATTGACCTTCTGCCTCCGCTCTCCAACTGTCGACCCCCTGGCACCCTTGGCAGAGGGACAAATTTTGATGGAAAAAGGGACCAACCGAAACATGAAACGCCATTTCTAAACCCTTGGAGGCAACATTGTGAGATTCTGGACGGTATAAGAAAGCATAATCGACAACTTTGAGTGTAAGTTTTGTGGTACCATTATGTCTCTAGCATTGTACATCTTAGCTGGTAAAATCAATACAAGTCTTAATTTACCAAAAAAAAAAAAAAAACTTCCTTCTATACAAATTCAGAATTCAGAGAGGCAAGAATGACCCTTTCCATGAAGCTCACTGAATTCATAAAAGAGGCCATTCGCAATGTCCCCCCAAGCTAAAAGTGCAGATATTATAGTTTTTGGTGCACTTCAACGTCAATGCTTAGATTTATCGCCCCCTCTCACTAGTGGTGTTATTGAACTCATTCCTTAACGGCTCCAACTCTTTTAGTCCACGTCACACTAATGTCAAATACAAATTTCAAGCAGCATTGGATCTGTTTGCTCAGATGGTGTTGCCTACATCAAGGCTCACCACAAGTGTGAGTTCTGCTTGTAATCCAAATGTCTCAAATCTGTGTTTAGAAGTGCTTGGGTAATTTAAGGAACAGATGGTAAGCGAACTGGTAATTTGAAACATTACTTGTTGAGGAGGACAAGAACAGGATATGTTCATTTGTAGCTACATGAACAGCTAACACTATTTTAACCAAAAAAATAAAATAAACAGCTAGCACTACAGAGCACGTAGCAGTAGAAAAAGCAGGATCTGCAAGTTGACTAACCAGTCAGCTCACACGTCTCCTATGTCTGCTAGTATATCATTTAATTATTGCTTGACTAACCAGTTGCTCAATTTTCATTCCTCTCGATTTTGCATTCCTAAGGTCTCCTCGTATTGAATAGGTATGAAGTATTATCTCTAGGTCTATACTTCTCTTCAAGTTACGCCGACGGTCTCAGATAGTCCAGACTCACTTCCCTTTGAAATGATTTTAGCTAAAACAGGGTTGAATCAGTGCCATTTCTCCGCTGAGGCATTCTTCACTGATGTAGTGGACTCAAATTCATAGCCACTACTGCATAATTATCATCAGTAATCAGTCCTGTCAATATGCCTATCCCCGTTCTTCCATTGTATGATGAAATTCTCCATGGTTGTCTGAGGAAAAAACATATGCATCTGTCTCCTCTGCGTTTCACTTGAGAAAGTACTTTGAGTTTACACAATCATATCGAATAAGGTCTGCCTAATTCATGATGGAGGTTTATGTCCCATCGTATTTAATATTTGTACTTTATAGACCAGAAGGAAGAGATTTTGTTGTTTGCGGGCAAAGTCTCGTAAATCAGATCAACTAGTAACACATGCAGGGTGGAGCGAGCGAGCGAGCGAGAGAGAGAGAGAGAGAGAGAGAGAGAGAGAGAGAGAGAGAGAGAGAGAGAGAGAGAGAATGGGACAGACACTTCTTTGTTTCCCTTCGGATTTGTTTGAAATGTCCAAAAGCATGTATGTACAACAATGTATGTCTAACCGTCTTCAAGAACCTTTACTAAAAGATTTCGATTTGAGGATCTCCATCAGTCGTAAATGACCCTCTTGCTGCAATTTTCAGCCCAGAGATCTAATAGTGGAGCCCCATATAATAGTCTGGCTCCCCAGTCTGAGCAAGTAGAAGACATCCGAACGGTTCAAGCTCATCCGAGTATCTGAAATCTAAGGGGCTGTCCTCGGGTCTCGGTTGTGCTACAGATTTGCAGCACACTGCGCATGCAAACAAAGGTGGGACGCTGTCGGTATCATTGATTCCGCAGCATCGCGTGTGCTGCCACACCTCGCAGATGTCGCAGGCTACCATTCTCTCCCCATCGTCATCTTCGGCCCCGCACATACATCTCACCTCCCAATTCTCGCTCCCGCCTTCATATCTCAACTGACTGTCCACATCCATTCCGCTTCCCCTCACCCAAACCTCCTGGCCCGACTCCACGATCCCAAACAGCACCTCAGTGTCCTCCATTTCTTTCACGGCTTCAATATCTGTCACCACAAGGTGTTCAAAAGCGCAGTAGGTCTCCCTAAATGCGCTCTCAGTGGCTGCCTTCAAGTCCCCGACCGTAGCATGCAGTGGAACCATGACAATCTCACCGGGCGGCACTTTCTTCCTTGGCAGAGTATCTTTCCTGTCCATGCTAGGGATAAGATTGCAAATGAAGGTCAGCAACAGTTCTTCCTCATCCTGGAAAGGCCATTCCTTCATGAAATGCTTGCTGTCCAAAAGCACCTGAGCAGCTGATCTGACGCAATCCGAGGTGGGATAATTCAGGAACACGGCGCTGTAAACTTTTGCCATGTCCTTGTAAACATTGTGCCTGACCACATGAGATGGCGATGGTAGCGTCTCTGGAAGCAACTGCTCTGATGGTTCCCTGCCGCCGTCAAACTCATGAATTGTGTACTCCAGGATTCGGGTCAACGGGTTCATTGCACGGCGCACGATGTAATCCCCAACGATCACATTGTTGAGGATCTTCAGCACATTGTCGATCAAGCCTGTGTCCCCAATATGTAATCTGGCTGCATCTCGTACATCTTGGCGAGTCATTCCGGTTGAGCCCAACTTTTTGCCTTTCGCTTCTAGCAGCGCATTCACAATCACTTCTGCTGCCTGCTCCATCCTCCTTGCAGGCCATCTGCTATCCAATTCAGCTACAGCACTCGTGAATTTTCTAAACTTTATTGGCTTCATCTGCGAAAGATGCTTGTTTTGCAGAGACGCTCTGGTTGATAGTTTACACTTCAAGGAGGGGAGAGGCCCAGCAGCTATGGCAGGTTTGCTCTTGCAAGTTGAATGCGACTTGACGGTCAACATGTACTTGAGAAGGTCCTTTATGGTGACTAAATTGGTTTCGCTGGTACCTTTGTAATGACAAATAATCTGCTTGATCTCTTTGAAATGTTCAGTGCCGCTGAAATCCTCGAGGACTTTGACAAGCTCAAGCGAACCAAGATATTCCACTGCTCGGTGATAATGTTGCTCTTTAACTCCAAAGCTTCCTCTAAGGAATTTGTAGCCCCATCTCCCGAACCACGTGTGTCCATAAGCGACCCCGTACAGCAACCGGAGATCCATAGACCGCTTCCTAGAGACATCCTCAACCGTTACTTTCCTGTGAAACAGTTTTAAAACAAGGAATATCAGATTACCCCGTGTGGATCAGATAAACTGTGCTCACAGTGTAGTTACGTTTTCACTTTACCTGACTTGTAGATTGCTGCAAATGCGATCCCAGAGATCCATAATTTCCCTTCCACAGAGAAACTTGGAGCCCCCTTCGATGCCATTGATACAGATTAAGTGCCCAAACCCGTTACCATGAATGAGACAATGAAGCAAATGGCTCGGCAAGTCAAGGTCGCGCTCCTCCAGAGGCCCACTCCAGCAACCATCCTCCGGGATAATCACGTGATACCTCCATCTCGACATGTAATGGTTTCCCCATCCTTAATCAGGCAGTTAAAAAACATCGATGAGAGAATCACTAAAAGATCGTAATGCTCAGACACCTTGAAGCAAATTCCCAGTTCAAACCTAAAATCCATCAACTTAAAGTTCCCACTACATTGCAATCAAGCCCAAGTCGGACAAAATCAAACCCATTCATGAGAAAAGAAGCACTGAAGATCTGCACCCTCTGTTTTACGGGACAAACGTTTCCAAACGGCAATACACGCTCAACTCATACCAGAGCACTATCCCACGATTTAGCAGGAGATAGAAGGAAATCAAGTCGGACGTTCTTTCGAATTACCTGCAAATCGGCAGTGATCGCAAAAGGAGTGGGACGAGGGAGTCATGTCCTCTTGGACGGTGTACAGGGGGACGACCACGCCCGTCTTCCGGTGCTTCAGGAGGGTGCACCAGACCAGAAGACCGCTCGCATCCGCCGCCGAGGCGGGCGGCTCCTCGGGCACGCCGCATTCCTTAAGGAACAGGCGGATGTTGTCGCGGAAGGGGCCAACCGGGTCGATCGGGCATCCGGGGTTGCAGAAGTCATGGAAGTCGAAGATCTTCGGCCGCCGCTTCCGCTTCCTGCAAGCCTGGAGGAACGGCAGCGACATTGGCCTCAATCTCGAAGCGGGTCTTCTCTCTTTCGAGCGCTAGTCGCGGCGCTCTCTTCCTTCAAACCAGAACGGACTCCTGAGAGCTCCCAAGCCAGAGAGCACACAGAGAGAGAGAGAGAGAGAGAGAGAGAGAGAGAGAGAGAGAGAGAGAGAGAGAGAGAGAGCTTAACAGATTGCAAGATCGAGTCTTGAGTCTGTTGAAGGAGCTTCAAAGCGCGGTTGACTGCGGTTTGGAGGGTCGGGCGTTGCCCGCTAAAAAAACTAACCGTTGGGTTTTCTTCTTTTTGTATTTTTTGGAGAGCAAGTCCGGTGTTTCCGCCAATTTTCGCGAGAATGTTTTTTTTTTTAATTCGTGTGGCGATAAGGATTCACAAATTGTGACGGAAAAAAATTAAATAAATTTCGCAGACTTTATCGAATAATCTCTCGAAATTTTTAGGTTAGTTTTAAAATTCATGGTATTTATTAATGCGGATACTTAGATGAATCGAATGACATAAATAGTATCGGTCATTCTTTTTATTTGAATTGAACAAACAAAATAAATAATTTCTTACTTATTCATATATTTATTTTGCCTCTCCTTTTCTCTCTATTCTTTTTTCTTCTTCTTTTGTGCTTGACCTCATCTTTACGGATGTTGATTGTACATCTTGTCACCATTAGCATTGTAGATAATCACAAATAAGGCTACATGCCCCTGAGGTATGACGAGGTACGGTGTATGCTCAACGGTGGACCTGATTCTTCGCAAAATAAATAGAATGGGCGTGGAAAAGAATTGAATGTAATAGACAGTCGATCATAATTTTTGTTCTATCTTATTAAAAGATCGGGACTTTGGATATAGACAAAGAACGCGCCCGCGCACAACAAATTGCTAATGGTAATACAGACACAACTTTTGTTATTTCGACCTTCAATTGCCTTGCCATGGACTTTACCTTCCCTTCACGGAATTTTAATTTCGCTGAAAATTCGAATATTTAAATAGTTAGATATTCACTGAGCCACCCATAAGGCCCATAATGGGCCCGACCCAAGCACTAAGAAGGCCCAATGGAGAAACGGGTCGGTCGCTAACCGACGTCAAGATCCCGACCCGGAGTTGCTGTCGTGTGGAGGAGAAACGCCAAGTGAGAGCGAGCGGGCATCGGCACGAACGCAACCTAATCACTGGTCTCTCTCTCTCTCTCTCTCTCTCTCTCTCCCCGTCTACTTGTTCGTTTCAGCTCCGACGAGGACGAACGCATCCTCGAGCACCGGTCCGGCGACGATAGGCCAATAAGAGGTGTCGTGGGAGGCGAGGAAATGGGGCTAGGGTTGTTAGCTTCGAGGGCTCTAAGACCCGCGACCTCGAGGCTCCTCCGGAATCCGAGGGATGGGTTCGTCAGGGCGATCGTGTCCACGCCGGAGCTCCAGGGCCCCGAGGCGTCGGCCGCCCAGGCCCAGCCCGATCCGGCCGCGAATCTCCCGCCACGGAAGCCCGTCGCCGGCGCCCGTGTCCACTTCCCGAACCCGGAGGACGCGATCGAGGTGTTCGTGGATGGCTACCCCGTGAAGATCCCCAAGGGCATGACGGTCCTGCAGGCGTGCGAGGTCGCCGGAGTTGATATCCCGAGGTTCTGTTACCACGATCGGCTGTCGATCGCCGGGAACTGCAGGATGTGTTTGGTCGAGGTTGAGAAGTCTCCGAAGCCGGTTGCTTCTTGCGCTATGCCTGCGCTTCCTGGTAATTTAAGGGGGACGGGGGCGGGGTGTTTTAGTTATTTTCCACAGATTTGTTTGTCACTTTCGATGCGTACGCTTTTGAATTTGATTTTGTTGTTGCCGGTTGGGAAAAGGAAATGCAACTTGCTGAAGTTTTGCGAGAATTCTTTTTGTTTGCCATAGATTGTTAAAATTTGAACTTTAGTTCGAACTGATTTCTTTAACTTATGCGCATGGTGTCACAGTTAACGATGTTATAATCTGGACTTGGTTCCTTCTTATCTTCTGATGTTGTTGTTCTTCGCTTGGTGTAACATTATGCAAATTCGTGATTGGCTTTCTGCTTGTGACTAGTCCGACTAATCAGTTGTAGTGGCTAATATCAGGGAGTATATGCGTTCAAATTCGTTCTATACTTGGTTAGACGATGGCTGCTTATCCTATTGAATAATAGGCTATTCCTTTGATTTATGCAATGTTTTCACCAGTTTTGTTTTTGAAACTCCAATGACAAGTTAGTTCCTGCAGTTGTCACATATGTTGATTGGAATTCTCAATCTCTAGAGAATCTGTTGAAGATTGTTGGATACTTTTAGCCAACATTCTTATAATTAGGACTTATTTGTCAGGGATGAAGATCAAGACGGACACTCCAATTGCTAAGAAAGCACGGGAAGGTGTGATGGAGTTCTTGTTGATGAATCATCCCTTAGATTGTCCAATTTGTGATCAAGGTGGAGAGTGCGATCTTCAGGATCAATCTATGGCTTTTGGTTCGGATCGAGGACGGTTCACTGAAATGAAGAGATCAGTGGTAGATAAGAATCTTGGCCCTCTGGTAAAGACTGTCATGACTCGTTGTATCCAGTGTACAAGGTTAGCATCATTGATTTCACCACAACAGGATTACTTTTCCTTCCACTTATTTCAAAATTGCGTACTTGGGGAACTGGTGAATGCTTCACTCGCATTTATGTACGGCAGTGGGTTTTTGGTGTATATGTGAATCATTCTTTTACATGCTATTGTTTTGGATGAAAAAGTTATGGTTTTGGCAAGGTCAAAGGGATTTGTAGAGGTCTTTCATATACTTGTCACAACATCAGCAATTAGTATCATCTCTTTTAATTAGGGATTTGGATGGGCAGGCTTCAAACTTGATAGTTGGGATTGATTGTTGCTATGGTATGATGCTATATCTTTGGCAGCTGAACTGTTTGCCGAAGTGGAATTTAGATTATTAATGCATCTCTATATGAATCTTAAATAATAAATAAACTATTTTTATTTCCAAGTTCCTATGAAAGATAATCTTGAGTATGAAAGGAACTTAGATAAGAATAGTGTTCCCATTTGTTGCAGAGTAGAACATTATTGCCCATGAAAGGAATTGTCTTAGAAATTGATGCCGAAATCGGAATTTAGGGTTTATGATGTTTTCATTACGTGCTTGCTATCATTTATTGTCTAAGGGACACTTAATACAATACATGAGTGTTCTATTACAACTGATTTATGCCTTTTCCTTGCTTATTTACTTCCAACTCCAGCAGTCCTTGTTCTCAAGGTATCTTTTCCTCATGAGTACTTTAGACAGTGTCATCAACCAATGCCTAAGATCCTTCAGACATTGTCATTTACCAATGCCTACTGGGATTGTTGTGGGTCAGTAAGGAATAAAATACTAATCTATGTTTTGCTACTCAAAAAGTAGAAATCAGGCAATATTGTCTTGTCCATGCCGAAATCGGAATTTAGTGTGATCCATGCCATGAGAAGGCGGTTTTTTCGCAGGCAATATTGTTTTGTCCAAGGAAGTGTCATGAGTACAGTTGTTATCCTTTGGTAGTAACTTAGTTCTGCCATAATTTCTGCATAGGAAGGAAATGTAATTTAACAAATGTGAAATTTCTGGGGACTTGCCTGACCCTGCACAGTCATTAATATATAAATGGAAAAAGAACCTCTGCTTATAGGTAATGTGCCTTACATGCGATGCATCCATTTATTATCTGTAGAGAATATAGATTCTGCTCAAGCACTTCTATCTTTTGAAGATGAAATAGAAACTGTCTGGACAAGTTGTAAAACTTCAGACTTGTCTTGCCTACTTCCATTCCCAAATCTTGTTTATCATTTTACACTTAATTATGGACCCACTAACCACCTCTAGTCTCTGCATTAGTAAACATGCTCTAGTGTTGCATTCAGGGAGTGATCAGGAAAAAAATTTCTCGGACAGCATGAGAAACCTTGACAAGTTCAGCAATCGGGATAGGAATCATGTAGCAAAGTGCCAAAGCTTTTGCACGTGAAGATTAGTCTAAGGAGAGGGGACAAATGGAAAAAAAAATGTGACAAGTGGAAGGATGATGATAGCAATTGTTCCTGAGATCATTAAACATTCATAATATGATGATTTTGTATTGTCTTCTTTTTCTGGTTCAACAATGTTTGTTTGACAACCTCACCAAGTACTACTTATGGGGAAGAATTGAATGAATTGCATAAGCCAAATATCTCTTTCCATAAGCATGGACATATTTTTATTAGATCAATGTAATGTTATGTTTGCCAATGCCCAAAATAATTTTATTGGGGGACTAATAGGAAGAGATGTAATTCCATGTAAGCTGGCTTCATCATGTGATTTTCATTTTTGATATGCCAAATTTGTCAAAATTTCCGAGATAATGATGTACATAAAGCTAGAGTTTTCATAGAGCTGGGTGTTCTTGGTGGGGCTTACTTGAGGGCAGGTGAATGTTGTTTCCTTAAAAAGTCATACTAGTGATCAAATAAAATTGAAAGAAGCAAATTCTGAAGATATATCATAATTTTTTTAGATATTTTGTGCAATCTAGTAAGTCTGGGCTTTGCTGACTTATTCACCTTTGGCAGCTTTTCTCCAATGATGTCTTGTCCTGATTTAAAGTTCCGCATCTCTTATTCTTGGTGATAGGTTTTTTCTTTTGAGTTTTCTATTACATTGCTGATATTATTCAGTTAAGATAGGCTAACCTGTTGAAGCCTTTTGAATTACTATTTAATGTTTTCTAGCGTTTTTTACATTTTTGCTGTCTCTCTGCTGTCTTTATGGAAGCTGTCTTTTGTGAATGTCCCTTAGAGATTGTCTATTTTGAACTTAGGTGATAAGCTCAGAACTTGTTTCGTTTCTCTAGAATATCTTTCGACATCACACTTGCTTGGTTTACTAGCTTAGTTGATAATTTTTTTAGTCTAGTTTAGGGATTGGTCTTCTCTTGTTCTTTCATACTTTATGGGGTGGGCGTTGCGATTATTGTAGGCTTTGAGCATTTTCATGTTGCTCTTGGTTATATATCCGTTGCTTACATTGGTATGTACTCGTCTGACAGATGTGTCAGGTTTGCAACTGAGATTGCTGGTGTTCAAGATCTTGGCATGCTGGGACGTGGTAGTGGAGAGGAAATTGGGACTTATGTGGAAAGACTCATGACAAGTGAACTTTCTGGAAATGTAATTGATATTTGTCCTGTTGGTGCTCTAACCTCTAAGCCCTTTGCATTTAAGGCTCGAAATTGGGAGTTGAAAGGAACAGAGACTGTTGATGTTACTGATGCAGTTGGTTCAAACATCCGGATTGATAGCCGTGGCCCAGAGGTTATGCGCATCCTTCCACGGTTGAATGAGGTAATTGTTAATGTTGTTTACTGTCAGATCTGGTTCTTCACTCTAAAAGAAATTTTTTGAAGAAAAATCACTCTCTTGTTTATTGTGGCTTGAATTGACAGGTTTTCTTCTTCTTGCTAACTTAAAAGTAGTTTGTCTAGATATTCTATTCTGAATTTCAGAATAAAAGTGCAAGCAGAAAATAGTGTTTCTTATTTATGATAAGAGACCTACTTATGAATGGAACCTTTTCTGAAGTTGTAGAATCATAATTCAGTTTTTTTGATTGAGGCGACTCTTGTTTCTGCTTAAAATTTGGAGCAATGTGGCTTTCACCCTCTTCTGATGTTGCTTTGCTCTGGTTGGTGGAAATTGCTTGGCTAAGGTCTTGCCCTTGGTTTTCTACCTGTATATGTTTGTGGGATAGAATTTGTCCATCTCGAGCCTTTTTTGCAACCTAATGAATGACTATTAGCATGAGGTTTGCAAGAGAATTGCTGCAAGAAAAGTTAAGAGAAATAGGTTTTGCAGTTAATGTGTTGGGTAGGCTGTAGGATAATTGTGTAGCTGAAGCATGGGGTTTGTAAGTGATGGGTTGGCAGTGCTGCAGCTAAGAGAGAAGTTGCAAGAAATGTACAAGTACATTTGTCTAGAGAAATTGATCAGAATAGCCTAGTCACTATAAGAGAATGACGATATACTAGACAAGATACATGTCCTGACCCAAACTTCCTTATTAAAGTGCCATAGAATGGTGATTCATGTTAACCTAATTATTATCGAATCACCTTTATGTATATATCTATAATTTGATATAGAGGAAGTTGGCTCAAGCAGTTATTGTATCACAGATAATGTTCTTGAAATGGTTGATCATCTTGAGATAGTCAGCAATGTCGTTATTTTCCAATAGATGTGTTTGGCAAGCAACATTTAAACGATCAATTAAAAAAAAAAAATTGAACAGCATTACTTTTAATAAGATCATGAATGATAACTAACCTGTTTGCTTAATTACAATCTATGTATTGCTTATGTAGCTCACTCATAGTAACTCCTTGTTGATGATTGAAAATTTCCCCTACGTTTGCATACAATGTATTGGTAGAAGTACATAAAAGGTATACATGTTCTTTTGCGGTAAGGTAGAAAGCAGCTAATTTTGCCTCTTAGTTGGAGCTTATCATGGACTTGAACCTTCTATAATGCGTCAAGGGCCATGATGTTTGCAGTTGGATTATATGCTTGCTAGAAAGCTATAAAGCCGTTCTCTATCTTATTCGTGTAATGTCTTAAATTCTAAATTATCCCCTCATTATCTATGAATCCTATAAAATTTATTAATAAACTACAAAATTGAAGAAAATGATTTTGAAAAGACGAAAAGTTAAAAATTTCAGTTGCTGCCAACAGTATCTTCTAACTGATTAAATCAAGCTGAGTTAAGTGCTTCTTGGCCCTGAACCGAGGAAAAGGACTTAATTTTGCAGCAGCTCCTGATAAGTGCTGATGAGCTTGAATAGGCACTGCCAATCTTAGCCAAAAAATAACGTGTTCTTGACACTGCTGTAATAAGGTGTGCCGCATGAGGATGGTAATTTGGCTGCTGTACTTTTCCATCACAATCCAATGATAAGCACTTCAATTTCAGTGAAAATTGCCAGTCCTCTTGTTATGATCCATCAAGTTATCTTTCTGGCATTGATCCTGTCTGAACAGCTTGACATTGCTAGTGAGTTGCCATCGATCCTGTCTGGGGGTAGTGCAGCAGACAGGTTTAAATATCATGTGAGATTTTAATTTGGTGAAGGTTGCAATCTCGCAAACAAACGAGTGGACTTCTCTCTCCCTCTTCCTTCGCATTCTGTCCCCACTGTTCACTCTTGTACAGACTATCTTAAACAAATGCCTGCACACACATTGAGTACTCTCAGTGAATTACTCAGCTTTGGAACTTTTGTTGCAGGATATAAATGAGGAATGGATATCCGATAAAACTCGTTTTTGTTATGATGGACTTAAGAGGCAGAGGCTTAATGACCCCATGATTCGTGGTGCTGATGGTCGTTTCCAGGCTGTGAGCTGGCGTGATGCCCTTGTTATGGTTGGTGAGGTCATCCACAAAGTGGCACCTGAAGAGATTGTTGGTGTTGCTGGCAAACTATCTGATGCAGAATCTATGATGGCACTTAAAGATTTTTTGAACAGAATGGGGTCCAATAATGTAATGTGTGAAGGCAATGGGAAGCACCCTAATGCTGATCTGCGATCGGGATATATTATGAATACTGGTATTGCTGGTCTTGAGAAGGCAGATGTTTTCCTTTTGGTTGGAACACAGGTAATGTATTATCAATAGGTTTTTTAGGGATCACCATCCAGACTACTTTTATGATGATACATTGGTCCTTCTAGAGCAGGATATTTACACCTTGCTTATGGCTTTAACCCTTTCTTTGAGATGCATGGTTTTCCTGTTGATTGATCTGACTTCAACTCTCTTTTCAATTTATTCAACCAGCCAAGAGTAGAAGCTGCTATGGTGAATGCAAGAATCCGCAAGACAGTACGTGCTATACAAGCAAAGGTGGGTTATATTGGTCCACCAACTGATCTCAACTATGATTATGAACATCTTGGCACGGGACCCCAAACTCTGACTGAACTTGCTGAGGGGCGCCACCCCTTCTTCAAAACTCTTCAAAATGCCAAAAACCCTGCTATTATTGTGGGTGCTGGGCTCTTTGAGAGAGAGGATTCGAATGCGATTTTGTCTGTGATTGAGACCATCGCTAAGAACGGGAATATTGTAAGGCCTGACTGGAATGGTTACAATGTGTTGCTTCTAAATGCTGCTCAAGCTGCAGCCCTCGATCTTGGACTTGTTCCACAATCTCCTGACAGCATCAAGTCAGCAAAATTTGTGTATCTGATGGGTGCAGATGATGTCAACTTGAAGGATATTCCTGATGATGCATTTGTAGTCTATCAGGGGCATCATGGAGATCGAAGTGTGTATCGTGCCAATGTCATTCTTCCAGCATCTGCCTTCAGCGAAAAGGAAGGTACATACGAAAATACTGAAGGATGCGTTCAACAGACTCTTCCCGCAGTTCCAACAGTTGGTGATGCAAGAGATGACTGGAAGATTGTTCGTGCTTTGTCGGAGGTGGCAGGAGTTCAGTTGCCTTATGATAGTGTTGGAGGGATCCGGTCCCGTATTCGGATAGTGGCACCGAATCTCGTGAGCACGGATGAGAGAGAACCTGCCACATTTGCAACTACTACGATGAGACACAACACAGACCATAAGATCAGTCGGAACGACTTTGGAACTGCAGTAGAGAATTTCTACATGACTGACGCTATAACCAGGGCATCGAAGATAATGGCGCAATGCAGTGCGATGCTGTTGAAGAAATAACCTGTGAGTGGAATTATATTAAATAAAGTTGCAGAATGGCTTTATCGTATGTCACCATCTTTGGGCTTTGTAAGGCAGTTTTTTGGTATTAGACTTAGCTTAGACACTTTCCACCATGCCATATGGAGTTGTGCACATAAATGGCATATTGCTCCGTACTTCGACACTTATCTTTGAGGATTCTTCTCTTGTGGCTTCAAGGGTAACTCGAGAATCTAATTATTCGGTGTTCTTCAGGGTCATACCTTTGTGTCTTGTCTGTTCTAATTTTGTAAATTTCCAAGTTGGGGCTATTTTTTTGCTATTCTCACTTGATCATATTTGAAATAAAGCCATCTTTCGTCTCCTGGTAGTAGCAGTAATGGTCGCACCCTCCGGGTTTGAGCGATGATGAATGGCGAGGAGGAGTTTTTCTTTGGTCTTCCCCGTTCTCCCGATTGCTTAATTTCTTGGAGTTTTTGGTTTCTCCCCCTCAAAATCTAGATGGTAACAGGCATTAGGCATCCGATGTTTATGAATCCAAACTGCCTCGACTTTAGTTTAAGACTACTTTGAGCTGTTAAATATTCACTAAAAGACAGCTACATCTAGAGGAAAGAACCTCGAATCTGGCACAAGAAAGCAATAGCTCAAATTGCAATGCCAGAGAATTGGACGAAATCTTTGCCTTGACGATGGTGCGACGGAAAAAAAATGTGGGGTATTTCCTCTGAAGAGAAACGAGAACGGCCCTTGAACTTCTATCTAGAGATATGTTAAAAGTCTCTAAATTCCTCAGGCTTACACCGAAGTTCTAGTCTATTCACAAACTAGAAAGCAGGGACGAGTGGCTCGATGCGCGGGGTCGGTCTTACTCTGGAACCTAGAAGCTAATCTGCATAGCGTTGGCTCCTGGATTTTGAATTCTGGAACTGACTGTGTTGATCCTGGAACTGGCCCTAGATCAGTCTTGACAGCCTAGTTTGGTTCTAGGGAACAGGGCGAATATCCTTCCCGGTATTGTCTTTTGTATTCTTTGATAAAAATTTGCTCTTTCAATGTGTATTCCATCAACACAACGTTTAAAATCGCAATATTGAGCAACATAATCTTGACAAGTAAAACACTAGTGAAAAAACACTTAAAACAGATATAGACAGCAAACACGGAATATCCAACTCAAGCAAAATAAAAGCTGAAACAATACCTTCACTTGCCAAAAGCACATAAAAGTAAACAAGAATTATATTGCTAAATATATCGTCTATCCATAAAAAGATTGCTCTAAATTTTAACCATGTGAAAAACACAATAAATAATAAATGTAACTAATATATGTTCGGTCTAAGGTTGGTCACTTAACTTTAGGACTAAACTGCATAATCTTGGTTCTCAATTTTTAGGCCCATGCCATTTCTCACGGAAATAAGAAATACACAGTGCTAGTCCATGATCAATCTTGAACCGCAGCTCTCCCCAACTAGAAAAGAGTGCTTCGAATTTTTATATGGGTTCTCTCAATGTTGGGCCGAAAGGAGTGTTCTCGTATTAAAATTTTTTTCTATAATAAACAGAAAGCAGAGAAAATCGGATAAAAGAAGTGGGGTTCCCAATATCTAGAGTCGGAAGGAAGACGTTCTCAAAATTAGATAGACGGCAACTCCGAATTTGCCATTATCTCAATAGGCTTTATTTCCCACTAGCTAGGGTTTGACTCCAGTGCCTACTGAAGTTGCAGCCACTTGATTTCTTGCTCACGTAACCTAGATAAACACCAGTAGCCATAATGGACAAAATAATACGTGAAGCGCCCTCCAAAGTCCAAGCCACCTTAAAGATATCCAGTTGTTATGAGAAATGGACAAGAGGAGGATGCCCGCAAACAGGCACATAAAACGTAGGCATCGTCATAAAATCTGAGCCTATCATACCGGCCTACACATCATAGTATCCATAGTATGTGTTGGTACACTTCTTGGTGGTCAATGGGCAAAACGAATCTTTTCTCCCTGAGCACGTACGAATAATTACTAGGTCTAATAAAGACTCGTGTATAAGTATAAATGCAAGAAAACCACCTGGTGGACCCTCAATATATTGGACGGATGCCAATTTAGTCTCGAACTTTTTCGATTTTACCAACTTACCTCGAAATCTTCGTATGGAACTTCGATGTCGTCCTTCTAATTAATTTTATCTAGATATCGCTGACGTGGTTGTTCGGTTAGTATGAGCATCCAACGTGTTACAGCACCACGTTAGCGATTAGTGGTCAAAATTGACCGAAATAACTACATTGGAATCAAGATGGAATTGGCATATGTACAATAACTTTATGATTGCTTATAAAATGCTTACCAGCCACTTCGAAAGCTTCAGGATAAGTCTGACTCTCAGGTTTCAAATTCTATAGATATGGCTAACCATCCCCATTTGTGGTCCAAACAAGAGAAGAAATTTATTACAAAAAAATGGAGGAACAAGATAATTATCTATGAGAAGGATATAGGTTTTGCCGGAGATATTGCTGGAATGAGTTGATTATTTAATAATTTCGATTTATCGGCCTTGCCGGGTGTCGTTCTACCTAGTGAAGGCATCGACTGTGTGGGCATGGCTTTGGTGGTCTCACTGAGAAATTTCCTTCTTTCTTTTTGTTGACGTATGCTCTCCAATTATTGTTCGCGAAGTAGCTCACCAGTTGGCTTCTCTACTCCTTATTAAAATAGGATTGTAGTTACATTTTGGATACGTCATTGAAACTCTTCTGGCAAAATAATGGCCCTACATTACTCACCCTACAAGTTGCAATGATTTGCACTACTTAAATTAAAATCAATCTTAAAGTTATGGTTGGACCGTCTTTAAAACGAAGTGCGATTATTCAATTAGAGTTGTCTTTCTCCATCTGTGACCGCAAGAAACCTTCTCCACCTATGTCTTGGAATGATAAGTGAAGGCTATGTTTGCAACCCACCAATCAAGAGCGTGGTTAAAAGAAATTCCCTCAAACAGGGAATAGAGTACGAAATGACCCATTCAATTATAATCAAGTGTGACGATCATGTTCTAAGATTTTATCAAGGTGGATCAACCAGAGAGTCTGGTGGGATCAAATCAAAAGATTTAAATGTACTCTATAGACATAATTCCACGAGTAGATTTTTCTCCCTAGCTATTTGTTATTGTATTTAAGTTTTCACTACAATGTCGAGCGAAGGCAGTCTCTGTAAAAAAGGTTAAAGGTCTTCTAATTTTTTTTGGAAAATCGTGCTTGCTCATATATGTGCTTCGCTGATGATTTGAGAATTTTCGTCACTGATAGAAAATGCAGATGGTCTCAAGGAAGCCATACTCTTTTGATCATATAGGTAGCTTGAGGTTGAATCCATTGAGAAAAAAGAAGCTATTCACAGCTGGTGTTTCTTGTGATTCTGTTGTCCAGTTGCTTCATGTAGGTGGATCTTTGACAACTTCAGAGAGTTTGATCCTTCATGATCTTGTCCCTGTGGAGGAGTAGAGACCACTTGCTGTTCGATCGTGCTTTCTTAAAGCATGTCTGGTTCAGGGAAGAGTCAGAAGAAGCATGAATGAAGTGCTCATTTGGTTCTCTAAGCGTACCTATGGCAATAGCTAACCATTTTATTTCGTATGGGCTTGCTTAGAGTGCTACTACCTATCATCATATTTGTCAGAGTGAGAACTGTAAGATTCACTGTTTATCCATGCATTGTCTAGTTCATAGGCATACAATTCGATGTTGGAAACGGGTTTGTATAGAGATGGTTGGATGCTTTGTCAAATGTTTATCATGGACAACTCATGTTTGCTTCCCGTACTGAGAGCTAGCAGGTAGGTCGGTCCGACCACATCTTTTGTTGAGATAAAATTTGCGATGACTTCGAAATGTTACAAACACAAAACATGATTAGTGAGCATTGGTCAAATCCGAAACGAACCCGCCAACTTTCGCGGGGAGACAAGAGTACGCTAAACTATTTTAGCTAACCGAAAGAATTCGGCAAGTTTTATCCCATAAACAAACAACCCAACATTAAAATCTTCCGTCCATGTATAGTGATGTGGCAGATTACGTGGCTAATAGTGCCATCGTGTACAAAAAAAGACATGTCAACTAGAGCCATAAAGATGTCGTGGAAGAGGTAGAGACATCATTTCTCTAAAACAATATCGTATCCAATTCATTTTAGTTGGAAATAATTCGCTCCATATATGTCTTGCAACATAGTTATAGTATCTTGTTTTCCACTATTGTTTCTTTAAAATGCACGCTTAGCTACGGCAAATGCCACGTCAGTTTGCTTTGATGGAAAACTGTAATAGTGAGTATTTTTATGTATCTGGTAAAAGTTCATAGATTTTCTTGATTCATCCGAAAAGTCAAAAGTATGTTTGTCATATAGGGAAAATGGGAGATGTTTTTTTCTGAAAGTTTGGCCGTGAGTACTTGACAAGTTATAAAATTAGAGTGGACTCAGACATTCATATACATCAATAAGGGAACACTAGGGTCATGCGAATTATTTCATCCCACATGTTAACATGTTTCTCTTGATCCCATGTGACTTCAAAGTTTGGAAGGCTTTTCATGTTGATAATCGATAATTGGCGAGCAATTGACATTTGAACACGGTGAAGAAATTGCCGGTTCGGGTACTCGAGAATATTGTTGTGAACCTTAAAACCGCATGCTAAATTTGACACTTTTTATTCAGGTGAATTTTTGAGCGATAGTTTATGCTTGAACTTATTGACCTATTTCGTTAGACTCACTTATGTTAAAAAAAATAAATCAATGGGTTACGGACAACTTAGATATAATAATTGTTTAACACTATATTACTACGCCAAATTCTCATAGGAACTCAATTCTAAACAAGACTAAAATAGTCATGATTAGATATATCCCTAGCTGATCTCGTGAACGCTCCCTGATTTCCACTTTAGGACAAAATGTATCTAGTGCATACAGACGTCCAGATCGTGGCCTGCGTGCGACCTGATTGAAGGGCTAAGGTGCGACGGGCGTTCGGGCGCATTTGCAGCCCAGCGCCGCCGTGACCTGATGCAGACTTTTAGACCGAGGAGGCCGTAGTAAACAGGATCATGAAACCCTAGTGCAGGTAGACGAGATTGGAGAACTTCATGAGAAATTTTTATAAAGTGCGGTCCATTATTGATGAAAACTCGCACAGGTATTTAACAATTAGAGAACGACAGGCACCCCACCAGCTGCCGCCCTCAGTCTCTTTAACAACAAAAATAAATAGAGAGATCTGGTAGCCGCAACCTCTTTTGGCTTCGCTCCGCATCTACAGACAGCCAACAGTTTTCTTGATGAGACACCGTGCATGGATCCGACATCCCTACCATTGATGCACGAACTCCTCACATTTTCTTTGCAATTTACGATGGGGATGTCGGAATGTATGGGCGACCCATCCCCCCGCACAAACCCTATAAAATAATCAGATTGAGCAGAGACTATCGTGTTTAGCCCCAAATGCTACCACATCTGATTGAATGGAATGTTACCACCGTCATTTTTGTCCCTAGCTCTACATGGGGTTTGGTACTAAGGAAGAGATCTCGTGGGATGGTCGGTCTTAACCTGAAACGGATTATAAAACGATTTTTATATCGTCGTTATCTGTTGATCCATTGCATCTCCCTAACATGGAATCATAGACCCCCGGAACGAGAAGTTGTTCCGTATGAATTGTATCCGGAGGACTCGAACGCTTTCGAATGTGCTCAACAGAGAGCAATCACGGCTCATATCATGTTCTAGTGTTCATTTGATATGAATTCTTAAAAAACCCATCTATGTGTTTTTGTTGACCGCGATCCTTGAAACGATTTGTTTATCTTGTAATTTCATGATCGACATTGTTGTCTTCTTGAGCATCTTTCGTGGCTCCAAGCTTTTAAAAAGTTAAATAAAAATAAAATGGACAACTGCAGGACCGGTGCATTTGTGCACCATTAAATGAGTAGGAGCAAACGGACGCGTCCCGAAAAACCTGGGACACCATAACACTCTTTTAACGGGTACAAAAGTTTTATATATATATATATATATATATATATATATATATATATATATATATCTCTCTCTCTCTCTCTCTCTCTCTCTCTCTCTCTCTCTCTCTCTCTCTCTCTCTCTCTCTCTCTCTCTCTCCATATATATAGTGATAGTCCAGCAAACGATGCCCCAAAGATGAAGCAATGCAAAAAAAAAAAAATATATATATATATATATATATATATATATATATATATACACACACACACACACACACACACACACACATGTACAATCGAAAATTCTCATTTAATTTTAGCGTTTACTATTGTTACATTTCGCTCTGTAACTTATAGGAAGTTTTGGGGCATGTTTTGTGCTAGGGACAATTGTCCAAAAACTCATAACTTATTGCACAACAATTAAATCCGGTCTTAAAATTTTAAATTTGTTCAATTTAGTTGTAAGTCTTTTGACAATTTGACAATATAGTTTTTTTGGCCAAATTTGACTAGAAATCACTAAGGTGGGAGCCAATGCTGACATTGACAAGTTTTACAATATCGTGACAATATATGTTTCAATGGGTCTTTTAAAGTGCAAGGCTCAAGAACAAAAACGGTTTGTTTTTGGTTATTCACCACGTACAACTTTGGTATGTCAATATCAGACAAGTTTCGTGGAAACTCTTGTATACGTACTTTTATAGCATTAGAACATGGGTACCATCAATCCCAATCAAGTGCATATCGAAACAACTCCAGATATCATTATTGATCTTCTGAATAAATCCAATCCGGTGAGCTCACGGATCTGGTAGTTGTTGATAAAAATCAAGTGATGCAAGCATTTGCATTGAAAATAAGGCAAATAGAAACTTTCTCACATATGGAAAACTTTAAACCATTACTAACTAGGGGTGAGTATGGTTCTAGAGTAAAATTAGGAACTTGAGAATCGAACTGATGGGAATCGGTTAGATTCCACATTTCAAGATATGTAGAGTAAGTTGTAGGTTCTAGATTTTTGGGAACCTATTCTTGTTGGAAAGCTCTAGGTTCTTGGACTTGGAATTTGGAATATAGAAACTAAAACAAATTTTCGTACTTTTTTTTTGGTAATCGAGGTGTGCGGGCCATCAATCCCAATCAAGTGCATATCGAAACAACTCCAGATATCATTATTGATCTTCTGGATAAATCCAATCCGGTGAGCTCACGGATCTGGTAGTTGTCGATAAAAATCAAGTGATGCAAGCATTTGCATTGAAAATAAGGCAAATAGAAACTTTCTCACATATGGAAAACTTTAAACCATTACTAACTAGGGGTGAGTATGGTTCTAGAGTAAAATTAGGAACTTGAGAATCGAACTGATGGGAATCGGTTAGATTCCACATTTCAAGATATGTAGAGTAAGTTGTAGGTTCTAGATTTTTGGGAACCTATTCTTATTGGAAAGCTCTAGGTTCTTGGACTTGGAATTTGGAATATAGAAACTAAAACAAATTTTCGTACTTTTTTTTTGGTAAGCGAGGTGTCCAGACCAGTTTGCGTGCACCAGGACTATTCCTTGGGAGAGACTAGCACAGCAACCTACCGCCATGGCTCCCCACTTAAATCTCAAGTGTTTCCATGGGGAATCGAACCCGATACCTCAAAGAAGTCCAAATTTACCATAACTAGTTGGGTTACCCATGAGTAGGTAATTTGTCTATGCATAATCCTATAGTATTCTATGGTGTCCGATGATGAGTTGTAACCTAAAACCACTAATCTGAGCTTCTATTTTCAACAATATTCATAACCGAAACTTTTTCATTGTTAGCATTTCATAATTTTCGTGTGTCTCAATATAAGTTATGGTTAGCGAATTATAACAGCGAATGATGGTCATTAAATGTGATGCTTTACTGAAATTGTGACATGATAGGTTTTCGCTTTCAGGGTATGTAGGGTACTTTTCAGATTTCAAAAAATGAAAAACCTGTTTTGATGAGTAGGTTCTAGGTAAAATCTGTAAAAAATTTGAAAATGTTCATCCTTTATTACCAACCCACTTAAATGATTATAACTTGACATATGATGTTTCAATGGTGTATGATTAGAGTATTCATTATGGGTCACATTTCATGAATCTAGGCTTATCCACTTAAGACAGTTTATGAAACAAAAAAATAGCCATCATATTTAACACACGGGCATCCTATCTTGTGTCGACGGTTGATGAAATTCAAGAGGAGTCCTTAAGATGTGCTTGTTTCCATCATGATGTGCAGTGATAAAGAAAGCTACGTCGGAAAATAATTTGGCGAATGGACGGACAGATCTGTAGGATTTGGAAAAAGTACATCAGCTCACGACTAGATAGAGAAACCAAGGCTAATCGCGCAAGTCTCCTCCGCAAGCACATCAATCAACACGATCATGTCGCGGACGCAACCCCATGCTTGTTCTGATAAGCATCCACATCGAATTCAGGACAATATGGACGGGTTCATTTGTCCCTTTCCTCTTGTTCTTTTGATGGTGCCCACAAGGAAACCATGCTCGAGCCTGAACAGGAGAAACTGGAATCCGTGACCAACTTGGGATGGTAATCCGTGAACGAGTTCACGTTCGTTGCTCTTGCTTTTCGATGCCTTGTTACTCTTTCTTTCTCTCGTCCTTTTGCTCTGGGCTAAGCTTTGCTTTTCAGAAGTGGAACGACCACGAGCCAACGATTAGCTCGTTCAGTCGGCAAAGACATAGGAAAGAGTTGGCGATCTTATTGGAAGATCGATCTGGATTTGTCGTTTGTGTAGCTTTTACTTTCTTCTGCGAGTTCATTTCTATTCAGAATGACCACTGGGATATCCCATATCAGCTAATATTTTTCGATGACCATCTAATGTTCTAACAGTCCATCTTAAACTGAATTTTATGGTGCCAAAACCCTAAACACCGACCCATCTCTCTTCTCTTTGTGACCCTGCCAACAGACTGCCGCTTTGATATCTGCATGACGGCCTTCGCCGTCGAAACCGCTGTCGGCCCCTTCGCAGAGTCAAGCTATGGCGCTTCATCCCCAACAAAGGCTCTTTCCCTGCTTTCTCTGTTTGGTCTATCTCTGCTCTTGTCCTCGACGAGAACCGAGCACCAGCTTGGCCGCTCGTCCTTCGTGGCCGTCGAGCTCTGATAGCAATTATGAGGCCCGCTGAATTCCAAAACTAAGGGCCTAAAACTTTGCGGATTGGCTTGTCGACGACGAAAAGACAAAAAGCCGGTCATGATCTGAGAGGTCATGGAAGGGAGAGAGGGAAAGAGAGGGAGAGAGGGAGAGACGAGTCACGTGTCGACATCATGCTCGATTGTGATGGTAAATTGGCCCATGACGGGCGATGGATGATCCGCGTCCTCGCCTATTTATCGTTAAATTGTCGATCGTTACCGCATACTTTAAACTTCCATCTTATTTCAAACGTCCAACACTTAGTCAATTCTTCGATTAGCATTTTGATGCACGTGACTTTATAAGGAAGAACAGGCTCCTCTATATTTTTCATATGAAAAGGCGATAAAATCACAAAAAATCTTATGAATTTAAACAATCGAAATACATTTGCCTGAAACTCTCGAATGCCGAATAAACCCCTCTTGAGGCGTTGCATAGAAATGCATGCCCTTTCAACTTCTTTCATATGAGAAATAAATCCTGAAGGTAATTTACCCACTCACATGCTAGCTTGATCCACAAAGGATTTTAAGTTATGTCTATGGTTTCGGAAGCTCACTTACAAAAATATTATCTTTTAAATTTTGTATAATTACAATCAATTGTTCTAAAAGTTTAAATCATTAGATGGAGGAGTGTTTAATTATCTAATTATTCTAACATCCATTTATGTTTAGTCAAATCTTTTTACCTAGTATTAAGCATAAACATATTTAATTGGAGTAGTAAAAGAAGCTTGGAAAGATCTAAACTTAGGACTTCCAAGTCTATTACCCTATTAAATTTTATGAGATCACAGTTAGCTGTTCTAAAAGTCTAAATCTTTAGACGAAAATGTCGTTTATTATTTAGTTACACTAAGATTATCATTAGAAAACGATAAAAATAGGGCAGTCCACCTCGTGATGATGTTTGATTTTGACAATCAAACTAGTCAACAACATCCACCCATAACCATTCTAACACTCTCCTCACATTTAATTCGACCTTTTTCCTAATACTAAGCGTGAATATATTTAATTGAACATATAAGTGGAATCTAGAAAGATTTGAGTTTAGAATATCCGGTCATGATGCAATGTCAAATTTTGAGAGATCAAATTCAACTATTATTAAAGTTTAGACCGTTACATGAAGACGTGATTTATTATTTAACTATTCTAATATTATCATTAGCAAACCATATAAATGGGGCTGTCCACCTCGTGATGGTGTACGATTTTGACCATCGAACCAGCGTTGGGGTCGACGACGTCCAACTCTTTAAAGCTGATGTGTGACTCTGATGAACTATGATGGACGAGCAAGCCTTGTCCATTCAGCTTGAGGTCGAAGGCTCGTGCTGTGCTGCGGGGGCCATCAATCGTGTCCGAACGGAGTCAAATCTGGTCGAACCAAATAATACGTCTTCTCAATCCAATCCAATGATGTTGAGGATTGGTCTCGAGTCGTCATGCCGAGTGAAAAGAGTAGGGGTTGACCAATTCGGATCGATTTTCGCTTCGGTCCTTTTCACCAACTTAGAGAGCTATGCATAGTACATGGCTGGACTTTTGAGGGATCCAGCTGGTGCTTTGAAGCACCCCAACTTGGCTTCCTCCTTCGTCTTTCTTCTTGAATTAACACAATGAGCTTTTCAATAGTCAGAGCCACGATAGTATTGACATCCTATTCGCTATGTGATTGGAAAATTCCGGTTCTGGCCGGACCATAGCTCATGTGATACTTCGGGAGAAAAACGGGTCGAATTAATTTCGATAGGTCGATGGTTCCCTTTACAATTTGTCAATAAGCATTTGAAAGCAACGTAAGGGAATCCAGTGAACGACGTGATCTAACAATTTGTACGCGTTTTAACTTGCATCCGGATGTCGATGTTTTCCCGAGTCGCAAATTTTCCACCGACAATAGGAAAAAAGAAGAAGAAAGAATTCATATCGGATCAACCAACCTAAATCATATTCATGGAAAGCGGGAGGATCTCGAACCGGATTACCCACAACCTCCAAATCTTTGCACAACATGAATTGCAAATTCAACTTCGGGTCACTGTCCCCCACTTGGACATCGACGGATTCGAGAAGATGGAGAACATTAAGACCTCTGAGAGCCACTTCACATCATCCCTCGAATTATTTCGAACGGATTCTCGTCATCAAAATCCAGCTCTTCACTCGCTTTATTTTCAAGGCCACGATGCTCTCCACCATTAAGGCGCTCCAGCCTCCCGACCTTGCGTTAGAACTTTAGGATGACGAATCGTCTTCGGCAGGAGCATAATGCTTAGGGATTTCGACGTGTGAGCGTGCATGCATGGGGGCCTCCTAATTCCCTAACGAAACCGACGCTACAAATCTAACACCGCAAGTATCTATCTATCTATCTAGACGTGTTGACCATACTCTCTTACGTCTCCTTTTCTTATTCTTTATTTGTTTTATGTGACCATGAACATCGAGTCGCGCCGCACCACGTGGCCCTTCCGACTGGCCATTCCAATCTCTAGGGTTTTTTTTTTTTTTTTTGGCTTGGAAGAAAGATAGTCCTCGCCATTAACATCGACAGGGACCATATCGAATATGACATTGGTAACCAGCTATCTCATATATTCTTTTCTTTTGGTTGGGAGAATATTTATCTTTTGGAGTTTCTAAGCAATGGGTCGGTAGATAAATTCTTTCGTTTGTTCTCGTTTGGGGTGGAAGCTTTATGAAAAAATGTGCGATTTTCTTGATTGTAATTCTGAGTCAATTTCACTAATATTGCCCGAGCTCGAGAGTTCCCTTCCCTTAGGGATGGATTTGCCTTCATCACTGAAAACAAAAAATAAAGATTTATATTTCCATCATACTTATTAGAATATTCAATCCAAAAGCTTAAACTAATAAATAGAAGGAGACATGCTAAATTAAGATACAACGACACGTGAAATTTTTGATGGGTCCAACCCGAAAATTAAACAAATCGGTGAAAGGGATTTTCACCTATCAACAAGTAATGCAGGGTATTTTCCAACCATACTATGTAAATTCTAGGCGAACCACTTTGCAAAAATTCGGCGTTGCTGAAAATCGGCAACATTGGCAGCCAATCGGGTCCATGCATATGCCATGCAAAAAAAAAAAAAAAAAGAGGCAATGTGAACTAGATTCAGTAGTTCACCTAAAATGAATCGATGCCTTTCGATGTTTCCTGGGTAAAGGCGGAATAAACAAATGCAAAGCGGAAAGCAAAGAAAGGGAAAGTAAAGGAAAAGAAAAGGAAAGAAAAGAAGAAGAAGAAGAAGGTGGAATTTGTTTTAAAGATTGCATGAGGCGTGGACGCGGACACCCAATGATTGCAGAACAGTGCTTTTGACCTATGGCTCCAGTTTTCCTCTCGACGCTAGACATTCCAACCTAACCCCAGATTCATTTATGAAAAAGGGTGGCTCGCATTCATTCTCTACACCAAAACTCTGCTAGTCCATTAAACAATAATTTCTTATATAATACACACACACACATATGTATAAGCAATTTCAGTTTAGTAACGATGGATCTCGATTAATTACGTTAACTTCGTCGAAGAATAAAACTAAGTGAAAGATGAGAAAATGACGCTCCCTTGCTGCTTGTGGCTTTCTCTACGGCGTGGCCGGGTCAGGCATTATGAAATCGTATGCGTTCTATCGATCAGAAATGTCGTGCTAATCGTAATACCAAAGCGAAAGACAAAATTATGTGGTGGGGAGCACACAAGAACGTACTAAAAGTGCCTCGTGTTCAAGAGAGAGATTCTAGCAATGGGTAGGTCGGAAACGGGATGAGGGATTTGTGGTCCATGGCTCTAAACAGAAATGAACACCAAAAGGTCAGATTCTCTGTTTCCTGTATGCATCATTTGCGTACGATGTTCGGTTTGAGTTTCTATCATGCCGAACCACTCGCCGGAATAAAGAACGCGCAAAGAATTTTAACTTAAAAGAATCTTACATTTTACACGAGAACCGAGCCACAAAATCCCAGTACCTTAGCTCAAATCCGATCCCGTCAACCTATCGAGTGCTAAACGAGATTATTAACGATTGTTTAATGTGGGATTTTAGAATATAATTCGCACGCGTTTTTCAAAGGACACAAACTGGCTCATTCCTTTTGGGAAGGACTCGAGGGGCCAAATGAGGACAGGGAGGGTAAAGACAGCTGACCCACAACACGAACAAAATATCTCCTTTTCCCTCCAATTCTATGAGTGTTCGAAGGCTACGAATGTGAAGCGACACATGACCCCGACCACTTAAACTCCCTTCACATGAACATGACTCCATACCATGTAGCCTGAAAGTCCCCGTACGCCCAAAAATAAAAGAGGCTCAACTAACTAGCGAGCATCTTGCCTACATACATTAAGTACGTAGATAGAAAACATTCATAGCAATTGCACGGGTTCGCCGTCCACGGCCCGAGTGGCTGGTTACTTGCTTGCTACGAATAGTATTGCCCAATTCAATCGCGATCGATGCGAGATGCGTAGAGAAAAGGATTGCATCGGCCGGGTACTCGATGATGACCCGAAACGGCCGGAAGGAAAACTAGACAATGATGGGTGAAGTATGATACGATTGTATTGCTCGATGGACTTATCTTGCTGGGGTTCAATCTGTGAATGATTACAGAATAAGTCGAGTAGGTCTGAACTCGATCTATTCAATGACTTCATCATGTTCGTTGAATATTTTCAATCTTGACGACCCTGCTTCTTCTTCTTCTTCTTCGACCCTGTTTTGCAATTGGGAGCGACGCTTGCAGATTGGAAATTGCTTTCCTCGAGCCAAAAGGTGTTCTCTTTCGGTAACATACAGGAGGGAAAGTATGATTACGCGCGCAGATACACAATCTCACTGCAATCTAAAACGAAAGATCCGTTTCCCTAATTTAAAGCCTGACCGCTCCAATTAAAGAAACCGCGTACTCCTTTTTCACGAGGCTGCATAAATACTCGACTTCCCCTGCTGAGCCCCCATCTCACTCAGCCCCTTGACTGCTCCCTCCCTCTCTCTCCCTCTCTCTCTCTCTCTCTCTCTCTCTCTGTGGCCGCCATGGCTGTGTGCAGAAGCTCCATCGTCGTCATCCCCTTCTTCTTCTTCTTCTTCTTCTTACTCCCCTGCTTCTCGTCTCTTTCCCTGTCGAAGCAAGAACAGAGCAACCATCCCCAGAACAAGTCTTCCTTGTCGTCGTTCTCTCTGTCTTTCCCTCTCAAATTCCACCCTCTCCCCCACCACAAGCTCAAATCTCTCCGCCCGTCTCTCATCACCGCCGCCTCCGCCGTCGCCGTCAAGTCTCCTTTCAAGTACTCCATGGTCCCGGTCGTCTCCCTCCCCATCGGCACTCCCCCACAGGCCCAGGACATGATCCTCGACACCGGAAGCCAGCTCTCCTGGATCCAGTGCCACGACAAGGCCAAGAAGAAGTTGCCGTCCGCGGCCGCGGCCGCGAAGACGGCGGCGGCTGGGCGGCCCTCGTCGTCGATGACGTTCGACCCGTCGCTGTCCTCCTCCTTCTCGGTCCTACCCTGCAACCACCCGCTGTGCAAGCCACGCACCCCCGACTTCACCCTTCCGACGTCGTGCGACCAGAACCGCCTCTGCCACTACTCCTACTTCTACGCCGACGGCACCCTCGCCGAGGGCAATCTTGTCCGGGAGAAGTTCACCTTCTCGAGCACCCAGACCACCCCGCCCCTCATCCTGGGCTGCGCCACCAGCTCCGGCGACGACAAGGGCATTCTCGGGATGAACCTCGGCCGGCTCTCGTTCCCCTTGCAGGCCAAAGTGTCCAAGTTCTCGTACTGCGTGCCCGCCCGCGCCGCCCGATCTGGGCCTTCCCCTACCGGGTCGCTGTACCTCGGCGACAACCCGAACTCGAGGATGTTCCAGTACGTCGGCCTATTAACCTTCGGCCAGGGTCAAAGTCAACGGATGCCGAACCTGGACCCGCTCGCCTACACGGTGGCACTGCAGGGGATCAGGATCGGGAGCCGGCGCCTCAGCATACCTCCGACGGCCTTCCGGCCCGACGCCGGCGGGTCGGGCCAGACCATGATCGACTCCGGCTCCGAGCTCACCTACCTGGTGGACGAGGCCTACGATAAGGTAGAGTTCATATTTCATGTACGAGCTATACACCCCGTGTCCTCAATCAAAGTTTTCACGTTTTCGAAATTCTACATTTATTATTCCATTAACTACGACACGTAATCGTTTGAATTCAACTGACATAACTGATGCCCGAATCACTGACTAGGTGAGGGAGGAAGTGGTGAGGCTCGTGGGACCGCGAATGAAGAAGGGGTACGTGTACGGCGGAGTGGCCGACATGTGCTTCGACGGCGACGCCACCGCGATCGGGCGGTCCATAGGGGACATGGCCTTCGAGTTCGAGAAGGGAGTGGAGATTGTGGTGGCGAAGGAGAAGGTCCTGGCCGAGGTGGACGGCGGTGTCCACTGCGTGGCAATCGGGAGGTCCAGCATGCTGAGCGCCGCAAGCAACATCATAGGCAACTCCCACCAGCAGGACCTGTGGGTGGAGTTCGACCTGGCCAACCGCCAGGTCGGCTTCGGCAGAGCCGATTGCAGCAGGTCATAGGGAGCCGAGACCTCATCGGCGACGCGCCGACTTCGACATTATCCACCGCGCGCCGCGCGATCGATTCAAATCGCCCGGAGGAGGGCGAGTAGCAGATGGAGATTAACATGGTCTGTACAGCCTAGGAGTAAATAAGGGATTCGGACATGATGTAGAGGACGAGATAAATGTTCGTAGCTTGAAGAGGTCGTCCTAGAATCTGCAGAGGGGGAAATTAAGACAACATGGGCCATGCAGATTGGCGAGTTAGTGGTGGCGAGTCTGGTCTCTTAATTGGAGCTTCGTGTTGGTCCCCGCCCCTCCCCTGTTTCGCAGCGTGAGGTGTAATGGATGTGTATCTAAAGTGACTTAGAGAGGCTTATTTAGAGCAGGTATATGTGAATAAGGCAGGTGTACACGTGAGTACTTGTCTTGAGTGACCTAGAATATCACCCAATCAATTCCGAATTTACTGAACGGATAAATTCTTAATTTTTTTTAAAAATTTTGAATTTAGTTTCAAGTTTTTATGCGAAGTTTAATTGTAGCTCTTTCGGCTAATTTCGTTGGAGATTGTTGATATGACGATCTGATCATTGCCGATCGTCTATGTCATCGATTTTCTTGAAAAATCAATTGAAATAACTATATTGAAATTTTGAGTAAAGATTTATAATTAAGTTGGTAAAATTGAAAAGTTTAGAGTTAAATCGATATTGGTATAATAAACGAGATATTCCCCCACCCCACCGCAAAAAAAAAAAAAAAACAATTCTTTGTTTGATTTCTAGTACGGATAATGGCCTTCGCGATGTAATTTACGAGACGATTAGACGAGGGGCCTTGGTAGCTTCCAAATTTATATATTTCAATCTCTATTCAGTGGGAGCCTCGCGGCCATAACAGGCCTAGCAAAGTGAACCCTTCGATTGATTGATGGGCAAGTTGAGAATGGTAAACTGCGAGAAGAGCACGCGTCAACCAATGACTTTGCTTTTGACCAAAAAAAAACCAATGACTTTGCTTCTTTGTACAGCTTGCGCTGAGTGAGAGAGACAGAGAGACAGAGAGAGACAGAGAGGGACAGAGTCAAGGGATGCTGAAGAAGAGAAGAGAAGAGAAGAGAAGAGAACAGATGGAGAATCTTGTGGCCACAAGTGGCCGAAAAAGTTAGATAAACCGGACCGTGAATATATATTTAGAGTTAGCAGGTTGAATTTTGTGATCACCCTCTATCCCCATCTGGGTTAGAAAGGAAGAGAATATAAGCAGGAGTTCCATCAACATGGATGTGTCATGCTGTTAGAATATTAGGAGCGTAGAAGACATCATGTAGAAATAGAGTTCGACCACTATGTAAGTATAATATATAGGTGTTGACACCTTTCACTTCAACCCTGAAGTGATTTTCAACATATATCCATTTGTTTCTAAGTTGTATTTGACGGTATTCCATGGATGATTATTGATTTCTAACTACGTGGTCTGTTGTTACTGAATCCACGATCAAAACATGATGAGCATTAGTAAGCATCATAATTTATAAATACAAAAATATTATACATAGTAATGGAGTAATTTCATACCTTATTCGACTAAGTGCATTCGTGAGGGCAGCGCCCTTGCTTGATACAATTGTACCAGCTCATCCTGGCCTTGTTTTTCTTCCCATCATGCTTCTTGCGTCGGAAGGTTTTTGGCTTTCTTGCTTGCTTGACCAATCTCTTTCCTTTTGCTGTTGAATTTATAGGTCCTTTTGCATTTAATGTCCAATTAGTTTCAGTAACAATAGCATGTGTAGAGGATCTAGCAGCCTTGAGGCACTCATCATATAACTCCATATGACGTGTTATATCCTCAAAAGTTATAATATTAATATTATGCGTCATGTTGATTTTCATATGTTCCTAACTTTCAGGAAGAGACTAATAACAACCTGATCTTGTTATTCACCAGCTAGAATATGACCTGCTATCTTTAACTCTCGTATCAAGTTTGACATCTCCTAACGATGTTACTTTATAATATGAATTCGGCGCTTTTGGTAGGTGTTGAACTTGATAGTAAGCCTCCTCAATTCAATGACAAATATACCTTTAAGCTTATCTTTCAAGGTAGTCCAAATTTCTTCAGCACTATTAAAACCTTCAAACTCACATATGAAACCATCTTACAAACATTTTAGTAATAAGACGTGCGTAATGCTATTTTTCTTTCTCCAAGTTTAATAAGCTTCTTAATTTCTTTTGTGCTGAGAAGAAGTTTCTTAATCTAGTTCAACCATGTTGTGTTGAGGGTCTCCAAAACTTCTTTTTCAGTGATGTACTAAACCTTTCGATACTAAATGTCAACATTGATATTGTTCAGTTTCTCACCCTTTTCTAGGCTGGCCACGATGGTCTTAGATGTCAAAATCATGATCAATGATAACCATACATTGACCCAGTAAACGTAGAATTAATACGGCATATTTTTTTTTTACATTAACACATATTTAATTTGCGGCAAAAAAAACTAAATTAATGATAAATTGACAAAAAAAGAATGAAAAATTCACTATTCTCTTAATCATTATCTATCTTATAAATTGTTTAAATTGTCTTAATATCGTGAATTTTGTTCAATTTGCACAAAAATTAAGTCTTATGTGAGAGTTCCTTTGAGTTCTACCAACCTACGACCTCCCACCAAAAGAATGATAATTTTTTTTTAAAGATAGTGCAATGATCCTATTCTATTAAATACATTCAATTATCATCCTATAATATACATGTTTAAAAAATAAACCATCTCACAAATTTTATAGATTTCATATACTTACTATAGGCTACTAATTGGTGTATTTCCAAACCGTAGAAACTGCAGATTTTATATTTAACACTCTTAAGAAATGTATATATGATTTCCAATCATTTTCAGACAGTAACAATGTTAGGAAGCAACCAACAACACTCCAATACCAATGTTAGATTTTATTACATATAGTGGAAAAGAAAATGGGCATGATTGACAGTCTTTAGTAAGTGGTCTTCGGATGGAAGACAAGATGTGTCTTTTATACATTCTTACATGATCCGATGATGATGATGATGATGATGCATGGTAAGCCAATCCAAAATCGGTCCAAGGTTGACCCTAAACCATTATTCACTCCTAATTCATGACCATCAAGTATTATCCATATCACGCCTCTAAAAGATTTTGAACCTCTCAGAGTTCTTTAGCACGAAACTTCAAGTCTCGCGCTTGGGTATTCTAATTTGACATGACAGGACGCAAATCTATAGTGAAATCGTGGACGTGATGCATGCGGAGATGGCATACGTTATGTGAGTAAACATGATGTTGCATACAACTTTTGGCATGTTTTAGGGCACATTTTTCTCTCTCTCTCCCAATACAAACTTTCATATCTATATTCTGTTTGTTTCGCAAAAAAAAAATTCGAAAAACATCTTCTTAAACATAATCATTTACTTATTATTTGAAATAACTAATTGTTGAAAAATGTTGAATTATCGATAACGAATTATATTCAAATTAATCGTGAATGGTGAAACTTTTTTCATTAATTTAAAAAAAATTCTAGCTTATATATATTTTTCCTAAACGTACCTTAAATAGGAAACGTGGACATTTGAAGTTATTTAATATAGCTTATTAATCTAATATCACTTCATTCAAACTGGCCATATGTCTTGGAGGTTTGAACCTGAACTTGGTCATATGCCCTATCTCATAAATGTGGCTCCAGCTCTTTCCATACTCCATCGTCGTCCGCGCAACTTCCTAACAGTCGTGTACAAATTGGCAAATTGAACGAACTAATGGTAGGTCTAATATTCATCCTTTCAACCACTTGTTTGAGAATCAATTTCTTTTGTGACATTTTTTTTTTTGCAACGGCTGTTATTGAATGAATTCTTATTGAAAACACTCATTATATATATTTTTATGTTCAGTCTTAAATTAAGTCCAGCATTTGTGCGGGATGGGACGTTGGAGTACTTAAATATCAAAACACACATGCCCTTCTTCTTTTTCTATTTTACATGAAAATTACCATGAAAATCCGACGAACAGAAGACCCTAAACAAGATCCTTACTTCATAGACAATAGATATGCAATAGATGTGTTGAGGAAGACGACATTAAAGACAAAGTAGCAAGGTGTCAAAAGAACAAAGGAGCTAGCTGCAAAGATCTTTGCTTTAACGAGGAAAGGGTCGGGCCTCCTCGAATCACGTTGAATTAGCCTCGAGCGATGGAGAGGGTGGTCTCTAGCTTTTCGGAACGTCGGGTTTCGTGACCATGTACGCCCGACCTGCTCCCATGATCTTTTTTATAGCCGTGAAAACACAAAGTTTAACCTTCGATGCGATCGCCACTTTTGTTCTTTCTTCGTTTTCTTTTGCTTTTAACCTTGTAAGGTTTGGTTGGCAACTGCTGATTGGAAGGAGGGTGTGCGTCCCCACGCCGTCGGAAAATCGATCAAATATCACTTGATGACTGATCCTACATCGCCTTCATACACGTGAAAGTTTTGCCAAGCTCATCTCGGGATGAGTTAAGTCTTATCAGTTTATAAATCACTGTAAATCACCTTTAACACGTTTAAACTTTGACCTAATGATGTTAGGACCACCGACAGCTGACGGGACTATTCATGATCTAATCCTGTCTAGAAAATTGTTGCCTGAAGTTTTTTGATTTCAAGGTTGTTAGAATTATGGATTTTGTTGATGGGTTCCCTTTAAGGGTTGAAGAAATCGATGAAAAAAAGGGAAAGTTTGGTTTTTAACTTGTTGAACTCTTTTCGCAAATTATGCAATGGAAACTGAATCCTCGCCTTTTTTTTCGAATAGTTTTCATTAAAGCGCACATTAAAGTTATTCTTTCATTATTACAAAAGCAATGTCATTATTAGTTGAAACTTTTTGTACCGCATAATAAAATGCCAATTCCAATGTCTATGTTTGGTGAATTCATGAGAATGTGAACTTTTGTGCTTGGTTGCATTAAAAATTTTAAGTGGGAACAGAGTTGTATAAGAGTTATCTAATAATGTAATTTACTTTGCACTTGCCTTATCGTTTATCCACATTTATACATGTAAAATAATATGATAATTACTTATAAGTATAATCAGTTAATATTTTCTTAATTTGGAATTATTAATTATTTAATATTAATCATATTATTCATTAGTTACAATTTACTAACTATACTTTAAGTTACAAAATATAGTCTATAGTAGCTGCTTAGCTATAATGTATGGGTATCTAAGTCTCAATTTACAATAAATTAATATTAATGTGAAGTTATTAATTTAATTATTGTGAAATAGGTTGAGATATTTCCAGAATTATCTAAAATAATTAAAATTTTAAGTAATAAATTATTTATACATTTCAGTAGCTTTTACTTAAAATAATTAAGTGTCTATAAATAATTCCTATTATTCTAAATTAGTTGAAGTTAATGTTCTATTATTTATGTAGGATTAGGGAAAGGAATCATGATTCTTCCATGATTTTATCAATGGAATGCCCATTCCATGGATTGATGGGTTGAATTTACTTCAAATGAAACTCAAATTATCATAAATTAGGGGTTGAAAACTTGAGTTCACTCCTCGTAGGTGCTAATTGAAAATCCTTAGGGTGCAGGCCAAGTTCACGTAACTAATTTTAGTTTATGTGATCGCCAGTTCAATGCTAAATACTGTCATGAATGCTTAAAACTATATGTTATGAAATATTTTTGTTTAGAAATGAAATAATTAATTCCTCAATTTTTTTTTATGAAATGTGAATCTAAATGGATCGTCAAAATTTAGGTGTCAATAGTCTTGTTCTCCAAATATGTGTACAATGATAAAAAGAAACATAAATAAGCATGTTCTGCTATTGTGAGATTTTATGAAGCCGGGTTTTATAATTTAGGCACATGATTGTTATTACATGGCTAATTGGAGGGCAATTAGCATAGCAACCCTTTGCCATGGTCCCCTTTAAATTTGAGTTTCCTTAGATAGGAAGGAGTTGAACACAAATCATCAATTTTTGAGTCAAAAGCATGAGAATGCTCTTAAAAATATTGAGAATCGAGTGTCATTGGTCTTAAATATGTGCCATGACTTGAAGAATAATGAGAGACAAATAGAAGAATTCTTTTTGGCTGTGCAGATGTGGACACAGTGATTTTGTGCTTTGAACTTTACATCCAAGTAAGTTATTTATTTGTAAATACTGTGAGTTTAGGTTAATTTAGATGAGGAAAACACTTGAGCATGTGGAGTGATTATAACAATAATTGGTTGTGCCCGTGATGCATTGATACTTGGACTAAACCACATTAATCTCTGCTATCCCTTGTCGCTCCTATTTATTTCTCTATTGATTTCACATTGATTTAAATTACAAAAACCAGTCAATTATTGTGTTAATATTAAAGCAATGGCTAGTCAGTCTGAAAATTGTAGAGCCACCATTATCACAAGGCATTAATTACACAAGGACCGTAACATCTGTACTGGGTATTCTATATTCAAAGAATAAATCTTACGTGTTACCACTTTTCCAGGAGTTCTGTCAAGTCCAGTTTCTGAAGTATAGTTCTCTATCTATGAATAAAGATGAAATTGATGCCGGTAAGTCTTGTGTCTGCAGTCGCATGATCTTGTTCGAGCTCTAAAATAAGGATGATAATTCATGTCCACTAGTCGTGTTCATGTCACGTCGACAAAAATGTATACTACAAAATAGATCAACCCCGATCATGACGCGATTAGTAAGCAGGTCGACCTATATAGTTCGAACACAACCCTAAAATTAATGAGTTGATAAATCATTGTTAATCACCTTTTAACATGTGAAACTTTGCCAAAATTAAGTAGAAGACAGACCAAAATCTAAAACACTATGTTTTTGCCAAAACGAAGAGAAAGGACTTGATTTTTATTTTTAGAGTGCTCGACACAAATGAAGTTTGGGAGCCGGTAGGTGTTCACTAGAAAAGCAAGACCTAATTCTGTTTTGGCCAAATGTCATGTTCATTCAAATATGCGCAAGACCAAATAAAACGTGACAGAAGTTATAAGGAGGCAAAAGCTGTGGTATTGTGCTCGCTTTGCCATCAACATGAGGTTTTAGGCGTGTGCCATCGCATCTTGCTCAAAACGAGTACCTGTTTTCCATTTCAACTATTACACTTAAAAGACTCAATAAATAAGCATATTTTCTAGTCGCGAGATTTTGTGAAGCCAGATTAACCAATTTTGTTTTCTCATAATCCATAAACACGATCATAATTAGCCGGCTACTAAAAGGGAAGTAGCATGGCAACTCGCCGCCATGACCTGGCACTTGCATATGAGTTCCCTAAGATAGGAATCTAGCCCGAACCATAAATTTCTGAGAGTTAAGCATGGAACCGGCCTTGCCACTAAATCAATCTCAGGACAGGAGAGAAGCCAAAGCAACCATTATAACGTGGCATTGAATTAAACATGGACTATAACATTTAAAGTTTGAACTCTAGTTTCGAAGCAGTACAGATCCTGCTAGGTATCATTTCCTTTTTGATTTCTATCAAGGCCAATTTATAAAGAGTAGGTCTTTATTTATGATTAATGATACAGATAACATTGATATATCTCGTAAGGGTACCCAAAAGAACTTATCCAAATTGGGAATCATCTGAAATGGAAGTTATGGACAGTTTCCACAGGAGTTGGTCTAGTTCCTAGTTTCGATAAATTGGAATTGGTGAGGACCAGTTCGGTCCTTGATTCAATGTGTAGAACCATCCACTATGATCACTTGAACCAGACCGATATATACCCTAATTCCTAATTCCACCTCTCTCTCATGCTCTTCTTTCCTTAGTCCTCTCCTCGCGCACGCCCTAATTGTTCTCAGTCTTTCTTGTAGCCCGCTTTCGCACTCTCTCTCGGATCTTGCAGCTCTTTCTCAGCGCTCGCAGGTGGGCAACCTCGCTCGCCATTCACTGAGATGGTGATCAAGGTGAGCAATGGGCACGGGTGCTGCGCAAAAGGACTGGGATGTGCGATGCTGTTGGAGGCCATGTTCGCCCCTAGAAAGAAGCTCCTCTATGTTACTTGCATCTACTCTACGCATACTTCACTCCATCGTCCCTGATTAATCATTCGCTACCACCTTCAAGCTTTGTCTTCTCATATTTGTTGCTCATCGCTCCAGTTTCATCTCTCTTTTCGTTTTCAACTACTAGCTAGATCTATTTTATCTTTTCGTGATTTTGTGTTGGTATCTTCATTTGGCGCTCTGTTCTGTGCCTCAACATAATTACTTTTTTGTAAATGTTCTCCATGGACCTAATCCGGAATCGTTGGTTCAGCTCCTAGGTGGGGGTCAGGAACCATGGACGTTTTCTGGTTCTCAATTTGTTGAACCGGCCCTTTATGGGTGATTCCCAGTTCTAGGGTGGAAATCGGCCATCCTGGAACCGATCAATCTTAATGTATCGTGTCTAAAGTTCCATGATCTCGTTTCTCTGAACTTGGGATGTAATATGTGTCTATGGTCGTGGTTATTCATGTTGACATAAGAGTATACCACAAAGAGAAAATTTCATCAAATACCCTAAATTCTATCCTCTGTGATACACTTACCCTAAAAAAGATTTAGTGTCACTAAAAACCTTGAACTTATGCTCGTGTAACAAATTTACCACCAATTTTTTTTTATGTTATTAAAAACTCTAAATTTGTGCTCATGTAACACGTTTAACAAAAAAAATTGTGACAATAAAAATCATGAATTTATATTGTTGTGATACATCAACCAAATATTTTATTTCTTTTTTTTTACCCACTTTAGCCGCGCAAGTTGGGACCAATGCCAACAAGGGACGATGCAGCTCGCCAGCCACTGAGTGAGGGCCGCAAAGTGCTCACTAGCGGCTTGTTGGGGCTTGTGGCCCTCACCCGACCTCACCTAGCTCTTTGCGGCAGTAGGCAAGGGTGAGGCCCCCTTGCCTAAATCTAGGCAAGGGCAACCTTGCCTCTTTGCGGCAATAGGCAAGGGTGAGGCCCCCTTGCCCACAAGCCCCAACTAGCGGCTAGTTGGGGCTTGTGGCCCTCACCTAGCTCGCCAGCTACTGAGTGAGGGTTGCAAAGCGCTCACTAGTGGCTAGTTGGGGCTTGTGGCCCTCACCGGACCTCACCTAGCTCTTTGCGACAGTAGGCAAGGGTGAGGCCCCCTTGCCTATATCTAGGCAAGGGCAACCTCGCTAGCCAAGGGCCAAGGTAGCCTTGATTGGCGAGGTTGCCCCCAAACAGAATTGGGCGATCGCCATGAGCCGTGGTTGGCCATGGGCATGGGCTTCACCACCCTTGTCCAAGCCAAGCAAGTCATTGAGGCTGGCCAATGAGGCTACCCTTGCTTCATGCTACAAAGGGCTTTGCCCAATTCTAGGCAAGGCAATCAGCAAGGGCTTTGTGGCCCTTGTCCAGTGGCCGACAAACTCCATTGACTCTCGCCGGCCAAAGTGGGTTGAAAAGAAACAAGTAAATAAGAAAACATTTCTAGAGTAATGTGTCATAATAATATAAGTTCAGGGTTTTTGGTAACACAATAAAAAGTTTAGAGTAAGGGTGTCACAAATAATATAGTTTATGATTTTTTATGGAATTTTCCCTACTACAAAATAGAACAACCTAAACACGACAAAATTAGTTAATCTGCACAATCCTCGAATTAATGGGTTGATATGGCATGACCTTGAAAGTAATGAGTTGATCCTAAAATAATCAGTTGACGGGTAAACCCGATTGCATGATCGTTATGACATAAAATTAACTCGTCGACACAATATCAACGCACCAACAAAAAGCTTGACATGGAATTTCCTCAATTTTTCTTAAAATCCATTCACAAATTTCAATAATTTATTAATTTGGTATCTTAAAAGTGATTAACATTAAAAATAATACTATTTGAGTCAATGGTCTCTAAAAGGGTTTCATGCAAATCAACATGTTAACACTAACCTTTTAATTTAATGGGGTTACATGAGTCAATTTCATGTCTAGTCCGCTAGACACGAACCCAAAAACGATAATTAGTCCCGTCTCGCAAATTGACACAAAATTGGACCAAACATGAATAGTATCAACCCAAAAAAAAGTTAGCATTGTGTTATGTTCAAATCGTGTTATAATGTAATATCAAAAATTGCCACTCATGCAGTAAATGGCGGCTGTCAAGAGTAGCAGAAAGTTCCCTTTCGAGCCCGCCAAAATATCCAAATAAGTACTTATCATTTGAGAAAAAGTCATATTAATAGGCAGCATTCTAAGACCTTGGTCCATGTGTTACAAATCGAATGCAGAATTTGCCTCCATGTCTCCTCTGCAAACCTGATGATAACTCGTTAAGCTAAAAATAAAATAACTAATGATGAATCAAAATTTCATTATCTGATGCAAGCTATGACTATTATATCCTTTATTAGTTGAATTTAAATGTTAATTCACTAGTAAACCAAAATGATAAACATGAGTACCATTTCCATAGGTTTATTCTGAGACCAATCGGGTTCGGTTTAGGATACATGAAATCTTTAAGACATTATAAGGCTAATATAACAAAGCCATTACTCTGGAAAATTTGTAGACATTCTGAAATATAAGTGATCTCATGTCTCTAATAAGTAATAACTATTCAAATTTCATAATTTTTAGATATAGTCGCCATCTTCTTTTCTTTTAGATATGCGATTTTTGAAACGATCGAGAATTTCAGTTCAAATGAAAAAAAAAAGTAAAAATCGCCCGGACATTCTTTCCACACTGACGCACAAATCCCAATTGGTGGTTCCTTTTCATGGGACAAAGATATTGACCCCACTATCATCATCACCATCGCCATCGCCATCAGAATTGCCAGTTCATGTTTCCACGAGAGGGCAAATTCGCTTGCAAGGAGGGGGGGAAAGAGAGGTTAAAAAGTACTAATTACCAAATGAGTTCAGAGTGAAATCAATCCCCACTCGAAAGGGACGTGCCCGAGAGCCAAGCAAAAGGGGAACAGAAGCGTCATGATGGATGGAAGAAGCCAACTAAAGGAGAAAGCGAGTTCCAAAGAGGGAGTGCGCGAGAGAACAGCTGTAGCCAGAAGGCAAAAGGCGTGTGCGTTGGTGGGAGGAGGCAGGACCCGTTGACCAGTACCAGCAGGAAAGGAGCAAAGGGAGATGAAGACAAGAGAAAAAGAAATGGGCAACGGCGGTGGGACAAGAGCAGGAACCAGACACGCACGCTTGTGGAATTTGGAAAGCAGAGATTGATGACCCAATCAGATCAATCAATCGATCAATCTTTCCAGCGAACCAATCCCACCGTCTTCTTTGACGGCCACGAAGTCTTTTTTATATGTTATGTCAAGTGGGTAATTAAAGAAAGGAGCTCCGTGGGAAATTAGGGAAAATGAGAGGGATTGAAGGGCCGGGTGGAATTTCAAATTTTGGGGCTCTCAAGGATTCGATTCTTCGTTTAGGAAGCATATATTATTTCGTGCTTGGATCATACATAGTAGATTTAACTTGGATTTGACCTTATTTATTAGTTTAGTAATATATCCCGTGACTACTTACCCATCTAAAGCAAGTTTCCACATCGTAAAATGAATTAGTCACCACCCACTGTGATTCTTGTTGTTGCCTTCAACATCACTCTTGCTGCCGCTTTCAATGTGGCCGCCGAAGGAGTCGCGGTCATTGGCATTGCCGGGGTTTCCTTGGGTGAAATCATAGGTCCTGTTGGATCATCTAATCTCCACATGGGCCTTGTGCTCCTCGTTCAAATATATTTGGTCTTGAACCTCATGGCCTTTGCTCCTGTCTGGTTATTTTGGGCCTCCATGGCCTTATGCTTATGTTTGTAGTCCTTTCGACTTGTGTGCCTGTAATCGTGTATGTACTCGTTTGATTATGAGCACTAGTGCTAAAGGCCCAAATTAGTTATGACTATGCTCTCGAAAAGTTCCGTTTTAGCACAGCACAAATCACCCATCGGGCCAAAATGGACAGGTCTGTCGGGCCAAGTCTCTGGCCCATGATTGAGCTCTAACTGTTTGCTATGTTGGGGGGCCCTTTTCCCTCTTCCTCCTCGTCAACGTATGATCGTGAATGAGAATGAGGAGCGGCGTACGTGGGATCATGCTGTTTTTACTGGTCTTATTGCTATATCCATGGTCGGTGTATCTCAAGGCTTAGATTCTGAGGACATTGATTGTGGCCAGACATTGATTTCTAGAGTGTAATCGATCTTCGGAGAAGAAAATTCCAAAAACTGACCGGGCAAGGCGTACAACATCAGAAGCGGATGGTTTACCAAGGAAACGAGTCGAAGAAGATGGAGATTCATCCCGGGAAGAAAAGAGATTGGCTTCTTTAGAAGATGGTGAGCTTGACTTCTGTGCGTACAAGATGGGCGTAGGGCACCAGGGATTCTCACCCGTGCAACCCCTCCCCTTCCCCCACCTTGAATAGGGGCAAAATTTTCCCCGAGCATTCAGTATGGGGCAGGGCAACTTGATCGCCCATATGTATATTACTAAAAAAAATTAAGTATTGAGTACAAGTAGTATGTCAAAATTAGATTGTCATATCATGTAACCTATAGCTATTATAGTTTACTATTCGTTTGATTTGAAAAGGAGCACATTAATCATGACAACAAACGACCATGTCTTTAAATGGAAAAGTCATCATTGCATGACCTCGGTGCATGTGAGCCCTCGGTGCATGTGAGCGAAGTACGCATGCCCCGTTGGATCGGGTGATGGGTTCTAAGTAGAGCCCATATAATTCAATGACATACCAAGATCATGCACTTGACCAGCGGTTTAAATTTCATGTAAAGCCAAAAATAGTAAAAGTCATTAAGAATTTGAAGTGCACCATCTAATACTTACTCCTGATATAAAAGAATCACATTTTAGTCGGGACGATGCATAAAAAAGAAAAAGATGAAAAAGAGCAATAAATTGTTAAAGCACGAAATGAGCAAGCAATCTTAGTGTTACATCAAAACAACAGCTACTCATATGGAATTACTTAAAATCTGCAAATATCCTTTTGTCTCTTTCCTTAGGAATTCTTAAACCAAATCAACGTCTGTCCATTAGATGAATACACACTTGAAGTTGAGAACAGAAGAACGATAATACACACTTGAAACAGCAATTAAAGAATGAAACAATATCGGATGAAAAGTCTTGACTTATCCCAATGGTCTGTATCTAGTTTACCACCCCGCAAGTCCTCCTAATCTCCCCCTGGCTCCCTGTGAGGACATCGATCGATCCCATCTTCACCATTGCTGCAGCGAACTTGTTAGCCCATGCTCCGCCGTTATTTGCATTGTTCCTCACGATATTAGCCGTCGAAGGGCTGTCAAAAAGGGTCTGATCAGAAGTCAATACCCCTCGGTGATTCTTCAAATTACTGTAGTACTTGTTGTCTAGCCTGTTCGGTGTGACCAAGTCCAGTGGTACTGTGGGATCGCTAGCGCCTCCATTATTCGGGCACTTAGCCTTCAGTTCACTAGCCAACTTGGTGTCCATTGAAGGGTCTTGCGCTTGAGTGGCATTAAAGGTGTACAAGCGGCTCGAGAAGGAGGAGCAATGCGAGACTCCAATCGAATGAGCACCGGATAGTGTCACCATTTCGTCCAGAGAGAGGCCCTTTCTAGCAAAGTTAGATTCTAATTGTTGTGCATTGAAGAAGAAAGGAGGAAGATTCTGGGAGGGCTCGTCTTTAAGTGAGACTAGCCCATCGCGGCGACCGGCTGGTACAGCGTAGTTGATGCTGCCGAGTTTGTAGGAACTGTCGCGTGCTGCAAACGCGAGAATGTCAGCGCACGAAACCTTCTGTGGGCATACAGCCTCTAGCTCAGCCTTCGCCTCGTCAATGACTTCAAAACCTCGCAAGCTCGGGTTGTTTGCGGGATGTTCCTTTTCTGATGGGTTGCCTGGGGTCGAATCCAGCAAGATCGAAGCATCACAACCCTATTATTGGATCAAGGAACAGCAAAGCAATTATCAGGATAGCTGAACTGTTTCTCATGCAATATTTTTGACCTTCGAGATAGACTAAACTTAAAAGTTCTGGACCTGTGAAATGTACTCCACACACACACCTCATGGATATCTTTTGTACTGACAAAAACTAGGCATACGCTTTTTGGTTGAAAATGGTTCTCCTCTAGTTACTAAATTCCGGAAACGAGACTATAGCCACCACTTCTGAAATATGTAAAGAAGTTCTATCATACCCGAACAAAGCAATCATGGAAGTGCATTCTTATAAGCCCAGCACCAATGCCGGGATTTCTGGCCACCGCTTTGTTCACGGCTTTCCGGACAATGGACTCCGCAGAGGGGCAAGTGGAGCGGTAGAATCCCACTTGGAGAGTTGCTGAACCTGAGCTCAGAAAGGCGATGAACAAGAGCAAGGTACAGAAGAAAGAGGTTCTCATAGCTTTCATTTCCGAAAATGAACCACAGGATAGAAGCTGACAAAAATGGGTACTATATACTGGAAAATCAGAGGGAGAGAGAGGAAAGTTTATGGGGATCACTTGAGAATGGGGGCTGGAAAGCAAGCAGGTGATACTGATATGGTGATGGAGAGAAGAAACCAAGTGATGGGGGTGGAGAGAAGATGAACGCTTGATGTAGTATTTATAGATAGGCACCGGAAAGCGACGATCACATTCCTCTTAATAAAAAAGTAAAGGTTGGGGCTGATTGATTCGAACAAGAAACCGCGTCCTGCACCGGTGCTTGTGCAAGCATGAGAAGAAGAAGAAGACAGACAGACAGACGAAGTGAAAGCGGCGCCTGAGTTGTGGACTTTGAACAGTTCTCCATGCGCGGAATTTTCCCAAAGGAAAGGTCTCTTTTATTTATATTTGAACAACCCAGTTGCGTTCTGACTTTCAAAGATGTCAACTCCGCCATGTATATGAGGATTATAGACCTCGTCACCTATAACGATTACTTCTATGCACATTGGTCAATCAAGATGTACTTGGGGATCCGGATCCTAATATAAGCCTAAGGGGCCGTCCGACTTTCAAAATTTTGGAAATTTTTTTTTGGAAAAATACTTTTTTCCCTGGTTGTCTAATTACCCAGTCACCCTTGCCTTGGTTTGTACCAATCCATTTCCTCGGTTCTTACCTTAATCGTTTCGAACTCACGCCACACCGCTTAGTGATTATAAAAATGAGATCTATTTATTATAAGTTGATTGTGTAGATACACGTGTGTACAATAGTAATCGTTGCCATTACAAATATTTTTGCAATTTAGATGTTGATATAGATAATGTAAGTTTGAATGGTATTTATCAGTTTGTATATGAATAGAAGCATCATCAGATCTTAAGGTTTTCCTAAGGTGTCGCCAAACTTAAGAGAGATTTGATAGATTATCATTTTATTTACAAGGCAAGAGAAATTACGAAATATGACAGGATTTTTGTCGTTATTGATTAGAGCGAGAGAAGATTACTATAAAGTTATTCCAATAAAAATGACCGCTTTCAATTATACCTGAAAGTATGCTGATTAACTTATTAATCTAAATTTGACCAAAAAAGTTTAGTAACCTAAAAAATAAAGAAAGATAAAATGAAGTTTCGAGATGGCATCGTACGATTTTTCGAGAAAACAATGTCTCTCATCTTCGCTTATTATTTGAAGATAGGCTTTCACCTACGTTTTAAACTAGTTGCCTTTATAGCTAACTCGTTTTCAAAATATGTGAGAAATATAAATTTTTATAGTAGAACATCCATAATATCAACATTAATAATAGTAATACTATTTTTTTTTATGGTTATAAGTGAAGGATGTTGGTGAAAAAAGAATCCTTTATTAGCTGTACTAGTCTGACCTCTAGAAGATTTCATCGGCCTTATCCTTATGCCTTCCAGTGTATCCAAATGGATCACATAGCACGCATCCTTGTAGGTATAATCATAAAGTCACCTTATGATTTTTTCATACTTTCGAGTGTTAATTATAGGGGTCAGCAATTTCATGGTTGGTCCAGGTTCCTCTTGGGAACTGGAATCTACTTTGTGAAAACCAATTCCCTAATTTTTGGAATCTATCAATTCCAAGTTTACTTGGGAATCTACAATGTCATGGGAGCAATATATGCTTATGCCCATTACGTGATTGATGACATTGTTTTTCGACAAAGTTTCGCATGGGAGGAGTTTGTATTTGTACTTGTAGTGTTCTATCTAAAATTACAGCAATATGTTTGCGATTTGCACAATCAAAGTTGTACAAGACACATTTGACTTTGTTATGTCCGAAACATTCGAACTTATTGTATGGTTAATTAGGCAATGAGGGTATTGACATCACCAATTTTTTCAATGCCAAAAGCATTAGGTGGGAGAAAGAATCAAACGCTAATCTCCCTTGTCTTTATTGTCCAGCTGAACCCGATCCTATTTGATTTCTTTCCTACTCGGGAACAAAGAATTGAACAACATAGTACAAGATCCAAAAAATATGGAATCAGAAACTGGCCCTAATTCCACCATAACTAGAACCTGATCGGTTCCCACCTGCCCATTTCTCGATTTTGCCTCGAAAAAAATGCTCACTCCTAATTAACTGCACGAGTTTTTCCGAATGTAGAAAGGCTAGTTCTAAGAAAATAGCATCGTCCAAGAGCTCAGATGCACCAAAGAAAGGTGCGTGCACCATTTTGAGATTCTTTACAAAAGGTGCAGGGTCTTGTGGTGCTATTTCCTTTAATTAACAACCCATATCACATAAAACTTGACGATCAGGAAAACATTTCAAAGGTATAAATCCATATTTAGTCTTCTAACTTCTGTCGATGTTGTAATTGGGTCCTCGGATTTTGTTCTAATGCAGATTGAGTCCCCCAACTTTCTTGGCTCTTCCAATCCAGTCCGTTTGCTATTTGCACACCTGATTACGGTGACGTGACAGTTTTTTTAATGGTAAAACAATAACTATAAGAAGGAAATTTCTTATAAAATTTTAAAATCCATCTAGTTTGACATAACCCAAAAAAAAAGGAAAAAAAGGACAAAGAAGAAACGAATGGAGGATGCGGATTGGTGAGAGAGCCATGGTTGTGCCTGCCGTCCACCACCATTGCCATCGCTCCCCACCCTCCATCGCTGCCGCCGTCTCCGTTCACGCGCCATTGCCCCTAGCCCTCAGCCGGAGTTGCAGACTTTGTCGCCGCTGTTTCTTCTGTGACTTCGTCTTAATTGCCGACTCTCCACTCTTTCAAACAATCCTCGCAAGAGAACACCCAAGAATCTGACTCAGCTCATAATCCAATGGATTTGTAGTTGTTCTAAGTACAATTAGTGAACCGATATAACTTGTTTTTGCCCTATCCAATATACCCGAAGAAAATGGATTTTTAAATTTTCATATATAAAAAATGAAAAGCTATAGAGTATGATGGGGATAAGCTTCATTATCGAGAAGGGCGATAGTTTAACTTTGTAGGTGCCTATGGGATTTTATGGAATCATTACCAATGATCTGAAATACAATCTGACATTTTTGCGTTTATCAAGCATGGAAATTACCTTAATCTACCCAACGGTAGATAAATGTGTTAGTCGAGAAATTATTCCTTATCGCCAAGGTCAAGACTTCGAAACCCACAATTACTAGCGTTTTAAGTGGGGAATTATGGTGTTGTGGTCTTATATAATCTCCCCTAAGGTATATGAGCCCGAACCTGTGGTGGATTTCTCAATTATAAAAAAAAAATCTCTTAAGATGATACTATGTGGAAGTTTGATAGAACTATCACTAACCATTCTAAAAGTTTAAATATCTAGCTAAAGGCTTAGTTTAATATTTGATTATTCTATTAATGACCAATTAAAATAATTTCCATCAATATTTTTTATCTTTCCAAAGACGTGATCAAATAAAAAAATTTCGTCATCTTAATAGCTCCATGTTTGATGAAAGCATGGAGCGAATCCGATGGCTGTCGACAGGGATTAAGAACGAGGACGCAGTAGCCCTTGACGCGATGGAATTAACATCTTGATCGTGCCAATCATTGTACACTTCTCTGTGTTGTTCCCCCTTTTGCTCTGGTTCAAAAAATATATTCATGCTTTGCCCTTCAAATTTAAAAAGAAAAAACCCAATGAAAAAGATCTGTAAAAATTCCAAATAAAAGTTTTTGCAGTTCGATATTCAATAAAAGTTGAGTTATATACAGTAAAAGCAAAGCCATAAATAGTGAAAGTCAATGAAAATTTTGAAATACACCTGAACTACTTACTCGATAAAGAAAAGTCCATTTCCATCGGGATGATGCTTAGGAAAAGATTAAGAAGAGCAGTAAGTTGTTGGAGCATGAAATGGACAAGCAGTCATAGAGATATCACGTCAAAACGGCATCTACCTCAGATAGCATTACTTGAAGTCTGCAGATATCCTTTTATCTCTTTTCTTGAGAACTCTTAAGCCAAATCAATGTCATTGCATCAGATGATACACACTTGAAGTTGAGGTAAAGAAAACGATAATACACACTTGAAGCAACAGTGAAAGAATGAAACAATGTCTGATATGACGTCAAAGTTAAACGCCATGGTCTGAATCTAGTTCACTATCCTGCAATTCCTCCTAATCTCACCCTGGCTCCCTGTGAGGACATCGATCGACCCCATCTTCACCATTGCCGCTGCAAACTTGTTAGCCCATGCTCCGCCGTTATTTGCATTGTTCCTCACGATATTAGCCGTCGACGGGCTGTCAAAAAGGGTCTGATCAGAAGTCAATACCCCTCGGTGGTTCTTCAAATTACTGTAGTACTTGCTGTCTAGCCTGTTTGGTGTGACCAAGTCCAGTGGCACTGTGGGATCGCTAGCGCCTCCATTATTCGGACACTTGGCCTTCAGTTCACTAGCTAACTTGATGTCCATTGAAGGGTCTTGCGCGTGAGTGGCATTAAAGGGGTACAAGCGGCTCGAGAAGGAGGAGCAATGGGAGACTCCAATCGAATGAGCACCGGAGAGTGTCACCATTTCGTCCAGAGAGAGGCCCTTTCTTGCAAAGTTAGATTCTAATTGTTGCGCATTGAAGAAGAAAGGAGGAAGATTCTGGGAGGGCTCGTCTTTGAGTGAGACTAGCCCATCGCGGCGACCGGCTGGTACAGCGTAGTTGATGCTGCCGAGTTTGTAGGAACTGTCGCGTGCTGCAAACGCAAGAATGTCAGCGCATGAAACCTTCTGTGGGCATACAGCCTCTAGCTCAGCCTTCGCCTCGTCAATGACTTCAAAACCTCGCAAGCTCGGGTTGTTTGCGGGATGTTCCTTTTCTGATGGGTTGCCTGGGGTCGAATCCAGCAAGATCGAAGCATCACAACCCTATTATTGGATCAAGGAACAGCAAAGCAATTATCAGGATAGCTGAAGTGCATCTGCATAAGAAACATCGAATATTTTGACCTTCGAGATAGACTAAACTTAAAAGTCCTGGACCTGTGAGAGAATGTGAAATGTACTCCACACACACACACCTCATAGATATCTTTTGTACTAACAAAAACTAGGCATACGCTTTTTGGTAGAAAATGGTTCTCCTCTAGTTACTGTATTCTGGAAACGAGATTGTAGCAACCACTTCTGAAATATGTAAAGAAGTTCTAGCATACCCGAACAAAGCAATCATGGAAATGCATTCTTATAAGCCCAGCACCGATGCCGGGATTTCTGGCCACCGCTTTGTTCACAGCTTTCCGGACAATGGACTCCGCAGAGGGGCAAGTGGAGCGGTAGAATCCCACTTGGAGAGTTGCTGAGCCTGAGCTCAGAAAGGCGATGAACAAGAACAAGGTACAGAAGAAAGAGGTTCTCATAGTTTTCATTTCCTAAAATGAACCACAGGATAGAAGCCGACACAAAGTGGGTACTATATACTGGAAATCAGAGTGAGAAAGAGGAAGGTTTATGGAGATCACTTGAGAGTGAGGGCTGGAAAGCAGGTGATAATGATATCGAGATGGAGAGAAGAAAGCAAGTGATGGGGATGAAGAGAAGATGAAATGCTCGATATGGCATTTATAGATTGGCACCAGAAAGTGACAATCACATTCCTCTTTATGAATTAGTAAAGGTTGGCGCTGGTTGATTCGTAAAAGAAACCGTGTCGTGCAGCTGTGCTTATGCAAGCTTGAGAAGAAGTGAAGAGGGTGCGTGAGTTTTGGACTTTGAACAGTTCTTCGTACATGGGATTTTTCAAGAAAAGGTCTCTTTTGTTTATATTAAAACGACCCAGTTGAGTTCTGAGATTCAAGGATGTCAACTTCGCGATGGAGAGGATAGTTTTGACCTCGTCCCCTTCTCAGCTGTATTCTCGTTCTGATTTCTGCTCCGCCTTAGTACCTTCATGTTAAAAAATGACTACTTGTAGGTATGTTTGGTCAACCATGTAGGCTTCAGTTCTTACCTTGTCGTTTGAAACTCGCACCGCACCGCGTAGTGATTATAAAATTAAAATCTGTTCTTGCAAGTTGGCTTTGTACATGCACGTGTGGACAATGATAATAGCTGCTATTTTTTTGGTTAAAATTTTACTTTCGCATCAGGAAATTTTGAATGACATCTTTGCCTTCGTATATGAATGGAAGATTCGTCAAATCTTAATGTCTTCCCAAGGTGTCTTTGAATTTGAAAGACATTCGAAAGAATATATGTTTTATTCGCGAAATGAGAGAAATCACTAGATATGATGGGATTACTTTCACTGTTAATTAGAGTGAGAGAAGATCACTACAAAGTAATTTTAAAAAAAATGACCCATTTCAATTTTATCCTAAAGGTCAGCTAATTAAATTAGTAATCTAAATTTGAAAAAATAAAATTTAGTAATCTGAAACAAAGTGGAATAATTGAGTTTCTAGATGGCATGGAACCCTTCTTGAATGACTACGATGTCTCACATCTCCATTTTTTTTTAATATACGCTTTCATCAACGACCAAAAAATAATATAAACATGCAGTCTTTACCTCTAACTAATTTTCAAAATCTATGAGAAATTGAATTTTTACAGTAGGAAAACCAGAATATCAACAATAGTGATGGCAAAACTAATAGTAATACTATTTTTTTGTTCTGGTTAAGTGGAGGATGTTGGTGAAAAAAATTATTCAAAAGCTATAGTAGTCTGACTTCTAAAAGATTTCATTGGCCATATGCCTTCCAATGCATCCAGATAGACCATGTAACGCACATCTTGCAGCTTGAGAAAGCTAATTTGGAAACAGACTTCTTAACTTGTAATTTATCGATAATGTTATGAACACTTTTAGGAAGTCGTCGATGTTCTACAAAGTTACTAACGTATATTTGCATAACCTATCAGCTTTTGAAAATTACCAAGGTGCTTTTGTTTTGATAAAAATGATCTTTATTGTTTGATTTTTGAAATTTTCATGTGTTTTGGTTCGTTGAAAGTGGATGATCAATGGAAAAAAAAAAAATTTACATTCAAGAAAGCAACCGTAGCTAAAACTGAGAAAATTGATTTTTCCATCCTCCAAAGAAGAAATTGCTTTATTAAGCTCTTTTTATACAGGCACGTTCACATAGAATGGAGACCCATGCTCACGTGAACTTTTATTAATTTTGTTAATTATTTGAATGTTTTTATTCTTTTGGCATCATTTTCATGTAATAGTAATATTTTTAGACAATATTTTGTATATGACCTCATCATCTATAGGAACAAAATATAAATACAACAGAGAGAATAATTTTTGAAAGTAAGATTTAATAAACATCTCATATATCACCAAACAACTGAAAATTAGTCATTTTCATCTAATTGATTTTTTCCAAAAAAAAATATTTCTTCATTAACAAGTTTTTACCAAATCAAAAAACCCCAACTCTTATATAAAGTTATCAACCTAATTTAGAATGACGTAACAACTTTTTCCAAATGATGTAGCAACTTTTTTCAAATCAAATTACAAAATTATCAATTTTAACCTGTGTTACTTACCATTATTTAGAAGGAGAGTCGCATATCCACTATTGGTCCATTGTTGATCTTTTTTTTTCTCAATTATCATATTTTCTTTTGAGCTACTACCTTAACGTGCATTGGCTAGCAATGCCTCATGCTTGTTGACTCTTTTGAGAGATTATCAACCTATACATAGGAGTAAGCACCATTCCTGAGATCAAACTGATTGGTTTTGGGCGAATTTCTTAGGAATCAATCTAGTTCCCGATTCCCCAAAATTTGGAACCAAAATGAACCATTTGGGTTCCTAATTCACTTGAAGGAATCATACTAGGAATACAACTGATCATACCAGATCGGGAATTGGCCGCCCTAAAATAGGATTTAGATCTCAAACTCCACTCTTTAATCTTTCATTCATCTCCCTTAATTGCAATAAAATATAAAATTAAATTTACTTGGAATTTACTGTAGTTCAATCTCTAGTTGAGTAAATTTTTTGAATGACCGTTCTATCTTCCTTAATTGTTGACTTTATTCAGCTAATTCTACTAATTTTATGATGGAAGATAATTCATGTTGCTCTAATTGCAAATTTGCCCGTTATGACTAACTACATATAAGCAAAACAAAACAACACAAAAAAATAGTCCATCCTGGTCAAACCCAAGAAGTAGATCAGGACTGATCAGTTTGATCCAATCTTATATCGATCATCCCTACATATATACTTACATATTTAATGGCCACATACTACTAGATTACCAACATCTATTTGAGTTGCTTATTGGTATATTCTTGTTGGATGATCTACCAACATATTATTGAGAAATTAGGAGATCGATAATTTTATTTTCTTGTCAACCACTTTTTGACACATATAACTCTTTTAGAAATCTATCGATACTGAGAAAAAAATATATAAATATATAAATGATTGAAACATTAGAATTGGCCCATTCCAATACACAAATACACACTTAGAAGTTCAGGAGGAAAAAAAAGAAATACACACTTCAAGTAGCAAATGAATGAAGACGCTGGGAAAAACAATCAAAATAAAACCCCATACATATTCTAATAACCTTTCAAGCGTCGGCTAGTTCACAATCCTGCAGTTCCTCCTAACCTCGCCTTGGCTCCCGGTGAGAGTATCGATCGATCCCATCTTCACCATTGCCACCGCGAACTTGTTAGCCCATGCTGCGCGGTTCTTCGCATTCTTCCTTACAGCATTTGCCGTCGAAGGGCTATTAAAAAGCGTCTGATCAGAAGTCAATACGCCTCGGTGCTTCTTCAAATTAGTGTAGTACTCGTTGTCGAGCCTGTTGGGTGTGACAAGGTCCAATGGGACCGTCGGATCGCTAGCGCCTCCATTGTTTGGACACTTGGCTTTCAGTTCATCAGCCAACTTGGAGTCCATTGAAGGGTCTTGCTTGTGCGTGGCATTGAAGGAGTTCAAGCGGCTCGAGAAGGAGGAACAATGCGAGACTCCAATCGAATGCGCCCCGGATAATGTCACCATTTCGTCTAGAGAGAGGCCTTTTCTCGCAAAATTATCTTCCAACTGTTTTGCATCAAAGAAAGGAGGGGGGAGATTCTGGGGCGGCTCATCTCTGAGTGAGACTAGACCATCGCGGCGACCAGCCGGGACTGCATAGTTAATGCTGCCAAGCTTGTAGGAGCTGTCGCGAGCCGCGAACGCGAGAATATCAGCACAAGAGACAGTCTGGGGGCATAGATACTCCAGCTCGGCCTTCGCCTCGTCAATGACTTCGTAGCCTCGTAAGCTTGGGTTGTTCACGGGATGCTCCTTCTCTGATTGGTTGCCTGGTGTTGAATCAAGCAAAATTGATGCATCGCAACCCTATCACGCATCAAAACCACGTAGGTTATCAGGATTATTACGTTACTATTATATTAGACGAACTCAAGCCTCATGGACCTGTGATGGAAATGCGAAATGTTCTCTAGACTCACATCTAACTAGTATCCTTTGTAATAACAAAATATCCAAAGAACTCTTTTCGCTGGGAAATGTTTGTCGTTGCCACTACTTATTGAAAGCGAGATTGTTAACTACTACTTCAGATATGTGGTGGGAAGTGTTAGCATACCCTAACAAAGCAATCGTGGAAGTGCATTCTAATAAGCCCAGCCCCGATGCTGGGGTTTCTGGCCACCGCCTTGTTCACGGCTTTTCGGACAACGGACTCCGCAGACGGGCAAGTGTAGCGGTAGAATCCAACTTGGAGAGTTGCCGAACCTGAGTTCAGCATGGTGATAAGCAAGAAAATGACGCAGAAGCTGAAAGAGGTTTCCATAGTTTTCATTTCCAGGAATGAACGAGGACAGGAGCTGACAAAAAGGTACTATAAACTTTCTAGTCAGAAAGAGTGTGGAATGGGAGATCACTCGAGAGCGAGAGTCTGGAAGAAGATGATAACGATATGGAGGTAGGGAGAAACAAGTGGGTGATGGAGAGAAGATGAAACGCGAAATGGGTTTTTATAGATCGGCATTGGAGGTGATAATCACATTAAGATAATATTAAGGTCGGTTTTGGTTGATTCGGAAGAGAAACCGTGTCTTGCAGCTGTGCTTTTGCAGGCACATATAAGAAGAAGATGAATTAAACGAAGAAAGCTTCAACTTGAAGGTGAACGAGTGTGGACCTTTTGGACAGTTCTTCGTGAACTGGTCCCTAGGGGTTGGAGAAAAAACAAGGTCAGTCTTTAGATTATTGCTAGGGAAAGCATTTGGCAGTGATTATCGAAGGAAAATTGTTCATAAACTTATAAATTATTGTATAGCAACCAAATCAAATCTTAACATTTCAATTGTTCTAATTCAAATTTAAATATTTTGACGATTTATCATTTTTCCCTATATTCTTTTTTAATTTTTAATTTAGTATTTCTTGTCAATTTTAGCGGAAAATTGATGACGTAGCGACCGTGTTACATAGGATGGCCAACATCTATGTTCACATTTTTACCCAAGATTGACCAGAATAACAATATTAACAAGCCGTTAAAAAAGTTTAAGATTAGATTGACAAAATTAAAAAGTTGAAGATTATATTGACCGCCATATGATAAGCATAGAACGATTCGAACAATTTCCCCGTTTTTTGGAAGATATTGACTTGGTGGTGAGGGGGCCGCCGGGAGCCCATTGTGACGCTCTTAAGTTCTTACCAGTCTACTAATTCTGATTTCTTCTTTTTGTGTCAGAGTGATGCATCGACTAATATTGATTATGTTGACGCATATGACTCTTGTTCGATCCACCATTTTGGCTTGGCCGCACCACGTAATGATTTTAAATCATATTGTTATGATACTGCGGCTTGTGCATACGCATATGTTTATGTGCGTATATTAATTATGTAGACTTATATGTTTTGATTCAAAGGATGAGAATCATCTAACACTCACTTTTGTGTAACAGACGGTGAATGATTGATAAAATATTTTCCTAAAAATGATTCTTTGTATCACTTAAAATAAGCAAAATACCTTCATTATTAACAACAATTTATTTTTATATATTTTCGTAGACAATGAAAATATCTTTCGTTAAGCAATTATTATAAGTGATACAAGCAATCGTTTTTAAGAAAATATTTTTGAAATCATTCGATTTCTACAAAACAAAAGAAGTATAAGAATAATTGGATCAGTCACTACAACAATTTTGAGAATATGATATCGTAGAAATTTACCTCTAGAGATCTATGATTTGGCTCCGAAGCTTTTAGTGGCGGATAAGTTAAGTATCTCGAATACACTAATTGCAGAATGTATTTGGTGGTCAATTAGTTGTAGATTATTATCCATTTGTAATTTTTATTATTTAGACTCTGTTCATTTCATAACTTTCAAGAAAATATTTTTCAAATTTTCTAGTGTTCGTTTTACAGAAAACCAAATAGTTAAGGAAAGTATTTTCCAACAATGAAAAACACACCTTCAAAAGTGGTGAAAATGTTTTCTACTACTTTTTGAAAGTGGAAAATATATTATGTTTTCTTGGTTTACCTTTAAATATTGTGGCCTCTAGCAGCGTGTCTTGACCTTGCTTGAGACTAGCAAGTCGTCGGCCTTTTGCAGCAAGCTCATAGCCTCTACATGTAAGCTCGAGGCTTGCCTTAAATTGACAAGTTCATGACCTCTAGTGACAAGCCGAGAGCTTATGGGAGCTAAACGAGACTTGTGACCCGCGACATGTCAATGTATAACAAAAAAAAAGGAAAAATTTTAAAAATCTATTTTTATATAATTTTCCTTAAGTTTCAAATGAACACCCGAAAATATTATTTTTTTCTAGAAAATTTTCAAATATACTATAATTTCCATAAAACGAACGAAACCTTAATGTCATGTAATTTACCTCTTATAACATAGAGATAATGACACAAATGGTTCATGAACTTTAGTTCAATGTGCAATATAACCCATGAACTTTTAATTTGCTCAATAAGGTCTCTGAACTTTTGGTACATGTTCAAACTAATCTCTAAATGATATGAAAATATCCGATGTGATCTTTAAACTTATATTTAATGGAAGAACCACATTTAACATGTTCATATAGTTTATTGACTATTTTTAATATGTACCAAAAGTTTAGGAATCACATTAATTAAATTAAAAGTTCATGGATCAAATGGTATATTGGGAGAAATTATGAGGATTACATTACATAAATTTAAAATTGAGGGATCACTTTGCATATGACTAAAGTGCAAGGACCATTTATGTCATTTCCCCTCCTTCATACAGTAGCAACAATATGTTTGCCTCTATAGCTTGTTTAAGAGCAAAAGATAATTTTGCCCCAAATTTGGCATGTCACAGAAAATTATTTAGTTCAAAAATCTTCTTATAAGGACAAACATATTTGCCTCCTAGAGTGATCTTTCCAGGCAAAGTAATTTGAACTTGTAGCTTATTTTTGAAACAAACACACTTGCCTCACATATAGTCGACCTCCATGCTAGTATCTTTTAGCCAAAATTGATCAAGAGTACTTGATCAAGTTAAAAACTTGTGGTACTGAATTAGCATTTGTATAATAACTTTAAAATTCTTTTTTTTTAGTAATATTCATTTGATAAATTAATTCTTGTTCGCTTTTTGAATGTGAGGCAAAAAAAAAACTTTTGTAATCTAAATCCAAATCCTAGTTGCAATTATTTGTCACCATTTATTACCTGAGATTCAGATTCAAGAATCAAAATGCACGATAAAATGCTCACTTGTAAAATATTTTATGAAGGAAAAATGCCAGAGTATTTATAAAGCCTTAACATACAATTTTCAAGACACTAATTAAACTTCAACGTGCTTGTTTGAGATTTAATGAAAATAATTCTCCAATGGGCAACATGAATCTTTTTCAAATAGTTGTATTCCAGCTGCATATCCTTGGGAACCCCAAACCTCCGTTGAAAGATACTTCGTTGATGGCACTTCTCAAATGTATCTATATAATCTGAAAAAGGATAATATTGATAAATAACCGACCTTCTTGACAATAAAGATTTTGGCAAATCATATAAAAATGAAATTGACCGCTTATTGAGAATGAAGGACCAAGAGCCGATTGCTCCCATGATATCTCCAACAACTGAAAAAATTACAAATTCAATTTTAAATTTATCATATGAATATTAATTCAGTTCTAATTTTGTAAATATAGTGTTAAACATTCACGCAAAATTTCGGTATAATCCTTCCAATCTCTTGCCATCAGAAATGGCCAATGTGGCAATCCACAGGTTGTCCATATTAGCATGTCCTTTAAGACGGTTGATGATGAATGGATGTCGCATTAACGATTTCTGGCTACAATAAGTTCAGAAGGACTATATTATATTTTCATGCATATATTGATAAATTGGAAAAGTTTACAACCGAAATTACATTAGATTTATAACTAATTAGGTAATTATCCCCCAAATAGTTTTGTAGCTATTATAAGGCCGAAGTAGGGGCCGGTTATCTTTGAAAGAGACTACATAATCTCTCAAAGAGATTGCCCTCCATATGGATCTTCACAAATGCTAGATTCCTCTGCCGCATAAACAGAGGAGGAAACCTGCCACACACATATTCTACTACTCATGTTGTCCACCAAATTTGGGATTCCATCATCTAGAAAAGTAGCTATAAATGTAATTTTGAAAATCTAATGAGTTATTCAATCACAGACATAAATAGCTACGATCATATTCAACAAAGCACGAATATATAATTTTCTTACATGATTATTTGAGGTCAACTTTGATGGGAAATGAGAGAGATTTAATTTTTGAACAAACTATCTTGTTAGTATCGTGAATTTGCACAAAAAATAACTTACAAAGTAATAGCTGTAACAACCCATTTTTGTTCAATTGGGGCTCAATATTTGAAATTTTAAACGTCTGTTTGTGGCCCATGGACCTTGGTAATCTCACGAACGAAACAATGAAAATTTGTTTCAGGGCGATCCTCGAACTTTTGAAAATTTCGAAGAAGTCCCTCAATTTTTCAAAAATTGCAATTTGGTCTCTAATCAATGGTCAACCGGTCCTCCTTCCTTATGGTCCAACCCAGTTCACCGCAAATTGGGCGGTCCAATAGCCAAGTGACAACTCTTGCTTGCCACCCAGCTGACCTCACCAGAATTTTGTTCAATCGGTGATGTTACACGTCGACCCACGACCGCCCACCATTGCCATTTGGAAGCCAACACCTTTCTACACCTAGCCCATCCCTCACGCCACCTTGTCTTGCCATCAAGCCGCCGAGAGTCACTTGGATCGTAGAGAGCCTCTGTTTCGTGAGCAGGGAGAGAAAAACAGAAAATTGGCAAGAGTCGGTAGTACCCATGCAAAACGAAGGACCTCACTTTGTTCCTTGGGATCTTTAGAACACCTCCAAACCCTGGCCACCATGGAATTCATCCCAAAGGCTATTGAAGTTTGTTGTGAAGCTTTGTTGCTCGATTTGGGAACCCCATTGTTGTCACCATCATCGACGTTTCGTCGTTTGGGCAAATTTAGCCCCGTCGTGCTACTGCTCCTCCCAAACCCGGAACTCCGACCAGCCACCTTTCTCAACCCACCCACGACAACTTTGGCCACCTCAGCGGCTGCCACTGGTCCAAAATCTTTGTGAGTGAGTCGTGAACAAAGCCCAACAGGATCGCTGCCATTGACGTTGCTCCGTTTGCTCGAATATTGCCTCGACCAAGCTACTACTCGCTAGACTCAACTCCCCTATTGGCTATAAGTCCACAGCTGACTTCCGACGACCTTCGGCCACCTCCTACCGCCATCTACGCCTCCTTGGACCTCCCAGGACCACCCTCAACGCCCCTAGCTACCGTCACCACCTGGTGGAGTCGCCACGACGCCCAACCAGCCACTTCCAACAGCTTTTCCAACTGCCTAGCTTGCTGGTCAACACTGTTGACCGTCACCGCCACCGTCAATCATCACTGCCAGCTCCTCCATGACATGCCTGACCTGCTAGGATCCCGTGCCGCGAGTTGTGTGACTTTTTGTGGGCTCGAAGTTACCCGACGTCGCTAATTGCACATAAAAGCTTGGACCGAAGTTATTTTACCTCATAATCCCTTATTAGAGTGGTTATTCACTTTAGTAGTGTATTATAAGTTGTTTGGGCTAATCTTGTGATTATTTGAATTGCAATGGCAATTTGGTCATTTTGGCTAATTGGGGGGCAAATTGGTAATTTTGGCTATTATGGGCGTTTGGTAGTTGGCTGTTCAAGAATAATTTGGTAAATTGGCCATTAAGGGGCATTTTGGTAATTTTGATAATTAGGGGCATTTTTGTAATTTTGGTTGCATTTTGGTAATTTTGATAATTAGGGGCATTTTGATAATTGTTCTTAATTTAATTTAATTACTTAATATTATTGAATTACGCAACTTATTGGTAATTGATTGTGATTTGGTTGATTGGTGATTGATATTTGATTGAGCCGATTGTGATTGATTGATTGATTGGGGGGTTAGTATTGTGTGTGGTCCTAGTGAGTTAATCAGTTAACCGGGCCTAGGGGCCTATGTGTCCATACGTATGACAAGAGAGTCAGCTTACCTAGGTTTATAGCGATGGTTAGTACCTTAAGTGATAATTGGAGCCGTGTCTTGAAGGCTTGCATGAGAATTTGTAAGACCAAAAGAGACCCTAGAGTGAGTGCTCTCCTAATTAGAGTGCTCTCCTAATTGGGAATTAGGGCGTATACTCACTAAGATTTTATCTTATTAGTTATTTAACCCATTTTTACAAGTTCTAACCATGGAGTTCCTCCTCGAGGGACGGATAAGGCCAAAGGCGCCCATTGATGTTGGGTGGTTGGTTGATACCGTGGTATCTGACTACAAGTACTTTTTTGAGAGACACAAGATTGCTCCAAACCCATAATTTTGGTTATATAAACGTATGGGTTTGACTCTTCGTGGCTCTTTTGTAAATATTAATCCTATTTATTTGAGTTGAGGAGCTCTCCAAATACCCTAGGTTGTCAGGGATTTAATTGATGTTTCTGTTGTGTACTTAATCATTATTGATTGGGTTGGCGACGATTCCTAGTAACATCATAAATTTATTGACCGATGAGGCAAATATTCGAGAATTGTTGCACGCTCGGGTTTGGGGCATGACAATAGCGACATACATTAAGCTTGAAACTTAAATGAAAAAATTCATAAGCATACCCTTATAGTGTTTACATACCGTCAACTATCTTGTTCTTGCATTTTATTGAACTTTTTATCCATGAATTAGTAAATATATGTTCAATTGTTTTCTTACTTTGACTGGAACCCACGCTCCAAATTTGTACGAAAACAAGTTATTAGTTGATGCAAACATCAGTTGTCATGTAACTCATGTTATCAAACCCATGCTACAAAACATAAGTTGAGTCAAAATCGTGACAATTGTCGATACTAAAAATGTACACAAACAGGTGATGGATAGATTCAGTAAAGGAATAAATTTTGTCAATTTTGTTGAAATATTGTCCTACATCACTTGGCATTATGTGGAAGAATCAAGCCTTTTTTGATAAACTTATGTCAATCCTACATGCTAGATACCCATCGTTGCCGATTACGTGCAAAAGCTATCGATTCAGTGGATAAGTAACAATCTGATGATTGCCAATGGACTATCTAGATGTCAATTTATGAGCTTGTTGTCGATTTCGAGACTGTTAATTGACTACCTAGTGCCCGAAGGCTGTTCTCAATTATTTTCTCTATTGTTTAAAGATCTTGCAAGATATCTTTTGATCTGCCCATGATGGTGAACAAACTTCGAGTCTTATTTTCACGAGTATAAGATTCTCTATCATTTAAAGCTAGATAAAGCTACTTAATCAATAGTAAAATTTGAAGCGGAGAGGAATTAGATAAACGATCTAGAAGAATGATTCGCTAAAATTGAATATCTTCGGTAAAAGTGAAAAAGAATTGTTCATTTACTTTGAATTATCTATCAACTGTTTTCTTTTTTTTCAATTAGTCAAGTGTTCTTGGATATTCTCTAGGTTCACCACGTCGCACGCTCATGTGAGGACGAAATTCACAGGAGCACAATGGAGAACGCTGTCAAATTGAAGAAATCCAACTGGCCCTACCCAAAAAAATAAAAAACCGGCCCTACAAAATAGAGAGGACGAAAAGGAGAATTAGCATGTCTTGGCATGATATGACTAGAGCACTGCCATTAGGGAACGCCCAGGTAAAGCCATCGGCCGGATTCTAACTTCGGACGCGACCAATTTTAACTTGGGGGTCGTGAGTATTGACGTCGAATTAGAATGATCCGGATTCCCTTACTTAAGTCAGGGCCAAACCGTCCGATCTAAGATTTTATAGAAAAAAATTTTAAAAAAATTATTTCGCAAAAAATTTGATTTTTTTTGTTTTTCTTTTTTCTTTTCCTAGCTATTGGACAGCTGGGACAATACTTATGTCACTCTTAACTTAAGTCAAGGAATTCATTTACGATTCAGACAATGCATGTGGACGTCTATTTAGCCTTAATCCACAGCTTTTGTAGCATTACACATTTGTCTAAGCTCGACGTAGACACTGACACCAGTTGCTTATCTCTCTCTCTCTCTCTCTCTCTCTCTCTCTCTCTCTCTCTCTCGACTTTGCAATTTTTACTTAATTTTTCTTTTTATTTTTGAATTTTATTCATTAATTTGTAATTCTGGATAATAGCTTCTTGATTTGTGCAAAATTGATAGTCGATCCATTTTGTTGTGTTTAGGAGGGTAATGGAGCGAAGTCCAATGAAAAGGAGTTATGAGAAATTGACACCATTATTTTCGGAATTATTTTCTAAAAAAAATAGAGTTTGTCATCTTAATCGATCGGAGACACCAAATCATTACACATGACATAACTAGTGAGAACATTGGGATACTTGCCATGGAAATCACTAGATCGAGTTTTCTATTAAAGAGAATATTAATTGACAGTGAATGAGTTGACAACCAAGTCAAAATAATAATAATAATAAAGAGTGAAAATCAGAATAATAATTTCATTTTGGATTAATAGTTGTATATAAGAGAGAATTATGTTGAATGATTTATAAGACAACGATTCTGCGCAATTTTACAACTTAGATCATTTTAATATTAAAGCTACTAATTTATCTTCAATGAGAAATTTAAAATTATAAAAACATAAATATGTCTAGAGGAATGAGAGCAGAAGAAGGACAAAAAGGATAAAGAGAAAAGTTGAAACTTGGAAGTGATGAGATTAGTGGCAGTTAGTTAATTCTCTGTATTTGATTTTTGTTTCTTGAAATCTTAATGTTTAGATCTCTATATATGTATGGAATTTTTTAAGGGCTAATGCCCTAAAAAAACCCAAAATTATATGAATAATTTGAACTCTGCCCCTTAAAATTTTTTATCTTAATTTTTTTTCAAACATTCAATCTAGTCCTAAATCTACCTATGCGTCCAATATTCACCACCGATTTCATCAAGATTATCAATATTCGATGCAATTGGAATTGCGGGTTAAAGTTTTGTTTTTGTCGCAAAACATAAATGATTGGGAAAGCAATTTCATAAAAATGACCACTTATATTTCTCACAAACATGAATAAACAAAAAAAAATATTGAGGCATAAATTGTTGTTGATAATGAAAATACTTTTTATTAACTAATTATTTCAAACAACATGAACCGTTATTTTTATGAAAATATCTTCAAAGTCGTTCATTTTTCCAGTAACAAATAGAAACAACAAGGGCTTTTTCATGGAATTAGGCTCATTTTTAAATATGGAAATCGAAGGGTATTTTAAAAAGAAAAGATATAAGCAATTAACAGAAAAAAATAAATTTTGAATTTCCACTATATTACTGTAGATAAGATATTTCTCTCCCTCTCCCTCTCCCTCTCTCTCTCTCTATATATACAGATGTTTACATCTTTCTCCTTAATTTCCGTTTGATTTCCCCTTTTTATTGCTGCTTTTCTTTTTATTACGATCTTTCCGGTTTCCCTCGCTCCATTTCAGCTTTCTCTTAGGGCACACTTCGTTCCCTCTCTTCCCCACCCTCACTCTCTCTCGAGAAATTCCTCCTCCTCCTCCTCCTCCTGCATCGACAAAATCGACGGTCGCCGGATACGACGGAGTCGGCGACGCCATTTTCCTACTCGTCTGTAGCCGCCACGAGTCTGGAAGAACGGTAGGCGTCTCTCTCTTTCGCGATTCTCGCTCTGCCTTTCGTTGCCTCCCTTTGCCTTTTGATCGATTGGTCGATTCTTCGCTCGATTGAGGGTGGAGCTGTGGATCCTTGATCGTTTTCCTTTTCCCTCCCTTCGATTTTCTTCCTGTTGTAGTTCGCTTCGTGTCGTTTCTGGAGGTGCTAGGGTTTGCTCAGATGAGAGATTTTGCTGGGTTACATCATCGATTCACTGTTGTTATGCTTGAAGGAATGGAAAAAAAAAGTGTTTAGGACGATTTGGTAGTGTAGGGTTGGGTGGCTCTGTTAAGGACCGAGTGTAATAAGCCACCTGCATGGGACTGAGAGGGAAGGAAATAGGCGGCCTGGGTTGGCATTGATTCTTGTGATTGTTTGCTCTTCGATAAGTAGGTTAATTATGTTGATGATGTAGAAGGCGTGTTTAGCCTAGCTGAATATGCTAGAGGAATATATTGGAGATAATGCTGGGAGAAGAAGATAATGAACAAGTTCAGGCTTGTGTTTGTGTGAAGATTATGTCGAAGCAGTAGCTGAGTTACTATTCCACGGACAGATGTGGTCATTAGTAAATTTGCTCGCTGAAATTTCGACTTCATGGTTGAACTTACATGTGCCTCTTAATCTTTGATTCAATTAACCTTGTAAATGGTTGTAGATTAGTTGAGGTGCCACTTCAATTATAGCCTTGACTTCCTAATCTGTCCCATAAATTAGCAAAGCAGTGGCTACCTGTCTGTCTTTGGATCTACAGATCAGTCATCTAGTGATTAGAATGTGCTAGATCTGACTTGGGCTATGCCTGCTACTTGCGTCTTGTCAGGCTGGACAGTAACACCCATTAAATTACAGTTAACAAACCAATACCACTTCCCATCATTTTACAGTTTTGTGGAAGGTAAATTTTCTTAATTTTGTTGGAATACTTTGGAATTTTTAAAGAAGAAATAAAATTTTCATCTAAATTCTCCTTTGAAAGATAGTATAGATACAGATAGCTATAGATTTGCATCTGTTTATGCTTTTTCAATTGCCATAAAAAAACTATGTATACATTAGTGTAAAAGGCAGATTGCATTAGCCTCAATTTTCTTATTTGCGAAGGATTAACATGGGAAAGAAAAAGAGAGAGTAGATCGGAATTTATGAAGCATAATTTCTTTGCACGTGACATGCAAATTCTTTGAAATACAGTGCTATGGGCCTGCTGACGTTATGGATGTATTGTCTTTGAATGTTCCAATCTTTAGACACTTTGATAAACCTGGACTCTCTCCTGCCATGAGTTTACTTTCATGTTTGATAAGGAAAATATGAGCTCTACTAAGAATATTCTTCCTATACGTCCTATATTTTATGTCTGATTACTATGAAAAAGAAGAAACTTGTATTGCTTTGTGTTGATTGTTTTTTCATTTGCCTCATATCAGGCTGGTGTTGAGTGCGGTGTTTGTAAATGGGTGATCATCGAAGTGGAAATGGTCAAAATGTTAATGGAAAGGCTGCTGCGGCTGGACCTGCATATAAGATTCAGTTGGACAATTTTGCCAAGCGTTTGAAGACTCTTTATAGTCACTGGAAGGACCATAGGAATGAGTTGTGGGGTTCTTCTGATGTTCTTGCTATAGCTGCACCTCCTAATTCAGAGGACCTTCGGTATCTCAAATCTTCAGCTTTGAACATGTGGTTGCTGGGATATGAGTTCCCAGAGACTATAATGGTTTTCATGAAGAAGCAGATCCACTTTTTATGCAGCCAAAAGAAGGCAGATGTTCTTCGACCTGTGGAAAGAACTGCCAAGGAAGCTGTGGGAGTTGAAGTTGTGATTCATGTGAAGGCGAGAAGTGATGATGGGACTGGACTAATGGAGGCAATTTTCAGTGCCATCCACTCTCTTTCCAAGGCAGATGGTCAACAAGTACCTATTGTTGGGTATATAGCAAGGGAGGCTCCTGAAGGTAAGCTTTTGGAGACATGGGCCGAGAAGCTTAAGGGTGCTGACTTTCAGCTTAGCGATGTGACCAATGGGTTGTCTGAGTTGTTTGCTGTTAAGGATGATGCTGAGCTTTTAAATGTGAAAAAGGCAGCACATCTAACGGCTAATGTGTTGAAGAATTATGTGGTTCCAAAACTAGAGAATGTTATTGATGAGGAGAAGAAAGTGACTCATTCATTGTTGATGGATGAAACTGAGAAAGCCATATTGGATCCATCTAGAGCTAAGGTAAAGTTGAAGGTCGATAGCATTGATATTTGCTATCCTCCTATTTTTCAGAGCGGAGGAGAGTTTGATCTGAGGCCCAGTGCGGCGAGCAACGATGAATTGCTGTATTATGATTCTGCAAGTGTGATTATATGTGCAGTTGGGTCTCGTTATAACAGTTACTGCTCTAATTGCGCAAGGACATTTTTGATTGATGCCAATCCCCTGCAGAGTAAAGCATATGAAGTGCTTCTAAAGGCTCATGAAGCAGCTATTAGCATGTTGAAGCCTGGGAACAAACTCAATGCAGCCTATCAGGCGGCCTTTTCGGTAGTCGAGAAGGATGCTCCTGAACTAATACCAAACTTGACGAAGTCTGCTGGGACTGGAATGGGACTTGAATTTCGGGAGTCAGGCTTGAACATTAATGCCAAAAATGAGAGAATTGTCAAAGAAAACATGGTCTTTAATGTATCACTTGGTTTCCAGAATTTGCAAAACCAGACAAACAACCCGAAGAATCAAAATTTCTCTATGCTGCTTGCTGATACAGTCATAGTTGGGAAGGAAAAATCAGATGTTGCCACTCATGTGAGCTCTAAAGCTGTGAAGGATGTGGCTTACTCATTCAATGAGGATGAGGAAGAGGAGGAAAAGCCAAAGGTTAAACCTGAGGCAAATGGTGTGGATGCATTCACGTCCAAGACAACGCTCAGGTCAGACAATCAGGAATCAAAGGAGGAGCTAAGAAGGCAGCACCAGGCAGAATTGGCTCGTCAAAAAAATGAGGAGACTGCTCGGCGGCTTGCTGGTGGACGCTCCGGGAATGGAGACAACAGAAATGCTGCCAAGACTTCAACGGACCTTGTTGCTTACAAAAGCGTGAATGATTTACCACCTCCTAGAGATTCCATGATTCAGGTTGACCAGAAGAATGAAGCTGTTCTTTTGCCTATATATGGGAGTATGGTTCCATTCCATGTCGCAACCATAAGGACAGTTTCAAGCCAGCAGGACACCAATCGCAACTGCTACATTCGGGTTATTTTCAATGTCCCTGGGACTCCATTTAATCCACATGACAGCAACACGTCAAAGTTCCAGGGCTCTATTTATTTGAAGGAGGTAGCTTTCCGTTCCAAGGACTCCAGGCACATAAGTGAAGTCGTGCAGCAAATAAAAACTCTTAGACGACAAGTTATGGCCAGAGAGTCTGAGAGAGCTGAAAGGGCAACCTTAGTTACTCAAGAGAAACTCCAACTTGCAGGGAACAGAATGAAGCCAATAAAGTTGTCTGACCTTTGGATCCGTCCAGCTTTTGGAGGTCGTGGAAGAAAGATACCCGGTACACTTGAGGCTCATGTTAATGGTTTTCGGTATTCTACCACCAGGCAGGATGAGCGTGTAGACGTCATGTTTGGGAATATTAAACATGCATTTTTCCAGCCTGCAGAGAAGGAGATGATAACCCTTCTACATTTTCACCTGCACAATCATATAATGGTTGGTAATCGGAAAACCAAGGATGTGCAGTTCTATGTTGAGGTGATGGATGTGGTTCAAACCTTAGGTGGTGGGAAGAGATCTGCCTATGATCCTGATGAGATTGAAGAGGAGCAACGTGAGAGAGATAGGAAGAACAAGATTAACATGGATTTCCAAAACTTTGTGAACCGTGTAAATGATCTGTGGGGCCAGCCCCAGTTTGGTGGGCTAGACCTTGAATTCGATCAGCCTCTAAGAGAGCTTGGCTTTCATGGAGTTCCCTACAAGGCTTCAGCCTTCATTGTTCCAACTTCAACCTGCCTGGTGGAACTAATAGAGACTCCTTTCCTAGTGGTGACACTGAGCGAGATTGAGATTGTGAACTTGGAGAGGGTCGGTCTTGGACAGAAGAACTTTGATATGACTATAGTTTTCAAGGACTTCAAGCGGGATGTACTTAGAATTGATTCCATCCCTTCTACATCTCTCGATGGAATCAAGGAATGGCTTGACACGACAGACATTAAGTACTACGAAAGCAGATTGAATCTGAACTGGCGACAGATATTGAAGACCATAACTGATGATCCACAGAGCTTCATAGATGATGGAGGCTGGGAGTTTTTGAATTTGGAAGTCAGTGACTCAGATAGTGAAAAATCAGAGGAATCAGACCAAGGTTATGAACCATCTGATGTGCAGTCCGAATCCGATTCGGAAGAAGAAGACTCTGATAGCGAGTCATTGGTGGAGTCCGAGGAGGATGACGACCAAGATTCAGAAGAAGATTCAGAGGAAGAGAAGGGGAAGACATGGGAGGAGTTGGAGAGAGAAGCAAGCAATGCAGATAGAGAGAAAGGTGATGAATCCGACAGTGAGGAGGAGAGAAAGAGGAGGAAGATGAAGGCCTTTGGAAAGGGTAGAGCTGGTCCTAGTGGTGGCATGCCTAAGCGAGCAAAGATGCGGTAGACATTATTGGAGCTCGTTTAGAACCTTGGTTTTAGCTTTGCTCTGTCAAGGTTTTTTGGGGCCTTGGTTCGTCCCGTCTACTGTAAAATGCAGTTTGACTAACATGTTTTGAATGGCTTAGGTTTGATCTATGACGTGCATTATTAGTTTTTATTGGGGCTTCTGCATGCAATTTAGCGTCTGTTCTGAGCGCATGTGAATTATTACTGCTTAGAAAAGTAAACTATCATCAATGTCAATGATTAAGGAGAAATCTCTCTCTTCTCTCGACTGTCTAATTATCTTTTAACCGATTGTGTGATTGCTGCCTTTGCTCCCAGCCTTCCCACCTATTTGTTGATTGTCTGTTGCCCATGCTGGTGTGCATCTTTAGTGCATGGCGATATATTCTCTTTCAAGGACCTCTCCTCGACATTCTTTTGAAGAAGCATGTACGTCTGTAGTGGTGGGGGAGCAGAACAATAAACCAATGTAAACTGAATGAACCATGTACGTCAATAAACCATGTACGTCAATTTGTGATTGATTGGAGCGGTCAATTAGGTCTTCTTTGAGAGAACTTGGAGGAGTTAGGACAACCTTTATTTGATTGTCAATCAATCGCTGCTTGAAATTGCAAATCAACATTGCCGCCTCGCGCGTGGTGGATGGCAGCCTTAATTCTCCAACATATTTGAGAGCTTGGTTTTTTATGTGCTGGGTAAATGAGACCGTGAAAGAGAGCGACCACCATTGCATGGCTGATCGCAGCAGCCTTTTATAGCATCGTAATAGTCTTTGGAGGTGGAAAATGCTCCAGATTAATTTCAAGAATCATGCTTATCATTTGACAGATCCAATAGCTGAGGATAGAGGGAGTCTGTGACCACCCAATCTAAAGAGTACCGACTTTGGGAATTGAAGCAATAGTACCTCCTAAGTGACTCGTCCACGATGCAAGCCCATGATTCTTTTTAAGAAAATAGCTTATGTTTAATCGACTTCGTGAGTTTTCGTCTTGTGCAATGTAAACGCATTAGAAAAACTACCATGCTTTAAGTCTAACTTTAGAAGTTTGCGGAAGGAATGGGATCAATCAGCCGAGCTACTGGATGTTTGCAAAGATAGGGTTACTTAGGTATGGCCTCCACCATCACTCCCTTTGTCTGCACCGATCAAAGAATTCACGAACGATGACAATCACAGTAGCACTAACATCAGCTGACCCCATGGCTGTTCGGTGCGACTCAGATTCACGTATGAGCAGAGTTGAGGGATGGTTAAGAGGATTCTCATTAAAAGCCCACCAAGATCTTTGGTTTCATAAGATGAACTTACTTTTTCTCTTTTCTGGTTTTCCATTTTGTACCAATATCGACACACTTTAGGTCCCTCGCAAGCACGAGTACTCTACTGCCGTCTGATGAGACGTGTGCTTGTTAGCAAAGAGAGTTGCTCAATTAGATAACGATGGAGCAGCGAGCATTTAGACGCGCATGAGAGTCGAACGACTTTCACGCTTAGTTTACTAGTGTACAATTCCCACAAGAAAAGATATAAATATGCACTTGGCTATGAAATGACCCAACAGATGATGAAGAAGATCTAAGATGACGAGGCGAAGCTGGCTTGTGACAGTCGGCTAGTCTTGAGAGCGACTGAGTCGATCACATCTTCGGCATTCCCACACGTCAATGCATGCCTCCCCCAAAAAACCTTCACTTTCCTCCCTAATTTGCCACCGTCATTAGCTTTATCTTTCTGATGATGATGATGATGATGATGAGCTCTGGCTCTAATATAACCATCGTCTTCATGCCGACGGTGTTCTATGAACTGGTCCAATTGCCTGCAAATAGCTTCTATTTCATATGAGTCGAGCAGAGAATTCTCCTTACGGATTCCTTGATCAAGTATCCGAGTCTTGGGGGCGTCGGGCTGGGATATGGCCATCTTCGTGGCTTCAATCTTGTAACGGGACGGTTTAGGACTAGGACTTGGACTCGAGGCTGTCGTGCGATATCCACAAATAGGCTTCTGCTCCGACCTGGACCGATGCAAGTACCAAGCCCTTGCAGCTTCCTCGACTGCATCCATGCCATCATCAGTTCCTCTTGCTCTTCTCGTGACCTCCATATGCCAGTTTCAGCTAAGAACAAGGGTCACAGCGAGGTTCGACAGGTTAGAAAGGTAAGTAGGAAAGGAATGGAAGAAGTTGGAATGCGCTTCTACAAATTTATAAGCGCATTTGCAACTTTTCTTCGTTTTCTTTTCCCAGTGGAAGGATATATAATATGCTCAACACGACACCTAATCGTGAATGTCTTTTCTGTTCTTGTTGTCAGCATTCAACTGATGGGCTGTTTCACTGGCGTTGGCTATGTGTAATGCTTGAAACCATTAGGTGAGATTTGGCGTTTTGGGACTATTTACATGGGGCGAAACTTCCCTCCTCCTGACGTACTAAATGATTAGATTAATTCGTTCAGATCAGATTTCAGAATCGTCGTTTTCATTACAATTTCTTGCAGTCTTCGCTTCTTCAGCCCATAGACTCAGTTAGAAACACGGATCCGAGCCCTCTGTTTGTCTTTTATTATTATTATTATTATTACATGCCTCTCTTTTGTCACTCCTGATTAAGATACAACATTCCCGTTTGCTGTGATATAGCTTGTTATAGATCACCACACGTCGGACAAATGAGATGGGGCTACATCAGATCGTACGTAGTCCGACGCTGACGGAATCTCTAAGAACATTGGTTCACGTTGCATACATTCCAGGTCCCATTGATTTCATTGCTCGTTTGCTGTCGCAGGTTTTCTAAGCATTTTTCTGGCATGCACTTGGCCTTAGCCGGGAGGCAATGGAAGGTAAACTGTTAGTATGTACGTGAGAAATGCTTTGTCCATAAATAAAAAGCTACCTTGAAGTCTGTTCGGGTAGGTTCTATCCAGATAAGGAATTAGACAGGACGAGTCATGCCTTGCGGCTAGAAAGATCTCATGCTTTTAGCATCTGGAAACACGTATTTCTGCTCAACCTTTCTGACAAACAATTATTTCCGTGAGAAATGAAAATCCATGTGACCGCATCAGTATAGCTCCAAAACAAGTGCCCATCCCGACTGCACTTTACTGACTGGATCAAACATCTTCAATAGAATCCAGACCCCAACTGAAGTAATGCTTGCGGAGAAGGAAATTCCTTTTTATTGTGGACGAAGCAGACGTGCTTTAAGCATGATGATCTCCCCGGATTGTATTAGTTGATTATTACGCAGGTCCGCAATGAAGTATGACATTGTCTTATGCAACTTATGTTTGTTACTTGTGGATGGTCTGACTTTGCATATAGATTCGTTATATACGGTTTTCATCCAATGAAGAGGCCTCAGGAATTCCAAAACTGTATCGTCAGGCAGTTCCATAATAGACTTCTATCTGGCCTGGATCCATAGAACAAATCCATTAGGATGTCAATGGCGACTGCCACCCTTCTAGATTGCTGGTATATCTTGAAATTTGGAGATCTTCGTTGCTCGCATGGTAAGAGAAGACAGCTTGAATTTTAAAGGAGGTTGAGCTAACATGGAGCCGGACATGTTGTACTTCCGGCTTTAAAATGCCACAAACATCAGAAAATACACATCCAATGAGATAAAGTAAAATCAGAGAAATTTTGGCAAGAACATTAGTCACTTTCCAACAGTAAAAGATGAGCCATCACCATTCATTTTCAACCAACTACAGCAGACTAGAATCAATACTAATATGCTCACCTTACTGCATCACCAATCAGCATAGTCTCTGAAGAAACTGGAAAATGTTGCGAGAATTTGAAGAGAGAAACAAAAGCGCAAAGCTATTCTACTGGTAGGAACACCCGACGATGAATGAGAAGAGAAAAACTTGGAAGGGTACTGTGGAAAACAATATTTCGTCTGAACAAGACAAGACACACCACGATCGTTCCCAAGCTGAGAGGAACTCTATGGTTTCCAGATAATGGTGGTCTCTGCAATCATGGAAGTGACAACATATGGGTCCATGTTGGACGCAGGTCTCCTGTCCTCAAAGTAACCTTTTCCAGCCTTCTCAGTGTCTCTTCCAACTCTGATCGATGCACCTCGATTTGCAACACCCTGCCGAAAAACCCATTGTCAATCCACCAATCAATAAAGCATCTCAAGACGCTAGCTTGCCAATCCAAATAGTGCTAAGAGCAAGAGCAACGGTCAACATGCTCTTAACAGTTCAATTTCAGGGGGCATCAGATTCTCCTTACCCATAGGAAAGTGTTGATGTCAGCTGTCTCATGGCGCCCCGTGAGACGACGCTCATTGCCTTCACCATATGCAGCAATGTGTTCCTTGTGCCTCAGTCCAAGCTTTTCTATTGCCTTTTTGATGATTCCATATCCACCATCATTCCTCATTGACTTGGTGCTGCAACCCAGCCATAAATTTCCACAAAGATATGAGCAGTCAGTCTCCTTTGCTTGTGCGCTCGCGCAGAAACATGTTAATATAGGAAAGCATTAGACTAGAATCAGTGATGTTCTATTACCTATAATTTGTGTGAGCTCCGGCTCCATTCCAATCTCCCTGGTGATGATAAAAGCCATGTGATGAACTTGACCTAGTCATACATAAGTGTGAAGAACAATTAATACAAAGGGCAGTGGACTAACCTGAATAGGCTTGGGATCAAATGAAACGACGACGCCAGCAATCTCCGTGATCCTCTGGTTACACCAACATGGTTAAATAAGTGAAAACCTTTCAAGCAAATGTCACTATGGTATGATAAGAAATAACATAGGCCATTGCATTACCTCCAAAATATAGCGGGCAACCCACAATTCATCTCCAGCTGAGATGCCCAAGGCAGGACCAACTTGGAATTCCCACTACACAGGAATAAGGCAAGAAACTGGTTGAGAATTGAATACATTAGCTAGGAAATAAAAATTGATGATATGTAATGTAAAAAATGTCCAAACCATGTTTATCTAACCTGGCCAGGCATGACTTCCCCATTGATACCGCTGATGTTGATTCCAGCATACAAGCAGGCCTTGTAATGGGAGTCCACAATGTCTCTTCCAAAAGCTTTGTCTGCGCCAATACCACAATAGTATGGTCCCTGTTGAACCATAACTAACTTAGTATACAGAATCAGAAAGAACTGATGTCACATACAAAACATTGTAGGAAGAGTAAAAGATATGATGCACTTCCTCTGTTCTTTTACTTGAAGGGATGATGGTATATGGAAACAGCGACGGGGTTCAAGAAACTGTGATGATATACCTGAGGACCGGGGTAGCCACCAAGAGGCCAACCAATTGGCCACTTGGCATCTCGCTGCAAGAGGGTGTACTCTTGCTCAATCCCGTACCTATTTTCATGTGTTAAACCCGTACATATGGCAAGTGAGTGAATAGGGAAAGAAATTAGAAATGAAAATGAGAAGGCCAGATGACTGTATTACCAGGGCTCTTCAGCGATGACTTCAGGATGGCTGAATATCTTGGCAGCCGCATGCCTCTTGTTTGTGGGTATTGGCTCTCCAGCTGGGGTATAGGCATCGCACATCACCTAAACCAATGACTTTTCATTGATAACCATGCTATAACATCAAATCAAAATAAATAAATGGAGAGCTCATTCCACTGAATAGAAAAAGAACTCACCAGGATATTGTTACCCCTCCTAAAAGGATCCTTGAAAATTGCTTGAGGACTGTAAATATCATTGAATCAACACCAAGACAGGTAAGAAGTCATCGCTATTCAAGATACACACAAGAGATCTTAAAAACCCATCACTGATCTGACTAAGTTTATGGCAAAAGAGAGGACACTTATGGCTATAAACAAAAATCCATCTGGGGAAATATTACAAACACTTACTATAGGATCACTTCACTATCTTCCCCAGGGGCCTGATTAGTGCTTGAGCCGTCATAGTTCCACTTGGGAAGCTTTGATGGATTGCTGACAGGGCCATCAAGAGTCTATAGATAAATCAAAAGAGGAGTCCACATCAGGTCTCACGGAGAGGAACGACGGATTGCTTGATCATGTAAAGAGAGAAACTCACCCTTGCTTTGCTTCTGAGGTCCATACCGGATCCCCCGATCCTTTTAATAGCCAAACATAAAGCATTATCAGATACAGAAAAAACACATGATATTGAAAAAGCATGACTTCGAAACTCAACGAATAAAATCTAAGGTAATTCTTTATCATACTTCCAGTCTAAAACAAACGCATCGGATTACTATCTTTCCCACAAATCTGTTTAAAGAGGAAAAAAGAGAGGTCACAGAGAAACCCCATGAGCAGAGCAATCCAGGGATTGCTCTGTTCTAGTGGCTAGAAGAACAAACAAGCAGCCTGCAAAGAAAACAAAGATCAAATCTGACTGTATCTGAAAGAAACGCTCGGCTTAAACAAGTTGATTTCTTGGTCTCCCCCATCAATGGCAACACGGACGCAAAAAATGATTCTCCTTTCTCCAATCCAGTGGGAAAAAGGTCCAGAGAACACAAAACTAAGATAATTTAAGACGCAAGAAACCATATGCATGAACAAAAGGAGTTTAGAGTGCAAACATAACAAAACAACATGCCTGAGATCAGGAATATCGAGAAGATAGAGAAATCAACCGAACCAAATCGAAGAAAAATACCCTTCTTTGTCTAAGATTTACACGGAAAAAAAATGCAGATATTAGGAATCGCAAACTCGAACAAGCACACTCCAAGTACGACGCGATGCACAAAACAGAGTACATGAGTTCATGAAACAGACATCACGATTCAAAAACCAGAACCAACGAGTAAAAATAGAAACAACCGAAACCCAACACAGGAGCAAAAGGCGAAAGACAGCCAAACGCCATGGCAGTACGCAGAAGAACACAAAAGAGAGCACGACACGGGCTGGTAGTGCAACAGAGGATTAGCGAATAGGGAGGGGGGACTGACCATATGTACTCCGCGATCACCTTCTCGGTGGTGTCGGAGAGGTCGAGGTTGACGAGATCTGAAAGCAGCGACATGATCACGGAAAATGAAGCAACGAAACGAAATCTCTCTCTCTATCTCTCTCTGTGTCCCCTTCCTGGATCGGTGTATACGATACGGAGCCGGGAACAGGGGCGACCTTCGCTGCTTTATATACTGCAGAGTACGAGTTCGAGCTTGGAATTTGGAAAATTCACATCCTTATTTTTGCTTTATTTTATTTCTGCCTTGTTTTGTTTTTTTGTGTTTCCCTATAAAATAAAAATTAAAAAAGCCCTCGTAATTCGTGACGCGAGAATACATAATAATATAATTTTTTTTATTGTCAAGTGTACTTATTATTTTTATCTCTTTCACTTAAAAAAAAACACGTCTAGCGTAAATTTCAATGTCAAATATTTATCCTAGGATTTCATAAAATGTTGATGATTTTTATCGAATATATATTTGCAATTACACATATATAAGTGTGTATGTGAAGTTGTACGTTTTCTACTATGTAAATCACTATCTTTTAATATAACTGGCGAGCAAAACAGATAGACACGTAGATAAGTAGATAAACATTCATTGATTTTGAATTTATAAAATGATTTTGCTTTAAGACTGATTTTTGGTTACCTAAATGATTTCCATAGAAATCAACCATAGCAAATTGTATTTTGCTATCGTGGTAGAATTTATGACAATTCGATTGAAAAGATTCGACGATAATGTCAATAAATAATTTTGATCCTTTCTATGCCTTACAAATTCTTTTATTTTTACCAAAAACAAACAATTTTCCTATCATTTCTTTATTTTCTTTCTTGTTCCACGTGCATTGATAACTCCAATCGGTGGCCGTGTTCGGTGAATCAATTGAACCACGTGAGAGAACCAAATAAGATGTGGATGAGTTTTTATAATTTCCGGAAATTATTTGAACGAGAATTTATATGATCACAATTTTTTTTATTTCAAATAAATGTGATCGAAGCTAATCGCAGTCAAGTTCTTACAACATCGAACTGCATTCTCTCGCGTTTTTGAGGTACTCTTCGATGTGAATTTGTGTCATCTAGCCCATCGAAGCTTTTATTAAGCATTGAGCTTTCTGGAGCGATTTCGACCTTGAGGTACTCTTTTCGTAATCTTCAATTTTTCTCCAAGAAAATTCCGCTAAATTTGCATCGGACCAGCAATAATTAGCTATGACCCCATCAAAGGCGATCTTTACACGAAATTTTCTAAAATTTCGATAAAACCATATGAAAATTCGGAAAGTGTTTTCGGAAGAGAGGATGGTCCTATCCAAGATGATTAGTCAAGTATGGCACGCTTCCTCTCAATCCTCTTTGCGTGCAGCCTCCTTCTGTCTAAAGGGAATCCCCTTTTTGAACCTAACCGAGGGGGAAACAAATTATGCAATAAGCAAGTCAAGAGAAACTCCCCCAATTTTATCCGGGATTAATATCGCAATCATAAATTGCGAACTAACAAAGTTCGATTACACCACACTTTGTAATTCATCGATTGAAATTGCACTTTCACGATAATTTTGTAAGTTTTTTTCTTAATATGCTTATAAACATAATAACAATAATAATGTTGATAATATTTTTATTTGATTTACAGGAGGAGATAAGAAAGAAAAGATTCCCAAGAAAACGTTCGTCTCCGCCGATGGCGAGGTGGGTTCTTCCTGATCGTACGGCGCAAGACTGTTTCGACTTTTCTTCTGTCGTTCTTGCGTTTTTCTTCCCTCGATTTGCGTTGCATCGATCGCCCAGCAAGTTCGTCAGCAGCAAAATCGATTCCGATCAGGAACGAGTTCGCCCCTCTCTCTCTCTTCTCTCTCTCTTCGGCCATTGGTCTGGTCCCCAAGGTCTGCATCGAAACTCCCAATCAGAAGAGTCCCAATGGATAAGATTTCTTCCTCGCCCTCTCCTCCTGGAAACAATGCACACTTCTGCAGTCCTTCGATGCCCCCATACCTGTCTCTCTCTCTGCAAAAAGAAAGATTTGGTAGTTCTTGAAACTTTGGGTGGCCAAATCCCATTAACTGTACGCTTGGGTCTAAGTTTCAGCGATTTGGGTAAATCCTGATTAACAGTCGATTTACCTTTTAAAAATGTATTTTTTTTGCTTTTACTTTATAAACTGTATTTGACTCGCCGATCGGATCAATCCTTAGATAAGAAAAATTTAACCAAGTTGGTGGTCAAGCGGGGGAGAGTTTGTTTTATACGTGGGTAAAGCCAAAACCGAAACGATGTTCGCTTCCATGTCTATCGAGTGGCGATTGCTTTACTGCATGGCACAATAACTTCACCGGATCTTTGGTACGTCGTCCTACATTCCTATATGTTATTTTCAATAATAGATAAAGTCACGGTTTAAAAATTAAATTAAATTTTTTAGATAATTTAAATCCTTCATAGAAGTATCTAATGTAGGGTTTGACAAGGCAGAATTTTTTTTTTTTTGGTAAGGTAACTTGGCCGAAATTATTGAATTGAAATAAGGATAGAATAAAGATGTATACTTTTAAAAAAAAATCCAAACTCACTTCTTCTTCTTCTTTTTTTCGTTCTGAAAAAATTATACATAGTATAATTATCGAGAACCCATTTCTCATATTAAGTTAAGTTTGACTTAATATGAGAAATGGGTTAAAACTTACTGTATGTTCAACTTTAGAAGAATGTTATTTTCTAGTTTTTATATGTCCAACATATTAATAGAAATAACATAAGTGACTTCATTATCGACACCATAACAGATGCAAGAATATCGATCGACAAACCTCGCTCTATGGCACTTCGTCTTGCCTCCATGCTAGCAACATGGCTAGACATCTGAATTAGTCTTAGCGTAGGTCTAGCATCCGTCCAACAAGTGTTGGATTCTACTTAATTTGTGATCCCTAAGCTTCATCTCTTATTTATGTTTCAAATCTTAAAGTAAAAGGATAAAGATCAAATATTTGAAATGCAATTTCAAATGACAAAAAGATCAAACGACAACCGAACTCCTTGACTTTCGATGAGTTTTGACTAATTCACCAATGAAGATATAAGTCGAAACATGATTAGTGGGGAAGGGGGCAGGATCTCAATATTTGATTCTTAGCCGCATTTTTTGAAGGAAAAGATGCCAGATGCTTGTCAACAACTCTCGTTTCAAAAGGCTTCAGATTCTACTCTCCCTCTACATGATTTTTATAATGCATTTTTAAAATATTTCGCAATGCATTAATTAAATGATAATTGAATTCATTGACTTTACATGAATCTTCTTTTTACTAGTTCACCAACGCATCTCTCCCTCTAGAGAAACGGGTCCAAATCACTTGTAGTTATTGCAGGTGATGTGGCCTTGGGAGCCGTCCGATTTTAGATCAAACGGTTCCCATTTATTAGCGGGATGGGGCTTTTTGTTTTTTTTTTTTTTGAAAAAACCCCAGCCGTCCAATCTAAATTGGACAACTAGGGTATCCATCAAGTCAACCGCGGTAACTGCGACTGATCCATATCCGAAACTTGTTCATCATCATATTTGACTTCGCAAATTGTTTATTATACTATAGAGATCCCATCTGAAGAAAGCATTTTGATTTTATTAAATTTTTCAGGGGGGTGAATATACCAATATCGAAAAATTCAGCATAAATTAATGGGGATCACCTAATAAAATGGGATTCATGGAATCTCTTCTTTGGTCAGAATATGCATTGAAAGTAGCCCCCCACCCACTTTTATAATAAATGAATCGTGGTGATGACAAATGAATTCCTAACGCAGCTTTTGACCAAACTTTTTTGTATGCTCTTTCAACTTTATGAATTGGAGATTGAAGTAAACGTAACGCAAGTGGAAACTGAGAAGGCAAAGAGAAATTTAAGACTTTGGAAACCAGCATATCCGAACGAAAGATTATGTGAGATTACCGTAAACTTTTCTACTGATTTAAATTATTAGATAAAAACACAAATTAATCATTAAACATTCTAATATCGTGGATATTGTGAAATGTTGTATACAGTTTTTTTTTTACTATGAAAAAGATAATTTGGTGACGCAATCAAAGATAAACATACATTTATTTCGTTCGAATAAAGGGATTATTTAATGGCCCACGTAATTTCACCTTATTTTATCTAGTTTCCGCAAGATGATTGACTTTATCTATTATATTGTTTCGTTGAAAATTCTCCTGTATGAAATTTCCTTTTGTTTAGAAAGAAAAAAAGAAGAAAAAATTTTCCTCTTTCAACGTTGGCTCGACATCAAATGGCCTGTTTATTCCCTATGTTTTTGCCCTATTTATTTTAACAAAAATTTATCAAGTAATAAGAAGAAAAAGGGGAAATTCCGACTATGGAACTTGTAATGGTTCCCATTCTGTCAATTCCCTTTATATTATTCAGTAAATATTACGTAAACGAAATGAGAAAGAGTCTCTGCTGATCAAGAGAAAGAGAAGAAGAAGGGAAAACGATCCCTTTGTGTTGCGCTGTTAATACGTCACGATTAAAGAAGACTTTCATCTGCCTATCCGGTAGCTTGACGTAGTTTTCATTCATTCAGATGAACAGAGAAGAAAAAGCCAAAGTCTCAGATCCCATTCCACACGCAATCTGCTACTCACCACAGCTCGTAAGTTGACCTCCTTTTGTGAAATAAATGTTACAAACACTTCATGTTTACTAAAAAGACTCTTCTGTAAAGTAATGCTACGTGTAGTAAAGGAGCTCAATAAAAAGTTTGAACCATGCGATATGTTAATTTTATATATATATATATATATCATATAATTTATCAATATTTCATGGCACAAATTAGGGAAAAAAGACAAAATAGCTATTATAGAACATGCCAGATTATATCCTTCAATTAATTACATTCAGCACCGTATCATTACTTGCTACTGAAAAGTCTTTGATTAGAATTTAAGTGTGCAGACGAGATATCCACGGGATATACAAGCTCATATGCAAATGATGTTAGCACCGGGACGCATGCAATAAGAGACAACTTTTGTCTTCTCCGAATGGGGAATAAGATACTAAGTTCAATGGACAGGACCAAACAGAAGGAGAACGATTTGATAACATGAATGCACAATATGCTTGGAAGGGCCTAAATGCAAGAGGTTAATAATGCGTAGGAGATTCGGTAAAATAGCCAAATTTGGATGGATATTGTTGTAGAGTAAGTTCGTGTTACAGTGTGTTTGAAAACGATGAGCCAACTCTATATCAATTTGTTTAGAGTAAGTTCGTGTTAGAGTAAGTTCGTGCTCCGGATGACCAATTTCGACTGGAGCCGATTTTCAAGCCTTGGAATCCACAAAGAAACGTTCTAGAGAAGTCAAATGGGGTTTGCTGCTTTTGCCTAAGTAAAGGAAGTGTCGGGCACGTTCGTAAAGACAATTTGGTCTATTGCGAGCAAAGAAGTCGGGAGGGATAGACATATGTGCCAAGGAGATCAAATTGCTCTCAAACTTTCTTCTTACTCCTTGTGCTTATTCTTTAAGAAAAAGATCATGATTATGATTGTAAATGTCCGAGATTAAACGCCGTCAAAGACTTCAAGGGTCACGCTAATGGATTCCAACTTTCTAATTGAGCCATCAAAGCTGGGAAAGTAGAGTAGATCAAGTGAAAAAAACCGAACACACTATAAATTGTACTGCAAACTGTTCTATTCCTTACTCTCTTTACATTTCTAATACTGAAAAAATTTGCTCGGCACGGCATATTCAGTCTAGAGATACTGTTTGCATCCTCCACACATGGTCAAAATCCACCATCCTCTTGATTGTCAAGTTCGGTCAAATTCAGTACGCAGACTTAATAACATGTAACAGGTGTTTGCTTGATCTCAAATCAACATGTCACGTTGAACTGTGAGTTTAACATGAATGATGAACTCTCTCTCTCTCTCTCTCTCTCTCTCTCTCTCTCTCTCTCTCTCTCTCTCTCTCTCTCTCTCTATGGATAGAGAAGAGATGATTTGTGCTCTACCTCACGCCACGTCACAAGATTTGATCCGCATTCCCCACATCCGTTTGTTTTTTTTTTTTTTTAAGATCGACGACATCATGGATGATACAAAAGCTTTAAAATTGCAGGCATTGATATTATACTGACAAAAAAGATGACAATATCGATGCTTCTGCTTCAGAGGCGACCTTAAGCGTTCTTGTGCGCTTTCGGAGACCAGAAGGGTTGCCCACAAAAGTTACATTTCGATAGCATTGGGAGGCCAGAAACCCTAGGCTTTGGACTATTCAATGGAGTCGCCACATGTTCTGAATACCATAGACAAATTTAATCTTGGTCAGAGTTTGCTTTGTTTAATCTTCGCATCACAAATACCAGCTGCGTGCCCCCTTGATCGAGCAATGCAGCCATTTATCTCGAGACAAGACGCTTAATTAACTTACTGCTCTAAACATCTATTGACATGCCGTCAAGGATAAAAATTATGTTGTTAACCGGCGCTAGTCAGTTGTCTCTTTGTGCACTTAGAAGGTCTCGATAGATGGATCAAGATACTCGTACATGTATAAATTAATTCAAACTAGTGACAAACCCGTGCCTCCAGCACATAAAGAATAATACCGCATGCAAATATTTTCAAAGTCGCTTGCCTTGAAAGCTGATTTACATAGGAACGGGGTGTCATCGTAGAACTGATAAGGAGAGAAAATTAAATAAATAAAAAAAATCTTCTTTTCCTCTGCATTTTGTGTAGAAATACGTCGGTTTCAATAGAAATATATCTATATTAATCATGTTATCATGTTCTTTTTTTTACTTATGAAAAAGAAAGCATCCTAGCATCTGAGAAACCTTTTTTTTTTTCAAATAAGAAAAATAACAGCATAAAAAGAGTGAAATATAAAAAAAAGTCATTTATCAGAAGGAACTACTAAAAGAGTTGCTATTTATACATCAAAGTGTAAAAATGAAAAAAGTCCAATAGCCATTGTATTTCATATGTTTGGAGGTAAATAGAACGGCTGGAGTTTGGACACGAAGGCAACCGACAAAGACCGAACTTCACTAATCTCGAGTTGGGAACAGCCTATGAGGACATAAAATTGCTTTTGTATTTCGAACAGCAATACTTGATAATTCAAATTTGCAAAACATTAATGATTAACTGAGCTTTTCCTGGACCAAATAAAAGAAAAATTGCTGCATTTGGTATCAAATGACCTCTTCATAAATGCAAATGTAAGTTTAAAGCCGAAGGGTAGACAAAAAGATCGTCCCAAACAGAATCCTATAAATTTAAAAGTAAAAACATGTATCGAGATATTTACGAGAAAAATACTGTTTATTATACATGTAGATGATTAAAAATTTTATATTTTATTTGAAGATGTTCATGGGATAATACCGCTGTCGTAATTTTACAAAAGAAAAAGGAAAATCAAGGAAGTCAAATAAATAATCAAAGCTATAGTAGCATAGTTGGGTCCTGACATAAGTGGTAGTTGCTTATGTACTTCACCAACTCCATGGGGGAAAGTAGTGCAATCTCACATCTACTCTTCCTCTCCAGTGGAAAGTGAGTTGGTCAACTACCCACTTTTTGAGTGTAGTGGAAGATCAATCGATTGGTATTATGGCAGTCTTTATTGTTCGGGCTGAATGGGCTCGAAAAAGTTCTTTACTTGTAATGCCCGACTTGTTTGGTCAAGTCTAGTCAATTTCGTGCACTTTATTTCTACTAAAATTCTCATTCATGCATTCAAATTCTAAAATTTGTTAAATTAGTGTACTCGGATTCTTTTGTTATCTTCTTGGACGAAACATTTCGCCTTTTTTTTAATTAAGTTTTATCTTATATGTATGTAATGTTGTGATGGAGTCCCTTGACACAAAAGAGATGTCATTTTCAGCGCCACGTTAGGAAGCATTAAAAAAGTTAGAAATTCAAATATAATTTTATAACAATGAGTTTAAGAATTTTAAGAGACTTATTAAATTGAAAGCGAAAAAATAAATCTAAATATCAAAAAATTGAAAAAAGAAAAAGAAAAAAAGGGCATCGATTTTTCCATTTCGTTCTTTCATTTTTTCCTTCAATTTGAAGATTAATTTTAAAATTCTAGTTTTGTATGTTTCCAATTTTTTTTCTATCGTCGTTTCGAAAAGACGGCCTTTTGATTTCAAAGATTAAAAAAAAAAGATTGAAAAGCGGCACATGAGAAAATAGACAGAAGGATTTAAGTCTACAAAGGTAAACATTTTTAGGATTTAAAACACAAAATGAAAGTTTTAGAATCAAAGTGCATGAAAGTGACAAGTTTCAAAATTAGCACCGATTTGGCCGGAGCTTGTCGAATTGTATACTTCCCATAACCGGTGACATACGATGAAAGAGTCTACGCACATTAAAAATTTTCTGCCTTTTTGCTTTTGGGTGATTGGACATAGGACAGATATGAAAAATTAAATGACGGGCACTTTCAATTTGGATGTCAAAGGATCCGCCAATCGAACGGTTCTCATTAAAATAAAAAAAATTGATTTTTTTTGTTTCAGCCGTCCAATCTAAATCAAATGACTGAAACTTGGGAATGGCACGGCATGTCTACTATAATGGCAGACGATCCATTTCGTCACTAAGTTGTCCTTTTTATGATGGAAATGCTAAATACCTACCACAAATTAGAGGCCGACGGGTTGAGATTAGTTGTCCCCTTCACGTCTGGATTTTTTTTTTTTTTTGCATATTAGTTTAGAATAATTTCCTCAAAATTTTGGCATCATCTGGACAGTACATCTCGGGCCACCACATAAATAATTAAGCCCTCATTATGTCAAAACAACTACATATGTCTGTCTAATAAGATCGGTGCCAACTGGATTATAAGATTATCTTTCTTTCTTTTTGTTTGATTTCGTATGTCTTTCTATCATTTCCTTGTCAAGGAGATTATTCTAACTCTCTCCTCGAGAAGAAATTAGAAAGAAATAGTCTTAGACAAGGGTGAACATAATGAACCGCCCCACCTGGAAATCACCTAGAAAGGACCGGACCGGCCGGGTTGGTCCGGCTTTTCGGAGTTTTGGTCCGGTCCACGGTTCCAAAAAATGAAACCGGTTTCCGATTTCTAGGAATGCGGGACCTGACCAGATCACAAGGACTGGACCACTTGGACTAGATTTAGAACCGGTCTAGTTTAAAGTTTATCTTTTTTCTGACTTTGAGTTATCTCTCTCATTCCTCCCTTCGTCGGCCCTTCCCATAGGAACTAAACAACAATAATTGGCCTCCTCCTCTATTCATGCTCAAGACTCTCTCTCTCTCTCTCTCTCTCTCTCTCTCTCTCTCTCTCTCTCTCTCTCTCTCTCTCTCTCTCTCTCTCTCTCTCTCTCTCTCTCTCTCTAAGTCGCTCTCTCGCTCAATGAGTACCTCCATCTCATCGAGCTCCCTCGATTAGTACCTCCATCTCCCTCGCTTCACTACTAGGTAATTTTGGCCCCTTTGTGATACCATATTATGAATGATATGAGAAAATAACTTCAGATCGTAGATAATATATGATGATTTATGTGATCTTGTTGTTGATGTTTGGATTTTGGATGAGACAATTGCATTGCCTTCGTGAATTCCTTTGTTCTTGTAGTGTACATAATCCGTTTGTTTGTAGGATTCATTTTTTAAGAGTCTACATGAGAAACAAAGTCCTTATTCTTGTTTGAATTTTTCCCGGTCCCATTGGACTGCCTGGGAACCCGACTGGACCGGTTGTCTGGTCCAGTCCTATTCTAGAACTTATCAGTCTGATCACCGATCCTAAAAGACTACAGATCGATGCTATCGATCCAGTTCCCGATTGTAGGAAGGAACCAAACCGCTCGGGGAACCGATCACCCCTAGTTTCAGGAAGATGAGATATGTAAATCACCCAAAGTGCCTCCTCATATTCCATTTTGCAACACATGTTCCAGACTTTATTGCATATTTTTATAAATAATATTAATTTGTTGTGCACCAATTGAAAATTTTAAAATTCAATTGCACTTTTCCATTAGAGATAAAGACTTGATTGCACAAATTGAAAAGTTTAGGATTTAATTGCTTTCCAATTCATAAGGTATAAGATTTATGAAACCGTTTGTCCAAAGAACACAAATTTGTCAACTAATGCTATGAATGCCTCGCATTCCACATTTGAATTTCAATATCTCTCGTTGGAAATTTCTTGAAATTTGTTTCCTTTACTAGTTCAAATCTTCGTACATTTTCTCTCCACAAGTTTAATGTATAAAACATTTTTTCTCTGTCTTTTTACACACTTGCACTTCTGTGTTTTACAAAATAAATTTTCAACTTCTTTTATGCATCTAAACTATTAGAGATCCACCAATATGAAATGGGAATATAAATAGTGAATTGCGTCAAATTCCATGTTTAAGGATCCATCAAACCCAGTAGAGCTACTAAGGCTGCGCATGATTCAGTTTCTCTTCCATAAATCTAGTTCTGTCTAGAACTAGATTTTTCTATTTCTAGTTCAAAATGAGTTTCTGACGAAAAAAATGCGTTTGATATGAATATAGAATTTCTATTCCAGAAACAGAAATCTGTTTGATATGACAAAAAAAATTCTATTTCTGATTTTTTTTTTCATTTTTTAAAAAAATATAATTTTGTAGATTGCAATATGTTCATATTAATAAAAATCAAATACTTCATTATAAATTGACTTATTTTGTTAGTGTTAGGCCTGTTTTCTATTAAAAAAATAAGGTAAGAAAATGGTAATAACCTAAGACTTATATCCTTCAATCATGTTGGGTTGTTCATTTGCCTCAAGCACTTTCCTCTTTTATTTTTCTTTTTGAGGTTGCTCATAACTGGCAAAGAGAGAATCACATTGTGCGGCACAGTTTGCTTCCAAAGAGAGGATCGGCAAATCATTCACCCTGGCGATTTTAATTGTGATTTGTTCCATCCAAATTTCTTTAATTGGAAAGGAAAAACTCTGAACAAGATAAGCACGATTAATGAATGATAGAGGGATCTTTGAAAGCCCTCTTTTACTTTACGCGCAAGCGTAAAGATATGAGCAGTCAAGAACTAGCGTAAAGATATTAGCAGTAAAGATATGAGAGAGAGAGAGAGAGAGAGAGAGAGAGAGAGAGAGGGTCGAGGCCGAGGCCGAGGCGATCAAACGAGGTGGGCAGAGAGGCCTCGATCAGGAGGAGAGGAGAGGAGATACAGAAATAGCTAGGGCAAGGGTGAGGCTCTCAATCGCAAAAGGGGAGAGGCAAAAATGACTATAGCAAAGGAAATAAAAGAGAAGAGGACTCATTCTGATTTGGGGCCTAAAAACTAGAAATAGCTTTTTTTTTTTTATTTCTCATTCTTGGCCCAAAACCAGTTCTGAACAAGAAACCTGTTTCAGAAATAAAAAAAATAAAATCGGGTAGCAAACAGGTTTCTGGTTCAGAATGAGTTTTTTTTATTCAGAACTCATTCTGAACTAGAAATAGGTGCCAATCATGCAGCACCTAAGAGGTCTGCTTGTTTTGTTCAATTGCCGACATATACAAAAAGCAAATTAAAGCCTCGGTTTTTATTATAGCTTGTATATATTAGGAGTAGTTGTAAAAATTGCCCCTGCCCTAAAATTATCCGAATTCAGCTTTGGTTCATGTACTATACAATGTAATTATTTAGTCCCCCTGCTTGTGGCCATAATTTACCACATCGACATATGGCGCCTAGAACAAGTTTCTAAAAGGGATAACAACACAAATGGTCCTTGAGCTTTGACATTTAAAATGTAGTCCATGAACTTTTAATTTGTTCAATATGATCCATGAACTTTAACTCTATGTGCAGTACAATCCTTGAATTTTTAATTTGTTCAATGTGATCCATAAATTTATGGTACATATTCAAACTAATCACTAAATTATATGAAAATATTCAATATGAAAATGTTCAATGCCGTCTTTTCATTCATTTAAGTTTGAAAATTTCATTGAACATTTTTATATAATTTTAAGACTAATCTGAATATATACCAAAAGTTCAAGAACTATTTGAACAAATTAAAAATTCAAGAACCACATTGCACATATGGTCAAAGTTCTAGGACCATTTGTGTCATTTTCCCTTTCTAAAGAAATTCTTTTCGGTCCATGTAGTTTTACAAATGTTCAGTATCAGTAATTGGACTTTGTTATAGTTACAAAACTAGTCATATCATATCTCAACAAAAGCTTGATTTTTTTATCTCATTTTAACCCAAAATATTATGGCAATGTCAAATAAAAACCAAGCATTAATTGGTAATTCCTAAATTTTCAATTATACCCAATTTGATTGAAAGTCTTATTAAGATAAAAGCCATCATATGCAAGTCTTTACAAAAAAAAAAAAAAGTGTGATGGGGAGTTTTACAAAATAGCAAGTTAAACTGTGGTTAAACTATTTAAAAATGAACCTTCTTTTTTTTTTAAAGTACTTCTAGATACTTCTAATAATAATCTATATTGAATATGTGGATGTTAAATTGTTGCATATTTGGAATTCGTCTTAATGGGACTATCAATCAGAAGATGCACACTTGCAACAAATGTAGGAAGCACCCATTAATAATTTATTTCATATTGATATTTTCCTAAGATTTCTAATACAAATGTGACAAAAGAGATCAAGTTTTTTATTAATAAATTTGAGGGCTAGTTTTATAACCAAAACAAAGTGCAAGAACTAAAACTGCAACTTTTTTAGAAACTTGTATATGGAGGCACGTCTATCAATTTGCCATGCTAATTCGGTATATTCCATCTACATTTTTAGTTATAAAATTCAATTTTGTCATCAAGTTGTCTCCGAAGATATGTTTATTGGTTTGGTCGAAATTGTTACCATTTCATTCGTTCAAAGGTATTGAACAAGAATCGATACGAAGTAAATCCCGAAGAAATTGGGTTGGCTTGGACATCCAATTCGAGGAAAGGATTCATTTTCGGTGAGTTTTGGCAATCCAATCCACGGCTTGAGCCCTTGATCTCGTACTCGTCCACGTTAAATTCCCACATCCCTTTCATCCGGTGGTGACTGGCATTCTGTTCCGGCGTTCACCTCCGACCAACAATTTGTCGCCTGGAAGCCACTTCGGCGGAAAATTGCCACAAGTAGTCGAGCATCTTCAACGATTGCGGCCGGAATAGGTCGTCTCTGCCGGAAGACCAAGGCGTCTCTCGGCTCCCAAATAAGCCACAGGGTACCCGCAACCCCCTCGCGAGACGGTGGACCGGCTTCGGAGGTGGGCGATTCATCGACCCATTTATCCATCCTAGTCAAGTGTTGCGGACAAGCTTCCACGTTCGGCCCGGATCTAACCAAATTTCCTTGGTCCAGTCGCAGGCGGATGAAGATGATGGGAGACTTAATGTGTCGGAAATGTAGTAGAAAGACTAAATCCGAAATCGTGTGACGGTACGAGGAAGAGTTTGTGCAATTTCCCCGTTATCATCGGCGCAAGCCCATCAAGGGTACTCTCTGGACTCAGCCTGGGGAAACCATCCAGCAAAAGCTTCCATCGATCCTGTGTCGACAAACCTTCGAACTGGCGAACTTGGCATTTCGATCCTCACTCAGCTTCATAGCTAGTCAACTAAAGCAATGTAGTTTTGGCTGCAAATCTGCATTCCTTTATATCAGATAAGATCGGATGAGCAAACGTGAGATAAATGTAAAATCGGTGGAAAACGTTCCCTCGTTTCGATGCTTCTGTCCTCTAGCACCAAAGAAAACCCTTCTCCGTGGCCGACTCTCGTGATCATCCATGGTGGGCGGAGGCCAAAACCATGAAGGAGACAGGAGAGAGGGTCGTCACGTTCCAGGATTGTCCTTTTGGATTAATGGCAGCTTGTCTTGAACCTCAATTGCGGAACGCCTTGCGGCTCAAGCATTGCACGGCCCACATCTGACAGCGCGATAAGTGTAGCCGAAATAGTACCATTCTTGAACTCGACTTGGCTTGCATAAGTTTTTGTAAGATTATTACCAATTGTCCTAAATAAAGACGTAGTTTAATATTTATGTACTTTTACACTCCCTCTCATACTTAGTTTGATTTTTTTTTTGTTTTTTTGCTTAGTACTAAGTATGAAAAGATTTTGGAGAGACTAGGGTGTGGTAAGATTTAAACTCAGTACCTCCTGTTCTGATACCATGAGAAGTTTCTGTAGGACCATTGCCAACTGTCCTAAAAGCTTAAGCCGTCAAGTGAAGGCGCGGTTTAATATTTATGTACTTTCACAAATCTAGCTCAAGAGAGCTTGAGCATAGACGAAAAAAAAAAAGTTGTTGTAATCTGTGAGCTCGACTTGACTAAGAAACCGAAGTACTCTTCTGATTCTAGAGTATTCTTTCCTCTCTAATGTACCCACGGCTTTTTTGTGGTGGAACGTGGCGTCGTTGGGTCGAGTGGAGCCGATACTGTATGAAGCTCAAGCTCGACTCGACTTGCATGCTTGGTGCTCCATATTTAATTCTGTATCAACTCAACTAGAAAATGGACATGTCCGAGCTCAACTCGATTAAAACCTTTAAGTTCAAACTCGAATACTCTGTGAATTCTTTATCTTGATTGCACGTTAGTGGTATATCTAAACTCAACTTCGAGAAATTCTCTTTCTTAAAATATGAGGTAAAGAAATTAAACGAAATTATAGGTGAATTTTTGTTAGCTTGATGATCCGGTTCGAGTTATAATAATTTCAGGTTATATGGATTGCAAATTTTGCCTCGTTGAAGTTTTCATACTGAATTAAGACGACTTGATTCATATTTACTCCTCTTATAAAAGGAGACCATGCCGAATTGTGCATTTATGCATGATCTTTCACTCTTCTATGACTTTGCACATCATGCGTACATGATATCATATTCGGGCCATCTACTTTATATTACTCGTGCTATCTAATCCACGAGATTACCGAAATATTTAATAAGTCCGAGCTTAACGGTTTAGGTGGACTTCATTGTCATAACACGATGTGGTTATACAAGATGTTAAAAGTAAATGATCTCCTCCTCATGGAACAGGAAAATGAACCGTGTGAATGAGAAGTTTGGCATGAATTTTACATCCAACATTTTGTGCTAGCTCTGGCTTTTAGCAGTCGATATTCTTTTACCCTTTCTAGTGTCTCGCACAGTTCATCCTTCAGGAACACGTAAATCTAACCTTCAATTGCTTCATATTTACCTCAGTGTTCTTGAGATTGTTCTAGCTTTTTGTTTGTCAAAAGAAAGGAAGAAAAATGACTTTGCCCTTCCTTTCCTCTTCTTTACCTTTATGCTACAGGACAACACGATCTACAAGTACTTCCCTCAGTCTCTCGTGCTCCCACCGATCCACTCAATAGCTTGCGAACTCTCTTTCGTGTGTCTGGTGGAGATTCTCCTGCATATCCTGCAATCCCTCTTGTCCCTTGCAATCACACACGCACAAAACACAAAACTCATGTACGCTCGGATGGCCGGATCAACTCTTGCTCATTCCCTCTTCACGTTCCTCCTCCTCCTCCTCCTCCTCCTCTCCCTCTCTCTCGTTCCTTCACACGCCACGTCTCCCCCGGGCACCTTCCTCTTCGGCGGATGCACCCAGCAGCAGTATGCGCCCGGCTCGGCTTACGAGTCGAACGTCGAGTCGCTCCTCACCTCGCTCCTCAACGCGGCCACCTACTCCTCCTACAACAACTTCACCGTCGAGGGCTCGAGCCAGCAGGACGTCGTCTACGGCCTCTACCAGTGCCGCGGCGACCTCTCGATGCCCGACTGCGCCACGTGCGTCACCCGCGCGGTGACCCGAGCCGGCGAGCTGTGCCCGAAGACGTGCGGCGGGGCCGTGCAGCTCGAGGGTTGCTACGTGAAGTACGACAACGCCACGTTCCTCGGGGTGGAGGACAAGACCGTGGTGATGAAGAAATGCGGGCCTTCGGACGGGGACGACGCCGGGTCCGTGGGCCAGAGAGACGCGGTGCTGGCGAACCTGGCGAGCGAGGGCGGGCCGTACAGGGCCGGCGGGTCGGGGGAGGTGAAGGGCTGGGCGCAGTGCGTCGGGGATTTGAGCGCGGGGCAGTGTCAGGATTGCCTGTCGGAAGCGATGGGACGGCTGAAGAGCGAATGTGGCACGGCGGTCTACGGCGACATGTTCTTGGCCAAATGTTACGTCAGGTACTCAACCGTTGGAGCCGAACAACATGCGTATCCTCAAGCCCACGAGGGTGAGCCGTTCTCTTTAAAATGGATAGATCAACTCGATTCATCGCATGACATTACCAATTCTTTTCCAAAGGAAAAGGATGAGTCAAACGCAATTGAAAATAGCCAATCAATTTATTGAACTCGGATTCCTGAATGATTTGCAGGTAAAAGCAGCGATGATGGATCCAAGACCTTTGCCATCATTGTCGGGCTATTAGCTGGAGTCGCTCTCCTCATCATCTTTGTCGCCTTCATAAGACAAGTTTTTGGAGGAAATGGCAAAAGCTGAAACTCACCCATTTCTCATCCCCGCTCCCCTTGAATCAAAACAACATCCTCATCTCCTTTCTTCCGTTGGCTTTTCTTTCTCGTGCAGGTTAAGTGACTTCTTCGCATCTCCTGCGATCGCGATCCCAACGCTTTGAATCGCTCTTTGCTTTTTGAGTGGCCACCCTTTTTGGCTAACCTTTCTTTTCCTCTTTCCTCCATCATGACGACTGCTTTTCCCATAGCATCCCCCCTTTCGAAGATTAGCTTTGCATGCAGACACTCTCCCCATAAAAAGCAAAAGATGCAGAACCGTGTAAAGTGAAAGGTGGTCATGTGGCCTTGGGAAAGGTGGAAAAGGACGACGGGTTTATCATGTCACCACACGTTTTGGTGAAAGGGGCGAAAAGAAAAGAGGCGAGGGCTTTGCTCTCCACTCAACACGTAAAGTTGCAGTGTCTCATCTGGTAGTGGGAGCTGGGCATGTCCTTTCGTGTGCATGGTGTTTTCGCTTTTTGCATTAGACCCATCACTCATTAGGGATTGCTTGCTAGTGTACAACCGTACATATAAGGGGGGACGAGCTCATGAGCTCTCTACATCACATGTAAGTAATGCAATTGGATTTTTTTTTTTTGAGTCTTAATTTCCATCGCATGAATTGGTTTGAGGATTGTCGATTGATGCGTATATGCGCGGGACCTATGTACGCCGAAACGGTCGCAATCTCGACTGCTCCTCAAGGGCTCGATCGGGTCGTTACGAATCGTAAGCCGAAGTTGTGCACTGGCCATACGTTTGAGATTGATCATACCTACATGAGGGAAGCGGAACCTAGGTATCCAATTATGGGGGCTTTTGCCCTCCCTTACTCCTCTAACATTTTGAAATAGTTGAAAATTCTTAATTTATGCTCGGTCTCAACCTGAGAGATGAATTTCGCCCCTACCAAAATTTCCCAAAAGACATATAAGGCAAGGTCAATCATTTTGCTTCCCAATTTACCCCTAGAGTCGACCAAGCTTGACAAAAATAATTTCATATCATGAAAACCTAGCTTCCGGATAAACCAAAAAAAAATTACAAAAAATATTCAATAGTACCAGACTTACTTCAATCGCCGGAACAAATACACTCGATTAAGCTGTCCGTCCCTGAATCAAAATCATGCCCCCTCAAGGTCTAAAAATAAAGGAAGTCTTTAGATCCGCCCCTATACGCAGCTAATGTGATTGATCGGTTATACCACATCGCGGCGCCTTGTACATATGCTGAATAACCTCGCACGATGAGTGTAGGAAACATGGAGACAAACACAGGGAAATGTCCACCATGTAAACAGAAGTTCATTCTGCACACATGGATATGTCCCAACGTGTTACATACATGGGCCCATCGGCCCTTAACTTTATCGGCCCATCGGCCCACATAGCAGTTTCGGAATGAAAGTCCAGCAGAAGCTGATCTTCCCACTTTTCAGGTATAGATAGCTTTGAAGATTTGATCGTGGATGAGGCCCATTGAATCTGATCAGGAGCCTAAAAGCCAAGCGCTACGAGAATTTCCGCGAACCCTCTCGAGATTTGATCGACATAACGCTGCCTATAGATAAGCCGATACACAACAAGTCTTGGAGATCGCATTATATACATAATACCTCAGGCTTATAGGATGATCAATTCGATGTGGCCCCGTTCATTTACCCCGCCTCTTCATAAAAGACCCTCGATCGAGCCGAGCCGTTATCAATCGCATAGAGATCTTGTGATCTGATCTTCACAGAACCCTCCGTAGGGAATGAATTGGACCACCTGAAGTTCCTAAAATTGTACTCTAATAATGGATCCATCGATGATAGCCCCACCGGCCAACCATTGCCAAATTCATCCCTCGGCCCGGTCGGCAATCATTCGCCTTATCATTGTACCACCTAACTTAGGAACAGCTTGAGCCCCGCATGTGTCCAGGCCATGTCCACCAGGAGCATATGTTCGTCCTGTCGGAACAGAAAATTCCATGCTCCTTCGCTTTGATGGGGAATATAATTCCCTTCCTAATTTCGACAAATTAGGAAGATCTTGAGCGTCCATGGAGTTACGCTAGGAATTCTTCGTGGTCGCGAGTCATGTTCCGGTCGCTTTGGGTACTACTTCAGAGTACAATTCACGTCGACCCGAGCATGACATGAACATTAAGCGGGTCAGCTAAAGGAGTTGGCCTACGAAACACGCACACGACTTGAAAAATCAGCGGATTAGCATGGAAACGGATCCCTTGCAGTATTGCAAGGGACTGCAAGGTGTCATTTCCAAGATTACAGCCGTTCGATTCAGATCGGACGATTGTGGTTTTTTGAAAATAAAAATGAAAACGAAAAAACCCCTTATTAAATGGGAGCCGTTCGATTCCAGATCGGACGGCTCCCAAGGCCGGATCCCTTGACATACATCAACGGATTCAAATCCAATTAGCACGGCATGGCATGTGAATTTATTAGCGGAACGAGATGGTTTCATGGCCTGATGTGTTATAATATCAACCCGACGATACAAATCTGATTGGAAATATCCTCAAGACGCGTCTTCATGATTACGACAATTTATCATGGAAAAATGTCAGTCAAATTAATTAAACAGCATGTTCGTATCCGCTAATATATCATAGAGCTAAAATAACTAAAAGTAAAACGACACGGTCGAAACAGCCATTAAACTTTCATATCTTAAAATAGTCATGTAGGGTTCCTGTCGTCACTCTTCTAATTGAAATGAAATTACATGAGTCAATTTCGTGTCTGTCCGATTTGACGTGATCATGACATCATTGCTAATCGTATCGGTAGGTCAACATGAATTTAATCCAAATACCTAAATACAATTAGTCTAAGGGTCCGTTTGTTTGGCGAAAAATATTCTCCCCGAAAATATTTTTCGGAAACTGGGCTGTTTGGGAGGCGGAAAATATTTTCCTAAGGAAAATGTTTTTCAATCAACCAAAGATTTCCTTTTAACACTAAGGAAACGGAAAACATTTTCCGAATCTCCTATCTTTCTCTCTCGTCATGATCTATGAGCAATTTAATTGCCTGCGGTCGCCGCCGCCGCCGCCCGCCCGCCACCCCCCGCAGGCCCCCCGCGTCGGCCGCCGTTGCCCACTTGCCACCCGCCCGCCCGTCGCTGCCCAGCCGCCCGTCGCCACCCGCCCCCCGCCGGCCACCATCGCCCCCATCGGCTGCCGCTGTCCACTCGCTGCCACTCGCCACCCACCCGTCGCCGGTCGCCAGTTGCCGGATACTTTCTCATAAAAAAAATTTATGGAAAAAATTTTTCGGAAAATTTTTAACTTTCAAACGAACATCAGAAAATGTGTCATTTTTTAGGAAAATGACTTCTTGAAAAATATTTTTCCGGAAGTGTTTTATTTTCCACCAAACGAACGAACCCTAAGCATCAGGCAAATCCAAACTTGTTGGTATCGGTCATTTTAATCAAATCGCGTCGAGAATCGGGGTCGAGAGGGACAAAAGGTTAAGGTTGAAGATGAGTAGATCGGGAGTTACCTGCTTTGCCATTTCCCTAAGCATCAGGCAAATCCTGGCCAACATCCGGTGGCCCCCGGGGGCGTTGACCACTAGTCAACTTATGGGTCTTCGTCGCGGGGATTCCGGCTAGTGTTTTTTAGAGTCGCGTTCAGCATTTAATGTCATTTTTAGCGCACTATTTGCACGCACAATATATCTTAATCCAAAGAGTCGGTTAAATTGTCAAAAAAGGAAAAAAAAAAATGTGCACACAAAGTTGGTCTAATGTACCATCTAATGCTCTCCCTCAAGGGTAAGCTAGTGCCTGGCAATACATGGATGTGCGATGCAAATGCGATTATCATATCATTTTGATAACACGGTATCGGATAAAATTAATAAGTGGATAAGTATTAGGAACAACAACATGGGCGGTTCTTGATTTTTTGTTTTTATTTTTTTTTCAAGTGATCAATGTGATCCTTGAACTCTTCTGTTTATTCGGTCTAGTTATTAAGCTCTCAAAAAGTTTGCTCGATCCAATCTTTCGTTAAAAATTCTACTACTGTCAATTGACGTGACCATAAGTTATGTTGAGTCGATGTTAGATTTTCCACGGAATGAAAGGGAATTTTTGTTATTATTATGTATTTCATCTTAGGGAGGCGGGGTAATATCGAGATTAAAACCCATGAAGGGAAAGTTTTTTTTTTTCCATGTATATTGTCTCCTCCGAAACAGTGTATTTAAAACATACACATGAAAAAGATATTTTCAACAACATTCAATCATTGACGAGTAAATACCACTAAAAACCTCAAACTATACAATACGTGATACATCTACCCTAAACTTTTTTTGTGAAACTAACAACTCCAAACTTGTGGCTACGTGACATATTTACCCCAAATTTTTTTATACGAAAAATTCCAAACTTATCTCATTATAGTTGTGACACATTTATCCTAAACTTTTTTTAGTGACATAAAAACAATGAATTGTATCATTGTGACATATTTACCCTAGAATTCTTCGCAAATCGAGATCGGCCAATTGTTCTAGGATAGTACCCCCTCCAGTAGAAATTTCTCGATTTCGAAATGGTTTTTTTTCTTCTTCTTTTCTTTATTTTTGGCATCTAATTTGTCCGATGAGGGCCGTCGGCAATGGCTACATGACCCTCGCCCAATGGTTGGGGAGCTCTGGCGGTCCTCACCGACCTCAACTTGTTTGGAAAAAGTGAATTTTCAAAAAAAGAAAAAAGAAAAGAAGAACAAAAAAATATGAGATAAATGTGTCAGAGAGATATAAGTTCAGGATTTTTAATATCATAAAAAAGTTTATGGTAAATGTGTCACAATAAGATAAGTTCGAGGTTTTTGGTGTCACAAGATAAATGTGTTACATATGTTATAGTTTGGAATTTTTTTTTTGGTGGTATTTTCCCATCATTAACTAAATACCATGATTAAGATTCTGATTATCTTTTTTTTATAGAAAAAATTAAGCTGATGACGCATTGATTGACCTGCATTTATCATCGAACTAATCTTTTCAACAACATTCAACTATTGACTTAGGGTGCATTTATTTGTGTTTATAAATTAGTCAGTTTCTATTTTTTTTGTTTTGAGAAATAAAAAAAAATAAAAAAACGTGTTTGTTTACCATTTTGTTATTGGGAATAAAAAAATATGATTTTTTGTTTCTGGAAACATATTTGGAACAAAAATAAGAAACAAAATAAATTTATTTCTTGTTCTTGAACACTTTTAAAGAAAAATAAACATTTTTTTCTTTTTTTTTCTCTCTCTCTTGCTGCTACAACCTTCAGCCGCTAGACAATTGCCGGACCGCCGGCGGTGGCGGGGATGGTCGGGTGTCCATGAACAAGAAGAAACAAAGAAAAGAAAAAAAAATTGTGAGTCGTATGACACGCATTTCTATTGCAAAAACGATTTTTATCAAACGTTCTATTTTACTCAACAATTATTCCGGGCAGTAGAAATACAAAAAAGAACTTTTCTTTTCAAAAATTGTTCCCTTAAACAAACGTGCTATCCAATTTATTATTATTTTTTTCAAAATTTAATGTGATGATGCATGTATTGACCTGCATTTTATCTTCCAAAAAAGAGTATACGAACATACACCAAACGAATCATTTCAACGACATTCGAGCATTGACTAAATACGCCACAATCAATTTCCAGACCCTTCTTTTTTTCCTTCGTCTTTCGTATAAAAATTTCAAGCTGATGATGCATCGATTGACCTGTGCCGCCGAAAGTGGGTACGTATACGACTTGGCGTTTTAGCTTATCAGCTTCGTCCGTTGACAAAATCGAATTAAACAAAGAAAATTTTTGCGTTTTGCGTCCAGCACTTTCAACCTGTCAATAGAAATGGTGGGGGCGTCCATGGATAGGCCAACGAAAGGTCCACCCAATCCCAAACATTGATTGGACAACCAGCCTAGACTACGACCATTTCCTATCAAGTATAGTCTCAATTTATAAAAGTAATCAAATAATTACACACCTATGACCGACCGACGACCTAACTCGATTGGATCTCGAGTGCTGATTAAGATTCGAGAAAAGCACAGTCCTGGAAATTCGTAAGGTTGGGAATGAATGCAACTTTCTGCATTAGGTTATGCCAGTGTTCATGCCGGTTATCGTTCGGGGATAGCGCTATGAAAACTAACTTCGGTTAGACATTTGTCCATTATCGGCCTGATAGTCTAGACCATTATGACAGAAGAGTGACGGAACGTGATTTTGGGTCGCGATGACATAATTGGAGATATTGATAGAAGGATAAGTTAATGACTTTTTTTCGGTAGGATTTTTCCTTATTGTGGTGACAAGCAGGTGGCTTGTTTTTATCGGTCACGACTTGAATTCGAATTACTGTGCCCGCGCATCCTTTCGAGACCGCTCGAAAAGGGACGGATGTGCGAGTATCTATTAACTGTTTGATGCCACTAGTAGCGAAGGTTGGAATGCGAATTTTGGTGGGTACCGAAGTTGTTTGGTGGTGGGGAGGCGGCAGGTGCCAAAGTGGAAGCGCGCTTAGTCAAAAGCGCTTAGTCAAAAGCTATGCGTAATTCAAAATTAGAAGAAAAGGAAAAAGCGATTAGGTCCTTAATCGAAGTAGCGTGATCCCGAATTAATTAATGGGGGGAAATCAAAGTAATCCCGCTGGTCGATTTGCACCCACTAATCAAATATAAGAATCTGCACGGAGCACCGGATCCGATTCCATCTGGAACCTTCTTTGCATGTCCATCGGGACTCGAAAACGTTCGATTTATAAGTTTCGATTGCCGGCGACGATATAATTCGTTGTTTCTAAAATCGCATCGTGAGGCTGAGAAAAAAGGAATAACGATACGAACGATCATTGAAATTTGGGCAAATTGTGATATAGTCTATGATCTTTTAATCTGTTCAATGTGTTTAGTTTCGTCCCCTGACTATATGAAGATGTCCAATACCGTCAAGATAGGCATTGACTATGTTGATGCACTCCCCAGACTAAATCGAATAAGTAAAAAGAATTCCAAGAATCACATGACATTGCACGTTGGGCTGGAGGATCACCTTGAATGGATTAAAAATTCAAAGATCAAATTACATATCGAGTCAAAAAGTTTGGAGATCATTTAAGTCAATTTTTTCATTAAAAAAAGGAAAAGTTTCAAATAAGGACCCAAAATGAATATTATTTCAAATAAGGGCTAGAAGCGCCCTTATTATTTCAAATAAGGACGTGAAGTAAACTATATTTCAAGTGAGAGTTTGAAGTGATTAATTAGTCTAAAAAAAGAGCTTGGTTACACTTGCTGATAATATCATTTTTGTCTTTTGATTTTTTTTAGGCCCTTATTTGAAACAGTCATAATCACTTCATGTCCTTATTTGAGATAAAAATGACACTTTAGACCCTCACTTGAAATAATGTCTGCTTCATGTCCTTGATAGCACTTCGGGTCTTTATTTGTAATTTTCTCCAAAAAAAGAAAACAATAGGATAGGGATGGGAAATTCTTTTTAAGGTAATTCGTGAGGCATGTGGGGGTGGATTTTATGCATTAAAGTGCTTACCGAATTAAGGGGGATCACGATATCAACCAGAGTTGGGAGTAAAAACGTTCGAGGAATTTAATGAGTCGCCGAGGAAGATGGGAAGAGCGGTCGTGTCGGGTTGGACGATGATGAACTGCGGATTCCATACGTTCCTGCCTCCGCTGCGTAAAGCCCAAATAGCGCCGCCGTAAAAAGGGGATTTTTAACGCTGTGGAGAGACATCGAGACCAGGAAGAGGACGACGACGACGCCCCCGCCCCGCCCCCCCTCCGCTTGCGCAGTGTGCAGACCTCGAAGAAAGATCGTTGGCGCCGATAGATTCTCCGTCGTGTCCCGTCGGCCTGGCGACGGCCTCCGTCTTCGTCTCTTCTTGGCCCCCGAAGGCGCCCGGGAATCTCCTCTCTCCTCCCCCGCCGAGAATGTTCAGTCTCGCCTCCGCCCTCCTCCTCCTCCTCGCGCTCTCCTCCTGCTTCTTGAACGTAGCCCGCTCCGACATCGCTTCCGACCGAGCCGCGCTCCTCGCCCTCCGCTTCGCCGTCCGCGGCCGCCTCCTCCTCTGGAACCTCACCGCCCCGCCGTGCTCCTGGGTCGGCGTCTTCTGCGACTCGGCCCAGACGCATGTCGTCGGGCTCCGCTGCCCCGGGATGGGCCTCTCCGGCAGCCTCCCCGCCGGCACCATCGCCAACCTCACCCAGCTCCAGACCATCTCGTTCCGCTTCAACTCCCTCTCCGGCCCCATCCCACCCGACCTCGCTACCCTCTCGGAGCTCCGCAACCTCTACCTCCATGGCAACTCCTTCTCCGGCGAGCTCCCCCCCTTCCTGTTCGCCCTCCGGAACCTCGTCCGCCTTGACCTCGCCTCCAACAACCTGTCCGGCGTGATCCCCCCGGCCTTCGGCAACCTGACCCGGCTCAAGACCTTATACCTGGAGGAAAACCGGTTCTCCGGGTCCATCCCAGACCTGAAACTGGCCCTCGATCAGTTCAACGTCTCGTCCAACCAGCTGACCGGACCGATCCCGTCGAAGCTCTCGGCCTTCCGCCGGTCCGCCTTCGCAGGGAACTCGCTCTGCGGGAAGCCGCTTACTTCCTGCAACGCCCCCGGGAGTGGAGACAAGCTGTCCGGCGGAGCGATCGCCGGGATTGTGATCGGTTGCGTCATCGGGCTCTTCCTGATTCTCCTCGTTCTGATCATGTTGTGCCGTCGCAAGAGCCGCGGCGGCGGCGAGAAGCCCAAATTGCTGGAATCCGGAATGGCGAAGCAGCCCGAGGCCGAAATCCCACCGCCTCGTGAAGCGAAGAGCCTCGGCGAGTCCAAGGCAAGCAGCACCACCGTCATCAGTGGCGACAAGAGCGGCAGCAAGACCTTCGTGTTCTTCGGGAAGGGGGCAGCTGCGGCGGCGGCGGCAGCGTTCGACCTGGAGGACCTGCTGAGGGCGTCGGCGGAGGTGCTGGGGAAAGGGACGTTCGGCACGACGTACAAGGCGACGCTGGAGACGGGGATGACGGTGGCCGTGAAGAGGCTGAAGGACGTCAGCGTAGGGGAGGCGGAGTTCAGGGAGATAATGAGGGAGATCGGGGCGGTGGAGCACGAGAACCTGGTGGGTCTGAGGGCCTATTACTACAACAAGGACGAGAAGCTTCTCATTTATGATTACTTGCCCACCGGAAGCTTGTCAGCACTTTTACATGGTGAGCAGCATCCACTCACTCTCCTCTCTTCTTCAGTTTTGTTAAGCTTCGTCTGGTCTGGTTTGGTCGTGGTGACTTTGGTTGATGCCTTTCGATGTGTTTGTGCGGTTGTCATCTGTTTTCCTATCCGCATTGTCATGTTTTTTGCATTCATCTATAAGTGCTAAGTGCATCTGAGTTCATAACCTGATATGGGTATCACCAAATTTCTGAGAAGAATTTTGCACTGTTAACGATGATAATTGACGTCCACATTGGCTCACAAACTTCATTTGCAAATACCCAAATGAAAACGCTTTTCAATGGAAAGTAATTTTAGTCCTTGGTGTAATCCAAGATGCAGTTTGAGAGGATGAGGAATAGTTTCAAACGTGTACAGGAACTTCCGCCTTTTTTGCGCTCCGGCGCATGATTCATGTCCTAAGCTACCCGAGCTCTGGTCTTAAAAGTGACTGTAGTATTTGCTTTTAAACCGTGGAGATTTAGCTCCATTTTTACCTGCATTTAGAACATTATTGAAGCTGGGGATTCTCTATTTTCTGCTGCTGGCGGGACTTTCTGCGACTCGTCTTATTCTCTCAAAGAGGCTACGTTGGGATCCGAGTTCTTAATCCGCAATTTTTGGTGTTGGGGGGGTTGACTTGCGTGGACAGATTTAGACTGGACAGTAGCTAATAGCTTCTCCTGCATATTCGCTTTGACCAAAGCCTGGAACGAGTCCCGATGCTGAACTCAAAGTGAAGCATCGGACAATGCGTTTGCTTGTTGTCACTGTCATTTGATACACCAGTTTTGATAAACGTGGCGCAACCCCCAAGCATTGCTCTTCGAGAACACCATGCGATCCACCTGACGTAGATGTTTGTTCTTGAGATTCCTTCACGTTCATCGATGTAAGAAAATGCCGTCTTTCTCGTTGTCCCTCTGCATCAGTAGTATGTGTTTCGCAAGTCCAGGAGGATCAACTGGCTCGCGTGAGTGGTCTCACGAAGTCGCTGAAAAATATCTTAATCAGTTTGTTGAAATTTAGTTAACACGAATTCCTCAGTCCTAACTTGCCATTCTGCAATCCGTCTTCTCAATGTCCTAACTTGCCATTCTGCAATCCGTCTTCTCAATGCTCTTTCTCTGCACAATGTTTGCAGGAAACTCAGTAGTTGGCCGGACTCCCCTTAATTGGGACACCCGGTGTGGCATTGCCCTCAGCGCTGCCCGCGCAATCGCCTACCTCCACTCCCAGGGCTCTGTGACATCTCACGGCAACATCAAGTCATCCAATGTCCTCCTCACCAAGTCCTATGAGGCCCGCGTCTCCGACTTCGGCCTGGCCCGCATTGCAACCCTCACTTCATTTCCCAACCGTGTCGATGGCTATCGCGCACCGGAGGTGACGGACTTCCGCAAGGTGTCTCAGAAGGCCGACGTGTACAGCTTCGGGGTGTTAATGCTAGAGATGCTGACGGGCAAGGCGCCCACGCATTCGCTGCTGAACGAGGAAGGGGTGGACCTTCCAAGGTGGGTCCAGTCGGTGGTCAAGGAGGAATGGACTGCTGAGGTGTTCGACGTCGAGCTCCTCAGGTACCAGGATGTCGAGGAGGACATGGTCCAGCTCTTGCAGCTTGCCCTGCATTGCACTGCTCAGTACCCGGATAAACGCCCTCAGATGGCTCAGGTTGTGGACGAGATCGATCAAATTTGCCGTTCGAGCACGCTGCAAGAGCAAGAAGAGCACGGCGGTTTGGGCGACGGGTCGTACTCACACCAGACCTCAGTCGATTCAGGCGGGCCGCCGCCTTCATTCAATCAATGAAGGATCATCGATCACCTTCGCAATCGCAATCGGAACATTTGGGCTGTGGATTGAGTGATTCGTTGCTTCATTATTTTTTTGTTGAGTTTATAGTTTAGATGACTAGTTTATTTTACCCTTTCTGGCGTCAAACGTGCAATAAAGCCTTCTTCTTTTTGCATTTACTATTTTACTAACTTTCAATATATATATTTTTATACTATTTACAAGCAAAAGGCCTTGTCTATGTAAAAAATTTGAATCGAACATTATGAAGACAGCATTATTGCTAAATACTATCGCCATAGGGTCCTGGCGTAGCGGTCCAATCAGTTCTGGGATTTTTTAGGGAGAGAGTTGAAGAGCAAACTTATACAATCCGGCAAAACAACAACGGGAGATGCTACAAAAGATCAAACAAGGGGCATAACAGAAAATGACCAACTCTGTGCTCGGCAAACAGTGGTAAGTTACTGTGAACAAATCAAACCTGAGTATGGTAATGATTGGTCGAAGCAAAGAGAAGATATCATTACAAGTCAAGTCGATTTAAATATGGGAAAACGATACAAGGAGTTCTTTGCTTCTGTAGTTCAGATTCTGTACAGACTCTTATTAGGGAACACAAATAACCAATGAAACAAAGAGTACATGTGGCACCGCGAGAGAGTGAGGGTTTTTGTACAGGGTTCTGCTTCTCAGCTCAAATCACTTCGCAAAAACCACTCTTCCGTCGAAACCAAAAGAGTTCAGGCCAAACAGTTGCTCACTTTGCAGTTTTAGAGTGCTTTATGAGCCAATCAATCACAGCATCTATGTTGACGGAATCCTTGCATGAGATCATATAGCAGCACACCTCTCTGTCTTTGATTGATTCAAGCCATCTGTGAATAACAAGTGCTCAACTTATTTTAAGAAACAAACCACCCTCGGATCGTTCAAGGTAATGTTTGGTTGCAGAAGAATGCATAAGAATTTCGGTAAGGTTTGACAAACTCACAGCTGATCTACCAATGCCTGCTTCGAAAGAGCTTCTGACTTGTCAATTTTGTTCCCCAGCACCAGAAGAGGAATCCCACTCAAGGAAGGCTTCATCAAGAGCTCGTGCAGCTCACTTCGTGCTATAGGAACACTGTCTCTATCAGCAACATCGACTACATATCTGCCTTTGTGCATGTCAAAAGATATATGTAAAAAAGTGAATCCAGCTGAAAGACCAGTTAAAAATCCAAAGATTTCATAAAATGGACAATGACACGCACTAGTGCAACATCATCTGTTATCCAAAAACTTAATTTACTATTAGAACAGCAGAACAAGATTAACTTGCAAACAGAGTCTCTCATGGGATGAAATTATTCATCATTCATTCACAAAAAACAGTAAACGCCCTTCCTTGAAAAAGTCAGCAGATACATTCCAATTAAGTATGTCCCCCTCATAGTTCTAAACAAAAAAGACAATCCTGAACATGTCCTCATGTCCAGAAAAAACTGCAAAGAGTCAAGGGGCAACAGTTGAGAGCATTTAGCCCAGATTATCAAAGTTTTGAGAAATCTGTGGATTCTAGGCTATTATGCAGTTCACACAAGGATTTCATCCATCCTGTTCACTAAACATTCCACTTCAATTCCCTAATAAATATCAAACTCTCGTGTGGAGGCAAATGAATAATCAATTTCCAGCATATGGAGAAGATTTCCAAATTACTTTTGCATGTGATTTCAGAGTGCACAATAATTAAAAAGTTAAATTGCAAGGAGAGATTACACAATTGCAGAGACACCGCGGCAGTAACGCTCCCACATGTCACGAAACCTCCGCTGCCCTCCAAGGTCCCAAATTTTGATTGTCACATTTCCTTTTGTAACTTTTCGCATGTTGAAACCAACCTGCAAATGAAATCATACACAAAGTACTTAAGGATATTTCTCTGAACATTAGAGTGCACTCAAATTCAGAGCAATTCCAAAAGTGAACACTGACAGTTGGTATCATGTCTTCACTGTAGCCTCCTGTCTGTCAAACATCAAAGTAGAATGTCAAGAACATGTCACTAGTACTGACATAAAGAGCACAAAGAGTTTGCATCTACTCACAGCAATAGCATTTACAAGAGAACTTTTTCCAGCATTCTGAAGACCTACGAGGGAAAGTTCCATTTCTTGTTTGAAAAACAAGCTGCCATGACTCAGACAAAGTCAGCAATATACAAAAAATGCAGCATATAGAAGTTGATATGTTGATCTTTGTGTGTGTTCAATATATGATAAAGAGAAAGGTGCATCCTTTCCTTTTCCCTGATGCCTTTGCATAATAAGAGCAATGCAGCCAGATTTTTCAGATTTGACCATTTAAAAGTAACCTTGCAACGTGAATGCATAAGAGCTATTTTTGCAATCATCAATTGTTGACACTATACGCAGGGCTAACACCTGCTGAATCCTGAAAACAGATCCTAGTCATAAAAGTCTTTCTCATCCTGATACTTCAAAAAATGTGGCATTAGAAAAGAAGCATTGTAAAACGATGGACTATTCACATAATTAAAAGATGCAGATGGTAGATTACCAGGAATGTAATTCTATAATCGTGTCTCATGCACAAAGAGAAGTGTTCCATCATCAAATTTCCAAAAATCTGGCCTATATAAGTCCAGCCAACCCTAAAACCTGGTAAGCTCACCTTACCATGAAAAGTGTGTGAAACGATTTAGTATAAAATAGAGTTGATGAACATAAGCTGAGGCCCCTTTTTACTGCTTACGGCTTTCCACCATGAGTGTGCAATGCCGCTCAGGTCGTGTCACGTAGTTTTTTTTAAAAGCTCGATTTATCTTCCACCGTGAGTGTTCAATTTCGTGTCAAGAGAGTTGAAATTTAAATTTGCTTCTTAAACTCTGTTCCCAAACTCATCAGCTGCTTGACTATTGAATTTGATGGGAGCCAAATTCTAACTCAACGATATAGCACTCCATGTAATACTGTTCAACCATACCCAGCATCACCTTTTACGATTGAAGAGAGAAAAGCCGATATGCAAGTAGGTCAAGGACAGTAATGCCAGAAGCAAGAAATATGAAAAAAAACACTACCAAATATAGGGAGGCAAAATAAGAGATGAATGAGTCATTAATTGCAAGTAGCACATGGAGCCGTCAAACTCAAACGTCAAAGGCCGCCAAGAAAATCAGCACATGAAGTCATCAACTCCAGGGTACCATAAAAGGTTGAATTTTGAGCCCAAAACCGGGCACGGGTCAGCTCCCGAGATTTACCCCGGACATGTACTTAGACCCATCACCGATTCACAATTACATAAGAGCGAATAAATATTATACAGCCACCTACTATACCAAATCAAGAACATCACTGCCGAATGCACACCGAGGTTCTTGGCAAGCCGATCGGCGGAAACAAAAAGAAGAAAGAGGGGACCCAATTACCTCCTGAGCCAGACGAGAAAAGAATCCCAGAGACCCATCTCCTCAAAACTGGAAATTGGATCAGAGGGGGTGACCCGACCACTATTATCTCGCAGGGGACCGTGGTGAGGACCGAAAAGCCCTAATTTTGTTGGTTTTTGTTGTTGCTTGGGGGGGGGGGGGGGGGGGGGGGGGTGTCAAGCTAACGAGAGAACAAGAGAGAAAACGGAGGAAGCTTCGCCGACCCGCGACGAAGCGACGGTATATTTGTCGAAGTAGCGAGGCAGTTTGCGTTGCTGCTTTGCTTGCTTCGTCGGTTGTCGTCTGCTGCCGTCTTAATAAGCGGTGTCCAGGTTGGGTGCCGGAGCTCCTTTTTCTGCAACACGTTTCTTCCTGCGACCAGCCAAAAACAGTGCCTCTGTAACGAAAGAATATGTTTGGCCGGATTTCCTTTCATGTATTTTATCTGGTGCAACAAGGGATACCACAGACGAGCACTTCACAAATGAAATAGGAATCATAAAAAATTATGCAAAAGGTGAAAAGAAGAAGAAGAAGAAGAGAAATGATACAGATAATCTCTGATTTTTGGAAATTATAATGTTTGATACTGTACTTCTATTTATTAAAATACGGGAACAACATTAAACGTTTTTGCATAGTTTGGTGATCAATGAATCAAAAGCCCATGGACTATATTGAATAAATTCAAAATTTAGAAAATCACGTTACATATTGAGCTAATGGTCATGAATTGTATGGAAAAAATTGAAAGTTCAGCAGTTATATTATAAATTTGGCTAAAATTTAATGATTATTTATGTTGTCATCCCCCCAAAAAATAAATGAATAAGGGGCCACCTGCAGTTGTGGCAAAATCATTGCCCCTACGACGGGTTAGTGTGCTTGACTACGAGCACCACCACATAAGTAATCCAGTGTTTTGTTTAAACTTATTCGGGCTTTAACCCAATCCCAATCCCAATCCCAATCCCAACGGGTTTCCAAACATCAAATGAGATAACTTATTTCCTAAGCTGCTTCTCATTCGGGGCAATGAAACATTCCCTTTGATCGCTAATAGTAAATGTGAACAACAATTCATGGTTGATGGCACTAGTTAAATTTAAGCAAATGTTTACTAAACTTTAGATTGTTTGCAATCTAGTCACTGAATTTTGGTTTTAAGTATTTTAATTGTTTTCTTAACGGTTGATGCATTTTGACGTGAGTCCAGCTAATTTTTTTTGGCTAAATGTTGAACATTTGGCATTGACATAGCATCCAGTCTAAGGAGAAGCTATCTGATCAGCCCCAAAATTATTGTGCGTTTGCTAATTCAGTAATTTTTTTTTCAATTTTCCCAACTTTGTGTAAACTTGCGCACGAAGCTCCAATGTACTTCTTCTATCCGAATTTTGCTGAAAATCATAAATGTGATAGTGTGCCATGTTGGACAACATATGATGACTGGATCTCTACGTCAACGACTTTAGATGAAAATTGACTGAAAACATTACATTTGAATTTCACGCGGACATTTAGAACTAAATTGATAAAATTGAAACATTTAGAAGTGAATTGGTATCCATACAACAATTCTGGGATTGATCGGGTAATTTTCCATCCAAGCTGATGCCGTGTAAGTGCTGGGAGAGAATCGGAAGGTATGGCCGTTAACAGCCAACTGGTTGCTCGATGATGCAGCAGACGAGAGTGGCGACCGCCTAGCGAAATTCTGGCTACAAGATGTCAAGGACTTATTAGCCTATGAATCCAGGAGGTGGCTGAGCCGAGCACGAGAGTTTGTCGTGGGAAAAAGAGTGGCTTTCCTGCTCCATCGGTTCTTCCTATGCACCGGATGGAGGCACTCTCGTGTCTGAGAATAACATGAGAACCAAGATGCGAGTCATTCACTGAAAGTTGCCAGAGATTGCTGCAAGGAAAGATGATCCAAGCTTGCGAGAGAACGCCCGGCATGGATCGACACCGAACCACCCGAACAGACAATTGCGTAGGAAGTGCTTGACCGAGCCTCGTTTCTTCAGCGGGGACAAAGAAGCGCACAATGTCATCGGAATATTAACCGCCGACGGTCAATCATACAGCTCGATCAATAATTCCCATGGTGGAGACGGGCGGTGTTGGCAAGATGGCTTTGGCTTGGCGTGTCTACAATGATGCAGCCATGACAGCTTGCTTTTGAAGGTCCTGCTTTGTCTTTCGGATGATTTTGATATACTCACAACGACAAGGACAATTTTGCACTGATATCCCCCTCCAACTCGTCTCATAAGGGTAAGGATCTAAACGGGCTTGAAGTCAATCTTAAGGGAAGTCTGTCTGTCTAAAGAGGTTTCTTATCGTTCTGGATGATTTTTGGAATGGGAAATATGGAGAGTGGACTGCCCCTTTAAAGCCACCTGAGGAGGAAAGAGAAGCCAAATCATCGTCATAACCTCGTAACCTTCTTCTTCTCTTGCAGGCATTCCAGGACATTGAAGGATCTCTCGAGGGACATGTATATGGTCTTATTTGTTTATAATGCTCTTGGAGTGAAGACATTCAAGAGTCACCCAAATGTTGAAGTCGTAGATAAGAAAATAATCGACGAAACTAAAGGGCTACCCTTGGCAGAAAAGTGCTGGCAGGATCGTTGCGCACTAGAGTTGGCCTTGGTGAATGGGAAGCTGTACTGAACAACAAAGTACGCAGCATAGCAGAAAGAAAAGAAACAACATCCTTCCTACTCTAAAACTTAGCTATCCCCATCTCCCCTATAATTTCACATGCTTTCGTTACTGAGCAATTTTTTCGAGGACTTTTGAGTTTGTAAGAGATGAGTCGGTCCTCTGGTGGATGGCAGAGGGCTCACCAGAAGAAATCAAAGGAAAGAACAGTTGGGAGACAAGCCAAGACTATTTCAATGGGTTAAGTGTCCAAATGATTTCTTCGACAGTCGAGTATCAAGGAATCTGGTCATTTGATGCATGATATTTTAGATGACCCGGAAAAGTCAATTGCCGGTTCAACATGCTATAGCTCGGGAGTTTGAGTTGAAAGGCAATGAAGATAATGCATTGGTAACTAGCTATGCATCATTTGAATGAAAGCACATCGTTGTGGCAAACAGATTCAGGGTGAATCACAGAAGCGCAGCGATTTGCAAGCCTCGTATTATCAAAGGTCAGAACGGAATGCACAAGTTTCAACTTGTCCCAAAAAGTGCTGGGTGACTAGCTATCAAGTTACATGAGGGTGCTCTGACTAAGTCGCTACACTATCTTAGAAGTAGCTGATTGTCTAGGAAAGTTAAAGAATGCGCTATATGAAATCAATTTATGCATTGTAGTGCCTGAAGGCGTCGATGCTATGGGATAGTCAATATCGTGCAGAGTCGCCTGAAGGCATATAGTAGTCGACCAATCTACAGTGTCTCAACAGATACTCGATGCTTAAGAGAAATGCCTCTGCATATCGGCAGTTTGGCGAATTTGAAGAAGAAAATGGGGAAAGGCTAAAAGGGCAAAAAGGTATAATGCATCCCAGATCGTTTGTCCAAGCGCTGACCAAATTGTGACCGGTGTGCTGAGTTCTGCGAGCGCTCACTCTACAATGGATTGCTTCGGTCAACTTTGCCGTCCCATTAAATAGCCCGATGGCTTAAGCTCGTCACGAGCTCAAGTTATCCAAACCAAAACTAAGCCCTAGCGATTGGACCGAAGAGCAATTCTGATCCTGTTTGAAGTTGCCCTCCTTAACCAAGTGTATGCGCAAAAGCATGAATGAACTACAACCCCAGTTGCAGTCAAAACCTGGGAACATAACATTGAATGTGAAGGATCAAAGTGTGAAATAAGAAGCTTCTCATGCATGCACTGACCCGCGGCCTCCCTTCCGTTCCACAATCAATGCTCATCCAAGGACACAGCTCATGGTCAATCGGTCATGGACAAGGTCAAGAAAAATAATGCGAAACTGTGTATAACACTTGTGCAATCTTACCTGCTATACAAACTTACTAACCTGTGCACATGCGCGGAGTCGACTGAACATATGAGAAGTTTATACATAGCACACAGTTTTTTCTTATTGTTTCAAAGTATAAACAAGACTTTCAATAAATAACACTAGTATTATACCTAAGCATACTCTATACATGAGCTTATTTTTTTATCTACAAAAGTGTCAGAAGGGATAAACAACTCTAACAACTCGTTAGTGATCCTCTTGGAGCGTATCATAAGTAGGGGCGTCAAATGGGTGGGTCGGGTCGGGTTTGGGTCGGGTCAAATATGGGTCGACCCATATTTGACCCATTTAACCCGTTTTGACCCATATTCATGTAGTGCAAATATGGTGACCCATACTCGACTCGACACATACCCGACCCGTACCCGACCCGACCCGTATTGATAAACACTTCCATATTTAACTAAGTTCAGGAAATTTTGTTTGGCGATTTTTTTTAAAAATGTATTGTTGAAATAATTTTATGAAATACGATTATCTGATACTTTTTCTAAAATTTTTAAATTTTTTTCAAAATTTTAATTATTTTTATTTTTAAAATATATTTTTTCATTTTTCATTTTCCAGTTTCCGAAGTCTGGTGAGCTCATCGCTCACTTCTTGGCCAATGACCAACTTAGAAAAAGGAAAAAATGAGAAAAAAAAAAGAAAGAAAAAAAGAAGGAAAAAGATGGGAAAATAAAATAATCAATTTTTTGTTTTTTAAAAATAAAATAATTAGAATAACATAATTTTCATGGTCTAAAAATAAATTATTAATAATATTTAAAATTATTTGTTAATAATACTTAAAATTAATTAGGTAACCGGTTTATGACCCGTTTATGACTCATTTATGACCCATGAGAATGGTAAGTGACCCATTTAAGACCCGCTTAGCATTTTAAGCTGACCCATTTATGACCCATATTATCAAATATGGGTTAAAATATGAGTCTTTGACCCATTTTGCCACCTCTAATCATAAGAACTCCACTAGTTTTAATATTTCGGGTTGAGCAGTCACTACTTCACAGCGCTCACAAGTTGACAATCTAAGGTCGGCAAAATCCATCACCACGACCCTTGACTGCCAACATGTTAGTAGTTAGGAAGTCCTTGCACGCAAGGAATAGCATAGTTTGACAATGCAGAACATGCCACTTAGAGATGCTTATGGCGTGAATCAATTTCATTATCTCGCGAAAGACAGATGACTCTTTACTATAAGGCCAACTATGGTGGCGGCGACCACCTATGTGCTTAATCATATCTATGGTTTTTCATTTTGGAGACATGCTATCCACGTTGATAATATCATGTGTGCACATGCAAGTAGTCGCCGGTCAATTTTGAAATGATATAGAGGAACTTTTATCGTATTCACCACTTGAGTTTCGGATGCATATAGCGGATGTACTTACATATTAGGCATGTGTAATAACTATTATTATTATTATAATACTTCTAGAAATTTTTTTAGGAGGTTATTAATATTGTTTAGATTTTACATGTTCCAACGGTGTATCTAGCAATAACATACTAATGAAATAGTCAATCTACCACGTTGAAATACCTTGTACGTTAAGAACAATCGTTCATTTGATGAGTGTACCAACTTGCGCCGGTCAGTAATATGCGAACGAAATAAAGATTATAAATCGTCGTTTTTTGTTTATACAAATAAGCATGTTTTTCGTTTGTAGAGTACAAATTGCTTACTTACTTTGCTACTAGTATCGGCTAAAAGTTGTATATCTTACAAATAAAATAACTATATCATCACTATAAATTCTTAGTAGATTCTTAATCTCTCACGTTGCTTACTATTTGCATCGCTTAGATTCAACTATGAGTAGTAAATTCATCATAAAAAAAAAATATTTGATAAGCTGCTATTACATTGATGGTCATAGGTCGCTCACATCATTAATAACCTGATTAGGAGATTACCAGTTGCACAAACACGTAAATATGATTTAGAATTCATTACGGTGCACAGAACAAGAAGCGTGTTAAGCATATGAAGCCTGATGAGACTACAAGCACGTCTGGAGCAGAGGAAGCAGAGCAGCACTTCAAAACAGAGCTTTAGTTCTCTGGATTTTACTCACACGACAATTCCAATGGTTGACTAGAAGACGTTATGTTGACTAATGAAGATTGAAGGCCAGTGAGCTAATATTGAAGAGATAACGACCGAAGGAAAGCTTTTACTGATTTACCACACGTGTACTATTAGCTTCGTTAGGTTGTTGAGTCTGTTATGTTTCAGTTGAAGTTGTTATAATGTAAGACTTGTATAAAGCTCTCTCTAAAGAGAGATCGAGTATGGTTTTCAGATGAAGCTTGTACAAAGAGAGATGAAGATTCAATGGAAGCGTGTTATTCATGGAACTCTCTTGCGTAACTTCTAATCTTCTTCATCTCTTCATCTCTTCTGTGATTGTTGATAGTCTGCGATTCTGGTTTATTCTCATGGTATCATAACTTCTCTGAAAATCATCAAGCTTCCATAAAACTACAATGGCTATGAGAGTTCCAAAATTTTCATTCCCTATTCATGTGAATATAGGGAACTTCATTACTACAATCCTTATGTGGCAAGCACAAATCTACAGGTTATTGCGAAGTCAATAACTCATTGGTTTTATAAATGGAGAAAGTGTTCCACCTCCACAGATGATACATGTTGAGGTTGATGGTGCACAAGTAGAAGTTTCGAATGCTGATTATGGAGATTGGATGAGAACGAATCAGCTGATTTCTTCCTAGATCAGTGGTGTCGTCTCTGAAAACATTTTGGGCATGCTTATTGGTCTTGAGACCTCATTTGACGTATGACAAACTTTATGGAACCGTTTTAGTCAAAAATCTATCGCTGAGGAGTTTGAGTTGAGTTGAGAGGCAAGCTCCAAGCTTGTCATAAGAGAGATCGAGTGTTAGCTGATTATCTGAGGGATTTTAAACACATTTGTGACCAATTGAATACTATTGATAAACCTGTTGATGATATAACAAAGGTGTTTGGAGTTCTGGAAGGGTTAGGTCCAGAATATGAGACTTTTTGGACTACAGTCTCAAACCACATTAAACCACAACCTAACTATGATGAAGTTGTTTCTCAGCTAGAAAGATTTGAAGCAAGGCTACAGAACTACTCTTCAAGTCAATTTAATTCAAGTCAAGCATATTTTGGAAAAAGAATTGTTGAGAATGAATATAAACTTGATCATGTCAATGGTCTTAGTTCACCAAAATTTGCTTTTGTTAGTCAAAAAGCAAATGGCAGAATGTATGAAGGAAGAGGGGGAAGATTTACTGGCAGAGATCGTACTTTTAATAGAGGCCGAGGACATAATTTTTCAGGAAGAGGTCAAAGTTATAGACCTTCATGATGAACCGTGAAAAACAAAAAGTTTCCACAATAGAATTTTTCTAGTCAAGGTCAAGGTTTTTCGACCTTATGCAAATTCTTTTCAGAGGTATCAAAGTATTAAGTCATATCTAGTGCCTGAAGCCAAGTCTTCCCAACACAATGATTCTGGTGAACACATAAGGTTGACTTGTCAAATTTGTAAACACCCTGGTCAGGAAGCTTTGAAGTGGTGGTACAGGTTTGATAATTCTTATCAAAGTGAAAACATACCAACAACTCTTGCAGCCATGACCTTGATCCTGATACATGAGCTACAACCCACATCACTGCTACTCCTAGTATCATTCAAAATCCTTCTAAGTATACAGGTCTTGATAGAGTTATGGTAGGCCATGGAACATTTCTTCCTATTACACATACTGGAGATACCGAGTTGCATCAATTACCTCTTAATGATGTTTTGGTTGTTCCAAATATAAAGAACTTATTGTCAGTCTCTAAACTTATGGATGATTATCCTTGCACATTTATATTTGACAAACACGCTATCTATGTTAAGGACAACCAAACCAACTCCAATGATCCTGCTTGGAAGGAAAATTCGAGGTTTGTACAGAGTCAACCAGAAGCCAAATGAAGTGTTGTTTACACAAAGACAAAAGGCAGTAGTTGTATATGGCATCAAAGACTTGCTCATACAAGTGTTACTACACTTCAAATCTTGCAAAGACACAACCTTATTCAATGTACTAACCAAACACAAACAATGTGTAGAAGTTGTCACATTGTAAAGAGTTCGAAATTGGCATTTCCTCTTTCTACTTCTAGGAGCAATGGTCCACTTGACATGGTTCATTGTGATGTATGGGGACCATCTCCAGTTAGATCAATGCAAGGCTTCAAATACTATGTTGTGTTTGTAGATGACTTTTCTCGATATAGTTGGATATATTCCATGAAACTCAAATCTGAGTTTTATAATATCTTCAAGTTGTTTCAGAAGTATTTTGAGACTTAATTTGATAAGAAGATCAAGATTTTCCAAAGTGATGGAGGAGGAGAGTTTATTAGCACACAAGTTCAGGCACATTTACAAACTTGTGGTATAGTTCACTATATGTCATGTCCTCATACCCCTAAACAAAATGGTATTGTAGAGAGGAGGCATTGCCGTATTGTGGAACTTGGGCTGTCCATGATCTATCATGCTAAACTTCCTTTACATTTTTGGATTGATGCTTTTATGACTACTACTTATGTCATTAATTTGTTGTCTACTCGAACTCTGTAGTCTGACAGTCCACATAGCAAATTATTTGGTCACAAGCCAACTTATGAATCTTTGAGAGTATTTGGTTGTGCTTGTTTTCTATGTCTAAGGCCTTATATGAAGCATAAATTTGATCATCGATCACTTACTTGTGTTTTTCTTGGCTATAGTCAAAAACATAAAGGGTACAGATGCTTAGTCCAAACTACTGGCCTATTTGCAAGTGTATTGTTAGTGGTTGATAATTTAGGTTGAAATTGCCATTTGGAGTATGATTCGGGGCGTCGTGTGGAGCAGGAAGGAAAGAATGGCTTTGTTGTTTCCTACACTTTGAAGAGAACAAAAGTAGGTTCTGCAGTTTTTGGTAATTGTTCTTTGCTGCAGAAAACAGAACATACAGCAAGAACAGAACAAACTTTGCTATCTTGTGCAGCAGATTATAGCAAAAACAGAGCAATGGAAGGGAAAACTGCATTAACATTAATTCTAGAGTACAAACTAAAAGCAACATACTTGAACAACAAAATGACCGAACAACAGTTACTAGAACATGAACTAAAAAACTGAACTATCACTTTTCCACTAACTCCTAAAATGTAGGACATGACTTAAAAAGAAAAACAAACATGTGCATGCCTTGATTCATCAACATTGTCCTCCTCAATCAAGTACTGCACACTCCTAACTTAGCTCTAAGAAACTCAAAACAACTAACATAAAATGATTTGGTAAACACATCTGCAATTTGATCTTCTAAGCCACAATATACTAGCTTAACTTCTTCAGACTTCTGCACTTCTCTTAAGAAATAGTATCTAACTTTGAAGTGTTTAGTCTTTCTATGAAACACTGGATTCTGCAAGATGGCTAAAGCAGCTTGATTGTCTACAAGAATTTCTATGCCTTCCTCTTTCTTCAAAATATAAGAAACAACAGACTTGCAGGATTGTGTGACAAGGTAGGGCTTGTGTGGTCAATGGCGTTGGGAGGTGACATTTGAATGACAGCCAGTGTCAAAGTCGTTTTCTCTGTTCAATAATCACGACACCGCAAGTGAAACTTGGAGAAAGCTGTTGCATGGAGGGTTTCGGATCCTCCGAGTGAGTGGTTTAACCTTTCTAATGTTAGTGCTCCAACTCCAGCAAACCCCAATAGAAAGACTTCTTTCGTCCTGATTTGCACTGATCAGTGTGTCTTCATCGTACTTTCTAAGACCTCTTCAAAGAGAAGCCATCGATTAATGATTTTCTGCTCGTCACGCTCATATGAAAGGGGTTGATTCCAAGATCAGAATTTCCCTTTTGCCTCCTTTTACATGCATGTTTTGTCCTCTGCAGCTCATACCAGCTTCTGCAATAGGAATGGTTGTAGGGGAAACATTTAGGTAGAGATATTGTGTAAGAAGAGTGTTGTTTGGCTGGCAATCTCACGGTGACTTGAGGAAGAAGCCCAGTGGAGACAAAAGAAATAATATACGGATGGTTTTCATGCTCTGTACTATTTCATTCTTGTCTGGTTTATGCTCTATAGATAGTCCACGTATACCCACGTAGGTCTGACTATCCACGATGGCTATACGAGTCAACTCTCAATGAGCATCAAGCCAAATACAAGTCAACTCTCAAATTCCGTGCACAAATTTGGAACAGCCACTCTATTGGACCCATTGAAAATATAATTGATGTATGGAGATTCTTGTGGTGGGCGAACTACATATACGAACGATCCAATTCCTGTCGGCCGCTTACTTAGTAATTGGATCGACAGGAATTGGATCGACAGGAATTGGATCGTTCGTATATGTAGTTCGCCCACCACAAGAATCTCCATACATCACGTATATTTTCAATGGGTCCAATAGAGTGGCTGTTCCAAATTTGTGCACGGAATTTGAGAGTTGACTTGTATTTGGCTTGATGCTCATTGAGAGTTGACTCGTATAGCCCTCGTGGATAGTCAGACCTACGTGGGTATACGTGGACTATCTATAGAGCATAAACCAGACAAGAATGAAATAGTACAGAGCATGAAAACCATCCGTATATTATTTCTTTTGTCTCCACGGTTTCTGACTTCCAGCCGGGAATGAAGGGGGATTGAGTTTGAGCAGTGATAAGAATCGATCTATTAGCATGATGCTTATATCATGTGACATGTCGATACGTTGTCGCTCATTCAATTAAATATCTACTATAATTTGTTATTTTTTAACATATTTAAGAACGTCACTTGATTTGATAGATAACCAAGTGTTAATACCAGTATACAATACCTTTCACTCCACTACTTCTAGTTATTGAGCAATGAGATATATTTTGCAGAACACTATAGTGTAAGCTGGTTGTGCACCCCTCCTTTAGGTTGGTACGAGAGTCCGAGTTCTCAAATTCACTTCCACGCTCTTTTCTTTAACCCATTTTGTGAAATTTTCCTTCCCAAGAAGGATTTGGTTGATTCTTTGGCCATCATATCGTCGAAAAGACCCTCACGACAGTTGCGCGTTCGATCTCAAGAATCGTCTTTATGACAAAAGAAGGTATCAGTCTTCTACTGTGGAAACAAAGAAATAATAATGCGACTAGCAACTCTCGAGTACGTCAGATCACAAAAGAGGCAAACGCAAACGTCCAAGTATAATTTAAATTAAAAACAAGATTATGATGGGTGCATGAATGTACCTCCGAATGCATATACCATCGCTCACAGGCAGACCTCGCAAAATTAAATCCACACAGAAAAAGAATAATTACTCTTTTCCAATCTTCTCTGGACATTCGTGCATACTAATCTTCAAAGTCTACTTCATATCGTCGAAGCAAACCTAACATGCCTCTAGTACATTTCTTCGAACGCAACTTTGAAACCATTCACAGATGCTCGGCTCGATTTGTTGCTCTGGAGATCATGATGCATGATTTGCGAATCTCGGGCGATAGGTGATATTCCTGAGAGAACAGATTCAGTCAATTTACCCTCCTAAGATATAAAGTATTGTTACTCTGCACATACTCAAATACACAATATCTCCTCCCATCGCAAACCCCACACTTTTCACAACTCGTGGCCAGTTAATGCAGATGAATGGTTTGTTCAGATGCCTTTCGGACTTGGGGATACTCTCATCAAACCTTTCTCATATGTTCTTGTCACCTCTTCATTCATCGTCCTCTGGTTCACATGACTAGGGAGCACAAAAAACCCCTTTCGAAGGCGATGCCTTCTACATTTAGTAAATTCTTTCTTCCAAGCATATGATTTCCTACTTCGACAGCAACGGTCTGTGGGTGCTTATGAAAGCCAATCTGTGAAGCATCCCATGTCTGTTCCTTGACAGCGATAATTTTGTTTTTTGGGTAAAAAAGAAAAGATTTGCCTGTAAGATAATCAGGCCAGTGGGGTTCTCTAAAAGCAAAGCAAAACAGTGAAAAAAAATGTCCACCTGGACATACGGTGATAGCTCATGCATAACAGCCAAAAGCCTTGCAAGCTAAACTTGAATATATGCCCATTCAATACAGCTACATGTACTTTACTCTTCCTTTCGATCGGCACGGTACATAGATTCACGTACTTTAATCTAACCAGACTTCATTAATATAACCAGGCAAGGAACCCTTCAAATATATTTGATTCTTAATGAGCTCGACACATCGTTATCTTGATGTTAATAGACCCTTCTACAATTTCTTAATCACAGGGTTAAGTCTTTACGTAATGTTGGAACCACCCCACGTCATGTGCAGAATTCTAGTAAAAGCATGGGTGACTGAGAAATATTTATAGTTTACTTTTGTAGAAAACATTCTCTCCCTCTCGTCCCACCGAAGCTGAGATGTGAGAGAAGTGAGATTTACTTTTACTTTGTGCTGGCTGAGAGGTGACGAGCTAAACTTTAGTCCTGATATGAATTGAAGGAGACAGTAATCTCACGCTTCCAACTCAAGCAAAGGAAAAAAACAAAAGGAGGGAAAGGAGTTGAAATGGCGCTTTCACAAAGGAACCCGGCACGTGTAGCACGCTTAGCGTTGTTATTATTCTAATGACTATGAGGCTGATCCTAAAATCGATAAATCTCGAGCCACAGATTATTTACTAAACTCGCGAACTAGTTAAATGCGTGAGCCAAAACCCAAATGAGTTATACATAGAATTATATGCCCTTGGCAGCATGGAAGTTGAGCACACGTGTCATAAGCCGCCGAGCAGACTTGCCTCTAGGAAAAAATAAACAAAAAGGGCCAGACACGACACAACTTCGATAAAATAAAGAAGTAAGCCGTGTCCTGTCCATTAGTTGGTCAAGGAGATGATTCTGAGTATATATAAGAAAGCGGGGATACATTTATTTCTAGCTTAGCTAGTTTCTCATCTCATATTCATCTTCTCTTCTCTCGTTTTGTTCTGTGTCAGGATAGCTCCTCAGAATTGGCCTATTCACATTGTCTCAGGCTGGTTTTAGCTCAAAAGCTTGTGTGCTTCTGTCTTTCCTTTTTCGTCTACTCCAAAATCGAAGCTCTGGGTGTTGAGAATGGGAAGGCAACCCTGCTGTGAGAAAGTGGGGTTAAAGAAAGGGCCGTGGACAGCTGAAGAGGACAAGAAGCTCATCAACTTCATCCTCACTCATGGCCAATGCTGTTGGAGAGCTGTTCCTAAACTTGCAGGTCACAACACCCGCGACCCACCATCCCCATCCGCTCTACAGTCTCTCTTTCTCCCTCCTTCACATTCATCTAAAAGCTCCTGCGATGGGTTTCTTGAAGATTCAACCGCGTCAAGAAACCCCCAGGGAGATAATTTCCTGATAATGTTATTTGTATGATTGTCTCAGTGTCTGAACAAGTTGCGATGAAAAATAATTGGCAGGATTACTGAGGTGCGGGAAGAGTTGCAGGCTGAGGTGGACGAATTATCTGAGGCCAGACCTGAAAAGGGGGCTTTTATCTGAACAGGAAGAGAAACTGGTCATTGACCTCCATGCGCAACTTGGCAACAGGTATGTACTTTCTCCTGCTATGCATGTTAATTGCTCTGGCAACAACTCTGCTCGTTCATTCTTTTGCTTCGGACTCTAAATCCCCCATTTGGGTCCTCGTGAAGATGTAATTTCAGATTATTCTACTTTTACGAGACTGAATCTTGGTACAAACAATACACATACAAATTGCAAGAGAGACTAATTCAAAGACTTAATCTGTTTCAATTTTATATGGAACTGGAAACTTATCAGAACAATAGGTTTCTTCCCCTGTTTCTGGATTCCCTTAAAAGTAGATAGTGGGCCAAATTTTAATCAAGCTTCTTGCCTTGCTTTGACATATTGCAGGTGGTCCAAGATTGCCTCTCACCTACCCGGAAGAACCGACAATGAGATCAAGAACCATTGGAACACTCATATCAAGAAGAAGCTCAAGAAGATGGGCATTGACCCTTTCACCCACAAGCCGTTGGTCTCAAACCCATCTGACCAGCCCCAGAACCAGCAAAAGGAAGAGCAATCTTGCTCGACAAGTTCAGCCGATGCTGCAAAAATACCGTCTGCTGATGATTTCATCGATTCGGTCATCACTGAAGCCAAAGAAGAAGAAGGCAGAACAAGTTGCACGGCAAATGCAAGAATGCTCGACACAATCGAGGTCATGGACATGACCAGTTTTTGCACAGATGAAATCCCTCTGATCGACCCCAGTGACATTTTGATCTCTTGCCCTCCTTCTTACTCGACCTCTTCATCTTCTTCCTCGCACAACAACAGCAGCAGCAGCAACTTCTTCCAAGAATTGCAGTTTCCAGACTTGGACTGGCCTTATGGTGAATTTGGTAATTACAGCGACGGTGACAACCAGCGCATCAAGCTGTGGGACGACGACTACTTCATCAACTGGGATTTTCTGGTCGATAACATCGATGACAAAACACTAATGGTCGATCCCCATCCGGTGAACTCGTGCCAAAGACCAGCGTTGGATCAATCGTCTTGGACAAACGAGCTAGTGCAGTGAGTGAGAAATCAAAAAGTTGGTCTTTCCCTTACTTTTGTGAGCGCAGTTTTTAAACGCATTACATCACAGAGAGAATAAGGAGCATCCCAAGATAAGGGAAGGTGGGGATAAAAAGAGACGCCCTTCTCTGGTGTGGCTTTCCATTTTATTCATTCGTCCTTTTCTCCTCCAAATGAGAGAGGAGCAATGAAGATTCCTGTGTAATGATTGCATCTACATGTGATCAGTCGGTCGTTGAAATTGCAAACTTCATATCTATATTCATCATGACAAGGTTTTTTTTATCATCCGATCGATCACGAGAACCATTCTAATCTCGTTCACGAAAAAGGCTCGCTAATCGCTCGAGGAGGAACCTAGAAGTTCTTTTGAACCAGAGGCATCAAGATCGGCCGTCAAATTTATTGTATGGAAACACCAAACAGTTTCTCACTCAATCACATTCTTAGAGTTTGGTGTACTTTGGTTTGGTGTGGCTTTTTTTTTCTTTTGGCCAGTCGGTGAAATGACAAGTCATTAATTAATATTTTGGAAGTGCATGGAGACGCAATGTTTGAGATTTGTTCCTTCTTCTTACTCCCCTCTACTATGTAACAAAACACTAGTCACACGTTTATCTCGCAAGAATATAAAAACAAAAACGAGGTCCAGAAATGTTCTTTTCAACGATTGAACCTGATGCCTGATCACCTAAAAGGAGTGTTACTTTTGAAAGATATCGGAATAAGACTTGGTTAGGGTTCTTCCAACTAACACGTTGAATTCGTGCCTTTTCTGCTCTCTCTCTCTCTCCCTCTCCCTCTGTGTTTTTCCTTGTAAATCTTCTCATGTTCGCTTTTTTCTTTTATGCACCTTTCCGCCATTAACGTAGCAACAGATAGGCTCGACTCGAGCTTGAAAGTGGACCATATAACCTCCTTTCCCATCTTTGACATTACCATGGCGATGTAGCATGACATATTCATTTGGAAAAGTATAACATATCATCCTCCAGAAGTTCAGAAGTTTTCTGTCGATACCATAGAGTTTAAGAAAGTAAACAAAAGGGAGAAGTTGAGAAACAAAAGCTCGAGTTTTCAGAAATAGGGTTCTTATCATTAAACATTTGGAATTAATACTCTCGTAGCATATTTATCTCAAACTACTTATTGTCTCGTGTAATGATACTCCAGTGGCACATTTACTTCATTTTCATCTCACAAAAAATCCAAAAATTACATCCTAACCCAAATTTACTATCCTCTGAAATGTATACTTGTCGATACACGTAGATTTTCTACCTTAAATCTCGCATTCTCCACGTCAAGTCCATTTTGATTTGTCACGTGTATCGACACATATCAATTTCAATGAAATATATTTTTTGATTCTTTAAGGACTATACCTCAACCAATTAATAATATTTTTTGTCCTCATCCGCCCTCAACCAATTAATAATATTTTGTGTCCTCATCCGCACCATAAGTCCAAGCGCACGTTTTCCGAATGAATTAATATTTCTGAAGGGAAAAAAAATATCTTTGTAATGACTTATCGTCAATTGGTCAGATGCATCATTCCTATTGATCTCCACCAAATTGAGTTATTTTCCTAGTCATTGTGAATACAATAGTAGCCATGCTACTTTGATTCCCGTAAATTATTTGATGCGCATATCAAAGATACGATATGACTAGGAAATGATTGGCAACGTATAAAATACATAGTCTCTAGGTAGTTAGATGATGATTGATTGCAACTTATTCAACAAATTATGCGACCAGACGTTACAACTCACATCTTCCTATGCCTTTTTCCTTCTAGTCAATCGCCAAAAGAATTAAGAGGGAAAAAAAAGGATCAATATGTTGGAGAAGCGTGTTCACATTGCACGACTCTTAATGTTTGTGGGTGTGGTACCAAAAGCTAATCGAACGTTCTTGCTTAATTTGCACGTTACTTGACGATCAACGCACAAATTACAAAACGGTCAAGGATATTTCATTGGTTAGGTGATATCATATCGGCATGTCATGTGAATAAGTATATTATGTCGAAAGGGAGATCACTGCACCGGCGAACATAAGAAGTGCATTAGACAATTTGAAGGCAGTTCATGATCTCTTTACCTGGGTTTAGCCCGAAAAATATAGGAGTTAGAATGAAGTCATCTCTCTTTACTTAGACAAACATTTGAATTGAGAGAGACATCTCTGTTTCCCCTTTACTTGCTGAGGATTGCAAAGGGTTGCGTTGTCGTGTACACTAAAACCGTAGAATACGAGTAATAGCGACACGAATATAGATATAATCGAATGGCCTAACTTAGTTCATTAATATATGTGTATATATGCAAATAATTAGTTTTAGGGTTAAAGCCAATTCTGCAATTTGAACTAATTCAATTCTGCTGCACCAGACGTGACGTTAATTCATTCGATCCGCGTATGGGGGGTACTCATTTCTTAATCTTAAATTTAGTTGGGCGATTTTGACTCCACGTAGACCAAAGGTCAGGGAATCAACAATGCTTCTAACTTTTCGCCAAAAATCGACTACGAATGTCGAATTAATTGTAACTTTGGTAAATCATTAGCAAGTATTATCTAAAATTATGTCGTGATTGCTGATTAGCAATATGGGTGCATTATTTCCATTAATATAAGGTAACCAGAAATTACGGGGACCTACTAAATTGTTTATATGTAATGATTAGGTTGATATTTTTAAAATATCTGGTTCGATGAATAAACTATCATATGCGACAATGATGGATGTTGCTGCTAATTTGTCTGGAGATTATACTAGAAATTATATATTTCAAAATATTGTTATAACTTTCAGGAACAAAAAAAAAAAATCCCTTTTTCTTCCAATTCTTTCTTCTTCTTTTTTTAGCCTTCGACGAATTTCAGCTATGACCAATGCCCCGCTAACTGAATAGACGTAATAAAGCTACCTAAAAAAAAAGTAAGGTTTTTGAGTATCGATAGTGACTTCATGAAAAACCAATTGCAGAGAATCTACTATCAATTAAAGACTTGTAAAGTTACAAATGTAAAATCGACCATATGATCTCTGATGTGTTTCCCAAAGCCCAATACATAAATTCTCACGAGCTCTAATATTTCTTTCACCAAATTCCCTCGAGAAAGAGTTCACAAGAAAACCTCACCAAGCTATGCTCATGCTTTGAACAAAATCGGTCATGATGAGACTTAAGATGGTGGTCGAGGCATTTGGGTGCTCACCCAATGCTCGGTGTCGGATGCCACTTCTAGGATGGCCGAGTGATTGGGCAGACCGGCAACCCGTCGAGACTCCGTTGGACACCTGGCTCATGCCCAATAACTCTAAGTTACTGAGCTCATCTAACTATATCATGCTTCAATATAACGTCTGATCTCACAAGGTTAGAGTGACAAAAAGATCATCTAACTTTCATGGTTATTTTTTTATTCTTATATTTTTTTCTGTAAGGATCAGTTTAATAACATACGAGTAAAGAAAAGCTTGCGTTTCATATGGATACTCGGAAGTGAAGATTAAACTTATCCATTGATGATATTACAAACAGAAATTACAAAGACTCATGCAAGGCCATAGTATCGCAATGGCACATTACGAACTACAGATAGATGGTTCATTTCCTTTTCTTTTTTTGGCCCAAATTATCTAATTAAGATCATTATGGAGGGTCTGCCATATTGGTTATCTATAGATGCATAATGATTTTAAATTTCTTATCTTTGATATTGACAAAGCGTATGCACTAAAAACCTTAACCACGAACTTTTATCAATAAGCTCCATGAAAATTATGTGCTTGCATGCCAAATACATTGCGCATAGGTAACTTAGAGGGATCGAATCATAATTTATGATAAGCAAGCTACTCGTCGACAATCTATGAGTCTCTTGCCTTCTAAATTCTAGTTCGACATAATTATGAATCCATCATCTTCCAATTAAGCTAACGCAGATTTTGATTCTGCAGATGAATCATATCTCGATGCATATTGTTAAGAACTTTACTAGGGCAATACCACGCCTTCTTCCCTTTAATTTGGTGCTAGCAAGAAAATCAATTTGAATACAATCTTAAGACACGGACATTTTTTTTTTCTCCAAATAAAAAGAACATTCGAATTTTGATGAGCGCATTACCCGCAAAAGGAGAATGTCCCCACCACTAGAACAGTCCATTTCCACGGAATTTTTTTTCTTTGGAAAGCACAATCATAGTCTACGCGTGAGGATGAAATGAGAGAGAGAGAGAGAGAGAGAGAGAGAGAGAGAGAGAGAGAGAGAGAGAGAGAGAGAGAAGCAAAGAATGCATATGGGGTGAAGCCAATTGTCACACTTCTTTATTTAGAGAAAGAGAGAGTGGCTATAGATGTCCAAACTTTGCAAGATGATCAATTAATATCTTTTTGATCAAAATGGAAAGGGTGAGCAACTTTTTTTCCCACTCTTTATCTTAGTCAAGGAGGGAGCTAATGAGCCTGCTAGACTTAGTAAAAGCAGGCATCGTCTTGGGGATCATGTCAAAGATCAGCCGCCCCATGCGCAAGACTGCCAAATACATATACAACAGACGCATACACTAAGCATAGATCACCAATGCGTCAATTATGATATAATTAACCATGTGCAGCTATTGTCCCAAAAGTTCACCTAATAAAGTCCGTCACATTCTTTAACAATTTAAACCTTTGAAGTTGAACGATTGCATATTCAAAAAAGAATTCGGAGATTTGAGAATCACCATCCTCACCATGTTTTATAGATGAAAAAGGAAAAACACAAAGGTCGTGGGCATAATCTTTATTCGTGTATTTGCTTTCATTTTCTGTATGGATAAAGTTCTGGCATGATAATTACAAACCTACCAAACTAAAGGCACCGGCCTCAAGTGCATCATTATTTTTTCATTTCTTTTCTTTTTTACGGAAAGAAAGAGTTTAAATAATCCACTAAATTGATGATAGGATTTGCACTTTTCCTTTTTATGCCAGATGAGCACTTGATCTTCGATTGCAAATGAGCCACTAGCTAGGCGACGCTTCATTGTGCTTCCCCCATCATCCAAGATAGGGAAAAAGACAGGTTAGCAATATACAAATAGAATCGACCATAAGCAGATTCTTCGATATGGGTACTTGCAAACAGATAATCTATACAAATTTCCCAATTCAATGACTAGCATTCTGCAGCTGTATCAGCACTAAGTAAGCTACTTTTGATGGGTTGGACGTGTCTGAACAGTACTTTGAGAGAAAAAGAAAATGGAGACTACAGTCGGGGTTTGCTCATTATTATGCCATGCGTCCAAAACAAGGAGGAGGAATAAAAGTGGAATGATAACCGGTGGACATCATGCACATACTGGCGTGGTCGACTCTCGACGCACCACACAACAACAGAACGATCATCGAAGATGATGTGTATAGAATGCAGAGGACACATGAACCCCACCGAAAGCAAAGAAGAGAAGGAAGGAGAGAAGGTGCAAGACTTTGGTGCAGAATATCGGGAACTTGCATACACGCTCGTCGCTTTGATGACTTTCCCGTGTGAACGTGATTCCTGTTGGAGAAATGATGTGGAATTTGGAGCAGTACTTCAGATCTTTCGTCTCTTCAGTGGTTGTGCATGCCCCATTTCAGACACATCCTTATCTTCTGCTACAAACACCACATGCCTGCAATGCTGCCACAGTTATCGAAGTTTGCATATTTTAGGACTTGCTTATAATGAGATGGGTTCCATTAGAGGGTGCCTTCGAAACACTTATTGACCAAATTTTACATTGGAAAAAAAAAAAGGACGAAAGATAATGAATTTGCACATCATGGCTCATGAGCAAAGTTTAAATAATCGGATACATTTTGATTGTGTTTTCATCATGACACATTAGGGTTTGCATGACGGGCAGCTATTTCTCGTCCAGAACTGGTTCTGGACCAAAAAAACCAGTTCTGGACGAGAAACCCGTTTGCTTCGCGGTTTTGTGAAAACCGGTTCTGAACCAATTTTTCCATCCAGAACCAACTTTTGGCCAAGAATGAGAAACTAAAAAAAAAAACTATTTCTCATTCTCCTAGAACCGGTTCTTGCCTTTTTTTTTTCTTTCCTTTTCTTCCCTTTCTTTTTTCTTTCCTTTCTTCCTTCCCAACTCTCTTTGCGCGCACTCTCTCTTCCTTCCTTTCTTCCTTCCCTTGGCCCCCTGGACCTCTTGCCGACCTTCGTTGGCTCGGCCTCGCCTTCCTCCAATGCCAGCTTGAACTGGAAGGGCGCCTGCTTCTACGAATCCGCGGCTTGGATGGAGTTCCACAACAAGAGCGAGAGCGAATTCGGCGGAGGCACGCTTCACATCAAGGTCGGCTTGGGGTTCTCTTCTCCCGATCCATTTCGTTGATTCCGTGAGCATGTTTTCACTTATTCCTAAGTATTGGAGTGTTCTGATTGGTAGATAGTTGGTGGTGACTGAGTGGGTTGGCAAATGAATCCAGGTTGTCGCGAGCCACTCTAGTTGATTTTATTAGCTTTGACTCAACTTCTTGATATGTACCGAAACGAGTGGAGTTGTTTTTTATTTGTGATGCTTTACTTGATTGGTTCATCTTTGATCGGACTGCAGACTTTCTGTAGATAACTACGTCTTCGACAGAATGAGGTCTCTGTGATTATAAATTGCTTTTGGATAACCAACCAAGCTTTAGAGTTCAGCATCCATCCTCGACTTCTTGATCGTCGAATCTAGTTTGGACAAAAAACTGTGTCTATGGTAGAAGATCGTTTATGGTTGCCTACGTGGATTTTATTTTTTTTTAATTTAGAATATTACAAAGGTTTAATGCAATTAAAGTGATTTTTCAATTTTAGAGTTGATTACAATAAATTGTGCAAAAAAATATCAAATTTCTTTATTTTTACTAATATGAACATCTTCCAATATCCCAAATCATATATTTTAGAAAATAAAATAGAATCAGGAATAGAAATTTTTTTGTCATATCAAACAGCTTTCTCTTTCTGAAACAGAAATTGTATGTCCATATCAAACGCGTTTTTTTCGTCAAAAACTCATTCTGAACCAGAAATATAAAAAACTAGTTCTTGACAAAAATAGGTTTCTGAACCAGAATGAGTATCATGTGCGCACTTAGTTTACCTCCAAGGTAGTCAGTCAAGTGGTCTAACACTGAATTTTGCAAGCTAAAAGTCATAAGTTCGACTCTTTCAATATATCCTTAGTCTTCTTAAGATATCCTGATGAGTCCTCAAATAAAGGTTCCGGTCCTTACCCGTATCATCCGTCCTAGGTCCCCCACCAGCATCATGGTGGGATAGAATTGAAGGGCTCGCCCGTTTGCGATGTTTACGCCACACATCCCCCCTAAATCTGAACACGCGCTTACGCGTAATTGACAATTGACTAACGTTGGACGCCCGTTTGCTTTGTCAAAAGGAGGAAAAAAGAAGAGTCGTGACATCGTTTTCCATAAGTGAACTAGGGAGAAGTGGAAGGTGGCCATGCTTATGCCCTTTTTCACGAAAATGGCACAGAATCTCGAGCGCTACGACACATAGAGTCGTCGGCACACCTGTCCATCCCTTCTTTTACGTCTGCAATGATGAAAAACATTGGCTTAATGGGCAACCCGCATCAATCTTGTCTTATCAAATGTGTGCCGGTTGTCTATTCGATTTAGTTATGGGGAGCACAAGAAAATGCAAATCATTGTGGCAAGCGCAGAGTTAATTGCCGACAAATTTTCTATAGCACATCATCATCATCATCATGGACTTTGGAAGAGAGAAAGAGGAAGAGGACTGTGAGGAATTGACAATTGTCCTTGAATACTCTCATTCAACTCAATCCTCTAATGATAGCGTCGTCCCGCTCTAACTTTCTAGGGATTTCTTCTCCACACGACGTTGAAATCACTGCTAGTCGATTGAGTAATTACCCGGAAGTTTCCCGACTTTTGGAATATGGAAAACTCAGAAATCGGCTATTGGTCGTGCTTATATGTAGCAATCTAATTTTTATGTGTCGTAGTTCATATGTAGTTGTTGTAAGTAGTTGCTACGTGTGGCTGGTAATTATCTCTGTGAATGGTAAGTGGATTGTAGAGATCTAACCGGAAATATATTAGATATTTAGGCTCCGTTTGTTTCATAGAAAATAACTTTGAAAAAAATATTTTCTGAATTTTCTAGCATTATAAAAAAAACAAAATAGTCAAGAAAAATATTTTACACAGATAGAAAAGCACATTGAAAAATGTTTTCCGCTTTTTAGAAAGGGGAAAACACTTTCCATCTTTTTTATTTACCTTCAAACATTTTTCATCTTATTTCAAAAGTGGCTTTTAACCAGCGATCAGTCAATGTAAAACAAAAAACAAAAAAAATACAAGTTATAATTTTTCCTAAGTTTTAAATAAACACCTGAAAATCCTATTATTTTCCAAAAAAAATCCCTGAAATATATTTTCCAGAAATATTACATTTTCCATAAACGAACGGAGCCTTAGTGATTCGCCAATATTATTGCAAATTACCACAAATTGTTGCAAGTTGTGGTACCTATACTTAGCATTTTTCCCCCTCAAGAATTGTAGTTTTTTTTTCTTTTTTGTAAGTCTCTGTAAATGAAAACTTAGCTATCATCCTTGCTGTAATCTATCTCAAAGTCCATTAAAGTTGAATATTCCAGCTAATCACTTTTCTTAGAACATTTTAACAACTTGAACTTATCGTATATTTCTGGGCTTTTATATGTTATACTGGTGCTGTTAAAAAAAATCATTACACAAGCAAGATTCACACAATAACACGTTTAAGATTTTAAATTTTGGCAACTATGTTCATTTCATTGGTATGTGAGAGTTGTCATTTCTATGACTGCTTATGTGAAATGTTTTTCATACTAGCAGTCTAGAAAAATTTATGAAAAATGTCTTAAACTTATTGTACGAATGTCAATTCAATTCTAAATTTTTCAATTTGGTCATTTAGCTATAAATTTTTTGAAATTTTCCAATGTAGTACTTCCGTCTAATTTTATTGGCAATCATTGACATAGACGTTCTACATGGCACATCTAGTATTGATATGATAATTTTTACAATTTCTTTAAAATTTTCTGTTTTGTTTACTTTTTCCTTTCATTTTATATTTTTCCTATTTTTGCTCCACCAGTTGCCAAGGCCTCGGCGATGACCAGGACAAGGGCATCTTATAACTCACATTTGGTCGATGATCGGCAGAGGGAAGTAGGGGAAGAACCAAAAGGAAAGAAAAGAAAAGGAAAAAAAGAAAAAATTCAAAAAAATTATTAAAATTACAAAAACATTCATGTCAACGTCGATAAGGGACTATCAGTCATGCCAATAAAATGGTAGACACTAACTGAACAGTCATATTAGCAATTTCCAACAAAAATTGGCTAAAATGACTATTAGCGAATCATCAAAATATTTAAGATTAAATTTGTCGTTTCAAAAAGTTTAAAACTAAATTGACATCTATGTTTAGGACTATTTTTGTGATCATCCCTAGAAGTATACACTATTTAAATTGATATTGTTTACCTTATTCTTAATAATGTGCCTCACAAGTTCTTTTACAATATATAAATATAAATGAAAGAATTTCACCAAATGTAATCTTTAGTAGATAGTTGAATTTTTACCTTTTTATCCTTCGTTTCTTTGGCCAATTTTATTAATTGTTCTGTTCAAAATTAAACCGCATTGCAATATTAAAGTAATTTGTGGGGCTAAACAGAAAAACAAGAAGTGAGATAGATGATACTTTTGACTTAAAAGAATAGACTAATTGAAGAACACGCATGATCGTAGACTAATTATGTTTGAAAAAAAGAAGAAGAAGGAATCATGTTTTGGAAGAAACTTGGTGACCATTTAATTGAATGGACGTAGTAGAAAGCAATTCTTTTTTTAATGAGGTTATATTAAAATTGTGGAAATTAACTGGTTACTTAATGAAGAAAGAGTAGTGCGTAATTCTGGAAAAATTATCAAAAAAGTACTAAACTTATTGCACTTGTGTCGATTTAGTATTAAACTTTTTAATTGTGTCAAGTTAATCCTAAACTCTTTGACTAATTTATCAATTTAGTCATACCTATCAATTTTGAGTGGAAATTACTAATATAGATATTGGTTGACTTATATGGCATGGCAAGCGTTGATGTTGATAATTTTTATAAAATATATAATTTTCAATATCAATTCTTTCTTTTTCTTTTTTCCTTCTTCCTCTATCAGTTGTTGGGATTTGTGGCCACAAGTAAGGGCCGATCTCAACTGCCTCAAGTGAGGCTTAACCTCATTAGATCCCAGTGAGGTCGAGCTTGCCAATGCTTCATGATCACCGCCTCCCGTCGCTCGTCCTCAATCTCGACACTTGTCCTTAGCTTTTGCTTTAGATGCTTTTGCAAGTGAGTAGCTCCCACAAGCCCCATTGATGCACATGTAGGTGACACCAAAATATTCGATATCAATTAAATGCAAAAAATTGTAGACCTTAATAGCTACAAATATTGATCAATTCATAATGTTCCCCATAAAGAAACTTACATGCCGTACACATTTCCAAAATAGAGGTAAAAATTATAAGGCATAATGCTTGCTCCAAAAAGACTCATCAACATAAATGCACTCTCCCCACCGGATACATTAGGCATCTCATTCATGGTTTGAGGGGTATTTGCTTGACTTAGTAGTACTTCAAAAGCAAAATCACGAATTATGAAGTAAGCACCGCATACACATAGGAGTCTGGCATTGCAGTTCTCATGAGGAAAAGAACTTAAAGCAAAAGAGCGTTGTTCAAGAAGCAATTCACTGGAACCAAAGACTCGGAAAATGAAACTGTTCAAAAAGCAATTCAAGAAATATAAAAAATGAATGCTCAAACTAAACTCAACCGATAAACGCCAAGATAGAAGAAAAAGTAAAAGAGTAACTACATAAAGCAAGCATCATGTAAATCAGTAAAATTACGTGTGCACCACTTGCAAAAAATTTATGATCTACTAGTCTTGAGCTCGTAATTTCTAATCTTGAACCAAAGACTACTAAACTTAAAAAAATTTCAACATACTATACACTGATCTTACTAAGATAATTAAAAGTAGCGAGCGATATTCACCGCCAAAAGACATTCTAAAGAGGAAAAGTAGGTCAACTTGGAAACAATGAATTGAACAATGAAGTAAAGGAGGTGGAAATGGAATGGGCTTATTAAAAAATGTTAATATTAAATATTTATATATAATATATAATCGGGTTGGTCCGGGTTGGACCAACTCGACCTCCTAGGACCGAGGATCAACCCGTACAGTACCGGGTTAGGGATTTTAGGACCGAGGACCGACCAGTTCGACTTAAAAACCCGACCAGGACCGACCGGGTTGGGCCGGTCCAGGGTCGACCCTAGACCGCTGCTCACCCCTAGCGACCAGCTAATGAATAAGGAAAAAAAAGAAAAAAAATTAAAATTAAAATTATAGAAAATTTTGATTAAATAAATCTTATGTAAATTGTCTACGTCAGTGGTGGTTATGCAACATAGGATGGTCAACGCCAATGTTAGCAAGTAGTTAAAATTGACTGAAAGGATTAAATCAGTAAATAGTGGTAAGTTTTAGGACCCAATGGTACAAATAAAAGGCTCATAATTGAATTGGCACACATATAAGATTCAGGGTAATAGTGGAATATCTAAAAGGTGAGATGGAGGTTTTGGCTTAATATAAACACTAGATTTCAGCACATTCTATGCGTATGCCCGATTAAAATTTAATGCCCCTAACTTATAAACCAGTTGTAAATTAAGTATTGATAGAACCCTTCTAACTCTCATGGGCGGCTATGTTCTGCATTGGGGCAAGTGGGTAGTTGTAATGTCATGTGTTCAAGCATAAACGTGCTCTTATTTTTATTTTATTTTTTGACTTCCTATTATTTAATATGGGTGATTAGAAAAGTTCAAAATTTTGACATAAATACACATAGATATATGTATGTATTTTAATGTATATGCTTTATGTATTTAGATAAATGTGTACGTTTTCTACTCCCTGTGTGCTCTTTCCTCCGTCTTTTCCTCAAGATATACAATCACATAGTTTGGCCTGCTTTTTAGGTGAAGTAGTGTGTTAGTGGGACAGAAAGAAGCGGCAAAAAAAAAAAAAACCTATCTATATTTCCAGTTGTGACGTTTGACTAATGATGGGAGACGTGGGATTTACTTATAAGGTTTGTCATCATGCGAAACAATTCGATGACGAAATTGATTGTAAATATGCCCATCACTCATTCGACGATGAACACGAGAAAACATCATAGAGGGAGCAAGTCCTTTGCATAATCATGAGCAAGCATTAGTCTAATGAGACTCGAGTTCACTGAGACAACTTTTTATCACGTAGCTTTCCTTAGTATTTTGAAGCATAGTTACGATACACAGACAGGTGACTCTTGATTAGGCTTCGTAGCCAAGAATGTTCGGGTTGGATCCATTCCCGGTCTATGTGAATTCTACATGAATTTTTGTTTCCATCTCTTCGCTCCGCTCACGTGTGTTCATCTATGCCACCGTTCCATACAAATTAGGATAATTGTGAAATTCATGACTAAATGCACCAAATGATAATATTATCGGGGATGCGAACGAGGGCTTCCTCGTTCCATCTTATGATTATCGAGTTCATGTAATTCACGAGCAACCGATTTCTGCCGACAGACAGCAGGTATGATTTACTTGTAACGAGATTCATCATCCCTCGACAACGTTTCCGTTCCAGATCTCGTTCATCCAAATTATTCCCATATCCGGACAAAGATTCTTACAATGTTTATAACTAATCTTAGTAATGGTTGAGGTTTGTCTAGGTATCAATGAAGGCAGCGAGCCAGGTAGATATTCCCTGTCGGATTTACCCTCGATGTAGTAAATAGAAATCGACCCGAGAGGAGTATCTAAACTGACGGAGAATCGTAATTTCGGTCAGTGACGTAATCTTGACGTCACGCGAGTCGTCATGCGCACTTGGAGAAATTATCATGAGGTGGCAGCCTCGATCGTGCGCTCTTTTTTTAAAATTTTATTATTTTTTGTTTGGGAGCGTGGGGGCAGATTTGCAATGATGAAAAAGATTAAGTCCTGAAAGTGAAACTGCCAAAATTGCCAAACCTTCTCTTTCCACCTTTCTAAAAGGTCATCGTGCCAACTTCGCGAAATTTCGGATTCTTTCGACCAATTTGAAAGTTTTTCAACAAATGCCCTCGAACCATTTATCCCAAAAACAAAAAAACCGAGAAGCTTTTTTTTTTAAATTAATTGCTTATTTTATTTTTATCCTTATAAGGATATCTATCTACTGATAATAACACTGAAAAAGTGTTTGTTGGTTTTTGCGCATTATTCGATTATTAAGTGAATATTAGAGGGAAGCACTATCCTTCGAATGTCTAGGTCAAAACAAATTTATTATTTAACCCAATCGTGGGTAGTTGTGTTGGTTGAGAGCCTCTCTCTTATTGTCGAGGTTGAGAGTTTGAAATTCATAATTACTAACATTTTAAGTGGGACTCAATGGTGTTGGGGTCTTATGCTAGTCTCCTCGAGATATCCCCAGTCCTTCGGTGTTGTCTAGGCACAGAAGGTCTATGGTGAAGTTCTCGATCATAAAAAATATATATAATTATTTATCTCATTCGTGCCCAAAATATTTTTATCTGTCCAACAATCGGTAAATAGTTTTCAGATGGATCATTCTCGTTTTCCAAAACCTGTGAATCTTCTACGCAAAAATGGAGGAGGAATTGGAAGAAGAAGTTGAAGACAGATTGTGTCGGAGAATCGTCCACGGCACCCAACACTGCCGGGGTGCTATGATGCTGTTGGGCTTCAGCATTTGGGCCAAGGGACCAGTAAAAGGGCTTACTGGGCAGTAGCAGGCTAATGATTTGCGTCGCATCATGTCGATTTATGAATGTAATCTACACATGACAAACTCGAAATGTTGAATAGACATGTTGAACCGTCTCGACACGAACACGACATGCCCGATATATCGACTAGTACGGTTAGTGAGTGTTGTTATATTGTATCGGGCAATGACATGATACTAATTTTAACATATTCACAAACATACGTTAAATCTTTTCAAATTTGGCTTAATTCGAAGTGTTCATTAAGTAAATTATCGTGTCGTGTGGCCTGGCTACTGCGGCTCGCTTTCTTAGCCAAAACCAAGTCCACTGGCTGACGTGGCTCTCTTACTAAGCAAAAATAATGCCATCTCTGTGGATGGCCGTGTGTCCATTCCTATTGTAATCAGAAGCGAAAGTCATGTCGTCACTCCCAAAGTCGTGGAAAAACGCCACAAATATACGGCGGCAATGGGCAGAACAGGCGCCGACATTACATTTTCCAACCGAGGTGAGCAGTCACTGAACCAACAACACAGCCTGGGGCAACATCGTTCGTCTCCATCGCCGCTCCGGCTGACATCCAAACCCATGAACAGTGAGCTTATCCGCCCTATTAATGGCACAGCATATTTTTCGCTGTCCAGGTCAGTGAAACTATACAACGAAGCAAAATATTATCCGTCTAACGTGGCAAGAACATCCCATCGTACGGTTAAATGTCATCACCATAACCTGACATAGGACACTTCGATATCATGAAGCACGCCATGAGAATATGCCAAATGACCGCAACCAGAGCGTAAATTTCCAAAGATGCAAATCACAAATCACAAATCCAATCTTACATATAAACAAAGACTGATTTCAAGCACACTATGCAAATCCAGGCGGACCTTGTTTACTGACTACTACTGTTCCATCCAGAAAACTAGCGACTACATTTTACAACTAAAACTGAAAAACGTTAAGGACTATTAGCTCTGATGCATCAGTTTGCCAAGCTCAGCTCAAGAAGTGTTCATGGCTTCTGAATGATAATTGTCCAACTCTTTGTCAAGTTGATCAGCAGATTTCTCGACAGGTGGTCTGATTCCACGTCCCCGGCCACGGCCTCGTCCACGGCCACGGCCACGGCTGTTCCCAAAACCTCCACGACGGCCTCTGCTGCATGAGTTCACCAAGTGTAATGTGTTATTTCATCAAGCAAAGTTGCTACAAAACTAAACATCGCGGAAGATGCCTATTCAGCCCCCGTAACATATTCAAAATTGAAATGCATGGAACACAGCAGCAATCTGGTCCCATTAAGATCCTAGTTTTGATTCTGACTTTCCCCAGCTATCAACTGAACTTATATCCTGGATCTAGTCATGAGACCTTCAGTTTCACTTGAAGTACAATCTCCTAGTAGTATCCTATATAGATGACTAACATTTTATATCTCCATCACCCTCAAAAGAGAAGCACGCAGGAACACCCAACACTGAACATCATCCGCCTAATGCCACAACAAAAACATCTCACAAGAAAGCTCATTAACAGAAAAAGTATGGAGAATTTACCCAGTCCCTCGATTTACAGGAGGAGGACCTCTAGCTACACCTTGCCCTGGCCTGCATCACTCTGTGGGTAAGTCATCCGCCAGAGAACAACTCCACAGACAGAACATATGATTCGACAATTGCAATGCAGTAAAGGAACTACACATCATCTCTATCTATAAAAAGGCAGCATTGCAACCAAATTTCACAACTGAATCAAAGATGATATGATTGTAAAAAAATACAAAGAACCAGGAATGAAAGGGCAAACCAGTCATCCTGATTGTCTCCAATGAAAGAGCGCGAAAATGAGAGTTGGATGCACGCAGACTCAGCAAGAAGCAAAAGCTCACATGCCTTAAACCCCACATGATTCCATTATGGCATACGATTGCTTAAAGATGGCCGAAGGCAAGATTAAAGGATATGATTCAGGTTCATACAGCTTTCTAAAATATATTGCAGCATGATTACTTGGCTGGAGTACAGTGATATTAACGTTAACAGTGCTTAGGATCCTTTTCAATATAGGTCCCATAGTTTTCTCCAAAAATCTCCAAATATAACTTTGTTACTAAATTGCAAGGATAAGCTGACAACAACAGAGACTAATAATTGGCAGATGAAATTTCACCGGGCCATAAGGGATCCTGAAGGAAAATACTCTAGATTGCTCATGTATCATGCTTAATGTGCAAGAAAAGGGAATCGTTCCGCTTATAACTGTTCAGATGATTCTAAATCTATGGAGACAAATTAATAAGTTAATTTTTTCAGAGAACTTTGTAATAGACGTAGTCTTAATTTTTCCTTATGGTCAATGATGAGATACGCCAGTTATTAGAGCTATCTTTACAGAGACTCATGCAGCTAGTAGCAGAGCTTGTCCAAGCATTCCTTCCCAGATATAAAATTTTTTATAACCTCATTAAAGGGGAAAATATAAAGGAAAAGATCTACCATACAGTAACTAAACTAAAGAAAGTACACAGCAAGCTCAAAATTTCAAATTAAGCCTTGTAAATGAGATCCTCCTGGGCACTCGTTAACCATATTTGATAAAGAAAAGTTAAAATTTTCAATGCAGTTAAGAGAGACGGTGCATTAAAAATAACAAACTTACCATTGGTGTCAAAAGAGTGCCTAAGGGCACTCTTCACAAAGTGCTTTCACATTAAAGGCATGTTTTTTTTGGCAAATTTAAAGGCATGTTTATTTATGCTTCAATAAAAGCAAAAGGCAACTTTTTGCACCAAAATTTAAAATTATTATCCAAAGTAAAAGATATTTATATACAAAATTGCGTGTGAATTAACATGTCAAAATCTGTATATTATGAAGGGGTAACAGCTAAGAAACAGTCAAAGTACATCCATCACAAGATTCAAGTTATTTGTATGAGGTCAATAAAAAGTCATACTCTACCAAAATTTGACAAAGATGAGAGAAAAATAGGTTGCATACGTCATAACGACTGTTCTCTTCCTCCTCCCATTAACTCCAGTCACATTGACACGAGCAGAGACAGGAATGTCAGCATTTGCACCCACAATTTCAATCTTCATAGGTTTTCCGTCCAAAAGAACATTGCTGTACCGCTTGAGAGCTGCAAATGCATCACTTCTTCTGGTGTAAACTACCTCAGCTGAGCCCTGATTCACAGTAACATTTCAACAAAATCAAAACATTTGTTGGCAGGAACAGATCTATCTGTAAGATGAGCCTCAGAGTTAACAAGCAGCAACAAGTTATCTTTTCTTACAAAAAAGCAAGGTGAGAGGGAAGGCAAGAAATGAATTGAAACATTTTGGGTTTTGGAAAGGGTGGCACAAATATGGACCACAAGACCCATCTTGTTACTTAAAGCAAGCAACAGACCTTATTAACAAGACAGTGACAAAAGGTGTAAGTCTACAAAACCCAAAGCAAAATATTACAAAATTAGAACCTTCATGCACTAAAGTGAAGTATGCAAGACAACATCAGATTCACGTCAAACCAACACATTGATACAGCTTACCTTTCAGATAAGATTTTCTTATCCCTCACTAATTTGATAAAATCATTTTGAGAACAACTACAGCACGCTTTGTGAAATGTTTTCACTGTGCTAAAAATGTGCGACTATGTAGAACTCATACTTTGTTCTTTGACATTTAGCAACAATCTTTATAATAAATTTGTCCTCAATCATTGGCTCTCCAACAACACCTCTTCCAATAAATAACATGACCAAATTTAAGGAAGCAAAGCTAAGTTTGTTACTGAAAATAAATGCTGGCACAAACACTAGTAATATGTTTCCACAAAACCTTGAAATCACAGCCTTCAATAAAGACAAAAAAAAGCTGTTAAAAGTAAAAATCAAGGTGCAGTAAATGCAATTTAACATATCAATGAAGTCTCTGAAATATCTTCTTGAGTACCATCAAACCATCTGAGAAAGTGATATCGCCCAAAATAGGCAAACTTTAATGCATGAATCAAGAGTGAAACAAAAAAGTGATGTTAAATGCCAACTAATAATGTGTTCTCTTGTCAGCGGGAATAAATTTTATAGCCATCCCCATCAGGAATGAATCGATGAACAAATAAATGCCAACATTAAGGGAGAAAAGATAAGTTTCCACTATGTTGAAGATAAGACTCCATACACTCACACTCATAACACACATCAAAAGTAGACAATGCCATCTTATCAGCCAAAAGAAAAACTGTTCTCAGACTAACATGAGATCTTCTTCAAGCATAATAAAGAAGATCCTGTTCTTTCATCAGATTTCAATCAAGTCCCATGAATGGGCTTCAATTAATAAAAACAAACGAATAGCAAACTAATGCAACACACAGCTCATAGCTTCAAATCAAGAATAATTTTGTGAAAAAATATAGCATGGGGCTTCTCTGAGGTACTTACACTGGAGCGACCGTTTTTATCATAGTGCACTGCATATCGCTTCACATCTCCAATTTCAGAGAACAGTTCCTGAGGTCCATGGCCAGTATTAAGAGATTATCTACAACCGATACCGAAGCATAAGATAAAATTGCATGGCTCGATGTATACCCTTATATCTTCATTTGTCACTCCATAGTCCAAGTTGGAAACATATAATTTTGTTCCAATCTCTATTCCATGTATACCAGCAGCTCTAATGCTATCTTCAAACAAAGCAGTCTGCCATGGGAAATTCCTTGTTCGGCGAGAAGGCTGATGAATGCAAATGAAAAAGGAAGGGAAATGGAGCAAAGGAATGCATCAGCCAACGACCAAAGATAATGCACCTTCTTCGAATTCATTACGAGAGAAATTCCACAAAAATAAAACTAACTCTTAATGGAGGAGAGACCACTAGACAATGCTTAAACAACCAGCAATCAAAAGCGGCAAATGAAGCCAACAGAGATGTAGGGAACGATGGAAGTGGACCACATGATATAGATTGTCGCTATGCCACAGGCTCTCCAGTTCCGAAGTTAAGGGAAGGAAGCTCCTTCGCAAAAGCCCATAAACTGGAAGAAAACCGAATCTTGCATCGAGATGTTGGACACAGCAAGAAAATCCAATAACTCCCCCTTTAAACAACCGTTCATCAATGAGTAAATCGATTCTACACAGATATTGGTCTATATTCACTGGGCCGATAGATAAGCGACATCATCCTACTAAGTAGAGCTCCATTCCAAGAATACACGATAAAGCACCCTCAGACAAGTTGGTGAAAGTGCTATGTAGTCTGGAACCAAGACTTCTGGAAGAGTTTCGCCGCACATTCCGCAAAACAAAAACCTCACATCCCACTACTAGTGTAATCAATAACACACTGGTTGAAAGCAACAGGTCGGAAGAGCAGATTAATGATCTACCAAATTTGGCTGCTCCTCGTATAGTATGTTCAGAGATCCTCTTGAGTTTCATTTCTAACGCAAAACAAGAGATCTCATTTTTCATTTTCTATAGCACGAATAGATCCCCTTATATTTGAAATAATATGAGATGATCAGAATCTCAGTTAAACATCCACGGATCCGAGCTTGCCTTGGCAATGGAGAAAGAAGAAGGCCGAGCATTGACGCCAAGAGGACCTCTCCGACCTGGAGCTATCATTCTTCCACCAATAAATGGCCTGCCAGCTGGCCCAGCTCCACGGCCACGACGAGCTCTACCTCGTCCCCTAGTTCTGTCGCCGTTTCTCCTGTTCTTAATGATATCATCAAGCGACATGTCAACTGCAGTAGCCATGTCAGTAGTAGTGCAAAACCTTCCCGAGAAAACCAACTAACAAAACCTGCAAAGGAAAACCAGAAGGAATACATCAACTAAGACCATGACACGTGTATGTAAACCATTTTCCAAAATTGAGGAACACTATTAGCTCAAATGCATACAGTCGCCTAAGAGAGATGACAGTCAAAAGTATGCATCAGAAAACTCAAGTTGTGCAGGGTAAGCCCGAGGAGGTCCCCCAACTACAACGAACTTCAAGTCAACCAAGGTGACACTTAAAAAAGAACTATGCGCACAATGACTGCACGACCGAGACTGCCGAAATCACAACATACAGCGACAGAAATCTATCATCTTCGTTCTTCTTTTACTTACTGAGCATCACAAAAGGAAAACAAAGCCTCCAAATCCAAAACTAGCGGCAAGTGAAATCAAAAGCAGTCCCCCACACATTGTACGGTCAACCATAGCACCCTCACAAAATCAGCCCTCTTGAGCACCTCACAACTGGATCGACACTGCATAACTTTTCCCCGATTCAAACACGCAGCCCGTCGGTTAAAGCATCGAACCACGCAAACCCTAGAGGAAACCCAACATAAGTTCAACAGAGCTAATAAAAACCCTCGAAAGACAACAAGCTGCGGAATCCACCGCAAGTTCCGGATCTCTCGTCCTCATCAGCACCAAACTTCTCGAACGACCCAAAAAGAAAAAGAAGCGTGCGCGCATCAGGAGGAGCGAAACCCTAGGACCAGTCGGAACCACCCAAACCTACCTGAAGACAATCGGATGGCAACCAGCGGCGATCAAAGACCTCTCTCCAGAGAGAGGAAGAGAGCGACCAACGGAGAAGTACGACGGGAGAGCCGACGGAGCGAGATCGAACTAGGAGGTTCGAGGATCCATTGCGGACTGGCCGGTGGAATTCCGAGCGGACGACGGCCGCCGGAGACTAGGGTTTTCTCCTGCTCTGCGGAATCGAGGAGCGACGGCGGCTGGCTTCGGAACTGCGGTTTTAACCCTCTCTGGTTTTTCCTCTGGATGGCGGTCGAATGGTTTCGCTGTCGGCTTCTCGCCCTTTTGGGCTTTTTTATAGCGGCGTCCGCCCTCGCCTCCATGTTTGAGGACGCGTTTTTCCCCCTTTTTTTCTTTGAAGCGACGACGCGTTTCTAGCGAAGTTTCGCCCAAAATTGATAGGATTAATTCCGTACTATAACTTTCTTTATTAAAAATAGAACTGATGAATCACACAAAGGGTCAATTAACCTTCCCTCAAAATTTTTTGGACAAAATAGCCCATATTACGGTCACCGGAAAATGTCACACCCTCGCCGGTCGACTGGGTAGGTCATTATTTGAGACTGCTTTAGTCACTTTTGTTCATTATTCGACACAAAACTCACTTCGTAAGGCGGTTCCTAATTTACTCTCAATACACATTCCCTACTTGAAAGGAACTAATCATTAACATTCAGCACATTATCCAATTTGCTTCATTTTCAACTTAATTGGGAAGCATCGTTCAATATCGAATTACTACAATCTACACAAAAGGCTATTGTAAAAATAATTATGGAAAATCAGCTCTAGGATTGCAATTTTAGTATTTCGCCAAAATGTTGTCGATTGCATATTTTTAATCGGGCTTGTTTTTATTACTTTTATTTGATTTTAAGAGTGTTAAACTATGAGGAATATCGCGGCCACACTTCAAGTCCAATGATTTGAACTCTGGAACCTAATTTTATTGCTATGGCTTCCCTTTTCAACCTTCCTTTTTCAACCGTCTGCGATGCCATGTCCGACAAGAAGGGTATTATTTATTATTGAGGTTTGAATCCCATGTGTGCAGCATTTAAAATCCACCTGTCATGCAAAAGGACTATAGCTTGTAGGAAATATTTTTTTTAATGAAATACTCGACTCAGTGGTATTACTTGTGTGGATCATATTCCAATGGGAACTTGATGAGTCGATCCATCTACATTATTGCGAACATACTCCCGAGGCGGGATATTTAACGCGTTAGTTACAGCATTGCACGGGTCGGTTAATAAAGTATAAGGAATAAAATCCATTACTTCTTTGTACTATATAGTTTATATAATTTCTCAAATCTTTTTTTTTTCTCAAACTATGTCTTCAATTACTCTCCCATGTTCAAGTATAAGGGTGGGTTACCGGGTAATGTCGGGCCGGGAATGGTGGGCCGAGCACTGTTGGGCGTGGGCCCGGTTTCAAGCAAGGCAGTGTCCAGGCACGACCCGTTAGGTGGGGGCTCTGCCCTACTTTGTTTATGGGCCGGGTCAGGCCTATGGTCCTGCTGAATTTCTTGATGTGATTTGGCCCAAAGTCCACATGGGCTGGGTCAGTGACCGACCCAATTGGACCAAAAGACCGATCATGGGGCCTACATATGCCGTTGGCGTTGGGTCACTTGATCAGATCAGCGGGATCAATGTTCCATTGGGCAAAAAAGTTTCTCCACCCCTACAAATTTGCCTCCTCCATCCCCGTCTTCTCTCTTTTCTTTCTTTCACCAGTTCTCGATCTTTACTCGAATATCACTTCCGAACACTCTTGCTTCTAAAACTATTCGTAAATTTCATTTCTCCTTACAATGCTTTAACAGTGTTCTTAATACCACAATGGAGAACATCGACGATAACTGTGTCCAATCATTTTAAGTCAATCCAGACTTGACTTTCGATTATCTCTGGACTTGTCCAGTAAGTACAGCAACAATACATATGTGCCGGCTCCAACCTCATAATTAGCTGAATTCAGCGACGACGAGACACAACAATCCATACTTTGGAGGAGTGCAGCGGCGCAATGCCGGAAGTTAGTCCTCGCCAAGACGCTTTCCCAGGCAATACCCCTACTCTCAATGAGCCCTAAGCGAGTTGGCTGCCAGCTTCACAGAGAAGATCGTTCGCTGCTTGGAGGACAATCCTACTCGAGATTGATGTCAACCGTCTCGAAAAGGCCACCTTCTATTTTTTTTATCAACATGGGTCAAGTGGGATGGGCCAGTTGAGGAGGCACCAATGTTGATACGAGGGAGAGATGTCTTTGGCCGGGAGGGAGCTCTGCAAGTACAGTACCGCTCTGTTTCGTGAGGAACAAGCTCCGCAAACTAGTAAGTCACTACACTCTGAGAAAATGACAGCATTGGTGAATCTATTGTCAACAGGCAACTCTTGAGTTTCTTGTATGGACTAGCTCAGTGAATTGACTATCGGTTCAATGAGGGCATATGAATAATATAAACGAGCTTTCACATGTACGAAGTTTGTATTCCGACATGGTTTCCAAAACTTAGCTATCAAAACAGTAAGCTGTCAACGAATTAGGTATACCTAGTAAATCTTCAGTATCATGCTAGATAGCGTCGACGAGAATACCTCTTGAGTTTGGAACAAACTCTTTGGCGGCACGTGTGCCACTATATTTACATGTGCATGCAAGAAAATCACTGTAGATTTCACGATTCTGTGGATGACACAAGTGGGTCGGTTTGATACGTTAGATCCACCTACTGAGGCATTCAGAGTTGTGTTCTTGTACATGATGCAGGGAAGACGAATAGAAAAGTCCCCTCTGGATGTAAGGTAGAGGTGGAATTCAACGTATCAAAGAAGACATGCGAGGAGAAGGGTGAGTTGGCGCTCTACTCACCATTCAATCGAAAATGGCGGTTTCCCGCTGTTGACACAGCAAGATTGGAGGACTACTGAAGTCTTTGGGGGGACTTCTTGCAAGTTTTCTGTGACCGCGATGTATGCTTTGAGCGCCATCGTCATGGTTCCTCAAGCAATTGAACCATTTTGGTGTTATGCATGACGTCGGTTCAATCTACAAACAAAGAGGGTGAGCCCTTTTCAAACGAAGTAGAGTGGCGATAGATTACGAAATCCCTCAAATATCACCAGGGGATTCCACCTGTTCTCAAATTCATCGAGATGATATTGACAATGGTGATGAGTTGACTCCGAAATATGTATACTGCACACATCAGTCAATTCGGTATGACGAGCTTCGCCCCATAAACAGAGATGTCGCCCTCATCATGGCTAGAAACTCGTATTCTCTATGCTTTGAAAGAAGAGAAAGACCCCACAGCCTTTCATCAAGTTCTCGTCTTCATCCACTCATTAGTCGGAGAAGTGCATGGGATCAAACTTCTTCAGATATATCTCTATATATTAGAAGAGTTGGCGAAGACAAAATTGGCATTCTTGAAATAGTGGAAGAGGCGAGCGAAGATTTCCGATTCTTTCCACCATGGCTCATGACTTGCGGACCAACCATCGTCTAGGGTATCATTTGAGGTTCACATTCAATACTAGAACCTTGGAAGACAAGAAGTTCAGCTTGTATGGGAGAAACTAAGAATTGGTTGGTCGTAGGCCATGATCGTTTTTGGCAGAATTGACTCCAATGGGACATGACCGACGTGAACAAGAAGACGACAATGAGATCGTGTTATTTGAATCATGGCGAGGAGTACGACGGTAGAGGCACAATATTTATTAGACATTCTCTTTTGGTTTTAAATTTTCCGCAATTGTTAGGGTGCCACTACGTGTAACTTTTTTTATTTATTAAGTTTTCTTAAAGATGTACTTGTATTTCAACTCGGTTTAATTGGATGGCTACTTCTCATTGACTTCCTCAGTTATCTTTCTTGCTTTTTCACTGTTCAAAAGACATAGTGTGTTATTTTTAGGGAAAATACAGTCACAAAATATACCATATGTGAGACGTTTACCCTAATTTTTTTTGTAACACCAAAAAATCTCAAACGCGTGCTTGTATGAAACATTTACCTCAATTTTTTTTTTGTGATATTAAAAGCACTGAACTTGTATCGCTATGATATATTTACTTAATATATAATTCCCTTTTTCTTCTTCTTTTATCTTTTTTTGCATCTATTTTGGCTAACAAGGGCCGCCGGTGAGAGCTTTAAGGCCCTCACCAAGTGCCTGACAAGCTTTGGTAATCCTTGTCGGCCTCATCTTTTCGTCTAAAGTGGGTTAAAAAATATGGCTAAATGTGTCACAACTGTTGTAAAAAAAAAAGTTCATGATAAGTGCGTCACAAATGAGACAAATTTAAGATTTTTAGTGTCATAAAAAAGTTTATGACAAATATGTCACATAAAGTACTATTTAGGATTTTTGGTGATTTTTTTCTCCCTTTTTTTAAACCTTTTCGACTAAGACATTTAAATTAATTTTTTAAATTTGGACTGGGTCAACCGTGCCTAGCACAACCAAACAAGATAACAAGTCCGGCCTCACGTGCCTCGACAACATTAGGCCAATTCGTCTATTTTCAACTCCCTATTTGCCTCAACAAATTATATATATGCACACTTAATCTTGGACCAAAGTCCGGCTCGCGCAAGAAGACATTCTTGGGTACACCCGGTGCATATGAACCCAATGCATCTCAATACTTATATCATGTGGAAATGCTTTAGATGAATTGGGTCCACATACACCATGATCATGAACGAATTTTTCCTATACGTGTAGGGGAGTTTGGAAATCAGTGTTCGTCATCAGGTCGGTAATTAGAATCTGCGAATGAGAGATAGACTTTCCATAGCTATCTACTACAATCATTGGGTCACGAAATCGAAATGACCCATCAACGCATGGACATGCTGATACGAAAACAACTCGAAAGAGCTGTATGACGCCGGACCCATGAGAAGAAAATGCTGTTAGTCTTCTATCAAGATCTCGAAATCGAGCAGCTTTCGCTTTATAACCAGGACTGTCTCGGGGGGTAACATGCCCCTGCTAAGATTGCCGCTCGAATGCTGATTGCAGAACTGAGCATGCCGGCCCCAAACACTCTCGCTCTAATTCCAACACCACGAGGTGGGCCTAAAATCCGTGAGCGACAAGACACCACCCGCGGCCAACCCAGGGCCACGCCGCTCCAAACAAGAACGGATCCTCGGACGGACAACGTTGATCTCTGCGCAGTAGAGAGATCAGCGGGGGTACCGAACGAGGTGGCTCCAAACTCCTTACGATCGGCACTCGTCAAGAATCACGTCAACATCCGCCGGCGCTCTCTGTGCTCTGCCTGGTCTCTCGCTATCACTTTTGTCACCATCATATGAACGGTTTGGCTTGACTCACTCGGGCAACTTTCCAAACCACCGATCCAGGTCAAATGAAGTGCAACCGCAATCCACAACCAATCGTTTCATGGGACACCCAGAAACATATTGAACAAGAACAGACCCCACTGGACAAGCAAACAAAAGTGAAGGTTCCTACAATGACACCAGAGAACCAAGAGTTTCAAAGCGACCGTGGAGATAGACTCCTCGAATTGTCATCACTGCTACTAACCATTTACCACATCAACATTGCACATTAGAGTTACACAAACAAATTAGTCAACCGCCTAGTGCCAAGCCCAACTCTAGAGAGAGACCTGAACAGACATAAGAACCCCCACCCCCTCTCTTCAACAGAACAAACTGTCCCATATCCTAATTTTCTACACTCACTTGAGTCAGTGGCGCTTTCACCTTCGGGGGCCGGCCCCTTGGCCTCCCGGTCCCCGTAGTAGACGCCGTCGCCTCTGTCAATCCGCCCAACCCTCCAGTCGGCTTCGCCATCTTCCTCGGCCGGCCCCTTGGCCTCCCGCTGCCTGTGGAGACCTTAGGCTTCACCGGCTTCAGCATGCTTGGGTCCTTTGGAGGGCGGCCCCGAGGCCTCGCTGGGGCCACGATGGCTCCAGTGGTTAAGGGCTCCTTGGGCTTCGGTGGCCGGCCGCGGCCGCGGCGGGGCGGCGCGTTGGGGTCAGGTATCGTGTAGTTGTTCTTCCAGAAGACGAGCTCCCCACTCTCTTTCATCCGGTTGAGGTGGTGTGACAGGAGTTGGGAGTGACCTGCGGGTAAGTCTCCATACTTGGATTCTATGTACTTCGAGATTGATGTCTTGTTGGACCCATTGGGCTCCTTTAATGCGTCCAGCGCTGCTACAATCAACTGTGATGACCCATCTCAAAATAGAAAAGAATCATTAGATAGAGAAAGCAAACTGAAAGGAAAAATCTCGATCTTCACCTCTACGACAAGGGATCAGAGAAACAGGAAATATTTCTCTAGGATCTCGATTGTTAACAAGCTACTGCATTTTTCATTTACCAAGAAAGGAAAGAATCAGGGTAAAAATAAAAATCAATCAGCTGGACCTCAATCTTGGAGGGGAAAAGGTTTAGGGTTGGATCAACTCAGTGAATTCCACTGTATTTTCATTTTCTTTCCTGAAATGTGGAAGAACCTTAGCTCAATCTACCAAGCAAGCCCCAATCGGATCCAGATTGCGACATTCGGCCAAGCCAAGAAGAGATTTCGTTTGACAGTACACCAGGAATCTGAGCGGTTAAATCGGAGCAAACGATCGGGAAACAGACACTACGACAAGCAAAAATGCCATGTTGAACCAGGGTCAGAGTCTAAAATCAAGAAAATTTTCAGCTCGAGCATTTCCCAGACCCCATCACAAGAAAACACCCAAAACCCCAGAACACCTGAAACGACAACATCCAACGAGACTACAAACCAACCACCCATCTTTGATCTCATTACACAGACCCCAAAAGACACGGCCTTGCAAGAAAATTTTGTCTTTCTGCTACTTTCGATAAAAGGCTTGAGCGAGAGAGAGAGAGCGAGAGAAAGAGAGGATGGTCGATGTTACCTCAGGATAAGGAGGGAGTGGTGCAGGCTTATTAAACTCTGTAGCAGCCATTAAAGTTGCAGAGAGTGAGAGAGTGAGAGACACACACACTCTCTGAGAGAGAGAGAGAGAGAGAGAGAGAGAGGAGAGAGACGGTGGAGCTACGAAATCCTAAGACAGTCCCCACCGAGCAGCTACAACCTCCCACCCAGAGGTCGTTCCTCAAGAACAGTAAGTAGATTTAGACATGAGAAAAAGCAAAAGAAAAAGAAAGGTGCCCCCCCACCCCAAAAAAGAAAAGGTAAAAAAAGAGTTTTGAGGGAAGTGGATTTCTTTTTAGGCCATTAAAATTTCACAAATCCTTTTTTTCTTTTTTTCTGGTTTTTTCAATTTCTGCTGGAGGTATATGTTGGACGGCCACGATGTTGATGGCGATGGCGACTTCGATCCAAGGGGCGTGCGATCTTGCTATGGCCGGGGAGGGTCGCGCGGATCGGTGACGTGGCGGGGCAATCGCGGGCGGGTCTGGTCTCTTTCTGTGCATTTTAATAATAAAAAGGTTCTAGCATAGGAACAAAAAAAAGTTAGTATTTGTATACGTAGATACGGATGTTATCCTCCGCCGTATACATATTTATACGAGAGAGGACTTTTGGATTGCATCGCTTATCATTCAGTGTCCCATGGTCCCCCTCCCACCAACAAGACTTTTGGAAAAAAAATTTTAGACAGACGTACTCTTTTTTTTCTTTTTTCTTTTTTGCTTATCCTGATGAACAGATGATTCCCAGACAAAACCTTGTCGGAAACCGGTTGGCCGCGCCCGTGACGTGGAGATAAGGCCCGGCACGTCTGCTCCGCCGGATCGCAGCGGATTCCCGGCGGACCGCCCTTGCCGGATCTAATGCATCGATGTGTGTAAAGCTGGTCGGAGCAGTTCAGGTGTAGCTATTCAAATGAGCATCCGTTCGGCGTTCGAGAAGATAGAGCGGGGCGTCACCGATAGATCTTCGTGATCGTGTCGACGGGTACCTCGATGGGGTTTGGCTCAGGGTGGAAACATGGGGTGTCGCGACAGCCGAACGAACAGTTCGTTCAGGGACGCAGCAGTTCCGGGCTCTTTCGCCGGAGGATGACTCGAGTCACCCCTGCAAGCTTTGGCTTTCATGGTCGTCGGTTCAGTCTGGTCTGGCCTGCTTCTGTCTCGGCTTTCTTCTGTTCTTTTTTTGCTTTGGCCTGTTTCCTCTTGGTCAGCTTTTAGTCCAGTCGACTAATTATAATCTTTTTGGGTTTGCTCTATCGTGCTTCGCTCCGTAAGGCTAATGTCAGCTGATGAATGTCACTGGACTTAGAATGTCAAATGATCGGTCGAAATCATCGTACCTTGTTTGATAATCGCCGTCCTCGAATCGATCGATCGATGCAGACGTACCCGCACGTGTCCGGGATGGTCTTCATGGGTAAATCGTGAGTCCAAAGTTGGTCTTCATGGACAGTCGATACATAATTTCAAATTTTCCTTCGGGTGTCCTAGGGATGGAATTGATTGCATAAACGTCATGAGAGAGCACGAAAAGAATTGACTGCCAGTGATGTGAGCCCACCAGGAACGCAAGTTCGTGCTCTGCAATGCTCATCAGATACGTTCACCAGAAGCAGCCGAGAAAATTAATGGCTAGCAAAGCTTTTCGTGCACGGGCTGTCGCCATTGTCATTTCGAGACCCTTTGTCCTCGCCCTCTGCGATCATATTCCTGATTGAGCATGCAGTTTCCTAGCAATTTGCTCATTGAAAGCGATAATCAAAACGATGATATATCGGTGGTTTTTTTTCTTTTTTGGCTTTTCAAATAAGAGAAACAAAGCAGATACTTCCAGGACTATATCGCCTATGAACTTAGCTAAGTTTTTTCCGTACTTCAACAAGAAACTGGGAATTTCAACAGTATGGAATTGTCTGGGTTTCAGGTGACTTTACTTGTGACGAAACTTTGATTTATGCTTCACCTTCCTAGTGATGATTGGCCACTAGCCTAGAGAGAGCCATTTGAAGCAGTCGGTACAAGAAATTCAAAGGTTTCTTGAATTTTCCTTTTGATATTTAACCTAATGCCGGTCATTGTAGGACCATTACTTAGGTAGCAATCGAATGGAAGAGCGCATGCCGGAGACGACCATCCCCTAGTTCGAAAACGCATGCAGCAGGAACCTATTCGACTAGGAAGTGATCTTATCATCTGCAGTTGCTCACAAGATAGTGATGAGAGGAAATTCTTGTAGGGAAGGAAATCTGCCGATCCTGATAGCTGCAACCCTTATTTGATGTCACTTAGCTTATACCGCTTGCTTCCCATACCCGTGGAAGGGCTCGGAAACCATCAAACGGGACATTACTGAATCATGTCATCGGAAATGATTAGGTGTAATGAGAGAGATTCTTTAACTGGTATCTGATTTTGTTGTCTTTTCGCATTTGACTAAAGAAATTGGTTAGGATTGATTTATCAGGCTGCACGAATGCAAGGAATGGTGCCACGCGATTTCAAGGATGAAATCCTGTCGTCAAGGCCCTTTGACATGCTTGCTGCTCACAATGAAATTCTTTCTCCGTCCATCACTTCTTGTCGGTTCGGCTTGTCCATGTTATCAGAACTAGATGGTTCGACTATAGGCAGACGCTGATCACAATAATTGGGAAAGATGCAGCCAGAAGATCGAACTACGCGCTGCAATCACTAGCTTTACCTCTCATTTTTGCAGTTATCTTTAGAGAGAGAGAGAGAGAGAATTGGGCCATACCTTTGATGCAGCACTGAGTTGCTGCATGAATGATCAAACTGTCATATATATCGGCTTAGATTGTTGAGCTATCCAGAAAGATATACTTGGACAAACTTTTTCCTAATGTTACAATTTAAAAGAACACAGCCAAGTAGTTTTACTCTAATATATGGAGTAACCTTGTTTTCTTGAACCACTCAATTCAACCGAGATCTATCAAATAACATGCCATTACCAGAGGATGAAGCATATGAACAGACTCGGGTGACAAAATTTCCTGCTTTGCAATTCAGCGAAGCGCAGCGGGTGAGAACATTACTACGTAAGAGCAAGAACACTTGTTTAGGAGATTGATTAAGCGAATCATCACCTTAGTTGCCCTCATCCATATTCATCGAACGGAGCTCGACATTCTTCAAGTCGCGAAGGTGTTGCAGAATTTCTTGGAGAAGATTCATCCCCTTGTCGCCCTTCTGAATGGAGTTCATACAATGCTTAAGAAATTCTCTGTCTGCTTCGAGGGCTTGCAGCCTCTCATAGACGTGGTCGACCTCCTCCTCGATGGCTAGTTTCTTCCCGTCCTCCTCAAACTTGGAGATGTTTTCACCTGGATCCTGAACAATCATACCATCTTCATATTCTGTTTCTGAGGCATCCAAAAGGGGAAGCAGTCTTTTTGCCATCAAGCACATCGTCTCCTTTTCAGGATGGTAGTTTTCATTCGCTTCTTTCGGAAGTGCGTCCAAAACCCCATTTTGTTCTTGGCAAGTAAAATTGGGACGTTTATCAGAGTCGTTCTCATCATAGTTTGAGACTTGCTCATTCAAGTTCTTTTCATCCATGAACTCTTCGTTGCTACTCATTATGAGTAGCTTCTCCTCCAATTCCTTCAATTGATCGAGAATGGACAGTCTCTCTTCCTCGAATTCTGCCAAGGAATCATCAAGAGAAGTCATGTGCTTCACGCAATCTAGTGCCATCTCCTCCAAGTCTAAAACTTCATTGGTCGGAGTATTATTGGGGGAATTAATTCCTTGGTGGCCACAGAGGTTGCCAGCATCATCGTCTCTCAGCTCATGGTCCAGATCAATGTATAGGTTGTCACTGTCTTCTGCATTCTTGCCAAACTCGGACAAGCTCTTGCCGCTCCAATCTTCAGGATGGATATTTCTCATCGATCTCATGCTCTCCATGGCCTCATAATCCGAAACTTTCTGACGGTACATGACCAACTCTTTCTCAAGTTCTTCCTTCTCTCTTTCTCTCTTGATCATGAGCTCGTTTAGAAGCTGCAAGGCTTCCTGGTCATACTCAGACTGTTCTTCCATCATCCTCTGGTATTGCAGCGCCTCCATTTGCATTGCCGCCTTCTCCTCTTGAAGCCTCGTGATCATAGCCATGGTCTGGTTGGTGGCCACTGCAGAGGCGCTCCTCTCCTCCTCTAGTTCAGCATATAATGCACTCAGAGCTTTTCGCTCTGCTTTTAGAGCTGCCTTGAGCCTTTCAATTGATATTGCCCCATCGCCGACTTCCATCTCACTGAGCACACTTCCGTCCAACGACTCCTCCATAGAAGATTCTCTTTTCTCGGACAGCAGTAATTTCTTATGTATATAATGTAGACTTTCCACCGAGGTTGGTGTTTCAGGAAACTTTTCTTCCTCAGCTTCAAGCTCTGTTGGCTGGAAATTGATTGGATTTACTTGAATCTCGTCGGTCAACATGGTATCTTGCACATGACTCTTTCCTGCATCTTCTGGGCCGGGAGGGAGTGTGCCTACATGACAATCTGCTTCCAGATCAACTCTACACATTTGTCAATAAAGTACTCAGTTCTAGCACTAGAAAGAAATGCGAAGCTTACCATGTCTGTCCAGAGGTCCAGCCTCTATTGAGGGGTTGGTGACTTCCACATTCTGGCCCTCTACAAGAGAGGAATCTTCTTTCGAGAGTTGTAATGAAGGAAGTAGTTCTCGGGGGTGTGACGGATCAGAAATGGGAGCTTTTGCACTCGTGGCAGTGTGATCTGTTGCTGTTTCAATGCAACCCATTTCATCCTTCAATACTGCACCTGGCGGAAAATAAATTATTTGTATGGAAGGTAAGAATCTGCTGTTTTTGGGCCAGTACAGGATAGTTTGGGTAAGAATCTTCAATACTATACCAGTAGATGCATACCTTTGGGTTTATTTGATTCTTCCACCCCGTCTGCTTCAATCTTGTTGTCATTAGCTTCCGATATTTGAGCTGCTTGAGCAACTGAAGCGTCTTTGTGCCCTAATTTCTCCTCTTGAGGTGAGAGAATTGACCCATTCTCAACATCAGTCATGTAAATTCCCAATTCCTTCATCTCAGCATAGGCCAACTTCTTTATGTCGTCATCCACTATGAATGACTCTCCCAAGAGACCGATTTCTGTCTCGAAAACCAAATTTGAAGTGAAAGCTGCATCTTGATGATGATCACACTTGCGCAGATGTTCCTCTACCAAGGCATGAAACTTAGCGTTTTCGTTGGTGGAATAATCTATCAGATCCAGAGGAATCACCCGATGCCAATCATAAGCATCATGGTCCTTGTGTTGCAGATCAATGGCATTGAGTAAATCATCTTCGTCATGACAAGATATTGCACTCTTTCCTTTGGAAGTTGGACTCCTATCGCTCATGCCGCATGAGTACTTCTCTATAACCTCTGAAGTAGCTTCCTTGGTGTCCTCATTAGCGTCTTCCTTTTCATTCCACAGTATGCTTGACAAGGACTTTGAATAATCTTCCTCGGATGCTTCTCGAAGACTAAAACTATCGACATCAGAAAGTACCTGATGCTCCTCCAATATGCCTTCAGCTTCGTCATTATGATATTCTATCTCACGCAAACTTTCCGTCTGATTTTGCAGTCCATCGGTTTTCTTCATCTGTTCACATTTGGATCCTGCATTCCCGTCAACCATTTCTTCATTTAAGAGGCCACCTTTCATGATAACATCCGAAGCGCTCCAAGAAGGCTTCCATAGCGAACAAGAAGGGTGCCATTTTCTGGTCAAGTTCTCTTGGCAGCATGAGCACCTTAAAGTGTCATCTCCATTCTGACATGTATCCTCCCTTATCATAGAGACAGAAGCTGTCTTCATCATTCCGTTTGATGCTTCCAGAACTGGCCTAGAGTTGAAGCAGTTGTTGCACATACCTTGAGATTTGGCCAACTTATGATGATTTGAACAGTAACTCAACTTGGAAATCTCAGCAGCATGGGTCTCGCACACCTCGTTGACAAAAGAGTAATCAGTTCTCTCACCATGCTCCAATACACGGTTGATTCTGCAGCACCACGGGCATGGGGGCTTAAGGCCGAAGAAGTTGGCAAACTTTGAGATGAGATAGCCGAACAAAGAGTTCAGCAGAAGCATTGAGATGAGAACCCATTCGAGGGCAGCATATACCAGAATTGCTATGATTCTGTGGGTGTTCCTATGCAACATGGTTGCAAACTTGTTGGTAGCCATGTCCGTTGCTTTCGTCGTCTTGTCTAAAAACGGAGAGGGAGGGAGGGAGGGAAAGAGAGAGAGAGAGAGAGAGAGAGAGAGAGAGAGAGAGAGAGAGGAGGCTCAGTGTTGCTACCTAGTCACAGTGTGACAATTTTCTGTCAGGTGAATGTGACAGTTTTTCTATATATGCTCTTTCTAACATGTCCAGGCACTAGTGTGGGGTGTCCTTGACCATGGAAGAGGAAGTAGTCCATTTCACAGGAAGGGCTTAAGAGAGAATGCCTGTCAAAAATATCCAAAGAATGAACTAAGAATAGGTTTAATAGGTGGAAACATACCACCCGGAATCAGGCTCCACGGAGCTTGATTAGCGCTGCTTCACGCGGGATCGTAAAGGTGAACAGGAAAAATAGGCCCACCTGCCCCGCCATGGCATGGCAAACGCTCTATAATATAACAGCTTTGTCTTCTCACACGTATATCGTCTATTTAATCATTCCAGGGACACAAGTTCCCCGTATATGCAAAGCTTTCATCCCTCGTCTCAGTCACTGAGCCACTCCCTTTCCCTAGAGCATGCAAGATTTCTTCTTTCCTGGTCTTACTGGCGCAATGGGTCTTGATTGCTATCCCTAGGTCTTTTCGTTTTCACCATTTGGAAAAAGAACCAGCATTGCTAACAGAAGGATAGACAGTGCATGAAAACAACCAACGAATTCGGTCGAAATGGTCCCATTACGCCTGAGGTGCATCATAAGTCCTGTACAGGTTCCCATTTCCAATTCATGGGGGCCTCTACTCGTGGTTACACCATCATTACAACTCGCAAGGATTTAAAAATGAGAGTGAAGGGCAAGAATGATGAAACATGGGGTGTCAAGCAGTGGCAGGCATCATGGTAAAGTTAAGGAACGGGAAAGTCTTTGAAAAAGGAAAAGTTAAAGATAATGGACCAAAACGAGGAACCTCGATTCTGACCCTCGAGCTTTCCTCCAGAAAATAAAAGAGAGGAAAAAATTAAAGTGATGGGGTCAAGCCCATGTCTCAAGCTTTTGCTTTTCCCCTGCTTTTAGAAAAGCTTCTCCTGGATTTAAACTCCAACATTAAATGGAGTTCGGTATGAACCAACTAAACATTAAGACTAAAACAGAGCCTTTTTCCTAGGGCTACTAGTATAAGAAATCAACTATCCGAAGCCAAGTGTGACCCATGTTCCTGATATTATAGAGTCTCTGGGATCCCAAAATGGATTCTGGGCGCCTCATACGTCGTCGGCAATGATGCCGAGTTGCAGCCGGCCTATGTAAAGATGGCATCTCATCATGTGGTGTGGATCCCAGGGAAAAGTGGGATCGAATGACAAACCAACCATCGGAGGCCCCAGACCAAGTAATGATGCATGCGACAAGGTCTTCCTTTCAATGCTCTTTATCACATTCAATTAAGCGAATTTACATGCATGAACCATTTGTCTTTAAACCTTCAACCCCAACCACCAACACCATCCCAGATTAGTTTACCACCAAGTCAGCTTTTATCTCGGACAACATTGGCAGAAACAACCAGTGAATTGAATTATGGGAATGACAATAGGCAGTCGGCTTGTACATATTGAAACCAGAAAACTAAGGATAACTAGGGGCAGGGCCTAGTAGAGATGCTCTGCAAAATCATAGTCATTTAATAATCCTGAAAAGGATGCTTCTCGGTTCTACACGCAGGTACTACAAATGGTTACAAGGCACATTCTTAGAGACCGATTATTGGTATTATTTGCTTCTCCTTGAAACCATGGAAAAATCATGATTCCATTAATATGGCCAAACAGATAAAACCTCATCTTCTACAGAGAAAGAAGCTGGCTGATTTAAAGTGAACCTTGATGACATCAAGATATCTTCATACCATTTATGCGCCTGCTTCCTCATTAAAAAAGACCACGAGCTTGACTAGCTTTCTTGACTTGCTTGATAATGAAAGGGCAGGAAAAAGCACAATAAGCATATAACTGACGAGCTCTCTTTTCTTTCTTCTTCAGTGAAGTGCACTTTCGCATTTGGCATGTCATGTAAATGTGTCATCCTAAAACTACTTGGGCCTCATTTATTTTCCCCATATATATGTACAAGATGAGAATCCAGAAACCTCTAAGTGTCTGCATCATCCACCTTCTGGTCCCTATCCATCGTAAACCTCCAGTTATCTCCCTCCTCTATTTCCCATTGTTTCTTTAATTCGTACATAGCTTTGGAAGCAGCAGCGGCAATTGACGGATTGCTATCTTGCGCCAATCTCTGCATTAAAATGAAAGATCAGGTCTCCTATTGTCAATGCAGAATATTTACATATCCCATCAAGGAATTTATCTTACTTCAAAAAAAAATTTTGACAAGCTTGGTCACAGAAAAAATAGTTACCTGCAGTGCTCCCATTCCTGCATTCCCAAGTGTCCACATGGATGGTGCTTTTGCTAATGCATTGGCCAGGGCACGTCTAGACCACCAAAGAGGGGGACAGTTAATTATATTAGCAGATTCCTTGATTATATTCCTAAAGTCTATATACAGAGATCCATATCCACATAACCAGAATCCCAGAGTAAACCACCTTATGGCCAGTGATATCTTCAAACCAGTGGGCTTCAAATAGATATATTCAGACAGTTTGTGTGTATTAAAGAGGTACAGAAGGCATACAGCATGCAATTTTGGTCTTAGAAGACAAAGTCTATAATGTCAATCAACAACTTACCGCAGGTGCAAGTAAAACTCTGGTGATGATGGTCAGATCATTATCATTGAGACAAGATAAGATAAAACAAATCGCATGCATCAAGGACAAATAATTGTGTAAGATGATAAAGAAACTCAGATTTATATAATTCTGATCCTTTAAAAGTATAACAACTAGAGGGCTATCACTCTTCAGATCTCGCAGTGTATCTTTGCAATATCATGCCTGAATTCGAAAGTTTAACATGGGCAAAATAGCTCACCGCATACTGACGTCAGGAGAACTGGAGCATTCTGCCAGCAAGGACACACTACTTTTACCATCCATAGCATCAAGATCTATGAGTGTTGTAACTAGCAACTCAAGCTGCTTTCCCCAAAATACTATAAGTTAGAAAACCACCAGTGCACCAATTGCATTAAGAGCATATTTAAGAAAAGATGACATTCATTTGGAATTAGATGATGTTCTGACCTCCTCAGGATCAGTGTAGTCTATTCCATCAGCTTCAGATAATGCAGATGCCATACTCCAATAGGCTTCCTGCTCACATCAAACTTATGGTGTAAGTTCAAATCCTTCAATGATGCTAATAGGAGAAGAAAATCAAGAGATGATCATTTCAAAAAGGGACCTGGATAGCATTGATGCGGTCAGCAGACACTTCCCCTGGGAAGGAATTCAGCTTTTTCCCATTCTTTTCGAGCATTATACGCCCCATCACATTGTGAGATGATACAGAATCATTTTCTGAAGGCAGAGGACTACAGAGAAACATGACATGTTAAGGATGAGAGCTCGTGAGTTTTTAATCTTTTGTTCTATTTTTTCTAGGGGAGGTTGCGGATTGAACAATAAGCTATCAGAAGTTGAACTTACAATTTGTACATCTTGCTCACCATCCGGTCATGGATGTTTTTGATAAACTGCAAAATCCATTAATTAAGAAAATTTTAACTAAAGTTTAAAAAAGACTTGAAAGGCAGAGGCATATGCCCTTTGGAATCATAAACATGAAAGGAAAATGACCATTATCTAGTTCTTGTTGATCAGCATATTAAACTCTTACAAACATATACTACAAAGCAAATCGTAGCACATCTAAGTCATAGAGTCGATTAACACACCTCCAAAGCCATTAGGGAATCTTCCAGGGCACGCTGTTTTGCACGAAAGTCAGCAAGACGCAGATCAGCCTGAGAATAGAAAATTTTGATCAGAAAAGGAAGTGACATCGCCATTAAACATATCTTACAGTTGAGAGTCAATCTTCACATGCAGAATAAAACATTAAGTATTCAAGACAGAGTTAGAATATACAAACTTGCATGCATAGCCATATCCACATGCATAGACGAAAGGAGGGAGATAGACAGATAAGCAGACAAATATATTTTCCACTTGTAACTGTTGTTTTGCCACAACTGAGAAAACAAACTTTCTGAATCAACCCTAGGTAGAATATCAACATAGATACTATAGTTGTACCCTGAACCATCATTGAAGCCCTTTGAGAAGCAAAGAAGGCAGTGGGAAACAATATTGGCACAATAATATTCTGCACTACCCTCAACTCCATCTACAGGGGATATCTCCCCATTGCTTTACACACAGGCTTGCATGGGTTGCATATGTCTTTATCCCACGCAGCCCAAGGATAGGACTCACAAAAAATGGAATACCAGGCAGATGATAGTCCAATACTTGTTCCAGCCATCGATAGAGAGACCAATTGAAAGAGAGTCTCCAAGAAGTTAGAGATAAATCAAACCTGAAAATAACAAGTGCTTTATAGCCAACAATGATGTTGATCAAGAGATATTTTATTCCTGTTATTTTAATTAGACAAAGAGAAGATCTTAGATTCTTTCCAGTCTAGATGCAATATCTCTTAGGACTCCCTGTTTAGTTTTTTTTTTTTTTTTTCTAATGGGGAAGTGGGGTGGCAGAAGTAGGGGGAGCTTCAGAAAGCTCCAGCGAAGCTCTGGGTCTGGGGAAGCGTCGGACCACTTTGGGTCTAAGGTAAGTAGTCTTACCTTGCAATTTTTGCAATAAGCTGTTTCCAAGACTCAAACCCATGACCTCTTCATCACACGGCAACAACAAAACCATTGCACCAAGGCTGCCCTTCAAAACCCAGTTTTGTATGATAAAGACAATTGTGTTCATACAGCTGAGTGTGAAATGTGGATGTCATAAGTAATATAAGACTACAAATGACCCAGTCAAGAGTGTCAGTAATTTTGCATTGATGACCTGATCCTAAGGCAAAAGGAAAGCAATAGATACACCAAAGAAATCATTGACATAATGTGGTGGATTGAAGTTGATAAGTTGCTTGGATGCGGGAGCAACTGTATCAATATGGCCGACCAACCGCATGGAACAAAAAGATAATTGTCAACCATATTGATAGGGCTCAGTTTGCGAGGGGCTCAGTTTGCGAGCTATTCATAGACTTAGCAGGTACATGACATCAATTCTATAATGATCGGCTATTCTAATTTTGCAGATCAAGCAGGCATGACCTAAGGAATTCCTGCTAGAAAGTCTGATAACAAAAAACCCATCCTCCATAATTTATATGCGCTGACAGCCCTCTGGTATATGGGAGTCAAACAAGCCAAAACCCTTATTCACCATCGCTCATACCATGCATGGCAAAGCTTCAAAAATGCTTTAAGGGATTTTTTAGCGCACACTCACATTTGCTATCCAATATAATACATGGAAGAATGTCCAGAGTAAAACACTAGCATTCTTCTTCTAAACAAAAGTATCAATTATATCAACGATAAAGGAAAAAGAAACAGAACAAAAAATAAGAAGTGTGCAAACCTCTAAAGCTCCGTCACTCCAATGCTGGTCTGCAGCAGTTTTAAGTTTAGACTGTGCTTTGTTTTTCAAGATCTAAGCCAGAATAAAAATATAAGTGAAGAAGAATGTGATAGAATCAGACAGAGGCAGAAGTTATCAAGCATCCTATCTCTATTATTGAAGACATGGACATAATAACTCGCACATACAGTTGCAATATGACTAAGCCATTCAGCTTTCTTCTTCACTTTACGGTCAATTTTCTCAGTATCCTCTCTTGCCCGAGCTGCCAGCAGAAGGTGAAGATAAGTATCATGATTTTTTCCCCTCTAGTTATGACCAAAATATTTTGATAAAAACACGCAGACAAGCGAACAAGTGGCCACCATTATGCAACTGGAATTGGTTAATAGATACCAGACCACTAGCTTTGACCACTTTAACTGTACATTCGGCAACTGCTAGGGCAGAAAGACCTTCACACTAGAATTTTTAATGTGTTGGGAAAACTCCTATGTATTTTGAAGATCACAAAACATTATGTGCGAACAAATATGTCTATTTGAGTGTGCAAACAAACTCTACATACATAAGCTCATATGCAGACAACAGGACATCTACGCTGGTAGAGAGCTTCTTACTCTGCAAATGGAGAATAAGAGACCCAGTGAAAAGTGTTAAAGAGTTGGAAAGAACTTTAGATTTAAGTAGACAAGTGAGGGATGTGTAATCACTGAGGTGCTTGGATGGATCAATTAGAAGGAGAAGAACTTAGATAACATTTGAGTACATCAACATGCTCGGAATGACCTAATAACAAAAGGTAAACAGATTAGGATTGGGTGAAAATGCCAATTCCAGATGGACCATGTTGTAGAGGAAGTTCACACTTCAGACAAAGTGGATGACACTCCACATACATTTAAACAAAGACCCAGCTCTAAGTCAATTTGCACTCAAATCCAAATTCAAATGGGTGCTTGGATCCAATTCTCAACTTGGAATCCCCAGAAAGAACGTTCTCCAAAACTCAAAACAGCACTTGCCATTTTTGGCAAAGCAGAGGAAGGAGAGACAGTTTTATCTATTTCGAGTGAAGTCCATTCATTGGCTGCAGAAAATGTTCTGAAATATGGACAATCTATGCAACAACTACTTTGACCCATTTGAAGTCTTTAAAGTGTTGAGAAAGCTTGGAGGACTACACAAATGCATAAAAGGCAAAGTTGAAGGTGGTTGAGGGGATCAAAAAGCTTTGACACTTGTTCTTATTTCCTGTGCTTGTTCTTTGAGAAGAACATTATGTAAACTGAGTGCATTTTCTCAGATAGTGCTAGAGTGAGCTATGGTGCCTCAGTGTTGAGGGAACTTCATCACCAACCGCTGTCAAAGGCTTCAAGGGTTTCACAAGGTTTTTCTGATAGAACATACTTGCTCTGCATAAGATATTTGTAGAGTGCCTTGGTGCTAATTGTTTTGCAAAGTACTTGTAGAGTAGATTTTAAGCCTTGTCGTTGGCCTGTTAGAGCCAGGAGAGTAAAGCAGGCCAAGTGGAAAGACCAACCACTACAAATTATGTTGCAAGTCTTTATCCTTTACTCTCTTTAAATATCAGTTGAAAGAAAATATTCGCTCTGAATAAGATACTGTCTCTGAACACTGCTTCTCCTTTACACGTTTTATGCAAAACTTTTAAAAATCCTAAAACAATCAATTTACCCCCCTTTGGTTGTTAAGTTCAGTCCATTTCATAATGTCAATGTGAAACTAGGAATATAGATCACTCTTCTGTTTTTATGCTTTAGCTCACGTTGTTTCTTAGGGAGGTAGAATATATTAGTAAAGCACTGGTCAACCAAGGAAGTGTGAGGTGGCCCTAATGCCCCGGCCATCAATTTTCCCTTTTTTTTATCGAGCAAATATCTGATGTTGGCAGTATAATTGATAATTCAGATAAAGTACTTGACCTTCCTCCACCTATCCACCACGAAGAAAACCTAACCTCAAAGTTCGCTTTTGAGTCAAAGGTTCCAGGGGAGCTCAAGTTCTCAATTTAGTAAACTCGTAGATACTAGTGCAATAACTTACCATCGAGCTTGAGAAACTCTGAGCCAAGGATAGCAACATCCTGACGGGCACGAGCATCCAATCTCATTATGCCACTGATAAGGAGTGTAAACAATGAGCAGACAGCAATGCATTACGGATGAGAAGCACACAGTTTTTTTTTTTGGTAAATATGAGAAGCACACAGTTCTTAAGCAATGTAAGGAAGATTTGCTAATTATTCTCCCATGCTTTACTGAAAGGATAATATGTGGACAAGATGGTTAATAATACCGGGAGAGCAAGACAATGTCACTGCGAGCCCTTTCATTGACAAACTTTGCATCATTCTGAACGAATCTGCAAGCTTCAGCTAAACCCTGCATGGATCGTGTAGTTCTATATGGTGCAATTAGCGGGTCACCTTCATCTTCTCCAATTTGTGCACTAAAAAATTACACACACAAAGAGCATTACTCACTCAAGAGTAAAGCTATGACTGTGTTGACAAAACTTTAAAAGGCAGTATCATGTCGGAATTATGGGTTATCAGCAACTTGCAAATTGAGAAGAAAATTTCATATCACAGGCAAATAATTGAGCATGGTGACTACAAGGGAAAAAATATTCCGACTCAGAGGAACAGGATATTTTGTAGGCCTAATGACAGCAATCTTCAGCAAAAAAATGCGGTCAAAGTTCTCCATATGCAGCAACCCCATTGGCTTAGCAAATGTAGCATCATGACAAATTCTTTTTGCTTCCTTCAACGAGATATAAAACTCCAAAAAGTGATGAGCAATTTGGCGGACAACATGAACAGAATCAGGTGACTTGTCTTACCCAGTTGTATTTGAAGAATCCCCAGACTGTCTAGCACATTCTGTTGCTTTGCTATTAGGTCTTCCCATGGAAAAGCATGAGAATGACGATCCCCGAGTGCCACCATGAGTAGGAAGAGGTTTTCCACACAAAGAACGCAGGATATCCTTTGATGATTTTGGTTTCAATAACAAGAGACGTCCTCTATGCAAATGTCTATGCTCAATTTGACTGGGGTGGACAGGACTTAGCTGAATTGAACTTTCGAAAGAGGATGTTGTCCCACATGATCTGCTGATGGTACTCCGATCAGTCAGTGATGGACTTCGAGAAAGCTTGCTGGTTGTCAGTGCCATTAGAAAAGAGGATTTACACCAACAGCCAACTGATCAAAGCCGGGATTTGCCTGACACCCTGTTTAGCTCGAAGTTAGAGCAAAATATATATACGCCGTACAAGATCGGGGGAGAAACTTACCCAAAAGTCAAATGGATATAGCTAAGCCAAATATCGAAGGGTTGATGTAGGCAATGGTATGAACAAAAAGCGCATTAGTTTGATACGCATAGACCAGACCAGCAGGTAAACTAAGTTCACACAATACGGGTAATCAACCAATAATGAGACTGTCACCATGTCACTTTAAAATGAACAGAATCACCAAAACAGACTGAACTAGCGGTGAGAACGGCTGGTTTCCATCATTAATTATCACCCTCCTGGGAAGAAGAAGAAGAAGAAGAAGAAGAAGAAGGGACTAATTCTTGCAGCCTACTCAAAATTTTGAAAGAGAGTCCAGCTTCTCCGACTGAACCAAGCTTAGCCGATATAGTGCAACAAGATGGCACATTCGCATCACATCCCTTGATCAGGAACGGGCGCTCGAAGAACAATTGCGCAATCTCATGAGGGTACTGCCGCAATTTCGCAAAGCGGCAAAACGAGTTTTTGGGGGGGAGGGGGGGGTCGTAACTCACCGGTGCGAGGAAACACCAGCTTCGAGCACGCAGAGAGAGAGAGAGAGAGAGCAGGTGAAGGGAGGAGGGGAGTGAGAGGGAAGACGAATCCGCAGCCACAAGTTCAACGTATGGCCCCCGGGGTACGCCCGTGCGCTTCGCGGTATGGGAGGGAGACAACAAGGACGGACTCGGAGCAGTCGCTGTCGGTAGGCGCTGGTGGGTAGTGTACAGTGATGAGGCCATTGAGGTGGAGTGAGTTTGGATAGTCCTTCATGGTCAACCAGGAACTGTGGATTGGATAGAATGCCACGTCAAACAAACAAGAAGAAATTTTTATTTCATCAAATCTGGAGAGCAAAGACAGATCTTTTCTGTTTTTTTAAGTCTTTGAATTGAGATGTAGAGCAAAGGGTAGAGTTGAGACTTTGAGTCTATTTATTAGAGAAAGCCAACAGCAACAAAAAATTAATAAAAGGGAATAAAGATTTGTGTATTATTCATATTTAAATTCATATATTATCCTCAAATTGATGACTCATCAATCATATTGCCGAGGATGGATAGAAACACAACTTTTAGAATTATCTCCGTCTCTTATCAATACGAAGAATATTGATTGGTTCACTTACTATCTTACACTATAATCCGCCAACCTTATTTTTGTTACTCATAACCTTTCGATTTCACAATTGTAAACCTTATTCTGCTTCAAGAGATTGGACCCCATGTGCAAATTTTTGTAGCATCTCAAGTTGGTCATAAAATGTCAGAAAACTTTCGTGTGGAGGTTATTTGAATAATGTAAATTATATTTACTTTTGAAAAAAATATGATGTGTATGTAATATATATCATAGTTGCATGATGGCTCTCAGGGCATGTATGGGTTTGAAATTTTGAATGGGGTAAGGTGAAGAAAAATGATGAATTGTATAATTTATAGAAAATGAAATAAGAGAAAGAGTAGATAATATTTGTCGTTTAGATGAGTTGAAGAGAGATGAAGAGAGGGAAAAAAAAAACAGAGAGAGAGCAAACCGTAAAATATTTTCAAATCTCTTCAGACCATCTTATTTTAGAGGGATTTGGCTTTTGGGACAAAATTTCAGAGGGATTTGAGAGAATTAAAAATTACCTTTTATTCAGTTAGTGAAAGATTCATAAAATTTGAATCAAAGTTAAAATTCCTACAACTCCTAACCCTAGATTGCCTTCCCCCTTCCTGTATGTCGATAGTCATAAGTAGTAGGAAAAGGGGGAGACGTTTCTTGGAGATAATTCCCATGAAGATAGCATGCATGGATCGGGCGAAGTATCAATGAATCACTCTAAATCCAATATAAATGTGGGCCTGATTCATTGTTGTTTGATGATTTGGATTCATTCGTATAATCTATAGATAGTATATAGCGATCAATCATCTTTACTCCCTATGCAAAAACAATTCTAAGTCCTTTAAAGAACTTCAGTGATTGATCAACTTCGCTTTCTCTGCTTCATAGAGAACACAATCAATACATTATGTTGATCGGTGCGACTGACTTTTATTGCAATATTTTTCATGGTGTCTTATGGTTTCTGAGGATGTTTTCGAGCGTTTGAGTAGATATCAATAAATAAATGCGTAAATACATTACAATCTCAAGATGGCGTGTCCACTAAACAATTATGGGTCTTTCTTGATCAATCTCCTTCTCATTCTTTGAGAATCAGATTGGTGGACACAAAGGTAAGAAAGTTTCTTCAGCATACACTATGGACCATTCAGAAGAACTACTTCTACGACTATGAGAAGCTCTGGATTGTGGAATCCGTGGACAGGAGTGAAATAATAGCATACCTTGACAATGACGGATGATGGGCTGTGTGGGATCAAAATCTTGCTTTGAGAACAAATTACCTCAAATTTTGGACAGATGGGGATAGCCATGAAGGAATTTTGTCAGAAAGACAGCCACGACTCTGTCGTTTCCGGCGACAGGGGATGTCGGATATCTAACGGTCGAGAGTTCAACGAGTCGGGGGATGAGGAGGAGGGGGAAGATGGATGTGGCGACCGGATGCTGGTCCGCCCAAGAAAAATGGGCATGAATAAACGAAGCCCAAATTGCAATAGTGTTTTGGGCTCAACTTTTGGGACTGGCTGGCATGGAAACAAGACGGAAGAGATGATCATGTTGGTCTGGGACAGAGGGCAGGGGGGTGGTAAATTTTAGTCAAGGACATCTAGGGAGGGAACTATCTTCATTTTTTCAAGGTACAAAAGAAGCGAATAGAAACCCTAAATCAAACCCTAATCCCCTCCGTGTCGTCAAACCTGGACGAGACCTTATCTAGCTTGAATGGACTAGATCCCACTTGGGACTTTTTGGAAGCGGAAACGGCCGATGCTGATTCGCGGTGAGAATTGGGGGATACATACTGTCTTTGATAGAAAAATGTTCGATGAAAATAGTCAGATAAGATGCCGAAAGTGTTTATGGAGTACTGAACTTCAAAATATAAGACCAAAGGGATCGTGCCGTGGCCAAATTTCCCCTTGCTTGCATGATTGACTAACAGGCTTGTGTAATTGACAAGGCTTGATTTGGGTTTTGAGCTCCGATGCTCCCACATTATATGGTAATGTGATGGGCAACATTGAATGTACCATGGAGAGAGTGTAATGTACAAGGGAGAAAGCTTGTAGTCGACTTGAGGCTCAAGGGCCGGTGCAACAGATCGAGCGGGATCAAGCATAAACTTAAAATTATAGATTTTGAAAATCATGATTCAGAAGTCGCCCAATATATCAAATTGTCTTAGGACATTGAGTATTGAATAACAAAATGCTGATAAATAAATCAAGATTCCGTATCCATATCATCAATTGGTATCTTCAATAACATTGCATAGTTATGTGAAGTTCGGCCTGTCCACACTCACCATCCAGTTCACATGAATCCCTTATTCATAAAGTTGCTCTGTTTCTTGTTGCTTTGATGTTGACGTGGGTTTTGCTTCATCCTTGGACAGCCCATTCTGACGAAAGCTATTGCTATATCTATGTTTATACGAGCTCTCTTTCTTCTGGTTATCCTCGTTACCTAAGGCTTCACTTTGACACTACGTCAAAAAGTTTCTCTGGTCTTTCTCATATAATCCAAGGGCGCAGCTGCGGAAATGTTTCTCTGTTTCTGTTGTTCACTTGTGGCAACACTGAGTTGCGCTGAATCACAAGAATAGGCGATTTAACATGTGTCGATGGCAATTTCCATTGGCAGGAGAGTTCCTAAACAGACGAATGGATGTTAGCACGGGGATAAACCCATGTGGTTGAGAAGACAAATGACCGAAAACGGGGACAGGCTGGATTTACAAATAGAATAGCCTGCTCTACACAGGAACACTTGGAACAAGCCGAGATAGTGCCGCCTCAAGCCTCATACGTTACAATGCTTGTGATGCCTCCATAAGTAAACTCTTGCTAAAAGAGGAGTTGACGAATTACAAGTCCTGCCTTAACAAGACGGCAAAAAGTAGAATTATCGATTCTGCCAACTAGCTCTGCCTGCAAAACCATGGCAAATCCGTCCACCGATCATGGTGGCCTGCAAAGTCTACTAGGGTAAGGGATATCCACATCCAAAATCACCTGCAATGGCATAAAGCACCAGGAGACATGTTTAACCCATGACTTTCGGACGCCATCCTGCTATGACATCCTCCTTGAGTGCTCGTGTTTTGACAAAAGAATCTCTTGAAAAGACACTCTGGATGCGAGAAACAGAGCATTATCAGAATAAGGCAATAGTCTAGAAAGAAATATAAGCCGATCAATCACCTAATAGGTTCTACCAAAAGAGAGCCCAATTAGAAAGCATTATCTGAGTCCGCTAAATGTGAAAAAATATCACTGTAATAAAGAATGGGAAAACTCCAAAAATTTCAAGGAATTATTGCTGCCATCAAAACTTGTCTAGATGAAGCAGCATAGATAGGATTTTAGGAAACATGATCGGGCAGCAAGCCAAGGCAAAGGAGACAATAATAGCAATATCAGAAGAATCATCATATCTTGACATCATTGGATATGGAGCACTAGCTAATCATGCTGATTCAATTTGTCACAGATGAGGAGCAGTCATACCAGTGGAAGACCGATTTCAGTTACCTGCATGTAAGACTTCAGATAAGGTAGAGAGTCCGGCACTGACCAATTCTTATAATGACCCAAAGCAATCTCCATGTGGTATAGCTTTGGCCCTAAGGACAAGTCTGCTGCAGAAATCTCCTTCCCATTGATAAAAGGGCCCTAGAGTTTAAGAGGAAATCGAATTGACAATGACAAGATAGCAGGAATTAGGAAACAACATCATGCGAATGTCCTGCAGCTCATTAACAACAAGCGGTGAAAGACTATCGAGTGCTATTTAGTGTGTCACTACTCAGCTAAATTTCTAATTTAACTTCTCCCTGTTCATTGTTTTTCATTGTGCTCATCAGAAGTTAAACCGCCACTACAACTACTTCATGCACCATCATTTCTGTTCCTTTTTACCATAATACTCTTTTACTTGATACTTGCACAGTACTTTTCTACAGCTGGTCTCATACCATGGTTTTGACAGATTAAATCTTTGTAATGATTCAGTTAGCATATGCACTAAAAGCTTCAGGCCTCAATGAAGTTTTATCACAGGTTAAAAGTATAAAAATCGATTCTTCCACTCCTACTCTAAGGAGCAAATCTGGATCAGTCTATAGAAATATGCTAATAGCCTACAGTCTTTATAGCTTTTATTTTTTGGCCACATGAAAAAGTCTGAAACCCAATAATAAACCTCTAGATGCCCTAATTTATCTATTATTGATTATGCTACCCCTGCTTTATTACATGCTTTCTACCTATTGCCTACATCAGCCAAATTCCACTGAAAATTTTACTATAACTGAGGTTCAAGTGCAACGTTGACACTCAGATATTATTTATACTGCTTGTGCTTGTTCCTCAAACTAGTATCTCTTGCTTTGCTTTGCTTTTTCCCCCCCTGGCCAACACACATCTGATACTTGTTTAATGAAATGTTTGTTGCAATAAGGATGCAAATTATACGAACAACACCAGTCATATGCCCAACTCCTCCTAAGACACTTCATAACCTTCATACAAATCGCTCCTAGTTAATGTCAAATCTATTTAATGAAATAACTAACAAGAAAGCAATCCTATTCAGAGGCCAAGTCTTTGTAATCAGTGCATCATATATAAAAGGAAGATATCGATACAGGCAGCAAGCAATGTTTTGAAAACGTAAGAGCAAATATTGCTGCCAACTTAGACAGGCATTCAATAACATCTGCGTGGTAAAAGTCGAGCACCTACAACAGTGTCAAAGGAGGGCTTACATTTTCTTTGATATGTTCATTGAAGGAACTAAGCTCATTAAGGAGTGCCTGCTCAGTGCCATCAGTGGAATCTTTGCTCTTGAGAAAACCAATAAATGTTGAAAAAATCTTTGACCCACTACACAGAAGAAATACATCGTATAACTTCGCTTGATTCATCACCTTTAATTTACCAAAAAGATCATATACTACAGAAAATTCTGTTGCCATCCTTGGTTCATTCAAGACAGGTTGTATTGGCAATAAAGTAGACTGTATCAAAGACTCGATAAAAACACATGATGAAAGGAATGAAAACAAAACATAATGAAGTCATGGTGATAGCTAAATCAACTGAAGAAGAAAAGAGAATAGCATTAAATTTCCTGCATGACAGTGAGGGTGGAAACCATTGAATTTTAGCAGGAAACACTGAGACAGGTTTCTTGCCTCCAGATGCTCAGATACATGGTACTAACAAATTAAATTTATCAAAGGCTGAAAAGCATAGACAATTCCGAATAATGGTTCAAATAGAAATTTCAACTCACAAACTCTTGCCATATTTCATCAATAATATCAAACCGATAATTGTTTATTGTTATTGGGCAAGCATATCTTCTCGGTGTTGCAATTGGGATGATAGCAAATGCACAATCACATGCAGTAAAGAGAAAACATGTCACGAGAAAACACCAGTCAACTCGATGAACCAGTTCATCTACCCAGCAGCAAAAGACAGAATGGAAACAACACATAGGATCATACGAGAGTAGTACATCATCATCAGAAATAATCATTGAGATGACTAATTTTGCAAAGAAAAGCCCAGCAACATAATAATAGTAATGTGATAATACATTGAAGCCTTCTCAGCTGGGGTCTTCAATGGTGGATCAGGGTACTTTTCTTCCAGGGATTGTGTGATGACATCTGAATCTGCAACCCAATTCTCATCAAGTTTCACCACTGGGACTTTACCTTCTGCGTTGATTTTCAAAAACCTACTCACAAGATTTAACTATATGAAAAATTGCACCAGCTGATAGAACTACTTGGGAACAAACCAAAGAGGCATCCAAAAGCAAAAGCTTGAAATCAAGAAGCACAGACATCAATCCAAGAAGTAACCACAGATTACCATTCAGGTTTGTTACCCAAATCTACCAATTTGAGGTCATAAGGAAGATGCTTTTCCTCCATGGTCAGTAATACCCTCTGACAAAAGGGACCTGAAGAGGGAATTTGAGGGAGCCAATAATTAGTTTCACATGCAGGCTCACTCCTACCAGTATGCCACATATAATGCATTTCACGAACAATGACTAAAAAGATAGGTGTATATAACTCACGAATTGCAGATATCATTTAGAATGGAGCTTAGATGGATACCAGGCACCCACAATATCAGGCTATCATCTTTGCTTATGTGCTAAACGCAGGTCAGAAAAAAGTTTTAAGTAAGCTTGAGTGTCACTTCCAAGTGTTATTTGAGAGCATACAGTCTAAATCCCAGTGAGTAACTTAAGACAACAAAGTAAAACAAACAAAAATTATAAAAGAAAGGATGGCCACTGCTCCTTTTTCTTTCTCTCCAAATGACCTCATTCACAATAACTACTGCGCCATAGATTGGCACATAATAGACAACTTTCACTCCACTTATCTCATTAAATATCCAGGCAAATATGAATACTTCTACTGAATCCAGAAGAATACCATAATCTCCAAGATGCACTTAACAGCTTCCCATTCACTTATAACGAAACTTTTATGAATGCTGCCCTCTTCATGAATAAACTAAGACAAAGCAAGCATATTAAGCCATAAATATACAGCTTATAAAGAAGTTAGAGAACCAATGTAACGGGATAAAGTGAGGCCCAGCAGCAAGGAAAAGGATAACACAAATTTCTTCTCTTTTTTCCTTTTGGCTACTCAACGACACATATCCATAACATGCATGACAATTTACTCCCAATATGCAATCCCATACAACATGACTACTCTAGTTATACACTGTTTCAACAATTCTATCAATTACCATCGCTTGGGCTCACTCTCCCCATAATCAAACGGAGTATGAGCAACAATCAGAAGGTAAAAGGGGAGGAGGGCATTACTCACAGTCACCCAACTTGTTAGGAATGGTTACAGAAGCCTTGGCGCAGACTTCTAGAGGATTCGAGGTGGATGACTTTCCCATTATGCACAGTCTTCTATGGGAGCAACCATAGCGCTGTCTGAAGTTGTTGGGTAAGATGGTGTAGCTTGGGAGGCGGAGACTGACGCCCATGTTTTTCATCGTCAAAGAGAGCACAGAGGCTGCAGGTGTTATTTTTGCAGTTGACATTTGATATTCGCCTCCGCTGCGTCCCAAGGATGAGAATTTCTGCAGCTACCTGATGCAAAGTTGTGACTATCAAAAGCACAAAATCATACTGTATAATCAATTCTATACTGTAGGATGCATAGTGTCCTTCCCCCTTCATCTAAGAGGTAGAAAAAAGGGAAAATTCCCCCGCTCCTCCTCCATTTGCCCTCCATAGAACCTTATACTCTTTGCATTCCTCTCCTTTCAAAGATATTCCCACAACATAAACCTTACCTCATAACTAAATTTGACAGGTTTACATTCCCCTTCCATTTTTTGCAAGTAATTGCTCCTTTACTAAATACTGACTCAATTTTTAACTGTGAAAGGCAAGGGGTCCGAGGTGTTTATCGCAATTCAGCTTCCACTAACACTCAAAGCCCGTAAGTCGAATGGAATTTCTTCTCTTCTTTTTCTCATTTATTACCTTGTCGGGGGGGTGATAACAGCTCCCGTGACTGGGTCGGACCAGCGTGCTCAAATTTAGGCCAACAATGTACAGCAGAAAATCAAAAGTAAAGAGACAATCTCCAAGAAGAAGGAAAAAAACCCATTTCAGCTACCCAAAAAGCGTTAGCCAAAAAAAAAACAGCACCCAAAAAGCTAGTGGAGGAAACGAATAAACAACAATGTTCCAACGCGAACCCATCTACATTTCGATAAGACACGGTAATCAGTGCGGTGATGTTGCAAATAACGTCCCCACAGAAAAGTGGGGAATTCTCAGAAAGAAGATCAGAGGCTCTCCGAAACGGTGCTGATAATGCAGAGCTAACAAGACAAGTAGAGGCTGCGAAGGAGGAGGAGGAGATGTGGAAGCAAAGATGATAAAAAAATTCAGACGCGAGCAAACCAACCTGCGCAGAGAGGAGGGGCACGTTCTCGGAGCACACGCAACGCAAAGCGGCAGAGCGCACTGTGGCCTGCGAGCCCGCGATATGGGAGGACGAATTCGGAGCCACATACACGCAGCCGTTGCTTTATCGTGGGTGAAGGAACCGGAAGAAGACAGCGAGGGGAGCGTTAATTTCCCGAGTCGCAACAGGCTTAATTCATCCTAAATTAATTTACATTACGCAAAATTTTCAAGACCTGTATATTTATACGGATCTTCGAAACATGAAAGAAGCTCTACGGAGTAAAATTAGCGGATTTCACGATCTCGATCCAGATTTCCTCTCAAAAATAATGACAATAGTTTAGGATATCCATCTACGTTGGATTCGCATCGCACATTAATCATTCGACTCGTTATTTGACACGTGTGTTTCCACCTCCGCAATTTAAATAAAACATCGGATGAAAGCTAATGAATTATAAATTTGTCTTGAATGCATTGGTTGAGGGAGTGTGCTTCTTCTTTTTTTCAATACTAAGTTTTTTATTTTTCTTTTCCGCCATATCTAATTAGACTTGTCGATGAAAAAAAAAGTTATCGTTTTAGTTGTCACTAGATGACATAAATGACAATAATGACCATTATAAATAATCGTAATTGTTATGATGTGACTACAATTGTAGGCATGTTTTTCTAAAACTCTAGAAATATGATGGATTTGCCATCACAAAATGTTTGTCGAACGCCTCACACTCTGACACATAGCTCGCCTTGAGCCGAGACTCCTCTGACGCATAACTAGTCTCATATCAGGACTACTCATATATGAACTCCTCTGGCGCACAGTGTGCTCAAAATCAATGTTGATGGGTCTTTTCTTCAAGAAACAGGGGAAGCGACTATAGCTTGCGTCTGTCGAGACATCAAAGGCATTCTCGTCAATGGACTAATACGCATGGTCATAGTTTCTTCAGCAATCCAGGCAGAAGCACAAGCCCTGTTACAAAACCCTAAAGTACTTTGAAGGGAAAGAAGAACAGCAAATGGAATTGGAGTCAAACAACTTAGAACTAGCGAAGGCTTTAGTAAAAAGTATGCCGCAAGTCAACTGCGAAATAGATGCATCGATATGTGAAGTGCAGGCACGTGTTAAAAAATTTTCAAATCTAAAAATAACCTATTGCCGAAAGAATGCAACAAAGTGGTAGATTTGGTCGTCAAGGCCCATCGGAGAAAGGCCCTTCTATTTGATTGGGTTTTTTACCCTCCTTGTCTTTTGGACTTGTTATAATTTGAAGCTATTGTTTTTACTATTTAAACTCTTCCTTGAATGATGACGGAATACGAAAATTCATTATGCTTCGAACAAATTCGAAGCACGCAGCGGAAACATTAAAATTTAACCCTAACTTGCATCACTGATCAAAGGTGCAATCACGTCTCACGAATCGTACCTGTTATCCACGAAAAATCTGTCACTCTCGACGAGAAAATCAAAAGCCCGAAGAAGCGTCTTCCTTCCTCTTCCAAATTGCTCTCGAGAACGTACGTTCTTCTTTTTTGGAGAGAGAGAGAGAGAGAGAGAGAGAGAGAGAGAGAATAATGGAGAGTATCTAGAGGTAGTAACAAAATCTACTACTAAAGAAAATTTAAACTGCCATGGGCCATGGGCCGGGTTCGGCCCATCTTGGGCGGCCTACCAATAAACCCAACAATCTCTTACTCGCCCACGATAGGCTGAACGCTTCATTATCCTCTCGTCGACTTTCATATGAACAGATAATCCGTGCAATCATCATATTTTGAGAGCTCTTTTTGCCATACATCCGTTGGGAGTGTATAGCCGCTTAGAAATTCAGGATTAGAGTAGATATAGTATGCAGTATCCCAGATCAATGACAGCCGCATTTACATTGCTCTCTCATGATCTCTTATCAATGTTGTATTGTATTCACAATTATGATTAACTCATCAATCATAATTGATTGGTCTGTAAACACAATCTCTATAATGCGACACTAAGTTAATCTTCCTCTTTTCTCAAACCTCTTAATCCTAGTCCAATTCGCTTTTCTAGAGATATCATACATGACTATTGGCAACATTCTAAGATAATGACCATCGAATAAGAATCTTAAGAATGGGTTAGAGTCATAAGGGGACTAGTTGAAGAACACTTTCCATCAGAGTCTCACATGACATAAAAAATTGATATCAAAACTTCTGTCATCTCTATTTGGTCATATATACAAACGTCATATGAAAAACGTATTACGGTATTCTCTCCTTTCCATGAAGCGTATGTCTTTCATTATAATACCATACAAATGATATTTTCATATATACATAATACCTAAAATTGAGTTCATTCTCTACTCTTTCAAAAACTTTCATCCGAATTTACATCTAGCATAAAGACGGACAAAGTGAATCACGTGGTCAGTGTCACTTTCGGTTACAAATGAAATATGACATCATCTTAATCCTTTTGTTAAGGCGACAATATTATTTAAGCTTGGGCTCTCATTTATCACCTAGATGACAAGCTTAAATTGTCTCATTTCTATTCAACGTATTTAAATAGAGGCGATCACCCGTTTGAGTAGGTCGATCTCATCTGTCCGACATACTTTCTATAACACACAAAGCGTTGACTTGCATAAATATCGCACCAATCACATAAAAATTAGTGATGAAGACAACATTCTCATTCATTGTGAATATTTTGGGAAATACTTATACTCAGTACATCAGCCACTACGCAGGCCTAGAGATTTTACATGATCACAAAAAACATCTCTAGTCGTCAGCTTTATCAAAGGATCTGTAATCATTCTATGCGTAGATTTGTATTGTACAAGTCTTTAAAAAAATTATACTTGATATCTATGTGTTTGGTTTTTCCATGATACTTAGGATCCTTGATATATGATATCGTTGCCTGATTATCACAATGAACCAACAATGGTTCTGCAACTCTCTTACTGACTCTAGATGATCCAAGAATCTTCTCAACCAAACACCCTCTTATACTGTTGTTGATAAAGCCGCGAACTCTGCCTCCATCGTGAATTGGGCTACGCATGTCTGATTCTTACTGCTCCATGATATGGCGCCATTGTTCAGTAAGAATGCGTATCCAGAGGTAGGCATCATTGCATCTAAGTCTCCTCCCCAATCAGCATCACTGTAGCCTTCAAATGGCATATCACTTCCTTGATAGCACAGTTTGTATTCAGATATCTCATGATTCTTTTGACGGCTGTCCAATGTACTTAACCTGAATTTGATTGGTATCTACTAACCATTCTAACTACATGACAAATGTCGAGTCTCGTACACATCATAACGTACATCAAACTTCCGATAACAGATCTATATGGAACCTTCATCATTTGTTCCATCTCTTTAGAAGTCTCAGGATAAAGCCATTTGCTCAATTCAACGCCATTTGCAATAAGAGTATCTATGAGTTTGCAATATTGCATGCGGAATCATTCAAGAACTTTCTTTATATAGGTCTCTTGCGAAAGAGACAACAATCTCTTTGAACGATCTCTTAAATGTACGCAGTTTCACCCATATCTTTCATCTCAAAATTGGTGCTCAACCAATCTTTGACCGTTTTTACAAACTCCAAATTGCTTCCGGCAAGCAGTATATCATCAACATATAATGATGTGATCACAAATTGATAATTGGATCTCTTGATATATACGCAATAATGCTCATCTATCATTAAGAAATCATATGCCATTATGACATTAAGAAAACGTATATACCACTGTCTCGAAAACCGCTTAAGGCCATATATCGATATCAGAAATCAACATATTTTATGTTCTCAGCCTTTTGATATGAAACAAAACAAATAGTTTGTTTCATATATCTCTCTTCTTTCAATTCTCCATTGAGAAAAACAGTCTTTACATCCATTTGATGTAATTCAATATCTATACTTGCCATTATAGCTAAAAGAAGACGAATTGAGGTAAATCTCACTACAGGAGAAAACGTCTCATCGTAATCTATTCATTCCTGTTGAGTAAACTCTTTTGCCACAAGGCATGTCTTATACCTTTCAATTGAGTCATCAGCTGTTCGCTTTATCTTGAGAACCCATTTGTTCTCAACAGTCTTTCGTCCCTTGGAGAGATCAACAACACTCGGTTTGATCTCATAGACTTCATCTCTTCTTCCATTGCTTTCATCTATTTATCCTTATCATGGCTGTTTAGAGCCTCATATATATTCCTTGGCTCTATTTCATCTTGTTGAGCTACCATGAAAGTTTCTCCCTCAACGTCAAAACGTCGACGGGGAACTGTTTGACGATTCGTTCGTCTTATTGGGGGCAATTCCCTCAATATCGTATTGCTCCCACTTGGATCAGATGACAGTGGCACTGTCTTATCAAGTGGTTCCATTTGAGATTGTTCGGGAACTAATTCCCTTCTGCTCGTTTCACTCCCACTTGAAATAGTATCTATGTTTCTATCATCAATATCCAAGGTGTCAAATAGTGAAACATTTTCATCTATATTGCCCTTTTTAAGAAAATCATTCTCTAATAATGTGACGTCCCTTGATTCAATCTCAGTTACACTCTCACTTTCTTGCTCGCCTATAAACACATATCTTTTTGAGTGCTCTGAGTATCTTATAAAGATACCCTTCTTACCTTTATGACCTAACTTGCCATATTTATGAGATGGCTCGTGAATATAAGCGGCACAACCACATGGTTTCATAAAACCTAAGTTGGGTTTTCGTCCTGTCAATAACTCATATGGAGTGGAAGCAACTAATTTGAAAGGCACTCGGTTAAGTATAAAGGCAGCAGTTAGCTAAGCATCACCCTAAAAGATGATTGGGAGCTTAGTATGTGCCATCATAAACCTAATCATCTCTAAAAGGGTTTTATTTCTCCTTTCTGCAACACCATTATGTTGCGGAGTATAGGGAATCAATAATTATCTATCTATCTCTTTTTCATCACAAAACTTTCTGAACTCATCAGGTAAGTATTCTTGTCCTCGATCGAATCTTAAGGCCTTCATCTTCTTATCTAATTGATTTTCTACCAAATTCAAGAATTTCACGAAGCAACCAAGGCTTCGAACTTATGGGCAATTAAATAGACTTATCCAAATCGAGTAAAGTCATTTATAAATATGATGAAATAAATAGTCCCATGCCTTACTCTCACACTCATGGGTCCATAAACGTCTGAATGGATTAAATGCAATGGAAATTCAGGTCTAATTCCTTTTCCAAATGGCTTACATGTTGCTTTTCTAGACATGCAATGCTCACAAACAGGCAAATCAACATTTTCAATATTGCCTAATAAGCCCTCTTTGGCTATTTTATTCATTTGCTGCCGGCCAATATGACCAAGCCTAGCATGCCACGCATTCACATCGTCATCACATGAATTAGGAGATGTGAATAGGGAATAACACGTATTCACACTATGGTGTTCAACATCCAAGACAATAAAGCCATCAAGAAAATATCCATAACCATATAAATTCATTCCTAAGAGCAAATCTACAACATGATCATGAAAATTCACACTGAAACCAAGTTTAACCAGAACCAATATTGAAACCAAATTCTGACGTATCACAAGAGCGTACAATACATCGTGTAGAAACAAAATGCGACCACCACGTATTTGTAGCTGACATGTGCCAATCCCTTTCACCTTAGCTCTGGAGTTGTTCCCTACGTATATATACTTCGCTCCGTGTGGGAGTCGCCAGAACTCCACGAAGTCCCCTATGCCCTTCACTACATGATCTGTGGCTCCCGAGTCTACAGTCCACAAAGGATGAGATTCAAACAGAAAGACGGAACTAGATACATAAGTGACACTTTCACATGTATCAAGGGTTACCTTTCTGGACTCTGTGCAGTCGCGAGCAAAGTGACCCTTCTTGCCACAGTTGAAACACTTCACCCTTGAAATGTTCAGCTTCTTCTTAGGACGCTTCCCTTCCTTCAGTTGGTTCTCTATTGGTTTCCTCTCTGACGAATTCATCCTCTTCCTCGGCCGCCTATTGAACCCACCCTGACGCTTGCGCTTGAAACCCGAAACTCCTTATGAGCTTGATCCAGCATAATAAATATCGGATTCGGGCTTAGCTGCCAAGAGGCAGTCCTCTTCCAGCTCTAGATGGCGCATAGCATCCTCAAAAGTCTTGATGCTCTCATTGTGGGTCAGGTGCACCTTCATGTGCTCCAAGCTACGAAAAAGCGAACGAATTACTGCCTACAGTTGTCGTTCATCTGTCAAGATGTGGCCTGCATCTTTCAGCTCACATATCATATTGGTCATACGCCTTAGATGTTGTCTCATGGACAGACCATGTGACATCTTGTACCAGTTCAAAATGTACAGTGAGCTGCCTCAGTTTGGTGACCAACGTCTGACCAAATCTATGTGTCAATGCACTCCACACATCCTTAGCGTTCTCAAAACGCCCAACAGCGTGATGCAAGCCGTGGAATTCTTCTTTTTCCAAGCAGCAAAGACATCCTTATCCCTTTTGTGTTGGGCAGTATTTCCATCTTCAGGTTCTTGCATGATCAGGGTTTTAGCCTCTAAGACTTCCTGCTCTTCCAGCACATATTGGATTTTTATCTTCCATATTTCAAAATTATCGTCGTTTAGTTTTTCTCCTATGTTCAATTTAGCAACTATGTTCTTTGATGCTGACGCCATTCTCTGACCACGAAGTCCAGCAGACACATAAGCAGAATAATTTTATTTGTCTACGTTTATGCAATTATCTCACACTAGTTAATTATATTATAAATAATTTCACTTTAGGTTTAGAATTCAAAAGGACACGTCTTGTATACAATCATCATTACAAAATCCTAACATGAAATTATCACTAATATAATTGTCTAGGTGAGATTTTCTATTCTATCTAGTTACTTATAGCTAATAGAACAGACCATATTCATCGTGCCATAACACAATTACGATATAGCAAAAAGGAAATAACATTATATTCACAAATACCAAAATAACACCATCACGATACTTAAGTTGGACTTAAAACCTAAATTAAGTGGCTATGAATTGACATTTTCGATATGTGATGTCAAATTCACCGGAAGCTAATCTGAAATGGTTCCCAGTTGAATTGTATAAATCATGTGCTATTTTTATTGAGATGAAATTGCAAGGGTTATGTATAAATCATCATAAGTTTCAAGTTTAGTTGCAATAACACTTATTGTATCATAAATCTATATAATTTATCTTTAAAATAGCCATTTATTAACAATTCAAGGAAATTTTGCCTAGTTCATGCGATATTAAATAAGGTTTGCTATTTCTCTCTCCCTAAACTCCTTTATGTTCGCTATTTATATTGCAAATTCATGTGGTGTGTACAGGCATGGTTTTTACTGAGATTAATTCTACAAAGTCGCATTGGGTGAGTTTGGTTCGGCATTTGGGGAAAACCATTGAGAAAATGCAAACACCTTTAGCCTAAAAGTGTTTAATGAAATGTAAATACTATTTGATAAATTATAATTGAAAATTGCCTTAAGATGTAACTTTAAGAAAATGTTGTTCGGTGAATATATGCTTGGAAAGTTCTTTGGTGTAATCAATTTCGAGTTTTTTTTTTACTTTAATTTGTTTGAAATTGAAAAAAATGACATTAATTCTTTTATTTTCACGTTTAGAGCAATGCAAAAGAGGCATATCAACAAATTTTTTAAAAATTTCACATTAAAAGAGATCTTAAAATTAAAAAAGAGAATCATTTCATTATAATAAACATGAGTAGCATATATTTCAAGGAAATAAATACATTGTCTTTCATGTTTATAGTACCAATCTTTTCTTTTATGATGCTTGACAAATCTATAAGTCTGAATTTAGATGAGGGACTCTAATTCTCATTGTCCTTAGGATTTTAGTCCTCTTTCTCTTCAATCACTTGTGATGAGGAAAAGAAATCCTACAAAAACAAAGAAAAACAAATTTACTTTGCAAGTGAGATCCAATACAATACTACGTTTAAATGTCCAAACCAAAAACTTAAATGGGGTGCGTAATCAATAGGCCTTGCATAGCGGAACGTCCACGACAACATCCATCGAACAACTCACACACATGCACGAGCTTCAGCTCAAGAAATTATCTACAAATTGCATCAGTGAAAGCTGCTAAAAGACGGGCAACGATATGTTCCCTAAGAGAACTTAGCACAAAAGTAGGTTGAGCACAGTAGTTTCTACAAGGACATCAGGTGGTGACTAATCCCAGCTAGTCAAACCCCATTCATCTGCAAGATTGTACGGTACCAGTTGGTTTCACACAGAGCCGAAGAGACTATCCTCCGATTGCGAATGTCAAAGCCCATGCACACAGAACTATGCTAAACACCGAGAATCCAATGGCTAATCTGATAACATTTGCAAAGTAGAGAATTCCCAGTGAATTTGCAGCACGTAGATGCATATGAAAGAACTAAAAGGACAAAAGTAGTAACATGGAAAATGAAGCTAAGACGATTATAATAAGCTATACAGAATGCACCTATTCCAATCTCGTTGAAAAAAAAAACATGGATCCAATGAACTACGAAAATGATGACTTGAAATCTCAATCTCCTACCATGTTCCAGCAAGCATATGACAACAAGAAAAGATGGTCTATGCTAGCGCCTGAGGAAGTGAGCTAAGTAATTAACAAAAATTAACATTCGATGCAAAGATAAGAGGAGACACCCTCAAATGCAGCTTCAACACAACATAATGAACAATTATGTTGAGGAAACTATCCTTTAACAAAGTTCAAGGATACTCTAGATGGATGATGGGAGAGGAATGGCAGGAAATATCATTCATTAGCCATATGTACACAAGACAAATCCATCTTCAACAAATATCATCTTCTGGAAATTACCGTTCAGAAGTTTCTAAATTGTTTCAACCATTAGATTCCTGAAGTAACATGTGAGGGGTGACAGACACCACTATAATCTTTACAACTGATTGGTAAAAGCACAAGCATCAGCAGAAGAATCAACCCCTTTCACTTGGAAGCATGTTATAAAGAACTAACTAGAACGACTTTTGGATAGAGGACTCTCTCCCTGATCTGGACTCCGCATTTTAACTATGACAAAAGACTAAAGCATGTGCAGAATTAATGAAGTGACAGCATCAAGCCATAACTAGGTGAGGAATTTGCAATGTCAAACCAAATTGCATACCAAAACTGAGGCAAACGAACCAGCTTATTAGTTTCCATTAAGCTACAAAAATTAACAAGATAACTCGGGCAATCCATGCAGAAAATCATCTATTCAGTCAAGAAAAGTCTACACGGCACAAGGATTTTATCTGCCTCAACCACGTCGATCCCCAATCAGTGAGAAAGTTAAAGGGAGGTGAGGGATTTTGCTTCGTGTTTGGTGTAAAAATTAAGGAGACTATGCCAATCGTGCTGCGCTAATGGCATTTGAGGTAAAACTACTTCTGGATCAGAATAAACACAAACGGTAAGATGGGCAAAAATAGAATTATGATGAATAAATGGGGGTAAGATGGGCAAACGATATATTTTCATCAACGAGGGAAGTTGCATGCCGAGAATACTATTTCCAAATGCACCTTTGGAGCTCCTTTAGCTTAAAGGCCTTTGGAGATGCAATTCTATCTCCAGAAAGCCCTCCAAATGCTGAGCCAAACGCCAAAACTTTGGGAAAATGGGCTTTCAAGGCTGAATGGGCTTTGGGAATGTCCATCCAAACGGAGCCATTGCATTTTCTTTGGAAATCAGCCCATCGCCCTCTTGATTTCTTATTTGGGCCTACACAGCACAAAGGCCCACATGATATTAAATCAAATCCGAGCTTCATAATGCGAAATCAAAAGGCATTTTCAGTTTTTGTGAAACCCTAACCACCCAGTCAAATAAAATATTTTACTGGGAAAGTCCTAAGACAATCCTTGAATCAAACAAACAAGGCACGAATTCAAATTACAATCAAATCGGAATCTCGAAGACCATCACACCCCCCGCATTAATTTCAACTCTCAAACGTAGAATCCAGTAGCTTACAAGCGATGCGATCAGTCATTCTTGACATAGGATAACTCGGTGTTATTTCGTGTAATCGATGCATAAAATACTTCTCGAGCATCGAGTATACTTCTCTTAGGGGCCCAAAGGAGGAAGTTGTGGTCACAGCTGGAGAGTCTACGAGGGCCCAACCATTCACCACAAGATCCGAAAGGAGAAGAGAAAATGCTTTCGGGCCTTTCTTTCTGAGCACCCCCTCAAAGACCCGAAATGATTCTCTGTGAGTCGAGCAAATGAGAATTGAGGGGGGAAGGACTCCCTCTTGGCCTACGAGCACAAGGCAAAACTCATTCCCCATCACCCCAAAGTGGGACCTCGAAGAGACAATTTGTCCCCAAGTCACATGCAGAGGCAACATGGATCGAACCAGACCGCCCTTAGAAGAGGGCCAACCTCCCTCTGTCCTCTCTCTTTTCCCCTTTAATGAATGGCGAAAGGTCTGCCCCAGGATCAATGGCAGAAGCCCTGCATGATTAGGAGGTTGAGGGAAAGAGAGAAGCGGGGAGGCCGATGGCGTTGTCTTTTGGAAGGCAAGAGAACTAAAGAATTATGAGGGTGTGTAGGGAACATGCTACACATGGGAGAGATCCTGTGCATCTTCATCTGGACCCCTCGCGAGATCCGCCCTCATTGATCTCTCTCTGCCAATAACCGAAGCAAAGTAATGAAGTTGCCCAAATAAAAGTTAGAACAACAGTACCTTGCTTAAACCAATGATCTTCATGTCAAGTATTGATGGTCCGTCTACCAATCATTTTTCCACTTGAAAAGTTGTAAGAAGAGAAGGGCATGGATCTAGGTTTGGCTCCGAAACACAACCTTTTAGTTCTTTCAATTGAGAAGCTATTGTTTCACTCCCACAGAAAGACATTCGGATAACTTCTTTTTGGTCCTCCTCGGCCTTTGGTTGAAGACGTTCGGACATGGCCGGCCGCCTGTCTTTTTGTCTCCCCCGCGTATTGAAACAGTCGCGAGCCTTCACCGGAACGTGATTCACAGGCTCTCTGATTCGACACCCACCTGTCCTCACTAGGCCCGTCTCCACACACTTTCTCCCTCCCTCTCTCTCCAAATTCTCATCCGAATCCGAATTCAGATCCCCCGATCGAAAGATTTCTCGACCAGGGACCATCATTGGAGCTAAGTATGGCATGCTCTTGATGCATGTGGATTAGGCTTGCACTTACGGAAAGCAGCCGAGTATATTTTTCACCTATCGGAGCAAAAGGTTCTGGTCATTTTTCGCATGGTCGATTGGGCCACAAAAGCACAATCTTTCCTCACATTGTATTTCAACAAGGTCCGATCACCAAGTTAAATTCATCGGAATCTGTGTTAATGGAACTTGATAATTCAAAAATTCGTGTAAATTTATGAATGTGACATGAAAATTTTTCATAATCACAATATAGCATGTTATCAACTAAATCGTTACTAATATCAAAACTTGATTCTCTCATTGAGACCTACATACTAGTGTGAAAACAACCAATATAATTAACCTAGGGTAGCAATACCTTTTAGGGTATTCTAAGATCTAAGTTTAGCATATTAATGACTAGAATCTTGTTATTTTGTGCCCTAATTTCTAGTAGATTAATAACTATTATATCCTAAAAGAGGGATTATAGAATTTCCAGCCCCGACTGCTCAGGAATGCCATATCAAAACTCGATTGTTTGACGTTTAGAATCTTTAGAGCATACTTAATTGAACATTTCTTATTCCAATTCAACGTCAAGATTAAAGTGGTTCTTTATTTTATGGGGGGAAAAAAGGGACTTTAGAGCTTAAGAATGAGAAGTTGGTACTTCTTAAAGGAGACTAAGATTCAACTTTACGACGAAAATGAATGAATTTTGACCGGTTGTCATATCAGGATCTCTTTCCTATTTTTCTATTACTTTTTTTGGGGGGAGTTGGGTGGGGGATTTCTCAACTATGAACATGGTATTTGACCATTGAATCTTGCTCCAATTTTTATAGCTCCATTGACATGATTTTTCGCACGTGAAAAAGACTTGACTTTCGATTTAATCAGCGACGCCGTCGAGATCTTACGATGATGATTCCAAGATAGGACGTGTTTGGAAATTCAATAGTTAGATTTGGGTAAATTTAGCGTCCATCGAGAGTAATCAAATAATGCTATCCAATTTATGAAAATCTTTAAATACAAGAACGACATGCCCACGATGGAAAAACCCTCCCGTAAAATCTTCTTCTTCTTCTTCTTTTTTTCTTTTGGACTCGATTTGAAAGGAGAGGGCCCCTTACAAAAATTCAATCAAGGCTTTCATTTAAATTATAAATTATAAACGCTTTTGACTCTTACTATGCCAAATCTGAGAGACGACTAACGAGTGGGTTTGGTCCTCGGGGTGGAGCCCTTGATTGGGCTTGAAATATTGCTTACGTGCCCACCAAGTAAAAAACTCATATAACATTTGTATGAGTTGTGCGAACTTGGCTTGGGCCCAACCGGGCTACCGGGTCTTACAACCCGAGATGGACCCATGCTTTTCAAGTAGCGACAGCTCGAACAGGCGACGGCTCTTTACTTGCTTACAATAACGACTGTCCACCTTTGAAAATTACAAATCGAAGTTTGAAGAAGGGGAGAATGAGGATGAGCCCTCAAGCGGCGCGTCGGGTAGGGAGGAGAACTTATTCAATCACGTAGTGATTTTGAAGAAAGCGTATTTTATATTATTTTCAAAAATTATATTATTATTATTATTATTATTATTATTACTATTATTATTATTATGTACCCGATGAATTCCTTTCTCGGACACATAATAAAGTGCAGGAGACGATGAGAAGTTCTCGGGACTCTATCGCCATCACCACGTCTCGTGTGCCAACATTTTTATACACCCCTTTAATTTATTCTAATTTTAATTTCGTTTCTTTCTCCCGCGGTTAATGTTAACGACAATAATGATCGTCGTCACTATTTAATTACTATTATTTTCTCCGGCTGGTTTAGCTTCCCCATTATTTTCAACGTGACATCAGCCACCGTGGCAACTTGTCGGTAATAAAAACCATATAATAAAATCAAGAGCTGGGTGTTAAGGGGCAAGTGGGCAATGATCAAAGTCCATAGATAAGGATGCAGCAATTAAATTATTTATTAGAAAAATAATTCATTACTTGGGAATATGTACTTGGTTTTTTGTGCTGGCAGCCGGCGTGAATACTTAAGCAAGCCCTGATCTAAACCTTGCCCCCCGCAATTATTAATTAAATCGGTACAGTGAATGTTTATGTCCTTACGGGGCATTGTTTTCATAACACGTGTCTTCCCGAGATTAGCGATATAATTGTCGAAAAAGTCCTAAACTTTTTGTCACTTTGCCGGTTTAGTCATAAACCCATAAACCTTTTAAAACCTTACAAATTTAATCATAAACATTTTGAAATATTACCAAATCGACTTTAGAAATTTCAAGATTTATGACTGAATTAGCAAAATTTTGAAAAGTTTATGCAAAATGTTAAGAACTTTTTCAACAATTGTCTCTGAGATTGGTCCCCGTTTCTTTTCTAAAATCGTGGATTGATTCATTGGTCGATTTATTAATTTATTTAATTGGGAAATGCGTTGTGCATCTGACGGATCTTAAATTAGAGGGAAGGAATCTTATTGACTTGCATTTGATCGAGGAATTTATTTTTATTTATTGTGAAGCATTAAATAATCAAGAAAAAGTGGGGGAAAGATGCTCATGACAAATGGAAAGGAATATGGGGGGGCGGGCGTCTGCATGTGAAAAGATTAGAGAGGGCCAATCGATGATGGACGATGATGAGGACGTGGTGGTGCGGACTATGTGATTATTGCTTAATCCAAGATTTAATCATGACTAAGTCTTTATTAACGCTTCGCTTATTTTGTTTACTTTGGAATTTATAAGATTTTTTTTTTGGAGCTCCGGATATTTTAATCATCTCTCCCCGGACGGCGAGATGGTGGTTTCGGGTGGTTGTCACGAGCGTTCGGAGCTGATCATTTAAGCTAAAGGGAGAGTAAAGAAATGTTTCCATTATTTTCGAGATGTCGATGCGATTGGATCGACGAGGACGACGGAGAAGGGAGCTGACATGACTCGAGAAGGCTGGGGGAATTTGTTTATGCAAACCAAGGAGAGGCGAACTAACGTTTTGTGCTAGAACCCATGATGTTTTGGCCTGGCTGCACATGATAAGACAGGCCAAGTCTATTGCTTCTATTAGCTCCTACGAGACGGGGAGCTTAGGAAAACATACAATACTAACAAAGGTCGGCCAATTATAATGAAAGAGGAAGGAGGGTCCACCACATATCGCTTGCAATTTCATTCATTTCCCTTCGGATCCGTGCCTTTATTATGAAGAAGAAAGGGGGAAGAGAGAGAGAGAGGTGCATGCATGCAATTCAGCACATTCATTTGCAGTTTGTACTGCATTTTGTCATTGGGGGTGCGATTGAGTGTTTGGTGGAATGACCAAATTCCATGTTTAATCGGTGCAAGTCGCATCGGAGAGAGTGAATATTAGGAAAGCCATTTATAGATGTTAGGTTCTAGATGGCGATCGAGAGTCAATCCCCGTCGGCAAATTTCACACGGTGTACGCCACGCCTGTCCACTTCAAGATGAGGCGTCTCTTGATCCCCCCCTCAGAAAGGGTGAAGCAACGAAAAATAAATACTATTCTAACCACACGGGTCGTGAGTTAACCGTTGATAAGGAATTCGAGACAGTAGAGCCCTTTTAACCCGCTAATTAAGATGGGTTCCACCACGAAAGAAGACAATGTCCCGGGATCTCTTTATTCTAATCTTTATGAGTTTATACGAGCTTATCTTTTCACACCCTGTGATAAGAAAAATCAAACGGGTACTTCCAAAACAGCAACACTGATTGATATGTTATCACGAAACTTTTTCAAGATGTCTTTAAAAGATTATAGGAAGAACATAAAGTTACTAGACCAAAAAATTCGACCTATGCCCAATGTGAAAACACAGGAGAACTGAGTTTAGGGTTTGCCCGGGAAGGTCATTTATGACAGAAGAGGGAGGAGGTCCATTCCATTGGCCCTCCAATTTTGGATCTGGAACTTGCAGCTAGGGCATCACAGAATAGTCCACAGAGCAGAATGGGCAAGGGGGAAAGGCTAGAGAGGAGGGCTGCTGGATGGCGGGGAGGGGCAGAGTTTCAGGAAATTAGGGTTTGTGTAGCTTTCATAGAGTTGTACTTAGCTTGGGGAAAAGGGCTAAATCCTCGAAGGACGTTGATGATTGGCTCGATTCTTTACTCTTTAGGGGTTGTAGATAGGGTGCCAATAGAGTTCTCCTTTTCCTCCTCTTTTTCTACTTTGGTCCATCAAAATCCTTAGATGGGCGAAGCTAATCTCTCTGCATAAATCAAGGTCGAGAAATTAGATCCGCGGCCTTCTAATTTTTTTTGCGGGCGAGAGGAGCTCCCGACGTTCGGAGTCGATATAATTAATTAAGGCGTCGGAGAAGTTCTAACACGATGAATGGAGTTCGTGCATCCGAATTTCACTCTTTACATACAAACTCGCTCCGGTTCAAGGCTGTCCATGGAGATTGATTTCTTGAATTTGACCGATCGAGAGAAATCTGAAGGTGCTTCGTAACAGTCGAGCAATGAAGGTTCTCGTTATGCCACGAGCAAATTAATATTGAGATATCTAAAGCACATATTCTTTTTTAAAGGCGATCGGTAATTATTTCATTGGGAAAAGTTAGTTTTCTTATTTGATTTACACCACCTCGTGAAGCAAAAATGTAGCTCATTAAGACGAGAGAGAGAGATCAAAGCATTCTATAGACCAAGTGACCTCATTTAAATTATAAAATTCACTGATTTATATCAACTCGATGTTAACATCAACAAATGACAATAACGAAGAAAATTTAATCATGCAACGTAATTCTCCTTAAATGAGAATGATACGTATCACTTGTACAAATTAATCCAATATGCAATTTGTTTATAAGTCTTTTAATTTATGCAACATGATCCTATGAACTTTGACCTCGATATATAATACCTAGTCAATGTGGCTCATGAATCAATAATGTATTCAAAACAATCATTGAATTACGCGAAAATACTTCAAACTCTAGAGACCACTATGAACACCGGACCGAAATTCGAGAGATCACATCGAAACAAATTAAAAGTTCAAAAACGTCACTCCACATTGATCCACAGTTTGAAACTGGGGAATAATGTTCCATGTCGGGGAAAATTTTGGATGTTGGGTCGGGTCGGGTTGGTCTTTTCTAAATGTCGATGTTTTGAGCGAGCTCGAGCTTGGGCAGATGGATAGGGGTGACCAATGGTCCAGGGTACCCTGGATTAACCTTGGACCGATCCAACCTAGCCGGTCTTAGTCGAGTATTTAAGATAATTGGGTCGGTCCTTAATCCTGAAATCTCTAACTTATTGGTCCGACATATATAATATATATATATATAAATACTTCAACTTTAGCCTTCTTCTTTAGTTCTTCCTGCGAAGCCAAGGCCAAGAGTAGAAGGCAAGACCATAGCCCAGGAGAACCACCAACCAGTGTATCTCTTCTTCCAAGTTCCAAGCGTTTGTCTTCGTCAAGGTCAACACCGAAGATTGAACACTTGACGTTTCACTTGCTGGTAAAGCCCATCGGCCTTGCTCCTTTGGTCGCCCTTGCTCGGCGCTAACTCTCTTGTTCTTCGCTTTTTGTGTAAAAATAATTTAGCGGTCTTGGGTCGACTCTGGGACCGGACCGAACTGAACCCATAGATCGGTCCGATCCTCAGTCACAAGCTTGATGGGTTTGTCCACTGTCCAAAAAATTAAGGACTGAGATTAAATATAGGACTGGTCCAATCTGAACCATGCACATCCTTATAGAGATGGGGGAGGGACCAGTTGGGGAGAGAATCTTTGGGTGGAGAGCACAACGCGGCGGGATCACGTGGTGCGGGAGGGAGAGAGGGAGAGTAACTACACTTTGAAGCAGGAGGTTGTCAGTCGGTCCGGTCTTAACCTTTGCATGTCTCTCTGTTTGGTCTTCCATGTTCGAATCTCACCCCCCCCCCCCCCCCCCCCCCCCCCACGCCCAAAGAAAAGGACGATTCCATTCCCAATTGCCTGCCAGCGTCCACACGGGACCACCACTCCATGCATCCGTCACCCTCGTTTTGCTATTTCCACTAGCAAAAACAATTCACGGCGAAAAAAGAAAAAAAGAAAAAAAACCCAACAAGCGAGCTGATTAATTTTGTGGTACAGATAGGCTGCGAGCACCGGGCCGAATCTCGACCGCTCAAACGTCGCGAGACTCGTCGGACTCGTCGCCGACGGTCGCGATTCGAGCGGGGTAACCGTCTTCTTGCTTACCTCGACAATGTGTCGGGAAAATTTTTGTAGGTAGGCTATGCATGGAATTCGATTTTGTTATTTTGTTTTTCGGGTGCTAGAAAGTTCGGCACAGATGAATCCATTCTTTTGAAATTTTTGGACTGGATTTTTTTTAATGCATTGAAACAAGAGTTCTTGAGTTTTGACAATTGTTTGCCCTTTATTTACTCTTCCCGTTACATATGTTCACGCTTAGCACGTGGATTGAATTATGTAGAATCAGTAATTGAGGGCGAGCATCATAATATTTAAATAATGGATCATTAATTTATTTAGATTTCTAAACTTTAAGAACGGTCGATAGTAATCTCAATAAACCTTCCTTCGAGAACCCACGCTGGAGCTCCTCTTAATCGAGAGTCGCTTGTGTGCTCATATGAATTCCCTTATTTGTAAATTTGAATTTTCCAATTTCCTTACGGATTATGCGCGAGAGATTTTGTGGGAGTTCCGTGGAAAATAAAAACTTCTCCCCTAGACGGCGTTAACGTCGTGCCGTAACGCCCTCCTCTTGGGCCCCGGCAACCGATGTCGACGTCTGAATCTCCGCTCGATCCCCATCTCTCCTAGCGTGGGGGCGCCCGCAGGGGACAATCGCTAAGAGGGGGTGACGCGTGTCGCTGCCCCGAGTCCCTGCTAGGGCGCGTGCGGTCGCACTCGCGTTTGCGACGGCGCCAAGTGCCGCCTCGGAGCCACGGCCCGCGCAGCGGTTGGCGGGTTCCCCCCACTCGCCACTTGGGGCGTGTGCTTCGTTGAAGTTGACCCTCCTTTCCCGTGCGTGGGGCCTTTTTTTTTTTTTTTTTTTTTCCGGGAGAAACATTAAAAATAAACGACATTATTTTTGCGGTTGCTTCTCTCTGTGTGGTCACGTGGGATGCAGACTCCTTTCCCACGCCCGAGGCGTCGTGGAGTGGAGATCACGCGCCGCTTGTGTTCAGCCGGGGGGCCTCATCTTAGCTACACACGACCCGCAGTCAACTAAACAAAATTAAATACTTGTAATCGGGTTTATTTTAATAATCCATATACCCGTATATCAAAATAAATTTGTTTTTTTAAAAAAACATCATCATTCATTTTGTAAGTATTACAAATCAATATTCTCAATTGGTAGTTGTGATTATATATTGCTGTTCACAAAATCCCTTATATAAATAGCGTTAAAGTATAAAATGATCGGCAACAAATTATATCATTTGCATTTGCAGTTGTAATATTCAAAATTTGGGTTTAACTTACTGTTTGTGAAACTCCTTTTTGTGTAAACAGTGTTAAAGCATTAAATAATTCGTGACTACTATATATTAGTGCATCACAATTTTGATACATAAAGCTACGCATCATCACTTCTTTGCTGTGTAAATTCTCTTTTGCTCAACACCATCGATAAGTTGTGCCTTTAGCACGTTTAGCAACAATTTTTTTAATTATATCAGTCGAAATTGTCAAGATGAAAAATCATACCATAAATAATATTTCAACGTTCATTTAAGATGGAGGAAATGGTAGATGCATAGCGAATTCAAATCCTCATTATTTCATTCATCAAACATTTGGTACTTTACGGTAATGTACCAGCAGAATGAATATGCTTTCTTGTCTTTATTAATGAGACAAGCAAATGCATTTATTTAAGCATTTATTTCAGTCCAATGTCTATATTACCGAATGATGGCACCTTACCACTTAACAGCGAGTAACTGTGTTGGTTAATAACTTTTCCCTCATCATCGAGTTTGGGGGTTCAAAATCCGTAGTTACTAACGTCTTAAGTAGGGGGCTGCGTTGAGTTCTGTGTTAATCTCTATTGAGGTATATGAGCCCAATCCTTTCGCGTCGTCCGAACACGGTGGGCTTGTGATGGATTTTTCGGTCATAGAAAAATGATGGCACCTTACCATATGAACCATCTTAAACGAGAAGAAATAGGGGGATTAACTTTGAAGCTTGTGCAATGATAGAGAGATCATGGACGCAATTTCACTTGAAAAACAATGGGAGATTCCTAAAGTCAAAATGCATTAGTATTTTGACAAAATAAACAATGGTACCAATATGGTCGCCACATTGTATGGAACAGATGTATGGTTACCTTCACCAAAAAAAAAAAAAAACTCTCCGAGGTTACTTTGAATCGAAATTGTGATGCTTGCAAAGGGTCGTGCTTGTAGGAGTTCTATAAAGTCATTGTCACCCGTTTAAAGTTATAAAAACATAAATGATTTAATATTCCCTCCTAATGGATAGGTTGAACTCGAGGCTCGATAAGCCTGGGGACATTATTTTCTGTAAAATGATATAGACGATTACTTTTATAAAAGAAATACTTATTTGAATTATATATTTTTTATGAAACGAATGCATAGTCCGAATAAATAGAATAAGCAAAGAGCACTCCATTGTCCACAAAATGTTTAAACATAAGCTGTTATCGATATTCAAAAATATTATTCATCGGCTATTTATATCGAACAGCATGAATGATTATCGAAAGAAAAAAGTTCTATACAAATCATTCATTTTTAATTCTTACTTTTAGCGGAGCGAACGAAGCGTGAACGGTAACCGGGCGATCGGACGAGGGGAGACGGGGTTGGGGAGGTGTGGAGCACGCGGGGGACGAGGGCGGTGGGATAGCGCTTCACCATCGGGCCCAGACGGGTTGGGGGGAGGAAGGGGCAGAATCCCATAAAAGGGAGGCGGGCCCCACATCTCATTTTCAGTCCCACCCCCAAAAATCTCCGGCATTGATTAGACCGTACGGCCGCCGCGATTAACTCGCCCCCCCGGCCCGCCGCCCTATCGCCGTCGTCATTGCGGTGCTGCTACGTCTCTCCCCCTCCCCTCCCCCCTCCCCCCCGGTCTCTATCTCGATTTTCCCGTTTTCGCCGGACCAGTAATTTTTTGAATATACACCGGAGCGCGAAGATTTCTTCTTTTTCTTCTTTTTCCTTCTCATGATAATGTTTAGATGTTGGGAGGAAATCGCAAGGAAATAATCTGTAATCAGTCACGTACGACGACGTCAAGGTACGATGCTAGCGGGACTTTTGGCTGTGCTTACAATCCCGATCCGGTACGTTTGGTTGCTTATGTCGTACGCCGTTACCGGCGTCGCCAGATTATTTTTTAAAAGTCGGCGACGGGAATCGGAATTAGAGCGAGGTGGGTATAAATTCGGCTGCGGAGGTTAAAAGAGTAAAAAGACGTGGACCGGGTCGGGTGAATTCAACGTCCCTTCCGCCGGGGCGTTAGGCGGGGGGATTATTTCCTCGCGACTTCACAATTAAGCCGGCCGAAGATAAGAGCCGAAATATATATTTAAAGGAACCCGAAATTCGAGTAATTGAATATAAAAAGTAATAAAAAAGAAGTACCCGAAAAAGGATAAGAGGAAAAAAAAAAAACATACGACAGAGAGAGAGAGAGAGAGAGAGAGAGAGAGAGAGAGAGAGACCCATTATTACAGCCTCCGATGTGCCTTATCTCTTCCATTTTGCTCAGGCAGTGCTGTTCCCTCATTGGACCTCCCACCCTCCACCCTCCTTCCTCACCCCAGGAAGTCTCTCTGCTTTTCCGTCAATCAAGAAGCATGAGAGAAGAGACATGGTGATGATAGAGCTCCCTCCTGCCATGGACGAGATTTGATATCTTTCCCCCTCCCCGCACTCCCACTCACCCGTCCTCGCGGAATCTCTGAAACCAAAGCACAACCCTCCCCAAACCCCCCCCCCCCCCCCCCCCCCCCCCTCCCACCCACCCACCCGGGGACCGGAAACCCACAGGAGGAACCGAGGAAGAAGAGATGAAGAGGGATCTTCGGGACACCTGCGGTGGCGCCTTTGGCGGTGGGGGGAGCAGCGCCCCGAAGGGGGAGCCCTCCTCCTCCTCAATGCCCAGCTCTGGGAAGAACAAGATATTGGTGTGGGGCCAGGACGACCAAGATCCGACTGGCGGAGGCGGGGGCGGCATGGACGAGCTCCTCGCGGTTCTTGGCTACAAGGTGAGGTCGTCGGACATGGCCGATGTCGCCCAGAAGCTGGAGCAGCTGGAGATGGTGATGGGCACTGCTCAGGAAGACGGCATCTCCCACCTCGCCTACGACACCGTCCACTACAACCCCTCCGATCTCTCCTCTTGGGTCCAGAGCATGCTCGTCGAGCTCAACCCTCCGCCGGAGCCGGCGCCGCCGCAGCAGATAGCCGACCCTCCGGCCGAGTCGTCCTCCACCATCACACAGCACCATCGTTCGCATATGGGGCCCCAGTCTCAGTCTCAGGCTCAGACTCTGACTGGGACTCGGCCGCAGTCCCAGGTCATATTCAACGACGACTCCGAGTACGACTTGAGGGCGATTCCCGGCGTCGCCGCTTACCCGCAGAGCGACTCGGACTTCGAGAGCACCGCCCGGAAGAGGTTGAAGACCTTGAACGGCGGCGGCGGGTCGAATTCGTTGTCGTCCTCGTCCTCTTCGTCGGCCGCTGGAGCGGCGCCCTCCGAGTCGACTCGCCCGGTCGTCCTGGTCGACACGCAGGAGACCGGGGTGCGACTCGTCCACACCCTCATGGCGTGCGCCGAGGCGGTCCAGCAGGACAACCTGAAGCTGGCCGATGCGCTCGTCAAGCACATTGGCCTGCTTGCCACCTCGCAGAACGGCGCGATGCGCAAGGTAGCGACCTACTTCGCCGAGGCGCTCGCCCGCAGGATTTACCGAATCTACCCCAACGACGGCGGCCTCGACTCCTCATGCAACGACATCCTCCAGATGCACTTCTATGAGACCTGCCCTTACCTCAAATTCGCTCACTTCACTGCCAATCAGGCGATTCTGGAAGCCTTCGCCACTGCCAGCCGAGTCCACGTCATCGATTTCGGCCTCAAGCAGGGTATGCAGTGGCCGGCCCTCATGCAGGCTCTGGCCCTGAGGCCCGGCGGTCCGCCTGCCTTCCGGCTCACGGGGGTTGGCCCGCCGCAGCCGGACAACACCGATGCCTTGCAGCAGGTTGGCTGGAAGCTGGCTCAATTGGCTGACACTATTGGGGTTGAGTTCGAATTCCGTGGCTTCGTTGCGAATTCGCTGGCTGATCTCGAGCCTGCCATGCTGGACATCCGCCCTCCCGAGTTTGAGACGGTGGCGGTCAACTCGGTTTTCGAGCTCCACCGCCTGCTCGCCCGGCAGGGGGCGATTGAAAAGGTTCTGTCCTCCATCAAGGCTATGAGACCTAAGATAGTGACGATGGTGGAACAGGAGGCGAATCACAATGGCCCGGTGTTCGTTGACCGGTTCACGGAAGCTCTGCATTACTACTCGAGCCTGTTCGACTCGCTGGAAGGGTCTGGCGTGGCTCCCCCGAGCCAGGACCTGGTCATGTCCGAGGTCTATTTGGGTCGGCAGATTTGCAATGTTGTGGCCTGCGAGGGACCGGATCGAGTGGAGCGGCATGAGACCTTGGCGCAGTGGCAGGCGCGGATGGGATCGGCTGGGTTCGACGCGGTCCATCTCGGGTCCAACGCGTATAAGCAGGCGAGCATGTTGCTGGCCCTGTTTGCAGGTGGAGAAGGTTATAGAGTAGAGGAAAACAATGGTTGTCTCATGCTCGGTTGGCACACAAGGCCTCTGATCGCCACTTCGGCATGGCAACTCGCCGCGACTCAGTGAATCAAGTGTCATTCAGCTGAGTTTGATCGAAATTGAGACAGATCCTATTGTGGGTTCGACCCCTTAGATGATGATGGGTGAATGCAAGTGATTTGCCCGAACGGGTGAGGTGCTAAGAGGCTACGAAACCACCTCAGAGTGTGTAGTTTCCACTTCTTGCTTTTTTGCCTCTGTGTAGTCTTCTGCAACATATTCCGCTCTTCTGCTCTTCCTTATTGATTTATTTCATGAATTTCGATTTTGGTCAGACCTTTGGGCTCTTCTCAAGGTTGGATGAATGCGAATGTGTAATGCTTTGCAGTTAACTTTTGGAATAAATTGACAGACGGCGACGATTCTCGATGGCACACCGTGGTTTTTGCTTTTTATCACTTGTGTGGCAAATTGGTTTGCTGGTTTTCATTACTCGAATGGCCTGGGTAGCCAGTGCGATTGCTGTTACTAATCGATCAGGTTATTTTGTTGGGGTAGCTGGCATTTGACTCCTGGTTTTATTTGATGCGCCCTTCGAACTTCTGATGAAACAGAGGAACAGTGGATGAATTCTTGAATATCGGAAGAGCAATTTGTGCTTCCGCAATCTGGGTATTTGTCCAAGCCTTCCGTTTCGTATCTTAGATCCTTCAAATCTCATGTGGGTGTGAGAAGCTGTCCCCGGAGCTTAATGATAGCTGCAGACAATGATGTGACATGATGGTACAGGGCCGAGAGGAAGCGATGGTGATTCTTGAGCTTGGGCTGGTGTTGCAATTGATGAGGGAGAGCAGCTTCTTCCGAGAATCGTTTTAATGTAGGCCGTGACTGATGAGTGATGACGACGACCGAGTTGGGTTTAGAGTTAGTGATGGTGGAGGTCAGCTAGCAGAGGCATATAAGCCCTATGGATAATGATTAGAAGAAAGTAGGACATGGGAAACCGAATTTTCGCTTAGTCCCCGGTTCTTCTTTAATATAAATCCCGGAGATGAACAATTCATTCGAGCCTCGGCGCATCGCAGATACTTATGATTTACGTGTAACTCCACGCGAACCTTTTCCAGGCCGTCTCCGTTTCCGGTTCTGCAAATGGCAGGATCATTCATGGAGGCATGATGGCCAGTATATGGCCAAAGCTTATGGAATTCTTGTGGCCTGGCCTCCAGAGGTTGCACCGGGCGTATGATCTGTTCAGAATCAACTCTTTAGAAGGTCAAGATTCAGGGCTCGGGAGTGCTAGCAGAAGATCAAACTGAAACCCAAAGCGAGAACAGCGAACGCCATAGCCTCTAGACACCGCTCAAACGAGGGTCCAAAGAGTATCTCGAGGGTTCCGGGAGTCAGAAATCCGGATCTCCGCTGTCATCCACTCGCCCCTCCCCCCATCCTAGCCTACACCTGCGAAGTGACGGTACACGGAAAAGCAGCGAACTTTTAACCGGACAGACCCCGCGTAATAATTCGCAAAAGTGAATCTTCACCGAATGGGTGATCACATTTCCATTTGCGGCAACGAGGGGAGGGGGCCATCGGATGAGCCCTGAGGACAAAACCTCGAAGCAGGGGCCTGATGGCTCATCGCCATCTGCTCTGATCGTGACGATGGCGCTGAGAAAAGAGAGGCGCTCCCCGCTTTCCATTACTGGGTAAGAACTGGGAACGGCAGAAGGCGAAGCGATAAAAGGTTTAATGATGCAGCGTTTTCATGCGAAAGCCGCTGTGAAGGGATGCCAGCGTCCTTATCTTCTTCGTTTTTTGTTTCTGAAATGGGGTTCCCTTGTCAGCTTTTCTGCGCCGCGCCGAGCCCTGCCCTGCCCTGCCCTGCGTTGGGATTCAGGGGCTTGGGATGTACGAAATCTTTCCTTTGCTTCCTTGTGATCCGATCTCGACCATCGTAATCTGGGTTGGAATCGAACCTAACGAAACCCTTTGGAGTCCATCCGAGTTCTACGAACTCAAATAAGTATGTCCATTGGCTTTGTCCAATTTGATCCATCACCACACTGCATTATATACTTCAAACATACTTTGCATTGATGCGGCGCCACGCCAAAGTTTTATGAAGAGCTATAGCTTTTTACTTGGTTGATATTTTTCGATAGAGCTAATGAAAGTACTAAACTGTACGGATTTGACGAGTTTTATATAAAATTTTAGAATCCGATCGCAATTTTACGATAAATTTTACGAACTTTTGGCGTATTTGCTTGTTCTGTTTTGTTTTTCCAAATTTGGTAAATCATGTAACTTGATTTTCTTTTTTTGATTTGGACAATAATTTTGGCAATAATGTAAGATTTGCCTTTTTGCTTTTTCATATATTCAAACAACCATGGCCTAAGGCTTCACGTGAATTTATGTTCATATTATCATTCGACCTTTTTTTAGGGGGGGCGATCAATAAGTTGTGTGCACTAGCCCTGTACAAAGTTATGATTAAAAGATCAATACAACTATTTACTTTATCCTATGTAAGAAGAAAAAATGAAACAAATACAATAATTAGAGGGGCTTTCATGTAGAGGCCATTTTGCACAGTTTTTCTGAAGGCACTATCATGGGAAAGACGGAAATCTTCACATGTTCTGCTGGGACCATGCGACAACCGAGGCTCGATTTGGTGGACTCCATTTCACCTTCAACTTGAATGAAGAAAATAAAAGAAGGTAAAAATGAAAGAAAGAAAGAAAGAAAGAAAATCTCATTCCTTTTATATTACGGGTCTATTTGTTTCTCAAAATTAAATAACTTACAAATTATATACATTTTTAAAAATAATCGCTTGTATAACTTTAAAAAAAAAGCGACTTCATTTTTTTAAGGTTTAATTAAAAGATCCCGATTTATAATACCTTCACGAGAAAGATTCCGATTATTGTATCAACTTAGGGCATTAACAATGGAGGATTTGTCAAACCCCGATCTTGAAATATGATCACAATTGTAGCTTCCTAGCAGCTCTAGTTCTCTTGATCTAATCCTTGAAATTGCTGACTTGAGACTTTGATTAATTGGTCCATGTAGTTGAAATTCACGCATGGAAAATCAAGTTGTAGATGTATAGTGGCTAATCAGGTGGGGGTACTTATCGATCCAACATCAATATATCTTCAGATCTCGCTCCTTAAAAATACTTTTTTTCCGAATTGCCGACGCAGTTTTCACGACTCTTAGATGGCGGGCAACTCAATGCAGCCTTGTTCTCCTCCACACGACTCCCGAAACTCTTTGCTTACTTTCGCAACGAGGAAGTACAGTAGCCGAATGCAAGACCTGACTAAAACCTCGAGAGCTCTGTAATCAAAGATCGCAGGAAGTCGATGTCTCGAGCATGCCGAACCCTAGAAGCCATGGATGTTTTCGCAAGCGAACCGTCATCAGCCTGATGTGCTAAGATCTTGGGTAGGTCATCCTTTTTGACCCCCTCGTTAAGTATTGAATGGGGACCCGCGACTCAGTCACCTACCTACACCAATGGGAATACGTCCCGAAGTGTCGAGTCTCGTGGTGGACCTTCCCTCACGGCAGATCACGCCTCTTTTCTGATTAGTCTGAAAGGCATCTTCCCCGTCGGCACCAAGCAAAGCGTCGAATCTTTTCAGCGCGGCGAACGCGACAGGAACCCCCCGAGTCGTCCGTTATGGTCCCCAGCGAAGACCATGCGACCGGACTTGGTGTCTCGAAGCTTTGGCTCGTGCTGAGTCGAGCATACTGCTGTCGTTCTGAGGCCGAACGTCCGTGGTTCGAATTGAATGGTCGGAAGAGGGTGGGAGCTTACGGCAGCAGGCAAGTGAACTTCGAGGAACCCTCGATTTCCCCACCCCCCCCCCCCCCCCCCCCCCCCCCCCGCATCATACTATCTAAGGAAGAACGTCCTTGAAAAATCATGCTCTCGAGTCTTGTTTGCCTTAACCCAGATGATGTGGACTTGCGTGCATGGCCGTGGGTTTGCGCGCTCATCTCTCCATATCACATCCACGCTTTTTAGTTTTTGGGTGAACTCGCGAGAAGATAAGGCCTTTGTCTGTGCATAAATGGACGCATAGAGGTAGACAGGGAAAGAGGGGCTATCCGATGGTCATCGCATGTCATGTCATTCATCAAGTGCTTGGGGCGTGAGAGCCGAACGCATGATTAGCGTGTTAACCGGCCGCTTCTCGATAATCGCTTCGTAGTTGCAAATGAGGCCTGATGCGTGCATGGTTGATATATGGTACGCTAGGTTTCCCATGCATTCGATCAGCAGATGATGCGAAGTGCGATGATTAAGAATTATGCTTGAAGATTATAACGATGAAGATCGAGATCGTATTGATAAAGGGGGAAGCGACGGCATCAGTCTCGGTGAATCCGATGGGAGTCGCGAATCCATGCTTCCAAAGTCTAACTCTCTAACTCTAACTCTCTAACTCCCTGACCTTGGTTAGTTCATAAATACTTCCTTCACACGTTGAAGAAGATGTTGATGAGTTGGGGTGAAATCGTTGGCAATGAGTAATGGGGAGGAGAGCTGTCATGATGGCTTGTGTTCTCTCCCCACCATCAGAGAAGCCAAGTCAACATGGGACTTTTCACATGCAGAAAAGTGCGAAGTTTCCATCAAGAGTTGCCTTGCACAAACTTCACTTTCTCCTCCTCCTCCTCCTCCCTCTCTTTTTTAATTTGGGGGTATTGATCTCTGTCTAATCTAGTTCTACAGAGACGATAGTCGATTGGGCAAGCAAAGGCTCATTTCGTGTGATGTTCTGTGACTGGTTAGTGGGTGTGGCTCCATGATAGCGATGATTGACAATTCCCACCCGGACAAGCACTTCCTTTCATTTTAACTTTTAATTTCTTTTTCTTAAAAGTTCTTCGGGTTTTCCTTTTTCTCTGCTTTTGGCAGACAACATGGGCCCCCAAGTGCATGAGACGTCCTTCGCATTCGCACACATTTAAGTGTTGGCCCTTTTCAACAACTACTCCTGAAAAGGCAAAAGAAGGAGAGAGAGAGGAAGACGAAGCAAAATCACAGAACTTTTCTTTAGTACTGCGTGGGTGTGAGTAATTGTGTATGAGTATATCTCCACTAAATCTCCCCCCCTTTTTCCCCATGAAAAGGCCTCGCTTTATCCTCACTTTAATCATATAGTTTGATTGCATGTTCAAGTGCAACTCATCAACTTCAACCGGTTGTGCTTAGGATAGACGTAGTTAAGAGATGCGGTGGTGCATATTGGTATTTGGCGAAATTGTCCAAAAAATTTTAAATGTATCGCATTTTTATCAATTCAGTTCTAAAACTTTCGATTTCGCAAATCGAACCCTAAATCTTTTCATGTTTTGCCACTTCAATCGGTCCTCTCAATCTTAATCGGACATTGCTAATGTGTATGCATATGATGTCACGTTGGACAGATCAACACTAACATTGACAATTTTAAAAAGGTTTAAATATTTGAATTATTTACCACTTTTAATTATATAATATTTTCTAATTCTCTAATTTCTTTTCCATTGTTTTTCTATCGAGTTCGGCAATGGTCACTAGCTGATTGTTTGCCGGTCATGGGCGAGGGCAAAAAGATCCTCATTGGCCACTAGACAAGGGCTGCAAAGCCCTCGCTGATTGCGAGCAAGGGGTGAGGGTGAGGGCCACAACCCTTGCCCGTGATCGGCAAGGGTCAACTTGACCCTCGTTGGGCTTGGAAAAAATAGAAGGAAAGGAAAGTGAAAAAAAGAAGAAAAAAACTATGAAAGTTACTAATAAAAATGCAAGCTGTGCCACATAGGATGAATGGAACCCACGTTAGCAGTTTTTAATTAAAATTGATTTGATTCGAAACGTGAAAATATTTAGGATTCAATTAATAAAATTAAAAGATATATGACTGAATTAGTAAACGTGCGCAAAATTTGTCAAACAATTGCTCCATGGTGTTAAGGTAAGCGATTACGGAAAGAAGAAGGGTGTGAAAAGGTGATAGGCTTTTGCCGCGCGGGTAATTAGATGTATGATTAGTGGGCCGGCGGATTCATAAAATTGATGATAGTGGTCATGAGTCGCTTCTCTGATTGGCGCGGCCTCCGCCGCCTTGGCTAGAGCTGAGTGCAGCTCATGAGATCGCACATGCGATATGGACCATGACATCGCAGCATAAGCTCTCGACACCAACTTGCTGTCGCCACTGCAAGATTGACAAAGGATGGATCGACGTTCTTCAGATTTACCGGTGGGGAATCGAGGATGACCCGGCGGCCGAGCCGCGGAGCCCGTCTCGACGTCGTTTTCGGCCTCGAGATCCATGGCTTCGGCAGCTGCGTCTCGCGGCCGTCTCCTGTTTCCACGCTCCGTCTCCTTCGACGCGGCTTTCGGGGCCCGTTCGTGGTTTCTTTGTCACCTCTGTGCTTTGGCCTTAGCTAAGTCGGCGTACCGATCGATCTTCACTTCTAGTGTGCGGAAGCTTTTGCGCCATGCTGTTTACGCAGTGTCACTGCATTCAGTGCTTCGTAATGGAAAGTGGGGGCCTTTGGACCATCGACTCCATGAAAGGCATGCACGTGCTATGGCGTATTCCTAGTACTGCTAAAAGCTAGACAACCAATTTTCTACAGAAATGGTCTGTGGAAACCATTGCTAAATCCTCGTATTAAATTTTCAGCAACCCAAAAGGCACGGCGGTTGTTTAATGGATTATCTAGAGCGGAACTAACACGGCAAAGCCACCGCCGGAGGCTCCCTGAAGTTATCCGAGTCGATCAGGGCAAGAGTCGGACCGACAACCATCGCTTTTTGTACACAAATGAAGGCAAAGCTAGGGATGGGCATGGAACGGGGTGGGGATCACGGTCCCCGGGGTTAATGTAATTCGTAATCCCCTCTAATAACATGAGAGTCCGACAAAGCTTTCAGGCTGGGCCAAGCCTGGGCCGAAATTGGGTGGGCTGAGCCGTCTAGCTTTCGGGCCTCTCGAGGTTGGGCAGGCCGTCCTTCCGTTCATCACCACTAGGTACACGCCTAATCCTTTAGCTTTGACATGCTGAAAAATCAAAACAAGCGCTGACCACCAAAAAAATCTGTTCACATGCTTGCTGGGAAATTTGTGCGTTTGAATAGAGAGTTGTGGTGGGGTAACGCGGCGCATGTAAGCCCAAGCCCAGCCCATAAGCGGCCCAAAGAACTTGGGCCGCTACGGTTGATAGAGACCCTAGCCACAGCTCAACACGCTCAAATTCATGAGATTTCTGTTTTCCACCAACGGTCGTTCCATTCTCCGAATTTACAAATAGTTGATAAGAAGCCTCTTTGTCTTGTTCTTAATTGAAATTTGATATAATATGACTAGATTATTGTAGGTGACATGATTATTGGTCCTGTTCTTTGAAACTAGACAATAGTTATTCTTATGATGGCTCTTTGTAAATCAAATTATTTAGGCTTTATTCATAATTTACGAAATTAGCTTGACACTTCTGAATAAAGAGATTATGATGCTTTATGATATTAATACATATTCTTCTCTGCCTGATGTTATGATGCTAATTTCTTTTAGTAGAACTAGACGCTTTTAGAAGATTATTCAAATGATTGAATTTATGAGACTATGGAATTCATATTTGATATTCTACGGGGGATGATAGAGGTAGAGGAGAAATCAGGACGACTTACTTGATGAATGAATATATCATTTAGAATGTATAGAGACTTGACAATTCATCTACTATTATCCATTTTGATGAAGTCCATTTACTTTGCTATCTTTATTTAATGAACATTATTATGCTTATTTCCTAATTTGTAAGGTCTTGGACTATTTTGAGTGGCCTTTTTATATTTGGCTGTTATGCATTTGTTGATCGTGAACTGATTTTGAGATTTAGTTTAGATGTTAGGATGTGGATGAGTTGAGATTGAATCTAAAACTATTATGTTTATTTGGTATGTTGACCTCAAAATAGACTAATGATAAGGATGATTCACTTATTTGAATTGTAAATGATGATTGAGTTTAATATTTTACTGCTAAAACACTTGGCTGATTCGAGTTTATTATCTTGGATTGAATATAGATGATTCATACTTGTTTGAACATTACAATGACAATTGTGTTAGGTTGTGATGTATGGCGAATATATGAGAAGATTATTACATATATTATTAATATAGTCTAAATAATATGTTCACATACAAGCACAATAAATGAAATTTTGATCATTTAATAACTTGCATATTAACTCTAGGGTTTCTTAAACTTGAGGTAATACTATTGAGCGTTCCAAACTTGACTTTTTTTGGTGTAATCCACAAAATACTCTCTATTTTCTCAAACCCATAACCTCCAACATCTTAAAGAGAAGTAATCGCACAAGAGAGAGAGAGAGAGAGAGAGAGAGAGAGAGAGAGAGAGAGAGAGAGAGAGAGAGAGAGAGAGAGAGATTTAACCTCCATTTAGAATGTAATATATATAGCAGTGGAACATAGGGTTGGGCCACCTATGTCTGATTCTAGGAGTTGGTTGCAGCCTGTCAAGTTTACAATTGGCCTGTCATTTGTCACATATTTCATATTTTAAAAGGGCTCAACAAAAGCTTCTTTTGCATGCTGAGCGGGTGCTAGGGGTTGATGAGGATGAGGATGAGGCTTCATTGTTATTTTCCACGACAGGTGAATGTCTTAGTCATCCCAACAGGTCATCCGCTATGAGACGTATCTTCTATAAACTCCCTCTCTCGAATGAAGGAAAAGGAGGCTTTGCTCACCATATATGGATAGCATCCAACAACTCCCATTCCATATTGTTTTACTGGGTATCCCTAGTATATTCCTCGGCGAATATGGACTTCTCCTGCAATTAAAAAACGGCGTTGAATCATCTCTTGCTTATTTAGATGGTTACCGATTCAGAAGGGTCGACCTCTCTCATCACCACCTTTCAACAGGGGTCTATTAATTAGTGCATGACCGAGTTTCATCAACAACGGCTGTCGTCAATGAGCATGCGTCGAAAATATGAAAGTTCTGCGATCACCACGCGGAGAAAGAGACAGTAGCCCCTTGACTTTTGTATTTTCCCTTCTCAGGACAGGGTCAGCACCTCTTTAACTCTTTTACCAAGTGGAAGCTTTGGAGCATACCGTAATTCTTGCTTGTCATCGTCTACGTATACTAGCCCCCATATTATCTTGCCTTACCACTGCAGGAAATCTGCTTTCTATACCCATAAATATGTCTCTCGTGAAGGTAGATATTAAATTAATGCGGATTCCTTTGTTAAGACGCGAACCTGTACTTCAAGCTCCGTAACTGCAAGCTCACTATGGAAGTTAACTAGTGCATCTTCCTTCACTTGCAGCTGACCCATTGAAGACATTGAATGTAAGTAACGACGCTATCCTATTGGAAAAAAAAAAAACTCTTTAGAACTTAGATTTATTGAAAACCACACTTAAAAGTTAGTAAATAGAAGCTTTTCCTGCGAAGGAAGGTTACCGAGAGTTGAAGTTCCACAGATACTAAAACAAAAAGTTGCCTCAAAGGCTAGTAATACAGGAAGTGTCATAATGACAAGGCACGCGCAAGAGGAATAGGTCAGTAAAAGCAAAAGTTGATCCCGTCACGGAAGTTCCATTCATAGATGACTTGTTGATGGCATATTATATATCGAAGTACTACCTCCGAAGCACAAAGCAAAAATATAAGCTATCTTACTTCCATAGTTTAGAAGTTCAGAACCATCAGCCAAACAGCATTATGTACATATTTTTCGCATCTCTTTCCGTTCCAATCACCATCTGAGCGCAGGAGCTCATGACAATCACAGCTAGCCAGCGGTCTCACTTTTTGCGAAATAGTTGACTAGCAAAAAACTACCAGAAAACTGCAAATACGTCTATAGGGTAGGGTTGGCTGCCATCCAGAAATCTGTCAACTGGTCCACTGCATATATCATCTCGCTTCTTAAGCTTCTCTCCACAAGTTTTCTTCTCTGTTGCCAAATTTCGTTCAACTGAAACGTCAAGAAGGCGAAGAGAATCAAAATGCCGAGATCTTGGACCAAGTCTAACAGCCAAGTGCATCGCATCACATTAATTATAAAGAAAATCATAACATTATGTTCCTTTCCGTTGCTACCGTTTCAGTATGCTCCAGTCTAATATGCTTTTATCTTCCTAAGATGTCTCTTGAATGCAGGTATGATAATTTACCAGAACAAAGCAACTCCACTTATAGGTGCTTCTGCAGTCTTCTGCATTTACCAGAAGCATAACTGTTTCCGGTCGTCTGTATAGCATGGAACGAGTAACTTGAAGTGGTCTTATAAGAAAACTTTGTTGAGTATTGCATGCGTACGCGTAAATCACAGCACGAGTTCGACACATTGCATTGATAGGAGTTGTTCTGAAACACAGTCCCTGGCCTACGTGTCACCCATGTAGGTAGCGGTGAAATTGAGATAAGTGAGTTGCGAAGAATGTCGGGCCCAATTCAATGATTACTCGAGATCAAGTCACCTGATATCTCGTCAAGCTTGAGCTCGAGCTATTCAAGTGTTGTTGAGTCAATTTTGAGTCCAGCTAAATGAGTTTGCATTCTATTATACTTTTCTAAATGAGTTATCGAAAATATTGCGACAGCAAAATCCATATTTAATACTTAAGGATGATTATCTAAAAAGTCCTAAACCTATTATAAAGCGGTGAATTCACTTCTAAACTTTTCAACCCTATGCGGGTCGGCGATTTTTTGCTAAAATTAAATGGTGACTATATTGACAATTCGTGTTAGAACTAAATTGATCAAATTAAAAATTTTATGACTTAATTGGCTGTCGAATAATAAGTTTATGACTTTTTTTTTATTGCAATTTTCCCTTAATTGGATCGAGAATGAGCTGAGTTTCAAGAATTGAGTATATGAGTTGAGTCGAGCTCAAATTCGAGCTCGGCACTGTATAGACTAGATTAGGACCAAATGCACTTGTAACTGTAGATCTTGCATTTTCTTATTGCCAAGCTTATTTTTGGTCTATGCCTTGCATATTAGGATTGCCAGGTCTATGTGTGCATCTATACTCATATGATGAATGGACCTACGTGTTCTCCATTTTGAGGATATAAAAGTTTTGTGAGCTACCATGCTGTGCATATTTTGAAATTTGAAGACCGGATTGCGTGAGGAGGATTAGTTATTTTACTCAAGCAGGCGAATAATTTGGGTGGTTGCTTCCATAGGAGTGAATTCAAGTTTTCGACCTATTCCCGAACTTCCTAATGGCGAATCTCGGATTTGGGTGGTTGTATTTTATTTAATGAAAGAACTTCAGCCTAAAGGGTGTTCATGAATTGAATAATTTAGTTATTTTAAGACGAACTTAATATAAAATCTAAAGAAGTCGAAAATTTTGACAAAAATAAAGGGGATAATGACAAAAATAGTCCCCAAATTTTGGTCAAATATGTAATTTGGTCCCCAAACTTTCAATATGACATAAATGAACTGTAAATTTTAACTCAATGTGCAATCTTATCTTTAAACTTTCAATTTATTTAATGTGGTCCATGAAATTTTGGTTAATTTTCAAATTAGTCCTTAAATTGTTTGGAAATGTTCAATGTAGTCCTTCCATTCAAATTTAAGTTTAGAGACTATATCGAACCTTTTAACGGCTCATGCCTCATTGTCTTACTACGTTGTGAAGAGATTATCTGATTGTTAGCATCTTGGTGGGGGAGGTGGTGATGAGCTCTCAAATCTTGAATCTTCGGTTCATAGATAGGTTGGAGTAGATATATAATTTAAACTCAACATTTGGTAGCGAGTGTGAATGGCAATGCCTAAAGGAAATTAGTAATGCCGGTCTGTCCCTTCCTGCCCTTTCAATTATGAAAGGGATATCCAAGAAGGTCAACTCTGCAGTTGAGGAAGAGACACAAAAGAATTCCTTACGAAGAAAAGAAAAGAGGGGTGAATCACGTCATTAGCGGAGCTCCATCTGAATCTTAAACTTTGATTTTACTTTTGTCTTAGCGCTTGCATTATTCTCAAAGCAATAATCTACGTCTCTTTGACAAACTTCCGTTGACTCACGAATTTGGCCGGTTCAGCACCGGGCATTCACACGTGGCACAAAAGTCAAAGGACAGATTGTCCAAGCACATCGTGATTTGGTGCTTTTCCTTTTGGGGGACCTCCCGGTTCCTTTCAATTTTTGGTGAAAATACCCCGTGGACTTTCACAATTTTCCACCAAGAGCCCCTTCCAATCGTTTTGAAATGGATTCATACAAGGGGAAATTCAGATGCGACATCTCATAGCCACTAACTATGACACGCAGGTTGGGATGATTTCAATTTTTGCAAAACAGTCACCAAATGAAAAATGAAAAATGAAAAATGCCATGCCTAATTAATAGACTCATCTGAAGCGAACTCAAACTAAATATCGATTAATTTATAAAAGCGAACTCAAAAAATGAGTAGAACGGTGGAAGGATCGAATTGTTCAATTTCGATGTTATAACCATGGCCTCTTTGATAGGCCTCAAACCAAATCAAAGTGAATCCCACGTCTACTGTATAAATCTCCCCGAATCTAAACATTTCCTAGAAGCCTAGAAGGTGCTTTACATATATGCTAGATATGTAAATGATTACAGAACATATTAGGTATCAGTACTATGTGCGAACTTGAGTTTGGAAGTAGCATCAAAAGAATCACCCAAATTTGCAGGACTTCCAGGCAGACAGTCGCCACGAACCCGTTCAAGAGCAGCCGTCAACTTTAAACTTTTCCGGTGGATCACACCGTTTGAAAAGCTAGCATCGTCTAGATGACTGTTTCCGGTACGACGGTGCAGATTTGCGATGACTAACGCCATCTGAAAACTGGTCTTGTTGCACTTTGCTCTCGAGTAGATCGTGTGCTATAAGACGACTTCATCGTTTGAGCGAGCGTGAGGACTAGCCTCGAAATGTTTGAGAAGCGGGCAGTGAAGGGCATCTTGTGACCACAGGAGCCTGAAAAAGGACCCGTGGTTGTGCTGCAGCGAATTGCGACCAGGTTGGTACAGTATGCAGTGAGGTCATCCATGGGGGTCCCTGCATTGGTGCTTGGGGAATATCGAGGTGGTAGGGAGAACTTTCAAAAGCAGGTGCATTGAGATGGCGAGGTTGCAACTTCGCGAAACAAAGAAGAATGATGGCTCGATTCAATTGCTTAACTTCGATATTACTTCGATATTGCAGCTAAAGCCTATCTATAGGCCTCAAATCCAATAAGGGAAAATCCGGGTTGATGTGCGGTATCACGAATCTGAATACCAATCCAACCACGAAGAAGATGCTCATCTCATCGGATAAATAACTGAAGTACAGGGGGGTGTTTGAACAATTCACCCAGAGTTTTAGGTACTCTCATCTGTCTGAAATCCAAGTCACGCTCGTTGGGACTGAGAGTGACTTTTGGTACCTCTGCACTAAATTCGCTTTAGAGTACGAGAAGTATCACCGAGCTCAATGCCTGAAGACTAAGGACAAGCAGAGGAAGAAGACAAAAAGAGAGGCTTTTCAATCGCATTTCTTTGGTTTATGGCTCTCCAATGCCATAGACAAACTAATTCCACATTTTGAACAAGTGATCCATCAAGTGTCCGACTGATCAATCCACATCTCTGACTATTTATCGCATGTTATAATTTATCTGGAGCACCTCATGCAGTAGATTCTCGCACACCAGGACTTCCCCAATTCGCATAGTCATAATTTCCACAAAGTCGTATATTCCTGTCCTGTGTTCATCATATTCTTGCCCAACTCCTACGTATTCAATCATTTCTCCCTGGAAAGTGAACTTGCACTGGGAAAAGGAATCACACAAGTCAACAGCAGAATGATAAAAGGCAAACAAATATGCCATATATGGTACCATACCAATTACAAGCCTGTAACTGAGATGCGCTTTCCTAACAGTTCATGTGCCTCCGTCGCCTAGGACTTTAGGACATTAGCGATTTATATGTCGATGACCATGGGAACATAATTATTGAAGTTTTAAGGAAATGTGTATGTGGGGGACAGGACATACAAGACAGACATCTCAATGGGATATTACTTTGAAACTGAAGCTCTTGTTGAGCCACGCCTTCCAACTCCCGCTTCTCTTGTGAGATATCATCTCGGCTCTGGCTTCCGTCATCTGCGGATGAATCTGCTTCTTGCACAGCACGAAGTTCCTTCCTCCCCGAGATCCTATGGCTTCTGATGGGTTCAGGGCTGACAATTGAAAAATCACAGGAGTCAGTCCAGATTCGCAAACGAAATTGAAAGAGTCATCATATCTTTGTTTTCATGCAGGATCTGGATGTCTTGTCAGCCAAGGACACCGCTATGAATGCGAATTCATTCAAAGTGAAGCACAACATGCTGATAGAAAAAACAAAGACCGATACACAGGTATATTAGATTGCCTCTGATAAGACGGAGGCTAGCCCAGAATCTCTTTCTCCGGATCAGAGGCAGTGAGGTTGAGAGAATCAAATCATATCTTCACATATATTGTACCAAGTTTGTTGACAACGACAATAGAAAAAATACCCTGCATAATGCACATGTGAAAAGATTCTGCAATTGTAATCAGTAGCATCGATCGAGACTGAAAAATCTACCATCTGAATCTGCTAGTTAAATGAATATATTACCATCTGAATCTGCAGCACCATGGAGAGCAAAGTTGTTGACGTCAGTGCCGAGAAGCGGAAGACGGCCTTCACGGCCATAAGTCTTCAAGGCAGTCTGAATCACCGCTGAGACCAGATCATCCTCCTTCACCACAAACCTTATTGGTCCTGCACTTCCAAGGACATTGACAGTCACCAGAAACCTGTTCTTATTCGGGCTCTGATCATCACTACTATTCTTCTTCTTATGCTTCTGCATCAGCAGTGACTTCTCAGACAAATTCCTCTTCATCTTTTCTTGCCTTCTATCCATGGATGTCTCACCGGATTACGCAATAACCGAAGAAAACAACAGAGACTTGGGCTTCCTCCTCCCGTGGGGGAAGAAAAATCAGGGAGTTCACATAGACGGGTCAAGGCCGAGGCAGCGATAGTACCAGACTTGTTTGCAGGAGCCAAAGGTGTAAGGAGAGGAGAAGAGCGTGTGCGAGGCACCCGCAATCTCGTACTGGAGGGGTAGAATAGAACAGGGAAAAAGCATGAAGGTATCGATGGTTCCCACCATTCAAGACTTTGCTAATGCGTACGGCCAAGTCTGTTCTTTCACAGGAAGAAAAAGGTGAAATGAATGCTATGCTCTAGGCCCTCTTAAAAGAAAAGTGTTCGCACCAACAACGGTGCCCATTTCGCGCAAATATGTATATCAGATTCACAGAGAGAGAGAGAGAGAGAGAGAGAGAGAGAGAGAGTTGACCAAAGCTCCTTTTGAGGTATAATATAGCAGTCGAAGTTTTCTTCGCGAGAGAGAGAGAGAGAGAGAGAGTTGACCAAAGCTCCATTTAAGGTATAATATAGCAGTCGAAGTTTTCTTCGCACATAGGATTCGACCACATGTGTATGATGCCGGGAGATAGTTGCAGCCCGTCAAGTTTACAATTTGCCTGCCATCTGTCATATATTTCATAATTTAAAGGCTCGATAGAAACTTCTTTTCTTTATCATGCTAAGCGGGAGGATGAGTGGGTGGAATGGGTTGATGATAATGAGGCCTCATTGGTATTCTCCAGGACATGTGAATTGGATTTGTAATGCTAAGAGGGTCCTCTCATCATTACGACAAGTCATATGCCGTGTCGACTAGTAGAAAACAAAGGCAAATGACTGATGAAGACGTCATCCTCCAAAAGGAAGTCATCCATCTTGTCTACTTTAATGAATTGGATTTGCGGAAATGAAGGAAAAGAACGTTCCTGTAACCACATGTGGACTGAGCCTAACACCTTCCATTTAATATTGTTTACTGTTTTCCAGGGTGCCTTGGGAATATTCTTGGCGAATTGCTACTTCTAGGCCATCCGATAATGGTGCGGAGTTGTCTCTTGCCTATGATCCTGGCTAATTCAGAAGGGTTGACCTCTCGTTACCACCTTTCAAGTCGGGTTTATTAATTGGTCCTGACCGAGTTTCATCAACAATGGAGTTGGTCAATCAGAACGCATCAAAGTATACAATAAATCTCGGATCACGCGGAGAAACAGACGGTAGCCCCTTAACTTGTGCATTCTGCCTCCCCACGCCGGGGTCAGCACTTTTAAATTTTCTCCATTGAGAAGAAATGTAGGATAGAATGTCCAATTCTCGCTTGTTATCTCACGCCTGCAGGGTCAATGAACTAATTCTGCCGCCCCAACAATAAAAAAAGAAGAAGAAGAGGGTGCCGTCACACCTTCCGTGTCCAAGCGAGCATTGCCTGGAAATGGAGTTTCTTTAAGTGACAATTGCTTCTGGGCAACTGTGACTAAACCATCAAAATGCAGAGAACATAGATACAATCCAAACGACTTGAAAATGACACGAAACAATTCATCAACGTCAACGTGAAACTTCAGTCCATTCTTTTTCCGCAATGTAAAGCAATAATTTTCCAAGAAATAGGGGCAATATCCAGGACTATCCATTTCATTGCAGGGTCTCTCTCTCTCTCTCTCTCTCCTGCTTTTCTATCCTCCAGATAATATTCTTGACAACGTCTGAAAAATTGAAGGTGTAGACTAGGGCAGACTTTACAGTAGAAAAGAGGGATCTGGATCGCCTGCTCTGCAAGCAAGTAGAGCAGACAATTCTTGTGAGGGGGAGGAGTGGGCCCCACTTTAAGAGTGGGCCCACCCCTTTTTCTTTTTTCTTTTTAAATCTGCAGCCATCCGATCAGCAGCCTGCTTTGCCACCTAGGCAAAGCAGGCGATCCATTTCCAGAAAAGAGAGACTTGTACACACCGAGGTCCAGAAGAAGCCAGAAGATGTTGGTCATTATACACAAATGAAAGGCACCATACTATAGAAAATAACGTGCATTGCAACTGGTTATAGACATAGTAAATTTCCTCTCTCTCTTTCTCCTTTCCATTTGTCAGGAGCTGCAGCTCCAGTCAGCTCCAGTTCACATTTCACACTGTAAAGGACTATTTCTAACAGTTCCCAAGGATAGCAGAACGCCTGAGGCCAATGTTAATAAAGTGCTAAGCCCAGCAGTCCCATGTTTCGAAATGCCTGAAACTGCATTTCCCAAGTTATTCAACTATCAGTAAGTTATTTTTGGTCAGCCCCTCACCAACGGTCGGAAGTTCTGGAGATATGTGCCATTCCCCATCCACCAAGAACTTGATCTCATACCTCCATCACGGAATTTGAGATGAACTGTCAGGAAAAGTAACCAATAACAAAGAAAAAGAAAGCAAAAAAGAGGATATGGGATACCTTCCAGGTCGAAGCATTAAGGTTGTTGAGAACTTTGTGAAGGAACCTGTATATTCTGGAGACAAATGCTCCCCTTGACTCCAGCCATCAAATGTGCCCATCACTTGCACACTCTGGCACATGATAAAATTGTACTTGTGAAACCCTTTTTTTGTCTTTTGGTTTTTGTCTTTTTGATGCATTTATTCATTTACTTATATAAGGTTGGGGGAGGCGGGTTGTTTTTACTTATATTGGCAAATTGATATGACCCAACTATTCAGCTTGAATGGTAACCACATGCCTACCTCGTTCCACAATAATAATTAATTAACCAGGATCAACAGCTTCTGAACCATGGTAGGTTTGTGCCTGCCGCAATGCTCATCAGTTGTACACAAACCATATCCTTCTCAGTTATATATGAGTTAGCCTTTTGATTAAACTTATTTTGATCCAATCTTGCTAGTCTGAAATTCTGGTTTGTGTAGTGAAAAACACTCAGCATATCCATTGGATCCTTATCCTTACTTCAACAAAAAGATCCTAAAAGATATACTCACTGAGGGCTGATTAGAAATGAGTGGGCATACCTCAGCCATGCCACACCAAAATAGAGGGACTTCCTTGGAACGTGCAGCTTCAACATCTTTCATCTTTTCTTTCAGCTTTTCACAAATTGCTTCAAGGGAGAAAAAACAAGAAGGAAAATCATAAGGGTGCTGAACCTTAACCCGTTACATGCTCAGTAAACACCTAGTTAGCACATGAATCAGCAAAATAGTTTTCTACAAAGCAGGCAATCAGATCAAAGAAGCCACAAGAATTTTTTGTCCGGGTTAAGCATCCGCTCTCCCTTGAGGAACATAACAATGTCAGACTCTCAACTTTAATTTTAAGCCTAAATATCTTTGGAGTAATTTATGTACTTTAACTCTCATGATTTAAAATATATAACATGCATAAATCTATAATCTTAGTTGAATGTAAACAACATACAGAAATCTGTCAGCCTGATAGCTGGAAATCATCATACAGTACCAAGGGGGAGTGATAAATGTGGTATCGCTATATCCTATCCAGCTTAATGCAAACATCAATGACATGGATGCTCAGTCCCAAAATCATATTTTACCAATACCTTCTAACCGTGAAAGAAGGTGAGACTGGATGTACTTCCCATTTATCTTCCTTGTCCCCACAGGAATTTCTGATTTAGCAATTTCTTCTGCTAGTGTAACCAGAGTCTGTTAACAGATGAAAACCTTATCAGATCAACAAATTTGTTCAGCACAACACTGACTGACTCTTGAAATACCGAATAAGGAAAGAAAAGGGCATCCCATTGCACAAGGCTCCCTGCATTATGGGGATCAGGGGAGGAATTGACATGTGCAGCCCTTACCACTGAATTCAAATAGAATGTTTGTGTGTTAAGTCTTACTTTCTAGCATTTTTTGACATAATGTCCTATATAAAATAATTTGATCAGGCTGTTGGCCAAAAGTAAGTTCTTTAAAACTAGCATTCATTTGCTTGATCAAACTAGCACTCTCAAGTGCTAAAGGATATGCTAAATCTAGTTTTGTGGTTAAGGTCGAATTTTCATGGTTTAATTGATGCAGAGAATAATGAGTAGGACAAGCCCAGCGCATGAAATTCACAAGAACTTGATTAGGAGTTCTTGAACAACCTCTCTTTCTTCTAAAATAGAAGGTTATGCAAAAGTTGAAAATCCATCTTGGTTGTTTTTCTTTATGCAGATGGTTTTCTAGAGCAACCCTGTTCGATGAACACCGAAATTATGTCTCAGTTGTGCCAGCCTAGTTGTTCTTGAGAAATCATTCAATCGTAGCTGCTCTTGCAAACAATGCTAAATTAACGAAATTATTCAGTATATCATCGAAAGAAAAACTTGCAGTATGACTTAAACTCATTTTCAAATTAACTGAAAGCAATCTTTTTTTATAAGTCCTCGCACAAAATAGGGTAGCTAGCACCAATATATTTCAGGTTATTTGTAAGGCATCCTCCATTTTAAAATTGACCATAAATGCATCTTCAAGTGGTGGCTGACAATTCAAGTAAGCAGAGGTTGTTGATCACTGATGTAGACTGAATTATTTTGGAACCAAAATGAGACAAAAATGGAATCATAACATCAGTTCCAGTTTATTTAAATTAGAAAGATCTAAATTAACACTATCTCAACAAGTAATCTTTGCTGGGTCCTACTATTTCTAATATGAAGTCTTAGACTCTCGGTTATTTTTAAGTTGATGCAGTTAACAGTCATTTTCCAAAATGTTTAGGTTGTAAATGCGGTTCACCTAAAACTAAAGGGATGGGATTGTATATAACCCCCATATATTAACTTGACAACCACCAACCCCCACGTATTCACATGCCTTAACAATGTAGGCACTCTGCATCCTATGCCCATAAATACCTCTCTCTCGTGAAGGATCAGATAATAAAATTACTGGACAGAGTTATTTTTAAGACAAACCTGAACTTCAAGTTCCATAACTGCAAGTTCACTTTTGAAGGTAACCAACGCATCTTCCTTCACATGCAGCTGACACATTGAAGATAGAAAATGTAAGTAACAAGGCTATCCCACTGAAAATGATTGTCAGAAATCAGATTCCTTGAAAACCACACTTAATAGTTACTAAATAGAAGCTTTTCCAATGAAAATCATTATGAGTTGAAAGTTCCATACAAATTCTCTTTGAATAAATAGAAAAGAGATACTGAAACATAAGGTCACATCGAAGGCTGGTGATACAAGCAGTCATAATTATGAGACATGCATAAGAGCAATAGGCCAGTAAAAGCAAAAGTTGATCCCGTCATGGAAGTCCCATTCATAAGTTGACTTGCTGATGACAAATTATAAATTTATCAAATGACTATTTCAGAAGTACAAAGCGAAAATAAAGCATCGCAACTTCCATAATGTAGATTCAGAACCATCAGTCACAGACCATTTTTTATGGTTTTATGTATTTTGTCACATTCCAATCTCCAATTGAGCACAGAAACTCATGATCATCGTTCAAGCTTTTAGCTAGCCAATGGTCTCATATTTCGCAAAATAGTTGGCTAGCAAAAGACAGTTAGAAAAACACATGTCTCCAGGGTAGGGTTTACTGCCATTGAGAAATGTGTCAAACTGTCCACTGCATCAATCAACTGATTTCTTTATCCTTTCTCCAAAAGATTATTTCTAAATTGTCAAATTTTGTTCAACCCAACCATCGAGAATGTGCAGAGAATCAAAATGCCAAGATATTGGATGAGTCTCTCAGCCAAGTTCATCACATTTCCTTCCCTTGCTGAAGAAGCTCACAATACTAACAAAGATAAAGTAACATTTCATTGCTCACTATTCAAGATACTCCACCCTAATATGCTTTTATCTTCCCAAGAAGTCTTTTGAATGGGGGGTATAATGAATTACCAGAACAAAGCAACTCCACTTATAGATGATTCAGTCTAATTTTCAGTGCTTCTGAAACCAGAAAAATAACTGTTTCCCACTCTGTATACCAGGGCGTGAGTAACTAGAAGTGCTCTTATAAGAAAACTTTGTCAAATACTGCATGTGTATGAGTAAATTACTGCAGGCATTTGTTAGATTGCATTAATAGTAATCTTTTTTAAACATAGTCCCTGAATTGATAGAAGTTTGCGAGAGAGATAACAAATCCAAATGTAGTATATTCCAACATTGGGAAGTTCAAGTGTTTTTGGAATGTAGCTGGATTTTTCATTGTGCTTATTAAATCTCGATGAATGTATCTAGCATATTAGATGTCAAGAGATAAAAGACCAACAATGCCTTTAAATAGAGAAGTGTATTGCATAATCATCAGTTAATGGAATCATATGAATACATGTAAGAGATTCAATCACGATTCATTACGCTCAAAGAGACATGTCAGGGCATAAGATGTAAACCTGCCGTTTGAGGAAGCGGTTTTGCTGATTGGCCTCACTAAGTTTTCTGATAAGTCTTGCTCTTTCCGTGTCAGCAAGCAGTGCTTTTAACTGTTCAACAATGTTAATACAAATGAGACATAATCCTGAGCTGTATTGACAGAAAACTGTCAAAAGCAGCACCTAATAATATAGGAAGAGGTCAATTGCATTTGGATTAGCTAAACATGATCATGGCATGACAAAACCCCAGAACTCCAATTTGAAATACATGTGTGTATTCCCTCTTGCGCAATCCCCTCTTCCCTTCCAGAAACAACAGATAAGCAACAAGTGAACTACAAAATTTAGGGGCATGTTGGTTATGCTTCAGCAAAAGCAAAAGGCAACATTTTTCTTTGCTTTCCTATGAAAATATACATATTATAAAAATTTAAAAAAGTCTGAGAAAATTGTATGTGAATCTAAGTTCAAAATTTGTATTTTGTGAAAGTTTCAGGTGTTACTGACTATAAAAAAGTCAAAGTGCATTTGTTGAAAGATTTGGATTAAGCAAAAGCAAAAAGTAAAAGTCTCTGGACACACCTCAAATCAATACTCAATATTCACAACTGTACTATGCTCGAGAATGAAACAGTAGTAGAGAGAAAACAAAGTTAACTAGAATCCCAAATCAAAAGACTGGAAGCTCACCTCATCACTACTCAGTGGTTTGGAAAGGAGGTTCTCTGGGGAGTTTTCAGCAGAATCCTCTTCATCAATAAAATCATCACCTGACTGAGATGGAAATAATTCCTCTACGCTAACAGGAGTTGAAAAGGTTCTCCACTGCTTAAGGTGTTTATGGCATATCTTAAGAGAAGATTCAGGATAATATGATGTACTCTGATTGACTATTTGAGAAATAGAGGTCACAGTATGCGGAGTTCTCTTGGTAGACTCCCAATCAGACATCCTTGCTTTTGATGAAAGCTGGAACACTTGCTTGTCGAGACGACATCTGTTGTTGTTTTTTTTTTTTGAACAGCAGAAAATAGTAAAGATGTTGCTATGAACCATTCACTGAACAAACAAGTATTTGCATCACCTTATTTACAGAAACATATTATCCGTGTCATACTGAGCAACGAAAACCAAACCTTGTTACTAAGTTTTCTTTTTTCATTTTTTCTGAATCCAGACAATATGACATCACCTAAAGAAAATTAAACATAGCAGCCTTGTTTTTAGTGAAATATAGATTATCTAATGCCATCCAGTTCGCATGTAGTATAATCATTTCTTAGTTTCATTTTAAAACCACAAAGGACGCACCATAATTTCAAACAATTAGGACCTTCTGCGAGAGTTTAGTCCCATCATGGACATCTTTTAAGTACAGGAAGAACCAAAAGGATGCACCACAATTTCCAAACAACTAGGACCTTATGCCAGAATTTAGCCCCATCATGGACATCTCTTAAGTACAGGAAGAACCTACATAATATTAAATAAAATATACTCATTGACTTCTTCTCATGCATGTGCAGCATGTATACCTTGCAATGCTCATCTCCATCGGACAGCTACCCCTGCCACACAAATTAAGGTAGGAGCCTCATTTCCACTGACTTGTAAGTATTTACAGTTGGCAACGAGAATGCAGAACCACCTTATATGATTCTCATAACAACAGTCATACATGTATACCAATCTCCAATGATTTTTGTGACTGGCTGCAGTTGCAACAAAAATTTTCTTTTGAGGACACCAAATATAAGGAATACTTTAGGATAGAGGTGGTTTGTCACTTGAATTATACCCAAACTCGTGTGTGAGCACTAACATTACTCCCAGTTCAATTAAGAAAACACTAATAAGATTTCAATATCGAATCATTCAGACTAACCAAACATAGGAGACCGGAGAGCTTTTGACGCCTCAAGACTTAATTTTTCCTTTTACCTTACAACAATCCAGCGAAAATCCAAGTAAAGTTGGCCCACAAGGACTGAAAGTTGTCATTCTGTGTAGGTTGAAAATTAACTCTTTTCCAAAAATTCGAATGCATTGTTGTACCCGAAGAAGAAAATGAGAAAGGATATCGAACTTTAAATTTCTGTTTTCTATTTAATTCACTTTCGATTAAATCATCCATGAACCTAGAAGAATCGTGCCAGAACAAGTCAATAACACTCCAAGAAATATTTAATCTCATTCCCAGTAACATGGGGCCGTGGGTTTCTTGCACTGTGATTCATTTACTCGACCACATTAAAAGTCTATGCAGTAATTATTCGCAAAGCCGGACTACAACGCTTCCACAGTTACTCACTGGAGACAATCATTTCCACAGAGAGAAAGACCCAGCAACGCTCTACCATGGAAAACAAATGATCATATGCACATTCCCAGCAGCTTTTCTTCTCCACCTAGAGCTATCCGATACCCAAAAGCAAGAATCAATTTAAAAATTCAAATCCTTTTGCACCAGTCAGGCATTCTGTCAAACATAAGATTGCCACCTGCTTGAAAATCAAGAAAGGCATAGCCCTTGCGAATGGAGAGTGAAGCTACTGACAGACAGTGGACACTCGATGTTAATTGAATGCGCTAACATCAGGGCGAGTCGTGCTGTAAGTCTTGAAACACTTACTGAAAATTCGCCTTTTAGACCTTCAACTCTCGGCCCTCGCAGAAGAGCTTCTCTGTCGAACTGAAGCTCTTGAGCGGACAATCATCGTGTGTGGCAGAGAGATGGTGAACTGTGAGGGAATTCCATCTGTTTGGCTGATGTCCTTCCACGTGGCAAGTGGATTTGGCAGTTTGGAACTCGAATGCGCACGTGACGGAAACAGTTTTTATGACGAAGTAAAATAGTTCCGGAAAATGATACAAATATTCTCCGAATTTTGATTTAATATGTAACATAATCCATGAATTTTTAATTTGTTCAATATAATTCGTAAAATTTATCTTAATATGCAATATTATCCTTGAACTTCTAATTTATTCAATATAATTCACGAATTTTTTTTCACGAATTTTTTAAAATGTTCAATATCGTCATTTTGTAAACTCAAGTCTGTAAACATTTTGACACTTAATTGACTAATTGAATAGTTACATGACACTTAAGTAGTAATAAAAAAAATTACGATGTCATGCGAAAATTATAAATCGATGTTGGGTTTGAGCAATTAGCATGTTTGCTTAGGTTCATAAACAAGTTATTATTATTATTATTATTTCTTGTTCTTGAACATTTTTTAAGAAATAATTTTTCTTTTTTTCTCTCTTTTGTTGCTGCAATCTTTGGCCACCTGGAGCCACCGTTGCCCATTGAACCTCTACTTGTTGCCGCCGAACTGTTGGCCCTTCACTCGTTGCCACTGGACTGCTACCCCCGTTGTCGGACCACTAGATTGATGGTGGCGACGATAGCAGTGGCAGTCCGGCGGCGGTGGTCAGTCGTCCATGAAGAAAAATAAAAAAAAAAATTGTGAATAGTAACAACCACATTACACTTTTTACCCAACACTTTATTTTACTCAAAAATTATTCCAAGTCGTACACATACAAAAAAAAAGTTTATATTCAAAAATTGTTCCATGGAACATAAATGTTACCAAATGCGGACTAATTGAAGATGCGGTACTATAGTCCATCGTCTCTGCACAAAAGAAAGATCTTCACGTGAGCATTTTTCTCCTTTTATTTGTGTCATCGTATTATCCAAGTTTAAGAAATGGTAAGAAGGGCACCACAATCCATTTCTCTTGATGGGAGACAATTTCTTTGCTTGATTGAGAATTGACACAGAGACAAAAAGCACCCACCCATGCATGGATGCGCTAATTAAAACATTCATTTCCCACAACTGTGTTCAAGATTCAAATTTCAAGTATGATTTTGTGATTTAATTTGGGGCCTTGACGGTACGTTGTTGGGTTAGCCTCTCTCGAAATATTGATCCATGAATACGTAGGTTCGAAAGATTAGCAGAAAGTGGAGATTATCGATTATTAAAAAGTGCATTAGAGGTCTAGGAACAAGAACATGATGCCGGAGTTGGTGTGTGACAACGTATGCTCCACGAAGTTCAGGGACGTCGACTTCCACCGCTGACAACCATAGTTAGCTTCTAGCTCGAACTTGCGATTTAGGACCACGGCGTGCGTCGCCTTGTAAATACTGCAGCGTGGAAGAATTTATGTACGAATAGGAGTGGCGTCTAGTGTCCGACTCTGAGCGAATTCTTTTCTTGAAGATGATCGTAACTATATCTTACAAAAATCGATTGCCAGAATATATATTTTCTGTCGTCCATCAAAATGCTTTGACATTAATTGGGGTTGATAATGGAAAAAAAAATCGTCGACTAATTATTTCAAGTGACGTAAGCAATTATTTTTTAGAAAAAATAAATTTCAAATTATCCATTTTTCGTGAAGGAGAGAGAGCCTGAGCATGATTTGAATCTGATGTGGAATTTTTTTACCTTCTAAAACTGAGACAAATTTAATTATTTTGTGCAAATATCTGTGCATGTAAGTGATATTACTTGTGTCGTTGGAAAAAATGGTATTTTTGGATAGATGCAAAAGGCTAAACCACTCCCGAATATAGACAGAATTGAAATTTAAGGAGCTGGAATTCATCGTGGACAACGGTTGGAGACTTCCTTTTATCAAGAGTACGTTCTTTGGCTGGCTATTGATATTCGCCGCGGAACGGCTTTTGATTTTATCTTTCGCGTCGGTTCGATCATTGAAATGAGTTCGGCAATCACACATTAATTAGATTGAGTTAATGAACTAAATCGTTTACGTACCTGACGGTACCAAGGTGGCGGTGGAAATCGACCGTTCGGACCGGCAATTTTATGTCAGATGAACTACTACGTGGTCTGCGCACTGTCCGAGGTCCAGGTCGAGCCTATGCAATGCAAGTCAGCACAGTCACAGAAAAACATGCAATTGCTAAGGTGGACGCTTCAAAATGAGCATCACAAGCGGAAACACATCAACTAGACATGTTCATAGCATAAATTTGAAATTATAGCATCTCGAATTTTACAAATCGGAGCTTCTCAACTCCAGGGTTCCCAAGATACTTCCCAAATGTTGACTTTGGTCAATCTACGAGTTGCAAAAATGATCATAAACTTGAATACCACGTTAGAGTCAACACCATTCGGCTTGAAAAAATTCAGATCGATTGGACACATAAAGGCTCGAGCAATGATGGGAAAGTCAGTCAATTTAAGTGCGGGTCAAATGAAGCCTAGAGATCCGGTCATGCATAATATATCCCGCAACACCCTCTTTGTACCGTAACCTAAATTCCTAAGACCACTCATCATTTAATTTCCCGTGCACGTGTGATGTGTTGTCTTAGGTAAACATCGCCCAAGGCATTCATTCAAAGTCGTCACGGATCGATGCTGCCGTTTTCGTTGGCGTCGCGGCATGATTAGGACGGAACGTCAATTTAGATTCGATAATATAGAAGAGCCATGAATATCAAGAATAATCGCCCGCAGCACCGGGAGACGATCGAGTCAGCCAAATACAACGTTAAAAACGACATGGCGCGGCGACAATTGCATTTGGCACGACACGACCAGAAAGACGAGAAAACTTCCCTGTATCCCCAATCTGAACGTGAGGAGTATCTGGTCTGATTATTTCCTTGTCATACGGCAGCAGCAGTTGCAATGTGCAAACTGTAGCTCTGGTGGCGGGCTGAGGTGGAGTAACAAATTAACCATGGTTAAGCACCCCCAAGTTGACTGGTGAGAAGAAGAACATACCACGACGGCGTGATGAATGACCGGGTCGAGATCCCCACTTGGCGGGGGCACCTTCCTTAATGATTGGCCTTTCTCTTTCCGGTTTCCGCCCACTTGCCTTAAAAACATTTTCCCGTCTCAATAATTTCGTACATACATTGATTTGAAAACAAGAAGAAGATTTGTCTCCTAAAGTTCCCTTTCTTTAGGAAAAATATATAAAATAAACGCTTCATTAATTAATTTTCAGAAAATTAATCACACGAAGTAATTAGTCAATAAGAAATGCGCTATTTATCGATATCGATTTATATCTAAGTATTCGCATGGATTGTGAAAAACATTTTTCGTTGATGCATTTTTGCAGAAGATACAAATGCACCCCAAGAGAGTTGGCATAAGTAGGTGGTGAGGATTTGATTCATCTTGGACCGTTTCAATTATGATCCGCCCCATATTGGAGAGAAGAAGTGGATACACTAATGTGAAAAGACAACTTTGGCCTTGCCTCTCACACAAATTGCAACCTAAAAAACTAGTGTAGTGGCCTGAATTATGTCGCATGAAATATTTTTCTATCTTTCCAAACAAAATAATATAGTCAAATCCAGATGATTTCTTGAAGGTCATTTCCCACTCGTTCTAAACAACACCTAAATTCTCGTCTTCACATATTATTTCTTCACTTTCATTATTCCTTTCACCTCATTGTCCTTCTCCACCGACAAATCCTTGAAAAAAAAAGGGGAAAAAAGAGAGAAAAGAAGATAAAGCCCAAACAAATTGAAAAGTTAAAATTTTTTTTAATTTCGTCTTCTAGAAACACGATTGCAATAACGGGACTATTTGAAGATTTACGGAACACTTTGCAAACTCCACAAGCCGGTCGAGTCGAAGTATTTAACCTTTGTAATACTAATGCGAATGCTTTACCTACATATTCATAGGCTTAATTCTCTATAAAATCCCCGACCTCAATTTCAATTCTAAAGCAAACTCTTTTTTGAAAAATAAAAAGATTTACTACTTTTCACTAGAGTCCCACAATTATTTCGCATCCAAAAGCATTATAGTTTCATACGAAGGTGAGACCAATTGGTGAGGGCGTGATTGTGATAATGAATCTCTAATTAGTTCTAGACTTCTAGTATTGATAGTTTTGCAGAAATTAGTAGCAATTTTCGGATTGGGATTATAGTGAAAGCTTGTGATTTAACATGCATAATTCACAGGATTATGATCGGATTTAAAATGTTGGAGATCCTTTTAGGGGATCGGATTGAAAATTATACACATCGAAGGGAAAAAAAAAGCTTGCTGGGGCCGTTGATGAGATAACGAGTCGAGGCTAGAGACCTTTTTGGGGTCATCATCAATTTGACTTGGGCATCCACCAGGATGCAATTTCTTCCACGTTCGATTGTCGAGTTAATTACCAACAACGATTATCCATTCTACGAGCCCGAATTATGTCGTCAGAATTCCACGTGGGTCAGTTTGATTGCGTGGCGCAAATGGCGTCGCTACTTCAGGCTTAGGTGGTCTCGATCCAACTGTCAGTGTGGTCCTGGACCACTCAAAAAATGACCCGTGGTGGGTGGGGCCCACTCGTGGGACACTGATTGGTGGTCTCGGACCACCTAATATTTTTTTCATGACCCGTTTGCCCATGAGAATTTCTTGAGAAAAAATGCATAATTTAGATTTTTTCCGAGCTATTTATATCCATTTGTTTCCATATCACTCGAGATTCCGACTCTCACGAACAGATCCAGATAAATCGGAATCTCTTCTATTTTTCGTTTTAGCTCTACGATGCAACCGACGTTGGACGTGCAGGAAATTTGAGCAATCTTTATTCCGTGACGTCATAAAAGTCTGAAAAAAAGCAACAACTTATTCGGGTTAGATTGATTTTTTTTTTTTTGGAATCAGAGGGTTGGATTGAAATTTGAAGCGACATAATTTTGGCAACGATTACGACACGATAACGTCAACCACTAGCTCTAGCTCTGGACGTCGGCCGGAGTGGTGGCTGTGGTGGCGCGGCTCTCACGTTGCATTCTCCAACTATGGCCCTGCAATTTATTGAGATCTAGCTAGATTCATGTAATCTAAGCCCCCAAAAAAGAATTATTCACAAAAGGTACCCGTCATTTATGATAACCTTGTTGGATTCATATAGTCCAAGCCCCACAAAAAAGGTATCGACCAATGTGAGGTATTAAGGTGGATTCTGTTAGGATCCGGCGTGCGAACACAAGAGGATTGAGAATAAAAGCGAGAAAGAGAAATTATGACATAAGGTTTTATCCTGGTCCATCTACAGGTTAGGGTTACATTCGGCATAGTATTTCATTATAATTAGCACACTGCGTCTTTATGTTACACCCTTCAATTATAAGAGTTAGACATTATATCTAGTAAACAAGAAGTTCTAAATTAGAAAACTTAATTATAGGAAATTACTAGAAATTCGTTCAATTAGGAAACTTATTATTCAAGATAGAAAAACTAGTTCAATTAGAAAACTTCCCTTTTTTGAACACCCTCGATCGTTCACTGAAGAGCAGGACCTCCGTGCATTCCCATCGATAGGGAGTATGAACCACACTTCCAACATTGCACTTATGAATCAAGTCACCAATTTTCTCCTAAGCGAGTTCAATATAGCACGGCATAGGAGTTAATTCTCACACTGCTAATCTCGATCTCCCAATTCCAGTCCTACACCGATTTGACTAGAACTTGAGCCAAGAACTCAACGCTATAATTTGATATGCCTACGGTATACAAAAGTTCGTTCCCAAGAAGAGGGGTTAAGGCATTGAGACATACGGTTTTTGGGTTTTGCTGGAGAAATTCATACCATTGATAAGTGGAAGGTTTTCCACTTCATGTCTGTTCGCATGAATTGTGTTAAAACTCCAAAGCGCCTTTTGACAAGATCAAGCTATCGCAAACAGTGACGGCTACCTGTCTATGGATCACGATACATCTCCCTTGACCAGTCCAATCAAACCTAAGAATTGGGGTCAAGGTCAACGGCACGTAAAGCCTCCCCAGGCAGAATTACTCCTGGTCATTCACGGTCTCGTTTCTGGTGGTCCTCTCTCTCTCTCTCTCTCTCTCTCTCTGTGCATCTTTGTAACTTTCTGGTCAAACATCATGACAGAAGCACCGAACCAATGAATGAGTCGAAAAGCGAAGCCTAACATAAATAATTTCTAAACTTCGATTCAATATGCAATATAATTTATAAATTTTAATTTAATATTTAATGTAACTCCTGAACTTTTAGTACTTACTCAACTTAGTCTCTGAACTATATGAAAATGCATAATATTCTTAGTATCGAATATGTTCGTATAGTTTGGGGAGTAAGTTGAATATGTATGAAAAGTTTAGAAATTTCGTTGAAGGAGTAGAAAAAGAAAGTTCCCATTGCTTCGCAAGAGGAGTCCATGAAGCGCGTGATTATTATTGGACTGATCATGGGCGGCCTACAGCATTCAAAGTCAATGAAGAATACATACTTTAATATATGGACAGCCCAAATGGCTCCAGTATAAATCGACTGTCTGTCTTCTTCGTAATTGCCAGTTGCTTTCTCGCTACCAGAGGAGAGCGCGCATCCCCATCAGCGTCTTCACCCCCACCGTTCAATTCCAATCTCCTTCTCTCCCGGCCGAGGCCCAGCGATCAGTTCCCGGACTGCATAGGTTTCGTGAATGGAGCATCTTCTGGGGCTCTTGAGAATCCATGTTCACAGAGGGGTGAATCTCGCGATCCGAGACGTCCGAAGCAGCGACCCTTACGTCGTTGTCAGAATGGGCAACCAGGTCAGCTCATTCCCCCCATTTCTCGCTTCTTGTTTTGGTGTATGATGCGTTTTCTTGGAGGATTTGGATCCCCTGCACTTAGTGCAGGGGATCTTTCTCCTTTCTTGGAACGCCCGTCTGTTGGTTCCATTGTCTTTCTCTTTCTCTTCTCTTTTTCACTCTGACTGAGGCTTGAGCATCTTGGGACCTGGCATGTGTAGCGTACTCTGCCTTTTTTCTTGCGTGATTGTAAGTTGTTTCTGGTTCTGATTGGTTCATAGCATGCGGTTCTGCGAGTACTCGTATAGTTTTGGTCAATTGAATCCACACCGGGGACCAGAATCGGCTCCGGGGCTTTTGCTCGGATCTGGATTATCTGATAAAGCAAATAGTAGGATTCGGTTTTGCTTTCGGCTCGTCTGATCGAAAGTTTTGACGTGGGTCGCAGAAACTGAAGACTCGGGTCATCAAGAAGAACACGAACCCGGAGTGGAACGACGATCTCACCCTCTCGATCACCGACCCGAGCCTCCCCGTGAAAGTGTTGGTGTACGACAAGGACGTCTTCAGCCTAGACGACAAGATGGGGGACGCGGAGTTCCACATCGGGCCTTTCCTGGAAGCCCTGAGAGCGCCGACGGACGGAGTCCCGAGCGGGACAGTGATCGCCAAAGTGCAGCCCAGCCGGGACAACTGCCTGGCTGAAGAGAGCCGCATCGTGTGGAGCGACGGCATGGTGGTCCAGGAGATGGTACTCCGGCTCCGCAACGTGGAGCGCGGCGAAGTCGAGCTGCAGCTTCAGTGGATCGACGTCCCCGGTTCCAGGGGCTTGTAGTAGCTGCCAGGACTCAGCTCTCTGTTTCATATGCCTTAGCTAAATGAACAGAGGATGGGCCTATTCTGTACTCTGGTCATCGAATGAAGTTTCGCTGCGGATTTCTTTTTCTCGCTTTTACACACGACTAACGTATGCGTCGTTATCGCGTTCCTGCCTCGGATTTGGTGTAACTCTAGCAAGTCATTTCAGCATGACACTATCTTGAAAAGGAGAGGCGAGAAGAGACCAAGTCACTGTGTCGTGTTGAGTCGAGTCATGTTTTGCTTTTGATGCGAGACGGTTCCGGAACAAAGTCCACAAACAATAATCACGTGGATAAACTTTAAAATGGAAATAGAGACGAATGCAAACTCGTTCACAGAATCGCCGCTAAGTAAAATGGTACTAGGGACGGGAGCAAGAGTCGAATAAAGAAAGCTTTTGCCGATAGAGTATCCGCCTTAAGATGTTCTAAAGACATGAAGAAAGCTCATGGATGCAGATAGATATGTCTAATGTATCTAGTGATAGTTATCAAGAAAGTCTTGAACTAATTGCACTTGTACCAATTTAGTCCAAATCTTTTTAATTTGGCCTTATTTGTCCTACACCTTTTAACGATTTTATCGATTCATCAGTTTTATCGTTTTCAATCAATTTTCACTATAAAGCATTAATGTGACGTTCTAGTCAATGTTGACCGTCATATGTGGCACAATTGATGCTAAAATTTACAATTTTTAAAATTGCGTATATTTTCAAACTTATGGGTTCTTGAGGCCCTTGCCTAGGATCTCAGCACGGGTTGCGACGCCCTCATTTAGACTAGGCGAGGGTCCTCTGGGGACATCACTACATTAGGATTGGAAAAGAAATCTAAAAGTCATAACAATTAAAACAATTATTCATATCGGCCTCAGTTATGCAATGTCAAAAGACGAATGTTGATTAGACCGCCATGTTAGCTATTTTCAGTTAAAATTAATTGGAATGACTATATTGACAAATTATTAAGATATTTATGACTAAATCGACACAAATAAAATGCTCAGGATTAAAGTGTCCAAATTAAAAGGTGCAAGACTAAATTGGTACAATAGATTTAAGAATTTCCTTGAGAACTTTCTCGAATGTGTTTACCTAGTCCACACGTCATACTGAATAACAAGAAAGGAGTCTGAAAATTACATTCTAAAGTTACGAGTGGAAGGAACTCCGTTGGTTCTTTCTTCTCGTCGCATCGCAATCGAGGCGGAGACGTTCTAGAAAGGCTTTGTATCCTTGAATGGCATGAATGTAGGTCAAAAGTTCTATTCAAATAACATCTTACCCAAGCACGATAATATGTCGGGCATGACGGGGCCGCTCACCAAGAAAAAGAGATGATGACGACAGAAACTAATAGTGCTATGGTTGAATATGCTTTTTCTTGGTAATGGAAGGGCTTTCCCATGCAAATTCTAGAAGCTTGACTTCCCCAGTCTCAAACCGTAACAGCAAATATTTTTCTCATACACAAACACATTTCGACATCGTCGATGCCGGTCGTCGGATCTCGTGTCTTGCCAGCGTCGAGCGACACCATCGGGAACTTGTCGGAATCGATTGTTGAATCGGAGGACATCGGATTTGCGTTGGTCCATGATACTTTGTACAAGGCTAGATACACATGTGGCCGAAAACCCATGTGAAAACTAGATAAATTGACAATTCCCAAGAACCGTTTTGTCCTCCCAACTCTTGGTGCCTCCAAGTAGTGGCTTAAATGACAATCGAGTTTACTCTTTTGTTATGATTTCGAGTTTTAATCTCGTTGAGAGCGCCCTAATAGGGAAATCTTGAATGTACTATGTGTGAAGTTTTTTTTTTGCAAGATCACTACTAACAGTTCTAAAAGCTTAAACTGTTAGGTGAATACGTGAATTTATATTTAAGTACTTTCATTATGACGACGTGGAAATGTACGCTCTGGTATTGGGATGCCAATAATGTCGGATAGCTTCCGGGTTCTTTCTCCGAGCATCCCAGAGATCAGTCTCGATGCCATCGCCCGAATGTTTGACCAGTTTCAGGGATGTGCGGACGCGGACAATGCCGTCCAGGAACAAAAGACTTTGGGCTCAACGCCCATGTACACGGTCGCATCCCCCCTGTCACTCTCACCTTTGACCGTATCGTCAATGTTGGGACACGACCCCACCCACCAACCCAATTCAGCATCAAAAGCAGCCAGTTAGGCGCCGAATGCGCATAGGTAGCCCGTGACGTCCTGCCTTTGCGTGTACGCGAGCCATCACCATCACAAATTGCCGAGTCCATTGACGAAATGGACCGAACCTTCTGCTGCGCAGAAAGGAGGAACGGTCGAAGCAGTCCAAGCTGCGCGTGATCATGGTTGAATTGATTTTAAAGTCCCGAATCATTTGATGAGGTAATCATCATCTTGGCGCCTTGAACCTTTCTCTATAAAATGACCTGACCAGACGTTGGGCATTGGCAACAGACACCCGGACAAATTCCCGGTTTTGCATAGTTTCTCATCAAGAAAACGATATCAGAAGCACGTTGTTTCGACCCCCGCGGCACTGCCACCTTCCAGCTCCGGCGAACTATTTCATTCTCTGCTGTCTTGAGGACGAGCAGATCTGTCTCGTAAAACATGGAACATCTTTTGGGACTTTTGAGAATCCACGTCCGCAGAGGAGTCAACCTCGCGATCCGAGATGTCCGAAGTAGCGATCCTTATGTAGTCATCAGAATGGGCAAACATGTACGTGAATCTGTCCACCCCGCAATTTCCGCTTCTCTTAATTTAAGTAGTTTAAAGTCCCGTATGTTGCTTTCTGCTGAACTGACCCGTGCTTCTTGCAGAAGGTGAAAACTCGGGTGATAAAGAAGAACCTGAACCCAGCGTGGAACGACGAGCTGACTCTTGCGATTGCTGACCCGAACCTCCCCATAAAATTGATGGTGTACGACAAGGACAAATTCAGCCTCGATGACAAGATGGGGGATGCCGAGATCCACATCGTACCTTTTCTTGACGCGTTGCGGATGAGATTGGATGATGTCCCGAGCGGAACCGTGATCAACAGAGTGAAGCCGGGCCGGGACAACTGCTTGGCAGAGGAGAGCTGTATCATGTGGAGCGACGGCAAAGTGGTGCAGGACATGGTGCTCCGGCTCCGCAACGTGGAGCGCGGCGAGGTTGAGCTCCAACTTGAATGGGTAGACATTCCCGGTTCCAGGGGCCTGTGGGAGGACTAGGTCTTTCAAATATTATCATTGCAAGTTCAATAAATGTACAGAGAAAGCTCTGAATGAGTTCCAAGTCATTCTTTGATTCTTTATTCAACTTACTTATGTAAGATGAGACACTTTCAAGTTTTAATGGATCATTTCCAGGTCACTACACCGATTTGGTAGCCATTGCAGGTTTTTCAATTTCTTTCCATGAATTAACGAAGGTAATGGCTCTCTCTGACTTTGGTGGAGCTTTCTCTCTACCTTCCCTGTGGCTGATCTTAATGGGTGATGAAGCCAATTTCAAGCGACAAAGTCACAGCCCTTTGTAAAAAAATTAGGGAAGCTGCGGTCAAATGAAGACATGGCAATAATGGATGGAGTGGTTACGAAGTAACGACTCTGGAAATGCCAACATATCCTAAATTGTAGACTGGTGTCCAACCCCATAATCAAAATCAACGCCTTTCAGAACACCATGAGGAAAGCCTGCAGGAAAATAGGTCATCGCATGGGGTACAGCAAAGAGACTGTCTTTGATAAATCTAAAGCAGGGAAGAGGTTGAGAACTCAGATTGCTGATTTAAGCCCATTCCGGAAGACTTTTTACTTGAAGGAAGCTGTGTTAATTGAGGAAGCAGGTGTTGTACCTAAATTCCTCCTTCATAATACTATGCAAATTGTCCCTTACGGGAATGCAGAACCCGTCCCCAATTGGGAAACAGACATGAGTCAGTGTGCTTCTGGCGATAGATCAAGCAAACCCCCTTACTTGGTGATGTAAAGAATTTGAACTAGTGTTCAGAAGAATCATCAAAACTGAAGCACTCTGCGAGCAAAGCTGAGGTTCGGTAAAAACTAGGTTGATACGAACCTCATATGAAATAAAGACTTCGCAGTTGTACTTAGTTGGTGAATCTCAACTGATGGAAACACTAGTGAATCTATCCGCTGAGATGACAGGATTGGTTTTGGTGGGGAAAAGTGCCAAAAAAGTCCTAATCCTTTGCCACTTGTGCCAAAAAAGTCATAAACATTTTTTTGGTGCCAAATAAGTCCTAAACTTTTATAAGTGGTGCCAAATAAGTCCTTCTCACCGGAAAAAGCACACATGGCTCGCCGGAGCTCGTCGGCGGCGCCACGTCGGCGCCAACGTGGCGTTGACTTTTTTTTCTTTTCTTCTTCTTCTTCTTCTTCACTGGCGGAGCCCTCGCCGACGATGGGCGAGGGCGGCGGGGGCTGGGGCTGGGGAGGCGGCCACCGGCCTCGCCCGGATCTGGGCGGGGGCGGCCTCGCCCGGCCCCCGCCGGCCCATGGCGGCAGCCCCGCCCCTGCCCAGACAGGGGTGGACAGGGGACGCCCAGATCTGGGCAGGGGCGGGGTTGCCCCGCCCAGATCTGGGCGAGGCCGGCCTCGCCCGGCCCTCGTCGGCGACGGGCGAGGCTGGTGGCCGCATCCCCAGCCCCAGCCCCCGCCGCCCTCGCCCATCGCCGGCAAGGGCTCCGCCGGTGAAGAAGAAGAAGAAGAAGAAGAAAAGAAAAAAGTCAAGACGCCACGTTGGCGCCGACGTGGCACCGCCGACGAGCTCCAGTGAGCCACGTCGGAGCGCGAGCCACGTGTGCTTTTTCCGGTGGGAAGGACTTATTTGGCACCACTTATAAAGGTTTATGACTTATTTGGCACCAAAAAAAGGTTTAGGACTTTTTTGGCACAAGTGGCAAAGGATTATGACTTTTTTGGCACTTTTCCCAGTTTTGGTGAGTGGCTCTAATAACCCACTGATGGAGCAATGAATGTTTTGTGTTGGAATTGTGGGAACTCGGGCATTACTTCATCAGTTTAGACCCTTTGAGCCTAAGTGACTCGAGAAAAACCCTTAATAATCATTTTAATGGAGATAACAATCAAAGGCATGTGTTAGATCCACTTAAATGTGGGCTTCAGTATCTAAAAATGTTTGGCAGAGATCCTGTGGGTTTGGCGGGTGGTATGGCGGGTATGGCTTTCTTGTGGAAGGATTTGGTAGGTTTGTCCTTTGAAATGGTTACAGATGATTTTGTTGCTGTAATATGTTAACGGACTCAAACTAGAGATTTGAGACAAATGACATCTACACATGCTTCCGCTGTCTTTCGAGAAGGAATTAGGGTTTGCGATCAAGTCCAGCACATGAGCACCATGAAATTTTGCCATAGGTTTTATTCGGTGGATTTCATTGAAATATTCTTATCATTAGGAGAAGATTGGAGTCGGATAAGCTATAAATAATAGAATACTTGCTATTCGAGATCTTTTGGACAAATGTTAGCTGTTAGATATATGGAGAAAGGGATGCGCGTTTATGGGATGATTTTGTAGCAAAAAGGTTGGGTGGAGTTTTTGTGAATCATGATTGCATAGTATATATCCAGATGCAGAGCTTTCCACTACCTGCCACTTGTTCTGATCATAGCCCCATTTTACAAACGTTCAGTGCTACTTGATTAAAAAGAGAGAGAGAAATCAAATTGGAAGCTTCTTGGCTGGGATGAAGAGTGCTGGGAAGTAGTGAAAGAAAATTGGGTTTTGGGACAAAAGAAGGTTTAAGGAAGAAGTTGGAGATTATGTCTAATTTGGGAGATTGGAGCAGACAAAAGCTTTCAAATGCCCAAAAATAGATAGGCATCCTTGAGGAACTACAGCAGAGAACAAATTCTACTGATGAATCTTTCGATAAAGAAAGGGGAAATCGGCAACTAAATGTGGAGGCAAGAGGAGATAAATTGGTGGATGAAATAGAGAACTCAATGGCTGTATATATCCAGATGCAGAGCTTTCCACTACCTGCCACTTGTTCTGATCATAGCCCCATTTTACAAAAGTTCAGTGCTACTCGATTAGAGAGAGAGAGAGAGAGAGAGAGAGAGAGAGAGAGAGAGAGAGAGAGAGAGAGAGAGAGAGAGAGAGAGAGAGAGAGAGAGAGATCAAATTCGAAACTTCTTGGCTGGGATGAAGAGTACTGGGAAGTAGTGAAAGAAAATTGGGTTTTATTGTTGGTGCTGGTTTTAACGATGACAAAACTGTATTAAAATCTGAGGTGTTCAGACTTTCCCAAAGTCTGAGGTGGTCAGACTTTCCTAAAGTCTGAAGTGTTCAGACTTTCCTAAAGTCTGAGATGGACATATTTTTCTCAAAGTCTGGGAAAGACAGACTTAAGTTATTTTGGTTATAGATCTTTCTTATTCTTTTCCCACGAAGATCTGGATTGATATATATCTTCGACAGCTTATGGATTGATTGGATTTGATTATTTTATTTATGGAAGCAATCAATTATATGGAGCAAGTGTTCACTTTAGGAAACTAAAGATCCTGATTGAATGGAAGATCGGGATTAACGGATTCTCTATTGTTTCTATCTATAGCTTGAGATCTCCTAATTGATTCTGTCTAACGGGTAGATTGGAAGAATTCCTTTGGAAGGTGCCAACGGTTATGAAGGCATGAATGAGTATTTAAGGGAGTTATTTCAAGTTGTGTGGTACGAACGTTAGAGAGCAATTTTCTTAAAGTCTGAATCTGCGAAGAGCTTTAATTGTACTCAAAAGAGTGTGACACACGAACTTCGTGAGAGTGAAGCTGAGAAGCTTAGACATTGAGATTGTAACTCTTTTGATTCATAGTGGACTCCAGCCACTAGGCTGTCACCGTGGGAGAGTGGACGTAGGCTTGATCTAAGCCGAACCACTATACATCTTGTGTTCAATTATCTTTACTCTCTAACTCTATTTATTATTCCGAAGCTTTTTATTTCCGCATTAACTTTTACGTATTCACATATTGCACTAGCGCTTACAAGTGGTATCAGAGCCAGGTTGCTCTCTTTAGAAGTGTTCTACTTCTGAGCTAACGATCTATGGCAAGTGCTAGTGGAGTAGGTGTGGTGGAAGGACAACACTTTCTTAGACCTCCCTATTTCGATGGAAAAGACTACTGTGTCTGGAAGAATAAAATGAGAATTTTCTTGAAGTCAAAGGATCCCATGGAATGGGAAATAATCGACCAAGGAGTAATTCCTTCTACCAGTTCTGGAGAAACTAGAGTGATACCTCAAGCTGAAATTATCAAGAGACAACACACTGATTCCAGGGCTACTCATTCTCTTTATTGTGCTTTATCTCTTACTGAATATAACGGGATTTCTTCTTGTGAATCAGCCAAAGAAATTTGGGACAGACTCAATGTCACCTATGAAGGAACTGATCGTGTTAAGGAAACAAGATTGAATATCTTGCTCGGACAATATGAAGCCTTCAAAATGAAAAATGGTGAATCAATTGCAGATATGTTCAGCGGGTTCACAGAGATTGTCAATGGACTTGCAAATCAAGGACAACCAATCACTGCACCAATGAAAGTTAACAAGCTCTTGCGAGGATTATCACAAGAATGGAATCATATCAGAACATCTATTAGAGAAACTCAAAGAATTCAGCCTTTGTCAGTGGATGAATTAGTTGGAACACTTCAATCTTATGAAGTGGAAAATCTCAATCAAGATGAAGAGTTCAAAGGTAAGAAATCTATTGCTTTAAAATATAATATTATTTCTGATGATGTAGGATCAGATGACTATCTTGATGAAGAGGAAATGGCTCTTTTCATTAAGAAGTTCAAAAGGTTCAACAGAAATAGATCAAATTGGAAAGGATCCAATTCTTGGAGGAACTCGAATGCTCAAAGAGGACAATCTGATGAAAGAAATATTTATGCTGAGATTACCTGTTATAATTGTCAAAAGAAAGGACACATTAAGCCAGAATGTCATCTTCTCAAACAAAAGAATGGAAGGTACGAGAAGAACAAAAAGGCTTTAAAGGCTGAAACCTGGAGTGACACAGAATGTGAAGAGAGTGATGAGGAATTTGCCAACATTTGCTTAATGGCTCATTCTGATTCAGACTCCAACTCAGAGGATTTTGATCACCAGGTAAACAAGTATAGAGTTCCTATTAAAATAGCTAATTATATAAATGATCTTTGTTCCAAATTAGATTTGTCTTTTAAAGAGATTACTGAGCTAAAGAAAGAAAATCTGATTCTCAAGCAACAGAAGATTTCTTTAAAAGAAAAATTTGATAATGAGGTTTTGATTTCATAGGATAAATATAGCTCTCTTGAAAAAGAAAATATATGTTTAAAATCTGAAATCTCTTCTATTACAAAAAAGTTTTCTCTTGGATCTGATAAATTAGAAAAAATTCTTTCAGTACAAAGACCTTATTTCAAAAAGGAAGGTTTAGGAATGTCTTTGGGGAAAGCTCCTTTGATTGATTTTCCAAAAGTCAAAGAAAGACTTGAAAAAATGCCTTCGAAAAGAGTTTATGAAAATCATTTTAGAAGAGTGTTTATTAAACCTGTTGGAAGAGATTCTAATAAGTGCTTTAGTCTTGTTGGAGAAGAATGTTCAAGGGAAATGAATTCCATAAGCAAGAGATGGAAAGCCCCCCTGTTTTATTCTAACCAAAAAGGACCCAAGATGATCTGGGTACCTAAAAAGAAATAAGTTCTTTTTCAGGAAATTCAATCAAAATGGTACTTGGATAGTGGATGCTCAAGACATATGACAGGAGATTCAAGCTGTTTTATTAAATTGGAAAGTTTTGATGGAGGAAAAGTAGCCTTTGGAGAAGACAGCACAGGGAAAATTATTGGCCGAGGAACTGTAAAGATTAGAAAGCTTTCTATTAACAACGTCTCTTTGGTCAAAGGATTGAAGTATAATCTACTCAGCATCAGTCAACTCTGTGATATTGGTTATAAAATCCAATTTCAAGAAGGAATATGTCTTGCCTCAAGTAAAGACAATTCACAGACTTTCAGTGGAAGGAGACATGACAATATATATTTATTGGATATGCATGTTGAGACTCCTAAGTGTCTTATATCATTACAGAAAGAAGTAGAATTATGGCATAAAAGACTTGGTCATGCTCATATGAAACAAATTTCTAAGATCTCCTCAAAACAACTTGTTCGAGGTCTGCCATTTCTGAAATTTCGTAGAGATGAAGATTGTACATCTTGTACTCTAGGAAAACAGTTAAAGGATTCCTTCAAGTCTATAAATCATGAGTGCTTCAGCTTCTTCATATGAATTTGTTTGGACCAAATTGAACAAAAAGCATTGGTGGTAAGAGCTATTGTCTAGTAATAGTTGATGATTTTTCTAGATATACTTGGGTATTTTTCTTAGCAAATAAGTCTGATGCATTTGCATACTTTGCCAAGTTTGCTAAGAAAGTCCAAAATGAGAAAGGATATGTGATTTCAAGCATTCGATCTGATCATGACGGTGAATTTGAGAATGCAGAATTTGCTAAATTCTGTGATGATTTTGGGATACAACATATGTTTTCTTCTCCTTATTCACCACAACAGAATGGTGTTGTAGAAAGGAAGAATAGATCCTTACAAGAAATGACCAGAACTCTGATGATTGACAGCAAAATCAGCTCCAGATTTTGGGCAGAAACTGTTTCTACAGCTTGTTATATTATCAACAGAGTGTTTCTAAGACCTTTGATGGACAAAACGTCCTATGAAATTTATAAAGACAAAAAGCCTAATGTCTTTTACTTTCATGTCTTTAGCTGTAAATGCTTTATTCTTAAGAACTCTGCTGACAAGATTGGGAAATTTGATAGTAGATCTGATGAAGGCATCTTCCTTGGATATTCTTCTTCAAGTAAGGCATACAGAGTTTATAACAAGAGGAATTATAGTGTGGAAGAATCTATACATGTTAAATTTCATGAAGCAGACACAGATTCAGAGGTCACAAGACAAGCTAGTACTGAAGAAAACAGTGTTCCACTGAGAGTTGTTGAACAAATTGGAGATGCTAACTCACAGAATCTTGATAGTGGAAATTCAAACTTAGGAAGTCAAAGGAAGTGGAAACACAAGTCGAGTCATCCCTTGGAAAATATTATTGGCAATATTGAGGATGGACGCCAAACCAGATCAAAAGTAAGAATTCCTGTCATTCCTGAAGAACCAAAGGAATCCAGTGCAATTGCCTTAATTTCTGAAATTGAGCCAAAGAAAGTAAAAGAAGCCTTAGCAGATGATAGCTGGATAGAAGCAATGCAGGATGGGCTGAGACAGTTTGCTTATAAATGATGTGTGGGAGCTAGTTCCAAGGCCCAAAGAAAAATCTATTATTGGAACAAAATGGGTGTTTAGAAACAAACTAGATGAAGAAGGATTGATTACAAGAAACAAAGCACGACTGGTGGCTAAAGGATACACTCAGGAGGAAGGAATTGATTATGATGAAACTTATGCTCCTGTTGCCAGGTTAGAAGCTATCAGATTATTACTTGCCTTTGCGTACTTTCATGATTTCAGGTTATATTAGATGGACGTCAAAAGTGCTTTTCTAAATGGAGTAATTCAAGAAGAAGTTTATGTTGAACAACCTCCTGGCTTTGAGGATCCTAAGAATCCTTATCATGTTTTTAAATTAAAGAAGGCTCTCTATGGCCTAAAGCAAGCTCCTCGAGCCTGGTATGAACGGTTGAGTTCTTTTCTTATTCATTGTGGATTTGAAAAAGACAAAGTAGACACAACTCTATTCATTAAAAGGACCAGTCATAATTTCTTGTTGGTACAAATCTACGTTGATGATATTATTTTTGGAACCTCTGATGAAACTCTGTGCAAGAATTTTGCAAATGATATGCAACAGGAGTTTGAGATGAGTATGATGGGTGAATTAACCTTCTTTCTTGGACTACAAGTGAAACAATCTACTGAAGGTACCTTTGTACATCAAGAGAAATATGCAAGAGATCTTGTCAAGAAGTTTGGAATGGAAAATTGCAAAAAGGTTGAAACTTCAATGGCAGTAACTTCAAAACTCGAGAAAGACTCAGAAGTTGAAAAAGTTGATCAAAAACTTTACAGGAGCATGATTGGATCCTTACTATATCTCATTGCTTCTAGACCTGACATTCTGTTTAGTGTATGCTTATGTGCAAGATTTTAATCAGATCCAAGAGAATCACACCTATCGGCTGTCAAACGAATTATCAAATATATTTCATCTACCACAAAGTTTGGGCTTTGGTATCCCAAGGAAAGCAACTTTGTTCTATTAGGATACTCTGATGCTGACATGGGAGGATGTCGAGTAAACAGGAAAAGTACTACAGGAAACTGTCAACTCCTTGGAAATATGTTGGTATCTTGGTTATCGAGGAAGCAGCACACTGTTGCAATGTCAACAACATAATCTGAATATGTAGCTCTTGGGAGTTGTTGTTCTCAGATTCTATGGATGCGTCAACAACTACAAGACTTTGGTATCAAGAAGTATTGTGTTAACACTAGTGCCATGGATCTTACTAAGAATCCAATTTTACACTCTAGAGCAAAACATATTGAAATTCGACATCATTTTATCAGAGATCATGTTCAGAAGAAGGATGTCAAGATCACGTTTGTTGATTCTCAAAATCAATTAGCTGATATTTTTACGAAACCTTTAGATAAACGGTCGTTTGAGTTCATTAGAAGCAAATTAAATATCCTCTCCTACTGAGACTCAGACTCAGACTTACGGTCAGTTTTGGACTCAGGCTAAATCAAATTTGATTAATGATAGGTTTCCTAAATATCATGTTTCCCGCCAATCGACACTTCTGGTAATCTGTCAAAAGGTACGATTTCTGAACCATCGTATCTCTTTAATTATCCGTTTCCTTTTTTATTAACTGTTTGATTGATAGTTTTTAGAAACTTTTCAAAACTGCTATTTTTATTCACTGAGAACTGTGGTTAAAATAATAGATTTTTTCTTCGCAAACCCTAGGCCTCTTCATCTTCCTCAGAGTTTCTTACCTCTTGTCTGAAAAACTCTCTCTCTACGAACGCACAATGTCTGCCTCCCGAAAATCGTCTCGACTAGCAAACAAGCATTTTGGCACCAGTTCTGGACCTACTCACCTTGATCTTACTGAGGAAGAAGAATTGCATGAAGAATCGGCAACCGGCTCCATGGAAACAAGGATTGAGATTCAACAGGGGCTCACAGAACCAATAAGTAGCGCTGTCCCTCTCAAAAAACGGAACCCCAAGTTTATTTACTATTGATGGATTTCTGCGAGATAGTGGATACAAAAATCAGCCCGTCTTTTTGCAAGAAATGGAACGACTTTCTATTGCTCCTCCTGGAACAGCGGATGAAGCACGGAGAAACTTTTCAATAGACCCACGGTTCAGTGCCTCCTATTCTCACGAACCTAGGGATGAAGATGAGAAAATGTTTTTACATTTTAAGCCAGTGCAGGGGTTCGATGTCAGTCGATCGGAGACAAATGATCCTCTTTTTTGCTCAAAAAGACATCACAATGCTTATAAAGGGTTGCTGAAACGTGGGGTCATGAATCTACGACATGTTGATTTTGAGTATTTAAACTCAATCAAGGTCTATCTTGGGGTCCACCTGAGTCGGCTTGGTATTGACAAATTATGTTCCTCCACAGTTCCGAGTTATGCGGAGTTAACTGCATATTTTTATTCGAATTTGTCTTTTCCTGATCGACATACCCTGAGATTTTCTGTGTTCAACAAAGAATATATTTTTCAATGTGGACATAATTGCTGACATCCTTGGAGTATCACGGACTGGCTTTATCCCTATCACTGTAACGGACAGAGAAATCACTGCTGCCCTTTCTACCGATCAATCAAGTGAAGGTACACTCACATACTCTCGGCTATCCCCTCTGAATGCCATTCTACACAAGATCATAATTAGTTGCCTGAAACCAAAAGCAGCATCTAAGATGGATATTTCTAAATTTGAGGCACGGTTAATGTATGGCATCATTAGAAATCCAATTGTTTCTATGCCATATGTTATCCTGTATCAAATGTACAGGGTGGTACAGAAGGGTAAATGTCAGTTACCATACGCCTCCTTGATAACCCAAATTTTTCATCATCTGAACATCCCAATTCCATCTATTCTGTGTGAGAAATTGATCGTTCCTCTAACTATTGGGAAAAATATGATTGCAAAGATGAGATTGAAAAATTTACCCTCGGAAGCTAGTCCCTCAAAGTCAGTCTCATCTGGGGTAAAGAGAAAGGGCAAGGAGACTTTGCAGGAAACTCCTCAAACACTGAAAAAGGCAAAACGGTCGTTGATTCTCTAGGATGAAGAAGAAGATGTTGAGGAAGATGTTGCAGAAGAAGAGATTCACAATGAGACAGAATCTGAGAAAACAGAGTCTGATCAAGAGGAAGAAGAACTGGTTCCTAGTCCTCCAAGGGATACTATGGCTCCTCCAGAAGATACATTTGTTGTCTCTCCTCCTCCACCACAAGTTGTTTCAAAAACTCCTACATCAACTGGCTTAGAGACATGGGGAGTTAATATAGGACAACCAGAAGAGGGTGGACCATCCAGACCAACAGAATTTATACCAACTGCTTCTACTGATCGTTCTGCATAAATTATTGCCTTACTTACTGGTCTCCAATCTCAATATTCTTCTTTGGAACGAAGTATTGAGTAGCTTAAGCAGTTCGTCAATCAACGGATGGATCAAATGCAACAAGACATAGTTCGGGTTGAGTAGACTGTGCGTTCAATGGACAATTTTCATCTTGTTCGTGCTCCCCGTTCTACTTAACTTTTTGATTGATGACAAAAAGGGGGAGAAAGTGGCCTGGGAGGATTAGAAGATTTGCTTTTGATCGTTTTGGTTGGGTTTTGATTGATGGTTTGGATTTTGATTTGAATTAGTTTAAATTAGCTTTGGGCTCTGGTTTTTGGTTTTTGTGGTTTTTGGACTGATTTATGAATTGATTTGGACTTTGTTGTTTTACTTAATATTCACGTATCTTGATGGCTCTTGATATCTTCATCTCGTTGTGCTAACATTGGACTTTGTTGTTTTACTTAATATTCACGTATCTTGATGGCTCTTGATATCTTCATCTCGTTGTGCTAACATGTGATATTGAAAGTTGTTTTGGTATAGCATATATTATAATTGCAGGAAGGTTTTGTCATCATCAAAAAGGGGGAGATTGTTGGTGCTGGTTTTGACGATGACAAAACTGTATTAAAATCTGAGGTGTTCAGACTTTCCCAAAGTCTGAGGTGGTCAGACTTTCCCAGAATCTGAAGTGTTCAGACTTTCCTAAAGTCTGAGATGGACAGATTTTTCTCAAAGTCTAGGAAAGACAGACTTAAGTTATTTTGGTTATAGATCTTTCTTATTCTTTTCCCACGAAGATCTGGATTGATATATATCTTCGACAGCTTATGGATTGATTGGATCTGATTATTTTATTTATGGAAGCAATCAATTATATGGAGCAAGTGTTCACTTTAGGAAACTGAAGATCCTGATTGAATGGGAGATCGAGATTAACGGATTCTCTATTGTTTCTATCTATAGCTTGAGATCTCCTAATTGATTCTGTCCAACGGGTAGATTGGAAGAATTCCTTTGGAAGGTGCCAACGGTTATGAAGGCATGAATGAGTATTTAAGGGAGTTATTTCAAGTTGTGTGGTACGAACATTAGAGAGCAATTTTCTTAAAGTCTGAATCTGCGAAGAGCTTTAATTGTACTCAAAAGAGTGTGACACACGAACTTCGTGAGAGTGAAGCTGAGAAGTTTAGACCTTGAGATTGTAACTCTTTTGATTCATAGTGGACTCCAGCTACTAGGCTGTCACCGTGGGAGAGTGGACGTAGGCTTGATCTAAGCCGAACCACTATACATCTTGTATTCAATTCTCTTTACTCTCTAACTCTATTTATTATTCCGAAACTTTTTATTTCCGCATTAACTTTTACGTATTCACATATTGCACTAGCGCTTACATTTGGGACAGAAGAAGGTTTAAGGAAGAGGTTGGAGATTATGTCTAATTTGGGAGATTGGAGCAAACAAGCTTTCAAATGCCCAAAAAACATATAGGCATCCATGAGGAACTATAGTAGAGAACAAACTACTGATGAATCTTTCGATAAAGAAAGGGGAAATCAGCCGCTAAATGTGGAGGCAAGAGGAGATAAATTGGTGGATGATATAGAGAACTCAATGGCCGAGATGAGGTGATAAAAATAATAGATTTTTCCATTCCACTACAATTCAAAAGAGGCAGGGAAATAAAATACCACTGTTGAAAATTTATGAGAACGAGCAGTGCCGAGATTAGAATGCTTTGCTTCGAAACTCATTGTAGCTCAGTTTTTCTCAAATTTGCACAGCACATAATGGCAAGAGGCTTTCAACCAGTGATTGACCATTGTGGGGGCTTCTCTCCCATATGGGCTTAATGGTGTATTCTATTGGCAGAATTGAGAAACTGTTCAGGTTGATGATTTCAGAGAAGTACAAAGTTTTATGGAAACATGTTTGTTTGAAGTTTGGATCTTTACTGAACAGAACTCAAATTACCATTATCCCAAAATTCTCAAATCTAGAGAGCCCAGAATAATTTTGTGATGGGTTATATACCAAACCGCATAAGAAAGATCACGCAAAAAAGAAGAAGATGATGCAAGATTTTATCAGGTTAACCCAAAATAGGATTACGTCAAGCAAAAAATTTTCACTATGATTTTGCACCCGTACAATACGTTACAATGATATCTTATACGATCATAATATATATGACTTATAAATGGGCTCAAAACCTAGGCCCATCTTAATTTCTTTGATCTCATAACAAATGGACCAACATAATCATAAGTTCAAACTCTATGTTGTTTCGGGGGCTTTGTCCTTGAGACCCTGCTCGATCACTAGCGAGCTTCCGTCATTCCATGAATAAGGATCACAACAATGCATGCACTTGGATTAAGACCGTAGATTCCATAGTTAATATCTATTTCGAACATGTGGGCACAATAATAAATAAAATAAGGAAATAGATCGGATATTGAATTTATATGGTTCGATCCATCTGGCTTCCTCTACAGGGAGAGCAGTACAGGAATTTCATTATAATCAATTGATACAATGTAGTTCCCAATTGCATCTAATGACCTCATAATGTGTAACCTCACACAATATCTAAAAAAACAATCACTTCATCTCATAGTGAAGTATCCAAGTTTTACTCACAAGATTTAACGCGCTTCAGATTGTTGCTGATAATATAATACACTTCCATGTTCACTTCAAAGTTAATGAGAGGAAGCCCTACCTCATGAGCAATATTACACCTCATGAACCTTCTCTTGGCCTTTGCGGCAAACCTACTTCACAAAGTCTATTTGAAATAGAATAACAAGCCAATTGAGAATGTAGAAGACATTAGAGTTGGATTAAGAATAAAAAAACACTGAGTTCTTTTTGAATTTTATGTGGCCAAGCTGCAGCATGCTACGACTTGTGTTTCTTTTATAGATTAATCTCGAGACATGTTAACCATATGTAACTTGACCTACATTTGAGTCAAGTCACAACCTTTGTGTTAGAATCTAAAACTTACTGCCAACTCTATTACCGCCCTCAAGGACTCCTCATCCGCACTGACTGGGGCAAAGGCATAAGAAGATCAATCTCAACACCTACTTTTGCAGAAGACAATGGGGAACCTTCAGAAGTGGCCCAATTAGGATTAAGGAACTGCCAATTACACTTGCTATACAGCTTAGCCCAACAAGAGTAATTAACTATGAAGGCACATTTAACGACTTAGTCCAAACTAGAGAGATTTTGACTCTTCAATCATCACTCCTCAATGGATTTGAATCCCCATGTACGTATGAATGAAAGGGAAATTGGCAATATGCCAGGGGCTAGAGGACAATACCCTTTCAGACAAAGAGAATTCATCATACTTTAGAAAACAATGAATCATTCTCCAATTCTTTTTACCTCAAAAGTTCGCCTAATTAAAGCATCACGCATGAACTAATACACATTCGACCATATTGCAGCTCATGAGATTTTGACTTGGCAACGCTTGTTGACTACTATCAAGCATGATGAACAAGTATCTCGACTCACTAGGCACACATGTCAATGGCAGGTCATGTGAAACTTATTGAAAGTGCGCTTCTAGAAACCAAATGGACCATTTGTGTGAATACATTGTCCCTAGTGTCTCCAATGTGGCAGGACAAGCAATTTTTGCATAAGACATGGAGAAAGCAAAAACAACAAATCATGTCATCTTCTAACATGCAAGCGGAGTTTGTAGCATGTTGTTAGGCCGCTACTCAAGATATTTGACTCCGAAACCTCATTAAGGAGTTGGTCGTATTTGATTTTATGGATGCATCCATACAGTTATATTGTAACAATGATTCTGCGGTGTTGCTTATTAACAACTATAGAAGTCTTAAGGGGGTTAAACACATGGAGGTCAAGTATTTGACCATAAAGAAAATGATGACGTTAAAGTAGAACATATTTTTACAGATGATATGGTTACAAATCTACTGACTAAAAAGCCTTCGCCCTTCATGTCATTGGCATGGGCTTAGAAGTATCATGGGATGTTGTTATTTATTAGGAGCTGCTTTTCATTTTTTTATCTAATAAATTTTATATATGTGTTGACATTTTGATATGTATATCTTTTGCATTCAATAAAGTATTTTTGAATGTGTTGTTGATTGCACATATATGGCAAAATCTCAAGGTACTGTATAAAACTTGAGTAAAAGCTAGGGGCTTTCAATTATTTGATTTAAAGATATGTTTTGTTACATATAAAGAAAAGTTAACTATAAAGTAAGACATATATAGGTTCATGGAACCATAAAAAACATATGTGGGTTCGTTGGAACCATAAAAATATTCTCTTATGACACATCATGTTTTATAACACATAAGAAGAGAGAATATTGACTAAAAAAGGAGATAACACATAAAGTATTAATCTATATGAGGTGTTATCCATTTGCCACACTACTATATTAAATCCATATCGATAGAGTAGAAAACATTTGACCATGGAAGGCTCGGCATTATGTTAATTCAATTACTGCAATGATTTGGTGTTTGAGACTCTATATGATCGGATTGACTATTAAGAATAATCATTCGACCAATATAAATGTGCGTACATACATTATAGTTTCAATAAATATAGCCCAAGTAGGAGAATGTGAGAGTTTTTCTAATAGAAGCTTCTATTAATTGAGATTGTGATTAATCGTATTATGGGCTTGGTTTAATAAGGTTGGAGATAAGGATTCTTAATAAGTCTAATATGGGCTTGGCTGGTGTGGGCCGAGTTGAGCCCAGCCCGTAATGAGAGAGTATGGTTGGAAACTCTATAAATAGCGCTCAAGTCCATGATCTAACCCATGATGCACAAATACCAGATTTACCTCACATAAAGAGCACATAAGGTTATGAGCGTTGCGATGTGCATTCTTATTGAGCTAATGATATGGTGTGTCATATAGGGGAAGATCTTGAACTATGGATCGTCGTAATCCGCATTAAGAATGATAAATTCCAAATCAAGTAAGTATAATTACCTCTTCTCGATTATACTGTTCTAAATACTAGATATAACGATTCTAGGGAAAGTTGTTTCATGGCCAACACCTTTTTCTGCTGAATGAAATACTCAGGTTTCTCAATTCAAAATAGATGACATGTTAGTAGTCATTTGAGAAGATTCTCTCTCTCTCTCTCTCTCTCTCTCTCTCTCTCTCTCTCTCTCTCTCTCTTAGCTAAAATTTTACAGAATCTGAAGCTATTAATACAAAGATGTCAAATTGCAACAAGAAATTCTTGACGCATTGGAACGCTTGCTAACCCATTCAAAGGCCGAGTCAATCTAAAAGGACATTGCGGCCTTGTGGAGGTAGGAAGTAATATTGCCTCCGAGTTAGTCAACTGAAGTCGTTGTGATGTGGACGACAAATAACCCAAGGAGTTCAGAGATCATTTCCTCTTCTTGAGAGCACTCTTTGCTGCAGGCATTTGTGAGAATCATGCCTGACTATCAAAACGTAGCATTTTTGTTAGACATATAACTATGATAACTTAGCCTGAAAATGTGGACGGCCTAATGTTCCCTCCTCCTGCCCACTGTGTGCATCGAGGCTCTTACCACCATCCTTCTCTTATTCCTCAGCGACTAGCCAACTCCTTGTCGCCATCTTGAACCCCTCTCTCATCGTTCCCTTCGGTTCATGCATGTCACCGTCCGATGTGCTATTTTCATGGCTCGCTAGAACAAGGATTGGATTTCACCTATGATGAGAGAATTTCTTTTGTTGTCACTCTCATATAATTTATTTATCAAATAGATGGCATTAGATTTTTCAAATCACTAAAACCCTTGAAACGGAAACAAATTTTGATGATGAATATGCAAAAGATATACCAAGGATCAATTATTACACCAATTGAAAAGTACATTGTAAAGACAGATGTACCTTGATTGTCACAAATTAAATGCCCCTTTGCAGCCTTCCATGAATTCTTTGCGAGAATCACCACAATGAGAGAAGAGATGGAAGGAAAAAATGGTTCGTTTTTATTCATTCTTTTGAAACGGTTTTATTTCAATAATCGTGTTTTAGTAGTTCATCGATATGGGCCGAGTTATAGGTTTAGCTCATCTTGTGGCCCATCTTGAGCTAGGCCCGTTTTGCACGACCTATGGCATAGTCCATCTTGAGCGGCCCATAATTTCGATTAGATGGTGTTATGTTACATAACTTTTTAATGATCCTATAACACTATATATTGATGATATATGCACAATCATGTCATAGATACCGTTAAAGTTTTCTTCAATAAATTGTTTGTGTTAATAAATTGTTCTTTATTAATTTGCTAATGTTCATAGTTAAATAGGTGCAGCCATGCAGCATCACTTTCAGCCCATGTGATAGCTTTTTTACGGTCTAATAATGTTGTCAACACATTATCCTCATTCTATTCCGGATTGTAATCTCTAATTAAAAAAAATATAGTCCCATGGGCAAAAGCTGCCATCACGATGAATCTTGTGATGTATAGTGATGAGTATATAACATAGCTTGAATAGTAAAGTCTTGCATTGTAAAAAGTACATGTGTTGAGCTACCAAACCACATAATGTAAGCATTTCATCTAATTATATAGTAACATGGCAAAATATAGCATATATATGTATATATCTTATAAAAATGTAGTCTATTTATAGTATATTCATATGTATAAGATATTTATTAAAATATGCACAATAATATACATTATTACGTGGCTTTATGATGAACAAGAAAACCCAACTTCGAAATTCTCGCCTCTCTCTCTCTCTCTCAACTAAACGACGTCATTCCTCTTTCTTGGTCTTCATCTCTTCCGAGCTTCTCCATTTCCAGTCGATGTCGTTCTCCATTGGACTGATTTTTTTTAACTTCATTCATGTCGTCCATGTCCCTACACTATAGCTTTGGATATGATATGTCGTTTGCTCAACAAGAGGCATATCAAGGTGGTAGCTCGTCTTGGGCCAATACTGATGCTTCTGGTCAAGGAAGCTTCGCCGGCGAATGCTTTGAAAAGCTTGAGTCTAAGTTGAGGATCACCTATAGACTCTAATTAGAATCATCCTCGTCGCCGTTTGTTGCCGCCAGTATCATTTTTGAAAGAACACTGGGTGTGCTCTCTCTTACTTTTGTTGTCTCTTATTCCGTGTTCGAGAGCATCAACGTGGTCGAATCTCGTCAAAGGTTCTCCCACTATTGTCGATTCTACTCGTCCTCACTTCTTGAAGATTCTAAACACCAAACCGAGGCTTTTGTTTAGATTCCTTAACAGGTAATATTTCTGCTTGCTTGTTTTTCGTTTGAATGATGAAGAAACCTAAGTACTCCCGTCTCTGTCTAGGGGTAGAATCGATTTGTTTAGGTGGACTTCTTCAAAATTTTTAATGTCTTCTGTTATCTTCGTTTAAAAAAAAGTTAGCTGAGGATTGATGTTTGAAATTAAAATAAAGCGCTTTGATTTCTCACTACCAATGGGATAAAATTGGGAAAATTGCCAAAAAAGTTATAAACATTTTACAACTTATATCGATTAAGTCATCAGCCTTTTTTTTAAGCCAATCTAGTTCTAAACATTCTCCACCTTTGCTATTTAAGTCATTCCGGTAGATTTTGGCCAGAAAATGCCTACGTGGACCTCGCCGGTGACGACGTTGCGATGACGGAGCGACACGTGGTAGCAAACCTCTTTATTCTTTTTTTTTTCTTCTTTTCCGGCTGCTCTAAAGGGCGGCAAAGCCCTCGCCGGTGACAGACGAGGGCAGCGGGGGCTGGGGAGGCCGTTGCTGCCCTTGCCCATCACCAGTGAGGGCCAGACGAGCTCGCCCTCGCCCAGATCTGGGCTGGGCAGGGCAGAGCAGCCCCACCCAACAAGGTGAGGCCATCCTTTAAGACTACCACGGCCATTTTAAGTTCTTAATTTAAATGAGATTCACTTCAGACTTTTATTTGAGAAAATGAAGGCACTTTACATCCTTAATTAAAACAAGATTCACTTTAGGCACTTGTGCAAGCACGTTAATTAAACAAGATTCACTTTAGTTACTGCGCGTGTGCTGGGCTGCAGCTAATAATATCATGTGGACGGGGCGCCGCTACCACGTAGCACGGAACGAAGCGGCGGGATCTTCTTTGAAAAAAGTCAAAGCCTTTCTAGACCGTTGGATTCGGATGGATCGGAGGGGTGACATCCCTTTTTGACTTTTCTCCGATTCGGAAAAGGACTCCGCTTCGCCAACCTATAAATACAGACTCCCTCGTCCCTACGTTGCCGCCCCAAGAGATAGAGTGAGAGGGAAGCAGAATCACCGGAAGGAGTCTAGAGAAATCCGGGTCTCTCGTTTGGCAAAAAGCGGCGTTTCCACGACGGACGTAAACTACGCCAGGAACGCTCCGGAATTCACCGCCACCGCCACAGCCACAAAATAACAAGAAATCAGAGCGACGCTGACCGCAATCCCTTCCGCAGGCGGCCGCCTTCCCTTCCGCAGGCGGTCGCCTCTTCTCAGCAGGCGGTGGATCTCGGGTACACCCGTTGTTTTCGCATGTGGCTGTTGTGCTGCAACTCATACGTTACGTGTATTAATAGGCCTTAGTTAGAGCGATATACAGATGTTGACGATCAAGAGGGTGGCGACAGTGGTGTCGAATTATCAGGAGGGTGGCGAGAAGGATAATGCTGCTGTTGCTGTTGGAGGAGAAGCCAAGGGATGCGGTCGTAATTGCCTGGGAAAGTGCTGTTTGCCTGGTACGTCCCCTGTGATCACACGCTTCTTTTTCTTTTGGTCTATGATGAGACCATCGCCGCTGATTTTTTTTGCGGGTTAGTCATATATTTGAACGTGACTAGATTGTTGTTGTTGGGTTCGGATGATTTCCCTTTCTCATGATGAGTAGATGTCAAACGTTTATTATTTTGTGAGCATATCAGAAGTCTGTTTGATTTGGATGTTTCTTTTATGCTACAAAGAGTCTTTCCTGGAGACAACAGGGTATATTAGCTCTGCTAAATTCATATCGTTTTATATTTTTACGTATTTCGTGGGGTATTTCTCTGGTGTTTGATTGTTCTCCAGCAGAGGGGAGTTTGCTTGCTGGAAAAGATTTCTAAGTGCTTAGGCTTTGCAGACTATGACCGGAAATTATGCATTCTATTTGGTTTCCTTTGTTTTTCCGCGGACGTCATGACCATTAGGTTTTGAACTTTTGATTGCTGATGTATAAAGCGAATTGTGCAATAGGGATTAACTGAGGTGGACGGCCTATTTTTCCATATTATATGCTGGAATGTGAACTCTTGATTAAGGTTCAAGTTGTGTGGAGGTTTTCTGATCCCTATTTAATTGGAGCGATGCATATTTTACATAGTAATGGCCAAAGGCTTTTCTTGATTCTCAATCACTCCCCACTGCCTGGAGAAGGGACAATATAGAAATCAAGAATTAAACATTAGAGAAAAATAATGGTTGTCATCATACCCGAGCTGATCGAAAAGCAGCAGTATATTCGATAAAATATACATATATGTATATATGAGATGAATTAAATGTGGAGAGAGAGAGAGAGAGAGAGAGAGAGAGAGAGAGAGAGAGAGAGAGAATGTGGAAGTTTGGTTCATTACTTTCTCTATGATGGCGTTCGGTTGTACCTGATTTTATTGCTAATTGCAGCATCAGACCTTCCTCTGTACACATTCAAGGTAGCCAGAGAAGAATGCGCTGGAGAATCCATCTTTTCCCAAAAGCCACCCGAGACTTCTTTTCTGCTCAATCTCTTGCTTGGACAGTGGCAGAATCGAATGAATCAAGGTCTATTTCGCTACGATGTAACTACATGCAAGACAAAGGTTATTCCTGGCAACTATGGTTTCATTGCACAGCTGAATGAGGGGCGCCACCTCCAAAAACGCCCGACTGAGTTCCAAGTAGATCAAGTTCTCCAGGATTTTGATGAGAAGAAGTTCAATTTCACAAAAGTTGGCCAAGAGGAAGTGCTTTTTATGTTTGAACAAAGTGATGACTGCTACAGTCACTTCTTCCCCAGTGCACCTGCCATTTTCAAGCCTAGTTCTCCTAACGTTGTAGCAATCAACGTAAGCTCATTGCTTCTTTAACAGTTAACATTATGCATTGCTTAACTGATGTCCACTATTTGCTGACGAATAAGGTGGCTAAACTTCTGCAGGTGAGCCCCATCGAGTATGGGCACGTTCTCCTTGTACCCCGAGTTCTTGACTGCTTGCCTCAGAGGATCGACTGTGCAAGCTTCTTTCTGGCTCTGTCTTTGGCTAGAGAGGCAGCAGATCCTTCCTTCAGAGTGGGTTACAACAGTCTAGGCGCATTTGCCACCATTAACCATCTTCACTTCCAGGTAGCCTTGGTTGAACATACTTTAATCCATGATTTTGGCTGGCTGGTTGAGCTATTTTCTTTTTCATAGAAGGAACTTATGACTTTTTATTCCACCTGGTAGGTGTTTTTTACTTACCCCCTTTTTCTTGTTATAACAGGCATATTATATGGCTTCTCCATTCCCGGTTGAAAAGGTTCCTACGCTGAGATTAATGACTTCCACGAGTGAGCAGAGAAATGGAGTAGTTGTTTCCCAACTCCTGAAGTTCCCAGTCCGTTCACTTGTGTTTGAGGGTGGAGATGCTCTACGGGATCTGTCCAATGCAGTTGCTAATTCCTGCATACGCCTTCAGCACAATAACATCCCCTTCAATGTGCTGATTGCTGATTGTGGCAAAAGAGTGTTTCTAATTCCACAGGTAGTTTTTCCACGAGTGCTTTCAAGATGATTGTGTTCTGGTAGGTGTTCAAGTGGGGAAGAAAAAGTTAATCTAGTTTAAGTCACACAAGTCCCGTGTAATCATGGTCCTTGGAGTCTCGTCTTCGTTTATGATGCTGGTTTTTCGCAGTTGCAATTTCTCGTCTTCCAAAACATTACATGTTATGATGCACTCTGCTTGGTTTGTTACATAGGTCTTTGAGTGTGATGTAGCATTTGTGCAGTTTTTGCTGTTCATGTGCTCCTCTTCCATTTTAGCTGTACTGACTCGTATATTTCAACTTTTTTTGCCATGGTCTCTTGATTTACCAATGAAGTTACGCTGTTTATGAACCAAATCTCACAGTAGAAGGGAACTTTGAGTCGAGTTGTGATCTGGGAGCTAGGTTGGATTCTGAGTATAAGGAAATACTAATAATTCTCTGTGAGGATACAATTGATGCTCTCTGTAGTTGTTCTGGTGGTCCACCGTAGAACAATGTTCTGAATCTTCATCATAAGTCTCTAATGATCATGCATCTAATTGTGCTTTTTGTCAGTGTTATGCAGAGAAGCAAGCTCGGGGAGAAGTGAACCGAGAACTTTTGGAAACTCAAGTAAATCCCGCTGTCTGGGAGATCAGCGGACACATAGTGTTGAAGAGATGCCAGGACTTTGAAAATGCATCGGAGGACTATGTATGGAGACTCCTTGCTGAGGTTTCCCTAACAGAGGACAGATTCCGAGAAGTGAAGGCTCATATCGCGGAAGTGGCAGGCTTGCACGAGATAGATACTGAAGCATACAACTTGCATCAGAACGAAGAATCTGTGTGCACATCTTCTCCTCCTACAGCCACCTCGCATTTGCATCAAGATCGCTGTCTCGTTGTGAAAGGTGGGGCGTAGAGGAATCGCTCCTTACCAAAGGACAAGGAGCCGAAGACAGATAGTCCCGACAAACTGCCTGGGACAAGATTCCGCATCTTATGTTGCTTTGTTAGGATATTTTGTCAGTTCAGCGGTGAGGAATGCGGTTCTGCTGCACCGCAGGGCGGCTTATGTTCCTTACCGGGCAGTGCCGCTTGGACCGACCATCTGAAAGATCGAAGTTGAACATAGAAATAATTTCTGACTTTGCCATTACTATTAGGAACAGAGCTTCTATACTTGGTGGCCTTCATGAGCACCTGAGCTGAAGTCACCCTTGGAGTTGATTGATTGATTAATGTTAGGTAAATCATTGCCACTGTACTTGGTTACATGGTGGCCACTGCTCCTGGCAGTAGTTATAGGTTTTCTTGCGGCTGTGTTCTGAGCTGCTTCAATATGTATATCAAGTACTAACCACGAAATTCGTTGTAGAATTTTTCTTTTTCGTTTTTCCTCAACTTGCCATTGAGGTGAATCCGTGATCTTCCGCTCATTACATCGTTTCTTCCTCTCTTCATAATTTAGAACCGTGTCAGCTAATTTGGATAATCGATATTCTACTATATGGAATTGAGAAGTTAGTTGTGATTAATACACGTTTTTCGTTCGTCTAAGGTTGAGGGACGAGTGAAGTTTTTAAAAGGCGAAGAGTGTATTTATCGATATCAATGAGCGGCATGGAGGCACCTGATTTGTGAAACGTATTCAATGGAAGGAATTTTCGATGCTAGTACATAGTAAATTTGCTATATTTCCTTGGTAGGGCCTCTTTGGGAGACTTGCCAATTTGCTGACTTATCAAGTACGATTGGAAATTATGGACCATAGGGCAGCTTGTATATACGTATGCCGTCCGTACAATTCGAAGGGTCAGGACGATTTATCATACTGACTGAATCGGAAAAGAATATTCACGGAATATTATGCTCTTTTGCCCAAATAATAAACCAATCAATAACTTCCGGTTGTTGTGGAAAAGATGAAAACGACCCAATTGATTGACCTTCTAAGAAACCCCCTCAATACTTGGAGATTATTACGGCAATTCCAAAAATATCTTTTTAAAAAATGACTTCTTTATCATTTAAAATAATCGGCTAATGAAAAAAAATTCATTGTCAGCATTAAAATATATAATTTTTTTTCGTGAAAGATGAAAATTATTTTCGTTTTCTTATTTTCATAAATTACATATTTGACCATGCGTAATAAAAATATTTTTCATTTCATTTGATATTTTTCACAAAAGAGACGCAATTTTAAAGGAAGTATAAATTTAGAAGGAATGAGTTTCTTCCTCCGATGGAGAAACGTGTTGAGCTCAGCAACATGGAGAAACGTGTCGCCTGGAGCAAAGATGCATACTGCAGTTTATAAATCATGTTACACTCATTCGATTATTTATCAACACGAATTAAACCGAGGCGAAAGTAATCAACCTTATTTATTGCAAAAAATCAGGTTAATCGGGAAAAAAAATATGATCTGCTAGACGATCATGGTTGCCTGTAGGAAAAAATGTTACTATCATTTTTCTTACTTATTAGGAGAAAATTTAAGTGAATCCAAAAAGTCATTTCGACTCCGAAACTTCCATCGAAAGATACAATCACAAGCGCATACATATATTTAAGGGCATTATGAACACACCCAATTATTGAATTTATGTTTATTAGTGAATTTGTATTTTCATGCTTATTACTTTGCTTCGTAGTTTGATAATTCAGTTCTATATATACCTTTCACGGCCATGATAGGTTCATGCTCTGTCCTAATCATATTTTTGCGAGTTAATCCCCGTGATGCGTGGGGGTGATTTCATTGAAATTAAATTTGAAAGATCATTTGGAGTTGGCTCAAATGATAGAGGGATTTACAATCGCTGTACAGGTTTATTTCAAAAAAAAAAAAGTCCCTCTATTTATTCAAAATGTATTTTCCATTTATCCTGATTTTAATGCAAAAGAAGGTTGCTATGGTCAAGGGTAAGGCTTCATTCAAAATAAAACATTCATGGAATTCTTTTCTCAAAGCATAGAACTTCATACATTGAGAAACTATCAATGAGTAAGGATCAATTCGCACCAAAATGAAAGACTCAGAAACCAATGACAAACTCTTCATCTCGCTCTCCGTGCAATGAACGAGTAGAAACAGAGCCCGCAAGAATGGAGCCCAGAAGTCAGGCCTATCATAATTGACCTGATGAATTCTGCTGTGCTGCATCCTTTTTACTTGTTGAAAGATTTGGTAAGTGTAAAAAGTTGTTGGTGAAAAAAGAAAAAGAAAAGAAACTGTGACCTAATTTCCCAGTTAGTTATTGATATCGGAGCATGCAAATTGTTAAATTTTCTTATATTTAACAATACTACAAGGAAAACACCTTAAGACGATCTTAGGTTACCCATCGGCGAAAAAACACAAAAATTGTCTTCTTAAACTCCGTTCATTTCATGAAAAATAAAATAGTCGAGGAAAATATTTTCTACCAAGGAAAAAAATACCTTTAAAAGTGGGGAAAATATTTTCCGTTTTTTTGAAAGTGGAAAATATTTTGTCTTCTTTGCTTTTCTTTAAATATCGTGACCTGCAACACTATGCTCAACCTTACTTGAGGCGGCGAGCCGACGGTCTTTAACAAAAGAATATCAGAAAATACTATCATTTTTCCGGAAAATAAATTCTCGAAAAATATTTTTCAGAAATATTATATTTTCCGTGAAACGAACAAAACCTTAGGGTCAATTAGAGGCAATAAATTATTAATTTGGTCACCTAAATGTCGACCAAAGGTTACGATTTTTTTAAATTTGTCACTTTAAATCATACTCTAAATGATAAAGTCGAAGTTTTTGTTGCCTTGAGTCAAACGTAAGCCACAAAATTCATGCTTTGCCGAGATTGATTCAATCAAAAGTGGGACAAAATTTGAACTTTCGGCACCAAACATAGAATCTTGTCATCTTGGATTAGATCTAAAGCAATAACATCGTGGTTTTACATGTCGTGCCTGAGCCGTGTTGTCTAGCCATCATTCTGGCCGACTCACGAGGCAGAACTTTCCACATAACTCGTAGAAGACGAGGGAGAAAGACACATCTTTGTGTTCATCGGTACGGGGCTTTGCTTCATTAAACCCAGTCCGAATTATATCTTATCATAACTCAATGACCCATTTTGTCACCTCTACATTACTTATTAAGTGAAAAGGAAAAATGATGTAAATAATTTCTTAACTTTGATCAAATGAATAATATGATCTATGAACTTTCAATTTATTCAATATAGTTCCTGAATTTTTTGTACATATTCAAACTTGTCCCTAAATTATATGAAAATACTTAATGAAATTCACGGGGTCGCATTAAATAAATTGAGAGTTCAGGGATTATATTGCATATTGGGTTAAAGTTCATGAATCATTTGTATCATTCTCTCTAAGGAAAAAGAGGCGTAATAAATTAAATAGATTTCTTGATTAACATGTAGCACAAGAAAACACACACACACATATATATTAATTTAATAAAAGGTTACTTGAACAGAAGATAAACATCCGTATTCGGTATCCACATGGATATCTTTTATTTTTATGATTGATAATACTTACCATAAATTTCCAGAGATAATCTGGAACGTGAGTAGATTTATTCGGATTTGAGTAGGACACAGTTTTCTTGACGACATCCCATATCATTAATTCTATTACCAAAAGCGAAATAGAAGTTTGAATATGGAAAGATATCTGAAATCTTCCATATCCTTTAATTGGTACAGAGAGATATTAGAAATCTTCTATCTCCTCCTTCTCGTGGATATCTCTTATCATTAATTCCATCCCAAGAAGTAAAACTTGTGTATGTGTTGTGCGGTCGCCTCCCTCATGCTCGCGAAATTATTCTTTCGTACCTCGATGTGCATAATAAAGTCTTATATTCACACCACACCACGAACATTGAGACAAATTTCTGTAGCCCCCCCAGCTAGAATCCCTCAATCAAAGTGAAAACAATCAACGTCGTCCGGATCAAAACCTAATAATCAACCACCTCTCTATTGGATTTGCTGCCCATCTCAATCCCCTTTTTACATAAGAACATACGGCAAAAGCAACAGAGAGAACAAATCGGCACCTAAACCCAAATCAATCACGAGGAGATCTGTGAATGTTATCTCTCCCGCAGGATAGCTAATCACCAAAGAACGACTGGAAAAGAGAGAGGACGTAAAAGGGTTTTACTCCATGTCCATGGATTGACCGGAAGGGCTTGACTTTGTCATCATGGCCTTGAACTCGTCGAAATCGACCTCGCCGTCCCCGTCCCTGTCGACGGAGCTGACCATCCTCCGGCAATCGCTCAGCGAGCACGTCTCCCCGAGCTTCTTCATCACCACATGCAGCTCCTTCACCGAGATCCGCCCGTTCTTGTCGAGGTCGTAAATGTCGAATACCTCCTTGAGCTCCCGCTGCTCGTCGTCGCCGCCGCTCGGCCCACTCATGAAGAACTCGGCGAACTCGTCGAGGTCGATGAAGCCATCCCCGTCCCTGTCTATCTCCGAGAGCATGCGCTTAGCCTCCCCGGGGGTGGCTGTTGTCGGGCCGAGCGTGCTCAGGACTTGCCTCAGCTCGTCGCAGGAGATCTTGCCGTCGCCGTTCACGTCGTACTTGTTGAAGATCAGCCTCACCTCATCCATGGTGCCCAGAGAACACCTCGACTTCGGAACTGGATTTGAGCCTACACTTTTGGCCATTGTTGACAATAGGGAGTCTTGCTTTTTTCGCAAATTTTCCTTTTTATTCTGCGTGCCGTGTTTTATACACAGGAGCAAGATGACTCGGGCTTCCTCTTCTTCTTCTTTTTAAAGGGGTGGGGGAGGAGACTTTTGAACCAATTCAAAATTTCAAAGTCTTATCATCTTGGATTTATTTCTGATCATGACAACAAAGATATTAACGGAAGAAATATCTTCTGAAATCTTTTGTAATAAAAGTCGTATTCTCTCAATCTAAATCAACTGTGATAATAAATAGCGATGAAAGAAATATATTTCCAAAAAAAAATACATTATTGTCACTCTACTTTCCCACAAATTTTAATCAAGTGTATGTACTTTTTGAAGTTGATCATGACAATAAAGAGCAGCATGACAAGTATACCTAACGAATTTTATTTTCCATCATTCTACTCTCGTGTTATTTTTAATCAACTTTATGTACTTTCAATTTATCTAATCAAATCCTTATAGTATGATAAATTTTCTAATCAAGTCCATCGACACCAAATCCAGCCAAATGCAACTGGCACGGCCTCGGGACGACTTCGTAGTGCGATTTGGACCCAAAAAAAATTCCATCGTGAACAACACATTAGCTGATTTTTATCCACATTATACTTTGCTATTGCCTACATTTGCTAAAGTATTTCAGCGGAGGGAGTTGACTAGAAAATTGACGAGTGTAGAAGAACTTGATTAGACAAATAAAAACTATAGGAGGACTTCGATTCGGAAAAACCTCGAAAGTATAAGAACAAAAGAAAGAAAACCAAGCATATTCGAATTCAAACGGGGACATTGGGTTTATTTGGCAAACGACGGAACTCGAGTGGATTTGGCACGTCGACTTAGGTAAAGGACTTGATGTACATAAACAACAGGAAAGGGAATGATTTTCAGGAACATTCCCTGATAGTTGGCCCGTTGGATTGCTCTTCTGAGCGACCAAAGAGTCCGGATAACACTTTTAGCAGATGAAATCCAAGAGTGAAGTTTCCGTGCATACACATCTCCTTTTCAAAAGACATCATAGCTACGCATCTATCGGTTGAATTATCTAACGGAAAGAGAGTACCTAAAAAAAAAAATTAGGCTCCGTGCCTTTTATGGAAAATAATTTTCTAAAAAATATTTTTTTGAATTTTTCAACGTTCGTTTCACAAAAAACAAGATAATCAAGAAAAAAAATTTCACCAATGGAAAAACACTTTTAAAAGTGGAGAAAATATTTTCGCTTTTTAGAAAGTGGAAAATATTTTTTTCTTCTTTTAAAAATATTTTGTGACCAACGACCAGTCAATATAGGACAAAAAAAAGAGAAAAAATATACAAAAAAAGTACAAAATTAATTTTTTTTATAATTTTTCCAAAGTTTCAAACGAATACCGAAAAATATTGTCATTTTCCAAGAAAATGACTTCCTAGAAAATATTTTCCAAAAATACTATATTTTTTTTGTGAAACAAATGGAGCCTTTATTCCAAATGTAAATAATGTTACTTTTAAATAATATATTATTATTAATATTTACCAAAAAAATAATATATTATTAATTAAAAATTGTATAAGAAGGATGGAACCGTAAAATTACTGACAAAAACTTTGGTAGTTGAATACCCAACAAACTCATGAAATCTTTGTTAAGCCCACCTTTCTCCTCGTTCTTAATAGTTTTATATTAACTAACCTTCCCTTAGCCTTTGGCTTTAAGAGAAAAATGCTGAAAACCCGAGTCAGGAGTTCGAAACTCCATAAAGAGAGAAGAATCATTCTATACTAATATTTTGGTAAAAAAATTAACAAGAAAATGGGACTTAATAAATTTCATAGTTAATACAGTTGGTTGAGATATTAAGAAATTTTCAGCTCAGAAATCGAAGATCGACCATTCGTAATTATCGAGATTTTTTTAACAACGGCTTCCTTTTTAAACTATTGAGATTTATCATTAGTGTTTTTTTTTGAGTCAATGTAGGATCCCACGTGCATTTTATCGCGATCTAGGAGCGATTTGACTTTTTTTTTTTTCATTTGATTTATTTATGCCACTAGCTTGAGATTGTGATTGGATGATCTCCTCGAGCTATTGTCTGAAATGTTCTTTTTTAAGACTAATGTTGGACCTTGGAAACGCACGAGAAGGTTCCAACACAAGACTCCCGCTAACGGCGACTATTCATTGGTCCACGTAGGATTAAAACGCGTTAACCCTGGAAACGGTCGAAAGCGACCCGACCCGCATTGTCTTACCAGTTCTTTCCTTCGCCTTTCCTCACTCTTCCTTGACATTGACTTTTTGGGTATCATTTGCGAGAGACTTAGTGAAGTAGTGACGCAATTGACATACCTTGGAAAGGAATTGCGGCATTTGGCAGCGGCCAATAGCAATTGACAACTTCAGCTCCACATGATGAGGGCATTTGAATAATGTATGTGTCTAACTTCGCAGTTTGGACATGAGCAAAGAAGCGATGCAGGCGTGGCCCTTTGGTGTTCCGAACTGCGATTAACTATTGTGACATCGTCCGAGGATCACGTGCGATAGACCGGTTGGCTTGTGCCGGAATTCGGAAAAATTGATCAAAAAGTCACCTATTACATATTTGCCAATTCAGTCATAAACTTTTAAGTTTTGTCAATTTAGTCCTCAACCCTTTTGAAACCTTGCTATTCAATCTTTCCAGAAAATTTTTCTCGAACATTTAATCATTTTCTAGACATCCATGGATAGTGTCCGCTGGATCGACAAAATTTTAAAAAGTTTATGATTGAATTGATAAAATTTAAAATGTTTAGGACTGAATTGACAAATGTATAATAGATTTAGGATTGTTTGTACCATTTTTTCGCTGGAATTCTATCTGGGATTAGGAATATAGAGCGACACATTTCCTATCGAAGCGTGAAGTTGGATCATTCTTATTAATATGTCAGTGAAAGGAAAGAAAATTATGAGTCATGATGTTTGATAACGTTAGTGACTATTGCTAGGTACGGTAAGGCTAGTGGAATGTATTAGCGTCTCAATAGCACCATTGGTTGCAATTGCAAGGATGGGATATGACTGTAATATGATATTATGCTATTTGGTTCAAGTTACACTGTTTGGTTTCTTGAATAGCATATGTAACAAGGGAGGATTAGCATATAAGTCCCTAAACTCAGATAGATAATATCATAATAATCACTTTAATAGTCAATTATGAATCGATACCCCATAAACATTACCACATAATATAATTTATTACATCAAATATTGTTTACATTTTGTATATAGGATTTTAATTAAATTAAACACATATCGTGTGACTATCTTAAAATAAACATTAGTAATTGAGATAATTATTATATTAAGTGTAATATAATAGTCAATTACAATAATATTGATTACTATACCTGATAATAGGCAACTAATATTACACTAATCAATATACATGGATATTTTTCAATAAGATAGTTACTTATTATCAAGATAGCATGATTTTGCGAAATGAGGTTAACCTAACTTACCGACTCCGAGTGCTCTACTATGATTATGACTAACCATATTATTAACCATGTAATATGTGATTATATCAAAATTAATTATAAATTGTCATTGTTATATCAATAACAAAATAAGTGGAATAGCTATTGCACACGGGTTGATTTATCAAATATTCCAGCTCTGCGTATTATCCGGACCACGCCGTAATAGCTATCATTATGAGCATATATTATAACGAACAGTATGAAAAAAAGGAAAAGAAAAGGGGGTAATCTAATAGTCATTACGGGAACCAAACATACTATAGACGATGAGAAAAAGCTAAAGATGCGTTTTTAAACAAATAGATTACAATCGACATCCACTAAAAATAATCTCTAACCTTATTTAAGGTGCCCTCGAATTGCCAAATAGGTGCACTAAAGGGCCAGAAGTCGAGGTCCCACAAGTAATTTGGCAAACCCTAATGCGTAGCAATAACGAAGACGAGTAAGTACTCCTTAGATTAGCTTGTTTAGGTCAAGTCGATCAATAACGAAGACGAGTAAGTACTCCTTAGATTAGCTTTGTTTAGGTCAAGTCGATCATATTTCAAGAATTTACTAGATCTATGCTTGGCCCATACTAAAAAGACATTATCTTCTCTTAGGCATTGTGATCAATGACATCCTCCTCATCACAAGTAGACAGTACATACGAATCTTTTACTGGAATAATAGAGTGAGAACGATTTAAGGGAGAGGCTTACAATAAATGTATAAAATGAAGAGATTGCAAAATCCTCCTTCCCTTCATTATTATCTGATATGTACAAAACTTTAGCCGAAACACAATGAGATACGCAAAAAACTGATCTCGACGACCATCTACATAAAAATAAAAGGAAACCTCGTGCGATCATACGGCACAAGACATGTAGGCGATCTCTCTCCATGATAATGGACACGGTTCTTAATTTCAGGAGACCCTATTTGAAAAAAAAAAAGTCGTTGTTGCTAATTTCTTATGTAAATCCAAAAAAAAAATTTAATATAAGAAAATCAGTTTATTTCACCAAAAACCCACTTTTTGAAAATTATTTTCCTAAAAAATGGTGGATCATATTACTAATAAAAATGCCTGAACAAAAATATTTTCATTATCAACAAAAAAGCATAGACATAAGTCGTTGTCAATAGCAAAAATATTCTTGTGTCTATTAATTATTCCAAAAAATATAACCAATCAATTTTGCAAAATTGTTTTCCTAGTCGTTCACTCTTCACCAAACAAACAAACCCTAGAGGATTTTTCTCGATAGATCATTTTGTTAGAACACCCAAGAACTCCTTTAAGGTCTCCACCTGTGTACGTTTATATAGTTGATCACTTAGACAAGGTAACTGTCGCAGCCCTTAATTTTAGAAGTGCTTCCGTGAAGAAAAATATTGCTCTGGCGATATTTTTCTTTTTCATGTAGATCCAAAGGATATATATTAAGTGACATCACGGATGGAAAGCACAAGAGGTACGGAAGTACAAGGAAACGCCCGTGAAAGTGTGGAAGTGTGAAAGTTGGAGTTACCTTTTTCTCTTGGTCACGCAGGACATGCACCAAGCATCAGTGCTTTTGGGTTTTGGCAACCTATTCTAAAGTTTGGTTGCTTATTAAACGCGCCGAGTCTTTGTATATTTATGAAAGTTCCAACTTTTAGGATTGGGGCGGTTGGATTAGCACCAAACCGGTCTTAAATTGTCTGAATAGGGAGGTAGATATGTTGAAGATGGGTCCTAAACCTAAAAAGCCGAAGAGATAGATAAGGCTTCAATCACTGTGACGTAAATTGTTTGCATTATGTATTTTCTTATGACAATAGTTATATTTTTGGAGGTTCATTTCTCTAAAAGAGAGGCTTGGGAACTGGGTCGACCTTAACTGGTTGGTTTATTGAGGGGAACCAATTTGGAACGATGAGACGACTCTCATAGAGTGTATTCCAGATTTAGAATCCAAAATCTATGCATATAACTAAATACATATACAAAAAATTATGGAGAGTCTGTGTTTATTATTCCCAATGCGGTAATCCTTGTAGTGACATAATATTGAGCTTGAATTGGATAATTGGAGCGCAATGCATCAAGATGGTTAGATGGCACGGGCTTGCTTCTATGTTCCCAGAAGGAAGAGTATTTGAAGGACGGATTATTCTTCTTTCCTTTTTCTGTTTTCCTTTTCTTATGTAAGGAAAACATAAAGGGAGATCGGCAATGGTTGAACCTTGCTAACCTCAAGCTAAGGGCGACCTTGGGCAAGGCTCGCCCTTGCTAGATCTAGTGAGGTGGAGCTTTGCTAGAATTTAGTGAGGCTCAACCTCACTGGAATCAAGCTAGAGGTGACCTTAAGACAGGCTTGCTTCACCATATTTAATGAGGTCAAGAAGCCTTGCTTGAGATCCGTGCGGTCCCCCTTGCTAGATCCAAATGAGGGTGACCTCTGAGGTGAGTCCTTGATAGTCATCAACTATGGTCAATTGACAACCATCTTAAGGTTTGATGACCAGTAAATGAAAAAAAAAAAGGAAAGAAAAGAAGAAAATAAAATATAAAGATATAAAATTTTTCATAAAAAATAAAAAGAATTATAAGATTTGTTCATGTCAATGTTGACCATGCCACATGGGACAATAATTGTTTATGTCAAAGAATTATGGCCGAAATTGGCCCGAAATACTAAAATAACAAATTGTCAAAAGGTTTTTATGATTAAATTGTCTAAATTAAAATGCTTAAAACTGAATTGACTAAATGTAGTAGGTTTATGACTCTTTTCATAATTTTTCCCGGATTACTTGAGTATCACTTTAGTTAAAAAACGATCACTTTAGTACCATCCATGATTTATTATGCATAAAAATCCAACGTGATATTATTTTGTTGTATACCGTGCGCTTGGCTCGCTGGCAAAGTGAAGTCAACAATATTTATGCTAAACAACATCGTCTATGTGAGTCATTTTCCCCAGATTAATGAATTGGGGCTAAATTCATTTTCTTCTTCAAACCCTAAGTTTGTTGCGTTCTTTCAACTTAAGAATTGGGGCAAAATTAGTTGCTAAAATTTGCAATGGAAAACAAGAGTAGGACAAACGTCATCAAATTAAGCATGTCCCAATCAAGCATTAGACTAACAAGAGTTGCAAAGGAGAGGGAGCAACATAGTTATCAAAATGAATTAATTGCTACAACCAAGCCTCTTTGAAGGCAACCACGGAGATCGTCCACCAGAGTCGTTGGAGCTCCATCGTTTTCGATTGCAGATTCACGAAGCACGCATGACAGCTTCAGAGAGAGTGAGAGAGAGAGAAGTTAAACATTTTTCCCATTTTGTTTTGGTTTTGCTGGTCATGTTACGACATAGACGGTAGTTGAGAAAATGATTGGAAAAGAAGAGGAAGACAAGTGCGTATGAAACTGAAAACTGCTGGCGAAGATGTGAATGAAGGCGAGGCCGGTGAAGATGCAGATGAAGAGAATGTAAATTGATGAGTTAATGAGACCACTTCCCATGTCATCTCATCCTTTGTCCAAGTTGGACTTCAATTTTTTGTAAAGAAAGCCATAAGGGAATTAAAATTATTTTTAAAAAAGCCACATAACATGAATCGCCGGAATAAATTGCTGGAGACACTTAAGTGGCCATATTTCCATCGATGTGGCACTCAAGCAACTTCTTGAAAAATTTTGGTATTAAAGTGAATGTTATATAAAAGTTATGACACTTATGGTGTATTTATTCACAGAAAATCTAATTTAAAAATATTTTCCGAAAAAAATAATTTAAATTAGATAACGAAAAATATTTTCATTATCAACAACATTTTATGCATAATTATTTTCGTTGGTGATGAAAACTTTTTATTCATTCAATTTTTTTAAGAGATACAAATAATTATTTTTTGGAATATGTTTTTTGAATCGTAAATTATTCGTGAAAAAGATGCACCCTTAGTGCCATATTCCCTCGTGAATTGATCCGCACTTACTAAAAAAAGTGACGACAGTAACAAATACATTGTTGACACGAAATAAACACAAGAATAAAAAAGAAGAATGCAAAATTATGTTGATTGAACCTATTCCTTGGTTTAATGGAGGGATTTCAAATATAATAAAAAGGATAAATTTGGTATTACTAAAAATAATTGAATGTTTGGCATGTCCATCGAGGAAGGGGAAGTAATCATTGCACTCGAAAATTACATAGAAAATAAAGCATGAAAAAACTTAAAATTAAATTTGTGTGTTCGCGCCTAAAATCATAAGAGAGATTATTTGGTTGATAGAACCTTATCCAATGATCTAATGAATGGAATTCAAATATAAAGAAGATAGATAGTATTAATAAAAATAAGTAGATTATTAGTGTATAAAAAAGATGAATATTGAAAAGTAACACATGTGGAAAGAGGCAAATGTGTAACGACGTGTATAATTAATTTAATTTTATATATTAAAGAGGGTTTTAAATCCCATTAATGAAAACTCACATCTTGAGTATAATTTTTTGTACCATATAAGCCATTTTCTTTGAAGAAAAATTGTAGTAATCCCGCAACTATGGTAGTTTTTAGAAATATGAGCAAACATAAATGAATAATCAAACACTAGTCTTCATATTTGTTTTTAGAAAATAGATTGATTCGCATTATTTCAACAACTAGTCATGTTTTATAAAAAAAAATAAAAATAAAACTGTTTCACTACTACTAAGGTGCGACTCTTGAGGAAGAGACATAAATTTACTAGTTGATTTTGAAGCATATGAAGATTATAATATACAAATTGAACAAAGCGCACATTGAGCGGGAAAAACATAAATTGATTTGAAATTTTGTGTTTGTAAGAGTAATTATGCTTCTTGAAAGAAAAGAAAAAAGGTAATTTTGATTTGAGACAAAAAGAGATCAGTTTTTTCAACTTATGTAGAGGATTCTCAAAAAAGAAAAATGAGCCATCTTTTTTTTTTTAGAAATCTCGAACGAGGGCCTCCCCTTACTTTTCATGGACAAAAAAAAGTCTTCCTCCAGTTGTTCGCATGGCTTTCCTTGGATATAAGGTTCATTTTGATGATATTTAATTTTGTCAGTCTGATAAATTATTTTTAGGTTAATTTTTTAAAAATTATTATTATTAAAGAATTATAAATTCGATATTTCTTTAAAATTTTTAAATAAAATTAATTAAAAAAGAAAAAAGAAAAAAGGGTTGACGGAAAGGACTTGATGGCTGACTGGCGAAAAGACTAAAAAAACAATTAAATATTACATTAATTAATTAAAGATTAAAAAGGAAGAAAAGAAAGATGCTGACACATGTAAGGAAGAAGACGGGAGTGATGGGAGATTGATGGAAGCCTTCGGACAGAGAAAAAAATGTAGGAGGGAAGTCAAACAACAGAGGAAAAAAAAGGGGAGAAAAGAAGAAAAAAGAAGAAGAAAATGAGATGGGGGATCCAAAGTCAGCGAGGGAGTTTCGGGGAAGAAGAAAACAAGAAGAAAAAAGAGATGGAGGGAGAGAGAGAGAGAGTGGAAGAGTAGGAAGAATATGACTGTCTGGCCACACCCTACTGTCCGATAACGCCTCGCCGCCGTTCTCTCCTTTGCGCCAAGACTCCGGTAAGTTACCCATAGGATTCTGTCTTGGAGACGTGCGAGGCAATGGAACGTAGTCTGGTCTATCAAGCTCACCCTCCATTTGCTGCTGCTGAGCTTGGTAGGGAGCGCCAACCAACCTCTCTGTTTTTTTGTTTTTTTCCCCTGAACTGGCAAATCGGGTCTCCTCAGCCCTGGTACTTGAGCATTTCGGCTTTGCTTGCACCATTCACTATTTATTCTAGCTGTTGTATGCTGACCGTGGTTGACTTTAGTTCGGGCTTGTGTCCGTAATGCTCCCATGTTCTTCACCCCTTTTGAGTGTTCGATGAAATGTGTAAGGGAGACTCATCCCACTTTCTCCGTTTGTGTCAGAATCATGACCCCATGCGATTTTTTTTTGTCCTGTTTCTTGCCATGACTTGACCTTCACCAATGTTTCGAGGCCGCTTACGATGTCCGCGGGTCATGCTCCCTTTGTCATGGATGTCCGACCGAGTAGCATGGCTCTTGGTCGGAAGAGCAGGTGTGCTCATCCAAAGAGCAGGATTGACCCAACAGAAGGGGCTTCGTCTCGATTTTGGTCTGGACGCTGATTTAATTGGGTTGAAACTGGTTGAGTGGAAGAAGAGCTCGATTTAATTTCTATCCATGCGAGTAAATGGAGGTTGGGCCAACTAATGGATCTCCGCATTTGGGCCAAGAAATTAGGTTGGCCTTATTGAATGAAACCAAGGCCAGGCTAAGAGAGATGGACTGGAGAAAAAAAACAAAGAAGAAATGAAGAAATAAGAGGTATGGTAAACTGGGTCGAGAGCCTAGTCCTTTGGGCCGGGCCGGGGGGAAGGGCCCGTTCCCTTATTTGAGGTTAGGCCCGAACGCGATCCCCTTTTTACAAATATTATATAATATTTTATTTTGTTAATAGAACAATAAAAGTAAAATAATATTTACTCATAAAATCAGGAAATAAAAAGAAATTAAAGTTTTGTTTAGAGAAGCCAGACTTGCCAGACTTGCTTTAAAATCAAATTCTAGCATTAAAATTAGCCTAGATTAATTGGTCAATAAGTTGATCTTGTTAGTTGACTATGGGTTTTATGATGGTCAAGGCTTTTTAGCCTAATCGCTTATTTTATCTAGCTTTGAACATGAATGCTTAGGCGTATCATTAGGCTCGATGCATGGTTATATGGTCAACTTATTGTAATAACCTCGAGATGGCTAAATTGTATGATTAAGTTCAAAGCACCAACCTTAAGGCAATTTGGTTGAATTGATATGAACACACTAATTTGGAGTAATACACTTAGCCAAGATAACTAAGGAGTCTGACTACCCAACTAGATTCATGGTGCATTTTACTTCAAGTAATAGAAAATCATTCCATTACATGCAGATTCTAGAATAAATACTATTTTAGAGTAATATAAACAAGACAAGGAGGAACGTTTGAGGGAGTGGCATTAGCGCAAGACAATGAAGATCTTGTTCCTATCTAACTGAATTGATTTTCCTCTTCCCCAAGGTTCTTTTGGGAGCTATTTGTGGGAGAGAAGCTCAAACTTAAAAGAAATTTGATTGGACGAAAGGAACTGACACTTAAAAAGCTAGAGGGGTAGTTATTGAATATATGTTACTGTGAAGGAACAAAACAGTATTTATTCATGTAGGGTACAATGGACATGCCATTCTCTTCTCAGCACTCCTGCTCGATAATTGAATGAGCAGCGCCAGCAGAATGATTTTTTTTTTCAAAGAGCACCAATTCACTGAGATTGAAAGCAAAGCGCCTTTTGAATCAAAATAGCGGGGGCCTTGCTCAAATGGATGATTGATAGTTTTCGATAAGAAGAAAGGTGTTGGCAGAGGCTCCTGACTGATATATTACAAGAAGAAGGCTATAGTGGTTGGAACAACGAGGGGCTGAATTTCAAACTTCACTTATTCCTGGAAAGGGGATTGACATATGGGCTCACTCAATCCATTGAGAAAGCCCGCTAAAATCAGGCTCTGAGAATCGGACAAACCTTTTCCCGTGGGCCGACGCCCTCCCCCCCAGTCCAGGCATTGATCTGTATCACTTCAGAAGAAAAAAGGATGGTGTTACCGTAAAAAGACTTTATTCGAAGATGGTGATGGTGCAAATACATTTCGTGCTTTTAACCGTTGAAGAAACTTATTCAATGGTCACCGCTAATCGCTTTTGGTCCCAAATCTTTGGGCTTGCTTTTTTCTAATAAACGTTGGTTACATTTCTTTATGTTATTTGTACCAGGGCTTGGCTCGGGCTCCCTATCCTCGCTCAATATCCATCATCTTAAATTGTTTGGTTATGTGCGCAGATTTTGGTGTCTTAACATTCGCAATTTTGCGGCAATGGTCAGACAGGCAAGGATAGGGAGCCCAAGATGGTTCAAACTGGCACCTTTGGATTGTGTCCCATGATGGCAAACGAAGAGGTGGCCCGCCATGGAATTGGTGGTGTTAAACCGATGTACATTTTAGTCTTAATTTTATAAAGGTTTAGCCTAGGTTCATTAGGGTTATGCTAGTTTAAGTATATTCCGGTCAATTTCTTGTTTGATAAAATCTATCTAGACTTAACACCATTTGAATCAATTTATAGATCTAGGCTCACTCTAATTTTCAATAGCGAACTTCCGAAAGATTATTTCTTAATACTTATAATGAGACTATGTGTTATTATTTACCCAATGAGTTGCTGGTTTTACATTTTCTTTACTTAAGTAGTTGCATATAATTGCTTGAGTGTCTATTTATTGTATCGCATATCAATATTTTTGAGTGTTTATTTTTCGTACTATCTTTAGTAGGTCATGTGTTGATTTCTTATCGTAGATTAGTATAAATTTAGCTTAGACTTGCATGAAAATAATTCCTTAAAAATAATTGGATGGACATAATAGCGACCTTGAATGACCTTTTAGGGTTGTAAATAATGAGCAAGAGTATATGACTGCCTTAAATTAAACAATCAACTAGTTAGATACCAAAATGATGTCAATAGAAATGTCAATGTAAGTAAGTATCCATATTCTAAAATCTCAAGTTTCACATGAATTGAGATGATACTCTCGCATCTCCATTGGTTTCTAGCTAATACTATGCTAATGGGACTCCTATAAGTCATTTAGGTTGTTAAAAGCTTTAAAATCAAAATGTCTGAATGTCACGAGAGGTATAGGTTTAAAAGAGCTAGTGCTTGTAATGGATAAGCTAAATTGTATTACATTTGAATGATACGTTTGAGCCATCTTTTTGGGATGGCAATTTAGATTTCTTTACAAATGATACCTCTAAACCTACAACGACAGCTTTATGCTAGAAACTAGGTTACAAACATAGTGGATTTAGGCCGTGATGAACTTGTTGGTTGTTATCTGACTTGGTCTACATTTTGTAACTTGTCCGCATGTCAAAGTTGTGTGGAACCGCATGTCAAAGTTGTGTGGAAAATGAGGTTAGTCCACTAACTATGTAATGTTTCTACAGGTTGGGAATTATAAAGGGTGACATGTTTATTTAATCATTTATTTTGTAGGTGATGTATGGATGTACGGAGTTTATATAGGGATTACAATGAAGTGCTAATTGATTTCAATTTGAGTCATGTTCTATCATTACATCACTAGATTTTGCACACACAACCATCGATCAAAGCCCATCGGTTAGGGAGCCCTTATGAGGTATCAAAAGGAGGAACCCACGTAGGGAACTACCCTTGATAATCTTACTCATTCTAATTACTGATAAATAGAACTATATAATGAAAGAGCAAACATAAAAAGTCTTTGGATCTAATTAGAATGTAAGTCTTGAGCCTTTAGAATCCCACTTTTTATGTGTCAAATCTCACAAGTTGCATGTAATGTGTCTTTGCGAATGACAAAACCGTTTCACTTCATCAATTGTAAGTGTACCTCCCACGTGGTATGATTTCTAGAATTTCTCTTAAACTTACGATATGTATTTTCTTTTTGTAATACACAGCAATTTATCAAAATACATTCATTGGCTTTGGTAGTGTCGGATAAGGGGACTTTCAAATTAATTTCGTTCATGGAAAAAACATTTGACACCTTAGGGCAAATTTCTATAAGATAATCTGCATCTTGGTTTTCAAGTTTAAGTGATTAGTGAACGGTCAAAATGAAGCCCAAATCACTAGCTGTCCAAGAAAACGGAAGCAATTACGACAATCAATTGGTTTGAAGTAACATTAGTCCCATTGAATTTGAGCCATGTTTCAAAAACGATTTTCAATTCATATTATATATGTCGATTTTCCTTGTAAAAAAATTCTTTTGCAATGATAGCAATTAATTTTTGAAAATTGTCACTCTTTTAAAGGGTAGAGGTGATAAGTATTACTTCCCATTCAATTTTTTCTTCTCATGATTTTGGCAAGAGTCTAATCTGCGATGCTAGACCCTTGGATTGATTATGTTATCTCCATTTCATTATAAGAGAAAATATAATTAAAGGGATTGTCTTATTCCCCTTCCGTATACTAATATGGATTCTTTTTTTTTTTTTGTCAAAATTCGCAAAATGGCCTGTGGTGTATTACGTCAAGATAGTAAAACTGTAGTCGTTCTGATTGATAGTCTCGTATGAAAATTGACAAGTTTATTATATCTATATATAATATCAAGATCAAAAGAGTGAATTTGGGCTGTTACTCCAAGGACAATAATTCAATGGACCATGAAGCCCTGAGATCTTTCATGTGAAGTATAAAGGCACACCAAAAAAAGATATATTCATATAAAGGTCTGACACAAGCGTGGTGAGACAACAAGCGAATGTGTTTGATCATACTGACAATATCTCCACTAATGAAGCATGAGGAAACATTTGATTCAGTAAGATCCGTTCGTTTAGCGAAAAATATTTTTCCGGAAAATATTTTTCAGAAATTGGACTGTTCGGGGGACGAAGGAAAATATTTTCTAATCAACCAAAGATTTCCTTCTAAAACTAAGGAAAATATTTTCCGTTTTTGAAAAGCGGAAAATATTTTCCGGATCTCATCTCTTTCTCTTTCGTTGTGAATCTATGAGTAATTTAATTGCCGGTCGCCGCCGCCGCCGCCCGCCTCCCACTCGCCCGTTGGCCGCTGCCGCCGCGGCCCACCTGCTTGCCCGCCCGCCGCCTCCCGCTCGCTTGCCGCTGCCGCTTGCCCGCTCGCTCGCCGCCACCTCTTGCCAGGTTGCCCGCCCACCGCCTCCTGCTCCCTCGTCGCCGTCGCTTGCCCGCCCGCCCGCCGCCACTGCCGCTTGCCCGCCCGCCCACCACTGCCACCCGCCGCCGCCGCCTCCAACCCGTCGCTCACCGCCGCCGCTGCCGCCTCTCCCTGGCTCGCCCGCCCGCCGCCACCGCCGGCCCACCCCGATCACCAGTCACTAGATAATTTCTCAAAAAAAGAATTCCGGAAAGAAATTTTCGTAAAATTTTTAAGTTTCAAACGAACACCGGAAAATGTGTCGTCGGAGTTTCAAACAAACACCGAAAAATTTGTCATTTTCCAGGAAAATGACTTCCTGGAAAACATTTTCCGGAAGTGCTTTATTTTCCGCCAAACGAACGGACCCTAAATCGTTATAGATTATTGGGGCCAATTCCAAACACCTTCTCTGAATAAGGATACGTTGACCGAGTCATAGTCTCAAGATGAAAGGATGTACACCGTTCTTAAATAAATTTCACTTAAGTATAAGAATAAGTTGCTTCTTTTCTATTGCGGATAACTAATAGAAGATTGTGTTGTGCTTGGGTGGAATAATGCAATTCACAAGGGGAACACTTATTTAAATATGAGGAATTTTTCTCCAACAAGCTGATAGATTCAAAAGAAGCGTGTACCCTTTGAATAATTGCAGGGCAAATCACTTCATGGATGGTGCTTCTGAATATTTAAGAAAATGAGTACCAGGTGGCTTCAAGTTAGAAGCTTCAAGAGAGAAGTCCAAGTGACCAAGAGGGGTAATCAGTATCACTTCCAATATACCTTTGTTGATCCAATCTTTGACATATGTTCTTTCGTTTTTTGCATAGGAGATACAATGTCGGAAAATCCTTACCAAAAAAAAAAAAAAAATACAATGTCGGAAAATGTAACTTAAGATTTTCATGCCTCAACAGCTATCCATTAATATAGTTTTTCTTGTTACTTTTTAGGATCACTCGATCGCCATCGACAAGATAGGTTAGTATTTATTTCACTACAACTAACTTTCACATGAGTTTAAATTCGAAAAAAAAAAATTCAAAGTGAGAAAGTGCTTAGTGTTTTTCTGAATTTGACTTCAAAAGAATGAATTTGATGGAAATTTGAATGTCGTTATCCTCATGAACGTTTTAAATGTCATTTTTTATTCTATGATAGCCTTTCCTTGCATTGGGCATTTTGCATCAAAATTCTCATAGATGACAATTTAAACAAGTGTCTTTGAATATAGAAATGAGTATTAATTATGCTGGATGAGAGTATTTAGGATGACAAAGAGCGGGTTGTATTCAATACGTCCCTTATATACCATGAGGGTTAAGTGAAAAAAAGAAAACCTTGTCTTAAGAAGAAAGATTTATTCACAATGAATATATGGAACGAAATGATGAAAGTCATTTTATTCTCTATCTTACATACGAAATATCCTTTGTTAGCCACCTTGAGCCTAAGTACGAACAATTTCTTAAATGCCTCTAGCAACAACCACCTTGAGCCTAAGTACGAACAATTTCTTAAATACCTCTAGCAAGAACCACCTTATACTGGGACGAGTTTAGAAAGTTGTGGTAGAACAATCATCTAATATAAAAAGAATGAAAGATTTTATTTTATTCACTTGCATTAACTTTTTTGTGATAATCTTAGGTGGGTTTTCATGGAAGCTTGGGACATCTCAAAGTGAAGAAGAGCATTCATTTCTCTACTTAAATACTCATATATGTTGTTTAACCAAATTGAGCCTTAAAATTTCTTTTCAGATTTTGAGTAGTGATTATTTTCCTATATTGGGGCAAGGCATATGATTTACCAGAACAATGATACTATTAGAAAAAGTCTTCAGAGTCCCAACAGATTTAAAAAAGAATCAAGTAAATAAAACTAAAAGGTAACAAGAAGTAAAGTGCCTGATAAAAGTAAGGTCAATGCCTATGAAAAATGTGCTCAAAGCAAAAAACTTTCACCGAAAGAAGTGATATGTGAAAAAGTAGCATGCTTATGAGAAAAATGAAGCCCTTATGTAAATGCCAAAAACAAAAGAAGAAGAAGAAGAAGAAGAAGCAGAAGAAGAAGAAGAAGAAGAAGAAGAAAGCACTTATATTTCAAATAAAATGATTAGCCGATGGACGCTCGAGACAAATAAGATTTCAAGAGTTAGACTTTTTTTGAACGAGTTGGTAATGATGTCAAGTTGGTTACTTGCTTCTTTTTGAACCTTTCTAAGGGAGTATGAGCCTTTCAAGCCTCCCTTGAACCAATATTATAACCTTTTTACGAAGTTTTTTCTTATTGGAATGTTTTAAGTAGATGTCAAAATTTCACAAAAGGAACTATCGGTCGAAAGAGTGGAAGCTAGAGGTGATCGGTTCCTTGGGTTGTCTAATTCCCCCCTCCGAGATTGGGAATTGGACCTACTAGTCCCAGGACCATATTGGATTGGACCCATTGGTTTGTGCCAATTCTTGAGCGGTCCAATAGGACTGTAATTTTTTTTTTAAGTTGAGTTTCTTTACTTTTTTTTTTTGTAATTTTAATGATTAATTTTCATGAGAAAACAATGATGTGATTGGGATGTGCATAATCCATGACGGTTTGGTTCTGCCCCGAAATTGGGAATCAGATCGATAGGACCGATTCCCAAAATTTAGGACCGTGGATTAGACCAACTAATCTTAGGACCGGTTCGGATTTAAGACGGAGCAAAGCCAGGAGCAGGAACCCTCAAGCAATGACCATGGAAGCGACATAACGAAGAAGACAGAGAAAAACAAAGGAGGAAGGAGAGAGAGAGAGAGAGAGAGAGAGAGAGAGAGAGAGAGAGAGAGAGAGAGAGAGAAGGAGAAAAGTCAACAAAATGGGGCAAGGACAAGTCAGCGGAAAACGAGGGTAAAAGAGAGGAAGAGAGGGAGAGAGAAAAGAAAGAAAAAGAAGAAAAGGGAAGGGGAGAAAGAGAATAGTAGGTCATTAGAAGAGATAAGGAGAGAGAGAGAGAGAGAGAGAGAGAGAGAGAGAGAGAGAGAGAGAGAGAAGGAGAAAAGTCAACAAAATGGGGCAGGGACAAGTCAGCGAAAAACAGGGGTAAAAGAGAGAAAGAGAGGGAGTGAGAAAAGAAAGAAAAAGAAGAAAAGTTAAGGGGAGAAAGAGAAGGAGTTAGTGGTAGAAGAGAGAGAGGAGGAGAGAGAAGACATAGAGAATAGAGAGGGAAAAGGAGGAGAAAGAAAATGGGCTGTTACACAAGTGATTGGTTTGAGTGGTCCAGTTTGGTCTCACCCTACCAAAGACTGAGAACTGGACTGGACTGCTGGGAACCAATTTTATTTTTAAGAACCATGAACCAGATCAAAACCTTGAAGAATTGGACCAACTCGACCGGTCTGGTCTAGTCATTGCTGATTGTCCTATGTTGTGTATGTCACATTAGAGATTTCTAATAAAAATTGCTGGAATGACTACATTGAAATGTCACGCAAAATTTTGCGACAAAATTGAGAATTTCAAGTTTGAGTTGACATATGTACAATATGTTCAAAGCCGATTGGACAATTTTTCTCGGGACAATTACCCACAAATAACAAATGTTTAAAGAGCTATTCTTGATCCCACATACTCTACAGGTAAATGATATTAGCAAATAAATAAGCAAGTTAACTAACATCACCCATACTTATAATTTCTATAAATTGATGACTTTTAGGAACTATTGGATTACAATTTTAAGTATTTGTTTTTTGTTCTATCGTTTCTCGAAAGAGAGAGAGTATAAATATATTTCTGTATGTTAGTTAATTTTTTTCATTCTCTAAAATATTTTAGTAACTAGTGAATAGATTTAATATATAAATAAGATATTAAATAATCAATTTTTAATTGCTATATCTTTTTGACTTGATAAATGAAGGAGTTGATGGCTCTATAATGCATGCTATTACCAATGAAATTTTCTTAATAGTCGACAAAGACATGTTCGGTGAAGTTTTAGACATGAAATTTTCCCTACTTTCCGCTTTACTGGAACTCAAAACTTTGATTGCATGAACTTTTTATTCTAGCTTATTCAATGTCACATAACAAGCAGACTTTACAGTGAATGGACTATGCATATTTCGTGGTCATATCTCTTTGTCCCTCTCCTGGCTTGAATGAATAGCGACTTTAAAAATTAGCTCCCTTTCCACATCCAACAGATTGTGCTTAATGCTTTCCAATTTCCATTCCTTTGTCTCCCATAATAAGTTGAGCTCCTTTTCGTATCTAAATTCACCTCCTCATCAAGTTAAGAATGACATTGGAAGTTCCATATATCATGTACCCACCTTAGGGAATGAAATTGGGATGTGAATTTTGAAGTGCTTAAAAAATACCATACAAGTTGTCTCCTTCAAAAAAAAAAAAAAAGAGCAAATAAATCAAGTTATTGAAGATATATGCTAGAGTTTATGAGGTACGTATAGACTTTACTAATTGGAATCGGTTAACACTATCATTGTTTGTCTTGTGTCCATAGCAATCAAATAAGCCTATGCTCCATGAATTTTCGATGTCATTTGTTAGAAGGTTTGATGAGTTTGTGCAAATAAGTGCACCAACTTTATGATCACCTCCATCCTTAGTTTTCTCATCCTTGACCATTCCACCGTGCAAGGTTTGCTCTTCTTCCTGCAGCTAAAAAATCTCAAAAAATCTATGCACCTATTTATTAGAATACCCAAAGATCTACTGTCAACCTCTTCATGTTGTGAGTTACAAGCTAATCGAACCTTTGCTACCATTTCTATCGATTTATCTTTGACTAAATATTACATTAGATTTTCTAAGGCCCTCTTGAAATATCTTGATCAGTTAAGTCATTAGAAAATTTTAGTTTTATCCAAACATAAATTGTTAACTTTGAGCTAACATTTCTAAAATTAAATGAAAAAAGGGGAAGACGTTTTTAATGTTGTATTAAACACATTTTTCTTCTTTTTTTATTATTTTCAGAATTAAAATTTTGTGCAGTTATCGAATGCGTTCTCCTAAACTGGTCTAGGAAGTAAAAATAAAAATAGAAAAAAAACTATGTTTGAACATAAATTATTTCCAAGATCATAATGACTATCGAATGCACCATTACTGTCAAAGTATCGGAGAAATTTTATATGCAAATCAACCATAGAGCACATAATATTTTCTGTAAAAACACATTTTAAAGAAGATATACTTATTGAGAGATACGTTACCTTTTTCTTGTTTTGTTTAAGTTTGTGCATTGACAGTATCAATGAAATTTAAATGACATTGATGTAATAATTATACAACGAAGCAAAGGAACCACGAAAGTGAAAATTTTAGGATTATAGACGAATTATCAAAATGAAATGAAATTCTCCCATATGTTCAAATACGTAAGAAACAGATACCAAAAAAATAAAAAAAGAGATGGAGAATGGTATAATCTAGAGAGGGTCGTGTAAGACAAAGCAAGAGCCAGTAGATGTAAAGCAGCCACCATGGCTGAACAGAGGATACCAAAGTGGAGAAACATCTCGCCTTTCTTCTTCCCATGGCAGAACACGAATACGTCTATGAATATTTAATGAGTACGGTTAGAGGGTCTATTAGCACCATCTATGGGCTCGGTCCATCTCTTTGTTCATCTTTTTTCAGATGGACAATTAGACCGACCCAGTTCACAAATAGCTGACCATCTCCCGATGAGTTGCATGTCTTCAAATGAGACATCCATCCATGGATTAAAAGGACTGGAAATCCACAGGAACTTTGGATGGGAGAGTATCATCCTGAAACCATTCAAAGTTCAGGAAAGTTCGGGTCCTGTTGGCCAAACTAGAAGACCATGCGATCTACTTTTTCTCAACGAGAAGAAAGAAGGCCAACTCAAATGCTCTGATAGAGAATGAGAATCCATTTTACACTTCACTCTCGGAAAAGAGGGAAACGATCATGATACATGCACAAGAAGTTGATTCCCAAACTCGGGAATATGTCGGGTTTCTTTTATTCTCAAGCCTCAACGACAGAAGAAGTGATCATCGTCTTCAAAGTCATGAACTCCAAGCATCGCCAGGGCTCGGTACCCGTTCATGTCGGTTTTTGATTGTTGTAGTTGACTGTAACAGTCAATAATGCATCCGTTTCCTGCAAAGGCAGAGTCCTTCCTACTTAATGAGTAAGACTCCTCTTCACCTCTTAGGATCGCGACAACATGATCCATGGGCGGTCTCTGAGATTCTTCGCCATTTATGCACACGTGTGCAGCTTGAATCAGCCTCAGAACTTGGCTAGACCTTCTGAGGTTGTGTCTAAGCTGTGGATCAAGCAGTTCCTGGATGGCTCCTACTCCTTTCTGCAAAAGGGGCTTCGCCTGCAAAACCAGTAAAAATCCCGCCATAGCTTGTCATAAGTATATCAAGCCTCATGATATTGCTTATGTACAAAGAAGTTCCAAAACAAGAAGTACACATTAATGGGCATGGACATTGGATGTAGGCATATAAACAGAAGTAGCAATCTGGCAGTTTATGATCCTTTGAACACAAAATCACATCTACATGCAGAGCACTTTAGAAGGAACAGTAGGATTACCTTTCCAGATCAGGATTAGTTATGTGTATGTAGCTTTCCAAGACATGCATATAACTAACATCATTCCAATATTTCTGGAGTCCCCAGCACTAAACCCAATATTTTCCTGACATAAGATCTTTAAAAATACCAACCAGCTCGCTTTTGACATAATATTTTGCTCGACTCCCAAAATTATGAGGAAAGAAAGGGAACATTGTTCTCAACAGGTATAAGTAAGACTAAAAGATGATACTAATCTTTGGTATTGCTGGGACAACTCCAGTTCCACGTATGGCATCATAGAAATAAACTCAACATGGAGCATGAACAATGCAATTAAGTTTCCCCGAGCTTCCTTATGAGGGGAGTGAGATAATGACATCGGCGAGTTGATTATTTTTCAGGATAAATTCAGAGATTTAACTCCCGACAACTCCATAAAAAAGGCAAAATATTATGGTAATTTTTTAGTGCGAACAGGTCAAGTGAACTAAATGCTGAAACCAAGTTTGCTGCAGTGAAAATTCGGTGACTCGGGGCCCAGCTACATCTGGCTTTGAAAGAACATGGATGTGATGACTTGCAGCGTCATGAGATGCAAAATATTTACTCCTTTTGCAGTAAATTGATAGAGCTTAGAATCACTCCAATTACTGCAGTTTCCTAGCTACAATAAGGTATTTCTAGATTGAACGAGCCTCCTGAAGACTAGTTAAATTGCCATTCTCAATGTAACATCTACTCGGTCAACCTCTTTCCTCACATAAGTTGCCTACGGAAGGAGCATGCAAATACACATTAACAAAACCTAGCAGTGAACAGCAACAAAAAAGTTGAACCTAGAAGATGAACTTACCCATAGGACCAAATTCTCCTCGCCTGCAGGCTTATTTGCGTCAATTGGTTTTCGGCCAGTTATTAGCTCCAATAAAACCACTCCAAAAGCATAAACGTCGGTTTTGTCAGACACTTTCCCGTGCTGGAAATATTCAGGTGCCAAATATCTGCACCAGGTCGCGTTGGAAGCACGTCATTAGAGAAAAGTCTTAAACGTGCCCCTAAACAACAAATATCCCAATTCAATATTTTCCATTCAGTTTATCTTTTTTGCCATTTTTTTCCTTCAAATTCAACACTAACCCAAATGTTCCTTTGACAGTTTTGCACAGGAAAGGGACTGATGGCCCAGAAGTCCATGTAGCTAACCCAAAATCACACAGCTGCAAGTGCAAACAGGTCCACGGGGTAGGTAGATCAGAATGACCCTTCTTGACCAGTATGACTCATTGTGAACTCTGGAGGAAAAAAAAAAAAGGATGATGGTAGAGCAGAAAAAAAAAAAGATCGACTTTTTGACCTTGGGCTTTTTCTTGGAGGAGAGGAGAATGTTCGACGGCTTGATGTCTCTGTGAACAACACATTTGTTAGTCCCTTTGTGCAAATACATTATTGCCTCGGCAACACCGACAGCGACCTTGTACCTCGCCAACCATGGAAGTGTTGGGCAAACCTTACCTCCCTTTTTCCTATCTGCAAGAAGGAAGACCAATTTTCAAGAAACCACCCAGAATTGAAAGTGATTCGATGACAAGTTTCGAACCAGAACTCACTGTGCAAATGCTGCTCTAAGCTTCCACTGGACACGTATTTGTACACCAAGAACAGGCCCTCCTCCGGATCAATGCAAAAGCCTAACAACGGGACTATGTTTGGGTTGCTAAGGGAGCTTGCAATCATCAGCTCCCGGAAGAATGCCTTTGGGGACTCATTGTCTTCTCTGTCCAAACGCTTTATGGCCACTGCTGTTCTCAAGTACCCAACCCTTCCTCTGAACACACAGCTCAATGCCCCTCTTCCCAGCACTCTACCTACAAAATATCGTGGCAAATACTCTCGCTCAAAATCTCAAAATCAATACCGGAAACCAAAACCCGAACTGGTTAGCAGTTAAAAGAACAGAGAGTGCCGTGAAAGTGCAGATGAGCTCATTATTTGGCCAGTTAATACGATTTGACTCGTGCCTTACTTCTCCTTCCAACTTGATTGGTCGAGTTTATCTACCTAAATGAGCTCCTTCTTAAATTTAAAAAGTAGAAAAAGACAAACAGAAGGCAACCGAACTGTATTCACCTTTGGAAAAATTGCGAGTTGCAGACAGAATTTCACCGTAGCCGAATCTGATCAGAGTATTGGCAACTGGGGCAATGTTCTTCTCCAGCGACTCAACCCGCCGCCATTTGAGCTCCTGGGCGTCACACTCGTCCAAGCCATTGTCCAAATTCAGCATGAGAACCGTCTTACCGACAGCGGAAGCGTTGACGCTGAAGGGCTCGAGCTCAACCCGCGAGCAGAAGGTAAACCTGAAAGACGAGTGCACGGATTGTGGGTCGGCGTTGGCCAGCTCCGGAGCACGCCCACCGCCACTCGACTCCGCAAGCAACCACACCTTGTTGTTCTCCAAGTGGCCGTCTTTATCGTCGCTCTCGGCCTCGTCCCGGCTCTGCTTCTTCAGATGAGGACGGTAACAGGACAAGCCAAAGTCCACTACCATCTTTCTGAGGAGGGTTTTGATTTGCGACTCGTTTTGGTGATCGGTGTAATGATGGGAAATGGGTGTTGGGGCATTTGATTCGTTGCGTGGCTCCTCAGTATCTGTGCAAGTTTCTTGAGATGACCCCATTTTCTTTTGACTTTTCTTCTTTTCTTTTTTTCAGGACGGAGCTGCTGGTGCAGAGATAGAAATGTTTCGAGCGACGAGGAAGATGAAGCAGAGAGTTGGGTGGGAATATTTTAAAGCGAGAGAGAAAGAGAGCCAAATGCAAGTGCAGAGGGTTCTTCTTGACGAATAACCAGGTGAACATGAGGATGTGCCTTGAGCATGCTGAAATAACGAATTGAAGAAATGTTATTAAGCCAAAAAAGAAAAGTCACGCGCATGACTAACGGCAAACAGTGATATAAATCCAGTTGACAATTTGTAATTGTGTAAAAAACACGTCAAAATTGATATTAATGCCGATACCTTGTAAACTCGTGTGAATCGTTTGGACGTCGAAATCAACAATTCAGCTGGATTCAAGATACAAGCACTTAACGCGGATGATAATTATAAGAAAGCAAAATAGATTACGCTTTCTTTCATCCCTAATTGGGAGAAGTTAATGGTCTCATTTATAGATGATAAGTATAGATATGACCGGACATTGATATATATATATATATATATAATTAAACCCAAATGCGGATGGGATCATAACTTGTCATCTATTAATCAAAACTATGATCGGGAAAAGTAGACAGTATAATATGGGAGGAAGGTGCATGTAAACGTCTTCCCCAAAGCATGGATACGGACAATGGAGCAGGTTCTTGTGGGCTCCCACGAGGGGAAGGAACGATTTTTCAAAAGGTAAAGGAGGAGGCCTGAGTTGTGAGGTCTGAGGCGGCTGCTGAGAAAGCAGAGATTCCATCTGCCATGGCCGAAGCGTGCAAGCTCAAGTCATCAGCACAGAGAGAGAGAGAGAGAGAGAGAGAGAGAGAGAGAGAGAGAGAGAGAGTAGGTTGTGGATCTTACACGTTGACCGAAAGAGGGGACCGTGTGCTGTGAGAGGGTCGTGGATGGAAAATGGCATGGAAGCAACCAATAAAGAAGTACGACTTGATGGAGTTGGTTAAGCGCTTTCTTTAAATCCAGTGATTTCTATAATCACAAGCCCATCCGTATTAATGACTTTTTAAGTAGAGCCTTACTTTATACGAATGAACGGGTGATTTACCTTACTCGATACGAATGACCTCTCAAGCAGAGCTTTACTTAATATTGAATGAGCACGTAATTTGCATGTATATTTAGGATACTATTGAACTTTTCATCACCAAACTCGTACGGCTCGAGAAATTAGAAGATATGTTTATGTATCCAATTCTAATGTCAAATCGATCTATAAAAGCATTAAATCAAATAAATTAGACTATGATTATTTAATACTTTTTTATTCTTCTTTTTCTTTATAAAAAAATCATTTGTATTCTCAAAACTCAAGTTGAGTAACTCTGAAATAGCTCAAAAGAAAATCCTTAGGCATTTGATTTTTTGAGTGGTCTCTAACCGCGAATAAGGACCGACTGCCAATTATAGGTTTCATATATCCCGTAGTGTTAAGAAACTTGGGGTTGGGGTTTGCATGGTGCGAACAGAACGCCATCCTTGTTAGATAGATTATTGTGTTCGTGATTTAAAAATTTGATGAATGAGATTATAATACAAGATGACGTGGGCAAGTGGTGAATTTGTAGCGGGAGTGGATAATATTTGATCACCTGCAAGAATGACGTCCATATATTTGCAAATGAATATCTTATTAAACATGAATTAATTTCTTGCTATAATGGATGGAAAAAGAGGAAAGATCCATGCCGAACCTTAAAGAAAACAGACTATGTTGTATTCGGGTGACCCTCCAACGACCTCGACTGACATTGACAGCCGTTCTTTTCTAGGCCTTTGCAACGCCTATCTCCGTTGCTCGCGAGTCTTGTCCAAACCTAACTATCATTTGTACTATAAAACAAACTTAGGCAAATTCTCAACCTAGAAATAGCTTTTGTTCTATTGGGAAAAGACAAATAAATAAATAAATACAGGGACAGTTAGTGGGTCCCAAGCTTGTTCTTTAGAACCTTTCAAGGTACATCGGATATCTCGTACTTAAATGTGGCCATTATTAATCTAGAATGGAGAAAAAGTAATGGTACCCCCTGCCTATATGGAAAAAATCTCACTTAACTTATTTAATTAAGCGACGTGGCAGTGTCATATTGCTATGCTTAATTTACTCGGTCGCTCATAGGAGGGGTCCCATTTATTTCATCACTCGATTACGACACGCCACGTCAATTAGCAAAATAAAATTTGCAATAAGACTTATTCCTATGTCTAAGTCTTAAATTTGTCTAAGAAACATGGTCATTAAGCGATGCGGTGCGACCGACCATGAACAATCATAAAGCGTGGTGATCATATGCATATCGTCGTGAAAACTTTGTGTTACGTAGCACTGAGCGAGCTACCCAGTCCGTGAAGTTTTGCTAAATCGCCAAGATTCCGTTACTCTACAACTAGATAAACAAGCTTCTCATGATTGTAAAAAGTGTCACGCGATATTCATCGACGTTAATTCAAGTAATTTCTTCGAAGATACGTGTTGGGTGATAGGAAAAAGAGTTACAATCATTTTCAATAACGTTGAGTATTGTTAACCGGGCCTTGCATTGGTCATTGGTGTCGAGATGGGGACATCCTTACATTTTCGGGTTTACATGCTTTATCCCTTTCTCTTTGTAGCATCCGATTCGCCTGGAAAAGGGGGTCCTATAGACAGTTACGGATCAAAGGTAGTCCAGTCGGATCTTTTATATTTACCATATGACCATACACCGAGATGTGTCTCTTCGTTACATTGATAATTGATGTGAACATGCTCTATCATTTGCAATGTACTTTGTGGTGATATGATGCGAGTCTGATTTAATTAAGGAGCCCCTTTAGTTTGATTAGCACTATGAGAGTATGTAAGAAGCAATGAGACATAGATCTATTTACACGTGGAGGAACAACATAGATAATCCTTGAACTTTGTTGAATTGATAATGTCAAATATTCGATTTAATTCTTAAATTATATGAAAATATCCATTGTCATCTATCCATTAACATAAATTAACAAAGTTTTGCTGATATTACTTTTAATTCATTAAGTTTGAATCGTGGGCAAATATATATATATATATATATATATATATATATAAGTGGATTATCCAAGTAACATATATATCGTAAATGAAAATATAATATTCCACATTATCAGATAACCATTGATATACTGCCACCCTATTTTTTTTCAGAAACTTTTTTAAAAAGTCCTAAATCTATTGTATTTTTGTTAATTTATCCTAAAATATTTTAATTATGCCAATTAAGTATAAAATATTTTTACATTTTAGTGCGACAATGTTGACATGGGCACCGGTTACCCTACTTTGCTCGATTGATGCTAATTATTTTTTTTATAGCATTTTAATATTTAATTCAAATTTTATTGTTTCTTTCTTTCTTTCTTTTTCTTTTTCCCTCTACTGACCATTGTTGGCCACTTTTGAGGCCGACCACCTCATTTGGAAAATTTGCAAATTTTCAGGACTTAATTTATATAAAAAGAGATTTATGACTTAATTGGCAAACACTCATCTTTTTTGAGATAAAGTCTAATATATAATGATTTACATTAGGAGATAAAGTCTGATTTGTTGTTTGAGCAAATAGAAGGATTATACTGTATATTTAACAATAATTAATGGATCACGTTAAGCAAATTAAAATTTCATACATAACATTGTACGTGAAGTTAAAGTTCACAAATAATTCGTGTCATCATCCCATTATGTAATATTAAATGTATGAAAGTGATTAAACTAAATCATTGCTTACTGTTTTGGGAAGGATTTCCTCAAACCTTATCATCCACTTAACCCTCTTTAACAATGATTTCAGGATATTTTATCTCAAGAAAATCCATAGAAAGATCGAAAAAAGAATTGATTAAAGTAGCACTAAAATATTTATAGTAAAAGCCATTAAAAGAATCCCTAAACTATACTCACTATGATATATTTATCTTAAATTTTTTATCGTGTCATTAAAAATCCTAAAGTTATGTAATATATTTATCCCAACTTGTACACTATGATACATATACCCCAAACGTTTTTGTGTAACACAAACAACCTTAACTTATCTTAGTACGAAAAATTTTATTTTTATTGTATTTTTGATGTCACAAAAAAAATTAGGGTAATATGTATAAGTTTGAGATTTTTTTCACAGAAAAAAATTGGGCTAAATGTGTTACATAAATACAGCTTTGAGATTTTTTGTGTTACGAAAAATAATTTAGGATAAACATACCACAGTGGATAAAAGTTTGATTTTTTGTGGCTTTTTGCCAAATTTTTATTAGTAGAAAGTATGGATAACTATCTTTTCCTTTGTATTCTTTCAGTGCATAGTGGTAAGGTTCTACTTCGTAACATTTTTATTTCTCTATTTTCTATTCCCAAGAACATAAAAAGAATATAAATATGTTTGTATATAGTAGTTAATTATTCAATTCTATAAGATAAATCAATGACCAGGAAATGGATTTGGAATAGAAACAAAAGATAGAGAAAATTATTTTTCGATTTTAGGAACATAAAGATACACAATGTAAGTTTTTTGTCTTCCCTTCTTCTTCTACCTCTAAGCAGTCATCAGGGCTTGATGATGGCTAGTGACTAGCTAGAGGAGGAGGAGGAAGAAGGGAGGAAAAAATAAATTATTTACAAAAATTGGAAAAATCTCATAAAATTATCATAAAAGCTAGAAAAATTTCACATCACAAAAAGCTTTTTGGGTCATGGAAAAAGCACTTGTGTGTGTGTGTGTGTGTTTTTTTTTAATTTCCAGAATATAAATTTTATATAATTACCAAGTGCATTATTTTGCTTAGAAGCTCATCTACATCTAGTTAATAAAAAGAAAAAAATATTTCAAAATAGAAATTATTTCTGAGAATGGAAATGTTACCCTATGCACCTAATTTCAAAATAGAAATTATGTATGAGAACAAAAATGTCACCATACACACTCTAAATATCCATTCTTCCTTGGCTAGTTTTATGGATCTCTTCAAAATTGGAGAAAATTATTTAATTTGGAAAGAATCTTTAATATAAGGATGGCCATCAAACGTTAAAATAATGTCTTTTTTTTCCATCCTATTCTAACTTTCACAATTCTTACAGTCTTTACTTTGTTGCTTTGTAGAACGTGAGAGTCAAATTTCACACCTGAAACCAAACATTCCCCCCCCCCCCCAAAAAAAATTCCTTACTCTAGGCAAACGTGCCCAGTGGGTAACATTAAAAAAATCAAAAGTTTAATAATCAAATCAAAGGTGCGAATAATATATTATATATTTTGAAAGATCTAATTAAACCAATCAAAAAATTTCAGAGACATCATGCATTAAACAAAACTATCTCGATCCTTGTATGCTCCTCTAGGTTGGCAAATGCACCACTTGGTATCATCGTGATGCACGAATGTCTAATAGAAAAATATTAGCAAGGCTAATGATATTAATTTGAAATTCTTTAGGAGAAAAAAATTCATATTTTGCCAAGTGCCGCGTCAACTGCTGGGGTTGCGTGCTTTTCTCTATTCATGTCCAATAATTGGTGGACAAGTGTTTCCCGATTGGATTAATATAAACGAAAATCTAATTTTTCTCTTTTTCTCCCTTCAGTCACTCCTGTTCTCTGAATCTGGCCATCGGCGTTTTGTTAAGGCACCGTTTTTGCCGACTCTTGAGATCTATCCGTCCATGACGGTCGGCGCCGGTCGAGCCATTGTTGCTCGCGGCCGTGAGCTTCAGATTTGGATCCATGGCTACGACTACGATGGCCACGGATCTTAGAAGTTCGGCTAAGCCCATATCTGAAGGCTACTCTTCAAGTCCTCGTGTTGCTTGCTGCAGACAATGCAACCTAAAAACAAAAATCTGGAGAAACGGAAAAAGTTAAAGAGTGCATCGTGAAGCTTTTCTTCATCTTTGTCTTCTCCAAACACGAGAAAGGGGCCGTCCATGACAGTGACGAGCGAGGTTGAGATCCTGATGGCGAACTTCCATGTCTGAAAGGTTGAGATCCTACGGCAGACTTTGAGATGCCTTTCGATCCGAATCGCCCTGCCACGACCACCATTGCCCCCGTTGACTTCCAGATATCAGCATATTGCCCTTCAGATTTGGCCATACCAGCTCCTCCGTAGTTGCGATGGGACTTCGAAATCTGCAACCATGGCTTCAGCGACAGTGGCTCTTCCATGGCCCCCGAGCGATGGGAGTCAACTTCCAGATCTGCAACTCCATCACCGTGACTCTATATCTTATCTGTTAATGGATGGAACACCAACCACAAGGAAAAATGGAGAGGTTTAAGTGCTTCCTTTGAATCCAATGGAGTCTACATTCAGCATCTCCTTATGTTAACATTATGAGTAGAACTTTATCCAATACAAGTGAACAGACAATGTACATGTGTATTTACGAGACTATCAAACTTTTCATCACCCAGGCTCAATTAAGAGGCAAACAAGGATCGGCTATGGAATGTAGGTTCAAATGCTCCGTGTTATTAAAGAAAATTAGGCTTGCGGTTTGCATGGCGTGAGCGAAATGCTATCCTTGTTACATTATTTCGTGTTCGAGATTCAACAATTAATGAATAAGATCAGTATAAAAAAACGATGTCGACACGTGGTAAATTTTAGTGGACATTCGAATAACTATAAGATTGACCGCCCTATATTTTGCAAATCAAGATGAGGTTGATTATTTTCTTATTATAACGGATGAAAACAAAAGGGACGTTCGTGCCGAATCTGAAAGAAAAGAGATTATATTGCATTTGGGTGACCCTCCAACAACCTCAGTTTAACATTGACAGCCGTGCTTTCCTAGGCCTTGCAGCACTCATCTCCTGTGCTCTCAAGTCATATTCAAACCTAACCATCATTTGTACCATAGAACAAACTTTGACATGTTCTCAACCTACCAGTAGCTTTCGTTCTATTGGGAAAAGACCCAATAAAAAAAGAAGGTTAGTAGCTCCCGGCTTTTTCTTTAGAATCTTTTAGGGTAAACCCGACATCTTGTGTCTGAGTGAGGCCATTCTTAATGCACAGTGGAGAAAAAGTAATGGTACGTCCTGCGTGTATGAAAAAAAATCTTACTGAACTTATTTAATTAAGTGGGGAAAATTGCGAAAAAATCATAAATCTTTTGTAACTTTACCGATCCGGTCATAAACATTCCTTTTTTTGCCAATTCAGTTTTAAATTTTTTGAAATATTGCCAATTCAGTCCTAAACATTTTGAAATTTTGTCAATTCCACCTTTGAAAAAGATTTTAAAAGATTTAGGACTGAATTGGAAAATAAAAAAAGGTTTATGATTGAATTGGTAAAGTTACAAGAGAATTGCCCCTAATTAAGTGACATGGCAGTATCACATTGTGATGTTTTATTAATCACGCCGTCCACAGCATGGTCCCACTTATTTCAACACTAGATCACAGCTCACCACATCATTTGATAAAAAAAAAGTTCTTAATCAAGGTTTCTCATTTAGTCTTACAATTGTGTAATGAAATGCGTTCATTAAGCGATACGGTGAGAACGGAGGCGAATGATCATGAAGCGTTTCGATCATAATACAAATAGTCGCGAAAACTTGATGTTGCTTAGCACCGAGCGAGCCACATTGTCTGCAAAAGCTTTATTGAATAGCAAAGATTGCGTCGCGCGTGTGGTTGGTGTCGGAATGGAGACGTCGTTGCATTTTCGGGTTTATGTGCTCGATCACTTGCTGTTTGGAGCATCTGATTCGCTTGGAAAAGGGGGTCTTAAGGACAATTCAGGATTGAAGCAAATCTAGTCGGATCTTTTATATTTACCATATAACCAAACACCAACACGTGTCTTTTCGTTACGTAAATAATTGATGTGAACATCGCTTTATAATTTGCAATGTACTTCACGGTGATATCGACGCGGGCCCGCTTAGTTAACGAGTCCCTTCGGTTTGATTAGCACCATATGCATATGTAAGAAGCTTATAAGATGTAGATCTGTCTATGCTAGAAAGAAATGACGTTGATGGTATTTAGAATATGTTGAATTTGTAACGTCGTCCTTATTTTTTTTAAATTATTCAATATGATTACTGAACTATTAGTAAATATTCAAAATAGTCCATAAATTATATGAAGATACACAACGTGGTACATCCACTAATTCAACCTAACAAAATCTATTGATATGAGTTCCAACTTGTTAAAGGTTGAACCATGGACGGCCAAAAACACAAGTTCTCCATGGATTATCCAAGTAAGTTGTCAATCTTAAATCAAAATATAATAATCCATTTGATCAAATAAACATGTACATATTAACCTCCTAATTTTTCGTTAAAAAACTATTCGACCCTAAACTTATTACACTTTTATCAATTTACTGCAAAACATTCTAATTATGTTAATTTAGTTGTAAACATATTTTATGTTTTATCAATTGAATTCATTAAGTCAATTTTAGCTTAAAATGGTGGACGTGGATGTCAACATATCTACGTGGCATAACCGATGCAAGTGTGGACTATTTTAAATAATAATTTGATTTTTCTTATTTATTTATTTTCTTTTTATTTTTCCCTCCACCAGCCATCATTGGGCTCTGTCTGAGATCAATAACCTCAATTGGTGAAAATTGAAAATGTTTATGACTTACTGGCATAGTTAAAATGTTTATGATTATATTAATAAAAGTAAAATATGTATATGATTTTCTAGACAATTTTTCTTGATTTTTTTTCTAAAGTAAATGGATAAAAAGATTGACATGTTTATTCATCCTTTCTAAAAAAACCAATTGAGCATATAATAATTTATGTTATCAAATAACGTATGACTTGCCTTTCGAGTAAAAGGAAGAATTATATTGAACATTTACCAATAATTCAATGACCATATTAAACAAATTAAATTTCATAAATGACATTGCACGTTGTGTCAAAATTCATTGACAATTTATATCATTAACCCTTTATGTAGTACTAAATGTATGAAAGTGATTAAACTTAACCATTGGGTACCGTTTTGGGAAGGATTTCCTCAAACCTTATTATCTGCTTAACTCTTTTTAACAACGATTTCAAGATTATTTTACCTTATGAAAATGCATAAAAATATTGAGAAAATAATTAATTGAAGTAGCACTGAATTCTTTATTAGTTACAAGTATGGATAACTATTTTTCCTTTTTTGTTCTTTCAATGTATAGTGCTAAGTTCTACTTGGAAATATTTCTATATTTCTATTTTTATTTTTATTTTTTGTTCCCCAAATAGAAAAAAGAACATTATCTATTTGCGTACATTAGTTAATTTTTGTATTCCCTCAAATAGATCAGTCACTAGGGAATATATTTGAAATAGAAATAAGAATCAACATAACTACTTTTTTGTTTTTGGGAACAAAGAGAGAAACAAGGTCATTTTGTTTTTTTTTCCTCCCTTCTTCTTCCTCCTCTAATCAGTTGTTGGGCCTTAACGTTGGTCAGCGACTGGTTGGAGGAGAAGGAAGAAGAAGGGAGGAAAAGAAAAAGAAAAATAAAGTGTTTAAAAAAATAGAAAAATCTCAATGAATTATTTAAAAACAAATTTAAAAAAATCCACTTCACAATTTTTTTTAGAATCATAGAAAATTATTTATGTTCTTTTTTCTATTACAAGAATAGAAATTGTTTACAATTACTAAACACATTCTTCAATTTAGAAACTCATTTAGTGAATGAAAATTAAAAAAAATATTTCTAAACAGAAACTGTTTGCAAAAACAGAATTATTACTATAAACACCCTAAACATCCATCAATTCTTGGTTAGTTTCATCGATCTCTTCAAAGTTGTAGAAGATAATTTTATTTGGAATCTATTCTAATGTGAGGATGGCAATTAAACATTAAAATAGTTTCTTTTTCTATCTGTCCTTCAAAGTCATCTTTTTTACATACTTTAGTTTGTCTATTTACAGAACGTGGGGTTGAACTTCATACGTGAAATCAAATATCCTCACCCCATCCAATTCCTCACCATTAGACCATATGCACAATCGGTAACATTTAAAAAGATCAAAGACTTAAATATCAAATATGTTGGTGAATGAAGTCAAATATTACGTAAGGGATTTTTTGTCTTTTATACGGATTTGCTTTTAGGTAAAAAATAATATCTTTATATTAGCAATATTACATTAGCTAATTTTAGCGTGAGATGTAAAAATAGAGAGAAAAGAAAAAGAGAGAAGAAAAAAGAGACTTTTTTCTTTGTGAGTGTTCTCAATCTCTTTGTGCCCTAATCTTGAGAAAAGATTGTCGTTGTATTTATCTTTCTACAAAGTTTAGTAGATTCACAGAGTGCCTCTGTGCGGATACGTAGCCTAAGTTTGGGTGAACTTCGATAATAAATTTTCTGGTGTGTTCTTCTGATTTGATTCCTTTATTAATATATTATATATGGGTAGATCATAATCAACGTGCAATTCAGAGCCTGGTTTGGCTAATCGAGAACATCAACGGTTTTTTGGTGAAGTTCGATTGAACGCAATCGGTATGGCAGAAGACAAAATCAGAATTGATAAATTCGATGGGCATGATTTTGGATGGTAGAAACTTCAAATCGATGATTATTATTATCAGAAAGATTTTTACGCACCACTTGAAGGTCGGAAACCTGAAATGGCGAAAGTGAATTCAACAATAGAATCCGGATGAAATTTTTTTAATTGAAATGTGCCGAGTGCAATTCGTTTATGATTAAAGAAAAAGACGGGTTATCACATTGCGAAAGTAAAGACTGCAAAAGAAACAATGGATATTCTTATAAATATTTATGAGAAACCGTCAATGTCAAATCAGGTATTTTTATTTAAGAAATTGATTAATATGAAATTATCTGACAAAGGTTCTGTGGCAGATCATGTTAACAATTTTACACAAGTTACGGGTTAGTTGGAATCCGCAAGTATAAATCTGGAAGGAAAGTTTCAAGTTTTATTATTTCTATATTCTCTTCTAGAAATTTATAATACTGCAATACATTGTATTTCAAGTATCATGAAGGATGATTTGACTCTAGATGATGCTGTGGGTAACATCATGCATGAAGAGAGGCGAATAAAAGTTCAGGTAGAGACATTTTTTAGCATCTTCATCTTCTATGATACTAGCTATGGAAAACCGCGGAAGAAGTAAAAACAGAGGAAAATTCACCTTGGCGTAGTAGATCACAACCGAGGGAAAAGAGGCTAGTTGCAAAAGATGAGTGTCGATTTTATCATAAAATCGAACATCGAAGATTTCAATGTGAAGCCGATTTAAAAAAGCAACATGATGAGAATCAAGGGGCTAATGTGGTGAGTAATGAATCTTTATTAGAAAATTTGTGTTTATCAACAAGGTCTAACTTAATGACAGACAAGTAGTTTATTAATTCTAATACTTTTTTTCATTACACATTGCAAAAAGAAATATTTGTTAATTATGCCAGTGGAGATTTTGGGCAAATGGTTGTGCGAAATAGCCATACGTGCCTTATTGTTGGAAAATGAACTGTGACTGTGAACATCTTAGATGGAGGACATCTAGTTTACGTTAAACTAGGCATATCCCAGAATTGAAGAAAAATATTATCTTAATGACTAAACTTGACCAAGAAGGTTTAGTAACAACCTTTGGGTGCGAAGAGTGGAAAATAACATCAGGAGGAAGAGTAGTAGTAAAGGAAAAGCGTACGGGTACACTTTACCTTCTCCAAGGAGACAATATCAGTGATATGGTTGCAACTACAGTGGTTGCTGGTAATTTATCTACTCTTTGATATTATCGTTTAGGGCATCTTGGCGAAAATGGTGTAAATAAATTATATTTAAGAAAGTTGCTTCCAGATTTGCAAAAAGTTGAGTTAGATTTTTGGGAAAGTTGCATTTATGGAAAACAAAAGGCATTAAGTTTTAAATTGAATGGGCGACAAAATAAAAATCAGAATTAGAGTTAGTTCACATTGATATATGGGGACCGACACAAGAGCTCTCTTATGGTGGTAAGAGATATTTTGTCTTGAGTCTATGCTCTAAAAGAAAAATCAGAAGTATTTGGGATACTTAAAATGTAGAAGACCATGGTAGAAAAAGAAACAAGTTATCGGGTAAAATATATGAAATCTAATAATGGTGACGAATACACAAGTAAGGAACTTGTAGAATACTTGAGCCAAAAAGGCATACATGAGTTGAAAACTATTCCTATAAGTCCTCAAGAAAACGGTGTTGTTAAGAGGATGAACAGGACCATTCTAGAATGTACGGATGAATGAGGTTACATGCGGGTCTACTGCTACACTTATAGGCTGCTATAGTTAATATTGCCGTTTATCTTATCAACAGAAGTCCATCTAGTGCGTTGGATGAAAAAATACTGCAAGAACAATGGTCAGATAAAAAGATTAATTATTGATACCTGAAAGTTTTTGGGTGTATTTCATATACTTTAATTGACAGGGAGGATAGAAAGAAGTTTGATGCTAAGTCCCAAAAGTGATTCTTTATCAAATATGGTGGCGATGAGTATGGCTACAGGCTTTGAGATTATGTTGGAATGTGACATTCCATGAAGAAAAGATGTACAAAGATCGTTAGATAGAGTATAAAAAAAGAAAAACAGCAAAAATATGTTGAGTTAGATACAATATCCGTGAAGATAGTTCCGACAAATCAGAATGCGGCTGAAAAAGTGATTCAAGATGAACCTATTATCAGTGAGGAAAAAATTCAAGAGGAATATAACAATTTAGAGAAGACTAACAACTCTGAAGAACCTACCTAGAGGAGGTCTACGTGAGAAAGCCAAAGGTAATTTTTGATCTATCATCATCAAATACTATTATGAGTCATAACTCGTATACAAATTCGGGAGAATTGGAGACTTATGATGATGCAAAGAAAAACACGTCTCATGTAAAGTAAGAGCATGTTATAAAAGACGAGATGAGCTCGTTATTTCAGAACAAAACTTGAGAGTTGACCACGTTGTCCACAAGTAAAAAAGCTTTATTAAATAAGTGGGTGTACATGATCAACAATGAAGCTGATGGTAGTATTAGATACAATGTGAGACTTGTAATTAAAGGCTTTTCTAAAAAAGAATGGATTGATTACTCTGAGATATTTTCACAAGTAGTGAAGATTGTAGCAATAAGACTTTTATTGAGTATGGTTGCAATGTAAAATCTTCATCTTGAGTAGTTTGACGTATGGTGACTTAGATGAAGAGTTATATATAGCGCAACCTAAATGTTTTGAAGTTCAAGGTAAGGAGTACATGATATGTCGCTTGAAAAAAGGTTGCATGGCTTGAAACAAGTCTTGTTGTAGTGGTACTTGAAGTTTGATGATTTCATGGAAGAAAATGGATTTACACACTGTGAGTCTGATCATTGCTTTTATTTTCACAAATATAACTATGATGATATTGTGTATCTCTCTTTATATGTGAATGACATGTTGGTGGCTAATTCTAATATGAAGAGAATCACAAAAGTGAAGAAGATGTTAGCATCACAGTTTATTATGAAAGACTTGAGAGAAGCCAAAAATATTTTAGGCATGAAAATCATCAGGGACAGGAAAAATAAGAAATTATGACTGTCGCTGGAAGACTATGTGAATAAGGTGTTAAAGAGATTTAACATGGATGAAGCAAAACCGGTTGTAACTTTTTTAGCAAATCACTTTAAACTTTCAAAGAGTTTATGTCTGAGTACTCAAGTTTTCAAAGATGAGATGGCAGTAGTTCCATATGCATCGGCAGTATGGAGTTTGATGTATGCAATGGTGAGCACAATACTAGATATTACACAAGTAATGGGAGTAGTGAGTTGACATATGCAAAATCCAGGCAAAGAGTATTGAAATGTAGTAAAGTGGATATTAAGATATATAGTAAATACATCAAATTATTCTCTTTGCTATGGTGGTACATCTCTGAAATTAGAAGATTGTGCGGATGCAAATCACATGGGTGATCTATGTCTTTATAGTTGTAAGTACAGTAATGAGTTGAGTATCTCAACTACAGCAAGTGGTGGCTTTATCGACGAAGGAAGCAAAATATGTGACGGTCATAGAAGCCTCTAAGGAAATCAAATGGTTATTTAGAGTACATGTGAGCACATTATGGTATGATAGTTAGAGTGTAGTGCACTTAGCTAAGAATGTAGCTTATCATAAAAAGACGAGACATATCAAGAAGCGTTATCACTTTATCATATCAGCATTAAAAGATAATGTGTTGAAACTACAAAAGATTTATGGCTCAGAGAATCCTGATGACATGTTGACCAAGATAAAATATAGAGGAAAGCAGATTTTCTGTACTACTATTATTGGTATTACTCCATGTTAATTAAAGAAGAGTAACGCAGAGGCACAAATTCCAGTTACTAGTTTTTGAAGAAGATGGTTGAAAAGTTGCTTGGTGTATCGAGTATATTTGTTTTCAAGTGGAAGATTGTTGGCGGACAAAGCCAAATATTACATAAGGGCTTTCTTGTCTTTTCAATGTATTTGATTTTATGTTAAAAAGCAATATCTTTATATTAGCAATATTACGTTGGCTATTTTTAGCGCGAGATGTAAAAAGAGAGAGAAAAGAAAAATAGAGAAGAAACTTTTTTCTTTGTGAGTGTTCTCAATCTCTTTATGCCCTGATCTTGAGAAAAGATCGTCTTTGTATTCATCTTTCTACAAAGTTTATTGGATTCGCAGAGTGTCTCTGCGCAGAAACGTAACTCAACAAATTCTTTAGTGTGTTCTTTTGATTTGATTCCTTTATTAATATATTCTGTCTGGATAGATCGTTTGTTCACGTAATTTTGTGGAATCGACGCGCGATTTCTTAATAAAATTGAAGGTGCAAGTAACACATCACGTGTTTAAAGATATTCAAAGATCTAATTAAACCAGCCGAAGTATAGGGGCATCACACATTAAACAAAATTAGCTGCGCCTTTGTATGCTCCTCCTCGTTGGCAAATGCACTACTTGGTAGCATGATGATACAAGCATATAAGAAAATAGTAATGAGGCGCTTCAGATTTTACCAAGTGCCATGTCAATTGCTGAGGTGGCGTGCATATTTGATTCATATCCAATAATTGATTATTATGTGTTTGCTGATTGGATTAAAAAAAATTAAAAGAATATACACTTTTCTTCGAATCTGGCAATCGGTGTGGAATTCAGGCGCCTTTTTGGCCAACTATTGAGTTCTAGCTGTCCATGGCTGCTAAGCCATTATTGTTCGTGGCCATGAGCTTCAAATTTGGAGCCATGGCTACGACCCCGATGGCTATGGATCTAAAAGTTCAATTGAACCCATATCTGAAGGCTACTCTTCAAGTCCCCGTCTCGCTTCCACATCTGAAACCCGATATCTAATGGCAAATTCCAGATGCCTTCCAGTCCGGACCGCCTTGCCACGGTTGCCGTCACCACTGTCAAGCTTCCAGATTTGAGCAAATTTCCCTTAAAATTTGGCCATACCGGCTTGCCCATGGTTGCGATGGGACCTGCAAATTCACAACCATGGCTTCAGTGACAGTGGCTCATCCATGGCGCCCGAACGGTGGTGGCCGACTTCCAGATTTGCAACTCCGTCACCATGACTCCAAATCTGATCTACGATGGAGCGGTTTAAGTACCTTCTTTGAATCTAGTGGATTCCATAATCAATAATTTGTGTGTGTATTTACGAGACTATCAAACATTTCATCACCCAGCTCAAAGTGAAGGCAAACAAGGATCGGCTACAGAATGTAGGTTCAAATACGACGCGTTATTAAAGAAAAATGAGCTTGAGGTTTGCTTGGTGGAAGTGAAATTCTACATTTTGTGTTCAAGATTTAATAATTGGTTAATAAGATTAGTATAAAAAAGTACGTCGACACGTGGTAAATCTTAGTGGGCATTTAAATCGCCATAAGATTGACCAACATGTATATTGCAAACGAAAATATTACTAATTATTTTCTTATTATAGTATATGAAAACAAAGAGGGGTCCATGCCGAACTAAAGAAAACACAGATTATATTGCATTTGGGTGACCGTCCAACGACCTCGGTTGACATTGATAGTCTTGCTTTTCTAGGCTTTTGCGTCACTTTCTTCCTTGCTCTCAACTCTTATTCAAACCTAACTATCGATTGTACCATCACTATGAACAAACTGAGACAAATTCTCAACCAAGAAGTAGCTTTTGTTTCATCGCTCGGGGAACGACCAAAAACAAAAATAGTTATTAGGACCCAGCTTTTTCTTCGGAACCATTCGAGGTACACCCGAAAGATGAAGAAGAAGTAATGCTACAGCCTCAGCACGTGAGAAACATCTTGCAAAACTTATTGGATTAAGTGATGTGGTAGTATTGCATTGGGATGTTTAAGTTACTCAGTCATTCATAGTATTGGTTCCCCCTCATTTCAACACCCCAATTTCAAATGCCCACGCCATTTGACAAAAGAAGTTCTTAATAAGGTTTCTTCTTACGCCTTACATTTGTCCTACGAAAATTTGTTGGTTAAACGATATAGGGGGAACAACGGCGAATGGTCATAAAGTGCTGCAATCATATAAATATCAACGCGGAAACTTCATGTCGTGTAAATCACAAAGATTTTGTTGCTCTATATGACTAGATGAACATGCTATCGCGATCGTGAGAGGCCTGAGTAGCGTCTTCGAAATAAGCTTCTTAGATGATAGGAGAAAATCTCAATCGTTGTCACTAGTGTTGAGTATTGTTTAGCGGGCCTTGCTCGTGTGGCTGGTGTCGGGATGGAGACGTCGTTGCATTTTCAGCTTTATATGCTCGATCACTTCCCGTTTGGAGAATTCGATTCTCTTGGAAAAGTGGATCCTATGGACAATCCAGAATCAAAGCAAGTCATGTCGGATCTTTTCTTTCTACTGTGAAAATACTTAAATATTAATCACACGTTCATCTAAAGGCTTAAACTTTCAAAACAGTTGGCAGTGGTCCAACAAAACCTCACATATTATTAGTGAGAGGTCATAAGTTCAAATTTTACCAGGCTACTGTCTCTCCAAATCTTTCCACGCTTAGTACTAGACAAAAAGACTAGACTAAGCGCGAGAGGGAGTATAAAAGTACTTAAATATCAATCAACACATTCACCTAACGACTTAAGTTTTTAGGACATTTGGCAATAGTCTTACAAACGTTTCACATCTACCATAAGGCTAGATGCCAACATATGTCTTTTGATTACCTTAATAATTGATGTGAATCTTTCGTTTGCAATGTACTTCATGGTGATATTGATGAGAGTCCACTTAATTGTTGAGCCCCTTTTGGTTTGATTAGCACCTTGTATGTATGAAAAAAAGGCTATGAGATGTAGATTCATTTATGCAAGGAGAAATAATACGAAAAATTTCTAAACTTTCATTCGATGTGTAATGTCGTCATGTATTTTTAACATGTTCAATACTATGGCTAAACTATTGATAAATATTCGATTTTATTCCTAAAATATATGAAAATGTTTAATGTCGTCTTTTCATTGATTTAAGTAAATGGAGTTTGCTAATACGGTTTTAATCCATTAAGTTTAAACCTTGAAGGGGGAAAGAGTTATATGTGGATTGTCCAAGTAGGAAATTAATATTAAATCAGAATACAATAATCCGCAATATCAAATAATCATAATATGTTAACCCTATTTTTTTTCCTTTTTTAAAGTAGATGGAAAAAAGATGGACATATTGACTAATTTTTTTATTAAATCCAACTCTACATATAACAATTTCTGTCATTAAATAACGTGTGATTTATTGTTCGAGCAAATACAAGGAATCCATTAAACATTTTTCCATAATTCAAGGATTGTTCTCATTAAAAATTCATTAATAACATTGTACATCGAGTGTAAGTTTATGAATCGCTTATGTCATTGGTCCTCCATGTGATATCAAATGCTGAAAGTAGTTCAACTAAAGCATTGCGTACGAGATTTGAGAAAGATTTCTTCAAACATTTTCATCCACTTAGCTCTCTTTAACAACGATTTAATGATTCTTTTGCTTCATGAAAATCCGTACATTGAGGAAAGAATTAACTAAAATAGCCGTGATATCTTTATTAAAATCAAGCATAAAGAACTATAATCTTTTTTTTTTCTTACACAAAGTGTCTGATATTCAATTCATTCTTAGTCAAGTTGACCGATCTATTAAATTCTTGAGGAGATGATTTAATTTGGAATCAATCTTTAACGTAAGGACGGATATTAAAATAGTTTCTTTTTTGTTAGTTCTACTCTAGCTCTCGTCTTTCTTTTAGACTTTCACCTTGGCTCCTTCAAACCATGGAAATCGAACTCCAAGCCTGAATCTAAACGTCCCTCTCTACTCATTTCCCTTATCGCTAGGCCGCATGCTAGTGGATAACATTAAAACAGTTCAAAGACTTAAATAAATCAAATAGAAAGTGCAAAGAAGACATTACAAGTAGCAAAAAAGAAATCAAAGGTCTCATTAAACCGACCAAATTTAGGGATATCACACATTACAAAATCAGCTCCCTCCTTGTATGCTCCTCTAGGTTGGTATATGCACCATTTGGTATTATCATGACTCATGATGATATAGATGTATAGGAAACAAGTATCACCGAGGGGAATTATATTAATTTGAATCAATACGATTCTCTTTCATAAAATATTCAGTGTTAGCCAAGCAATATGTTAATTCTTGAAGTGGCGTGGATAATTTATTCATGTCTAATGATTGGTACATGTGTTTGCGAGTTGGATTAAAAAAACTAAAATCTAATTATTTTTCTCCTTTTCCTTCCCCAATCACTTTTCTTCTTCGGATCTTGTCGTTGTTCATGGCCATCGGCGCTGTGTTCGGGCGTCTCTTTGGTCAGCTCTTGAGACCTGGCCACTAGCGCCGAATGAGCAGCCGTTGCTCGCGGCCATGGCCCTAGATTTGGAGCTTGCGGCCATGAGCTCCAGATTTGGAGCCATGGCAACGAGCGCAATGGCTTCAAGTCCAAAAGTTTGGCTAAGCCCTACTCTTGAAGTCCTCATGTCGCTTGCTTCAGATAATGCAACTTGAAAACAAAATAAAACAGTGAAAAAGAAAAAGTGAGGATGAACCGTGAAGCTTTCGTTTGTCTTCATCTTCATCTTCTCCGAGCAAAGGAAAGGCTCCTCCATGACAGCAACAGGGCGAGGTTGAGATCCCGATGGCGAACTTCTAGATGCCTTTGGATCTAGGCCGTCGCTGCCACTGTCTTGCTTCCAGACTCGACCAAACTTCCCTTGAAATTTGGCCATACTGGCTCGTCCATGGCCACGACGGGACTTCTAAATCTGCAACCATGGCTCCAGTGGCATGATAGTGGCTTGTCCATAGCCACGAGCGATGGTGGTCAACTTTCAGATTTGCAGCTCCGTCACTATGACTCTAGATGTAATCTGCAGCAATGAAGTTGAGGATGGAACGCCAACCACAAAGACGACGAAGAAGGTTGGACGTCTGGTAGTGGTTTCCTTGGACGCAGCGCCAGTAACTCCGCCGATGGCAATGGCAAATAAAGGCGGGGAGGTTGGGCTCAAGGTGGTCGGAGATGGAGGAAAAGTGAGGTGGATTGAGATTTTTATTTTATTTTATTTTGTTGAACTAAATCCACATCATTACATATGTGTCAATTTGTAATTGGTTTAGGGTGAAAAAACGTATGCCACATCATCACAAACCATTAAATATTTTCTCACTATTGAACCTGTTAACATATTCAATTGGACTCGTCTTAATTCAAAGTTAAAGCCAATGAATTACTGCTCCAAATTAAATCATAATGCCCATTTTCTGAAGATGGGATCTTGAGATGTTTTTCCTTCAGATACAATTTATTGAGATTGCGCAGCATAAGTTCAGTGTCTTCACCTAGGAAATGTTCAAGAAGGAACCCAAATGGGAGCCCGTCAAAATATTGAGTTGAACAAAAGGGCAATCAATTTCAGTGAGCTGGTTTTCATCCCGAAATTGAGAATTGGACTAGAAGGGTGGGTTCCTAGTTTGTGGAATAGGGAAATGGCCGGCTTGATTCTGAAGGGAAAAGTGCCAAAAAAAGTCCTAAATCTTTGCCATTTATGCCAAATAAGTCATCAACCTTTTTTTTTTGTGTCAAATTAGTCCTAAACATTTGCAAGTTGTGCCATATAAGTCCTCCGTCACTGGAGGAAGCACATGTGGCGCCGACGTGGCTCGCTGGCGATGACGTGGTGCCGACGTGGCGCTAACTTTTTTTTTCTTCTTTTTCTTCTTCTTTTGGGCGGGGCAACCTATGGGGTGGCGGAGCCCTAGCCGGCGACGGGCGAGGGTGGTGTGGGTTGGGGAGGCCGTTGCCGACCCCTGGTGAGGCTGGCTAGGGGTCGGCGGGGGTTGGACGAGGCCGGCCCCGCCCAGATATGGGCAGGACAGCCCCGCCCCCTGCCAAGACAGGGGTGGACAGGGCCGCCCAGATCTAGGCTGGGGCGGCCTCACCCGGCCCCCGCCGGCCCTTGGCAAGGCTGCCCCCACCCTGATCTGGGCGGGGCAGCCCCTCTCCTGCCCAAATCTGGGCTCGCCCAGCCCAGATTCGGGTGACGCCGGCCTCGCCTCGCCCTCATCAGCGACGGGCGAGGCCGGCGGCGGCCTCCCCAGCCCCCACCGTCCTCGCCCGTTGCCGATGAGGGCTTTGCCGCCCCATAGGCTGCCCCGCCCAGAAGAAGAAGAAGAAAAAAAAGAAAGAAAGAAAAGTTGGCGCCACGTCGGCGTAACATGTGCTTTCTCCGGTAACAAAGGACTTATATGGCACAACTTGCAAAGGTTTGAGACTTATTTGGCACAAAAAAATGTTGATGACTTATTTGACATAAGTGACAAAGGTTTATGACTTTTTTGGCACTTTTCCCTGATTCTGAAACCAGTCCGATTCCTAAATGGGTCTAGAAACCGACATAAGTTCCTTTTTTTTTTCTTTTTGAATTCTTTGCAGGGAATCGAACTCTAGAACCAATTAAGGGATTGGAAATAGCATTGTTATTGAACTCTTGCAGGAAATGTAACACTCTTGCAAAGTGCGAGTATGTCTATGAACCTCGTTTTTATTCTATTTTTGAACCTTTTGGCAATAAAAAAGAAAACTCGTATTTCGGTCTCAGTGGTTTCTTTCACAACTAGATTAGGAGTCGATCTGATTATCATTAGTTTCAAATTTTAGGAAGAGGGAACTGGATCAATTCTTACGAGAACCACTCAAAATTAATTGGTTTAGTCCGGGTAATGCTTCACTCTAGTTAAACCCACAGTTATTAAATTAAAAAAACTAAGTCAATTAGTTATGCACAAATTAAGATATATTGACCACTCTAAATTATCAAATATTGTGATACGAGACTTTCTTTAACACAAGTCATATGTGCATTGCAACACTATCCACTAATGTGAGTATTGTTAAGGGGGCCGTGCGCCGTAGTTTGTATTGGGATAGAGACATCATTGCATTTTCGGGTTTATATGCTTGATCCCTTTCTATTGGTAGCATTCGATTCGCTCGGAAAAGGGGGTCCTATGGACAATTCAGGATCAAAGCAAGTCCAGTCAGATCTTTTCTTTTTACCATGTGAACAAACACCAACACGGGTCCTTTCAATTCCCTTTAATAATTGTTGTGAACTTTGTTCATGATGATACTTGATTAGAGGCTACTTAATTAATAAGTCCCTTCGGTTTGATTAGCACCACTAATATATGAGGAAAGCTAGAGCAGATACGTTTGGTTAGATTAGTGTGTGAAAGTGATTTAACTAAAGCATTGGGTTGGTACTCAGAAGAAAAAGAACTGCATGCAAAGATAAAGTAAAATCAATCAAAGTAGATGAAATATTTACTAGGAACAAGTACACATAACTTTCTTCTATTTTCTTTTGGCTCACAATGCCTAATCATCCATTCGTTGTCCGTTAGTGTCATCGATCTCTTAAAAACTTGAGAAGAAGATGACATTGTTCATATTGAGCGCAGCGTTTTATACCGACTGAATTTGGAATCAATCTTTATAAGGATGACAATTGACCATTTTAGATTAGTTTAAAGACTTAAAATAAACCGAATTGAAAATTCAAAGATGACATTATGAAATTTAAAAAGAAAAAATTCAAAGATTCGATTGAACCAGCCAAACTTCAATGACAACGCATGTTAAACAAAATAAGTTTCGTCCTCGAAAACCCTACATGTTGATATGCTCCTCTTGGTTGGCGAATGCACCCTTATGGGAAACAAGAATCAACAAAGCCTGGTGAAATTAATTTGGCCCCGGTTTCCTAGCTGACATGACAGGTGCGATGCACATTTTGCACTAGTGCTATGCTGTCCACCTCTCGTGCTCCCCTCATCATCATCACCAAAATTATTCTGTGTGTTCATATTAAAATAAATCGCATGAGGTATGGGGAGTTTCCTATAGTGGATTCGCATGACATGATCTCTCCTAGTCGCTTTGTCGATCTGTGGTTGTTGCCCTGATTCAACCATTCGCCTTCACCCCAGTTTCCATCATAATCTATATACCTTCTCCCTCCCGGATCTTGGCATACACAACTCCATTCGTCCTTCTTTTGTGCTATAAAAGCGGTATTGTTGGGCATACTGAGAAGTCCTATTCTGCCGACCCTGCTCTGCACCATGAAGATGCTATCTGTGCTCCCTCCATGGGAGGTTTTGTAATTAAGGAACTAGGTGCCAGATCCTCCCTTGGTTCCTGATATACCCTCCTTCCATAAAGGAAACTCCTCTGATACACATGCACACTTATTTCCTTTTGTGAAGGAAACTCAAGAGGGACATATTATGCGGACGTGAAGATGGACTGATATCATTATTGTTGAAGTTAGTAGATACTTCGAAGATATTTATTTCTCATATCAGATACATTGACGTGAATTTAGGGAAATTAAAGTATGAACTAACGACTTGTGATCCCTACATAAATCCTATATATTAAGATCGTATAAGAGAAGTCGCAAAATCATGGTGAAATCTTTTTTGCAGGACGTAACCTATTCAATGGTGAACTTAAGTAAAGTTGTGTGTCATCTTCTTTCTTCTCTGTGTGATTGTTCTAATTTGGTTCAGGATACAATCCATCAATTTGCATGAAATGGTGCAATGGACAATTTTATTTCAAACGGTACAATGCTTAGGAACAATTTCAATTATATGATGGATCGACGAGGTTTTACTCTTGGCCTTATAAGAGATGCAACATTTTGGATCTATATTTGAAGGCTTTCTTCTTCTTCTCCGCCATCATGATGCATCTTTTGAATAGGTGGTTTTGAATACATGCATGAAGAACGTTTTGAAGGGCATCGTTGTGTTCTTATGAGGCATTTTATCCTAGAGTTTATGTTGTATCTATTGCTTGTTCGGTTTACGTGATGGAAATTTTTTATTATTAACACTGTAATAGCAAATGAACAAGAATAAAACTACAATACCCTCACTCAGTACTATATTAGAGATGGGTTGCTTGCTGTTTGACAAGAATGTATAATTATATAATACGCAGTTTATTACTTTGATATATATTACGGACATATTGATTATAATGATAGAAGAATGGGTTATTTATTTATGTATAACATGAATTAAACTAACTAATAACTAAGACAGTTTCTACTTTATGAATAGCAGTATATCCAATCATGAAATTTTGGATAATTATCTATAACATCCAATTAAGTAATAGATAATTATGTCAATTATTGTATTGTAAATTATGCTTTTCATACATTAAATAATAATGCACAATTATTAAAGTTTATAATGTGTACCATTTTTTTCGACTATATGTCAATTATCTATTTACTTATTATTAATTTATGTTTAGATCAAGCATAACCATAGTGGTGACCATATCCAAAATAAGTAGGATAAATCATTCATTTGATTTTTCACATTATCAATATTGTTAAGAAAAAAAAGTGTCGGTAATAAAGTGACTAGAACTATTAATTTTCTATCAAACCATTTAATCAAAATGGATATAATCTAACATCTCAACCGGAGTGGCAAGGAGAAAAAAGATCAAGCCTATTTAGGAGTAGCTATTATTATCTTTGCTGTAATCTCAATGAACATATAATGAGAATATCTTTCTTAGGGTTTTTGTGTAAGAGTGACTTGATTTTAAATTGTGAAAGCTGGATCATTTCCCTACAAGTAGCTTTTGTCTTGCACTCGCCAGTCATTTTGTTTTTAATTAGGATTTATTGCATATCTCATTCAAGATCATGAGTTTTGTTCAACAAATAGAACTAGGGCTACGTAATCAATTCAGATCTACCCAAGAACATGATTGGCTACCAGAAAAACAGGTCCGGTTTCCAATTCTAAAGGAAACAAGTTAGATTTCCAATTCCAAGTTTATGGAACTAGTACTATACATGTGGATTTCAGGTTCTCAGGTTCTAATTGTTTTATGTAATCAGTTTCAAGACAAAAAGGGTATGCTCTAGGTTTTAAGTTCTAAGTCTGTAACCTGTCCATCCTGAAACCAATCATGTTTGGAATGAGCATTAGTTTTATGGGTTTTAATATTACAAAATATCAATGATTGCAATTTTAATATTTTTTTGTCACTCTTTCAACTAACTAAGTTTTTAATTTTATCAATTCTCTATATCAACACTGATATAAATGTGAACTAAAATTTTTAAAATTTATGTTTTTTCAAAAGAGGAAGATTCTGTGAATAATTCAATAGTAATTTATGTAAAAATACATATTGCAATTTTAAAACTATGAAAGATTCACGTGCTACCACTAACAATTGAAATGTTTGATATTGGTATTGTTTGACTATAAGATCATCACCCCAGCCTATTCCCATTTTGAGCGGATATCTTCTATTTTCACCTTGGAAGTCTCAAATTTTGAGCAAAAAATATATATGTATTATCTTTCTTATATTAAATGACATCTTTAAAATGTCATTATTATCTATCATGACAGCTTCGTATTTAGAGTTATCACGGAAGATAATTCATCTATGTATCGTGTATTACTGTTGGTGCGATCGCCTCATGTTTGTATTTCGTCTCAACTCATATGGTCATGCGAAGGAGAAAATTATCAAAAAAATCATAAGCCTATTGCAATTGTCTAAATGTAGTTTCCGACTTTTTATATTTGCACTAATTCAGTTTATCACATCAATTTTGATTAGCCGGCACTGATGTTGCACCAGTAGCGCTGATATGTATAATTTTTAATAAGATTTTTATATAATTTTTAAATACTTTTATAAATTTGCTTTCTTTTTTGTTCTATTTTTTTCCTCACCGTGGCCAATGAGTTGCGGCTAACGAGGGTCGTTGGAGCTTGCCAGCCACTAGACGGGTATTGCAAAGCCCTTACCGGTCGTCAAAAGCCCTTGTCCAACCTCACCTAGAATTGGGTGTGGCCAGTCATGGCTATGGGTGAGGCAACCTCACTTTGGCCTTGTCGGCTGCGGTGAAGGTGGCTTGCCTGTGGTTGGCAAAGGCCATGGCTACCTTCACTGGTGGCCAATGAGGCCTACACGGCCACGAGCGAAGGTGACCATGGCCTTGCCCAATGGCTGCCTTCACCCACCAGCTGTAGCTTATCAAACAAAGTTGGAGAGGAAGGAAAAGAAGAAAAAAAATTAAAAATTAAAAATTATATATTATTAAAATTTATCCATATCATCGTCGGTAGTGCCACGTCAATGCCAACTGACTAAAATTGACTGAATGGACCAAATTGACACAATTGCAAAAGATTTTAAGACTATACTGGTTTAATATTTATGACTAAACGGATACAATTGTAATAGATTTAGAACCTCTTTTTGTAATTATCCTTAAGAGAATCCCCTCTAGGCATCTCTTGTCCCCTTAAATTGAGCTCACTCTGCTCATAGCATGGCGTTCATGCTTTCTAGTCGATGTTATGTGAAGAAGAGATATGCAAGAGAAAAGTTAATTGCAGACACCTTGACTATCGAACAGTCATCCCCGCCGCACCACCACTGCAGCAGTAGCTGCTGCCCTTTTCACTCCGCTCACCCCAGTCCCCTACTCCTCGTCTCGCTCGGATAAGTCACTTGTGCGTGTCTATATATGAAACCCTTACAGTGATCACCACCGTCGCTGTCGAGCCCTTTTAACCTTGGTGACTGAATAATTCTGATGAAATTTAGAAATTGGCTAATGAATGATTCCTCAATGGCAATCCCACCCATTTGTGGGGGGATAAGGCAAAGAAAATGGCTTACGAAAGTTTATCATCGGATCTTGGGAGACAAGGGAAATTGCTGCCCAAGAAAACTACCCACTATTGATAGGACAACTTCATCCGCGATCAGTTCATCCTCCTCATGACTACTGACTTCGCGCTTCAAGAGTCAAACGATCTGGGTTAGACGTCTCTGTTCGTTAGGAATGGCCGACTACGTATAGCTATGCAGGCAAATCTCATCCTTTTGGTTTTCAAGACACCTGATGCGTATAAATTGTTGACAGCATCAGAAGATGATAATTACTAATTAGCTGCAGCTTTCGTGTCTGAACAATTTGAGACACCAGAAAATAGATGACGTACATAGCAAGCGCCACATAAAATATGTCATCCACACTTAAAAATTTTGCATGTGGCGTTCCTCACATCACAGACCACTTTTCAATGCAACTTAGCTTCTTGGAAACAAGTTGCTTATTGATGATTGTCAAACAGCCAACGGAAATGCAGCCACCTGAAACATGGATCCACTTCTTACTCTGTACAAGATGAAGAGCACATCACAACCAAGAATGACTACAATCTTCCGACAAACAAGGGTCATGTGATATTATCACCTTCTTATGAAGCTAGGGCTACGAGAAACAAAGCCTTGACTGGAATATTTCTTCTATTTGCAGTTACTAATATTGAACTAACAACAATAACCAAAAAAGCTGTTTCCAAAAAAGACAATGCAAAACAATACAGCCTCAAGAATACAAGCTCAACATTAAAGTGCTCTAACATAAAGACATGGTTGTGACGCAAAATTCGTAGATAGAGGAGAGATGCTGCTGAATCTACTCATAAAGATATAAGCGCAATTGCAGACACTGATATCCATTCATTGTCCAAAAACTGCTGGAAAATCACCATTAGCTAAGCTAGAAAGCTCTCCTCTCCAAAAAAGGAGATGTCCAACTCTTCTCCAAAAGGGTAGAAATCGGACATGAAACAATCTACTACTCAACAAGCAGGGTTTTTGGTGGATAAAAGATAATCCAAATTAACATTATCTATACAACCAAGCAGGATAGTTCATGTAACCTAGATGGTCCGCTAACAGAATATACAGTCGACTAAAAACAAAATATGGCCAATCTGAAAATGCCACCTCCAAACATGAACACTCGAATGAATTTCAAGCTACACGAGGACTTCTCCACTTTCTCAAAAGTTCATCATGCACATGTGACTTTCCGGCCTTGGAAAGGTTCTGTTTCAATTTAGACCATGTGGAAGAGGACAATTGAATTCCTCTTTCAATAATATCCTCAGCATATTTGACAGCTTCAGGGAGCCTATCAAGATCAAGAAGTCCCACAATCAAAATGTTTCCAGTCTCATCCAAATCGGACCTGTAGTACTGGACCATCCACTTCCAGACTTTCATAGCCGAGTGATGGTCTCTCGTATCTATAAATATCCTGGCAGCTGCATTACAATTGGCCAGGCTTGGAACGCATTCATTTTTCACCATCTCTGTAAACACTATTGAGGCCTCCTTTAGTTTCCTATATTCGATCAAGAACTGAAGCAAAATATTGTAAGTTCCAGCGTCAGGAAATGCCCCATTGTAGACCATTTCATCCAACAGCCTCTCAGCTACATCGATGTGGTTGGTGTAACAATGTAAAGCTATCATTGAATTATACATTTCCGTATCTGGTCTACAGCCAACTCTTCCTACCATTGCTTCCCATAGAAAGTTGGCTCCTTTAGAATCAGAACGCTTTACACACTCCTCCAATGCACTCCGAAAGAATTTCATGCCAGGATAACACCGGTGATCGCTCATTGTCCGGAAATATTTCAATGCTTCAGACATCCCACTAGTACCGTCTAGCAGAGTACACAAAAACGAGGTATAGGCAGGCACATTGGCAGGATCCCAACCGATTTCTGTCACCATCTCGGCAAAAGTCTGCCTAGCACCAGTCACATTCCCTTCATTCTCCCAACCCTCCAACAATATTGCATATGTATCTGCATCTGGCCTAATCCTCCCCTTCGCGATTAGTAAGAAATCCACTGCATCCACAGTCTTACCGTCCCTACAGATTGCGCTAATCAGCGTATTCAACGCTACTACATCAGGCGGCAAGCCGTATTGGTCCATCACTTCAAAAGTCAAAACAGCTTCTTCCAAGCTACCAGCAATCACGTAGCTACTGAAAACGGAAGCGAAAGTGGCGAGCGAAAGCAACCCTTTTTTCTGCATGGACTTCACAGCATCCCACATCGAGTCAAACAGAGAGCTCTTACCCAGCATGTCGACCACCAAATTCCACGCGTACGGGCTGTGGTCATCCATGAGCTGGTGCCCGGACCACCTGAAGAACTTAACGGCGGAGATCGGGAAGCCGTAGGACAACTTGAGCACCTCCTCGACATCTTCTTGCCGGACCCTAAAGCCGGAATCTTCCAGGGCCTTCTCGACGGCGGCGGGGGAGGTTTTGGCGATTATTTCGCACAAGACCCTGATCTTGGGAGGCAAAATGGGGATGTCGAGGTATGAACTGAAAGTTTGCCGCTTGCCCAGTTCTTGTTTTGAGGTAACACCGTGGGTTTGTTGATGGGGACGGGCGTACGTGGGGGTCTTCGATTTCGACCTCGAATTTAGAGAGATGCGGTGCTTCTTGTCAAATGGCGAACTTGATGGTCGGGAACGGGGACGGGAAAGAGAATATGCAAGGGCACGGGCACGGGCACGGGCACGGGTACGCGCAGGGCGGAAATCGCGGGATGGTCTCTTCCTGTCGCCGGCCATCGATTTCTTGGGTAGCAATTGCCAGATTGCAGAGGGTTACGGCAGCAGGAGGAAAGCCCTAACCGAGGAAAAGTTCAGCCAAGGAACCAGAAGGTGAGGGAGGAAGACGATCTGGTATTCCCCGGGAAAGCGCCAGACATGCCGACTCTTTTGGCCGAAACATGGAGCCGACCCAAGGCAAATTACAAACACGCCCCCCAGAGTCCTCTTGGATTGCTTCGACTATAAAACCTTGGGAAAAAAAAAAACCGCTAAAAATTCTAAAAAACCGTAATATATTCGTACCGATTGTTTACCCTACATTTTTCTCATGACATAAAAATTCTAAAAATTATATTCACATGACGCATTTATCATATTTCATCCTTCAGGATCTTCGTTAACAGTGCATGTCGACAGAATTTTAACAAAAAATATCATATTGGGTGAAGATCGAGATTTTTTTATAGCTTTTTTCCTTTAACTTTTGAATTATGCGCCTTTATTATAAATGGAGAAAATTACATAAATTCCTATGAATGTTAAGGAGAATACGCATTTATTTGAAACTTACAACTGTTAAAAAAATATCTTCTAAACTTTCATTTTGTTACGGTCTACCCTCCGTTATTAAAAATATGTCTCCATCTCCTTATTTTTGAATAAAATATATCTTTTAAACTTAAATTGCAGCAATATATATATATATATATATAAGAAAAAAAAACTAAATGAACGAAAGTATTCAGAATATACCTTTATGTAACATCTGAAGGTGTACTAACTAATGAATTACTAAATTTAACTTAATCGAGCTCTCTCAAATTCATATCAATTAAATTTAATTAATGTTCTTAACATGCAAAATTTATATTATTTGGAGCCGTTACTAATCTATTTATGGTGGGTTGAAATATTGTGAGTTGTACTTTATCCCTTCGAACTAAATATTATGAATTCCGGGACTTATTACTTTAACAACCTTAAGCAGCTTGAATTCATTTTAATTTATTCTTAACATGTGAGGTGATCATGCAATGTAATTAATGTCATAATCTTAATGACAAGTAAAAAGAAAATCCATGTAACTACTCTAATATGACATATAATTAATGTGCCAAATTTTATATGACATGCAATTCTCAATTAAGCGAACCTAATGTGCAAACTATATTATATGCACATGAGATATTTACCTAATCTTCAAATATTTTTCCCAAATTCAACCAATTGCGGATGACGAATCACGGCGGCCAGCGGTAATGCTCGACAGGAGGAAAGAACGAGTCGCCGTTGTTGCTTCAATTGAACACGTCAGTGACAATTTCTCGACGTTGGCTAAGCTTGCGGTGGACGTCCGCTAGGCAGGGAACTAGGTAGCAAGGACGTTCTTTTCCTTTGCTTTATCTTGTGGTTTTTCCCTGGTGGCACAAAGAGAAGACCTGCAAGGAGAATCATCAAGTGTGGCCAAGTGCAAGCTGAAGCGCCATCATAAATTCTTCCACGAATAGGGTGTCTTGTGATGACCGGCGAATAGTTTGGCGAGGGCCACGACGACGAAGATTATAGGCATGTCAAAGCGATGCTCATGAATGAGCTTGCCCTAAAACAGAGTTTAGGCACGCCTCGTTGATGCCTCGTCACCATTCGAGTTGCCTTGATCGTGGCTTCGGTGGCTACCCGGGACGCGTCGGTGATGCAGCAGGGCTCCTTGGTGAAGCTGGTGAGTAGGTAGCGACGCTTGCTGGGCAACGACCAAAGCGCGGAGGACTACTGGACAACCGAGAACCTCTCGGATGATGAAGCAGGGGAGACCCCCAAAATCCTAAATTTAGATCCAGCAAATCAGCCAGTTGCATGGCAAGCGGACTTCATGTCTGGTAGGCGAAATAGCTGCTTTGTATGGTGGCGAGTATCAGAACACATGAAACGAGTGAGTTTCATGGAGGACACTGTGCGAACAGAGGATTAAGTTCTTGACTAGTTGATGACAGTCGAGTCAACATGAGCCAAGGAAAAAGAGCAACACGGTATGGGGAAGATGAAGAAAAGTGGATCGCAACTTGAAGTATGAGAGAAAGAGGTGAGTCGCCCCTTTGCTAACGCTTTTTCTCTCTTTCTTTTCTCTCCAAATCGTCCCCCTCGCTGCAGCTTACCCCCTCTCTATTTATCACAATCTTTAAAATCAGATATGAGGTGATTATGACGTTCGATTTTGAAACGTTATTATCCATTCACTGACTGTCATCCCACACCTTCTAGAAACTATTTTGATTACCCGTACGATGACGCATGGTAAGATTACGCTTGAGCCATGTGATCTACACTCGACACAAATATGAATTGTGCAAATGATATTTTTGTTCAGGGGTCAGACTAACCCCTGATTTTGTTATGTAATTAATTTTGATGGTTAGTCAAAATTTAAGTGTCAACACTATAAAAAAAAAAATACTCACAAGTCACAGTATATAATTAATCATGAACAATAAACACAAATAACTTGTTCATGCATCTCACCATCCACGCTTGACTTTTTCTTTAAGTACAAAATACCAACAAAAAGATCATCGTTATGGGTCCATAACTTCACCCTCGAAGATGTTGCCACTATTGTCACCATTGAAACCCATCTACGAGCCGACCAACTCTTTATCAAGATTCAAATATCTAACTACAAAACTATAATGAAACCACTCCATGAAACTTACGTTGACCCACATTGTAGAACTACACTTTGGTATATATTATCTTATATTCAGGTACGAACACACATAGTACATGGGAACTTCAAAACACAAAGGTGGTGGGGGGTTCCATCCTATACGTTCGAACCATTAGGACTAGACCTAAGTGTAGTAAATGAAATTTGTAAATTTAAGATTGAAAATTATCTTAACACTCAGTTAGTACGAGCAATGTGAATCTATAACAAAGCAGTAAGTATGCCGAGAACATGAGTAAATGCTTTACCTATCCCATTTGGTAAATGCCACAATAATCTAATTACATCATTACTTTATAATATTTAAAATGAGATGCATGCAATTGACATTATGTATTTCGATACATGGTAGTCAAGCACGAACATCAATTACATTGATTATTACTTCTCCCCCTAAACAATCTTGAGGCATCTCGACTTGTTGGGCATCTTCACTCCAAGACATCCTGAAACTTCTAGGCGTCCCAATTCCCAAGACATCTCGAAACACTCTCGAGGCATCCTAACTCATGGGTATATCTCGATACACGAGGCATCATCATCATTACTTTATGGACGGCGGAAACACATTATTTTCATGCAAGCCATGACATGTGCACATTCATAAGCATTTCATCACATAGTTCTTAACTCAATTTAATGCGCATTAATTAAATAATTCAATAACAAGCAACACGTGATCATATTTAATACGTGGATACACTCAAAAGATGGATATAGGCAACTAATGATTATTTTCGATTGTATATAAGTAGGTGAGTGAATATATCCAAAAAGTGAATATGATCAAATAGATAAATATGATGAATATAAGTGAATATATCCAAGAAATGAATCTAATCAAACAAATGAACATGATGAAACAAATTATTATACTAAAAAAATGAACCTGAGCAAATAAATAAATATACTCTAATGAGTGAGTCTCAATACACAAAGGAATATATTTTGATGTGCGAGTCATAATAAACGGGAAAATTGTCAAAAAAAATCATAAATCTTTTTATCACTTATATTTGATTTAGTTATCAACATTTTTTTTAAGTCGATTCAGTCATAAACCTTTTTCATTTTTGCTATTTAAGTCCTTTAGCGGATTTTGGTCGAAAAATGCCTACATAGCGATGACGAAGTTCGCCGATGATGACGTGGCGATAACGTGTCCAAAACTGTAAGAATTTGAAGGATAAAGCTAGAAGAACGCAAGAGAGAGAATAACTTTGATTATATTATCTCTGTATGTATGAAATGTACAAGTGTAGCATCCCCTATCTATAGTACAAGAAATGTATAATAAAGGAAAAAATAAATAAATAATGTAATTCTTTCCTTGCTCACAATAGAAGATATCGAAGATATCAGCCCACAATAGAAGATATCACATATCTTCTGTCAACACTCCCCCTCAAGCTAATGGTTTGTATATGTCCAAAACATTTAGTTTGCTTAGAAGATATGTATGTTGTTTTGAAGATAAGTATGTTGTTTCGAAGATAATGCTTTGGTGAAGATGTCCGCAGGCTGCTCCAGGGTATTTGTTCCTTTTGTCTTGCTAATCCCTTCTTCAGTCTTCTCTTGAGTGAAGTGACAATCCACCTTGATGTGTTTTGTTCTCTCATGATTAAAAGGATTTGCTACAAGTTTTATGGCTGCTTCATTGTCGCAAAATAATGTGGTTGGCCTTTTGATACGTAAACCAAGATCTGATAGGAGTCCACATATCCAAATTATTTCACAAGTAGTCTTCGTCATAGCCCTATATTTTACTTCAGCTGAAGATAAGGAGATTGTTCCTTGCTTCTTGGTCTTCCAAGAAAGAAGTGAATCTCCCAATTTGATGCAGAATCCAATTAATGATCTTCGTTTCATTGGAAATGCAACCCAATCAGAATCGCAATATTTGACCACTTTTAAAGCATCATTCATGTGAGAATGCTTAGGCTGATGTAAAAATTGGCTGAGTGTCTATACGGCATAACAAATATATGGCTTAATCATGGTAAGGTAAATAAACTTACCCACTAGTTTTTGATAACTGGAAGGATCCTCAAGTAACGAATCATCTGGAGATGGTCCACCATCACGCTGTACTGTAGTAAAATTGAGATTTTGCTATATCAGAATGATTGAAGGTTTGCAATCAGATAATCTGCCTCGGAGATAATTTCTAGAATAAACTTTTGTTAACTGAGACAAATCCTCAAGTTTGAATGAGCTATCTCTATTCCAAGAAAATACTTAGGTGAGTCCATGTCCTTAATATGGAATGTCGAATTAAGATAAGACTTCAAATCATCAATGGCCTTATTGTCATTCCCTATGATGAGTATGTCATCCATATAAATTATCAGATAAATGTACGAAGTACCTTTAGTCCATGTGAATAATACATAGTCATGTCTGGATTGCTTGAAGCTAGTGGCAAGAAGGGCTTGCCTAAATTTAGCATTCCATTATCGTGATGCTTGTTTGAGACCATAAATGGATTTGCGGAGACAACATACTCCATTCTCCCCCTGTCGGCGTAATCCCAGTGGAAGCGTCATATAGATTTCTTCATCAAGATCACCATGGGGGAAAGCATTGTGGACATCCATTTGATGAAGATGCCAATTTCGACAAGCAACAAGCACAACAAATGTACAGACTGTAACGAACTTAGCCACAGGGGAGAAGGTTTCATGGTAATCGAAACCTTTCCGTTGAGTGAAGCCTTTAGCTACAAGATGCGCCTTAAATCTTTCCACGGATCCATCAGCTTTATGTTTGATCTTGTAGACCCATTTGCATTCGACAGGTCGATGATACGATGAAAATAGTACGATGTCTAAAATATGATTAGTGATTAATGCATGAAATTCATCTTCCATAGCTTTTTGCCATCACGGATCCTGGATCGCCTCATTATAAGTGGAAGGCTCATGTTCTTCAGAAATACGGCTAACACAACATCTGTGTTCCGGAGAAAGACGATCGAAAGAAACATAAAAAGTGATCGGATGAGGAATACCCGAAGAACCTTGAGAAGAGCATATATAATCCTTAGTCTAGGTCGGCGGTCGGGTGGGACAACTAGAGCGTCGAGGTGCAATCACAGGAGGCAAAGTTGCAAAAGTTTGCTCAGGAGATGGTAAGTCCATAGAAGTGTCAGCAAATGGCAAAGCCGTAGTATCATTAGTAGAAGAAATGGTAGAAGACTCCATGACTGAATTTGGGAAGTTATCAAGTGCATCACGGTCGTTATTAGGAGAATTATTATCCACTGGAGAAGGTGGTATAATGGGTATCGACTGCACTGGTAACAAAGGCATAATGGAATTATCATCCAGAAGATTGGGAGAACGAGATAATGGTGCCTTTGGTGTTGCCGAGGAAGAGGGATCATCTTTGAACGGAAATTGATCTTCATGAAAAATGACATCCATGTTGATAATAAATTCTCCAGTAACTGGGTCATAAACCCTATAACTCTTTTGAAACGCAGGATACCCCATAAAGATGCATTGGCAAGCACATTGATCCATTTTGTTCTTAGGTCCCACAATAGTAATATAATAAAGGTAGCCAAAAACACGAAAATGATCCAAAGTAGGTTTCTTTCTATAAAGCAATTCTAAAGGATTATTACTGCCAAGAACTCTACTTGGCATACGATTAATGAGATATGTGGCCGTAATCACACGATCACACAATCACTCTAGAAAATATCAGGAATAAAAGCTTGGAACTTGAGAGCACGAGCTACTTCAAGGATGTGACAATACTTTCGTTCAACAACCCCATTTTGTTGAGGTGTATAAGTACAAGTACTTTCGTGAATAATTCTAAGGGAAGAGAAAAGGGTTTGACAGCTGTGACTAAAGAATTCACGCCCATTATCTGTTCGAATTTTGTGAACATAATTCCCAAATTGATTTTTCACTAAGGAAAGAAATTTATGTAAATGCAAAAAAAAAAAGTTATGTTTTTGATTACATGAGAAAAATCCATGTGGCTCGTGCATAATCGTCCACAATGGTGAGGAAAAATCGAGATCCATCTTGATGGGGAGTTTGATAAGGACCCCAAATATCCACATGAATAAGATTGAAGCGAATGCGAGCACGAGCGGTACTGGAGGAAAATGGAACTCTAGATTGTTTGGCAAGTGGACAAATGGGACAATTGTGACAAGAAATAAAACTACTATGATCAAGTCTCTGATGAAAAGTAGAAGTTTTATTGCAAGCACTGGCATTACATGAATGAAGGAAATAAGAATCAATATTATTTGGAGATCCATTCCAAAGATAGAGTCCTTAAGACTCATTACTCACTCCCATCAACTTTCCAGTCGAATGGTCCTGAAAGGGGTAGTTATTGTCATGAAAGGTGACATGACATGAATTGTCTGCACATACCTTAAAAACAGAAATGAGATTGAATTTAAATTGAAGAACATAAAGGACATTTTTCAAGACAATATCTTGACTGAGATTCACAGTGCCAACTTTGTCATAAGCGTCGCATTTCCATTTGGAAGCTGCACAGATTTTCTAGGAATTGAGATTTTCTAAAGTGCTAGAATAAAGTCGATCATCACAAATTATATGATCACTGGCCCCATAATCTATAATCCACGCACAATTGAAAATCGAGTTCAAGAAATAGTTAGAGAGATACCTGAAAAAATGGCGCCATTGTCATCAATGTCCATTTTATGTAAGGCCTTGATGAATTGCTAGTATTTTTCATAGGAAATTGGTTGGTCCATGCTTGCCACTTGATTAATCTGTGCCATTTCTCCTTTGTCTTGTGGTTTTCCATGGAGTTTCCTGCAATTATCTCTAGTATGATGGGGTCGTGTGCAAAAATCACAATACAATTTGCCCTTAGATTTGGTCCCACCATTACCTGTCCACGGGGAATTTTCCTTCGGGCCGAATCCTCCCATACCCTAGATAAAATGTGGGCCGCCCATTTGTCGACCTAGCCCAGCAGATTTAAGATCGGATCTATCCGCCCTGTCCAGCAACCGAAGCCCATCACCCTCAGCGCCCATCAACTAAAGCTCATCCGCGGGCCCATGTAACATCCTGAATTTCGAGACCCCGATTAACGAAAGATGAGACAAGGATAAGGGAACTAGAATGATGTGTTTTGGTTGCATCTCCATGAAGAGTTGATGACAAGGAAGGAGCCAAGAAATATGATTAGTTGGCCTAGAACTAGTTTAGTCGAAGAAATGTATCGACCTAGATGATGTCACGGAGAAGAGGAGATAAGGTTGATATAAGCCTAGGACATCTAGAGGGACTAGATTGAATAGCCAATAGGGAGAGGGAGAGGGAGATTCGGCCAATGGAAGAGGATAGGATGACTAGAACATTAAACACCTATGGTAGTAGACTTTAGGCAAAATCTTAGACATTAAATGCCTAATGGATAAGCATGACATTAAATGCTTAATAGATAAGCATGACTATATATGATAGACATTAAATGCTTAATGGATAAGGATGACTCTTAGAAGATATAGACATTAAATGCACTTAATTAATGAAGGGGAATATTCTGGGAATATTCCTTAACTTGGACCCCAAGTTTGACAAAATAGAATATTATGAGAATATTCTTACTTAGGCTATAAGTCTATAAATCCTAGGCTAGCTAAGTAAGCCTACATAGATTAGCCAAGTAAGCCTACAAGCCTTCGACTAGCCAAGTGAGCCTACAAGCATTTAATGATAGACTTAAGCCTTAAGTAATCTTGGACTCCAAGTTTGACTAGGAGAATATTACAAGAATATTCTCTAACTTGGGACAGAAGCTTTGGCTAGTCTACAAGCCTATAGATCATAGGTCATTAATGTTGGCTTGAACTCCAAGTTTCCCATCTAGCTTGCCCTCTAAGTTTCCCCAAGCTTTCTTAGTCTCCAAGTTTCTCCCAAAATTGGGCCCCAAGTTTGGCTAACCTATGAGCCTAGCCATAGGCCATTAAATGCTTGTCTTGGGCTCCAATCTTCTTGTCTATAAATAGGAAGAGAGCCACCTTCATTTACATCTCTTTCTCAGCCCAAAAGCTCTCCCTTTCTTCTTGAACTCCTGCTGCCCAAATTCGTCACCCTGCAGACCAGTCCACTGTTTGCCTCCCAAACACTTACCTACAGCCATTTTCTTCACCAAAGCCCTCCACCATCCCCTTATACACCTTTAAACCATCCCTCTCACCAAAATTCAGCCCCAAATGAGCTCTGGTTGGTCCCGAATTAATTTGGGAAGTTCCAGACTTCATTCCCGAGAAACTGCACCGTCGACCGTTTTGTTTGGCCTTCGTTGACAGACCAAACGACCTCCGAATTGAGTGAAACTACCTCCATTCTCTTCGTAACATCCATATCTTTCCAACGAATCCAACCACACCCCCATACGTTCAGACATCATCGCTGTAGAGCCGCCGGAAGGAAGACGAACGGCCACCGTTTTCCAGCACGGGCGATCCTGACAGCTGCACCATTTCACTTGTTTCTCCGTATTCTTGACTTCTCTTCCATATTTCTAGTATCTACATTGAGTAAGTAGATTTTCTAACCCTCGGGTAGGATGTGACGTTACGTAGTTAACTTGTGAAGTGATTTACTTAAATTATCTTAGTGCTTTGGTCTTACCAGTCTTGCTGAAAATATTGCTAGTTGCTTTCAGAGTTTATTGCTATCTTTGTGAAGACAAGTACCTTCCTCTTTTACAATGAAAATGATTTCTTTGATTTCAAGAGCAAGGTGAAAGAAATTGTTTTCGAAAATGATTTTATTGTGTGTGATGCATTAGCCTCCTCGTCGGATGGACTTCGGGGGAGTTGCGCCCTACGGGGTATGCCCGGCCTTTGTGTCGGTAGACGCGCTAGACGGGGCTAGGCGTGATGATATGCCCGGATGTATTTTCGGTGAAATTAGCCTCCTCGTCGGATGGACTTCGGGGGAGTAGCACCCTATGGGGTGATGAATATAAGCTCGGATGGATTTCCGGTGGAATTAGCCTCCTCGTCGAATGGACTTCGGGGGAGTAGCGCCCTGCGGGGTGTGCCCGACTTTTGAGTCGGATGAGCCGTACTAGATGGGGCTAGTACGTAGCTTGGGCTGCGGTCCAAGGGGCGCGTTCTGAGCCTATGGGTGAAGGAAACAAAGCCTTGAGGCCGAGGCAATGCTACACATTTTGATGTGAACGCTTGTACAGCCAAAGAGGACAATATATTTGGTTGGTAGAGGGATGGCGATAGAGCGCGCCTCTGCCCTTCCAATACGCGTTAAGACGAGATAATAGTAAATGCATGCGATGTGTGTATAAATCATTTTGATGTTAATGTTGATTTTACGGGTGAGTTATTTTGGAAATCCTTAAAAAGGCGTTCTTTTGAGAAAGAGCGAGGTTTGAGAAAGCATTTTGTGATTTCTTTAAACTTGAGTTTTCAAACCTTTGCATGTTGATTGCGAGGCCACCTCCTAGGCGAGGTTTAGGATTTCTACTTACTGAGTTTATCTCACCTCGTGGTTATTAACAATTTTTCAGGGTCGCACGATGACTAGCTATATAGTTTACTTTGGTGCTCCACTTGGTACGATGGTGGAAGTCGAGACGATGATCGAACCCCTTTGTTGAGAGGTTAGATTAGAGGAGCTAGGGATAACTGACCCCCGATCTTAGACGGTTCGTGATTAAAAGTGCTTCTAGCACGTCTTATTGAAATTGTATTAAAAGATGATTGTTGTGTTCACAATGGCTACCATTATGTTGATGTATTAATAGGTATTATATTGTGTTGTATGCCATGTGACTTGCCTATTTAACTACCATTGTTTGTCAGGGATGCTTCCGCTTGATTATAGAGTAAAAGATAAGAAGTCGACAATTGAATCCTGGGATAATATTGTCGCAAGGAAACGTGAATGTTGGGACTTATCACGTGCCCAACGGACCGGGACGTGATAACTCCGACGTAACGAACCCTTGTACTTAATTAAAATAACTAAGTACGTGCTTTAAGTGGTATACGAATTGGGGTCGTTACAGCCCATATGATGGGCCTTCACCTACAAAGAAACAAGAATGGCCCAGCTTCTCGGCTTCGCGATCAGATTCTCATCCAGCGTCTCGGCTTCTAAGGTTTCCACCTCTCTCTTCTGCCTCCAAAGAACACAGACTCTCTTCTCTGCGACCCATCTCTCTCCGTCGCCTTGCTGCAAGGATGAAACCATCTTTGCCATGGTCCTGAGCTCCGAGATGCTGGTTCTCCTCCTAGATAGCTAGCTGATAGATTCTCCCGATCGGCGGCGGTGGGTCCATAGCCAGAATCTAGGCCCAGAAAGCCAGGTAGTCGTCATTGAGGATGAGTAAGAACCGGGTAGCCTTCTGCCTTTCATGAATCGCATGATATTATTGTAGAATGAAATCTGGTGCATCTAATTTTCCTCTACCATTTCAAACTTATTCCACAGAGCCGAGAGACAATTATAGCAAACCCTTACCAATGAATTACCTTGCTTGAGTTCGGCTAATTGTTGATCAAGTGTAAAAATTTTTGCGCGGTCAAGCTTTTCATACATTTCTTTAATGTTTTCCCACATTTTCTTTGGATATTCGATGGAAGGAAGTCCAGTCACAACCTCCGAGTGGATGGTGTTGCCGATCCACATTCTCACAAGACGATGGCATTTGTGTCATAACCTCTGCAATCTTTCATTGATCGAAAATCGATATGTGTCTTTGGTTGCTAAGGCTCGCCACAACTTGGTTGCCCATGTCGAGTAATTCTCTAGCCCATTAAGCGTCTGGCTGATTAACCAGAGTTTCAATCCATCATCGGCCGTCGTGAAAAGCGAGTTGCCGGGCTTCGGTCTCCCTATGAATGTCGGTATCTGCAGCAGCGAGTAGTCAGGTCAAGGAAATGGGTAGGGATCTGTTCCCTAACCCGGGCTTCCTAGTCCTCCCGTCTGACCCAATTGGCCCGTGATGAATGGAAGGTGGGTAGGCGGTGGGCCGAGTAGAGGAACCGGGCTTTGGCTTGGGCTCCCTGTTCCCGTCGTTTGCCCATTATCTGAGACCAGCCCAATCATGTTTGGTCCAAACCCCCAAGTCCTGGAACCCATGGGTAATACCATAGAGAGGTCCCATAAGCCCATAGTGGCAGTTGTGCAAGCCCAGGTGGGCTTTGTACTCCGAGTAGGATTGCTGGTGGAGGTTGGCTCACTTGAGTCAACATTGATTCTTTGCTTCGTCTTCTTTTCCAGAGATCAGATCACCCTATGATGACTCTCGAATCTCGTCTGAGGGCGCATCTCTCTCAGAAATTGTTTTATCCTTCATCGTGATATAAAACTGTTGATTTCCTTTTCATGCAAGACAAATTCATGTAGACAACTACAGCAACCATCTTCGAAGGACAATTAAAAAAGCGGAAGCTGTTTCAAGAATCGAATGAGTGCTCTGATACCATGTAACAATTTGAAGGATAAAGCTAGAAGAACGCAAGAGAGAGACTAACTTTGATTATATTATCTCTGTATGTATGAAATGTACAAGTGTAACATCCCATATCTATAGTACAAGAAATGTATAATAAAGGAAAAAATAATTAAAGAATGTAATTCTTTCCTTGCTCACAATAGAAGATATCACATATCTTCTGTCAACAAAAACAAGGTTTTTCTTTCTTTTTTTTTTCTTCTCTTTTCTTTTGCTCCGGCCACTCCAAAGGGGCATGAAGCCCTCGTCGGCGACGGGCGAGGGCGTCGGGGGCTAAAGAGGTTGCCACCATCTTTATTCGTCGTTGGCGAGAGCTAGGCGAGGCTACCCTTACCCAGATCTAGGCAGAACAGCCCCACCCAGCCTGAGATCGGCGGGGCTATTCTGCCTAGATCTAGCGGGGCTAGCCTCCCCCGGCCCCCGCCAACCGTTGGTCAGCCTCTCCAGCCACCAGTAGGGGCTGGGTAAGGGCGGCAACGGTTACCCCAACCCCCACCGCCCTCGCTCGTCATCGGCGAGGATTTCACCGTTCTTTGGAGCTGCCAGAGCAAAAGAAAAGAGAAGAAAAAAATAATTTGTTGCTACGTCTTCGCCACGTAGGCATTTTCTAGCCAAAATCTGCCGAAATGACTTAAATGACAAAGGTGAAAAATGTTTATGACTAAATCGGCTTAAAAAAATATTGAGGATTGAATCGACATAAGTTGTAAATGTTTTGGACTTTTTTGGCAAATTTCCCTGTAATAAACAAATGTACATATTTCTACAAGTGAACTTAAACAAAGAAATGTATATTATCAGACAAATAAGTGTACTCAATGAGTAAACATGCTTAGATGATGAATATAGTCAGACAAATACAAAATGGATATTCTTACAATAGTTGAATATGGACTTGGAAATATTATTAGATGAATGAGTATACTCAATGCATATACATGCTTAGACAGATGAATAGATTCAGACAAATATAAAATGAATATTCATACAATAGTTGAATAGGGAATTACAAAAATAGAATCAACAAGTTCAGATTCATCATTTTCACATTTCACATAATACAATACCTTAAAGAAAACCAATCAAACACCCTTTAAGCATGTAAGATATTTATAAGATACATCAACAATCACAAAAATACTTTCAATTAATATTAGGCTTAGCTAAAATGAATGTCAAACATATCAATAAAGCAAGCTAAAAGTGTAAAGTAGATAAAACTAATTTAATATCTAGAGTTTTCTCTTACCTTTGAATAAAACTTGGGCAATTAAATGCCTTGACCCCCTTCTGTTTCGTAAAAGATATTAGATGAATGAGTGTACTCGATGCATATACATGCTTAGACAGATGAATAGATTCAGACAAATATAAAATGAATATTCATACAATAGTTGAATATGGAATTACAAAAATAGAATCAACAAGTTTAGATTCATCATTTTCACATTTCACATAATACTACACCTTAAAGGAAACCAATCAAACACCCTTTAAGCATGTAAGATGTTGATAAGATACATCAACAATCACAAAAATACTTTCAATTGATATTAGGCTTAGCTAAAATGAATGTCAAACATATCAATAAAGCAAGCTAAAAGTGTAAAGTAGATCAAACTAATTTAATATCTAGAGTTTTCTCTTACCGTTGAATAAAACTCGGGCAATTAAATGCCTTGACCCCCTTCTGTTTTGTAAAAGATAAAATCCAAGATCAACTATGGAAGATTTTTTTTTAAAGATTGAAAATCGAGTTGTACGACTAAGTTAAAATTCGAATCAAATGTTCCCAAGATTACGAGAAGATTCACTTGGAGTTGTATGTCTAGATATGAGAATTGGACATACTTCATTTGAACAAATGCATATCTTTATTTGCATATTTTACTTGTCAATATACTACTAACATTTATGCTCCATTTGTTTTGGGGAAATAAATTATTTGAAAGAATAATTTCCTAAAAGTAATTGCTTATACGCTTAAAATAATTAGCCAATGAAAAATATTTTCATGATCGAAAATAATTTATATCTAAATATTTACGTGAGGTATATTTTTCAGTAATTGAATTTTGTAAGTGATACAAGTGATCATTTTTTAGGAAATTATTTTTCTATCGCGAAACAAACTTACTCTTCCTCATAGTAAATATAAAGTTGAACTTGTTGACATGAAGGAAAAGTGTTAGGTGGAAAATTAGATAGACAAGATATGTGAATCTTTTAAATGTGGCAAACTATCGGGTAATACATGGAATGGCTTAACACGTTTTTTTTTATTCGCTTATTTTATAATGTGTTATAAATTTGATGTACGTCGGAAAAAGTACTTATTATTCACTTGATACTTATTATTCACTTGACTATCGATGTTGCCGGTTTGCATTACAAATGCACTAAGTTTTCTTCATTTCTAAGAATTAGCTTGTTGGTATTTTGGTATTATTAATGTGGCGCAACTGTGGCTGTATTTAGTTTAGTTTTTCCAAAGAGCTTTAGGCCCTTGAGAAAATTTTATGATGTTTAGCAAATTTTATTAATTTGGTCAGATGCAGGGAAAGCTCAAGGAAGGTCCCTCCTTGCTTAAGGCTTTTAGCATTTTTAAACGGTCATTTCTTAAGGTTAATAATTTTTTTCTTCCAAAGCTACCCTCAGATTTTTTTTTTTCGATTTATCCCTCTTAAGAATTGTTTATCTTCTCCATGTAGAACATTGGTAGAACTCCTGCCCAAGGATGTTCAACGGTTGCTAATGGTCATAGGACCCTCCCAGCCCCAAGTTAAGGCCGCGCAACCTCTGTTAGCCCTTGCAGCCCTTGATTGGGTCGCATTGCCTAAGGATTGTGAGGCTGTCATATGGATTGCACAACCCCAAGTATCCTTCACCAAGGTTCACAGACGGTTGCATGAGGTTGTGTAATCTCAAATGATGGTTACCGATCTCAGATCTGGCTTGCTGATAAGGGGTTTGAAATTTTTTTTCTTTTCTTTAATAAAAATAGAAGAAGTCCTTTGCAAAGAAGAATTTTTCCAAAGACCATTTAATTTGAAGTTGCTTCGTAATGGATTTTTAAATTCTACGGTTTTTAACAAAAATGTGATTTGCATCTTGGAAAACCTCTACAATTTGAAATCCTTTTCACTTCTCCAAACTTCTCATGCGGGATATTTTACATTAACGTAGTGCATTGAATCCCTTTTTCATTTTAACTAAAAAGATACAAGTTGAATTTTAGCTTTTGGACCTCTTTGTTATTAATTTTTGCTACAAATACTATTCACGCCCTTGGAAAGTTGACTCTTTATCTCGATGCTCTCGATTGTCAACGTGTGCGCCAAGGATGGAAGATTCAATTTGAAAGATTAAGAGAATATTGATTTGAACTAAGCAATAACTTTATATTGACATAACAATAGCCATACTTAAGATAGATATGAGTATCCAAGACTTGAAGGGAATTGATGCCTTGCCAATCTTGGATGCCAGTTATCGTCAATATTGCATAGTGTTGGAATTCGAAAGTGAAGATAATTGATATGCTCAAACACATGATTACCATAGGATTACACCTACAATCTAGGGATTTTGTAACTTGTAACAAAGTAATAATGTTTAGAATCCCAAGACTTTGACGACTTATAAATGACTATATAGATTGTGTTAGGAAATTACTTACTGATTCACAATCCTTAATTATTTGTAAATATGTGTCGATAGTGGGATATAAATAATCACGTCCGTTGACACTTAATTTTGATGATCTAGTAAGTCATTTTTAACCTAATTTTTGATGAAATTTTTATTTATTAGAAATTATGAGTTTCTTTTATCTTCTGAAAAGAAATTAATTAAAAAAGAGAAAAAAAGAAAGCTCTCTCAGACTGGGCCCAATCGGCCCGGCCCTCTCCCGCCCTAGCGCGGGCCCATCTTTTTTACCCAGCCTTTTCCTCCTTCGGCCAGTGGCCCAACTCCTCCCTTCTCAGCCCAGGTCCTCTGCATCGGCCCGTTTTCTCCCCAGGCCCACGTCTTTCAGTCCCTCCCCCCTCGTCCACCCCCCCTATCCCCCCCTCCCTCCCCCCCCCGGCAACGCCCCCCGCAAAGCCCGCTCGCCAGTTCCTCTCTTGGCCAGTCAACGCGCGGAGCAGGTTGACCCTCTTGGATTCCCTCCGATTTGGAGCAGTGTCCAGCACGCTGCGAACTGACACACGCGCGACCGAGGACGGCAGGAAGCGAAGCAGAAAACAGAGGTCAGAGAGAGAGAGAGAGAGAGAGAGAGAGAGAGGAGGTCGGGACAGGGACAGAGCGAAGGAAAAGCAAAAGGCGGAGACAACAACAGAAGAGAGAACGGCCCCGTTTGGATTGCCAACATAGAGGGGGGAAGACGAAAAAGAAAACGGAGAAGAGAAGGAGATAAAATAGTGTGGCCAGTGGAGACGTCTGGATTGCCAAGACCCTCACTTGAAGCTCCTTCCGCGGTTCCCCTTCCATCTCTCCGGTAAGCCGAGGCCCAAGTCGATTCTCCTTTCGCGGTTCCATTCCGGTCGCCGGCCTCTGTTGTTGCTCTGTTTCTTCTTCTTCTTCTTCTTCTTTTTTCTGGACTCCCATGCCGACGAGGCTCGCCGACCCTCGCTCTTTCTTTACTCCGTCTCTTGTCTCGTCTCACTTGCAAACCTTTGGAGGGGAAATTTCTTCCCCGAGCCCAAGTTCACGGTACTAGATAGATCTCAAACGTTGATCTTTTTTTTTTCTTTTGGATCGTAGAAAACCAACGATAGTGATGCGTTTCGTCCAGTAGGCTCGGGTGAGTATAAAGATCTCTCCGCTCCCGAAGAACATTCGATAAAAACATTATTTTTTTTAACGGATTTATAAGGTTCATCTTCTTCCCCTCCCTATTTTTCCTCCATCGATGATTCTCCGTAGAAAATAATACATTTTCTTTCCCGAAAACTATTTTCGAAGCGAATTTTTTTAATTCTCGAATCCGTTTAGCGTCACGTGTGCGAAGCCGCACGGGGAAAAGATATTTTGTGACGATTTTGTCTCATTCGCTTGGCAGTTCACCAAAACCCTAGCTTCGCCGGATCCGGAACTGCTGTTGCGATCTCCGTCGTCGTCCAGAAGAAGCGAAGCAAGATGAGCGATCTCTGCCAGTTCCCTGACCTGGAGGTTCCTCGCTCGGCTCCTGCCTTGGCTCCGGCTGCGGGCGCGGCGTCTGCTCTTTCTCTCGCTCCGCCGGCTTCTTCACGTGAGTTTTACATTCCCTCTCTTGCTGAAAGATACGTGCTTTGCTTGAAAAGATGCCCGTGGAATTTGGGGAGGAAATGTCGAGTTTTGGTCCAGAGGAACGCATTGTTCTTTTTTTTATTTTGGTAATTCCGGAGGAAGCGCATTGTTTGTTCGTCAGATGACAAATATCACTTTTTGCTTGACAAATGCTGCGAAATCTGTTTTAGTTGGATGAGATGAGAAAGTTTTGACGAAAAAGAAAAAACCGGCTGGTTTTAATTTGGAGTCTTGTTTTTCTGATGAACATCGGTCCCTAATGAAGATTGATTGGCTTCTGCATTACCCTTGGTGGGTTCTGATCAGGTCATGGGAAAAGCTGGCGTTGATAAATTGATTGACCGATTTCTTTAGGTGAAGGTGCTCAAAACCTGGTTTACCTCTCTATTCTGGTACCTGAAATCGGTTGAGTTATATATTTTTACAACCGGGTATCAAAGTTTGACTACAACTTTTGCAGAAACAGGGGAGTGGACTTTTCAGTTTTTTTTCCAATAATAGCTGTTGGTTGAAGATGGGGAGTTTTGCTGATTACTTTTAAATTACCATTCCAAAAACAGACAAGATAGAGTGTCTTTTGATGTAAAGATGATATTGGAGGCTGGATATGGTTCACGACAGTTCTTGAATTCATCCCCAATAGGAAAGGCCTTGCCTCACATGCTATGGTTCCTTTTTCCCATGATCTGTAATGGAAAGCTGTAAATAGTGTGGCACATGCAATGTTTTTCAATATGACAGTCACCTTTCTCTATTTTCAGCTGTGCCTGTCAGAGAGGACAATCTCAGTCAACCTCTTCAATCGGAACTTCCTCTTGCTGCTCCAGCTCCAGCTCTGGCTCCGGCATCACCTAAGTCTCAGGTTTCTGGGCAAGCTCAGGTGTTTAACCCTTCTTCGCGTAAGTCTTGCTGATCAACATTCATTTATATGAGATATGCCTTGCTATGGTTCCTTTTTCCCATGATTAGTAATGGAAAGCTGTAAATAGTGCGGCACTGGCAATGTTTTTCAATATGACAGTCACCTTTCTCTTTTTTCAGCTGTGCCTGTCAGAGAGAACAATCTCAGTCAATCTCCTCAATCAGAACTTCCTCTTGCTGCTCCAGCTCCAGCTCTGGCTCCGGCACCTCCTTCGTCTCAGGTTTCTGGGCAAGCTCAGGCGTTTGTCCCTTCTTTGCGTAAGTCTTGCTGATGAACATTGATTTATATGAGATATGTCTTGCTATGGTTCCTTTTTCCCATGATTAGTAATGGAAAGCTGGAAATAGCGTGGCACAGGCCATGTTTTTCAATATGACAGTCACCTTTCTCTTTTTTCAGCTGTGCCTGTCAGAGAGGACAATCTCAGTCAATCTCTTCAATTGGAGCTTCCTCTTGCTGCTCCAGCTCCAGCTCTGGCTCTGGCACCACCTTCGTCTCAGGTTTCTGGGCAAGCTCAGGCGTTTGACCTTTCTTCGTGTAAGTCTTGCTGATGAACATTGATTTATATGGGATATGTCTTGCTATGGTTCCTTTTTCCCATGATTAGTAATGGAAAGCTGTAAATAGTGTGGCACAGTCAATGTTTTTCAATATGACAGTCACCTTTCTCTTTTTTCAGCTGTGCCTGTCAGAGAGGACAATCTTAGTCAATCTCTTCAATCGGAGCTTCCTCTTGCTGCTCCAGCTCTGGCTCCGGCACCACCTTCGTCTCAGGTTTCTGGGCAAGCTCAAGCGTTTGACCCTTCTTCGCGTAAGTCTTGCTGATGAACATTCATTTATATGAGATATGCAATAGCATAACGTAATCAAGAATTAGCTTCAGTATACACTTAAGTGAAACTAACAATTGTTCTCCTGATTGAAAAAATATAATGCTATATATGTGGACTTTGAACAACTAGATTCTCCAATGGTTTATTTTCTGAGCAGATTATATGAGAAATGGGCATTCGTAAATTGATTGATCAATCTCTTTCAGTTAAGGTGCTTAAAAGTCGGTTTGCCTCTATTCTGATCTCAAATGTGGTTGAGGTATATATTTAAAACCTATTATCTACATGGATTGCAATTTCAACAAACAACAAGGATGGCGCACTTCTAATGTTTTGATCATAGCATTTGCTAAATAGATGTGGAGTTTCTTTGCTAAATACTTGTTACTCAACCATTCTTAAAACAAGCAAGATAGAGTGTTTTTTTGTGGTGGAGAAGATATGGGAAGCTGGATACGGTTCACGACAGTTTTCTCAGTTCATCCCCAATAGGAATGGCCGTTTCGCACATGCTATTATTTCTTTTTCCCGTGATATGAAATGGAAAGCTGTAAAAAGTGCGGCATAGGCATCATTTTTCTAATATGATTGTTACCTCTTTTTTTTTTTTTCCAGTTTTGTCTGTTAGAAAGGATAATTTCAGTCAATCTCCTCAGTTGGAACTTCATCTTGCTGAGCATGCTCAGGTTCCGGCTCCGCCTTCATCTCGGACTTCCATGCAAGCTCAGGCATTTGACCCTTCTTTGTGTAAGTCTTGCTGATGAACATTGGTTTATACGAGATATGTGATAGCATAACGTAATCAAGAATGATTGGCTTCGGTATACACTTACACGAAACTGGCAATAGTTGTCCTGATTGATAGGATATAATACTATATATGTGGACTTTGAAGAACTAGATTCTCCAATGGCTTATGCTCTGAGCAGAATCTATGAGAAATTGGCATTCGTAAATTGATTGACCAATTTCTTCTGGCAGAGCTTAAAAGTTGGTTTGCCTCTATTCTGGAATCTGAAATGTGGTTGAGGTATATATTTGAAAACTAATATCTAGGTTGATTACAATTTCCACAGAAACAAAGATAGTGCACTTCTAATGTTTTGATCATAGCTGTTTGCTAATAGATGTGGAGTTTCTTTGCTAAATACTTCTTGCTTAACTATTGAAAAAACAAACAAGATAGAGTGTATTTTGTGGTGGAGATAATATAGGAGACTGGATACATGTCATGACAATTCCTCAATTTATCCCCCAATAGGAAAGGCCATCTCACATGCTATGGTTCCTTTTCCCTATGATTTGAATTGGCAAGCTGTAAAAAATGTGGTAGAGAAATTGTCTCAATTCTCAATATGACAATCACCTGTCATGTTCTCAGCTATGCCAGTCAGAACAGACAATCTTGGTAAGTTTCGTCAACTGGAATGTCCTCTTGCTATCCCAGCTCTGGCTCTGGCTCTGGCTCTGGCTCCACCTTCGTCTCAGGCTCCCGTGCAAGTTCAGTCAATCGACCCATTTTTGCGTAAGTCTTGCTAATGAATATTGGTTTATATTGACATTTGCTATTATAACGTAATCAGGAATGTTTAGCTTCTGTGCACACTTGAGTGGGACAAATGATTGTCATCTTGATTGAAAAAGATATATTAATATACATGTCTTTAAATAACTAGTTTTCCAGTGGGTTAATCTGATCAGATTGTATGAGAACTTGGCATTCATAAATTGATTGACCTTTTTTTTTTTTTTGGCTAAAATGCTTAGCAGTTAGCTTTTCTTCTCTTTACTGGATTATCAAATCATATGATGTATAAATGGTGAATCTGGTGATAAAACTAAATTTATTTCTCTCAATTTCCTTTGCATCGAGATTGTTCTCTTTATGGCATGCCTGATATTTGTCTAAGTAGGTTGGCTATGATTGCAGCAGAAATAAAGGAGAGTGCATTTTTTATTTTTTATTTTTCGAAATAATCTCCTAATGATTTAGTCAAAAGATCTGGAATCTCTTGACTAAGTGTTTCTTACTTTCTCAAAGCAAACAAGACAAGTTCATTATATATATATATTTGGAGGCTTGCTATCAATTGAGGCTGGACACTCTACAGTACCCAATTCATACCCCCATGTCAAAGGCTGTTCATCTCATGCTATGATTTTCTACCCATCATCTCATATCAAATGTTATGAAAAGTGCTGGAGGGGCTTTCATTCAATATGACAGTCATTGTCTGTTTCCTTTTTTCAGTTGTGCCAGCCAGAATGGAAGATCTCAATGAATTTCCTCAATCAGAACGTCCTTCAGCTATCCCTGCTCAGGCTCTAGATCCACCTTCAACTAATGCTTCAGAGCAAGCTCGGGTTCCCTGCCCTCCTTCATGTTAGTCTTACCTTCTGTTTTGGTCTCTCATCTGAATTTACTTGTTCCTAGTGCAAAAATCATGTTAATAATCTTGTATAGCTTAAATGTTTACCTAGCTTTGGCATTTGTCTCATTTTGCATCCATTGTTTTGTTTCCTATAATGTACCCTGTGTATTCTGATTTCGACAAAATGGCCCAAGTTTTTTCCACATTATATGCATGGCCCACCATGCTAACTATCTTTCTGGACACATAATTCATTCAAATTGTCGATGTTTGGTCAATGACTCTGAATATTTTGTTTTCAAGAACTTCCTCAATAACTATTGGCTATGAATCTTGATGACTAGAAGGATAATTAGAGGGAAAATTTGAGTAATATTGAGGAAAAATGTGACTCTATATGGGTATAAATAATATGGGTATAAATAGATATATGGGTTGTTGCTACGAACTTTGGTGACTTTGCTATTGATGGTGGATATTTGAGAAAAATTGAAATGATTTTGGTAAATCTAAAAGGTGAACCAGGAAAAATGATTTAACAATTGAGTCAAAAGAGACAGATCCATAGATTCATATGTACAATTAGATAGTCAGGGAAAGGGTGTTTTGCTTTTTTTTGACGTGTTTTGTATTCTTTCATCTACTTTGGAACAATAAATCTAACTGACTCCCAGAGTAAACCCAAATAGAAATAATAATAAAGAAATAAAAATTCTGCTTCTATCTACCTTAAGAGGTGATGACATACTTTTATAGAAATTTTACTGCGCTGCTTGATGTTTCACATCCTAGTATCCTCACGTGTGAAGAAATGACTTTTAATTTGGCATTTACTTCAGTATGCCCTTCCTATGAAGTGAAAAGGTTTGTAATTTGTAGTTGTTTGAGTATAGAACAAGAAATGAATTCTCTCTCTCTCTCTCTCTCTCTCTCTCCCCTTTCTTTTTTATTTTTAAATGGTCCAAATAGACCATCAAATTCCCAAAAATGGATGATGCCACTACTATAAAGGGGCAAAAGACTAGTGATGTGTTCATTGTTAATAACAAAAAAGGAAACCTTATAATTATATGTGTAATTTATTCAGGTGTTCCAGAGCATATGATGTACAAAAATCGGTTGCAAGAGTACACGCAGAAGATAATGGTTCATTTTCCTATTTATAATACTGTCAATGAAGGATCTCAACATGCACCGAAATATAGGTCAACGGTATTAGTAGATGGGAAAAGCTTCACATCTCCCTACACATTTCCTCAAAAAAAGGAAGCTGAGCAAAGTGTTGCTCAAATTGCGTTGGATCTTTTGTCACAAAAGATGAAAGATGAAGGCTGTCCTCTCATCCATGAGGTATGATAATTCTTTACCTATTGCAGCTATGCTTGATATAGATTACCATTGATTCATCTAAATTGTTACTTGGCATATATTATATGGCTCAAATGCTGGAATCATTATCTTTGAATTGCTGCCATGTTCTTATCATGCAAGTGGATATCTTGAAGAAACCTTGAACTTTACGAATTAATTCATTTGAGACCTTCCAACAATGAATGTACATCAGGTGGATAGCTTTGCAATTTTTCCTTTTTAGTATTGCCTTATGAAAGCTGATCGCAACAATTTGTCTTTCTGTTGCTGTTGATATGATTCATCTGGGTCTATGTGCATGTCCAAAGGAGGTCAACATTTGATTCTCATTATCTAAATGTCCTTGTCATGTGGTCAACCTGTTCTCGTCAATTTCTCCACATGTTCCTGATGTCTTGTCTAATATTTGGATGAATTTTCTGGGTATTGTGTTTATTGAATGACTGATAGTTATTCTCGACCATATGGAACCGCTAAATTGATTGTGGAATATGAAGATAGGACGTAAGACACTGGAGAGTAGTCTTCAATATTTTACATTTTGTTTCAACAAATAGCAAGTGGAAGGCAAGATGTTTGCTTCAGACTCTCAATGCTATATTGTGATTCTTGATTCATCCTTCTGTTTTTTTTTTTAAAACTAATTCACTGTTTACTTCATTACTGCACAGGATGCAATATTTTGCAAGTCCATTCTTAATGAATATGCAGCCAAGATGAATTTGGCAATGCCTACATACACAACTATTCAGCCACAAGGGGCAGTTCCAGTTTTTGTTTCTTCTCTGGTATTCAATGGTGTAACTTACACCGGCGACATTGGTAAAAGCAAAAAGGAGGCCGAACAATTGGCAGCCCGTGCTGCCATTCAATCCCTATATGGTATGTCATTTTTTTTACTTTATTTTGAAGTTATGAACGTTTCTATCCATTCAACTAACAGAGGATGTAATACAGATGATAGCAATTCAAAAGTAGTTCTTTTAAAGACGATTAAGTCTAAGTGGAAGCTTTATGCTGCACACCGTGAGACGAAGTATTCATGTCCTGTTGGAGTGAATGTGGGAGGCAATTCTGAGCATATAGAAGTTTCAGCTTCTGGGCCAGCTAATTATACTCTTGGTCATGCTCTTCCCAAGGCATGCTTAGAGGAGCCTACACCACATCATATGTTCCAAATACCAAGAGTAGCGGCTGTAGCATCCTCTGCAGTAGGGAATTCGTTGATCTCCTTTGTTCCTTCAAGTACCAAACAGCAGCCTGTTGCTGCTATGAATTATGGTAAAAAGCGACGCAAGAACAAGAAAAAGGGCAACAAGAAACCGCGTGTTGATCCTCAGTAGGTTCTACTCTTTACTTCTAAAATTCTATTTTTAAACCATTTTTACTGAGCTCTTGACATCATTTAGGGTGGGTACTTGTCTTTGCACTTTGTTTCCATTGCTTCTTAGATATGTCCTATATAAGTTTTAATTAGTTTGTAAACCAATGATAATTTTCAGAATGATATCTATAAAGACAGCTTTACTACCATTGGCATTTCCTCCTTAATCAATCTCTGAAAAATCTTGGAACATCTTTGACTGCTCTCTGATATAACTTTTATCAATACAAATAGTCAACATCTTTGTTAAACTTTTGTGCGGTGACTGTGAGAGATGAATTGGTTGCTGAATAAAGTGTTAATGTTTGCTTTTGCAGTTTTTGAGTTGATGTCTCCACTTATGTCAGTCAAAATGCATGTGGTGCGTGCTTGTCTGCCTGCGTCCTTCTTGGTTTAGGAGGTTTGATCATTCACCACCTTACCTTGTATTCATAATCTTTGCAGGTTACCCCATGCTGCGATGCCTTTTGAGCAAGCCCCGCCTTGTTCTGTTGCTCGGTAGATGGAACAAATTTATCAGCTTTCTAGTTAGACATTGGCTTTCGAGGCTCGGCACTGTGGCGCTCTCTTTTGAGCGGCATGCAAAATTCTGAGTTGTAGCCTTGACAATTAGGATTTTTAATGTCAGATTGGATGTGAGGTCCATGTATATATCAGGTGAATAGTAAGCGCCAACCCTCCAATCCTGTTCAGTTAAAGGAATTTGTGTTTTTCGAACTTGTTGCTTCCATAGTTGTTCATCTATTCTTTAAGTACTGTTGTGTAATTATGATGTTGCAAAGGCGTATCCCAAAGCTGGCACTTTATTGTGGCAAGATTTTGGATTTGGAACGAGGAATGACCAGTCCCATATCCCCAAGGCTGAATGGCATTGGCAGATGAAAGTTAACTACAAAATTTACATATTTAACTTGCCGACATAGTCCTGGGCCTCAAGGAGATCAGGAAGTTCAAAAGCGTTTACCTGTCTTTTCATCCATTCCACTGTTAATCGAAACCATCTTTCTAAACCATCACGTACTGAGGTTCTTGAACTAAGTAAGAAACGAATGTCGTGTTAAAAGGCGTTGGCGTCAAACCTCTTCGAAAGTTTCTAATGCCCGAGTGAGGACGTTAGAGAAGGTGTCGTTGTCATCTCCTTGAAGACAAAGGACTAGGTTCATTGAGCAATCGGGACAAATTACAAAAATGTGCATCCACATGCACAATTCCTGCTTTCTTCGTAGAATCGATAATAATTTGGTATCCTGCATAGGAAGAGATGTCTTCGTCTCCTAATACACCTCATTGACTCCGGAATCTCGATCCCTCACACTTTCATAATTCACACAGTTCACATTAACGCGTAAGAAGTGGCAAGAGCCGTGGGACACGCCTGAGGATCAGTTTCATCCGACAAAATGCAACCGCAAGACATGGAGACTACGGCCCATAAATTATTCAAACATTCAACTGATGAATTCGTTATCATCGGTTGACATTAGGAGCTCCCACAAGTCGGAAGTGATTATGCACGAGATACGAATCTCCACCAGTTTCGACTGTTTGCACTTTGCTTTTTGATAACGTAAGCTAACCACCATAGACATGGTGATAATGAATGGGGTTGGTAAGTTGATGTCATGGCCTGTTTCACCCCCAAAGTTGACCCGGAATCTCTTATCTATTGCATGAGTTGGCAATTTATTATTCCACTCCAGAATTTGTGCATTTGGCTGGGGCAGGATATTGTATTTGCGAAGAGAAGACGACCGGAGAAAAGTTCAGAGGACTAGGAAAACCAACAACTGCAGATTGAATGATTAAGTAGGAGAATAAGAAATCAATTCTACTGACATTTCGAGAAGGCCATGACATTAATTTGATTTGAGGCCCACATTGCAATCTTTATGTCCTGGTCTTCCTTCTGCTTTCACTCGAAAGACCCCTGTTTTTACTTTTCCTTGCATTGCAATCTTTCCAATGTTTTTTTTTCCCTTAATTGACATGATTAAATGCTTCTCCTTCACATAATGCAGCGAAAAGAAAAGGCTACCAGGCTCTCTTCCCTGATTGTTTGCAGCAAGAATTAATACCGAAGAACTGAACAAGGTCCTTAATTCGCCACAAAACACAACATTTTGTAACTTTCAATCTAGGGAAAAGTTGAGAATTTTGAGGGCCAGAATCATATTACTTTCTGGGCATCTTGTCACATTGCTACACAGGATAAAAAGCAACAACTTTGAAGGAAAAAGCACGACATTGTCCTTAGAACTGGGTAGAGACCTTAATGAAACTGCAAAACTACTCACCCCAAAAGAGCCAAACTCACCAAAATCACCAGGGGAGAGACGATCATGGCCCAGGATCGCGTGCGACGAGTTTCTGACGAAGAGCTTGGCACCAGAGGGTGTTTGTAGTACCACGGATAATAAGGCAAGATGGGATCAGGAGGGGGAGGTGCGTTGCCCAGGTACCATGGCGGCGGTAAATAGTATGGAAAGTACCCACCTGGCGGTGGATAGACCACAGAAGGCGGTGAAGGCGACGACGGTGGGAATGGAGGCGCTGGTGGTGGGTAGACTGCAGGTGCCGTTGGCGGCGGGAGACAAGGATAGGGACAGTCGCTAGGCGGTGGCTGCGAAATCGTGACCACGGCTTGTCCATGTACCATGGTTTGTGGAAATGCAGAGAGCAGAAATATAACCAAGACATTCGCACATACACCATAACCATTTTTTATGGTTCTTGCCATCTCTGTGTAACCGCTGACTTCACTGAGAGGAAGAAACCAAAGGGGTAAACACAGAGACGACGTAGATGAAAATGGGGGAGTTTCAGAGAACGTGCATCCAGTGATTAGAGAAAAGGGTCTTCTCTCTCTCTCTCTCTCTCTCGCCCAACAACCTTTGTCTTCTTCATGAACAAATTAAACAAATGAAGTGTCACATTATATTATATTCCTCCAATGTTGGTTTCGAAGGGTAGAGAATGTCCAATGCATACGGTAATCGAGACATAATTGGAGCTTTTTACAGACCTTTTCACAAAGGAACCCTCTAGATCATAGGTGCAGCCCCATTTGCCTAAAGGGTCATCTATAGGTTGCCAACATCGGCCGACTTTCACTTTCTCAGCCACTGTCCTAAATTGGGACAGACCTTATCCTAACTCGCTAAGGAACGTTGATCCGCCCTACAAACCTGTCGATTATTTCACATGAGCTGGGGTGAACCCACATCTTTTTCATATCTTCTGGTCCCTTGACGGATTAGAGTAAGCTACTTAGCTGGGACAAAAGTCAATAGGTCATTGAATTAGGACAGCCCTTCAACTACCACCCTTTGGCATCAAAAGGGTTGTCTTCCTTCATTTTCCCCTCAATTTATGCCAAGTCCTAGAGTGTCAGAGATTAAAGAATTGTAGGAACTTAATCTGGTGATGGCAACAACTTAAGGAAAACGATTAGTGGGACCAGATATCATTAAATACGGGTCCAAACATTCTTCAGCTTTGTCCCTGAAAAAGATTATTATTCCTTGATGGCGATGAGGTCCCTGGTAATGTCCCTTATAAATCGGTTATGAGAAATTATACTAGTGATCTGAATCGCTAAATTAAATGACTCCTAGGTTGCTCATCGAGGAGTCGTTGTCAGTCAAGAGTGGCAATTTCCAACATGATGAGAGAATACGACTTGAATTCGATAAGAATTTACTTCAAAATATCTTGAACTTGACACAATACGACTGAAACTCAAATTTAACATGAATTGACATATTTTTACTCATTTTTGTGGATGAAACGTTCTGTAGTTACATTGAAATATTGTTGTATCATCATGACAGGACACGAAAAGTTAGTACAATTATTATATGCAAACTCAAACTGGTGATACTATTATCAATGCCAAGTATGTCAACATTGGACTTAAAAAAAGGAAAGGGGGATAATTACACAATGGTTCTTGAACTTTGATTTAATGTATAATGTTGTTTCTAAATTTTTAATTTGTTTGATATGATTTATGAATTTTAACTCAGTATATAAAGTCAACTCTGAGATTTTAATCTGTTCAATGTGATACCTAAAATTTAGTAAATGTTATCTTGTTGCTAAATATTATATCCCCAGATTAGATTTCATCCCCAGATTATTAAGTCCAAGGACAAAATTGAATATGTAATTAGAATTTAAGGATCATATTGAATAATTTAAAAGTTTAGGAACGACATTGCATATAGAACCATAAGTTCATGGATTATATTGAAAAAATTGAACACTGGGAGATGATGTTGCACATTGAGTTATCTATGTAATTTACTCGAGAGAAAAACTAAGCTTCACAAACAATCAATTTTTCCAAGATGCCCGTAATTCACGATGCTGAATCGCAACAGTTGACAAGGGATCAATCATAGGGTTAAAGCAACAAGTTAATGAATTATCAGCTTCTTAACGTGTCCGAAACCTTGTCCTGGATTCATTTATCAGTTTAGGCTGCATTTAGTCGTCTGGATTTCTAAACAGGATATAACTAGATAGGATATGATAAGAAATCTACGAATTTCTTCATATTCTATATGTCTCATTCACTGTTTTGTAAATTTCAGATTTAAAGTTAAATATCCCCATATCTTACACAATCTATTGTTTAGTGAACTATATATACTCATATTTTATCAAGTTTGTCGTTTGATGAACTATAAATTTAAATTCAGATATTTTAAAATAATAACATTAGATAAGTACAAATTTGCAAGTTTAATATTCAAAAAATCATCAAAAATATTTTTTTTTCAAAACAACAGATTCTCATCGAATTTTGTGATCACGCATTATTCTTTTCCATTCATTTGAAATAATCTTTTGATTATCTCGTTCAACATCAAACATTTTTAAAATAACCTCAATTTCTATATATTCTTTTTCAAACATATATTCTTTTTCTCTCTTACAAGTTTTTCATTTGTTTCCATTTTGTTACATGTCCAATGCTAAATTAAAGAAATGCCCAATTAGAACAAATCATAAAATCCAAAGTTCATTAGTTTTTTTTTCAGCAATCACAAGAATGTAATGATAATTAATCATGTTAATGAACGATTTTTAAACAATTCGCACTTATAAAGTACATCACAGTTTGTCGATTTCGTAAAATTTTGTTGTGAATTGGAGTGCTATTGATGAGAAGGCTTTGGCGTTGATACTTTGGATAATATTTTATTGAATTGAGTTTAAAATTTACAAGGGTTTTCTTATTTTTTATACTAAACTAAAAATGTTTATTCAAAACGAAAAATCTAAAATTGGTTCAAGACTTATAGAATTAATATTATATGAAATAAATTTGAATTTTTGTTATTTTTTATTTTTCGGTATTATTATTTTTATTATTTAGTATTCTTTTAATATGAAAAAATAAACTTTGACTGGATTGGGGAAACCTGGTCTGACTCTTTGACTCGAACTCAACAAAGGAGTTCGAGTAGTCTGTGGGTGAACGACAGATAATGAAAAAAAAACTTAGGATTTTATGTTTCAGATAAAAGAAATCTTATGTAACACTATCCCACCATTCTCCTCAGATTTTTTTTATCTGGTTTGTATTTCTCCTATATTAGACCTTATCTTAAAACACAAGATATGATAAAACATATAATATCATAGTTTTTATCTGATTGACCAAACGTAGCTTTAGTCTTTTATTTGTCAAGCTAGCCTACGATGAGGTCGCTATTTCTGACTTCGATTGATCTCTACATGGATGGGTCTTCCTTTCTCCCAATTAAAGAAAGGAGCCGTTTGCGCAAACCAAACACGACCTTATTGCTAAAATTCAAGATTGCTCCCATGAAATGCGCAAATGAGACTCAATGGTGGATAACTGTATTAGTTGAGAGTTTCTTTTCATCGTTGAGGTTAATGGTTCAAAACTTGCAATTGCATGGGGGCCATGGTGTTGAGGTCCTGTACTAGTCTCTTTGGAGGTATAGAAGCCCGGCCCTTTGGTGTCGTTCATGCATGGGGAGCACGTGGTGGATTCTTCGGTCATAAAAAAATATGTAAATGGGGTTGATATAAGTACAAACTTGTAGGGTACATTAGTGTCCATTGTGGTGACACATGAACGAAATTGATCAATGCCGTGGACGGATTAGGTGGGCTTGGGTCGGGCGCCTTAGCAAACATCATCCGAGCACTTGAGAAAATGGTCCGAGGAAATGGGCCGGATCATGGAAATTGGTCAGCAGAAGCTTTTCGAGACAAACCACTGACGCATCTCCAAGACCCGACGCCCAGACTTTGTGAGCAAAATCGCATTCGATTGACATATGGAAAATAATTTTCATAAATTTTCTTTCTCACATAAATATTTTAATTCCATTTATTCGATAATTTATGGAGTGTGATTTACTTTCTCGCCAAAATAGAAAGTTATTTTTCACTGTTTTAAGTTTATATAAGACGTTTTTCAGTAATTTGATTAGTTTTCCGTTATATAAGACTAAAAAGACGGAAAATAAATATTAAAAAATAATTTTTTTTCAAAGGAACGTACCTCAAATCAAACAAATAAGATAATACACAATTATCTTTATGGAATGCGATTCCCTTTTTCGCCAAAATAGAAAGTTATACTGTTTTCAATTTATAAAAGACATTTCTCAGTAAATCGATTAGTTTTCATTATATAAGGTTAAAAAGTCGGATTTTTTTTAAAACATAATTTTTTTTTTAAAGGAACGTACCTCAAATCAAACAAATAAGGTCATACACAATAATCTTTTAGTGGGTAGAATGAACTGAAGATCACAGAAGGTAAAGTATAATGTATGATTTCCCCTGCTATCAGCTGAGCTACAGGGGACGAGCGTCTGAAGCTCCATCCGAAACGTGGCGCCACGTGTCTGCCAGAGTCTGCGAGGTGGACGCGTAGCATCGGTCCACCCACTCCCCAGTCAAAGCTGAGTTATTAGGTGGAAGAGTGAACAGAGGATTCAACTCTAAGAGGTCGAAAAGGCAAACGAGCAGACAAGCGCGGTCCGATCGACGATGCTGAACTTGGTCGGGGTCCTGGACTTCGTAGCACAAGCCCTGGTCACCGTCTTCTGCTCCCCATGGATCCTCAACCTCGCCGTCACCCCTGCGTTCCTTCAGGTTCACCACTACCAGCCCTGATCGGTGCGAGTTTCGGCCGGGTCCGACACGTTGTTCCCGCACTTTCTTTGACGGGGCCGAAGTCGCGCTTCGAATCGTAAGCTTCGTTCGTATGGCTGCTGATATTGCCGGTGACATTGCCCGTTCTGGTACATGCATTGTTCACTGACGCTTTGGTCCTACGTTAGATTGATACTACACGCGTACTACATGCGTGTTTGTCTACATTCGATCGACGATTCTATCTGGTTTTTGTCGTCTGTTCTTCGATTATTCCGTCGATGCGATCGTCGTTCATATCCCTTACATGAGTTGAATGTGTGACTAAGAGAATATTGTACAAGCATCGGTTTTTTTCTTCATTTCTTCTTTTGGTACAATGGGACTGGAAAAGAAGGCTTCGTGTGAACCGTGTCCTAAATATCGGCGCAATGGAGCCCAACTCCAAGATTGTTACTCCTACTAACGCTACGATCTGCAGTGCAACTACTTGCATCATGGAGCCAAACCTTTTGACTAAACATCAAAGCTAGTAAGAAAACTCCAAGGTCGTATAGTGAAAGGGGAGAAAAAGGACAGACACGGAGTAGAATCTTCCGGAATTGCCGTGAATGCGTGCTCTCGGAGCACGACGGCTCAGTCACGGACTCCCACCCGGTGGCTCGCATACCGATCTTTTACGATGTCTCGGATTGAATTTCAGGACGGATCTCTCCTCCTTCCGTCGAGTTGAATCTCACCCTCTTCTGCAAAAGTTTAATTGACCTGTGAGCATGAAGAGTTCAAAACATACAGGACTTCGATTGCAATTCCCCAATAGTTTAGGACTTTGATTTACTAGTCTAATATGCCAAAACTTCCGGTGCCGATTTACTCAAGAATTTGTCAAGTTGTTGATTTGAATCGTCCCCATGATTTGAGGTGAGATTCACCATTCTAGTACTGTTTACACTTAAAACGGTAGTGCTTTTTAGTTACGAAAAGCTACATGCTCCTTAAGCTCATGTGAATGGAGCAGATACGGATGCTAAATCAGTATGAGTCGCTCGTATCCAGCCCCATCCGACAACTAAGGACTACTAAGTCATCTGCTCCGATGACATCAGCAACCGAAGATGTCACGGATTGGAATTAATTCGAGAGGGGATTTACCTCAGACAACTTGATGCTGCTGCCCTTCTGTCTCGTGCCGCCGTGACCGGGCGTCCAATTTGACCCCCCTTGCTGTAGCACGTTCTCACCACCGTAACACAAGCTCATGATCCTCTCGGCAACCTCCTTCTCATCCCGGCTCTCCTCCACCAACTTCGCCATCTCTGCCCTTGTCAACCTCATCTTCACCGTCAATGGCCCGTCGGCCCGCTGTGGCAGCCCGTTGCCCTCTGACCCTAGGCTCGATGGCGGTGGCCTGGCAAGCGAGAGGTCAGAAGCCGCCCTCCGTGACAGCATCAGGCACTCGAGCCGGTCCTTGGCGCTCATCTGGATGCCCGTAGACCGGACCCGCCTCGGCAATTTGTCGTGCTCCTCCGGGAACTTGGGCAACTCGACGAGGAAGTACACCTTCTTGGGCTTGAGCTCCTGTTGCGGCTCAAGCGGCTTCGCGCGTATGCCGAAATGCTTGACGGCCTCGGAGTCCATCAGGACGTGCCCCGGGTAGTCCTTCACGACGTCCCCAGCTCTGGCAGGGGTCTTCAATCTGAAGGTGTCGCCGTTTATTTTCATCACTTTTGCTCTCCTCTTCCCTCCCATACTGTTTCCCATTTCTCCTTTCCCCCTCGCTCTCCAGTCACCTAGACAATACCATGTGCAATCTACTCGAGATCACGGGATAAGATATCGGGGGTTAATGCAAGTGTGAATCCGGAAGATGCTCGAGAGATTTCAATGGATCATCAACTATTTACGACTTTAAAGCTGAATTTGTTCACACAGTGAGGATCGTGAAGAAGAAAAGTCTAAAAGGGGATGGGGATGGGGACCATGCCGATCCAAACTTGTCCCCATTTTAATGCTGCAGTTCCCACTAAGGGTAAAAAGAGCCGTGCGATGATTATATATACGTATACATATGCAATAATGATGAAATTGAAAGTTAGACATAGCCATATTTGTCTCATCCTCAACGTGATTTTTCTCTTTTGTAATTATTGAGGTGTAGCAAAGAGCAAGCATGATCTTATGTCCTAATATTGGTATGATCTGGAATGTATTTTTTATGTTTGCGAGATAAAAATCAAATAACGAGAGTCATGAAGTTTGTAAAAATGAAAATAAATCACTCTGGCTGAGCTGTATCATTTACAGTCTCCAAGTGGAGAAGAGCCCCTGTTCGGCGGGCGGCCATCCACAGATCGTCAAAAGTTCGAGCAACGCAGTCGCTAGCGGCTGTCCAATCTCCGACCCGCCTTCAACAGTACAGTCACCGTCTAAAGATTCAAACCCATCCCATAGACCCCCGCTGCTGTCTTCTTCCCATCTGTTCTTTTTCCTCTTTGAAAAGACATTAATTCGCTGTGGATTTCTCTTCAACTTGCTGATAGGTGGGGTTTGCAAGCTCCTGCATAATGAATGAACGTCAACTGTTCTCGAACAACCTTTGATTATGTCGATTGAACGTATCACCACTTCCTTCAGCTAATCAATTCATTAGCACACTAGCATGATAGTCAAAATATTTTTAACTGGCGAAAAATGAGGAATTGTTTGTCGGGTTAAAGACCTTTTCATGGGAATACGTTGAAACCTAAAATTAATTCGATATATGGCGATTGCCTGTTCATAATTTACCCTTTTTTATTCTGGTTGCAGATATCGTTTGATTATTCACATTTGAGGTGGTACAGTAATGGACAATGAAAGAGATGCAGCTTTACTGTGTCCTCCTTAAAAGGACATTTGGTGCAACGATTTCGTTAATTACAGGTGAAGTGTTGACTCTGTTGTTCCCGTCAATCCATGCGTCAGTTAAGCTTTCTGTCGGGATGCTCCAATTCGCAAGCAAATAGTTCCAAACTCCTGCCACCACCTTGTAGTGTTCGGGAGGTCAACAAACGGTTGGCAAGTGTGGATTATATGCTATTTTGTGTCTTTGCCTTCCTCTTTGAGTCCTGGTGATGACATAAGGGATGACGAGATGGGATGGTCATTGCATTCGAAAAATCTGATCCTTGGGCGAGGCGATTGAGAATGTCTATCACCTTGCTCTACTTAATCATGTGGTAAGTTCTTGTAGGCATTTCAGCTACCCTGCTTGGAGTCTTGAAATATGCGGCGATCGAAAACGCTTTCGAGTTTTAAAAGACTTTTACTTCATTCATTTGAATTTTAAGACTTGCATGAGAAATGCGAAAAAGAGACGAGTTGAAGAAAACTTGTTCCAACCATTATTTGAGTCAGTGTGTCGTAGACATCATCAAGATTTATGCTTAGATAACTTTGCATGTGGGTAATATTTACAACTTGCAACCTACTTGTTAAAAAGGTGGCTAAAGAATGTTTCCTCCAATTCGGTCAGAGAAAAAAAAAAATCTTTACTATCAATTTTTATCTTTGCAATGTTAATGCCACATCAGAAGAAAAATTGAAGAGAGAGAGAGAGGAATTGATAGAGTTAACAAAATTCCTTATTTGCACTTTCATGCAGTATACCATGTCTATAACTCTTGGGAAAAAAAGGGAAGAAACCACAAAAATCCACTGTGAATGTTGCTGACCCCTAAATTTGCTGAACCGTTTAGATAATATTGCTTAAAAAATTAGGAATTAGTTATTTAGTTTCTAAACAAAAATATTATCTAATTAAATTGTATGGCAAATAGTTTTTATGAATTTCTAGTAGGTTCTGCATAGCATTAATATTAGACCGGCGGTGGTACAGATTTGAATCAGTCGTGCAGGCTTGGCTCGCACTTAGGGACCATTTGGCCAGCGTAGGGGAGGAGTGGCTGAAATTCTTAGGCCGTGATTAAGCCGCCTACTTTAAGCTTTTAATTAAATTGGGTTTAGCCCATAATCATTAAAGGCTTAAAAATTAATTAGATTAGGCCCAAAAGAGAACAGGCGAATCGCCAATTGTGCCCACAAGAGAAGCAGTTAGGCCATCCCATGGTGTGCATATGAGATGGCCACAATTCACAAGGAGATTGGGTAAAGAAACAAGCTCAATCTAGTCTAATTTCAGTTCATGGAAAATATAGGCCTTGTTGTTAATTGAATTAAGCCCAAAAAAAAGACCAAAGCTTGCGAGCTCAAGCCTGCAAGCCATGGGCAATTCGGCCAACCCATGAAGGAAAGGGCTGGACGAAATTCGTTCTGGATCAAAGCCAATCTTGTACGATTTGACCATCCGATAATTGAATTGAAAAAATATCATTTATTTAGGCTCCATTCGTTTTTAAAAAAACATAATATTTTTGAAAAATATTTTCTTAAAAATCATTTTTATACAAAATGATAATATTTTTTTGGTGTTCATTTGTCAAATACCGCCGGCTTGTCGCCTCGAGCGAGGTTGAGACATGGTGTTGGAATCAACGATATTTACAGGTAAATAAAACAGATAGAAATTGTTTTCCACTTTCAAAAAATAAAAAATATTTTCTCCACATTTGAAGGTATTTTTTTTTCCATTGGTGAATAATATTTCTCTTGACGATTTTATTTTCCGTGAAACGAACGCCGGAAATTTTGGAAAATATTTTCATGAAAATTATTTTTCGTGAAACGAACGGAACCTTAGGATCAACTGTGTGGATAACAGAAACCTGCAGCCCCTAACTACCGACTTTCTCTATACAAACATATTTGTGCCCTTGGATTTTGGGAAGGTTGGCAAATCACTATTGAGAAATACTCAAGAGAGGACACAAGTGAGGAAAAGTGAGAAAGGGAGAGAAAAGCACACGACGAAGTACCCTCATAGCCGTGCATCCCCTCTCCAGTCTCTAGCGCCCAATCCTCCCACGAGCCGCACCGCAATCTTGCGACGAGTGACTAACCCCGCCTTGCCTAGCTGTGATGACGAGCTCTCTTGACTCGCTCTTACTGCCTCGCTAATCCAGATGGAGTCTTGCTATCCCGGCCGTGCTTCTGCCGCCCATGCACGGAGCCTGACGCCGTGCTGCTGTCGCCTGGGACGAGTTGCCACCCTCCGTCGATGTCCCCCTCATCACCGTGCTTCCTTCCCATGCCGAGCCACTGCGCCCGGTACCTCACGAATCCTCAGCGCTTCCAGCAAATGAGCTACGAGCGACCCAACAACGTGGTCAATTGTTGGTCCCCTATCATTGCTGATGGGTTTTAAAGACGGGCCGCCCAAAATGGGCTGAACCCAGAACACGGCCCGCGTCTGTCCAATTCCGGATATGGCGGTTATATCTTGCTTAATATGTATTAAATGATTGTAACGGCAGGAATGGAAATAACAAAAAGGGAGAAAAGTTTACCTCGGAAGGTTACGTTCTTCACTTTTGGCTTTTTGCGCAGAGAATAGAGAATTGAAGAGATATGTGTGTCCTCTTAGCATATCTGAAGTTTCTCTCGAAATTGTGTTTCTCTTTCATGCTCAGCCAACATTTAATCTGCGGAACAAAAGATATGATTCGCGATCTCTAAGTTTTCGTGTGATTGCGCCTATTATTAGTGATACAAGGATTTCGATTTTGGGTTAGTATTTCATTCGCTATTGTTTATAAATTTCTTCAAATCTGTTCGAAATTTTAGGATATGTGTGATTCAACAATTGCAATTCATTGTTTTGCTTTTTATACAGGTTCATTAGCTCACCACTGTCAATCCGATCCCGATAACTAGCTGCTGATCCTGTGTTTGCCTATTTTCACTGGCCACAGCCCCTCCCAAGCTTTAACTAGACATCACTAGAATCGAGCCCTCCTCGATGCCACACGTGCAAATCTACCGTCAATAGCTGCGGGACACTTCTGGTCCACTTGATTCCCGTGACATCTGTAGATCCGAATTTGGAAATATAACACTCGGATTTGGTAAAATCTCACCTCGATATTGTTTGATGTTTGAATTTTTGCAATTACCCTGATTGGTTTAATTAAAATATCTTACATTATAAATATATTGATGTAGCCTTTTAAATTATGAATATTTCCTAATTTGCCAATGTGTTTAGGATTGGCGGTCTAATCTCCGAACCCGACCTGGGACGCTGTTTTATATTATAATATTTTAATAATAAAAAATATATTTTATTAAAAAGTTCTGAAAAAATTTAAAAGTTAAGTTTTGTTTAGAAATGCCAAATTTCTTGAAAAACCAAATTCTAACATTAGAATTGGCCTAGTTTAATTAATCAACACCCTCTTTGGAAAATTTAAAGAAGTTGTCCTTGACGGTCAATTAAACGCTTTCATGTTCATTGGTACTTCTTAACTTAAATCGTATGCATTATCAATTGTATATAGATGTTGGGATGTATGATTTGATGGGTAGCTTATGAGAGATTAATTGCATGAGTAAATTTCATGTTAATTGCGAGAACATGTATTTAATTTGATATGCACATTGTTGATGATTTGCTTTATTAAATATATTGATTAAGTGTTCGAATGTCAAAGTCGACACTTTCGGATTATGCCATTAGATGGTGTGATCTAAGAGATAGCACTCATATGAGTTGATAGAGTTACACCGATGTGCCTTCCGGTCTTATGTATGTAAATGTTTAGCCTAAGTCTATTAGGTTTATGTAATGTTAGACATATCTATATTATTTAACATGTACTTAGTATATTGAAATTGTATTATTAAATAACCGACGAGTTGCGGGTTTTACTTTATTGTCATTAGATAATCGCATTCAATTATTCAAGTGTTTATTACTGCGTCGTATTTCAATACTTTGATTGTTTACCTCTTGCACTGTCTTTTTATAAATTGTGTGTTAATTTCACTTCTAGATTAGCTTAACCTTAGAATAAACTTGCATAAAAATGACTCCATAAGAATAATTATATGAACACTTAGGGAATTTGAATGACCTTTAGGGCCTTAAATGATGAGTAAGAACGCATGACCACTTTTAATTAAACAACCAACTAGTTAGGTACTGAAAGAGCGTTAAGAGAAATATTAGCGCAAACAAGTCCATGAATTTAGAATTTCTGATTATGTAGGGATCGAGATGACATTTCAATTTCTAGCTGATTCTGACAAGCTAGTGGCGACTCTTAGAAAAATTTTAGGTTGTTAAAGAACTTTTAAAATCAAAACGCCTCAATGTCACGCGAAGTATGAACTCGAGAGAGTCCGTGTTCGTGATGGACGAATCGAATCGAATTATGACTAAACGTTGCTTTTTAAGCCGTTTTTTAAGGATGCCGATTCGGATATCTTCACGAACGATACCTCTAAATTTACCTTATTACCGTCTCCCTCCTTGAGGAGGTTTGGGTAGGTCGTGACAAATGTGCGTGTGGGAGTGACGTGAGGAATGAGTGAATGTAAAGTCCATTTGTATATTTTCAATAAATTTAGCATATCTTACTCTGATATTATTGAATTTGGTGACATCATTGTCAATTATTTTGAAAATTTAAGTTATTAGATGAATATGTGATTTAATATTTAAATACTTAATGAGGTGAGTGGGCGCACACAACAACTGTATCAAGGTCATCGTCCGGACAACCATATAATCAATGACTAGGGTAAATAGTCTAAATTTTAAGAGGATAATCTGTGGGCTTGATGAAAGCTCGCCGACAAAGGGCTAAATTTTATGAGGGTCTGAGTCATCCTGAAATTTAAGTCCACTGACCATATAAACAACTGCTCTGAAGGAAGGGCATATTGATTGTTTGCTGTGGCCATTACTTCGATTATTTATTCTAATAGTTGTTAGTACGTCCTTTTGAGAGATTCTACATTTCTAAGAAGGTAATGGTTACCGAGAAATATTTTCGGATGTCTTCTCCAGAGTAAGTAACGAAAGAGTATACACATGAGTCATGACTATTATCTTAGTAGAAGTAGTATTGGCCACATCAATTATGACCCTTCTACTGTCACTTCCTGCATGATCAACCACGGACATGATATTTTATGGGTGTGTTTTTTCTGAAGAATCTTGCTTGCAATAGAAAAAGTTGACATTACTACCTTCAAAAATTGCCTTCAAAAATTGCATAAACCTAAATTTTTTATACCATAGTAGATAATACATAACCTGTCATGGTGTGAAGCTTCATGACTAGAAACAAGTTCCAACACATTTTTGGCCAAGCACATACTACCTTTAAAGGTTAACATGCTGAGATGAATTCCTGAGTATAATTCGATGCCAGCTATTTAGTATTTACTAAGTCCAAGAGAATTGTAAGTACTACTTAAAGACAACTGACAAGGAGCATGTTGTGGTGGAGACGGCAAAATGGTATAAAGGAAATGGATATATTTTGTGTAAGATACTGTAACTGAGAGCTAACAATCTACCGGAATGCAACCAAAGGTTTTGAAAGCACTCGAAGCAGCCACTACCCACTAAGCTAACAAAGCACTAAATTGCATTGTAAGATAAGATGCAGAGTGCCGACACAGGAGGGTTTGCCCTTGCAGCTGTGGATGATACTTGTCTCATTACTTTCTACGGAGCATTTTAAAAGGTAGCTTACCTTCCTTTCCAGAATTACAAGCATAAATTTTGGACTCTTATCCTCACTTGAGAAAAGGACCCAATATAAATGTTTCCATGAACAGTATTCATATGAGGCAGAGGCTTCCTCTTGGTTCGGATAGAATGGGCAGATTTCACCGGCCACAATATCAGAATAAAAACACAAATAGTAGTTAGAGCAATTTCCCTTTTGAAAACATCACCACTGGTTCAACTGTGGATATGTATAGGGCGCGCATGATTGAAATTTTATCCAGAAATCTCATTTTGGATAGAATTATATTTTCCTGATTCTATTCCAGAATGAGTTTCCAAATAAAGAAACATGTTTGATACGGACAAATAATTTCTATTCCAAACTAGAATTATGTTTGATATGGTAAAAAAATTCCATTTCTGTTTCATTTGAAGGAATTTATAATTTTTTAGAGTGCAAGATATTCATTCCAATAAAAATAAAAAACTTCTTATTTGGCCCAAAAATTTGACAAATTTAATCACATTTTCTATTATAATCGAACTCCAAATTCATTTTAATTACATAAAACATAGTATATAAATAATTCCCAAAGGAGGAAATTGGGCTTCTTCTTCATCCCCGAAGCCAAAGTCACTCCCGACCTTTTTTACTTCTCCACCGAAGCCTTTGGTTCCCAGCCAACCCAAGCAACCTCCGACTTCCGCTCCATCATCTACTGATATTGGATCCCTCGTGTTAGCCCCCAAAAGTGGCTCCCCACTCAGCCCTAGGATCAAAACCATCACCTGAGCCGGGTCATGGATCTTCTCCCAACTCTGGAGGCCGCGTATATTCTCCACCTCCACCAGCATACTTGCCTCCGCCTCCATCGCCACCTCCACCAGTTCGCTCTCACCGCCTCCCTCCCCGTCTCCTTCACCACCTTCGCCCGTGAAGTCCCCATGTGCACTCCCCACCACCACCCGTCCACCCTCCTCCGTCCCCTATCTTCTCGTCGCCGCCGCCACCACCGCCAGTCCATTCTCCTCCTCCACCACCCCCCGTCCATTCTCCTCTACCCCTTGTCTACTCGTCGTCCTCGCCAGTCCCTCTCCACCACCACCACCCTCTACTCCCCTCCAACCCCCTTCCATTCCCCACCGTGGAGGTGGAGGAGAGGCGGCTTGTCTCGTGGAGGAGATGGGGTCGCGTGTGAGGGAGAGGAGGGAGAGAGCAATCTAGGGCACAAAAAAATGAAGAAAAAGGAGGGAGAGAACAATCTACGATGGCATAAAAAATCAAGATAATGAATTCTCGCTCGAGAATGAGAAATAAAAAAAAATTTCAATTCTCATCCTTGCCCGAAACCCAATTTTGAAATGGATATCCATTCCAGAATTGGTTTTCCAAAAGAAATTTGTCAAACGCTATTCTATTCCAAAATGAGCTTTTTTGATCCAAAACTCATTTTGGAACATTATTGAGCGCGATTCATGCGTGCCCATAATGTGCCTAGGTTTTGGCAAAATATATCTTAACCATTTTGTAAGGATGGTGACAGTTGTTAGTATGCCTTGGGATTGTTCTTTTCTTAGTTTTTTTTCTTCTTCTCATATTGAGCTTTCAAGCCTTCCATAATTTGTTCTCGTTCATTTCTTTCAAGTGAGATATAATACTAACATCTCACGCAAAAAGGCCTTATTATTATCATTATCACTAGTATCATGTATCACAACCTCACTTGATTTATATGAAATTTTAGCCATAGTTGTATCTAAATTCCTTTTCACTATTCTCATAGTATTTCGATTGTTGGCTCCCAAACTCATCACTTCAAAAGCATTTTGCATTAATGTGGAAAATTGATAAAATATAGATGGACCCCCACGACATTTTATGAGATTCATCATTCACATATCATTGCTTCACATCCTTAATCCATCTTTTCAATATATAGGAAAATGGAATGATTGAAACCGATATCTTCCCATTCAACACACACAAAGTATAGCGACACAACCATCTTTTTGATTCAATGATTTGCAATCACATGAAACTAGAAAGTCAACAATGTTAAATTTGACAACATGTTCACCTTGAACACCTTTACACTTGAGAGTCTATTCATAAAACAACCCATTGAAAGCTATAGTCGAAATCTACTTGGAGATGCATCACAAAAATTCTTCATTAAACCTTTTTAAAATAGCATGAGCATACACCAAAGCGGCATGCATAGATATTCCTTTATTGAAAATCTTCAATTTGGGCTACCAAAGAACAATAATAATCTTGAGTTTTAATTTCTCTCATATGTTTTAATTGTTCTTTATAGTGGTGGACAAATTTTACAAGGGTCAATCTCTTGGTCGACGTTTATTGGAAGACATTATTAGTGCTCTAGCTTTTTTGGCCAGATCTTACACCACAAAAAAAAAAATCATAACCAAAAGCCAAACTCCATTTATGTCTTAGGTGGCATAATTTTTTAAGCCAACTATTATTCTCAATGTTCCACTCCTCTTCCATTTTCTTCTAAATAAATTCAAATTTATCCTTTGATTTTCATTTATTCATAAATTCTAAGAAATTTTTATCTTTAAATCTTGACTTGTGATAAAGATGTGGAATATTCTAATTGACATTATTTCTAGTGTGCTAAGTGTATAAACAGTGTTCAGTATTCAAAAACACCATTCTAATGGCTTTTGCCATGACTTAGTCATGATCAATGAAAATGATTTTTGGAGCCTTATTTTCTATAAATTTCAAAAACACATCAAATAACTAAATAAATGAATTTACAGTCTTGTTCAATGAAAATGCATAGTCAAACAAAGTATTATTTCAATGATAATTAACTCAAATAAAAGGTGCACAATTTACAGACAATATAGTTATTACATTGCATCTTTTTTTTTTCCATGCAAGGCACTCATCTTCAGGAATGCCTCTCTCTCACATGGCTAAGAAATACCACCTTACCCTATTATTTTAACGCACGCCTATCATGTACTATCTATACATCATCGTGTTAAGTGAATAAAGCTGATGTGTACTTCGCAAGTGATCTGATATATGTATGACTATTTTGTCCCTATCTAATTTACGCTTCTGTTGTGCTTAGCCAACCTCTAATTATGAATCCATTGAACAAATTGGCTATAGGTGCCATGATGGCACTAAGAGTAACACGAGCATGGATTCCCTGCTCTACTGTGTCAGTAGAGCAAGGAACTCTACCAATGGCAGCCGTTCGGATGGCTGCTATTTTTCTTTTTAAAAAAAAGAAGTAAAAAGGGGTGGGCCTCCTATTAAAGTGGGGCCCACCCCCTCTCTCTAAATCCCCTGCTTTGCTGACATCAGCAAAGCAGGGGATCCGGGTCCGAGTAACACACCCTAAACATGGTTGTAGAGCAACAATGGCGCCGGGGCACCATAACGATCACAGATAGACTAGAATCGATCACATTGGCTTAACGTGCATCTCAAGGACATTCAGTCTGCATTAGGGGAGAAGAGCCAAAATTTCCAGCCGATGAACTTGGGTAATTTGAGTTTAAATTGGACTAGATTTATCCTACTAATCTCAAAGGTTTTGAAACTTAATTAGAATAAGCCCTAAATAGGCCGAGGCCTGCAAATTTCAAGCTCACAAACCTAAAATTGTCAGCTAGCTCTATTTAATCTGGGGCTTTGCCAAAATTCAGCACTAAATTTGACATAATTTGTGCATATCTAACAATGGTTTATATGAGTTTCTAATCAATGCAACATAAGTGGATTAATGACAACTCCAAAATAAGATCTTTTTCATGTTAAGAATCTTAGCATAAGTTGAAAATATACATGAGCTTGGAAGAACTTGAGCTAAGTTAACTTTAGTATTCCATTAGCCAAAACCTAAGTGGTGAGCTATTTAAGGGAGGCCATGACAAGCATTTGACTGAAGAAGGAGCCAAACTTTCTTAGAATGTGTAGTTCTTTCTTTTAGGTTGATATTATGGTCCTCAACTTTTGCTCTAACTTATCCCAAATGCTAATATCATATAAACGTATTCAAATATAAATTAGTTGCATAGTTTGCAAGATTCGGAATATTAGATCAAGCATGTGACTCAAAATGGCCCAAACTTCCTTATGATTGAAAGGTCTCCCTCTAGAATAACATTATGGTGGCCAACTTTTACTCTAATCTTTTTTGAGAAAGAATAACATATGAATAGACAAGATTATAAGTAAATTTGATGATTTGAAAGATCCCAAAACCATAAGCAAGCATTTGAATAAGAAAGAACCAAACTTTCTTAGAATGGGAAATTCTTCAAGTAAATGATGTCATGGCCCTCAAAATTTTCTCTAATTTTGGCCACATACTAATAGCATATATATGAACACCATAATAGTAAATTAGATGACTATGAAGTTTAGAAAACAACAAGATCAACCATTTGTCCCAAAAGGACCAAAACTTTCTTATGATGTGAAGTTCTTTTCTTTAGAATGATGTTATGACCCTTAACTCTTACTCCAATCTTTCTTAAGTCCTAGTAACATCTAAATGAATATAGTTACAAGTGACTTAAATTATTTGCAAGCTGCAAAATACAAGACCAAGCATTTTAGTTGATGATCAAAGAGAAGGCTTTTAGATATCAATTGTCTGATTTGATTTCCTTTAATAAATGAAGTTGATTTCCATATCATTTCACATTTTTTTTAGTCTTTTAATCAATTTCACGTATAGTAGTTAATTATCTATAGAAAATGTAGCATTAAATTAGAGACCACACCTTATCCATAATAAATACATTTTTAGGGAAAAAGAAGGAGCTAAATAAAAAATTGTGCTTATGGCCAAATACACCCTTTTCTTATACATCAATGGCATTTAACAATAAGTACATCAAACCACGTTGCAATATTTCTTCAAAAAGCACTGGTGAACCCACTGCTTAACGATTGACAGAACCATGTTTATTAGGCTAGCGAAAACAGGAAAGTACATTATTATATGTTCATCAAAGTACACATTGAGATGAAAAGCCAGGGCCCCCATAATAGAAATTGACTCCAGAAGTGGGTGAAGTGGGTGGTTCCGCATTAAGCTTTAAGTCGTAGCATAGAGGTCTTGCTACTCTACGCTAGAGACCTACCGGGTCCCTCTCAATGTATCCCTCGTCAAGGAATTTAAGATTGCGAAAAAAGGACGTCTTTCCAAAGCCTTCAGAAGGGAAATGGCCACTACCCATTTGTGTTGACGTATGATGACCACCTATTTGTGCATTGACTATCTCTCCCCCCCAATCAATTCGAGTGGCGAGGCCCTTTAGTGAAGTGAAGATTTCAGGTGGCCAGTATCCCACTTCTATGTCCCCCACTTCTATGTCCGTAATGCTCAGCCACCATCGTCCAGTAATATTATCCTGAAATACTTTTGTTAAAAGACAAAAGACTCAAAAATACCATGTGTATACTTACCTAAAAGATTGTTTGATTACCCTCTGAACATATACATGTATGTGATATTGTTGTCCACCATAGGTGGAAATTGGTTCTATCCCAGCACCCAGACCAACCTTGCTACTTGTTTGTACAAATCCATCGCATTCGAGATTGCAACAACCAGTTTGCCTATAGCCATCCCTCTAGAGTCCACCCACAAAAAGAGTGTCGATGTTTGATATGTTTGTGAAAGTTTGGTGAATTGTAAGTGGATAAAAGAATTAAGAACTCACCGTCCAACATGCGAAAAACTTTGGAGAGGAAGATTCACTAACCTATAATATAAACACAAATCACTTATCTTCTATATCCAAACACATTTATAACACCAACCATGCTAAAATCTTCATATTCGATCATTCTAAGTTCTTACCATCCACCCGGTCATCACAGCGTTTAAACTCTCAAGGTTGCCTGCAAAGAGCCAAATTTGAGAGCTGCTGACTTCTGTAGCCATTACTTTAGGATTCCACACATCAATTAATGCCCGAGCTCCTGTGTACTTGCCACCCGTCAAAAATACTATTGCATTCTGATCAATGTCCAGAAAACTCGTAATGAAGTGAAACTTGAGGATCAATACATAAATGCAACTGAAAATCAATGCCAGAGTAAGTCAACATCATGTATTTGCACATACTTCATGTTTACGTTTTGCATTGAGTTCATTCCCGCTCATATTGAACCCCTCCGAGAGTGGACTCAATGGAGTAACATGACTATTGGTATAATTTTGTGGTCTTATGATGGGGATTGTTCCTTCGGGGCATTCACCATATTTCCACCAAGTTTGACGAAGTGCACCTTCGACATATCCTGCTTTTTTCCTTTTCTGATTTGAGGTTGGTTTCACCTATTCGCAAAATGTGCCAGCTTTAGCGATTGTTAAAAAAGGCGGGCAAACATATCTAAGGTCACATAACATTACTTCAACATAGTACAACATGAATTGTTTAGACATCTTGTGGTAATGAAATAGCTCTGTGATGCCCTCATCATTAAGGTACTCATACCGTCATCACTAGACTTATTCAATTATACTCATAACTGAAAATGTTGCATGGATGGCACAAGACATAATACTAGTGCAAGTTATAGGTGAAAAAAAATGAAGGGACAATAACCTCTATGGTATGATTCTTGAGAAGCGGATGATTTAAAGCGGGTTGCTTGAAGATGTCAACACAATCGATCAGTTCTCCAGTCTCGTAACTCTGCAGCGAGTTCTTATCCATTATCTTAGCAAAAAGAACACATTTGAAACAGGATTATGAAATATTAATAGGCAGAGTTTAGGAACGACCTCAATGCTTTTTATCGTTCCTTTAGGCTTATTGAAACTGGGGATTTTTGATGCAAGGATTCTCGCTCGAGCACACCCATTGCTTATCATACTACTAATACTGATAATCAAAACCAACCACTTGAAAAGATGCATTTGTTGACTTAACGTTGCCATTGTAAAAGAGACCGGAGTACTTGTTGAAATTCAGACAACGCAATGTTCTTCCTTATATACATATAAATCATATCCCCTTGGTAGATCTCAAATTTGATTCATGGTAATGATCATTAATAGTTTGCCTAGATTTGTTTCCTAAAAGAATTAAGTTATTCTTCTTTTGGCAAGAGTGGATTGGGTTTTTGCACATGAAAGGAAATATTGAATCAGATGAGTTACCATTGCCATTGTTGAATAAATCTAATTATTTTTGAAAATGAGACAATACAACTTTTTTTGGTAAATTGAGGCAAGACAACTTTCTTCCTTATATACACATAAATCATATCCCGTTGGTAGACCTCAAATCTAAATCGTGGTAATGATCGTTAATAGCCTGCCATGGATCGTTAATAGCTTGCTATCAAATTTATTCTTCTTTTGGCAAGTGTTGGAGGTAATTTGCTATTAAGAAATTTATTTATCTCTTTCAGAATGATTAGAGAATTAACCATGAATCATGGTTGAATCACTAGCATGTGGAGAATCTTCTACTCAACAACGGTCCAATTATAATCATGAGAAAAATATTATTGTTTCATAACATAAATGCTGATCATTCTCTCAAAGCATAAATGTTGGATTGTCTAGGGAGGAGAACACTTTTTTTTGTTACGTTATGTAATTTTCCATAACTAGAAGATGGAGACGGAGTTATTGGAATATAACCATTCTAACCCATTTAAAATGGTAGCTCTTCATCACACCACGTCATGGGTGTATACATACTTTCACGGGTGAACCACCAAAATACTACATCTGCCACTCTCACATGATGCGCTTGGCAATCTTTTATCAAGTATATTAGTCATTCAACATTTATTTACTTTAGAAAACAATTCATATTGGCAAATAAGTTGTGCGGCTAGTGAATACACCTGCATATGAGAGCTCAAGCTATGCACATGTTAAGAATAACATAACAGTTACCACCCTAAAAATAATAATAATGTCTCACGGTGCCCCAGACATATTTTGTTACATTAGTCTAAGTATACATATCCCCTAAAGGTTATACTCGATTATTTTTAAATCACGATATATTTACAGTTATATCCGAAGCTCTACTATTTTGCGTTTCAAACAATTTTTTGTTTCTATTCTTATGGAAAGAGATTTAGAGAAATGGATACTCACCTACCTCCTTGATAGCTGTTGAGTGGCCCTATGACATAGCAGAAACACTGTGTCAGTAAGGGGTGAGGAATTTGGAACGATATGACACTACTCTTAAGCTTGACCTAGAAGCGTCAATGCCTCCCCTGGGTGTGGCGAATGTTGATAATTTACTCCAATTCTCATTGTTTCGATTTCTTTATCTTTTTTTATCACAAACTTGGAAAGGCACAAAACTATTATGTGCTTCGAACAATTTTTACCCCTACTCTTGTGAGAAGAGTTTTAGAGAACGAGATTCTTACCTGGAAGGTAGTCAGACAACCTTATAAAACAAGATGAAGAATTATGTTAATGGATAGTTAGTAACGGATAAAAATCGGAAACGATACACTGTTATCCTTAGGCTTGCTCTTCCGACATCAGTATCTCCTACTCAAAAGAAAGCCATATGTCAGGGATTACATAAATGAGGTTATATTGGAAACCATACTGAATTACCTTTCTTGATTTTTCCAACTTTTCTTTTAAGACTTATGACTAGAAATTTCTTATTTCTGCGAAATAAGAAGTGGAACAAATCATTTCCATTCTCGATTAAATTAATAAAGGAACGATATCCTTAAATGTTAAGTCGGATAATTTATTTGATCAGAATTCGTTGTTAGGAGTTGTTGCCTTCTTGGTCAGATGCATTTTGTATTGAGTCAGATAACTTCAACACATATCATCTCACCATACTTATGCTAAGACTTTCATATAACTATATGTTATATTAAAGGAAACGACATGTCATGTAAACTAAAATGATGGAATTTAAAAACACAATACATCATTTTTTTCATGGGATTGGGCAATCTCAACATTTCATGCCGCCAAGTCTATCATGTTATTTTTTTATTGAATACTTCTCTTTTTATGCCCTTCTGTATCTTGGTTGGAAAATTTTGATGTTCGATGATCCATTGCATCGTTGTTCCTTGAGAACAACCTCAAACTGACTCTTAATGATGCGGCCCAAGTTAGGCTACTCAAGCAATAGGATTGGAAGAGTGATTTACACGCGAGTAGAAATTTCAATTTTGTGCTTCCTCGATACAGATCAGATTGAGCTGATTCTAAAGCTAAAAGAACAAAGACTTCTAGATCTACAACTTTTATGTTTTGGGTTTTTTGAAATAAGCACGGTAGGATGGTTGAATTTGGGTTGGAAGTGGATGAAAAAATAACAAACATAATAGGAAAAGATAGAAACTTCGTTGGTTGCTCTTCTAGGCCTCCAAGGAAGTTGAGAAAGCACCGATTTTTCTAGATCGATGGCTGCAACTCTTCAAGGATGCAGACTTTGGAAAGCCCCGACTCTTCAAGGACGGAGTGAAAACTCTTCTAGCTTTTTAAGGGTGCAAACTCTACAAGGTTCACGATATTTGCTTAAAAGCAAAATTTTCATTCATCAAGAGTAGTCTCTCTCTTTACAAGGAATTAGAAGGCTTATATCATCAAAGAGATAAAGATAGAGCATGGTCAAAGAAATAAAGACAGAACATTGAAAATAACAAGTCAAAACCTAAACACTTAAAAGCACTAAAGAACTTGAAACTAGGAAATTAGCTAAGAGCATAATGTCTTCATGGCTTCCAATATGTCTTCTTTCAAGTTTTTTAGAAGGGCTCATGACATCAATACGGCTTTTCAGCTGAATCGACATCCTCATCGGCATTTGACAACTTTATCGATAAGAGGTTACGTCGAGCTTGAATGCGGGCCGATCTTCTTGGTCGAGAGAGCCTGTCCTCAATATGGGCTGCATCATCCTCCCCATCTTTAAAAGAATTCGTCCTCAAATTCTCGCCATCATCAAAAGAATCTCCCACATAAGGTGTTAAATGGTGAATGTTGAAGACGTCGTGAATCTTCTTATGAGAAGGAAGATTTAATTGGTACGTATTAGGATTAATGCGCTCAATAACTTCTAGAGGTCCAAGCTTTTGATCACCAAGCTTGTTATAACTTTCGACAGAATGTCATTCCTGTGGAAAATAAGCACAAACATAATCTCCAAGGTCGAACATAACCTCACTCGCTGTTCATCATCATCCTTTTTATAGAATTCAGCTTTGCTCTCCAACCTTTGGCGCACACCTTCATGAGTTGTCCTCATTTGAAAAACAATATCATCAACTTTGTTGCTCGACTTCACAGGAAACGGAATTGGTGCAAGATCAAGAGTAGTGTTTGGTTGGCCCTCATACACAATGCTAACTTCTTTCATGGCGCCCTTTACATCTTTCATTGTAAGCAACGTAGGGGAGGAAGAATTCTCAACTAGAGGATTTTTCAAAGGTTCCCTACTTGGTGCCAACGTAATCTTCTTGCCTCCAAATTCAAAAGAATATGTATTTTGATAACCATCATGCATAGTCTTCCTATCGAATTGCCATGGTCGACCAAGAATAAGGTGACTAGCATCCATCGGCAAAACATCACACCAAATTTTGTCATAATAAACTGAACCATTGGAGAGATTAACAAGGCATTGTTTTGAAACAATTACCTCAACGCCTTTCTTCAACCATGACAATTTATACGGCGAAGGGTGCGTTTTTATTCCAACTTTAGCTTGTTTGCCGCTACTTCAGAAATTACATTCTCACAACAACTAGAGTCAATAATTAATTGACACACCTTCCCCATGATTGTGCAAGCAGAATGAAAAATATTGGTATGCAACCACTCATCTCCAGTGTCATCGTGAGGAGTAAAAAAATTTTTCCTCACCATAAGAAGTTTGCCAGTGTCAACATGCACTATTTGTTCATCATCCACAACTTCTTTGTCATTGTTTGACTCCTCTTCAAGTGGATCCTCCACATTCTCAGTAGAATCATTACCAACCAAGAAGGCTTTACCAGTTGGTCGATTATTATTGATTCGACAATTACTAGCATGATGACCCAACTCACCACAAGAATAGCAACGTACTTCGGACATAGTAGGTTGCTTCGAAAGATGAGTCTGAGTAGAAGGCTTACTTGTAGATTGTGTTGAAGCCTCAACAACTATAGTAGTGCTAGTGGTACTCTTCGTTGCTCAGTTTGGCATGGTAGGGGACTGCTGCCTCCTAGAGCGAGAACTCTCCACTTTGAGTGCCCGTTGGTGTGCATCTCCTAAGTCCTAAATGTCGAGGACTTTCAAGGCATCTTGAATGTAAAATTGAAGACCATTCAAGTATTTGTTCACAAGCACCTCTTCCAAGTCCTGGATATTGTTACGAATCACCAACTCATTGAATTCATTCGTGTATTGATCTACCATTTGCGTACCTTGTCTTAGATTTTGGTACTATTGGTAGGGCTCTCTTTTATATCCTTTGGGAAGAAAATACTTTCGAATCTTTTCCTCCATTTTTCTCCACAAAGTGATTGATGCATTGCCCACGGCTTGGCGAGTTTGTTTTTCACGTCTCCACCAAGCAATCGCCTTGCCTTGGAATCTCATAGCAACGATCCTAATTCGATGATTCTCCGGAACATTTCGATGCTCAAACACTTCATTCACATGTGTTAGCCAATCAACAATTTCATCAGGAGACTCAATACCTGTTGTTGGGGACTTAGTATTCCATAGTTATGATTGAGAAGTGGTGACTCTTCGTTCATGTCCATTCATTTCGGTCGGTCGTGTTGGTCGTGTCCTTTCGAACAACATTTGTCATTTCATCATGCATATTTGGATAGAAACCGAATTCATTTTAGTTGTTGTTCATTCTAGTGAGTTAGTGTGCGTTGTGCGGTATCGTTCAAATAAATACGGTTGAGTTCGTCATGTCTTCTCTCGTAGTATCGTGAGAGAGAGACGGGGTTCGTTCTATCCTGGGAGACGTTTTGCCGATGGCCTTGGTACGGATTGAAGGGGCAAAAATCGTCTTAAGGACACGACGGCGTTGGGCTCGAACCTAAACTAATCAAGCGCATTCCGACGATTTTCGGCTCCGATCGACGCGAACCAATTTGGATCAATCGCAAGTTCCAGGTTTTCTTTTTCCTTCCCCACGTTGCTGGTATAAGAATTGTTTGCTTGTAATTGTTGTGACTGAATAGTATATTACTTTGTTCAACTTCTCTATTACACATTACTTTGAACACTACCCTCTTAAATAATTCCAACAATCTTAAGACGATTTTTCCTCTGTGTTCTATGGGTTGGTGTTCGATTACTGTTCACGGATTGATTCTGCCATTTATGGTTGGCCTTATTTTGGGTTGACTCGTTGTAGTGGTTGCCTTCATGTTCGGAGTCATGTAACTTAGTTTTCTGGTTGACTCGGGTTCTTGTTCATCGTCGTTCTTCGTGTTGGTTTATTTAGTGAATTGCTTTTGGCAGAAGTAGGACAAGTAAGTCTTCTTGTTGACTTTTTAATCCCCTGTTTTTATTTCGAGTGGCTGGGTTGCTCTTCGGCCTATTCCTTTGGAAGCAATTTGTTCCGATTGCATTCTGTGACTTTTGAGTGCTATATTTTGGGTCTGATGCATTTGGCCCTTTCTAGCAGTGTGTGTTCGGGAAGACAGTGAACTTGCGTGGCAACTAGAACCATGTGTGGTCAATTAGATTTTCTTGACATGTGTTTGATGCCATTGTGCATGGCGCTCACGAGCCGTGTGTGATCATTTAGATTTGCTTGGACCCGGTGAAGACTTGTTATTTGTTTTTTATGTTCTTTCGAGTAATGTGGTTTTTGTTGGTGAGGAGAGAAATTGGGCTTTCTCTAAGAGAAGTAACAATGATGTGGGACCACGAGGTGTTTTCTTTTAATAAATAAATTGGTCTGAAACACTTGCCGTGCATGCGAGACTCCTCTGCTTCGCGTCATAATGAGAAGATCCGAGTCACTAGGCGCATTCGTTCTGCTTCGACGCCATGGTGGTTCTGCTGTAATCGGTCCGTCGAAGCATGCTCTTCTCTTGCCCGTGTTCGAAACCAGGTCATATGCTTTCGGACGGCGCGAGCCTCCTGGTCTCCGTCTCCGAGGTTTTGTTTCCTTCCCATGCTTACTCCGAACTTGCTTCTTCGGATCCGCATTCGGTGGCTTCTGGACGTTTTGCTTTTCGTGATGATCTGGACGACAGCCATGGCGACAAGAAGCGGACGAGGATGACGGAGTCTCGGATTGGGAGGCTGATTTTCAGGAGTGGAAGGTGATAAACATGGCTCTTGCTAGCGATGCCATGTCCATCGTGGACATTTTACGCGAGACGGCCTCCCATCGCATGGAAACTGCATCTAGACTCGATAAGTGTGGAATCAATGTGTCCTCAGAATTGGTGGTGGAGGTTCTTTCGCAAGTTCGAAATGACTTGGAATCGGCATTCGCCTTCTTCCTGTGGGCTGGGAATAAATGATATTACTCCCATTGGGTTCGTGAATATCACTTAATGATCTCTACATTGGCAAAGATAAGGAAGTTCGACACTGCCTGGGCATTGATCGATGAAATGAGAGGAGGCAAGGCTCGTCCATGCCTCCTTACCCATTAGACTCCGCTAATCATGATCAGATGATATAGTGCAGTGCAGAATGTTGAGACAAGACTTCTTGGACCACTCTGATTTATGGTCTTTTGCTCAAGGCTTGCACGGTTAATGTGAACCCGAGTCTTGGCAAGTCACTACATCGATATGCCGTCAAAAACGGGAGATGTGAACTCGCTATATGTGGGAAGTGCCCTTCTTGACATGTCCATAAAAGCCGATAGAATTGAGCTAGGCTATAGAATGTTCGACGAGATGCCATTGAAGAATGTCATTTCTTGGACTGCTATGATAAATGGGCTCGTTAGCTGTGGCTATTATAAGAAGGCGGTGTCTTGCTTCTTCGAAATGTGCAAGTCAGAAGTGCAATGTAACAGGCACACATTTGCTATTATTTTGAAGGCATGCCCTGATCTTGGTGCCTTGAGTTGAGGGGGGAATTACCGCACATTGTAAGTGGAGAAGCCCTAAGTAGTAGGGATAGCTAAGGTGGATGTCGGAGATGCCTCTAGGACGAGTTGTCATGCTTGTGAATATTGACAGAATTCCGGTAATGTGGGGGTAAGTTGTTCTGACAACGAACTCTATATTCAATAAAGTACCCCATAAAAAGACACAATAAACTCCCTATGAGAAATGGAAAGGTAGAACGCCTAATTTGAATTATCTCAAAGTGTGGGGGTATTTAGTTAAGGTCGCGATTCCTAGCCCTAAAAAGGTTAAGGTAGAACCTAAAGCTGTTGATTGTATCTTTATTGGATATGCTCTTATTAGTAATGCATAAAGGGCAAGGAACATCATGTATAACGGTAAGTCTTGACACATTCATCAAAGACACGATACCGTAAGACAACTAATCTCTGGTGAAATTATCGTAATTGACTATGTGAAGTCCATAGATAATGGTGTTGAACCACTAACTAAGAAAAGGCTTAACTAGAGATTGGTTGCGAAATATCAAAAGGAATGAGTTTAAGGCCTATAAAATAAGTCTTCATTACGGACACCCTACCTAAATGATTGGAGATCCCAAGAACTAAGTTCAAAGGGACAACTAAGTGATGTAGACGGTATAATGTACTGTCAACTATTACTCATTCTCGTGGAAGGATAGTACTAATAAGACGAGGCTTAATGTAAAGCTTTTAATGATACTGAATTGGATATAAGATATACCAAGGAATTTAGGAATCACCTATGTGAGTGTGAAGTGAGGGCCACTTCTATGAGAATTCAAAAAGGCCGGTTCTCTAAAACACTCATGAGACCAAGTAGTGTTTATTGCCGAAACGAACACAATAATGAGAACCAATTGTATTTAAGAGAAAGTTGCGTGTTTTCTATTGTCTAGGCTTACACCAGAGGTTGGCAGTTCAAAGACAATCGCGTCTACTAACTGACCATAAGCCCGATAGATCTCACTAGGGAAAGTTTAAAGTCTCAAACTACTTATTCTGATGCAACAATCTCTAATCGAATAACCGCATACTGCATTTCATGCATAAATGAATAGTCATGATAGCTGAACTTCTCATTCATGTGGGGAATTGTTGGGAACTTAGTGTTCCATAGTTATGATTGAGAAGTGGTGACTCTTCATTCATGTCCATTCATTTTGGTCGATCATGTTGGTCATGTCCTTTCGACTAACATGCGTCATTTCGTCATGCATATTCGGATAGAAACCGAATTCATTTTAGTTGTCGTCATTGTTCATTATAGTGAGTTAGCGTGCGTTGTGCGGTATCTTTCAAATAGATATGGTTGAGTTCGTCGGGTCTTCCCTTCTAGTACCGTGAGAGAGAGACGAGGTTCGTTCTATCTTAGGAGACGTTTTGCCGGTGGCCTTGGTATGGATTGAAGGGGCAAAAATCGTCTTAAGGACACGACATCATCGGGCTCGAACCTAAACTAATCAAGCGCATTCCGACGATTTTCGGCTCCGATTGACGCAAACCAATTCGGATCAATCGCAAGTTCCAGGTTTTCTTTTTCCTTCCCCATGTTACTGGTATAAGAATTGTTTGCTTGTAATTGTTGTGATTGAACAGTATATTACTTTGTTCAACTTCTCTATTGCACGTTACTTTGAACACTACCCTCTTAAATAATTCCAACACCTGTAAATTCCGGAACATCTTTATTAATGTCCTTTTCCCAATTTGGCTCACGAATATGTTGTACATGATGTCGAACATGCCTCCAACCGCGAATAGATTGAACACTCTTTGAAGAGGAAGAGTCACCATGGGAATCTTCAGTCCTGGAACGGGGTGGAGAATTATTTGCTTCAACCCTCAAATGCTAAACTTCTCACGTCAATTCATCAATTTGTTGTTGCATACGTTGTTGCAAATTCTCAGCCAAAGTGTGCACTTCATCAAGGGGAATGGTTCTGCCGCCATGAGATCTAGCTTGTCTTGGAGGCATTGTCCTCTCCTCTAAAGCTCTGATACCAAATGATGCAGCCCAAGTCAGGCTACTCGAGCAATAGGATCGGGAGAGTGATTCACACGCGAGCAGAAATTTCAATTTAACCGTAACTTCCTCGATACAGATTGGATCGAGCTGATTCTAAAGCCAAAAGAACAAAAACTTCTAGATTTACAACTTTTATGTTTTGGGTTTTCTGAAATAAGCACGGTAGGATGGTCGAATTTGGGTTGGAAGTGAACGAAAAATAGTGAACATGATAGGAAAAGATAGAAATGTTGTTGGTTGCTCTTCTAGGCCTCCAAGGAAGTTGAGAGAGCACCAATTCTTCTAGATCAATGGCTGCAACTCTTCAAGGATGCAGACTTTGGAAAGCCCCAACTCTTCAAGGATGGAGAGAAAACTCTTCTATGTTTTTAAGGGTGCGAACTCTACAAGGTTTGTGATATTTGCTTAAAAGCAAAATTTTCATTCATCAAAAGTAGTCTGTCTCTTTACAAGGAATTAGAAGGCTTATATCATCAAAGAGATAAAGATAGAGCATGGTCAAATAAATAAAGACAGAACGTTGAAAATAACAAGTCAAAACCTAAACACTTAAAAGCACTAAAGGCTTGTATCATCAAGGAAATTATGTAAGAGCATACTGTCTTCATGACTTCCAATATTTCTTCTTTCAAGTTTTTGGGAAGGGCTCAAGACATCAATACGGCTTCTCGACTGAATCGACATCCTCATCAACATTTGACAACTTTATCGATAAGAGGTTACGTTGAGCTTAAATGCGGGCCAATCTTCTTGGTTGAGAGAGCCGGTCCTCAATACGGGCTGCATCACTCTTTCTGTCCTAATTTACAAAAAAATAAAACTCATTAGTGTCAAATTGAAGCATTCTAATTAGAGCAATTGCAAGTTTACTATCTTGAAGTTGCTCCATAAATCATTCTAAAAAATTTCGTCAATAGTAAAAGTAAAACAAAAATTTTATATTCATTTATGGAAAGTTGATAATATCATCCATTTAATTATATCATCTCTTATGTTGAAATGAAAATAAGAGAATCGATATAAATACCTCACCTCGTGAAATTAAGATGTTGCCCAAAACTTCTTTATAAGAAAAGGCAAAAATTGAAAAGGAATAATGCATGATAATTAATCAATTATCTACACTCATGAAAAAAGTGATATTTTATAGAAGAAATTATTGTCAATGTAAAAACATCTAATTTACAAGGAGAATCAACATATATAATACATGTTGAAATTTTTTTTTGGTAACATGATTTAAATTCAAAGGGATTAATGTTATTTTAAATGAATCCATTTACTTTTTTTTTTATTTCATTCATTCATTAGTTGCTTAAATTTGAAAACCATGATAGGATATGTCTTATAAAGATTGCCCCTAACTTTTAGGAGTGAAATTTGTCATCCACAAGGACACATCACAAGCAAATTATGAGATCTGACATCTAAAAAGTGAGAATCTACCGGCTTAAGGCTCATATTCCGATTAGATCCAATCAGTTTTCCCATCCACACTTTCGTAAATAGTTCCATTCATCACTAATTAAAACGAGTGAGACCAAAAAGAGATTACCACGGATCATTTTCTACGTGGGCTCCACCTTTCAATACCCCCTAAATATTCTAATGTTGGTTGGGTTTTGGCCGTAGGTTGTGTGTGCAAAATGTAATGATGCAAAAATGAAACATGCATTTGTATTGAAATCAATCAATACTTCTATATAAACCCCAAATTTGTTACATATATCCATACATCACCTACAAGATAATAGGTTTACAATCACTCCATCCCTTATAACTCCAAACTTTTAAGAACATTTAACACATTATTAATGGACTAACCTCGCTTTCCTAGCGACTTTGAAAGGCAAACAAGCTATAAAATCAAGACCATGTTAGATAACAACCAACATAATGGCCTAAGTCCACTAAGGTTAGTAAGCAAGTTCCTAGCGAAATTGCCAAACTAGCATGGCCTAAGAAACCTACCAAGGAGGGGGACAGTGCTAGGTAGATTTATAGGTATCACTAAGGAGATCTAAATCGACATCCCTTAAAGACGACTGAAATGCATCGTCTAATCGGAATCTGATTCGATTTATCAAATACAAACACAGACTCTCCAAGTTCATACCTCATGTGACGTTGAGGCGTTTTCATTTTAAAAAGTCTTTAACAACCTTAATACTTATAGGAGTAGACACTAGCTTATTGTAGTCAATTAGAAACCAATCGAGACGCGAGAGTGTCGTTTCGATCCCTACGTAATCAAAGATTCTAAGGTCCAAGAACTTGTTTACGCTAACATTTCTAGTAGCGCATTGTCAATACCTAACTAGTTACTTGTTTAGTCTAAAGTGGTCATCCACTCTTGATCATAAGACCCTAAGAGGTCACTAAGTATTAATGAAATTATTTTGATGGGATTGTTTTCATGCAAATCAAACTAAGGCGAAATTATTCTAGAAAAGAAATCAACATGCAATTTATTGATAGACAGTGCGAAAAATAAACACTCACGGCATTGAGGTGTAATACGGTAAATAAACACTTAAATAATTGAATGTGGCTATTGAATGACCAAAATATAAAATCCGCGACTCGTTGGGTAATAATATATGGCCTCGTTATAAGTCTCGAGATTGATCCCTCGAAAACTGGCTATTTAAAGATAAACGTAAACTTAAACCTAATAAATTGATTCAAATGTAATCTAAACTTAAACTGCACTAATCATTCATTAAATAGAGTGAGACTAAGTCTATGCAAATTTTATTGGACAATACACTTATTGATTGATCAAAATATATCTATACTAGCACAATCTTAAAAAACTTAAGATAAATCTTTACAAAAATAAGCCCAGGATGGGATCTCAGTCTATCATTACGTGCACACCATATTCACGGTTGCCATCACCATGCTATAACTCAACATGCATCAATCTCGGCATTCTAGCATTCATCTAAACAATTCAGTATATGCATCGAATTACACCATGCCAATATTTTTAGAAAGGTAAAAATTTATATATATATATATATATATATGGATTTAGATATTACTATTACATCTATTTAGTAAAATAGTAAAAACAACTATATAAGAATGATAATACTACGTATAACTTCATGTAAAATTGACTTTTATGCATGGGATGTGATATGATATATTTATAGAAAAAAAATTACTCACATATCCATAAAAATAATGTGGAGAGAAAGATCGACTTTGCGCTTATAATAGAATTCACCAAAACAAAGAAAGTTGAGGTCCATCATTCTTAATTCTTTCCCTTAGCTCCATTCTATTTTGCCTAGTCTCCTTGTACTACATTGCTATCTAATAAGTATTCTTTACAGAATAAGCTATTAACTTGCTCGTATCACTTTCCTACACAGGTTTGTAATAAGAATCATCATGCCAAATGTAATGTTCTACCTCAATAATAGTCTCCACCTAGACTTGTAAAATGGGTGAATTGGATCAAATTTGGATGGGTTGGAAATGGCTTCCACCCAAATTAACCCATATTGACTCATTTTCATATAGCAAATTTATAGTAGCCCATACCCGACCCAACTTGAAGCCAACAAAGATCCAATTTTAACATTATAGAAAACAAATACTGAAAAATAACCAATTGAAAAAAAAGACATGAAAGAAATTAGCAAACAAGAAATTACTAAAATATTTGATGAATCAAGTTATTAGAAAATACTACTCTCATTTCTTCTAGTGCTATATATGATCTAAAATTCCACTCTCATAAAATGTAGAGAAATTTTCTAATATAGGCTTGAAGTTCTCTTATTTTCTCGTCTAAGGGAGACTCAAGAGGACACTATTTTGAAGAAGGGGCTAAAATGCCCTTATTTTTTCATATAAGAGTTTGAAATTGTTTAAAGTGTTCTTATTACTCTTAAAGAAAGGCATGACTTTACCAGTTGATTAATGGCATTCATCGAGTTGATTAGGGCCATGAACGTACCTAATCTTATTGGATGATCAAGGGCATATTCATCGATCCTTAAGTTTTTCATTTATTTTTTTCACCAAAAAGACAAATTAAGAAAAAGAGCTAAAACTTTATTACGGTAGGAGGGCTAATAGCACTTTCCAACCTATGGCCATGGCCCCATTGTTGGTGGGGGCATCAGCCATAGCTAGTGGGATCATTAGCGCCTTGGTGAGGGCTATTAACCCTTGCCAGAATAGGAAGATGGATCATATTGCATATTAGGATAAAATTCATGAATCATATCGAATAAATTAAAAATTCAACAGCCATATTGTACATTAAGTTAAAGTTCATGAACTGATTTGTTGTTTCCTATACTTTACTGATGTATTTTAGTACTAGTTCTTTGCTGCTGTAGAACAGAACATATAGCAAGAACAGAACACACTATGTTGTCTTGTGCAGCAGTTTACAGAACACAGCAGGAACGCAGCAATAGAAGGGAAAAACTACATTGACATTAATTCTGGAAAACCTGTCTTAAATACAAACTAAAAGCAACACACCTGAACAACAAATAACTGCATAGCAGTTACTAAAACATGAACTACCATTTTTCTACTAACTCCTAAAATATATGACATGACTTAAACAGAAAAACAACTACTGTAGACCTTGATTCATCAACATTTTCCTCCTGAATCAAGTGTTGCATACTCCTAACTTAGCTTTAAGAAACTCAAAATGACTACCATGAAACAATTTGGTAAACACATATGGAGTTTGATCTTTTGAGCTGCAATGCACTAGCTTAACTTCTCCAGACTTTTGCACTTCTCTTAGGAAGTAATATCTAAGTTTGAAGTGTTTAGTCTTTTCATGAAATATCGGGTTCTGCGAGATAGCTAGAGCAGCTTGATTGTCTACAAGAATTTATATACCTTCCTCTTGCTCTAAATGCATGTCATTCATTAGCTTCTTTAACCACAACGCTTGATTTACAACTAATGTTGCTGCAATGAATTCAGTTTCAGCAGTTGATTGAGCCACTATTTCTTGCTTCTTTGAACACTAAGAGAATCAAGTTGAACCAAAAGTGAAACAATATTCTAAAGTGCTCTTCATATCATTTTCTGAACCAACCCAATCACTGTCTGAATATCCTAGCAACTTGAAGTCTTGAACTTTGCTGAACTTTATCCCAAATGACAAAGTTCCTTTCAAGTACCTTAATATTCTCTTTGTAGCTACCATATGCAACTTACTTGCACAATTTAGAAACCGAGATAAGACACTTATTGGAAATAAGATATCAGGCCTAGTTGCGGTTAGATACATAAGACAACCAATCAAACTTCTATAAACTCTTTCATCTGCAGCTTCAGAACCATCTTTCTTTTGCAACTTTTCATTCTTAGCTATTGGAGTAGTCACACTCTTGCACTCCTCCATGTTGAATCTTTTTAAGATCTCCTTCAAGTACTTCTTTTGACAGATAAAAACTTCATTTTGAGTTTACTTAACTTCCATCCCCAGAAAGTATGTCGTTTCACCTAGATCGGTCATCTCAAACACATTCATCATCTCATGTTTGAATGCAACAATCTCAGCTTCATTACTGCCTGTCACAAGCATATCATCTATATAAAGATATACAACCACCAAGTCAGCTTTTAATCTTTTAATATACAAGATATATTCACTAAGGTTTTTCTCAAAGCCTAAACTCAGCAAGTATTCATCCATCTTGTTGTACCTTGCTTTGGGAGCTTACCTTAACTCATAAAATGCCTTCTTCAGAAGATAAACTTTCTCCTCCTGGCCTTGTAAAACAAAACCTTCAGGTTGCTCAATATAGATTTCTTCCTACAACACTCCATTTAAGAATGATGACTTCACATCTAGCTGATAAACTTTCCAGCCTTGTTGAGCTGCCACTGCAAGTATCATTCTGATGGTGTCCAGCCTTGCCACTGGAGCAAATGTCTCTAAAAAGTCTACTCCCCAGACTTGAGCATATCCCTTCACCACCAGCCTTGCCTTGTACTTGTTTATCAAGCCATCAAGATTCAACTTGGTCTTGTAGACCCATTTCACTTCTATTATCTTCCTATCTTCAAGTTTGTCAACCAGCTCCCATGTCCGATTCTTTTCAATCATGTACAGCTCTTCCTTCATTGCATTTAATCACCTCATATTAGCTTTAGTATCCTCATAATCTGCTGGTTCTAAGATAGCCACACTACATCTTTGATACAAATCAGTCAATGATCTTGTTCCTCTAACTGGAAAATCATCTACTAGCTCATTAGCTTCCAACAAGTCCTCCTTGTACTCACTTTGCTGCTCATCTTTCTAGTTCCATTCCTCATCTTCCAAGAGCTAAACATACCTGTTGATGATTACCTTCTTTGTTTGTGGTCAATATATCTTATAGGCTTTTGACACTGAGCTGTAGTATATAAAGATTCCAGATTCAGCTTTCTCTCCCAACTTGTCTCTCTTCACTTGTGGAATATGAGAAAAGCACAAACATCCAAATACTTTCAAATTTTTCAGAAATGGCTTAACATCAAACCAAGCTTCAAAAGGTCTCTTCATCTCCAGCACTCTCGTAGGAAGTCTATTTAGTAGAATCTACCAAAAGATAAACTCTTTTGGTAGATTCTTCTCATGCAACATGCATCTAGTCATCTCTATAATGGTTCTATTCTTCCTCTCATTTACTCCATTTTGCTGTGGAGAGTAAGGAATGGTAAGTTGATGCTCAATTCCAGCTTCTTTACAAAATAAGTTAAACCTTTGTGAAGTATATTCAATTCCATTATCAAATCTGATGACCTGAATTTTACAGCCATTTTGGTTCTCAACCCATATCTTAAACTTCAGAAATATCACATCAACTTCTGACTTGTGTTTCATGAAATAAATCCAGCACATTCTGGTATAATCGTCAGTGAGAATAATGAAATACCTGCTGCCATTCAGAGAATGTGTCACCTATGGACCACATAAGTCTGTATGAACTAGCTGCAACTTCTTTGTAGCTCTCTAAGTAGAATTCTTGAACGGAAGTCTAATCTGTTTGCCTAACAAACAAGCCTTGCACCTTGTGATTTGCTCCTCTAGGTTTGGTAACCTAGTAACCATGTCATTCTTCTGCATAAACATTACGCCTTTGTAGTGAAAATGCCACAACCTCTTGTGCCGCAACAATTCTGCTTCAGTAGCTTGATACGTGAATACCACTTGCTCCCTCAAAGTTTGGTAGTCTTCGGACTTTATCGCTAGAGTCTGACTATCTTCAAGCTTTGTATTCAAACTTTGCTCAGTCTTGGACTTTGTATCCAGAACATGTAAAGTCTCAGACTTTGTACTGTCTGACGACTTTCAGACTCATGTAAAGTCTCAGACTTTGATGGTCTTAGACTTTATACTGTCTGACGACCTTCAGACTCAGATCTTGTATAATAGTCTCTAGCTTGACTTTTGAACGCCATCTGCTCCTTCTTAAGAGGATTCAAGGAGAAACTTTTCTACTGCATCTTTATCCTGAACAACTATTGACCATTTAAGTCGACTATAAGACATTTCCCTTCTTCAAATGTCACTTTGAACCCCTTTTCTACTAACTGCCCCACACTCAGCAAATTCCATTCAATCTCAAGTACAAACATCACATCAAAAACCAGTTTAGTTCCAGCACAACTCTCTATTACTACAGTCCCTTTACCTTTCACTTTTAAGTACTCTTCATTTCCAATCCTCACTCTTGACTTCAATGACATGTCAAAATCTATAAAGAGATTTTCATCACTAGTCATGTGGTTTGTACAACCACTATCAACTAGCCAATTATCACATGGAGTACTAGAAGAGAAACAAAAGGCAACAAAAAGATGATCTACCTCGTGATGGACAGCAACTCATACCTCACATTGTTACTGATTTCTTCTCTATTTGCAGAACTTTTCAATGTGTCATTGCTTTTGACACTTTCTACGCCTCATATCTAGCATTTTTTAGCATATAAAGTGCGGATAATTCTTCTTTCCACAGGTTTGACATGGATGATACTTTTCCCAAGAGGTCTTGGAACCACTTGCATTGCTCTCTCTCGCAACAGTTTCTGAACCACTGCTGCCATGCTCTTTCTTCCCTTTCCATTTCATGTCTTTCCATCCCATTTTCTGCTGTTCTTTGGCCTGCAAAGCTCCTTCCGTACTTTCCTCATGCCTCATCAGTCTCCTCTGCTCTTGTGCTTGTAAAACACTAAGCAATTCAACCAACTTGATCTGATATAGATCCTTGGTATTCTCTAAAGAAGCAATGGTTGCCTCAAATCTTTCTGGCAAGGTGACAATAATCTGTTGCACTAATCTATTATCAGAAAGATCAGAACCTAAGACCCTTGCTTGGTTTGCAATACTTACCAGTTTATCAGAATACTCATTAATCATCTCATATTCCTTCATCTTTAGCCTTTCGAACTCTATGATTGAATTCAGCCTTGAGGAAATCCCAAATAGCTTTTGCTGATTCACAAGCCATAATTATGCTGAAAGTGGCAGGTGAGACAATAGCATATAAACATGACTTTGCTTTCGCCTTCCTTATTATCTTCTCCTTGTAAAACTTGATTTGGTTGATGGTCGCATTGTTAGGAAGAGGATCAACTTCGTAGTGTTGTTCCACAGCTTCCCAAAAATCACAACCTTCCAGAAAAGCTCGCATCCTAACTGCCCATGCTTGATAATTGTCACCATCAAACACCGGTGGAGTCACTGTTGGAAAATCTGTCTTAAATACAAACTAAAAGCAACACACTTGAACAACAAATAACTACATAGCAGTTACTAAAACATGAACTACCACTTTTCCCACTAACTCCTAAAATATAGGACATGACTTAAATATAAAAACAATTGCTGCAGACATTGATTCATCAACACGATTGTATTGTTTTCCGGCTCTAAGAATCCTCTTGCTTCGATGAGCCGATGACACTAAAAGGCGAGACAAGTAAATTTCGTTTGGAGGAAGCTAGAGATAGAGAAGAGCCTTGGTAGTGCACAGTTGACGGACACAATGGTTCTGAATTTGCGTGAGCTGCAGATTCGCACGTCTAATGCCTCATAAATTAGGGTGCGGTTGCATCTACGCTGGGTTAATTTTCGCAAATGAGGTTTGGCCATTTCTCCATTTCTGTTTCTAATTTTCAAAAAGAAAAAGCAATGCCAACATCTTGGTACAAGTATTAAGACAATAAATGAAAGATTGCCAACGTCTCCCCCAAGCATTTTATTTGAAAGAACCAAATTGTGACAATAAGGGAATTGCTCGATGATCAAAGAGAAGACTTTTAGATATCAATTGTCTGATTTGAATTTTTTCAATGGATGATTTGATTTCCTTCCATACAAGAGTGATGGACATATCATTTCACATTTTTTAGCCTTTTAATCAATTTCACATATAGTAGTTAATTATCTATAGAAAATGTAACATTAAATTAGAGACTACACCTTATCCATAATAAATACATTTTTAGGGAAAAAGAAGGAGCTAAATCGAAAATTGTGCTTATGGCCAAATACGCTCTTTTTAATACGTAAATGGCGTTTAACAATAATTCCATCAAACCACGTTGCAATATTTCTTTAAAAAGCACTGGTGAACCCACTGCTCAACGCTTGATAGAACCACGTTTATTAGGCTAGGGAAAACAGGAAACTACATTACTACATGTTCATCAAAGTACACATTGAGGTGAAAAGACGGGGCCCCCATAATAGAAATTGACTCCAGAAGTGGGTGGTTCCGCATTAAGCTTTAAGTCATAGCATAGAGGTCTTGGTACCCTACGCTGGAGACCCACCGGGTCCCTCTCAATGTGTCCCTCGTCAAGGAATTTAAGATTACGAAAAAAGGCCGTCTTTCCAAAGCCTTCAGAAGGGAAATGGCCACTACCCATTTGCGTTGACGTATGATGACCACCTGTTTCTGCGTTGACTATCTCTCCGCCCCAATCAATTCGAGTGGCGAGGCCCTTCAGCGAAGTGAAGATTTCAGGTGGCCAGTATCCCACTTCTATGTCCCCCAGTTCAACGTGCGTAATGCTCAGCCACCATCGTCCAGTAATATTATCCTGAAATAATTCTGTTAAAAGACAAAAGGCTTGAAAATACCATATGTATACTTACCTAAAAGATTGTTCGATTACCCTCTGAATATATACAGGTATTTGATATTGTTGTCCACCATAGGTGGAAATTGGTTTCAACACAGTACCCAGACCAAACTTGCTACTTGTTTGTACAAATCCATCGCATTCGAGATTGCAGCAACCAGTTTGCCTATAGCCATCACGCTAGATTCCACCTAAGAAAAGAGTGTCAATGTTAGATATGTTTGTGAAAGTTTGGTGAATTGTAAGTGGACAAAAAAAAATTAAGAACTCACCGTCCAACATGCGAAAAACTTTGGAGAGGAAGATTCACTAACCTGTAATATAACCACAAATCACTTATCTTCTATATCCAAACACATTTATAACACTAATCATGCTAAAATCTTCATATTTGATCATTCTAAGTTCTTACCATCCACCCCACCATCACAGCGTTTAAGCTCTCAAGGTTGCCTGCAAAGAGCCAAATTCGAGAGCTGCTGACTTCTGTAGCCATTACTTTAGGATTCCACACATTAATTAATGCCCGAGCTCCCGTGTATTTGCCACCCATCAAAAATACTATAACTTTCTGATCAATGTCCAGAAAACTCGTAAGGAAGTGAAACTTGAGGATCAATACATAAATGCAATTGAAAATAAATGCCAAAGTAAGTCAACATCATGTATTTGCACATACTTCATGTTTACGTTTTGCATTGAGTTCATTCCGGCTCATATTGAACCCCTCCAAGAGTGGACTCAATGGTGTAACATGACTATTGGTATTATCTTGTGGTCTTATGATGGGGATTGTTCCTTCGGGGCATTCACCATATTTCCACCAAGTTTGACGAAGCGCACCGTCGACATATCCTGCTTTGTTCCCTTTCTGATTTGAGGTTGGTTTCACCTATTCGCAAAAATGTGCCAGCTTTAGTGATTGTTAAAAAAGGTGGGCAAACATATCTAAGGTCACATAACGTTACTTCAAGATAGTACAACCTGAATTTTTTGAGACATCTTGTGGTAATGAAATAGCTTTGTGATGCCCTCATCATTAAGGTACTCATAACGTAATCGCTGGACTTATTCATTTATACGCTTAACTGAAAATGTTGCATGGATGGCACAAGACATAATACTAGTGCAAGTTACAGGTGAAAAAAATGAAGGGACAATAACATTTATGGTATGATTCTTGCGAAGCGGATGATTTAAAGCGGGTTGCTTGAATATATCAACACAATCGATCACTTCTCCAGTCTCGTAACTCTGCAGTAGGTTCTTATCCATTATCTTAGCAAAAAGAACACATTTGAAAGAGGAATATGAAATATTAATAGGAAGAGTTTAGGAATGACCTCAATGCTTTTTATCGTTCCTTTAGGCTTATTGAAACTAGGGATTTTTGATGTAATGATTCTCGCTCGAGCACACCCATTGCTTATCATACTAATAATACTTATCATCAAAATCAACCATTTGAAAAGATGCATTTGTTGACTTAACATTGCCATTGTAAAAGAGACTGGAGTACTTGTTGAAATTAAGACAATGCAATGTTCTTCCTTATATACATATAAATCATATCCCCTTGGTAGATCTCAAATTCGATTCATGGTAATGATCATTAATAGCTTGCCTAGATTTGTCCTTATATACATATAAATCATATCCCCTTGGTAGATCTCAAATTCGATTCATGGTAATGATCATTAATAGCTTGCCTAGATTTGTTTCCTAAAAGAATTAAGTTATTCTTCTTTTCGTAAGTGTGGATAGGGTTTTTGCACATGAAAGGAAATATTGAATCGGATGAGTTAACATTGCCATTGTAGAACAAATCTAATTATTTTTAAAAATGAGACATGGCAACCTTTTTTGGTAAATTGAGGCAAGACAACTGTCTTCCTTATATAAACATAAATCATATCCCCTTGGTAGACCTCAAATCTAAATCATGGCGATGATCCTTAATAGCCTGCTATCAAATTTATTCTTCTTTTGGCAAGTGTTGGAGGTAATTTGCTATTAAGAAATTTACTTATCTCTTGCATAATGATTAGAGAATTATCCATGAATCGCGGTTGAATCACTAGCACGTGGAAAATTTTCTACTCAACAACAGTCCAATTATAATTACGAGAAAAATATTCTTGTTTCACAACATAAGTGATGATTGTTCTCTCAAAGCATGAATGTTGGATTGTCTGGGGAGGAGAACGCTTTTTTTTTTTTGTTATGCTATGTAATTTTCCATCACCAGAATATGGAGAGGGAGTTATTGGAATATAACCATTCTAACCCATTGAAAATGGTACCTCTTCATCGCACCACATCATGGGTGTATACACACTTTCATGAGTGAACCGCCAAAATAATACACCTGCCGCTCTCACATGATGTGCTTGACAATCTTTTATCAATAATATTAGGCATTTAACATTTATTTACTTTAGAAAACAATTCATATTGGCAAATAAGTCATGTGACTAGTGAATACACCTACATATGAGAGCTCAAGCTATGCACATGTTAAGAATAACATAGCAGTTACTACCCTAAAAATAATAATAATGTCTCACGGTGCCCCAGACATATTTTGTTACATCAGTCTAAGTATACATATCCCCTAAAGACTATATTTGACTATTTTTAAATCACAATGTATTTGCAGTTGTATCTGAAGCTCTACTATTTTGCGTTTCAAACAATTTTTTGTATCTATTCTTATGGAAAGAGTTTTAGAGAAATGGATACTCACCTACCTCCTTGATGACTGTTGAGCGGCCCTGTGGCATAGCAGAAACACTGTGTCAGTAAATGACTTTAGGGGTGAGGAATTTAGAATGATATGACACTACTCTTAAGCTTGACCTGGAAGCGTCGATGCCTCCTTTGGGTGTGGCGAATGTTGATAATTTACCCCAAATCTCATTATTTCAACTTCTCTATCTTTTTTATGACAAACTTGGAAAGGCGCAAAACTATTATGCGCTTCGAACAATTGTTACCCCTACTCTTGTGAAAAGAGTTTTAGAGAACGAGATTCTCACCTATAAGGTAGTCAGTCGACCTTATAAAACAACAAGAAGAATTATGTTAATAGATAGTCAGTAAGGGATAAAAATCGGAAACAATACACTGTTATCATTGGACTTGTTCTTCTGACATCAGTATCTCCTACTCAAAAGAAAGCCATATGCTAGGGATGACATAAATGAGATTATATTGGAAACCCTAGTGAATTACCTTTCTCGATTTTCCCAACTTTTCTTTTAAGACTTCTGACTCGAAATCACTCAGTGCTCTCCTTTTTAAGTATTAAAAATGCATTATCTGTAAAGTGATTTGCCCGATGATTGTTCCATAAGACAAGTTTCAATTTGTTGGAGAGTGACTCCTCATTCTATGTTGAAACTGGTGACTTAGTCTGTGTATGCTTCCTCGGCGAGGGTAGGTGTGATTTACCCTAGCAATCTATCGCGATTCAGGAATAGTCCTCAGCTTTACTAGCCGGGATGCTGTCATTATGGACGAACGCTCGATATAAAAATCTATATATGTGAAATAAGTAGTGGAACAAATCATTTCCATTCTCGATTAAATTAATAAAGGAACGATATCCTTAAACGTTAAGTCGGATAACTTATTTGATCAGAATTCGTTGTTAGGAGTTGTTGCCTTCTTGGTCAGATGCATTTTGTGTTGAGTCAGATGACTTCAACACTTATCATCTCACCATACTTGTGCTAAGACTTTCATATAGCTATATTTTATATAAAAGGAAACGACATGTCATGTAAACTAAAATGATTGAATTTAAAAGCACAATACATCATTTTTTTCATGGGATTGGGCAATCTCAACATTTTATGCCGCCGGGTCTATCATGTTATTTTTTGTTTTGATTGAATACTTCTCTTTTTATGCCCTTCTGTATTTTGGTTGGAAAATTTTGATGTTTGATGATTCATGGCACCGTTGTTCCTCGAGAACAGCCTCAAACCGACACTTTCTATCCTAATTATATAGAAAAATAAAACTCGTTAGTTTCAAATTGAAACATTCTAATTAGAGCAATTGCAAGTTTACTATCTTGAAGTTGCTCCACAAATCATTCTGAAAAATTTCGTCAATAGTAAAAGTAAAACCAAAATTTTATATCAGTTTATGGAAAGGTAATAATATCATCCATTTAATTATATCATCACTTATGTTGAAATGAAACTAAGAGAATCGATATAAATACCTCACCTCGTGAAATTAAGCTGTTGCCCAAAACTTCTTTATAAGAAAAGGAAAATATTGAAAAGGAATAATGCATGACAATTAATCAATTATCTACACTCATGAAAAGAGCGATATTTTATAGAAGAAATTATTGTCAATGTCAAAACATCTAATTTACAAGGAGAATCAACATATATAATACAAGCTGAATTTTTTTTTTGGTAACATGATTTAAATTCAAAGGGATTAATGTTATTTTAAATGAATCCATTTACTTTTATTTTATTTTATTCATTCATTAGTTGCTTAAATTTGAAAACCATGATAGGATATGTCGTATAAAGATTGCCCCAAACTTTTAGGAGTGAATTTTGTCATCCACAAGGACACATCACATGCAAATTGTGAGATCTGACATCTAAAAAGTGAGAATCTATCGGCTTAAGGCTCATATTCCAATTAGATCCAACAAGTTTTCCCATCCACACTTTTGTTAAGTAGTTCCATTCATCACTAATTAAAACAAGTGAGATGAAAAGGGGATTACCACGGATCATTCCCTATGAGGGTTCTACCTTTCGATACCCCCTAAATATTTGTAACGTTATTTGGGTTTTAGCTATAGGTTGTGTGTGCGAAGGGTAGTGATGCAAAAATGAAACATGCATTCGTATCAAAATCAATCAACACTTCTATATAAACCCCATATTTATTACATATATCCGTACACCACCTACAAGATAAGAGGTTTACAGTCACTCCATCCCTTATAACTCCAAACTTTTAAGAACATTTAACACATGATTAATGGACTAACCTCATTTTCCTTGCGACTTTGACATGCAAACGAGCTACAAAATCAAGACCATGTTAGATAACAACCAACATAATGGCCTAAGTCCACTAAGGTTACTAAGCAAGTCCTTAGCGAAATTGCCAAATTATCATGGCCTAAGCAAACCTATCAGGAAGGGGGACGGTTCTAGGTAGATTTACAGGTATCACTAAAGAGATCTGAATCGGCATCCCTTAAAGACGACTCAAATGCATCGTCTAATTGAAATCTAATTTGATTGATCAAATACGAACACAGACTCTTCAAGTCCATGCCTCATGTGACGTTGAGGTGTTATCATACCAGCTTATTATGGTCAGCCAGAAACCAATTGAGACGCGGGAGTGTCGTATCGATCCCTACGCAATCATAGATTATAAGGTCCAAGAACTTGTCTACGTTAACATTTCTATTAGCGCATTCTGAGTACCTAACTAGTTACTTGTTTAGTCTAAAGTGGTGATCCACTCTTGATCATAAGACCCTAAAAGGTCATTAAGATTCACTAAGTATTAATGCAATTATTTTGACGGGATTGTTTTCATGCAAATCTAAACTAAGGTGAAATTATTCTAGATAAGAAATCAACATTCAATTTATTGATAGACAGTGCGAAAAATAAACACTCAAGGCATTGAGGCGTAATACAGTAAATAAACACTTAAATAATTGAATGCGGCTATTGAATGACCAGAATATAAAATCCGCAACTCCTTGGGTAATAATACATGACCCCGTTATAAGTTTCGAGACTGATCCCTCGAAAACTGGCTATCTAAAGATAAAATTAAACTTAAACCTAATAAATTGATTCAAGTGAAATCTAAACTTAAACTGCACTAATCATTCATTAAATAGAGTGATACTAAGTCTATGCAAATTTTATTGGACAATGACTTATTGATTGATCAAAATATATCTATATTAGCATAATCTTAATTAACTTAAGATAAACCTTTACAAAAATAAGACCAGGATGGGATCTCGGTCTATCATTATGCGCACACCATATTCACAGTTGCCATCACCATGCTATAACTCAACATGCATTGATGTTGACATTCTAGCATTCATCTAAACAATTCAATATATGCATCGAATTGCAGCACGCCAATATTTTTAGAAAGAATTAAGGTAAAAACTTATATATATGGATTTAGATATTACTGTTACATCTATTTAGTAACAAACAGTAAAAATAACTCTATAAGAATGATAATATTACGTATAACTTCATGTAAAATTGACTTTTATGTATGAGATGTGATATGATTTTTTTACAGAAAAAAAATTACTCACATATCCATAAAAATAATGTGGAGAGAAAGATCGACTTTGCGCTTATAATAGAATTCACCAAAACAAAGAAAGTTAAGGTCCTTCATTCTTGATTCTTTCCCTTAGCTCCATTCAATTTTGCCTAGTCTCCTTGTACTTCCTTGCTATCTAATAAGTATTCTTTATAGAATAAGCTATTAACTTGCTCGTGTCACTTTCCTACACAGGTTTGTACTAAGAATCATCATCCCAAATGTAATGTTCTACCTCAATAATAGTCTCCACCTAGGCTTGTAAAATGGGTGAATCGGATCGAATTCGGATGGGTTGGAAATGGCTTTCACCCAAATTAACCCATATCGACTCATTTTCATATAGCAAATTTATAGTAGCCCATACCCGACCCAACTTGAAGCCAACAAAGATCCAATTTCAACATTGTCTTCTCTTTATATATAGAAAACAAATACTAAAGAATAACTAATTGGAAAAAAAAAAGACATGAAAGAAATTAGCAAACAAGAAATTACTAAAATATTTGATGAATCAAGTTATTAGAAAATACTATTGTCATTTCTTCTAGTGCTATATATGATGTAAAATTCCACTCTTATAAAATGTAGAGAAAATTTTAAATATAGGCTTGAAGTGCTCTTATTTTCTCATATAAGGGAGGTTGAAGAGGACACTATTTTGAAGATGGGGCTAAAATGCCCTTATTTTCTCATATAAGAGTTTGAAATTGTTTAAAGTGTCCTTATTACTCTCAAAGAAAGGCATGACTTTACTAGTTGATTAAGGGCATTTTGGTTGTACCTAATCTTATTGGATGATCAAGGGCATATTCATCCTTAACTTATTTATTTATTTTTTTCACCAAAAAGACAAATTAAGAAAAGGAGCTAAAACTTTATTCCGGTAGGAGGGCTAATAGCACTTCCCAACCTGTGGCCATGGCCCCATTGTTGGTGGGGGCATCGGCCATAGCTAGTGGGGATCATTAGCGCCTTGGTGAGGGCTGATAACCTTTGCCAAAATAGGAAGATGGACCATATTGCATATTATGATAAAATTCATAAATCATATTGAATAAATTAAAAATTCGACAATCATATTGTACATTAAGTCAAAGTTCATGAACCGATTGTATTATTTTCCGGCTCCAAGAATCGTCTTACTTCGATGAGCCGATGACACTAAAAGGCGAGACGAGTAAATTTCTTTTGGAGGAAGCCAGAGATAGAGAGGAGCCTTGGCAGTGCACAGTGGACGGACACAATGGTTCTGAATTTGCGTGAGCTGCAGATTCGCACGTCTAATGCCCAGTAAATTAAGGTGCGGTTGCATCTACGCTGGGTTAATTTTTGCAAATGAGGACTGTCCATTTCTCCATTTCCGTTTCTACTTTTCAAAAAGAAAAGCAATGCCAACATCTTGGTACAAGTGTTAAGACAATAACCCAAAGATTACCAACGTCTCCCCTCGATATCACATTCATTCAAAAATTTAATCCAATTTGGGAAGGTCTTTTTCAAGAAACTTCAAACTTTTGTCACCAGTTGGTTCTTTGCGGCATTCAAAAGCGCACCGTGGAGACTGAGGATCCTTGTCCGTCTCGTGAAGCCATTTATCGTTACTCTCGCCAAGCAATCTGTTCATACCACTACATTTGAATCTATTTAGATTTGAGTGTTCTTTCCAATCAGTTTTTTTTTTCAACTTTTAATTTGTAACGTCTGTTATGCATGATATACGATATAATATACTTACTGAAAAAGATTACTCATACGTTATAGCTCAGTGTGGAGGAAAAATTTGACTTTCTCACATACAATAAATTGCACTGAAAGAAAGAAAGTTCAGGTCCGTCATTCTTAATTTTTTCTTAAGTGCCTTTCTATTATGCCTAGTCCCCTTGCATTTTCTCATGATTTGACAAGTATTCCTCACCAAATAACCTCCTATTAGACTCACAGTCAATTTTATTGATAGGTTTGTATTTGGAATCATCATCTGAATTGTAATCCTCTAACTCAACGATACACTCTGCTTAGACTCGTGAAATGACTGAATTGAGTCAAATTTGCATTGCTAAATTAAACGGTCAGACCCAAATTGACCAATACCGATTCATTTTTTATGTAAATCTAATCCCGACAATCCATAACGATTTGATCTTGACCCAAATTGACCTCTAATTCTCTGCAAATTTCCCCCTTACATATATGTACATATGAAAAATAGCATATTGAAAACAAACCAAACTATTTAATAACAAATTAAACATAAAAAACAAAAAATAATAAGAAATCACTAAACAATTTGACGGATCAAGCTACAAGAACACATATCCTGTTATTTATCCTGATAATAGAAATTGATTTAATTTAATTAAAGAGACATATGTAGGAACATATATGGTGTCAACTTCTACTGTTGTAAGTATTAAAAGATCTGAAAAAACTAAAGATTTGAAATGCTTATATCAATCAAGATTTGTAACATCAAGAAGGAAAATAAGGAAATGTAGCAAATACCAATAAAGGATCAGTTTTGTCTATCCACTCTAATTTTTTCTAAACATGTAAATTCTGGTAATTTGTATTGTTTCGTTCTCTGATAATTAATATGCTGATAATTTGAGGAGAAGGTTAAACTTGATTAAATAGTCTTTTGTTAGACATTATTAAGTCTTAAATCGTTATTCCTTTCTCATGTTTGGCTTTCATTAACCGCGTGAAAATGCATAAGTCACGTCAGATTATGCGAGAAGCATCTTCAAAGTTAGAATTTGAGATAAACGGAAACCAATGCAACAATTAATCACTAAAATCGTAGATATCTGTTGACTTCTTTAAGAGTACGAGATGACAAAGCGAAGATTGATCAGTTTTTGTGGCAATATTGTTTACTGAATTCAATCTATATAATTAGATAATTAGTAAGTCTTTTTTTTTCAATCCCTTTGTTTTCCGTGTTTCTACGGAAAATGCAGCATTTCTAGGAAATATTTTTCAAAAAGTCATTTTCTTGGAAAATGACAATATTTTGGAGTGTTCGTTTGAACCTTAGGAAAATTTATATATTTTTTTATTTTTTTCTTTTCTTTTCTGTCATTTTTCTTGTTCTGCATTGACTAGACGCTAGTCACAAGTCACTTTTGAAAGAAGATGGAATATGTTTAAAGGTGAAGGAAGAAGATGGAAAATATTTTCCATTTTCTAAAAGTAGAAAAGATTGTGTTTTTTCTATTTATGGAAAATATTTTCCTTGACTATCTTACTTTTCATGAAGCAAATATCGAAAAATCTGAAAAATATTTTTTCGAAATTTATTTTTCGCAAAATAAGCGGAGCCTTAGACGTTAGAAAACTTTTGGGAGCACGATGTTTGAATTGGCACTAGAAAAACACGTAGAAGTATGGGAAAGATAGTCAATATCATTCACTGGATAATAAAACTTTGGTTTAGAAAATCTATTTTGTTATACATGGGTGACCCAAGAAAATTAAGGTAAGGCACACGTAGCTCTCAATGAATATTATTTCTTAAAAGAAGTCTATTAGAAACAGCCCAAAGCACCATTAATCCATGAATAAGGCTGCATATTCAAATATAGTTAACGCGTTGTGGAAATAGCTACACTTCTAGACGGTCCAATCACCACTCGTATTATTCCATCTCCCTATTTTCAACTCTTTAGTTTGCCATGTCTGTGGCTAAACACTCCTTCAGTTCAACTAAATGTGGCATATTTCTGGCCTCCTAATTGCAAACGGCGAAGCTCATGACCTCTCTATGTTCATAGCTTTCCAAGCCGAGCTTATGGTGATTGGAGTCGCTCACCAAATTTTCTTCATTTTATATTGACCGAGTCATGGTACAATACAAGAGGACCAAGACGCAGCTGGGTTTACGTCAGCATGTGTCCAAGTCCGAGGATCACAATCAATGTTGGTACACAACTTTTCAGATTGATGACATATTGACCATCTATAAGTCTGAAACAATATATGATATTATGAGGATCGCCGGCGGCCGGCGAGCTTCGGCGTTTTGTCGGCCAAGTATATTTTTTTAGAAAAAAAAAATAAAAAGAATTGGGGCAAAAGTTCGTCACAACGTTGTCGCCACGTAGGCATTTTCCGGCTAAAATCCGTTAGAATGACTTAATCAACAAAATTACAAAATGTTTAGAACTTAAATGAAAATCGTCCCGTGCTAAGAATGAGCTCATTGGTTTTTACTACTCCTTTAGGCTTAACAAAATATGTCCCTCTATCGGATACAAGGAGCTTGATTAGGGCTAGCCCATTGCTTAGCGTGGTCACAGTGATTATTAATAAAATCACCCAACTCGTAAAATTTCTGATGAAGCTTGCGTATGCCACTGCAGAACGAATTTCATGGAAACGATATATTCTCGCATGTATTGAATGTCCTTACCTAGAATTCTCCTATCATGTAGTATCCAATATTACTTAGAAAAGATGGGAGTCAGAGTCTAGTTACTCCAGCGCAGAATGTTTCTCCTCCAGGCATTAAGTGGAATTGGAATGAGAATAGCAGCCATCACTTCTTCTGCGCTTCAAAGCAATTAATATTCAAGATATGCTTTCTGTGTTCATTTGATTTCCTTCCAATAGATGAAATGAAAGGGGAAAGTGATTTCCGTACGTGCATAACCTTATTCTAATGGCCACCTGGATGGCTGATTTTTCAACCTTTTATTAAGTGGACAACGAATAGTTAGTTTACTATAGCACGTTGAATAAGATTGAAAGATATAGAGGAGAACATCCTTATTGAGAGATTCTTGAGAATCGACATATGAAAAGTGGGCTTGATACGTTCCCCAAGAAGGTTCAAAGCCGATGCTTAATTGCAGGGGAAGACTAGCGAGAAGATGTTAATTAATTGCTGAATTAGCAACAATCTTGTGAATTGCTAACTCACGATAATCCTAAGCTTGGCGGTTGCAGTTGTTTCCATCTAGATCCTAGAAGACTTGTTGCGTCCATTTTTATCTCCTCATCCTGGTCTGGAGAGGCATACTGTAGATGAAAATCCAGGACAATCGCGATAAAAAAAAAATGGACTCCATATGCACCGGAGGTGTGCTCACTCACTGATCCGTAAATTATACCTTTTTAGGTCTTGACACGTACTTCTCAGAATTCTCTGCATCTCTCTCTGTAAAATTGGCAGTGCCGAATTTAAGACTGGAAAAAAGATGCTTTTCCAAAGCCTTTAGAAGGAAAACAGTCGCTCCTCCTTTGTGGTGTTGTTTGATGACTATCAGGTTCTTGATTGACCATCTCCTCCCAAATCGATCACATCAGTGGTACTGTTTAGAGAAGGGAAGACGTTTCTGCGCCAGTATCCTATATCCACAGAGAAGGGAAGACGTTTCTGCGCCAGTATCCTATATCCACATCTGGGCGCCCTCTAACTTAGTTTTCAAACGGTTCTGTTAAAAGACAGAAGAATTGAAAATGTGAATGTATCTCTTTTTCCTGAAGAAGAAAGTATATTTGTTCTGAAAAGATAGTACAGAGAAAACCGGGGTTGTCCCCTGGAGAACATACTTGCTGCCAGAGTTCTCTGTAGGTTTGCAGTTGAGGGAACACCAACAACCTCAGATCAACAGAGCTCTAGTAGGCACACACACTCGATGGGAGAAGTGTGTGGGAACATGTCGACTGGCTGTACACTCTTAGTTTGTAACATCCTTCTATGTTCTGCTCTGCAAAGATGCACAAGATTAAGCGATAGAAAGCTAAGAAAAAAGCAACTGGTAGGATGGACTCAATACACACCACCCCATGACAAAGGTAGTTGAGGTCGCGTGCACAAGTAGCTGGATTACAAGATACATAAATAACACGCTGAGCCTTGAGCTTCAGCAGAAACTTAATCAACTTGAGGTGCATGCCAGGCCGATTTGAATCTGCAGTATTGATCACAGTAAAACAGTGGGAGAAGAATTATTTGTACTTACAGAGAAGCTATGCTTAACTAGTGAAGTTTATATACAAACAAAAATTATCCAAGAAGATACTACTAGTTTGCAGAGAACATATACACCAAAAAAAAAAAAAAAAACCTTCAGATGTAGAACCATCATTAACCCAACCCAGAAAGGCTCGATTATAAAATTTAAGAAGAGATACCTGAAATGACAATATCCGGTTTAGGGAAGTCGCTACCAAAATTTTCATTGATCTTATTGAGATCTCCTTGGATAAATGAATGTTGCATTGTGAATACCATTGCGCTTCGCATTCAGACAAGCGCCAGAGATCACTTGAGCAACAACCTCGTAACCATAAACATGTTTAACCCTGAAAAAAAGTCTCAGATTAGTCGAGTTCTTACATATAATTGTCACAATGGACAAATATCTGTACCTTCTGGCAAGTGTCAGACCAATGATGCCTGTTCCACAGAATAGGTCTAGCACAATTTCTGAGCCATCTCCTCTAAGACCCGCACACTTCTCAATTAGTTTGTATAGAACCTCAGCCTGAAGTGCAGCAAGTCTCAGCAATTTTCAAAGGGAACAAGGGGAAAAAAAATTTCAACACAATGGAAGGTATGAGGAGTTAGCAAAACACTGAATTGATCATGTATCGATACCTGCAAAGCATTTGTTTGAAATAACGAATTGGCAGAAATTTGAAAAGTAAGCCCTCTTAATGTCTCTGTGATGATAGATTTCCCATACAAAGTGTGTTCCTCCTCTCCAGCAGATGTATTACCCACCGAAGTATTAACATTGTTGACAACACTTACCTGCCATTTAAAGTATAAACTAGCTTGTATAAATAATCTTAAACAAATTAAAAAGAACTGCAAGCAATGCATAGACTGCTAAATTGAAAACTTGGCATTAGAGGAAGCGTACTGAATGCTGTTCTAGCCTTATATTAACAATGAAAAAGAAAGAATGCAGAAGAATATTGACTCTTGCTTGCAACAGGCTATTTTGCCACTAATTCAATTTAGCATACTACTTAAGTATTTTAAATAAGATAATCAGTTGATCTCTTTGAACTTCTTACATGACTGAAAAAGAAAGTTCAGTCCATTCAAAGAAAAGAAATCCCAAGGACAGAAGCGTGGGAAACCATTACCAGCGGATACAATTGGTTAAGAATAAATTTATCTGATCAAACTGACCACCTGATACTCTTTAGGAGACATTTATCAAGTAAGTTGGCCATGGTTTTTAGCAAACTGGATATGCTAAACATAATTCACCTAAAGTTGAAAAGTTCCTCTGCTCAACCTAAAAAAAGCAATGTGCTTATTAGATTTTGCAACTTGTTGAATGCATGTGAATGTCTCATCATGTGTAGCGCTAAGTGTGGATTTGATTTGCCCTTTTTATAGTAGGCTGAGGCTTTTCTTACTTAATGTTGATTCAACAATAACGATTAATCATATCAAAAGAATCCAATTCAAGTTTCAACCATCTTTGTAGCATACCTTGTTAGCAGGGTCGCTTTGTAGTAAGCACTTGTTGACATTCAGGACCTTATCAAAGGAGCCAGGTGCATGAAGTCCCAAAGCATGTCTCTCTGTACCATCACGAATCTCTTCAAACAACTCAGGTGGCAACCATCTTTGAAGAGAGTGGAGGCAGCGGCGGTAGCGAAGCGGAGGAGGGGCCGAGGGAAGAGAGTGGTTGTCGTGATGAGTTTGAAGGAGTGGGCGGGGATGGCCACGGTGGCGGTGGTCATCGGTGCTGTGTGGATTGCGGTGGCGAGAGACTGCGAAATTCTCTTTCGGTGGAGGGTAGGAAGGAGGATAGAGGGCATTTTCGGTAATTCACGTACCAGTTAAAGGAGCGGGCTTGGAACGGCGAAAATGCGAAGCCCGTTTCTGAGGAGCCCGTCGGGCATTTCTGGTTGGTCCGTTTGGTTTGTGAGACTAAATCAATTTAGAAATTATTTCTGTTGATACTGAATCACTCTGAAATCTTCCGAATAGACTTTTCACACTCCGACTCGATTGGGTCCGATCAAATTAAGCTAGCTTGGCCCAAGTGAGTTGGATCGGGCTTAGTAGCTAAATAGCCCATGTCCATCAGCTTGTGATTCATCATGGTTTCCTTGAAATTATTAATTTGATACCTTAAAATCACAATAATCAAGATTTCTATTAAGTTAGTGATACTGAAAATGTGTCAATAAAAATATTAGTGTAGTCAAATCTCCCAAGTCAAGATCTCTAGTTACATAAAAATGGAGACAAAATTCCCGTGTCTCAAGTTGATTTTGAACCGTTTTCAAAATTGTTCGTTTTCAAAATGGTTAGTATGGACTGATAAGATTCCTTACCCTTGAAAAGGCTTAAAACATATGCCCAAGCTCTTAATCAATGGGCCCTTTGGGTTGTCACTAGATGGACCCTTACAATCCTTTTTTTCCATGAATCATTTGGACCGTCGAGCAATACTTATAAAACCCATTCTCACGAACTTTGGAAGGGTCGCGCCCAAGTGTCCATTTAATCTCCATAGCATTCAGATTCTCATCTTGCCTTGCCACAACCTAAAATTGAGAGAAACTAGCTTCATTGTCTAGTATTTATAGGATATCAAACACTGACATACAACGTGCCCTACGGTAATACACCTGGGCATACTAAACTTCTATATAAATTATACATCCTGCTTTCAAACAATTAGAGCATTTCTATTATGAAAAACAAACTCAAATGTCATGGTCTTATGAACATTTCCTTTCTTCAGAAGCAGCAGCTTGGATCGGGTCAAGTTGGCTCAAAGTGACTATGATTGTCTTTAGTGATTAAGGTGGAAGCAATTTCTTGATTGGAGCTAATCTTTTTCCCAATTTCTTTTCCACAGTCTTTCCTTTTTCCTTTGCTGGCTACTATGGGGATCGTTCCTTCAGGACACTCTCCATATTTCCACCAAGCTTGACTACACGTGCCTACGGATGATTCTACATCATTTGGCTTCTGGCTTGCGCTCGGATTCAACTGTCAAGGATCAAAGATGAAAGTTTTAGCTTTCGTTAGATTGTCTTAAATTAAACAGAATTCAACAATACCTGCAAGACGTGGTTCTTCAGAAGTGGATTATTAAAGGCGGGTTGCTTGAGGATGTCGACACAATAGATCATTTTACCTGTATCAAGACACTGTAATACAACATTGCAACTAAACTCAAAACATTTATCATCAAGTAGATTATTATTCAGTATAAGATGATAAATTATCAGAGAAATAATCGAAACAGCAAAAGAGAATTCAAGAATCACCTCTATGATCTTTACTGTGCCTTCGGGCGGCTTTGTTAAATAATCGAAACATGCATCGAGTCCATGTCTCCAAAGATGACAAAGATGACACGCTGATCAAACCACCGGAGCTTGAATAGGGATGTGAACGCACTCATCCTGTCGAAAAAAGTTACTGTAGGATTACTTGTAATGAAGGTAATACTTAAGTAGAGTTTACACCTTGTCCATAGTGAACAACACTTGCTTTCAGAGCAAAAGGGGGAGTTGTAATCGAATGCTGCGACTATGGCCGAATACTCTTTTTTCTTTCGAAATGATTCGCAGTTCATAAGCAACTCCAATACATCAGAACAACCTAGTAGTACTTCCATTCAAAAGCATCGTTATCTCCAATGCTAGTGCCAAACATCTGACGGAGCCATTTGTTGGCGGTGAAGCCAAATATTACGCAAATATTACGTAAGATATTACGTGATGGTTATTTTATTTTTTATATAGATTTTCTTTTAAGATAAAAGCAATATCTTTATATTAGCAATATTACGTTTTCTATTTTAGCGTAAGATGTAAAAAGAAAGAGAAAAGAAAAAGAGAGAAAAAAGAGAGTTTTTTTCTTTGGGGAGTGTTGTCAATCTCTTTGTGCGCTGATCTTGAGAGAAGATCGTGGTTGTATTCATCTATCTTTAAAGTTTAGTGGATTCGCAGAGTGCCTCTGCGCGGAGACGTAGCCCAAGTTTGGGTGAACTTCGATAACAAATTCTCTGGTGTCTTCTTCAGATTTGATTTCTTTATTATTATATTCTGTCTGGGTAGATCGTTTGTTCGCGTGATTTTGTGGAATCGACGCGCGATTTCTTAACAACTGGTATCAGAGCCTGGTTTGGCTAATCGAGAGCATCGACGGTTTTTTCGGTGAAGTTCGATTGAAAGTAAACGGTATGGCAGAAGACAAAATCCGAATCGATAAATTCGATGGGCAGGATTTTGGATGGTGGAAACTTCAAATTGAAGATTATCTTTATCAGAAAGATCTTTATGCACCACTTGAGGGTTGGAAACCAGAGATGGCTGAAGAGGATTCGACAATAGAATCCAAATGGAAAATACTTGATCGAAAGGCGCTGGGTGCAATTCGTTTAGGATTAACGAAAAATACCGGTTATCACATCGCGAAAGCAAAGATTGCAAAAGAAGCGATGGATATTCTTACGAATATTTATGAGAAGCCGTCTACGTCAAATCAGGTATTTTTATTGAAGAAATTGGTTAATATGAAATTATCTGACAGAGGTTCTGTGGCAGAGCATATTAAAAATTTTATACAAGTCACAGGTCAGTTGGAATCCGCAGGCATAAATCTGGAAAGAAAGCTTCAAGCTTTATTATTTTTATGTTCTCTTCCAGAAAGTTATAATACTGCAGTGCAAGCTATTTCAAGCACCATGAAAGATGATTTGACTCTGGATGATGCTGTGAGTAGCATCATGGATGAAGAGATGCGAAGAAAAGTCTCAGGTAGAGATAATTTTTCAGCATCTTCATCTTCTACAGTACTAGCTGTGGAAAACCGCGGAAGAAGTAAAAGCAGAGGAAGATTCACTTGGCGTGGTAGATCACAATCAAGGGGAAAGAGGCCAGTCGCAAAAGATGAGTGTTGGTTTTGTCATAAAACCGGACACCGAAGGTTTCAATGTGAAGCCTATTTAAAGAAGCAACATGATGAGAATCAAGGGGCTAACGTGGTTAGTGATGAACCGTTAATAGAAAATTTGTGTTTATCTGCAGGGTCTGACTTGATGACAGACAAGTGGTTTATTGATTTTGGTGCTTCTTTTCATTGTACATCGCAAAGAGAAATATTTGTTGATTATGTCAGCGGAGATTTTGGGCAAGTGGTTGTGGGAAACGGACACGCGTGTCCAATTGTTGGCAAAGGAACTGTGACGTTGAATATTTCAGGTGGAGGACGTCTAGTTTTACGTGAAACTAGACATATCCCAGAATTGAAGAAAAATCTTATTTCAACTAGTAAACTTGACCAAGAAGGTTTTGTAACAACCTTTGGGCACGGAGAGTGGAAGATAAGCTCAGGGGCAAGAGTAATAGCAAAGGGAAAGCGTACGGGTACACTTTACCTTCTCCAAGGAGACAATATCAGCGATATGGTTGCAACTACAGTGGCTACAGGTAATTTATCTACTCTTTGGCATTATCGTTTGAGGCATCTTGGTGAAAAAGGTGTAAAGCAATTACATTCAAGAAAATTGCTTCTAGGTTTACAAAAGTTAGATTTTTGTGAGAGTTGCATTTATGGAAAACAAAAAGCAGTAAGTTTTCAATTGAATGGGCGACAAAATAAAAATCAGAAATTAGAGTTGGTTCACACTGATGTATGGGGACCGGCACAGGAACTCTCTTATGGTGGTAAGAGATATTTTGTCACATTTATTGATGATGCAACAAGAAAGACTTGGGTTTATGCTCTGAAAGAAAAATCAGAAGTTTTTGGGATATTTAAAATGTGGAAAATCATAGTAGAAAAGGAAACAGGTTATCACGTGAAATATTTGAAATCTGATAACGGCGGTGAATACACAAGTAAAGAATTTGCAGAATATTTGAGCCAAGAAGGCATACATGGGTTGAAAACCGTTCCTAGAACTCCTCAAGAAAATGGTGTTGCTGAGAGAATGAACAGGACCATTCTAGAACGTGCGAGATGCATGAGGCTATATGCGGGTCTCCCGCTACACTTATGGGCTGCTACAGTTGATGCTGCTGTTTATCTTATCAACAGAAGTCCATCTAGTGCGTTGGATGGAAAAACACCGCAAGAACAATGGTCAGGTAAAAAGATTAATTATTCTTATCTGAAAGTTTTTGGGTGTATTGCATATGCTTTGATTGACAGGGAAGATAAAAAAAAGCTTGATGCTAAGTCCCAAAAGTGCGTCTTTATCGGATATGGTGGCGATGAGTATGGCTATAGGTTTTGGGATTATGAGAATAACAAAGTCATCCGCAGTCGGAATGTGGTATTCCATGAAGAAAAGATGTACAAGGATCGTCAGACAGAGCATGAAAAAGAAAAAGAGCCAGAATATGTTGAGTTAGATACAATGCCCATGAAGATGATTCCGACAAATCAGGGTGCACGTGAAGAAGAGATTCAAGATGAATCTATTATCAATGAGGAGGAAATTCAAGAGGAACATAATGATTCAGAGGAAAATAATAACTCTGAAGAACCTACGTTGAGGAGGTCTACACGTGTGAGAAAGCCAAAGGTAATCTTTGATCCATCGTCATCAAATATTGTTCTGAGTCATGTCTTGTATACAGATTCGGGAGAACCGGAGACTTACGATGAGGCAAAGAAAGACACGTCTCACGTGAAGTGGGAGCATGCTATGAAAGACGAGATAAGCTCGTTAATTCAGAACAAAACTTGGGAGTTAACCAAGTTGCCCGCAGGTAAAAAAGCTTTATTAAATAAGTGGGTGTACAGGATCAAAAATGAAGCTGATGGTAATATCATATACAAGGCGAGGCTTGTAGTTAAAGGCTATTCTCAAAAAGAAGGTATTGATTACTCTGAATATTTTCACTAGTAGTGAAGATGACATCAATAAGACTTTTATTGAGTATTGTTGCAGTGGAGGATCTTCATCTTGAGCAATTAGACGTAAAAACAGCATTTTTACATGGTGACTTAGATGAAGAATTATACATGATGCAACCTAAAGGTTTTGAAGTTCAAGGTAAGGAGCACATGGTATGTCGCTTGAAGAAAAGCTTGTATGGCTTAAAACAAGCTCCGCGACAGTGGTACCTGAAGTTTGATGGTTTTATGGAAGCAAACGGATTTACACATTGTGAGTCTGATCATTGTGTTTATTTTCACAAGTATAGCGATGGTGATATTGTGTATCTCTCTTTATATGTGGATGACATGCTAGTAGCTAGTTCTAATATGAAGAGAATCGCAGATGTGAAAAAGATGTTAGCATCACAGTTTGCTATGAAAGACTTGGGAGAAGCCAAGAATATTTTAGGCATGAAAATCATCAGGGATAGGAAAAATAAGAAATTATGGTTGTCGCAAGAGGATTATGTGAACAAGGTGTTAAAGAGATTTAACATGGATAAAGCAAAACCGGTTGCAACTCCTTTAGCGAATCACTTCAAACTTTCAAAAAGTTTGTGTCCGAGTACTCAAGCTTTGAGAGATGAGATGGCGGTAGTTCCATATGCATCGGTAGTAGGGAGTTTGATGTATGCCATGGTAAGCACGAGACCAGATATTGCACAAGCAGTGGGAGTAGTAAGTCGACATATGCAGAATCCAGGCAAGGAGCATTGGAATGCAGTAAAGTGGATATTGAGATATCTAGCAGGTACATCAAATTATTCTCTTTGTTATGGTGGTACATCTCTAAAATTGGAAGGTTATGTAGATGCAAATCACATGGGTGATCTAGATAGTGGTGAGGATACCACTGGATATGTCTTTACAGTTGCAGGTACAGCAGTGAGTTGGGTATCTCAACTACAGCAAGTGGTGGCTCTATCGACGACGGAATCCGAGTATGTGGCGGTCACAGAAGCCTCCAAGGAAATCATATGGTTACAAGAGTACATGGAGGAGTTACATCGAAAGCAGCCGGTGAGCACACTATGGTGTGATTGTCAGAGTGCAGTGCACTTAGCTAAGAATGCAGCTTATCACAAAAAGACTAGACATATCAAGAAGCGTTATCACTTCATCAGGAAAGCATTAAAAGATAATGAGTTGAAGCTACAAAAAATTGATGGCTCGAAGAATCCTGCTGATATGTTGACCAAGGTAGTAGACAGAGAAAAACATATTTTCTGTACTACTGCTATTGGTATTACTCCATGTTAATTGAAGAGGAGTAACGCAGAGGCACAAATTCCAGTTACTAGCTTTTGAAGAAGATGGTTAAAAGGTTGCTTGGTGCATCGGGTATATTTGTCTTCAAGTGGGAGATTGTTGGCGGTGAAGCCAAATATTACGCAAATATTACGTAAGATATTACGTGATGGTTATTTTGTTTTTTATATAGATCTGCTTTTAAGATAAAAGCAATATCTTTATATTAGCAATATTACGTTTTCTATTTTAGCGTAAGATGTAAAAAGAAAGAGAAAAGAAAAAGAGAGAAAAAAGAGAGTTTTTTTCTTTGGGGAGTGTTCTCAATCTCTTTGTGCGCTGATCTTGAGAGAAGATCGTGGTTGTATTCATCTATCTTCAAAGTTTAGTGGATTCGCAGAGTGCCTCTGCGCGGAGACGTAGCCCAAGTTTGGGTGAACTTCGATAACAAATTCTCTGGTGTCTTCTTCAGATTTGATTTCTTTATTATTATATTCTGTCTGGGTAGATCGTTTGTTCGCGTGATTTTGTGGAATCGACGCGCGATTTCTTAACACCATTTTATTAGCGTACGAAAAGAAAAGGGAAAGCCTATCATCTGGGTTGACGTATGACGACCATCCGGCTGTGTTGGTTATCTCTCCACCCCAAAAAATTGCATCGGCAGCGCCTTGTAGAAAAGTGAAGAGTCCTTTGGGCTAAAATCCTACTGTCACATCATCAATAAGCAGTCCAGTAACTTGATCCTGGAATATCTCCTGTTAGAAGGCAGAAAACTGGGAAAATATTCCATATACATTTACCTATAAGATTGTTCCATTACCTTTTCTATGGCTATAGATATGTCGTATTGCGGTTCAATCGGATAGCCTGGCTTACACCTGCTCCCACTTGAGAATTTGAATCCGCGTTTGAGATTGTAGCAGCCAATTTTATAGCCAGCGCTCTAAAGTCCACCCAGGAAAAGCATGTCAATTTTTGACATGTTTGTGAAAAATTTGGTGGATTATAGATGCTCAAAAGAATTAAGAACTCACAGTTGTCTGCTTGGAAGCCGCGTCAACCTATATTAAAAACACAAACCACTTAGCTTTTATATGTACATACACCTAGAATACCATTCATGCTAAAATTTTCATATTTGAATACCGTGGAGATTGGATGGTCTGTAAGTACTGAGAATGATCAAATATGAAAATTTTAGAGAAACTGACTTCTGGTACCACTGGTACAGCAGGATTCCACAGATTGATTTTTTCCCGAGCTCCCATGAAACGGCCATGGGTCATACCTGTTGGAGAATAAATGCTTCGAATCGGGTAGAACAATGAAATCAGAATTTGAGTAAATAAATCGGACTTTGAGACGTGATATCACTTTCTTGAAGGATCTATTTACCCCCACGAAGTTGCTAATGGTCTCTTAACAAAAATTTTTCATGATACAATAAAGTCTCTACAAGAATACTAGATAGCAATTCTAGTATTTCTCCAAGGTCTCTCTTTCGGAACTACTAAATGAATGGCTACCATTAACATAAAAGAAGACTCGAAAAAATGAACAAACACGTCTGTTCATTGGCAATTAAATTGAAAAGACACAAATGAAAAACAGAATGAATAAATAAAATAATAATAATAAAATAAAGTAAAAGGATTGGCCATTTCCTCAACAGAGAAGTAAGAATCTTAACTGCGGCATGCTCTCACAAATGTGAACTTGGGAGACGCCATCAAATTGGGCTGGCTTGGCCTAACTGAGTTGGCACGGGCTATGTAGCTAAACAGCCCATGTCCATCAGCATGTGATTCATCACAGGTTTCCTGAAATTTTTAATTTGATACCTTAAGATCACAATTGATAATCAAGATTTCTATTAAGTTAGTGATATTGAAAATGTGTAGATAGAAATATTAGCGTGATCAAGTCTCCTGAGCTAAGGTCTCTGGTTACATAAAAACAAAGACAACATTCCGATGTCCTAATTGGTTTTGAACCATTGTCAAAATGGTTAATAGCAACTCATAAAATTCATTAGGCTTCAAAGAACTTAAAAAAGAGAGTCTGTGCTCTTAATGAATGGACCCTTTGGATTGTCACTGGATGGATTCTACATTTTCTTGATTAATCATTTGGACCCTCTTTTGAGCAACACTTCTAAATCCATTCTCATAACCTTTGGAAGGTAACGCCAAGTGTCCATTTAACCTTCATAGCATTCAGATTGCCATCTTGCCTTACCACAGCCTAAAATTGAGAGAAACTAACTTCAATGTGTAATACTATGGGATTTCAAACACTGACATACATGTGCCCTGCACTAAGACACCTTGGCAGACTAAAACTTCCATATAAATTATACATCCTACTTTAATACAGTCAGAGCATCTTTGTTATGAAAATGAAAGCAAATGCGATGGTCTTAAGAACATTTCTTTTCTTCAGAAGCGGTAGCTTGGATCGGGTCAAATTGGCTTTGAGTGACTCTCTTCGGTGTTGAAGGTGGAAGCGATTTCTTTACCACAATCGGTGGAAGCGATTTCTTTACCATAGTCCCGCCTTTGCTAGCTACTATGGGGATCGTTCCTTTAGAGCACTCTCCATATTTCCACCACGCCTGATCGAACTTGCCCACGGATGATTCTGCCTCATTTGACTTCTGGCTTGTGCTCGGATTCAACTATAAAGTATCGAAGATGGAAGTTTTAGCTTTTGTTAGATCATCAGAGAAAAGAGTGATCTAACTAGCTTATCTTCCTAAGAAACTGAAACTACTTTTGCTTAGAAAGTTTATGCTCCCAACAGCATCTCAAGTTGTTGTCCAGATATGGATGCTTCAATTGAGTTAATGTGTCTTGATTTTGAGCTTGCTTTAGTCTAAGAACCACCATGGTGGTGATGGATTCGACTTCTGTCGGCCCAACTAAGTGCTAAAGGCATAATCGTAAGCAGGAAAATCACCAAAAGCTGTCAAAATTGGTTTGTATCCCTAAAAAAATTGACTTCTCTTGCAATGGCTACATGCTGGGTCTCAATAGGATGTTGTCTCATTTGGTTCAGTCTCCATGATATGTATAATTTGTCCTAAATGAAACTGAATTCAACAATACCTGCAGGATGTGGTTCTTCAGAAGTGGATTATTAAAGGTGGGTTGCTTGAGGATGTCGACACAGTAGATCGTTTCACCTGTATCAGGACACTATAATACAACATTGCAACTAAACTCAAAACTTTTATTATCGGGTAGATTATTATGCAGATAAAGATGATAAGATCTCATAGAAATAACCGAAACAGCAACAGAGAATTCAAAAATCACCTCTATGATCTTCACTGTGCCTTCAGGCGGCTTTGTTAAATCCATATTCCCTTCCTGCGCAGGCATGTTACTCGGCGTATCCATCTTCACTCCTAGCATAATCGAAAGGATGATGATGCAGGACAAACGAGCGAACGAGGAACAACAGATCGGCATAGAAGAGAGACAGGAACAAAAGCGTCGGATCGAGTGGGGATGGAGATCTACCAAAGACTCGTGCGATGAAAGTAGAGATAGGACTGCTTATATTAGAGTTCTCAAGAAGACGGTCTACCTCAAGAAACCCTAGTTGCTCTTTCTCTAGAGCAATTATGGATTCCATAGAGGTCCATTACTCGCACTGATCACGTTCACATCATTTAACCGCTAATTCTAGAAAAGGATTCTTCTTTTAGCAAATATGGATGTTGATGGCAAATCGATTTTGCTCGTGGAGGGAAATGTTGAAGATTCGCTAATCGAAAGGAGATATGCGTTGACGATTTATCCTTTCAATTTTCATAAGAGAATATGCTTGTTCTAGCAAATGTCCAATGTGAATCGAAGATAAGGGTTCGCACACAAAAAGAAATATTCAAGAATTGGTAATCGAAAGGAAATAAGCATCAGAGGCTTATCCCTTCCCTTGCGATGAAGGAAACATAAATACCCAATTTTTCTTATTGAGTCCAGAAATATTCATTTTGAAATGGCCGTCTAAGAACTAGCGGACCGACCTCAATAGCAGTTTTAACCATCGGGAGCTCTAAGCGAAAGGGCAGCTTCTCCGAGAAATCAATGGCAATTATATCTAGGCACCAAGTTACAGGAACATGCCATTACGAAACAATCCCATTGAGATATTGATCGATACAAATCAACAAGTCCCCGAATTAACGTGAGAAGAAGTAGGAATGGCTCCAAATTTCATTACTTTTCTCCATTTTTGAGCAGTCGAGCACGCTTTTGAAGATAAACTCAGTCTAATACCGTAATAATTTGTGACATCTAAGAAAGAACACTGACTCGTTCGATTTCCCCAGCAGAGAAGTAAGAATGCAAGGCGGCGCGTGTGCTGGCGGAATGTGGAGGCAGGGGTAGGCCAAGGAGGCTGCGGAGGAGGAAGGTGGATGGAGCAGCGGCCATGATTGGACATAATGCCCGGCGATGCCGTTGAAGCCGAGCTACATTGCATCAGGCAAGAAGGGACGGGATCGTGAAGAGAAGATGGCGGCACGATGTCGCTTGTCACGGCCTGACCCAATTGGGGTCCGATCCAATGGGCCTCTGTGGACGAAAATTTCACATTTTCACCCTCCTAGTAATTATAATCAAACTAATAGATCGCTAATTATCTGGAAGAGAGAAATAGAGGAGTCCCCTCATATACATGTGCCTTAATTCAAATGATCCTTCTGATCATCGATAAAAGTTTGTCCTCCATCACCCACCATGATTTAATAACAAATGGAGTCGGTTTTTAGTTATATTACGAAGACTGTTTTTGTGTGGGCATGATTTGCTTAACAAGATCTGCGGCTCTCTCGAATACAAGGAGCCTCGTTAGAGCAAGTCGAATTGCTCATCGTAGTCACAGTAATTACTAATAAAATCACCCGAGCAGCAACATTTCCAACAGAGCATGCATTTGCCATTGCAGAACACAGTTCGTGGAAATGAGAAACTGAGAATCCTTACATGAATCAAGGGTCGTTGCCTCGAATTCTCGAATCATATAGTATCCAATATAACATAGAAAAGATGGAGCCAGATTCTAGTTATTCCAGTGGAGAAATTTCCTCCTCTAAGCATAAGTGAAATTGAAATGGGAATAGCAGCCAGCGATACCTCTACTGCCGAGTAGTTAGCAAAACATTGCATTGCTCGTGTGCTGATAGCTGCCAAGCATTTGTTTGTTAAAAGTAATCGGCAGAAATTTGAAAAGTAAGCCCCCAAGATGTCCTTATGATGGTAGATTTCCCATAAAAAGTGTGTTCCTCCTCTCCAGCATAAGTATTACCCATCAAAGTATTCACATTGTTAACAACGCTCACCTGCCATTTAAAAGTACATACTGGCTTGTTAATATAATCTTTAAGATTAAAAAGCAGTGCAGCCACAAATGCATAGACCGCTAAACTGAGAACTTGGTGCTGGGAAAAGGACACGTAAGTGGTCTTCTAGCCTAATACTGACAATGAAAAAGAAAGAATGCAGAGGAATGTTGACTCTTACTTGCAACAGGCTATTATTATGCCACTGATTCAGTTTAGCTTATCACTTAAGCATTTTGGATGACGCGAATTATTTGATCTCTTCGACCTTCTTACGTGACTGAAAAAGAAAATCCACTCCACTCAAAGGACAGACATATGGAGAACCATTATCACTGGATACAATTGTTTCCATCTGATCAAAACCGACCACCTGATATTCTTTAAAGAAGACATTTATCCAGCATGTTCAGCGTGGTTTTTAGCAAACTGGATACTCTTAGACATAATTCACCTAATGTTGGAAAGTTCCTCTGTTCAATCTAAAAGAGGAAAAGAAAAAAGAAAGAACCATGCCGTGAGCTCATCAAATTAGCATAGAAGAGTTGGCTGACAAATAACTTCAGGGAAAGAAGAAATTTATTCTCCTAAGATTTTCAGCAACTCTGGCTTGCAAGATGACGTCACAAAATTAACCATGACCCTCAGCTGACCAGTCTCAATGTCCCTGAACATATATGAAAGCCAACGAGAATAGGGAAACCAAAACAAATTACCACAGAGATATAAGGATCCAAACACAACAAGAGTGTTGACAAATCTTATGATAGATATAATTCAGACAAATTCACTGAATTCCAGTTGCATTTCTGTGGAAACTAGAACCAACTTTGTGCTTAAGTGGATTTACATGGCATGCGGCTATATGAGTATCTAGATAATGGAAGAAAAGCTACTGTCTGTAGCCACTCATAAACTAGGAAAGAGAAACTAGTAAATATTGGGCCCGAACAGCCCATCTCACTCTTGCCAGCCCCCTTTTGCGCCTGGGTCAGGCCCAAAACTGACCCGATCCGACCCGGTTTCATTTTGTATTAAAGATATTATTTTAATAATAAAACATAAAAAATATTAACAAATAAAAAAAAAGTGTTTTTACTAAAAAATTTTCCGAAATTTAAAGATTAAAATTTTGATTAGGAAACCAGCCTTGATTTAGAAAAAAAATCTATCCTAGCTTAGTTTAATTAATTAACACCTTTAAAAAAAACTGAAGAAGTTCTCTTCAATGGACAACTAAGTGATTCTTCAATGCTTGTTAGCCTAAATTGCATGTCTTATCAACTTTGTCTATTGATGTTTGCATGATTAGAGTCCATGCATGATTTGACTGATAGCTTACGATAATGACTTGAATTATTTAAATTGCATGATTTTTTTTCATATCAATTATGAGACCATCTGTTTAATTTGATATGAATATTGTTAATGATTTGCTTTATTAAACGCATTGATTGAGTGCTTGAATGTCAAAATCAACACTCCTTAGATTATGTCACATGATGGTGCTCGATGGATGACACTTATTTATGTTGGTGGTGATGGACAAACCCACCCTTTTCATTATATTAGATAAGAATGAAGGTGCTCATGTCCCTTACGATCTCATGAGTGCAAAGGTTTAGTTTAATTCTATTGGGATTACACAATGTCAAACATATCCACATCATTTTATATGTGCTTAGTCTAATGAAATTGTAGAATTAATTGCCAACGAGTTGTAGGTTTTACATTTTCACAATTAAGTAACCCTATTTAATTTTTTGAATTTCTATTATCACATCGCATTTCAATACTTTGAGCGTTTATTTTCTCGCATTGTCTTGTAATAAATTGTGTGTTAATTTTTTTTCTAAATTAAGTTAATCTTAATTTAGAATGGCATGAATTCTATTTATCGAACAGAGATGCCGTTGACCAATACTGGCAAACTCTGGAATATTGTTATGCTGCTACAGATCCAAGGGCAGCTATTCACGCTTTTCCTGGATCTGCTATTTATGAAGTAATCTCTCTCTCTCTCTCTCTCTCTCTCTCTCTCTCTCTCTCTCTCTCTGTCTGTGGAATTTAATGTTGTTTTTGGGTGTTTTCTCTTTTCAATTGTCCTTACTAGAGACTAGCTTTTGCATAGCAGCTTGCTTTGTAAGCTATTGGATTCTAGGATATTAAGCATTTCTTAAATGGTCAATACTGCAGCATGGGGAAGTGATGTGGTGATGGGATACTTAATTTTTGCAGGCCTTCTTTTTCCGTTCATGGGGATCAGTTCGGGTTATGACAGCTGAGCAACGTGCTGAACTTGTCAAGCGCATTGTGACGGATACTAACGAGAAACTTCCATACAAATGAATGTGAGAAGATTGCGAAGGACCTCAATCTTACCTTAGAACAGGTGATTATACCGTCTCTTTAAATCTGAATGTCTGTATTAATCGTTAACATTCTAGGTTGCTCCACTTATTTTATTTGACCATATTTATAACCACTAGTTCATATTCTTCTTTCCAATTTATCCCGACACACTTAACTCATAAACATCCTTTCATTCAATTGGACCTCGACAGGAAAGTAGTTGGAGGTTATAGGTTTGAGAAAGTGAAGAGTGTTTTGTTGCTTGAAGTATTACACCAAGAGACGTCAAGTTTGGAACGCTCAACAGTGTTACCTCCAGCGTAGGAAACCTTAGAGTCAATATAACGTTATTGGATAAGCTTTCCTATTGGATAAGATTTACCTATTGGGCTTGTATGTGAACATATTATTTGATATATATAAATTCCTAATATATATCCAACAATCTCCTCCTATGTTCACCATACAGCACAATCCAATATGGTTGACAAAATAATGTTCAAACAAATATGAATCATCATTATTATGAATCTATTCTAAGATCATCATACCAAAAATAAATATATTGAGTTTTAGATTTTGTCTAAACTCATCAAAATTTCAACATCTAAAATATATCTCAAAATTAGTTCATAGTCAACATATGTATAAACGTCGAGTATAAATAGGCCACTCAAAATAGTCCAAGGCCTTACAAATACGAGAAATAACCATAATATGCTCACTAAGTCTCAAGTAAATGAACTTCATCAAAATTGGCAATAGTATGTGAACTGTCAAGTCCCCTCACACTCTAAACGCCAAATTTATTTATCAAGTAGGTCGTCTTCGTCAAGTTCCCACGCATTAAGCTTCTCCTCCATCTCTGCCATCCCTTGTAGAATATCAAATATGAATTTCATATTATTATGAATTCAATCGTTTGAATAATCTACTAAAATTGTCAAAATTATATTAAGAAAATTAACATCATAACATCAGGCAGAAAAGAACAAATATTAATGTCATAAAGCATCATAATATCTTGTCCATAAGCATCAAGCTAATTTCATAAACATTATGAATAAAAGCCTAAACAGTTTGATTTGCAAAGAGCCATAAATTTAAGTTTATTTATAAGAGAATAACTATTATCGAGTTTCAAAGAACAAGATCAATAGTCAAGTCACTTACAATAACCTAATCATGTAAAATCAAGTTTCAATTAAGAACAAGACAACGGGCTTCTTATGCAAACAACTATTTCTATGTCTCAATTTGGAATGTCACAATTACTGATTCCTCAAAGTCAATCGATCTATCATCAAATTTGGAATGAGATCGTTTAACCAAAAGGATGGTCCAACCAAGTTAGATTGTATCATCAAATTTGGAATGACACAAACTTCCCAGATAGAACCGCTGAATCAGGTTAAAGTCATCATCATCAATAATGGAATGAGATAACTCACCTTTTCCAAATTAGTCAGCAATCACGAACATCGATGAAACATATAAATTGTGCTTATCAATGGGGCAAACAAAAGAAAGATTCGATAATTTAAAACATACAAAACAAAATAAGTAAATAGAAGTTAAGACTTGTCTATATAGTCTTTAACCCCAATTCCCCCACTGTTTTGAATAATCGATTTTTAGGCAGACCTTTTGTAAAAGCGTCAGCCATGTTATCCTTCGATCTCACATCGATCAAGGTGATAACTCCATGTTCTCTTAGATAATTCAACAACGCATGTCTCAATCTTACGTGTCTTCTCTTTGAATTAAAAAGAGTATTTTTGACGATTTGAACAGCTACTTGATTATCACAGAACAAGCTTAAAGAATTAATCTTTAGCCTAGTCAAAGGAATATCCAGAATCAAATCTTTTATCCACTCTGCTTCTTCACCGACTTTGGCTAAAGCAAAAAGTTCAGATTCCATAGATGACAATGCAATACAAGTCTGTCTTTTGGATTTCCAAGTAATAGCAGCTCCACCCAAAGTGAATATATATCCACTAGTAAACTTACTTTCTCTAATTTCTGAGCACCATGTAGTATCAGAATATCCATCCACAATAAGAGGAAAACCAGAATAACATAGAGCATAATCTTTAGTACCGTTCAGGTATCTCATCAGCCTACTGAGGGCATCCCAATGCTCTTTACCAGGATTACTAGTAAAACGACTCAACATGCCTACTGTAAAGGCTATGTCTGGTCTAGTGCAACTCATAATATACATGAGACTACCAATTAGTTTCGAGTAATTTAACTGATCCACTCTAGTCCCTTTATTAGGACTTAGTCTTTTGTTATAATCATATGGTGTCTCACTCGGTTTGCAATTACTGTATCCCCAAGTAGAAAGTAACTGCTCAATATAATGAGTCTGGCTAAGGGAGATGACTTGCCTTTCAAAGCTTACTTTCATACCAAGAATGGTATTGACAGTACCAAGATCTTTCATGTCAAATTCTTTAGCTAAAGAAGCTTTTACGTCACTCACTACAGAATGATCAGGACCAAAAATTAACATGTCATCAACATACAAGCAAATAATGACCATCTTATTTGACATAAAACGATAGTAAAGGCATTTATCTGAATAACTTGACTGAAAACCATAACTCTTTACCACTTCGTCAAATTTAAGATGCCACATCTTAGGTGCTTGTTTAAGACCATACAAAGATTTGTTTAATTTACAAATTTTGTCTTCAAGACCTTTCATGATATACCCTTCCGGTTGTTCCATGTAGATCTCCTCATTTAGCTCTCCGTTTAGAAAAGCGGTTTTTACATCCATTTGATGCAATACAAAGTGTTCAATAGATGCCAAAGCAAGAAGAATTCTTATAGTTGATAGATGACACACAGGTAAATAGACATCAAAATAGTATACTCCACTCTGTTGTTTATAGCCTTTAGCTACTAAACGTGCTTTATACCTGGCTATTGATCTATCACTATTTAGTTTCTTCTTCAATACCCACTTACAGCCTATAGCCTTAGCCCCTTTTGGCAAATTAACTAGCTGCCAAGTGTGGTTTTCCAACAGAGAATTCATTTCATCATCTATGACATTTGCCCAAAGTAAGGATTCTCTAGATCTCATTGCTTCTTGATAGGATAATGGATCATCCTCTAGATGATAAGTAACAAATTCTTCACCAAATCTTTTGGGAATTTTCTCTCTTGTAGATACTCTAATTAAAACTGGTTCAATACCAGTTGTGTGGGATTATGATCAGGAGATTCTGAAATCATATCTGTAGATCTAGAAATATTTAAATCATGATCTTTAATAAATTTATTCTCAAAAAATTCTGCATCTTTAGATTCTATTATTGTGTTGGTAGAAATATCCAAAAATCTATTTGCAGCACTATCTTCTGCACTACCTAGATATACACAAGTAATAGTTCTAGGTCCCACCTTAGGCCTCTTAGGATCGTGTATCCTCACATAAGCAATACAACCCCAAGTTTTAAGAGTATCATATCTACAAGGATGCTTATGCCATATCTCATAAGGTGTCATAGACAACTTAGAATGTGGTAACTTGTTCAAGATATTATTAGCAGTTAGAACTGCTTCTCCCCAATAGAAAGAAGGCATGCCAGCTGTAAGTAACATGGTATTTAACATTTCAGTTAAAGTTCTATTCTTACGCTCGGCAACACCATTTGATTGGGGTGAGTAAGGAGCAGTAGTTTCAAGTATTATGCCCTCTAAAGCACAAAATTCCTTAAACATTGTCATTGTATATTCTCCTCCTCTGTCACTCCTAAACCTTTTAATTTTCAAGTTGAGTTGATTTTCTACTCTAGATTTGAAAATCTTAAACTTTTCAAAAGCTTCATCTTTCGATTTCAACAAATAAACATGACAATATCTAGAAAATTCGTCTATGAATGTTATTAAATACTTCCGACCACCTCTTGTAACGCAATTTCTAAAATCACAAATATCGAAATGTATTAGCTCAAGAAGTTGTGTGCTTCTAGAAACCGACTTAAAAGGTTTTCTAGTAATTTTAGCCTGTGCACATACTTCACATTTATCAAATCGAATAGAAGTGTCCAATGGAATGTTTTGAGTTGTAGCTAAATGTTGCATTTTCTTGTAGTTCACATGTCCAAGTCTATTGTGCAATAAATTTGGATCTATCAAAGTAGAACTTACGTTATTTATGCTATCAATATCTAAACTCAATCTATACATACCATTAACCATGAATGCACCACCGAAATAACATGAATTAACAGATAAAGTTACTCTACCATTCATAGTTGAAAAGGACATACCATTTTTATCAAGTAAACTCAAAGAAATTAAATTCTTTTTAAGTAAAGGTACTACTCTAACATGTTTCAGAGTTAGTAACTTACCTGAAGAAAGCACCAAATTTGCAGTTCCAACATGAGTCACCTCTGCTTCACCACCATTGCAATTTTCCACAGTGTCTTTTACTTCTGTGACCTCAGTGAGTAGATTCTTGTCATTAGTAGCATGACAAGTAGCGCCACTATCCAACCACCATTCAGAACTTACACTAGCCTTTCCGTGATTCATCATTCCAATGAAAGCTTGAGGCTTAGGTTGACTAATTAGTAAATTAGCCTCACTTTGTGGCGTGTCATTCTTTGGCTTCTTTGGTAGCTTACACTCTGCTGCCCAGTGACCCCACTTTTCACAGTTATGGCACTTGCCCTTCTTCTTTCTTTTGAAGATAGTCTTTTTGGCCTCTAACTGTGAATATGATTCACCTTTTAGTAACTTGGATTTTTTATGAGGCTTATTAGAGTGTGAAACAAAGTTAGCAACTGACTTTTGCTGGCTAACTTGTTCCAAGCTCTTTCTATTAATATTTTGATCCTCAATGTGAATATACCTCTTTAATTCATCCAGTCCCATCTGTTCTTTCTATCTATGCATTTCAGTTTTAAAAGAACTCCATTTAGCAGGTAGCTTACTCAACACAAGACCAACAAAGAGATTATCAGACATAGCAGAGTTATCCTCTTTCAACTTGTTCCTAATGTTCTCAAGTTCAATCAATTGAGAGGTAATACTTGTATTCATATTGAATTTAAAATCAAAAAACTTCTCCGCTAGGAGAGTCTTAGACAACCCCTCTTGTTTTTGGAACTGAGCGTTCAAGTGATCCCATATCTCTTTCGCTGTCTTGTACTCACTATAAGTCATCGATAGACGAGGATTCAAAGAGGTCAACAAATAATCTCTACAAAAATCCTCATCTTTGTTCCATTGATATTCATCAACGTCTTCAATGGTCGATGCAAAATCACTCAATACAGTATAGAAAATTTCACGTTCTTTCATGCCAAATTGAACATGTAATTTCCAACCATGAAACTCAGTAACATCGAATGATTGCAGCTTTATAACATCATAAGAACCATGTTTTGCCATCTTAATCAGAGCAAAGATTTAGAAATAGTGCACCTTGTAATCTTCAAAATTCACAAAGTCGTATAGTGCCCCTGACCTTGGTCAAACCGCTCTGTAGGATTGGAATTTGTCAAAACAAACCCCAAAATTGTGTCCGGAGCACCCAAAATCCTTACGATAGGTGGCTCTCGTCGCTGGAAACTCGCTGGAGAAATAGCAGAAAAATTCGAGAAAATTCGTCCGAAAATCGCGCAGAAAAGCACACGCGACATCAAAACTTCCAGCGGCTGTATCTCCCTCGTCCGATCTCCGATTAATGCGAGTGACCACTCAAAACGCTCGTATCGACAAGTAGAACAAATCCCAAGTGGTCTCACCTTATAAAATTGGCTAGAATTTCTGGGCTTTTGAATCAAAGATTTCATCCGAATATCTTCAAACTCAGATGTAGGCCAATTTCACGGTCGAATTCAAAAGTTAATAATACCTTCAAGATCGTCTCGACGAGATCTTCAATAAAACACCTTACTTGCTCAAATCCGACACACGAATTTAATACTTCAAGATTGTTGGAGGTTATAGGTTTGAGAAAGTGAAGAGTGTTTTGTTGCTTGAAGTATTACACCAAGAGACGTCAAGTTTGGAACGCTCAACATTGTTACCTCCAGCGTAGGAAATCTTAGAGTCAATATAACGTTATTGGATAAGCTTTCCTATTGGATAAGATTTACCTATTGGGCTTGTATGTGAACATATTATTTGATATATATAAATTCCTAATATATATCCAACATCTTACATATAATCTGCATCACTAGTTTGTCCCTCTCATCAGGTGCTTCGAGTGTATTACGGTAGGCGCCAAAAGCGTCTTAATAGATTTCAAAGCGTTCGAAATGCTGGCCGTAAACGAAAGAGATCTTCAGAAGAGGTGCTGTCAGAGCATAATAGAATTGGGGAAGTGACTGAACTTGGCCATGGTAACAATGATGTAGTGCCTGATAGTGCTCAGCAGTTTATTGAAGAGCAGGTTAAATTCTTAACTTCATTAGACAAGCCCGAATCTCAATGTCAAGATGGTGAACTCGTTGATTGCTTGGAAGAGCCTGGACCAAATGAAGGAAATGAAGGGTACTCTTCCAGAACTAGCCAGCATGAGCCCACAGGGACGAGAGCAGCACGGCGAGAAGGTTCTTGTGGTCGGATGAATCAGATAGGTAAGTGGGTACGAAAGAAAGTGTTGGGGATTTAGTGCCCAAGTCCCCTAAATGTTTGTGAATGAGCAGAAGCAAAGAATAGTGACTCTTCATTCATTCGTGTCCATTTGTCAAAGTCGGTCGGTCGTGTCCATTCGTCAAAGAGATGGTTGGTCGGTCGTGTCCATTCATCAAGAGGTGTCAATGCATTTGGGTTTGGGTAGAGTGTGGTAGTGCGGTATCATTCACAATACGGTTGCGTTCGACGGTTTCTCTCGCTGTAGTACCGCACGAGAGAAAGAGAGACTCGTTCTATCCTGGGAGACGATTGTTCGACGTCCTTGGTACGCGATAAGGAGAGCAAATTCGTCTTAAGGACACAGCGTGAATTCGTCGGGCTCGAGTACAAATCTACGTTTACGCTGAAGAATTTCGAGGATCGATTGACATATTGTTCCAGGTTTTGTTCTTCCGCTTTGTTGTTAGTGAACATTGTTTGGTTGTATATACTTTGTTGTTTCCCAAACACTACTCTTATAATTCCAACAATCTTAAGACGAATTTTTGCATCTTGTCAAGATTAGTGTTCGGATTCTAGCGTTCTGGGTTAAGACTTCTTTGTTCTCCAATATTTTGTTCGGCTCTGTTTTGTTGAACAATTGTGTTCGATTTTGTCCAGTGGATCTTTCCAATTTACACGTGCCTTATTTCAAGAGACTGTATGTGTAGTTGGACTTTTGTGGTTCCACTATTTGCTGGTGAAGTCTTGATATTTAAGGGAAATTTGGGTTGATTAAGCGAAGCAATAAAGCAGTCTGGCACTGTTGCTTTTGGCTAGTGGGATTCGTATTGAATTATTAAAAAAAAAACAAATTCCCACAATCAGAACGTGTTAACTTTCTTGTTGAAGCATTCTGTTCAATTGAAGTTTGCGACTTTGAGTGTTTTTTACGGGTTGGTTCATTTTGCTCGGCCCTTCTAACTTGTGTTCCTAGATTTTTGACCGAAGCAATTTGCCCTGAACTGTTATATGTCCTCAAAGTCGTATTCTGTTTTCGAATTAGTTTTTGGGTTCACGAGTTACTAATCTGTGAACAGATTATCTTATATTGTATGCCTTAGACTGTTGTTTGTTTTTCTTTTTTCGAATTTATGTTCGAAATATTCAGACTTGTGTTCGGTTCGGAACCGATTGCCATTCTGGTTGTTTTTTACCGATTGCTTTGATAATTTATGTTCGACTCTTTCTTGTGAGTTTGATACATTTGTTGTATGGCTAGAAGAGCCGCATGTAGTCAATGATACTTGCTTGACACAGATCTGATGGTTTTGGTTATGTGGCTTTAAATTGTAAAAGTCTACTTGTTAAGTGCCCTTGAATCGTAGACGGCTGTTGGTTATGTGAGTCCAACATTTATCATGTTTAAGTCGTTCACTTCCCGTCACTGTGTAAGTTAGTCTTTTGGTTGACTCGTTTTCTTGTTCTTCATTGTTCTTCATGATGGGTTCATTGAGCTAAGAACAGAACAAGTGGGATTTGTGTTCTAATTTTTTACTTCAGGATTATGTGGCTTTTATTGGTTGGGTAAGTCAGAATTGTTGACTCTAAAACCAATCTTCGTTGTTCGATCCTTTGGTCTTTGGTTCGGTCCTCAGAATTTTTTGACTCGTTGGGCTTCGTGTTAGTGAAGATTGGTTATTTAGAGAAACCAATTAAGCGAAGCAAGTATTCCGTCAGAATAGAACAAGTGGACTTCGTGTTGTTCTGATTGAACAAGCGGGTCTTCTCCTTTTTACCTGTAGTCTGTTTCAAGAGAAAGTGTGAATTCCACCCTTTATCTTTTCAAGAGTTGCAGAAATATTTTTCTTTAAAGGAGGAGGGATACAAGGCTACACTTTGGTTAATTTGAACTATGAAATCTGTAAAAAGAGGGATGATTATACTTCACTTTGATTGGTTAGAAATGTTCCTATGAGGAACGTCATTCTTTCTATCGGTGCTCAATCACTACAACTTCTCAACGTCAAGTAAGAGAAGCCTGTCGTGGGAATGTCACTTGTATCGGATGAAGTGCTTCATAATGCTGAAACTTGTCGTTTGTTTGTTGAGAAGGAGACTGAAGCAGTCTTAAGGTTGCTAATCTTGCCTTTAATGCCGCTCTCAGTTTCACTTGCGCATAGTAAGTCGTGAGGCATGTTTGCCGCGCATCGTAAGTCGCAAAGCCCCTAAGTAGTAGGGATAGCTGAGGTGGAGGCTGGAGATGTCTCTAGGACGAGTTATTATGCTCGTGAGTATTGACGTAAGATTTGGTAGTGTGGGGGATAAGCTGTTTTGACGGCGAGCTTTATCTTCAATAAAGTACCCCACAAAAGACACGATAAACTCTCTATGAGAAATGAAAAGACAAAACGCCTAACTTGAAATATCTCAAGATGTGGGGGTGTTTAGTTAAGGTCACAACTCCTAAGCCTAAAAGGGTTAAGGTAATACCTAAAACTATTGATTGTGTCTTTATTGGATATGCCCCTAATGGTAGTGCATATCGATTTCTTATTTCCAAAGTCTTAGATATACATGTTAATACGATCACTGATTCAAAGGATGCTATGCTCTTTGAAAATATATTTTCGTATAACATAGTATATTGGTCAATTAGATAACCGGCATGAGAGACACTAAGACAACAAGTGGGTTTGTGTCTACACTTGTTGGTCGAGCAATGTCATGGAAATCATCCAAACGAACTTGCATTGCAAGGTCTACTATGGAAGTAGAATTTATAACTTTGGATAAGGCCGGTGAAGAAGCGGAATGGCTTCGGAATTTCTTGGATGACATTCCAAATTGGCCTAAACCAATGCTAGCTGTGTGTATTCATTGTAATAGTCAAGCGGCAATTGGAAGGGCAAGGAACGTCATGTACAATGGTAAGTCTCGACACATTTGTCGAAGACACCATATCGTAAGACAACTAATCTTTAGTGGAATTATCTCAATTGACTCTGTGAAGTCAATAGATAATGGCGTGGATCCACTAATAAGACAAAAGGCCTAACTAGAGAATTGGTTGCGAAAATATCCAAGGGAATGGGTTCAAGGCCTATAAAATAAGTCTTCATTGCAGACACCCTACCTAAATGACTGGAGATCCTAAGAACTAGGTTCAAAGGGACAACTAAGTGATGTAGATGGTATAGTGTACTGTCAACTATTACTCATTCCCGTGGAAGGACAGTACTAATAAGACGAGGTTAAGCATAAAGCTTTTAATGATACTGAATTGAGTATAAGTTATACCACTGAATTCAGGAATCACCTATGTGAGTGCGAAGTGAGGACCGCTTCTATGAGAATTCGAAAAGGCCAGTTCTCTAAAGCATTCATGAGACCAGGCGGTGTTCATGGCCAAAACGAACACAACAGTGAGAACCAACTGTATTCGAGAGAAAGTTGTGTGTTTTCTATTGTCTTGGCTTACATAAAAGGTTGGCAGTTCAAAGACAATCACGTCTACTAACCGATCGTAAGTCCGATAGATTTCACTAGGGACAGTTCAAAGTTTCTGACTACTAATCCCGATGCAACAAACTCTCACCGAATAACTGCACACTGCATTTCATGCATCTATGAAAAGTCATGATAATTGAACTTCTTCTCATTCATGTGGGGGATTGTTGGGGATTTAGTGCCCAAGTCCCCTAAATGTTTGTGAATGAGCAGAAGCAAAGAATAGTGACTCTTCATTCATTCGTGTCCATTCGTCAAAGCCGGTCGGTCGTGTCCATTCGTCAAAGAGATGGTTGGTCGGTCGTGTCCATTCATCAAGAGGTGTCAATGCATTTGGGTTTGGGTAGAGTGTGGTAGTGCGGTATCATTCACAATATGGTTGCGTTCGACGGTTTCTCTCGCTGTAGTACCGCACGAGAAAAAGAGAGACTCGTTCTATTCTGGGAGACGATTGTTCGACGTCCTTGGTACGCGATAAGGAGAGCAAATTCGTCTTAAGGACACAACGTGAATTCGTCGGGCTCGAGTACAAATCTACGTTTACGCTGAAGAATTTCGAGGATCGATTGACATATTGTTTCAGGTTTTGTTCTTCCGCTTTGTTGTTAGTGAACATTGTTTGGTTGTATATACTTTGTTGTTTCCCGAACACTACTCTTATAATTCCAACAGAAAGGCTAAGGATCATTTGTAGGTTACCACCGCAATCTGTACTTGACCGTGTGGAAAGCACTGGTTCTTTGTAGGATTGCTTGACTAATCTTCCTACGAGCAGTCAATTATTTCCTGGCTACTTGTTGGATCTGCTAAGAAGATTCTACTGTTCCCATACTATTTATTTTCAGACAGTATTAAATACAAATAACGCTTCTAAGGAGTGCTATTAAAATTGGGTTTATAGAGACGGTAGTTACTCCATTTGTGGTATACAGCCAGAGGATAACTCAAGTCTGAGAGCTGAGTTATTTATTTTAAGTACTTGAGGAAGTGGTTTGGCAAATATAGTCAGTAAAGTTTTGCTCTACCTCCCGTGTTTTTTTTTTCTTCTCCCCCTCCGTTCCTTTTTTATCTCTCCCCCTCTTTCTTCTTCTCGCTGTTCTGCTTCTGCTCTGCCGTCCGGTCAGGGTCGCGTGTGTCAGTTGCCCTAGCAATTCGCAAAAGTTAAGATCTTTTTGCTGCAAATTCGGCGAGCGCCAGAGATCCAAGTCTCGAGGAGCCGCGCAAAGCCAGGGAGGAAAAGCTCCTTTCTGGTGCTGGGCTGCGGCAGAGAAGAAAAAGAGTGGGGCTGGGTGATATGGGCTCGTGGTTGGGCCGTGAGGAAAAATGAAAATGAGAGAGGGGGCTGGGCAACCACCAAGGAAAAAAAAGGGAACTGGCACGGGCTTAGGAGTGGGCCAGGCGAGAAGAGTGCACCTTCAACTTTACTACATTGGTGCACCTTCAACTTTACTACATTGCATGGATCATTTCTTGAACTTTTATTTTGTCACAAGGGTTGAGGACCTTTCGATTTATGCATTGAATCCATCCTTAAACATCAACAAGATATGAAACTCATACCACATGTTCCCCTTTTTTCCAACTCGATGGGGGTGGTTCCCCATAACCTTATGGGATGATACACAATGTTTGTCGGGATTGGGCGGGTCCAATTGGAGTTATTGTATCACCAAATCTTTAGAACTTATCATTTTTGCTGGTGCTTTAGATTTAATGAATTTGACCTAAGAAGGAACTGGCCTACCAACTCTCCCAATCGACAATTGATCACAAATTTTTTTGCTAAAATATATTATATGCCAGTGACCACATTGTGTTCAATTGAGTGGATCATACAATCTCCGAAACTCACGGAATTCTGAGTGGCACCTCGCCGGCACCGAGTGTAGAACTCCGACACCAGTTAAAAGCGTCGGTGGAGATGGCTTCTACAAGCCTTGCTCTGAGCTCCCAAGCTACACGGCGAACACGCAGTGGTCGTTCAAGGCCAAGTTGAGGTCACACAGCACCCCCAAGCAAAGATTTGACGAGGGGTCAAGGAAGAGGCTTCCGCTCAGCGAGATAATGGCCGCTCGGAACAGTGTCACCGCCATCAGGGTGCATCGTTCAACGACATTTCTGAATGATCACGCTTCGTTCACAAAAGCAGCCACTAGCGAATACTTAGATGTATCTACCTCAGAGCTTTTACCTCCAATTAAATGTCTGCAATCAACAAGATTCAACGATGCGCTCATTCAGGTTCTTCTTTGTGGTCAAAGATGTTCGGTGCCTATCAATCCAACCAAATGAAACCGCTCCTCTCGGTCTGTCTCTTGATATATGCACCTCATATGGTTCTTTCGATTTCCTTATATCAAGAGTAATGAGTAACCACTGATTAGTGTAACGATGCGTTCTCTAAAAGTTACACACGATTTCGCTGAAAACTAATGGAGAAGGAAAGGAGAACATTTGAAAAGCTCTTTGACCAGCCCCCATATCTTTCAAGATTTGCTTAATGTTTATTGTCTAATCAGAGCGCAAATCAACGTGGGTCTTGCATTAAGATATTGTCTAATTATCTCCAAATGTAATTGTTTTCTTTCCTCCCCTTTTTGTGGGAAAAAAATACACTAATATCAACGTTGACTACAAGCTTGCAACGGCTCTAAGCTAAGGCTAAGCTCTATTTTTCCCAGTTTGTGGGTGAGTGAACGATGGAGAAATAAAAAAAAATTTGGGGTTTTATGTTTCGAATAAAAGAAATCATATCCTACTTTATCCCACACCCCCTTGGATTTATTTATCTAGTCTATATCCCTCTATATCAAACTTTATCCTATCATAGACAACTATCAAACACGAGATATGATAAAACATATCATATCCTACTTTTTATCTGGTCAAGTAAACGCAACCTTAGTTTCCATATCTGGACTTCACCAACCTCTACAAGAGCCTTCATCCACCGCTCCATTTTCTCCCTGTGCGTGTCCAGGGCGTCCTTGTAGAATGGTATCATTTCCAGCTTCTCATGCAACGGGTCCCACTCATAGAAAACGGATAGGATCTCTTTCGTCCCACCTAATCTAGACATGTGTTCTACCACAACTGTGAGCATGTTAAGGAACCAAGAGCAAAAGTGTAACAACCCTTTCCATATACCACATAAATGATGTACTCAATTATTTTAATTAAGTACAAGGGTTCATTACGTCGGAGTTATCATGTCCCGGTCCGTTGGGCACGTGATAAGACCCAACATTTACGTTTTCTTGTGACAATATTAACCCAATATCCAATTGTCGACTTTTCATCTTTACTCTTTAATTAAACAGAAGCATCCCTGACAAACAATGACAGTTAAATAGGCAAGCCATTTAACATGTAGCACAAGATCATATATATCATTGCTATCACACAACTACAACATAATTTCGACATAAATGATTGTTACAACAAGACGCGCCATAAGCACTTTTAATCACGAGTTAACTAAGATCGATGGTTGATTATTCCTAACTTCTCTAATCTAACCTCTTAATAAAGGGGTTCGATCATCGTCTCGGCTTTCACCGTCATGCCGAGTGGAGCACTAAAGTAAACTATACAGCTAATCATTGCGCAACCATGAAAATTGTTAATAACCACGGGGTATGATAAACTTAGTAAGTAAAATTCATAAACCTCGCTTAGGAGGTGGCCTCGCAATTAACATGCAAATGTTTGCAAACCCAAATTTAAAGAAATCACAAAATAGTTTCTCAAACCTCACTCTTTCTCAAAAGAACACCTTTTCAGAGATTTCCAAAACAACTTACCCATAAAATCAACATTAACACCAAAAGAATTTCACACATATCACATGCATTTACTATTATCTCGTCTTAATGCGTACTAGAAGTGTAGAGGAGCGGACGTATCACCATCCCTCTCCCAAATCAATCTATTGTCTTCTTTAGCTGTACACACGCTCACATCAAAGTGTGTAGCTCTGCTTCGGCCTCAAGGTGTTGTTTCCATCTCCTGTAGGCTCAAAACACGCCCCTTGGACCGTAACCCAAGATATGCCTAGCCCTATCTAGCACGTCTATCGACTCAAAAGTTGGGCAGGCCCTGTAGGGCGTAACTCCGTCGAAGTCCATCCAATGAGGAGGCTAATTCCACAGAAAATCCATCCGGGCATATCATTATGCCTAGCCCCATCTAGCGCGTCTACCGACTCAAAAGTTAGGCATACCCCATAGGTTGCAACTCCCCCGAAGTCCATCTGATGAGGAGGTCAATACATTGCGCACAACCAAAAACATTATTGCCCTTGAAATCAAAGACATCATTTTCTTTGTAAAAGAGGGAGATATTTATTTTCACAAAGACAACAATAAACTTTAAAAGCAACTAGCAATATTTCAGCAAGAATGATAAGACTAAAGCACAAATATAATTTAAGTAAATCACTTCATAAGTTAACTATATAACGTCACACCCTACCCGAGAGTTAGAAAGTCTACTTACTCAATAGGGAAGAGAAGTCAAGAAACGAAGAAACCAGGAGAATCGGTACAGGTTAGCTGGACGTTCGGCGTGGAGCACGGTCAGAAAACTGTTGGCTTTGCCAGGAGTGTTAGCTTTGTTTGCTTCAATATGTATTTCTTGTATTGAGAGAGTAGAAGACAATAAGAAAGCCAACAAAGATCACTCAATTTTGCTTTCTTATTGTATCGATTGCCTTATGTGATGATACACTCCAATGCATTTGCCACTTCATGAAATTTTATATCACTAACTCTAAAGAAGAAAAGAAGACGTCAAGGATGGTCCCATTAATTTCCTTAGGCATTATCGATAGATTATCATGTCAATTCTTCAAAAGCGTACTGATCTTTTGTGAGTTGGTCGACTAGGACACTGTCTCATGAGATCTAATAAGTGGCAACTTCGTGCTTGGTTCAACATAGGGACCTGTTTATTTGGAACTGGAATGCCGGTAATGCTTATGCCTGTATAATATCTATCTATAAGAAGTCTTATGCTTGAGCTGTTCTGATGGATCTTCCGATGAATTCTCTAGATGGTCTACAGATGGTAAAGGTCGTCATTTCAGTAAGATCTTTGATTGTCGGCTTGCTTTTTTGGTATAAGTTGGTTATTTGATTTAGATCATTGTATTGACAGTGAAGTAAGAGTCTCCCTTTCTTTTTGAGTGATATTATGATCCTATCGGTACATTGTCCTGTCACCGTGTTAGTATAGGTTCCTCTGATTGATAGTTCCTTGGTTTCTTGTATTGTAGGTATCAAAGAGTCCAACACCCGCTTGGCTGCTCCTAGTCAGTAGGATCTGGTTTCTGATAAACAGATGATGAAGGAGGAGCAGCCACTTCAGATATTATTTGGACAATTGCCTAAAATTTTTGGCTTTCCTATCATTTGCTCTGCCTGAACTAATGACCATCTATGTCAACTAGGTTGCAAGATGCACAAAGATAATAAACCCAAGCACAGAAGATGTCAAGAATGTCATAAATGTGAAGCAAATTGCCAAGGTAATCTTAAGTTTTAATTACCTTTAATTTTTGATGCATTTCTTTCTCTGAGAAGGGTTTTCAACTTTCCTCATTTTATCATTGTAAAAGCAATAGAACTGCTTTCTCATACCTAGAAGTAGTTCTCCTTCATCAAGTTTTAGGTCTTAATGGCATATGTTTGTGCACTGTAGTTTGTTGTTGAGCTTGGTGACAAAGTTTCCCCAACATATATCGAAAAAGGCATGTGTGTTGGATATGTTAAATCTTCATCTCAATCAGAACATGGTCCTGAGCTTCTTGTGATGTTTCTTTGAACAATTCTTTAATTGTACATTGCTTGGCTTGCTCGTAATTTACTGAGTGTTAGTTTGTTTGAGAATTATAAATGTGAGTTTGTATGTAGTCTAGTCACATCCGGTGGTGTGGGTACTCGATTCATCACACGTGCACTAACCTGTTTGGTGTTTTAGTTGTCATATTTTTTGGCTTTGTTGTATAATTTGCCTTTATTATAATTTCATTCTTAAAAATGTATCGCAAGGTAGATCACAACAAACATCAGAATCATATCCCCTTACCCCCCAAGATCGATCCAAGTGTGACAATGATTACAGTGGAAGAAAAGCCAGATATTACATACAATGATGTTGGTGGATGTAAAGAGCAGATTGAGCGGTTGCATGAGGTGCTTTATTTATCTACTCCATTTTAGTTACACAAGCCCTTCTGAGAGAGAGGGAGGGAGGGAGGTAGCCTAAAAGTGCATGAGTGCTAACCATAATGCTTACTCTGGTTGAACTTATTCATTGTTTAGGTTGTTGAGTTACCTATGTTTCACCCTGAAGAATTTGTCAAGCTTGGAATCGATCCTCCAAAGGGTGTTCTCTGCTATGGTCCTCTTGGAACTGGTAAAACACTTTTGGCCAGAGCTGTAGCTAACAGAACTAATGCTTGTTTCATTAGAGTAATTGGGAGCGAACTTGTTCAAAAATATGTCCTTGAAGGAGCTCAAATGGTTCGGGAATTGTTTTAGGTTGATTGACACACTATCTTACCTTCAAAGTTTGTCTTGCACTGTTGACTATTTTTCATTTGTGCTTTATTCTTTATTTGTAACTTGCTATAAAATACATGTTTCAACTGGCTAGGTCCAAGAAGGCCTATATTGTGTTCTTTGATGAAGTTGATGCAACTGGGGGTGCTCGTTTTGATGATGGAGAGGGTGGAGACAATGAAGTCCAGCGTACAATGCTTGAGATTGTGAACCAGCTCGATGGTTTTGATGCTCGTGGAAACATCAAAGTTCTTATGGCTAGTAACAGGTATAGTTGACCTCATCTTTGCTTTGGTAATTGAATGTGTGATTGTCCTACCCCTTCCCTGATGAAACGGTAAGCAATGAATGTGTGTGGCTAGTTTTTAGAAATTGCTAGTGGCTTTTAGACATTCAACTGTCTTTCTAAGAGGGATATTCTGCTGATGTTCTCGTCTTCATGTCATTCAGGCCCGATTCCTTGGATCCAGCACTTTTATGTCCAAGACGACTGGATCGCAAGATGGAATCTGGTCTTCCTGACTTGGAGAGCAGGACCAGATATTCAAGATTCATACAAGAACAATGAACTGTGAGAGGGATATCGACTTTGAACTTTTAGCGAGGTTCTGTCCAAATTCCACTGGTAAAATTCTTTCCTTCATGATTTGTAGATATGCTGCTGTCTTTTGTCACTACTTTCTTCAAATGCAAGAACTATTATGTTGAGGCTTTTCTTGTGCTTCCCTAATGGTTATAGCCCAAGAGGTCATTGCTACAGTTTGCCTGCAATTGGACAATTAAAGCAAATGTATTTGCTATGTTTGGTTCTTTGAGACGGTTCTCTAATTGCAAGAGCTGATATAAGGAGTGTTTGTACAGAAGCGGGAATGTACACCATCCGAGCTCGGAGGAAGACTGTGACGCAGAAAGATTTCCTATAGATATAGTGAATAGAGTCATTAAAGGGTACCAGAAGTTCAGTGCAACACCCAAATATATGGTTTATAACTGATTGCTCCTTAGATGAGGTGAAATGTAGGAGGAGCGCATGGTGCTTGCAACCAAAAGTTGCGTTGTTGCTGGGTAGATAATAGGTCTTTTGGTTCTTCTAGGACTATTAGTTGATGTCCTACGGGGCTATAAACATTTTCTTTTGTCCAAAACCCGAGTGAAATTGCACTTCCACCTTTTCATATTCATACCTATGACTAACTTCCCTTTCTTTACTTAGTGTAATTCTTTTTCGATCGCGAGAGTGATTTCTGAACCTGCAGGTTTCTTTTGAAGTTGGAAGTTACCCCATATTACTTGAGCTGCTTGGATAATATGTCCTTGCTCAATTACCTTTTTTAGGACTGATTTGTATTTTGATGAAAGTTCAGTGCCTCGCTTCATCCTTATCCACAGTCGTTGATGATTAACATTAACAATTGATCTTATAGCCAATTTGTCAAATTGGACCAAAATGAAGAATATATTGCACAAGTGGCGTCCATAGAAGTAGTGTAAACTTGAAATCTGAGCTCAGGTTCAAAATCATTCTCTTTTTTGGTTCCAAACAGAAGAATGTCACTGCCATTGCACTCCACTGCTGTCCTCCGGCATCCATCCTGTCACAAGTTCGCGCCCCTTTCTCTCTCTCTCTCTCTCCCCCTGGAGGATGGGGGATCGCTTGCATGGTGGCTACTACGTGGACTGGTGGCACCAACCTCAGCCGAACCCAGGTGCAGCCGCCTGAAGGTAGCAGTGGAGGAACAAGATCAGGCGACGACATTAGGGTGGGTTATGGGATCCATACGGAGATCTCGGGACAATGGCGGGGCAATAGCTCCGACGGACAAGCGAGAGAGGGGGCATGGACCGTTGAATGGCTTGTGATGAAGTGTCACTATCTTAAGAGGTAAACTTTAGAGGATCCAATCTAAACAAAAGGTGTACTCAGAAAGTGTATCAATAGCTTCCCAGTTATATCAAGAATTCTAGCACCAGCGGAGGCATAATTGACCCCCTGAAGTATGTCTCTACCACTTGCATTTGCGTAAAGAGGGATAAAGCTGTTAAAGCCCAAGAATTGCTTTGCAATGTAGCATGGATTGTTAGACGGAAAATTAGCAGCACAAGTAGAAGAAGACAACCATTGCATTGCAAATCCACATTTCCATCGAAGATAAAATTGTCTCTTTCGGAACTAAAACGTCTTATTTCTCTCATCTTGACGTCCAGTGTAACATGTGAAGTAGGTCGAAGTAGACTTATTTTTTTCCACAGGGACCAGATCTTGTTAAAAATCTCCACTGTAGACCTAATTTGAAGAAATGGCAGACGATGAGTTATATAAATCCGAGAGATTAAACAGACACACCCATCATCAGCGGTCATTTTCCCATTCATTACTTTGAAAGAAAACAGTCCTTCCCTTGAACGAGAAGTAGACACGTCAGTGGTTCTCGGTTCTTGAGAGTGTTTATGGAAACCATAGGTCTCAAGTCTGTGAACGTGGTTGCACTCACCTTCCTGCTACTGATCCTTTATAGTGACAAGCAAAAATTCTTTAAAAAAAAGCACGAGTGGGAGGGCACACGCCACTTTTGGCTTAATTGTTTAATAAAGTTGTTATTGATTAGAAATTAGAGATTTCTTTTACTTTGGAAAAAAAAAAAAAGAGAAGGAAAGCAAAGCCTTGATTAGAGAATTCTTTTATCTTCAAAAAGAGAAAACAAAAGGAAGGCAAAGCCTTAGGCCAGGCCCAATTAGCCCAGCCCCCCTCCAACACCCGCACGGGCCTTACCCGCGCAAGCTCATTTCCTTCCCCAGCCCACGGTCGCCTCTTTCTTCTCTTTCCTCCCCAGTCAACTCGGTGGTCAAAGAGCAGATTTTGGGCTGACTTCTCGAGATTCCTGGAAAGGGTGACCAGCAGAAACCTGCAGTGGGCGCAAAGAGCAGCATGAGTCTTCGTTCGAACAGAAGTTCAACAAAGAAAAAGAGGGGGACGTTGGTTGAAGCAAAAAGAAGAGGGCGCAAGGGGAGCTCAGGTGGAAAAAAGAAAGAAGATGGAAGAAGAAAAGAAAAACATAGGCGAAGAGGGATATGTATATAGTATCTATTGAGCAAAAGGTTCTTTTTCTAAGTAAATAACCCAAGGCCCTCGTGGATAGCACATTGATAAGCTTGTCCTCTGATCATTGCATTACTGTGACCCTGCTGTATATTCAACTAATACATTCCAATGTAAGCGCTTGGGAAGCCTATTTTCCCATCCGCCAAAACTTCACCGATCATCAATTACAAACAATAATCGCTTCTAATATTCCCATAAAAAAGTGAAAAGCCAAACAATAGAGAACAACAAAGACACAATCATGTGAGAACAAACAACAAAATTGATGAAGATTTCTCCAAGAGAGATTATTAAGAGCCGATGTTTTAGAGGTCTTTAGGGTTGAATTATGTAGAAACTAGAGGTGAGCATAGTAATAGACGTAATGGAGCCACCAAAACAAATAATTTTTCGCGAAAAAATACATTATATAACAAGTAATTTCTCTATGTTAAATACTAAATAATTTCCTAGTTTAACACATCTCTCAGGCAAGGGAAGTGGCGGAGGCTAGTGAGGCGGCAGGGGCAGGAAAAGAGGCGGGGTGGCAGGGGCCGGTGAAGAGGCTGGGGGAGCCAAAGAGCCAGGGACCATCGGGATGACGAGGATAACAAGGATGAGGGGAACCACTGGGATGACGGGGATGACCGTCCTTAGCGAGGAGCCTGGGATCTTTGCGTGGGGGGGGGGGGGAGGTAGTAGGGGGTGGCAGGGACTGCTGGGGCCGGGACTGCTGGGGCCGGGTGGCATGGACTGCTGAGGCCGGGACTGCTGGGGCCGGTAGGGCTGACGAGGAGGTGCGGGTCGGTCGAGACGCTGAGACCGACGAGGAGGTGCAGGCAGCTCGAGACGTCGGGGACGCGGGTCCGGCGGGGAGGTGCGGGCAGGTCGAGATGCTGGGGACGCTGGTGTCGACCTAGAACCTAGGATCGCCGAAGAGGTGGGGGTCGATGAGAGGGTGGGGACCGTTGGGGAGGTTGAGCCGAATCTACCACACCAATACGTGGCATTCGTGACCACAACGATAAAGAGAAGGGCGGCAGTGGCGGCGATGAAGAGGATGAGAAGGAGGCGGTAGTGGCAATTTCGTAGTGACTTCCATTCTGCTTAGGGAGGAGCGTGTGGGCGAGGGCGAGAGAGAGAGAGAGAGAGAGAGAGAGAGAGGGGAATTGTGTCGCTAAGGAAACTTTCTGTACTACTTAACTTGCGGTTGTTTAGAGTTTTGAGATGAAGTCTTTGCCATACGTTGTCTACGGCTTCCACATTCAACTTTCATTCCATAAGTTGCTAATAAAGCAGCACTGGAAGTTATAACTGTAGCTGACTTGTGTTATAAGTGTAAGATCGTCCTTTCCAGACACCCCAAATGGATTATAATTACAATTAACAACAAAACAGGCATGACATAAAAGGGGGTACGTGGATAATTGATTGTTTTGAGAGAATATTTAACTTTTATTCCTTATGTGCGAAGAAAGCAACATTAAATTGGAATATTGATTAACATAGGAACTGACCAGCTTAAAATCGTGAAAAATGACCTTAGGTTATTACCAAAAGTGAATTACCAACAATGTGGACATTGCAAAGGTGTCTCATTCTTACCATCTCTACACACCTGCTGAGGTGGAGACAGTCATTTAGTTGACTATGAAGAGATTCTTCATGGAACTTCACACTTTTAAGTAAGGTTCATGGCGTGTGCCCGCTTTTTTGAAGAATTATTGCCTGTCACTATACTTTTCAAAGTCAGATATTGAAACTGTCATTATATTTTGGCCGAATCGTCGTTCCAGGACTAATGTAGTGGATTATATAGTTTCCGCCCCTAATTTGAATGGAATACAGAGTAGAGACAAATTATTTGTCAACGGAAGGCAATTTATAGATGGCCCATGAATGTTGTAAGTGATGCAACGCGCATATGCATCAGGGTTGGTATTGCGTGAAGTGAACTTCATTAGTCTTTAAATTTGACGGAGTTTTGGATGCATCTTGGTTAGTTGCTCATGTAAGATTAAGTGTGGTCCACATGACATTATAATATGGTTTAATATCAATTTAAATGCTAAAATTAAATAATGGCTATGAGAAGACGCGACTCTTCGTGAAGTGCTATAATGGAAGGCACCCATTGAAAGACACCCACTAAATTATAGAAAATAGTCTGGCCCTCTCTCAACCCATGGTAAGAAAAAAGTGATTTCTCTCCATCAGAAAATCGCATCAAAGTAGAAGAAAGTTAAGTGAGAGAAATCAAATTTATTCGATTCGTCCGTACGCATCAAATATAAAGGAAGAAGTCATTGCACCATGGACAAAAATATATTTTCGACCATCATATTGTTTGTGAATGTCATGAACATCTAAGATCCTTAGATAATCATTTCCGCATTATAGTTTTGATTATTGCTAACAGATGGTATCAGAGCAATGGTTTTTGATCTCTTGATTTTCCGTTTATTGTAATACAGATGGTTTATGGGTCTAATTATAATAGATCAACTACTGTTTGAAAACTGTTGATAATTTACTTGAGTTTTTGAATGAATTTAATTCGGATGGTTTTCGGGCAATTTGGGGCCGAATGAGGAATAACTGATCTAGCCAAATTTCGGCGACCCATCGGCCGGCGTCCGGCCAGTCATGGGCAACAAAAGCCCTAACTTGATTCGGCATTATGGTGATTGTCAGTGGCCAATCGAAGGGCAAAAGTCTCGGGCATTAAGGTTAGGGTTCATAGAAAGGTTGCTTGATTCCGATCAATTTCTTGGTCATTTTCACAATTTACTTGAACCTATGAAGTCGTATAAGTGTGTTCTACGAATCCCACGATTTAATTTGATCGGAAGTGGGCTGTGGGAGACGAATTGGGCAGTGGAAGGAAGAAATCGCGAACCAGCGCAAAGAGAGAAAATGGGGCGTGTGGCACGCGCCCACACGTGTCCGGCACGCGTCGTATGTGGTCCACATACGCCTGGCGTGTGCGCGCATGTGGGACCACGCGCCTGACACACGCCCGGCACCTCTTTTATGATTTTGCCCCTATTCGCGAAATAACATATTTGCCCTTACATGCCAAATTTACAGATTTGCCCTTGGGATTCATTGATTTACTATTTTGCCCTTACCATGTGAATTTCCTCTTATGCCCTTGATAGTTTAATTTACGCTTTTGCCCTTGCTTAATGTGATTGCAAGTGAATTATTGTTTAGACATTATGATGTATAATTTGCTTATTATATCTTTATGATATTTTGATTATGATTGTTTAAGATAATCAAATTATGAATAATAGTTATTGTACTTTATAATTTTAAAAATTCAATTAAGAAAGGTTTGTTAGTCACTAAAGTGACCGAACCTTATTGTGTGAATTTTTGGAATTGTAATGTTTTATTCAATTATCCATGAATAATTGATGCTATGAATGAAATGATATATTGTATATCATTATTAATATCATGGATACAATGAAGTTCTTTTATTATAAGAATTTAGGGATTTACCCAAAGGTTAATCAATTTCATATAATTCAAGAACATAATAGTTGGTAATTAATATGTCTCATTTAATTTGTTTGTATATCCAAAGATAGCAAATAAATTTTAATGTGGTACATTAGTTTTTACCAAATAAAAGTTATTAGCATCATTATAATTTAATGTACGTGTATCATAGGATCACCTAAAGGAGAACTATGATTTGCATATTATGTATGATTTGAATCTGATTACCTGATATCCTCAAAATATTAAATTGTGAGTATCTTCTTGTAAACTTGCAGTTTCTGCACCCGTTTCTCTGCATTCGCATGCTTTGTCTGTTTCATTATTCAATGCAATGAATTTCTCTGATTGGTGTGAACAAGTCCTGTTTCATTTAGGTGTCCTGGATCTTGATTTAGCACTTCAAGTTGAGAAACCCGTTGCTATTACTGATGAAAGTAGCGACAGTGAAAGATCATTCCATAAAACTTGGGAAAGGTCAAATAGACTGAGCTTGATGTTTATGCGAATGACAGTTGCAAACAACTTAAAGACTACTCTTCCCAAAACTGAAAGCGCTAAGGAATTTATGAAATTTGTGGAAGAGCGCTCTCAAACTGCTGATAAGTCACTTGCTGGTACATTGATGAGTACTTTGATCACCATGAAATATGATGGTTCACCTACCATGCATGAGCATGTGCTTGAAATGACAAACCTAGCAGCAAAATTAAGGATTCTGGGAATGAACATGGATGAGTACTTTTTAATACAATTCATTCTTAATTCCTTACCTTATGAACAATATAGGCCATTTCATATGAATTACAACACTATGAATGATAAGTGGAATGTAAATGAATTGGCCAGTATGCCTATTCAAGAGGAAACAAGGATTAAGAATCAAAAGCCTCATTCTGTCCATTTCTCAAGTCATCAAGAAGCTAGAAAGAGTTCTAAAAGGAAAGGTGGAAAAGGCAGGAAGAAAGGACTACATAACCTAAATGATTGTTCTAAAACAATCTACAAGAAGGAACACGGTCCTATTAAGTGTCACTTTTGTAATAAAGTTGGACACATGAAGAAGGATTGTCTGAAGCATAAAGTTTGATTCGAAAAGAAAGGTAAGCCTTGTGCTTTAGTATGTTTTGAATCAAACTTTACTGAAGTTCCTCATAATACTTGGTGGGTTGATTCTGGAGCCACCACTCATGTTTCAAATACGATGTAGGAATTTCTTACTATCCAAGCCATAAAGCCAAATGAGAGTTATGTGTTTACGGGGAATAGAAACAAAGCTCCAGTTGAAGGCATTGGCACTTATAGATTGATCCTCGATACTGAGATTTGGATTTGTTTCAAATCCTTTATGTACCTATGTTTTCCTACAACTTAGTATCTTTGCCAAAACTTGACGTAGCGGGATATTCTTTCAAGTTTGGTTGTTAATGACCTTGCATCATAATGTTGGCACTAAACGTGGTTTAGTTGATGAGGATTCTGCTTACTTGTGGCATAAACATTTTGGTCATATATCCAAAGAAAGAATGCAAAGATTAGAGAAGAATGAAATTCTTCCAAATTTGAATTTTACCGGCCTTGGAGTGTATATTGATTATGTTAAAGGTAAATAAATGAAACACACTAAGAAAGGTGCCACAAGAAGTACAAAAGCATCTTGAAATTGTACACACTAATATATGTGGTCCTTTTGATGTTCCATCTTTTGGTGGAAAAAGTTATTTCATCACTTTTATTGATGACTTTTCACGTTACGGTCATGTTTAACTATTGCATGATAAATCTCAATCTGTTGATGCACTTGAGGTGTATATTAAAGAAGTTGAGAGGCAATTAGATAAAAATGTGAAAATCATAAGATCGGATAGAGGTGGTGAATATTATGGAAAGTATCGTGACAATGTCTAGGTCCATTCGCTAAATTCCTTGAAAGACATGATATTTATGCTCAATACACAATGCTAAGTACACTACAACAAAATGGTATAGCGGAAAGGCGTAATCGTACATTAATAGAAATGGTTAGGAGTATGATGAGTTATTCATCTTTACTCTTATCGTTGTGGATGTATGCATTAAAGATTTCTATGTAATTATTAAATAGGGTTCCAAGTAAGTCAGTTTCGAAAACTCCCTTTGAACTGTGGACGGGAAGGAAAGCTAGTCTAAGACACCTGCATGTTTTGGGTTGTCCTACAGAAGTGATAATTTACAATCTGCATGAAAAGAAATTGGATTTTAAAACAACCAGTGGCAACTTCATTGGTTATCCATAAAAATCCAAAGGGTATAGATTTTACTGTCCTAATCATAGTACATGAATTGTTGAATCTGGAAATGCTAGGTTCATTGAGAATGGTGACATTAGTGGGAGCGAAGGAATGCGTGATGTTTGCATTCAAGAAATTGGGGTGGAATTTTCCATACCTAAAACTTCTAAGTTTTTGTTTATGATGTTATAGTTCAACCAAACAATAATAAAAAACAACAAATAAGTGATCAAACAATCCATAATGAAAATATCAATAATGAACCTAAGGTAGTTGAGCCATAAGAAATGAAATTAAGAAGATCTCAAAGAGAAAAGATATGAGCCATTTCTGATGATTATATGGTTTATCTACAAGAGTCTGAAAATGACTTAGGAATTGGTGATGATCCAGATTCATTTTTGCAAGCCACAAAACGTCATGATTCTACCGAATGGTTCAATGCCATGAAAGACAAGTTATAATCTACGGATGATAATAAAGTCTAGGACCTTGTTGAATTACCTAAAGGTTGTAAAAGGGTCGGGTGTAAATGGGTCTTTAAGACCAAGTGTGACTCAAAGGATAATCTCAAATGATATAAAACCAGACTTGTTGTTAAAGGATTTACTCAAAAAGAAGGCATTGATTATAAGGAGACCTTTTCACCGGTTTCCAAGAAAGACTCACTTAGGATCATTATGGTTTTGGTAGCTCATTATGATTTAGAGTTGCATCAAATGGACGTTAAAACTGCCTTTCTTAATGGGAATTTAGAGGAAGAAGTTTATATGGACCATCCCGAAGGCTTTTTAGTTAAAGGAAAGGAACACATGGTGTGCAAATTGAATAAATTAATATATGGACTTAAACAAGCTTCCTGACAATGGTATCTTAAGTTCAATGATACCATAACCTCTTTTGGATTTTAAGAAAACACCGTTGATTGGTGTATATATATGAAGGTTAGTGGGAGCAAGTTTATATTCTTAGTTCTATATGTTGATGACATTTTGCTTAATACTAATTATCTTGGTTTGTTACATGAAACCAACAATTTTCTCTCTAAGAATTTTGAAATGAAGGATATGGGAAGGCAACACATGTGATTGGAATAGAAATATTCCATGATCGATCACAAGGACTGTTAGAGTTGTCTCAAAAGGCATATATTAATAAAATTCTAAAGAGGTTCAACATGAGTAAATGTTCAGCAGGAATTGTTCCAATTCAGAAAGGGGATCGTTTTGGACTAATTCAATGTCCAAGAAATGAATTGGAACGAGAGCAAATGAAAAGTATTCCTTATGCATCTGCTGTTGGGAGCTTAATGTATGCTCAAACTTACACCAGATAAGACATTAGTTTCACTGTCGGAATACTAGGCCGGTATCAAAGTAATCCAAGGTTAGATCACTGGAAAGCCGTAAAGAAAGTCCTTAGATATTTGCAAGGAACGAAGAATTACGCACTCAAATATAAAAGGACTAGTCATCTTGAAGTAATTGAATATTCAGATTCAGATTGGGGTGGATGTATCCATACCAGGAAATTAACATCAGGTTATAAATTCCTTTTAGCTGGAGGAGCAATTTCTTGGAAAAGTGCCAAGCAGTCAGATATTGCTACATCCACTATAGAGGCTGAGTTTATGGCATGCTTTGAGGCCACTATCCATGGATTATGGCTGCGAAATTTTATTTTAGGGTTTGAGATGTCGATAGTATTGCCAGGCCGCTAAAAATTTATTGTGATAATTCTGCAGTAGTTTTCTTCTCTAAAAATGACAAGTATTCTAAGGGTGCTAAACATATGGAAATCAAATACTTGTCTATCAAAGAAGAAGTTCAGAAACGGAAAGTGTCAAATGGGCACATTAGCACCAACGTTATGATTGCAGATCCCTTAACAAAAGGACTGCCGCCCAAAACATTAAGTGAACATGTTGAAAGGATGGGCATTATTGGACATCATTGAGGATATCGTTATGATTACATTATGTTTATTCATTTGACACTAAGAGTTCATTCATGTGTTTCCGACATATCTTGTTTTTCTATTTAGTATGCATTATGGAAAATAGATTAATGTTTAACAAGATAGTCTTAAAAAAGACATTATTGTTGGACCGTTATTATACTTCTCATTTATTGATCATGTTGAGTAAGGAATTATAGTTGTAGTACATGGAAGGGACTATGTCGATTAAGTGATATATAACCACCATGACTCGCATTAGTTTTCTTTACTTAATGGTGATTATTATGATGATGGCCAATTAAAGAAAAGTTTTAGCATCAAATTTTGTGTGCATTATGGTCTTTATTGAATTATGAAAAGAATGTCACATGGACCAAGTGGGAGAATGTTAGATTAAGTGCGGTCCACGTGACATTATAATATGGTTTAATATCAATTTAAATGCTAAAATTAAATAATGGCTATGAGAAGACGCGACTCTTCGTGAAGTGCTATGATGGAAGGTACCCATTGAATGACACCCACAGTCGTTGATGATTGACATTAACAATTGATCTTATAGCCAATTTGTCAAATTGGACCAAAATGAATAACATATTGCACAAGTGCCTTCCATAGAAGTAGTGTTGAAATCTGAACTCAGGCTCAAAATCATTCTCCTTTTTAGTTCCAAACAGAAGAATGTCACCGCCATTGCGCTCCATTGTCGTCCTTCGGCATCTATCCTGTCACAAGTTCGCGCCCCCCTTCTCTCTCTCCCCCCTTGAAGGATGGGGGATCGCTTGCATGGTGGTTACTACGTGGACTGGTAGCACCAACCTCAGCTGACCCCAGGTGCAGCCGCCTAAAGGTAGCAGTGGAGGAACAGGCTCAGGCGACGACATTAGGGTGGGTCATGGGATCCATACAGAGATCTCGGGACAATGGCGAGGCAATAGCTCCGATGGATAATCGAGAGAAGGGGCAGGCTAAAAAAGGAAAGAAGAGTTTGGACCATTAAATGGCTTGTGATGAAGTATCACTATCTCAAGAGGTAAACTTTAGAGGATCCAATCTAAACAAAAGGTGTACTTAGAAAGTGTATCAATAGCTTCCCAGTTGCATCAAGAACTCCAGCACCAGTGGAGGCATAATTGACCCCTTGAAGTATGTCTCTACTGCTTACATTTACGTAAGGAGGGATAAAGCTGTTAAAGCCCAAGAACTGCTCTGCAATGTAGCACGGATTGTCAGACGAAAAATTAACAGCACAAGTAGAAGAAGACAACCATTGCATTGCAAATCCACATTTCCATCCAAGATAAAATTGTCTCTTTTAAAACTAAAATGTCTTATTCCTCTCATCTTGACGTCCAGAGATTTCTTTTACTTTGGAAAAAAAGGAAGAGACGGAAAGCAAAGCCTTAATTAGAGAATTCTTTTATCTTCAAAAAGAGAAAAGAGGAAGGCAAAGCCTTAGGCCAGGCCCAATCAGCCCAACCCCCCTCTAACACCCGCACGGCCTTACCCGTGCAAGCTCATTTCCTTCCACAGTCGCCTCTTTCTTCTCTTTCCCGCCCAGTCAACTCGGTGGTCAAAAAGCAGATTTTGGGCTGACTTCTCGGGATTCTTAGAAAGGGTGACCAGCAGAAACCTGCAGTGGGCACAGAGAGTAGTAGGAGGCTTCGTTCAAAGAGAAGTTTAGTGGAGAAAAAGAGGGGGACGCTAGTTGAGGTAAAAAGAAGAGGGCGCAAGGGGAGCTAAAGTGGAAAAAAGAAAGAAGATGGAAGAAGAAAATAAAAACAGAGGCGAAGAGGGATCTGTATATAGTATCTGTTGAGCAAAAGGTTCTTTTTTCGGAGTAAATAACCCAAGGCCCTCGTGGATAGCACATTGATAAGCTTGTCCTCTGATCATTACATTACTGTGACCTTGCTGTATATTCAACTAATACATTCCAATGTATGTAAAGGAAAATATGTTATTTCGTGAACAAGGGCAAAAATGGGAAGACACAGCGAGAGCGGGGCCAAAATCGTAAAAGAGGTGATGGGCGTGTGTTAGGCGCATGGTCCCACATGCGCGCGCACTAGGCGTGTATGGACCACGCGCAGCGCGTGCCGGACACGAGCGGGCACGTGCCGGACACATGCTGCATGCCACAATTTCTCTCTTTGCGCCAGTTTGCGATTTCTTCATTCCACCACCCAATTCGTCTCCCACAGCCCACTTCCGATCAAATTAAATCATGAGATTCGTAGATTATACTTATACGACTTCATAGGTTCAAGTAATTGTGAAAGACGACCAAGAAATTGACCGAAATCAAGTAACCTTTCTATGAACCCTAACCTTAATGCCCTAGACTTTTGCCTGAGACATCCGCAAGTTAAGTAATACATAAAGTTTCCTTAGCGACACAATTCCTCTCTCTCTCTCTCTCTCTCTCTCTCTCTCTCTCTCCCCCTCGCCCACACGCTCTCTCCCTAAGTAGAATGGAAGTCACTACAAAATAGCCATCACGAAATCGCCACCACCGCCTCCTTCTCATCCTGTTCGCCGCCGCCGCCGCCGCCACCCTTCTATTTATCGTTGCGGTCACAAATGGCATATATTAGCGCGGCAGATCTGGCTCAACCTCCCCGACGGTCCCAAGTTATAGGTCGGCACCAACATACCCTGCGTCTTGACCTGCCTACACCTCTTCGCCGGACCCGCGTCCCCGGCGTCTCGACCTGCCCGCACCTCCTCACCGGCCCCGGCAGTCCTAGCCTCTCCGTTGGCCCTTACTACCTCCCCGCCGCCCCCAACTACCTCCCCGCCTCCCCCCCTAAGGTCCCCGACCCCCCTCCCCCAAAGATCCCAGGCTCCTCGCTAGGGATGGCCATCCCCGTCATCCCAGTGGTTCCCATCATCCCTGTTGTCCCCGTCATCCCAGTGGTCCCTGGCTCTCTAGGTCCCCCCTCCTCTTCGCCAACCCTTGCCACCCCCGCCTCATTTTCGGCCCCTGCCGCCTCACCAGCCTCCGCCACCTCCCTTACCTGAGAGATGTGTTAGACTAGGAAATTATTTAGTATTCAACATAGAGAAATTACTTATTATATTATCTATTTTTTTGCAAAAAATTATTTGTTTTCGTGGCTCCATTACGTCCATTACTATGCTCACCTCTACTTTCTACATAATTCAGCCCCTGAAGACCTCTAAAACATCGGCTCTTAATAATCTCTCTTTTTCATATCTCTTGGAGAAATCTTCACCGATTTTGCTGTTTGTTCTCACATGATTTACAAGAAGATACTCAAAGGAGAAACGGGTGCAGAAACCGCAAGTTTACAAGGAGATACTCACAATTTAATATTTTGAGGATATCAAGTAATCAGATTCAAATCATACATAATATGCAAGTCATAGTTCTCCTTTGGGTGATCCTGTGATACACATACATTAAAATATAATGAAGCTAATAACTTTTATTTGGTAAAAATAAATGTACCACATTAAAATTTATTTGCTAACTTTGGATTTACAAACAAATTAAATGAGACATATTAATTACCAACTATTATGTTCTTGAATTATAAGAAAGTGATTAACCTTTGGGTAAATCCCTATATTCTTATAATAAAAGAACTTCAATGTCTCCATGATATTAATAATGATATACATATATCATTTCATTCATAGCATCAATTATTCATGGATAATTGAATAAAACATTACAATTCCAAATTAAGGATCGGTCACTTTAGTGACTAACAAACCTTTCTTAATTGAATAAAGTACAATAACTATTATTCATAATTTGACTATCTTAAACATTCATAATCAAAATATCATACAGATATACTAAGCACATTATACATTATAATGCCTAAACAATAATTTACGTACAATCACATTATGCAAGGGCAAAAGCGTAAATCAAACTATCAAGGGCATAAGAGAAAATTCACATGGCAAGGGTAAAATAGTGAATCAATGAATCCCAAGGGCAAATCTATAAATTTGGCATGTAAGGGAAAATCTGTTATTTCGCGAACAAGGGCAAAAATGGGAAGACATAGTGAGAGCAGTGGCAAAATCGTAAAAGAGGTGATGGGCGTGTGTCAGGCGCATGGTCCCACATGCGCGCACACACTAGGCGTGTATAGACCACGTGCGGCGCGTGCCGGACATGTGCGGGCACGTGCCGGAAACGTGCTGCACACCCCATTATCTCTCTTTGCGCCAATTCGCGATTTCTTCCTTCCACCGCCCAATTCGTCTCCTACAGCCCACTTTCGATCAAATTAAATCGTGAGATTTGTAGAACATACTTATACGACTTCATAGGTTCAAGTAATTGGGAAAGACAACCAAGAAATTGGCCGAAATCAAGTGACCATTCTATGAACCCAAACCTTAATGCCCGAGACTTTTGCCTGAGACATCCGCAAGTTAAGTAGTACATAAAGTTTCCTTAGCGACACAATTCCCCACCTCTCCCTCTCTCTCTCTCTCTCTCTCTCTCTCTCTCTCTCTCTTGCCCTCGCCCACACGCTCTCTCCCTAAGCAGAATGGAAGTCACTACTAAATTGCCACCACGAAATCACCACCACCGCCACCTTCTCATCCACTTCGCCGTCGCCGCCGCCGCTGCCGCTCTTTATCGTTGCGGTCACGAATGCCACGTATTGCCGTGGCAGATCAGGCTCAACCTCCCTGGCGGTCCCCACCCTCTCGCCGGCACCTCCTCGCCAGCCCCGGCAGTCCTGGCCTCTCCGTCGGCCCTTACTACCTCCCCGCCGCGCCCTTCTACCTCCATGCCTCCCCCTCAAGGTCCCCGCCCCCCCTCCCCCGAAGATCCTAGGCTCCACACCAAGGATGGTCGTCCCCGTCATCCCAGTGGTTCCCATCATCCTTGTTGTCCCCGTCATCCTAGTAGTGCCTGGCTCTCCGGCTCCCCCCGCCTCTTTGCTGACCCCTGCTGCCCCTGCCTCTTTTTCGGCCCCTACCGCCTCACCAGCCTCCGCCACCTCCCCTGCCTGAGAGATGTGTTAGACTATGAAATTATTTAGCATTCAACATAGAGAAATTACTTGTCATATAATGTATTTTTTTGCGAAAATGTATTTGTTTTGGTGGCTCTATTACGTCCATTACTATGCTCACCTCTAGTTTTTACATAAGTCAACCCCTGAAGACCTCTAAAATATCGGCTCTTAATAATCTCTCTTTTTCATATCTCTTGGAGAAATCTTCACCGATTTTGCTGTTTGTTCTCACATGATTTACAAGAAGATACTCAAAGGAGAAACGGGTGCAGAAACTGCAAGTTTACAAGGAGATACTCACAATTTAATATTTTGAGGATATCAAGTAATCAGATTCAAATCATACATAATATGCAAATCATAGTTCTCCCATGGGTGATCCTGTGATACACGTACATTAAATTATAATGATGCTAATAACTTTTATTTGGTAAAAATAAATGTACCACATTAAAATTTATTTGCTATCTTTGGATATACAAACAAATTAAATGAGACATATTAATTACCAACAATTGTGTTCTTGAATTATGAGAAAGTGATTAACCTTTGGGTAAATCCCTAAATTCTTATAATAAAAGAACTTCAATGTATCCGTGATATTAATAATGATATACAATATATCATTTCATTCATAGCATCAATTATTCATGGATATTTGAATAAAACATTACAATTGCAAAAATTCACACATTAAGGTTCGGTCACTTTAGTGACTAAGAAACCTTTCTTAATTGAATTTTTAAAATTATACAGCACAATAACTATTATTCATAATTTGATTATCTTAAACATTCATACTCAAAATATCATAAAGATATACTAATCAAATTGTACATTATAATGCCTAAACAATAATTTACGTTCAATCACATTAAGCAAGGGCAAAAGCGTAAATCAAACAATCAAGGGGATAAGAGGAAATTCACATGGCAAGGGTAAAATAGTGAATCAATGAATCCCAAGGGCAAATCTGTAAATTTGGCATGTAAGGGAAAATCTGTTATTTCGAGAACAGGGGCAAAAATTTGAAGACACAGCGAGACCGAGGGTAAAATCGTAAAAGACGTGATGGGCGTGTGTTAGGTGCGTGGTCCCACATGCGCGCACATGCCAGGCGTGTATCGGCCACGCCTGGTGCGTGCCGGACACGTGCGGGCACGTGCCGAACACGTGCTGCACACCCCATTTTCTCGCTTTGCGCCGGTTCGCGATTTATTCCTTCCACCGCCCAATTCGTCTCCCACAGCCCACTTCCGATCAAATTAAATCGTGAGATTCGTAGAACATACTTATACGACTTCATAGGTTCAAGTAATTGTGAAAAACAGCAAAGAAATTGGCCGAAATCATGTAACCTTTCTATGAACCCTAACCTTAATGTCCGAGACTTTTGCCCGAGACATCCGCGTGTTAAGTAGTACATATAGTTTCGTTAGCGACACAATTCCTCTCTCTCTCTCTCTCTCTCTCCCTCACCTAGACGCTCTCTCCCTAAGCAGAATGGAAGTCACTACGAAATTGCCACCACGAAATCGCCACCACCGCCTCCTTCTCATCCTCTTCACCGCTGCTGCCGTCGCCGCCCTTCTCTTTATCGTTGCCGTCACGTATCCCACGTATTGGCGCGGCAGATCCGGCTCAACCTCCCCGGCGGTTCCCGCCCTCTCGCTGGCCCCCGCCTCTCCAGCGGTCCCAAGTTCAAGGTCGCACCAGCGTCCCCGGCGTCTTGACCTACCTACACCTCCCCGCCGGACCCGCGTCCCCAGCGTCTTGACCTGCCCGCACCTCCTCGCCTACCTCGGCAGTTCTAGCCTCTCCGTCGGCCCTTACTACCTCCCTACCGCCCCCTACTACCTCCCCACCTCCCCCCCAAGGTCCCCGCCCCCCTCCCCCGAAGATCCCAGGCTCCTCGCTAGGGATGGTCATCCCTGTCATCCCAGTGGTTCCCATCATCCTTGTTGTCCCCATCATCCCAGTGGTCCCTGGCTCTCCGACTCCCCCCGCCTCTTCGTCGACCCCTTATCACCCCCGCCTCTTTTCCGACCCATAACGCCTTACCAGCCTCTGCCACCTCCCCTGTCTGTTAGATGTGTTATATTTAGTATTCAACATAGAGAAATTACTTGTTATTTCATGTATTTTTTTGCGAAAAATTATTTGTTTTGGTGGCTCCATGACGTCCATTACTATGCTCACCTCTACTTTCTACATAATTCAACCCATGAAGACCTCTAAAACATCGGCTCTTAATAATCTCTCTTTTTCATATCTCTTGGAGAAATCTTCACCGATTTTATTGTTTGTTCTCACATGATTTACAAGAAGATACTCAAAGGAGAAACGGGTGCAGAAACTGCAAGTTTACAAGAAGATACTCACAATTTAATATTTTAAGGATAACAGGTAATCAGATTCAAATCATACATAATATGCAAATCATAGTTCTCCCATGGGGATCCTATGATACACGTACATTAAATTATAATGATGCTAATAACTTTTATTTGCTAAAAATAAATGTACCACATTAAAATTTAATTGCTAACTTTGGATATACAAACAAATTAAATGATACATATTAATTACCAACCATTATGTTCTTGATTTATAAGAAAGTGATTAACCTTTGGGTAAATCCCTAAATTCTTACAGTAAAAGAAAGTATCCATGATATTAATAATGATATAAAATATATCATTTCACTCATAGCATCACTTATTCATGGATAATTCAATAAAACATTACAATTCAAAAAATTCACACATTAAGGTTCAGTCACTTTAGTGACTAACAAACCTTTCTTAATTGAACTTTTAAAATTATAAAGTGCAATAACTATTATTCATAATTTGATTATCTTAAACATTCATAATCAAAATATCATAAAGATATACTAAGCAAATTATACATTATAATGCCTAAACAATAATTTACGTGCAATCACATTAAGCAAGGGCAAAAGCGTAAAGCAAACTATCAAGGGCATAAGAGGAAATTCACATGGCAAGGGCAAAATAGTGAATCAATGAATCCCAAGGGCAAATCTGTAAATTTGGCATGTAAGGGAAAATCTGTTATTTTGTGAACAAGGGCAAAAATGGGAAGACACAACGAGAGCAGGGGCAAAATCGTAAAAGAGGTGATGGGCGTGTATCAGGCGCGTGGTCCAACATGCGCGAACACACCAGCCGTGTATAGACCATGCGCGGCACGTGCCGGACATCTGCGAGCATGTGCCGGACATCTGCAAGCACGTGCCGGACACGTGCTGCACGCCCCATTTTCTCTCTTTGCACCAGTTCGCGATTTCTTCCTCCCACCGCCCAATTCGTCTCCCATAGCCCACTTCCGATCAAATTAAATCGTGACATTTGTAGAACATACTTATATGACTTCATAGGTTCAAGTAATTGTGAAAAATGACTAAGAAATTGGCCGAAATCAAGTAACATTTCTATGAACCCTAACCTTAATGCCCTAGACTCAAGTTAAGTAGTACATAAAGTTTCCTTAACGACACAATTCCCCTCCTCTCTCTCTCTCTCTCTCTCTCTCTCTCTCTCTCTCGCCCTCGCCCACACGCTCCCTCCCTAAGCAGAATAGAACTCACTACGAAATTGCCACCACGAAATCGCCACCACCGCCTCCTTCTCACACTGCCGTCGCCACCACCCTTCTTTTTATCATTGCGGTCACGAATGCCACGTATTGGCGAGGCAGATCCAACTCAATCTCCCTGGCGGTCCCCGCCCTCTCGTCGGCCCCCGCCTCTCCGGCTGTCCCAGGTTCCAGGCCGGCACCAGTGTCCTCGGCGTCTTGACCTACTCCTCCCCGCCGGACCCGCGTCCCCGGCGTCTCGACCTGCCCGCACCTCCTCGCCTGCCCCAGCAGTCTTGGCCTCTCCGTAGGTCCTTACTACCTCCCTGCCGCCGCCCCTTACTACCTCCCCGCCTCCCCCCAAGGTCCCCGCCCCCCTCCCCCAAAGATCCTAGCCTGCTCGCTAAGGATGGTCGTCCTTGTCATCCCAGTGGTTCCCATCATCCTTGTTGTCCCCTTCATCCCGATGGTCCCTGGCTCTCCGGCTCCCCCCGCCTCCTCGTCAACCCCTGCTGCCCCCGCCTCTTTTATTGCCCCTGCCGCCTCACCAGCCTCCGCCACCTCCCTTGCCTAAGAGATGTGTTAGACTAGGAAATTATATAGTATTCAACATAGAGAAATTACTTGTCATATAATGTATTTTTTCGCGAAAAATTATTTGTTTTCGTGGCTCCATTACGTCCATTACTATGCTCACCTCCAGTTTCTACATAATTCAACCCCTGAAGACCTCTAAAACATCGGCTCTTAATAATCTCTCTTTTTCATATCTCTTGGAGAAATTTTCACCGATTTTGCTGTTTGTTCTCACATGATTTACAAGAAGATACTCAAAGGAGAAACGGGTGCAGAAACTGCAAGTTTACAAGAAGATACTCATAATTTTATATTTTGAGGATATGGGGTAATCAGATTCAAATCATACATATTATGCAAATCATAGTTCTTCTTTGGGTGATCCTATGATACACGTACATTAAATTATAATGATGTTAATAACTTTTATTTGCTAAAAATAAATGTATCACATTAAAATTTATTTTCTATCTTTGGATATACAAACAAATTAAATGAGACACATTAATTACCAACTATTATGTTCTTGAATTATAAGAAAGTGCTTAACCTTTGGGGAAATCCCTAAATTCTTATAGTAAATTAACTTCAATGTATCCATGATATTAATAATGATATACAATATATAATTTCATTCATAGCATCAATAATTCATGGATAATTGAATAAAACATTACAATTCAAAAAATTCACACATTAAGGTTCGGTCTTTTGAGTGACTAACAAACCTTTCTTAATTGAATTTTCAAAATTATAAAGTACAATAACTATTATTCATAATTTGATTATCTCAAACATTCATAATCAAAATACCATAAAGATATACTAAGCAAATTATACATTATAATGCCTAAACAATAATTTACGTGCAATCACAATAAGCAACGACAAAAGCGTAAATCAAACTATCAAGGGCATACGAGGAAATTCACATGGCAAGGGCAAAATAGTGAATCAATGAATCCTAAGGGCAAATCTGTAAATTTGGCATGTAAGGGAAAATCTTTATTTCGCGAACAGGGGCAAAAATGGGAAGACACAGCGAGAGCAGGGGCAAAATCGTAAAAGATGTGATGAGTGTGTGTCAGGCGCGTGGTCCCACATGTGCGCACACGCCAGGCGTGTACAAACCAAGGGCAGCGCGTGCCGGACACGTGCCGGCACGCCCCATTTTCTCTCTTTGCGCCGGTTCGCGATTTCTTCCTTCCACCGCCCAATTCGTCTCCCACAGCCCACTTCCAATCAAATTAAATCGTGAGATTCGTAGAACATACTTATACGACTTCATAGGTTCAAGTAATTGTGAAAAAAAGACCAAGAAACTGGCCGAAATCAAGTAACCTTTCTATGAACCCTAACCTTAATGCCCGAGACATCCGCAAGTTGAGTAGTACATAAAGTTTCCTTAGCAACACAATTCCCCTCCTCTCTCTCTCTCTCTCTCTCTCTCTCTCTCTCTCGCCCTCGCCCTCGCCCACACACTTTCTCCCTAGGCAGATTGGAAGTCACTACGAAATTGCCACCACGAAATCACCACCACTGCCTCCTTCTCATCCTCTTCACAGCCACCGTCGCCGCCCTTCTCTTTATCGTTACGGTCACGAATGACACGTATTGGCACGGCAGATCCGACTCAACCTCCCCAGCGGTCCTCGCCCTTTCGCCGGCCCTCGCCTCTTCGACGGTCCCAGGTTCTTGGCCGGCACCATCGTCCCCGGCATCTCGACCTGCCTGCACCTCCCCGTCGGACCCGCGTCCCCTGTGTCTCGACCTGCCCACACCTCTTCACCGGCCCCAGCAGTCCTGGCCTCTCCGTCAGCCCTTACTACCACCCCACCGCCCCCTACTACCTCCTCGCCTCCCCCCCAGGGTCCCCACCCCCCTTCCCTCGAAGATCCCAAGCTCCTCACTAGGGATGGTCATCCCTGTCATCCTAGTGGTTCCTATAATCCTTGTTGTCCCCGTCATCCCGGTGGTCCCTGGCTCTCCGGTGGTCCCCGACTCTCCGGCTCCCCCCGGCTCTTCGCCGACCCCTGCCGCCGCCACCTCTTTTTCGGCCCCTGCCGCCTCACCAGCCTCCGCCACCTTCCCTGCCTGAGAGATATGTTAGACTAGGAAATTATTTAGTATTCAACATAGCAAAATTACTTGTTATATAATGTATTTTTTCGCGAAAAATTACTTGTTTTGGTGTCTCCATTACGTACATTACTATGCTCACCTCTAGTTTCTACATAATTCAACCCCTGAAGACCTCTAAAACATCGGCTCTTAATAATCTCTCTTTTTCATATCTCTTGGAGAAATCTTCACTGATTTTGCTGTTTGTCCTCACATGATTGTGTCTTTCTTTTGCTATGTTGTTTGGTTTTTCACTTCTTTATGGGGATATTAGAAGCGATTATTGTTTCTAATTGATGATCGGTGAAGTTTTGGCGGATGGGAAAATAGGCTTCCCAAGCGCTTACATTGGAATGTATTAGTTGAATATACAGCAGGGTCACAGTAATGTAATGATCTGAGGACAAGCTTATCAATGTGCTCTCCACGAGGGCCTTAGGTTATTTACTCAAAAAAAGAACCTTTTGCTCAACATATACTATATACATATCCCTCTTTGCCTCTGTTTTTCTTTCCTTCTTCCATCTTCTTTCTTTTATCCACCTGAGCTCCCCTTGTGCCCTCTTCTTTTTGCGTCAACCAGCGTCCCCCTCTTTTTCTCCGCTGAACTTCTCTTTAAACAAAGCCTCCCGCTACTCTCTACGCCCATTGCAGGTTTCTGCTAGTCACCCTTTCCAGGAATCCCGAGAAATCAGCCCAAAATCTGCTTTTTGACCACCAAGTTGACTGGGCGGGAAAGAGAAGAAAGAGATGACCATGGGTTGGGGAAGGAAATGAGCTTGCACGGGTAAGGCCTGTGCAGGTAATGGAGGGGGGTTGGGCTGATTGGGCCTGGCCCAAGGCTTTGCCATCCTTTTCTTTTCTCTTTTTGAAGATAAAAGAATTCTCTAATTAAGGCTTTGCTTTCCTTCTCTTCTTTTTTTTTCCAAAGTAAAAGAAATCTTTGATTTCTAATCAATAACAACTTTATTAAACAATTAAGCCAAAAGTAGCATGTGCCCGCCCACTCGTGCTTTTTTTTTTTTGAAGAATTCTTGCTTGTCACTATAAAGGATCAGTGATGCGTGATCGGCCGAGCGATTCCAAAAGAAATAAAATTCGACAAAAGAGTACAATATTTGGGAATTTCGGAATAAGGGATAAACGATCAAAACCGAGGCGTAAAGGACGCACCACTGGCCAAGGGCTTTAATCGAGATTGGAAAGAAGCTCACCACCAAAGGTCTAAAGGAAATTCCACCAACCTTAGGCTAAAGGGCTTTTGGTTCACCACCAAGGAGTAATCCACTCTCCAAGGATAAAGAAACCGGGTTTCGAATTAACTCACAAAGAGGAATTCTTTTCATTTCATCAAGTCCTCCATACAATAGAAATGATTCTTCTATTTATCGAGGGACTACGACATAGATAGAAATTAAAGAGTATCTAAAGACTACGGCATAGGTAGTTGTACTACCCAACAAATACCCGTCATTAAAACTTTGGAACCAACTAGTCTTAATATATTCTAAAAACTAGAAATACTAAAGACACTTAGGAACTAATGAAAGCATTAAAAGACCTTTTGACTCTATAGCCTTGATGAATTGTCTTCTTTCGAGCTTCTCTTTGAATCACCACCTAACCACCTCATAATGTCACGAACATCAATCAACAAACTCATTTGTTGACCCATTGAAGCACGTTATAACCAAACTTAGTGTCACGCGCTTGAATAAGCAAAGATTGGTCCGTTGGTGAAGATATGTTTGATTCACATATTTCCTCATCAAGTTGGATAAAGTCGGATGCACCCGCATCATTCTCCCCAGGTTGAGAAGATTTGTCCTCAAATCTGCATAAATTGTCATCATCCAAATAAGGAGAAAGATCTCCCACATTAAAAGTGGCCGAAACTCCAAAATCTCCAGGAAGTTCTATCTTGTACGCATTGTTGCCAATCCGTTCAAGAACTTTAAATGGACCATCAGCTCTAGGCATGAGCTTGTTCTTTCGACGGGATGGAAATCTCTCCTTCCTCAAGTGTAGCCATACAAGATCGCCCGATTGAAATTGAGTCTTCTTGCGATGCTTATTAGCCTTCTTCTTGTAGGATTCATTGGCCTTTTCGATCTTGGATCAAATCTGTTCATGGAGCTTCTTCATTGATTCGGCTCTTTCTTTGCCATCAAAGCTTACTTGAGAGTTAGATGGAATTGGAATCAAATCAATGGGTGTGAGAGGATTAATTCCATACACAACTTCAAATGGTGATCGACCAGTAGTATAACTTGGTGATCGATTGTAAGCAAATTCCGCATGCGCAAGTTTCAAATCCCAATCTCTCAAAGATTTACTCACCATACCACGAAGAAGAGTGGTTAGAGTACGATTGGTTACCTCCGTTTGGCCATCGGTTTGAGGGTGACAAGCTGTGCTGAATAAGAGTCTGGTACCAAGCATTCTCCATAGTGTCTTCCAGAAGTAACTCAAAAACTTGGAATCTCGATCTGAGACAATGGTCTTTGGTACTCCATGAAGGCGAATAATCTCTTTGAAATATAATTCAGCAATGTGAGATGCATCATCGGTCTTGTGACATGGCACAAAATGAGCCATTTTAGAGAGCCAATCAATGACTACCATAATCGCATTTTTCCCCCTTTGAGTTCTAGGAAGAGCCACAATAAAATCCATACTCGCATCTTCCCAGGGTTGAACCGGTACTGGAAGTGGGGTGTATAAGCCTTGATGAAAATGACTCTTGACTCTTTGACATGTCGCACACCTTGAGATGATAGCTTGCACATCTCCACTCATCTTTGGCCAATAAAAATGCTCTTGAAGAACCTCAAGAGTCTTGTTAATACCAAAATGACTAGCCAATCCACCACCATGTGCCTCTCGAATCAGTAACTCGCGAAAAGAACTCTTAGGCACACATAATTGATTTCCTTTAAAAAGAAACCCGTCTTGCAAAGAATATGTACCTTGAACTCCCCGCTTGCAATTGTCGATGATTGAGGAGAACTCCACATCTTCAGAATAAAGTTCTTTCATTGATTGGAATCCAAGAATCCGTGAGTCCAAAACAGCAAGCATATAATATCTTCTTGATAAAGCATCCACTACAACATTAGTGTGCCCGGGTTTATATTTTGAGACAAAAGAAAAGGATTGAAGAAATTCTACCCATTTTGCATGTCTCGAATTAAGCTTGCGTTGGCCACTAATGAACTTGAGCGCCTCATGATCAGAATGTAGGACAAATTGCTTTGGCCTCAAATAATGACTCCAATGATCAAGAGCTCGGACAATGGCATAGAACTCTTTATCATAAGTTGAATAATTCTTCTTGGAATCGGTCAACTTCTCGCTGAAATATGCCAATGATTTTTGTGCTTACACAAGAACAGCTCCAATGCCCACTCCGCTTGCATCACACTCAACTTCAAATACTTTATCAAAATCAGGAAGAGCAAGAATAGGAGACTCACAAAGTTTCTTCTTGATTACCTCAAAGGCGTTTTGAGCAGCCTTTGTCCATTCAAAAGAACCCTTCTTCATACATTCAGTGATAGGAGCCATGACGGTACTAAAATCTTTGACAAAACGTCGATAGAAAGAAACAAGTCCATGAAAACTTCTTACATCAGAAATGGACTTCGGAATCGGCCAAGTCTTCATAGCTTCCACCTTGGCTTGATCAACAGAGATTCCATCTTTGGAAACGACATAACCAAGAAACACAATGCTTGGAGAGAAAAATTCACATTTCTCCATTTTAGCAAACAATTTTTGCTCTCTCAAGACATTAAATATTTGTTTCAAATGAGAGATATGCTCCTCCTCGTTCCTGCTATAAATAAGAATATCGTCAAAATAAACAACGACAAATCGACCGATAAAGGAACGAAGAACCTCGTTCATAAGTCTCATGAAGGTACTCGGAGCATTAGATAATCCGAATGGCATAACCATCCATTCATAAAGGCCTCCCTTGGTCTTGAAAGCCGTCTTCCATTCATCACCTTCTCGCATTCTGATTTGGTGATAACCACTCCGTAAATCTATCTTTGAAAACACAATAGAACCATGTAATTCATCAAGCATATCATCAAGTCTAGGTATAGGGTACCTATACTTAATGGTGATGTTGTTGATGGCCCGGCTATCGACACACATTCGGTATGTACCATCTTTCTTAGGCACAAGTAGAGCCGGGACAGAACACGGACTCATGCTTTCTCGAACGTATCCTTTGCAAATAAGTTCATCAACTTGTCTGTGCAACTCTTTGGTTTCTTCTGGATTGCATCGATAAGCTGGCTTGTTTGGTAGTGGCGCGCCAGGGATCAAGTCAATTTGATGTTCAATACCTCTTATGGGAGGTAATCCGGGTGGCAAATCTTCCGGGAACAAATCTGCAAATTCCTTCAACAAGCAATGCATTTTTGGGTGTATTGGTCGCTCTTTCTCATTCCTTTTCTCGACTACAAGCAAAGCAAATACATTCTTTTGTTTGCTAATGGCTCTCTCAACCCGTGTTTCACTCAAGAACAAATTTTCCTTACAAGTGTTTCCCTCCCCAGGTTGATTTTTATGTATCAAAGAGGGATTCAAGGGTAAAAGAGTAATGCAATTTTGTTCTTTGTGAAAAGAGTATGTGTTTTTCCGACCATCATGCATAGCATTTATGTCAAATTGCCATGGTCTACCTAATAACAAGTGGCATGCATCCATAGGAATCACATCACATAGAACCTGATCTCTATAGTTCTTCCCAATCGAAAATGATATTAGAGCCCGTTTGGTTACCTTGAGATCATTTCCTTGATTAAGCCATTGGAGCTTGTATGGTTGAGGATGTTTCGTTGTTGGAAGCTTCAATTTGTCGACTAGAGTCGTCGAAGCAACATTGGTGCAGCTCCCGCCATCAACGATCACTGAACATACCTTTCCATCAATAGTGCATCGGGTATGAAATATATTCTCCCTTTGCTCATTATCAGGAGAAAATTCAGCATGCAATGCTCTTCGGATGATCAACATCTCACCATCATCGGCTTCCTCCATGATTTCTTCTTCCCCATCAGATTCGGAAACATTTTGATTCGATTTGCTCTCAGCCTCTTGAAGTGCCAAATTGATATCATCAATTTCTTGAAGAGTCATAACTCTCCGATTAGGACAATTTGCTTGAAAATGCCCATAACCTTGCCACTTAAAGCATTTTCTTCCGTCACCATCTGATTTCTTTGCGAACCCTTTAGTAGAGTCCGTGGTTACCTTTTCTTTGCCCTTTTCTTTCACCGACATACTTTCCGCCTTACTTGAAGAAGCACCCTTAAAGAAGGATGTTCCCCTTGTTGAGAGTCTAGTCGATGAAGCTCTGACACGCTTTTGTTGCTTCTCAACCTTCATGCCCAATTTACACACATCTTCGAAAGACCAATAAGGTTGAAGTTCAACCAAATCAGCAATATCTTTGTTCAAGCCACCAAGGAATCGAGCGATGCTTTGCTCTGCTACTTCTGGAATGTCACATCTCATCATAAGTTGTTCAAACTCCCTGATGTATTCTTCAACGCTCAACCCATATTGCTTGAGGGAATTCAACTTGAGGAAAAGGTCTTGCTTATAATTATCGGGCAAAAACCTCTTCTTCATGAGTTTCTTGAGTTTTTCCCAAGAACGAATTTTTCTTTTTCCTTCCCTAATCCGCTGATTCTTCAAGTTCTCCCACCACAGTGACGCATATTTTGTCAACTTCAAAATAGCAACCTTACATTTCTTCTCATCTGAGTATGATTTGAAGTCGAAAACTCGTTCGATCGCATGCAGCCAATCAATAAAATCATCAGGATTAAGGTTACCCGCAAATTCAGGAACTTCTACTTTGACATCACGATCACTTTCTCTGTGCCTTCCCCTTCTTCTCCGGACTTGGTGTTCAGAAGCACTAGAGTTTTCTTCGGTGGAATCCGAATCATCATTTGAACTATGACGAGATTGAGAACCATTACGGTGACGTCGGGCAAACGGATTTCTCTCTGGATGTTCTTGCCTCACCCAGTTATCTAGGTGATCAAGAACACGTTCCAGTTGCCTTTGGAGGCTTTCAATGTCACGATCTCGACGTACGTTTTGTGCTTGCTCCAAAGTCAAGCCTCTTGGAATATGATCTCCCATTTGTAGAATGATATTGATAGCAGAAAGGAATCACTCAAGATGAGTTCAACCTCGCTCTGATACCAATTTGATGCGTGATCGGCCGAGCGATTCCAAAAGAAATAAAATTCGACAAAAGAGTACAATATTTGGGAATTTTGGAATAAGGGATAAACGATCAAAACCGAGGCGTAAAGGACGCACCACCGGCCAAGGGCTTTAATTGGGATTGGAAAGAAGCTCACCACCAAAGGTCTAAAGGAAATTCCACCAACCTTAGGCTAAAGGGCTTTTGGTTCACCACCAAGGAGTAATCCACTCTCCAAGGATAAAGAAACCGGGTTTCGAATTAACTCACAAAGAGGAATTCTTTTCATTTCATCAAGTCCTCCGTACAATAGAAATGATTCTTCTATTTATCGAGGGACTACGACATAGATAGAAATTAAAGAGTATCTAAAGACTACGGCATAGGTAGTTGTACTACCCAACAAATACCCGTCATTAAAACTTTGGAACCAACTAGTCTTAATAGATTCTAAAAACTAGAAATACTAAAGACACTTAGGAACTAATGAAAGCATTAAAAGACCTTTTGACTCTATAGCCTTGATGAATTGTCTTCTTTCGAGCTTCTCTTTGAATCACCACCTAACCACCTCATAATGTCACGAACATCAATCAACAAACTCATTTGTTGACCCATTGAAGCACGTTATAACCAAACTTAGTGTCACGCGCTTGAATAAGCAAAGATTGGTCCGTTGGTGAAGATATGTTTGATTCACATATTTCCTCATCAAGTTGGATAAAGTCGGATGCGCCCGCATCAATCAGTAGCAGGAAGGTGAATGCAACCACGTTCAAAAATTTGAGCCCCACGGTTTCCAGAAATGCTCTCAAGAACCGAGAACCACTGACGTGTCTACTTCTCATTCAAAGGAAGGATTGTTTTCTTTCAAAGTAATGAATGGGAAAACGACCACTGATGATAGGTGTGTCTATTTAATCTCTCGGATTTATATAACTCATCGTCTGCCATTTCTTCTAATTAGGTCTACAGTTGAGATTTTTAACGAGATCTGGTCCCTGTGGGAAAAAAAAAGAAGTCTACTTTGACCTGCTTCACATGTTACACTGGACGTCAAGATGAGAGGAATAATACGTTTTAGTTTCAAAAGAGACAAATTTATCTTAGATAGAAATGTGGATTTGCAATGAAATGGTTGTCTTCTTCTACTTGTGCTGCTAATTTTCCGTCTGACAATCCATGCTACATTGCAGAGCAGTTCTTGGGCTTTAACAGCTTTATCCCTCCTTACGCAAATACAAGTGGTAGAGACATACTTCAGGGGGTCAATTATGCCTCCGCTGGTGCTAGAATTCTTGATACAACTGGGAAGTTATTGATACACTGTCTGAGTACACCTTTTGTTTAGATTGGATCCTCTAAAGTTTACCTCTTGAGATAGTGATACTTCATCACAAGCCATTCAACGGTCTAAACTCTTCTTTCCATTTTTAGCATGCCCCCTCTCTCACTTATCCGTCGGAGTTATTGCCCCGCCATTGTCCCGAGATCTCCATATGGATCCCATGACCTACCCTAATGTCGTCACTTGAGCCTGTTCCTCCACTACTACCTTCAGGCGGCTGCACCTGGGGTCGGTTGAGGTTGGAGCCTTCAATCCACATAGTAGCCACTATGCAAGCTATCCCCCATCCTCTAGGGGGATGGGGGGCTCGAACTTGTGACATGATGGATGTCGGAGGACGAACCTGAGCTCAGATTTCAAGTTTACACTACTTCTATGGACGCCACTTGTGCAATATGTTCTTCATTTTGGTCCAATTTGACAAATTGGCTATAAGATCAATTGTTAATGTCAATCATCAACAACTGTGGATGTCTTTCAATGGGTACCTTCTATCATAACACTTCACAAAGAGTCGCGTCTTCTCATAGCTATTATTTAATTTTAGCATTTAAACTGATATTAAACCATATTGTAATGTTATGTGGACCACACTTAACCTTACATTCTCCCACTTGGTCCATGTGACATTCCTTTCATGGTTCAATAAAGACCATAATGCGCGCAAAATTTAATGCTAAAACTTTTCTTTAATTGGCCATCATCATAATAATCACCATTAAGCAAAGAAAACTAATGTGAGTCATGGCGGTTGTATATCACTAAATTGACATAGTCCCTTCCATGTACTACAACTATAGTTCCTTACTCAACATGATCAATAAATGAGAAGTATAATAACAGTCCAACAATAATGTCCTTTTTAGGACTATCTTGTTAAACATTAATCAATTTTCCATAATGCATACTAAATAGAAAAACAAGATATGTCAAAAACACATAAATGAGCTCTAAGTGTCAAATGAATAAACATAATGTAATCATAATACTATATCCTCAATGACGTCCAATAATGCCCATCCTTTCAATATGTTCACTTAATGTTTTGGGCGGTAGTCCTTTTGTTAAGGGATTTGCAATCATGACATTGGTGCTAATGTGCTTGTTTGACACTTTCTGTTTATAAACTTCTTCTTTGACAGACAAGTATTTGATTTCCATATGTTTAGCACCCTTAGAATACTTGTCGTTTTTAGAGAAGAAAACTGCTACAGAATTATCACAATAAATTTTCAGCGGCTTGGCAATACTATCGACAATCTCAAACCCTGAAATAAAATTTCGCAGCCATAATCCATGGATAGTGGCCTCAAAGCATGCCACAAACTCAGCCTCTATAGTGGATGTAGCAATATCTGACTACTTGGCACTTTTCCAAGAAATTACACTCCAGCTAAAAGGAATAGATAACCCGACGTTAAATTCCTTGTATGGATACATCCACCCCAGTCTGAATCTGAATATCCAATTACTTCAAGATGACCAGTCCTTTTATATTTGAGTGTGTAATTCTTCATTCCTTGCAAATATTTGAGGACTTTCTTTACGACTTTCTAGTGATCTAACCTTGGATTACTTTGATACCGGCCCAGTATTCCGACAACAAAACTAATGTCTTGTCTGGTGCAAGTTTGAGCATACATTAAGCTCCCAACAGCAGATGCATAAGCAATACTTTTCATTGCTCTCTTTCCAATTCATTTCTTGGACATTGCATTAGTCCAAAACGATCCCCTTTCTGAATTGGAACAATTCCTGCTGAACATTTACTCATGTTGAACCTCTTTAGAATTTTATTAATATATGCCTTTTGAGACAACTCTAACAGTCCTTGTGATCGATCGCAGAATATTTATATCCCCATCACATATGTTGCCTCTCATATCCTTCATTTCAAAATTCTTAGAGAGAAATTTCTTGGTTTCATGTAAAAAAAAAACCAAGATCATTAGTAGTAAGCAAAATGTCATCAACATATAGAACTAAGAAAATAAACTTGCTCCCACAAACATTCATATATATACACCAATCAACGGTGCTTTCTTAAAATCCAAAAGAGGTTATGGTATCATTGAACTTAAGATACCATTGTCGGGAAGATTGTTTAAGTCCATATATTGATTTATTCAATTTGCACACCAAGTGTTCCTTTCCTTTAACTAAAAAGCCTTCGGGCTGGTCCATATAAACTTCTTCCTCTAAATTTCCATTAAGAAAGGCAATTTTAACGTCCACTTGATGCAATTTTAAATCGTAATGAGCTACCAAAACCATAATAATCCTAAGTGAGTCTTTCTTGGAAACCAGTGAAAAGGTCTCCTTATAATCAATAACTTCATTTTGAGTAAATACTTTAACAACAAGTCTGGCCTTATATCATTCGAGATTATCCTTTGAGTCGCGCTTGGTCTTAAAGACCCATTTACACCCGACCCTTTTACAACCTTTAGGTAATTCAACAAGGTCTTAGACTTTATTATCATCCATAAATTTTAACTCGACTTTCATGGCATTGAACCATTCAGTAAAATCATGACATTTCGTGGCTTGCAAAAATGAATATGGATCATCACCAATTCCTAAGTCATTTTCAGACTCTTGTAGATAAACCATATAATCATCAGAAATGGTTCGTCTCTTTTCTCTTTGAGATCTTCTTAATTTCATTTCTTGTGGCTTAACTACGTTAGGTTCAGTATTGACATTTTCATTATGGAGTGTTTGATCACTTATTTGTTATTCTTGATTATTGTTTGGTTGAACTATAACATCAGAAACAACAACTTTAGAAGTTTTAGGTGTGGGAAGTTCCACCCCAACTTCTTGAATGCAAACATCACGCATTCCTTCGCTCCCACTAATGTCACCATTCTCAATGAACCTAGCATTTCCAAATTCAACAATTCTTGTACTATGATTAGGACAATAAAATCTATACCCTTTGGATTTTTATGGTTGTTTTAAAATCCAATTTCTTTTCTGTGGATTGTAAATTCTCACTTCTGCAGGACAACCCCAAACATGCAGGTGTCTTAGACTAGCTTTCCTTCCCGTCCACAGTTCAAAGGGAGTTTTTTAAGCTGCCTTACTTAGAACCCTATTTAATAAGTGCATAGAAGTCATTAATGCATACATCCACAACGATAAGGGTAAAGATGAATAACTCATCATACTTCTAACCATTTCTATTAATGTGCGATTACGCCTTTCCGCTACACCATTTAGTTGTGGTGTACCTGGCATTGTGTATTGAGCAGAAATACCATGTCTTTCAAGGAATTTAGCGAATGGACCTGGACATTGTCCCGATTTATTATACTTTCCATAATATTCACCACCTCTATCCGATTTTATGATTTTCACATTTTTATCTAATTGCCTCTCAACTTCTTTCATATACACCTCAAGTGCATCAATAAATTGAGATTTATCATGCAATAGGTAAACATAACCGTAACGTGAAAAGTCATCAATAAAAGTGATGAAATAACTTTCTCCACCAAAAGTTGGAACATCAAAAGGACCACATATATCAATGTGTACAATTTCAATAACTTTTGTACTTCTTGTGGCACCTTTCTTAGTGTGTTTTGTTTATTTACCTTTAATACAATCAATATACACTCGAAGGTTGGTAAAATACAAATTTGGAAGAATTTCATTCTTCTCTAATCTTTGCATTCTTTCTTTGGATATATGACCTAAACGTTTATGCCACAAATAAGCAGAATTCTCACTAACTAAACCACGTTTAGTGCGAATATTATGATGCAAGGTCATTAAAGTCTCAAAAAAACACTATGAAGTTTTAACTTGAAGAGACCATCACATAAATTTTCAGCTCCAATAAGAATATTATTCTTAAAGAAAATAAAAGATCAACAAACAAACTTAAAAGGATATCCCGCTACGTCAAGTTTTGGCAAAGATACTGAGTTGCGAAAAAAACATAGGTACATAAAGGGTTCAAAACAAATCCAAATAATTCCCAGTATCTATGATTAATCTATAAGTGCCAATGCCTTCAACTGGAGCTTTGTTTCTATTCCCCGTGAACATATAACTCTCATTTGGCTTTATGGCTTGGATCGTAAGAAATCCCTGAATCGTATTGGAAACATGAGTGGTGGCTCCAGAATCAACCTACCAAGTATTATGAGAAACTTCAGTAAAGTTTGATTCAAAACATACTAAAGCACAAGGCTTACCTTTCTTTTCGAACCAAGCTTTATGCTTCAGACAATCCTTCTTCATGTGTCCAACTTTATTACAAAAGTGACACTTAATATGACCGTGTTCCTCTTGTGGATTGTTTTAGAAGAATCATTCAGGTTATGTAGTCCTTTCTTCCTGCCTTTTCCACCTTTTCTTTTAGAACTCTTTCTAGCTTCTTTATGACTTGAGAAATGGACAGAATGAGGCTTTTGATTCTTAATCCTTGTTTCCTCTTGAACAAGCATGCTGGCCAATTCATTTACATTCCACTTATCCTTCATAGTGTTGTAATTCATTTGAAATGGCCCATATTGTTCATGATGTAAGGAATTAAGAATGAATTGTATTAAAAAGTACTCGTCCACGTTCATTCCCAAAGTCCTTAATTTTGCTGCTAGGCTTGTCATTTCAAGCACATGCTCGTGCATATTACATGAACCATCATATTTCATGGTGGTCAAAGTACTCATCAATGTACTAGCAAGTGACTTATCAGCAGTTTGAGAACTCTCTTCCACAAATTTCATAAATTCCTTAGCACTTTCAGTTTTGGGAAGAGTAGTCTTTAAGTTGTTTGCAACTGTCATTCGCATAAACATCAAGCTCAGTCTGTTTGACATTTCTCAAGTTTTATGGAATGATCTTTCACTGTCGCTATTTTCATCAGTAATAGCAACGGGTTTCTCAACTTGAAGTGCTATATCAAGATCCAGGACACCTAAGTGAAACTGGACTTGTTCACACCAATTAGAGAAATTCATTCCATAAAATAATGGAACAGAAGAAGCATGTGAATGTAGAGAAACGGGTGCAGAAACTGCAAGTTTACAAGATGATACTCACAATTTAATATTTTGAAGATATCAAGTAATCAGATTCAAATCATACATAATATGCAAATCATAGTTCTCCTTTGGGTGATCCTATGATACACGTACATTAAATTATAATGATGCTAATAACTTTTGTTTGGTAAAAATAAATGTACCACATTAAAATTTATTTGCTATCTTTGGATATACAAACAAATTAAATGAGACATATTAATTACCAACTATTATGTTCTTGAATTATAAGAAAGTGATTAACCTTTGGGTAAATCCCTAAATTCTTATAATAAAAGAACTTCAATGTATCCATGATATTAATAATGATATACAATATATCATTTCATTCATAGCATCAATTATTCATGGATAATTGAATAAAACATTACAATTCCAAAAATTCACACATTAAGGTTCGGTCACTTTAGTGATTAACAAACCTTTCTTAATTGAATTTTTACAATTATAAAGTACAATAACTATTATTCATAATTTGATTATCTTAAACATTCATAATCAAAATGTCATAAAGATATAATAAGCAAATAATACATCATAATGGCTAAACAATAATTTACGTGCAATCACATTCAGCAAGGGCAAAAGCGTAAATCAAACTATCAAGGGCATAAGAGGAAATTCACATGGCAAGGGCAAAATAGTAAATCAATGAATCCCAAGGGTAAATCAGTAAATTTGGGAAGACACAGCGAGAGCAGGGGAAAATCGTAAAAGAGGTGATGGGCGTGTGTCAGGCACGTGGTCCCACATGCACGCACACGCCAGGCGTGTGTGGACCACGCGCGGCGCGTGCCCGACACGTGCGGGCGATTGCCGGCACACCCCATTTTCTCTCTTTGCGCCGGTTCGCAATTTCTTCCTTCCAATGCTCAATTCATCTCGTACAGCCCACTTCCGATCAAATTAAAACGTGGGATTTGTAGAACACACTTATAAGACTTCATAGGTTCAAGTAATTGTGAAAACGACCAAGAAATTGGTCGAAATCAAGTAACCTTTCTATGAACCCTAACCTTAATGCACGAGACTTTTGCCCTTCGATTGGCCACCGACAATCACCATAATGCTGAATCAAGTTAGGGCTTTTGTTGCCAATGACTGGCCAGATGCCGGTCGATGGGTCGCCGAAATTTGGCCGAAATCAGCCATTCCTCATTCGGCCCCAAATTGCCCGAAAACCTTCCGAATTAAATTCATTCAAAAACTCACATAAATTATCTACAATATTCAAACAGTAATTGATCTATTATAATAAGACCCATTAACCACCCATATTAAATAGAAAATCAAGAGATCAAAAACCATTACTCTCATACCAACTGTTAGCAATAATCAAAACTATAATGCAGAAATGATTATCTACGAATCTTAGACTTTCATGACTTTCACAAACAATATGATGGTCGAAAATATACTTTTGTCCATGGTGCAATGACTTCTTCTTTTATGTTTGATGCGTACGGACGAATCAAATAAATCTGATTTCTCTCACTTAACCCTCTTCTACTTTGATGCAATTTTCTGATGGAGAGAAATCACTTTTTTCTTACCATGGGTTGAGAGAGGACCAGACTATTTTCTATAATTCAGTGGGTGTCTTTCAATGGATGCCTTCCATCATAGCACTTCACGAAGAGTCGCGTCTTCTCATAGCCATTATTTAATTTAAGCATTTAAACTGATATTAAACCATATTATAATGTAATGTGAACCACACTTAATCTTACATGAGCAATTAACCAAGATCCATCCAAAAATCCATCAAATTTAAATACTAATGAAGTTCACTTCATGCAATACCAACCATGATGCATATGCGCGTTGCATCACTTACAACAATCATGGGCCATCTATAAACTGCCTTCCGTCAACAGATAATTTGTCGCTACTCTGTATTCCATTCAAATTAGGGGCGGAAACTATATAATCCACCACATTATTCTTGGAACAACGATTCGGCCAAAATATAATGATAGTTTCAATATCTGACTTTGAAAAGTATAGTGACATGCAATAATTTTTCAAAAAAAGCACGAGTGGGCAGGCACACACCATGAACCTTACTTAAAAGTGTGAAGTTCCATGAAGAATCTCTTCATAGTCAACTAAATGACTGTCTCCACCTCAGCAGGTGTGTAGAGATGGTAAGAAGGAGACACCTTTGCAATGTCCACATTGTTGGTAATTCACTTTTGGTAATAACCCAAGGTCATTTTTCATGATTTTAAACTGGTTAGTTCCTATGTTAATCAATATTTCAATTTAATGTTGCTTTCTTCGCACGTCAGGAATATGTCGCGACCTCCCCGAAGGTGCACCACCTAAGGGGTTCGGGCTAATGGTTTGTTAAGTATGACTTAACTTGAATTCTCCCAAACTCATACCAATTCGCGACTTTGGTTTCACTTTTTAACATGCAAATCATTTTCAACTGGAGTCGCCACTAATCTATTTATGGTAGGTCGATTAGAAACCCATGTAAAGCACCGGGAGTTGTACTTTACCTCTACGAACCAGAGATTCTAAGTACGGGGACTTGATTACGTTAGACTACTCTAACGCCCTTTCGGTACCTTTTCATTATTTTCAAAAATTGGCAAGCAGTTTGGATTAATTTTAAATCTGACCCTAACACGCAAAGATGACCACACGGACTCAAACATCCAAGAAATAACAAAAAGATGACCAAACAACTCAAAAGATCTAATTAAATATGCCATGCATGAAAATCAAATCAAATCGAATTAAAGATCTAATAAAATCTAATGCAATATATGCAATGCAATTTTTTTGGAATTTTTTTTATGAATTAATTAACCTAATAATCCATGGCTAAATATCATATAATCTAAATTAGGAAACAATATATATTAATTCCTAATTTAAACTAAAATCTACTCAACCAAGAATAATATCCTAGAATGCAATCTAGATAAAATTATCCTAACAAAAATATCTAAAATGCAATCTAAATTAATTATGCAAATTTACCTACACGTGCAAATTAACCTAAACGTGCAATAATTAAAATAAACGTGCAATTCTAAGTCTAACATGCAATCTCCAATTTAAACATGAAATTAATCTAAAGACGCAATTTTAAATCTAAATATGCAACTATCCTAAATATGCAAATATTCTAATTGTGCAATTAATTTAATATGCATGCAATGCAACAAAATTAATTCAAACATGCAAAATTAACTAAACATGCATAAAAAGCAAATTAAACAGAAAACAAGAAATCAAGCACCCCAAAGTTAAATTCTAAAAAAAATGATTTTTTTATTTTTTTTATTTATTTAAAAAAACGAAAATCACAAAAATAAATAAATAAATAAAGCTGGGTCGGGAGCCGAACCGGGTCGGTTCGGTCCCGACCCGTGTATTGAGGCGAGTCGGATCGGGCTGTGCCCGATCCGCTCGCTGGGCGACTCGCGGGAAGTTAGGCTGGGCGCACAAAGGGCCCAGTCCAGCTTCCTTGACCTCTCCTTCACCTGCAACAACAATAAGCCCATACGAAAAACAAAAGAAAAACCAGCCCAACAGAAGTCAGCCCACAAGAAAAACATAAGGCCCGTCCATGTGCAAAAGAGATCGCCCAGCCCGCAGAGAGAAAAAAGAAAAGTCAGCCCAGAAACGAAAAAGAACATTCGGCCCAATCTTCGCGCAGCCCAGCCTCCCTCGTGCGCACACTGGGCCCACCTCCATTCTGGTCTTCTTCTTCCCTGCGTGGTCTCGCGACCAGGAACCTCTCCGAGCAATTTTCCGGCGTCCTGTGGAGCTCTGGCTTGATGGCGAGGCGCGACCGGCGGCGTCGAAGGAGATCCGAGACGCGACCGGCCCACCGGTAGCAACATGACACTCAAGCAAGCAGCAGATAAGAGCACGAGGCAAATCAAAAACATCACAATTCACTCAAGCACTTTACCGAACGGGTGATGGGCAGAAAAGGGTTTATATGCAGGTTCCAAAACAGCACGAATTTTGGGTTTTATATGCATCAAGGACCAATACAGAGAAGAAATAACATCACAAAGGCATATGAATTGGTCGAACCAACCCCTATCCGAACCAAACCAAGAACATCCGCCAAGGACAGTGAGTTGCAGGGAAAAGAAAATAGGGGAAATTGATTTCTCTCCCTACACGGCTTGAGGGCGACGGAGAGCTGGCGCGCTCGAACGAGGTCGAGCCAAGCCAAAGCTCATCCGTGAAACCGCTCGGCCGTGATCCTCGGGAGAGCCACGGATGGAGCCTCGCGATCAAACTCACCGGAAAAGAAAAAGGCCGAACTGAGGGAGTAGGGGACACGTCGCAGGAGCCGCAGGTCCGCCGTGAGTGACGTCGGAGTCGCCGGCCACCGCCTCTTTCGATCCCTCTCTCTCTCTTTCTCTATCTCTCTCTCTCTCTCTCTGTGTGTCCTCTTTCTCGGTTCTATCTCCCGTTCTTTTCCGCGTCTGTTTCCTCTCTCTCCCTCTCGCTCTCTCTCTCTTGCTCTCTCTATCTGTGCGCCTCTCCTTTTCCCCACGAAAGAGTCCCCCTCTTTTATCTTCTTCTAGCCACTTATGGATAAAAAATTCGGTCAAATCTTCCTCAAGGTTTGACCGAGAATTTTCCTTTTTCAGAAAAAGCCCACGTTCCCCACTTATATCTCCTTGATGCTTTTGGGATAGTCAAATTTTTTAAAAAATAAAATAAAATAAAATAAGATTCCTATTTTAGATGAAGCCAAAAATTTAGGTGTCAACAGCTGCCCCTCTTTGAAGGTGAGCTCGTAGAGGTTGCATTCAAAGACCAACATGAGACCTAAATTTTTGGTTATGCAAATGCAATGAATTTTTTTTTTGTCTTGGATTTTTTTTGAATTTTTTTTTGAAGAAAAAAAAAATTTTTGAATTTTTTTTTGATTTGATTTTGATTTGATTTTTTTTAAATGTGAATCTTATTCTAAATGCAATGCGGAAAAGAAAAACATTCCTGAAGTTACTTACCGGTCGGCGTGGGATTGATCTTAACTTATTCAATTCATTTCCAAATCCCATCACAAATTCTCCAAAAAATGTGGCCATTCTTAGAATAAAATGCTCATTTGACTAACCGAATTAACGCGATTGAATAAGTCAGCAAATAGCATTCACGTCTAGAATGGAACATTAATAAAAGGGAGACATCCAGGCCGATGTAAATGTTATGCATGATATTTTTGTTGAGATTGACTCTCTTTTCAAATGTAATTATAGCATGATGAATGCAAATGAAGAGAAAGAGAAGCATACCTGAAACTTACCTTGGTAGGTTAAGGCATGTGTTGAATGAATTTTGGAACTGCTTAGGCCTTCAGACTGAGATCCAAATTCCTGTGCATCGCCACAGGGATCTGGGATGAGGTACCGATACATCGCCATCGATACTCGCTAGTGAGACACCTGTACATCGCCACAGGCTCTCGAGATGTGATACTTGAGAGTGAGATGTCATTGGCACTTGAAAGTGAGATTCCTATACATCGCCATAGGAACTCAGGATGAGACACCGATACATCGCCATCGGTATTCGAAACATAATACTTGGGCTACGAAAGCACGCCAAGTTGGTGAAAAGAGACCACGGGCTACGAAAGCACGCCGTGTCAATACTTGAAAATGAGCTACCTATACATCGCCATAGGTACTCAGGGTGAGATACCGATACATCGCCATCGGTACTCGTGGTAAGATACCAATACATCGCCATTGGCACTTGGAAGTGAGATTCCTATACATCGCCATAGGAACTCGAGGATGAGACACCAATACATCGCCATCGGTACTCGAAACATAATACTTGGGCTACGCAAGCACGCCAAGTTGGTGAAAAGAGACCACGGGCTATGAAAGCACGCCGTGTCAATACTTGAAAATGAGCTACCTATACATCGCCATAGGTACTCAGGGTGAGATACCGATACATCGCCATCGGTACTCGTGGTAAGATACCAATACATCGCCATTGGCACTTGGAAGTGAGATTCCTATACATCGCCATAGGAACTCGAGGTGTGATACCGATACATCGCCATCGATATCATGTCCACTGAAATGAGGCTTGGGCTACGAAAGCACGCCAAGTCAATGAAAACGGACCACGGGTTACAGAAGTACGCCGTGTTGATAAAAACTTCATGTTCCACCCAAAATTGACTTCCTGCAAGAAGAAGGCTCAAGAAAACTTGAGAAATACTCAAAATTTCAAAAAACGACTTGATTATCGCAAACATCTGCTTCTCAAACTATCAATAGAAGTGTGCATTCTATCATCAAGAATATAGTCAAAACTTAAAGTGCATATCAACTCCACATCATTGAATTTCCACCAAAGTGAATCTTTAAGATGATTCATGGTCAGAAAGGACTTTCACTCACTCTCGTAAAATGGCTTTTGTCCCAGCCTTTAATTGCATCTCTCAACCTTCCCATCATCATGTCAACAAGGGTCCGAGGATTCTCGCAAGCGGTACAAATTTACCGATCAGATAGGTCTTTTAAAAGGACCGTAATTTAGGCTCGGTCAAAGGCTAAGCAAAGGGGACTCCTTGAGTCAAGGCTTAGAAAGAAAGTTTGTTCAATAAATGTCTTCAACAAATGTCACCAGGTTTACAAGTCAAGAACCTAGCAAATGCAATAGGAACAATCTTACTTTCACTTTTTCGAGCTAAGCTTATGACATTAAAAACCTCACACCAACTCAAGTGCCCTAATCAGAAGAGACTTTAAGAGTTTGTAATATAGGCTCGACTCAAGGGTGAAAGATAGATGGATAAATGAGCTCAAAAGTGTGTAAGAGATCAATTACTGGGAAATCGCTTCACAGGCTCAATTTTCGAGCTTCCAGCTTTGCTTCACTGGGGATGACTCATGACGTCAACTTGACTGGGGATTTATGTAAGATTTACTCCTTCAACACGTTTTGGAAAACTCCACCACACTAGGATTTGATTTTTTTTTTTTTTTGCAGATTTGAGCCTTCGGCTCTAACTTCTCTGGGCATCGGCCTTGCTTTTACCAGGCACACTGCTTTTTTTTTTGCCCCACTTTTTACTGACAAGTGTGAGTGGTATAACATCTTTGGCTAACGTCCCTTGATGCGACTCATGCACTCTACTATTTCGAACAACTTTGAAATTTTTCATGCCCCAGTGTAAGTTTTGATCACCACCGATGTTGGTTTAATTTGAAATAAAGATCACAGGCTCAAAGTGGTTAGCAAAGGATAAGAGTGTTTAGGATAGAGAAATGAATGCTCTTCGTCATCCTAAGGCACTTGATTTTCCGTTTGATTTTATATGTAACAGCAACACTCAAAGATTGATGCAAGTGAAAGTAAGAAAGCTTCTACCCATTTTATTCCTTTCAACACACATGCTCTTCCAGTTTGCCCCAGCATGGAGTGGTTCTTGACAGGGCTAGTATGAAATGAAATTTCACCAGAGTTTAGGCTCAAATTGGGTAATCAATGGATCAATAAAGTGTTTGGGATAGAGAAATGAACTGCCTCTCATCACTTCGGCTATTGTACCTTTCGCAAGAGAACTCTTTACCTTGCAGAAATGGAATTCTTCACACTCTTCTCACGTGTGTACAAGCATAGGACCGTGTATGGATATGGCTTGCCTTTCATCATCCCAATACATCTCACACTTAATGATTCATCAACTTCTCCATTAATCAAACAATGATAATGCAACGTGTGGCAGAATTCACTATGAAGAAAATGTCATCATGGATAGTACTTTTTGAGAGCATCAGCATTGACAGGATTAGAAAACTCCCGTCCATCCATTTCAGCTAAAATCAATGCACCTCTAGGGAGTACCTTCTTCACGATGTACGGCCCGCTATAGTTCGGAGTAAACTTACCTCTCGGATCAGGGATAATTGGCAGTATTTTCCGCAGAACAAGGTCATCCACTTCAAAATACCTTGGTCGGACTTTGCGGTTGAACGACTTTGCTATTCTCCGCTGGTAACACTGACCGTGGCAAATGGCTTCAAGTCTCTTCTCATCAATTAAGTTCATCTGCTCAAACCTTTGCTGTATCCACTCAGCTTCAGACAGCTCTATCTGGGACAACACTCGCAGCGAAGGGATTTCCACTTCAACGGGTAGGACTGCTTCCATGCCATACACAAGAGAAAAAGGCGTCGTTCCAACAGAAGTTCGGATCGAAGTTCGGTACGCCAGTAGAGCAAACGGCAATCTTTCATGCCAGTCACGGCAGTTTTCAGCTGTCTTGGCCAAAATCTTCTTGATGTTTTTGTTGGCCGCTTCCACTGCTCCATTCATTTGGGGACGGTAAGGAGAAGAATTCAGGTGCCGAATCTTGAATTCACTAAACAACTCATCAACAAGCTTGTTGTTCAGATTAGTTCCATTATCGGTGATGATGGCCTCAGGGACTCCATATCGAGCAATAATGTCACGTCGGATGAACTTCACTACGTTTCGAGCAGTTACATTCGCATAGGAAACTGCTTCGATCCACTTAGAAAAATAATCAATTGCGACCAAGATGAATCGATGTCCATTTGATGCTTTTGGATTTATTGGTCCAATGACATCTATCCCCCATATAGAGAAAGGCCATGGCTCCGATAACTGATGCAACTCATTTGGGGGCACATTTATCTTATCACTATGGATTTGACATCGGTGACAACTTCGCACATGTTTGATGCAATCACTCTCCAAAGTCAACCAATAGTAACCCAACCTCATGATCTTTTTAGCTAGCATATGGCCATTCATGTGCGGACCGCACGCTCCTTCATGTATTTCCTGCATTATATGTGTGGCCTCAGCAGCATCCACACACCTCAACAACACTGAATCATAAGATCTCTTATAAAGACTTTCACCGCTAACGAAAAATTTTGACGCCATCTTCATTATGAGTTTCTGGTCTGTAGGACCACTTCCATCTGGAAATTCTCCGCTCTTAATGTACGTCATGATGTCATGATACCATGGCTTCCCATCAGGCTCTTCAGCTATGCTCATGCAGTGGGCCGGCTTTGTCAGGACGTCAATTCTCAAAGGCTCTACTTCCATCCCGTCGTTAACTTGTAGCATGGATGACAATGTAGCTAAGGCATCAGCGAACTGATTATGAGTTCGAGATAAGTATTCAAATGAAATGTCATCAAACTCCTCCACTAATTCCTCTAGATATTTATGGTACGGAAGTAATTTGGCATCCCTCGTTTTCCATTCTCCCACAGTTTGAAGAATGATTAACGCGGAATCCCCAAATACTTTGAGCTTGCCTATCTTCATCCCAATTGCAGCTTGGAGACCAAGGATGCATGCTTCGTACTCGGCAATGTTATTAGTGCACGGGAACACTAGCTTCGCGGCAACCGGATAATGCTGTCCTTTTGGGGAAATTAAGACTGCCCCAGTCCCGGACCCTGATAGATTTACGGCACCATCAAAGAACATAGTCCACGTGTCTGCTTCCACCATCACGATACGATCATCTGTGGGACTATCTTCATATGTTTCACCAGGATTATATGCCAAAATATCCGCAATCACGCGGCCTTTGACAGATTTTTGTGGCAAAGTCTGAATGTCGAACTCAGAAATCAAGATTTGCCACTTGGCTAACTTTCCTACCAAAGCTGGTCGATCAAGCAAATATCTGATAGGATCGTTTTCAGTGATGAGGAATATCTGGTGATGTAACGTATATTGCCGAAGTCTGTGCAGAACCCACACCAACGCGACACATGTTTTTTCTGCTTCAGAGTACTTTAACTCTGACATAGTAAATAGTAAACAGCACGCTCTTTTCCATCATCAGGCCCCTTTTGAGCTAACATGGCGCCCAAAGACTCACTACAGATTGTGAGATACAAAATCAGTGGATGCCCTGGGATTGGAGGAACCAGGACTGGTGGCTTCATTAGATATTGTTTCAACTTCTCGAACGCAGCTTGACAATCCTCCCCCCACTCGACCCGTGCATCCTTCTTGAGGAGCTTGAAGAACGGACTTGCAGTTGCAGAGAGCTGAGAAATAAAATGTGCGATGTAGTTCAACCTACCCAGAAGACTACGAACTTCTTTTGCAGTGGAAGGAGGCTGTAGTTCACATATCGCTTTAGCTTTGGCTGGATCTACCTCGATTCCTCTACTGCTCACAATAAATCCAAGCAACTTTCCAGAGGTTGCCCCGAACACACATTTCGCAGGATTAAGGCGTAGTTTGAACTCTCGGAGCCGTTCAAACAACTTTCTCAGCATCTTCACATGGCTTTCTCCATGCAGTGTCTTGGCAATCATATCATCAACATATACTTCAATTTCCTTGTGCATCATGTCATGGAAAAGAGTGACCATGGCACGTTGATATGTTGCCCCGGCATTTTTCAGTCCAAATGGCATAACTTTGTAGTGAAAAGTTCCCCACGGAGTGATAAATGCCGTCTTTTCCTTATCTTCGTCCTTCATCTTTATCTGGTTGTACCCAGAAAAACCATCCATAAATGAGAACAATTCGAATCCGGCAGTGTTATCCACGAGAACATCAATGTGTGGTAGCGGGAAATCGTCTTTCGGACTGGCTTTGTTCAAGTCGCGATAATCAACACAAACTCGAACTCGACCGTCTTTCTTTATCACTGGTACTATGTTGGCTACCCACTTAGGGTAACGCGAGACTTCAATGAATTCGACTTTCAGGAACTTCATCACCTCTTCTTCAACCTTCTTTGACAGCTCAAGCTTCATCCTCCTCAACTTTTGCTTTTTAGGAGGCATATGTGGATTTGTCGGCAAGCTATGTTCCACGATCGTTGGGTCGAGACCTGGCATATCTGTGTAAGACCATGCAAAGACGTCCTGGTATTCTTTCAAAAGAGCAATAAGGCTTGTGGCCTCGTCGTCAGGGAGATTTGCCCCGATCCTCACTTCTTTAACAACTTCTATGTTGCCCAGATTGACCGTGATAGTGTGCTCAGCAGTCAAAGATTTAGGCTTTTCATGTTGCTCCAACTCCCGTTGAATTCCCGTGGGGTCTTTACTTAAATCATCAGGATCCCCACCGCACTCCTCGAGATCACTCCTGAAACATAAAGTGAAGGAATCAGTAAAACAAACAAAGTTAAAAGCTCTTTTTGAAAAGTTTTGTTCTTTTTGTAAATTTTTTTTTTGAAAAAGAAAAAAGTAAAAAACAAGAAAACATGATGAAGTCCAGGCCTCAGTAAACTCCATGGATGATTTCTTTTTCACTGTTGGATAACATCACCGGACTGGTTTGGTGTGCTTCATCATGCTCTCAAAACAAAAATAGTAATTTCATTGATTAACGTCAAATCAATTACATTTATTGAATGGAAATTGCAGAATTCAAATAAAAGACTTGAGAAATCCTGGGAAAGCGATAAATGAAAGGAATTCCCTCGTATGGGAGTGAAACAAGGACAAATTACTCATATGGGCTTGCACCCATTTCTTCCGACATCTCCTCCTCAATATTGCATATGAAAGTATCTTTGAATAGATCTGCGAGTCCATCTAGCTCCTCATCTCGGCTCTCAGAAACTATAACCCCCATGCCTTCCCATCCATCCGGGACGATGTCTTGAGGATCAATGTAAAAACTTGCAGGAATAGGATACTTTATGCGGTAATCGTACTTGCAGCTTGGCTTCCCCAGAATGTTGACCAATTCATCATGCATCATTACGGAAGGCCCTGGAAACACTTCACTAATGTGGGGAGGTAGCGTGGTACCCCCTTGTTTCTTGCTGTCACTTCCACCATTGCCATTTTCATCCTTTCCGATATGAGGTAGTGCAGTATCCTTTTGTTTCTTATTATCACCTCTGCCCTTTTTATCCTCTCCACGGTACCCTAGTCCAGTATTGCGGGGCATTCGGCGAGCTTCAATTGGCTTTCAGATTCCTTGTCCATACTTTCCAAGTCCTTCTCCAGGAACAAAACCATTTCCAGTCATAACCTTTGCAACCATGATTGCAGCATTTGACATCTCCGGGACTAGCGCGAGCGATCCTCGAGACTTGTGTATTGTTGATACAAGCTCAAATGACTGATAGCTAGTCTCAAAATCATCCTCTGGCTCCACGTATGGAATAGCAGTTTCGCGAAAAATCCGATGGTCCTCCTCACCATGAATAGTGACCAGCTTTCCTTCAACCACAAACTTCACATTCTGATGTAGACTAGAAGGCACAACTCCAGCAATGTGAATCCATGGGCGACCTAATAAAAGATTGAAGGCAGTATGGATGTCCAACACTTGAAACAAGATATTGAACATTATTGGCCCAATTTGGACATCAAGATGAATTTCACCCTTCACTTCCTTCTTCGTCCCGTCAAAAGCTCGAACAGAAGTCTTGGCCGCATTAATCTTGGAGAAGTCTACTTTGAGACAACGCAGAGTTGCTAGTGGACAGATATTCAAAGCAGATCCATTATCGATAAGAACACGAGCGACATGTGAATCCTTACACCTGACGGAGATGTATAGTGCCTTTGTGTGTCCCCTCCCTTTAGTAGGGAATTCTTCATCAGAAAAAGAGATGAGATCTTTGAGAAGTACAGCACCTATAAACCCTTCCAACTTGTCTTGATCAATTGTTTCAGGCACGTGTATCTCACTTAAGACCTTCATGAGAGCTTTCTGGTGCTTTTCTGATGTCTGCAAAAGCTCTAGTAAAGAGATTTGCGCGGGCAGCTTTCTTAATTGTTCCACTACGCTGTATTCACTCGCCTTGATCACCGCTAGGAACTCCTTGGCTTCTTCATCAGTGACAACCCTTGATGGTTGGGAGCTAGCCTGTCCGTAGGTACGCCCTGACCTCGTAACCAAATCCACATCGAAATCGTAGTGCCAAGGGACCGCCTTATTGTCACGATATTCATAAGGTTGAAGCACCTCTATCACTATCCCAGGCATGTCATCGGTGTCAGCCTCAAAGTCAGATGCATCTTCGAGTGGTGGCATGTCCTCGAGCTCCGGATCCTTCAAACTCTCGGTATTCAAGGTAACAATTTCCTCCTCCCAATCAATGACTACTTGGGAAATAGTCAACACACTTCCCAAACAGTCATTGTGCACGATTACACCGGCTTCGATGCTTTCTTGAATTCTTCTCTTCATGTCAATCAAAGAAAGGCGTCGGTCAGTGGAGTAATAACCAGCCGTTACTAGTCCCTGATAGATCTCCTCCATAGACACCTTCAAACTCCTTCTTCTCCCAACGTCAATCTTGAAGATTGCATTAACGCTATTCTCATGTTCAGGAAGTGGATTTTTCTCAACATTTGGTTGAGCAACAGTGAAAGTGATCGCCTTTGTGTCCAAGAGGTTTTGGATTCGGTGCTTCAGAATGAAGCAATCATCAGTAGAGTGCCCCACTTCGCCCATATGGTAATCACATTTTTTTGATGGGTCGTAACCAGGGAACTTCTCCGGATTAGGTCACTTTGGCTCATGAGAAAGCAGATTCTTCTTCTGAAGGATTAGTAAAACTTTCGATGGAGGACCGGGAAGAGGAGAGAATTGCCTCCTGTTGAATTGTCGCGGTGTGGATGATCGGTCTCCGCCCCTCTGATTTCCAGGTGCATATGCAGCTGACGGCCTGTTGGGAGCCGGTTGCGAGTATGCGAAGTTAACCTCTGAAGCTTGCTCCTTCTCCTTCTTTGCAGTGAACCTTCTAGTTGGCTCATTGAACCAACCTTCTCTTAACCCGATTTCAATCTGTTCACCCACTGGGATGAGCTGATAAAAGGTCTCAGCGGTTGTGGTTACCATCCGAGTGCGGTATTCATGGGGGAGTGTTCTGATGAATATCTTCCTCAATTCTACATCAGTTGGCTCGGGATCAACCTGGGCAGCTAGATTCCTCCATCTAATGGCATACTCCTTAAACGACTCGCTTCTTTTCTTCTCGGCACGTTCAAGGTCGTCGCGAGAAGGAGTAATGTCCATTATGTACTTGTATTGCTTTAGGAAAGCCTCACATACTTCATCCCAGGTTTCGAAGAGGTTTACACCCTTCGTGATATACCACCTCAGAGCGGGGCCCGTCAGACTAGCTTGGAATGATTGGACCATCAGAGGAATATTATCGACATACGGGGTCATCCGCACCAAGTACATCTGCAGGTGAGCCCTTGGACATGTTGTGCCATCATACTTCTCAAATTCAGGCATCTTAAATTTCTTCGGGATCTTCACCTTAGAGTAGACAGAAAGATCTGTCGCAGATGAGTCCTGGGGGCCCTGCAGTTGCTTTAACTTCTCCTCTAACTTCTCGAGGCGTTTCTCTTGCTCTGTCTTGTGTATATCATCAGCATTAGCTTTTCTCCCACGAGTGGTAATGGGAACTTCTTCCAAAGGAGATATTTCCTCCTCTAAATCGACGATAACGTTATTATCGACGTTCTGTTTCAGTGCTGCTGAGGTTGAGCCTAGCCGGGCTGCCTTAAGTTCAGCCGTCATCTCTTGCATCAAGGTGAAGAACTGCTTCATTTGCTCTTCCATGTTAGTGACACGGTCACGGAGTTCAATTTGATCAGCCATCTTAGCTCTTGATCGTGTGCGGATCGGTGAACGAGGATGCTCCGTGATAACCTGCGAGAGAATAAAAAGACGAATAAGCATAAAGTAAAGGAAACAGTCGATCCATGATAATGACCTAAAAAACTTTTTTATCCAATTCTTGAAATGCGCCTTACATGAAAGATAAAGTGAAAAACCCAAACAAATGACTCAATCTAAACATGTTCTATTTGACTTGGTCTATAAACAAATGGGAAGTCAATGCTCGACGCAATTGCCGATTCTCCTTGGCAACTTTCTTCACTTGCTCTTCAAGTTCCTCCGCTTTCCTCTTGTACCGAATGGCTTCAGCTTGTCGAGTTGGCTTAATCGTCACATCGGGGACTTTTGGGAGCAACTCATATGGGAACTTGTACTTGCAAATGTACCGAATGGTAGCATGGTGAGTCTTTTGCTTCCCTTCAAGTTCATCCTCGGGCCACTTCAAAGTTTGAGGACGGCAATTGTGCCACGCTTGTTCAATATGGTGAAGCTCCCTCATGTAGTCATTGCTTTTGTTGGAGAATCTGACTTGGAATAACCCTGGCTTCAAAGGAGGTGGCAAATCCTGCAAGACTCGATATTGGCGAACCACTCGGAGCGGATAGTAGGAGGTTGCTCCAGTGATCCCTATTAGTGGGATCGGCTCATCGTCATGATGGGAGAGACGTGCCTCACAAACTCGGAACCATCTAGCTTGCCATAGGAAAAATTTAGCCTTTGGATTTTTCAATAAATTCACCCACTTTGAATAAGAGAGATCCGGAGTCCGATTTTGCAAGTTTTTAAATTCTTCGATGGGATGAATGGATTCAGTGTAACCACTAATGCTCATGTGGATAGAAAACCCTTTTGTGTGAGAGAAAAACCAAACTTGTAAGAGTTCAATGGGTGCACGAAAGGTCTTTTCTTCATTCTCTTTGAAACGGGTAAGTGACAAAAATGTTTCAGCTAGAATGGTATTAACAAAATTTACCCCACCACATACTTGCTTTACTACCCATGCAATCAAAGGATCGATGGCATTCTTTCGGAAAGGGAAGATCACAAATCCAAAGAAAGCTAAAAGAAAAACTCTACTTTTCAAAAGGGTGTTGGCATTCTCGAAACAATGATCTAGAAAGGAAAGTGGACATGCATGACAATTATCTTTTAGGACTTTTGTCACCTCACTTCTATTTACCCTCAGAAAATCAGATAAAATCGAATGTGAATCAATCTCAAGAGGTGGGTTAATTAAATCAAGATCCAAAGGTTTTCCGATGGCAAAGCTATATTCTTCTAGAGTCGGCGCGAGCTCGTACTTACCAAACACAAATGTAGAGGTACGGGGGCACCAAAAATGAGCTATGGCTTGCATGACCCCAATCTGAACGTCGATGTCGAGGAACGGAATAAGTTGGCCAAGTCTATTTTCGACGTAGGTTCGGCCCTCGCGGTCTAGCTTTTCCCACCACCGTTTAAGTTCAGCCTTTGGAGCAGGAACGAATCGAACATCGGACCTTCCCATTGTATATAGACCAAAATTTGACTCACCTAATTATCATGGACCGACCATATATAAAGAATAAGTGAATTGAGAAAGAAGAAGGTAAGAAACTTACTTCACGGGTGACCAAAGCAATCACATAGACATGCGCATGATAAGTGCAGCTCGATTTTTACTCTAGAAGGCTTAACAAAGTGGAACCACGAGGGTGGGATGACTAGTCGCAGCCTCGCGTACTAAGTCAAGTCCTCGTGGTTCCGGCTCAGTCAAGAATGATACCCCGATGCGATGCTAACTCGCGGGCAGAGGCAAACACTCTTGACACCAAGAAAGAAAGTTTTCGGGATTAAGTTTGGGCAACCTCTACTACGCAGCCTCGCGGTCGAAGTTGTATCCAAACTTAATACCATCATAAGTGATCCTATGCGACCCAGGTTCGGCGGCGGGTTGTGTGTGCAAAAGTGTAGTGCTAAAACAATTAAAGCATGCATAACAATTCAAATTAAGCAACACCTCAAATAAAAGCAGTCAAACAACCCTGCAAAAACATTCAACCATGAGTTAGGGACGTACCTGGAATCCTTGTTGCCAAACAAAATTTTGAAAATAAATGAAAATCGGCCTAAGTCCACTAAGAATTTTCAAGTCCCCAGTGGAGTCGCCAAGCTGTCGCGACCTCCCCGAAGGTGCACCACCTAAGGGGTTCGGGCTAATGGTTTGTTAAGTATGACTTAACTTGAATTCTCCCAAACTCATACCAATTCGCGACTTTGGTTTCACTTTTTAACATGCAAATTATTTTCAACTGGAGTCGCCACTAATCTATTTATGGTAGGTCGATTAGAAACCCATGTAAAGCACCGGGAGTTGTACTTTACCTCTACGAACCAGAGATTCTAAGTACGGGGACTTGATTACGTTAGACTACTCTAACGCCCTTTCGGTACCTTTTCATTATTTTCAAAAATTGGCAAGCAGTTTGGATTAATTTTAAATCTGACCCTAACACGCAAAGATGACCACACGGACTCAAACATCCAAGAAATAACAAAAAGATGACCAAACAGCTCAAAAGATCTAATTAAATATGCCATGCATGAAAATCAAATCAAATCGAATTAAAGATCTAATAAAATCTAATGCAATATATGCAATGCAATTTTTTTGGAATTTTTTTTATGAATTAATTAACCTAATAATCCATGGCTAAATATCATATAATCTAAATTAGGAAACAATATATATTAATTCCTAATTTAAACTAAAATCTACTCAACCAAGAATAATATCCTAGAATGCAATCTAGATAAAATTATCCTAACAAAAATATCTAAAATGCAATCTAAATTAATTATGCAAATTTACCTACACGTGCAAATTAACCTAAACGTGCAATAATTAAAATAAACGTGCAATTCTAAGTCTAACATGCAATCTCCAATTTAAACATGAAATTAATCTAAAGACGCAATTTTAAATCTAAATATGCAACTATCCTAAATATGCAAATATTCTAATTGTGCAATTAATTTAATATGCATGCAATGCAACAAAATTAATTCAAACATGCAAAATTAACTAAACATGCATAAAAAGCAAATTAAACAGAAAACAAGAAATCAAGCACCCCAAAGTTAAATTCTAAAAAAAATGATTTTTTTTATTTTTTTATTTATTTAAAAAAACGAAAATCACAAAAATAAATAAATAAATAAAGCCGGGTCGGGAGCCGAACCGGGTCGGTTCGGTCCCGACCCGTGTATTGAGGCGAGTCGGATCGGGCTGTGCCCGATCCGCTCGCTGGGCGACTCGCGGGAAGTTGGGCTGGGCGCACAAAGGGCCCAGTCCAGCTTCCTTGACCTCTCCTTCACCTGCAACAACAATAAGCCCATACGAAAAACAAAAGAAAAACCAGCCCAACAGAAGTCAGCCCACAAGAAAAACATAAGGCCCGTCCATGTGCAAAAGAGATCGCCCAGCCCGCAGAGAGAAAAAAGAAAAGTCAGCCCAGAAACGAAAAAGAACATCCGGCCCAATCTTCGCGCAGCCCAGCCTCCCTCGTGCGCACGCTGGGCCCACCTCCATTCTGGTCTTCTTCTTCCCCGCGTGGTCTCGCGACCAGGAACCTCTCCGAGCAATTTTCCGGCATCCTGTGGAGCTCCGGCTTGATGGCGAGGCGCGACCGGCGGCGTCGAAGGAGATCCGAGACGCGACCGACCCACCGGTAGCAACATGACACTCAAGCAAGCAGCAGATAAGAGCACGAGGCAAATCAAAAACATCACAATTCACTCAAGCACTTTACCAAACGGGTGATGGGCAGAAAAGGGTTTATATGCAGGTTCCAAAACAGCACGAATTTTGGGTTTTATATGCATCAAGGACCAATACAGAGAAGAAATAACATCACAAAGGCATATGAATTGGTCGAACCAACCCCTATCCGAACCAAACCAAGAACATCCGCCAAGGACAGTGAGTTGCAGGGAAAAGAAAATAGGGGAAATTGATTTCTCTCCCTACACGGCTTGAGGGCGACGGAGAGCTGGCGCGCTCGAACGAGGTCGAGCCAAGCCAAAGCTCATCCGTGAAACCGCTCGGCCGTGATCCTCGGGAGAGCCACGGATGGAGCCTCGCGATCAAACTCACCGGAAAAGAAAAAGGCCGAACTGAGGGAGTAGGGGACACGTCGCAGGAGCCGCAGGTCCGCCGTGAGTGACGTCGGAGTCGCCGGCCACCGCCTCTTTCGATCCCTCTCTCTCTCTTTCTCTATCTCTCTCTCTCTCTCTCTGTGTGTCCTCTTTCTCGGTTCTATCTCCCGTTCTTTTCCGCGTCTGTTTCCTCTCTCTCCCTCTCGCTCTCTCTCTCTTGCTCTCTCTATCTGTGCGCCTCTCCTTTTCCCCACGAAAGAGTCCCCCTCTTTTATCTTCTTCTAGCCACTTATGGATAAAAAATTCGGTCAAATCTTCCTCAAGGTTTGACCGAGAATTTTCCTTTTTCAGAAAAAGCCCACGTTCCCCACTTATATCTCCTTGATGCTTTTGGGATAGTCAAATTTTTTAAAAAGTAAAATAAAATAAAATAAGATTCCTATTTTAGATGAAGCCAAAAATTTAGGTGTCAACAGAATAAAAGCTAAATATCCTCTCAAAACATTTGGGTTCTCTGAAAAGGACGATCTTACACTTATAACACAAGTCAGCTATAGTTATAACTTCTAGTGCTGCTTTCTTAGCAACTTACGGAATGAAAGCTGAATATGGAAGTCATAGACAACGTCTATCAAAGACTTCGTCTCAAAACTCTAAACATCCGCAAGTTAAGTAATACATAAAGTTTCCTTAGCGACACAATTCCTCTCTCTCTCTCTCTCTCTCTCTCTCTCTCTCTCTCTCTCTCTCTCTCTCTCTCTCTCTCACCCTCGCCCATACGCTCTCTCCCTAAGCAAAATGGAAGTCACTACGAAATTGCCACCATGAAATCGCCACCACCGCCTCCTTCTTATCCTCTTCACTGCCACCGCCGCCCTTCTCTTTATCGTTGCGGTCACGAATGTCATGTATTGGCGCGGCAGTTCCTGCTCAATATCCCCGGTGGTCCCCGCCCTCTCGCCGGCCCCCGCCTCTCTGGCGGTCCCAGGTTCTAGGCCGGTACCAGTGTCCCCGGCGTCTCGACCTACCTGCACCTCCCCGTCGGACTCGTGTCCCCGGTGTCTCGACCTGCCCGCACCTCCCAGCCCGGTCCGCCGTCCCCGATGGACTCGGTGTCTCAACCAGCCCGCACCTCCTCGCTAGCCCTGGCAGTCCCGGCCTCTCCGTCGGCCCCTACTTCCTCCTCGCCTCCCCCCAAGGTCCCCGCCCCCCTCCCCCCTAAAGATCCCAAGCTCCTCGCCAGGGACGGTCGCCCCTGTCATCCCAGAGATTCCCATCATCCTTGTTGTCCTCGTCATCCCAGGGGTCCCTGGCTCTTCAGCAGTCTTAAGCTCTTCGGCTCCCCCCGCCTCTTTGCCGGCCCCTGCAGCTCCAGCCTCTTTTCCGACCCCTACCGCCTCACTAGCCTCCGCCACCTCTCCTGCCTGACTAGAAAATTATCTAGTATTCAACATAGAGAAATTACTTATTGTATAACGTATTTTTTCGCGAAAAATTATTTGTTTCGGTGGCTCCATTACGTCCATTACTATGCTCACCTCTAGTTTCTACATAATTCAATCCCTGAAGACCTCTAAAACATCGGCTCATAATAATCTCTCTTTTTCATATCTCTTGGAGAAATATTCACCAATTTTGTTGTTTGTTCTCACATGATTGTGTCTTTTTTGTGCTCTGTTGTTTGGCTTTTCACTTCTTTATGGGGTTATTAGAAGCGATTATTGTTTGTAATTGATGATCGATGAAGTTTTGGCGGATGGGAAAATAGGCTTCCCAAGCTTTTATGACAATTTAATTTTGTTTCCTCTCTTTGAAAGTAACCTCAATTGCTCATTTTACAAATATTATTACCTATAATTAAATGCTTAAATTTGATTAATCACCCTATATTCCCAATCAAATTTTTTACAGTCTAATCCATCTCACATGGCTAGGGGTGATCGGCCGAGAACCGAATTGGTGGAACCGGTTCTCACCCGATTTCGGTTGTGAAGAGGAATCGTGAATTAGTGTTAGGTTTTGATTTCTAGAGAGTGAGAGGAAGGTGGAATAACATGGGGTTTGGATTGAGCATTGAAGGGAGACAATAAATTTCCCCAAATTTTAATATGCGCGCACTAAGATGCACTTTATTGGCCAATTGCAAAATGCTCAAGTTCATCAACTTTTCAAACAATTTCATCTTGAGTTCCTTTCTTCCCTAAATGTATCTTATAACAATCTGACCGGATTTGTGCCAAGAGAGAAATAACTTGATACTTTTTCAAACGGCTCTTTTGAATGGAACTCGGGACTATGTGGGGAATTCATATCCAGGAAATGTCAAGATCCAAACAATACACCGAGACACCCTCCAACCCACCAAGAAGAAGACGTGGGATCGCCAGTTGAACTTGATTGGAAAATTGTTCTTATGAGGTATGGAAGGGGCTTAGTAATTTGAGTGGTCATTAAAAATGCATTCATCTCTTGGAAATATGTTTGGTTTATGAAAGTGCTAGTGCATATACTTAATTAATGTGGAAATATAAATAATTAAACTTTCAGGATAATGAACATAGTAAAAGAGTAAAAAAAAATTGAACACAAGGTTTATAGTGGTTCGGCTTAGATCAAGCCTATATCCATTCTCCCACGGTGACAGCCCACTAGAATTCAAGAGAGTTACAATCTCACAACTTCACACTGACACAAATCGTGTGCTTTTTCTCTTGAGTACAATGTCAGTGCACTAAACAAGTGATCTCTGTAGAATGAGACAGGAAAGGTTCTCTCAAAATGCTCTATTAACACAACTAAAGAAAGTTCCTTAAATACATCTTCAATTCTTGTGACTGTTGTCACTTTCCAAAGAAGCTCTTCCAATCAACCCATTGGTAAGATCATTTAAGGAAATCTCGAGTCATACATAGATCAAGCTGAGAGTCCGTCAATTCAGATCGTCCATACAACCATAATCTCCGGCTTCCAAATTTGAATACTTGCTAAGAATACGTGATTGATAATAATATTCCATAAAGAGCTGCAATCAATCATATCACTAAGATAGATGTCTTAATCTCCAACCAAAATGGCAATAACAACTTCTCAGAGTCACCATGAGAAAAGATAAATAATAATACTTCGGTCTTATTTTCAGACTTAATGGGTCAGACGGTACATCGTCTGAAAGTACTCAGACTATTCAAAGTCTGCCAAAGAGTAATTTTTGTCATCTTCAAAATATAATCATTTCCTATAATAGTTTAAAGAAAGCGTAAGAAGTCGACGGCCTAGTCGGAGGCGGCCAAGGAGGGGTAAGAATTCCCAATCGATCAAGCTTTTCAATTTCTGCAGATACTAGAACTTGCCTTAAAAATGAGCTAGGTATCTCCTTTTTCATAATTGTATTTGTTTCTTCATAGTATCTTAACTATTATTTATGCCAAACCTTCACTTTCTTCAAGTAATCTCTCATCACATGTATTTGCCGCCTTTCTAACTTACTTTTTGTTTTTCGGATAATGCCATTATTAGCTTGTAAACAGTGCTCATGTGCACCTTTTCCCATCAATGTTCAAGAAACAGTACTCTTATATAACAATTAATTCTAAATTGCCACATGGATTCTTCTTTATTTCGGGTTCACATCGCAAGCTAAAATCCCATTTATAGATTATAGCAAAGTGAATAATAGAAAGGGTACATTATCCTCATAGCTTTATGCAAATCGAGGCTCCCAATCACACTTCAATCATAGGCTCTGGCTGTTTGTCACCCCGCAAATTGTACGGGCAAGTGTAAGTTTGTAATTATCATTTGAAGCAAAAAAAAAAAAATCGCATTTGGAGGCTGACTGGACCATAAATGTAAGAAATGATTCTGGTGAAATGTGTATATATCAATTTTGCTTCTCGGATCTTGTTTCACGTGTGCGCGGTAGGAACTAGAATTCTTTCTCATGGAACAGCATATTATGCAGAGAACCAACGTGGCGCAGTTGAATTTCCTTAAGTTATTGGTTCGTCTGCTTGCTAGTCATGTCCTTCGGAATTTATACAGTCATTATCATTTGGTTTGTCAGTACAATCTTTATCCTTTTCCTTAAAGAGAGGAGATCATTTGATATAGGGGCTTCTTGTTGACACTGGAATTTTTGCCGATAAACCAAGCACCCGTCTTTGTAAAAATAAAAATAAAAATGACAGGAAGAAAGAACAAATGAATGAATGAGAGAGTCCAATTCGGCCATTTATGCAAGGAACCAAGCCCATTTGTGTCGATCCATCTATTAAGCTTAACTCGCTCAGTTTAGCCCAGTCCACCAACCAGGACCCATCAGCGCAGACCGTATAAGCCCAAATTTGGATTCGTACTAAGCCACTTCGCACAGGCCCAGATTCACAAGTTTTAAGTAAAGTCCAGATTCTGGTTTTAGCAAAACTGAGGCCGAGTGTGATTCGGCTAACAATGACTCCCGGATAAGATATGATTTTAAAGACAGATCAAAATCAATTTACTTTTCTAACAGTTCGAGGGGTAAGGGTTTGAGAAAATCTACAATGACAACCCTCGCCGAACGAGGACGAAACCTCAAGTATGATGATGCCCGTTAGTTTCCTGCTCCACATTACCTCTAAACGTGATCACCTCATAACTCTTCTATACGAAGTATCGCGACACTTCTTTGCATCTAATCTAATCACTTGGGAATAGTTCTCAAAATTGGTTAACTTATAGCTTGAAGTTAATGCCAATTGATCTGAAATACGACGCGTAATTTTTTTTTTTGGTCGAAATACTTCGTTGATGATTAATAAAATGGTGGATAACAAAGCATACTACAGTCTGAACACAATATGCGAAATAGGTCTAGCGGGGACTTTAATTTTCGACGCATAATTGAATTTCAAGAAAATTGCTTATGCTAAGAAAGTCCCAATTAAGATCTTGCCAACACGATCTTGGGTGATGCAAGAAAGTCCAGGTTGCTGTCAGAGAAGGGCTCATGGTGTTTTTGAATGAAAATATTATGATATTGAGTTTGATATATTCGCGCGCAGTTGCGCATTAGTCGTATCAGGATTTGTGTTCCTTCCTTGGCAAATATGGCCTTAAACATAAGTATCCTTGATTAATGAGTAGCAGTAATTACAAACCCAGTGAAATTCGATATTCTTTTCCGCCGCCTCTTTTGGCTTCAAGATGAGGAAGCATCTTTTTCCACGAGTAACTGCTTAGGTGCAGCCAAACTAGAAGGTTCATTTCTCAATTTCTAGTAAAAAAACCTTTACAAAATTTATTCTCGAAACCTTTACAATGTCGTTACCGATAAATTTTGAAAGAGGAAAATGACTGGTTTTGGCCCGCTGCTTGATCATATGTTCTGGTTGAAATTTAGGCTGAGCTGTGGGGAACTTGATTGCGCAGCTCTAGCCCATCTTCACTTATTTTCAGCTTCAATTTCAGTCGATTTTGTTAGTCTCTCAGCTATATGCGGCACTATGTTGATTGATCTTTAGAGTGGCTGAGAATCACATGTATAAAAATGAAATCGATGGCGATGTGTTTCCTCCAAGTTAAAGTGCAAACTGAATTGGTTTTTTTATTTTTATTTTTGGATGTTTGTATGATCCAGTTTAGAAACATTTGAATCATTTTTGCTGTTTTACTTGATTTCGCCGAGGATCATGTTCTCGCTATGGAAGTTGAGAAGGTATGGAAGAGATAAATAAAATAGTTGGAAGGCTGAAAATGTGTCACTTGTGGGAATAATCAATCTAGTTCAATCTCTTGCGCTGCCTATTCGACGAGATTGTCGAAACTTTATGTGGGGAAATGTTCAGGATAATAATGAAAAATGCACTTAGTGGGATAGGAGAAGATACTGTCAACCAAAGCATTGTGGAGGATCAGGAATCCGTACTTTAAAGACATCTAATAAAGCTTTCCTTTTTAAACTTTTCCGGTACTCAATTTCAAAACCAGAATCCTTGCGGATAGCCTTCGTTTGAGACTAAGTATAAATGTCTTGAGCCATTCTCTAATTTTATTTTAGCTCATTCTGCTCACTCTTTACTCTGAAAAGCTATCCTTGACGTGTGATTTGACGTCTCAAGGGGCGTACGATGAGCAGTGGCTAATGGGAGATCAGTTTAAATTATGGATGGATTATTGAGATGATGAAGTTTGTCCACTAGTTCATTGGATATCACCATCTGGTTATGGTGCTCAAAATTGAAAGTGAGTTCTTTTTCTAGATATAAATAGTGCCAATGCCAGTATATTTTTTGTCTTTGGATTCGATTCGTTTCGGCATAAACAAACCAAGTCGCATGAAAATATTAGGGGACAACCTCAGGCTAATGCACAGTGCGAATGCCTGCAATTTTCTAGGAGCAATAATCTACACGAAACGAGGGCCAATTCCCCTCTACCTCCCTCTCAATAAGGGAGACATGTTCAAAAAATTCTGAACAATCCTAACTTCTCTGAAAGCACCACGCCACAAAAATTAATTTCCTCATCGGTGACCAGTGACCAAAGGAAAATGTTCACCAATCGAGAATCCAAAGTAAAGAGAGCACCGACATTGCAATAAAAAAGGTTCCACATAAAGTAACCATCGGGTGAACGAAAAGGGGGCCAATTAGGCAACCAAAGTCTTTGATTTCGACCCTCAATTCGTCCCATTTTAGATACTTTTTGGCTGCCATCACTAATTATGACTATATACATTTGCCTATAATGAAGAGAATGACCTCAGACCATCCACAAACTCTCCATCTTGTCTCCTCACAGAGGGAATTTTTGTGAAGGGGGGCCATCATATGTTACTGTATGACCCCTTGCTTTGCAAGTTTTGGACTTTAACCGTTGACCCAAGTCTTCCATGCAAATACAGATCTATTGGCTGAATTTCCAATCAATCAATGAATCATTTGTTGGTCGGCCCCAAAGGTTTTTTCCCTTATGTTCCCCGTTAACTACACGTTATGTTGTCATGCCCGGCCGCGGGGGCTGGCCGGCCACGGGGAAGGGCCGCCCAGCCCCACGGCCGTTGCCTATGGGTAGTGAGGGCTGGACGTGGCCTACCCCACCCAAATTCTGCCCAAAATCCAGCCGTAGTCGAAGGTTTTTCCACACACACCACATGTTCAACAAAATGCACGAGTGAGCTGCGATAAAGATGAAGATGGAGACTCGCACATTTCGTCGAACAAGTGACACGCATGGTAAAACCTTCGACTGTGGCCGAATTTTAGGCTGAGTTTGGGTGGGGTAAGCCACCTCCGGCCCTCACCGGCCACGGGCGAGGGCTGCGGCAGCCTCCCCAACCCCCACTGCCCTCATCCGCGGCTGGCGAAAGCTATGCTGCCCTCTAGCGAGCTCCAGCAGCTGGCGGAGCTCACCGGAGCTCCTTTAAAAAAAGTAAATTTTTTTGAGTAAATGTGTCACATGGGTAAAGTTTGGATTTTTTAGTGTCACAAAAAAATTGGGGTAAATGTATCACAATGAGCAAAGTTTGGGGTTTTTCATATCACAAAAAAAAAAAGTTTAGAGTAAATATGTTACACAAGGTAAAGTTCCCTGCTCCACATGACCTCTAAACATTCTCACCTCATAACTCTTCCAAGTAACTAATCAGAATAGACCACGGAATAGGTCACCATGTCTCGTCTGATAAGCAAGTCATATGGTCCTCCAAAATCATGTAGGTCTAGGTTTTTGTACTTAACCAAGAAGAAGACGTGAAATGCCTTTCAGAAATCGTTGACCGCTGGAGGATGTTTTCTCTTTGACTTTGACGATGAAGTTACTGCACTACGGTATACAAACTCGAATGAGGGAGAGAGATGTAAATCAACCTTTCACTCAATTGTGTTTCAATATGTATAGCATGAACTTGTCATTCAATTATTTAAACCTTTATGATAAAAGGGAAATATTTTTCATGAATATCATTTTCATTTATTTGGTGATTGAGGAAAGCGATTTGCTTATTGCCTAAAATAGAATTGGTTTTTTTTTTCCCCTAGTTAAGTTTGTTGTTTTCAACTCGTAGAAAACGTTTCCACAGATGGATGAACTTTTTGTCACCAAAATACCATAAAGCTCAGGTCAACACAGATTTAAGACTAATTGAACAGGAAGAAATGTAGGACTGGTTATTCTGTTCGTTCGACTGCGTTCGAGAGATTAGAAACATCTGAGAGTTTTGTTCCTCTGGTCACAGCAACACAAGCTTGGTTGCGCCTTTGTCAGACGTGCGGTTTCGGGTTTAATTTGTACCTGAGATTACGTATGAGATCCCAAATTGTCACCCCCTTAAGCACTAGTTTTCAAGGATTAATTCGTTTTCGTCCGGCTAAATCAGGTCTTTGTAGAAAGAATCAGAGCCCGGAAACGGACCGGAACCGTGGGGTTTAGTCAGACCTCGTCATCGTGGTTGTGAACTCTATGACTGGATCGCCACTGACGAGGACGTCAGTGCTATGATAGCCTGATACTTCCATGTTTTTATCCTTCGGCAATTGAGGAATCTCGTTTGCGGTATTGTAACGCGTGTAGATATGCCAGGAAGGTTGAAAGAGAGGATCTCAAAGAAGGCCGAGGCGTGCGCGCGTCCATGTTCTCAGGATTGCCCCATGAGGCCGGGCTCGGGATCGGCGCCTGGGCCCGGGTTTCCGGCCCCCGAACTTGGGACCCGGGTTGCACCCGAGACTTTATCAAAAATGGGGATTTCATTATTTTCCGATAACAAACGGGCTTCTATAATATTCGCAAAATACAACCGGACATACTTTGAAAGTAAGTTCTGTTTCTAAACATCAATGGTGCTGATGCCGGGATATTTCTTCTCTGTTTTCTATTCGTTTAGGCAGAAACAGATCAAGCAATAGGAAAACCTTAGGCGACAACCTCAGGCTAATGCACAATCCAAATGCTTGTGATTGTCTAGGAGCAACAATCTACACAAATACGAGGGCCAATTCCCCCTTACATTCCTCTCAATGAGGGAGAGCTGTTCAAAAAAATTCTGAATAATCTCAATTTCTCTGAAAGCGCTGCACCATAGAAGTGACATTCCTCATCGGTGACCAGTGGCCGAAGGAAATGCTCGCCAATCATGAATCCGAAATGACGAGAGCATTGACATTGCAATCGAAAAGGTCCCACATGGAGCAATTATCGGGTGAACGAAAGGGGCCAGATGAGCAACCAAAGTCTTTGATTTCGACCGTTAGTTCGTCCCATTTCACAGACTTTTCAGCTGCCATCGCCAATTTTGACACTATACGCTTGCCAATAATGAAGAGAATGACCTCAAGCCATCCACAAACTCTCCATCTTATGATTTTTATCTCCTCACATAGAGACCTTTTGGGAAGTGGGGCCATATCATATGTTGCTATACGACCCCATCGGTTTGCCATTTTTGGACTTTTAACTGTCGACCCGAGTCTTCCATGCAAATACATGTCTATTGGCTGAGTGTCCAATCAATCATCTGTCGGTCGGCCCCGAAGGTTTTTGGCCCCTTATGTTCCCCGTCGCCTACACGGGACGGCACTGCACAAAGTCATGCTGTCATGCACCAGAAGATTCATATGAATTACACATATTTTGCGTGTTTTATCCCTGCCAAAGTCATTGACGTTGATGCTAGCGTGCGATGCGGCATGCTCTTACCCCCCATTTGCCCCGAAACATTGCACTGCACAAAGCCGGAAGAACACATTTTGCTAACAAAATAGAAACCTGCCATAAATCTATGATCATTCATCCAATTACAATCTCTATATTCATGACTAAAATGCATGATTTTTTATTTATTTCTCATACATCAATCAGAACTTTATTACTGAAATATGCATAAACATAAAAGATTTGCTAGGATTTGATTCGTACGTAATTGTGCTATTTCTTGCATCGCGATTAGAGATTGATGAACCGGATAAGCACAAGAATTGGAGATTTGCTAGAATAAGAGATCTTATAAATTGAACATTAACATTTGATTAATGCACAAACTCACACATGGGAGTGCCATATGATATGTGGCTTTGTGTGTCTATCTTTTTCCAAAAGAATTAATATTTACTTAGCTTGGGGGAAAATTGGATAGCGACTTCTAATTTCCGACTTTTGGTGATGAAAGTTGTTTAGAGAGGCGTTTATAAGATTAATGTTTCGCTTTTCTTTGCTAAACTTGTGTAAGATCTTGATGGTGCCGTCACCAGTGTAGTTTTTGTCTCCGATTTCCATTCGTCATCAACTATATACATACAGCAAGGAGCAAGAAAATATTACGCAACGATATCAGGCTATTGCTCAATACACGCCGAATTGGTCATGGACGATGGCCTTTACTCTTCCTCTATTCTCACTCTCGATATGTAAGACTGTTCAAAACTTTTAGGAGTCGGATAATATCTCCAAACGCATTACACAACGCAAGCCGCGTCCCTCATCAGTGACCAAAGGAAGTGTTCACAAACCATCAAATCGAAGAGGAAACAGCACCTACACGGCAAACATAAAGGTCCAACGTAGGGCGACCGTTACTTGCAAAGTCATTGATTCGATGCGCCGCGGCACGAGACGAGGCACGTCGGCACCCCTGCTCACCAAGCACCGCCTATAAAATATGCTTCGCTCTCTCGTACTCTCTGCTCATCGACACAAGCTTCTTTGTTTGAAACAAAATGGCTCGGTGGTTGTGCTTCTACACGTCCATACACATGCTTTTCTTGTGCTTGTGGTCTCATCATATTGGCGCGCAGAATCTCTCGCGTTCCGTGAAACCTCTGTGTCTCGAGGACGAAATGTCTGCACTGCTGCAGTTTAAAGAGAGATACGAAATTGCCAATGTTTCGGGTGGTCCTTTTCCTCGTCCCAGGACTCTATCCTGGACGAGCAGTCGGGATTGCTGCTCCTGGGATGGGATTGAGTGCGACGGGAACACGGGCCATGTGATTGTTCTAGACCTGAGGAGTAGCTTTCTCTATGGTTCTATCGACAACAACAGCACCCTCTTCCAGCTTGCTCATCTTCAAAAGCTCGATCTCAGTGACAATCACTTCAACTACTCTCATATACCATCTCGGGTCGGGGATCTGTCGAGATTGACTCATCTCGATCTCTCCCGTTCGGTTTTTTCTGGCCCAGTCCCATCAGAAATCTTCAAGCTGACAAGGTTGGTGTACCTTAGCCTGTGTTGCAATCTGGATCCATACAATTCTACACTTTTGTTGCAGATGAAAGCACCGGGCCTGCGAAGCCTAGCTCAAAATCTTACCAGCCTGGAAGTACTTCTCCTAGGCGTCGTCAACATGTCGTCCGAAGTCCCCGATGCTCTGGCCAATTTGTCTTCCCTAACAATGCTGAACATGGATGTGTGCGACCTGCACGGTGTATTTCCGTCTGCCATTTTTCAATTACCAAGGCTGCGATATCTCAGTGTGGGTTCCAATATAGCTCTCACTGGGCGATTGCCTGACTTTAACTCAAGCAGTCCTCTTGAAGAGCTGGGACTGCCAGGTACGAGCTTTTCTGGAGAGTTACCCGCTTCAATCGGTAATCTCCGCTCCTTGCAGACGTTGAATCTGATGTCCACTGGGTGCAATTTGACTGGGTTGCTACCTGCGTCAATCGGAAACCTTCCTTCCTTGAGTTATCTCGACATAAGTGATTGCAAGTTTTCAGGGTATATCCCGGCTTCATTTGCTAATCTTAGCAACCTCGAATACCTACGTTTCACAGAGAACCCATTCCCTGCCCAGTCCCTAACCTCTTATTCCTGGATCTGGAAGAATACAAAGCTCGCCACTTTGGGTCTCGAGATGATCAATTTATATGGTGAGATTCCACCGTCAATCGGAAACTTATCTCAGCTTGTGACATTAAGCTTAGTCTTCAACCAATTAAGCGGTCCTATCCCATCTCCACTCATGAACCTCACTCGGCTGACAGATCTGTACCTTCGAACCAATCAACTTTCGGGTTCGATACCCTCTTGGCTTATGAACATGACTGGACTTGTCATGCTCGACCTTTCGATCAATAAATTCCATGGTGAGATACCTTCATCAATCTCTCAACTCCAGAATCTACAGGTCTTCCGCCTCGTTAGAACCAACGTTAGCGGTATTGTTGACCTAGACAACTTTTTGAAGCTAAAAAGATTGGAATTTTTGCAGCTTTCATCTAACAGGCTATCATGCCACACGAGGAGCACGGATGTTATTCTTCCTCAGCTTCTTTCCCTAGGACTGGCTTCATGCAATTTGAGCGAGTTTCCAGCATTCCTAAAAAGCCAAGAGAGTATGAACTCGTTGGACCTATCGGACAATAACATTACGGGGGAAGTGCCCTCTTGGGTGTGGAGCGGCAGTTTTAATAGCATGCAGTATCTAAATCTCTCTCACAACTTCTTAACTGGTCTTGATCGATATTACCCAATCAATCCCTTATTTATGTTCACCATAGACCTATCTCACAACATGCTGAAAGGACCACCCCCTGAAGCACCGCCGTCCATACAGACTTATCTAGTATCCAACAACAGGTTGACAGGAGCATTGCCACCATGGATCTGCAATTTGAGTTCCGCAATCACACTAGACTTTTCTTCTAACCATTTGACAGGTGTGCTTCCCGTTTGTTTGGGCAATATTAGCAAATCTCTCATGGTATTGGACCTGAAAGACAACAACTTCCATGGAAGCATTCCGGAGCTTTCGGTGGGGGGGATGCAACTGACGATGATCGATTTGAGTGACAACCAGTTGCAAGGTAGTCTACCGAGGTCCTTGGCCAATTGCAAAATGCTTGAGTTCATCAACTTCGCAAACAATCTTATCGTGGACACCTTCCCATCATGGTTGGGATCTCTACCGGAGCTTCATGTCCTTATTTTGCGGTCCAATAAATTTCACGGTGTCATAAGGAGGCCTAAATCTAGTTCCACATTCCTTAAACTGCGGATACTTGACCTCTCCATCAATGCATTTGTCGGTGAGTTGCCCTCGGAATTCTTCCAATCTTGGAATGCCATGAAATCCGAGATAGGAAACTTTACATACATGCATAGAAACCTAGTGCCAAGTGCATACTTATGGTACTCCTATTTTGGCAATTACGACTTCTCCATGACAGTGATTTACAAAGGGCTTAAACTGTACTATCCAAAGATATTAGAAGTCTTCACAATCATCGACCTCTCCAGCAATTTGTTCGAAGGAGAGATCCCAGCTACCATAGGTAATCTCAAAGGACTGCAGGGGCTGAACCTTTCTAACAATCTCCTCATTGGTCACATCCCATCGGCGTTAGGGAACCTCCCAGCACTTGAGTCATTGGACCTATCTCGGAACAAACTCTCAGGACAGATACCCAAGGCGCTAACAAAACTCGGGTTCCTTTCTTTCCTAAACATGTCTTATAACAATTTGACCGGGTCTGTGCCGAGAGGGAAACAGTTTGATACTTTTTCAGACGGTTCTTTTGAAGGGAACGCGGGGCTATGTGGGGAATTCATATATAGGAAATGTCAAGATCCAAATGATGCTCCTTCAACCCAACGAGAAGAAGACACGAGATCGCCAATTGAACTTGATTGGAAAATTGTTCTTATGGGGTACGGGAGCGGCTTAGTGATTGGAGTGGTCATCGGAAATGCATTCATCTCTTGGAAACATGTTTGGTTTAAAGGAAATGCGAGAAGAAGACGACAGCGTAGTCGAAGGCAGCCCAGGAGGGGTAGGAATTCCTAGTGAGGCAAGTCTTTCAATTTATGCAAATATTGGAACTTACCCGAAAAATGAGTTATGTATCTCCCTTTTTCGTATGTGTACTTGGCTCTTCATAGCATATCTGCTTCTTTTTATGCCAAACCTTCCCTTTCTTCATGTAATCTCTCGTTACATCTATTTACCACCTCTCTAACTTAAACTTTCTTTAGTTTTTCGGGATAATACCATTGTTTGCTTATGAACCACACTCATGTGCACCTTTCTCTACCAATGTTCAAGGAAAAGTACTAGTATTTAACAATCAAATCTAAATCACCACATGGATTCTTCTTTTTTCGGGGTTCGCATCACGAGCTGAAATCTCATTCATAGATTATAGTAAAGTGAATAATAGCAAGTGTTTGTCCTCGTAACTTTATGCAAATTGAGGCTCCCAATCGTGCTTCAATCATTTGCGTTGGTTGTTTCTCACCCTACAAAGTGTACAGAAAACACTTGTACTGTCATTTGAAACAAAAAAAATTCACTTTTGGAGGTTGGTTGGACAAAAAAGGTAACAAATAATCCTCTAAGAAATGTATATGTGTTATTTTTTCTTTTTGGATCTTGTTTGATGTTTGTGCGGAAGGAAATTGAATTCTCTCTCATAGAACTGCAAATTATGCAGAGAGCCGACATGGCACAGTCAAATTTCTTGAAGTTCTTCCTATGTATGCTTTCTGGTCATGTACTCTGAAATTTATAGAGTAATTATCATTTTGTTTTTCTATAAAATCTTCTTCTTCTTTCCTCGTAGAAGAAGGATCATTTGATATAGTAGCTTTTTGGGGACATTGGAATTTTTTCCGATAAGCCAAGCGATACAGCTCTGTAAAAATAGAAATAATAGTAAAAATAATAGGAAGAAAGAATAAATAATTAAATAAATGAGAGAGTCTAATTCGGCCATGGCCATTCATGCAAGGACCCACACATATATGGGCCAGCCCATCCATTAAGTCTAATTCTCTCGCTTCAGCCCAGTCCACCTATGCTGACCCATCAGTGCAGCCCATTGTACAGGCCTAGATTCACCAATTTAAGTTAGAGCCTTTTAAAGCCCGTGAAAGTTTGGCATTTGCCCTTTAGCTAAATTCCGATCTTCCAATTGCATCTGGCGACCGCCTTTATCACGTATCTTCTAATCAGCATGTCAAATCGAACCGTATCTGCTCTAGTTTTAGTAAAGTTGAGCTCGAACATGCTTATAAAAATAAACGAACGAAAAATAATTTCATCTTCCACAAAAATATTTCGGAATGTTTTTTTACCAATTGATCATTCCAAACATACAATCGATATTTTACAGAAGATAATTTCTACATCATTCATTTCAGATATAGATTGCAAAGAACTCATCATGTTGGTTGGGTGACAATATGCACATTTGACGTGTTGTTGCGTATCATCATTACTAAAACGTCAGCTATCTGTTCAACGATTTTTTTTAGGAAACCTGCCTATGAATTGAATTAAAATTCTTACATATTGATGTTTGGTCAATTGTGCTACCAGTTCAGACTAAGAAGTATATGTTTGATCATCCCGTTGCAACTTTGAGTTGATCTGCCGAGACCCCCTATGTTACCTGCTCTGTCTTCGCTTATTTTCAGCCTCAATTTCAGACGGTTTTATTAGTGTCACAGCTATACGTGATGATATGTTGATTGATCTTTAGAGCGGTTGAGAATCGCATGTATGAAAAGGAAATCGATCGGGATGCTTCTCTTCCGAGATAAAGTGCAAACTGAATTTTTATATTTATTTTGGGGGGAATTTTGTATGATCTAGTTTAGAAACATTTGAATCCTTTCTGTTGCTTTACTTGATTTCGCTGAGGATAATGTTCTGGGTATGGATGTTGAAAAGGGATGGAAGAGGTAAATTAAGTGGTTGGAACGCTGAAAATCTATCACTTGCTGGAAGAATCACTCTAGTTCAATCTCTTGCTCTGCCTGTTCGAGCAAGATTGTCGAAACTTTATGTGGAGAGATGTACAGGATGACAATGAAAAATGCACTTGGTGGGATGGCAGAAGATACCGTCAACCAAAGCATTATGGAGGACTAGGACTTCGCAGTTTGAAGACATCTAATAAAGCTTTCCTTTGGTAACTTTTTTGGTTCTTAATTTGAAAACCACAATCCTTGCCAATAGCCTCCGTTTGAGACAAGTGTAAATGTTTTGAGCTGTTCTCTGATTTTATTTCAACTCGCTCTACTTAGGGCCTGTTTAGTAACCATTCTAGTTCTTGATTTCTCATCCCTGGACAAATTTGGGACGAGAAACCTGTTTGGTAAATACCCTTAAAATTTCTGTTCTCGGGATGAAAAAAAGGCTGGGGATAAGCCAAGGATGAGAAATCATAACCAAAAATTTTTTGTTTCTCTGTTTCTCGGACAAGTTTGAACAGTGCAAAAGAAGAAATAAGTTTTTATTTGATCTTTTTAAGTTCCTTTTTTATGTATGTTTTAAATGATTAAGTTGATTGTATTCCTTTTTTTGTACTTAATTATTTCCCTTATATATTATGTGTATACCATGGCAGATTCGCCACGTGCAATGTTTTACGGTATTTCTCTCTAAATGTTCATTTACGTCCCTCATTATTGAAAATAACGAAAAAAAAAAAAGCTTGGCTCCTTCTCAATTCCTGATTTTTCTCCCTCACTTTTGTTCCATCCCTCCAACAATGCTCACACCACCAAAGGAATTGACTCTCAAGATGAGATATCGCTCAAACCGCAATTCACTCTATTATTTCCTCATACAGCACAACTCCATCTTATCAAGTACAAGAAAGAAAGAGGAAAAGATGATGATGAGTAATTGAGTCTAAAACTAGATCAATCTCCATTTCAAACATGATCAGCTCCAAGAAAGGAAGTTGGATATTTTTATACTTTGTTTCCTCTTGGTTGTTCACCTAACAAATCATCTACCTAATAGTTTTATTTATTTATTATGAAGGCATGAATTTGATTTACAAAAGTTATTGTCTTAGATAATGACAAAGTGTTTCATATACCAATTTATTGTCTTTACTGATATTTTTTAAATTAAATAAAAAAAATCTAGGGACAGAAATTTTGTGCAGTTACCAAACGCGTTTCTCTTTCCTAAAAGTCATCCGAAAACCATTTCTCAAAAAAACTCATTCTCAAAAAAAACCTATATCTGGGACGAGAATGGTTACCAAACGCGCCCTTACTCTTTACTTTGAGAAGTTGTCCCTAACGTGTGATGTGACATCCCAAAGGGTGCACGATGGGCAGTGGTTAATGGGAGATCAATTGAATTATGGATGGATCATTGAGATGATGAAGTTTGCCCACTAGTTCATTGGATTTCACCATCTGTTATGATGCCCAACATTGAAAGTAAAGTTCTTTTTCTAGATGTCAATGGCGCCAATGCCGGTATATTTTTTTGTCTCTGGTTTCCATTCGTTTCAGCATAGACAGACCAACCAGCAAGAAAATATTAGGCAACAACCTCAGGCTAATTGCACAATCCAAATGCCCGCGATTGTCTAGGAGCAACAATCGACACAAATAGGAACGCCAGTTCCCCTCCACTTCCCTCTCAATAATAATTTTCTCTGAAAGCACTGCGCCACAGAAATTAACGTTCCTTATCGGTGACCAGCGGCCAAAGGAAATGTTCACCAATCATGAATCCAAAGTGAAGAGAGCACTGATATTGCAATAAAAGAAGGTCCCCCATAGAGCAACCATCGGGTGAATGAAAGGGGCCAAATGAGCAACCAATGTCTTTGATTTCGACCCTCAATTCATCCCATTTCAGAGACTTTTCAGCTGCCATCGCTAATTTTGACTATACACAGTTTTGCTAGAATGAAGAGAATGAACTCAAACCATCCACAAACTCTCCATCTTATCTCCACACAAAGGGACTTCTTGTGAAGGGGGACCATCATATGTTGTTGTATGACCCATTGGCTTGCAATTTTTTGGACTTTAACTATTGACCCGAGTCTTCCATGCAAATACAGATCTATCGGCTGAATTTCCAATCAATCATTCAATCAATCTTTTGTTGGTCGGCTTCGAAGGTTTTCTTCCTTATGTTCAAACCATCCACAAATTCTCCATCTTATCTCCTCACAAAGGGACTTTTTGTGAAGGGGGGCCATCATATGTTGTTCTATGACCCATTGGTTTGCAAATTTTTGGACTTTAACTATTGACCTGAGTCTTCCATGCAAATACAAATTTATCTGCTGAATTTCCAATCGATCATTTGTCGGTCAGCTTCAAAGGTTTTATCCCTTACTTTCAAACCATCCACAAACTTTGCATCTTATCTCCTCACATAGGGACTTTTTGTGAAGGGGGACCATCATATGTTGTTCTATGACCCCTTGGTTTGCAAATTTTTGGCTTTAACTACTGACCCAAGTCTTCCACGCAAATACAGATCTATCAGCTGAATTTCCGATCAATCAATCCATCACTCATTTGTCGGTCGTCTTCGAAGGTTTTCTCCCTTATGTTCCCCGTTGGCTACACGTTATGGCACTACACAAAGTCATGCTATGATGTCATGCACCTAAAAATCGTACCGATTGCTCATATTTTGCGTGTTTTAAGAAAAAAAAAATGCATCGGCCACGCAACATGCTCTTACCCCTAACTCGCCCCGTTGAGTTGCACTGCACAAAGTCAGAAGAACACATTTGAGAACAAAATTGAACCTGCCATAAATTTTTTTATCATTCATCCAATCACAATCTCTCTACAATATAAAAAAAAAAAGGTGTTGATCACCAAAATGCATGATTCTTTTTATTTCTCGTACATCAATCAGAAATTTATTACAGAAATATGCATAAAAATAAGAGATTTTCTAGGATTTGATTCATATGTAAATGTGTTATTTCTTGCACGCGATTAGAGATTTATGAACAAATTAAGCATAAGAATTAGAGATTTTCTAGTATAAGAGATTTTATAAATTGACCATAAAATTTGATTGCTATACACATGGGAGTGTCATACGGTGTAAGGCTTTTGTGTGTTTATCTTTTTCCAAAATGTTGATAGTTACATAGGGTGGGGGGAGTGGGGGGAAAGGATAGCGAATTCTAATTTCCAACTTTCAGTGATGAAAGTTGTTTAGAGAGGTGTTTTATAAGATTAATGTTTCTCATTTACTATAAATTTGTGTAAGATCTTGATGGTGCCAACAACCGTGTACTATCATCTCCAATATCCCTTCGTGTCAATGACATACATTGAGCAAGCAACAAGAAAATATTAGGCAATAACATCGGATTATTGCAAAAATACACGTCAAGTTGCTCGTGGACAACGGCCTTTAATTCTATCTCTATTCTCACTCTCAATGCGTAAGACTGTTCAAAACTCTTAAGAGGCAATAATTTCTCTAAACAAATCACACAGTGCAAGTTACATTCCAAACAGATCATCAATTTAAAGTGGAAACAGCACTAACATCGCAAATAGAAAGGCCCAACACAGGGCGATCGTTGGGCGAACGAGATGGGCCATATGAGCAACCCAAGCCTTTGAGTTTCGACCCTCAATTCGTACCAATTCAGAGAATTGTCTGCTGCTGTCACAACTTGTGTGAATGGACGCAATTTGTCTCCTGCGGAGAACATTCTGCGTAGGGGACCACCTTACTATTGTAAGGGCGTCAAATGGGTGGATCGGGTCGGGTTTATGTCGGGTCGGATCGGGTCAAATATGGGTCACTCATATTTGACCCATTTTATCAGTTTTGACCCATATTTATATAGTGTAAATATAATAACACATCCCTGACTCGACCCGTATTTCTAAAATATACTAATATTTTAAAAAATCTACACCTACTTAAGCTATTCATATATATGAGCTAAGTTGTTAAATTCAAACCAAATTTTTAAAAAATGAAAAATTAGTAAATAAATAAAAATGTAAAAAACCCTATAAATTGAAATATTTATAAAGAGACGCATGCACGTGTGCAATTTACAGCTCCATCTTTCCTCCTTTTAGTTCATCTTAAAAATCTTAGTATTACACACACATAGAAAAGAGCCATAAGGAGTCACCTAATCTTTGAAAAAAAATCTATACAAGCTCCCTCTTAAAGGGGGCAGTTGTTGACGCCTCAAATTATCTTTTTGAAAAAAATTTAAAAAATGTCAAAAATAATAAAATCGGAAAAAAGGAAAACATATAATAAAGAATGAAACAGAATAACAAGAAAAAAGAGGAAAACAGAAGCAAGAAAAAAAATCTAGTTAATAAGTTTCCAAATGAAACATTGTGCGAGAAAAGGAAAAATAGTAAAAAGTGAAAGAATAATTATGAGAAAAAGGAAATCATATATTCGGCAAAAGGAGAGGGGGAAAAAAGGCAAGTCTTCTCCAAGGGCGCAAGGAGGAGTAACGAGGAAAAAAGAACAAAAAAAAAAAAAAACAAAGCACGCTGGGAACACGAGCGAACAGAGAGGGGGCAATTGTTTGAGAGAAAAAAAAGAGCTGCCGAGAAGAGGGAGGAGATGAAGTGAAAGGAAAGGGAGGGTGTGTGCGGGTGCCCAAAATATGGGTCAAAGTAACCCATATTTGACCCATTTTCCATATTATACTCAATTTAAAAAAAACGAGTTACTCATGCTATTTTGAATTTCTTAAAATTGAGATATTAAATTAATTTATGACACATTTTGACGCCCCTATTATTGTTACATGACTCCTCGGTCTGCAAATTTTGGAAGTCTTCCATGCAAATGACAGATCTAGTGGCGTAATTTTCCAGTCCATCAATCAACTGTTAAATTAGGCCCAAAGCATCTTCCCTCTGCTCCCCACTACTACAAGTGACGGCACAGCACAAAGTCATGCTCGTGCATCTACAAATTAATTTGAATTGCCCATGTCCCGGGAGACCTGTGACTCGCAAAGTCGTCGATTTGACGCATCCTAACACGAGATGAGACATGTTTATACCCCTAGTCTTTAAGAACCGCCTGCAAAATCTGCTTTTCTCTATTCGGGAACTGCTCATCAAAACAAGGTTTTTCGATTGAAACAAATGAGCAATCTGTTGTGCACCTGCATCGTTAGGTCAAAACTTAATTTCATTGAGGTCCACTCAAATATTTGGACATAAGTACTTTCTTGAATGGGCATTTCACGGCTGGATCTACTTTTACTTACCTAAATCATAAACTAAAATATACTGATCAATATTAACATTTATTTAAACCACAAAAAAGTAGAATGGTAATTAAAAAATAACAACATTTTTTTGTTGATATAGAAAATGGATTGAAATAAAAAGATATTATAACATATGGGATGTATTGTGACTATAAAAATTTATGAACAATACTAGAAGATTGATTTGAAATCGTCATAGGATTTCGATGGATTATATTGAATAAATTAAATATTCATGGATTAGATTGTATTTTGGTTATAGTATAGGGACTAGATTGCACATTTTCAAGAGAGTGGTTAGATAACTATGGCTTAAAGTTAATGTTGGTCGATTAGAAACGTGATACATTATTGAATTACGAGGAAGTTGGGGGCGTCTTGGCCCCAAAAGACGTCTTGAGAGGTAAGAGGGCCCAAGATTAATATAGAGGGGAGAGGCATCGTACCCGCCCGATGTGGGACTGGGGAAACAGCCGTCAATCCCTTGGGTAATTTAAACCCGTCTCTGATACCAATCTGGGCGTCTTGGCCCCAAAAGACGTCTTGAGAGGTAAGGGGGGCCCAAGACTAATATAGAGGGGAGAGGCATCGTACCCGCCCGATGTGGGACTGGGGAAACAGCCGTCAATTCCTTGGGTAATTCAACCCCGGCTCTGATACCAACCTGGGCGTCTTGGCCCCAAAAGACGTCTTGAGAGGTAAGGGAGGCCCAAGACTAATATAGAGGGGAGAGGCATCGTACCCGCCCGATGTGGGACTGGGGAAACACGTTGCAATTGAACCTGTGCCAACAAGGTAGCAGGTGTGAGAAATGAGTGGCTTTGGCCCGCTATTACATCAAAATGATGTTGGTCGAAATAAAATAAGCCGATGCTTGGAGCTTAACTAGACGTCATTCACTTTGCATAGGCTAATTTTATTACATTGATATGTGCCAAGATTTTGGTTTATATCATGGTCTGCTATTCTTAACAAGTTGCAGTAGACATATGATAGATTGTTATAAATTATGCATGATCAGGGTATATACAATTTCTTTTTTTTTTTAACGAAGTTTTTGTAATTGTTATGAATTGTCACCTGGGAACTTAGCTTAGTTCTTAAGTCATCAATCATATGATAAGTGAATTTATCCGTTTTTCTGATGCACGACTTTATTCTCGTTTCAACAATAAATATTTTTGCGTAATATAAATTAAATTCGGAAAAAGAGATCCGAGAACAAAATAGAACTCGACTTGCCACACATCTCCCATCGTTCATCTAATCAAAATTTATTTTCCCATTAGTAATTATTATCAAAACAGCACTAACGTCGCAAACGAAGAAAATCCAACGTAGAGCAACCGTACGGCGGACGAGAGGGGAGATATGACCAGCCAGGGTCATCAATTTCGACCCCCAATTCTTACCATTTCATTTACTTTTTTACTTTTTTTTGGCTACTTTCTCCCCACCATTGACCAAAGTCTTCCGGGCAAAGGCAGATTTATTCCCTCATTCTTGGTCATGTACCCCGGCAGCTGCACGTCGCGGCACTGCACATAGTCATGCACATGCACCTAACAATTCATGGGTGCCGCTCATGGTCCTGCGTGTTTCCATCACACGAAACGTCACCGATTCGATGCATCGTGGCACGAGACGAGGCGTGTTCATGTCCCTACTACGCACCACGCCCTGCCCTATAAAATCCGCTTCCCACTCTTATTCTCTGCTCATCCAAAACCAAGTTTGTCTCTGCTTTGCACAAAATGGCTCCCTCCTCGTGCTTCCACATGTACTTACTGTCTCGGCCAATCGGCGCGCACATTCTCTCTCCTTCTGTGGTCCCTCTGTGCCTCGAGGACGAAATGTCTGCACTGCTGCAATTTAAAGAGGGATACGAAATCAACAATGATGTTAGCGATCCTCTGGGTCACCCCAAGACTCTATCCTGGAATAACAGTCAGGATTGCTGCTCTTGGGGTGGGATCGAGTGCGACAAGAACACTGGCCATGTAATTGTTGTCGACCTAGGAAGTAGTTTTCTCTATGGTCCTATCGATGACAACACTACCCTCTTCCAGCTTGCTCGTCTTGAAAAGCTCAATCTCAGCGACAATTACTTCCACGACTCTCAAATACCGTCCCGAGTTGGAGAATTGTCGAGATTGACTCATCTCGATCTCTCTCTTTCCGGTTTTTCCGGCCGAGTCCCCTCAGAAATATTCAAGCTGACGAGGTTGGTGTACCTCGACCTGTCTTACTATTGGGAATTAAATCATCCATTTCGGCTGGAGATGAAAGCGCCGGGCCTGAGAATTCTAGCTCAAAATCTGACCAGCCTGGAAGTACTTTTCCTAAGTTCCATCAACATGTCGTCCCAAGTGCTCGACACACTGGCGAATCTATCTTCACTGAGAAGGCTGAACATGTATCACTGTCACCTGCACGGAGTATCTCCATCTGCCATTTTCAATCTACCGAAGCTGCGACACCTCGGGGTGGGTAACAATGAAGCTCTCACGGGACAATTGCCTGACTTTAACTCGAGTAGTCCTCTGGAAGAGCTGCAACTAGGGAGCACGACCTTTTCTGGTGAGCTACTCGCTTCAATCATTAATCTCCGCTCCTTAAAATATTGAACTTGATGTCCATCACATGCAATTTGACAGGTTTGCTCCCTGAGTCAATCGGAAAACTTTCTTCCTTGAACTATCTTGACGTAGAGAACTCCGAATTCTCAGGTTCGCTACCCGCATCCATCGGAAACCTTCCTTTCTTGAATTATTTGGACATAGGATATTGCGAATTCTCAGGATCCATCCCGGCTTCGTTTGCTAATCTTAGCAACCTCGAGTGCCTTATTTTCTTACGGAATTCATTTTATGCGATGTCCATTTCCTCTTTTTCTTGGGTTTGGAAGCATAAGAAGCTCACGACTTTGTGGCTTGGCGATTTTGAAATATATGGCGAGATTCCACCTTCAGTTGGAAACTTGTCCCAGCTTGTGCAATTAAGCTTCATCCACACCCAATTAAGCGGTACCATCCCATCTCAGCTCATGAACCTCACCCAGCTGACTGGTTTGGACCTCTATGATAATCAACTATCGGGTTCGATACCGGCTTGGCTTATGAACATGACTGGACTAGTCAACTTTATTATTGGGTTAAATAAATTCCACGGCGAGATACCTTCATCAATCTCTCAACTCCAAAATCTAGAGAGCCTCGTCCTTTTAGAAAACAACTTCAATGGAACCGTTGAGCTAGACAACATTTTCAAGCTCAAAAAATTGCAAGCGCTGCATCTATCATCTAATAGGCTATCATGTCGGACAAGTAGCGCCAATGATGTTTTTCCACGGCTTCTTTCCCTAGGATTGGCTTCATGCAATTTGAGCGAGTTTCCAGCATTCCTACAAAGCCAAGAGCGTATGCAGTGGTTGGACCTATCGGATGACAACATTAGGAGGGAAGTGCCCCATTGGGTGTGGAGCGGCAGTTTTAATGACATGGAGTACCTAAATCTCTCTCACAACTTCTTAACTGGTCTTGATCGATATTACCCAATCAATCCCTTAATTATGTACACGATAGACCTATCTCACAACATGTTGAAAGGACCACCCCCAGAAGCACCGCCGTCCATAATGTACTATATAGTATCCAACAACAGGCTGACGGGAGCATTGCCACAATGGATTTGCAATCTGAGTTCAGCAATCACGCTAGACATGTCTTCTAACAATTTGACTGGCGTGCTTCCGGTTTGTTAGGGCAATATCAGCGAATCTCTGATGATGTTGAACCTAAAAGGCAACAATTTCCATGGAAGCATTCCTAAGCTATCGGTAAGGGGGACGCAATTGACGATGATTGATTTCAGCGACAACCGATTACAAGGCAATTTACCGAGGTCGTTGGTCAATTGCAAAATGCTCGAGTTCATCAACTTTGCAAACAATTTTATCTCAGACACCTTCCCGTCATGGTTGGGATCTCTACCGGAGCTTCATGTACTTATTTTACGATCCAATAAATTCCACGGTGTCATAGAGAGGCCGAAATCTAGTTCCATGTTCCCCAAGCTGCGGATACTTGACCTCTCTACTAATAAATTTTCCGGGAAGTTGCCTGCGGAATCTTTTCTGTCTTGGAATGCCATGAAATCCAAGGTGGGAAACTTTACATACATGCAAAGAGACCAAACACCGCCGGCATACTATGTGTTCACCTATTATAGCGATTACGTCTTCTCCATGACGGTGGTTTACAAAGGACTTAAATCGTGCTACCCAAAGATACCAGAAGTCTTCACAATCATCGACCTCTCCAACAATTTGTTCGAAGGAGAGATCCCAGCTACCATAGGTAATCTCATAGGATTACAGGGATTGAATCTTTCTAATAATCTTCTCAATGGTCACATCCCATCATCGTTAGGGAATCTCACATCACTTGAGTCATTGGACCTTTCTCGGAACAAACTCTCGGGACAGATACCCCAGACACTAATAGAACTCGGGTTCCTTTCTTTCCTCAACATGTCTTACAACAATTTGACAGAATTTGTGCCGAGAGGGAAACAGTTCGATACTTTTTTAGACAATTCTTTTGAAGGGAACTCGGGACTGTGTGGGGAATTCATATCCAAGAAATGCCAGGATCCGAAAGATGCACCAGGACACCCTCCAACCCACCAAGAAGAAGACTTGGCATCGCCAACTGAACTTGATTGGAAAATTGTTCTTATGGGGTACGGGAGTGGCTTAGTGATTGGAGTGGTCATCGGAAATGCATTCATCTCTTGGAAACATGCTTGGTTTAAAGAGAATGTGAGAAGAAGGCGGCAACCTAGCCGAAGGTGGCCTAGGAAGGGTAGCAATTCCTAATCAAGCAAGTCTTTCAATTTACGCAAACATTAGAACTTACCTGAAAGATGAGTTATGTACCTCCCTTTTCATTTGTGTACTTGTTTCTTCATGTTATCATTACTTTCATTTAGGTCGAACCTACACTTTCTTTGGATAATCTCTTGTTATATCTGTTTACCACCTCTCTAATTTAAACTTTTTGGTTGTTTGGGATAATACCATTGTTTGCTTTTGAACCACACTAATGAGCACCTTTTTCCACCAATGTTCAAGCAAAAGTATTCCTATTTAACAATCAAATCTAAATCATCACATGAATTCTTCTTTATACGGGGTTCGTATCACAAGTCGAAATGCCATTTATAAATTATAGTAAAATGAATAATAGCAAGGGTTTGTCCTCATAACTTTATGCAAATCGAGGCTCCCAACCTACTTCAAACATCTCCATTGGTTGTTTTCCACCTTGCAAATTGTACAAACAACGCTTGTATTGTCATTTAAACAAAAAGATTCACATTTGGAGGTTGATTGGATAGTAGTTGTTACAAATGATCCTCATGAAATGTATATATCTTAGTTTTTCTTTTCGGATCTTGTTTGATGCTTGTATGATAGGAAATAGAATTCTTTCTCATAGATCTTCACATTATGGAGAGAACTGACAAAGCATAGTTAATTTCCTAAAGTTCTTGCTATGTCTTCTTGCCAATCATGTACTATGGAATTTATAGAGTAATTATCATTTGATTTTTCTATAAAGTCTTCTATTCTTTTCCTTAGAGAAGAAGGATTATTTGATATAGTAGCTTTTTTTGGAATTGGGATTTTTGCCGATAAGCCAAGAATAGAAATAATAGTAAAAATAATAAGAAGAATAAATAAATGAGAGAGAGTCTAATTCAGCCATCTATGCAAGGACTCAAACCCATATATGTCAACCCATCTATTAAGTCTAATTCCCTCACTTCAGCCCACTCCACCAACGCTGACCCATCAGCGCAGCTCATAAAAGCCCAAATTTGAATTCACATTATGCCACTTGGCACAAGCCCAGATTCACGAGTCTAAGTTAGAGCCTACAAAGCCCGCGAAAGTTTGGCTTTTGCTCTTTCACTGATTCCGGCCTTCGAGTTGCTTCTAATGACTGCCCTTTCTCAAGTCTTGTCCAATTGGCGTGTTGAATCGAACCGTATCTACTCTACTTTTAGCAAAACTGAGCCCGAGATGAAAAATACTTTCATCTTTCGCAAAAATATTTAGAAATATATTTTTACTGATTACTTATTTCAAACGATACAATCAATAAATTTTGGCAGACAATTTCCACATCATTCATTTCAGATATAGATCATGGAGAACTCATCATGTTGCTTGGTGATGATATGCACATGAATTCTTGACATATTGCCGTGTATCATTAGATTAACACGCCAGCTATCTATTCAATGATTTTTTTTTAGGGAACTTGTGTACAGATTTAAGTAAAATTCTTGCATATTCATATTTGGTCGATTGTGCTGCGTGTTCAGACTAAGACATATATGTTTGATCCTCTTATTTCAACTTCAAGTTGATCTACTGAGACCCCCGAAGTTGCGTGCTTTGTCTTCGCTTATTTTCAGCCTCAATTTTCAGTCAATTTTGTTAATCGTGCAGCTATACATGATGATCTGTTGATAGAGTGGCTGAGAATCACATGTATGAAAATGAAATCGATCATGATGTGTTTCTTTCAAGTTAAAGTGCAAACTGAATTGTTTTTTTTTTTTGGATTCAGTCATTTTTGTTAGTCTCATGGCTATACGTAACGATATGTTGATAGAGTGGCGGAGAATCACATATATGAAAATGAAATCAATCGTGATGTGTTTCTTTCAAGTTAAAGTGCAAACTGAATTGTTTTTCTTTTTTTATATTTGTAAGATCCGGTTTAGAAACATTTGAATCATTTTTGCTATTTTACTTGTTATCAAGGAGGAAGATGTTCTGGGTATGGAAGTTGAAAAGGGATGGAAGTGGTAAATTAAGTGGTTAGAAGGCTGAAAATCTGTTACTTGCTGGAAGAATCACTCTAGTTCATCCCTCGTGCTGCCTAATTGAGCAAGATTATCCAAACTTTTATGTGGGGACATGTTCATGATAATAATGAAAAATGCACTTAGTGGGATGGGAGAAGATACCGTCAACCAAAGCATTGTGGAGGGGACATCTAATAAAGCTTTTCTTTTGTAACTTCTCTAGTTCTTAGTTTGAAACCAGAAATCCTTGCGGATAGCCTTCGTTTGAGACAAGTATAAATGTTTTGAGCCGTCCCTTGATTTTATTTCAGCTTGTTCTACTCACTCTTTACTCTGAAAAGCTATCCCTAACGAGTGATGTGACGTATCACGGGGCACACAACGGGCGATGGCTATGGGAGATCAAACTATGGATGGTTCATTGAGATGATGAAGTTTGTCCACTAGTTCATTAGATTTCATCACCTGTTATGGAGCCGAACGTTGACTATCATGTTGTTGGGTTTGTCCTCACGACCAATGGAATCTCATAAGCCTAACAAATGTTCTCCCTCAAATCAATTTTAATGCAGATTAAATCTATGGTTCTACCTTTACACTATGATTGTGACGTCTTATTGGCTTGGGATTATGATAGCAATCACTCATTTAGTGTTAAAGGTGCGTGCCAGCTAATCTCACTAGTACCTCGATTGTCCACGGATAAACTTTGGAGTTAAGTGTGGAAATGAGACGGACGCAAAGGATCAAAAGCTTCTTATAATTGGTTTCTCTCCTACGCTTACTTACTAAATATGAAAGGTCTGAAAACTAACAATAGATTCCTATTGCGCTTATTGTCCGCAATCCACTGAGGCAACTCTACACATACTCAGGGATTGCGACTATGCCAAAAAAAAGTTTGGCAAAAGATTTTGCCAACTAGCTCAAGAGGTGAGGTCTATGCCCACGGTCCATGCGAGTAGCTGTTGATGAACTTATATACTTCACCAACTCAGATTAAAAAGAATGATTAGACACCGGCGTTCCGGGTAGCTTGTTGGCATTTTTGGAACTGAAGAAATCAAAGCCTATTTCAAATGCGCTTCACTCTTTGTGGCACTCCTGTAAGCCTAATCTTGGGTATGTCAAGGACATCCTTTCGACTCAAATGGCAAAAAGTAGATCGTCTCCTCGAAGGGGTGAAAGAGAGGCGTAAGTAAGTTGGATAGCTCTTCCTCATGGTTGGATGAAGCTCAACACTGATGAGGCCTCTAGAGGCAATCCTGGTCCAAACTTCAGTGGGTGGACTTCTCCACAATGAGTAGATCAACTGGCTTGTAAGTTCTGCCCAACATGTACGAGTGTGCTCTTCATTAAAGGCTGAATTCTATGGTATTATTTGGGGCCTCAAACTAATAATTTCTTTAAGGTGGTGGACTCACAAGCTGCAATCGCACTGCTTCAGAAATCAACCATCTTTCGCGTTTTAGCGTCATCCTCATTTTTCGAATTTAGGATTTGCTGAAATACTTCCAACAAGTCAGAATTATTCATCCTTTAAGGGAAGGGAATTTGTGTACATACTGGTTGGCATATTGAATCATTCAATACAACAATGTAATGGACACTCTGATATTAGATAGGCTACCAATGGGTTTAATTTTCTTACTGATAGGAGATTAATCGGACTTAAGTTCTGTTAAGCAACTATTAATGTAATATTCGGGCTTAGCTCCTATTTTTACCCCCCAAAAAATGGAATGAAAAGAGGGTACAGTGGAGGCTTGAAGAAGTGAGAGTTTTGTGTTTCTGCAATGGAGAGATAGTTTCTGCATGCATAACAAAATAAAATAAGTGGAACGGTAGCAGATTCAGGAGGAAGAAAAAGAAGAACTCGTGCTTTGTGGAGTGACAGGGAAGCATAAGAGATTATGACTCCGTTCGTTTTACAAAAAATGTAACATTTTTAGAAAATATGTTTCGTGAAGTTATTTTTCTGGAAAATGACAATATTTTCAAATATTAGTTTGAAACTTAGGAAAAATTATTTAAAAATCAATTTATTAATTTTTTTACATTAGCCGATCGTTGGACATAAGGCTCACCAGGCCTTACGAGCTCTCGACTTGCCACCATAAGCCAGAAACTCACCAATCTAAGACAAGCCTTGAACTTGTCTCTTGAGGCCGCTAGCTTACTGCTAAAGGCCATCGATTCGCCGACCTCGGGCGAAATTGAGGCACACTGCTAAAGGTCACAATATTTAAACATAAATAAAAAAATAGAAAAAAGTTTTTCCTTTCTAAAAAGCAAAAAATATTTTCTCCACTTTTGAAATTGTTTTTATGTTGATAGAAAATATTTTCATTGACTATTTTATTTTCAGTGAAATGAATGGTAGAAAATTTCAAAATTATTTTTCGTGAAACAAACGGAGCCTGAGTTTAATGTTGACATGCTCTTCCAAGAATTTGGTCCACCTAAGATAGTCATCATGGTCTCTGTAATACTCAAGTTGGCAAAACTTAAAACATTTTGATATGTGCACACTAAGATGCGCTTTATTGGTGACATGGGGTTTGGATTGAGCATTGAAGGGAGACAATAAATTTCCCCAAATTTTAATATGCGCTCACTAAGATCCACTTTATTGGCCAATTGCAAAATGCTCAAGCTCATCAACTTTTCAAACAATTTCATCTTGAGTTCCTTTCTTCCCTAAATGTATCTTATAACAATCTGACCGGATTTGTGCCAAGAGAGAAATAACTTGATACTTTTTCAAACGGCTCTTTTGAATGGAACTCGGGACTATGTGGGAATTCATATCCAAGAAATGTCAAGATCCAAACAATGCACCGAGACACCCTCCAACCCACCAAGAAGAAGACGTGGGATTATCAGTTGAACTTGATTGGAAAAAAGTTTTTATGGGGTATGGAAGGGGCTTAGTAATTTGAGTGGTCATAAAAAATGCATTCATCTCTTGGAAATATGTTTAGTTTGTGAAAGTGCTAGTGCATATACTTAATTAATGCGTAAATATTAATAATTAAGCTTTCAGGATAATGAACAGAGTAAGAGAGTAAAGAGAATTGAACACAATGTTTATAGTGGTTCGGCTTAGATCAAGCATACGTCCACTCTTCCACGGTGACGGCCAATTAGCTGGAGTCTACTAGAATTCAAGAAAGTTACAATCTCACAATTTCACACTCACACAAATCGTGTGCTTTCTCTCTTGAGTACAATGTCAGTGCATTAAACAAATGATCTCTGTAGAATGAGACAAGAAAGGTTCTCTCAAAATGCTCTATTAACACAACTAAAGAAAGTTCCTTAAATACTTCTTCAATTCTTGTGACCGTTATCACTTTCCAAAGAAGCTCTTCCAATCAACCCATTGGCAAGATCAATTTAGGAAATCTCGAGTCATACATAGATTAAGCTGAGAATCCGTCAATTCAGATTGCCCATACAATCATAATCTCCGGCTTCCAAATCTGAATACTTGCTAAGAATACATGATTGATAATAATATTCCATAGGAGCTGCAATCAATCATATCGCTAAGATAGATGTCTTGATCAAAAATGGCAATAACAACTTCCCAGAGTCACCATGAGAAAAGATAAATAATAATACTTCAGTCTTATTTTCAGACTTAATGGGTTAGACGGTACATCGTCTGAAAGTACTCAAACTATCCAAAGTCTGCCAAAGAGTAATTTTTGTCATCTTCAAAATATAATCATCTCCTATAATAGATTAAAGAAAGTGTAAGAAGAAGTCGACGGCCTAGTCGGAGGCGGCCGAGGAGGGGTAAGAATTCCCAATCGATCAAGCTTTTCAATTTCTGCAGATACTAGAACTTGCCTCAAAAATGAGCTAGGTATCTCCTTTTTCATAATTGTACTTGTTTCTTCATAGTATCTCAACTATTATTTATGCCAAACCTTCACTTTCTTCAAGTAATCTCTCATCACATGTATTTGCCGCCTTTCTAACTTACTTTTTGTTTTTCGGATAATGCCATTATTAGCTTGTAAACAGCGCTCATGTGCACCTTTTCCCATCAATGTTCAAGCAACAGTACTCTTATATAACAATTAATTCTAAATTGCCACATGGATTCTTCTTTATTTCGGGTTCACATCACAAGCTGAAATCCCATTTATATATTATAGCAAAGTGAATAATAGGAAGGGTACATTGTCCTCATAACTTTATGCAAATCGAGGCTCCGAACCGCGCTTCAATCATAGGCTCTGGCTGTTTGTCACCCCGCAAATTGTACGGACAAGTGTAAGGTTGTAATTATCATTTGAAGCAAAAAAAAATCACATTTGGAGGCTGATTGGACCATAAATGCAAGAAATGATTCTGGTGAAATGTGTATATATCAATTTTGCTTCTCGGATCTTGTTTCACGTGTGTGCGGTAGGAACCAGAATTCTTTCTCATGGAACAGCATATTATGCAGAGAACCAACGTAGCGCAGTTGAATTTCCTTAAGTTATTGGTTCGTCTGCTTGCTAGTCATGTCCTTCCGAATTTATACAGTCATTATCATTTGGTTTGTCAGTACAATCTTCATCCTTTTCCTCAAAGAGAGGAGATCATTTGATATAGGGGCTTCTTGTTGACACTGGAATTTTTGCCGATAAACCAAGCACCCATCTTTGTAAAAATAAAAATAAAAATGACAGGAAGAAAGAACAAATGAATGAATGAGAGAGTCCAATTCGGCCATTTATGCAAGGAACCAAGCCCATTTGAGTCGATCCATCTATTAAGCCTAACTCGCTCAGTTTAGCCCAGTCCACCAACCAGGACCCATCAGCGCAGACCGTATAAGCCCAAATTTGGATTCGTACTGAGCCACTTCGCACAGGCCCAGATTCACAAGTTTTAAGTAAAGTCCAGATTCTGGTTTTAGCAAAACTGAAGCCTAGTATGATTCGGCTAATAATGACTCCCGGATAAGATATGATTTTAAAGACAGATCAAAATGAATTTACTTTTCTAACAGTTCAAGGGGTAAGGGTTTGAGAAAATCTACAATGACAACCCTCGCCGAACTAGGACGAAACCTCAAGTATGATGATGCCCGTTAGTTTCCTGCTCCACATTACCTCTAAACGTGATCACCTCATAACTCTTCTATACAAAGTGTCGCGACACTTCTTTGCATCTAATCTAATCACTTGGGAATAGTTCTCAAAATTGGTTAACTATAGCTTGAAGTTAATGCCGATTGATCTGAAATACGACGTATAATTTTTTTTTTGTCGAAATACTTCATTGATGATTAATAAAATGGTGGATAACAAAGCATACTACAGTCTGAACACAATATGCGAAATAGGTCTAGCGGGGACTTTAATTTTCGATGCATAATTGAATTTCAAGAAAATTGCTTATGCTAAGAAAGTCCCAATTAAGATCTTGCCAACACGATCTTGGGTGATGCAAGAAAGTCCAGGTTGCTGTCAGAGAAGGGCTCATGGTGTTTTTGAATGAAAATATTCTGATATTGAGTTTGATATATTCGCGCGCAGTTGCGCATTAGTCGTATCAGGATTTGTGTTCCTTCCTTGGCAAATATGGCCTTAAACATAAGTATCCTTGATTAATGAGTAGCAGTAATTACAAATCCAGTGAAATTCGATATTCTTTTCCGCCGCCTCTTTTGGCTTCAAGATGAGGAAGCATCTTTTTCCACGAGTAACTGCTTAGGTGCAGCCAAACTAGAAGGTTCATTTCTCAATTTCTAGTAAAAAACCTTTACAAAATTTATTCTCGAAACCTTTACAATGTCGTTACGATAAGTTTTGGAAGAAGAAAATGACTGGTTTTGGCCCGCTGCTTGATCATATGTTCTGGTTGAAATTTAGGCTGAGCTGTGGGGAACTTGATTGCCCAGCTCTAGCCCATCTTCGCTTATTTTCAGCCTCAATTTCAGTCGATTTTGTTAGTCTCTCAGCTATATGCGGCACTATGTTGATTGATCTTTAGAGTGGCTGAGAATCACGTGCATAAAAATGATATCGATGGTGATGTGTTTCCTCCAAGTTAAAGTGCAAACTGAATTGGTTTTTTTTTTTAATTTTGGGATGTTTGTATGATCCAGTTTAGAAACATTTGAATCATTTTTGCTGTTTTACTTAATTTCGCCGAGGATCATGTTCTCGCTATGGAGCAATAATCTGAGGATGATTAGGGGACAACCTCAGGCTAATGCACAATGCGAATGCCTGCAATTGTCTAGGAGCAATAATCTACACGATACGAGGGCCAATTCCCCTCTTCCTCCCTCTCAATAAGGAAGACATGTTCAAAAAATTCTGAGCAATCCTAACTTCTCTGAAAGCACCGCGCCACAGAAATTAATTTCCTCATCGGTGACCAGTGACCAAAGGAAAATGTTCACCAATCGAGAATCCAAAGTAAAGAGAGCACCGACATTGCAATAAAAAAGGTTCCACATAGAGTAACCGTCGGGTGAACGAAAAGGGGGCCAATTAGGCAACCAAAGTCTTTGATTTCGACCCTCAATTCATCCCATTTCAGATACTTTTTGGCTGCCATCACTAATTATGACTATATACATTTGCCTATAATGAAGAGAATGACCTCAGACCATCCACAAACTCTCCATCTTGTCTCCTCACAGAGGGAATTTTTGTGAAGGGGGGCCATCATATGTTACCGTATGACCCCTTGCTTTGCAAGTTTTGGACTTTAACCGTTGACCCAAGTCTTCCATGCAAATACAGATCTATTGGCTGAATTTCCAATCAATCAATGAATCATTTGTTGGTCGGCCCCAAAGGTTTTTTCCCTTATGTTCCCCGTTAACTACACGTTATGTTGTCATGCCCGGCCGCGGGGGCTGGCCGGCCACGGGGAAGGGCCGCCCAGCCCCGCGGCCCTTGCTTGTGGGCAGTGAGGGCTGGACGTGGCCTACACCACCCAAATTCTGCCCAAAATCCAGCCGTAGTCGAAGGTTTTTCCACGCACACCACATGTTCAACGAAATGCACAAGTGAGCTGCGATAAAGATCAATATGGAGACTCGCACATTTCGTCAAACAAGTGACACGCATGGGAAAACCTTCGACTGTGGCCGAATTTTAGGCTGAGTTTGGGCGGGGCAAGCCACCTCCGGGGCCGCGGTAGCCTCCCCAACCCCCACTACCCTCATCCGCGGCTGGCGAAAGCTTTGCCGCCCTCTAGCGAGCTCCAGCGGCTGGCGGAGCTCACTGGAGCTCCTTTAAAAAAAAAAGTAAATTTTTTTGAGTAAATGTGTCACATGGGTAAAGTTTAGATTTTTTGGTGTCACAAAAAAATTGGGGTAAATGTATCACAGTGAGCAAAGTTTGAGATTTTTCATATCACAAAAAAAAAGTTTGGAGTAAATATGTTACACAAGGTAAAGTTCCCTGCTCCACATGACCTCTAAACATTCTCACCTCATAACTCTTCAATACGGAGGGCTGCAATACTTCTTTGCATCTAATCTAATCACTTGGAATGGCTCTCAAAATTGGTTTACTATAGCTTGAAGTTAATGTCGATTGATCTGAAATGCAACGCATAATTGAATTGCGAGAAAATTGCTCATACTAAGAAAGTCCCAATTAAAATCTCGCCAGCACGATCTTGGGCGATGCAAGAAGGGAAATTTGATTTTCTGTAAGACTTTATTTACTTGTTTTGAAGTCCAGGTTGCAGTCAGAGAAGGGCTCATACTGTTTTTGCACAAAAATATTCTGATATTGAGTTTGATATATTCAGCGCAGTTGCGCATTAGTTGCATCAGAATTTATGTTCCTTTCTTCCCAAATATGACCTTAAACATCAGTATCCTTGATTATTAAGTAGTAGTAGTAATTGCAATCCAAGTGAAATTCGATATTCTTTTCCGACACCTCTTTTGGCTTCAAGATGAGGAAGCGACTTTTTTTTCACGAGAACTGCTTAGGTGCAGTCAAACTAGAAGGTTCATTTCTGAGTTTCTTGTCAAAAACCTTTGCAAAATTTATGCTCGAAACCTTCACAATGTCGTTGCTGATGCGTTTTGGAAGAGGAAACTGTCTGGTTTTGGCCTGCTGCTAGATCAAATGATCTGGCTGAAATTCAGGCCGAGCTGTGTGGAACTTGATTATGGTCTTTAGACTCTGACTCTTGTGATTTCCGCTCAAGCTGATTTCATCCTCGCTCTCAACCAGACAGATTGGTCTTCCAAGACATGGCATAGGCTTGCTATTCCTTAACAAGTTGCAGCAGACTTTATGATATATAGTGTTTCAATTCATGCGCTATCACTGCATATACTGTTTCTTCTTTCTCTAATAAAGTTTTTGTAAATGTACTAAATTGTCACTTGGGAACTTAGCATATAGTCCTTAATTCAACAATTACATGATATGATAATCCATCCATTTAGTGTCATTTTTTTGTTGGTGTGTGTGATAACTAATTGCGGTGCTACACAATGGGTCTCATCGATAGAAATTAGTAATTACTGTATTATAAAACCGCAATGTTGTGCTTTGTTCTCATTTCAGTAATAAATATTTTCATCTAATATAACTTGAATTCACAGAGAGAAATGTCGCAACACGATAGAATGTAACTTGTCATGGATCTTAGATCATTCATCCAGTGGGAATCTATATATACATCAATGATTATTTTTAAATCACCAAAATATGCGTTTCTTTTTTTTTTTTTTTTGCTGTACATCAATCAGATTACCAAAATATGCATAAGAATTAGAGATTTTTCTAAGATAAGGGATACACTAAAGTCCACAAGAACAAAATTTCTAGGCGAGACTCACACGGGAGAGTGTCACAGCATTAAACCTCACGTGAATTTCGCCCACCTGCTTACACGAATGCGTGTGTAATACAGTTATATATATATATATATATATATATATATATTCTGATATATACATATCCGAAAAAAAAAATAGAGAATTTTTAGCTTCCGATTCTAAGTGATGCAACTTATTTAGAGAAGTATTTTTAAGACGTACTCTTCATTTTTATTTTATTTTTTACTTTGTCTTAGATCTTGTGGAATCAACCACATCGTTCGGCAACATAAATAGAACAAGCAACAAGAAATTTCTAAGCAACCATGTGAGATTGTTGATGATACAAACCCCTTATTGGACGTGTGGACAACAACTGTATTTGATTTGGAAATGGGTTTTGGGCAAATACTGAAAGTTAGTAAAACTTTCTTTCAACTTTTAGCATTTTTAATGTCAGTTTTTTACCTCAAAACTCTTTGGAAAAGCTGAATCAAATGCACATTAACGTCCTTTCTATCCTCACTCTCGGGAAGGCAGACTGTTCAAAAAATTCTGAACCGTCTTAATTTCTCCAAACGCATTCCACGACGTAGATTACGTCTCTTATCAGTGACCCAAGGAAATTTCCACACACAGATCACGAATTCAAAGTCAAAACAGCACTAACGTCGCAATCCACGCCAGAGCAATCCTTTGGCGCACAAGACGGGCCATATGAGCAAGCAAAGTCTTCAATCTCGACCCACTAAGTCTTGCCATTTCATGTACCTTTTGCTGCTTTCTCCCCGCTGTTGACCCCAGTCTTCCATGTAAGTGCAGATCTATTGGCTGAGTTCTTATTACGTTCGCTGGTAGCTACACGTTATAGAACTGCCCATCGTCATGCTCACGCACCTAAAGATTCATAGGTACTGCACATATTCTACTTGTTACAGTACTCGAGAAGTCGCTGATTCAATGCATGGTAGCATGAGATGAGGCATGTTCATATCCTTAGGCACCGAGCACCACCCATAATATGTGCTTCACTCTCTCATCGCTCATTAAAACAAAGTCCTCTCTGTTTTAAACAAAATGCCTCGCTCGGCATGCTTCTGCATTTCCATAAACATGCTTTTCTTGTACTTGTCGTCTCAGCCGGCTGGCGCGTAAAGAAAAACAGAGAATTCAGTCAGTGAAGCACTGCTTTTCATTAATATATTGTACATTATATATAGAGATGTCATCACATATAACTACAATGGAAGTTAAAGATAAGAATTTTATCAACATGGAAAGTGAGTAAAAGATAAATAAAAAATATCTTCAAATAATCAATCCGTTAATAACATCAAGCCCAAACTATGACTCTGTAACAATTCCTAAAAGAGGAAGTGCTGAAAAAGGATGAGTGGTTTTAAACTTTTATTTTATTTGAATATAATATATGATATTTTAATTTATTCAATATAGTCTTTGAACCTTTAAATTAATTCTTAAATTATATGAAAATGTTCAATATTAACCTATATTTAAATTATTAAGAGGACAATATCGAATATTTTTTATATAATTAAGAGACTAATTTGAAAATGTATCAAATGTCTAGAGATCAGATCGAAAAAAAAAATCAAAACAAATTCATAAACCATTTAGATCATTTTCCTACTGAAAAATTAAGAGCACCAAGGAGACTAATAGGTTAAGAACAATGATTTTTTTTTTCATTTCTATGCTTTTATCAACACTTTTGTCTTACCGCATTTCATGTCCTATTTCCATCGATGAAAAATGGTTCCCTCATTTCGATGGCGTGCATCACGCGATCGATGAAGCTACTTTGGATCTCGAAGCGAGCCATCCAACGAAGACCAAAGTTTTGAGTCTTGGTCGTCTCAGCGTCTTTGCCCGGGAGGGTTCACGCGCTTTCTTTTAGAGAGCTGTCTTGTTTGCGTTTTCTTCTCGGTCTTCCTGGAAGAAAACGAAAGATTAGAAATTTACAAACCCTAATTATAAAAGATTGTACCAACATCGTCAGCTCGAAACTAATTTCCTTGAGGTCCACTCTCAAATATTTGGACAAATGCACTATTGTTGAAAGGGCGTTTCACGGCCGGATCTACTTTTATATTCGTAAATCATAAACTAAAGTATACATTCATTGAGCAATCGTAATATTTATTAAAACAAAAAAAAGGTAAAATGGTAATTAAAAAGTAGTATTCTTTCATTGATTTGGAAAATGGATTGAAATATTAAAAAAAATATATACTAACATGTGGGATGCAATGCATTGACCAAAACTTATGAATAATGCTAAAAGGTTGATTTGACTTTGTTACGAGAAGTTGATGAATTGTATTGAACAGATTAAATATTTAGGGATTAGATTGCCATTTTGTCATAGTAGAACAATTAGATTGCGCATTTCTGAAGAGAACAACTAGTTAACTATAGCTCGAAGTTAATGTTGAGTGATTCAAAACGCGACACATGATCGAATTACTTGGAATTTTGGATCATGCTAGGAATCTCTTAATTGAACATATGTCAACAAGGTAGTGGGGTGCGCTAAAATGAGTGGCTTTGGCCCGCTGCTGCATCAGATGATATTGTTTGAAGCTCAAGGTGAATAATTCTATATATTCCAAATCTATATACACACCAATAATTATTATTAAATGTTTATCATCAAAATATGCATAAGAATTAGAGATTTTCTAATGTGAAATATATTCTAAAATCTATACAAGCTAAATTTCTAGGCAAAACTCACACGTCCAAATGCCGTGACATTCAACCTCACGCCGAACTTTACTCATCTATATACTATCGCATCAAAATGATGTTGGTCAAAATGGAATAAGCTGGAGGTCACTTGGCATAGGCTGATTTTGTTACATCGCTATGTGCCAAGATTTTGGTTTATATATTGGCTTGCTATTCTTAACAAGTTACGGTAGACCTATGATAGATTGTTATAAAGTATGCATGATCGATGTATAATAAGTTTCCTTTTTTATATTTTAATGAAGTTTTTGTGATCATTATAAATTGTCACTTGATGAATTAGCTTAGTCCCTTAATTCATCAATCAAGTGAATTCATCCATTTATTTTGACGCATGACTTTATTCTCATTTCAATGATAAGTCTTTTCGTGAAATAGAAGTTAAATTCGGCAAGAGAGATCCAATAACAAATTAGAATTTGACTTTCATCGAATCAAAATCTATTTTCACATTAGTAATTATTATCAAAACAGCGGTAACGTCGCAAACGAAGAAAGTCCAAAATAGAGCAACCCGGAGCAGCCAAGGTCTTCAATTTCGACCCCCAATTCTCATCATTTCACATGCTTTTTTGGGCTGACTTGTCCCTACCGTTGACCCAAGTCTTCCATCCAATTCAGATGAATTGCCTCATTCGTCGTTATGTTCCCCGGCAGCTGCACGTCGCGGCACTGCACGTAGTCATGCACGTGCACCTAACAATTCATGGGTGCAACTCATGATCCTGCGTGTTTCCGTCACACGAAACGTCATCGTTTTGATGCATCATGGTTGTGGCACGAGATCAGGCGTGTTCATGTCCCTACTACGCACCACGCCCCGCCCTATAAAATCCGCTTCCCGCTCCTATTCTCTGCTCATCCAAAACAAAGTTTGTCTCTGCTTTGCACAAAATGGCTCCCTCCTCGTACTTCCACATGTCCATACACCTTCTTTTCTTGTACTTGTTGTCTCGGTCAATTGGCGCGCGCATTCTCTCTCCTTCTGTGCCTCGAGGACGAAATGTCTGCACTGCTGCAATTTATAGATGGATACGAAATCGCCGAATTCGCCAATGTTTCGTTTGGTCCTCTCGCTCGTCCCAAGACTCTATCCTGGAATAAAAGTCAGGATTGCTGCTCTTGGGATGGGATCGAGTGCGACGAGAACACTGGCCATGTAATTGTTGTCGACCTAGGAAGTAGTTTTCTCTATGGTCCTATCGATGACAACAGTACCCTCTTCCAGCTTGCTCGTCTTGAAAAGCTCAATCTCAGCGACAATTACTTCCACGACTCTCAAATACCGTCACGAGTTGGAGAACTGTCGAGATTGACTCATCTCGATCTCTCTTTTTCCGGTTTTTCCGGCCGAGTCCCCTCAGAAATATTCAAGCTGACGAGGTTGGTGTACCTCGACCTGTGTCGCAATGGGGATTCCAATCATTATCCATTTCGGCTGGAGATGAAAGCGCCGGGCCTGAGAAGCCTTGCCCAAAATCTAACCAGCTTGGAAGTACTTCTCCTAGGTTACGTCGACATATCGTCCCAAGTGCCCAATACTCTGGCGAATCTATCTTCACTGAGAAGGCTAAACATGGAAAACTGCAATCTGTACGGTGTATTTCCGTCTGCCATTTTCAATTTATCGAAGCTGCGACACCTCGAGCTGGGTAACAATGAAGCTCTCACGGGACGATTGCCTGACTTTAACTCCAGTAGTCCTCTTGAAGAGCTGCGATTGCCAGATACGAGCTTTTCTGGTGAGCTACCCGCTTCAATCATTAATCTCTGCTCCTTACCAAGATAGAATCTGATGTCCATCACATGCAATTTGACAGGTTCGCTACCTGAGTCAAATGGCAAAAAGTAGATCGTCTCCTCGAAGGAGTGAAAGAGAGGCGTAAGTAAGTTGGATAGCTCTTCCTCATGGTTGGATCAAGCTTAACACTGATGAGGCCTCTAGAGGCAATCCTGGTCCAAACTTCAGTGGGTGGACTTCTCCACAATGACTCGATCAACTGGCTTGTAAGTTCTTCCAAACAGGTACGAGTGTGCTCTTCATTAAAGGCTGAATTCTATGGTATTATTTGGGGCCTCAAACTAATAATTTCTTTAAGGTGGTGGACTCACAAGCTGCAATCGCACTGCTTCAGAAATCAACCATCTTTCGCGTTTTAGCGTCATCCTCATTTTTCGAATTTAGGATTTGCTGAAATACTTCCAACAAGTCAGAATTATTCATCCTTTAAGGGAAGGGAATTTGTGTACATACTGGTTGGCATATTGAATCATTCAATACAACAATGTAATGGACACTCTGATATTAGATAGGCTACCAATGGGTTTAATTTTCTTACTGATAGGAGATTAATCGGACTTAAGTTCTGTTAAGCAACTGTTAATGTAATATTCGGGCTTATCTCCTATTTTTACCCCCAAAAAAATGGAATGAAAGAGGGTACAGTGGAGGCTTGAAGAAGTGAGAGTTTTGTGTTTCTGCAATGGAGAGATAGTTTCTGCATGCATAACAAAATAAAATAAGTGGAACGGTAGCAGATTCAGGAGGAAGAAAAAGAAGAACTCGTGCTTTGTGGAGTGACAGGGAAGCATAAGAAATTATGACTCTGTTCGTTTTATAAAAAATGTAACATTTTTAGAAAATATGTTTCGTGAAGTTATTTTTCTGGAAAAGACAATATTTTCAAATATTAATTTGAAACTTACGAAAATTTATTAAAAAATCAATTTATTAATTTTTTTACATTAGCCGATCGTTGGACATAAGGCTCACCAGGCCTTACAAGCTCTCGGCTTGCCACCATAAGCCAGAAACTCACCAATCTAAGACAAGCCTTCAACTTGTCTCTTGAGGCCGCTAGCTTACTGCTAAAGGCCATTGACTCGCCGACCTCAGGCGAAATTGAGGCACACTGCTAAAGGTCACAATATTTAAATATAAATAAAAAAATAGAAAAAAATTTCTCCTTTCTAAAAAGCAAAAAATATTTTCTCCACTTTTGAAATTGTTTTTCTGTTGATAGAAAATATTTTCATTGACTATTTTATTTTCAGGGAAACGAATGGTAGAAAATTTGAAAATTATTTTCTTGAAAATTATTTTTCGTGAAACAAACGGAGCCTGAATTTAATGTTGACATACCTCTTCCAAGAATTTGGTCCACCTAAGATAGTCATCATGGCCTCTGTAATACTCAAGTTGGCAAAACTTAAAAAATTTTGATATGTGCACACTAAGATGCGCTTTATTGGTGACATGGGGTTTGGATTGAGCATTGAAGGGAGACAATAAATTTCCCCAAATTTTAATATGCGCTCACTAAGATCCACTTTATTGGCCAATTGCAAAATGCTCAAGCTCATCAACTTTTCAAACAATTTCATCTTGAGTTCCTTTCTTCCCTAAATGTATCTTATAACAATCTGACCGGATTTGTGCCAAGAGAGAAATAACTTGATACTTTTTCAAACGGCTCTTTTGAATGGAACTCAGGACTATGTGGGGAATTCATATCCAGGAAATGTCAAGATCCAAACAATACACCGAGACACCCTCCAACCCACCAAGAAGAAGACGTGGGATCGCCAGTTGAACTTGATTGGAAAATTATTCTTATGGGGTATGGAAGGGGCTTAGTAATTTAAGTGGTCATCAAAAATGCATTCATCTCTTGGAAATATGTTTGGTTTATGAAAGTGCTAGTGCATATACTTAATTAATGCGGAATTATAAATAATTAAACTTTCAAGATAATGAACAGAGTAAAAGAGTAAAAAAAATTGAACACAAGGTTTATAGTGGTTCGGCTTAGATCAAGCCTATGTCCATTCTCTCACGGTGATAGCCCACTAGAATTCAAGAGAGTTACAATCTCACAACTTCACACTCACACAATCGTGTGCTTTTTCTCTTGAGTACAATGTCAGTGCACTAAACAAGTGATCTCTGGAGAATGAGACAGGAAAGGTTCTCTCAAAATGCTCTATTAACACAACTAAAGAAAGTTCTTTAAATACTTCTTCAATTCTTATGACTGTTGTCACTTTCCAAAGAAGCTCTTCCAATCAACCCATTGGCAAGATCATTTAAGGAAATCTCGAGTCATACATAGATCAAGCTGAGAGTCCGTCAATTCAGATCGCCCATACAATCATAATCTCCGGCTTCCAAATTTGAATACTTGCTAAGAATACATGATTGATAATAGTATTCCATAAAGAGCTGCAATCAATCATATCACTAAGATAGATGTCTTGATCTCCAACCAAAATGGCAATAACAACTTCTTGGAGTCACCATGAGAAAAGATAAATAATAATCTTCGGTCTTATTTTCAGACTTAATGGGTCAGACGGTACATCGTCTGAAAGTACTCAGACTATTCAAAGTCTGCCAAAAAGTAATTTTTGTCATCTTCAAAATATAATCATTTCCTATAATAGTTTAAAGAAAGCGTAAGAAGAAGTCGACGGCCTAGTCGGAGGCGGCCAAGGAGGGGTAAGAATTCCCAATCGATCAAGCTTTTCAATTTCTGCAGATACTAGAACTTGCCTCAAAAATGAGCTAGGTATCTCCTTTTTCATAATTGTATTTGTTTCTTCATAGTATCTTAACTATTATTTATGCCAAACCTTCACTTTCTTCAAGTAATCTCTCATCACATGTATTTGCCGCCTTTCTAACTTACTTTTTGTTTTTCGGATAATGCCATTATTAGCTTGTAAACAGGGCTCATGTGCACCTTTTCCCATCAATGTTCAAGCAACAGTACTCTTATATAACAATTAATTCTAAATTGCCACATGGATTCTTCTTTATTTCAGGTTCACATCACAAGCTGAAATCCCATTTATAGATTATAGCAAAGTGAATAATAGGAAGGGTAATTTACCAAAAAAAAAATAATAATAGGAAGGGTACATTGTCCTCATAACTTTATGCAAATCGAGGCTCCCAATAGCGCTTCAATCATAGGCTCTGGTCAAGTAATCTCTCATCACATGTATTTGCCGCCTTTCTAACTTACTTTTTGTTTTTCGGATAATGCCATTATTAGCTTGTAAACAGGGCTCCTGTGCACCTTTTCCCATCAATGTTCAAGCAACAGTACTCTTATATAACAATTAATTCTAAATTGCCACATGGATTCTTCTTTATTTCAGGTTCACATCACAAGCTGAAATCCCATTTATAGATTATAGCAAAGTGAATAATAGGAAGGGTAATTTACCAAAAAAAAATAATAATAATAATAGGAAGGGTACATTGTCCTCATAACTTTATGCAAATCGAGGCTCCCAACAGCGCTTCAATCATAGGCTCTGGCTGTTTGTCACCCCGCAAATTGTACGGGCAAGTGTAAGTTTGTAATTATCATTTGAAGCAAAAAAAAAAAAATCGCATTTGGAGGCTGACTGGACCATAAATGTAAGAAATGATTCTGGTGAAATGTGCATGTATCAATTTTGCTTCTCGGATCTTGTTTCACGTGTGCGCGGTAGGAACCAGAATTCTTTCTCATGGAACAGCATATTATGCAGAGAACCAACGTGGCGCAGTTGAATTTCCTTAAGTTATTGGTTTGTCTGCTTGCTAGTCATGTCCTTCCGAATTTATACAGTCATTATCATTTGGTTTGTCAGTACAATACAATCTTCATCCTTTTCCTCAAAGAGAGGAGATCATTTGATATAGGGGCTTCTTGTTGACACTGGAATTTTTGCCGATAAACCAAGCACCCGTCTTTGTAAAAATAAAAATAAAAATGACAGGAAGAAAGAACAAATGAATGAATGAGAGAGTCCAATTCGGCCATTTATGCAAGGAACCAAGCCCATTTGAGTCGATCCATCTATTAAGCCTAACTCGCTCAGTTTAGCCCAGTCCACCAACCAGGACCCATCAGCGCAGACCGTATAAGCCCAAATTTAGATTCGTACTAAGCCAGATTCTCAAGTTTTAAGTAAAGTCCAGATTTTGGTTTTAGCAAAACTGAGGCCGAGTATGATTCGGCTAATAATGACTCCCGGATAAGATATGATTTTAAAGACAGATCAAAATCAATTTACTTTTCTAACAGTTCGAGGGGTAAGGGTTTGAGAAAATCTACAATGACAACCCTCGCCGAACGAGGACGAAACCTCAAGTATGATGATTCCCGTTAGTTTCCTGCTCCACATTACCTCTAAACGTGATCACCTCATAACTCTTCTATACGAAGTGTCACCACACTTCTTTGCATCTAATCTAATCACTTGGGAATAGTTCTCAAAATTGGTTAACTATAGCTTGAAGTTAATGCCGATTGATCTGAAATACGACGTATAATTTTTTTTTGGTCGAAATACTTCATTGATGATTAATAAAATGGTGGATAACAAAGCATACTACAGTCTGAACACAATATGCGAAATAGGTCTAGCGGGGACTTTAATTTTCGACGCATAATTGAATTTCAAGAAAATTGCTTATGCTAAGAAAGTCCCAATTAAGATCTTGCCAACACGATCTTGGGTGATGCAAGAAAGTCCAGGTTGCTGTCAGAGAAGGGCTCATGGTGTTTTTGAATGAAAATATTCTGATATTGAGTTTGATATATTCGCGCGCAGTTGCGCATTAGTCGTATCAGGATTTGTGTTCCTTCCTTGGCAAATATGGCCTTAAACATAAGTATCCTTGATTAATGAGTAGCAGTAATTACAAACCCAGTGAAATTCGATATTCTTTTCCGCCGCCTCTTTTGGCTTCAAGATGAGGAAGCATCTTTTTCCACGAGTAACTGCTTAGGTGCAGCCAAACTAGAAGGTTCATTTCTCAATTTCTAGTAAAAAACCTTTACAAAATTTATTCTCGAAACCTTTACAATGTCGTTACCGATAAGTTTTGAAAGAGGAAAATGACTGGTTTTGCCCCGCTGCTTGATCATATGTTCAGGTTGAAATTTAGGCTGAGCTGTGGGGAACTTGATTGCCCAGCTCCAGTCCATCTTTGCTTATTTTCAGCCTCAATTTCAGTCGATTTTGCTAGTCTCTCAGCTATATGCGGCACTATGTTGATTGATCTTTAGAGTGGCTGAGAATCACGTGTATAAAAATGATATCGATGGTGATGTGTTTCCTCCAAGTTAAAGTGCAAACTGAATTGGTTTTTTTTTTTTTTAATTTTGGGATGTTTGTATGATCCAGTTTAGGAACATTTGAATCATTTTTGCTGTTTTACTTAATTTCGCCGAGGATCATGTTCTCGCTAGGGAATTTGAGAAGGTATGGAAGAGACAAATTAAATAGTTGGAAGGCTGAAAATGTGTCACTTGTGGGAAGAATCAATCTAGTTCAATCTATTGCGCTGCCTATTCGAGCGAGATTGTTGAAACTTTATGTGGGGAAATGTTCAGGATAATAATGAAAAATGCACTTAATGGGATAGGAGAAGATACTGTCAACCAAAGCATTGTGGAGGACCAGGAATCCGTACTTTAAAGACATCTAATAAAGCTTTCCTTTTGAAACTTTTCCGGTACTCAATTTCAAAGCTAGAATCCTTGCGGATAGCCTTCGTTTGAGACAAGTATAAATGTTTTGAGCCATTCTCTAATTTTATTTTAGCTCATTCTGCTCACTCTTTACTCTGAAAAGCTATCCTTGACGTGTGATTTGACGTCTCAAGGGGCACACGATGAGCAGTGGCTAATGGGAGATCAGTTTAAATTATGGATGGATTATTGAGATGATGAAGTTTGTCCACTAGTTCATTGGATATCACCATCTTGTTATGGTGCTCAAAATTGAAAGTGAGTTCTTCTTCTAGATATAAATAGTGCCAATGCCGGCATATTTTTTGTCTCTGGATTCGATTCGTTTCGGCATAAACAAACCAAGCAACAGGAAAATATTAGGGGACAACCTCAGGCTAATGCACAATCCGAATGCCTGCAATTGTCTAGGAGCAATAATCTCCACGATACGAGGGCCAATTCCCCTCTACCTCCCTCTCAATAAGGGAGACATGTTCAAAAAATTCTCAACAATCCTAACTTCTCTGAAAGCACCGCGCCACAGAAATTAATTTCCTCATCGGTGACCAGTGACCAAAGGAAAATGTTCACCAATCGAGAATCCAAAGTAAAGAGAGCACCGACATTGCAATTAAAAAAGGTTCCACATTGAGTAACCGTCGGGTGAACGAAAAGGGGGCCAATTAGGCAACCAAAGTCTTTGATTTCGACCCTCAATTCGTCCCATTTCAGATACTTTTTGGCTGCCATCACTAATTATGACTATATACATTTGCCTATAATGAAGAGAATGACCTCAGACCATCCACAAACTCTCCATCTTGTCTCCTCACAGAGGGAATTTTTGTGAAGGGGGGCCATCATATGTTACTGTATGACCCCTTGCTTTGCAAGTTTTGGACTTTAACCGTTGACCCAAGTTTTCCATGCAAATACAGATCTATTGGCTGCATTTCCAATCAATCAATGAATCATTTGTTGGATGGCCCCAAAGGTTTTTTCCCTTATGTTCCCCGTTAACTACACGTTATGTCGTCATGCCCGGCCGCGGGGGCTGGCCGGCCACGGGGAATTTCTGTGAAGGGGGGCCATCATATGTTACTGTATTACCCCTTGGTTTGCAAGTTTTGGACTTTAACCGTTGACCCGAGTCTTCCATGCAAATACAGATCTATTGGCTGAATTTCCAATCAATCAATGAATCATTTGTTGGTCGGCCCCAAAGGCTTTTTTCCCTTGTGTTCCCCGTTAACTACACGTTATGTTGTCATGCTCGGCCACGGGGGAGGGCCGCCCAGCCCCCGCGGCGCTTGCCTGTGGCCGATGAGGGTTGGACGTGGCCTACCCCGTCCAAACTCTATCCAAAATCTGGCCGTAGTCTAAGGTTTTTCCACACAAACCACATGTTCAACGAAATGCACGAGTGAGTTGCGATAAAGATGAAGATGGAGACTTGCGCATTTTGTCAAACAAGTGACACATATGGGAAAACTTTCGATTGCAGCTGAATTTTAGGCTGAGTTTCGACGGGGCAGGCCACCTTCGGCCCTCGCCGGCCACGGGCAAGGGCCGAAGAACAAAATATGCATAAGAATTAGAGATTTTTTAAGATAAGGGATACACTAAAGTCCACAAGAACAAAATTTCTAGGCGACACTCACACGGGAGAGTGTCACAAGATTAAACCTCACGGGAATTTCGCCCACCTGCTTACACGAATGTCTGTATAATATATATATATATATATATATATTCTGATATATACATATCCGAAAAAGAAAATAGATAATTTTTAGCTTCCGATTCTAAGTGATGCAACTTATTTAGAGAAGTATTTTTAAGACGTACTCTTCATTTTTATTTTATTTTTTACTTTGTCTTAGATCTTGTGGAATCAACCACATCGTTTCGGCAACATAAATAGAACAAGCAACAAGAAATTTCTAAGCAACCATGTGAGATTGATGATAATGATACAAACCCCTTATTGGACGTGGACAATAACTGTCTTTGATTTGGAAATGGATTTTGGGGAAATATTGAAAGTTAGTAAAATTTTCTTTCAACTTTTAGCATTTTTAATGTCAGTTTTTTACCTCAAAACTCTTTGGGAAAGCTGGATCAAATGCACATTAACGTCCTTTCTATCCTCACTCTCGGGAAGGCGGACCGTTCAAAAAATTCTGAACCGTCTTAATTTCTCCAAACGCATTGCATGACGTAGATTACGTCCCTTATCAGTGACCCAAGGAAATTTCCACACACGGATCATGAATTCAAAGTCAAAACAGCACTAACGTCGCAATCCACGCCAGAGCAATCCTTGGGCGCACAAGACGGGCCATATGAGCAAGCAAAGTCTTCAATCTCGACCCTCTAAGTCCTGCCATTTCATGTACCTTTTGCTGCTTTCTCCCCGCTGTTGACCCCAGTCTTCCATGTAAATGCAGATCTATTGGCTGAGTTCTTATTACGTTCGCTGGTAGCTACACGTTATAGAACTGCCCATCGTCATGCTCACGCACCTAAAGATTCATAGGTACTGCACATATTCTACTTGTTACAGTACTCGAGAAGTCGCTGATTCAATGCATGGTTAGCATGAGATGAGGCATGTTCATATCCTTAGGCACCGAGCACCACCCATAATATGTGTTTTACTCTCTCATCGCTCATTAAAACAAAGTCCTCTCTGTTTTAAACAAAATGCCTCGCTCGGCATGCTTCTGCATTTCCATAAACATGCTTTTCTTGTACTTGTCGTCTCAGCCGGCTGGCGCGTAAAGAAAAACAGAGAATTCAGTCAGTGAAGCACTGCTTTTCATTAATATATTGTACATTATATATAGAGATGTCATCACATATAACTACAATGGAAGTTAAAGATAAGAATTTTACCAACATGGAAATTGAGTAAAAGATAAATAAAAAATATCTTCAAATAATCAATCCGTTAATAACGTCAAGCCCAAACTATGACTCTGTAACAATTCCTAAAAGAGGAAGTGCTGAAAAAGGATGAGTGGTTTTAAAATTTTATTTTATTTGAATATAATATATGATATTTTAATTTATTCAATATAGTCTTTGAACCTTTAAATTAATTCTTAAATTATATGAAAATGTTCAATATTAACCTATATTTAAATTATTAAGAGGACAATATCGAATATTTTTTATATAATTAAGAGACTAATTTGAAAATGTATCAAATGTCTAGAGATCAGATCGAAAAAAAAAATCAAAACAAATTTATAAACCATTTAGATCATTTTCCTACTGAAAAATTAAGAGCACCAAGGAGACTAATAGGTTAAGAACAATGATTTTTTTTTTCATTTCTATGCTTTTATCAACACTTTTGTCTTACCGCATTTCATGTCCTATTTCCATCGATGAAAAATGGTTCCCTCATTTTGATGGCGTGCATCACGCGATCGATGAAGCTACTTTGGATCTCGAAGCGAGCCATCCAACGAAGACCAAAGTTTTGAGTCTTGGTCGTCTCAGCGTCTTTGCCCGGGAGCGTTCACGCGCTTTCTTTTAGAGAGCTGTCTTGTTTGCGTTTTCTTCTCGGTCTTCCTGGAAGAAAACGAAAGATTAGAAATTTGCAAACCCTAATTATAAAAGATTGTACCAACATCGTCAGCTCGAAACTAATTTCCTTGAGGTCCACTCTCAAATATTTGGACAAATGCACTATTGTTGAAAGGGCCGGATCTACTTTTATATATTCGGAAATCATAAACTAAAGTATACATTCATTGAGCAATCGTAATATTTATTAAAACAAAAAAAAGGTAAAATGGTAATTAAAAAGTAGTATTCTTTCATTGATTTGGAAAATGGATTGAAATATTAAAAAAAAATATATACTAACATGTGGGATGCAATGCATTGACCAAAACTTATGAATAATGCTAAAAGGTTGATTTGACTTTGTTACGAGAAGTTGATGAATTGTATTGAACGGATTAAATATTTAGGGATTAGATTGCCATTTTGTCATAGTAGAACAATTAGATTGCGCATTTCTGAAGAGAACAACTAGTTAACTATAGCTCGAAGTTAATGTTGAGTGATTCAAAACGCGACACATGATCGAATTACTTGGAATTTTGGGTCATGCTAGGAATCTCTTAATTGAACATATGTCAACAAGGTAGTGGGGTGCGCTAAAATGAGTGGCTTTGGCCCGCTGCTGCATCAGATGATATTGTTTGAAGCTCAAGGTGAATAATTCTATATATTCCAAATCTATATATACACCAATAATTATTATTAAATGTTTATCATCGAAATATGCATAAGAATTAGAGATTTTCTAATGTGAAATATATTCTAAAATCTATACAAGCTAAATTTCTAGGCAAAACTCACACGTCCAAATGCCATGGCATTCAACCTCACGCCGAACTTTACTCATCTATATACTATCGCATCAAAATGATGTTGGTCAAAATGGAATAAGCTGGAGATCACTTGGCATAGGCTGATTTTGTTACATCGCTATGTGCCAAGATTTTGGTTTATATCTTGGCTTGCTATTCTTAACAAGTTACAGCAGACCTATGATAGATTGTTATAAAGTATGCATGATCGATGTATAACAAGTTTCCTTTTTTATATTTTAATGAAGTTTTGTGATCATTATAAATTGTCACTTGATGAATTTGCTTAGTCCCTTAATTCATCAATCAAGTGAATTCATCCATTTATTTTGACGCATGACTTTATTCTCATTTCAATGATAAGTCTTTTCGTGAAATAGAAGTTAAATTCGGCAAGAGAGATCCAATAACAAATTAGAATTTGACTTTCATCGAATCAAAATCTATTTTCACATTAGTAATTATTATCAAAACAGCGGTAACGTCGCAAACGAAGAAAGTCCAAAATAGAGCAACCCGTACGGCGGACGAGGGGGGACATATGAGCAGCCAAGGTCTTCAATTTCGACCCCCAATTCTCATCATTTCACATGCTTTTTTGGGCTGACTTGTCCCCACGGTTGACCCAAGTCTTCCATCCAAATCAGATGAATTGCCTCATTCGTCGTTATGTTCCCCGGCAGCTGCACGTCGCGGCACTGCACATAGTCATGCACATGCACCTAACAATTCATGGGTGCAGCTCATGGTCCTGCGTGTTTCCATCCCACGAAACGTCACCGATTCGATGCATCGTGGCACGAGACGAGGCGTGTTCATGTCCCTACTACGCACCACGCCCCGCCCTATAAAATCCGCTTCCCACTCTTATTCTCTGCTCATCCAAAACCAACTTTGTCTACGCACAAAATGGCTCCCTCCTCGTACTTCCACATGTCCATACACCTTCTTTTCTTGTACTTACTGTCCCGGCAAATCGGCGGGCACATTATGTCTCCTTCTGTGGTCCCTCTGTGCCTCGAGGACGAAATGTCTGCACTGCTGCAATTTAAAGAGGGATACGAAATCAACGATCATGTTAGCGATCCTCTGGGTCACCCCAAGACTCTGTCCTGGAATAACAGTCAGGATTGCTGCTCTTGGGGTGGGATCGAGTGCGACGAGAACACTGGCCATGTAATTGTTGTCGACCTAGGAAGTAGTTTTCTCTATGGTCCTATCGATGACAACAGTACCCTCTTCCAGCTTGCTCGTCTTGAAAAGCTCAATCTCAGCGACAATGACTTCAACTACTCTCAAATACCCTCCCGAGTTGGAGATCTGTTGAGATTGACTCATCTCGATCTCTCTGCTTCACTTTTTTCTGGCCAAGTTCCCACAAGCATCTTCAAGTTGACGAGATTGGTGTACCTCAACCTGGGCAACAACCTAGATTACGATGATTCTACCTTGCTGGAGATAAAAGTGCCAGGCCTGAGAAGCCTTGCCCAAAATCTAACCAGCTTGGAAGTACTTCTCCTAGGTTACGTTGACATATCGTCCCAAGTGCCCAATACTCTGGCGAATCTATCTTCACTGAGAAGGCTAAACATGGAAAACTGCAATCTGTACGGTGTATTTCCGTCTGCCATTTTCAATTTATCGAAGCTGCGACACCTCGAGCTGGGTATCAATGAAGCTCTCACGGGACGATTGCCTGACTTTAACTCTAGTAGTCCTCTTGAAGAGCTGCGACTGCCATATACGAGCTTTTCTGGTGAGCTCCGCTTCAATCATTAATCTCTGCTCCTTAACAATATTGAATTTGATGTCCCTACATGCAATTTGACAGGTTCGCTACCTGAGTCAATCGGAAAACTTTCTTCCTTGAGCTATCTCGATGTATTTATGTCCAAATTCTCAGGTTCACTGCCCGCATCAATTGGAAACCTTCCTTCCTTGAATTATTTAAACATTGGATATTGCGAATTCTCAGGATCCATCCCGACTTCATTTGCTAATCTTAGCAACCTCGAGTACCTATATTTCATAGGGAATTCATTTTCTACGATGTCCATTTCCTCTTTTTCTTGGGTTTGGGAGAATAAGAAGCTCACGGTTTTATGGCTTGGCGCGATCGAAATATATGGTGAGATTCCACCTTCAGTTGGAAACTTGTCCCAGCTTGTGGAATTATTCTTCTTTGGCACCCAATTAAACGGTTCCATCCCATCTCAGCTTATGAATCTCACCCATCTAACTGATTTGGTGCTCCTAGGCAATCAACTATCGGGTTCACTACCGGCTTGGCTTATGAACATGACTGGACTAGTACACCTTCTTATTGGGTACAATAAATTCCACGGCGAGATACCTTCATCAATCTCTCAACTCCAAAATCTAGAGAGCCTCATCCTTTTAGGAAACAACTTCAGCGGTACTGTTGAGCTAGACAACCTTTTCAAGCTTAGAAAATTGCAAGTGTTGCATCTATCATTTAATAGGCTATCATGTCGGACGAGCAGCGCCAATGGTATTTTTCCTCAGCTTCTCGCCCTAGGATTGGCTTCATGCAATTTGAGCGAGTTTCCAGCGTTCTTACAAAACCAAAAGCATATGCAGTGGTTGGATCTGTCCAATAACAACTTAAGGGGAGAAGCTCCCTCTTGGGTGGGGAACAGCGAAATTCAATACCTGAATCTTTCTTATAACTTCTTAACTAGTCTTGATCGATATTCCCTGGTCAATACTTTAGATTTGGGCACGATAGACTTATCTCATAACATGTTGAAAGGACCACCCCCTAAAGCACCATCGTCCATAATGTACTATATAGTATCCAACAACAAGCTAACGGGAGTATTGCCACCATGGATCTGCAATTTGAGTTCCGCAATCACACTAGACTTGTCTTCTAACAATTTGACCGGTGTGCTTCTCGTTTGTTTGGGCAATATTAGCAAATCTCTCATGGTATTGGACCTAAAAGGCAACAGTTTCCATGGAAGCATTCCGGAGCTATCGGTGGGGGGGATGCAACTGATGATGATTGATTTGAGCGACAACCGGTTGCAAGGCAAATTACCAAGGTCCTTGGCCAATAGCAAAAAGCTTGAATTCATCAACGTTGCAAATAATTTTATCTCGGACACCTTCCCGTCATGGTTGGGATCTCTACCGGAGCTTCAGGTACTTATTTTGCGATCCAATGAATTCCATGATATCATAGAGAGGCCGAAATCTAGTTCCATGTTCCCTAAGCTGCGGATACTTGACCTCTCTACTAATGCATTATCTGGTAAGTTGCCCACGGAATTCTTTCAGTCTTGGAATGCCATGAAATCCAAGAAGGGAAACTTTGCTTACATGCAAAGAATCCAAAGGTTGCCATTAAACATGAGGTTTTCCAACCATGGCAATTACGTCTACTCCATGACAGTGATTTACAAAGGGCTTAAATTGTACTACCCAAAAGTATCAGAAGTCTTCACGATCATCGACCTCTCCAGCAATTTGTTCAAAGGAGAGATCCCAGCTACCATAGGTAATCTCATAGGACTACAGGGACTGAACATTTCTAACAATTCCCTCATTGGTCACATCCCATCATCATTAGGGAATCTCACGGCACTTGAGTCGTTGGACCTTTCTCGGAACAAACTCTCAGGACAAATACCCCAGACGCTAACAGAACTCGGGTTCCTTTCTTTCCTAAACATGTCTTACAACAATCTGACCGGATATGTACCAAGAGGGAAACAGTTTGATACTTTTTCAGACGGATCTTTTGAAGGGAACTTGGGACTGTGTGGGGAGTTCATATCCAAGAAATGCCGAGATCCAAAGGATGCACCAAGACACCCTCCAACCCACCAAGAAGAAGACTCAGGATCGCCAACCGAACTTAATTGGAAATTTATTCTTATGGGGTACGGGAGCGGCTTAGTGATTGGAGTGGTCATTGGAAATGCATTCATCTCTTGGAAACATGTTTGGTTTAAAGGGAATGTGAGAAGAAGGCGGCAACCTAGCCAGAGGCGGCCTATGAGGGGTAGGAATTCCTAGTCATGCAAGTCTTTCAATTTATGCGAACACTAGAACTTACCTGAAAGATGAGTTATGTATCTCCCTTTTCATTTGTGGTCTTGTTTCTTCATAGTATCTTTACTTTTATTTAGGTCGAACGTACATTTTCTTCAGGTAATCTCTTGTTATATTTGTTTACCACCTCTCTAACTTAAACTTTTTGGTTTTTTGGGATAATATCATTATTTGCTTGTGAACAACGCTCATGTGCGCCTTTTTCTGTCAATGTTCAAGCAAAAGTACTCCTATTTAACTATCAAATATAAATCATCACATGGATTCTTCTTTATTCGGGGTTCACATCACAAGTCGAAATCCCATCTATAGACTATAGTAAAGTGAATAATAGCAAGGGTTGGTCCTCATAACTTTAAGCAAATCGAGGCTCTCAACCCTACTTCAAACATCTCCATTGGTTGTTTTTCACCCTGCAAATTGTACAAACAACGCTTGCATTGTCATTTAAACAAAAAGATTAACATTTGGAGGTTGATTGGACCATAAATGCAACAAATGATCCTCATGAAATGTATATATGTTAGTTTTTCTTTTCGGATCTTGTTTGATGTTTGTGTAGTAGGGAAATAGAATTCTCTCTCATAGAGTTGCATATGCACAGAACCGACAAAGCACAGTTAATTTCCCGAAGTTCATGCTATGTCTTCTTGCTAGTCATGTACAATGGGATTTATAGAGTAATTATCATTTGGTTTTTCTGTAAAATCTTCTACTCTTTTCCTCAAAGAAGAAGGATAATTTGATATAGTAGCTTTTTTTGGAAATTGGAATTTTTGTTGATAAGCCAAGCATACTTCTCTATAAAAATATAAATAATAGTAAAAATAATAGGAGAAAAAACAAATAAATAAATTAGAGAGTCTAATTCAGCCATCTATGCAAGGACCCAAACGCATATACGTCAGCCCATCTATTAAGTCTAATTCGCTCATGTCAGCCCACTTCACCAACGCTGACCCATCAGCGCAGCCTATAAAAGCTCATATGTCACTTGGGGCAGGCCTAGATTCACGAGTCTAAGTTAGAGCCTACAAAGCCCATGAAAGTTTGGCATTTGCTCTTTCGCAGATTCCAGGTGCGTTTGGTTCAACTTTACAAATGGGTTTTAGGGGAAATGCAAAACTTGTTGCAAATGAGTTTTGGGAGGAAATGCAAAAACTGTTTAGTTAAGGAATTTTGATATGGCTTTTTGAAAAATAATTTGAAAATAAAAATAGAAAAGGATCATTCTCTGATAAAGGTCAAGTGATATGTTGGATGCTCAAGATAGGTAAAGTTGTACTAGAAATAGAAGAAGAGACCAAGAAAACCGTGTACTAGATAGAAAAGGAATTTGCCCCAAAAAAAAAGAAAAGGAAAATAAATTATGTTACTGTTCATCTTCTTCGATGTTCATCAACAGCGAAGAAGATGAGCAGTTCAACTTTTGACATTTCAACCGCGAAGAAGAATCAACAGTTCAGCTTTTGCATTTCTTCGTTTGGTTGCTTGTCCGCCTTCCTCAGAGCAACAAACGTGACCCAAGCGAGGCCAACGACTCAGGCGAGGCGCGACCTAGGCGGCCCCACGACGCAACCCAGGCGAGGCCACGGACCAGGCGACCCAAGCTACACCAACGCAGCCCAAGCGAGGCTACGGAGGTCGCGCGACCCCAAGCGAGGCTGCGGAGGTCGCGCAACCTCAAAGCAACCTAGATCTAGCCCTTCGACAGCCAACACAACCCAAGCGAGGTCACGACCTAGGCAAGGCCGCGGAGGTTGCGCGACCTCAGGCGAGGCAACACCGAGGTCGAGCAACTTATATCTAGCCCTTGATTAGCTAACGAGACCCAAGCGAGGCCATGGAGGTTTTGCGACTCCATGGGCAAGATGAAGGTTGAAGAAGAGGGCTGCGTACTTGAGATGAAGTTTGAAGAAGATGAACAGTGATTTTTGGGGGCAAAAGTGGAACAAAAAATTACTAGTGAGGGCAATATTGGGATAGAAAAAAATTCATTAAACCCCCCATAATAGCATTCCGAAAATGCTAAATGTTGAAAGCTAATCCAAGTTGCTTTCTCAAATCGGCTTTTCAAATGCCAGCTTTTACCTCAAAGCTAGAAAAAAAATCTTACCAAACACCCTAGCATTTCTCCAAGGGGTTTTGGGACCTCAAAGGGCTTTCCCAAAACCCAACTAAACGCACTTTCCCAAAACCCAACTAAACGCACCCTCCAGCCTTCGAGTTGCTTCTAATGATTGCCCTTTCTCAGGTCTTGTCCAATCGGCATGTCGAATCGAACCATATCTACTCTAGTTTAAGCAAAACTGAGCCCAAGTATTGGAAGAAAAATACTTTCATCTTTCACGAAAATATTTAGAAATATTTTTTTACATATTACTTATTTCAAATGACACAATCAATATTTTTCGGTAGATAATTTCCACGTCATTCATTTCAGATATAGATCATGGAGAACTCATTGCGTAGCTTGGGTGATGATATGCGCATGAATTGTTGACATATTGCCATGTATCATTAGATTAACACATCAGCTATCTATTCAACGATTTTTTTTTAGGGAACCTCTGTACCAATTTAAGTAAAATTCTTGCATATTTATGTTTGGTCGATTGTGCTGCGTGTTCAGACTAAGACATATATGTTTGATCCTCTGAGTTAAATGTGGAAATGAGACGGACGCAAAGGATCAATTGCTCCTTATGGTTGGTTTCTCCCCTACGCCTACTTACTAAATATGAAAGGTCTGAAAACTAACAATAGATTCCTATTGCGCTTATTGTCCGCAATCCACTGGGACAACTCTACACGTACTCAGGGATTGCGAGTGTGCCAAAATTATGTTTGGCAAGAGATTTTGCCAACTAGCTCAAGAGGTGAGTTCTATGCCCATGGTCAATGCAAGTAGCTGTTGATGAACTTGTATCCTTCGCCAATTCAGATTAAAAAGAATGATTAGACACCGACGTTCAGCGTAGCTTGTTGGCATTTTTGGAACTGGAGAAATCAAAGCCTATTTGAAATGGGCTTCACTCTTTGTGGCACTCCTGTAAGCCTAATCTTGGGTATGTCAAGGGCATCCTTTCGACTCAAACGGCAAAAAGTAGATCGTCTCCTCGAAGGGGTGAAAAAGAGACGTTAGTAAGTTGGATAGCCCCTCCCTATGGTTGGATCAAGCTCAACACTGATGAGGCCTCTAAAGGCAATCCTGGTCCAACTTCAGTAGGTGGACTTCTACTCAATGAGTCGAGCAACTGGCTTGCAAGTTTTGCCCTACATGTAGGAGTGCGCTCTTCATTCATTTGGGGCCTCAAATTAATGATTTCTTTAAGGTGGTGGACTCGCAAGCTGCGGTTGCACTGCTTTAGAAATCTACCTATCTTTCGCCATTTTAGCAACGTCCTCATCTTTGGAATTCAGGAATTGTTGAAAGTATTTCAACAATTCCTGAATTCTACATACTTTAAAAGAAGGAATTTGTGTGCAGATTGGTTGGCAAATTGAATCCTTTCATTTGGTGCTACAATATAAAAGGACACTCCGATATTAGATAGGCCACCAATAGGTTTAATTTCCTTATTGATAGGAGATTAATCAGACTTAAGTTTTGTTAAGCAACTCTTAATGTAATATTCGGGCTTAACTCCTATTCTTATCCCAAAAAAAAAAAAAAATTGGAGGTAAAGAGGGAACAACAGAGGCTTGGATATATTTACCAAAAAAAAAAAATAGAGGTTTGAAGAAATGAGAGTTTTGTGATTTTACGTGTTGACACCTAAATTTTTGGCTTCATTTAAAATAGGAATTTTATTTATTTATTTATTTATTTTTATTTTTTGCATATGGTTAATTTGGGCATATCATAGGCATATATTGGGCAGAATAAATCTTGGTTTAAAATAAGAAATAAGGGAAGAGGAAACACAATTTTTGACTCAAATTCGTGGGGGAAAAGAGGAAATAAAATTTAAGAGGCGATATTCGGTCCAATGGACCGAATATTTGCTTTTTTACTTCCTTTAAGTGCCGAGGGTCTCGTTCAAAGTTTGGGGGGGGGGGGGGCTTCTCTTTTACGCAGACACAGTGAAGGAGAGAGTAAAAAAAGGAAAAAGAAGAAAAGGTGAGAAAGAGAGGGCACGCACAGAGAAGGAAAAGGAGGGAGGGGGGGGGGGGGGGGGGCAGTGACTCGCGACTTTGGACTCCGGCGCCTCTTTTGTTCAAATTTTAAGCTCCGACGACGTGTCTACGGCCACATCGCTTGTTCGTCTTTTCCTCCTCTCATCGGTGAGTCACAGTCATGGCCGTTTTATTCACGGCCTCCCGAGGATCATGGCCGAGTGACCTTCACGGATGACAAAGGGTTTGGCTCGAGCTCGCTCAAGCACACCCATTCACCGTGGTCCCCGAGCCATGTAGGGAGCTTGATTTTATTTTCCCTTTCCCACGAGCTCTCCATGTTTTGGTCTCACTGTGCCTTTAGAACCAAGAATGATCATGGTCGATTTTTGTCGATTGTTGAACTCCTAGGATGTTAGTTTTAATGATTGTACTGAATTTGGTTGTCCTTGATGCATAGTAGACCCATGATTTTGTGTTGTTTTGAACTTGCAAACAAACTCCAATGCTGCATATCACCTGTTCGATGGATTGCTCAGATGAACTGTGTTGATTTTAAGTCTGTTCGTTGCCCTTTTACTACTTGTTTCTGTTCTATGTTGTCGCCGGCGAGTCAGTCAAGTCACAGGTGTCCCTCGGCGCCTGCAAGCCGGCAACTTTGAGCCGTGAGCTGCTCACGGTGTCCGCGCGAGGAAGAAGAAGACCAAAGTGGAGGATGGGCCTAGCGTTGCGTGCGAAGGAGGCTGGGCTACGTGGAGAGGGGCCAAGCTGTGAGGAAACAGGCCGAGACCGAATGGGATTGATGTTGGACGAGTTTCTTTTCGCGTGGGTTGTGAGATTGGACCAGGTTGGCGTGGGCCGGGCCCGTTCACTGCTTGTCCAGCGAGAGACAAAAAGGAATGGAGCTTGGCCTACCGCGCGCCCAGCCCATTCTCTTCTGTCCTCGCTAGGCTCCTAGCGAGCGGGTCAGGCGTGACCCAATCCGACTCGCCCCAACGCGGGTCGGGATCGAACTGACCCGATTCGGGCATGACCCGACCCGATTTCTTTTAATTTTATTTTACTTTATTATTTTCGTTTATTTTTAAATTAAAAATTAAAAATCATTTTTTCAGAATTCAATTTTTGAGTGTTTGATTTCTTACTTTCTGTTTAATTTTATTTTTGTGCATATTTAGATAATTTTGCATGTTTAAATTGATTTTGTTGCATTACATGCCTATTTAGATTAATTGCATATTTAGGTTAGTTGCATAATTAGGTTATTTGCATATTTAGATTTAAAATTGCATCTTTAGATTAATTCCATGTTTAAATTGAAAATCGCATGTTTAGATTAATTGCACGTTTCTATTAATAATTGCATGATTAGGTTAGTTTGCACGTGTAGGTTAATTTGCATAATTAGTTTAGATTGCATATTAGATATTTTGTTAGGATAATCTTAGCTAGATTGCATTCTAAGATTTATTCTTGGTTGAGTAGATTTTAGTTTAAATTAGGAATTAATATATATTGTTTCCTAATTTAGATTATAAGATATTTAGCCATGGATAATTAGGCTAATTAATTCATAAAAAATTCCAAAAAAATTGCATTTCATATATTGCATTAGATTTGATTTGGTTAGATTTTATTTGGATTTGATTTGATTAGATTTGATTAGATTTTATTTAGATTTTATTTGATTTGGTTAGATAACTTATTTGATTTGATTTTGGTTAGATTTGATTTGATTTGATTTGTTTTGTCATTGCATTGCTTTCTTGAATTTTTTTATGTTTGAGTATATGTGTGGTCACCATTGCATGTTAGAGATAGATTTAAAATTAATCCAAACTGTTTGCCGATTTTTGGAAATAAGTGAAAAGGTACCGAAAGAGTGTTAGATTAATCTAGCATAACCAAGTCCCCGATTCCTTAGATCTCTGGTTCGTAGGGGTAAAGCATAGCTCCCGATGCTTTACATGGGTTTCTAATCGACCCACCAAAATTAGATTAGTGGCGACTCCAAATTGAAAATCTTTTGCATGCTAAAAAGAGAAACCTAAATCGCGAATTAGTATGGGCTTGGGAGATCTCGAGCTAGGTTTAATCTTAGCAATCCATTAGCCGAACCCCTAGGTGGTGCACCTTCGGGAAGGTCGCGACACTGCGATAGAGAGAGAGTTTCTGCATGCAAAACAAAATAAAAGAAGTGGAATGGTAGAAGATTCAGGAGGAGGAAGAAGCAGAAGAACTCGTAATTCATGGAGTGATGGGGATGGACGAAGAAAGAAACAAAAGGAAATAATAATAATAATAATAATAATAATAATAATAATAATAATAATAATAAAGCAAAATTAAAAAAATGTGCAAATAATATGAGTACCACCTAATAGTATGGGCTACAAATAGGTAGGTCAGGTCAAAAATGATCCAATCCATATTTACTCATTTAACCAGTTTTGACCTATTACCATACAATACAATTTTAGCAATTCATACCCGACTCAACTCATACTCAACACATACTCGATTCAACTCATATTGTTGAGACACTTCCATATTTAACTAAATTTAGGAAAATTTACTTCATTATATTTTTAAAATATATTGTTTAAAAAATTGTATATAATACAATTTAATTTTTAATTTTCTTCAAAATTTTACTTGTTTTTCACTTTTTAAAATCTTTTTTTCCTTGGCCGATCACTAGTGACCCTCCAGCTTGCTAGATTCCGATTAGATCCCCTTGCCGACTTTAGGTGACACTTGAGATTCATCAAGGCGAGGTTGAGCTCGTTGGAATCTAACATGTCTCCATCTCGGTGGCCTCAAGCAAACTCAACCTCACAAGATTTGGCGAGCTTTAAGCTTGCTGACCTCAAGCAATCCTGACATCAACAAATTCGACGAGGTTAGGATGAGTTGACACCTCATGCCTCATGACTTGGCCTCTCGAGCTCACTCGAATTAAAGGTTGAGCCTTTGTCGGCCTAAGGCAAGCTCCTGCTCATCGACCTCAACGAGGCTCGAGCTCACCAAACTAGCCAGGTCTCACTTCACCGGAGTCTAATGAGTTTGTGCCTCGCCTCTTGGTCGGTTGCCGCCCATCACCATGATTGGCGACCAGCTGAGAAAGAGAGGAAAAAAGGGAAAAAAAAAAGGGAAAGAAAAAAAAGAAAATAATAATTATAATATTAAAAAACTAAAATATCTGAATTTTTATAACATAAAAATGACTTTTTATGTCATTTAAAACTAATTAGATAACACATTTATGACACACTTAGAATCCATTTACGATCCGTTAGATTATTAAATGACATATTTAATATTCATTTAATATTTTAAGCTAATAGACTTATGACCTACATTATATAATATGAGATAAAATAAATTTTAAAAATTTTTAAGCAAACCTATTTAATCTTTGGATATCAAAATAAATTGACTTTTTAGCTTTTATATTAATTTAGATAAAATGGACAATAATATTGATGATGATGATGAGTCTCATTTGCGTTTACATCGGAATTACTTTTAGGGGCTATTTTGTTATTTTCGTTGGCAATATCGTCAGTGTAGTTCTCTTTGGCCAAAATTAAACTCTCACATTGATTTTGAAAATTAGGTCACAACTGCCTTGTCTCAAGGTTCAATAATAAAGCAACATATGCCACTAGGAAAAATTAAGATAAAAAATTAGGGTCCTTTTGTTTCGCAAAAAATAAAGTATCTCTGAAAAATATTTTTCAGGAAGTCACTTTCCCGGAAAATGACAATATTTTCCGGTGTTCGTTTGAAACTTAAATTTTCCAAAAAATATTTTCACAAATTTTTTTTCGTTCCTTTTTTTCTTATTCATGGATGCCCAACTATCATCGACACCGCCCCGACGTCGGTCCGACGGCCGACTAGCGACCAACGACGGTCCGGGAACCGTCCGGCAATCGGCCGACGATGGTCCGACAGCCGATGGCAAATTTATTAGTAATTTGATTGACATCAAGGATCAGTTGTCTTCTGGAAAATATTTTCCTCTTTTTGAAAAAAAGGAAAATATTTTTCTTACTTTTAGAAGGAAAATTCTCCTTGATTGGAAAATATTTTACCATGGAAAATATTTTCCACTCCCCGAACACCACAATTTCCGGAAAAATATTTTCCATGAAACGAACAGACCCTTAAAGTGAGGCTATTTTCTCAAAAAAGAACTCGGAGCGAATCTTACTATCATTTAACAAGCTATTATGCCGCACGAGTAGTGGGCATGTTATTCTTCCTCAGCTTCTTGCCCTAGGACTAGCTTCATTTATGTACATGATAGACCTCTCTCATAACATGTTGAAAGGACCATCCCCGAAGCATCATCGTCCACAACATAGTATCCAACAATAGACTAACGGGAGCATTGCCACCATGGATCTACAATTTGAGTTCAGCAATTACTCTAGACTTGTCTTCTAACAAATTGACTAGTGTGTTTCCAGTTTGTTTGTGCAATATCAACAAATATCTCATGAATTTGAACCTAAAAGGCAGCAATTTTCGAGGAAGCAGTTCTGAGCTATTGGCAAGGGGTACGCAACTAACGATGCTTGATTTAAGTGACAATCGTTTGCAAGGCAAGCTACCGAGGTCCTTGGCCAATTTGCAAAATGCTTGAGTTCATCAACTTTGGGAACAATTTTATCATGGACACCTTCCCATCATGGTTGGGATCTCTATTGGAGCTTCATGTCCTTAAGCTGTGATCCATAAGTTCCACCTGTTGGAAATATAATGGCTTTGATTCTAGTATAACAACGAAATCAGAGCTTGAGTAATCAAATCGGACTTTGAGTTCTTTAAAGATCTATTTGCCCCACGAAGTTGCTAATGGTCTCTTAACAAAAATCCTCCTAGATACAACAAAGTCTCTACTAGAATACTATATAGCAATTCTAATATTTCTCCAAGGTCTCTCTATATGGAACTTCCGAATGAATGGCCGCCTTTAACTTAAAAGTAGACTCGAAAAAATGAACAAATACGTCTGTTCATTGGCAGTTCAATTGAAAGGTTGTCTTGAAAAGACACAAATAAAAAAAAATAAAGTAAAGTAAAAGGATTAGAGCTAATTAAGTGCTAAGTGCGCCTAATAATCACGCCAAAATCACGCGATTATTCGCGCACCCACACGCAAGTATGGTGGGTTCTAACCTACACCCAATCAATCCTTTAAAAAAGGAAACTTATATTTAAAGTCGTCCACTCTTTCTCACTTTCCTATGTGGGACAAGGAATAGCGCTCTTAGCATTCTTATTTGTTTTTCAAACAAACTCCTCCAACACCACCGTCTCATATCAAGAACTAAATCTGGTCCCATGTTCCTTAAACAGCAAATACAGGACCTCTCTATTAGTGCATTTGTCCATAAGTTGCCCATGGAATTCTTCCAGTCTTGGAATGCCATGAAATCTGCAGTGGTAAACTTTACGAACGTGCATTGAAAACTACAACCGAAATGGTACCTTCACTTCACCTTCTAATAGCAATTATGGTTACTCCATCACTGTGAGGTCTTGAAATGCATTGCCCAAGGATATAAGAAGTCTTCACGGTCGTCGACCTCTCCAGCAATCGAAGAAGAGATCCCTGGTGTCATAAGCGATCTCAAGGGACTGCAGGGACGAACCTTTCCAACAAGGTCACAGTGTTTCTCATAACCTAATGCAAAACTTGGCTCTCGCCCCCGCTTCCATCATTTGCTGTGTTTGTTTGTCACCAGGCAAATTGTACAGACGACCCTTGTATTGACATTTGGACACGATGTGCATTTGGACCGCTGATTGCACGAGGACTCGAACAGATGGTGGTTCTCATGAAAAGCATTCTGCAGGTGGACCATGATGTAAATAAACCATGTTTTTACTAATTTGTCCTGTCACGATACACACACACATATATAATGTTTGTGCGGTCACGTTCTCTGGAATTTACATAATTAGGCTCTATTTGTTTAAAAAAAATCTGAAAAACATTTTCCTCATTTTCAATATTTGGATCATTCCAAAAAATAAGTCAACAGAAAATCTTTTCATAATTAACGGAAAATATATACCTAAATAAATTGGAAATTTGATTTTGCTATTAAAAACCAGAAAAAAAATGTTCACAATATGATTAAACATCATGCTTCGATTAGAGACCTCGACACTTGAGCATGAGAACCCTAATGCTTTTGCCATGCCTTCAATGGCCACATAAGCAGGGACCAAGGCCCCGATGCCTCTATGCCTATGTTTGTGCCTGTGTTCAGATCCCTAACACTCATGCAGAAACCATTGATATTTCTTTTAACAATCGCAAATAATTTTCCACGACATGACTAACCATTGTCGCTTGGGAACCCTTACGCCTATGCCCATGTCCTCAGTCGCCAGAAAGGTGAGAAGCTCAAGAAACCCTACTCCGACAACTAGGTATCTCTTGTATGATGTGAATGGTGCATATCTCTTAAGGAATAAAATTAAGTTTCTCCTTCCAAACGAGAAAAATTAATTCTCAATTGGTTATAGATTTTCAACCAAATACCAAAAAAAAAATTATATAATTTTTGGCAAATAATTTCTTTGAAAAGTATTCTCCCAAAATGTCAAATTTTTTATTTAACAAGCGAAGCTTTAATGTCATTCTATTTTTCTATGTAATCTTTTTTTCTCCTAAGAGAAGAATCATTTGATAAGATGGCCTTTTGGAACTAATATAATCACTTGGAAAGGTTCCCAAGGTACTGATTTGTTGATTATGGCTCGAACTAATTGCCGATTGACTAGAAAGCCTACACAGAATTGAATGGTAGCGAAACCTTACCCATACCAGGCAAATCCGCATTGGGCTCTTGCTAACAGGTCCACAAGACCTCCTTTCCCTATTGAAAGCCCACGTTGACGTCAGAGAAGGGCTTCTAGTTTTATTGCATTGAATCTTGTTGAGTTTGGTCCTGATGCATGGTGAGTGCGCTCAATATATGCAAGAGAGAGAGAGAGAGAGAGAGAGAGAGAGAGAGAGAGAGAGAGGAAATCGAAGGCCTTCCAGGAGTGTGAGAGAATTCATTTGCTGTGATTGACTTTTGTCAGGTCAGGTGTTACCTTAAATTGGAACCACTCAGAGAGTCAAGAGTGTTCGAGCAATTGTAATCTTCTCTTTCCCGTTTATAACAAAATCGTCTCGTCGATCTCTCCTCATGTTGTAGGCAAACCGCCGAACCGTGTCCATGTTTTATTTCTGCAAATTATTTCTTGCTCGGATAGCTTCGTTCGTTCACAATTCCCCACTGGTGATGACAAAGATGGCTTTTGAAGCCAAGTTTATTGTCGAGTGGAAGCTCAAATCGCTCCGTTTGTTCACACTTCCGCATTTTAGATGTGATAAAATGGCACTAGAAACTAAGTTTAATGTCGACAGGCCCTTCCAATGATTTTGCCCACCTAAGATAATCAGCATGGCCTCTGTCATGTTTGAGTTAGCGAAACTCAAAAAACTTTCAACATGTGTGCACGAAGACGCGTTTAATTAGAAGTGCAGGGTTCGGATGAGCATTGAAGGGAGATAATGAATTCCCCCAAATCACTGAAAGCTACAAAAAAAAAAAAAAAAGGCTGATATGGTGAAAAGCTACAGGTTTTATTCTGCTGAATTTAGGGAAAGACGTTTTGGTTGAAGCGGCATGCGAGATTAACGTAGCTGCAGTTCTGGCGGAATTTGAAGCTCCATACATGCCAAAACTGCTTAGGAAGCTAGGATCAGGCCCTTTGGGCCCAAGGTCGGGCCCAAGTTATTAGTTAGGCCCAACCTAAATACCCAACTAAGCCCAGTCCCACCCACTGATTACTTCTGTCAACAAAGTCGAACATTACGCTGGCCCATAGTGGCATATCTACTTGTCATACACGCGTGATTAGCGATTTCTCGTATTAAAAAAATTCATTTATGCTCATCCTACCTTCGTTGTATTCGTAACTCTTCACATAAGTAAGAATGTAGCGAAAGTAACAAAGAACTTTTTAAATTCGATAATTCATCACAATTAAATATGTGTTTCGACAATCCAACAGTCGGCAAACAGTTTAAATTTCGATCGCCTTCGCAAATAATATACACTAATTGGCCGAACAAGCGATTTTTTTTCCTTTCTTTCCCTTTTTATCCGATTGAACGGTGCATATTCCTTCATCGAAGATGTACGGTCCATGTCGCGACCTACCCGACCTTTTCCCACACGAAGAGGGAAACAAGCTAAAGTATCTAAGGTAGGTTTAGAGGTATTTACTCTCGATTCCTCAATCTCGAGTTCAGGCCCTCCCAAGCACATACCTTGTGTGACATTTAGGCGTTTTGATTTTAAAAATTGTTTAACAACTTAAAATATTTTTAAGAGTCGCCACTAGCCTATTATGGTCAGCTAAAAACCGATCGAGACGTAGGAGTATCGTCTCGATCTTTACGAAACCAGAGCTTCTAAGGTACAAGGACTTGTTGCCCTTTCAGTACATAACTAAAGTGGTCAAGCGTTCTTACTTATCATTAAAGTCCTAAAAGTCATTCAAATCCACTAAGTTTTCGTGCAATTATTTTTGCGATATCATTTTTATGCAATTCTAAACTAAGGATAACCTAACCAATAAAAGAAATTAACATGCAATTAATGAAAAAAGGTTCGGGTAATAAACAACCAATGTATTGAAATGCGGTGCGATCAATAAACACTTAAGCAATTGAATATGACTACCAGAATTTAAAAAACCCGCAACTCATCGGGTAATTAAAAATACATGCATTTTCTATTGCAAAAATTAAAACCGGAATGGACATTGGCTTAATAAAATCAGCTATGTTTAGGCCACCTCCTCAGTTAGTGCCAATGGAACTCGATTTCAATATTCAGCCAATCATTCAATGCATTAATCAAAACAACTCATCAACAATGCGCATGTCAAATTTAAAAGATCTTCTCACAATTAACATGAAATCTAATCATGCAATTAATCTAACTTGAGTCATTCCCATAAGTGACCCAATTTAATCATACATTGAGTCTAATCATACGTCTAAACATCTATTCAAGAAAACCTAGATAAACACGTGATCTAATTGAGAAACAATAAAGGAATCAAAGACATTTGTTCATTGAGGACAACTTCTTTAATTAATTTCTTTTAAAAATTGATTTTAATTATTTAACTAGGCCTATTCTAAAGCTAGAATACAATTTTTAAAGCAAAATTGACTTTTCTAACCAAACTTCAACTTTTGGATTTTCGGAATTTTTTTTACTAAAAATACTATTTTTTAATTATTTAAATTCGGGAAAAAAAGGACCTCGGATCGGGTCGGAGAAACCCGATCCGAATTGCTGATCCGGACCCTAATGGTCCGAGTTGGGCCTTCGAATTGGGCCAACCTTATGGCCCAATTTGAAATTTTTAAAAGGCTTTAAGCCGTATCACAAAAATTGGCCCAAACTAAAATAGGCCCAAAAATAAAAACAAATTTTTATATAAAAACCAGCCCACAGCCCAAAATCTATCAATTCTTCAACCCACTAAATCAGCCCAGCCCCTCTCACGAGGCCCCCAGCCCGGTCCAACATTGAGTCTTCTTCTTCGCAAACACGAAACAACCAAGAAATAGCTATAGGGAAATCGGAATTCTAATAGACAAAACAACGAACAGTTGATGTGCGAGAGAGAACAACAAGCTTCAAGTGTGAAATGAGGTCAAACAACTGTCTAGGCAGGGCAAGGAACAAACAAGGACTGAGGAAGACGCGCAGCAACGACAAATGAAAGTTCGAAAATCCTATAACCCGCCGACAAACGTCTCGGTCCACGGAATGAAGAGAAAAAGAAACAAAAATAAAGAACGTCGAACGTAGACCAAAAGACGTCGCGAAGCGACATTTCCCTCTTTGATTTGGGGAATCGGCGGCTGTTGGACGCATTCACGAAGCGTGAATCAGGTCTTGGTTTGCTCGCACGGCTTGCCCCAAACCACAATCCTTGGGAAAAACACAAAATGCACAAAGACACTCACCGGGAAAATGGCCGGATGATGAAGCCGAGGGGAGGAGAATTTCGCGAAGGTAATCGTCGAAGCAGCGACCGGTTTCAGACGTCCGTTTTCTTCTCCGCGAACGTCTTTCCTTCACCCTCCTCTTTTCCTTCTTCCGAGGACTTCTCTTTTCTGTTTTTTTTTTTGGGCGGAGAGTCCCTTTGTCCGCTTTCCTCTTCTGGTCTTCTTTTCCTTTTGGCCGCCACTCTGTTTTTTTCCACGGGTCCCTCTCTCCCTCTTCCTATTTTGGCCGAGCTTCCTTGGACGATGGGGTCCTCTCCTTGGCGGCCCTTTTATCCTTTTTTATTTTATAACGAAGGTCACTAGGATTTTAGATGAAGAAGGTAGGCCCATGGAGTGGGCCGAGAAAAGAGAGGAAAATTGGTGATGGGCGTAGCGGGTGCACGAGCGAAGATGGCCCATGCGCACGTGAGGTCGGGCCGGATTAATTAGGCCCAATCTCTTTTGGATCCCCCTTTTTTATCATTAATCTTATTTAATAATATATAAGTACAACTATATTCCTAATTAGTGACAATTTTTTTTTCTGAAATAAAGTCAAACTAAACTTGTTGGACCGGGAAAAATTAGGTGGCAACAGTCCACAATGGGCGCGGGCAAATATTCATTTCCAAGCCAATCAAACCGTAAAAAAGAGACCCCACGACATGATATTATTAAATGACCATTTGCAAAAGTGAAGAACGTAACTGTCTTTGCTTGTACTCTTTATTGCACTCGGTGTTAAATATATAAATATTTTTTCTAAAGATAACAGATAGAGTGAAAGAAAAGAAATCAGTGTAGAATAAGGATGATTCAGAGGTTGACTCGAAGTTGATATCTCGAACCCTGATACATTTAACTATGTACCGTGCAGGTTAATTCTTGATCCTATAATTTTGGGTTAGTCCAACCCAAATCAACTCGTCGTATATTATACATAATATATATAAATATTAAAAAATTGAGTGAGATAGATTGGGTGGGTCACTAATAGTTTTAAATTTGACGACTCACACTCGTACATTCACAATGCTCTTATTGTTTGACTGGAGCAGTGGGAAGAGTGGTGTCGTTCTGTGTTGATTGAGAGGTTGGCTCAAAGTCGAGGAAGGATGACAAAGGAGACGCTCTCTCTTCTCTTTGATGATCTCTGTTTTCTTTTCTCGTTGTGTCAACCGTTTTTTTTTTCCTTATTTTTCTCCATTTATGCGCAATGTTGAGCCCTAATTTGACATAAGATAAGGAGAAATTGTTGACATCGCCTTCGTCGTCACTCATCGTCGGCCTCACTCACCTCTCCGTTAGCCTTGGCCTCACTTACTGCTTGCCACGCGCCTCGCGTCACCACTTACCCAACTCGTCACTTGCCTCGCGTCCCCCAACTCGCATTTCGTCTTGGCTTCACTCGTGTCGTCACGTTCTTAGCTTGTCGTTTTCCTCACCGCTTGTCTAGTTTGTCGTGCCTCACTCGCTCCAACTCATCTTGACCTCGCTCACCTTGCTGATCGCGCAGCTTTTTGCCTACCTTGGCCTTACTCACCATGCCACTCGTCACTTGCGCACTTACAAAAATCACAATCATTCTTTGGAAATTACCATTTACGAAACTCTACCAAACATTTACCAAAGAAATAAAATCCAACAAGCACTTGTTGAGAAAAAATTAAAAACAACGAGATAATAAAAATCCAGCGAGCACTTAATGACAAAAAATATATATAATAAAATCCATCTCTCCCGCCCAGCTGTCCATTATCAATGCACTTGAGATAGTAAGGGCGCGCATGACTACAATTCTATCCAGAAATTTCATTTTGGATAAAATTGAATTTTTCTGATTCTATTCTAGGATGAATTTTAGAAGAAAGAAACGCGTTTGATACAGACAAAGAATTTCTATTCCATAAATAGAAATCTGTTTGATATGGTAAAAAAATTATGTTTCTGATTCTAATTCTATTTCTGTTTTATTGAAGAAATTTTTAATTTTTTAAATTGCAAGATGCTCTTTCAAATAAAAATCAAATATCTATTATTTAGCAGCAAAAATTGACATATTGGATCACATTTTCTATTATAATCGAACTCCGAATTCACTTTACTTGCTTAAAAGATAATACATAATAATTTCCAAAGAACTATGGTAGAGGAGGATACCCAATATTGAGGTAAGGCATTTTTCCTATGGGTTTTGCTCGGCCAATCCACAACCATATTAGCCTCTATAAGATAGTAAGAAAATTGAATATTGAGGCATGAATAGAAACATACGGACTTAGTCATTTTGGGCACTAACATTGAAGTCCCAAAAATGTCTGAAATCTCATAGGATGTTCCAAGAGACAGGAAAAATCACAAAAAATTATGTGAGATATGAAACTAAAGTTCATATTACAAGATGAGTTTAAAGTTCACATTATACCATGACATTGCAAAATTTAAGATAATAAATTCTCAAATACAACATAATACAAATACATTATAAAGGTCGAAAATATAATATTATGGAATCTATGACAAATTATATGTTTTTTAGAAGTCCTAAAACTTGTAACTAAAATACAAGTGAATCCTAAAACTTGCAAAAAGTGATATCCAGTCATAAAACTTGTCAAATTCATTCAAATAAGTCCATATGTTAATTCTGTTAATTAAATTAACGGAAAAAGCTGATATGGTGCTAACGTAACATTTTTAAATACATCATTTATGAAACGGATGCGCCACGTCAACATAATACAAATAAAAATATAAACTAAATTACATTTTAATAAAGAAAAAAATTTTAATTTGTTTAAAAAAGGAGATTACGTATAAATTTAAACTTTTAAAAGGGATAACATTAATTAAAATTTTAATTTAATTTAATTTAAAATATTAAACTAATGTAAACTAATTAAATTAAATTGATTAAATTTTAAAGTTAAATAAATTTAATTTATTAAAATTGAAATAATTTTAAATTCAATAAAATTAAATTGATTAATTTAATTTAATTTAATTTAAACTAAGAGTTTAAAGTCTAAAATTTAAAATTTAAAATGAAGAAAGAGGAGGGAGAGAGCAATATGTGAGGATATAAAAATGAAGAGAATGAATTCTCAAATAGTGCCTGAGAATAAGAAATGAAAAATTTTTCAATTCTCACCCTTGTCCAAAAACCAATTATGAAATGGAAATCCATTCCAGAATTGATTTTTCGAAATTTTTTTATCAAACGGTATTCTATTATAGAATGGACTTTTTTAGTCTAGAACCCATTTTGGAACAGAATTGAGCGCGAATCATGCGCACCCTAAATGACTTTGACAATACCCAGCCAACTTTTTCCACCCTTTTATTCCCCCATTATCTTATATATTCTTCCCATTTTTAAGCATTTCTTTTCTTTCGCCCTCCTATACGCGTATCACAAGTCTTTTTATACAAATGTTGAAAGAGACGTATGAAAAATTGAAGAAAATTTGCCCTTTCAGAAAATTACTTTGATAAAATTAAATAATAGAAACGCGAATGAAATATGCTTAGGAAAATTTGTAAGAAAATTGCCTTTCGACTTATCCCGAAAGATTGTCGTGTGTTAGGGTGAGCATTATAAACCGTCCACCCATGAACTACTTGGACCGATCGGTTCCGAGCGATTCTAAAAAGTAATTGTCCAGTTTCCAGTTCCATATAAAGGGAATCGGGAATTTTCGGTCCGGTTTCCAATTCCAAGGGTGGAACCGCCCACTCGGACCGAACCAAAACTAATTTTTGTGTATCGGCTCACCTAAAACTTAACCCTCCGATTCCGCTTTCCCTTGATTGTTTGATTTACGCTTTTGCGCTTGCTTAATGTGATTGCACGTAAATTATTGTTTAGGCATTATAATATATAATTTGCTTAGTATATCTTTATGATATTTTGTTTCTGAATGTTTAAGATAATCAAATTATCAATAATAGTTATTGTGCTTTATAATTTTAAAAATTCAATTAAGAAAGATTTGTTAGTCACAAAAGTGATTGAACCTTAATGTGTGAATTTTTGGAATTGTAATGTTTTATTCAAGTATCCATGAATAATTAATGCTATGAATGAAATGACATATTATATATCATTATTAATATCATGGATACATTGAAGTTCTTTTATTGTAAGAATTTAGTGATTTATCCAAAGGTTAATCACTTTCTTATGATTCAAGAACATAATAGTTGGTAATAAATATGTCTCATTTAATTTGTTTGTATATCCAAAGATAGCAAATAATTTTAATGTGGTACATTTATTTTTTCCAAATAAATGTTATTAGCATCATTATAATTTAATGTACGTGTATCATAGGATCACCCAAAGGAGAACTATGATTTGCATATTATGTATGTTTGAATCTGATTGCTTGATATCCTCAAGATATTAAATTGTGAGTATCTTCTTGTAAACTTGCAGTTTTCGCATCCGTTTCTCCTTTGAGTATCTTCTTGTAAATCATGTGAGAACAAATAGTAAAATCGATGAAGATTTCTCCATGAGATATGAAAAAGAGAGATTATTAAGAGCCGTTGTTTTAGAGGTCTTCAGGGATTGAATTATGTAGAAGTTGGAGGTGAGCATAGTAATGGACGTGATGGAGCCACCAAAACAAATAATTTTTCGCGAAAAAATACATTATATAACAAGTAATTTCTCTATGTTGAATACTAAATAATTTCCTAGTCTAACATATCTCTCAGGTAGGGGAGGTGGCGGAGGCTAGTGAGGCGGCAAGGGCCGGAAAAGAGGCGGGGGCGGTAGGGATCGGCGAAGAGGCGGGGGGAGCCGGAGAGCTAGAGACCACTGGGATGATGGGGACAACAAGGATGATGGAACCACTGGGATGACAGGGACGACCATCCCTGGCGAGGAGCCTGGGATCTTCGAGGGAGGGGGGGCGGGGAGGTAGTAGGGGGCGGCGAGGAGGCCGGGACTATCGGGGCCGACGAGGAGGTGCGGGCAGGTTGAGACGTCGGGGACGCGGTATCCGGCGGGGAGGTGTAGGCAGGTCAAGACACTAGGGACAGAGAGGCGGGGGTTGGCGAGAGGGCGGGGACCGCCGGGGAGGTTGAGCCGGATCTGCATAGCCAATACATGGTATTCGTGACCGCAACGATAAAGAGAAGAGTGGCGGCGGCGGCGGTGAAGAGGATGAGAAGGAGGCGGTGGTGGCGATTTCGTGGTGGCAATTTCATAGTGACTTCCATTCTGCTTAGGGAGAGAGCATGTGGGCGAGAGAGAGAGAGAGAGAGAGAGAGAGAGAGAGAGAGAGAGAGAGAGGGGGGAATTGTATCGCTAAGGAAACTTTATGTGTTACTTAACTTGTGGATGTCTTGGGCATTAAGGTTAGGGTTCATAGAAAGGTTACTTGATTTCGGCCAATTTCTTGATCGTTTTTCACAATTACTTGAACCTATGAAGTCGTATAAGTATGTTCTACGAATCTCACGATTTAATTTGATCGGAAGTGGACTGTGGGAGATGAATTGGGCGGTGGAAGGATGAAATCGCGAACCGGCGCAAGGAGAGAAAATGGGGCGTGCAGCACGTGTCCGGCACGTGCCCGCACGTGTCCGGCACGCGCCGCGCGTGGTCGATGCATGCAGCCCTAACTGACTAGTGGCATTTAAGGAGGCATACTTGAACGACACAGAGTAAACATACATGTAACTAAAATATAGCCACACTAAAAAGATGTAAAAGGCACAGAATAATATAGCTGAAGAAAAAGGAAAATAAAAAACCAGTTGATCAAAAGGAACCATGCAAGAAAATAAGTCTTCTAGGTAAAGAAAAGGACAGCAAAATATTAGCCAAGGTGTAAAATGAAAAACATTAAACGGCCAGTAGCATTTAGGGAGGCATACTTGCTCGTGATGCCTCGCCTTGGAAATTAGCGCTTTAACGACAAAGCTCCCACATTGATGATAAGACATCTCAAACAATGAATTTCTAAAAATCTTGTTGAAAATATCACCGTGCAATAATTCAGGAGCCACTTCCGAAATGACCTGCAAATTCTGCAGGGAAAAAAGGAACGGTTCAGCAAATAGTTCTAAAAGAGACTACTATCAAAGTCAAAGGTACATCCAAAAGCATTTCTGGGATGTTATATTAAGCATTCTATCATAAGGTCATGAGCCTCTTAAAAGAAGTGGACCCTGATGATCAGCAAAATTACACTACCGACTGCAGTGGAACATAATAAGTGACTATATATTGTCTGGCAGTGTAGTGAAACCGCTGATGGTATAGACTTTTAGGCAGCATTACACTATCTTGTTCCAGCAATTAGTTAAAACTACATGATATTGATAAACCCACTTGAACCATGAATTAATAGTCACAAAAGCAAAGACTCAGAAGAAGGCATCTTACCTCCAATAAATGGCTGTATGAAGTTTCTATCATAAGATTTTTCACTTCATGCCCCACGGTCATTTCTATGGTATTCCCTTCTGCAATATTTTCTTTGTTGCAACCAAGAAGAATAGGAATTATCTGCCCCAACGCTTTATCATCCCCCGCCAATAGCTTTAAGACCGTCTGCCATGATAAAACCAGTCAATATTCAGGATGACCTTGTCGGTGACAGTAACAAATAGAAACAAACAGATTAAAAACAGCCAACTCCATCATCCATCCAAATGAAGCCTCTCTCTCTCTCTCTCTTCGCGCGCACGCGCATACATGCAAATTCTTTCAATGGATTGGGAGCTATTAGTTGAGATCCCCAAGGAAAGAAGGAGCTGTCATCAACAATAAGCCAACTTTAAATCGAAAAGAAAAAAGAATAAGAAACGGTAGGGTATACCAGAGACATGCCTGGAGGACCAAACTACTGAACTGATCAACTAGTTTAGAAGAATTTGTAACCAACCAACACTTATGTTCCGACTTCGATTCGTTGTTACTGCCTTCAAGTTCCAGCAATTAGTTAAAAAAGTTTAATACCGAATTGGCATCGCCATAGTAAATTTAGAATTCATTGGCCAAATTCCCCGTTAAGAAGATATATGTTGTCCACTTATTTATTTATGCGGGTGTGGGATATCCTTATAGGTTTGCTCCTTTGTTATAAATGATGGATGAGGAAACCCATTTTCAGGTTTGCCGAAAATCCCTGAACGGGTGAATGTGAATGTCGTTGACACCACGTTGATGGAGATTCATCGAGCTCAACAACGAGGGCTTGTCATCTGAGTGGGAGCTTTGTTTTGTTTTGTTTTTTTATGACTGAGCATTCTACCACGAGCCCCCTATGTCTAGACAGTACCAAAGGGCTGGGCCCCTATTACTCGAGAGAGACTAGCACAAGACCCAAATACCATGACCCTCCCGCTTAATACACTAGCAACTGCGAGTTTCAAACTGTCGACATTGGTGATGAGGAAAAAGCTCTCAACCAACACAGCTATCTACTGTTGAGTGGGAACTTTGTTGTCCATGCTTAGAAACCTTAATCAACCTTTTTTTTTTTCATTCCACTTTATTTTGCCTAAGGCGTTTGACTTGAGTATGAATGATTATTGTCATATTGAATATATATGCCTCTTGAAGCAAAATATAAAAGGTAACAAACAAAATAATCGAAAGTCATCTTATTCACCACAATAAGATAAGATAGAAAAAGAAGTATGTATCTAGAGTCAACGGAAAGATGTTCTCGTCTACTTGATATGCATGTTTAGCTGGGCAGAGGATCAACCTACATAATTCAAGGGCTGATGTTTAGGGATGGGTCTAGAAACAAGGAGACTTTGTGGATTGTCGGAGGGGAAGGTAAATTTTGGTAATCGATCAATTTTGCATAATCTCATCATGATAACGACTTCCACATTCATCGTCATTAAAAAATGTCCATTATAACAAAAGTTGTGTTACAGTCAACAGCGGATGTTACAGAAGAGCTTCATGGGGCGAAAAGATGCTACTGGCCATTCGATAACCAGATCCAGAGGATCCAAAGGGGGAGGCCGTTCGACTTCTCAATCGGAAGGCCTCCTTTTTTTTTTTAGGGGGATATGATTGGGTTTTAATTTTTCAAAAAAAAAAGTTGCTGGCCATCCGATTTGAATTGGACAGCCAGTTCCTGCCGTTCATCACCCATGTCGTACAACAGGCAATCCTTTTCCTCAATAACCAAGTTTGCTCGATTGGAGGCGATTGACAAAGACGTGGTTAGTGAGGACTTTACGGAAGGGTCACATAGATTTAAATCTGACATGGGGGTTTGGGATAACAAATCGTGCACTGCGTGAGAAAAACAACTGCTGACTTTTACTCCAAGAAGAGTCATGGGGTATAGTTTTGACTCGAAAGATCGGAGCACCATGCCATGACTAACTTGGTTGCCCATTTGCAGTCATTTTGGACCCAAAATCTCTTGCTCAGGCGCGTTTCGGGACATTTTTCTATTCGTGGGTCATCTTATTTCAGCGTTACATTAGACCTTTGTTCGTTCATTTTTCTGAATTCTCGGTTGTTTAAGGTTATTTTAGGGTTTATCCTGTGTTATTTAGGGTTAGCGTGGTATTCACTTGATCCTTTCGGTGTATTAGACGGCTTCTTCATGTTCTCTAGCGTAAAGAAGAAGTGATTCCTCTTTGCAGATTGTCCAATCCTTGTTTATGTATAGCTCGCTGCATTATATATATCTAAAGGTTATTATATATGTTGATTTCCCCATCTTACTGTATTTTTTGAAATTATGTTAGAATAGTGGGAGATTTGTTTCAATTTTTAGAAGTTATCGTTTAGATATATAAGATTTAATGAGTCTGATTTTCTTATTGGTTTATTGATTCTCCCTATTTTGAAGCTATAATTTAAGAGTGTTTATTAGATAGAAATATATATTATATTCTCTTGTACTTCAGCTTATCCTTTGATAAATAAATTAAAAGCATAGAGTTTTTCTATCTATTGCGCATAGTTAGCGTAATCCATGATTTGTGTTGCAATTGTCTACTCAATAAATTAAAAATAATAGAGTTTTTCTCTATTGTTCATAGTTAGCGTAAGCCATGATTTGTGTTGCAATTGTTTACTCTGCGTGCGCGAATTTTAATCTACGCAATCAATCGTTTCTAGAGCCGTGTTTATTTGTGCATAAGATCGTCCCAACTCAAAGTATTAAATGTTTCTCGTGATCATGTCTTTAAGCAAAGGTTACTGCAATGGTAGGTTTCTCATAATGGTGTGTATGCAATAAATATGTATTCTTTTTATTGGAAGATATATTTGAAATCTAATTGATGGTGCATTGTATATTTTTAGGATGTAACCAGAAAATGTAGAAACTCATTGTAAGTTCTCATGTAAATCCAATAGGGTCACTAATAATATCCCATGAACAACTCCATGGATGTCAAGTTTAGGGCCAATTAAACAGTGAACATTGATTTGTTGAGCTAAATCTGCCGTACCAATACATGGCATTCGTGACCGCAATGATAAAGAGAAGGGTGGCGGCGGCGGCAACGATGAAGAGGATGAGAAGGAGGCGGTGGTGGTGATTTTGGTGGTGGCTATTTCGTAGTGACTTCCATTCTGCTTAGGGAGAGAGCGTGTGGGCGAGGGCGAGAGAGAGAGAGAGAGAGAGAGAGAGAGAGAGAGAGAGAGAGAGAGAGAGAGAGAGAGAGAGAGGGAGAGAGAGGAGGGGAATTGTGTCGCTAAGGAAACTTTATGTACTACTTAACTTGCGGATGTCTCGGGCAAAAGTCTTGGGCATTAAGGTTAGGGTTCATAAAAAGGTTACTTGATTTCGGCCAATTTCTTGGTCGTCTTTCACAATTACTTGAACCTATGAAGTCGTATAAGTACGTTCTACGAATCTCACGATTTAATTTGATCGGAAGTGGGCTGTGGCAGACGAATTGGGCAGTGGAATGAAGAAATCGCGAACTAGCGCAAAGAGAGAAAATGTGGCGTCCAGCATGTGTCCAGCACGTGTCCGGCACATGTCCGGCACGCGCCGCGCATGGTCCATACACGCTTGGCGTGTGCGCGCATGTGGGACCACGCGCCTGACACACACCTATCACCTCTTTTACGTTTTTGCCCTTGCTCTCGCTGTGTCTTCCCATTTTTGCCCTTGTTCGCGAAATAACAGACTTTCCTTTACATGCCAAATTTACAGATTTGCCCTTGGGATTCATTGATTCACTATTTTGCCCTTGCCATGTGAATTTCCTCTTATGCCCTTGATAGTTTAGTTTACGGTTTTGCCTTTGCTTAATGTGGTTGCACGTAAATTATTGTTTAGGCATTATAATGTATAATTTGCTTAGTATATCTTTATGATATTTTGATTATGAATGTTTAAGATAATCAAATTATGAATAATAGTTATTGTACTTTATAATTTTAAAAATTCAATTAAGAAAGGTTTGTTAGTCACTAAAGTTACTGAAACTTAATGTGTGAATTTTTGGAATTGTAATGTTTTATTCAAGTATCCATGAATAATTGATGCTATGAGTGAAATGATATATTGTATATCATTATTAATATCATGGATATCACTTTCTTATAAGTCAAGAACATAATAGTTTGTAATTAATATGTGTCATTTAATTTGTTTGTATATCCAAAGATAGCAAATAAATTTTAATGCGGTACATTTATTTTTTCCAAATAAAAGTTATTAGCATCATTATAATTTAATGTATGTGTATCATAGGATCACCCAAAGGAGAACTATGATTTGCATATTATGTATGACTTGAATCTGATTACCTGATATCCTCAAAATATTAAATTGTGAGTATCTTCTTATAAACTTGCAGTTTCTGTACCCGTTTCTCCTTTGAGTATCTTCTTGTAAATCATGTGAGAACAAACAGCAAAATCGATGAAGATTTCTCCATGAGATATGAAAAAGAGAGATTATTAAGAGCCGATGTTTTAGAGGTCTTTAGGGGTTGAATTATGTAGAAATTGGAGGTGAGCATAGTAATGGACGTGATGGAGCCACCAAAACAAATAATTTTTCGCGAAAAAATACATTATATAACAAGTAATTTCTCTATGTTGAATACTAAATAATTTCCTAGTTTAACATATCTCTCAGGTAGGGGAGGTGGCGGAGGCTGGTGAGGCGGGAAGGGCCGGAAAAGAGGTGGGGGCAGTAGGGGTCCGCGAAGAGGCGGGGGGAGCCGGAGAGGTAGGGACCACCGGGATGACGGGGACAACAAGGATGATGGGAATCACTGGGATGACAGGGATGACCATCCCTGGCGAGGAGCCTGGGATCTTCGAGGGAGGGGGGGCGGGGAGGTAGTAGGGGGCGGCGAGGAGGTAGTAAGGGCCGACGGAGAGGCGGGGACTACCGGGGCCAGCGAGGAGGTGCGGGCAGGTTGAGACGCCGGGGACGCGGGTCCGACGAGGAGGTGCAGGCAGGTCAAGACACTGGGCATGGAGAGGCGGGGACTGCTGGGGAGGTTCAGCCGAATCTGCCGCGCCAACACGTGGCATTTGTGACCGCAACGATAAAGAGAAGAGTGGCGGCGGCGGCGGTGAAGAGGATGAGAAAGAGGCGGTGGTGGGGATTTCGTGGTGGCAATTTCGTAGTGACTTCCATTCTGCTTAGGGAGAGAGCATGTGTGTGAGGGCGAGAGAGAGAGAGAGAGAGAGAGAGAGAGAGAGAGAGAGAGAGAGAGAGAGAGAGAGAGAGAGTGGAGGGGAATTGTGTTGCCAAGGAAACTTTATGTACTACTTAACTTGCGGAGGTCTCGGGCATTAAGGTTAGGGTTCATAGAAAGGTTACTTGATTTCGACCAATTTCTTGATCGTTTTTCACAATTACTTGAACCTATGAAGTCGAATAAGTATGTTCTACGAATCTCATGATTTAATTTGATCAGAAGTGGGCTGTGGGAGATGAATTGGGCGGTGGAAGGACGACATCGCGAACCGGCGCAAAGAGAGAAAATGGGGCGTGCAGCACGTGTTCGGCACGTGCCCGCACGTGTCCGGCACGCGCCGCGCGTGGTCGATGTACGCAGGCCTAACTGACTAGTGGCATTTAAGGAGGCATACTTGAACGACACAGACTAAACATACAGGTAACTAAAATATAGCCACACTAAAAAGATGTAAAAGGCACATAATAATATGGCTGAAGAAAAAGGAAAAGAAAAAACCAGTTGATCAGAAGGAACCATGCAAGAAAATAAGTCTTCTAGGTAAAGAAAAGGACAGCAAAATATTAGCCAAGGTGTAAAATGAAAAACGTTAAACGGCCAGTAGCATTTAGGGAGGCATACTTGCTCTTGATGCCTCGCCTTGGAAATCAGCACTTGAACGACAAAGCTCCCACATTGATGATAAGACATCTGAAACAATGAATTTCTAAAAATCTTGTTGAAAATATCACCGTGCAATAATTCAGGAGCCACTCGAAATGACCTGCAAATTATGTAGGGAAAAAAGGAACGGTTCAGCAAATAGTTCTAAAAGAGACTACTATCAAAGTCAAAGGGACATTCAAAAGCATTTATGGGATGTTATATTAAGCATTCTATCATAAGGTCATTAGCCTCTTAAAAGAAGTGGACCCTGATGATCCGCAAAATTACACTACCGACTGCAGTGGAACATAATAAGTGACTATATATTGTCTGGCAGTGTAGTGAAACCGCTGATGGTATAGACTTTTAGGCAGCATTACACTATCTTGTATAAATGTCAACAAAGTTGGAACTACATGATATAGATAAACCCACCTGAACCATGAATTAATAGTCACAAAAGCAAAGACTCAGAAGAAGATATTATTTAAGGCATCTTACCTCCAATAAATGGCTGTATGAAGTTTCTATCATAAGATTTTTCACTTCATGCCCCACGGTCATTTCTATGGTATTCCCTTCTGCAATATTTTCTTTGTTGCAACCAAGAAGAATAGGAATTATCTGCCCCAACGCTTTATCATCCCTCGCCAATAGCTTTAAGACCGTCTGCCATGATAAAACCAGTCAATATTCAGGATGACCTTGTCGGTGACAGTAACAAATAGAAACAAACAGATTAAAAACAGCCAACTCCATCATCCACCCAAATGAAGCCTCTCTCTCTCTCTCTCTCTCTCTCTCTCTCTCTCTCTCTCTCTCTCTCTCTTCGCGCGCACGCGCATACATGCAAATTCTTTCAATGGATTGGGAGCTATTAGTTGAGATCCCCAAGGAAAGAAGGAGCTGTCATCAACAATAAGCCAACTTTAAATCGAAAAGAAAAAAGAATAAGAAACGGTAGGGTATACCAGAGACATGCCTGGAGGACCAAACTGCTGAACTGATCAACTAGTTTAGAAGAATTTGTAACCAACCAACACTTATGTTCCGACTACGATTCGTTGTTACTGCCTTCAAGTTCCAGCAACTAGTTAAAAAAGTTTAATACCGAATTGGCATCGCCATAGTAAATTTAGAATTCATTGGCCAAATTCCCCGTTAAGAAGATATATGTTGTCCACTTATTTATTTATGCGGGTGTGGGATATCCTTATAGGTTTGCTCCTTTGTTATAAATGATGGATGAGGAAACCCATTTTCAGGTTTGCCGAAAATCCCTGAACGGGTGAATGTGAATGTCGTTGACACCACGTTGATGGAGATTCATCGAGCTCAACAACGAGGGCTTGTCATCTGAGTGGGAGCTTTGTTTTGTTTTGTTTTTTTATGACTGAGCATTCTACCACGAGCCCCCTATGTCTAGACAGTACCAAAGGGCTGGGCCCCTATTACTCGAGAGAGACTAGCACAAGACCCAAATACCATGACCCTCCCGCTTAATACACTAGCAACTGCGAGTTTCAAACTGTCGACATTGGTGATGAGGAAAAAGCTCTCAACCAACACAGCTATCTACTGTTGAGTGGGAACTTTGTTGTCCATGCTTAGAAACCTTAATCAACCTTTTTTTTTTCATTCCACTTTATTTTGCCTAAGGCGTTTGACTTGAGTATGAATGATTATTGTCATATTGAATATATATGCCTCTTGAAGCAAAATATAAAAGGTAACAAACAAAATAATCGAAAGTCATCTTATTCACCACAATAAGATAAGATAGAAAAAGAAGTATGTATCTAGAGTCAACGGAAAGATGTTCTCGTCTACTTGATATGCATGTTTAGCTGGGCGGAGGATCAACCTACATAATTGAAGGGCTGATGTTTAGGGATGGGTCTAGAAACATGGAGACTTTGTGGATTGTCGGAGGGGAAGGTAAATTTTGGTAATCGATCAATTTTGCATAATCTCATCATGATAACGACTTCCACATTCATCGTCATTAAAAAATGTCAATTATAACAAAAGTTGTGTTACAGTCAACAGCGGATGTTACAGAAGAGCTTCATGGGGCGAAAAGATGCTACTGGCCATTCGATAACCAGATCCAGAGGATCCAAAGGGGGAGGCCGTTCGACTTCTCAATCGGAAGGCCTCCTTTTTTTTTTTAGGGGGATATGATTGGGTTTTAATTTTTCAAAAAAAAAAGTTGCTGGCCATCCGATTTGAATTGGACAGCCAGTGCCTGCCGTTCATCACCCATGTCGTACAACAGGCAATCCTTTTCCTCAATAACCAAGTTTGCTCGATTGGAGGCGATTGACAAAGACGTGGTTAGTGAGGACTTTACGGAAGGGTCACATAGATTTAAATCTGACACGGGGGTTTGGGATAACAAATCGTGCACTGCGTGAGAAAAACAACTGCTGACTTTTACTCCAAGAAGAGTCATGGGGTATAGTTTTGACTCGAAAGACCGGAGCACCATGCCATGACTAACTTGGTTGCCCATTTGCAGTCATTTTGGACCCAAAATCTCTTGCTCAGGCGCGTTTCGGGACATTTTTCTATTCGTGGGTCATCTTATTTCAGCGTTACATTAGACCTTTGTTCGTTCATTTTTCTGAATTCTCGGTTGTTTAAGGTTATTTTAGGGTTTATCCAGTGTTATTTAGGGTTAGCGTGGTATTCACTTGATCCTTTCGGTGTATTAGACGGCTTCTTCATGTTCTCTAGCGTAAAGAAGAAGAGATTCCTCTTTGCAGATTGTCCAATCCTTGTTTATGTATAGCTCGCTGCATTATATATATCTAAAGGTTATTATATATGTTGATTTCCCCATCTTACTGTATATATCTAAAGGTTATTATATATGTTGATTTCCCCATCTTACTGTATTTTTTGAAATTATGTTAGAATAGTGGGTGATTTGTTTCAATTTTTAGAAGTTATCGTTTAGATATATAAGATTTAATGGGTCTGATTTTCTTATTGGTTTATTTATTCTCCCTATTTTGAAGCTATAATTTAAGAGTGTTTATTAGATAGAAATATATATTATATTCTCTTGTACTTCAGCTTATCCTTTGATAAATAAATTAAAAGCATAGAGTTTTTCTCTCTATTGCGCGTAGTTAGCATAATCCGTGATTTGTGTTGCAATTGTCTACTCAATAAATTAAAATTATAGAGTTTTTCTCTATTGTTCATAATTAGCGTAAGCCATGATTTGTGTTGCAATTGTTTACTTTGCGTGCGCGAATTTTAATCTGCGCAATCAATCGTTTCTAGAGCCGTGTTTATTTATACACAAGATCGTCCCAACTCAAAGTATTAAATGTTTCTCGTGATCATGTCTTTAAGCAAAGGTTAATGCAATGGTAGGTTTCTCATAATGGTGTGTATGCAATAAATATGTATTCTTTTTATTGGAAGATATATTTGAAATCTAATTGATGGTGCATTGTATATTTTTAGGATGTAACCAGAAAATGTAGAAACTCATTGTAAGTTCTCATGTAAATCCAATAGGGTCACTAATAATATGCCATGAACAACTCCATGGATGTCAAGTTTAGGGCCAATTAAACAGTGAACACTGATTTGTTGAGCTAAATCTGCCGTACCAATACATGGCATTCGTGACCGCAATGATAAAGAGAAGGGTGGCAGCGGCGGCAACGATGAAGAGGATGAGAAGGAGGCGGTGGTGGTGATTTTGGTGGTGGCTATTTCGTAGTGACTTCCATTCTGCTTAGGGAGAGAGCGTGTGGGCGAGGGCGAGAGAGAGAGAGAGAGAGAGAGAGAGGGAGAGAGAGGAGGGGAATTGTGTCGCTAAGGAAACTTTATGTACTACTTAACTTGCGGATGTCTCGGGCAAAAGTCTTGGGCATTAAGGTTAGGGTTCATAAAAATGTTACTTGATTTCGGCCAATTTCTTGGTCGTCTTTCACAATTACTTGAACCTATGAAGTCGTATAAGTACGTTCTACGAATATCACGATTTAATTTGATCGGATGTGGGCTGTGGGAGACGAATTGGGCAGTGGAATGAAGAAATCGCGAAGTAGCGCAAAGAGAGAAAATGTGGCGTCCAGCATGTGTCCAGCACGTGTCTGGCACGCGCCCGCACGTGTCCGGCACGCGCCGCGCGTGGTCCATACACGCTTGGTGTGTGCGCGCATGTGGGACCACGCACCCATCACCTCTTTTACGTTTTTGCCCTTGCTCTCGCTGTGTCTTCCCATTTTTGCCCTTGTTCGCGAAATAACAGACTTTCCTTTACATGCCAAATTTACAGATTTGCCCTTGGGATTCATTGATTCACTATTTTGCCCTTGCCATGTGAATTTCCTCTTATGCCCTTGATAGTTTAGTTTACGGTTTTGCCTTTGCTTAATGTGGTTGTACGTAAATTATTGTTTAGGCATTATAATGTATAATTTGCTTAGTATATCTTTATGATATTTTGATTATGAATGTTTAAGATAATCAAATTATGAATAATAGTTATTGTACTTTATAATTTTAAAAATTCAATTAAGAAAGGTTTGTTAGTCACTAAAGTTACTAAAACTTAATGTGTGAATTTTTGGAATTGTAATGTTTTATTCAAGTATCCATGAATAATTGATGCTATGAGTGAAATGATATATTGTATATCATTATTAATATCATGGATATCACTTTCTTATAAGTCAAGAACATAATAGTTTGTAATTAATATGTGTCATTTAATTTGTTTGTATATCCAAAGATAGCAAATAAATTTTAATGCGGTACATTTATTTTTTCCAAATAAAAGTTATTAGCATCATTATAATTTAATGTATGTGTATCATAGGATCACCCAAAGGAGAACTATGATTTGCATATTATGTATGACTTGAATCTGATTACCTGATATCCTCAAAATATTAAATTGTGAGTATCTTCTTATAAACTTGCAGTTTCTGTACCCGTTTCTCCTTTGAGTATCTTCTTGTAAATCATGTGAGAACAAACAGCAAAATCGATGAAGATTTCTCCATGAGATATGAAAAAGAGAGATTATTAAGAGCCGATGTTTTAGAGGTCTTTAGGGGTTGAATTATGTAGAAATTGGAGGTGAGCATAGTAATGGACGTGATGGAGCCACCAAAACAAATAATTTTTCGCGAAAAAATACATTATATAACAAGTAATTTCTCTATGTTGAATACTAAATAATTTCCTAGTTTAACATATCTCTCAGGTAGGGGAGGTGGCGGAGGCTGGTGAGGCGGCAAGGGCCGGAAAAGAGGCGGGGGCGGTAGGGGTCCGCGAAGAGGCGGGGGGAGCCGGAGAGGTAGGGACCACCGGGATGATGGGGACAACAAGGATGATGGGAACCACTGGGATGACAGGGATGACCATCCCTGGCGAGGAGCCTGGGATCTTCGAGGGAGGGGGGGCGGGGAGGTAGTAAGGGGCGGCGAGAAGGTAGTAAGGGCCGACGGAGAGGCGGGGACTACCGGGGCCAGCGAGGAGGTGCGGGCATGTTGAGACGCCGAGGACGCAGGTCCGACGAGGAGGTGCAGGCAGGTCAAGGCACTGGGCACGGAGAGGCGGGGCCCGGCGAGAGGGCGGGGACTGCTGGGGAGGTTCAGCCGGATCTGCCGCGCCAATACGAGGCATTTGTGACCGCAACGATAAAGAAAAGAGTGGCGACGGCGGCGGTGAAGAGGATGAGAAAGAGGCGGTGGTGGGGATTTCGTGGTGGCAATTTCGTAGTGACTTCCATTCTGCTTAGGGAGAGAGCGTGTGGGCGAGGGCGAGAGAGAGAGAGAGAGAGAGAGAGAGAGAGAGAGAGAGAGAGAGAGAGAGAGAGAGAGAGAGAGAGAGAGAGAGAGAGAGAGAGAGAGTGGAGGGGAATTGTGTTGCCAAGGAAACTTTATGTACTACTTAACTTGCGGAGGTCTCGGGCATTAAGGTTAGGGTTCATAGAAAGGTTACTTGATTTCGACCAATTTCTTGATCGTTTTTCACAATTACTTGAACCTATGAAGTCGAATAAGTATGTTCTACGAATCTCATGATTTAATTTGATCGGAAGTGGGCTGTGGGAGATGAATTGGGCGGTGGAAGGACGACATCGCGAACCGGCGCAAAGAGAGAAAATGGGGCGTGCAGCACGTGTTCGGCACGTGCCCGCACGTGTCCGGCACGCGCCGCGCGTGGTCGATGCACGCAGGCCTAACTGACTAGTGGCATTTAAGGAGGCATACTTGAACGACACAGACTAAACATACAGGTAACTAAAATATAGCCACACTAAAAAGATGTAAAAGGCACAGAATAATATAGCTGAAGAAAAAGGAAAAGAAAAAACCAGTTGATCAGAAGGAACCATGCAAGAAAATAAGTCTTCTAGGTAAAGAAAAGGACGGCAAAATATTAGCCAAGGTGTAAAATGAAAAACATTAAACGGCCAGTAGCATTTAGGGAGGCATACTTGCTCTTGATGCCTCGCCTTGGAAATCAGCACTTGAACGACAAAGCTCCCACATTGATGATAAGACATCTGAAACAATGAATTTCTAAAAATCTTGTTGAAAATATCACCGTGCAATAATTCAGGAGCCACTTCCGAAATGACCTGCAAATTCTGTAGGGAAAAAAGGAACGGTTCAGCAAATAGTTCTAAAAGAGACTACTATTAAAGTCAAAGGTACATTCAAAAGCATTTATGGGATGTTATATTAAGCATTCTATCATAAGGTCATTAGCCTCTTAAAAGAAGTGGACCCTGATGATCCGCAAAATTACACTACCGGCTGCAGTGGAACATAATAAGTGACTATATATTGTCTGGCAGTGTAGTGAAACCGCTGATGGTATAGACTTTTAGGCAGCATTACACTATCTTGTATAAATGTCAACAAAGTTGGAACTACATGATATTGATAAACCCACTTGAACCATGAATTAATAGTCACAAAAGCAAAGACTCAGAAGAAGATATTATTTAAGGCATCTTACCTCCAATAAATGGCTGTATGAAGTTTCTATCATAAGATTTTTCACTTCATGCCCCACGGTCATTTCTATGGTATTCCCTTCTGCAATATTTTCTTTGTTGCAACCAAGAAGAATAGGAATTATCTGCCCCAACGCTTTATCATCCCCCGCCAATAGCTTTAAGACCGTATGCCATGATAAAACCAGTCAATATTCAGGATGACCTTGTCGGTGACAGTAACAAATAGAAACAAACAGATTAAAAACAGCCAACTCCATCGTCCATCCAAATGAAGCCTCTCTCTCTCTCTCTCTTCGCGCGCACGCGCATACATGCAAATTCTTTCAATGGATTGGGAGCTATTAGTTGAGATCCCCAAGGAAAGAAGGAGCTGTCATCAACAATAAGCCAACTTTAAATCGAAAAGAAAAAAGAATAAGAAACGGTAGGGTATACCAGAGACATGCCTGGAGGACCAAACTACTGAACTGATCAACTAGTTTAGAAGAATTTGTAACCAACCAACACTTATGTTCCGACTTCGATTCGTTGTTACTGCCTTCAAGTTCCAGCAATTAGTTAAAAAAGTTTAATACCGAATTGGCATCGCCATAGTAAATTTAGAATTCATTGGCCAAATTCCCCGTTAAGAAGATATATGTTGTCCACTTATTTATTTATGCGGGTGTGGGATATCCTTATAGGTTTGCTCCTTTGTTATAAATGATGGATGAGGAAACCCATTTTCAGGTTTGCCGAAAATCCCTGAACGGGTGAATGTGAATGTCGTTGACACCACGTTGATGGAGATTCATCGAGCTCAACAACGAGGGCTTGTCATCTGAGTGGGAGCTTTGTTTTGTTTTGTTTTTTTATGACTGAGCATTCTACCAGGAGCCCCCTATGTCTAGACAGTACCAAAGGGCTGGGCCCCTATTACTCGAGAGAGACTAGCACAAGACCCAAATACCATGACCCTCCCGCTTAATACACTAGCATCTGCGAGTTTCAAACTGTCGACATTGGTGATGAGAAAAAAGCTCTCAACCAACACAGCTATCTACTGTTGAGTGGGAACTTTGTTGTCCATGCTTAGAAACCTTAATCAACCTTTTTTTTTTCATTCCACTTTATTTTGCCTAAGGCGTTTGACTTGAGTATGAATGATTATTGTCATATTGAATATATATGCCTCTTGAAGCAAAATATAAAAGGTAACAAACAAAATAATCGAAAGTCATCTTATTCACCACAATAAGATAAGATAGAAAGAGAAGTATGTATCTAGAGTCAACGGAAAGATGTTCTCGTCTACTTAATATGCATGTTTAGCTGGGCAGAGGATCAACCTACATAATTCAAGGGCTGATGTTTAGGAATGGGTCTAGAAACATGGAGACTTTGTGGATTGTCGGAGGGGAAGGTAAATTTTGGTAATCGATCAATTTTGCATAATCTCATCATGATAACGACTTCCACAATCATCGTCATTAAAAAATGTCCATTATAACAAAAGTTGTGTTACAGTCAACAGCGGATGTTACAGAAGAGCTTCATGGGGCGAAAAGATGCTACTGGCCATTCGATAACCTGATCCAGAGGATCCAAAGGGGGAGGCCATTCGACTTCTCAATCGGAAGGCCTCCTTTTTTTCTTTAGGGGGATATGATTGGGTTTTAATTTTTCAAAAAAAAAGTTGCTGGCCATCCGATTTGAATTGGACAGCCAGTGCCTGGCGTTCATCACCCATGTCGTACAACAGGCAATCCTTTTCCTCAATAACCAAGTTTGCTCGATTGGAGGCGATTGACAAAGACGTGGTTAGTGAGGACTTTACGGAAGGGTCACATAGAATTAAATCTGACATGGGGGTTTCGGATAACAAATCGTGCACTGCGTGAGAAAAACAACTGCTGACTTTTACTCCAAGAAGAGTCATGGGGTATAGTTTTGACTCGAAAGATCGGAGCACCATGCCATGACTAACTTGGTTGCCCATTTGCAGTCATTTTGGACCCAAAATCTCTTGCTCAGGCGCGTTTCGGGACATTTTTCTATTCGTGGGTCATCTTATTTCAGCGTTACATTAGACCTTTGTTCGTTCATTTTTCTGAATTCTCGGTTGTTTAAGGTTATTTTAGGGTTTATCCAGTGTTATTTAGGGTGAGCGTGGTATTCACTTGATCCTTTCGGTGTATTAGACGGCTTCTTCATGTTCTCTAGCGTAAAGAAGAAGAGATTCCTCTTTGCAGATTGTCCAATCCTTGTTTATGTATAGCTCGCTGCATTATATATATCTAAAGGTTATTATATATGTTGATTTCCCCATCTTACTGTATATATCTAAAGGTTATTATATATGTTGATTTCCCCATCTTACTGTATTTTTTGAAATTATGTTAGAATAGTGGGTGATTTGTTTCAATTTTTAGAAGTTATCGTTTAGATATATAAGATTTAATGGGTCTGATTTTCTTATTGGTTTATTTATTCTCCCTATTTTGAAGTTATAATTTAAGAGTGTTTATTAGATACAAATATATATTATATTCTCTTGTACTTCAGCTTATCCTTTGATAAATAAATTAAAAGCATAGAGTTTTTCTCTCTATTGCGCGTAGTTAGCATAATCCGTGATTTGTGTTGCAATTTTCTACTCAATAAATTAAAATTATAGAGTTTTTCTCTATTGTTCATAATTAGCGTAAGCCATGATTTGTGTTGCAACTGTTTACTTTGCGTGCGCGAATTTTAATCTACGCAATCAATTGTTTCTAGAGCCGTGTTTATTTATACACAAGATCGTCCCAACTCAAAGTATTAATAGTTTCTCGTGATCATGTCTTTAAGCAAAGGTTAATGCAATGGTAGGTTTCTCATAATGGTGTGTATGCAATAAATATGTATTCTTTTTATTGGAAGATATATTTGAAATCTAATTGATGGTGCATTGTATATTTTTAGGATGTAACCAGAAAATGTAGAAACTCATTGTAAGTTCTCATGTAAATCCAATAGGGTCACTAATAATATCCCATGAACAACTCCATGGATGTCAAGTTTAGGGCCAATTAAACAGTGAACACTGATTTGTTGAGCTAAATCTGCCGTACCAATACATGGCATTCGTGACCGCAATGATAAAGAGAAGGGTGGCGGCAGCGGCAACGATGAAGAGGATGAGAAGGAGGCGGTGGTGGTGATTTTGGTGGTGGCTATTTCGTAGTGACTTCCATTCTGCTTAGGGAGAGAGCGTGTGGGCGAGGGCGAGAGAGAGAGAGAGAGAGAGAGGAGGGGAATTGTGTCGCTAAGGAAACTTTATGTACTACTTATCTTGCGGATGTCTCGGGCAAAAGTCTTGGGCATTAAGGTTAGGGTTCATAAAAAGGTTACTTGATTTCGGCTAATTTCTTGGTCGTCTTTCACAATTACTTGAACCTATGAAGTCGTATAAGTACGTTCTACGAATCTCACGATTTAAATTGATTGGAAGTGGGATGTGGGAGACGAATTGGGCAGTGGAATGAAGAAATCACGAAGTAGCGCAAAGAGAGAAAATGTGGCGTCCAGCATGTGTCTAGCCCTTGTCCGGCACGCGCCCGCACGTGTCCGGCACGCGCCGCGTGTGGTCCTTACACGCTTGGCGTGTGCGCGCATGTGGGACCACGCGCCTGACACACACCCATCACCTCTTTTACGTTTTTGCCCTTGCTCTCGCTGTGTCTTCCCATTTTTGCCCTTGTTCGCGAAATAACAGACTTTCCTTTACATGCCAAATTTACAGATTTGCCCTTGGGATTCATTGATTCACTATTTTGCCCTTGCCATGTGAATTTCCTCTTATGCCCTTGATAGTTTAGTTTACGGTTTTGCCTTTGCTTAATGTGGTTGCACGTAAATTATTGTTTAGGCATTATAATGTATAATTTGCTTAGTATATCTTTATGATATTTTGATTATGAATGTTTAAGATAATCAAATTATGAATAATAGTTATTGTACTTTATAATTTTAAAAATTCAATTAAGAAAGGTTTGTTAGTCACTAAAGTTACTGAAACTTAATGTGTGAATTTTTGGAATTGTTATGTTTTATTCAAGTATCCATGAATAATTGATGCTATGAGTGAAATGATATATTGTATATCATTATTAATATCATGGATATCACTTTCTTATAAGTCAAGAACATAATAGTTTGTAATTAATATGTGTCATTTAATTTGTTTGTATATCCAAAGATAGCAAATAAATTTTAATGCGGTACATTTATTTTTTCCAAATAAAAGTTATTAGCATCATTATAATTTAATGTATGTGTATCATAGGATCACCCAAAGGAGAACTATGATTTGCATATTATGTATGACTTGAATCTGATTACCTGATATCCTCAAAATATTAAATTGTGAGTATCTTCTTATAAACTTGCAGTTTCTGTACCCGTTTCTCCTTTGAGTATCTTCTTGTAAATCATGTGAGAACAAACAGCAAAATCGATGAAGATTTCTCCATGAGATATGAAAAAGAGAGATTATTAAGAGCCGATGTTTTAGAGGTCTTTAGGGGTTGAATTATGTAGAAATTGGAGGTGAGCATAGTAATGGACGTGATGGAGCCACCAAAACAAATAATTTTTCGCGAAAAAATACATTATATAACAAGTAATTTCTCTATGTTGAATACTAAATAATTTCCTAGTTTAACATATCTCTCAGGTAGGGGAGGTGGCGGAGGCTGGTGAGGCGGCAAGGGCCGGAAAAGAGGCGGGGGCGGTAGGGGTCCGCGAAGAGGCGGGGGGAGCCGGAGAGGTAGGGACCACCGGGATGATGGGGACAACAAGGATGATGGGAACCACTGGGATGACAGGGATGACCATCCCTGGCGAGGAGCCTGGGATCTTCGAGGGAGGGGGGGGGGGGGGGCGGGGAGGTAGTAAGGGGCGGCGAGAAGGTAGTAAGGGCCGACGGAGAGGCGGGGACTACCGGGGCCAGCGAGGAGGAGCGGGCATGTTGAGACGCCGGGGACGCAGGTCCCACGAGGAGGTGCAGGCAGGTCAAGACACTGGGCACGGAGAGGCGGGGCCCGGCGAGAGGGCGGGGACTGCTGGGGAGGTTCAGCCGGATCTGCCGCGCCAATACGTGGCATTTGTGACCGCAACGATAAAGAGAAGAGTGGCGGCGGCGGCGGTGAAGAGGATGAGAAAGAGGCGGTGATGGGGATTTCGTGGTGGCAATTTCGTAGTGACTTCCATTCTGCTTAGGGAGAGAGCGTGTGGGCGAGGGCGAGAGAGAGAGAGAGAGAGAGAGAGAGAGAGAGAGAGAGAGAGAGAGAGAGAGAGAGAGAGAGAGTGGAGGGGAATTGTGTTGCTAAGGAAACTTTATGTACTACTTAACTTGCGGAGGTCTCGGGCATTAAGGTTAGGGTTCATAGAAAGGTTACTTGATTTCGACCAGTTTCTTGATCGTATTTCACAATTACTTGAACCTATGAAGTCGAATAAGTGTGTTCTACGAATCTCATGATTTAATTTGATCGGAAGTGGGCTGTGGGAGATGAATTGGGCGGTGGAAGGACGACATCGCGAACCGGCGCAAGGAGAGAAAATGGGGCGTGCAGCACGTGTCCGGCACGTGCCCGCACGTGTCCGGCACGTGCCTCGCGTGGTCGATGCACGCAGGCCTAACTGACTAGTGGCATTTAAGGAGGCATACTTGAACGACACAGACTAAACATACAGGTAACTAAAATATAGTCACACTCAAAAGATGTAAAAGGCACAGAATAATATAGCTGAAGAAAAAGGAAAAGAAAAAACCAGTTGATCAGAAGGAACCATGCAAGAAAATAAGTCTTCTAGGTAAAGAAAAGGACGGCAAAATATTAGCCAAGGTGTAAAATGAAAAAACATTAAACGGCCAATAGCATTTAGGGAGGCATACTTGCTCTTGATGCCTCGCCTTGGAAATCAGCACTTGAACGACAAAGCTCCCACATTGATGATAAGACATCTGAAACAATGAATTTCTAAAAATCTTGTTGAAAATATCACCGTGCAATAATTCAGGAGCCACTTCCGAAATGACCTGCAAATTCTGCAGGGAAAAAAGGAACGGTTCAGCAAATAGTTCTAAAAGAGACTACAATTAAAGTCAAAGGTACATTCAAAAGCATTTCTGGGATGTTATATTAAGCATTCTATCATAAGGTCATTAGCCTCTTAAAAGAAGTGGACCCTGATGATCCGCAAAATTACACTACCGGCTGCAGTGGAACATAATAAGTGACTATATATTGTCTGGCAGTGTAGTGAAACCGCTGATGGTATAGACTTTTAGGCAGCATTACACTATCTTGTATAAATGTCAACAAAGTTGGAACTACATGATATAGATAAACCCACTTGAACCATGAATTAATAGTCACAAAAGCAAAGACTCAGAAGAAGATATTATTTAAGGCATCTTACCTCCAATAAATGGCTGTATGAAGTTTCTATCATAAGATTTTTCACTTCATGCCCCACGGTCATTTCTATGGTATTCCCTTCTGCAATATTTTCTTTGTTGCAACCAAGAAGAATAGGAATTATCTGCCCCAACGCTTTATCATCCCCCGCCAATAGCTTTAAGACCGTCTGCCATGATAAAACCAGTCAATATTCAGGATGACCTTGTCGGTGACAGTAACAAATAGAAACAAACAGATTAAAAACAGCCAACTCCATCATCCATCCAAATGAAGCCTCTCTCTCTCTCTCTCTCTCTCTTCGCGCGCACGCGCATACATGCAAATTCTTTCAATGGATTGGGAGCTATTAGTTGAGATCCCCAAGGAAAGAAGGAGCTGTCATCAACAATAAGCCAACTTTAAATCGAAAAGAAAAAAGAATAAGAAACGGTAGGGTATACCAGAGACATGCCTGGAGGACCAAACTACTGAACTGATCAACTAGTTTAGAAGAATTTGTAACCAACCAACACTTATGTTCCGACTTCGATTCGTTGTTACTGCCTTCAAGTTCCAGCAAGTAGTTAAAAAAGTTTAATACCGAATTGGCATCGCCATAGTAAATTTAGAATTCATTGGCCAAATTCCCCGTTAAGAAGATATATGTTGTCCACTTATTTATTTATGCGGGTGTGGGATATCCTTATAGGTTTGCTCCTTTGTTATAAATGATGGATGAGGAAACCCATTTTCAGGTTTGCCGAAAATCCCTGAACGGGTGAATGTGAATGTCGTTGACACCACGTTGATGGAGATTCATCGAGCTCAACAACGAGGGCTTGTCATCTGAGTGGGAGCTTTGTTTTGTTTTGTTTTTTTATGACTGAGCATTCTACCAGGAGCCCCCTATGTCTAGACAGTACCAAAGGGCTGGGCCCCTATTACTCGAGAGAGACTAGCACAAGACCCAAATACCATGACCCTCCCGCTTAATACACTAGCAACTGCGAGTTTCAAACTGTCGACATTGGTGATGAGGAAAAAGCTCTCAACCAACACAGCTATCTACTGTTGAGTGGGAACTTTGCTGTCCATGCTTAGAAACCTTAATCAACCTTTTTTTTTTCATTCCACTTTATTTTGCCTAAGGCGTTTGACTTGAGTATGAATGGTTATTGTCATATTGAATATATATGCCTCTTGAAGCAAAATATAAAAGGTAACAAACAAAATAATCGAAAGTCATCTTATTCACCACAATAAGATAAGATAGAAAGAGAAGTATGTATCTAGAGTCAACGGAAAGATGTTCTCGTCTACTTGATATGCATGTTTAGCTGGGCAGATGATCAACCTACATAATTCAAGGGCTGATGTTTAGGGATGGGTCTAGAAACATGGAGACTTTGTGGATTGTCGGAGGGGAAGGTAAATTTTGGTAATCGATCAATTTTGCATAATCTCATCATGATAACGACTTCCACATTCATCGTCATTAAAAAATGTCCATTATAACAAAAGTTGTGTTACAGTCAACAGCGGATGTTACAAAAGAGCTTCATGGGGCGAAAAGATGCTACTGGCCATTCGATAACCAGATCCAGAGGATCCAAAGGGGGAGGCCGTTCGACTTCTCAATCGGAAGGCCTCCTTTTTTTTTTTTAGGGGGATATGATTGGGTTTTAATTTTTCAAAAAAAAAGTTGCTGGCCATCCGATTTGAATTGGACAGCCAGTGCCTGCCGTTCATCACCCATGTCGTACAACAGGCAATCCTTTTCCTCAATAACCAAGTTTGCTCGATTGGAGGCGATTGACAAAGACGTGGTTAGTGAGGACTTTACGGAAGGGTCACATAGATTTAAATCTGACATGGGGGTTTGGGATAACAAATCGTGCACTGCGTGAGAAAAACAACTGCTGACTTTTACTCCAAGAAGAGTCATGGGGTATAGTTTTGACTCGAAAGATCGGAGCACCATGCCATGACTAACTTGGTTGCCCATTTGCAGTCATTTTGGACCCAAAATCTCTTGCTTAGGCGCGTTTCGGGACATTTTTCTATTCGTGGGTCATCTTATTTCAGCGTTACATTAGACCTTTGTTCGTTCATTTTTCTGAATTCTCGGTTGTTTAAGGTTATTTTAGGGTTTATCCAGTGTTATTTAGGGTTAGCGTGGTATTCACTTGATCCTTTCGGTGTATTAGACGGCTTCTTCATGTTCTCTAGCGTAAAGAAGAAGAGATTCCTCTTTGCAGATTGTCCAATCCTTGTTTATGTATAGCTCGCTGCATTATATATATCTAAATGTTATTATATATGTTAATTTCCCCATCTTACTGTATATATCTAAAGGTTATTATATATGTTGATTTCCCCATCTTACTGTATTTTTTGAAATTATGTTAGAATAGTGGGTGATTTGTTTCAATTTTTAGAAGTTATCGTTTAGATATATAAGATTTAATGGGTCTGATTTTCTTATTGGTTTATTTATTCTCCCTATGTTGAAGCTATAATTTAAGAGTGTTTATTAGATAGAAATATATATTATATTCTCTTGTACTTCAGCTTATCCTTTGATAAATAAATTAAAAGCATAGAGTTTTTCTCTCTCGTAGTTAGCATAATCCGTGATTTGTGTTGCAATTGTCTACTCAATAAATTAAAATTATAGAGTTTTTCTCTATTGTTCATAATTAGCGTAAGCCATGATTTGTGTTGCAATTGTTTACTCTGCGTGCGCGAATTTTAATCTACGCAATCAATCGTTTCTAGAGCCGTGTTTATTTATATACAAGATCGTCCCAACTCAAAGTATTAAATGTTTCTCATGATCATGTCTTTAAGCAAAGGTTACTGCAATGGTAGGTTTCTCATAATGGTGTGTATGCAATAAATATGTATTCTTTTTATTGGAAGATATATTTGAAATCTAATTGATGGTGCATTGTATATTTTTAGGATGTAACCAGAAAATGTAGAAACTCATTGTAAGTTCTCATGTAAATCCAATAGGGTGAATAATAATATCCCATGAACAACTCCATGGATGTCAAGTTTAGCGCTAATTAAACAGTGAACACTGATTTGTTGAGCTAAATCTGCCGCGCCAATACATGGCATTTGTGACCACAACGATAAAGAGAAGGGCGGCGGCGGTGAAGAGGATGAGAAGGAGGCGGTGGTGGCGATTACGTGGTGGCTATTTCGTAGTGACTTCCATTCTACTTAGGGAGATAGCATGTGGGCGAGGACGAGAGAGAGAGAGAGAGAGAGAGAGAGAGAGAGAGAGAGAGAGAGAGAGAGAGAGAGGAGGAGGAGGAGGAGGAGGGGAATTGTGTCGTTGAGGAAACTTTATGTACTGCTTAACTTGCGGATGTCTCGAGCAAAAGTCTCGGGCATTAAGGTTAGGGTTCATAGAAAGGTTACTTGATTTCGGCCAATTTCTTGGTTGTCTTTCACAATTACTTGAACCTATGAAGACCTATGAAGTGATATAAGTATGTTCTACGAATCTCACGATTTAATTTGATCGGAAGTGGGCTGTGGGAGACAAATTGGGCGGTGGAATGAAGAAATCCCAAGCTGGTGCAAAGAGAGAAAATGTGGCATGCAGCATGTGTCCAGTACGTGCCCGCACGTGTCCGGCACGCGCCGCGCGTGGTCCATACACACCTGGTGTGTGCGCGCTTGTGGGACCACACGCTTGGCACACGGCCATCACCTCTTTTACGGTTTTGCCCCTCCACTGCTGTGTCTTCCCATTTTTGCCCCTGTTCGCGAAATAACATATTTTCTCTTACATGGAAAATTTACAGATTTGCCCTTGGGATTCATTGATTCACTATTTCGCCCTTGCCATGTGAATTTCCTCTTATGCCCTTGATAATTTAGTTTACGCTTTTTCCTTTGCGTAATGTGATTGCACATAAATTATTTTTTGGGCATTATAATGTATAATTTGCTTAGTATATCTTTATGTTATTTTGATTATGAATGCTTAAGATAATCAAATTATGAATAATAGTTATGGTACTTTATAATTTTAAAAATTCAATTAAGTAAGGTTTGTTAGTCACTAAAGTGACTGAACCTTAATGTGTGAATTTTTGGAATGGTAATGTTTTATTCAAATATCCATGAATAATTGATGCTATGAATGAAATGATATATTATATATCATTATTAATATCATGGATACATTGAAGTTCTTTTGTTATAAGAATTTAGTGATTTATCCAAAGGTTAATCACTTTCTTATAATTCAAGAACATAATAGTTGGTAATTAATATGCCTCATTTAATTTGTTTGTATATCCAAAGATAGCAAATAAATTTTAATGTGGTACATTTATTTTTTCCAAATAAAAGTTATTAGCATCATTATAATTTAATGTACGTGTATCATAGGATCACCCAAAGGTGGGTGATCCTATGATTTGCATTTTATGTATGATTTGAATCTGATTACCTGATATCCTCAACATATTAAATTGTGAGTATCTTCTTCTAAACTTGCAGTTTCTGCACCCGTTTCTCCTTTGAGTATCTTCTTGTAAATCATGTGAGAAAAAACAGCAAAATCGGTGAAGATTTCTCCAAGAGATATGAAAAAGAGAGATTATTAAGAGCCGATGTTTTAGAGGTCTTCAGGGATTGAATTATGTAGAAATTGGAGGTGAGCATAGTAATGGACGTGATGGAGCCACCAAAACAAATAATTTTTCGCGAAAAAATACATTATATAACAAGTAATTTCTCTATGTTGAATACTAAATAATTTCCTAGTCTAACATATCTCTCAGGTAGGGGAGGTGGCGGAGGCTGGTGAGGCGGCAAGGGCCGGAAAAGAGGCGGGGGCGGTAGGGGTCCGCGAAGAGGCGGGGGGAGCTGGAGAGCTAGGGACCATCGGGATGACGGGGACAACAAGGATGATGGGAACCACTTGGATGACAGGGACGACCATCCCTGGCGAGAAGCCTGCGATCTTCGGGGGAGGGGGGCGGGGAAATAGTAGGGGGTGGCGGGGAGGTAGTAAGGGCTGACGGAGAGGCTGGGACTGCTGGGGCCGGCGAGGAGGTGCGGGCAGGTCGAGACGCCGAGGACGCGGGTTCGGCGGGGAGGTGTAGGCAGGTCAAGACACTGGGGACGTTGGTGCCGGCCTAGAACCTAGGACCGTCGGAGAGGCGGGTGCCAGCGAGAGGGCGGGGACCGCCAGGGAGGTTGAGCCGGATCTGCCGCGCCAATACGTGGCATTCGTGACCACAACGATAAAGAGAAGAGTGGCGGCGGCGGTGTTGAAGAGGATGAGAAGGAGGCGGTGGTGGCGATTTCATGGTGGCAATTTCGTAGTGATTTCCATTATGCTTAGGGAGAGAGCTTATGGGCGAGGGTGAGAGAGAGAGAGAGAGAGGAGGGGAATTGTGTCGCTAAGGAAACTTTATGTACTACTTAACTTGTGGATGTCTCGGGCATAAAGGTTAGAATTCATAGAAAGGTTACTGAATTTCGGCCAATTTCTTGATCGTTTTTCACAATTACTTGAACCTATGAAGTCGTATAAGTATGTTCTACGAATCTTACGATTTAATTTGATCGGAAGTGGGCTGTGGGAGACGAATTAGGCGGTGGAAGGAAGAAATCGCGAATCGGCGCAAGGAGAGAAAATGGGGCGTGCCGCACGTGATATATATCTATATACCAAACGGTATATATTTATATATTTGAAGCGGAAGTGATCGTTCTACGAAGATCCATAGGTTGCGAATTGCGGACCTCAACCTCCAATCGAACCTGTGATTGGCAATCTTGGTATGAACGCGACCTGTTGACGAACCTGTGTCAACCAATCAACGCTATAACGCCACGAACAAGAGAATTCGCAATCTTGCCCGATAAGTTAAATTCGATCGCCACAAGGAAACCTTGATAAGATCTAGTTCTCAAAAGAACTCAAAGAAGAAAACCTCTCTGCATAAAATTATGTGTAAAAATTGTCTGTCTCATAAAAACCTATAAGTAACCTTATATAGGTCGTCAACCCTAATCCTAATCCTACTAGGAATCAAAATAATTAAAAAAAAGTCATATTCCTAATCCTGCAAGGATTGGAATCACAAAAACAATAAAAATTCGTAATCCTAATCCTACTAGGATTAGAATTACAAAAATAACTCTAATTAAAAGAAATTCGTTCAAAACTAGAAAAAGGCCTAAAAGTCTATCTAAACGATTTCAAATCGCTAAAAAACATCATCATTCACTACTAAAGTAGTGAGTATTGATCAGTGGCCCGTTTCTGAGTGTCTATCCAAATTTGAGCCAATTCTGAAATTGTCAACTTGAAATTCCAGAAATAATCATGTTACGCCAAGGAGCTTCAGAATCTTCAAGTTTCGAATCCGGATTGTCTCCATGCCAAATATCTTGAACCATGACACCAACTGCTTGTTTGAATTCCTTCGCTCTTGCTCGAGTGATTGGTCCTAGCGGATAGAGCAACGGATCCCTAGCACCTCCTCCTCGATAAGGCTTGATGTCCACATCATTCCCTCCCCCATGCAAAGGATTTGTCCTCAAATCATCATCTGCATCAAAAAGAGTTAAATCAGAAACATTAAAAGTTGCACTAATATTATATTCACCTGGAAGGTCAAGTTTATAAGCATTGTCATTGACTCTTTCCAACACCATGAATGGTCCATCCCCTCGCGGTAGCAATTTAGAACGTCGCTGTTTAGGAAAACGCTCTGTGCGCATATGAACCCAAACCCAATCGCCGGGCTCAAACACTACTTTCTTGCGCCCTTTGTTGGCTTGCTTCGCATATTGCTCTGTCTTGTGCTCAATATTCAACCGCGTTTTCTCGTGCAAAGTCTTCACAAATTCAGCCTTCTTTGCACCATCTAAATCCACACGCTCATCAACAGGCAAAGGGGTTAAATCTAATGGAGTTAAGGGATTAAAACCATAGACAACCTCAAACGGTGTGAATTTAGTAGCAGAATGTACACTTCTATTATAAGCAAACTCAACATGCGGTAAACAATCTTCCCAAGACTTGATGTTCTTTTTAATTATAGCACGCAATAATGTCCCTAAAGTCCTATTAACTACTTCAGTCTGACCATCAGTTTGTGGATGACAAGTAGTAGAAAATAAAAGTTGTGTACCTAATTTCTTCCACAATGTCTTCCAAAAGTAGCTAAGAAATTTAGAATCTCGATCAGAAACAATGGACTTAGGCATACCATGCAAACGTACAACCTCACGAAAGAATAAGTCAGCAACATGCAACGCATCATCGGATTTATGACAAGGTATAAAATGAGCCATCTTTGAAAATCGATCAACAACCACAAAAATAGAATCCCTACCATGCTTAGACCTAGGCAATCCTAATACAAAATCCATAGAGATATCAATCCAAGGATGCGTCGGAATAGGCAAAGGTGTATACAAACCATGTGGTTTAGTTGTTGACTTAGCTTGCTTACATGCAATACATCTCTCACAAATTCGTGTGACATCTCGTTTCATGTGTGGCCAATAAAAATGTTCATGTAGCACTTCATAAGTTTTATTGATGCCAAAATGCCCCATCAAACCACCACTATGTGCTTCTCTCACTAACAACTCGCGCAAAGAGCATCTAGGCACACACAACTTATTTTCACGAAAGAGATATCCATCATGCCTATAAAACTTTTCAAACGCAGCATGCTCACAAGCTTCAAATACTCTTCCAAAATCATCATCATCAATGTATAAACCTTTGATATGTTCAAAACCTAAACACTTTGCTCCTAGAGTAGTTAGAATTGCATACCTTCGAGAAAGTGCATCGGCTACCACATTGTCCTTACCTTTTTTGTACTTGAGTACATATGGAAAAGTCTCAATGAATTCCATCCATTTAGCATGTCTTTTATTTAATTTTTGCTGCCCCCTCAAGTACTTTAAAGTCTCATGGTCGGTGTGGATCACAAACTCCTTTGGCCATAAATAATGTTGCCAAGTCTCCAAAGCTCGCACTAAAGCATACATCTCCTTATCGTAAGTTGGATAATTCAATGTCGCTCCGCTTAACTTCTCGCTGAAATATGCTATGGGACGTCCTCCTTGCATCAACACAGCTCCAATTCCTGTACCAGAAGCATCGCATTCTATCTCAAAAGTAGTACTGAAATTCGGTAAAGATAATAAAGGAGCATTAGTCAACTTATCCTTTAATAGATTGAATGCTCTCTCTTGCTCTTCTCCCCACGTGAAACCCACGTGCTTCTTGATAACCTCGGTTAGAGGTGCGGCGATGGTGCTGAAATCTTTTACAAACCTACGATAGAAACTGGCTAAACCATGAAAGCTGCGCACCTCTCCCACTGTCCTTGGTGTCGGCCATTCACGGATTGCTTTCACCTTTTCTTCATCAACCTGTATTCCATTAGCACCAACAACAAAGCCTAGAAATACTAATTTGTCAGTTACAAAACAGCACTTCTTTAGATTAGCATATAATTGTTCATCCCTTAAAACTTGCAAAACAGCTCGCACATGCTTAATATGGTCATCAATGCTTCGACTATATATCAAGATATCATCGAAATAAACAACTACAAATCGACCAATAAAAGCACGCAAAACATGATTCATAAGTCGCATGAAAGTACTAGGTGCATTAGTTAAACCAAAAGGCATGACTAACCACTCATACAATCCATACTTTGTCTTAAATGCAGTTTTCCATTCATCCCCCTCTTTCATCCTAATCTGATGATAACCACTTTTTAGATCAATTTTAGTAAATATGCAAGCTCCATGTAATTCATCCAACATATCATCTAGTCTAGGAATAGGATGTCGATACTTTACCGTAATGTTATTGATTGTTCGACAATCAACACACATTCGCCAAGATCCATCCTTTTTAGGCACTAACAAAACAGGAACAGCGCACGGGCTAAGAGACTCTCTCACATATCCTTTCTTTAGTAAATCACTAACTTGCCGCTGAAGTTCTTTTGTCTCTTCAGGATTGCTTCGATATGCGGGTCGGTTAGGTAATGGTGCACCAGGAATCAAATCGATTTGATGCTCTATGCCTCGAATCGGTGGTAAACCTCCAGGGATCTCATCAGGAAAAACATCTTCAAATTCCTGCAATAAAGATACAACCGAACTTGGCAAATTTGGGTCAAGTTCATTAGTAGTAAATAGTGCCTCCTTGTACAAAAGTACAAGTATTGGTCGGTTCAGAATCAAAGCTTTCCTCACTTCACTCAATTTTGCATAGAAATTTTTTTCTCTCTTTTCTCTTTTCTCTCTTTTTCCCTCGATTTTGACCACTCCACTATTCTTTTCCTCTCCTTTTGCTTGCATTGCTGAATTTTCATGCAACCCCTCAATTTTATCACTTTTTTCCTCTCCTTTTGCTTGCGTTTCAGAATTTTTACGCAACCCCTCAATTTTATCATTCTTTTTCTCTCTCTCAGCCTCACGTTGTAATTTCAATTGATCTTCACGCACCTCGGTAGGTGTCATAGGTACCAATGTGTAAGTCTTCTGATTCATCACCAATGAATATCGGTTAGTGTAACCATCATGATGTACCTTCCGATCATACTGCCATGGCCTACCAAGTAAGATATGCCCTGCTTGCATAGGTACAACATCACACACCACCTCATCCTTATATCTTCCTATCTCAAACGGAACTCGGACTTGTTTCAATACTTTTACTTCTCCACTATCATTCAACCACTGCAATCTATATGGTTTTGGATGTTTTGCAGTTTTCAATCCCAATTTCTCCACCATGGTACAACTTGCTACATTCGTACAACTACCTCCATCAATAATCAAACTACAAATCTTACCATTCACCAAGCATCTTGTATGGAACAAGTTATCACGTTGTTGGTGATGCTCATCCTCCTTAGTTTGAACACTAAGAGAACGCCTGACAACCATCAATTCACCTGCGACTGGCATCTCAACTTCGCTGCAGTCTTCTAACGGTGGCATGTCATCATCCTCTTCATCCCTATCACTTTCAGATTGAACATCTCCCAATCCAGTCATTATCATCACCCTCCTATTAGGGCATTGATTTGCCATATGACCCCTGCCTAAACACTTAAAACATTTAATTTCACGTGTTCTAGTGTTAGGATTTTCAGTTTTACCTGAAATAGGATTTGAACCAACTCTGACATCTTTCTCCTTTTCCTTTGAAGATTCCGCCTTGGTGTTATTTCCCTTCCAATTCGGCTTCTCGTCTCTCTTCCAATTGGACTTCCAATTCGAACTTGAAACTCCACCACTTTTGTAATTTCGGTCCAACTTCAATTGTCGCTCAACTTTGATGGCTTTGTCCACCAATTCCTCCAATTCAACATAGTGTTGCAGTTCTACCACCCTTGCTATATCTCGATTCAAACCACACAAAAATCGTGACATTGTGGCCTCACGGTCTTCTACCACATTGGCGCGGATCATAGCAATCTCCATCTCTTTATGGTATTCTTCCACACTTTTATTTCCTTGTGTGAGATTTTGCAGTTTATGGAACAAGTCTCTATGGTAATGACTTGGTATGAACCGCCTCCTCATCACCGCTTTCATCTCGTCCCACGTTTCTATTGGTCTTTCACCATTGCGTCTCCTGCTAGTCACAAGTTGATCCCACCAAATTATAGCATAATCAATAAATTCAACAGCTGCAATTTTTACCTTTTTGAGCTCAGAGTATCTTTGACAATCAAATACCATCTCCATCCGTTTCTCCCATTCAAGATACGCATCAGGATCGTTCTTTCCTTGAAAAGTTGGAATTTTCATCTTGATATTGCCAAGATCATCATCTGCTCGACGTCTAAATCCTCGGCGTTCGTTTCTCCTCTCAAACCTTCCATCTCGATCATCTTCTGTATCGGACACGTATGCATCATTAAATTGCCGTTGCCATCTAGGTTGTGCCCTAGGCTCCTCTTGATGATTTTGTCGTCTCCCTCTGGGTGGCTCTCGGTCATCATCAATTCTCGTCTCACATCTTGCAACTCGGTCGCCAAGTGCTTCAATTTGCAAACTCAATTGCTGGATGCCTGCTAGAATCGCATCATCTCTTGGGTGAGTGCCATCATCCCTTTGATTTACACTTTCTTGACCTGAGCGTGACATTTTTTTTTAACAAAAAAAATCTGCAAGAAAACGTTAGAAAAAAAATCCTCACTAACACTCTCTCACGTGTTTCGCTCAAAGTGTTTGTCACTCCTCTCGTGTTTAACTCAATTTCGGCTTTTTCTTTCCTCAATTAAGCTCACACACTCTTGCCTTTTACCTCCCGATTTCTTCTTTTAAGCTCTTTATCGGACTTGTCCCAGTCTCACAAGCTCCCCACAACAATCGATTAACCACCAAGCAAGATCAAATTCCGCAATATAATGCAAAAATCAGCAAGTCAACAAATTTTTGCTAGATTCGGATTCCGAATCAATTTTTTGCCACTATTTGGTCCGACTATCAAAAATAACAAATAGAAACGAGTCGTCTTCTTGATTTTTTTTTTGGCCTTCTTTTTTTTTTTTTTTTTGCCAAAACTTTTTTTTTGGCTTTTTTTTGGCCGAATTTTTTTTTCTTTTTTTTTTGACGAACTCAATTACATAAAAAAAATAACTAGGACCAAAAACCCTAATTCAAAATTGGAATAACAGCAAGAACAAATTCAGAATCCTAACTCTATAAATAAGTAAACTCTAATTTGATGAACGAAAAACAATAAATGCAGGATAACTAGACCTTGTAGAACCAGCTCTGATACCAGATGATATATATCTATATACCAAACGGTATATATTTATATATTTGAAGCGGAAGTGATCGTTCTACGAAGATCCATAGGTTGCGAATTGCGGACCTCAACCTCCAATCGAACCTGTGATTGGCAATCTTGGTATGAACGCGACCTGTTGACGAACCTGTGTCAACCAATCAACGCTATAATGCCACGAACAAGAGAATTCGCAATCTTGCCCGATAAGTTAAATTCGATCGCCACAAGGAAACCTTGATAAGATCTAGTTCTCAAAAGAACTCAAAGAAGAAAACCTCTCTGCATAAAATTATGTGTAAAAATTGTCTGTCTCATAAAAACCTATAAGTAACCTTATATAGGTCGTCAACCCTAATCCTAATCCTACTAGGAATCAAAATAATTAAAAAAAAGTCATATTCCTAATCCTGCAAGGATTGGAATCACAAAAACAATAAAAATTCGTAATCCTAATCCTACTAGGATTAGAATTACAAAAATAACTCTAATTAAAAGAAATTCGTTCAAAACTAGAAAAAGGCCTAAAAGTCTATCTAAACGATTTCAAATCGCTAAAAAACATCATCATTCACTACTAAAGTAGTGAGTATTGATCAGTGGCCCGTTTCTGAGTGTCTATCCAAATTTGAGCCAATTCTGAAATTGTCAACTTGAAATTCCAGAAATAATCATGTTACGCCAAGGAGCTTCAGAATCTTCAAGTTTCGAATCCGGATTGTCTCCATGCCAAATATCTTGAACCATGACACCAACTGCTTGTTTGAATTCCTTCGCTCTTGCTCGAGTGATTGGTCCTAGCGGATAGAGCAACGGATCCCTAGCACCTCCTCCTCGATAAGGCTTGATGTCCACATCAGCACGTGTCCGGCACGCGCCGCGCGTGGTCGTTGCACGTAGGCCTAACTGACTAGTGGCATTTAAGGAGGCATACTTGAACGACACAGAATAAACATACAGGTAACTAAAATATAGCCACACTAAAAAGATGTAAAAGGCACAGAATAATATAGCTGAAGAAAAAGGAAAAGAAAAAACCAGTTGATCAAAAGGAACCAATCAAGAAAATAAGTCTTCTAGGTAAAGAAAAGGACAGAAAAATATTAGCCAAGGTGTAAAATGAAAAACATTAAACGGCCAGTAGCATTTAGGGAGGCATACTTGCTCATGATGCCTCGCCTTGGAAATTAGCACTTGAACGACAAAGCTCCCACATTGATGATAAGACATCTCACCGTGCAATAATTCAGGAGCCACTTCCAAAATGACCTGCAAATTATGCAGGGAAAAAAAAGGAACGGTTCAGCAAATAGTTCTAATAGAGACTACTATCAAAGTCAAAGGTACATCCAAAAGCATTTCTGGGATGTTATATTAAGCATTCTATCATAAGGTCATTAGCCTCTTAAAAGAAGTGGACCCTGATGATCAGCAAAATTACACTACCGACTGCAGTGGAACATAATAAGTGACTATATATTGTCTGGCAGTGTAGTGAAACCGCTGATGGTATAGACTTTTAGGCAGCATTACACTATCTTGTATAAATGTCTACAAAGATGGAACTACATGATATAGATAAACCCACTTGAACCATGAATTAATAGTCACAAAAGCAAAGACTCGGAAGAAGATATTATTTAAGGCATCTTACCTCCAATAAATGGCTGTATGAAGTTTCTATCATAAGATTTTTCACTTCATTCCCCACAGTTATGGTATTCCCTTGTGCAATATTTTCTTTGTTGCAACCAAGAAGAATAGGAATTATCTGCCCCAACGCTTTATCATCCCCCGCCAATAGCTTTAAGACCGTCTGCCATGATAAAACCAGTCAATATTCAGGATGACCTTGTCGGTGACAGTAACAAATAGAAACAAACAGATTAAAAACAGCCAACTCCATCATCCATCCAAATGAAGCCTCTCTCTCTCTCTCTCTCTCTCTCTCTCTCTCTCTCTCTCTCTCTCTCTCTCTCTCTCTCTTCGCGCGCACGCGCGTACATGCAAATTCTTTCAATGGATTGGGAGCTATTAGTTGAGATCCCCAAGGCAAGAAGGAGCTATCATCAACAATAAGCCAACTTTAAATGGAAAAAAAAAAGAGAAACGGTAGGGTATACTAGAGACATGCCTGGAGGACCAAACTGCTGAACTGATCAACTAGTTTAGAAGAATTTCTAACCAACCAACACTTAAGTTCCGACTTCGATTCGTTGTTACTGCCTTCAAGTTCCAGCATTTAGTAAAAAAAGTTTAATACCGAATTGGCATCGGCATAATAAATTTAGAATTCATTGGCCAAATTCCCCGTTAAGAAGACATATGTTGTCCACTTATTTATTTATGCGGGTGTGGGATATCCTTATAGGTTTGCTTCTTTGTTATAAATGATGGACGAGGAAACCCATTTTCAGGTCTGCCGAAAATCCCTCAACGGGTGAATGTGAATGTCGTCGACACCACATTGATGGAGATTCATCGAGCTCAACAACGAGGGCTTGTCACCTGAGTGGAAGCTTTGTTTTGTTTTGTTTTTTTATGACTGAGCAATCTACCACGAGCCCCCTATGTCTAGACAGTACCAAAGGGCTGGGCCCCTATTACTCGAGAGAGACTAGCACAAGACCCAAATACCATGACCCTCCCGCTTAATACACTAGCAACTGTGAGTTTCGAACTGTCGACATTGGTGATGAGGAAAAAGCTCTCAACCAATACAACTATCTACCGTTGAGTGGGAACTTTGTTGTCCATGCTTAGAAACCTTAATCAACCTTTTTTTTTCATTCCACTTTATTTTGCCTAAGGCATTTGACTTGAGTATGAATGATTATTGTCATATTGAATATATATGTCTCTTGAAGCAAAATATAAAAGGTAACAAACAAAATAATCGAAAGTCATGTCATTCACCACAATAAGATAAGATAGAAAAAGAAGTATGTATCTCGAGTCAACGGAAAGATGTTCTCCTCTACTTGATACGCATGTTTAGCTGGGCAGAGGATCAACCTACATAATTCAAGAGCTGATGTTTAGGGATGGGTCTAGACACATGGAGACTTTGTAGATTGTCGGAGGGGAAGGTAAATTTTGGTAATCGATCTATTTTGCATAATCTCATCATGATAACGACTTCCACATTCATCGTCATTAAAAAATGTCCATTATAACAAAAGTTGTGTTACAGTCAACAGTGGATGTTACAAAAGAGCTTCACGGGGCGAAAAAGATGCTACTGGCCATTCAATAACCAGATCCGGAGGATCCAAAGGGGGAGGCCGTTCGACTTCTGTATCGGACGACCTCCTTTTTTTTTAGGGGGATTTGATTGGGTTTTATTTTTTCAAAAAAAAAATGTTGCTGGCTGTCCGATTTGAATTAGACAGCTAGTGCCTGCCGTACATCGCCCATGTCGTACAACAGGCAATCCTTTTCCTCAATAACCAAGTTTGCTCGATCGGAGGCGATTGACAAAGACGTGGTTAGTGAGGACTTTACAGAAGGGTCACATAGATTTAAATCTGTCATGGGGGTTTGGGATAACAAATCGTGCACTGCGTGAGAAAAACAACTGCTGACTTTTACTCCAAGAAGAGTCATGGGGTCTAGTATTGACTCGAAAGATCGGAGCACCATGCCATGACTAACTTGGTTGCCCATTTGCAGTCATTTTGGACCCAAAATCTATTGCTCAGGCGCGTTTCGGGACATTTTTCTATTCGTGGGTCATCTTATTTCAGCGTGACATTAGACCTTTGTTCGTTCATTGTTCTGAATTCTCGGTTGTTTAAGGTTATTTTAGGGTTTATCCAGTGTTATTTAGGGTTAGCGTGGTATTCACTTGATCCTTTCGGTGTATTAGACGGCTTCTTCATGTTCTCTAGCGTAAAGAAGAAGAGATTCCTCTTTGCAGATTGTCCAATCCTTGTTTATGTATAGCTCGCTGCATTATATATATCTGAAGGTTATTATATATGTTGATTTCCCCATCTTACTGTATTTTTTGAAATTATGTTAGAATAGTGGGTGATTTGTTTCAATTTTTAGAAGTTATCGTTTAGATATATAAGATTTAATGGGTCTGATTTTCTTATTGGTTTATTTATTCTCCCTATTTTGAAGCTATAATTTAAGAGTGTTTATTAGATAGAAATATATATTATATTCTCTTGTACTTCAGCTTATCCTTTGATAAATAAATTAAAAGCGTAGAGTTTTTCTCTGTATTGCACATAGTTAGCGTAATCCGTGATTTGTGTTGCAATTGTCTACTCAATAAATTAAAATTATAGAGTTTTTCTCTATTGTTCATAATTAGCGTAAGCCATGATTTGTGTTGCAATTGTTTACTCTGCGTGCGTGAATTTTAATCTACGCAATCAATCGTTTCTAGAGCCGTGTTTATTTGTGCATAAGATCGTCCCAACTCAAAGTATTAAATGTTTCTCGTGATCTTGTCATTAAGCGAAGGTTACTGCAATGGTAGGTTTCTCATAATGGTGTGTATGCAATAAATATGTATTTTTTTATAGGAAGATATATTTGAAATCTAATTGATGGTGCATTGTATATTTTTAGGATGTAACCAGAAAATGTAGAAACTCATTGTAAGTTCTCATGTAAATCCAATAGGGTCACTAATAATATCCCATGAACAACTCCATGGATGTCAACTTTAGCGCCAATTAAACAGTGAACACTGATTTGTTGAGCTAAATCTGCCGCGCCAATAGATGGCATTCGTGACTGCAATGATAAAGAGAAGGGCGGCGGTGGCGGCGGCGGAGAAGAGGATGAGAAGGAGGCGGTGGTTGCAATTTTGGTGGTGGCTATTTCGTAGTGACTTCCATTCTGCCTAGGGAGAGAGCATGTGGACGAGGGCGAGAGAGAGAGAAAGAGAGAGAGAGAGAGAGAGAGAGAGAGAGAGAGAGAGAGAGAGAGAGAGAGAGAGAGGAGAGGAATTGTGTCGCTAAGGAAACTTTATGTACTACTTAACTTGTAGATGTCTAGGGCAAAAGTCTCGGGCATTAAGGTTAGGGTTCATAGAAAGGTTACTTGATTTCGGCCAATTTCTTAGTCGTCTTTCACAATTACTGGAACCTATGAAGTCGTATAAGTACGTTCTACGAATCTCACGATTTAATTTGATCGGAAGTGGGCTGTTGGAGACGAATTGGGCGGTGGAATGAAGAAATCGCGAACTGGCGCAAAGAGAGAAAATGTGGCGTGCAGCTTGTGTCCAGCACGTGCCCGCACGTGTCCAGTACGCGCCACGCGTGGTCCATACACGCTTGGTGTGTGCGCACATGTGGGACCACGCGCTTGACACACGCCCATCACCTCTTTTACGATTTTGCCCCTGCTCTCGCTATGTCTTCCCATTTTTGCCCCTATTCGCGAAATAACAGATTTTCCCTTCCATGCCAAATTTACAGATTGGCCCTTGGGATTCATTGATTCACTATTTTGCCCTTGCCATGTGAATTTCCTCTTTGATAGTTTAGTTTACGATTTTGCCTTTGCTTAATGTGATTGCACGTAAATTATTGTTTAGGCATTATAATGTATAATTTTCTTAGTATATCTTTATGATATTTTGATTATGAATGTTTAAGATAATCAAATTATGAATAATAGTTATTGTACTTTATAATTTTAAAAATTCAATTAAGAAAGGTTTGTTAGTCACTAAAGTGACTGAACCTTAATGTGTGAATTTTTGGAATTGTAATGTTTTATTCAAGTATCCATGAATAATTGATGCTATGAATGAAATGATATATTGTATATCATTATTAATAACATGGATACATTGAAGTTATTTTATTATAAGAATTTAGTGATTTATCCAAAGGTTAATCACTTTCTTATAATTCAAGAACATAATAGTTGGTAATTAATATGCCTCATTTAATTTGTTTGTATATCCAAAGATAGAAAATAAATTTTATTGTGGTACATTTATTTTTTCCAAATAAAAGTTATTAGCATCATTATAATTTAATGTACGTGTATCATAGGATCACCCAAAGGTGGGTGATCCTATGATTTGCATTTTATGTATGATTTGAATCTGATTACCTGATATCCTCAACATATTAAATTGTGAGTATCTTCTTCTAAACTTGCAGTTTCTGCACCCGTTTCTCCTTTGAGTATCTTCTTGTAAATCATGTGAGAACAAACAGCAAAATCGGTGAAGATTTCTCCAAGAGATATGAAAAAGAGAGATTATTAAGAGCCGATGTTTTAGAGGTCTTGAGGGGTTGAATTATGTTGAAATTGGAGGTGAGCATAGTAATGGACGTGATGGAGCCACCAAAACAAATAATTTTTCGCGAAAAAATGCATTATATAACAAGTAATTTCTCTATGTTGAATACTAAATAATATCCTAGTCTAACATATCTCTCAAGTAGGGGCGGTGGCGGAGGCTGGTGAGGCGGCAAGGGCCGGAAAAGAGGCGGGGGCGGTAGGGGTCGGCGAGGAGGCGGTGGGAGCCGGAGAGCTAGGGACCTCTAGGATGATGGGGACAACAACGACGATGGGAACCACTAGGATGACAGGGATGACCATCCTTGGCTAGGAGCCTGGGATCTTCGGGGGAGGGGGGCAGGGATGTAGTAGGTGGCGGCGGGGAGGTAGTAAGGGTCGACGAAGAGGCCGGGACTACCGGGGCCGGCGAGGAGGTGCGGGCAGGTGGAGACGTCGGGGACGCGGGTCCGGCGGGGAGGTGTAGGCAGGTGAAGACACTGGGGACGCTGGTGCCGACCTAGAACCTGGGATCACTGGAGAGGCAGGTGCCGGTGAGAGGGCGGGGACCGCCGGGGAGGTTGAGCCGGATCTGCCGCGCCAATATGTGGCATTCGTGACCGTAACAATAAAGAGAAGAGTGACGGCGACGGCGGTGAAGAGGATGAGAAGGAGGCGGTGGTGGCGATTTCGTGGTGGCAATTTCGTAGTGACTTCCATTCTCTTTAGGGAGAGAGCGTGTGGGCAAGGGCAAGAGAGAGAGAGAGAGAGAGAGAGAGAGAGAGAGAGAGAGAGAGAGGAGGGGAATTGTGTCGCTAAGGAAACTTTATGTACTACTTAACTTGCGGATGTCTCAGGCATTAAGGTGAGGGTTCATAGAAAGATTACTTGATTTCGGCCAATTTCTTGATTGTTTTTCACAATTACTTGAACCTATGAAGTCGTATAAGTATGTTCTGTTGGAAATTGGGAATAAAAAGGGTCAATGAGAAATTGTTCTTAAGAGATAATCCTTAGTGGGATGTGGGTCCCACTTATCAAAAGCAACCTTGTGAGTGAGAATTGTAGAAGCACTAGTCCCACATAGAATAAAACGAAGGCTTGGGAGTGTTTTAAATGTGATTACACTCCATTAGAATGGTAACGTAAAATCACGAGCACTATGCCTCGCGCACGCGCGCAGGGTGGGTGCAAATCCAATTCCCAGCGAACCTGAACTTGGGCGCAAGCATACGACCTGCGCACACGAATGCAACCCCGGAAAACTCCGAAAAGTGGGCTTAGAGACAAGTCACTTTTTGCTTTCTTTCTATATTGTTACATTTTGGTAACGGCGGGATTCGTCTGAGTCTGAGTTTGACTCTGGAGATGATCAAACTTTGTAAAGTCTGAAGGTGTGATCAGACTCTAGAGACTATCAGACTTTGTAAAGTCAGAAGGTGTCAAACTCTGGAGACGATCAAACTTTGTACAATTTGAAGAACACCAGACTCAACGGTAGAGTCTGTAACCGGCAGATTCTGATTAAATGACGTTTTTAATCCGTTATTTCGTAACAGAAAGTTGCAATTAAGGTTGTAACGGCTGATTTAATGCGGTGTTTAATTCCTAAACGTCTGAGTTAATTCAGAAACGGTAGCTTGTATACCGAAGAGTCTTCCCACATTATTTATCTTCTTTTTCATTCATTTTTACTTGGCCGAATGCATACGGTTTTACATGTTATTCAAAAGAGAAAACAAGTGCATAGTTTTGTCTTTGAGAGAGTGTTTAGCGAAGGGCACTGTTCAAGTTCGCCGAAAGCTCCGAAGATATTCTCTTCGTTGCTGTCAACCATTGTATCCTGGGAGACAGACATCCAAGTTGCCTCACGTGTACTAGAGAGATCCTCATTGTGTACTGGAGGGGACGAATCTGTTTTAAGGAGACTGTGTGAAACACAGGCCTCGGTTTTACATAATCTGTTTTCGTCTTAGCTTTGTAATTGATTCAATCTGTTTGTATTTGCATCGTTCTATTGAAGTCCATTTGAATTGTATTCGATTGTCAGATTCGAACATACCCTCCAACAAACTTAAAACAAATTCGAGATTCAAATGGCTTCTGGAAAGAACGTCGTTGATTTTGCTGAGAAGAAAGTGCCAAAGATTCAACCCTTGTTGCAGTCTGTCTTCCTGAATAATCTTTTGCTCCTGCTGCAGTCCATCTTCTTGGACCTTCTACTATCTTGATTGCTGGTTCAACCCCTCATGGCGAAAGACCAGAGAAGTTCAACAGATCAAACTTTAAAAGGTGATGGTAAGAAACCCGAATAGTTCAACGGATCGAACTTTGAAAGGTAGCAACATGAAATGTTGTATTACCAAAACATTATGAATCTTGCGAGAATTTTGCAAGAATCTTGCGAGATTCTTGATGGAGGAAACTCCTAGGCTATCTGTTTGAGAAACGGATATGTAAGTTATCAACGTGGTTGAAGCTTGGAAACACTAAGACTTCATGTAAAGGAATTATGTCTTAAGTGGTTTGAATGATTCGCTGTACAATATGTACTGTGAAAAGCGAAAATTGAATTAACTATGGGAATTGTTAGACCATAAATAAATCAGAGGATGTCGGAGCAAATAAATTTGTTGTCGGACGGTTCCTCAATTTTTTAAAGTGGTTGATTCCTTGATTATAATGATGGATTCAAGACTATGATCAGTCAAGTGCATGAAATCCAAGTGATTTTGCACGAAATCCATGTGAAAGGAAAGTCTGGAATACCTCTAGATTGAGGGATCCATTGTAATACCTGAAGTCCAGGGTTACCTAGATAGAGGTTACGATGGTGGACATTTAAGGCATGGTGGATGACTTGTCCGAAAACACCTAAGGAGCAACATCTGGTAAGAGAAAGCTTATTGCCAAGGAGCAATAGCTGAAGTGAGATGTAAGAGATCCAAGTGAAGGTGTTAGGACAGAACGGAAGGAGAATGACTTCCTTTAGGCCATGATGATGGCCATGTTATATTCGATGAAGCACCTTAATGTTAAAGTTGCTGAGTTGCATATATTGATTTGGAAGTGTTTTGAATAGAACAACCTTCAACGATTCTGATATGGGTTGGAGAAAGCAGAGACCAATTCTGTTTCGTGATTTTCTCTAGCACTATACGCTGAGATTTTGAGGTTAGTATCTTGATGAAAGTTGTTTCTTTCATGCTTGTATACAACATATATTTATTTGGGATTTTTCTAGATTATTTTGGACAACAGTTTGTTTTAATTCCAGAATAGGGTTTAAACTGTTTCCAGAAAACTGGTTTTGACCCTGAGTCAAAGAAGTCTCTTTTTGAGCTTATTTCGTTGTGAATTTGGTTTGGTGACCTTCATGAGTTTTATAGCTCTTTTGTAGGGCTACTTTGATTGATGATTTGACCAAAGCAACATATGCATTCATCAAGGCATACATGTCAATCAAGCATTTGTACATGATGGTTTTACCATATTTGCATCACCAAATTTTCACTGAAGAAGATCATCAATCAAGATCACTTTCGCTCATAGCATGAATTTCTTAAGAATGACAAATGAAATACTTTCGGTTAGAAAGGACTTTCACTCACTCTCATTGGAAGGCTTTTGTCCCAACCATTAATGCGAGAATAACCGTATCACTCGATCTCACCATCATCATATCAACAAAGGTCCGAGTATTCTCACAAGCGATACGAATTTTCCAATCAGAGAGGTCTTTAACAAGACCGTAATTTGGGTTTGGTCAACAGCTTAAACAAAGGGGACTCTTTAAGTCAAGGCTCAGAAAAAGAAGTTCCTTCAATGAGCAATTTCGGGTTTACAAGTCAAGAACCCTACACAAATAAATAGAAACAATCCTGCTTGCACTCCTTCGAGCTAAGATTAAAACATTTGAATCATACGTTAATTCAAGGGTCCTAATCAGAAGAGACTTTTGGGGGTCGTGATGTAGGCTTCATGGGTTGAGAAATGAAAGGATCATTATGCTCAAAGAGTGTGTATGGGATGATAAACTTATGATCATCTCAAAATTGTCACTGGATTTCTTTTCACTGAGGAATTGGTCCAAGGCTCAACTTTCAAAATTCTGACTTTGCCCCATTGGAGGTGCTATCTCATGTCAAATCCACTGAGGGTTACTTACAAGATTGCCTCATTCAGCATTTTTTTGAAGATCCGAACCCATTGAGGGTTGACTTTTACAAACTTTAGCCTTTTGCTCTGACTTCTATGGGCATCGGCCTTGCTTTTATTAGGCACACTGCTTTTTCTTTACCCCTAAGCTTTTTCATTCATTTTTTTTTCGGGCATTGACATTGCTTTTACTAGGCACACTGCTTTTTCATGCCCTACTTTCACAAATTTTTACTTGACTTATTGACTAGACTCAACAAGTGTGTATAATATAACAACTTGGCCTTACGTCCCTTGATGTGTCACTTGTGTTATACTACTTTCAATGGCTTTGATTTTTGTCATGCCCCAGTGTGAGAGATGATCACCAATGTGGGTTCAATGAAATGAAATTGTAGGCTCAAAGTGGCTAGCAAATGATAAAAGTGTTTAAGATAGAGAAATGAATGCTCTTCATCATTTTAAGGCACTTGATTCACCGTTAGATTTCTCATGTAATAGCAACACACGAAGATTAATGCAAATGAAAGCAAGAAAACTTCCATCTACCTTTTCTCATCCTTCCATACTAATTAAGCAAATGTACCTCCAACTTGCCCCAATGTGGGGTGGTTCTTGACAGGGGTAGTATGAAATGAAACTTCACAAGTGTTTTGGCTCAAATTGGGTAACCAATGGATCAAATGTAGTGTTTAGGACAGAGAAATGAACTGCCCCTTGTCATTTTGGATATCGTACCTTTCACGAGAGAACTCTTTACCTTGCAGACATGGAATTTTACATGTTAATCTCACAAGTTTATAGACATGGGACTGTGTACTGACATGGCTTGCCTTTCATCATCCCGATGCATCTCATTTAGCATTCTCAATCAATTCCGCATCATTATCAAATGGTTTAATTTTTGCAATCTTCAATGAGATTCATAAATGAAACAAGCAGAACCATAATGCAAAATCTTTTTTAGCATATATGAGCATTTTGAGCTATTGACAAACACATCCAATTTATCTCACCAAAAAAAAGTGTCATCAAAGCCTAATATGAACATGATATCAAATACCACAAAAGCTATTAGAATTGGGAGCCCTTTGGTTGTCCTTGAAGATGGGCACATGAATTGACCAATTGACATGAGAACTCAATCTTTGATGCTGTATTTTTGCTCTTGCCCCTGCACCAAAAGAACATGCATGAATATGGCCTTAAAGAAATGTGATCTAAAATTGAAGAATTACATCACCCATCAACGCATTGTCCTCACCAAATTGGAAATTGCCCCACATTTTTGGCTTCCTTTGAAACGGTCAACCCTCGACTAGATAATAAGAGTTAAGCTTTGATAGATAGGGTTTATCCAACATGCACTTTTTTGAAAAATTTTGAAATTTTTTGAACGAGAAGACATGAAAAAATCCAGCCCTCAGAATTCTCTTTGGATGATATTTTTTCAATTGTTGGATATCATCACCGGGCTAGTTTGGTGTATTCCAACATGCCCTCAAAATAAAGAAAAACTTGTAACTTCATTGAATCAAATGAATTACATTTATTGGAATGGAAAATGCTAATACTCAAACCCTAATAATCAAAATTCAAACAATAACCGGAATTTAGAAAGCAAGAAATCCTAAACAGCAACAAAAGACCCCTTTGCAAAGGAGTACGAAAATTCTTCTACTTGGTGTCCCCTTGAGCTCCTTCAGCACGGTTGGGCAGGGGATTATGCTGGACATTTGGTTGACCAGTGGTGAAAGAGAGTGCATTTGTATCCAGGAGGTCTTGAACTTTGTGCTTCAACACGTAGCAATCATCAATGGAATGTCCAGCCTCGCCCATGTGACAATCACATTTCTTGGATGGGTCATAATTTTTGAATCTCTCAGGGTTCGGATGCTTGGGTTCATTTGAAAGTAATCCTTTCTTCTGGAGGACTGGCAAAACCTTGGATAACGGCCCAGGCAAAGGTGTGAAGTTCATCCTAGCACCTTGTGGTCGACTAGTGAATTGGCGTCCTCCACCTTGCTATTTGCCTGTGTCATGAGCTGGTTGAGAAAATGCCACATTCACCTCAGATGCAAACTCCTTATCTTTCTTAAAAGTAAATTTCTTTACAGAAGTAGTATGCTCTATAGCCCAACCATCGTGCAAAGCAATCTCAATGCGTTCCCCTATGGGAATCAACTCAGCCAAGGATTCAAAACGAGACCCCAACACTCAATTGCGGTACTCAAATGGCAAAGACTTCATAAACATGTCCAACATTTCCTTTTCAGTTAGCTCAAGGGTGATTTGAGCAGCCACAGCTCTCCATCTCATGGCATAAGCCTTGAAAGTCTCGGTCTTCTTTTTCTCAAAGCCAATCAAATCCTCACGTGACGAGGCCATGTCCATGTTGAATTTATATTGACGAATGAAAGCATCAGATAACTCATCCCACGTCTCAAGCAGATTAATCTTCTTCACAATGAACCATTGCGGAGCAGGTCTGGTTAAGCTATCATGGAAAGTGAGGATCATGAGCGGCACGTTGTCAGCATATGGTGCCATCCTCATCGTGTAGTACTGCAAGTGGACCTTAGGACATAAAAGGCCTTCATACTTGTTGAACTCAGGTGCCTTGAACTTCTTTGGGATCTGAACCCTAGCAATATGAGCAAGACCTCGGGGAACTGATCTTGATAGCCTTGCATTTGACGAATTTGCTCCTCTAACTTAGCAATGCGCTTAGCCTCATCACTCATTGGCATTTCAGAAGATGCCCCGGCCTTATCAGTCAAGGTCGGAGGAACATTATCAATCAAGATTGCTCCATCAGTCGAGGAAGTGCCTATGCTAGCATTCTTGATGATGCTAACATTCTTTCCTCCGTCTATTACCTCAGTCGGAGTAGGGTCATTGGGTAGTACAATTTCATCTCTCGGTTGAGCAGACACGGCCAAAGCGGAAATGCTTGTGTTTAAATAAACAACTTGCTTCAAGAGATTTTCGAGGACATTCAGGACTATCTTCATCTCTGTTTCAAGAGTAGTAACACGAGTTTGCTCATTTTGATCGGCCATTCTTGCTCTTGACCTTGTGATGATGGGTGAGCATGGACGATCCGTGATCACCTACAAAAGACAAAGCTAGACATGAATATGTGATCGGGATCAGTCCATGACTTAACCATTTTTCTCTTTTTTTTTTAAAGGATGAATGGAAAATGACGACCTTTGACACAATTTAGAAAATATACATAATTGAAAGTTTCATGGAAACTGTTTTTTTTTTCTTTTTTTTTTAAAAAAATCTTAATGAGAACTAATTTTGACTCAAAAATTACTAGGACGACACTATTGACCTAACTTATCATGGACCGACTCAAAACTGAAGAACTGTAAATGGAATTCAAAGAATAGGGATAGAAAGCTTACTTCGCAAGTAGATCAGGGGCAATCACATAGACATGCACATGAAAAGTGCAGCTCAATTTCTACGCTAAAAGGCTTAGCAAAGTGAAGCCACAAGGATGATCGGACTAGCCGCAGGCGCGCGTACTAAGTCAGGTCCTTATGACTCCAGCATAGTCGAAGAGTCGACCCGGGTCGCAGGCTTGCAGATTGGGGTGGATACTCTTGACACCAAGAAAGAAATTTCGAGGTTGAAATAGGCGACTCGGGCCATGGGCATGCGGTTGGAGTGGCATCTATCTCAACACCATCCTAGGTGATGCTATGTGGCCCAAGTTCGGCGGCAGGTTGTGTGTGCTAAAGTGTAGTGCTAAAGCAATTAGAACATGCACAACAATTTAAATCAAGCAACACTTCGAATAAGGAATTCAAACATTTATTTCAAACAACCCTGCAAAACATTCAACATATGAGTTAGGGACGTACCTAGAATTCTCGCTGCCAAACAAATTTTTGAAAAAAATGAAAAATGCCCTAAGTCCATTAAGAATTTTTCAAGTCCTAAGTGGAGTAGCCAAGCTGTCGCGATGTCAAGCCCCGCCACTCCCTGTCCTTAGCCATGTGATGGTCCTGACTTGATTCTTTTAACCAACATAAAATTAAGCGAAAACCATATACTCCAAATATATTTTTACATAGCTTAATATCAAGTCCTTTACAAGATCGGCCCAGTCGTTAAGTCTCAAAAGCTAGGACATCACAACCCTCAATAATTACATCCAAAAGATAGGGCAAGAAGGGAGGTGTCGGACTAACACAATATACATACAAAACGGTTCCCTTTCTATTGGCCAACATAAACTAAGAGTGCTTAGAAGTCAGTCTTGCGTTCCATCGGGCTCTATGTCGATCACGGTACCGTCTTCGTGATCCCCATCGTCGGGGTCCAAGTGTTCCTCGATGTAGCCTCCTATTGCCGGTCCATGCTGTCCGAATTGAAATTTCATCCCTCCCTCTTGACTTCACTATGAGTCGCCGGAGCTTGACGAAGACTTGGCACTAAGTCCAACACACCTAATCAGCTAATCAACCATCATAAAGTGACTTAGTCTAACGAAAAACAGATAAATTACAATTAATTTACATAAACAATAATAAAAAGGGAATCACATGACTAATAGATAATGAGACCGTTCACAACCGGTCCAAACCCTAACTCAATTTATCCAGCTCATTGCCAACTTCTACTTCGATCACTCCTCCCCGAGGACCATTGCTAAGGACTCACTCATCGGTCGCACCGTCGCTCCATTCGGATCATTTCCGTGGTTCAAATTGGTCAATCGACACCAATTTTGATCAATCAATTCATCAATCAAATTCCAAGCCATGCCAATTCATCTCATCAATCATCCACCTCATTCAAAGCAATAATCCCATCATCCAATTGACTAATTAATTCTCTACTAAAACAATAATGCGTCTAATTAAGGGTTAAATCCCACTCACCTCAAATTAAGCTCGAAAAATCGACCAGTGGTGTCAATTGAAGGTGGTTGAGTCCAAGAGAAGTTGTGACAGGTGACAATTTGGGCTCGAGCTCTCGAATCGGCCAAAAATTAGCTCTAATTGCAAGTCGGGTCAGAAACCGGGTCAGGAACCGGGTCGAGGAGGTCTGTCCGGGTCGGGGCTCTGTTCTTCCTCCTCAGGCCGAATCGGGCCTTGCAACTTGTCGGATCTGGAAGCTGACTTCACCACGAGTCCAACGGCACCGGCGGCGTGGTCAACGGTGGCCGAAGGTGGGTGCAGCGCGGCCATGAAGTACAGCGGTCGACGGCTGGAAACCGGGAGAAGGGAGGAGGAGATCGAGCTCAAAATCATGAGTTCTAGACCAAATCGTTTGAAACCAAAGCCATATCTAAGCTTAAGGGACATCTAGAGACCGATTGGTGCCATCAATTTCGAGTGGGTGTGTCTAGATTGGCCAGAATTTCAAATCTAGGGTTTGTGGTTTCAATTTGGGGCAAACTCGAATCAAGCCCAAAAATTGACGAACTAAGACCAAATCAACTCAATCAAAGGCCACAAATCAGTCCTAGAGGCTCCTAGGAGTGGTTTCCATGCAATGGGTCAAGCTAGAAGTGAGAAAATCGAAGGAAAATCGAGAGGAGGAGCTCGGCCAACTTATCGAGTTGCAGAAACATGGCTGGTCACGAAGCTCCCTTTTGGGGGCTGCCGGCGGCGAAGGGGGTGGCGTCGGCGACGGCGGCTAGTCAGGGCGTCGAGTGTGAGTCGAGAGGATTCCAACAGTGCTCGTGGGAAGGAAAACGGTGGAGTGAGGAAAGAGAGAGAGCCCGTTGCAGGAGGCTCGCTGATCAGCCCGGGGAAGAGAAGAAATGGACGGCTCGGGCGTGTTGGGGTGTCACCATCACCTATCCAACGGTCGGGAGGCCCCCCGACAGCGCTAAGGAGAGGCCTGCAGCCCTGGCCTGCGGCTAGGTGGCCGTAGACTTGCCGATGGGATGGCTGGGCATGCGCGTTCCACGAGCTCGCCGAATTGCCCGAACGAGCGAAGGAAGAAAGAAGAAGAAAGAAGAAAGGCCATGCCTTCTCGCGCGGGCCGAGCTTGGGCTGCCCCGCGCGGGTCAGCGTGGGCCTTCGATCGTCCGGGCCGGGTCCTCGAGTCAACCCGGTTGAATTAAAAAATAATAATATTTAAATAAATAAATATAGAAAAATCTCGAAAATTCTAAAAAATTTCCCGAAAATAGAATTACGCATTTTTGGGCTACGGGGCTTTTAAATAAACATTTAGAGAGTACAAGGATAATTTTTACAAATTTCCATGTCCCTTTGGAAATTACAAAAATTTCCCGGAAAAATCTCGGGGCCCTAAAGTTACGGTCCGAGCCTTCCTAAGTATTTAATACTTCATCTAGAAGGTAGGAGAGCGGTTGTTACACTGGACCTCCCTAAAGGTGCACCAACTAGGGTTCGGCTAATGACTTGCTAAGATTAAACTTAGCTCGAGCTCTCTCAAGCCCATACTAATTCACGACTTAGGTTTTACTTTTTAACAAGCAACAAATTTTCAATTTGGAATTGCCACTAATCTATTTTTTGTGGGTTGATTAGGAACCCATGTAAAGCATCGGGAGCTATGCTTTACTCTTACGAACTAAAGATCTAAGGGATCGGGGACTTGGTTATGCTATACTAATCTAACACTCTTTCGGTACCTTTTCATTATTTCCAAAAATAGCAAGCAAGTTGGCTTAATTTTAAATTAATCCCTAACATGCAATGGTAACCACACGTAAACTCAATCAATGACAAAAAAAAAGGAATGAAAATCCAAAACAAATCACAAAATCAAATTATGATATATCATGCATCAAATCAAATCCAATCAAATCTAATAAAATCAAATATCAAATAAATCTAATCTAATAAAATATAATCTAATCAAATATCAAATAAAATCTAATCTAATCAAATATCGAATGCAATATATGAAATGTAATTTTTTTTGGAATTTTTTTATGAATTAATTAGCCTAATTATCCATGGCTAAATATCATATAATCTAACTAGGAAACAATATATATTAATTCCTAATTTAAACTAAAATATACTCAACCTAGAATAATATCCTACAATGCAATCTAGCTAAAATTATCCTAACAAAAATATCTAATATGCAATCTAAACCAATTATGCAAATTTACCTACACGTGCAATTAATCTAAATGTGCGATTTTCAATTTAAACATTAAATTAATCTAAGATGCAATTTTAAATCTAAACATGCAAATAACCTAATTATGCAACTAACCTAAATATGTCATTAATCTAATATGCATGTAATGCAACAAAATCAATTCAAACATGCAAAATTATCTAAATATGTACAAAAAGCAAATTAAACAGAAAATAAGAGATCAAACACTCAAAAATTGGATTCTAATTTTTTTAAATTTGTAAAAAAAATTAAATAAAAATAAACGAAACATAATATTTAAAAAACAATCAGGTCGGGAACCGAACCAACGAAACATAATATTTAAAAAGCAATTGGGTCGGGAACCGAACCGGTTCGGTTCGGTCCCGACCCGCGCTGGGGCGAGTCGGATCGGGTCGCGCCCGACCCTCTTACTGGGAGCCCAACGAGGACAGAGGAGAATAGGCTGGGCCCGCGGCAGGCCCAGCTCGTTTCTTTCTGTCTCTCGCTGGACATGCAGTGAACGGGCCTGGCCCGCGCTAGTCCGGTCCAGCCTCAACCCACGATTGACGGACGCGTTCAAGGGTGTTGAACTAAGTCGCTGGCAACTCGCGAAGACCCCCTCTGGTCGTGATCCTCGGGGTGAGATCGGGAAAACACGAATCGGCGAATTACTCGGGAATGGTGGAGGCTGCTCAGCGAGTTGTGGGTGAGGGGCGATAGCTGTATCTTTAGGCCAGGCGAGCGTCGTCCCCCGGAACCAGCTAGTGCTTCCTTCTCCTCTTCTTCACCAGCGTGCGTTTTGTTTTTCCCTGCCTCTCTCTGTTATCTCCCTACTTTGCGAAGCTGTCTTTCTTCTCCCTTTGTCCCTCCTCTATCCTCCCTGTTATTTGCACTCTGTTCGCGTGTCAGCTCCCCTGCTGGTGGCTCCAGAAATCCCAAGGAGCTGGCCAAGTCAGAAGATTTCTTCGCCTCCAGGAGTTGATCGGGCGGGAAGAGAATTGAGGCAAATGGGCTGCGAAAAGTAATTGGGTTGACGGGCCCAGTGCACGGGAGAGAGGGGGCTGCCCAATTTTCGTTGTGCCGTGATGGGTGTTGGGCCCACTCGCTTGGAAGGGCCTGCGCGAGTGAGTGTGGGTCAAGCTAATTAGCAAGCCGACTCACCTTCCTCATCCATCTTTTTTTCTTTTTCTTTTTTTCAAAATTTTTTTCTTTTGATCTTATTGAAGAAATAATAATTTCTTGGAAAACGATTCGGCCAAAATTAGGTGTTAACATATTACCTTCAACAGATGAAGTTAATTTCCATAAAAGAGTGATCGCCATATCATTTCACAATTTTTAGCCTTTTAATCAATTTCCCATATGGTAATTAATTATCCGTAGAAAAGTAATGTTAAAGTAGAGTCTACATCCTTTCCAAAATGAAAAAAAAAAATTTAGGGAAAAAGAACGAGTCGTAATCGAAAATTGTGATCATGGAGAAATATTGTCTTTCGAAAATGATCACTTATTCATAAATGGCATTTAAAAATAATTACATCAAATCACCTTCCAATTTTTCTTTCAAAAACACTGGTGAATCCACTGCTCAACACTCAACAAAACCATGTTTATTATGTGGGAAAAAAAAAGAAAGTGCATTATCATGCACATTTGACTAAAAAGCCTGGGCCCCCATAAGAGAAATTGACTCCAGCAACATTGATTGGGTACGCCATCAACCATAAGTCATAGCATGTGGGTCTTGATACGAGAGGAGTGAAACTCTCAATCTCCGGGTCTCTCTCAGTGTCCCACTCATCAAGGAATTTAAGATCGTGGAAATAGGACACCCTTCATAAGCCTTCAAAAGGGAAATGGCCGCTCCCCATTTGTGTTGACGTATGAGGACCACCACTTCCTCTGTAGGCTACCACTCCGTCCTAATCAATTCGATCAGCGGGGTTCCTTAATGAAGTGAAGATTTCATATGGCCAATATCCTATGGTTTTGTCCATAACACTCAGCTTCCAGTGTCCAGTTAAAGCATCCTGGAATAATTTTGTTAAAAAAAGGCTTGAAAATACCCTTGCGTATATTTACTGAAAAGATTGTTCGATTACCCTCTCAACGTATACGGGCAGTTGATGTTGCTATCCATTATAGGTGGATATTGGTTGTACTGGAGTACCCGGAATAAAATCTCTATCTAATTGTACAAAACCATTGCAATAGAGATTGTAGCTACCTGTTTGGTTATAGTTATCACTCTAGAGTCCACCCAAGAAAAGAGTGTCAATATTTGATATATTTGTGAGTTGGATGAATTGTAAGCGGACAAAAGAATTAAGAACTCACCGTCCAATATGTGAAAAGCGTTGGCTCACCCAACGGACCTCTCTCTTCATTGACCTATAATATAAACACAAATCACTTGTCTTTTATATCCAAACATAGTTGGAACACCAATCGTGCTAAAATCTTTAGATTTGATCATTCTAAACTCTTACCATCCACCCGACCTCGATAGTGTTTTGGTTCTCACAATCACTTGCAACGGGCCAAATTTGAGCAAGGCTTAATTCCTTATCCATTACACGAGGATTCCATATATTAATATCTGCCCGAGCTTCTGTGTATTTGTCGTTCCACAGCTATACTATAGCATACTGACCAATGTCCAGCAAACTCATAAGGAAGTGAAACTTGAGGATTAATGCATAAATGCAACTGAAAATCAATGCAACAATAAATCACCATTATGTATTTGCACATACTTCATGTGACGGGTTTGCTGATGGACAATGTGGTGTAGCATGAACTTTGGCATTAAGTTTGGTATGATTTTGTGGTGTTTTGATGGGGACTGATCCTTCAGGGCATTCACCATATTTCCACCAAGTTTGACTAAGCCCATTTTGCACATATCCTGCCCTATTCCCTTTCTGATTTGGGCTTGGATTCACCTATTCACAAAATGTGCTAGTTTTAGCAGTTATTAGATAACATGGGCGAACATATTTGAGGTCTCATAACAATATTCCTAACGTAGAACAACCCCAATTTCTTAGACATCCTATACTATTGGAAATGGCTTTCTCCTAGAACTGCTTTATGATGGCCCTCATCATTAAAGTACTTATACCTTCATCGCCATACTTTTTCGTTTCTACTCTTAATTTCAAATTTTGCATGGGCAGCACAATGTAGAATACTGGTGCAAGTTAGAGGTATGATAGGACAACAACCTTTATGGTATGATTCTTGAGAAGCGGATGATTTAAAGCAGGTTGCTTGAAGATGTCAACACAATCGATCACTTCACCACTCTTGTAACTCTGCAGCAAGTTCTTATACATTATCTTGGCAAAAAGAACATATATGAAAGTGGGAAAAATGAAGTATTAGTAGGCAGAGTTTAGGAATGACCTCAATGGTTTCTATTGTTCCTTTAGGCTTTTCGAAACTCCGAATGTTTGATGTAAGGATTCTCGCTCGAGCATGTCCATTGCTCATTGTACTGATAATACTCAGCAGCAAAACCAACCATTTCAAAAGATGCACTCCTCAAATTACCATTGCCATTGTAGAAGTGTCCCACCAATCCTAAAGGGATAGGGATAATGACACGGCCATATTTCTCTTCCTGAATGACGCAGCCTTAACCATACTTAAGAGAAATCCAAACTCCCAAAAGTCCCCATCAAAATCGCTCTCATACAAATGGCCGTTAACTGAGGGACCTGAAAATATGCAAAGATGAATGGTATGAACACACCACAGCTCAGTGAATAGTACGTACATCTTCTAAGCAGATCGAGCACCCACTATGCATATTTTACCAAACCATCACCAAACTCAATGAATTCAAATCCAAACAATGTCATACATTAAACTTTATATATAAGTAATTTCTTTTTCACAAAATATTGTAAAATGCTCCATACATTCAAATATCATAATTCTTGCATGTACAATACTGGAAGAAAAATATATCTTTCCTCAAAACTTTCTCGTATCGAAAATAATTTTTTATAGCATATAAGTGTTCAACAATACCACATGCATCAAACAAAATATCAATGGTCAACTCCATTGATTAATCTCATTCATTCAAAAGTCGATGGTCCATCCCATCAACTAATCTCAAATCACATAACAATGGTCGGTTCCATTGATTAATCTCGTCCATTTAGAAGTCGATGGTCCATCCCATCAACTAATCTCAATTTCCATTGGCCAAACTATTATTGCTCAATATCTAACTATGGTCATGACACAAAGGCTTGTGACAAGGCGACTAAGATTCCCCCCTTAGCAAGGTCTCCACCTACAAAGCCGGTGACTTAGCCAAGAAGGATATCCTAACACCGGTATGCATACCCTCAAATCCCTCACTGGGTTCACAGTGATATTGAGCATAAATCTCATAACCAAAACCATAATTTATTGCATAATCACATTTCATAATCCAATTCAAATCAAAGTTCATAATACATAATGTCAAATGAATACATCTTTGAATCCATACATAACTCCCTTCATAAATATGTTCAAAACAAATAATTTTTCGTAAATCTTTCTCAAAACATTTCGTAAATCTCAAAACATATGATTCTTTTCAATCCAGTTCATCAAATAAAATGCATTTCACAAGGCATGTCTCAACCACTAATGAAATCTTCATCAATCATACTCACAAATTGACAGAACATTTCGTAACCAATTATAACATAATTTACAAACAAGTTTGCAACGTAAATCATATTTGAACTTTCCGAATATATATATATATATATATATAATCTCGCACCACAAATCGGTATATATACTTTCATAACATATGCAAACTTATTTGTATTCACAACATAATTCATAAAACGTCGCTCAACCTTTTCACAAATGATCAAGATGTAGTAAATGCTCGATCCAGACTTTTATGCAATAAAAATACTATTTCATAACTCATAACATATATCATTCTTTTTCGCTTCAAAGCATGAGTTTTCCAAACTCAAAGAAGAGATAAGACTACTCACCTTGAGATACCTATAACCACCCAATAATCATTACTCGAACAATCGGACTCGCGATCCTATCAAATGACTAGGAAATGATATCAAGATCAAACTAAACTAGTACGTCAACTATGAACAGCTCAAACTCTAGTAAATGAGTCATACGTGCCAACCTAACTCTTCAACGAAATGGGCACTCAAAAGTTTCCACAACGCGAAGCTTGATTTACCCATAAGTTCCTCTAGAAAACTCTGTTTCTAATGATCTTATAATCAATGGAAAGCTCTTTTGATGCCCTACAAGATTGCTGAAGAGAGCTACCCCAAAATCTGATTGAAAGTGGATGAAAAAGCCATGCGAAGTTACTGTTCGCGCACAGTAACCAGCGCGCGCCAAAGTTCAAAATTTCATTCCAGGCAAACCACAAGCTCAAATCGAGTTCCGTGAAATGCTATAGCATCCCAACACCCTATGATAATCCCATCATTTCTCAGCCACACAACCCAAAAATTAGACTTTGGCACTCCCATTTCACAAAAATCCGAATTCAAGCTCCAATGCCAAAAACTATTCTGATTAAGTGGACGAGGTGTGCGAGCACTTACCGAGCATTGCAACTTGGAGTTGGAATTAGCTTGGTGAAGACCGGGTAGCAAGATTTCTTTCTCCTTCTTTTTCTTTCTTCCTCTCCTCTTCTCTTCTCTTTTTCCCTTCCGTTCGTGCGTGCGTCTCTGTTCTGTCTCTCTCTCTCTCCCTTTTCTTTTATAAAGCAGCCCACTTCCCCTTTTTCTTTCTTTTTTTTTATTGTCAATCATTTTCCCTTCTTCTTTTTGACTAAGTCAAACTCCTCTCTTCTTTTCTTTTCTTTTCTTTTTGTTTGACCAAGTCAAAACGCAGTTATTACATTCTACCCTCCTTATAAAAATTTCGTCCTCGAAATTTAAATAAACAGCAAACATATTTATGTCTTGCCTTGCCCTCAAACTTCCAAGTAATGTTTCTATCAATGCAGAACAATGTTTTGCACATCTGTCTATCAAAACTTCAATAAGAGTTTAACAAAAATGCATTTCATCGTAATATCTATCAACAAACTGTGATTTTTCACCATGGTCCAATATATATTGTTGAAATAACTCTTGAGTCATCACTATTTGTTCAGTCTAACAGCTCATCTTCTTTCATCCTCATTCCAGTTTCCAAAACATGATGGTTTCTTCTTGTTTAACTATAACGGCCTCATCAAACAATAATTCTTTCTTGTCACTTCTCTGAATTTGAACTCCAAAGCACAATTATCATTCCGATCAATATTGGGGCTTGGAATTGTGCAATTTACTCATTTGCCTTGAAATGACATTTTCTCAATTGTTGCAATATCCTATCTAAATCTAGCACTCTTTTCCTTCAATCAATGCTAGAATTGAGAGTATGATAGATATGTAATTGTAGCTTTAGGAATGTTAACTCTGTTGGTCAATCTTACCTCATCAAGAACTTCACAGAATCATCTCATTCTAAAGTCTTTTCTCATAGGAAAAATCCTCTCTATCATGCTTGAGCTTCTTTACGAAAAATTCTCCATATTCCATCCCCTTGTACAACTCTTTCATAAATTCAATGTCTCAAAAGAATGATCATCAATAACACCCTAAAATTGCATATCAATCTAGAGACATGTTGAAAATTCTTCTTCCATCCTCTGGAATGTCCTTACAATTTCATATATCGATCTTGAACTAGCTTTCCAATAAGCAAATCAATAAATTTAGTTGCACTTCCAACAACCAATAGTTGATTGCACTCCTTTTCAACTCTAAAGCATTAAGAACACAAAGTCAATTATGAAACCTCGAAGATCTACTTGTCCTTCAACTCATTCTCCTTCTCCTTCATGATACTCGTCAAGTAAAACATTTTTATTTAGAACCATGTACTTCTAACGACAATACCAAGATAAGGATCCACTTCTTCTAATTCAATCTCAATGGTCTCTCAAAACAATTTACCGAGTTTTCTCCAAAATATGAGATCTGCAATCAAGAAATCATCTCCGCATCACAAATTCTTACCCAACAATAGGAAACCATCACTTGTGGTTAAATACTTATGACTTCCCAATTCACTGACATAAGGACTTATCTTGTTTCCATTGAATTCAACAAACCTAAATTTTTAAACATAAAACTGCATCACTCAATCAATGATTCAACCGCTCACTTTGCGTAATAATTTTAGTTAATACTACGACTGAAATTTACCAAGCCACTTGCTCCATAAAAAACCTTACCTTGCCCCTCACATATACTACTCCAACTTATAAATCACAAGTAACATTTATCTCACATGACAATTCAATCTCATGACAAAAAGTGCACCATGCACTTTCATCCTCCAGCTTTGCGGTTATATACTTGACTATGTTCAATCTACTATCCAATACATTATCCAGAAAGCACTCGAACTCTATGTACTCAAACACAAAATGCAAGATATCATTCTCTCCATTGAGTTCTTTAAAGCTTCACAATATTATGATGATTCCCCCTCTCTTTTTTGCAAGAACTTCAATTCTCTCATGATCATGCACTCTTCCTACACAAATATTTCCTATCTATTTCCTATCGCAATAGCTTCTCTTGTATTCATATTACTAACTTGCCAAACAATCTAAAATGATACATCACCTAAGTCGTGCTTTTGAATTCTAGCAACAACTCCATTGCAACAAAACTCTTTCCTTGTTCAAAATCACAAAAGAGGCAAAAACGAATATAACCTTTACTCAAATGGATGTCTTGTGATGAATACCTCAAATATCAATAAAAGCACAAACCTTAAATCACATTTGAATCATAAGTACATTTCCCATGAGCTGAATATACAAATGGATAAATTTCTCAGCTTTCCTCACTATTAGAGTCATGGATTTCATACCATAAATTGGCACCCATGATAAGAAACGATGATAGTTGAGAATCATGTCAATAGAGATAACCAATTCAACAAAAAAACAACATTGATGTGCAAGTAGTATTAACATCCCTCAAATCTCCAATAAATAACTTCATCATCCATCTAGCCACATTCCATGAAAAGAAACCATAGATGGTGTATTCAAGTGTTAGGTAAGCAAAGGATATACTTAATATGTCAAGATCCACCAAACTTCAACCTTGCTTCATATCTTTGACTTTACAAATCTATAATTCTATCTCAAAACAATCCGGCAAATCGAAACACCTAAGAACCAACACAAACTTATGAGGAATGAAGAATCCAAGTTTCCTCTTCAAATTTGGTAGAGGTGCAGTAAAACTCAAACATATTCTTCATCACTTACAAATGTCTCGCTCCATAAGACAAAACCAAATATCATTTGCACCTAAAAAGAAAGTGTATCATCATGCACATTGGACTGAAAAGCCCGGGCCCCCATAATAGAAATAGACTTCGGCAACATTGATTGGGTGCGCCATTAACCATAAGTCATAGCATGTAGGTTTTGATACGAGACGAGTGAAACTCTCAATCTCCAGGTCTCTCTCAATGTACCGCTCGTCGAGGAATTTAAGATTGCGAAAATAGGACGCCTTTCGTAAGCCTTGAAGGGAAATGGCCGCTCCCCATTTGTGTTGACGTATGAGGACCACCACTTCCTCTATAGGCTACCTCTCCGCCCCAATCAATTCGATTGGTGGGGTTCCTTAACGAAGTGAAGATTTCATCTGGCCAATATCCTATGTTTTTGTCCATAATGCTCAGCTTCCAGTGTCCAGTTAAAGCATCATAGAATAACTTTGTTAAAAAAAGGCTTGAAAATACCCTGGCGTATATTTACTGAAAAGATTGTTCAATTACCTTCTTAACGTATACGAGCAGTTCATGTTGCTATCCATTAAAGGTGGATATTGGTTGTACCGGAGTACCCGAAATAAAATCTCTATCTAATTGTATAAATCCACTGCAATCGAAATTGTAGCAACCTGTTTGGTTATAGTTATCACTCTAGAGTCCACCCAAGAAAAGAGTGTCAATATTTGATATATTTGTGAGTTGGATGAATTGTAAGCGGACAAAAGAATTAAGAACTCACCGTCCAATATGTGAAAAGCGTTGGCTCACCCATCGGACCTCTCTCTTCATTGACCTATAATATAAACACAAATCACTTGTCTTTTATATCCAAACATAGTTGGAACACTAGTTGTGCTAAAATCTTTAGATTTGATCATTCTAAACTCTTACCATCCACCCGACCTCGATAATGTTTTGGTTCTCACAGTCACTTGCAACGAGCCAAATTTGAGCAAGGCTTAATTCCTTATCCATTACACGAGGATTCCATATATTAATATCTGCCCGAGCTCCTGTGTATCTGTCATTCCCCAGCTGTACTATAGCATACTGACCAATGTCCAGCAAACTCATAAGGAAGTGAAACTTGAGGATTAATGCATAAATGCAATTGAAAATCAATGCAACAATAAATCACCATTATGTATTTGCACATACTTCATGTGACGGGTTTGCTGATGGACAATGTGGTGTAGCATGAACTTTGGCATTAAGTTTAGTATGATTTTGTGGTGTTTTGATGGGGACTGATCCTTCAGGGCATTCACCACATTTCCACCAAGTTTGACTAAGCCCATTTTGCACATGTCCTGCTCTATTCCCTTTCTGATTTGGGCTTGGATTCACCTATTCACAAAATGTGCTGGCTTTAGCTATTATTAAATAACATGGGTGAACATATTTGAGGTCTCATAACAATATTCTTGACGTAGAAAACCCCAATTTCTTAGATATCATATACTATTGGAAATGGCTTTCTCCCAAAACTGTTTTATGATGACCCTCATCATTAAGGTACTTGTACCTTCATCGCCATACTTTTTCGTTTCTACTCTTAATTGCAAATTTTGCATGGGCAGCACAATGCAGAATACTGGTGCAAGTTAGAGGTATGATGGGACAACAACCTTTATGGTATGATTCTTGAGAAGCGGATGATTTAAAGCAGGTTGCTTGAAGATGTCAACACAATCGATCACTTCACCACCCTCGTAACACTGCAGTAAGTTCATATACATTATCTTGGCAAAAAGAACATATATGAAAGAGGGAAAAATGAAGTATTAGTAGGTAGAGTTTAGGAATGACTTCAATGGTTTTCATCGTTCCTTTAGGCTTTTTGAAACTCCGAATGTTTGATGTAAGGATTCTCGCTCCAGCATGTCCATTGCTCATTGTACCGATAATACTTAGCAGCAAAACCAACCATTTCAAAAGATTCACTCCTCGAATTACCATTGCCATTGTAGATGTGTCACACCAATCCTAAAGGGATAGGGATAATGACACGGCCATCCTTCTCCTTCTGAATGACGCAGCCTTAACCATACTTAAGAGAAATCCAAACTCCCAAAAGTCCCCATCAAAATCGCTCTCATACAAATGGCTGTTAACTGAAGGATCTGAAAATATGCAAAGATGAATGGTATGAGCAAACCACAGCTCAGTGAATAGTACGTACATATTCTAAGCAGATCGAGCACCCACTATGCATATTTTACCAAACCATCACCAAACTCAATGAATTCAAATCCAAACAATGTCATACATTAAACATATATAAGTAATTTCTTTTTCGCAAAACATTATAAAATGCTCCATACATTCAAATATCATAATTCTTGCATGTACAATACTGGAAGAAAAATATATCTTTCATCAAAACTTTACTCGTATCGGAAATAATTTTTTATAGCATATCAGTGTTCAACAATATCACATGCATCAAACAAAATATCAATGGTCAACTCCATTGATTAATCTCATTCATTCAAAAGTCGATGGTCCATCCCATCAACTAATCTCAAATCACATAACAATGGTCAGTTCCATTGATTAATCTCGTCCATTCAGAAGTCGATGGTCCATCCTATCAACTAATCTCAATTTCTATTGGCCAAACTATTATTGCTCAATAATTAACTATGGTCATGACACAACAGCTTGTGACAAGGCGACCAAGATTCCCCCCTTGGCAAGGTCTCCAAAACAAGCCGGCAAATTGAAACACCTAAGAACCAACACATACTTATGAGGAATGGAGAATCCAAGTTTCCTCTTCAAATTTGGTAGAGGTGCAGTAAAACTCAAACATATTCTTCATCATTTACAAATGTCTCGCTCCATAAGACAAAACCAAATATCATTTGCACCTAAAATGAAACACGCATCCTAGTATCTAACGAAAAATGATTGTCTTATTAACTAACGTACAACATCACAACGTCCCATAAAGTCTATGCCCAATTATCATAACCTAAGCTCTGATACCAATAGATGTCACATCTCAAATCCTAAAGGGATAGGGATAATGACACGACCATCATTCTCCTTCTGAAGGACGCAGCCTTAACCATACTTAAGAGAAATCCAAACTCCCAAAAGTCCCCGTCAAAATCACTCTCATACAAATGGCTGTTAACTAAAGGACCTGAAAATATGTAAAGATGAATTATATGAGCAAACCACAGCTCAGTGAGTAGTACGTACAACTTCTAAGCAGATCGAGCACCCACTATGCATATTTTACCAAAATCATCACCAAACTCAATGAATTCAAATCCAGACAATGTCATACATTGAACTTTATATACAAGTAATTTCTTTTTCCCAAAACATTGTAAAATGCTCCATACATTCAAATATCATAATTCTTACATGTACAATACTAGAATGAAAATATTTCTTTCCTTAAAACTTTACTCGTATCAGAAATCATTTTTTATAGCATATCAGTGTTCAACAATATCACATGCATCAAACAAAATATCAATGGTCAACTCCATTGATTAATCTCATTCATTCCAAAGTCAATGGTCCATCCCATCAACTGATCTCAAATCACATAACAATGGTTGGTTCCATTGATTAATCTCGTCCATTCAGAAGTCGATGGTCCATCCCATCAACTAATCTCAATTTTCATTGGCCAAACTATTATTGCTCAATATCTAACTATGGTCATGACACAATGCCTTGTGACAAGGCGACCAAGATTCCCCCCTTGGCAAGGTCTCTACCTACAAAGCCGATGGCTCGGCCCAGAAGGATATCTTAACATCGGTATGCATACCCTCAAACCCCTCATTGGGATTACAGCGATATTGAGCATAAATCTCATAACCAAAATCATAATTCATTGCATAATCACATTTCATAATTTGAATCAAATCAAACTTCACAATACATAATGTCAAATGAATACATCTTTGAATCCATACATAACTCCCTTCATAAACATGTTCAAAACTAATAATTTTTCGTAAATCTTTCTCAAAACATTTCGCAAATTTCAAAATATATGAACCTTTTCAATCCAGTTCATCAAATAAAATGCATTTCACAAGGTATGTCTCAACCACTAATGAAATCTTCATAAATCATACTCACAAATTGACAGAACCTTTCGTAACAAATTATAACATAATTTACAAATAAGTTTGTAACATAAATCATATTTGAACTTTCCCAATACAAACTTATTTGTATTCACAACATAATTCATAAAACGCCGCTCAACCTTTTCACAAATGATCAAGATGTAGTAAATGTCCGATCCAGACTTTTATGCAATAAAAATACTATTTCATAACTCATAACATATATCATTCTTTTTCACTTCCAAACTCAAAGAAGAGATAAGACTACTCACCTTGAGATGCCTATAACCACCCAATAATCATTGCTCGAACAATCGGACTCGCGATCCTATCAAATGAGTAGGAAATGATATCAAGATTAAACTAAACTAGTAAATCAACTATGAACAGCTCAAACTCTAGTAAATGAGTCATACGCGCCAATCTAACTCTTCAACGAAATGGGTACTCAAAATTTTCCACAATGCGAAGCTTGATTTCCCCATAACTTTCTCTCGAAAATTCCGTTTCTAATGATCTTATAGTCAATGGAAAGATCTTTTGATGCCCTACAAGATTGCTGAAGAGAGCTACCCCAAAATATGATTGAAAGCCAATGAAAAAGCCATGCGAAGTTACTGTTCGCGTACAGTAACCAGCGCACGCCAAAGTTCAAAATTTCATTCTGGGCAAACCACAAGTCCCAATCGAGTTCCGTCAAATGCTATGGCATCCCAACACCCTAAAGTATGATAAGCCCATCATTTCTCAGCCACACAACCCAAAAATCAGACTTCGGCACTCCCATATCACAAAAATCCAAATTCAAGCCCTAATACCGAAAACTATTCCGATTAAGTGGACGAAGGGTGCAAGCACTTACCGAGCATTGCAACTTGGAGTTGGAATCAACTTGGTGAAAACCGGGTAGCAAGATTTCTTTCTCCTTCTTTTTCTTTCTTCCTCTCCTCTTCTCTTCTCTTTTTCCCTTCCGTTCGTGCGTGCGTCTCAGTTCTGTCTCTCTCTCTCTCTCTCTCCCTTTTCTTTTATAAAGCAGCCCACTTCTCCTTTTTCTTTCTTTTTTTTATTGCCAACCCTTTTCCCTTCTTCTTTTTGACTAAATCAAACTCCTCTATTCTTTTCTTTTCTTTTTGTTTGACCAAGTCAAAACGCAGTTATTACAAGAAGAGACTAGAGTACCTGGTTGAAAATGAGAGAATTAATATTTTTGTTATACACACATAAATCATATCCCCTTAGTAGATCTCAAATTTGAATCGTGGTAATAATGAGTAATAGCCTCCCGTCGATTACCATTTCCTCAAAGAAGAAATGTTGGATAATTTCTTCTTTTGGCTGGAATAAGTTAGGTTTTTGCTTGTGAAAGGAAATGTTGGATTCGTCAAGTTAACATCATCCAAATTATTTTTGAAAATCAGACAAGATACTTTCTTCCTTATATGCACATATATTATATCCCCTTATTGACCTCAAATCTGAATCCTGGTAATGATCATTAATAGCGTGGGTCACCATTTTCTCTAAGAAGAAATTATCCAAAATTTCTTCTTTTGGCTGGAATGAGTCAGGTTTTTGCATGTGAAATGAAATGTTGGATTCGTCAAGTTAACATTATCATTGTAAAATAGACCAAATTATTTTTGAAAATCTAACAAGATACTTTCTTCCTTATATGCACATAAATTACACCCGCTTATTGACCTCAAATCTGAATCCTAGTAATGATCATTGATAGCCTACCGTGGATCACCATTTCCTCGAAGAAGAAATGTTGGATAATTTTTTCTTTTGGCTAGAATGAGTCAAGTTTTTGCATGTGAAAGGAAATGTTGGATCCGTCAAGTTAACATTATCATTGTAGAACAGACCAAATTATTTTTGAAAATCAGACAAGATACGTTCTTCCTTATATCACATATAAATTATATCCCCTTATTGACCTCAAATCTGAAACCTAGTAATGATCATTAATAGCCTACTGTGGAAAGTTTGTATTGGCTTATGAGCACCACCAAATTCTCTGTTAAGTATTTTTTTTGCCCCAATCAATTGGATCGATAGAGCCTTTTAGAGAAGTGAAGATTTCTCAGGGCTATCATCCTCCTTTCATGCCCACAATGTGCAGCCCTCAACATCAAGTAAAATCATCAAAAATAAGTTGGAAAAATGATACAAATAGTCTCTTAATTTTGGTCAAATGTACAATCCGATCCCCGAATTTTCAATTTGACATAAATAATATCTAAAATTTAGCCCAATGTGCAATCCGACTCTGAACTTTCAATTTATTTAAATGTTGTCCCTAAATTTTTGATAAATATTTAAACTGGTACTTAGATTAATTTAAAATGTTCAATCCGATCTTCTCATTAATTTTAAATTCAATGATCACATTGAATATTTTTAAAAAGTTTAAGGACTAGTCTGAACATATACCAAAAGTTCAGGGACCATGTTGAACAAATTAAAAGTTTAGAAACGAGATTGTATATTGGACAAAAATTTATGGATAATTTGTGTAAAAAGAAAAACCTAATTTTACTTTTTCCTTTATATAGTGTGTTGGCTAAAAATCAAGTGCCGACATTTGTCCAAGCAAGCGGTTGATATGAGAAGAGAAGAGAAGAGAAGAGACGAAAGTGATTGATACAACGTTGCTTAGAAATAGCTAGCCTTGTTACTAGTCTGATCTAATTGGGTTTGATTCGACTGAATTAGATCGAGCTTCGTAATTAGCCCTTGTCCATTAGTTTTTGGTTTATCATTATCTCTGGAGAATTTTGTTTGTTCCCTGTCAGCAACGGCATTGGGATGTAATGATTTGTATTCAGCTTATCATCCTGATTAAATTATTATTGCTGGAGAATTTTGGTTGTTCCCCTGATTAAATTATTATTGCTGGAGAATTTTGGTTGTTCCCTGTCAGCAATAGCATTGGGATATAATGATTTTTAGTCAGCTTATCATCCCGATTTAATTATTATTGCTGGAGAATTTTGCTTGTTCCCTGTCAGCAACAGCATCGGGATGTAATGATTTTTATCCAGCTCATCATCCTGATTTTGCAGAAGCATGATTGCAGGAACATTGCTTATTTATGTTTTGAGTGAATAAGTAAATTACTCACGCTACTTTTACCTCCCTTTCTAATTTATTATGGTTCTTTAAAAAAAGATGGTAATTTAGGACCTTATTTTTCAAATATATTAGCACAAAAAGCTAGCATGTGAAGACTAGCAATTTGATAAGTTGGTCGATATGTACCGTGTCTGGGTCGAGCTAAGCCGATCGTGTTTACTTTGCTTAGATTTACATTTGTCTTGTGGATTTATCAGTCGCTGGACTGTTTTGGTGGCATGTTGTAGGTAGTAAACTTGTTCCGAATGCCCCAAGGGAACATTTAGAGGAGGGAGCTCCAGGCGAGAGCTCTTAGACAATTCATTTGAGGCCAAGTTAACTTGTGTAATCTCAAGTAATGGATAATATAGCGTGCATCATGGAAGGCAAGTCACTGTTGCCTATGCGAAGCATAAGTTGGTTGCTCTACAAAATTGCAAAGAGTCATACATGCCCAAAGATTGGGAAAATTATCAAAAAAGTCTTAAACCTTTGTCACTTATGTTGCTTCAGTCATTAACTTTTTTTTTAACCGATTCAATCCTAAACATTTTCCACCTTTGCCATTTAAGTCATTTCGGCGAATTTTGACCGGAAAATGCCTATGTGAACCTCGCCAGCGATGACAGGGCGACACGTGGTGATAATCTTTTTTTTTTCCTTCTCTTTTCTTTTGCTCCAGCCGCTCCAAAGGGCGGCGAAGCCCTCGTTGACGACGAGTGAAGGCAGCGGGGGCTGGGGAGGCCACCGCCGCCCTTGCCTGTCGCCGGTGAGGGCGGGGCTGCCCCTGCCTAGGGTTGTCCTCAATTGCTTAGATTTGGCATTTGAAGCTACGCTGGGTTTAGGGGTTCTACGGCTCCAAATCGTTGATCTTGTGAGCAGTTTTGAGCGGTCTTTGAAGCTGAGATTCAAGGAAAATATCAAGCTTCATCTACTCTATAGCATATCCCAACCTCAGCTCCTGGCTTGGCCTCTAACTAATTTTCGTTACTGTTCATTGAAGCTCGACACTGTTCATTGCGTTTATGGGTTTCTATTGGTTGCGAATTCTTGTTATGCTATCTTGCTTGTTTTGGCTGCTTTTGCTGGGCTCCTGAGTGTGCTTGGAGCTGGTTCTCATTCAGCTCAGCCGTGGTTTTTGGACTTCGACTTGCGCTCATCCTGGAGCGTTGTTCTTGAAGGGTGCTGTTCTGGGTTGATCGATGCAGCTGGAGTTCCTGGGCGTGCAAGAACAAGTAACTGGGTTGTCTGGTGCAGTTGGACGAACGGTGGTGTCCCCAGCCCTCGTCGCCCTCCCCGCCGCCGACGAGGGCTTTAGAGCGGCTAGAGCAAAAGAAAATAGAAAAAAAAAAGAAAAAAAGAAATTTTTCGCCACGTATCACCACGTGTCGCCCCATCATTGTTGGCGAGGTCTACGTAGGCATTTTTGCGGCCAAAATTTGCCGGAAGGACTTATATGGCAAAGTTGTAAAAGGTTTATGACTGAATCGGTTAAAAAAAAGGTTGAGCATTAAAGCGGCATAAGTGGCAAATGTTTATGATTTTTTTGGCAATTTTCCCCAAAAGATTCCCCATAAGAAAACCGAGGTGAACTCGGTCGCTCTAGAAAATTGCAAATCCAACATTCCACCAGGCTTGCACCCCTTGAAGACAATTGACTGTAGCAAGATAAGGAAAAAATAGCTATTGTGCTTTAGATTTTAAGTCAAACAAGCCGCATCAGACAATGAATTATGGGTGTGGCTTGGCAGGAGGAGCAGAGAAGAAAGGTGACGACCAAAGTTATTTGACCGTAGCTGAAAACTGGAACCAGGGGGCAACCCATCGTCGTGGCTACGTATCGAGTGATCAAAGACTCAAGTCAAGCTCGTGAGGATTTTACTAAAGCTGGAAGCTGTAGCTCGAAATTAAAATATGGTATTGAGAGTTGACCAAGTGTTGACTGTGTGGGTTGTTATACGGTATGGGTCTTGTAAAACAGCTTAGTCAAAAAGTTGTTAGAGTTGTTGTAAGCTCTACGCATTGTAAAAAATGAGCTAGCACTATATAGAGTTGACGTCTGTACAGAACCGATGAGGATTGAAGATTACTCTATTCTGGAACTCTCTATTTTTCCGATTCATCGTCTTCAATCATCATCTTTCTTCTTCATTTTATCCTTTAACTTGATTTCTCGAGTTCTTCAAGATTTCTCAGGTTCTTCATGGTATCAGAGCTCTCATCCTGGAAGATCAATCAGAGAAGATTACAAGTTGCATCTTGGTTGATTGATCGTGAATCTAGAAGATGACTGCGAGAATACATAAATATCCTTTTCCGATTCATGTGAACATATCCAATTTTGTTACAATCAAGCTTGCAGAAGACAATTTCCTGCTTTGGCAAATGCAAGTTCATAGTGGACTCTAGCCGATTGGCTGTCACCATGAGAGAGTGGATGTAGGCTTGATCTAAACCGAACTACTATAATTATTGTGTTCTATTTTTCTCTACTCTTTGTTTATATTCTCTATTTTTGACATAATTCAAATACTGAGAGTTTAAGTTGTTATTAGGTTTTGTTCTATTTGATATGTTAGAACATATTGTTCTTACTTGCACTGGTCTTTTTCAATTGGTATCAGAGTCAAGTTGCTTGTTTTATTGAAGTGTTTTATTTCTGAGCATAACGATCTATGGCCAGTGCAGCTGCTCCAGGTTTAGTACAAGGACATAGCCACAACAGACCTTCGTACTTTGACAGATATTATTATAATGTCTGGATGAACAAAATGAAAGCTTTCCTAAGATTAAGAGATCTTATGGAATGAGATGTGGTAGCGAAAGGAATCAATTCCAAAGCCACATTGACTTTGAGAAGAGAAAGAGATAAAGGAAAACATTTTCCTGATTTTTAGAATGAAATTTTTAGTTGATTGAAGAGTTTCGACAAGTTTATCAATAGAGAGAGGTTTAATCCTCTGTGCTTTTCTAATTGAATTATTCACGTGATTCCACTCATTGAATAATTCACATAATAACTTATTGACCTTCATAGATCTAGAGATAGGTTGGCATTGATATGCTAGTCCGTTTACTATTTTAGTAAATCAGCTGAACATGTCAAAAATGCTCTCTCCATATTCCATCTTAAATGTTTCATATTGACCGAGTATAATATTGTTCTTTGTCTCTTTTACACAGTCGGTTCTTTTATATGTAACATTCAATGTGTCCATTATTTCATTTACTGTTTCACATGAAGAAATATAATTATACTCAGTAGGAGATAAAGCACAATACAAGGAATACACAACTTTAGTGTCAAAAGCTTGCTTCATAGTCAATTCAATTTGTGACATCTCCCCAATAGTATTTCTGTCTTGAACATTTCCTCCATCACTCACTCCCTAGTCCCCACCATCATTACCTCGCCAGTGACTCCCCCCCTCTCTCTGCGGTTCTGCTTTTGTTCACCTGCTCAGCGTCTCCCATGTGCGGCTGAGATCTATAGCCTCCCCCTCCCCTCTCCCCTCGCGTCGCCCGCCAGATCTTGGCAACAATGACGACCACGTCATCTAACAACAACTGCGACCAACAGAGTGAGGAGTGCTGCTGCGGGAGCTCCAGCCTGACGTCAATGTTAGCGAGTCCAAGAGCTGCAACAGCTTCTCCTGCCACTGCTTCGACGGTGACGATGCCTCGAGCTCCATGGCGTTGTCCCCTCGTCGACCGGTCACGTGGAACTTTAGCTTCCCAGTGATGGTGATGGCACCGGTTATCTGTGGGAGGGACGTGGTGCCCTGGGACGAGAAGAAAGAGAAGGGGATGGTGATTTGTTTGATAATTCTCCAACTTGCATGTTTAGTAATGCTGGTCACTAGGTGAAGGATGCTAGCCCTGAAGCGCTTAATTTGTGGCTTGCTTGTCTAATTCCAACAAAGCACCTCATGATATTTCCGGTCTGTGAGTTCCTTGCGATGAACGATGAGAAGAATATATAGAGGCACAATTTTTCTCTACCGAACATCGAAAAATATTTTCCGGTCCATTTTTAAGTTTCAAACGAATATAAGAAAATATTGTCATTTTCCTCGAATATTACTTTATAACTTCCATAAATACTATATTTTTCGCAAAACGATCTGAGTCTTATTGTTCCTTTCACAACCATCAAAATTGAGCAATCAATGTCCTTGGTAGCTTTCCTGATGCCAGATTCCAAAGGCGAAAGAGAACCTTGAACCAATTGAATCCTATTAAGAAATAATTCAATCAGATCATTCACCGATACCATCACCTGAAGACCAAAAATTACCATAGAAATCATCCCAATGATTCACAAATGAAAAGAAGCTAACAAGAAGCGTAAACCAGGCGAGACCGAAAGCCTCAAATCTCGAAGTCAGAAGGTTCCCAAGAATCGAAGCCTCGGTTCACTAGATTTTGACCCCTTCCAATCGATTCAACGGCATGTAACTAAACCCCACCAAAAAAGAAACCCTAACTGCAGAAAATGAAAATCAAGCAGCTACGGCGTATATGTTCATCTCAATGTTATCCGGAGCAACAGTGAAGACTCGGATAAGGGTGCGAATTTTGTGAAGAAACTCCGAGATTGACGAGCTGAGAGCTCTGGGGAATGTGATGGGCAGTGGATAACATGAGGCCCAGGCGACCTTAGCCTAGCAAGGTCTCATTGGCCCTTGACGGCCCCAGGTGGATGTACCGCAACCCTCGCTTGGATCAGGGGTGGGGGTCGCGCCTTTTCCAAATCTGGTCTAGCAGACCCTCACCGAGGGCCGCTAAGGCCCTGGCCTAGGTCAGCGAGGGCCAGCCTTCGTGGCGGCTTTTGGCCAAGCTTCCGGCTTCTAGCCCTCCATGGTCTCTCCGTCTTTTCTCTTTTTTATTTTAACATGTTATATATTTTTTGAATATTATTGAATATTTTTTTTGATGTGACGCTTAAGTGTCTTGAAAATAAACTAAAAAACGCCAAGTCAGTGTTTTCCGTTCGCCTAATTGGACGAAGCTAACAGAGGGACTAAATTAAACCAACTTGACAAGTTTTAGGACTCATTTGTATTTTCATGCCAAGTTATAAAACTTCTGGTCCATTTATCCTATATATTTATTCCAAATTTTAAAATGGTGACTTGCTTATCGTAAATTTAACTAAAATATTAAAAGTAGGTAATAAGAGTTGGCAATGAATATTCATACTTACATTAATCCTGGTCGGTTAATTATCTGGGAAGCACACAAAGTACAAATCATGGTTCTTAGCATCTTCTTCGCAGGGTGGGGGAAGCAAATGAAAGTCTTCGAATCTAGAGATTAGATTACAGAGAGATCTGCTTGTTCAATGAGAAAGCTTCCGTGGTCTAAAATGAGTAATTAATGGATTAAAGATGGCTCTGTCACCTATCCACGATCCACAATTTCTAGTTGGAATCTACCATGATAAACCCATCACAACCTTCCATTAATGTTTCAAGGAAGCCACGTTCTGCTTGGCTCGTTATATATAAGTCAAAGAAGGGTCATTAACCAATTTTGCCACCTCTATCTCCAACCTCATCTTGCCTCACTTTCGGTCTTGTTGAACCTCAATTTTCATTTCATCCTCTACACCTCGTGACGATGCCAGTGGAAGCGTTCCCTTTACCGTCTCATCACTGGTCAACCAAGTCTTGCCGACCAATTACCAATTGGTCTAAAGCCCTTTACTTCTTTAGCGGCCCAACTTTTCAGCGGCCATGGCCAATTTCGCACACGGGAAGTCACTCGGGTCTACATTTGTTCTAAAGGCTCCTCCTTTTCCGCTTCGAAAACTACCTTGTTGGACTCCATCACTCCACTAACATGAAATATGACTCTAAAAATGGCAAGAAGTTTCCATATCTAAACCTTTTCTTGTTGGAGGGGCGACCGTCCGTTGAACTACCAAAGAAAAAAGGGTAAACCCATGTGATAATGACATTGTAGGTGCTTGCGATGGGACGGATGCGACTTCCCGTTCTTGCTTTGGGTGGCATAGCCCGTTGCAGAAGTCCCCCTTTTTTTAATCCATTTCTTTATTCTTTAGGGAGCTTGACTTTACTAAAAAAATCAGGCTCATGCCGGGGCCATGGTTGATCGGACAATCCTCTTTTAATACGGGGCAATGTTTTGAAGGAGCATCTAAAAAAAGAAAAAAAAAAAAGGAACAGCTCACTTGATGTCGCGTCAGATGATCTATTTCCCTCTAAAACATCCACCATCTGTAAAGTTAATGCACGGTAAGAAAATGCAGAGTGGTGGAAATATGAACAATTTGCGCGAGTGAGACTTCAGAATCTTCTCCTACACAATCGCAAATTTGGCCCATGATTGATGGAAACATTGGCAAATGACCACTGAGAGATGGGCTTTAATTTGCTGAACCTGTTCTTCTAGTCCATACATTTGTATGGACCTTCAGACACCACTTATGTGCGCTTTAATTAGTCATCACCGTTCCCTATTCACTTTTGGAAAATTGTTGCTCACAACACAACTTAAGCAAATTGCTAAACATAAATATTATGCAATAATTCAAGGCCAATATCAGTATGTAAGTTTTGAAGATTCTATTATGTAGAATCTAGAGATTAGAGAGACATTTTGCGCTATTCATGTGGTAATCACAATCACGGAGTGAAGTGAATTGTGGGTTGCATCCCGTAAAGCGAAGAGAGATACGAGTTATAGTCACTCGAGCCATCCTTCATCTTCAGCTTTTCGTGATCATAGACGTGCATAATCTGAGGAGCTGAAAACTGGTATGGGTGAGCCCATATCGACGTCTGTGGAAGATGATGGTGAACGGCGGAAAGATCCTGGTAGTCAATAGGGCCTCCGAAGCCAGCATAACTGAGGCCATCTCTTTGGGTATAGACACCGGGATTCATGTCTCCCTTCCAATGGAGAGCATCGATCCTCCTGCTAATCAAGGTGCTCTCTCTGGTGTTCGGGTTCAGATAGTTTCCAAGGTTCCTCTCTCCATGAAAGAACGTGGACGGCATTGAATCCGCTAGATGCAAGATCTGCATATCATTGTCTGAGTATGTCTTTGAGCCGTCTTCTTCTTGTTTCAGATTCGCTTTGATGTCTGGAAGAAAAAGCTCTGCGTGTTTACCAGAACTTGCCAACTTCTCAATCAAAAAATTGGAATCCACCGTGCCAGAAACAGTTACCAACCCTTGCTCCGGATCAATGTGTACTATGTAGACACCTAATCTCATAAAAGTATTAACGATTTTAGCGAGTAAGACACCAACAGAAGCATGAGAAATTGTATCAATATGCCAGGAGGAAACAAACTAGAGAACGGGAACTTGATTAGGCACCTTTAAACCATCTTTAGATCTATGATACATCGATTTTACAACACTGGCACAATATTCATTAAGTGCTCACTGGCATAACTGTAATTCTGTAATTGATACTTGACTTGAAGTGCATAAAATGTGTTGGCTAATTTAGCAATCTTTAGAACATGGAAGCAAGAGACTCTAAATAAGTTCACTGATGGAGAGTCTTGAAAAAACAGAAGAAACAGACTCATCACCTGAAGTCCGAACATGTAAAACCTATTAGGCAAAATCTAGACAAGATGAATACCATCGATCTTACGGAGAAGTTTCTTCACTTTCTGCTGGCATCCGAGACAGTTAATGTGCACTTTGAGGAAATGCGTCTGCGAATTAGAGAAAATTCGGTCTCAATGAATCCGTAAATGTGGCTTAGATAACATAAATACAGGTCACCAAACGGCAAGAGAAAGGGGGAGGACAAAGAAGAAAGGAGAACCTTCATCATTTGATGTTGACCCACTTCATTGATTGACATTCTTAGCATAAAAGTGATGAGCGATCTTGTCTCGGATCTGCTCCAAGAAGCCTTTTGCTTCAGTTGACCGATGAAACTCCAAAAGTGAGATAAAGTTCACAAAGGTAATGTCTTCATGAGGAAGACACAGACCGAGAGTGTTGGTGCACAACATATGGACAGAGGCTGATGAGTTTGGTTCGGGAGGTGCGAATGCGACTGACCAAGTCCAAAGCGCATGACACATTCTCGGATCTGCGTGAGTCGCAGATTCGCACCTCCACTATCTCGTGAAGGTGTGGTTGCATCTGCACATGGTTGGTTTGTTATCAGGACTGACCAGTTCTCCATCTTCAGTTCTATTTTCGAAAAAGAAGCAACGCCCCCATCTTGGCACGAGTTTTCTGGCTTCCTATTATCAACTTGTCAAGCGTGGTCAATTGGCTTCTCAACAGGCAAAAATACATGAATGAATGAATGAATGGACGGTTACCATTATATAAAGAAGCATGGGCAGAGAAACTTCAATTGCACCCGTAAAATTAGTGGTCTCTCGTAGCAGAAGAAACGTTGCGGACACATTTCATGTAAAAGTAATGCTCTCTGAGCCATTCTAAACACGAACTGCCCTAGACGATTCCACGTGAAACTCTCCACCAAACACGCTACCTCTAGTTAGGCCATGTCATGAGTTCAGCAGCCTACAGATCCAACTTGAGTCACAAGGGCCCGTTGACTTTTTGGGTGCGCTTCGACAAAAGCCGCGAAAACAGAGCTAGTCCCGACTTAATCGAAACTGAAGATTTGGAAGTACCAATCTTATGATTGGCAAGCTTGCAATAGGCCTCTCACCGCCCATTGATCATTTTCATGCTCTTGCTCTTATTAATTAGATTTAAGGAACAAAAGGATTTAATTTGACAAATTCGCGCAAGTTTAAGGACTTAATTAGAGAAATTACAAACTAAAATCATGATTAGACGAATTGAAAGTTCAAAGACCTAGGTGAAGAATATAATTTTTCCAGTACCAAAAGTATACTTGTACAAATTTATACCTATTCAGAAACACCCGTGAAAATGGGGGCATGTAGAACAAGGACTGGAAGGGCCGCCTATACTGTATATTCCTTTTAAATATAATCATGTTTATTTTCATATTCCAAGAATATGAATATAATTTATAAATTAATTAATTAAAAGATCCTTCTACTTTTGATCACGTCTATCCTTACTTGATGATGTCAGCAATATTTGTTTAAAATATGGGCTATGCTAACAATAGTTCCTAAGGACATTTTGAGAAAAAAGAATATTTTGATTTCTAAAGTAGCTTTTACACATATAATGAAAAAAAATATATAGTGAATGGAAAACTATAAAATTACTTTTAGATGGCCTCTTTTCAAGTACAATATAACTTTAACAAAATCCTTTAAATGTATGGATGAGAGGATAAGTTTATATATTAGTAAATTTTAGATGTTGGGATAAACAGGCATTATACGTGAAACTTTACTCATCCACATAGTAACTCATGTTACTAAAACACATCTACTTAATTCATGAATCTCAATATCATATCGTTCATTTCACATTGTTCTTACCCTAAGTCTAAACATCTGATACCTATAAACCTTGCGTCTTCTCGTGAATAATGTCACTTAATTGTAATTGGCTTTCTTGTTTTACAAATATCAAATGAGGCACACTAATTAGCCAATATAAAAACCAAACAATCGATGTCAATTGCCTATCTAGGCTTATTTTGTTCATGGCAGAAGAAGTTTATGGTCACTTGATTACATTTTTCTAATAGTATCAATATATCAAAAGGATTACGAGGATAAGGCCACTGAACAACGCAACTTGCAAAATCACAAGCGCTAAAAACAAAAAACAAAAAAAAACAAGGCCAATTCCCATTCAATTTGACCGTCGCATGGGAACCTGACTTCTCTTCATGACACCAATTAATCGTAATGTTTTAAATTAATTAAATCGTTATTATTATTTTTACAAATATTTAAATTTGATATAATTACATATGGGCTCGTCCCTATTAATTAGGGAAAAATCCCAAAAGTCCCGTGGGGTGGGCCAACATCTCAAAGTTTTCCAGTACAAGAATGTTCGTTTCTGAACGCCCTATGAAGTAGGCAACTTTGACTCAATTCACCCCCTTTTCAGCATCACTGATGAAACTACTTGCCCCACACAAAAAAGAAGAAGTTATTCAGAGAGCGTGTGGACTTTTTTCGATTGTTTCCTCTTTTACTCTTGTCACGAAACTCTTAGATCGACAGTAAATACTATGTCATGCATTTTTGTAGCTCGATAAAAAAGAATATTGTTTCACGTTTTTTTTTTTAGAGTATATGAATGTACAAGAAATTTCTCTTTTTTTTTTAAGGATTTCTAATGCTCGTTTTATAAGCAGGTCACGAATACTCCTAGCAATAGGAGAATGCAATGCAGCTGGTGCCTTGAACTATCTATTTTTATGTAGTCGAGGTTTTGATTTTGCCTGGTTATGTACTAGGTAGATTTATTGATCATGTATTGGGCCTTTGCATTCATGTGCCTTAGAACCACGTCACCCTTTTAGTCTTAAATAATTTAGTGTCATCATGAGTGCAAGTTTTGTGGTGCCGCGTATCTTTTCATGTATATCTCAAATTTGGTGAAAGATCAATACAAATACTTACCTTTACCCAAAAAAATAATAACCTTGTTTTGTAAGGGTAAAAAAAATCAAGATACGCTTTTAACTTACCATTGTCAAACTTAGACATAAAACAGCACCCAAAATATATCAACGTTTTTGAATAATCTAAAAAATGCAATTACTTTGTGGTAAATCATGTATGTTCAGTGCAAGATAAGATTTACAGGCAACTGCTAATTTGTAAAATTCAAATGTGACGATACACAATTGGATGGCTCTATTAATATTTATTGAAAAAACATTATGTTATCACTCATATGAATTCATTAGTGTATCCAGCTCATTTGTCTGTCTCTCGTGACAAGTCATATCCATAACAAATAAACTAGACAACGTTGGCTAATTGTTTTAACTTATACTAATTTAGAGAGAGTGTTCTAATCAACACTTTTTCTTTTTTAACATCCCAACGACTTGGTAACATGCACATGAATCAATCCTATCCTATCCTATAAATGATGAGAGGAAGAAGAACATCAAGAGTGCCAAAAGTTATGTACGATACTCACTTTAGTGTCAAAAGTTTCAAAACGCTCACTTTAGTGCCAATTCCGAAAAAACACGATCTTCTAAGTTCCAACGGCGAGAATTCTTACCAAAACTTGCAACGTCAGCATTTTTAATAATAAAAAAATACTCTTCAAAAATAGACTTTGACTCGCCGTGAAGCTCCGCTGAAATTTCAAGCAATTGAAACCTTTCCACATTGACCCATCACCACCCACCACCACAAATTGAAAGCTAACTCATTTTTGCACCTTCATGAGCCATCACGTCACCCCTCCTCACAGTTGAGTCATTGGAATTTCACTAGGAGTTACTCGAATTCGCGGAAAGCCCATGTTTCGAGAATAGGGAGAGAAAAACACCAAATTGAAGAAATTTTGAGATACCCACGCAAAACCGAGGACATCATTGTGTTCATTGAAACCTCGAGAGTGCATCCAAGCCCTTGGACATGATTGATTTGGTCCCGAAGGCTATAAAAGTTTGTTAGGAAGCTATGTCGCTCAGTTTGTGTACCCAGTTGAGGTTTGTGGCCATATATCAGGACTTTTGAGTTTCTAGCCATGACCACCAGTTGGGAAAGATTCATGAGCCTCTCTTGAGCACATCACCACTAGCCTTAGCCGTCGAAATTTCGCCATTTGGGAGAATTTCGCTCCACCGTCCAACTGCTCCTCTTAGACCAGAATTTTCGGCTAGACATCTTCATCGAGCCGCCCACGACAGCTCCAACCACCTCAGCATCTGCCACTAGTCACAAAATACTGGTGAGTGTGTCCTAATCAAAGCCCAACCGGTCTCTGCCTTTGACGTTTTCAAGTTTGCTCGAATTTGGCCTTGACCTAGTTGCTTCATGATTGACTGGTCGCCCATCGGACTTCCAGCGAGTTGACACTGAAGTGAGCATTTTTAAATTTTTTGCACTGAAGTGAGTGCCATACATTTTTAGCAATTCTGGTGTTTTTCTCCAAAAGTGAGAATTAGATGAGATTTCAACACATGGTGCAATCAAAGAAGGTTATATGACCCAACTTTCTTATTATATAGAGATACAATATTGATATTAAATTATGATGAGACAGTTATATTTCAATCTTTTGGATAAGAATATATCTTCTTTAGAAGTCAATATTGAATACTTTACCAATGGAATGGATTTATTGTTACAAATTAATCTAAGAATTACATCTAGTTTCTTACTTAAAATGAGTCTATTCCCATACGAGTTTTGTCATCTGAAATGAATTGAGTTAGGTTACATCTTCTGAATTTCATAACATTGATTTCACAAGTGATGTCTAAGAATTATTTGAATTCAACCTTATTTTTCTTTTCAACACCCTCTTAGATTTGTTTAATTGAATGTGAAAATATAAATACTGCTATACTCTTCTCTGAAAAAAAAATAAAAATACCGATTATGCAGTTTCAAAAGAGATTCCCTCAATCTTTCTGTTAATTTCAATATCTTCGGATAAGGTTAAATCTTTTTAGGATAAGGTTAAATCTTTTTCGGATAAGATCAAATCTTTTCAAGAACAGTCTCCTCCTCCCTCTTTATATTGAGTTTTCCTTGCCTTTTTGTTTCAAAATCATCAAATAACTTATCCATAGTCATGAGAGACTCAATTGTGTTGCTTGCACAGGTTCTCTTCCTGGTCTTGTGTATGCAGAATGGCGATGTCCAATCTTCAAAATTGGAATTTGATATGGGAGGTCTTAGCAGAGCAAGTTTTCCCAAAGGATTTGTTTTTGGTACTGCCACATCTGCTTATCAGGTTGAAGGCATGGCTAGTGGAGATGGAAGAGGTCCTAGCATCTGGGATGCCTTCGTTCAAGTTCCAGGTTTGTCCACATGTTTCTTTTACTGAAAATATGGGTTTTTCTTTATCTATCCATCTACTCATTCATTTTCGGACAGGACATATTGCCGGACTGGATTCTGGAGAGATGGCGGTTGATCAATATCATAAGTACAAGGTATTTGCCCCTTTCTCTTATGATTCTTTTATAACGCAATTGATTTATTCTCTTATCAATTTTAATGAAACTTTGTTCATTCGAATTTACGAAATATCCTCCCTTTTTTATGCAGGAGGATATTGATTTGATGCACAAATTAAATTTTGACGCATATCGATTTTCAATCTCATGGTCAAGGATATTTCCGAGTAATTAGCTTTCCCTATATGTTATTCATAGTGATAACTATTATTATATACTCACCTATATTTGATTTTGTTTATGAAGATGGCACGGGATATGTAAATTGGAGAGGAGTGAGATACTATAACCGATTAATCGATGCATTGATAGCTAAAGGTAGTATTTAGTTGTTTAATTTTAAAGGATAAGAGTTTTTTTAGGCAATTCCAAAATTGTTGTTGAGCTCTATTCTATTTTTGTTTTTGGTTTTATATTGAAGTATTCACTTTTTCATTTTAATATTGAATGTAGGAATCACTCCTTATGCAAATCTCTATCATTATGACCTTCCTCTAGCGCTCCAGCATAGATACAAGGGATTGCTTAGCATCAATGTTGTGTGAGTTTTATATCATCCTTATTGTGTTTTATCGGATTTTTTTTTATGTCCTTACAAGTTACTCCCCTTGATGTGCTTTGCATTAAGGCAAGAATCAAATTTCAAAAAATTTAATGCAAAAACTAGAGTTCAGATAAATAAAGAAAAATAATTATTATAGCTGTAATTCATAATTTAGTCATGAATGAACATAACTAAGTCAAATTGATCTGACACCAACATTTGAATCAATATTTAACCGGTGACTGAATCTTATTTAAAACTTTATAATGAATCTTTGAAAAAAATGGTCTAACAAGAAGTAAGTAAGAGGGCTTTATCTTGTGCTTCTTCTTATTATGTTACAAAAAAAGATTAATTTAATCTTACTGATTATGATGGTTAAATTTTCATTTTAAGATTGAGTTGATAATTGATAATTTCTACATAGGTCAAGTTCCAAATTTTGTGAAGTGAAATCGAGAGACATGGCATAGAGATCAAAGAAAAGGGATGAGAGATTGCTATTTGCTTAAAATTGACTTATGAGATCCAACATTTCGTAAATAAATTTTCACATCATAATATCATAGTTACTGTTGGTTTAATTACCTTATTGCCTCCTAGATTGTATTATCCAACTAAATATTTCACAATTGCAGGAAGGATTTTGCTGATTATGCTGAGTTTTGTTTCAAGACATTTGGTGATAGAGTGAAAAACTGGATGACCTTTAATGAACCAAGGGTCATTGCAGCTCTCGGGTTCGATAGTGGCGTGAATCCTCCTTGTAGGTGCTCCAAACCGTATGGGAACTGTACAGCAGGCGATTCTAGCACTGAGCCGTATATTGCAGCCCATCATATGATACTGTCTCATGCTGCAGCAGTCAAAAGATATCGCAAAAAATACCAAGTAAAAATCGTCTCTTCAATTTTTTTGAATAAAATAAAAATACATCTTTCCACTTCCATCTAACTTCCTCTTACGTCAGGCGAAGCAACAAGGAAGAATTGGAATTTTGTTGGATTTCGTCTGGTATGAACCTTTGACAAGTTCACTGGAAGACAATTACGCTGCTCAAAGAGCAAGAGACTTCCATATTGGCTGGTAATGGAAATAGGAGGATCGATTGAAATAATAACTGCGTGCCGCCTCTAACATGTATTTCATTTGACAGGTTCTTACACCCCTTAGTTTACGGAGAATATCCAAAAACTATGCAGGAGATAGTTGGTGAGAGGCTTCCGAAGTTCACTAAAAGAGAGGTCAATATTGTGAAAGGCGGTTTTGATTTCATAGGCGTTAACCACTATACGTCTTACTACATGTTTAACCCGAATTGGACTGAAACCTCTCCACCAGGCTATCAGGCAGATTGGAATGTGGGATTTGCTTGTAAGACCTTGCTTTTGAAACCTTAGCTTTTGAAAATAGCCTATCGTTATTAATGCAAATAAATGATTTTTCTTTTGCTTGAATTTGCAGTTGAAAAGAACGGAGTTCCGATCGGGCCAAGGGTAAATCTTCTGATTTCCTAAAAAAAATGCGTTAGAACTACATTTTTAGCCAAATCTGCTGGTATTTCTGTCATTCATGCAGTAGACATTCTTTGACATAACCAAAAGAAAAAGAAAAACTGTGCTGCCAAGTCTGTTTTCATTTCCATCTCTCCGTTCTGTGAATTGTTTGGTTTGCTTATACGCTGGTTGGTTTAATTTTGCTTGAAATATCAAACATTTGCAGGCAAATTCAGGGTGGCTTTACATTGTGCCATGGGGTATCAATAAGGCCGTTACGTACGTAAAAGAAAACTATGGAAACCCATATATGTTTCTCTCCGAAAACGGTATTGGAAAATGATATTTCCTATCACAACTAGTCATATATCGCGTCCTTTTTAGGGTCTTTTATTTATGCATCCCATGACTTGGTTTGTGCTTTTGCAGGTATGGATGACCCGGGTAATGTCACTTATACGGATGGATTGCATGACACTACGAGGATAAACTACTATAGGAGCTATTTGCAGGAGTTGAAGGCGGCCATCGATAATGGAGCGAACGTGAATGGCTACTTTGCCTGGTCGCTGCTGGACAATTTCGAGTGGCTATTGGGCTATACAGCTCGGTTTGGTATCGTCTACATGGACTTCAATGATCTCTCCAGACACCCGAAAATGTCTGCCTACTGGTTCAAGAAATTGCTAGAAAAGAACTAAGGATTTGCTAGTTATCCGAAGTCCAGATTTTGTCTCTTTCTAGGTTCATGGCTGTTTGTTTCTATTTTCCATTAGTAGCTTGTCTATATTTTTTGAATTGTTTTTGCTTCAGAGCCGGTTATACCGGGCAAGGTTTCTTTTTACCCTAAACTCTTCATAAAATGAAGTTCTAATAAATAGAGTTGTTTCTCTCTGATCTTATAGTTTTATAGAATGTCTCTATGTTGCATCATTCTACTCATTTCCAGGACGGCTTATCACACCTTGTGAAATCAATTGCATTCCAACCCACCATTCTAGAGTGAGATCTGCCATAGAGAGTAACAGAAATTATCGGAGAATTTCAGAAACTTTTCAACTCAAAAGCTATAAATGTTAAGATAATCAGCTGTTCATTTTAATCGGTCATAAATTTGTATTTTAATGCTTTTATCATTCTTCTTTTCTGGCCATATATCGCCAAGTTTAGTTGCAATAGATCACTCTAATATGGATCAATTTAAACCTTCCTTAATAATAGTGATATTCAAACATCCCTATTTTGATTGGATTCGATTCGGTGGTGGAATTTCAGATATTTGACAACTCTGTAGTTAGAAATAGAGGTGCAAAAGAAAGAAGAGGCAATTTTAAGATGTGAATAATTAATAAATAGACAAAAACAAATGTGAAAATATCAAGATTGCGCCCTCTTTCTTTTTATCTTTTATCTTCTTCTTTTTTTCCTGATGGTTCCGTGACTAGGTCCAATTTTGCACACTGGGTACATTTGGAAACCTAAAATGAGACGATTTCCCAACATTTCCCTTAAATGTAGGCCAAATCCAAGGAAAATAATGCATGCCGAAATAAAAATGTCACCACTTTTCAAATGGCCCCATAAAATGCACGAACATTTACTTGGGGAACAAAATTATCCACTGTTTAAGTTTGTAGCTAAATAAGCTGATGCGCCATTTGACGAAACTAATAGTGGTGATGCAAAAGGACCAAATTAATCGAGACTCAAACACATCATTACTCTTTAGGAATTTTCAATGAAGAACTCGTTTGTTTCAACAACAAAAAAAAAGAGAGAAGAAAAAAGATAATGAAAAGTCCCAAATAATTAAGAAGTTCGTCCATCTTTGGTTGTTTGAAAATTAGAATAGTTTTGTCCTTCGATTATAAATTCATGCATTTTTCTTTTTGGAATTTAGCCCTTAAATATATAGATTCACATGATTTTTTGCACCGCCAACCCCCATAAAATAAATCAGTTTGCAAGATTTTTGGGCTGGACGGTTTGAATTTTTGGCTAGCCATTGGAAATCTCTATCTGTCTATTTATCGGTAGAATAAATATGTCGGATTCCTCAGTGTAATGTTCGACTATTAAATCTCATTACTTAATATTGTGATATTCAATAAAAGCCTCATGCCTACAATGAGTAGGTAAGAATTTATTTTGCAACAATTTCTTCTCATCTTTTCCGAGCATTTTACTTTCGATTTTTCTTCTCTAGCACGCTGTGTTTTAACATGCTCCCACCATGTCGAGGCATGTTTTCGTAGCCTAATAGCTACTAATTTAACTTTATACTCTTTAATTAGATCTTTAATATCAAAGATCTGTTCTATTGTGAATAACCAATTAATAAACTCATCAGGATGAGTCTTACCATGAAACTCAAGAATATCGAACTTCATCCTAAGATTCTATGAAGAGGGTGGCTTTCCAAGACGTACTCCTCAATTTCATCTCTAGTCCATAACCCCGAAAAGATTGATATCCTCATCTTCATGATCATTGAATGGATCAGCAGATTCCGCTTCTTTTTTGGATTGAACGTCCAACCTTGCGTCTGCAAGTTGTCACTCCAAATCCTAAATTCTCATTCTATGTTCTTCAATTTCTACATTTCACATGTATCTTAGACGCGATTGTTCATCTCCTTCAAAAACAACTCCACGAGCTTGTCGTCCACAACTAAGGCAATTCTGTTCAGACCATTGATTCAAGCAACTTGTGCTATGATACCAATTGATGTTGGAACGCAGTAGAATATTGGCTAAACAAGAATTAGAATTGATAGAGGAACAAATCGTTTTATAAAATGTTATTATAAAATCAATATATTAAAAGTGTCAATAATATAACTTCCGAAACCCTATAAGCACATTTTATATAGTACTAAAATAAGAAACCTATTCATAATAGGAAAACTAAGATAGTAGGAAACATTTTCACAATAGGAAACCTAAATAGAATATGAATCCTAGTAAAAATAGGAAACCTAATTAGAATAAAAATCCTAATTATAATAGGAAACCTAATAATAATAGAAAAGTAAATTCAGCCTAGAGGAATTAGGCCAATCTTGAGTGGATTATATCTGACTTCAACACTCCGATCCTGTCAAGAACACTGACTCTGCAATGTCATTTCTCTCGTTCACCCATTCAAATGGATCACCGAGTGTACTTGATGATAACACTTTGCAAGCAGCGAATATTTTGAGCCACGGGAGTAGTTTAGACATCCATAAATCTCTCGTGTGAAAACACAACCAAACAGCCTATCTAACTCAACCGATCATTCATCTTAATACAGTTCATCCATTCATAAAGAAAAGTCTGATGAGTAAATGGTTCAAACCAAAATAACAATTATTCAGTTGATTGTTTGCGATGAAAGTTTCTGCCAACGAATTGATGGCATTTTATGCGGAAAAAAAAAAACTGAAAGGAAAAGAAGAGATAGACCACATTAATCTCTTGCTTCGCTCCGCCAAATACACACATCAAGCTTGAGGCCCAATAAATCATCGAAGAACCCTCTTGGCACCAAAAGGCAGGGCTCCAGATACGGATCATGTCCAAAGTCTGGAACGCTCTTGGTGCAGGTGTGAAACTTGACAGAGCTTTCCCGGTAATTCGCTTCTAGGTCGTACGAATAATCAGCCTTTGGCAAGGGGCCAATGCAATTGATCTTAATCTTGCTGCCCTGGTCTATAGTGTCATTTTGCAGGAGAAAGAGAACATCTTCTCTCTCTTCTTTAAGAAGACGGACTTCCGTCCTGAGGTTTATCAAGAGAGAGGTGGTGCAGTTGAAACGGAAGGATGTCAGAGGAGCCCCATGCTTGGACCTTACGTGGTTCACAAAATTCCCAAACGAGCCAACATAGCTGCAGCTCAAAAAGGGACACAGAGACGGAGTGAACCGACATGTTTTCTCGTGGTCATTTTTCATGTGGTAAGCAAACTTCTCATTGCAGCCAAACTTTGCGTTTTGACATGCCATCCTAACAGACTCCAGGACCTTCTCTATGGCGGAGCATCTGTTGTGGCCGGTAGGCAAGGAGCAGGACGGGCATCTGTTGTTTATCATTTTGCAGCAGGAGGAGCAGGCTATGTGCCCATTTTCACACTGTCTCACCACACGAAGATGAAGGATTATCAGTTCAGACACATAAGTCCTGACACATAGCAGCAACTATCCCAAAAAATGCGACTTTCTTTAGGATATACAAAGTGTCATCCTTAAAATGTCGCACATGTGCATGGAATTTACTCATCACAATAAGAACATGAGGCTAAGTGGCACTGACTAAAATAACAGCCAAGGTGAAAAAAATCAAAACCTACTACTGCGGCAATTAACACAATATTTAGGTTCAGTCAACCTTCACATCTGACAAAACCAGAACATCATATATACTACCAACAAAGATACAAATTTTTAGTCTAATCCTAATATCATCTCAGCTAATGAGAGTTAGCTCAAAAATGCTATAGCTATCCATACAACACGGCTAGTGTACTGCCCAGACACCGCAATAATGAAACCCTGTTATCTCTCTGGAAACCCTGAGGTTAGAAAGAGAAGCACGACCTTGCTTTTCTTTGATCAAGAATCAATTGTCCTGTGAGGCTTAATGATTTAAAAACGAGACTCTTCAGAGAAGAAGTAATATCTCGGCAGAGAAATAATCCCAGGTCTACACTAAACCCTCCAAGTCCCCCTATAACTAGATGTTCATGCATTGAGCATGAATTTCAGGAGCTCAACTGCTCTAAAAAAAACAAAAACAAAAACAAACAAACAAACAAAGCTAAAAGACCCTTTGAATACGTCAAGACTTCCTTGTGAGGAGTAATTTCATGTCAAAAGGAGGATCAAATGAGTCAACAAGATGAGGAAGCTTTAGCATGGCTAGTAGGTGGATTCTGATCAGGACACCATCCTCAGTTTATCAGAGATGCAGACATTTCATGGTCCGCGATCATAAAATATGCAGTTCATGATAGGTGATCCCGAAAGTGCTTTACCTTTTATGTGAACCAACTTCACTCCACTTCCTAGGTGGAAGGATTCAAAAGATGGCACCAAGAGAGAAATGTGTTTCATATGGCATAAATCTAAGTGGCCAGCTCTGAGCTACTTATGGATCAAAGAGTAGCCACTCTATTTCATTGAGACCCTAAAGGTGGTTTGTCTGCTCTCATCTAGATCACCATCTTGTTGTCATTTTCGCCCCAGATTCTACATTAGTGCCGACACCACCTTTCAACTTTGGGATCCCTCGAAGTAATTAAATATTAATGAATACATTCATCTAACAGTTTAAATTTTTAGAATAGTTGATAGTAGTCCTACGAATTGCACATGGTATTATAGCAAGAGGTCCTTAATTCAAATCTTTCAAGACATCTATTTGCCTCGTCAATCATATATTTCCACGCTTAGTAGTAGGTAGAAAGACTAGATTAAGAGTGATGAGGAGAGTTAAAGTGATTAAATATTAATTAACAACTTCATCTAATAGCTTAAATTTTTTTAAAAAAAATTGACAGTGGTCCTAACAAAATCTCATAAAGTGCACCCTAAAGCAATTCCCATGTCGACAATTCAGACATGAATCATGACCAATAAAATTTAACACTGATTCAACGTTGCTCAATGAAGTGAACCCACTTCGAGAGCACCCCAGAGGTGCCGGTACAATTTTGTGTTGTCTCAGACCAAGCACATGGCTATTCTGCCTCCACTTCCCATTTCAGGGACTATTTTTAATCGAGGAGCTTAATTTCAGTCGCAACCCCAACAAGGCACGAAAGATTCGAAATTCATCAAGAACATGCGAGTTCTCATCCGAAGAGGTGCAATACTGCTCTCGCTCATTCGATTTATGCCCAGCAAAAGCCACAATTGAATCATCAACAAGCAATCACCTAGAAAAATGAAAACGGGGTAAAAGAAGATTGAACCTGAAAAACGGGGCTCGTCAGGGGCTCGAGACAGATGGCGCAGTCAAACACATCTGGTTCCAAGAGAGTGACCTCGAACGACCCAACCTTCCGGCCAAATGGAAGGGCCCAACTCCAACCGTAGGTGTGCCCCTCCCTGTGCCATTTCGTGAACACTGATCTGCCTTCACCCGGCTCCTCTATGTCTTCTTCACTCGGGTTCGATTCATCTCTCCGATCACTATCTAAACGTCGGTCTTGTCCTTCCTTTCTGCAACCCTCTTCCTCTTCAACGGGTCGGCTCCGGCTTCCGCTTGGGCTACGGCTTCGGCTGCCCTCGCCATGCTCCAACTGATGCCCAGAAGAAACAAACCGGCGCCTAAGGCGGCGCCTCTTGCCAAGCCAGGAGCTGCATGGCACACGTACAACGTCGTCAACACCTTCTCCGTCCCCCGAAAGTCTCGCCATCATTGTCCTAATTTTCTTTATGTGTTTCTCACTCCCTAAATGGTGAGCATATTTATACTTGCAAGGGGTAAAATGGTTGTCGACTGCGTTTGGGAACGCATTTACAAAACCCTTTGAGTCTCTGAGGCGGCGCTTGATCGGCAGGATAAAGATTGAGATAAGATTGAATAAAGTGAGATAGTAAATCCCTCATATGGAATGTTGACGTATTTAATCCTATCAAATGTCTGGGACATTTCAAGATTAGACCGTAAAATAAATAAATAGAAATTGGTATTATTGAGAAACTGAAAATTAAAAAAGTCGATTAGGGTAAAAGACTGAGATGGAAAACCCTAGATCTAAGGATTGAGGCCATCATTGTCGCCGCCGCGGCCGCCGCCATGGTGATTGTGATCGAATGCAACCACCAATAGTATATGCTTTGTAAGATAGCGTAAATCTACAGTGATCTACATATGAGTAAATGCATGATGCTTACCTCAGGACTTCCTCTACAATGCTATCTGATGCCATATGATAGGCGATTCAAAAGGTGATAACCAAGGAAGGCGATCCTTGACAAGACCACCTCAGCTCAGGCGAGGTTGGCCTCCCAAAATCAAGCTTGGATGGGATCCAAATCTGGTCTTGGGAGCCATCTGGTTTCAAATCAGACGTCTCTCATTTAATAAGGGGATTTTTTTTTTGAAAAAACCACAAATCATATAGTTGTGGCCTGTAGTACTATAGAGATTCGTTTCCACTTGGGTGAGGCCGACCCTCATTGGGCCTCACTTGTGGCAAGCAATGATGATCGTCGTTCATGCAAGGCTAGCCCACCTGGCCATAGCTTATGAACCGGAGGTTGCGGAGGAAGTATTTAATGCATGCTATCATCATAAGCAAAAGGAAAAAAAGAAAATGAGAAAAAGAAAAGAAAAATAATAAAAATAAAAATATACTAACTATTTATGTCTAGTCAACCAGCATCTACGTCAGTAACATCCGATCAAAATTAAGTAAAAGGACTAAATTGGAACTAAGTATGATATAGTTGCAGATGATAATAAAGCATGCTTTCACAGATGATATAGTTGCAAATGATAGCATGCTTTTGCAGATGATATAGTTGCAAATCCACTAATAAAGTCCTTCACCCTTGTGTATTTAAAAGACTTGTCATTAATATAGGTTTAGAAGCATCATACGATGATGTTGTTTAGTGAGAGCTACTTTCAATTTTTACTCGAATAAAATTTACATTCATGTTTGCTACATTTTGTAATATTTTGATATGTATCAACTATTTCACATTCAATAAAGTATTTATCAATGCATTATTGTATTGTTGAATACATATATATATAGCAAAAATCTTAAGGTACCGTCTAAAATTTGAGTAAATGCTAGGGGCCTTCAATTGTTAGCTTTAAAGATATGTTTTGTTATACATAAAGTAAAATTAACTATAAAATAATACATATATAGGTTCATTGGAACAATAACTACACATGTAAGTTTATTAGAGGCATAAGAATACATGTGGGTTCATTAGAACCATATGGGCATTCTCTCGTGACATAAGGTTTTTGACACATAATAAGAGAGTATATTGGCTGATAAAATGGATGACACATAAAGCTATTGCTCTATATAATGTGTTATCCATTTTCCATATTATTAGAGTTAAAAATATTCATGAACATTGAAGACTTGGCATTGTGTCAATGTAGTCTATTGGATCAGATTAACTAATTAGAATAATGCTTAGATCAACATAAAAGTGCATACATACAGTGCAGTTTCAATTAATATAGTACAAGTGGGAGAATGTAAGAGTTTTTATAATGTAGGCTAAATTGATTGAGATTGTAATTTATCATTTTACAAGATCAGTCTAATAAGGTTTGATATAAGTATTCTTAATCACCTAGTGTGTTTGACTAATGTGGGCTAAATTGGCCAAATTGAGCCCAACCCATATTGAGAGGGTTTGGTTAAAAACTCTATAAATAATGCTCAAGCCTATCATCTAACCTTGATTCCATAAGTCACCTTACATAAAGAATGCCTAAGGTAACGAGTATCATGAGGGACAGTTTCATTGAGCCAATGATTCGATAGATAATAAAGAAGCACTTAAATTGTACATCGTCATTATTCCACATCAAGAGCAATGAATTCTAAATAAAGTAAGTAAATCGATTGTTCTCTATTATAGTGTTATAAATTCTTATATGATGATCCTAGATAAAGTCGGTATTGTTGGGAAGTATTGCTCGTATACAATGAGCAGAAATAGTTCAAATCAACTTCACTATAACGATATGATTACAACTTGACTTAATTACTAACCAAGAAAAATTACAACTCAACTCGGAGTGATACAAAAGATATAAAAACCGAGGCCTGTCAAATCACAGTCTCCTTAAAATAGATTTGTCCCCTCCAGTACACAGTGAGGAACTCTCCAGCACACGTGAGGCAATATGGACATCTATCTCCCAAGATACAATTGTTGACAGCCAATAAGAGCAGATCTCCGAAGCTTTCAGCGAACATGAACAACGAACTATGTTGAACACCTTCTAGAAATACGGAATCTATGCAGAGCTTTTTCGAAAAGATGTAAAAAGTATGCAACTTGTGTGCTCGCCCGGACAAAAACGAATGAAAAAAGTTAAATAATGAGGAGAGACCATTTCTGAATCAATTCAGTCGTTTGGGAATTAAACATGATTTTAAATTAGCCGTTACAACCTTTATAATACGTCATTAAATCAGCCGTTGCAACCTTCATTACAATCTTCTGTTACAAACCAATGGATTAAAACCGTCATTTAATCCAAATCCGGCAGTTATAGTCTCATTAACATCTGCAAAATGTTCTACGTTCTGAGTCTGATTGCTTCCAGAAGGTACTAGTCAGAACCTTCTGGTCATCTGGTCAGAACGTTTTCAATTTGATAGAACATCGACCGTCTGATCGTCTCTAGAAGGTACTAGTCAGAACGTCTACATTTTGACCGTCTATAGTGACTTGAATCTAAGCCCACATTTCGGACTTTTTCGGGGTTTCATTCGTGTGCGCAAGTCGCATGCTCGCATACAAGTTCAGGTTCGCCGGGACCTGATTCTACACCCCCTGCACATGCGCGCGAGGCATAGTGCTTGTGATTTTAAATTAACACTCTAAAGGAGTGTAATCACATATAAAACACTTCAAGTCCTTCCTTTTAGTCTATGTGGGATAAGTGTTTCTACACTTTTCACTCATAAGGTTGATTTTTGCTTTTTGCATGTGGGACTCACATTCCACTAAGGGTTGTCTTTTGAGAATAATTTCTCATTCACCATTTTATTTCCAAATTTTTTCCAACAGTTATCACTGCCAACAAATAACCCTTAAAACTGCAAAAAATTTTATAAAATATATGGTTTAATTTGGAAAGGTTGGTGATTGATTGGTGATTGTGATGAAGTAAATAAAAATTCTCATTTTGTTAAGTTTTTTAATACATTTTTATTTAATCCGACTTCATTCCACCCCCTCATCCGAATTTTTGAACCAACATCTCATTTGGACATATGTGGTCGTCCCAAACACTAGATAGGATAACAATTCACCCTCTCTAAGTTCAAATGTAGATTACCAGATGCAACCTAAAAGCTCGTAGCCTAATGCGGATGCCTTTCGCAAAATTTTGGGAGCTACTTGCATTTTCGTTGCATTTCGAGTCCTTCAAGGTTGTCTTTCCAAAGGGCCTTTCAACTAAAGCTTTGGTTTGGAGGGTTTTTAAGCATGCTGATGACTTAAATTAATGTAAGTTTTCAATTTTCCATCTTACCCTCGCTTGCGAATCGCAAATCCAAAATTTTGCCATTCTTAAGATAAAGCCTTTGAAACAAAACTTAGGAGATCTCGGTTCCTCTCTTTTTCCTCGTGCTTCAAGCTCTTTTAATTGCTTCTCCCAACTTCATCGCTCCTTGCTGAAGAACTTCTCAACTTTTTAAAATGAAAAATCGTCTCTCTTCCTTCCTCATGAGCCCATCTCACTAGCCTCTCTCCTCAACCGAAAAAATCAACTGGGAAGAATAATGGAATCAAGCTTTGAGGTATGAAAACACAAGGAACTATTTGCCTCACAACGTTGCTAGAAGTTACTAGCAAAAATCCTCTAGAATAGAAACAAAATCTTAGTGAGAATGCTAGATAGTTAGTGGTGATCGGTTCCCCGGGTGATCCGGTTCCCCCCTGAAACCGGGAACCGGACTGGTGGGACCGGTTCCCATTCTCTAGGACCGTGCACCAGACCGCCAAAATCTTGGACCGGACCGGACCGGGCTCGTCGGTCCAGACCGGTTCCTGGGCAGTCCAATGGGACCGGTAAATATTCAAAGAGAAATATAGAGAAGTTCTTATTGGGCTAGTCGTCGGTCACGGTTACTAACGAAACCAATCAAAAAAGGATAAAAAAGAAGAGGAAGAGGGGAAGTGAGAAAAAAAAAACAGTTAAATTCATCAAGATGTGCAAGTTTTCTTTCGACGGTTGTTTATTCATGGGATGATGTTGAGGTAGACATGAATACTTGTGAACATTGTTCATCTTCAGAATGTCCAATGATATAATGGAGATGATTTCTTGAAGTTTCGGTGAACTGCCATTAGATAGGCTTGTTTTGGGAGATTGTAGACTTGTATAGTCATTTGCCCGCTTGGAAATTTTCTGGCTAGTTATCTTTTGCATCTCAAGAAAGTCCTTCAAAAGGAAACTCCATAAGTCAAGGACTATGGAGCATGCCAGGTGAATTGGGCGATAGTTTATTTGGCAAGGCTTCATCAGTAATGTCTCAGTGGAGATTTGAGAGGAATGCGGCCAAAGACAAGAAGTGCAGGACCAAGGAGCGTCGTTGGATCCAAAGGAGGAGCAGGAGGAGGAATGAAGATGGACGTTGTTTGCAGGAAAACGTATGAATTACCTCCTATGAAATGTGACCTTCAAGGCTCTATTACCACCCCCTAAGCTCATCGGTCCAATGGTCCGGTCCAAGGTCGGTCCAAGTGGTCCGGTCCAGCCCGATTCATACTAGGAAAAGGGAACCGGACCACTTAGGAACTGGTTCTCTTTTTTGGAACCGTGGACCGGAACAAAACATCTAAGAACCAAACTAACCCGGCCAGTCCGACTTGGTCCGATCCGAGCGGTTCCCGGGTTGGACGGTCCATTGTGCTCACCTCTATAGATAGATAGCAATCATAGTATTTCTCCAAAAAAAAATTGAAGGAGAACAAATTGAAAAATATAACTGCATAAATATTTGAAAGATGAATTGGAAAGTGGAAAATTGAGATGTACAATTATAAATATATGTATGTATATCAACCTTTTATGACCGAATGCAACTTTTTGGGAGAAGTTATGTCGGGACACATATGTTCATAAAAAACATATTGAAAATTCTGCTTAAATTTTTTTAAATAAAAATTTTTTAGTCCCAATTTTATAAACTCTGAAAATTAACAACTGAACAAATATAAAAAAGATTAAGGAGTGATGTCCGAACAAATGCAGCCTTTCAAAGGCTAATAAATTATGTTTGAATAGACACAGCTTCCAAAAGGTTTTGGAATTGAGATATAAAAAAGTAACAGCAACTCTATTGATAATAGTCATGCTGTTCCAGTAGCACAAAGAAGTTATTTATAATTGTAAACTCGTATTTTCATAATAAAAAAAATAAACAAGGATTAGTGCCAATTTTGATCTGCAAGTGAGTAAAGTGCTCCAAAATGGGGCACCACACATGGATATCATAGGGTCCAGCCCACGTAGCCCATCGTTTATATCCACACTTGTGTATTGGTTTATATAATCTTGACTTTTTTAAATGAGACAAGGTACTTTTGTTTGTTTTATAAACAAACTTTCAACAATCCCTTACTTTATTTATAAAACAAAAATTACAAAAATACAGCCAAAATTTTCACGAGGCTAATATACATACATAAAGTCTCTCTCGATTTAATCCTTTATATGGTACAAGTATCACCAAATTCTATAAAAGTAACAACGTAGATATAGACTCTAAACTCTTTATTTTAATAATAAAATCAGACATACAACACATTTACCAAGTTATCATTTCAAACATAATTTTTATAATTTACTTAGTATTATTATAGCCTTGTGCTTGTTCACACTTCATAAGCTCTTCAAAAGATAAGTCTTAACTTTTATAAGAAGTGATGTCACTTCTAGACTCACACAAGTGAAGTATTTGCATGTATTTCTACTAATAAAAAGTTTGTTACTAATACTTTATGCCACGCAATCTAGGTGCAAGGCCAGCCTTGCCGAGGCCTCACCAGTGGCCCCAAGGCCTTGCTTAGTGGCCAACAAGGCTCGCTGGCCACTGTGGATGGAAAAGATAAATAAACATAATAAAATAATATCAAAATCATACACGTCGGCGCTCATTGGCCAAAAGCCAAATAGACTGAATTGGGACAAATGGTAAACTTTTAGGATTGAATTGAAAAAAATGTTTAAAATTAAATTGACATAATTATAGTAGGTTTAGCACTTTTAAATAGTTGTTTTCCAACTATGAACATATCAAGATAGCCCTCTTTCTTCCTTTTTTTTCTTTTTTTTTAATGATTCCTTGACCTAATTCAATTTTGCATACTTAGGTGCTTTTTGAAACCTGAAATGAGGCCCAACTTTCGAGTTAACTTTAGGCTAAACCACATTTAAAAAAAAAAAAAAAGAGGATGCCCATCCTTTTCAAATAACCCCATAGAGTGCAAGAATTTTCACATGCATGAAGAGCAAAAATACCCAACCCCAGGTTTTCACCTAAATAATCCGATGGGACATATAAGTTGATAAAAGGTGTTGAGGTGCATAATGAAATCATTTCGTAACTTAAAAACATAATTTTTTATTTATTCTTTTAAATCAAGATTTCATTTGCTTCGGTGGAAAAAAGAGAGATAACAAAAACAGCGGCCGCAAATAATCAAGAATTTCGTGTATGTTTGCATATTTGAAAAGTGAGAATATTTGTGTCCTACAAAATATATATTCGTGCATCTTTTGGGATTTAGCCCTTAAATTTATAGAATCACGCCATTTTTGAAATTTTAAGATTGTTTACTTTGATGAAATAAATGTTCTCTTTAAGATCATCGATTGCCCCCAAGAAGAAACCGAATGAATGGAGCACGAACAGAATTGCAGCAGGTCCACCGTCTTTTTTTTTTAATAGCAATCTATATTTAGATAAGTCGCCGAGGTCGAAGATTTGAAATCCGCAATTATTATCGTCTTAAGTGATGGGTCATGGTGTTGGAGTCCTGTACTAGTTTCTCCTGAGATATAAGGGCTCGGCCCTTTGGTGCTGTCCAGGCACAGGGCTCGTGGGAAAGTCCTTGGTTACCAAAAGAAATAGATAAGTGCTAAAATGCATGTTGATTATTGAAAATAGAAGTCTCTTGTGAGTCTATCAGATCCAGGGATATAGATGCATTTTTGGCTCACGTATCGCGCTATGTAGTAATTTGGTTCTTGCTGACTCAAAAAAATTAAGGACGGTAGGCTTATTTAATGAAGTTCTACACCTGAATAATTTTCCACTGATTAAAGTAAATAATTTTATCAAAGACAAACGTTGACATAAACATTAGAAAAGAAAAGAGTCATTATAAATGGAATTACATATCTTGTAGCGAGCAAGGACATTACAATTATCAGTTTTATAATATATGATGTCATCATTGGTAAAAGATATGTCATGGCATTAGAAAGAGAAGTTATTTTTTTATGCTTGAAGCGCAAGTTTTTACAAATTCCCTTCGTCAAGTCTATTACTAAATATTCAAAAGATATCCCAAAATACCAAACTAGAATTCTCATTAGGGAGTTAGTCTTTCGATCAAAAAAATATATTGCGGTATTTTTCTTCTAGCTTATGCTTCAACTGAGTAAGGGGGGAAACTTGGAATTCTCATTAGAATTATCAGTTTCATAATTTATGATGTCATCAATATTGGTAAAAGATATGATGTGGCATAAGAAAGAAAAGTTTTTTTTGTACTTGAAGCACAAGTTTTTACAAAATCCCTCTGTCAAGTCTATTACTAAATATTCAAAAGATATCACAAAAATACCAAACTAGAATTCTCATTAGGGAGTTAGTCTTTTGATCCAAAATATATATTGCGGCATTTTTCCATCTAGCTTATGCTTCAACTGAGTAAGGGCGGAAACTTGGAATTCTGAAATTTTGATTTAGGCTATGTTTGTTTCATTAAAAAATAATTTCAAACGAAACTATTTTTAGATTTTCATTTTACGAAAAATAAATTAGTTGGGGCAATATTTTCCATTTTCTTTCTTTTATCATTTCACCAAAACATTTTATCTTTTAGTTATTATTATTATTTCATTTTATTTTTAAATTTTAATTTTTTTTAATTTTTTTTTCACTCTTTTTCCTTTTGCTTCTTCCAGACGAGCTCAAGCTCGCTAGATTCTAATGACATTTAAGCATGCTTGAGGTCAATGAGTAGGGCAAGGTCAAGCCTTCCCATAGCCTAGCGAGGCTTGAGCTTGCCTATGGTCGACTGCCACCTTGGTTTGTGATCAGCTAAGAAAGATGGAAAAATATTAAATTAACTTAAAAAACAGAATTTTTCGTACGGTATAATTTTTACTCTATCGGCATGAATATTTATGTGAACGACCCACCAATTTTGTGCACTTAATTGGGCGAAACAAACGGCATATGGTCTAATTTTTACTCATTTTCTTAAGAGAACCAAAAATTGACCTCGTGAACATTATGATTTTTCCGCTTAGTTGGACACATGAGAGATCATCAATCCCAAAAAACAGAAAAGAATAATAATGATAGTGAAAAAAGACAACAGGTAGAACTGAAATTAACAGAGTTTAATGTAACTAATACTAAGATAAATGAACAACATAAAACAAAAAAAAGAGAGGATCGTTGTGTAACTATCCTTCACATTGAAGTAAAGAAAGAGGGATTAATTTTCCTCAATACGAGGTGGATCGAGCGGGTGCTAATAGCACTCCTATTATCTTTTCTATACAGAAAAAGATTAAAGATCCTAATAATTTCAATGGGCCCCATTAGGAACATACCCACTGAAATTAAAAAATAAAAAACTAGCCACGTGTACAAAAAATCGATTAGCCCACCCCCAATATTTCATAAGAATTCACTGATCAGCACCACCCGTCTTCGTATGAATCTAACGGGACGGAGCTCTCTGCGGCTCTTCCTGCTTTCTTGGTCGCTTCCTGAACGAGTGAACATCATCAGCAATCTCCTCTAACGTCGTCTCCGGCTTCCTCTTCGCTTTCTCATTGGTACTTCCGCTTCCGCTCATCTTCAACGCCGCTTCAACCTGTCAAAAAGAAGCAGATTGACAACACACGTGAGAAGAACTTCTTCGAAATCGCGGAACATTCGTAAAACCTGGTTGGCTCGAGAAGTGGGCTCGATCCGTCACCTTGCATTCCACGGAACAGTACTTGGCGCTTGGCGACTTGAGCACGTACTGGCAGGATTCGCACTCCGCGACGCTGCCCTTACAGCGGGAGCGGGAGATCCCAGTTCCCTTCCTGCATATGAAGGCGACGAGCCACCCGTTGAATGTGTATGGACAGATACCGGAGATATCCCACAGCGGCTTCAAGTCCTCTACCCTGAAAGACGCCGCGTGGGAAGCCTTATATGCCTGAAGAGATCAAAACCCAAAAACGAAAATCAGAAAAAGGTAAAAAATTCGATGTGAAGGAAAGAAACCCTCCCGTTTCGCCAGGATGGAGAGTACTTCACTGCACAGTTTCGCCACCCACTGATATATAAAAGAATAAAAAGCCCTTACGATTACAGAGATGAAGACGATTCGAAATGGGAAATCGTTACCGTTATGATCTCGTGCCTGGAGCGATCGTGCTGCTCCTTGCAATCTCTGCAGACAGCGAGTGTGCAGACTCTGCAGTAGTAATTGCGCTCTCTGGAGCGATGAGCCTCGCACGAGCTGTAGAGCTCGGCGCCCGCGATCTTCCTCAGCCACCGCGGGACGACCTTCTCCAGATCATCATCTCCAGACGACACCATCTCCGTGTCTGTCACCGTCATCTTCGTTGCCGGCTCCTTTGAATCGATAAAGAAGGAAAACCCACGAGAGAAAAAAAAACAAAAGGTTTGCTGCGAAGGTGTAATGGAACTCAGAGAGAGAGAGAGAGAGAGAGAGAGAGAGAGAGAGACTTTGTTAGAACTCTAGAGCAAGCGAGCGAGGATGAATGAATGAGTGAATGAACCAATTGGAGGAATGGAGAGAACGAGGGTTCAGTGAGAAAATAGGAAATAAAATCGTAATATCCTCCTGATACGATCAAGATCTTCCGCGCGTGGCGTCTCGCAAATTAGAGAAGCTTTGGGTTTAATTCAGGAAACTGCACTTTGAAGTCAACACTGTATCCTGTTGGCAATTAACGTGAAGATAGATCAAAAAGGAAAATAGGCTTGGCATTTTTTTTTTTGAAAATATCGGGTTCCATCAATTTAAATTGTTCTGGCGAATTAATTTTTTTGAAATAGAGATTTTTTGGTTGGGGGAGCTGTGATTATTTCGAAGATAATTATTTTGCTACCCACTTTTTTGAAGAAATTACTATTTGTTTGCAATTTATATGTTGAAACTTGGATCTAGACCATTAAAGAGGGAGGATCTTCATGTGAGTTCCATCAAATCTAATAACCCAGATTGAATTTAGTACATGTACTAATTTTGTCAATACTTGCTGACTTCTATTATCTTAGGTAAGTTTTATTTTGTTCAAGGGGTAAATTAATAGCATTCATCTCCTGAAAATTTGCATTATCAAGCATTTTTATTTTATTTTTCTTCTGTTGCCTCAAAAACTGTTAATTAATTTTTCTTCAATAAATGCAGTCCTACTCCTACTGTCTCATGCAATATTGATGAGACCATCTTAATGAGAATTAAGAAAATTATGTTATAAATTGACGTACCATACTTTTGTTGCGTGATAAATGTGGGATCTATCAGTTTGCACTTTCATTTATAAAATTATCGCATCAATTTGTAAAAAAATGATATTCCTCAATATTATTCTATCAATTATGATACATTTACATTGCCACACCTACCTTCCAAGTGCATGGCAAACCCCGATTTTTCCTTCCTACCACAATCTTCTCAAAATCAAAGTCAAATAACGAAAGCTAGGTAATGTAAATATTAAATTACATTCCTCCTGTCCATAGAATTTCTTGCCTAATTTACAATCTATTTCTTGCATCAAAATTCACAACCTTCCCGGTATTAGCTCCTCTAACCCTGGCTTCATCTATTCCTCTTCCTCTTCTTCGCTAGACTCCCCTTCTCCGCTTGGTTGCTCTCCATCGTATAGCTCTTCCTCTGGGTCCATGGTTATCTCCATGGGGTGAGATACTTGGGGTATCTTAGTGAATAACTTCCCTATATGAAAATTAGGATTACCATTGCTCTAGGGTCCTTATGAGCGTCCCTAGGGTCACTATCACCACAACCCACTGAGATCACGTTCTATGCCATCTATGTTCACATTATCTCTCTCTATGACAATCTCTCTCTCTTTCACCCCTCATCTACTTATAAGTCATTCGGTCAATGATCAAGACTTGGCACTAAGCTCGTTCGCCTGTCACAACAGCGCTTGCTTTTAGAAACAATTTGACAAATAAATAAATTGCACAATCAATTCAATAAGGTCATTTGCAACCGGCCTGATACCCTAACTAATCCCCTTATCTCATTATCTTGATAGCCATCCAATCACCAGTAACCGTCTCATCCACTTCTCATTGTTTTCCTTTGATTCTGAACCCAAATTAGGGCCCATTAGTCCCTAATCGACCTCTCATTCACTTCATCGTCGGTACTACATACCCGGCCATAATTGGCCCCATCATTCCAATCAAGCATTTGTGTCGTCCAATATGTCTACCCATTCTACTAAGGCAATAAGCACGCCTGATCCAGGCATAAGAGAGCCACTCACCTCAAATTCGCGTGTTTTAGGCAATTGTGACAATGCGGTTTTTCCAAAACTTCAATTGTGCTCAAGCTCGATGTAGACTTCCTATCTCCGATCCAATAGCATCACTTCATAGCCCAACCTTAGTAGAGTTTGACAGCAATTCTGACGATTTCTAGCGAAGGCTTTGGCAACTAGTGGCACTTTTTCAACAAAGGTTAGGGTGCCTCCTCTTGGCTCTGTGAGTCAGGCCAAGACTGTGGATGATGAAGGCGAGCGACAAAACAGGCCCGAACGCTCAATAAGCCCACGAGCATGTGACATTCTCATTTTTTACCCCGGCTCCATAAAATAAAATGGGCTTTTCACCGACGCGTCTATGGTCCTTTTTCTCAAAGTTGATCACTCTCGAGTTAACTAACCTATTAGGTGAAGCCGTTAAGGAATATAATCGCGATAATGTCCTTAAAAGCTACCCTATAAGTTGGATTATATTAGAATCACACTCCGTTGATTTTAACCATAAAATTGAACTCAGATTCGGGAATCGAATGTTCGAGTATGTCACAATTTATTTTTAGGGGCTTGTCTCATCTTTTGGGAAAATTCCATCGAGCTAGGAATTTTGCGAGAAAGTTCAAATTCGGCAAAATTGAATCAAGAAATTCGGAGGGGTCTCTTTAGTTGGATTTTTGGGCTACCAAATTGAATTAATAGGTGGAAAATTAGTGGAAATTCGTAGGGGCTGGTCAAGGGATTTAGTTGACCTCCAAAAGGACTTTATTTTGTGAAGAAATGAGAAGAAATTAGCTATTGGGTGATCCTTTGACTTTAGGGGTAGAAGACTTTATGGCATTGCACTTGAGTGCATGAGATATTTGTAGAAGACCACCATTGCCCACAAGATAAACTTGTTGGGCAAGTTGTCTTTATAAAACTTGTTGGGCAAGTTTTCTTCTCCCTTTTCCATTCTCCCATATGTAGCTTCCCTCTCAAGACAAGACAACTTCTTCTCCTCCTCCTCTTTCCTCATTTTCTCTCTCCATTTGCTGCTCAAACTCCACTACCGGACCAGCCAACCCAAGCTTAGCCAGCCGTGCTCCAACGCTCGCCTTCGCGCCGCTGCCATCATGGACCCGTTGGTTCGCTAATCCCGTGAGTCTACTTCCTAATCCTCTCTTAGGATGTTGATTACACCTAGGGGTTAGATTAGTGTTGATTAGATTGATTAGAGTGGTTGGGTTAAATGAACACTAGGGAAGTTGAGTTAGTTGAGTTTGACAGATTTCTCTTGAATCTGTTTACTGGACCCTATCTGTTTGCCAATTTTGTAGAAAGAGATTTACTAAGATTTTGAGATCGATTTCTTCTTGAGAAATGTTGTAGACAACTTCAGCTATAACATATATTTTACCCAAGATGTTATGAATTTAAAAGGATAATATTTCAATTTCGTTGAAAGAAAACAAAACCCCTATTCTTGCTGGAACTTGTGATCTTTTGGTGTTCAATGGATTTTTATCAACTCATAGGGTCTAAATTTCGAAAGAGTTCCTCCATGAAAGTTGTTTATTACAGTTTCTAGTTTAACATAGTCAAATTTCAGAACAAGTGGATAAGTTTTGTATCTCGAACCAAGCTGGTTTTTAAAGACGTGACTTCTAGAAACGGGCACAATTCTTGTAGCATTTTGAGCGATTTACTGTTCTCAATACGGAAGGATCTGGGTCAAGATGTCTTCATGAAAAATGTTCATTTAAGTGTCCTTTCTGACATATTAAATATTTGGAATTTTCCAAACTTGTTTGATTGAGCTTCTAGATTTAAACTTGGAGATACACGAGTGGCCCTATTTCTGCTAATCGGGACCAATATTGATTTTGTGGTTGTTCTTGATGTCGTGCTTGCTGAAGAATGTATATGTGATGATACGTGATTAAGTTATGACAATTGATTGTAGGGTCCGATTATTAATCGTGTGTCCATGTAAGATTAATCACGTGGCCATGAATGAGAATCATGTGATACATTTGTCTATCAAGTGGTTCGATTTTAAATCGCATGGCTTGAATTATTGATTGCATGCTTGTTGAGGCATGAGCGTGTTGTTTTTATGAAATTGATTGGTTTTATTACCTTGAGGCGTGAACTTTACGCGGGGTTGTGGTAAAGAGATAAGCCTGAGACGTGAACTTTAGGCGGGCTACCTTGAGCGTGAACTTTACACGAGGTTGTGGTAAAGAGATAGGCCTGAGGCGTGAACTTACACGGGCTACCCTAAGGTGTGTTTAGCAGGGTTTAGTTGAGCCTGACGAGGCCAACTGTCACACACCTGAGGCGTGAACTTTACGTGGGTTGTGGTGAGTCGCACACCTGAGGCGTGAACTTTACGCGGGTTGTGGCAACGACCTGAGGTGTGTTTACGCGGGTCGAGAAACATCAGAACTCAGCTTGATTGTGAATTGAAACATTGATTTGCCACGCCTTATTATGGGACAAAATTGTGTGACATGGTATAGGATGTGTCATAACGATTTGGCCTTATAATCGGGACCTCTGTGAGTGTCGATGATTGATATGCAGTGTTCCAATCGTTGGACATGCTTGCTATCTGCATATGTTTATGAACTGTACTGATGTGCAGGAAGGTGCTAAGACGAGGTAAGAATTGTTTGATGTGTGTTAGGCTACCTCTAGGTGAACTTTCTTCCTAATTGGGGCGTAGGGGGTAGACTCATTGAGACATTGTCTCAACTTAACATTATTTTGCCGGTCCCTAGTTGGAGGTATGTCCCATGCGATAGGAAGTACCGTAGCTGATGATTTTGGAGTACACCTTTGGATAGACCTAGAGCATGTGGTTGTAGATCCCCAAGTTTTTTGTAGACCATTTTTGGTTTAGTCTTTCGTGTATCTAAACTCGAGATTGAATCTGTTGAATTAGTTGTCCTACTTTTCTATCCCATGTTTGATTGTTGTCAGGGGATTGTCTAATTTGCTTCCGCATGTGCATAATCGATTGGGTTGGCGACGCGTCCTAGGAACGTCGCAATTTAAATAAATCATTGAGGGATGTGCACACTCTCAAGGTTCGGGACGTGACATCCCCGTTTGAAGTGGTATCAGAGCAAGGTTAATGTCTGGAATGATAAGGTGTGATGTGTCTTGGGATAGTTAGTAGAAAATGCCTTTTTCTTATAATGATGCATGTGATTGATAGCTGATTGGCTGATTATTTTATGTGGGTCACTTAGTTTCCTAATTCGGTATTGAAGTTGGGAAACATCATTCTATAAAGATTTGATAACATGAGTGATCAGGAGCAAAGGACTCCTAGAATAAGGTATGTTGTGTTTGTTACTCGGGGTAGAATGTCAACAAGGATCGGTACCCAAGGAAGAGCGCCAGCTCAAGCCACCACTAGTAGGATAGTACCACCGCCAGACGATGCCCGTGTAGTAGTACCTGGTGATCCTAAAATCAACGGGATCATAAAGACGCTTGAAATCTTAGGAAATCTATGGGGCAACAGATTCAAAATTAAGTTGTCGCTGCTAGAAAATGGAAACAATGGAAATTGTCAGATGCATCAATTAGTTGAACGGTTTCTGAATTTAAAGCCAGCTAAGTTTAATGGAAAAGGAGATTCGAAGGTTGCTTCTCTTTGGATTGAAGAACTAGATAAAGCCATTGCACTTCCGAGGTGAACCAAGGAAGAAAAGGTCATCTTGGCTGTTTATCAGTTTTAAGGGAATGCAAATGATTGGTGGAAAGCCACCAGGGGTAGAGTGTTTCCTGTTGATATGGTCCCAAGTTGGACGATATTCATTGAGACATTCAATGGGAATTATATCTCTATGGCGGCCAAAGAGCATAAGATGGAAGAGTTTATGAGACTTCATTAAAATCAGAGGACCATGGATGAATACGAAGTGGAGTTTGCGAGGTTATTGAGGTTTGCGCCTAGAATGGTAAAAGATCCTTTGGATAAGGTGAGGAGATTTAGAGATGGGTTGAAACCGGAGCTTTGTAGTTAGTTGATTCTTCTAAACATAAGGAACTACAATGAGCTTTATGATAGGGCTCAAATGGTCGAACGATGTATGAATGAGAGGACTGTTGCCTTTGTGCCGTGCTATGTGTCTACGAGGGATAATCGGAACCTTGAGAAGAGACCCATGATGAATAATAGGTGATTCGTCCCTTTAGTAAAGAAAACCTTTAGGAAACAGGCATACCAATCTAGAGCGGTGTGTCGTTTATGTGGAAGGAGGCATGGGAATGGCCCTTGCTTGAGTAGAATGGGAGCTTGATTCAAATGTGGATCGTGATCATCAGATGAAGAGTTGCTTGAATCAAAGCGTGGGACCACAATTTCAACAACAACAGCTAAGAATGGGACTGCAAGTTGGAGCGCCTCCCCATAATAATCAGAATAGGCCATTGGCGCAAGGAAGAATTTATATGATGGCATGCAGAGAGGCGGAGGATACGCCTAGTGTGGTCACAGGAATGGTCTCTTTATGCGATCACATTGCATATACCTTGTTTGATCCTGGTGTATCGCATTCTTTTGTATCTGCTCAATTTGTTGAGTTGGTTGGTATCAAAATAAAACCGTTAGAAGTAATGTTGCACGTTACCACGCCATTAAAGGATAAAGTTATGATCTCACTTGGAAGTTCGAATTGTAAGTTAGTTGACAGTGGTAGAGAGAAAATGATAGATTTGGCCGTGTTGCCTATGTATGACTTTGATGTAATAGTGGGTATGGATTGGTTAGTTAAGCAAAGAATTGTTATGGATTGTAGTAACAAGGTGATCCATTTTTATCCAACTTGTCCTCCTAAATATGAGTTTATGGGAAGTCAAGGAGAAATCACAATTCATTTGATTTCGTCCATTGAAGTGATGGAGTTACTTGACAAATGATGTCAAGGGTTCTTGGAGTCAGTAATCGATTCGTCGATTGAGGAACCTAGTCTGGAAGATATAGCAGTGGTGTGTGAATTTCCCGATGTCTTTCCTAAGGAATTGTCGAGATTGCCACTTGATAGAGAACTGGAGTTCGTGATTGAGTTAGCGCCTGGAACAGAACTAATTTCCAGAGCACCCTACAGAATGTCCTTATTGGAATTGAAGGAGTTGAAAGTTCAGATGCAAGAATTACTTGATAAAGGGTTTATACGCCCTAGTGTATTGCCGTGGGGAGCCCTAGTACTGTTTGTGAGGAAGAAGGACAGGTCTTGGCCATAGTGCATTGTCTATAGGCAGTTGAATCAAGTAACCACTAAAAATAAGTATCCATTACCAAGAATATATTACATGTTTGATCAACTACAAGGAGCATCGATTTTCTCAAGGAAGGACCTAAAGATAGGTTATCATTAATGAGGATCCAAAAAGAAGACATACCGAAGATGGCGTTTAGAACAAGACATCGGAATTACGAGTTTACTATTATGCCATTTGGATTAACTATGCTCCAACTGTTTTTATGGATTTGATGCACCGAATATTCAAGGAATATTTTGTTCGATTTGTGACTTGATATACTTGAGGAGTCATGATGAACATGAACAACATTTGAGGATTATTTTACGTATCTTAAGGGAACACTTGCTTTACGTAAAGCTTAGCAAATGTGAGCTTTGGCTAAGTAAAGTGGCATTCCTTTGGACACGTAGTTTCTGGAAATGAGATTTTAGTAGATCCAATGAAGATTGAAGTAGTAATGAGTTGGTCAAGACCGACGTCAGTCATAGAAGTTTGGAGTTTTCTCGGATTAGCAAGTTATTATAGGAGGTTTATGGAAAAGTTCTCGTTTATAGCTATTCCGTTAACACAACTGACTAAGAAGGAAATGTGGTTCGAATGGGATGATAAGTGTGAAAGGAGCTTCCAAGAGCTTAAGCATAAATTGACAACCGTGCTGATTTTGACGATTCCTTATGGTCCTAGAAGTTATGAGATCTATAGTGACATGTCACTTAAAGGATTAGGATGCCTTTTAATGTAGAATGGAAGAGTCGTTGCTTATGTGTCACGACAGTTAAAGCCCCATAAGGTGAATTACCCAACGTATTGACTTAGAGCTTGCAACAATTATCTTTGCTTTGAAAATCTGGAGACATTACTTGTACGGAGAATTGTTTTAGATTTGCACCGATCATTAAAGTTTGAAGTAACTGTTTTCTTAGAAAGAGCTGAATTTGAGACAACATTGGATGTAATTGCTTAAGGACTACGATTGTGATATCTTATATCATCTAGAGAAGGTGAATAAAGTGATGGATGCTCTTAGTGGAAAATCGACCATGGCGCATATGATGGTTAAGGAGTGTAGCTTGCTTGAAGGAATAAGAAATTCAAAGTTCGAGTTCGAGCTCGAGCTAGTATACCTCTCGAGTTTGTTGGCAACTTTGAGGATAGAAGCAGAAATTCAGGCAAGAATTAAAACACTGCAATCTACGGACCCTAACCTTCAAAAGATCCTGAGTATGGATGCTACGGAAAGAAAACTCGACTTCCAAGCATTTGAGGATGGAATCTTGAAGTTTCGCGGACGACTGTGTATACCTAACAATGAGGAGCCTAAGGAAAGGATCATGTTAGAAGCTCATCGAAGTAATTACAGTATTCATTTGGGTAGCACGATGTATCAGAATTTACGTCAGCATTACTGGTGGAATGAATGAAAGTTGATGTAGTTAGATACATAGCAAAGTGCTTGACATGTCAGCAAGTGAAGGGGTTACTGAGGAGCCAATAGGGTACGATTCGATTCATTCCAATAGGGTACGATTCGATTTGGGATAGTGTGATGGGGTTACTGAGGAGCCAATAGGGTACGATTCGATTTGGGTAATCATGGATGGATTGATAGAGTCTGCATACTTCATCACCGTATGAAAGGACTATGCATTAAATAGGTATGTTGAGTTGTACGCGCGTTAGATAGTACGTCTACATGAAGAACCAGTGACAATTACGTACAATCCGAAATTCATAGTAGCCTTCTATAAAAAATTTGCAGACTACCTTAGGAATAAAACCGCAGTATAATATGACCTATCACCCACAAACCGATGGACAATCTGAGAAGACAATTCAAACACTTGAGGATATGTTAAGGGCTTGTGTAATTAACTTCAAGGAGGATGGGAAGAACAATTACACTTGGTGGAGTTCGCGTATAATAACAGTTATCAGCAAAGTATTAGAATGCCTCGAGACATTGTATGGAAAAGCATGTAGGAATTTGATATGTCGAGACGAAGTGGAAGAAATGAGTATAACGGGATCAAAATTGGTAGAATAGTCAATGGAAGCTGTGAAAGTAATTCGAGAGAGGCTTAAGATTGTGCAGAGTCACTATAAAAGTTATGCGGACAAACGACATAGAACTTTAGAATGTCACCTCGGAGATAATGCGTTCCTTAAGGGGTCACCAATTCGAGGATATCTCGATTTGGAAAGAAGGGGAAGCTAGATCCAAGATTTGTTGGTCCTTTCGAGATACTAGAGCGAATTGGAACCTTAGCCTATCGTTTGGTCTTACCGCCAAATCTTTCGCAAGTGCGCAACGTCTTTCATATTTCAATATTGAGGAAGTATGAACCTGACCCAACAAACGTGTTAAATTTTGAAGAATTAAACCTGGATGACAGAGTGTCATACGTATAGAGACCAGTTCACATCGTGGATCAAAAGGAATAAGTATTGCATATCAAGACAATCTCTTTGGTCAAAGTGGTCTGGCAACATCACGGGATAAAAAGAGCTACTTGAGAAAGTGAAGAATCGATGAGACAATAAAACCCCCACATTTTCAAAGAAGTGAAATGGTTTAAATTACGAGAACGAAATTTTTAAAAGAGGGGAAGAGTTGTGACATCCTCATTTTTGACCTCGACTCGATAAATAAAATGGGCTTTTCACCGACGTGCCTATTTTCTCGAAACTAATCACTCTCGAGTTTCTGACATCTGCCCTTACACTTTCAACGGGTGGCTGGTCGCCTTCATTCGCAGAAAGGGCACCGGGACCTCTCATTCCCGCTGCAAGAGCGACGTCGCGGAGTGTGTATCCTGCCAGTACGGGCTCAAGACGCCGGGCACCACGTACTGCTCTATGGAATGCAAGGTGATGGTCAAGCACGTCCTCTCAAAGGAGCCAGGTTTTTGTTGAACCTTCCCCGATTTCGAAGGACGATTTCTCACGTATGGGCGTTCTCCTTCTTTTGTTAGGTCGAAGCGGCGTTGAAGATGAGCGGGAGTGGAAGGACGAAAGAGAAAGCAAAGAGGAGGCTGGAGACGATACTGGAGGAGAGTGCTGATGATGCTGTGCAGTCGTTCAGGAAACGAGCAAGAAAGCAAGAGAAACCGCAGAGGGCTCGTTTCATTAGATTGATGACGAAGATTGGTCGTCTGGCAAATTTGTACTGGGAATTCGGGATGGATTCGGATCCACTACCGTAGTGGATCTAAGGTAGGTGTCCCTTACTTTTCATCTCAGCCGTCGGATCTGATCCGACGACTGAGATCAAATGGCGCCACCCTAAAAAACAAATTTTGAATGTTACCTTTTCATTGCCTATTTTTCTCTCTCCCCGCTATTTCCCAAAGACAGAAACGAAGAAGGAGGAATCGGCTGAAGAAGAAGAAGAAGAAGACGAACGGAGGAGGACGAGGAGGTGTTTGTATCTTCTTCAAGGCCACTGCGCTCTCTCCCTTCCTCTTCCACAGACCGTCTCTCGAACCCTCTTCCTGCCCCGCCTCCAACACTTGCTCATGACCGGCGATCCGGAGGAGAGGAGCCCTCTGCACACCGTCGCCTCCCGAGGCCCCATCTACTTCGATGGCGTCCGACTAGCTCAGGTTAGGGCCTTTCCCCCTCTTTCGCGAGACGAACCCCCTCTCTCTACGTCCTTCTTCACGACCCCTTTTGTCAGGACTCGCCACGTCCCGCCCTTGGGCACATAGTGGTTCTCAATTTCTTTCTCTTCTGGCCAATTAATTTGCGACGTCCCAAATAGGTTGCGGCCTTTTTGAAACCTCATATTCACAATTCTACGCAGAAGCAATACAAAATCAATACTTGCAACCCTTCAAAATTTATGGCATCAACATCGTCACATACCATCTATAATCACCAGTGTATTTACAACCACCAAATCGTATACAATTATATACAACCAACTTCAGCATACCTCAATACAAGCCTAGGAGGGGTTCACTATACTTAAAAATTCTTCCACTATCGGTCTCGTCTTGATCTACTCTTGTTCGATCGGCTCCTCTTCTGGCTCCAGGCTCGACTCCTGCAATGAATCTGTGGTGGGGTGAGATACGGGAATATCTCAGTGGGTGATCCCTAACCCAAAACTAGGAATACTACTGCCCTATGGTCCCTATCGCGTCTCACCCTTCAATAATTATCTCAATTTCTCTTCCATCGTTCGACTCTCGCCTAAAGTTTGATCGTTTCTAACCCCTCCAACGAAACCCGAAACTCTCTAGTTCCCGCCCTCTATTTTCTATCTATGAGTCAATCGGTTCGTGACCGAGACTTGGCACTAAGCCCAACAACCAATTAGTCGCAATCTTCATACATTACACCATCAAATAAATACATAAATAAATAATAATTTCTTTAAATAAGACAATTACATAATTAAATAGGTAATAAGACCGTTCACGACCAGTCTATACCCTAACTCAACCCTTCCGGCTCATTGTCAATTTTCAATTCAATCGTTCTCCACAATGTCACTTGACCATCGATTGGCTCATCGGCCACCCATCAGTCCATTATAACGTCAACTCCATGACACAATTGGCTGATACAATACCAACCTTAACCATTCGATTCTCCAATCAAGCCAATGCTAAGTCCATAGCATGCCATTTCAATTCACCAATCGTCCAATTCATTTAATTCATCCATAATGAAATATTTTACGATGAAAACAAATAACAACCATAATTAAATAAATAAATTGCAAATAAAGTAAATAACGAATGATAAATAAATAAATTGCGTGGTAATTAAATAATTAAGATCGTCCACAACCGGTCTAAGACTCTAATTAAGCCTTTTTGGCTTGTCGTCGTTTTTCCACATTCAATAGTCCCCATTGCCGTCTTGCCATCAAATTGGCTCGTTGGCCATTTCATTCATTCACATACCGTCGCCAAGTCCATGGCACATTATCATCACGTCTATTGATCCGTTTAGTCACCAAATCCATGGCACTATTCAATTCGCCAATTTCATGGTATCCTTTAGTCGCCAAATTCAAGACACGACATATCAACCACAGTTGGTTTTAATCATCCCATCAACTAATAGCTAGGGCCTACTGCCCTAATTCCTCGGCTAAAAGCCAAAATCAAAGCAAACCGGGGTCCACGACCTCCTCGGTCAACTTGCGAAATCGAATCGGCTCAATGCAGTCCTGTCGACATTGAATTGGGTCTCGTCGACTTCCAATTTAATTAAAGTACAATAGCTTCCTAATTGGCCGAATAAATATTAAATAAATATAATAATATCCAGAATTCCTCAATAATCTCTCATTGTCGCTTTCGCAGCTCAGCTGCCACCGATAACGGTCTCGTTGACCAATGACCTTTGATTAGGCCCCTTAGGCACATAATCGATCCATTTCAATGCCAAGCCCTCGGCATTTTAACTCGAGTTACAATCAGGCCTCCCATTTACTCAATCAATCCTCCAATCAAATTTACGTCAAATCCATGGCATATTAACACCTATCAGTCCAAATTATCCATCTAATCAACTTCTTGTAATTAAGCCATGTCATTTCGTCGATACCATGAACCCGGTCATAATTGGTCAAATCGTCTTTCTAACCCATCAAGGTACCCATTGAATCCCATCAACGTCCAATTAATCCCAATAATTCCGATTAACCTCAAAAATAGTGATTAGGGTCCCATAGCCACATAATTGGTCCCAAAACAACAATTTGGGCATCATAGCCACTTAATCGATCCAAAACAATAATTAGGGCACCACGGCCGCCTAATTGGTCCAACCATGTGTCAATACTCTCCAATTACACATCCAAGCCATTATTGGACCTCCCATTGTATTCCAACACCCAACCGATCCAAATGTCAAGTCCACGGGACCTTAAATACTAGTCACAATGGAACTAAATCATTCAAACACGCAATCTAGCCACTCAACTATTTTATCGAGCTCATCCATTCATTCCTATAAATCTACTAAAGCAATAGCACGCCTAATAGAAGGTTAAAATCCACTCACTGTTTGGGTTCGCGAATCGATGTGGTGACGTTTCGAGGCGGGCCGAGTCCGTGAGTAGCGATGATGGGTGACGGGATGGCTTCGATTGCATGGGCGATCGTGGGAACGGGACAAGCTTGCTGGTTGGGTCGAGTCGGGTTTGAATCGGGCCGGGCTGGTTTCCCCGGTTAGATTTTCGGACCGGCTAACCTATTGTCGCTTAGGCGCTCAATTGTCCCTCCTCAGGCTGAATTAGAGCTAGAGACCGGTTGGGCTTCGAAGAGGACTCAGAGATGGTTCCAACGGTGGTGGTGGCGTCTCCAACGGTGGCCGGAGCTGGGAGAAATCAGCCTTCAAAGTTGGTGGTCGAACTGCAGGAATTTCAAGAAAAAGAGGAGGAAGGATTGAGCCTCAATCCGTGAGTTCTAGATCAAATTAGTTGAAATCAAGCCTAGATCTAAGTCAAGGGGACACCCAAGAATCTATTGGTGTCAACAATGTCAAGTGGGCAAGGCCGGAGTGGCCGGAATTTCAAATCTAGGGTTCTAGGGCTCGGTTTGGGGCAAATCCCAATCAAACCAAAAATCATCTAATCTAAGTAAAATTAATTCGAACAAAAGCCATAAATGAGTTCTAGGAACTCCCAAGAACAGATTACATGCAACGGTTTGAGCCCTAGGTGGAAGATTTGGAAGAAATCGCGAAGAATGAGTTCGGTTCAGCTTACCGTGAACAGGGGCGAGGCTGACCACGAAGCCCTCTTTCGAGGGCCGCCGGTGGCATTACAGGCAGCGGCGGAGGCGGTGATCGGTTGGGGCGCAAACTAGGAGTCGAGAGGAAGCCGTAGGTGTTCTTATCGCGCAAAACGGTGGACTGAGCGTGGAGAAAGTGCGGGTTGCAGGTTGCTTGGCGAGCAACTCGGTGGGTGAGGAGATCCAACAGTGGAGGGGAAGAATGGGGTCGCCATCGCATCCAACAGCCCACCAATGGCCGAGGCCTGCTTGGAGGGGATGCCTAGGGCGGGAGGCTGTCCTTGCCGGCGACTAGGCGTGTGCATGGTCCAGGGCGGTCCGATTCTGCCTTAGAACCGGGGACCGGACCAATGGAACCGGTCCCCGATTTTTAGGACTGAGGACCGGACCGATCGGTCCGGTCCGGTCCTTGGGCGGTCCAATGGAACCAGAAAAAATTCAAAGATAACTATAAACTAAAATAAAAATCGTTTAATTATACCGGCAAAAACTCATGACTCTTTCAGCCTTGTTGAAGTCGCCTTGCTTCTATAAGTAATAAGCATCAATAGGTCAATTAGACTCTATCTCGTTGAAATCTCACCATTGTTGAATCATTTAGCCACTCAAAAATCTAAAAGGAAATATGAACACATGAGGCAAAAGTCGATATATGAAAACCGCCGAAGAAGAAAGCTTTGGCGATCACGGGCGCGGGAGCTACTCAGATCTAGAGCGAGGTGTTAAGACATTATGAGACTTTGGGCTCTAGAATTTTGAAACTTGGGTTAGGATATAGACTTTGGACTCTGGACTCTGGAGTTAGGCTCCCAAGTTACTTGTGCCAAGAGAAATTTGAAGTTTAAATCAAGAAGGTTATAGTGGTCTGGTCCGAGTGGTCCGGTCCGATCCGGTCCCGCCCTCATGGAACCGTGGACCGGACCACCCGAGAACCGGTTCCATTTTTTAGACCCGTGGACCGGACCACAACTTCGAAGAACCGGACCAACCCGGCCGGTCCGATCCGGTCCGGGCGGTTCCCAGGTTGGGCGGTACCCGGTGCTCAGCCCTACCGGCGACTAGCTGGCCACAGGCTCACGGATGGGACGACCTAGGTGCGTGAGCTCCACGTGCTCACTAAAATGCCAAAATGGCCGGGGAGAAAGGAAGAGGGGCTGGGCTACTCGCGCGGGCTAGGCCGGGTCTAGGCTACCCTGGGCCGGTCTACGCGTGCACCAGACCGGTTTGACCGGTCTGACCGGTCACAGTTGACCGTTGATCATTGAGCGGTCAACCGTTGACCAAAAAGTCAACTTTTTGGAAATTTTTCCAAAAGCACCCCTAGGCCCCAAATTCACTTCTTTTGGGGTCAAAATGCAATTATCCAAAAATCGGGGGATCAAAACGAAATTTTCGAAAATCCGGAATTGCCCGAAACACGAACTCATAGTTTAGTCCGGGGCACTCCCCGGACCAATGGGCCACTAATTAATCCCATGAATTCACCCAAATAGGCCTCAAAAAAGGGGATTGGGCACGGGTCGTTACACCTTTGGCTTGATTTGTTTGCTTACTTTTGTGTTTTTCTTTTGTGCTTATGTGTGGTGATGATGTTATAGTCGGGTGGGATTGAAAGTCTAATCGATTAATAATTTGAGTGGAGGCGACCCCTTTGTGCCTACGACAAGGACGATGCCGTCGCCTTCACCTTATGTTGTTATTCTAAAACTCTACTGCTGTACTTGCTGCTGTAGAACAGAACATACAGCAAGAACAGAACAAGCTTTTGCTGTATTTGTGCAGCGGATTACAACAACACAGCAAGAACAAAATATACAGCAGAAACGCAGCAATGGAAGGGAAAAACTGCATTAACATTAAGATCTGAAAAATCTGCCTTAAGTACAAACTAAACAACACACTTGAAAAAATAACTGCACAGCAGTTACTAAAACATGAACTACCACTTTTCCACTAACTCCTAAAATATAGGACATGACTAAAACAAAAAAACAACTGCTGCAAACCTTGATTCATCAACATTCTCCTCCTGAATCAAGTGCTGCATACTCCTAGCTTAGCTCTAAGAAACTCAAAATGACTAACATGAAACGATTTGGTAAACACATCTGCAGTTTGATCTTCTGAGCTGCAATGCACTAGCTTAACTTCTCCAAACTTTTGCACTTCTCTTAGGAAATAATATCTAACTTTGAAATGTTTAGTCTTTCCATGGAACACCGGGTTCTGCGAGATAGCTAGAGCAGCTTGATTGTCTACAAGAATCTCTATGCCTTCTTCTTGCTTTAAATGCATATCATTCATCAGCTTCTTTAACCACAGTGCTTGATTCACAGCTGATGTTGCTGCAATGAATTCAGCTTCAGCAGTTGACTGAGCCACTATTTCTTGCTTCTTTGAACACCAAGAGAAGCAAGCTGAACCAAAAGTGAAACAATATCTTGAAGTGCTCTTCATATCATCCTCTGAACCAGCCCAATCACTGTCTGAATATCCCAGCAACTTGAAGTCTTGAACTTTGCTGAACTTTACCCCAAATGACAAAGTTCCTTTCAAGTACCTTAATACTCTCGTTGCAGCTACCATATGCAACTTACTTGCACAATTTAGAAACCGAGACAAGACACTACTGGAAATAAGATATCTGGCCTAGTTGCAGTTAGATACATAAGACAACCAATCAAACTTCTATAAACTCTTTCATCTACAGCTTTAGAACCATCTTTCTTTTGCAACTTTTCATTCTTCGCCATTGGAGTAGCCACACTCTTGCACTCCTCCATGTTGAATCTCTTCAAGATCTCCTTCAAGTACTTCTTTTGACAGATGAAAACTTCATTCTGAGTTTGCTTAACTTCCATCCCCAGAAAGTATGTCATTTCACCTAGATCAGCCATCTCAAACATCTTCATCATCTCATGTTTGAATGCAACAACATGATCTTCATTGCTTCCTGTCACAAGCATATCATCTACATAAAGAGATACAACCACCAAGTCAGCTTCTAACCTTCGAATATACAAGGTAGATTCACTAAGGCTTTTCTCAAAACCTAAACTCAGCAAGTATTCATCCATCTTGCTGTACCATGCTCTAGGAGCTTGCCTTAACCCATAAAGCGCCTTTTTCAGAAGATAAACTTTCTCCTCCTGGCCTTGTGTAACAAAGCCTTCAGGTTGCTCAACATAGATTTCTTCTTGCAACACTCCATTTAAGAACGCAGACTTTACATCCAGCTGATAAACTTTCCAGCCTTGTTGAGCTGCCACTGCAAGTATCATTCTGATGGTGTCCAGCCTTGCCACTGGAGCAAATGTCTCTGAAAAGTCTACTCCCCAGACTTGAGCATATCCCTTCACCACCAGCCTTGCCTTGTACTTGTTTATCGAACCATCAGGATTCAACTTGGTCTTGTAGACCCATTTCACTCCTATTATCTTCCTATCTTCAGGTTTGTCAACCAGCTCCCATGTCTGGTTCTTTTCAATCATGTACAACTCTTCTTTCATTGCATTTAACCACCTCGTATCAGCTTTAGCATCCTCATAGTCTGCAGGTTCTAAGATAGTCACACTACATCTTTGATACAAATTAGTCAAAGATCTTGTTCCTCTAACTGGAACATCATCTACTAGCTCATCAGCTTCCAGCAAGTTCTCCGTGTACTGACTTTGCTGCTCATCTTTCCAGTTCCATTCATCATCTTCCAAGAACTGAACATCTCTGCTGATGATTACCTTCTTAGTTTGCGACTGATATATCCTATAGGCTTTTGACACTGAGCTGTAGCCTATAAAGATTTCAGATTCAGCTTTCTCTCCCAACTTGTCTCTCTTCACTTGTGGGATATGAGAAAAACACAAACAACCAAACACTTTCAGATTCTTCAGAAATGGCTTGACATCAAACCAAGCTTCAAAAGGTGTCTTCATCTCCAGCACTCTTGTAGGAAGTCTATTCAGCAAAAATACTGATGTATTTGCTGCTTCTGCCCAGAACTCTTTTGGTAGATTCTTCTCATGCAACATGCATCTAGTCATCTCCATAATGGTTCTATTCTTCCTTTCACTTACTCCATTTTGCTGTGGTGAGTAAGGAACGGTAAGTTGATGCTCAATTCCAGCTTCTTCACAAAATAAGTTAAACCTTTGTGAAGTATATTCAGTTCCATTGTCAAATCTGATGACCTGAATTTTACAGCCACTTTGGTTCTCAACCCATCTCTTAAACTTCAGAAATATCACAGCAACTTCTGACTTGTGCTTCATGAAATAAATCCAGCACATTCTGGTATAATCATCAATGAAAATAATGAAATACTTGCTGCCATTCAGAGAATGTGTCATTCAGAGAAGGTGTCACCTGTGGACCACATAAGTCTGTATGAACCAGCTACAACTTCTTTGTAGCTCTCCAAGTAGAATTCTTGAATGGAAGTCTAGTCTGCTTGCCTAACAAACAAGCCTTGCACCTTGTAATCTGCTCCTCCAGGTTTGGTAACCCAGTAACCATATCATTCTTCTGCATAAACAGCACGCCTTTATGGTGAAAATGCCCCAACCTCTTGTGCCACATTTCTGCTTCTGTAGCTTGACACGTGAATACCACTTGCTCCTTCAAAGTTTGGAAGTCTTCAGACTTTGTCGCTAAAGTCTGACTATCTTCAGACTTTGTATTCAGACTTTGCAAAGTCTGACCTCGCATAGTCTCAGACTTTGATGGTCTCAGACTTTGTACAGTCTGACCACCTTCAGACTCATGTAAAGTCTCAGACTTTGATGATCTCAGACTTTGTACAGTCTGACAACCTTCAAACTCGTGTAAAGTCTCAGACTTTAATGATCTCAGACTTTGTACAGTCTGACAACCTTCAGACTCAGACTTTGGATAATGGTCTCTAGCCTGACTTTTGAATGCCATCTGCTCCTTCTTAAGAGGATTCAAAGAGAAACTCTTCTGCTGCATCTTTATCCTGAACAGCTCTTGACCATTTGAGTCGACTATAAGACATCTCCCTTCTTCAAATGTCACTTTGAACCCTTTTTCTACTAACTGCCCCACACTCAGCAAATTCTGATCAATCTCAGGCACAAACATCACATCAGAAACCAGCTTAATTCCAGCACAACTCTCTATTGCTACGGTCCCTTTACCTTTCACTTCTAAGTACTCTCCATTTCCAATCATCACTCTTGACTTCAATGACATGTCAAGATCTATAAAGAGGTTTTCATCACTAGTCATGTGGTTTGTACAGCCACTATCAACTAGCCAACTATCACATGGAGTACTAGAAGAGAAACAAGAGGCAACGAAAAGATGATCTACCTCCTGCTGGACAGCAACTCGTACCTCACCTTGGTGCTGATTTCTTCTCTCTTTGCAGAACTTTTCAACGTGTCCTTGTTTTTGACACTTTCTGCATCTCACATCTGGCCTTTTCCAGCATCTAAAGTGTGGATGATTCTTCTTTCCACAGTGCTGACATGGAGGATACTTTCCCCAAGAGGTCTTGAAACCAACTGCACTGCTCTCTCCCACAATAGTTTCTGAACCACTGCTGTCATGCTCTTTCTTCCCTTTCCATTTCCTGTCTTTCCATCCCAATTTATGCTGTTCTTTGACCTGCAAAGCTCCTTCTGTACTTTTCTCATGCCTCATCAATCTCATCTGCTCTTGTGCTTGCAAAGCACTAAGCAATTCAGCCAACTTGATCTGAGATAGATCCTTGGTATTCTCCAAAGAAGCAATGGTTGCCTCAAACCTTTCTGGCAAGGTGACAATAATCTTTTACACTAATCTATTGTCAGAAAGATCAGTACCTAAGACCCTTGCTTGGTTTGTAATACTTACCAGCTTATCAGAATACTCCTTAATCGTCTCAGATTCCTTCATCTTCAGCCTTTCGAACTCTGTGATCAGATTCAACGCTTTCATGCTTCTGATCCTCTCATCTCCTTGATACTCGGCCTTGAGGAAATCCCAAATAGCTTTTGCTGATTCACAAACCATAATTCTGCTGAAAATGGCAGGTGAGACAGCAGCATATAAACAGGACTTTGCTTTCGCCTTCCTTGTTATCTTCTCCTTGTGAAACTTGATTTGGTTGGTGGTTGCATTGTCAGGAAGAGGATCAACTTCGTAGTCTTGTTCCACAGCTTCCCAAAAGTCACAACCTTCCAGAAAAGCTCGCATCCTAACTGCCCATGCTTGATAATTGTCACCATCAAACACCGGTGGAGTCATTGCTGAGAAACTACTCGAACCAGCCTCCATCTAGCCTTTAAGCTTTTGTGAATGGATGCACACCTTTCACTCAGTCTCACAAGTCACTCACAGCCCCTTAAGATCAAGAAGGCTCTGATACCACTGTTGAATTTTCTGAAACTCTATACTGCTGTACTTGCTGCTGTAGAACAGAACATACAGCAAGAACAGAACAAGCTTTTGCTGTATTTGTGCAGCGGATTACAACAACACGGCAAGAACAAAATATACAGCAGGAACGCAGCAATGGAAGGGAAAAACTGCATTAACATTAAGATCTGGAAAATCTGCCTTAAGTACAAACTAAACAACACACTTGAAAAAATAACTGCACAGCAGTTACTAAAACATGAACTACCACTTTTCCACTAACTCCTAAAATATAGGACATGACTAAAACAGAAAAACAACTGCTGCAGACCTTGATTCATCAACACCTTCGCTGTCGCCCACCTGGAGTGTCATTGGCACCTTCGATTTTCCGTTGGCGCTCGATCTCCTCACATTAGGTTCATGCCTTCAATTCGTGGCCTGGATCTATCAAGCTCACCGACCCCTTCACTCAGTCCTGACCACGCAGTTTCTTCCACCTCTACTGTCGCCTCCCCAAGTCCCATTAATGGCTTTGATTTGTTCTCCACATCAGGCTAGCACTTACCCCTCTTCCACAACGGCAAGCTAATCTAGACAAGCAATTTCAGTGCAAAGAAGCAAAAAAGCAGGTGCCAACCCTGCAAAGTCAAGATGAAGAAGCCCTGGTCGTGAATCGTTCTTGTGTTTGGTGTCCTCTTTGACAGCATTGCCTTCATTTGCTGTGGGTCAGCAGCTTCGACTTTGGTGGCATCAGCAGTAAGTGCCGGATCTTCAACACCTGCAAGTTCGTTTATGGTATTTGTTGCTGACACTTTGTGTTTAAACTAACATGATCAAGAAGTTCGGATTTCCTCATAAATACATCAAAAGTGCTAATTGTAGGTCTGCTTCGAAGCATGGGTCATGTTTATTCTACTTGTGCATATTCCTTCTAGTTTTTAGGGCGATTCTTTGTAATCTGCTTTGGTTATTAATGAGATATAAGACAAAAAGCTTGTGGATCCTATTTCCTCTCACCATTTCTGTAGCTAGTATTTCTATATCATGATATTATATTTTCAGCTTATACTTTTTCTATAAGGGCTTTATGTATGTTTATTAGTGTCTCTATAAAGGAATTCAAATTGACAAAATCAGGGTTTGCGGCTGTCTAATAAGAATAAGAGACACGTGAGAAGTTACATCAGACCGTGTCGTGTTGAGCACATATCTTCTGTTCACTAGTTAATGTTTTGTTCTTATACCATAGGAATCACATGGTACCAATGCGATCACTATATGTATAGGTTCTTAAGCTTTTTTCTTTATGATGTTTTGGCTAAGCTGCTTAGTAGGCGATTGTTGTCTTCTACTATTTCTGTCTTTCGACAACAATTTTCGATCTAGACTCCACTTAATCGTCTGCATCTTAATGTCTTTGTCAAGATCAGTGTTGCATTGAGTTGGAGTTTGCGCATGGCTTAGACACATAATTTGCTAACAAACTGCGACTACAAGACCTGACAGCTGGTTGCCTAATTGTTTTGAGGAGCAGTCAGCTCTTGAAGTTTCTTTTCTTCTTTTTTTTTGGTAAATAAACGAAGCAATAGGCTAAAAAATGCTATATACGAAGGAAATGGACCTCTTAATCACAATAATCTATCTTCCTTGCTGGACATTCTTGTTAGCATTGTACTTTGTCCAGTTTTCACGTATACCTTTGACACATACCTGAAAAACCTTGTGTATAGTTATTCTAAAGGTGCTTGCACTGAAAAAAGACTCCATTAATTTTTTTGTTACAACTTTTTCTGGTCTCGTGGGTTCTAGAAGTCGGGGGTTGCTATGTATTGAGCAATATTGCTGAACGTAAGGGTGGACGATAGGGAACTGAATTTTTTTCCCCTTTGCTTTGCATGAACATGCAATCTTGTGGTTTGGACATACATTTTTATTGTCATTCTTTAGTTCTTCTTACAGGAGTCTTAACTGTACGTTTATCTTTTAGAAAAGTTGGTCTTTAAAAATAGTATTATAGGGAGAAATATTCATGTCATTTCATGAATTAGTGCTGCAATCAATAATAAAGTCTGACCCTTTCATTTTTTCAAAATAGAGATTACGCTGTCACCTCTTAGAGCATCATTGGCACCTTCGATTTTCTGTTGGCCCTCGACCAGGTCACATTAGGATTCGTGCCCCCGATTCGTTGTATGGATCTGGCAAGCTTACAGGCCCCTTCGCTCACTCCCGATCACGCCGCTTCTACCACCTCTACTGTTGCCTCCTTGAGCCCCATTGACGCGGCTTTAATTTGTTCCTCACATCAGGTTAGCACTTTACTCCTCTTCTGCTTGTGTCTCTCTTCACCTTGGTGCTTTTAATCTACATTATGTATGAGGATATTTGTGTGAGATGCATAGCTGTGTGCACCTTTAATGATTCTTTGAGTGTGATTAAACATTATGTCGTACTTATTTTGTATTTGAACCTTTTAAAGCTAATTCTAAACAACCAGAACTATTGCAAGAGATTAATCAAAGTGGATGTAAATTTTCAACCCCAAATTCTGTATAGCAAGAGGGAGTCGCTCATTTCCGTTCATTGTGATTTTTGCTCCATTGAACCTGGGTAGGAACAAGATTATTGTCGTTTCTCTAGTTCGAAGTCATCACACTAGTTAATTCACAAGTGTTATTGGATGGTTGCACTCATTTTACGTGAAACATATATTACTTTCCTAAGTAACAGATGTCACTTTGTTATTTTGCTTGGAAAATAATAAGTTAAATACTTTATGATCTTTTAAATGCAGCATGAAGCTTTTCATGCTGTCAGAGCCGAAGCTTCATGTTGTGGTAGCAGCAACAACAGCAGCAGATGATGATGATGGCCTCACAGATGCAACAACCGGCAAATCCTTTTGGAAATCCATATGCAACCAATGTCCACCCATATGGCTCCAATGTGCCGGTTCAAGCACTCAATCCTTGGGCCAAATTTAAGACCCTATACAAAAAAGACCGGAAGCTGTTATGAAGAAAAAGGGAAGGAACGATAATGGATGTAATTCAGATTTGATTTTCGCTGATTGAAATCTCGAGTAAGATTACATTAGTGTTTGTCACATATGTGCTATTTGTGCAGCAATTAGGTATAGTGACAATTCTTTGTTGAGTATTTGTAAGAGAGCCTTGAGGCTATTGATTATTTGTGATGATGGTGTGACAATTGGAAATAATGTCTTTGAAACCACAATTCTATAAGCCTGCTCAAAGCAGGATTACTTTGAATTTTATAAGTTTCTCATGTCCATAATTACCGGGGAATGAAAAGGGGTCGCTTGGAAAGTAGTAATTTTTTAACATTTAGTTGAGCATGATGTTACACTTTCTACCCTACCCCAATTTATCGAGTGTTGTAGCTTATCATACCTTAAGGAGGTGGTTATATATCCTAAACAAGCGACATCAACACGATTTTCAATCTTTTTCGATGGTGATAGCGAGGGTGATGATAGATGATGCCAAGGCAAGAAGAGAGCTGTTGCAATGGGGAGAAGGGAGATAATGTGATGCCTAAGAAGTTTCATTATTGTCTAATGAGTAGCAAGAGCCAGCTCCCAATGCCTGACAATGCATTTGCCTGCCAAAACGAAAGGGCACGCTAGATAGAGTCAATGTTTACAGTCTTATGGTGGCACTAGGGCCATTGACGTTGAAGTTACTGAGCTCATTCACGGGTTGATAGTTATATCATGACTTGTTTGCACCATCCAGATTTGTTTGCACCATCCATGTAACACAATTCCGATTTTAATCATGTGCACTTTAAAGTTTGAGATTACAAGAGTTGATATGATAAAGTTTCGTCAAATGACCTGTCAATACAATGCTTCTCTTGATGGGTTGAAAAAGAAATGTGCTTTTCCCAAGTTTGATTGCTTAAAAATAAAGCACCCGTTTTCATTTTAGACAATGGAACGTTTTCATAAAGGGAAAAGGCACTACTAAGTTTGATAGTTGCGCTTATATATTAAAACTTACTGTAATCTATTACTTTCATATGCGCAGGCTACAGACGTATTGTGTTTTTTGGAGGGCCATACATTATACATATTATAAAAAAAAAATATCAAGAACTCTCTAATTCGGAAGAAATAACTTACAAGAACTATGTGTAATTCAAATATCATAATATGATCTCAATAAATGTACAGGTAATTGGATGACGTTCTCTTAAAAAAAGAAGAAGAGAAAACTCCACTAGGAACATCACTTATATTTTCTTAAAAGAGAAAAAGAAATTGGATGGATGTCACACTTCAGACATACTTTTGTCATTATACAAGACAAAAAGTCTATCAAACGCCATTCGCCAGGCTCAGGCTGGAAGGCATGAATAGACCACCGCAAAGGAATGCCAGCACCACAAAAAGGATAATTGTGAAGACGAGCAGCAAGGTGCCGATGTTGCAGAGAAGCAAATAAAACAGTTAGCCTACTTCAAACATACGTGTTAATCTACAGTAGCCTCTGTTCTGATAGGGGTCCCTTAACATACGTGATAGCAAAGCAAATAGAGCAGAACAGTAGGATTGGAGCGATCTAACAGCAGGATTGGCATCGGAATGAAAGACAAAAAGAGCACTGATTGTACTGACGAGAACACCCATTGAATGTGCATCATGTGGCATTGCATGCAGATATCCTACATAAAGAACATGGTTTAGAGCGATCTAGTGAAACCTAATAATCCCACAATGAAATACAAATAAGTCACAAGCATCCCTAAATAAGAGTGATAGTACACCCTCTTAATATGCTTAGTCCTATAACGACCCCAGTCAAGCTGAAAATGAGAAAGAAACCAAGAGAACAGAGAGAGCAAACAAGGAGCTCTGCTCCATAAAGTCTAAAGCATCAGATGAGATAGGTCGTTTTACTTGCTCTATATTAAAAAGAAAAAAGAAAAACAAGCAGGAAGTTCGTCACCTTCTAGCTCACATGTGGAAAAGCAACAACATACTGTGCTTACTCTCAACCACCTAATGCAAAATAGATCTAGCCTTCTCTACTTATGGCAAGAGCCAAAGTTCAATATCAAGATTTCAAAAGTCGAAGGATAAATCAGAAAGAGCGTGTCTAGAAGACATAACAGAACATTTCATTGTGAAAAGTCATTATCAACCGATCAAAAAATGACAAAGTAAAGCATTTGAAGGTCTTGCTCACAATCACAATTGCCTTCTGGGCACTGAAGTTGAAAAAATGTAACAAGACACTTAGAAATGAAATTGAAACAATACAGAGTATGAAATTTTTATTTAACTTAAATGAAAAAAAAATTATTCTTTGAAAGCTGTTTTAATCAACATGTGTCGATTGGCACTCAAGACATTTTCCAACGTATAAAGGCATCCATATCACTTCCAGTACCATCAACAGCTCAATTACAGCCTACAATTGAATCTAGCATATAACCATCAGTTTTCGCATGAAAAGTGATTCAGTTCCTCCTCTGTTTTTAAGATTAAAAGGGTGAGTGAGAGCCATGCCGACCTAGGGCAAGCTCCTCCTCACCTAGGGTTAGTCACTACTCGGCGACCAGCCAAATAATAAGGAAAAAGATAAAGAAGGAAAAGAAAAAAGGAAATAAAAAATAAAAATAAAAACATTAAAGATTTAATATTTGCTTTTATATTAAAATTAATTATAAAGAGTGTGGAGGAGAATGTGCTTGGTCTAGATGAAAGAAAGAGGAGGAAAAATGATTTTCTCTTTTTAAGAGAAATCATTTTTCCCACTTTAAAAAGGTGTTTTTTTATGGACATAAAGTATTTTTCTTGACTTATTTATTTTTTATGAATCAAATGCAGGAAAATATTTTCTTGAAAATTGTTTTCCATAAAAATAAAAGTTCTTAGAAAGAAGAGAATTTTTTTTTGGATGCTACATTAGATGTTGCCCTTTTTACGCTAGAGTTGCTATTTCTGTGATTTGCTTAATTCTTTAGCCGCCTTTTATATTCCTTACACTAAAGTGGATCTTTCTTCTCCTTTCCTGTGATTTATCTTGCAAGGGTTCTCGAAGTAAATTGCATTATTCTTCTTCTCAATTTTAATTTTTTATTTTATTACCTACATCAGTCATAACAATTTGGTATAATAGCTTTAGGGCTTTTTTTTTCAATCTCATGGTCAAGGTTTCGAGTTCAAAAGCAAAATTTGTTATTGAGAAACTTGATGGGAGCGTCAATTTCAACTTATGACTAGTTCATATGTTGCAGAGAGCATAAAATTGGATGCAACATACCATAAGAAGCTTGAAGCAGGAACAACAACCTACTCACGGCTCGATACTCATGGCATGACAAAGTGTCGTGAAGCGAGAGCAGTACAGCAAATGCACTGCATCCCAAATCAAATATCAAGAGCCAAATCACTTGGAACCGAAGTTGCTTGAACGAGTATTATTGTTAAGAGCCAGTAGAGTTACTAAGAGATGGTTTTCACCAATAGTCATTACTATTTTTGCTCTGCCAACCATCACGCAATCCAATTTGTACGGACTTCGATTTTTAAGAGAAATACAGATAATTATCCTCATTTTAAAGGCAAATTCAAATAATGATTGTAGCGGTTGAACAAATTGCTCCCAAAAATTCTGCCAAAGAGGACATGCAAGGTGACAATTCACCTGAAATCTCAATGAAGAAAACCAAACAAAGCGCATGGGGAAAGAAACACCGAAACCACATGAGTCGACCCGAGTTGCAGAGAACGTAAAATTGGATACAACGTACCATAAGAAGTTTGAAGCAGTATGAACAACCTATTCACGGCCCGATATCTGTGGCATGATAAAGTGCCCCGAGGCCAGAGAAGCACCACAATGCACCATCTCAAAGTCAAACATCAAGAGCCAAACCACTTGGAACTGAAGTTGCTTGAATGAGAATTATAGAGTAGAATAGGACGCTGCTACAGATATCGATGATATAACGGTTAGAATCGAAAGGAAACAGCAGTATACCCACTTTCTAATCATTCTCATGATTTTTTCCAGATTTATTTTACACGAGACGAAACATCAAAAAATTTTACTTTCTTTTCTGTAATGCTAATCCCTCAAAATTGGCAACGGCCCATCAATATCGAGACCTTCAAATGGAAAAAGGGAAAATCCTAACCGGATGAGCTTCTATCCTAATCGCAGCAATAAATCAAACTCATTACTATACGAAGCAGCAATTGACCAATTGACCCTGACGCAAGAATGACGTCTGTCTTTTCCCTGAATCGATGGTTAAATGAGCATAGCGCCGTCATATTAGTGCTTGGACGCCAATTTGTTGCATTTCTCTTAACCTCCATATGGGGTAGATAGCACCTTCCCCAAGCTCTTCAGGATCCACTTGTTGCATTGCCCAGGCATAGTAGACGGTGTGTATTGTATCCTGGATACACAAACAATATCAGATTACATTCTGAGACATGCAATCACTCTTGATAACATTACAGATCATCGTAGCGTAGCTTTCTCACTGAACAGGCACATGACATCAGTAGGGCTACATACCCACGCTAAACACAAGAAGATGGTGACAAAAGCGATCTACGAGTAAACCATGCATGTCAATATGTACGACACTTTTGTCAGAAAGAATATGACTTCCATGTCATTGTTAAAAAGGGTTGGCTCCATGGTTCATTGAGTTGTGCCGCAAACTTGTCTTCATGTCGGAACTTGATTTGAATTATCCTGTTGGACTGACAAGTCACCATCAGGGAGGAAAATTTCATATAGGAAGTAAACGGTGAATCTTGAATGATTCTGCAGTTAGGACTGGCCAACCCAAAAAAATAGATGATCTGGTTGTCTAATATCACGAATGGTTGCCCTTCCAATTCCAATCTTATAGCACGACCATGGGTCTAGGGATATCAAGACAATCTGGTTTACGAATCAAGACATTTTACATGTTCAAAAACTCAGCCATTACTTAAGGCTTCGACAGTAATAAGAGTTCAGAGACAAATTGAGTTAGGCTAGCCACTGATAGGCCACTTTACCTTAAACATAATATTACCTTTAATATTTTTTGTAATCAGCTAATAGCTTAATCTCTTCATACTCTCATAAATAATTCCATCTTGTCAACGAGAGAATTAGCACAGTTCATAGTTCTCCCCTTCAAAGAGAGATTAGTGAATCAAAGCATGCATGAAGTCTTCACATAATGATGAATGACAATCAATAATGATCAAGTTCCCTTGGATGTTTGAAAGTGGATGTAGACTTCAGAAAAATTAAAACCACCATGATATTTATCTTCTGCGAAACCTAACCTAAGGGTGAGAAAACTACATGCTTCCATTTATTTCATACATTCTTAGGCACATGTCCTAATACAGAAACGTCCTTCCTCTTCTCCTTTTCCATTAGATAATTTACTTTGTACATCTTGGCCTAAGGAAGCAAACCTTTTATCAGAACTCATGAAAGAAGAAAAAACTATGCTGCTCCTATATTAGGTGCAATGGTTAAACTTTAAGCCATCTCCTTTCATGAAAGTTGAAACTAATGCACAACAGAATCCATTGTCCAATAGAGTGCACATGCATTTTAGAAAACAACATTCACCAAGTATGTGGTTTAGCTTCCCTTTTGGCATTAACACAAAAAATTTGCTTCTCCTTAATTACTTGGCCTTATTTAAACAAAAGTTTGACTTACCTTGCCACCTTCAGTTATGGCACCATTTTTGTCACGTACACAATATATTTGCTGAGTTTGAAACTGACATTAGCAGGAAAACCAGTCAGAAATTGCTTCTAAATAACAAGCTCCTCCAGATAAATAATGTGAAATGGCACAAGTAGCAGAGTACAATCATACCCCAACAATGATAATTGGTGAAGTGCCCATCATTTTCGTTTCTCTTACGTCAACATCAGACACATGCAGAATCTGTACAGGATAGAACTCAAGAGTTAGAACAAGCATAGACAGACTAAAACAGAGCATGACAATCTGAACCAACAAAGCATGATAGTCCAGCAAATGAACTGACAATATCTAAGACGAATAGCAAAATAGGAAAAACAAAAATAATCCCTTCCACAATCATTGCAGGGACATCAAAGCTGGAACAAAATAATTAAGACGCCATATCATACCAAAAGTAAAAACATGGAAACAGAAAACTGCGAAATAGAAATAACAGAGAAGTAATTCAAAAGATGCAGCTATCAGAATTCAAACCAGCTAAAAGCACATCCAGATATGTAATAATCGTAGATTGTGTGTTATAGTAGTACACTCCAACTCTTCTACTGGCTTGCCATGCATGCAGCGAGATACTTCATCTAAAATTCAACTGTTGAACCATTCATGTCATTTTGTAGAACTACTATAATTCTAAACAATCATAACATCTAATACTATTCTATATTTATCTTGATGAATAACAACAATATGTCCCAGAAAATCACATAGATTCAGGCATATTTGACACTTACATCCCAATCAACATATCACCCATCTTAATTCATCCATGTCAGACAATTACACTTAAGTGCGAATAACATAGCTTCTATTGGCACCTAAAGACAGCAAGGTTGCCTCCACAACTTACCCACATTGCAGTTATTTGCATATACATAAGGTGTTTATTTCTCCTTTGGTTGTTAGACGTATAGAAGGATAGAGTAGTAAAAGTATAGAAAGGGTGACATCCTCGGGTAACTAATGTCCCTCTTCCTCCTAGCATTACTAAGTCATCTTCAGCTCCAAATCCATCGTTAGCTGATCCCCTTCCCACATCTGATCTTGATCTTCTTATTGCTCATCGGAAAGGTACACATGTCTGCACTCAAACATTCTCTTTCTAATTTTATTTCCTACTCTTCTGTCTCTACTACCTTTTGGTCATTTTTATCCAGTGTTGACCGATATTCTATCCCAAAGTCTGTAATCCCGATGGTTCACTTGCTTGTCTAAAAGCATGACTAGTTGCAAAAGGGTATGCTCAGGTATATGGGATTGATTATTTGATACGTTTTCTCATGTTGCTAAACTCACATTTATTCCTATTTTGATCTCTCTTGCTACCACGTATAACTGGCCCTTGTTTCAACTTGATGTGAAGAATGTTTTCTTGCATGGTCATCTTCATGAGGAGGTAAATGTGGAGCAACCTCCAGGGTTTGTTGCTCGCACGGGGGAAAGTTGGCTTGTAAGTTAAAAAGGTCTTAGTATGGCTAGAAACAATCTCCAAGGGCATGGTTTGGAAGATTTTCTGAAGTTATACTCTCTTTTGGATTGTCCAGGTGTGTAAATGATCACTTGTCTTTTCTAAACAGTCGAAGGTGGGCAAACTATTTCTGATTGTGCATGCTAATGACATTATAATCATGGGAGATGACTTGGTTGGTATAGCTGAATTAAAACTCTATCTTCAGCAACACTTTCGGACTAAGGACTTAGGAAAATTTAAGTATTTTCTAAGAATTGAGATGGCAGTCAAAAATGTATAGTCTTGACATAGCGGAAGCATGTCTTGGATTTGCTCACTGAGACAAGCATGTTGGGATCAAATCCTATAGATTCACCTATGGATCCAGGAGTTAAGCTAGTTGCTAATGGAGGAGAAATTCTTGATAATACCGAGAGATATAGAAGACTGGTGGAAAAACTGAATTATCTCACAGTCACTCGACCTGACATTGCATTTCCAGTTAAGTGTAGTAACCCAATTTCTGTCTTCCCCTCGTACATCTCATCGGGATGCTATTATTCGGGTTCTACGATACTTGAAGAAGGCTCCAAGGAAAGGAGTTGATTACCAAAACCGTGGTCATAACAATGTTGAAGGATTCTCTTATGACGATTGGGCAAAGGTCATCAGATGATAAGAAGTCAACCACTGGCTACTGTGTTTTGATTGTTGGAAATTTAGTGTCATGGAAAAGTAAAAAACAGAACATTGTTGCCCGCTCCAGTGCCGAGTCAGAATATATAACTATGGCATAAGTGACATGTGAATTAGTGTGGATTCAGCAACTATTGACTGACTTAGGCTTTAAAAGTTCAGTACTTATCTCTCTATGGTGTGACAATAAGGCGGCAATACATATAGCTTCAAATCCTGTGTTTCATGAGAGGACAAAACATATTGAGATTGACTGTCATTTTATTTGAGAGAAGCTGCAAAGTGGAGTGATTTTTCCCGATCATATTAGGACTGATGAACAACTCGCGGACGTCTTTACTAAATCTCTTGGCAATGGGAGGATTGAATATATTTATAACAAACTGGGCATGATTATATTATATGCTCCAGCTTGAGGGGGATTATTAAAAGTATAGAAGGGTAGAGTAGTAGAAGTATAGAAAAGGTAAAGTAGTCTTTAGGTCTTTAAGGGTATATTTTATATATATATATATATATATGGAGATCCTTATTGAACAATATAATATTTTCGTGCCTCTCTCCTTTTTCTTAGTTCTCACAAAACTTCTGACATCTATTACTTAACACAATTACTACTACATGGAGAAACTAGGATATCGTTGAAACAAGGAAACAGCACATCAATTACTTTTGTCAGTGACTTCTCTTAATATTCTCCTTCACAGAGGCTGGAGTAAAAGAGTAAACATTTCACTTAGATAATTATATGTGCCTTAAATCATACCTTATTGTCGAAAAAAATGCCATGGCTCTGATAAGCACCATGCTCAGCTTTGCATCTCTCAACGATTTCAGAGCTACAATACTTCTTTAGAGTTTCAACATCTCCCTGCACAAAGAAAAAGCAAAAATGATGGTGGATAGAAGTAGCTGAAGCTCCATTCTTCTAAGCAGAATCCATCACGAGGAATTAAAGAAAAATAACAGATAATCAATCTTTAGGAAATAAGCTCATTATCCACCTTAATGTAAGCATTAAGTACAGGCTTCACTACTTCCTGGACTTCAGCCACAAACTCTGGCAAAGAGAAAGATCTAGCCACGAGTAAAGCACCAGATGTCAGAGAGCTAAAATTTCACAGTAGAAAAAAGTAAAATTGAAACCACAAAAAACATAGGAATGTGACCATACGGGTCTCGCCGGCGTATTTCCTTCATCGATGCTGCAGCATCTGTTTCTTGAAAGATAGTTTCATTGAGACTGTTAAGAGAGACAAAATCAGAGGAATAATAGCTTTAATTATGACATGTGAAACAAGGACTGCAGGCTCGCACATGAAGTATGCTTGCATCTATGTGCTTCTGTCTAGTGTGCATGTAATGCCCCGGTCCGTGCACCCACTTCATGAGCGCATACACATTGGTGTGCACTCATGCATATGCATAAGGAAGAGGAAAAACAGCAGGGTGGAGGGTTTCTTCGTGTGGTTTTGTGTTTGGTGTGTATTTTTTTTCCTTTTTAAAGGGGGAAAGAGGGGGGGGGGGGGGGGGGGGGGATAGGACAACATACTCCTGAATTTTGTGCACAACGGGGTTGTCACTAGTTTCCCATCTTTCCCGCATATCTTCAGCAATCTGCAAAGTCAAATAGGCATAAGTCAAAATGGATGAGAATTTAAATTATGTTTAAATTAATAAAATGCTTTCTTTTATACAGAAAGACAAGTATCAAGCACCAACACAATAATGACCAAATGAAATCTATTGAATCTAGCAAGTTCGGACATAGTTGTACATGTGATACTACTTTCTTCTGTAACCAGTGCACCACATACGTTATACAGGTAAGACTATTTTCTTTTTCATTTTTTCTTTTTTTTTTGCAACCAAAAAACAAAGACTATATTTACCAAAAAAAAAAACAAAGACTATTTACTTTTCTATTAACATAAGGCATTTGAAAAACCGCCTCCAAGTAACTCTCGACCAAAGGTTGATGTGGGTATGGCTTCAAAGCTATTTGTAACACTTTGATTCAAATACAAGATCTGTTGGATTTGGAGCAAGCACTTGACCACTCAGCCATTACCTTGAAGGTTATGGTGCACGTAATTTATGCAAATTAATGTAAGTAAGAATTTTTAATTTATCAATTTGACAAGTCTTCAGCTGGGCTTTATGACCAGCCAAATCAACTCTTTCTGTAGAACAATTGCATATATATGATGTCCTTGAATAAAGAGGAAAAAGGGCAAATGCCCAGATGAGCAGCCGTCGGTAAGGTCAGCCACACTCAGACATCCCAAGGGGTCCATCAGTGCAGCACTAACACATTAAATTTCCTTATTAGCAAAAAATTTCCTTCTCTCTGTTTACTATTTTGCATGCAAGGTGATGTAGCATCAGACAAGAGAGGAGGGAGGATTATTAAAGAAAAAGGCCAATAGATTCGTACAAATATGCTTTTCCAGAAAACACTTCCGAGTAAAAGCAGGGAAACCCAAACAAGGCAATCTCATGGAACAGACATCTGACCATGAGCGTAAAGACTTCTACAGAAGAGTTGCAAAAGGTTTTGGCACGCACCTCCTGACCTTTCGTTACAACTGGCTCACTTGCATTACCAATACGCTTGAACATAGGATGCCCTTTGACCTACAGGAAGAAAACATTAGCTTCACGAACCTTTAGTTAATCTGTCATACTTCTGAACCTGCAACCAGCTTCCACGCATAACAACTAGTAGAATAACATTACCTTCTCCTTAAATGCTTCCCACTTTTTTCTCCAGGGCGACTGCTTAGAAGGTAGAATAACTATATCAGTTCTTATACTTCTTTCAACTGTTGACGAATCCGGTGCACGTTCCATATGCTTTCTCTTACTGGGGCTACCACTCAACTCATCCTTGACAATATCATATCCCTTCTTCGCCAAGTCAACAACCTTTACTTCCTTTAGCTTCTGGAAAGTTGAGGAGACCTTAGGAGAAGAGGAAAAGAAGCTTGTTCTGTATTTTCCAAATAATGATTCTGTGTTATCACCAGAACCAGCCTGCTTGCTTTTTTCTTCTGTTGATTTTCCATCATTTCCACCTTTGGTGTGTGCATGGTCCTTTGTTGAACCGCTAGCAGATGCCGATTCCTCTTGCTTCCCAATCCCCAACTGTTCTTTGACCTAAAGACAACACAAAAAAATAATGTTCCAAACAGTCAATTGCATTCTACTGAGGATAAGTAACCATCATTAGGATCACAGTGGATAAAGCAACCACACCTCCTCAGTTGCCGAAGATATTTTTTCCTTCACATTGGCAGAAACCTGGAGATGATACATTATTATAGAAAACGAAGAAACCCGAAAAATATTAATGAAAGCCACTAAGACTTAAATATCCTCACAAATGAGGCGCATAGCAAACAGAACAGGAGAAATGAGTCTCACCAAACAGAAGCATAATTTAACTTACGACAGCCAAGTGTATAATTTTTGTGAATTCTAAATCTTTTACCAAGAAAACACGATCAAGTCCGCAGTTATTAAATTAATCGACTTTAATGAACAAGAAAACACTATACCAGCTTTTGAGAGTCTGTTCCTTCAATGAATCAACTTTTCCAGGACAAACCATTTTCCAAGGGAATCAACTCAGATTTTCTTCTGGCCCAAAAGAAAAGCAAGGGAAAGAAAGATATCCAGACCTTCTTTGCTGTAGCTTCAGCCTCCGTCCAAACACCATCGACATGCTTGTACAACTGCTCAGTTGTCTGTTTTGTTCTGCAAGAGCCAGTACAGCCTTAGCTATTTCTCCAGGCGTTCAATCAACCATGACTTACAGACGTATGTCTCAGATAGTCAGATGGTTAGATGAAGGGACTGCAATCTCGTCGATAAAAGGTATTTCCAAATTACCTAACTTTCAGCTCCTCTTTCACCCCTTTAAGCTCTTCTGCTTTTTCTTTCAGCTGCTTCACTGACTTTTGAAACTCTGGATTGCTATGACCAAAGGATTGAAGAAGATCATTAGCATGACTAAGCCTCTTGAGGGAACTGAGTGCACTAATGAAATATTAAGCCAAGCAATATCATTTGTCTGAAAGTCCAAGTACCGAAAACAATGAAGCAGACAACATCAAAAGTATCTCTAGTTCTTGCTTCTTTATTTAACTGACATGCCCAATTATTTCTGTATTGAAATCTATATGACCCTCAAATGGTATATCAGCATTTCAATATCCCATATGTAGTCTCACAGAAAAAGAAAGGAAAGTGCTACGCGGTGGCAAATCAATACATTATGAGCTCTATATTATGAGCTCAAGAAAAAAGAGTCAACTTTTACGCATGTTTTGAGCTATAAAACCATAGAAAGAATACTTCACTCGACACATTATTTCCATATGATTGTAAGCGGCATTGAATCTCCAATTACGAGCTACCAGAAGCAAAAGAGAATAAAAAGCGACCGGTGACCATGATAACATCAAAAGGCAGAAAAACAGGGCAAGATTCCCAACTGTAAGAAAAGCATTGAACCCAATAGGCACAGACAATCCAGAAAAAAAAAATTACAGGAAAAGAGGGTACTCAAAAACCACGTACCTGCTAGCTTCGCCTTTAACTTTATTAGAGAACTCATTAAAGACGCTATATGGACGATTATACGTGTGCCCACCTGCGGTAATCAACCTCAGCCTCGAACTCGAAGCCTATATGACAAGTCAATCAACAAACCCACAACAAAAGAATTACATTAGACATAGAGAAAAGGAAAAAAAGCCCAGAAATTCTCTTCGCTATTGCAAGAAATATGGAGAGAAAAGGAAAAGGAGAAGGAGCTCGAAGAGAACCTGGGCCTGAGAACTTAGGTGGAGACGAAGAGGGTGTCCCAAGAGCACCAAGTCTCGGACCAGCTTCTTGGCCGCCATTAGGAAGCTATTTCGCCGACCAAATCTTCTGGCGACGGCGGCAGCGGCGGCGGGGTGGAGCTCGACCGGGGCCGGAGTTGATGGGGCGACAGCGAAGGCTGGAAGGTCGGGTCGGTCGCGGCGGGGTGGAGGTCGACCGTGGTCGGAGCTCGACCTGTGACTGTTATTAGGGTTGGATGGGCTCAATTGGTTTTTGGTACCTGTAATTGATTTTGATTTTAATCTTTGCGGCAATTTCCTGATACGGCGTCTTCGTTATTTTCCTTTTTTTTTTTTTGGTATAGAAGGTAATACGGGCGTGCTATTGTTGAGGAAAAATAAACTCTATTTTTCTTTGCTTCAATGTGAAGTGTGAGCTCTACGCAACGATTATATCTCTTCTTCCTTGTTTTTCATGTGGAATTGAGTGGGCCTTCACTTTTCTTAGACTAATTTTCAGTTCCAATTGCGAATATTATCATCATCGTTTTATTTTCGTTTTTTATTTTTCGGATGGGGACTTTTTCATGTTCCAAGGAGGTGGGAAATCGGGATACAATTGACGTCCGATCAAGTCTGACACGTTTCAATGAATGATTAAAAATAGAGATTACTTTGTCTAATAAATGGGGGATTTATGGAGAAGTAACGAAGGAAAAGTGATCAAAGTGGTATAAATTTCAAATATCCATCAGCATGAAAAGAACTAATTACAAGACGGCAGAGCATTGCCTTAACAAATTCAAAAGACAGACCACTCGGTAAAAGAACTTAAAATACAAAAAAAGATATTACTCTTTGTTCCTTTTTTTGTTCTTTTCTTTTTCTTCTTGTTTTTCGTCTATGCAAAAAATAGAATTTTTAAAATTAAATTGACATTTTTATATTAATTTTTGAATTGATTGAACAATTTTTTTCATATTTTATCATATTTGCTACCTGGTTCTAATACACAAATACAAGGATAATAATACATAGGTTGACTACATAAATGTATCGTAATTGATAGAGTAATATTGGGGGCAAAAAAGGTGATTTGAAAATCATTTATTGTACAAACCGATGCAACAATTTTATAAATGAAAGTGCAAATTGATATATCACAACTTACCACGCGACAAAAGTATGGTACATCAATTTGTAACATAATTTTCTTCAAATTTCAATGAGATGGTCTCATCAATATAGCCGAGGCAGTAGGAGTGGGACTGCATATATTGAAGAAAACTTAATTAACAGTTTTTGAGGCCACAAGAACAACGATAATAAACTTCAATCGTTAATTGGAATTATGACGTTAATTGCCGACTGGAGCGTGACGGCCGCCGTCATACCATCTCCGCGCCTGGCAACGGTAACTAACGAACCAACTGGAATTATGACGCAATAATGACGCGAATCACAATGCAGTGTTGACTTCAAAGTGCAGTTTCCTGAATTAAACCCAACGCGTGGAAGATCTTGATCGTATCAGGAGGATATCACGATTTTATTTCCTATTTCCTCGCTGAACCCTCGTCCTCTTCATTCCTCCAATTGGTTCATTCACTCACTCATTCATCCTCGCTCGCTTGCTCTAGAGTTCTAACAAAGTCTCTGTCTCTCTCTCTCTGAGTTCCATTACACCTTCGCAGCAAACCTTTTGTCTTTCTTCCTCGTGGGTTTTCCTTCTTTATCGATTCAAAGGAGCGGGCCACGAAGATGACGGTGACAGACACGGAGATGGTGTCGTCGGGAGATGGTGATCCGGAGAAGGTCGTCCCGCGGTGGCTGAGGAAGATCGCGGGTGCGGAGCTCTACGGCTCGTGCGTGGCTCATCGCTCCAGAGAATGCAATTACTACTGCAGAGCCTGCACACTTGCTGTCTGCAGAGAGTGCAAGGAGAAACACGATTGCTCCAGGCACGAGATCATAAAGGTAACGATTTCCCGTTTTGAATCGTCTTCATCTCTTTTTTTTTTTTTTATATATATATCGGTGGGTGGCGAAACTGTTCATTGAAGTACTCTCCATCTTTGTATGATCTATGAAAACGGGAGGATTTCTGTCCTTCACATCGAATTTATTACCTTTTTCTGACTTTCGTTTTTGGGTTTTGATCTCCTCAGGCATACAAGGCTTCCCACGCGGCGTCGTTCAGGGTGGAGGACTTGAAGCCGCTGTGGGATATCTCCGGTATCTGTCCATACACATTCAACGGGTCGCTCGTCGCCTTCATATGCAGGAAGGGAACTGGGATCCCCCGCTCCCGCTGTAAGAGCGGCGTTGCGGAGTGCGAATCCTGCCACTACGTGCTCAAGTCGCCGACCGCCAAGTTTTGCTCCGTGGAATGCAAGGTGACGGATCGAGCCCACTTTTCGAGCCAACCGGGTTTTGCGAATGTTCCGCGATTTCGAAGGAAGTTCTTCTTCTCACGTGTGTCGGTCTGTTTCTTTTTGACAGGTTGAAGCGGCGTTGAAGATAAGCGGAGGCGGAAGTACGAATGAGAAAGCAAAGAGGAAGCCGGAGACGACGCTAGGGGAGATTGCTGATGATGTTCACTCGTTCAGGAAGCGACGAAGAAAGCAGGAAAAGCCGCAGAGAGCTCCGTCCAGTTAGATTCATCCGAAGACGGGTGATGCTGATCAGTAAATTCTTGTGAAATATTAGGGGTGGGCGAATCGATTTTTGGTACACGTGGCTAATTCTTTTTTTAATTTCAGTGGGTATGTTCCTAATGGGGCCCATTGAAACTATTAGGATCTTTGTTCTCTCTCTGTATAGAAAAGATTGTAGGAGTGCAATTAGCACCCGCTCGATCCACCTTGTATTGAGGAAAGTGAATCCCTCTTTCTCTACTTCAATGTGAAGGATAGTTACGCAACGATTCTCTCTCTGGCTTGTTCTATGTTGTTCTCGTATCTTAGCATTAATTACATTGAACTCTGCTAATTTCAGTTCTACCTGTCGTCTTTTTTTGGGGATTTTTGATCCGTCATGTTCCAACTGGGTGGAAAAACCATAACATTAGGTAAGTTTTCGGCTCTCTCAATAAAATGAGTAAAAATTAGAACGTATCCCGTCCGTTTTGCCCAATTAAGTACACAAAATTGGTGGGTCGTTCACACGATTAATCATGTGACAATCTTTCTTACATTGCAATATTGTCATTAAAAGACAATAACTTGTTATAAGATATGAGAAGCAGCGTGCCTTAAAAAGTTCGCTCGCACAACATCGGGCATCATAGAAGACCCCGGCCGCCATGCTCTCTGTCACCCGCCACTTTAAAATGACCAAATGCCAAGCGTGATGTATTCGATAACACTTCGCAAGCAATAATTAATTTGGGCCACATGGGTGCCCTAGGAACCCATGAATCTCTCTTAAGAAAGAGACCAAACAATCTACCCAATTCAGCTGATCATTCTGCTGAAGACAATTCACCGGTTCATCAAGAAATGTCTTGGGAATTCCAAGCAAGATGACCCTAACTCAGTTTGTCATTTACAGTGAAAGTTCCTACTGCTGAATCGACAGCTTATTTGGCAACAACTAAAAGATGAAAGAACGAGGTTGAAAATATCAACCGCATTAATCTACTGCTCGGCCACGCCATATACACACTTCAAACTTGAGGCCCAAGAGACCACTGAAGAACCCTCGCGGCACCAGAAGGTAGGGCTCCAGATTAGGATTATATTCAAAGTCCGAAACACTCTTGGTGCGAGTGTGAAGCTTGAGAGCGCTTTCCCGAGAATTTGCCACTATGTCATATGAATAGGCCGCCTTTGGCAAGGGGCCAATGCAACTGATCTTAATCTTGCTGCCCAGGTCTATGGTTTCGTTTTTCAAGACAAAGAGAACGCCTTCTCTCTCTTCTTTAAGCAAACGGACCTCTGTCTCAACACTTATCACGAGAGAGGTGTTGAAGTTGAAACGGAAGGATGTCGGAGAAGCCCCGTGCTTGGTGTCGAAGTGCTTCACTAACATCCTAAACGAGCCTATGTAGTTGCAACTTGAAAAGGGACATGAGCAAGGAGCGAACAGGCACGTCTTCTCATGGTCATTTTTCATGTGGTAAGCAAACTTCTGATTGCAGCCAAACTTTGCATTTTGACATCCCACCTGGACAGATTCCAGGACCTTCTCGATGGCCCGGCATCTGTTGTAGCCGATAGGCATAGAGCAGGACGGGCATCTGTTTCTGATCATTTTGCAGCAGGAAGAGCAAGCTATGTGCCCATTATCACACTGTTTTACCATACGAAGAAAGGTTTATCAGTTCAGACATAACAACAACTATCACAAAGAACGCCACTTCGTTCAGTATACATTAAAGGTTATCCTGAAAAATGGTGTATATGTACATGGAATTTATACATGGCAATAAGAATGATTAAGTGGCACAAGCTAAAATAAGAGCCAAGGTGAAAAAGAGTCACCTACCACTGCGATAATTGACCCGACAGTAGGTTCAGTCAACCTTAACATCTGACAAACCAGAAGATCATATATATACTCCCAACAAAGAGACAATTTTTAGTTTAATCCTGGAAGGAAATATCATCCATACAAAAAGGCCAGTGTACCAACCAGACAACCCACTAAGGATACCCTGTTATTTTCTGAAAACACTGAGGTCAGTGAGAGTAGCACACCCTTCTTCCATTCTCTTTGATCAAGAATCAAGCTTCCTGGGAGGCTTTTAGTGATTGGAGACAAGAATTTTCAGAGAAAAATATCTTCCAGCAGAAAGATGATCGTGGGGCTATACTAAACCCTGAAAGTCCTAATCTAGTGAGATATTCATGCTCTGGACATGAATTTCAGGAGCTCTGCTACTCCAAACAAAGGCATACAAAACTAAAAGACACTTCCAACTCGTCCAGACTTCCTTGTCAGGACTGATTACATATCAGCAGTAGCCTACCATCCTCTGTTTATCACTGATGCAGACATTTCATGGTCGGTGATTTTAAAAGATGTGGACATTTCATGATTGGTTATCCTCAATGTGTTTTACCTTTCATGTGAACCAACTTTCCTCCACTTCCCAGGTGGAAGGCTCCAAAAGGTAGCACCAAAGAGAAACGCGTTTCATATCACATACATTAAAGGTAACCATCTCTCAGCTACATATCGGTCGAATATCCACTCTGTTTCATTAAGACCCTAAAGATTTATCCTACTTTCATCCAAATCACTAGCTCGTTACCCCCATTTGCGCCTAGAATTCCACATTAATTATGACATGAACTTCCAACTTTGGGATAAAGGCAACCATCCCTCAGCTACATATCGGTCGAATATCCACTCTGTTTCATTAAGACCCTAAAGATTTATCCTACTTTCATCCAAATCAATAGCTCGTTACCCCCATTTGCGCCTAGAATTCCACATTAATTATGACATGAACTTCCAACTTTGGGATAAAGGCAACCATCTCTCAGCTACATATCGGTCAAACATCCACTCTGTTTCATTAAGACCCTAAAAATTTATCCTACTTTCATCCAAATCACTAGCTCGTTACCCCCATTTGCGCCTAGAATTCCACATTAATTATGACATGAACTTCCAACTTTGGGATAAAGGCAACCATCACATATCGGTCAAATATCCACTCTGTTTCATTAAGACCCTAAAGATTTATCCTACTTTCATAAAAATCGCTAGCTTGCTACCCCCATTTGCGCCTAGAATTCCACATTAATAATGACACAAACTTCCAACTTTGGGATCCCCTGTTAACACTGATTCAACATTGCTCAACAAGGGAAACTACTACCAGCACATCCCAGGAATGCCGGCGCAATCTGGTCATGTCTCAGGCCAACCACACGACCGTCATCAACGATCAAGTTACTGAAATTGAATTGATTGAGACTGAGAAGAAAACGTATTCCAACCAGAGATGATGCGAAAAAAGGGCATCCCAACAGCGAACTTACTCCGCCTTCAATCTACACACGGAGACTAATACTGATCAAGCAGCTCAATTTCACTAACTATTCCCCCCCCCCCCCCCCCCCCAAAAAAAAAAAAAAATCGCTCACAACCGCCAACTATGCACAAACGACTCGAAATTGACCAGAAAGATGCGACCTTCTCATCAAATTCTGCAATTCTGCTCTCACTCATTTAATTTACGCCCAGCAACAAACCCAGTCGAATCACCAACAAGCAATCGAGAAAGAAACGAAAACCCGGTCGAAAGAAAACTGAACCTGAAATACTGGGGCCGTCAAGGGCTCCAGGCAGACGGTGCAGTCAAACACGTCTGGGTCCACAAGAGTGACCTGGAACGACCCAACCGCCCGGCCACATGGCTGGGACCCACTGCGACCGCAAGAGCGCTCCTCCCTGTCCCCTCCGGCGCACGCCGATCCATTTCGCTCCTGCTCCTCTGATTCTTCTTCGCTCGGTTCCAATTCGTCTCTCCGATCGTTGTCCGAACCACGGTCTCCCTCTTCTTCCTCTGCTTCTTCAGCGAGTCGGCGTCGGCGTCGGCTACCGCTCCCTTCTGCTTGCTCCGACGGATGGCCGGAAGAAGGAAAGCGGCGCCTCCTGCCAAGCCCGGAGCTGCCGGGCTCGTCTTCATCGTCTTCACCGTCCACTGAGAATTTCGCCATCGCCTCTCCTGGTTGAGTTTCCCTACCGATTTGTTCGGCTGACGTGCGAGTCTTATACCATGCAAGAGAAAATCATTCCAAGGATTTTTTTCCATTTCTGTCTTTAATTTTAGGACATTAGGTATACTCCTGTCATAGACAACTTTTCATCACTAAGTTTTCTAAACATGAGATAATTTAATTTTGACTTTAAGCGATGGAGTTTCTATGTGAATGTTTTGTTAACTGGTCCGTTATCGTTGCTTATCTCTATTATATCCGATCATCATAAAAAAAATACATAACCAACGTGCAAAAATCTCCTTGACGTATTTATAAGTCAATATTACCTATTATACATATCCGATCATCATTAAAAAGGTAAGAAAAAAATACTAAACAGATGCGGTAAAAATCTTCTTGACGTAGTTGAAAGTCGATACTACCTATTATGATAAATTAATCTGTAATCAAGATTATTTTTGTTTCAAAAAAAATGATTTGAAAGTATTTTGTTAAAAATAATAATTTATATTATTCGAAACAATTATTCTATGAAATTTTTTTATCTAATTTTACAAACGGTATAAGTCATCAATTTCAAGAAAATCACTTTCTGAAATTATTAATTTTTTATAAAGACAAAAGAAATCTAAATGATGAACAGGAAATAGGCAGATGATTGTCGAAAGGAAGATCGGTCGAATGCCCCGGTTCAGATACACTATACAGTAAAATGTCGAACCCGCCCGAAGCAGGTCGAACAGCACTTTCCGGCTCGATTCAAACAGATCGGTTCGAGGTTAGGCTTAGGTTGGACCGGACCAGGAGTCTATCTGAAGGTTTTTTCACCATTGAACTGCGACGTGAACTCGAGAAGCCTGAGCACAGAGAGAGAGAGAGAGAGAGAGAGAGAGAGAGAGAGCGGGGCAATTCATACAGCGAAGTGAATTGATGGAGGGGGCTTTGGCTTGCTCCGTCTCGCGAACGAGGCTTCAACTCCCGATCCCTAGTTTCAGCAGCAACCCAGGTTGCGCCGGCAGTTGCCGGAGAAGTCGGAGATGTGCAGTGAAAGCGGTGAAGAGCGGCTCTTTGTCGCCGACGAGACGGACGTTGTCGAGCAATTGGGACGTCAACGGCGGCGGTGGCGGGGTTTCCATCTCTTCCGTCGCTCCCTCGGCCCCGTGGTTGCCCAAGTTCGAGGAGCTCGACACCACCAACATGCTTCTCCGTCAGAGGATCATCTTCTTGGGTTCCCAGGTCACTCTCTCTCTCTCCCCCAGTCGTCGAATTGATTGGTGTCTATAATCTCTGCATTAGGGCTTTGTAGTTTCTTCAGTAGGGATTGTTTGCGATTGTTGTTCACTTCCGGAACTTTAGGTTGGCCGGTTTCCAAAGTCAGTACGAGCTTCGAGCTTTCGGGTTGTGAGGACTTAATTAGTAGGTTGCAAATGGTGAGACCATGTCGTGAAAGACTGAAATGTTCGAAACCAGCGATTGGGTAACACGCTTAAGGACTACTTGAATTTAAACATCTTGAGAGCTCCATAACAAGGCGGTCTGAAAGATTTTTTTTTTTCGAGTGCATTTGGAGATGGAAATCTGAAGTTGTTGTGAATGTTTTTTGACAGGTTGATGACGTGACAGCGGATTTTATAATAAGCCAGCTCTTGTTTCTGGATGCTGAGGACTCTACCAAGGACATCAGATTATTTATCAACTCTCCCGGTGGCTCTGTTACTGCTGGTGAGTTTGAGATATGTCGTGTGGAACTTAATGCTGTTAAAAGAAGCATTATTCTTTTTTACTATTTGCTGGTGCTTATAGAGTAGTAGTTTCTTCATTGCAGATATTAGCTTTTCATGTGATGTTAGGAGAACGGTTTGGAGGTTTCTCATCTGCATCGTAGGCTTGTAATTTGATGATCACTCTTACAGGTGGTTTTATGGGACGAAAGCCGATAAGAATAGAGTAGTTCTGAAGAATCGGAATATACTGTACAGTAGGAGTAGGAATGGAAGCGTTGCTCCATAATTTGGCTCAGGAAATGGATAGCTGATATGTAATTGTACTCCTTTTAGTGGTTTAAGATTAATAGAGTGCAGAATGATCTAGGAAGTTCCCATCATTGTTCTAGCATGCTTGAATGATTACACTGTTTGTGTTGAAACATATTTCAATAGGCACTGCACAATGGATTTTACAGCCCTTTGCAATCACTTGTCCATGTAATAATCATCATTGACATAGTAGCGTGAAATCACAAAAGTAATATGTTATCCGTTAACAGGAGTCTCCAGTTTGAAAAGCCTAAAAGATGCAACAAAAACCTGAATTATTGCTCCAGTGAACTTTGTCAATGGCATCTTCCTCCAATTGTACTTTGAAGTTGTTTGGGTGCTCTACAAGGGTAAAATTGAATGAATCAGGACCAAAGTAGGACAATATGTTGATATCAACGTCGGTTGGAGGTGGAAGTGTGAAATGAGTTGAGCGCTTGACAGGGAGAAAGAAGCATCAGTATTGTGGAGCTTCAGTGGCAGAGTGGATTGGGCTCATTTGACAGCTGGATTAAGGTGTCATTAGTAGCGGAGTTGCAGCAGTGATGCAATTCAAGTGCAGATTGGTTACTTAAAACAGAAGAAAACGAAAGAGAGAAAAAATTCAAGTGCTGGATTGATACATAGAGACATCATGAACAATGGAGTTTCACTGGGGAGCTGTTTTGCTAGATGGGTGGGCAAATTCACAAACTTATATATGATGCCTGAAGGAACTATATTCATGCTGTGAATAAATGAGGACATTCAAGGAGAGAAGTGGTTTAGCTATTTTCATCTAGGCTGGAACAGCTGTGCCTTTCTGGGTTATGGGAATAGAATAACTGCTGAAATAATTAGCCTGCCTCTATTTTTGAGAGAGACATTGGAATAGCTGTTCCATCACTTTACTTAAATAGCCATGACCCTAAATTAAGGACACTGCTAGTGCGCCTTGACAGAGAAATTGCCTTTCCAGACTTGCACAACAATCACTTCTATCTGGTGCCTTTGAGTAGAAGATATGTTTTCCCCATGAAAATAATGCTGGAGTTGTCGTTACGATTGTGAGAACTCATTTTCTTCAAAGAGTTAAACTGCAACATAGAAGATGTTATTGGTATTATATAGTTAATTGTCAGAGGTGAGTTTGATGCTTGCCAAAGAAATAAAGGAATTTGATAACCGCCCGATGTATGTAAGATTGTCCCTTCTAGAAGACTATAACAAAATGTGGAATATGATTAGGACAAATCAAAAGAAAAAGGGGCAGTTTATGTATCAGAATAGATGTGCTTGTGTTATCTTTCAATAACAAATGGAGGTGTGTTCTTCAATTGGTTGTGTATAATATGCTGTATAATCTAGTTGAGAACGTTCTCAATGCTTAACCCTGTACTTTGTCGTCAATGTAGGAATGGGAATCTATGATGCAATGAAGTTGTGCAAAGCTGATGTTTCAACTATTTGCCTGGGGCTTGCCGCATCTATGGGTGCATTTCTCCTGGCTTCTGGTTCGAAAGGCAAGAGATTCTGCATGCCAAATGCCCGAGTGATGATCCATCAACCACTTGGAACCGCAGGAGGCAAAGTATGCTTGATTCTCAACCTGTTTTTCATCATCCCATATAAGCTAAAGCCATTGTCGTTGTCTTTCAAGGCCTGCTTGCATTGTTGTGGTCCATTTTACTCTTTATCTCATCTGCAAGAAATTCTCGTATACCTAATTTGGGGACTTGCAGCAGAGGACCCTAATTCAATATCCTAGATCTTCCCTTCTCTCCTCTGGTCAGAATTTGGATTTTTCTTTTCTAGTTGAGAGATGCAGATTATTTGCTCAGTTTGATGCCTGAAGTGGAATCTTTTTTTTTCCCTAATTTGGTTCGTTATGACTACAGGCCACAGACATGGGCATTCGGATAAGAGAGATGGTGTACCACAAAATTAAGCTTAACAAAATACTATCAAGAATCACAGGGAAGCCCGAAGAGCAGGTTGTACACGAAAAAAATATATGGGCTCGCATTTTCTTTGTATTTGTCACCTGTGGTATTGGTCAAGAGTTCATTCTCATGCTTTTTTTCCTCTTTCTGCGTGCAGGTCGAATTGGATACAGACCGGGACAATTTTATGAATGCTTGGGAAGCTAAGGAATATGGGTTGGTTGATGAAGTCATTGATGACGGGAAGCCAGGTCTGGTTGCTCCAATTGCAGATTTGGTGCCTCCACCAAAAACACGGGTGTGGGATCAGTGGAAAATCGAAGGCAGCAGGAAAGCCAGGAAAAATTTACCCTCAGAGCACAAGATTTTGGAGAACGGATTTCCTGGCGGGCAAGGAAATGAGGATGATAGGGGTACAGTGCAAGAGAATGAAGCCCCCACACCTGTGTAGGCGGTTAAGCTGCTATGTTAGACACAAGCTGTAATAATTTCTTTTGGGAATTTTGGGAAGAAACCATAAAATTAGATTTCTCTCAAATCATGAGGTATGGAATGAGGAAAAAGAAAGTTGATACAGAAAATTGTTTCCATTTCTTTTGAGTTCTCTAACAGGATGGGTGCCATCATCAATCTACTCAGTATGTGCAGCTAAGAAGAATGCTTGTTCAGGTTTGCATGCGGCCTGCGAAGAAATTCGTCTCCATAGGCTGGCGTGGATGAATGACGTTGTTCTCTGAAGGCTATGTTTGGAGGCGTGGTTAACTTCTCTTAAATTCTGCAGCATGCATCTAGACTTGTGGCCACTCAGACTGAGACCCTCAGGTGTCTTTTATCTGGACTTAGCTGAGAGGAGTTGGATGCAGCTGAGGAAGTGGTAGGGGCTTTGAAAGATGATCACTTTTTTCATAATTTACTTGCGGACTCTGGGCTTCGATACGGCGTCCAATTAATTCTACGTGGGCCATATAAATATAAGCTTCTGCTCTATCTTTTCCTCTTTTCTGTTTCGTTTCTCTCTTTTCTTGGGTAATAAGAGGTTCATAAGCAGTGTGCGAAGCACAAGCCAAGCCTGGCAGGAGCCGAAGCGCCATCTTGTCACCTCTGGCCACTCCAAAGAGCGATGTGTCGTCTAATTTCGTCACCCAAGGCCTCCTAATTGGTCAATGAATCCTATTGAAGCCACTAAAACTAGGCTTCATCCTGTCCTTGTTTAATGTCCGAGGGATGTCAAGGTCAACACAGGAGTTTAAGGTCATATGATGAAAGGTCCACTCTTCTTTTCTATGTCACTTTTCTCTTTTCTTGCTCCTTTACCCCTTCTCCGGAGTACGTCGTTCTGGATCAGCCTAAGCAAAGCCTAGGATGGGCTCAGATGGTTAGAAGTACGCATAATGGAATCTTCATTTTTACAAATCAAACTCGGTAAATAATGGCTTGCGTCATTAAATAACATTTGATTTATCATGTCAGCAAACAAAATGATAATGTCGAGCATTTACTAAAAGGTCAAAGGATCGTATTGCTCATAAATTAAAGTTTGCGGATTATTTGTCATTTTTCTTGCCTAAAAAAATTCAGTATCAATTTATATATTATCATCATGATTGCTATTATTATTATAAGAATGAATTGCATGTAACTGTGGCCCCGTGGGTTGATATTATAGAGGCAAACAACCTCAATTCTTCACATTACTTACCAAAAAAACAATTCTCCCACACTATTTACATGAAGAATATTGAAAAAATTGCCAAAAATGTCATAAACCTTTATCACTTATGCTGATTTAGTCCTCAATCTTTTTTTTAATCTGATTGAGTCCTAAATCTTTTCCACCTTTGTCATTTAAGTTATTCCGGCAAATTTTGTCCGGAAAATGCTTATGCAAACCTCGCCGGCAACGACGTGGTGATGATGGGGCGACAAAATTCTTTCTTCCTTTTTTTTCTTCTCTTTTTTGCTCTAGCCGCTTCCAAGGGCGGCAAAACCCTCACCGGTGACGGGTGAAGGCGGCGAGGGCTGCGAAGGCCGCCGCCGCCCTCGTTGACCAGTGGCCGATGGGGGTCGGCCCCGCCTAGATCTAGGTGGGGTAGCCCCTCCCTTGCCCAGATCTAGGTAGTGGCTGGTAAGGGCCGAGCAAGGCCTCTCCCACCCAGATCTGAGCGGGGGAGAACATGCTTGCTAGGGGCCTGATGAGGCTGCCCCCGCCCAACTTAGATCTAGGTAGGGCGTGGCTGCCCTGCCGGACACTGGCCACCCTCGCCAGCAACAGGCGGGGGTTGGGGGAGGCCAGCCCCTACCTAAATCTAGGCTGGGTGGGGCTGCCCCACCCGGAATAGGGACGAGGCTGCCCCGCCCTGCCCAGCCCTTGTCGGCGACAAGCAAGGGGGAGGGTGCCCTCCCTTGGCCCCCATCGCCCTCGCTCGTTGAGAGACGAAGAAGAAAAAAGAAAAAAAAAAGAAAGGAATTTGTCGTCACATGTCACCCTGTCATCACCATGTCGTCGCCAACAAGGTCCGGTCATAGTCGGCGAGGTCCACGTAGGCATTTTCTGGTCAAAATCTGCCGGAAGGACTTAAGTGGCAAATGTAGAAAAGGTTTAGGCCTCAATTGGCTTAAAAAAGATTGATGACTAAATCCACTTAAGTGGTAAATATTTATGACTGTTTTGGCAATTTTCCCGAATAATATTATAAGTTTGAAACTCTCACCAAAAAATAAGGTCGTACTTGTAAATTCTCTCTGAAAGGAAAAAGTTACCAGTTAGATTTTTTTTTTCATGCAAATTCAGAGTTCTTAATTGTGTTTTCTGAAAATTGTCGAGATGAGGTGATTAGGAAATCTTTTTAAGGAATTTGGTGACCTGTGAAATTCGACATCCTCTAGGGAAATTCCTCAATATGGGGTTGAATGCAGACATAGACACCCGTCGCATTTAGAGAGTCGGCAAGACCGGAGGCGTTGGCGGCCGCGGTGGGTAGAGGTGCAACATCGGCAAACGCTACATAAATTTCTCAAAATATTTTCTCAAACGATTAGCTTTGTTTTACCACCCATTCAATTTTTGTGTTTTGTCATGTACGTTAGTGTTGTGCGCTTTTGCTAATTTGCATGTGTTTGTGTGTGTGTGTGTGTGTTTTTTTTTTTTACAAGTAGACCGATGTCAGCCTTTTGGATGGAGCTTTCTCTCCAATTAAAAAAAAACCTCAGATGATTTAGGAAAAATGAAAATTTTACTTAAGCTCTTTAAATGTGGCTTATCACTCGTTATACTAATTTGTGAACATTCGAACAAGGGATGAGAAGTGAAAGTCCCTCATACGTGTTGGATAGTTTATAATGTCATTACAAAGTCCGGAAATTATAATTTGATTGTACCACAAATAGTTTTTCATTTCAACCTTTGGGCGCAACCGCAATTAGTTGGCTACCTAGGAAGGAACTACCACAACAATTTACAGCCAGCCCCTCTCATTTAAATTCATATTTCTTTAAACAGGATTCAAATTCATAATAATCGGTTCCTGAGCCAAAAATACGGGAACGCCTTTGTCTCATGATCAATCCAAATGCAATTGATCTAAATTTACAAGAGACTACATGCCTATCTACTACGTATTGCTCTATAGATCGATTTCAAAATTAAAGGACCAGAACGTCAATATAAATTTGGTGAAACTAGAGGGCGCCTGTTATATTTTAAATTTGCTTAAGCTGAGCTGACGATTCCAACAAGGACGCAATGTTGAAATTTTTATGATTAAACATGCGATGAACATGAGCCGGGTATACTTTTCCAACTAATCCACATGAAAATGCACATGCTAGGACTGTGAATCAAGCATGTTCCAACGTACTTCGGTTTTGATTTGATTTTGTGGATCTGATCCAAGGATCGGGTTAGGCTTGTACGACAAAATGGAAAGAGAAAGATGAAAGATAATCCCCCCCCCCCCCCCCCCCCCCGCAATGGATCTTGGCACGTTCTCTTAGGCTATTCTATTCAACGCAGATTTACTCGACTGAGGAGTCCCTACCGTCCGATTTAACTTCCTTACTCAGATCAGCATTGCGCTAGTGAATTTTCGGGCTAAAGCGGGCCGCCGTTGGGTCAAATTTCGACCGGATCGGACTCCTAGTATAGAGCCCTCTTCGAAGTGCATGCATTTGGTCCTCGGAAAGCATGAACCGCCCCGACCCTCGAACCGGTCTACTTTCATATCGAGCCTTTTATCATTAGGGGTGATCAGTTCCCAGACGGTTTCCTGATTCCCCTAAGAATTGAGAACCAAACCAGTGGAACCGGTTCTTTATTATGTAGAACCGAGAATCATACTAGACATGATTGGACGGGTCGGTTCGGTTTTCACCCGGTCCGGTTCAGTTCCTAGGCGGTTCTTGGTTCCAATTACCGCTAAAAAAACCTGTTATACAAAAAAAAAAAAAGGCTTGTACAACTGGGGTGCTACAGAAGACAATGTTTCGGTCCCTTTCCAACAGAAGCGCAGGCAGCAGCCCTTGGGCAGATAATGGCAAAACCCACGAAGGGATGGCTCTGTGCAACGACCTTCTTGGCTCATCCATCATGAACTCGTCCTCCTTACCCGCCATGTAAACGAATTTCATTTACCAGGGGGCACCATGAGGCCATGCGTGAGTTTTCACCCTACTGTGTATTACCTAAATGTTGAAATTTGTTTTGTTTTGCTTTGTTTTTGTTTTACTTGACTGTCATAATTTATCTAGTGAATAGTATTGGTCTAATTCCGCACGGACGGTTTCACTTTTAAAACCGAGAACTAGACCGATTGATTTTATAATCGCCCGGAACCGATTGGTCCGGACAAGACTTGCTCATCCCATTTGTCATTTCCAAGTTCCTTCGAGATGAAAATTGGAGAGGCGGAAATTTCTGGTGAGGCGTATTGCGATCTCATCTTGGATTCTCATCCTCGCATTAAATTTCTCTTTTCTGAGTACATGTTTCTGCAGGGGCGGGACCCACCGTGCTTCCACAGCTTGGACCGCCCACGTGGTCCAATCAAGATTCGGACAAAATTAGATTACTATGATGAACGATTTGACGAGGTCAAGTTCTTGTCTCATCCCCGGACCTCGTCGCACGTGCGAGATCTCATCACCCCTCGGTCATAGATGTCTGGTTCTCGTTCCCATTTGTTTTGTTCGTGCATCTGTCCAACTAAACTTCATAAATCAAAAAAGTTCCAAAAGATTCTTATATCTCTAACACCCAAAAATGGGAGTTCTCGACTTTCTACTTCTTTTCATGGGATAGATCTTGAAGTCAGGAGAAATAAATCTAAACGGAATTAAATGTAGGTTGGGCCTAATTCCTAAATCTTAAGGGTCCGCCTTTTGTCCCATTTCTACCTTTTATCTTATAAGGTGTCGGTTTTAGGCTGTCTCAATTCTATTATAATTTTTTTTGTCATATAAAGAAATCCTAACTTTAGGTTCAATCTGAATTTACCAGAATTTTTTTAATCTCATAAAATATCCTTAAATAAAAGTTTACGGATTTTTATGAGACTGTAAAACTATTAGGATGAAATTGGAACAATACCTAAAGTTGGGGGTTTTTCATAGGTAAAAAAAGGTCTAGGATAAAATCAAGAAATGACCTATAAATGAGGACATTTTTTATGAGGCAAAAAAAGGTTTACGGGAGAATTGGGATTAGACTGAAAGTTAGAGTTTCTTTTAAATTAAACAAAAGGTAAGATTGAGATAAAAGTAAAAAGTTGATTTTATTAGGATAGTAGATGGCAGAGAATTTCCCTATAGTGAGCTTATGGTAGTATATCTTAATATCAGTGCATCGCGATTTTCAATTATAAAAACTACCTGTAAATGTTATAAGTTAGCACTTTTGTTTTTATAACTCCAGGCACAAAGCATAATAAGCTAGCTTACTATAAGATAACTAGCCTAGCAATCTACCTCTATGAAACTCTCATTTGAAGTTAAGCTCTGTAGGATAGGAACTGAACATAGACTTCATTTATTCCTAATTCGAAAACATATGAATGCCCTCGTTGGTAAGTCAATTCTGAGTAGAAGTGGGCAAGGGTTTGTGCTAGGCCCGAGCATGTCATGCCCAAGCCTGGTTTTTGATTTTGTTCTATGTTTAATTTAGAAATTCTAAAGAAGCTCATTAAAATTCCCCAGTAACCGATAGTATTCACAAGATGCCTTCTAATGAATCGACAAAAATTAATAAAAATTCACGAGAATTCTAATTTTACTTAATTCTTCATAATTTTCTTAAAATAAATATTCGCATATTGCAAGCTTTATTGAAATCACACCTAGAGAAATGCAGAGGGGTTCAAGATTCAAAATTACATCAAAATTTTACCCTAGTGAATTACGAGAATGTTATCAACCAAAAAAAGATAATATGAATGCACTAGAGAGTGTAGTAAAGTGTAAAAGGAAACAAGTTGAAGAAGCATGCACTCTTGTTGATACCGATCGTGTTTCTCACTTTTGTCTTCATTGATGTAACAGTTCAAAGCATCTTCAAGTTTAAAAACAGAGATAAATGTGCCGACGTGGCGTTAAAATTACTTTTCAATCTTCGATTTGATCTGATAATGGAGAAGATGGAGTTTGACGGATTATTCTCATGGTCGGATCTTTAATAGCATGTCTTCTTTCTCCCTATGATATAGTGAATATTGGAGAACATCGATAGATTCACGTGGCTCAGAAGAATATCGACTTACCAAATCATGGATAGTAGATCCACGTGCATATTTTTTCTTTTTCTTTTTTTTTCTCCTTTTTTTCATGTTTTCATGTCGTCGGAGGAGTATGCCGGCACGGGGCTAATGCGACCTACCACGTTGTGTTTCCGTCTGCAAATATGACGGAAGGACCAACTCCGACGAGTAGGGTATATAGCTTAAGGACCCAATTGCATAAAAAAAAATTTAAAGTGAGGGACCTGATTGAATATTCCATAAAAATTCAGGACCTTCGGTGCCACGAGTCGAGACTTTAGATGGTCTTGAAGAGCACACCGCACAAATGATCTCTGCGTCAGTTTGGCAGCTGAAGAGACCTTGTCCGAAAATCTATGATTGCGATTCCCTCATCTCGATTTCTTCTTCATCGAGCCTTCAGATCGCGTTCTTCAGCTCATCGCCATTGCCAAGTACCTCTGTCTCTGTCTCTGTTCTTGCTGACAACAGTGTTCAAGGCCTGACAAGGTGACCTCCATCTCTTGCTTTCTGAATTATCACTTGTTCAGCTCAAGAATTTTCCAGGAATATTCTGAAATTTTCTATCCCACCCTGTCCCTCCTCCTCCTCCTCCTTGATCTGCCACAAGCGAAACCTCGGTGGCGTTTTCTGAATGTCAGACTCGTAAGGCTTTACATGTCGAGGAAGTTTCCTTGCTGAAACTGGAGTCTTCTCATACAGAGGAAGATTTAAGAAATGGCCAATCTCTTGGCCTCACTGCGCGAGACCATGAATTCTGGATCGCAGGAGGTGCTCAATGCGGCGTTGCCACTGCTGAAGCTCCTCACCATAACGCTAATCGGTCTCCTCCTCGCTCACCCGAGATTCAAGATCGCCCCTAAGTCCACTTTCCGGCTGCTCAGCAAGCTCGTGTTCGCTCTGTTCTTGCCCTGCTTGATCTTTACCCACCTAGGCCCCTGCATTTCGTACAAGAACATCGTCCGGTGGTGGTTCATTCCCGTGAACATCGTGGTCAGCACTGGCATCGGGTGCGTCCTGGGGTGTGCAGTCGCGCTGATATGCCGACCGCCTCCTGAATTCTTCCGGTTCACTGTGATCATGACCGCGTTTGGGAACACGGGCCATCTTCCTCTCGCGGTCGTTTCGTCAACGTGTCACAATGTGGAGAACCCGTTCGGTCCGCAATGCTATGGCCCCGCTGTGGCCTACGTCTCGTTTTCGCAGTGGGTGTCAGTCCTGTTGGTCTACACTCTGGTGTACCACATGATGGAGCCACCGCTGGAGTTCTACGAGGTCGTCGATGATGCAGTCGAGATCCAAGAAATAACTGAAGAAGATCTGGATAGACCATCAATCAATGGGGACGCAAACGCGAACGACCTAAGCGGGCCCCTGCTAGTTGAAGCCGAATGGCCTGGAATTGAAGATAAAGAGACCGAGCATTGCAAAACACCCTTCATTGCAAGGCTGTTCAACAGCATACCGGGCTTTTCGCACACCGCATTGCCAGAAGCCGATCTGTCGGAGGTTGGTGGCGAAAGCAGCCCGAAGTCTATGAGGTGCTTAGCTGAGCCAAAGGTGATTCGGAAGATCAGAATCGTTGCCGAGAAGACCCCGATTCGCCACATCCTTCAACCCGCAATCATAGCATCCATCTTAGCCATATTTGTAGGGATGATTCCTGAACTCAAGGACTTATGCTTCGGAGACGACGCGGTGCTCGGCTTCCTCACGGACAGTTTGGACATTATGGCAGGCGCCATGGTGCCCTCGGCGATGCTTGTCCTCGGGGGAATGCTTGCTGAAGGCCCCAACAAGTCAAGGCTCGGCCTCCGCACCACGATTGGCATCATGGTTGCCCGGCTGCTGGTGCTTCCCCTGCTGGGCATCGGTGTAGTACTCCTGGCCGATAGATGGGGCTTGTTGATGGCCGGGGATGAGCTCTACAAGTTTGTGCTCCTGCTGCAGTACACGACGCCGAGCGCCATCTTGCTCGGGGCGATCGCGAGCCTGAGGGGCTACGCCGTGAGCGAGGCCTCAGCGCTTCTCTTCTGGCAGCATGTGTTCGCTTTAATCTCTCTCTCCGTGTACCTGACTGTCTACTTCAAGTGGCTTCTGTCTTCCAGTTGAAATTTTTGCAAAAGAGTCCTTTTGAGATGTTGGCCATGAGCTCTTTTGTTTTTCCCTCGTTCATCTCGGCTTCTTGACATTGCCCAACTCAGCTGATGTGATTTCGCAGGCCTATGGCGCCAATATTCTTTGTTTGGGCTTTGGAAGATTAGACCTTGTTGGTTTCTATGAACTTTTCTGATTCTTAATCCAAAAAATATTATTGATAATTAATGGTGTAATCAAGTCAAGTCAAATCGGATAGAGATGATGCCAAGCTCGAGTTCCTCGACTAGGATATTTAGTGCTTGAAACTCGACTCAAACTTCAATTTGATGATAATAATTCCGCTTGAGCTTGACTTGAATGACTCGACTTGACACACGAAGTATGAAGGAAATCTAGCTCAAGCTAGAGGTTGATAGAGTCTATGAAGAGAGATATGATCATATAGGTGGGTATTTATCTACAAAATTATTATGTAAATGTGCAAGTACACGATGAAAACAACTAGTAGGATAAGCAGCAGCTGATTCTTATCCAACTTTTTGCATTTTTGTTATGCTTATGTTTGTAGCATATTAGGAAAATAGTTATCCCCAATGAATAGGTGTTTGACTTTGTGACAGGGAAGAGACCGCGGGTTAGGGGTCGGTTCCTAATTCAAGCCCGACCTTTCTTGCACTAAGAACAAGCCATCTTTAAACTTTATAAGGGAATTCATGCAGATCTAAAATGGAGTCATTTTTCCAAATATCAAGATCAAATGAATCATTGAAAAACGGACCTACGCTCCGTAGGTTCAGGGCAATTGCCGCCATTGACTTTATGTTTTCAAAGGAATTCCCAATAGTGCCCCCGCGAATTTGATGAAGAAGCACTTGAACTAGTTAGTTTCTCACTCTCTATTGGTCATTTCGCCCTCGTTATTGAGAAATGCGGTGTGTGCATACATATATAATAAAATGACATAATGCTGAAGGTTTAATCCTTTGGAGTATCTTCAATAGCCCCGAAATGGACCGGACCAACCCTGCTCGAATTGGACCGGGCCCGGTCGAGGATAGTAATCACAACGGCTTGCCGTCGAAGCCCAGCTCATTCTACAAGGTTCTTGGACTCGGGATAGAAAGCGCCGGGCGGGACCGTTCTTGCCTTTCCCTCCTTCATATTCCCCCTTCTCCCCTCCCAAATTCAACCTCAACGCGCGTGCAGGAACAGGGGCATTCATACATGTTAAACGAAGGTCTGGCGAGGATCACTTGAGCACGGTCATGGGGACATTGTTTCGGGCGATGGGTATGCGATGATGGGGAGAGGGCACACTCCATCTCTTTCTTTTGTGCGAGAGAATAAAGACAGTGCATCGAAAGGGAGGAAGAAAGGGAAAGAGAGGATGGAAAAGTTGCATGCTTTCTTCATCTTGCGGACACCCCACATTTCCTTTCCTGCAAGAAGCCTCTCTTTCTTGCGCATACGATCTTTCTCACATGTTGATCAAGACCGTTCCTATATCAGTTTAGCTTTTCGAAAGTTGCTTCTCTCTCTCTCTCTCTCTCTCTCTCTCTCTCTCTCTCTCTCTCTCTCCGTACATTCGTTTGCGTGCAGAGCATGTGGCTTTGAGGGGTGAATATGGAGATGACATAGTGGGTTCCTTTGCTCCTCCCTTTTTTTTTCGGCCTCGTTTCTTGCCTTCGCTACTTGACTTTCGTCGCTTTTTTCCCTTCATTCTCATTTGGATTCTTTCTTTTTTGGCTCCTTTCTTCCGTAAAGTTTGAGGTTGTAATGAAGGCGGGCCGCCCTTCCAGAATTCAGATGTGTGAGGTATATCCAGTTTTTGATCTTCTCTTTACTTCATGTTATGAGTAAGCTTTCTGTACTCCTCTTTCATTTTTTGCCAGTGATGATGATTTTTCCAACCCTATTGCGGCACCAATACTAAGTTAGGTTGCTACATTTTAATGTGACCGTACCCATCGATGTCCCAGTGGCACATTCTCTGGGGTTCTTGTAGTTTTTTGGTGCTTGACCATTGCTCAATGCTTTTATGCGATGTTGTTCTGTGTTGGCTTAAATATTGGAAACGTGTTGGTCGTTGCTTTTTACTGGCTTAATCATCGAAAACATGTTGGCGGTTGTGTTCGTCCGTATCATATTCTTATTGTTCAGCACTTCGTCCTCTCCATTTCACTCCTAAATAACCATTTAAACTGATTGTCATAGTTAAATTAGTTACCATTCTGTTCTTTATCGGTTTTAAAATTCAGGTTCCTTTATTGCTTTTGATATCTTCACATTAAATCGTAATGATTCAGTTCACCTCCCTGAATTGATTGTGGAAACAGAAACAATAGTTGTCAATGTTCTCAAAAGAAATTTCTCCTTGTTTCCTTTTTTTTTTGAAGATCTTTTTCTATTGAAGTTAAATTTCCTTCTATGCAATGGAAAAAATGAGAATGTCAGCAGATTGGTCATTTCGATGATGGATCAGTTTCCTCCAGACATATTGCCTACTTACTGATGATAAATTGTTCCTCCATTGCACTTCATAATGATACTGCATATTTGACATCCTGATGCAGGGAGCTCATTGGAGTTTTATCTTTTATGTTAGTTCAGAAGGTTCTGCTTGAATCTAGAAGATCTGTTCTTGAACATATGTGGGACACAGTTTTTTAGGGATGGGGGACCATTTTGTGTTGCCTGTAAATCATTTAGTTACTAACTCTACCTTAGAAGCTGCTACCGAGAGTGAGAACAGAACTCGGCAGGCAATGATGTCTCCAAGTAAAGAGTTTACCGCTGATATTCCTATTGGTGAGATGAACATGACAATCCTCTCCACTCCAACAGAATCGGTGCAGTGTCGGATTTGCCATGACGAAGATGAAATCTTAAATATGGAAACACCGTGTGCATGCTGTGGCAGCTTGAAGGTCAGATGCAGTTCGATTTGCAGATTGCAGAGAAGTTGCCCTGTTAGATGTTTCAGTACATTTTCGAGTGATCTGGTGGTTAGGTGCTCTGATAATTTTGCTAGGAGCATAAACTTAAAAATATGTTAAATTGATCACTAAAACCATAGTTCACTGAATTGAGCTTTGCAATATCACTTTGTAGTGATTGTGTGTTCCAACCTTGGTTTAGATTGGAGACTGAACAAATAACGTAAAGCGTTTGGATTGAAATAAAAGATGCAGAACAATAACATAGTGATGTAAAGGACATTTCTTGTACAATGTATACCACTCATAAGAAAGGAATGAACTTAGGTTTTGTGGATGTTCTGCTTTCTTTTTTCTTTTTTTTTTCCTAGGTGAATCTTCTACGAAACTAGATGCTCATCCATAGCTGCACTGACGTTTTACTCTTGATTAATGGAGATTATTTGTTGATATTCAGTCCTGTGATGATATCCAACACTTGGTATATGCATTACATTTATTGCTTCATACTTGTTATGATCACGGTCTTCTTTTTCCATGATATGAATGATTACAAGAGGTTAACCTTGTGTAGTTGTGCCTTTTTCTTCTCCTGTACTACACTAGACCATTCAGCATGTGCGACTAATCAGAGCAGCAGAAGTCTTGTGATTTCCCTTTTTCATATTAAATTTCTTGCTGCAATACTCCGATTTTGATCAGACTGCCTTTTCTGGGTGCTTACAGTATGCTCACCGCAATTGTGTCCAGAGATGGTGCAACGAGAAGGGTGACACCACCTGTGAGATCTGCCACCAGGTTCGCTCTTTCTTATCAGAACTTGCGATTTATCTAAAAAAACGTCTTAAAAGTTTATCTAATTGAAGAAAGTGATTATAAATTCCATGAGACTGTAGCAATTCACACCCGACTATACAGCACCACCTCCTCTATTTCTGCATGGAAGTCTTCCCTTGAGCTTCAGGTATTCTATTTAAATGTTTCTATGTCAGACTAAAATTTGATGTTTCCTGCAATGGTTGTTTTCAAGTCTAGCAAAATAGGAGTTCCCCTGTTACCGGTAGATTATTTATGATATATGTGAAGTGTATCTTTTCAGGAGAACCTGGGAGACTACCAGAAGGGATCTGCTCGACCCACGAACTATAGCAACATTTTCTTCTGACAATGATTTTTCGGATACTGACTTTGAGGATTACTCAACAACATCTCCTGGGGGGTTGATGTGCCTCCGCATAGTCACCATAATTGTATTCTCTCTTTCTCTCTCACTTGTGCATGCGCGTGTGCGGACATGTGCATGCATACACTTGCACCCCAACATAGACATGCACACATACCATCTCATGCAGTCCATTATACATAAAATCATATGCCTGAATAGAATTAGCAGGATAAAATGATGCCGATATTTCTGGCAGAAAACATGGACCTTATTGAATCTGTATTGAAGAACTTATCACAATTTCGGATGGGCCTTGGCTTTTAATATACTACGTACAACTCCAATGTTTTATTAATTTATTTTTTATCCATGGTTAAATAGACTAAAAGAAACTTATGTTAAACTTTCAAAAACACATCCTATGATCAATCAGAGTAATCATAATTTTTATCTAAGGTCTCTTCAGGGATCGGAGAAAATTTTTTGTCCATGAGCCCTATCCAAGTTTCAAGTTGTCTTGTTTAAGCTGTGCACAGGTGGTATCTTTCATTGTCCCACATAGTACTTCTGTTTCCGGCTAAGCAGCAGAAAACCGTCTCAGCAGACTATTTGCTCATCCAGCTGTTTTGCTGTCCTCTCTAAATCTCTTCTTCAAGGTTCTCATTGACATGTTCACCTATTCCCTAATTTATTACTGCCTCAATCATATTCCAATAGCTGTCTACCACTCTTTTGAGGTGGTAATCAAGCTGAATCTTTACACTAGAAACCGTATACGCTCCTATGAATATAACTATCTGCTTGTTAGAAGCTAATGTGCCTTTCCCACACTCATTCAGGTAAATGCTTCTTCTTTCTCAGTCAGAATATACAACACGATGAAATTTGGATTTATTGGAGTCAATTATAGTACTAGCTCAACAGATAATTCCCCCCTCACTTGATCTTACAAACATTTACATTAGTGTGACTCATGGAAGTTACTGTTGCACGTCTACATTAGCTAGTTAATTGATTTCCAGCATTTTATGATGTATATGAATTCATTTTATGAAAAACAGGCTGGGCATATCAATTTAAAATCTTCTTCTATTTTCTCCTATGTAAGCTAGGATATGGGGATTGAAACATCTTATCCTGGATTGGGTGAAACAATATTATTGAGCCAAAGAACTTTCTTTTTGCTGTTTGACAGTTTATGGTTGTTCTAGTCCTGAAGCACACTTTGCCAGTTGTCTTTATTGGAACACAGGATAACTTGCTGACAGTGTTCACGGTGAGGCTCATTGGAAGAACTGTTTCTTCTAACTTAAAATTGGCGTTATAAAATAAGTGCTGACATGTTCTTTGATTGCAGGTACTTTTGTTCATTATGGTCAGAGTATTTTGTGCCATTCAGCGTCGACATCAACAGGTTACTAGAAGATTATTTTTCAATTTCTCATAGCCATTATTGCATCGTAGTGTGGCTCTACGCGTCAAATGCTATAAAGAAAGTTGTAGTAGGATGTCACTGTTTGATTTCCTTGTTGCTTCTTGTGATTTGGAAATAGAACTGCCCGAAATTGAGGAAAATTTGCCTAACTCGCACAATGTAATTCTCTGCTTCTCTTTACAATCCCCAATCACCACTTAATTGATTTCGTTCTTTAGGTTCCTTATGGGTTGCTGGAGATGAGTGATGAAGAAAACGAGTTGCCATAGATGCAGCCTCTCCCAAGATTCATCCACGTCCAATGATTACAGCAGCTACCACTCTCAGTTAAAATGAGGACATGGAACTGCTGGTGATAGCACGGCTGTCAAATGTTACCGTTGAGATTCTGAAGATGCCTAGTAACTCTGGGAGAATCCTTGGATTCAAGAACGAGAGCAGCAACGTTTGGACAAATGCATGCTGGGGAAAGCATGTCCGTGTAAATCGCGGTTACAGAACAATGTAAATATTAATTCACTCCCCCTTCTGTCTACTCGACAGTTGAATGCGCTAATGAACTCAACGCTGAGACTAAGCAGGAAACTCAACCAAGAACATTACATTTGCAAAGTAGACGAAACTGAAAACTCGAGATTAGATGAACTAGAATTCAACCTATCGTAGCAAAAATATCTGTAGACTAAAGTGATTCTGCATGCTTGAAGCTGGCAGTGGGAAAGAAACTTACAATTAAAACTTAGAAAAGTTTCATTTGGAATGCCGATGCTTCGGAACAGCAATGTTTCGATCTAAACATATGCATGTGTATTGCTTGCAACCGTCAAAACCCTTATCTAACAAACTTCAGAAGATCAGTAGAAAACCCAGCGTGGTCGCTCATTGAAAGTGTCGGCCGTCAATCATCCGGTGAGAAGTTCATTCCATTGTTGAAACTCTGAACCCTTTGATTTCCTAACAATTCTCTTGCTATCAATCATGTCTCACATGGAAATAGTATTGTGATGAGATTTTTTTTTGTTTTTTGTTTTTATAATAATGAATCCACCATAGACCCCTTGTGCCTGGACGGTATTAAAGGGTCGGGCTCATATATATCGGGGGAGATTAGTATAGGATCCCGGCACTGTAACAGCCCGCTTCCGGCCCCCTTTTCGAGGTTCAATTGAGTGAATTTACAGGTTTAATTAGTGGTCCGTTAGCCCTGGGAGTGCCCTAGACCAAATCGTGAAAATTCATCTCGGGTATTCCGGATTTTCGAAAATTGCGTTTTGGTCCCCCAACTTTTGGATAATTGCATTTTGGCCCCCAAAAGAAGTGAAATTTGGGACTAGGGGCAATTTTGGAAGATTTTAGAAATGTTGACTTTTGGTCAACGTTGACCGTTGATCGGGTCAACGCTGACGGTTGACCGGTCAACGAACCGGTCAGTCCTCGCGTAGACCGGCCCAACCGTGGGTTGGATCGATCTGACCGCAAGCCAACCGGTCTGTGGCCTATCCCATCTCGCGTCCCATCTCCTCTCCTCCCTCTCCTCCCGACCGAGTGGCCTTCTTCTCCTTCCTCTTTCTCACGGCTCAGACGAGCAATGGGCATGCCGTCTTCTCCCTCAACTCCCTTGATACACCAGCTTCCAGATTCGGCCAGTGCTTGCCTCCACCGCCGCCGTTGTCGCTGCCGGGAGCTGCGCGAAGGAGCCCTCACGAATAGTTCATCCCTTGTTCACGCCGGCACCGAGACTGTATTTCCTGGGGTCGCTGCTCCCTCGCCGGCGAGACCCAGGCTGAGCCACCAGCCCCAGCTCATCCCCAAACCTTCCCTCTACCTCTTCATGGCCACCGTTGCCGCCGGTTCGCCCCGAAGCCGCCCTTTTTCTCCCCGAACAGATGATGCCTTGTTTTCTTCTCGAGCCGCTGTTCACGGCCACCGTTGCCGTTTCGGCGACACCCAGCTACCACCACCATCAGCAATGGAAAGCTGGGAGTCCCAAGAGCCCAGATCTACCAGCCATTGCCGCCGGCACCGCGCCGTTCGCTGGAGATCTGGCCTCGAAGCTCAGCTCCTCCCGGAAACCCACTTCTCCGGACCGCCACCTTCATGCCGCCGAACCTCCCATCTCCGACCACCTCAGCCCTCGCCACCGACACCGTTGGACTCGTGAGGAAGACAGCTTCTAGATCTGACTAGTCTCGAGCCTCGGTTTGGTTGGAGGAGGAAGAATGGAGCCTCGACCCGACTGCACCTCTACGACCCGGATCCGACCCGTGAGACCCAACCGGGTCTGCTTGTCGATTTTTGGCCTGAACGGGGCTGTTCTGTCGTCGGCGAGCGCCGGCCACCTGCCCTGCCGGACTCCCACGGTCGAGGGCCACCTGCCAGCACCATCGCCGGAGCCTCGTCGGTGCCGAAGCTTTGCCGAAGGATCGCCGGAGCTGCGTGAGAGGTCCAGTAGCTGTCCCGGACCTCGACCGTCCCGTTCGTGGTGTCGGATCGATGATTGGAAAGCCGCATCGAGCCCGAACATAATTGGAAGTGCGAGAAGCACGTCGCCGCGAGCTGCCGCCGTTGATCACGGTTCTCAAGGAATAAGCAGTGAGTGGACTTTAACCCTATAGGCGTGCTAGTGCTTTAGTAGACTTATATGAGTGAATGGATGAGCTCGATGAAATAGTTTGGTGGCTGGATTGCGTGTTTGTATGATTTAGTTCAATTGTGACTAGTATTTAAGGTCCCGTGGATTTGACGTTTGGATCGGTCGGGTGTTGGAATACAATGGGAGGCTCGATAATGGTTTGGATATGTAATTGGAGAGTATTGACACATGATTGGACCAATTAGGCGGCCGTGGTGCCCTAATTACTGTTTTGGATCGATTAAGTGGTCATGATGCCAAAACCGTTGTTTTGGGACCGATTAGGTGGCCATGGGGCCCTAATCACTATTTTGAGGTTAATAAGACTTATTGGGACAAATTAGACGTGGATGGAATCCAACGGGTACCTTGATGGTGTGAACGGATGGTAGGGCCAATTATGGTCAGGTATACAGTATTGGCATGGCTCGGTGAAAAAGGAGTCGATTAGATGGATGATATGTCATGGATTTGACATTGATTGATTGGAGGATCAATTGGGTAAATGGGAGGCCCGATTGTAGTTCGGATTAGAATGCCGAGGGTTTGGTGTTAAAATGGATCGATTATGTGCCCAAAGGCCTAATCTGGGAGTAATGGTCAACGAGACAGTAATTGGTGTCAACTATATTTATTACGAATTTCAGAAATTATCATTTATTAATATTTATTAAATCGATCAGGAGGCAAATATGCCCTAAGTTGAAATTGGAAGTCGACGGGACTCGAATGAGTGTCGACAGGTTGAGACGAACCGTTTGGTCTCCCGAGTTGACCGGAGTGATAGTTGATCTCGATCCGCTTTGATTTTGGCATTTAGCCGAGAAAATAGGGCAGTGGGCCTTGATTACCAATCGAGTAAATTAAGTTAAGTGAGGCTTAAATTAGAGTGCCATGGACTTGGCAATTGAATGGATCGATTGATGGGATGACTAGAACCAACTATGATCGATATGTCGTGCCTTGGATTTGACGACTGAACGATGCTATGAAATTGGCAAATTGAATAGTGCCATGAATTTGGCGACTGGACGTATCAACAGACATGATGATAGCGTGCCATGGACTTGGCTACGGTATGTGAATGAATAAATTGGCCAACGAGCCAATTTGATGGTAAGACGGAAATGGGGACTATTGATCATGGAAAACGATGACGAGCCAAAAAGGCTTAATTAGAGTCTTAGGTCGGTTGTGGATGGTCTTAATTATTTAATTACCACGTAATTTATTTATTTATCGTTCGTTATTTACTTTAATTGCAATTTATTTATTTAATTATGGTTTTTATTTGTTTTAATCGTAAAATATTTCGTTATGGATGAATTAAATGAATTGGTCGAATGGTGAATCGAAATGGCGTGCCATGGACTTGGCATTGGCTTGATTGGAGAATCGAATGGTTAAGGTTGGTATTGTATCAGCCAATTATGCCATGGAGTTGGCGTTGGAATGGACTAATGGGTGGCCGATGAGCCAATCGATGGTCAAGTGACATTGAAAGAAACGATTGAATTGGAAATTGGCAATGAGCAGGAAGGGTTGAGTTAGGGTATAGACCTGGTCTTGAATGGTCTTATTACCTATTTAATTATGTAATTTACTTATTTAAATTAATTGTTATTTAATTATCCGTTTGTTTGATGGGGCAATGTATGATGATTGTGACTAACTGGTTGTTGGATTTAGTGCCAAGTCCCAGTCACGAGCCGGTTGACTTATAGATAGACCATAGAGGATGAGATATGGAGAGTTTTTGGTTTCATTGGAAGGATTAGAAATAGTTAAGCTTTAGGCGAGAGTCGAACGATGGAAGAGAAATTGAGATGATCATTGAAGGGTGAGACGTGATAGGGACCCTAGGGCAGTGGTATTCCTAGTTTTGGGTTATAGTTCACTCACTGAGATATTCCTGTATCTCACCCTACCACAGATTCGTTGCAGGAGTCGAGCTTGGAGCCAGGAGAGGAGACGATCGAGTAAGAGTAGATCAAGACGAGACCGAAAAGGAAGAATTATTACGTATAGTGAACCCCTCCTAGGCTTGTATTGAGGTCCACAAGAAGTTGATTGTATTTAATTGTATACGATTTGGTGGCTGTAAATATATTGGTGTTTATTATGTGACGATGTTGATGGCATAAATTTGAAGGGTTGTAAGTATTGATTTTGTATCGCTTCCGCGTAGCATTGTGAATATGAGGTTTTAAAAGGCTGTGACCTATCTGGGATGTCGCAAATTAATTGGCCAAAAAAGAAAGAAATCGAGAACCACCGCATGCCCAAGGGATGGGCGCGGCGGGTCCTGATTTCGTTAATTTGCCTTCTAGAGAGTTTGTTGTAGGTTGTCAATGGGTTTAGAAGATCAAAATAGAGGCAAAAGGTTGGTAGAACATGATAAAGCTTGATTAGTAGCTAAAGGTTTTCCTCAAGTGTATGGTATTAATTACGATAAGACTTTGCTTCAGTTGCATATGTTACTTCCATCTAAAGCCTTCTTGCTCTTGCCACTAATGATCTTTGTTCTAAATGAATGTAAATAATGCCTTCCTCAATGTCGATCTTACGGAGCAATATTACATATATATATGACTTTCTTAGCCTAAGTTTTTGAGTTAGATTTTCTCATATAATTTGTGGGATTTGAACTAGTGACTCACGAACGGGAAATCCTATTATGCTCCAATTGAGTGTCCCAGTCCTAGGTGTTATAAATAGTTCCAAACATGCTTTTAAACCGAATTTGTAAAAATGGTGTAAAATTCAATTTATCAGTTTGAACCCGTTTTTAGTCATCCCTAATAATTCGTTCCTAGCAAGTCTTCTTTTGAAGAAGCTAAGCACGCAACATGGCGCTTGCGGCAATCATACAAGCGAAAGACGTGATGTCCTGAACATCATGCCTTGTACTCCTTGCTCTTGTCGTAACGCATGGAAACAACGCACACATCTTCACATGCATGAAAGTGGGGGTTCGGTATTACCAAAAATAAAGAAACGTGGGAGTGGGAAGCTAGGACAAACTCGCACCTAAATCTAAAGAAAATTAAAAGAATAACAATTATGAATGAAATTGAGCTAATAGGCTGACTTAATACACCGCGTAACTCTAAAATTATGTATAGCTCTTTATCTATCCATATCTCATCTACTTGTACCGAAACAAGAAAATACAAATGGCAATCTTAGTACGGACAAGTAACAAGACAAACATCTTTAGTTGGGCGGCTATTCTACGTTCAAAAACTAATTCTTTTTTTTGCAACGGCTTTGAAGATATCGTATTCTATTCTAGGTCAAAGTGGAACCTCATGTCTTTGATTTCCAAGATTTTTTCCAATACAAGCAGAAGAAAATCGTGGTTGACAGCTGAGTTGCCATGATCATTCTTTGTCCAAACACGTAAATCCAGAGGTGACGTGCTTATTCTGTCATATTAATTTAACTCCTCCTGAGAACTTCTAGCTGCAGGGATAGGCTCCACTTTGACCCAATCAAAGTGAAACCAACTTGCGTTATCTACTATACTATGCGACATCTCTAAAGGCTGCTTTTGGTGGTTTTATTTAACTATAAAACCATGTGAATGCTAAACAGTGTTCTTCTGTGCAAAAGCAAATGGCTGATCGTCTTCCTTCTTTTCGTGCCTCGGTCGCACCATCTCTCAAGCGGGGTGTGTCGCAGCCTCTACCAGTTAGAGCTCAGGGATTCAGAGGAGAAGAAGGTAAGCGTTAACCCCAGAGTCTTCGCTCTACTACACATCTCGAAATTCAAATAAATTTTCATGATATTTATCATCCTATTTCGTTGAAATATACCATCCATCAAACAGTCTTTGCTCGGCGAAACACATTAAAAAAGCTCGTTAAGTATGCGTCTGCAAGTGCTTATACATGATGATGTCTTGGCTTGGATCCAGGAAGATCATCATCCAGTAATCTAGTTGATGCGAATTTGAACATCCTGAGAAAGAGGATCAATGAAGCGAAGACGAAGGAGAGACTGGAGAGGTGTTGCAGAAGCGAGCTTGGGTGGAACTACCCGGCTACCGGATGCTATTCCATATCCAAGCGGAGAAAACATGAAGAGAGGTCGGAGTTCTTCGAACTCTTAGTTTTGGTTTGCCGAAATATTGGCCTAATAAACATTGGTTGTGCATTCTTCCTTTGCTTGGCTTCCAGTTTGATTCATTGGAGTCAACTTCTTGATCGTTTCTTGTAAATCTCTCTCTGTCTCTCCCTTCATGTAGTTCTGTATCGTTTGGCCTGAAAAAATAGTAGGTTGAGCTCACAGAACTCATAACATGATGATTTTTCAGCCATTTCTCGGTGTTCACAATTTAATTAGTGCTACCTTGATATGCATGTATTTGTTCTTAGGATAATTTTAGCAACCGTATTAGCTTTAAATTCGAAGCTATGATCAGTTTCTATCTTTTCTAGTTATATCCTCAAAACTTACAACATATCTTCAATTACATTTGATATACATCTTGTTAAAATTCAAAAAAACATAAATTCCTAGTTGTTGCTTAAACCTGTTGGCGATTGATGCCACGAGATACCATCTTGAGAGAGCCAAAGATCTACGTCACCTTCTCCTAAAGACGTAATCACGACATAATGATGCTCTTTATGATGGAAGATGACAAGTAACGATCAGCCAAAAGCACGTTGGAACATGCTACAACGTCGACTGGAGATGTCTTGTATTCCATATTAGAAGACATGTCCTCGGTTAAAATAGTTACCGGCTATTGAGAAAATTACTTAAAAAATTTGAAACTTATTACAACTACACCAATTCAATACGAAATAAATTTTTTTTATCAACTGACTTTTAATTCTTTTACATTTGTGCTAATTTTGTCGATCTAACCAATTTTGACCGACCAACATTAATATGTATAATTTTTATAATAATTTAATATTTTCTCAAATTATTATTTAATTTATTTTTCTTATTGTTCCTTAATATAACCAGTCACCAGACCTTGGTGATTGACCAAACATGAGGATTGGTGAGATCAATCTCACTAGCTTTCGAGTGAGCCTTGCCATGGTATGATGAGGCTCGACCTCACCAAAGGCCACAAGGGCAGCCTAATATAGGCCGCTTGTTAGGCTAGCAAGGTCGAGCCTTCTCCACCATTGGCAAGGCCTGACCTTGTTACATTTAATGAAGTCGTGTCTTGCCCAACCATTTTGAGGCTCACTCCTTGCCAGCCCTTACCTTTCCCCAATCTCTAAGGTTCAGTGATTAGCTAGGAGGAAGAGGAGGAGGAAGGAAAACAAGTAGAGTAAGAAAATTAAAAGGAAAAATTAAATAAATCAAAAATCAAATTATTAAATTATGATTAAAGATTATCCACGTTAGCCCTTCACTGTGTCACTTTAGTGTTGCCTCAGCAAAATTGGTTGGATGAATAGTATTGGCATAGATGTGAAAATAATTAAAATTTAGTTGATAAAAAAGTTTTAGAATTGAATTGATATATTTCCAATAGATCTAAAATTTTTTCGACAGTTTTCCCCTACTATATATGTTGCTAGATATCTAAGATCAAATAAAATGTTTTCTTGAATCTTAAAATATTAGAAATAAGAGCTAGAGATTGATCGATATCTAATTTACAGATGAAACGTATAATAAATTGAGCCACGACTAGCTCAAAAAATTCTTTTTTTCTTAAATTTCATTGATGAGGTAGAAAAGGGTGATAACGCAAATGACAAGTTCCAAACACGGGTAACCACTCACAACAAGCCCAATGGCGCACACACACGAAGAGCAACAAAGAAAAGAAAATCTCAATCTCAAGGATAAACTAAATGACAAATAAACATAATATCGGTTCCCATATTTTAAAAGAAAGACTAATTAAATTCTAAGTCTAAAATTGGAAATTGATAAACTAATAAGAAAATCTAACCTTCTAAATCCTAAATGGAAAATTGTTCAAAAAGTCCTAAACCTATTACACTTTTATTAGGTTCAACCTTAAACTTTATAATCATGCCATTTAAATCTTAATTTTTCATGTTTGGTCAATATAGTCCAATCTAATCAATTTTGACTGAAAGAGTTAACGTGAACATCTGTTGTCATATATAACATAGTTGGCACTAACGTGGACTATTTTAATAATGCCTAATTATTTTTTTGAATTTTTTATTTCCTTTTTATCTTTTCTTCACTTTTTCTTCTTTAAGTTTTTCTTCTTTTTTTTCTTTCTACCTTCTTTTCTTTCCTCTTTTTCCCTCTATTGGACATCGTCAGGCCTTGTCAATGGTTGGCAAAAGTAATCAACCTTGGGCATGGCCTGCCTTCATCAGGCTCGAGCAAGGAACACCTAGACCTTAGATGACGAGGGCCACCCTCGCCAAATCGAGCAAGGGTCACCCTAGCTTGATTTGGTGAGGTCAAAACCTTGCCTAATCTAGCAAAAGGCTGCCCTTGCCGGTGAGGGTGACTCTTGCCCACTCCAATGTAGGAGAGGGTAGGCAAGGGTCACCCTCGCCAGGCCAATTATGGCTGCCTTTGCCCAATCCAATGTGGGTGGCATTCACTCGAGGCCAGCTAGGGTGGCCCTCGCCTAAGGTTGGCAACCTCTGCCATCCATTAATGAGGCCCAATATAGGAAAGAGGGAAAAAAAAGAAGAAGAGAAAAGGCCAATATATATATATATATATATATAATATAGTAAAGAAATAAAATAGAAGAAAAAATAAAAAAATTATATCATTATTAAAACTTATCAAGATCAACATTAGTTGTGTTAAATAGGATTGTTGGAGTCCATAGTAGTGATTTTTGGCCAAAATTGATCAGACGAGCTCAATTTGCAAAATGTAAAATGTATAAAATTTTATTGGCAAATTTAAAAAGTTTAGGAATGAATTGGTAAAAGTACAATAGGTTTGTAACTTTTTAAAAAATCTTTCCATTAATAAATTCTAAATGATAACTATTAAAAATGGAAAGAAATAACCTATTATCCTAGCATTAAATTATTTCTAAAATACAGTGAGATAAAGAAATAAACAAAAACTATTATCTTTAAAAGTATAAGCAACGTGGCAAGCTCTAGGATAAATACGGATTCAACATCTGTAGACACGCACCCAAGCAGGCGTAAGTATGGGGAAACCGATCTTCTGCATGGTGTATTTTCTGGGCAGGGGAAACCCCTGCCCAGAACCTGCTCTGGTAGGAGATCCGGATTCTAATTATAGAGAAAAATCTTTTTCTCGGTGTCCTCTAAAATTTGAAGCAGTAAAGAATTATGAACAACAAAACAAAGAGTTTAAACTAATGCATAAAACTGACGGAGAAATTAACAAGTGCCTCGGAAAAATTAACAAGTGCCTCGGAGAATACCTACGACCGATATCTAAGGTCTGAAACGACTAAAAATGAGCAACTGAATTGATATTACGGGCTGAGCAATTCTTTCTAGATCAAAAGTAATTATAGTTTCTTCACAAACTAATGGAATTATTGCCAACGCCCGAATCTATTAAATTGTTTAAATGCTAGAGAATTAAAGTCATTTGCAATTGCATTCACGTGGATCCCTCCGCTTGCGAAAAATTACGTCCTTGAGTTATTTGGAGGATCCCAAGCGTAGGGATTGGGGTTCCCTGCCCTAGTGTTAGGAAGTGCATGGGAAATGAAGGGTGAGATTGGGTTTTTGGCGTATGGATTGGGATTCCCTACCCTAGTATTTGATAGGGCACAATAAATGAAGGGTGAGATGAGGTTTTTTCCCCTTTTAATAGGGGGAAAACTTTTTAATGGAGGGTTAGGGGGACAAGCACAGGGATCCTTTTCCAGGCGTAGTGGCTCATCATTGAAAATGGTGCCAATAGACATCCCCAGAGAAAGAGATCGTCATCAAACCAGGAAGATCAACAACATAGGCATTATCATTCAATCACTTCTTGAGCTTGTAACTCCGGCACTTCTGCGGCGGTGGCTTGTCGTACTAACCCACCGGAAACCACTCTTTCTGCAAGAAATCGTCACGGCTTTACCTACACTTTCTTCCGACGGTGATGATGCGCGGCAAGCTCATACTTCGCATTAGCCTCCCTCTAGTCTTTTGCTTAAGGGCCTCTTGAGCCGGCTGCATCGTGCACCCAAACTTCGAGCTGCAAGAGTTTTCTCAGTTAACTTAGGAAGCATGTGGAGGTCAGGCACATGGCGGGGGCAATTCCCATGGGCAACAGAGAAAGTCCCTTCCTCTTGCGAGATAAACCCTTCTGTCATTCACAAACTCCGCCTAAGCTGATACGAAGTCCCATTGTTTCCATCTCTCCCCACAAATACCAAGGGTTAATTTTGCCAGAAACCCGTTAAAGGCTTCCATCTGAACGTGGGTCGATCAACTTGGTACGGAAGCAAAATATCATGATATTGCCAATGAATCATTGGAATTACTGTGATTGTGTTGTTGTTGTTACTAAAAGACATGAGAGCCCGCCATTACGGTGGGATGGTTATTTACAGGGAAAACCGAAATGTTATTCAAATAGCACGTAATGACGTCTTTGATGAGCACAATAAACACATGAAAATAGATTGTCAATTTGTATATTAACAAGTGCTTCCTGGTGTTGCACGTCTTGTCAACATTTTATTGATTCATCATACCGCCGATATCTTCATTAAGGCACATCTACTTGGATGGTTTCTGAATCTTTTCACCAAAATATGGTTGACTTCTTCGATGTTGACTATGTTACAATAATTAATTAGGAGATTTTTTATTTCTGAATTTATTCTCAAAATCTCAACATTGTGCAATATTTCCCTTGATTATCCTATATTTAATTAATTAGGAGTTTTTTTTTTAAATATCTGACTTAGTTCTCAAATGCATTATTTCCCTTGAGTATCCTATCTTTAGTTGATTTTTTTATATAACTGATTGTGTTATTTTTTTGTCTTATATAGTTAGCATTGTGCTAGAGATGAAATTTATATCTAACTTGATTCGCATATTTTTACTCTATGAATCATTTTATTAGGGAAAAGATTACCATTTTTTAAAATAATTTAGCAGTACGAGTGTAGAGGCTCGACTATCTAAAACTCCATTAAACACATTACGAACTTCTTGAACTTGTGAAGTCCCAGGGCGGTTTTAAAGTAGCTGGTGGACTTGAACTAATGATGCTCCCAAGCAATTGTCCTAACCCTGGGTTAAAACAAGTTTAAGAAAGTCACTTTCGAATAGAAACGAACCACCAAAAACAATTTAATTCGATTTGGCATGGCAACTTGAACGGTTTTTAAGTCACTCCTAATCGTTTCTTAGCAGGTTCCTAGTTGAGAAGCTAAGCACGCATCACGACGTTTATGGCAATTACGTAAAGAGCAAAAGACGTGATCTCTCAATTATGATCATGCCTCCGCACTCCTTATGCCTTGAAGAAAATGCAAGGACAAGTTGACTTTACATGCATGAAGCTCGGGGTTGATATAGCCAAAGATAAAGAACGTGGCGGTGGGGAAGTTTGACATCTAACCTTATCAAAGGAAAAGAAAAGAGAAAGACATGCTCATCAAAACGAAAATTGAATTAATAGGATGACATAAGCCATTTCGCAACCGCATAAGTTTATAATTGTGGCAATTCGTATCTATCTATCCATTCATCTCTATCTATTTTTTCCGAAGCAAGGAAAGACACATGGCATCTTGGTACTCACAAGGAAAACATCTTTAGTTGGGCGGCTATACTACGATCATACTTTATTCTCAGGTCAAAGGAGAACAACCCTTTTCTTTAACCCCTAATTTCCAATACCAGCACAAAAAAATTATGGTTGACAGCTAAGCTGCCAGGATTGTCCTTTGTCCAAAGACGTGACTCCAAAAATGATGTTCTTATTTTGCACAGTCGATTTGATGCTCCATAATACATAAATCGTTATGTATGTCAGATCATAACCATCCGATCTAAATCGGACGGCTCCCTTATATCAGGTCCGGATTCTCTGACATCAAAGGATCGGGATTCACATCACTACATTGTTTCCAAGACATTATTTTAATCATTTTTCACGTTCGACCTCCCCTATTCGCTAGAGACAAGGCTTCACATATTATCATAATAATAACGGCAAATTCTTTTTTTCCGCTTTTGGGTGATCATGGCTTTCCGAGGTTCGACCCTCCTGAGCTGAGAACTTTCTATATTGTCTGCCGCAGGCCCTATTTTGACCTGATCCAAATCGAAACTGACTCGTGCTCCATGTGTATGGAGGAGATTTACTGTAACCTGTGACGACAAATCTGACATCTCTGAAGGCGGCTTTTGGTAGTTTTACCTAGCTATAAAACCGTGATGATGGCAATGTTCCATGGTATCCTTCAGTGCAAAAGCAAATGGCTATTCGTCTTCCCTCTTTTCGTGCCCCAGTCGCACCATCTCTCAAACGCGGGGTGCCGCAGCCTCCACCAATTAGAGCTCAGAGATTCAAAGAAGAAGAAGGTAAAACATTCTGCCCTTGATTTGGCCCTCTAATGTTCTCTGCACTGCATATCATGATAGTATATGCTCAAGTAAATTTTCATGATATTTATGATCTCACTTTGCCGAAATTTACAATCTATTATCAAGTGTTTGGTCGCCGTAAAGCCACAGTTCTTTTCTTTGCGTCTCACGTTGAAAACAGCACGTAAGGTGCGCACCTGCAAGTTTTTATAGATGATGATGTCTTGGTGTGGATCCAGGGAGATCATCAGCCAGTAATCTAGTTGATGCGAATTTGAGCGTCTTAAGAAAGAGGATCGATGAAGTGAAGACGAAGGAGAGATTGGAGAGGTGCTGCAGAAGCGAGCTCGGGTGGAACTACGCCACGTCCAGATGCTATTCCATATCCAAGAGGAGAAAAGACGCAGAGAGGCCGGAGTTCTTTCAACTCCTACTCTTGGTTTGCAGAAATATCGGCCTGACAAACATTGCTTGGGCATTCTTCCTGTGCTTAGCTTCCATATTCATACATTTTAGTCAGCTTCACGATCCTATCTTGTAAATCCCTCTTTGTAGTTCTGTGTAGTTTGACCCCAAAAAGAGAAGGTTGATCCCTCAGCATTCAGTACTCTGTGATTGCTAGCAATTTCTCATCAGTGTTCACTGTTTAATTGGCGCTAAACTTGACATCCATGGAGTTGTTCTTGGGATATTCTTAGTGACCCTATTGGATTTACATGAGCACTTACAATGAGTTTCTACCTTTTCTGGTTACATCCTAAAAAAATACAATGCGACATCAATTAGATTTCAAATATATCTTCCAATAAAAACATACATATCTATTGCATACACACCATTATGAGAGACCTACCATTGTCGTAACCTTCCCTTAAAGACATGACCACGAGAAACTCATGCTCCTTGAGACAAAAAATCACACATATGTTTTGTACGATGGCATCGGCTGGAAAAAGGAGAGGATAAAACAAAAGCACAGTCGATATAGGGCACAACGTCGAGTCAAAGACATTTTCGTGATCCCTGATGTAACGAGTTGTTGATATGGCAAGATCTGTGAAATTAACCTTAGCATCATTCCCATGGATCATAAATTATGGGACATAATGTACATAGAGATCTAATCATAGATCAGTATTTAATTTACCAATGAAACATTTAATACTTTGAGCTGAGACGATCTTATGCGTAAATAACACGGCTCTAGAAACGAGCGATTGCGTAGATTAGAATTCGTGCACGCTGAGTAAACAATTGCAACACAAACCACGGTTTATGCTAACTATGCACAATAGAGAAAATCTCTATGTTTTTAATTTATTGAGTAAACAATTGCAACACAAACCCCGGCTTACACTAACTGTGCCCAATGGAGAGAAAAACTCTCTGTTTTTAATTTATTTATCAAAGGATAAGCTGAAGTACAAGAGAATATAATATTTATTTCTATCTAATAAACACTATCAAATTATAGCTTCAAAATAGGGAGAATAAATAAACCAATAAGAAAATCAGACCCATTAAATCTTATATATCTAAATGATAACTTCTAAAAATTGAAACAAATCACCCACTATTCTAACATAATTTTCAAAAAATACAGTAAGATGGGGAAATCAACATATATTATAACCTTTAGATATATATGCAATGCAGCAAGCTATACATAAACAAGGATTCGACAATCTGCAAAGAGGAATCTTTTCTTCTTTACGCTGCAGAACATGAAGAAGCCGTCTAATACACCGAAAGGATCAAGTGAATACCCCGCTTGCCCTAGATAACGCTGGATAAAACCGAAAATAACCTTAAACCATAAAGAATTTGGAAAGATGAACAAAGAAAGGTCTAATGTCACGCTGAAAGAAGATGACCTACGAGTAGAAAATTGTCCGGAAACACGCCTGAGCAAGAGATTTTGGGTCCAAAATGACTGCAAATGGCCAACCAAGTTAGTCATGGCATAGTGCTCCGTTCTTTCGAGTCAATACCAGACCCCATGACTCTTTTTGGAATAAAAGTCTTTTTTTTTTGAATAAAAGTCAGCAGATGTTTTCTCACGCAGTGCATGATTTGTTATCCCAAACCCCCATGTCAGATTTAAATACATGTGACTGTTCCGTAAAGTCATCACTGACCGCGTCTTGGGAAAACCCGGTTATTGGGGAAAGGGATTGCCTGCCGTATGACATGAGTGACACACGACAAGCGCTGACCATCCGATTTAAATCAGATGACCATCAACTTAATTTTAAAAATATAAAATCCAGTGAAACCCCCTAAAAAAAGGGAGGCCGTCTTATTCAAAAGTCGAACGGCCTCCCCCTCTGGATCCGGTTATTGAATGACCAGTCTTTTGGCCCCGTGAAGTTCTCCTGTAACTTCCGCCATTGGCTGTAACACAACTTTTGTTATAGTGGACATTTTTTTAATAACGATGAATGTGGAAGTCGTTATCATGATGAGATTATGCAAAATAAATCGATTACCAAAGTTTACCTTCCCCTCCGACAATCTACAAAGTCTCCATGTGTCTAGACCCATCCCTAAACACCATCCCTTGAATTATACAACGTTGATCATCTGCCTAGCTAAACATAAGAACATCTTTCTGTTCACTCGAGATACATACTTATTTTTCTATTTTATCTTATTATGGTGAATGGCGTGACTTGTCGATTATTTTGTTTGGTACCTTTTATATTTTTCTTCAAGAGACAATTTTTTTTTTCAATTTTTTATTATGATAATAATCATTCAATACTCAAGTCAAACGCCTTAGGCAAAATAAAGTGGAATGGAAAAAAAAAAGTTGATTAAGGTTTCTAAGCATGGACAACAAAGCTCCCAAAAGTTGCTGTGATAGTCTTTCCCGAGGAATAGTCAAGGTGCGCGCAAGCTGGCCCGGACACCTCGGTTATAAAAAAAAAAAAAAACAAAGCTCCCACCCAAAGGTAGATAATTATGTTGGTTGAGAACTTCTTCCTCATCGCTAAGGTTGATGGTTTGAAACCCGCATGTAATTGCTAACGTCTAAAGTGGAGAGCCATAGAGTTGGGGTCTTGTGCTAGTTTCCCATGAGATATAGGAGCCTTGCTTTTTGGTAACTTGTGGTAGATTGCTTGGTCATTAAATAAAAAAAAAAGCAAAGTTCCCATTCAGGTGACAAGCCCTCGTTATTGAGCTCGACGAATCTCTGTCAACGTGGTGTCGACAACATTCACATTCACCCGTTGAAGGATTTTCGGCAAACCTAAAAATGGGTTTCCTCGTCTATCATTTATAACAAAGGAGCAAACCTACGAGGATATCCCACACCCCCGTAAATAAATAAGTGGACAACATGTGTCTTTTTTACCAGGAAATTTGGCCGATAAATTCTAAACTTACTGTACCGATGCCAATTCGGTATTAATTTTTTTAAAATTTCCAAAATTTAGTCTTAATTTTGCGTGGAACTCCAATGCAGTTATTATAGTCAATTTTTGTTGGACATCGTTAGCATGGCAATGTGCCATGTGGAACGGTGGGCGATGTCTGGATTGATATATCAACAGGTTCATGCTAATATGGATGGGAATGACTACATTAAAATATGTTGCAAAGTTATAGGATAAAATTGACAAGTTTGAAATGTCTAAGCCTAAACTAGCATTTGCGGAATAAATTTATAACTAATTGGGTAATTTTCTCATCCGTTATTTGCTTTATATATAGCAAGAGCCGTCCAACACTACATCGCCATGTTTCAGCTCCGGAGAAAGGCGTGAGCGGATTGATCAATCCCCCGAACATGGATCGAAAGTAGATGGTCAACCTGAAAACATGTTCCCCCTTACATAAATATTTGAGTTTGGTGTTCGTTCTAGAAAGGCCGGGACTAAGGCAACTCTTCTAAAGCTAACTCTCTCTAGTCCAAATTGCTTGCTCTGCTGACTCTTCTACTCAAGGCAGCCGTTCGATCCTCCATCGGACGGCTGCATTTAAAAAAAAAAGTAAAAAGGGGTGGGCCCCCTATTAAAGTGGGGTCCATCCCCTCTCTCATAAATCACCTACTCTGCTCGGGCAGCAGAGCAGACAATTCGGATCCAACTCTCTCTCTCTCACTAACGTACAGTTTTCAAATTTGGTATGTACTTTCACAAGAAGCTTGTAAAGTTTTCAACAAAGAGACCAACCACGGGAATTCTTTTTCCCATAAGTTATGACCAAGCTTTTGAAAATTATTTTCTTTACGTATTGAAATATACTACCAAACAATCGAAAATTGATCGTTTTCTTCGCAAACTGGTTTTCGAAGAAGAAAAAATTTCCTTCCTCGTGTGATAAATTGCAATTCAGGAGATAAGAAGTGTAGTTGTCCATTATATCCCTGTCGCTCACTCAAAAAATACTCAGACATAGTCTGACCAATCTCCCAAGGCGAACTTCTTCATGTGAGCGGCTGTTCTACCATCAAATGTAATTCTATTGCAAGGGTTCCGAAGAGATCGAACTAATTTATTCTCGGTCAAATGGAGAACGTCTTTTTCTTTTTTCTACAAGCACATGAAAAATCATGGTTGACAGCTAAGTTGTTCGCCAGCATCTTAGTTTGTCCGATTACGCAACTCCAAAAGCGACGTGCTTGTTTTACGCAATTGAATCGACTCTGCATTAGACACATAGTATCATCACGCCATTTCTAAGACATCTTACTTTTCTTTATTCACGCACAACCTCTTCAATTCCCCAAAGACAAGGCTTTACAACATCAACAGCAATGATAATAATAATAATGATAATGATGATATTAATATAATGGCCTTCAAAAGTCGAACCATCCTGAGACCTTCTAAATTGTCTGCATGTACAGGCTCTACTTTGAAGCGATCAAAGGAAGCCAGCTTGCGTTCTTTACTTTACCGTGCGACAAATCTGACATCTCTAATGGCTGCTTTGATAGTTTCATTTAGCTATAAATCTGTGTGAATGCCAAGTATTCTTATGTGCGAGAGCAAATGGCTGTTCGTCTTCGTTTTTTTGGGGCCTTGGTCACGCCATCTCTCAAGCGCGGTGTCTCGCAGTCTCCACCCGTCAGAGCTCAGAGTTTCAGAGAAGAAGAAGGTAAAACATTTACCCTGCCCTTTAACATTCTCTCGGCAACATATCGTCATGGTAGAAATTCAAATAACTTTCCATGGTTATCTATCGTGTAGTCTTCGTTCCCCACAAAAGTTTCATTTGTTTTCTTCTTGTAAGTCACATTGAAAAGAGCACGTTTAAGTGCGCGCCTGCATATGCTTATACGTGATGAAGTCTTGGTACGGATCCAGGGAGATCATCATCAAGCGATCTAGTCGATGCGAATTTGAGTGTCTTGAGAAAGAAGATTGATGAAGTGAAGACGAAGGAGAGATTGGAGAGGTGTTGCAGAAGCGAGGTCGGGTGGAACTATGCCACATCCGGGTGCTATTCCATATCTAAGCAGAGAAAAGATGCAGAGACGTCGGAGTTCTTTGAAGTCCTACTTTTCGTTTGCAGAAATATTGGCCTAACAATCGTTGCTTGTGCATTCTTCCTTTGCTTAGCTTCCATATTCATTCATTTGAGTCAACTTCATGACCATTTCTTGTAAACCAATCTCTCCCCTCCCCATGGAGTTCCGTATAGTTTGACTCAAAAAGAGTAGGTTGAGCTCAAAGTATTCATGACTTTTATCTTTTCTAGCAATTTCTCAGTGTTCACAATTTCATTGGTGCTTAACTTGACATCCATGTACTTGCTCTTAGGATATTTATAACGACCGTATTAGATTTACATTAGCACATACAATTAATTACTAACTGTTGACACCAAAAAATGATCGATTTCTATATAGTATCAACAAGTGACAAACTAAGTTGATAAGCAATTTGGTCAGCACAATCAACAGCTTGGAAAAAGCGAAAACTCTCCAATAAAGTCATCGACACTGTATATCAATCATGGCTGAGCTTCATCAGTCGATAAAATCATCAGCAGCCGTTGTAAATTTTACTAATTGCTGGAACTTGAAGGCAGTAACAACAAATCAACGTTGGAACAGAAGTGTTGGTTGGTTACAAATTCTTCTAAACTAGTTTTTTTTAATAAAAGGAGACCACAAAATAACTTCTTACAACCGCAAGTAGTATTATGAAGTTATACATTCTTTCAAATTCAATAAACCTTGTATGTAACTACCGCATGTCACCGCCTGTAGAGGGTTATAAATCCCCAAGTGTATGCATTTTATGCCCCCTCAAATTAGTATTAAACTCATTGGTGTTTTGTAAAGTTGTCGATGTTTTTACTTTCTTGCAATTTTCATGGCTTGACATGATTGTCTCCAATATCCGCACCTTTAAATTTCCTGTCATTTTCTTTTCTGTTGAAAATCAACAAAACCTTTGTTGGTTACTATTAATTAGGGGTGAGCAACTTGGACCGTTCAAACTGGGAATTATCCGAACCGGAAGTGTCGATCCAGTTCCTAATTCCCAAAAGTGGAACCGGTGTCCGCACAGTCTAATTCCCGATTCCTATGATGGTCAGACCAGACTGGTTAAATTTTTCATATTTTATTTAAAATAAAGATGTAAAAAAAAGGTAAAAAAACTCAATTTATATTTCTAAAATGTTAATCTTTACCTAACTTTACCAAAATAATTTTTTTTCTTAAGAATAAGTGAAGAAATTCAATTTTTTTTAGATTTTTTCCAATTCCCAGCTGATCCATTAGATTTTCTAAGAACTGGACTGGATCGGATCAACTGATGAGTCTTGTCCGGTCTAGGACATAGGGGGTCCGGTCCACGGTCCTAGAGACTAGGGATCCGTCCCATTGGTCCATTTCCTAGTTTTTTTTTGGGGGGGGGGGGACTAGACCGCCCTGGACCATGCAAACCCCAATTATTGATCTATCTATATTTTTAAGGATATTTTCATAATTTATTTTTAGCAAACACAAATCTATCATTATGTCAAAAAAATGTATGCTTTGCCAAACATATTTGACACATGTTTATAAAAGTCAACGACATAAATGCAAAGTTGTTACATAAACTTATGGCGATTAACACCATGACATGCCTTCTTGAGAGAGCCAACAATCCTTGTACCCTTCTCTTAAAGACATAATCGCGACATAATTATGCTGCTTATGACAGAAGATCACCCGTATGTTTGCTCCAAATAGCTGAAAAACCGATGAGACAAAAGCAGACAAAGAGATGGGTGACAACCTCGACCCTCCCTCCATGTCCTGAATAGAATATTTGAATACGAGACATGTGCTTGGTCGCCAATTGTAAGAAGCTATTAATGTGACTAGATCTGTGAGATTAACCATAGAATATTCCCTTGAATCTTCAAGATAGGAAGCAATACTGAAAGGGAGCTTGTCATCAATCAATATCTAATTTACCGGTGAAACTTGCAATAATTTGAGCTGTGATGACCACGTAAATAGGTTTCTGAAGACCAAATAAGTATCTTCGGGTCAGTGATGCAGCAGAAAGGGGGGATACTTGAGTGACAATTTGCAAACACGAGTAAACACTTGTGACATGGAAGATGGTGCAAGCGCACGGAGTTTTTAAAAGAGAAAATCCCAATTTTTCATTAGTTCATGAGAGAATAAGCTAGATTACAACTAAGCATTTAAGAAAATCTGACCTGCCAAATCGTATATTTCTAAATGATAACTACTGAAATTTAACCAAATCACCTGATATCCTCACATTAAAAATATCTAAGATAAAGTAAGATAAGGAAATAAACACAAACATTAATCTTTTAACATGTAAGCAAAAGAACAAGGATAGATGAACATGGATTCAACAGCTACAAACACACACCCAGGCGCACAACCATAGAAAGTAATCTTCATCTTATAAAGTAGGACGAAAGCTCTCTGATATCTAGAAAAGATCATATGGATGCCTTCTTAATCGTTAATGACGTTGGAAAATCCGAAAACAACCTTAAGCAGTAAAGGTTAAGGAAAAACCAAACAGAACGTCTTTGACCATACATAAGGCGTGTCTCACTTATCCATGCTATTCCTCTCTCTATTAGTAACATACATGTTAGAAAGTATACAATCTGGGATACGAACATGTATACACCGTTATATTTCTTTAAAATGCATAAAGAAAAGGCTTGGCGTTACTTTAATCGAATCATCAGATGATATTGTTATATTTTTATGTCTATTGCATTATATTTTAGAAAGCTTGCATGCTATAATAAGCCCATTTTAATGACAAAAAGATTTTGAAAAAAAAGAAAATAAAACATTTATCTAATAAATGAACTTTGTTACTAAGTCGTGCTCTCTAATGAAAAAATCACAGGCATGTTGTACATATTTATGTGTATGAGTAACGTAATCACATGTTGGGCATATATATAATTTCAGATATGTGCCATATCATTAATTGATGAAAGAAAAAGATATGAGCTAAGTTCATAATTGAAATATCCATATCGAGATATAACAAGGCATGTGTTTTACATGTACATAATTCGGTTCAATCTAGGAGAATGAGTATGTTTTCACATAATTCCATAAACACCGGAGATGGAAGTGTTCTTAAAGCTGGGTAGATACACGTACCCTATGTAAAAGTACGAGTATAATACTACCAGAAACTCCTCTTCAAACATCCGTTGGTCTGATGTGCATCAAATCAATTGTCCATACGTGACACTATATAATTCGAACGGTCAACATTTTGTCATTGGATTATTCAATTTTTTTTTAAATACGGTCCTCAAACTTATAATTTTTATAACATAAGTCCTTCAAATTATAGTATTTCTCCAATCAAGCCCCTAAATTTGCTGTTCCAACATATCGAAGCTGATATATATCGGGCATAAATCTAATGTCAACAGAATTAGTGCTATCATAAAATGTGAAGCTGCCGAAGATTTGCCTCTTGCAAATTGACTGTCGTCGGAACACTGATTTTTCCAAGTAGTGAACTTTTGGCTGCAAGAATTGGTAGGTAAACATCATTCTGCCCAAAAGTTGAGATCGAGGGAATTGATGGGAGTACAATATTACCAGTTTAAGATACAAGGGCACACCAGCATGAACAAACCATAAAATTGAATCTAATTGACACTCCATTTGTTTCGTTGAAAATATAATATTTCTAAAATACATTTGCTACAATTCTTTTTATAGGAAAATGACAATTTTTTTCAGTGTTTGACTGAAACTTGAAATTGAATTAGAAAATTTCATCATTTGTTAGGTAAATTTTGATTGGATTTTCCTTGGGAAAATTGCCACAATATTCCGACTTTAAATTTATTTTTCTTACTTTTATTTTCCTTTTTCTTTTACCAATCATCGACAATTAACCATAGGCAAGGATGACCTCACCCAAGGCCAACAAACTGGGCCAAGCTAGACTCAAGTAAGGCTACTAGCGAGGCTCAAGGTGCTACTGGCGAGGCTCAACCTCACCCTAAGCCTCACCTAGCTCCCTAAGCCTCACCAATATGCTTACCAGAAGTTGGCAAGCTAATCATGGCTCGAGGTTGTTGGGCTTGAGTAAGCACAATCTCACTGGATTTGGTGATGTGAAACCTAGCGCTAATTCTACAAGGCTTGAGTTAGCTAGAATCTTGAGGTTGAGCCTTGCAAACCTAGGGCTAGCTTGTTTTTTGCCTGTGGCATGTTGTGTTATTGTGTCACGGATGGCAACTGATCAAGGGAAAGGCAAAAATAAATAAAAAAGAGAGAAAAAACTAAGTATAGGCTCTGAAGACTTGGTTCTAAATGCGGGGAACCGTGTTAAAGTTCTTCAATTCAAACATTCATTTATTACAATATTTTGTCAATTTCCTTAGAAAATAAATCATTTTTTAATTTAAACCTAAGTTTTATGTTGATTAGGAAAATATTTTTTTTGTTATTTTCAACATTTTTAAAGAAAAAAATTCAATAGAAAACGTTTAAGGTGAAACAAACAAAACTTGTTCACTAACGTTCTAGACATGGCCGAGTCACAACAAAAGGTGGAGGGGAGGTGGGTACAGAGGAGAGCAATCCCAAACTGCCGTGAACTTTGAGGGAAGTCTCCACTCTTCAACACAGGCATGAGCTGCGCGCCAGACCTTCCGAAACCAATCTGATGTCCTCAATCGGGTCACCAGCACCCGTTACAGAGATCGGTAATTTCTTGTCTATCCATAGACTATAATGAAGTGTCCGCTGAAGACACATTCTGTCTGTATGGAACTTTGACGACCATACATAAGGCAAAAAAGTTAGCCCTCTTCTTCTCACCCATGTCCAATTTGTTGCGTCTGTACCCCCCACTCCTTGTTTGTTCACATCAAAGAAAGAATCCCTCACAAACACATACAAATATATAAATGGAAGATGGCACAAAGATTACCAGCTTTACATGAAATCCTGTATTCTTCTGGCATCTGCAAGTCCAGTGCATGCAGCCAAAAACTTGTAGCTGTTCACCAGATCGCTAGGTTTTCAAGAAACGTAAGTTGTTTGCTCGATGTTATAATGGACAGAGAAACAAATCTTGAGGGAAACAATTGCAGGAGTAGATTCCTAGTTCCGGAGGAATGCAACTGTGGCGACGCGTGACCCGACCGACCCACCAAACATGAAGGTCGGATATGAGCGAACATGGTTGATGTATCTAAATGGAGGATCTCCGCAGGTGTCGTCGTCCTTTGCCTCTAGTCCGAACAGTTGAAAACCTCGCCTCTGATTATAGTTCTCCACTTCCCGCACCAGTTCATCTTTGGTACTGTTACATGAGGTGATAACCTATCATAATCAGGAAAATGGGGGCAAAAAATATAAGTTAGCTGTCATTAGTATATATTTATATGCACAAAGTTAACCAAAAAAATAAAAAATAAAAACTACAAGGCAGAGAAAACCATAAGAAATGATCGGCATAAACAGAAACCATGTGGAACTGTAAACTTGAAGATCCTTGTTTATGAAGGAAAGGAATAGCAGGACCTTTTGGTTGAAAATTATTCATCAAAATACAGAACTATTTATTTAATAGATTCAGGACATTACCAACAATCCACCAGGGGCCACCAATCTTGAAACAGCATCCCAGTACAGAATCCTGAAAACCAAGCATGTATTCAGATCTTAATACAGAATTAACAAACAAGCATATGTCAACTCCATTTGAAGCACAGAGGAAAGTCATACTAGTTTTTGCTACTTTACCTTTTAATGTTGCCATCAGGATGCAATCCAATGGCATCTAGCGTGCCTTTATCCATGACAAGCTGAAACTGCTGATCCAGCTTTTTTTCAAGAATATCATCAACCTTAAACGCCGAAAGAGAGGAAAATGAACAAATATATGAGACACTGCTTATTAAATGCCTCTGTAATGCTCCATCTCCATCCTATTAGAGAAACTACCATTAAAAAAATTTGCAACTTGCAGAGCGTGCTGCATTGCATAAGTTACAGATTGAGCCACTATTGGCGATCCCATTACAAGTACAACCGGACAACATAAAAAACAACTCAAGATAAGACAAACAGGAGAAAATAAAAGAAACAAGAGCAAATTGCAGAGGACGATGAGGCTATATATCAATGGTTTCTGGTGAAAGAGCTTGGCATAGTCTTGGAAGCCCAAGCACACGCTGAAACCCATCATGCAGAATAACCTAGCTCATTCCAAGAAGAGAGGATGAGACCATTCAAAAGACTCTTCAGGCTAATAGCTACCTTTTGGTTTAATAGTTTTGCTTGCACACATGAAAAGATATGAAAAATTAGTTACCAAAAACAAAAAAAAAAGATATGAAAAACAAAGAACCAGAGAGACAAAAGATAACGGGGAGTCAATCCATGTGATGTAGTATTACTCAACCGTCTTCTCGCTCTGATAGCTACTTTAATTACTCCTTAACAGTTATAGACAACATTTCAATCACCAACCACACATTTGAAAATCAATTATTGCACCAAAATAAATGAATAAATCGAATAGATAATTTTAAAAAAGGAACCCAAAAATGTAAACCTCAATACATGCAAACCCCTCAAGTAGTCAATATTTACAAGAAGGCAGGATAACATCCAATTTTCTTGGGCAAGGAAAGGATTAATATAAGCTATAGTAGGAACTCAATTTGCATGTCCAAAGAGTTTTGTGACTGTCGTACCAAAAATTTTATATTGGGAAATCCATCCCGATCAGCCAAGCTCCGAGCAAGGTCAACTGCCCCTTCACTGTAATCAACTCCAGTCAAGTCAGAAAACCTGAAATGGAGGAAAAGAGGTTAAGTCTTCGTCAAGGACCTAGTGTTAATAATCTAGGCAACCTCCCAGTCCTAAATGCATACCCCAGCTTAGCAAGCTCCTGAAGAAGCAACCCGTTCCCTGTTCCTATGTCAAGTACACTCCAGCCACATAAATGTTTATCTCCATCTTCAGTGGATTCATATTTGACATCATCAGCATCAGTTGGCAAGTGACCTTGGGCAATTTGAATGCAGAGATTTCTGGTCCAAGTAGCTACTACGTCCATAACATCGGCACCAAACCTTCAATATACCTAGCTAGTCAGAAAAATTAATATGGAAAAAAAGGATGATTTTATGACATAGAACTCTTCAATTACCTACCTCATAATTTCTTCACTACTTAGTGTTATAAAGGAATGGGTGAATCATTTGCTATTTCAGGATTTGTTGTTACATGTAAATGCTTTGACTTAGAACATAAAACTTCTAGGAAAACAGTGAAGAACTGCCGAAGTACAATACCGTGTAGTTCCAGGCAGCGCTCACCATAGCAAGTGCAGCAAACTAGGATACAAGGGAAAAAAGATCATGAGCCCAATTACATTTTGCCTCTGACATACTAAGGAATAAGCCATCATCAAACTACCATTCTGTCTTCAAAGTTATGAGTGAAGCACCAACATAAGATCAATTCCCCCAAGAGATGAGGTTTTAGGGTTAATCAATTTTCTCCATCCAAGTTTACTATATAAGGTTAAGTATGTGCCAATACAAACATTAAGTAAGCATGAACAGCTATTCGCTCAAAGTACGTAGGGAAAGAAAAGAGAATGTGTTATGCACTTGTGAGCATGAGAATGCTCACCAAACTTCACCCACATGGCCATGCTCACGAAAGTTGGTCAATTCATCTGCATATGCAGCATCCCAATAGCTCTGAAGACCAAGCATTGAGCTTACTCCATCAGCATCGGGTTCTTCCTTGTCTGAACTGTTAGCACACATCCAAGATAGTTAGCCTTCCGCATTCCAAGATTTCCGTATTCTCTGTTGCTGAATGGAGTATAAAGTAGTAGAAAAAGAAAAGGGCGCAACTAAGTCGCAGTAAAACAACCTATTAGCTCATTTCATTAAAATAGTACCAAGAAAATGGGGGGAAACTTTAAGTCACAGTAGAGCTATCAATTAGTCCATTGTGCAACTTTCCAAGAAGCAGACAAACGATCCTCCCTTTTTCAAGAATCAATATTGGGAAGCCTACACTGCGAAGGCATCTATTCCTTGAATGAACTGCAGAGCTGCATTCAAACAAGATATTGATTGTACCAAGAAAATTATTAATTCAAACTGACATTAACCAGAGAAGGTACATCCATCCAGCCAGTAATTTCCACACAAAAATTTCAAACTAAGTCACCATTGCATTTATACAAAGGCTCCACAAATTTCATAACTTGCAATTTCTGAGTTGGACCAGATGTTTGCCCTCCCTCTCATGCCCTTATTAATTTTTTTTTTCATATTCACTTTTGCTATAGCATCTCAGAGGTCTTTCTTTTGGGTGGAATATCTCAGTATAGTCTCACAAAATTCAAAGAAGAAACTCGCATCCATGAGAAATGCATAAATTTCACAAACTTAAGAATTAGAAAAACAAAAAGTGAAGCTCATAAAACTCTCTAACCCAAATTGACAACAGTTAGGTTAAGTAGAAAAGGAATTTTTGCAGAGTGCGTCATAAAAAATTACAAACCCATCTCCAACAGCACAAAACCCCTACAAGCATCAATTTCACGGCAACGCAGTCCGACTCACTAGCTCAACCAAGTAAAGAACCACTTCGATCATCAATCCGGAGAGCGGAGAACATATCCGCACAACAAATATAACCCCAAACACCAAAGCGAAACGAAAGAAATAAACAGCAAGAACCGGAAATGAACTGAGCGCGAGAAAGGGAAATAGAGGAGTGAGACCTGTAATCGGAGGCGGCGGCGCGAAAGTTGCAGACCTCGGCGGCATCGGCGTGGCGCTGGTCGTCGTCGAGGGTGCTGCCGTACTCGCTCTTGATCGACCAGGAGTCCGCCGCCACCGAGCGGTCGTCATCGGACACGAGATCAACCGACGCCGGGCCTGGCCGCACCGGCTGGGGCGGGTCGGAGTCCTCCGGCGGCAATCTGATGCCGCCCATCTGATGCTCGCTCTCTCTCTCGCTCTGTTGCATTCCTCGGCGAAGACTGGGGTTTTGGACATTTTTGAACTGCGACTACGAGATTTGGACCCACGTTCTCGGAGATCCGGTCTGATCCAGCGATGCTGACGCAGCGGACCGGTCCGGCTCGGCCCTTTTTTGGGCCGGAGTTTGAAACAGCTTAGACCCCACATCCCCAGAGCCCCATTGAATTCGGCAAAAATTTCACGTCGATTGTTGATATGATAGACCAAAGTAAAAGGGCGCATGTTTAAATTGATTCGAGTTATGGCAAAAAAAAAGGGCGCATAATACTTAAAAGATACGTAGAAAGCTTTCGAGTTTAGCAAATCTCAAATAAATAAGGAATAAAGTGAATGCAATAATGCAGGTAGCAAAACACAGTTTGGAACTAGATGCACACTCTCATTTCTTAAAAATAGATCAACCACTGATCATAAGATTTAGTGATGAGAATGTGCCAAGACCCTCACTTCATTTGGAACAGCATGTGGTATTTGTCTATGTTCAATGAGTTAAAAAAACGCACAAATTCAAATATTTGTAAAGAACTCCCAAATCTAAATTTATTTATAGTTTGAGAGAGCGAAAAATTCCGGATCTAGACCTAATTCTAAATTTGGAAGATGTGAAAGTCTTAACGTCAAAGAGTTTGTGGAGCCACGTCATGAATTGTTCTTGATGGGTGTTGACTGGATGAATGGTTGAACTAGTTTTCACATTCACGTAAGATTATTTGCAAAAATTTATTCACACACAAGCCTTTATAACATATCCAAAGAGAAAAGAAGAGAGGCGACCAAAATTGAGAAAGAAAATCAGAAACGGGCTTCGTTTGTAAATAAGTTCAAAGAAAATATTTTTCGAATTTTTCGGCGTTCATTTTACGGAAAACAAGATAGTTATGGAAATATTTTCCATCAATAAAAAAATACTTTCAAATGTGAGGAAAACGTTTTTCACTTTTTAGAATGTGGAAAACATTTTCCATCTTCTTTCTTCACTTTTAAATATTTTCTATCTTCTTTCAAAAGTGGCTTGTGACTAAAGAGGCCAATCAATGTAGAAAAAAATGAGAGAAAAAAATGGATTTTTTAATAATTTTTTCTAAGTTTCAAATAAATACCAGAAAATATTATTATTTTCCAATAAAATTAATTTCTGAAAAATATTTTCCAAAAATACCATATTTTCAGCGAAACGAACAGAAAGTTGAGATCGGGAGTCTACAGGATTGCTTCGAAAAGATAGGGCGAATAAGGGGATTTGCTGATAGAGAGAAAAGAAAAGACAATCAAAGAGAAAAAAGAAATTCGATTCGATAACCAATACTTCGGGGTCGGCCGATGATGTGCACATTGGAGTGTCTATGAGCACAATGAGCACAATTATCAGGGGAGCAGTCTTACCACTTAGCTAATGTTAATGGTCTGCGGCGTGGGCTTCATGCCGAAGCCTTCTATGTCAAATTTAGACATTAGAATGGTCCACGTTTGTTAAAGAAAAGCTCATTCATAGCCGAGAAGTCTACTCATTGGTCTGTGTTTCATGCCACGGAACCTGGGTTAGGGATGATACAAACTCGCAGGAAACGTCAGGGACGGAGGCGATAAGCTGGTGCATCAGATCTCGTCGATGGGGAACTTCACCTTCCATTCCCAAGATAATGTTATGCTGTCCGAGGATGCGAACACGCGTGTTTAGTACAACGAAAGATATAACCAACGTTTCCCCAGTTGAAGGAAGCAATGATGGCGATGAGATTGTCTCAGGCGGCAAAGGATGGCGTGTCATTTTCCAGCAATGTCAAGCCATGAAACGGCCATGGTGGACTTTCATTCATTACTTGATCATGGATTGACCATCTCCCTTTTCCTTCTATAGAATTGTCTTGTTTGGTGTCATGCGCACTCTGTCATTCACATCCCCATCAAACTCGAAAGGGAGATCTTAAGATAAGAGCTTGGCGGAATGACCAGATATCCATCGGAGAAATAAAGGGAACGTGGCTAAAAAGTCCAAAGCCTTTTTTGCTGACATTAATGGTGACGACGGGCTCGCACGAGCTTGGGATCGCCGTCCCTGGACATTATTAAATCCGTATGAATTGCTTTTAGAGATGAGCCAAGGCCGTCCCTACAAGTCTGCCGACCCCTCTTTAGAGTAAAAAGGGGCTCCAGGGACAGACGACCCTGATTCAGCCTGGATTCTTGGGGAGTTCATCTTGGTTTATGCACGTTCGTCTCTCGTCCGAGATGTGCTTTTTCCCAGATTCAGCGGCCTTTGTTAAGAGTTCTTGGTATGCTATTTGAGCTTGTGGACTGATTAAACGTGTTAAAGCTGAGAGGGAGATGCCTGCTCACGAGGATGATATCTTCTGTTAGACCCTCCAATGGACAAAGCAAACGAGTAGACGGATTAGTCATATTAGAGTATCTGTTCAAATCAAACATGGTAGCACTCCGGAATCAAGCGACTTTGCGCTTGAGGAGGATGAACAATTCACCAGACGACTTGTACCCAGGGTCCAACAGCATGGAAGAGTCCTCGATGGACTCTCTGATCAAGGCCTCGGCAGTTTCTACTCCCCATCTCTGCAAAATTTCTACTCTTGATCATAATCCAGGTCAGCAAAAACTCTAATCGAAAAAGCAGCAGTCCTTAATATTCTATTGAGAAATTTGATGACTGAGCACAAAGAAGACACATAAGATGATTATTAGCCTAAACAAAGCTGGAAAGCATTGCCATAAGGGAGACGCATAAAGCTGCAGGTGAAATATGCTCGCCAGGATGCACTGCCTGAAATGTGGAATTGCAGGAATAACTGTAAAGGCCTTCTCCTCCGCTTGCTGGAAGCGATCAAGTTGGTACACAGGCCACCTCTCTCTCTCTCTCTCTCTCTCTCTCTCTCTCTCTCTCTCTCTCTCTCTCTCTCTCTCATGCCGGAGATACACAAGGGGACTTTGCTCCGGACCTGCAGTTCTGTCGTATCCATAGCCAAACTGCATTTTGGCTTCGGAGTAACTGAGGCTGCTTGCTCAAGTTGAATGAAATGAAAAATGAAAAAATCATAAAAAAAATACTCATAAATTGATCTAAAAAGATGAGCAGAAGCAGTTAATTCCTTAGGCCGGCCAACAGTCCTCCAGTACGACTCACGCTTTCTTGGCCCATAGTAACCCATGTCCTGACACTTGCATTCACCTTCTCCTTCCGATTATAAAAATGGGGTGAAAAATACCAAACTTTTGAACTATTTAACTGTCTTTTAGTTGGTGAGAATTAAGATCATCAGATTCCGGACCTAGATCAGTGAGCAAAAGTGATGTGCCTTCTGATCTTGCCGCACATTCCAGATCCCACATAACTTCTGAGGATCTTATATATTTCTGAACCAACGGAAACATGTAAACTTTGCGTCAAACTCCTCTTCTGAATTTGGCAGATTGACTAGTTTTTCACAGTTTTTGTTTCTTTGTTCAGGTAAAACAACTTCACGTTCCTCATTTGATCTTTATAAAAAGAGATGGGGATGATAATTGTTTGCAGAATGTTGTCTAAAAATTACAGCCCACTTCGCAGTAAATCCCTTTCTGTAGAACCAAAAAAATTATCTGGAACTTTAGTCATCTTTGCTACCAGAAAAATGAGTTATTGCACATTCCAATTAAAATGATTTCTTCTCCTTGTTTTCATCAGTTTCCTCAGTAAAATAGTACTAAATGCTTGGTTCATCGCTCAACTACTTATTAAACCGACTAAAATAAATGTTAATTAGCTACATACTCCTATTTCCGCAATTAGATTGGGATTTTCTCTCCAAACATGGTTGGAGACTCAATCCTTGCTGGGCTCTAAACTCGTGTTATGGACAACCCTGGACTATGAATATGATCTTTAAGCTCACAAGAGTCTTACGTATAGTACCGTCACTCATTCTCGTCTTAGGTGCTCAAGGATACTCAATAAAGTTGAACAATATATGAATAAATCCAAAAATTGGCATCAAAATGAAAACAAACAAGAACAAGGTAATTGGCCGTTAAGCCCTATACTTCTTTCCTAGGTTCAACCGCCGGTTTCTGCTTTATCGTTTGAGTAGCGGCTATCCATAAAGCAGACTACAATTACTAGGCCAAATTTCTTCACTGATGTGCTCAGAAGTTAAGACTCTTACAAACTGGGTAAGGCTAGGCAAGTGGTGACATTGTTGATCACACATGAACCACAGGATATCAAAAGACCAAGAAATTTTAAATGCAGTTTCTCTCTTCCTTTCAGGTGATAGTTAATTTCTATGTTCTTGCTGGACACACATTAACAAGGCAATGATCTCATGCTTTATAGGGAAGCTGGGAAGTTTTGTTGAGGTCAAGATGATGGGTCAGTTGCAGCGTGAAGAATCTACTGGTGACTTTGACATGCAACTTATTGGAAACTTTCTGAGCTTTGCTTCTAGGGGTGATAGAGTAGGCTTGAACCAGATGCTCAGGAAAGGCATATGTCCTGACGTCCAAGACTATGATAAGAGAACTGCTTTACATCTCGCGGCGAGCGAGGGCCACACTCCTATTATTGAGCTACTTCTTCTTTACAAGGCCGATGTTAACCTTCAAGATCGATGGGGCCGCACTGTAAGCTATTATTTAGCGCATCATCTCTCCTCGATTTGCTTGTTGCTGTGTTTTTCTGATGATATCGTGCTTGAAATTAAAAACCATCATGTGTCTGTTATAAGTTATTTATCAGACTAAAGCTCTATGATTATCTTACCTGAAGCCCTTGACTGATGCGAGAAGCTATGGACACCAAGATATTTGCAGGATCCTGGAAGTAAATGGCGGCATTGATTTCAAAAACGATCAACCAATGGTAACCAACTTAATCTCTACAGCAACGTTAGTTCAAAGAAAATATTTTAATAGGGATTTTATTACTTTGTTGAAGCGAGTCCTCTGAGCAATGTGCCAGAACACAGGTTAAAAGTCCTGGAGAGCACCCTGTTAGCTTTTTATTAAAGAGAATGGCTGCAATGAATGTAACCCATTTCCATTTTGCAGAAGGTTCCACATGAACGTGATTTGAATGAAGTGAATATCGATATCACAGAACTTAATCTGCTGCATTCTTCTGTTGTCAAACAGGTAGGAGGCTCTATGAACAGAAGTAAGAGGTATCTAAAGAGGCCATGTTCAGTTCTTCATCAAGCATATAAATCATGTCTGAAATTAGCGAGATCACATTAATTATATTACATGGCAAAACAATGGACACAGTGTCAATAAATGACCGCAAAATACTCTTTCAGGTAATAATTAGTCGTTAGCATTGCTTCTGCTGCAGGGTGTATTTGGCGAGTCTGAAAAGGTCAAGTGGCGCGGAACATGGGTCGTCAAAACTATAATTAGGAGCCAAATCTGCCATCCTGTCAAAATGTGTGTAAAAGCTTCAGGTTTTCTCAACTTCCTTGCACAGTTTCGTAAATTGATCTCTCTCTAAGAATGGAAATATGCAAGGGGACTGAATTTTACTATCTCAAACATGATCCAGGAAGCTATCAGCGACGGACAACACTCTCTTACGAGAACTCAGGCACCCCAACATATTGCAGTTTCTCGGTTCAATTGTGCATGGAGAGGAAATGATTTTGATCACTGAATATTTACCGAAGGTATCATCAGACTGCATTACTCTACTTCTCAAATGACGCTCCCTCTGTGGCAAACTAATTTGCTTCTTTTTGTGCATGAGTCTTTGATTACTATCTCTAGTTGCAATATACCATCTCATTATCTTTTAGAATTCTGTTGTTTACAATTTCTAGGAGGCCCAAGGAACCTAATAACATGCAGACAGCTATAACAACTGAAGAATCTTTAAGATCAAATCATAAAACTCTCCTTATATTAAGGTTAGCCTTGTAAAGTAAAGACAACTTTGAGCAAGCCAAGCCATGAGCTCTTAGGAAGCTACTTCATCTTTCGACTGTGTTCCACTGACCTTGCTGATCCAAATGTATTTCAGGGGAATTTTGAGGGCACCCTGGAGGGGAAAGTAAGATTAGAACAGCCCACTGCTTTGCAATACGCACTGGACATAGCTAGGTAAATGAAGCTGCTCTCTCTCTTAATCTTTTTTCTCACTTTGAAAATAAAATTCATTTTCTGATATTATTCCAGGAATGCAATAATGGATATCTTAGGATTTTACTCTTATTCACCCTTTCGTGATGTTTAGAGAAAGCAAATGGTCGGAAAGTAGTACTTTGTAGCCTTGCAATTTTGGCTGTCTTTTTCTTTGCGGTTGAATCTGATGGACAACTTGTGATATGTCTGTTTAAAAACATTATCTTCTCTATACAGCATCCTAACCATGCTTATTTCTGAAACGCAAAGCGTAAAAACTACATCATGTGCTTAAGAGATCAAGGCTTGCCTGATTGAGGATTGGTTAAAGCAGCATAAGCATACATAGCTAGTAATTATGACGATAGAACTACAAGTCAAGTGTTTGCGTCAATCCAAAAAGTACATTATACAACCACTGCAATACATTTATCAATTTCCGAAATAATTTGCAGGGGAATGAATTATCTCCACCAGCATAGACCCTTTCCTATTGTGCACAATCATCTCCATCCCAGGTAATTATGTTTCCATGCCATGCAATTTATTTGCGGAAGGAATGTCAAGTATTGAAACTTAGCACACAGTCACGATTAAGTTGCTTCCTAAAATTTTTTTCTGTTTATTTATTGAGTGATGGTGGAGAACTTCTTTAAGAATGCTTAGCCAGAGCACAAGCTTAAGTGAAGTCTTAGCAGAGGTAATAGAATCTGTAGCATCATTGAATGCGCTGGCTTTGTATCTCATCAATTTTTAGAACCAAAAATTGTTTTGCAGCCATATCCTGGTTGTTTATGAGTGTATCTCATTTATGCTCCCTCCTTTTGTGTATAGCAATCTGTTACAGGACGAAGGAGGACACTTAAAGATTGGTGAATATTGGGTCCAAATGTTATATGAGCAAATACACCCTAATCAAGAAACCAGTATGTGTGACAAGTATTTTATAGTAATTATTAACTTTACCCCTCATCTTATCAAGTCTCCTGCTTCGTAGATCCAAGAAAGGAGGGTTCTGATCACAAAAGAAACCCATTGAGCGACACCAAGAAAGATATCCTTTCATTTGGGATCATAATATATCAGGTCAGCAAACTGGTTATGACAAGCGCAAATAGCTTGTTTGAATAAGAAGCATAAGTAGCTTTTCTTCCATAAATTTTTTGGTAACTACTTTTATTCATCGGTGACTGAAAAACGTCATTTTGTTGTGATTTCATAAATCTTTCCATTCCTATCCTTTTTTTTCTCTTCTTTTTCCCACTAAGTCTGTTGCATGTTTATGCTTGCAAGAGTTACCTTTAGTCTGGGTTTATATGATTGAGAGCAGATGTTCGAAGGAAGGCAACTACCAAATAGTAAGAATTCTGACGCCACACATGAGGAGTCTGCTGGTTTCGAAGCAAAGTTTCATATGAGCAAGTGTCCGAAAAGAATTCAACAGTGAGTGAAGGCAGTAATGCATGGAGTTCTATACTGGTCAATACTTCATTTTGCTTTATGAGTTGCTTATCGGGAAAACTAATCATGTTCAAATCAGTTAAGAGCTCACTTCTCTTGTTTCCATGGTTAGACAGTGATTTTGAAAGATTAGGGAGTCAATAACCTATAAGATATCCCAAAGAAATTGCCGAAATGGACCATCTTTGATGGTTCACTGCATCCAAGATATATAGTATGCTTTCCGAGTATTCATGTTTAGGTCCACTAAAGGCAAGTACACATTGGCTGCGATGTAAACAGACAGGTTCACGAAAAGTATAGCAACTTTGACATTAGGATAATCTGCATGCTCATACTCTAAGGCGTTCTGTAACCTGTATATGGCCTACAAGCTGAGACTTTTACGTATTCATTTTCTTTCGTTCTGATTGCAGATTAATCGAGCAGTGCATAAGTAAGGATCCAAATAAAAGGCCTACCTTCACAGCTGTGATCCAGACACTTGAAGAAGTCTCCTCAAGCCTCACGAGGCCCGCTTGCGTATGCTGAATTTGCCGATACTTGGCTAACTTGTAGAGGGTGGACATAGTAAAGGAAAGCTCGTTTCCTGTTGTTCTAACGCAGAAGCGTGAATAAACGAAATGACTTGGGTGAAAAATAATTGCAGAAATAAAACCTGAGTAAGGAAAATTTTGGCCATGTGCCTACTATGCGAGGAGAGATCATGAATAAGTTCTACTAGGGTCGGCAAAGATGAAATTACAATCGTTCAGCCGCACTTTCAATCCTAGATTAAATCCAAATTCACAATAACCTATCATAAAAAATGAGTTATCTCACTCTCAATTTTTGTTGATGACCAGTACTGGCTCTCAATGCTTTCTGTGCTCTCGTAAGTTTTTACTTATATTAAACACGCCCACTATGCACAGTAGACATTTATATGCAAAGAACTATGAGGTTGCCAACGTCAACATAGACTTCGTCTTCAATAATGAAAAGAAGTATTGGGGGAAACCAATTTCTCTTTTTTGCATCACCCACGACTTTTGTCAGCAAGAGTCCAATTTCGAAGGTCCTAAGATGGCTCGGGTCTCCTCACAATTCAGCTGCGGATCAAACTGTCAAGTCATCCGAGATTAATTTTGAGCCATTACCGGTACATTCTTTAACTAACAACTTAGCATGCTTTATAACCAGCCATACCAACTTCTATCTGACTCTCTGAGGATTGCCCGACTCGAATGGTTAAGAAAAGGAAACTGAGCTTGTCAAGAAGGCTTGGCAAGTCTTTGCCTAAAAAGTTCTTATAGCCACATGCCAGACGAACATGAGTATATATTACGCGGATCAACCATCCCAAATCTTAGCCAAACAAAGGTAGAAAGGAATGGGATGCAAATCCTTTTAGGACCACGCATGATGTGACTGTTAGTGAAACACAAGGTTCGACTGTCCAATCAATTTGAAAAGGATCCTCATCAAACACATCATCAGATCCTCCAACCTGTAAGAAATTACTTTAGACAATGAACCAACAATTACAAACATTCGGTCCAGAAATGAACCCAATCAGAATTTTTCCTGGAGTCAAGGCACTTTCGAACGAACATTGCCAGGTGCATTTGCGGAGCCACGTTACTGCCATGTCCTAATGAGAGCCGCCCCGCCTTTCATGCAAAAATTGATGACTTTCAAGGTGCATAGGGAACTTCGGTTGTGTCCACACGCCAAATGTGTCGACATATTAGAATATGTCTTGAGTTTCAGCATGCGCGGACTTTGGTCCAAAGCCTGGCCATGTGTAACTTAAATTAGGAAAGCTCTCTTTGGACTTATGGTTGACCTAACATTTGAAGTAACATTGAATCCTTGTTGGAGCTGGATGGTTGAGTCGGCAAAAGCATGGAAATTGATTTACATGTTGAAACCGGCGAACAAAGAGTCTCCTAATTTAATATATACATGCTTGTTTTGGTGCTGTTGTTGGCATAATTAGGCAGAGTTGTCTTCTTCGTGGGACATGATTTTACTTTCAATTCTAGCTTTATATATGTATGTATGTTTATCATGGATTTATTTTGGTACCAAAACGATGTAATTAGGCCGAGCTGTCATCTTCCTGGGTTTGGATTTTATGCCCAATTGGTGCAGCATTTCTTGTCCCCAACAAAATTGATTAACGGTTCTGTGGCTGCACAAAAGAAGTCTGCAAGTCATTTGAATATTTGGATCTTCTTCGTGGATTTCACTCGGTAACTTGTGGTGTACATCCAATTGATTTGGATTGTCTTATTGAAGGTGTGAGAGTTTGGAAGCTGCGAAGTAATTCTCTGTGACTTATTTTTTGGAGCAATTATGTTAGGCTAAACACCATGAGTTCGGGTATAATATAAGACTTGTAAGCACTTGAGAGAGCGATTGTAATTCTGTGATTCTCTAATTGATTAGTGGATTCTTGGTGGTTAGCTCTTTCCATGGAGCAGCTATGATACTCACTGAACCATGTAAATCTTCCACATTCTTTACCGTTACTTCACAAAATAATCATTTTAGTTGCTTTTGCAACACGAAGATACATTCCATTGAAATCCCATCAAATAATATAACCTAGATTTGGTTTGGAATTAGGCTAACGCCGAAAAAGCCCTCTCCTTTCAAATAAATAGCGGGCACTGAGTTGCTTCTCTTTACTTCTGAATAAAAGAAGAGTCTAGTGCTTTGAACATTGTTTTTATCCCAACACAAGCTGCCACAGGTCTCATCGTACGCGCACTGACCATGTTGATCAAATAATCTTTCAGGAGACGATGATTAGTCAAACGCAACTTGGAGACAAACGCAAGAATAACGTAGTAATTGCAAGTTGCCTCTTCGCTCACCCTTTTTAAGCTGTTGCATCCAGGAGAAGTCCTAAAACTGACCCAGTGAGCAATGGAAGAGGTGCCGGAGAGCGAGCAGATCAAATGGGGGTTAACAAGAGGCCTGTACATGCAAGAACTGAAGAAGGCCACTCGCATAGCAGCTCCCATGGTGGCGGTCTCGGTGTTGCAGTACCTCTTGCAAGTTGTGTCGATGGTTGCAGTTGGACACCTTGGCCAACTCCCATTATCCAGCGTTGCCATCGCCACTTCTCTGGCCAATATCACCGGCTTTAGTCTTCTGGTAGGCCAATGCCATTGCTTAATAACTTGGTCACATTCTTAAACAATAGAAATACATGTCATGTTGGATATTCCTAGCAGTCAGGATTAGCTGGGGGACTTGAAACTCTATGCGGGCAAGCTTACGGCGCGGGGCAATTCCAGAAACTTGGAGTTTATTTTTTCAGCGCAACCATGTCTCTCATTCTCGTTTGTCCTCCAATTTGCATCCTTTGGATTTTCACGGACAAGTTCCTGGAACGAATGGGCCAAGATCCCGCAATCTCGCTCGAAGCCCACAAATACATGATGTGGCTCATCCCTGCGCTGCTCGGGGGCACAATCCTCAAGCCACTTGTTCGGTTTCTGCAAACTCAAAGCCTGATACTACCCATGCTCCTCAGCTCCTTCTTGGTCCTCTGTTTCCACATACCCCTTTGCTGGATTCTTGTGTACAAATTGGAGCTAGGAAGCACAAGCGCAGCCTTGGCCTTCGGCATATCAACTTGGTTGAATGTGATACTGCTCGGGTTCTACGTAGCGTTCTCTTCAGCATGTGAGAGAACCCGCTTACGGTTCACTAAGACTGCCTTTCGAGGAATCCTCGAGGCTTTCAGATATGGGATTCCTTCTGCTGTAATGATATGGTCAGTCTCTCTAGTCCCAGAAAAAAGAATCTTTCTTGCTGTATCATCCTCTCTAATTGTTTCTCAATGCCTATTGTTGCAGCCTTAAATGGTGGTCATGCGAGCTGCTCACATTGTCATCTGGCCTTTTATCGAAGCCAAAGCTTGAGACCTCGGTTCTCTCAATATGGTATGGTATAAAACAGTTCAACGATCCATTCTACACAAATTGGCAATCTTTCTGACTGTTATAATGTTAATGGTTCAGTCTTGCGATCTCTACATTGCACTTCACCGTGCCATACGGTTTCGGAGCAGCTGCAAGGTAAACTCCCATTTAGCTCAGTCCCTAGTAAGGTGCAGTCACAAGAATGATAGGCATGTTTTTATTTCAAGTTTTGAAAGGACGTGGTTATTTTGGGTCTTGCAGTACTCGGGTCTCAAACGAACTCGGAGCAGGGAACCCCGACCGGGCTAGGATGGTAGTTTTGGTAACATTGTCTCTGGCTATTGTTGAAGCGGTCATTGTTGGAATTGTGCTGTTCTGCTGCCGTCATGTCTTGGGTTATGCTTACAGCAATGAGAAGGAAGTGGTGCACTACATTGGAGTCATGACTCCTCTGATTTGTCTCTCCATTTTCATGGACAGTATTCAGGCAGTCCTATCTGGTCAGCTTTTACACTTTCCTAATCCTTCCATTTTCCTCCTTTTCTCTACCTGAAGTTACGAGAAATTGCACTCGTTCCATCTCGGGAACATTCTCTTGGAAACTTGTCTTTCTTGAATGTGATTCGCTGCTCGCTACAGAACAAGAACTTCAGTTTTTTTACCACCGGTTGAAATGATTTGATCACGTTCAATGAATCAGGAGTAGCTAGGGGAAGCGGATGGCAGCACATAGGAGCATACGTAAACATCGGGGCGTTCTATCTGATAGGGCTCCCGTGTGGACTAATTCTCGGTTTTGTCCTGCATCTACGAGCCGAGGGGCTCTGGATCGGCGTTGTATCTGGAACCGTCGTGCAATCGGCCCTCCTCTCTCTCATTACTGGAGCCACAAATTGGCAAAAGCAGGTGTTCTCTCGAGAAAGCTCTTTTGTAGATGGCACCTTGTCAGATTCTATCGACATGATATTGAAACGAAAACCCACTCCCGCTTTTAACAATACCTTTTGAGCACCCTTTCTAGGAACGGCCTACCCAACTTTGGCCGTGGATCATAACGTGTCTCGATCTGAAGTTCGAACCGGAGGTAGAAATTGCGCAGCTGCACATGTTTGATTTGTGTCCTCGTTTAACATGTCGTGAACTTACGTTGCAGGCCAACGCGGCTAGGAAAAGGATATCTCCACAAAATCCTCACCAAGAGCAATGTGACCAAAGGACTAGTATCATATCAGCATGATGAAATGCCAATTTGGCTTCCTGTGTATCCCATCCATTGTTAACAGGAATAGGTTAGTATCATTAATCAGATGGGCTTAACTTTAGTGGAATACGTACAGCTGGTGTTACTTTTGAGTTGATTCCAAGTGCAATAATATCATGGATGGTGTTGTCATTACATGTGACCCTACTTGTACAGTTGTGACTACTGGATATACTTGATTCCGATTGTGTCCTTATACGTATGGGCACATGATCAATGGATGGATAGATCAGAAAATCGATTTGCAAGAGCAGAGGGAGATCAGGGTCATGAACATGTGGGGGCAAGCTAGCACATGCAATGCCATCACAATTTCATGGAGTTTGCATTGGCAAAGGAAAGATCGCAAAGTATTTGAACTATCAAGAGGGACAACACCAGATTAGGAACAATTGTTGAAAAAATCTTAAATCTTTGATTCAGTCCTTAACCTTTTTTTTTGTTAATTCAGTCCTAAATATTTTGGAATTTTTCCAATTCAATCCTAAATCATTTGAAATATTGCCAATTCAACCTTAAAAATTTCAAGGTTTAGAATTGAATTGACAATATTTCAAAAGGTTTAGAACTGAATTGGCAAAAAAAAAAAAAAAATAGGACTGAATCAGCAAAGTTACAAAAGGTTTAGTACTAAATTGGCCAAAAAAAAGTTTGGGACTGAATTGGTAAAGTTGCAAAATGTTTATGACTAAATTGGCCAAAAAAAAATTTGGGACTGAATCGGCAAAGTTTCAAAAAGTTTAGCACTTTTTTTTTACTCTTCTCAAGAAAGCTCCTGTGCATCAACAGTCTACACTTTGAACGGCACCTTTTGAGTACCCGTTTTGGAAAGGCCAGCCTGAAAGCGGGTGTAAATCCTAACATCTATCGATCTAAAGATCAATCAGGAAGTAGAAATTGCACAGATCCTCAGTAAGAGCAATCTGACCAGAGGAATATGGGTGTCTCTGCATGACAAACTGTGGATTTTGCTTGCTGCTATTCCCATCAGTTACCAACAAGAAAGTGTTAGTATTATTAATCAGGTGCGCTTACTTTTGGCGGATTACATACGGTTGGTGTAATTTAGTTAATTCCCAATATATGTCCAATAAATACCATGGATAGGGTAGGGTTGCCATTACGTGTGAATCTAACTGTACAGCTACATGCGTGATGTTTGTACTTGATTCCGATTGTATCCTTAGACGTATGGATACATGATCAATGGACTGATCGATGACAAGAATCACTGTGCAAGAGCAGTAGGAGGATTAGATCAGGCTCATGAACGCTTGAGGTCAAGTCAGCACATGCAATGCCATCGTAATTTCATGGAGTTTGCATTGGAAAGGGGAAGATCGCAAAGTAGTTTGAACTATCGAGAGGGACCAAACCAGATGATCTTCCCTCGTGAATCGCAGAATGATGACGATGGTCCACAGTTCTTGAAATTGAAGAAGGGTTTTGAATAGAAACAAGATCTAATAGACATCCATGCATGTGATGGGCACAGGCCGGAAACTTATGGGTCAAACATGAGCCTGTGTGGCATTAGGTGAGTCGAAACGCAATGTCAGCCTTCGAGCAATAGACCATTCAGCATGGCGAATTATGTCCTTACAACGGATTGTACCACACCAACTTCAGCTCGAGTATCTAGTCTCAAGCAAGACATATAGATCACTTTAACACAATAACTAGTTTCGATTTACCATTGCCATCATTTGAAAAACGACATTAGTTCCTGACCAGATTATACATGAGAGATCAACTCTGCCTTCAAAGGTCTCTATGTGGATTGTTCCATCCCTGTTTTCCAGCACAAACATCCTAATGCCGCTCCAACGTGTTTCACTCTTCTACATATCTCACATTCTTGGTGCTGCAAATCTTTACTTTTTAGCCCACATGGGTATGGAAAATTTACCAAAGATAATCGATTCAGATACTAAAAAAAATATAAAATTAAGACAGATGAGAGATCACGTGTTGATGATTATAGTCCAACAGACACATAAACTTTCCCCAATTGAGATTAGCACCCGAAATGAATTTAGAGATGAAGTTGAAAGAACCTGTACAGTCCATGGACCGTTGATTGGGCGGAGATGGGAAGAGAGTTGAAGGACATTTAGATCCATATAAGTGAAAGAGACAGAACTCTAAATTACTTGTCTTTATCTAGTAGTGTGAGTTTATACATGAAATCTCAGTGCCGTTGTTGACATTGTAGGAATGAAGAGAATAGCCAGTGATTGCTGTCACAATCTGGCCCGCACTAATTTTGTTCACTCTTGTATCGAAGATTTAGTATTTTTTTTTTTTTAGCATGGATGGGCTACACAAGGACACCTTGGTCCAATAGTAAGGCCATACCCTCCTAGATCCATCCATCGATTGCATCTAGTCGGAGGTAATTGCATCGTGATCAAGCGTACATGTACAAAGTTATAAAGATTTCTCACTACCTCCTCCACTCTCGAGTTTGACCCGTCCAATTCAAAAGTTCACGTAAAATCCAAAATATCTAAACAAAGCGCGATGAAAATCTAGTTCTTCATGGATCGTCGGATTTTAAGTAGGTCAAGACATATGGTGTGTGCATCGCTAATGCAATACAAAACACTGCATATAAATACCCAACAAAGAACAAAATATAAGGTACCCATTTTGTAATTCTTATAGTCGTAATTAGCAATCGAAACCAAAGTGAGAACATGTCACTTCGGTCATCGAATCATACAAATAACAGGTTTGAATCATGGCAAATCTAGCGATAATCACATAGAGCTATACTTGCTTCATATCGTAATAATAATAACCCCCTACATATACATAGCATCGCAAAGGAAATTTAGACGCAAAATTGAAACATATGTTTGTACTATTACAGAGGAAAAAGAAAAATATACGAGTCTCTCCTTGTTTCTTAGTAAAATAGAGCAAACCTTGAGCTACATGATCAGCAAGGGAAACTCGCCCGCAGCAGGATCAAAGCTCTCCAGTACTCCCAGCCGCATACACGCTCAGTAGGGCGGTGGGGGGCGGTGCCATGGAGGAGGCGGGGGTCTATAGGGGTCGAAATAAGGCGGTGGAGGAGGGCCAGGAGGATGATGAGGCGGGGGCGGCGGCGGCGGGTGATGGTGGTGGTGCGGAGGTGGGGGAGGAGGAGGGGGATGATGATAGTTGAAGTCGGGGCGCGGTGGCGGAGGCGGCGGCGGGGGGCCGTACCAATAAGGATCAGGCGGCGGTAGCGGCGGAGCAGAAGGAGGAGGAGAGGGCGGCGGAGGGTGGGGATGCCTCCGGTAGTCCATTTCCTAGGGGACTGAACGACGGGAAAGGAATAGCCGATGTGCGGTCGATGGGGAGAGCGATATGTCTATGTGGACTGTCGACGGGAAGTTTCGAGAAGTAAATAGGCGACCGACTGTTAGTTGGGTTTTTTACGCTTGGAAGACCGGCGGATATGCGTTGGAATCTAAGATCACGAATAATTTTGCTTAGCTACGAAGATACAGAGGTCGGAACATTTCCGGTCGTGCCGTTGCTCTCCTCGTACATGCCGAGTCTCGCCATTATTAAAATATTTCGCATCGCTTGTCTGTGAAGTTTTAGTAGATCTAAGAAGTCATTTTCTAGCTTCTCGATATTTGGACGACGGAGAAATAATCAACTTGAGAAATATGTTAACAACAAGCTTAGGTTGTCACAAAACGACACCCCCTTTTAGTAAGAAAAATATCACTTTCCCAAAGCCATCAAACAAATATAAACTAATCGATTTTCTTGAAAATGAATTTCATGAAAAATATTTTCAATTTATAAATGATGTCTTCAATAAAACAGGGAAACGGTTAGTATCTCTTTATTTGCTAATTTAAGCGTTTGGTCTAGAGTTAACGTTTACTTCCTCGAAAGTCCTTGTTCATCAATTTCACATTCGCTCTCAACCCGGTTTCCAAGTGAGAGGGATATCCGGTGTCGATCGATTAAAAGGTTTCAATACATTTTATATATGTCTCATGCCTCTTCAAAAGTATTTTGAATTTTTTTATATATTTTTACAAGTGACATAAGCAATCACTTTAAATAAAAATGTTTTTAAATTTTGTGAAAATGAAAGAAGAATCAATTTGTCATGTTTATGCTCTGGCTTGTCACTTTCATTTCACGCGACAAACTGAAGAGGTTGCTCACATGAAATTGATGTCCTCGTGTCCTAAACTTAGGGCAGGAGCCTCGGCAACGCAAATCCGTTGGCGACCGCCAACGGAACTTGAACAAAGTCGTATGGTTTTTAAGGTCAAGTTGATCTAAGCACGACTCTCTTGCCACTTCATCTTTCCTTAATCTACTTTTACCGACCACATCCATATAAAACTAATTTAAAAGTAACGATAATAATAAATAGATAAAATTAAAGCGGGCTCATTTTTTAATATCGAAATATTTCGAGTCGTTTGATTATGAAATTTGTACATATTAAATACCGAATCCCTATATACTATGATAGTTGTTTTGGGACGTACTTGGTACTTGATATTGGAATCCCACCGTCAGCTCCAGGACGTACTCATCACTACGCGACCGATATATGTTTGTACAGAATTTCCCACTTCACAAAGAATATATATATAAATATTGCTTACGTAAAATAAGCAAAAACTTCACATAGGCGACACTTGAACTCCATGAAAAAGCTAGATCAACAGAAAAATAAGAAGATAATCAATGCCATGATTCATCCGTGGTACATAGAAAAGATACATATGATCTCTACTGAGCAGAGGCACGAGTGACTACACTCGTTTATTCAATTCCAGTCTCGGTACATAAATATCTGACTGAAAATGGAAATAGGGCATCATCACGGTGGTGGATGATGCGGGTGGTGAGGTCCCGGAGGCGGCGGATGGCCCGGCGGCCCTGGTGGCGGCGGGTGAGCAAATGGCGGGGGAGGTGGGCCGTGAGGGCCTGGTGGCGGAGGCCCCGGCGGGCCTGGTGGAGGGGGCGGGTGGTGGAAAACAGGGGGAGGCGGGCCTGGCGGTCCTGGTGGTGGTGGTGCAAAGGGATCGGGAGGCGGTGGCCCTGGTGGCGGGGGATGAGGATGGCCGTGAGGATGAGGCATGCTGCTGAAGCACCGGCGCGAGATTGTCGTGAGATGAGCGAAAAGAATGATGCGGTGGTGCGGGGATCAAATGGAGAGCGTCGACTATAAATGATGGCACGAGGCTAGAAGCTTGTGGAAAACTAGGATTTGTTCGACGACTAGTGGTTGAAAGTTGAATTACCGTTGGTTTGGTGAGAAAGGATTGTCTCAAGGGTTCACTCCGCGGTTGAGATGGAAAACGATCAAACTTTCGTCTCGATGAAAACTTTGTATTTGGTGGTTTAATGGGGAAAATTCCAAAATGTTCAGGAAATCATTTTTCAGAAATTTTTTTTCCTCTTTTTTCAGATTAGAATATTCATTTTCATAACTTTAAACTTACATATTTTCTTTAACCGTAAATAATTTTTTTGTTAACTAATCATTTTCGACATGTTTTGTTTGGGTAAACGGGGCTTTTTCCGTCTCATGTTTTGTTTGGGTTACAGTACAAAATGTGGATCTTAGAAGTTGAGTATGCAAAATTATACATAAAAAAAAAATAAGTGAGGAAATTGATTATGAGATTTTTGAAAATTTCCCCATTTAGTAAGTAATCTAAGAACAATCCTATGACACATGTGTAACATGTTTGCATCTATTCTCCGTTGAAGGAAGTTTCCTCTGAGTCACAAAATTAGACACCGACCGACATTGATATTTAGTTATGTTCGAACGCAATTAATGTTTATAAGCATATGTCTACCTAACTAGAGACTTGTCACGCAATTAACGTGACAAGTGATGTGTTAAAAAGAAAAAAGAGAGAGAGAGAGAGAGAGAGAGAGAGGAACGCTTACATGAATAGATTATGAAGATGTACCTCTTAATATATAGTAACTCGATTTTTCATAAGTGAATATTCTTTTGAAATTAATGGAATAAGATGAAGGTGCCAAAGCAACAGACGACATTCAGATGACGATCAAGGCCCGTTCTATAAGAGTAGATAACCTACCATTCTCTGTAGCGGGCCGCTGGGCAAGCAAGATCAGACCCTTGAGTTTTCTTCCTCCTCCTCATTAATTTCTCACGAGTCTTAAACAGAGAGCCCACGAAAGAGAGTTGAAATCGAAGTGAACTCCAGTGGGCTTCAGGCGGATGGGCTACTCGATTCAGTGAAAGGGCTTGGGCCTTTAACTGTCTGGCCTGCTACTCCATCAGCCTCTCTTTACTCTGATGGACCTGACGTAAACCTGAAAACTGGACTCCCACTTCCCACGCGAACTTATCTGCGCACTTGAAGGCTTGCCTAAGAAACTGAACCGTTCGACTCTAACGCCAAGTGTTTGTGCTTCCTAGAAAAGAGACGCTTTTCCAGGAAAAGTCTGCTACTCCATTCGGCTCTAATGGGGGTGAGTTTGGTCTGGATTGGGATAGTCTTGTACTCAATCTGAGGACCAACTCAGATAGTGATGATTCTCAATTTTTTGGACCGTGGACCGATCCTATCGATCTGGTCCGGTTTGGTCCGAGGGTAAACCCAAGATGGCTAAATTATTCGTACACAAAAAGCTCAAAAATCAAGGACCAAGGACCAAAATAGAAAAGTAAAACATAATACAGGATTTCTCTCAACGATCGAAAAATATTGAACTAAACTTCTCGTTAATTAAAATTGGTAAAAGATAGAAACCTACATTGTCAACTCTCGTATCATGGGAGTAGCAAATGCTTAATATTGGGGAAGTAATCTAGATGAACATGAACAAGGCCAAAGAAAGAGAGGGGAAAAAAATCAGGAAAACCAACAATCATTAGATAAAGAGGAAATAATTGACATGAGGAGTGCACGAGATATTGATAGAAAATAAAGAAGCAAAATAGCGAGTCTCCTTATGGGGAGAAAAAGTGGAGCTCTTTATCCTTTCTCCAAACTTTATATCTTATGAGACTTTCGTACAATTCGAAGAGAGAATAGCACATCTCACTTCTTAGCATAGAAAGACAAAAAAGTGTGTTGTTCGTAAGTGGGCTTCACATTTCATATAATATATATATATATATATATATATATATATGTCAGGTTGGCATGGGTTAGATCAACCCAAAATTTCAGGACCAATACAATTCCGCATAGTACCGAGTTAAAGATTTTCAGGACCAATGACCAATTTAAAACTCGACCAAGACCGGCCGAGTTGGGCCAGTCCATGGTTGATCCTAGGTCATTACTTACCCCTAATCTCTAATGGGCTAAGTGCAAATATGAAAACCCGACCGAAAGATAACAACATTCCATGATAAGCACCATCTTTTTACGTACAACATTATTTGCATACGTTAAGGCTTGTATTAAAAACTGAACTATTCAACTTTAAGACAAGGGCAATTGCGCTTTCTATAAAGGGAAACAGTTTGGGGCTTCCGTTTTTATTTTGCATCAATTTGAAGTTCACCGACCAATTGTCAAATTTGAAAACCTGACCGAAAGATAACAACATTCCATGATAATCATCGTTTCTTCCGTACAAGATTATTTGCATACGTTAAAGCTTGTATCACAAAACGAAGGGCAATCGTGCTTTCTATATAGGGAAACGATTTGGGGCTTCCGTTTCTATTTTGCACCGATTAGAAGTTCACCGACCAATTGTCAAATCTAAAAACATAACCGAAAGATAATGGCATCCATGATAAGCACCCTCTATTTCCGTACGAAATTATTTATATATGTTAAGGCTTGTATCAAAAACTAAACTATCCGACTCTAAGATAAGGGCGATCATGCTTTCTATAAAAGGGAAACGGTTTGGGCTTTCCATTTTTATATTGCACTGATTCGAAGTTCACCGACCAATTGTCAAATCTGAAAGCCCAACCAAAAGATAACAACATTCCATGATAAGCACATTCTCGTTCCGTACGTAATTATCTGCATATGTTAAGGCTTATATCAAAAATTGAATTATCTAACTCTAAGGTGGGGCAATCACACTTTCTATATAAGAGAAATGGTTTGGGGCTTCCATTTCTATTTTGCAGTGGTTCGAAATTCACCGACCAATTGCCAAATTTGAAAGCATGACCGAAAAGATAACAATATTGCATGATAAACACCCTCTATTTCCATATGAAATTATCTACATATGTTAAGGCTTGTATCAAAAACTGAATTATCCGACTTTAAAATGGGGCAACCGTACTTTCTATAAAGGGAAATGGTTTGGGGCTTCCGTTTTCACCGACCAATTGTAAAATCTGAAAACCAAACCAAAAGATAACAGCATTCCACGATAAGCACCATCTCTTTCCGTACGAAATTATCTATATACGTTAAGACTTACATAAAAAAAAAAAAAACCGAATCGTCCTATTCTAAGATGGGGCAATCGCGCTTTCTATAAAGGGAAACGGTTTGGGACTTCCGTTTATGTTTTGCACATATTCGAAGTTCACCGACCAATTGCTAGAGGCCGATTTCCGGCATGGCAATAAGATTCTCGCGGTAGGCAAGAGCGCAATTAGGAAAAATATCACTCGTTCGAAAGGAAATTGAAGGACTATCCCATAAGTTGGAACTCTAATCTAAAGCCCAAACTGTCCTTATCGCCGGCGGCGCGTCTCGTTCTTGCATCGTAGACTCTCCCCGCCTTCTCGCTCCACTCGCTCATCGGACGCACCATGAGCTCACGACCCAAGAGCAGCAGCAACATCACCCCCGAGTCTCTGTGGACATGGACGACGGCCCCGAACGGCAAGCCCAGGAGGAAGAGAGGCGACCAGCGTTTCCCCTTCGCCCAGTTCCTCCAAGACAAGCACCAACAGCTCCAGGAGCTGGTCCCGGGTCCGGGGGCCGGCTTCGGCGTCGGGTGCGGAGCCGGAATGGGCCTCGGCTTGGTCGGCGGGCTCGGCTTCGACGGCTCGCCGTGGAGCCACCTGAGGCTGGTGTTCGGGGTCGGCGTGGGTTGTGGCGTTGGGGTCGGCTTCGGGTACGGGCGGGGGCTCGGATACGGCGCTAGCTTAGATTCCCTATCCAGAGACTCCAAGCGGAGCTCCAAGTCTGAGAGAAGGATTATCAATTTGTAGCGTGAGGTTGAACCCTTTCATGGCGATTTCTTTGTGCTGGCATTTCGATTTTGTGCGCTTACCGAGTGTACCGATTGGTGCGTTTCATCTTTCACTCTTAACTGGGTGGTTTATGAAGGACATCTGCAAGGTCTCGTTGATGTTTGTCATGATTGCATTAGATATTGACTTTGTTAGAAGATTAAGTGATGGCAGTAGAGACACGAAAGTGTGTTAATTTTCCTGATAATTACGCGAGTGTGATGTTAAGGGAGCTAAGCTAGAGAAAGAAGCATGTAAAGCCGGCCAAGACCATTTGAGTTCTGGGTTCTTAATGCGACTGCCTGAATCTGGGTTCTTGATACATGTAGGTGTTGGATCTTCTGTAATTAGCGACCCGATTGACGTCCTTTTAGACATGACCTTCTTTTTGTCCTGAAAAGCAAGTTCAATGAATTGACATCGAAGAGTTTAAGAGAGACAGAGAGAAAGAGTTCCATGATACTTTTTCTAGTCCATGTTTCGTTTTTTAGGAAGAAGGATCCTTCTGGTGGTGGCGATCCAATTGCCATTGACCCACTCAAGGTGCATCCTCAGGTCAGAATCTGAGAAAGCGAGCGTCTCTCCACTATTCTCGAAATGCACGAGGTACTTCGACCCTTCTTTGCCAGTTATCTTCCCTGTCCACCACCCGTCGTTGCAAAGTGCATCGACCTTGTTGAGCATTGTGAATCCGGTGGCGTTTGGGAGCGACTTAGCGGGCGGCTTGGGACGAATATCCTCTCTTCGGACGACCTCTCTCAGAGGACCTGACTCGTCCTCCTTCAACAGCTCCTTGTACTGAACTAGGTAGAACTCATACTGGATGTAAGTCACTATGGTCGCCGCATAGTAGGAACCTATGAACCCCTCTTCTTTGCTGGCGATCTCGACTTCTTGCCCCGGAAGAAACCTCATTCTCCCTCTGGGTAGTGAATTACGCTACGTTTGTTGAATGTTTGCGGTGCCCCTTTGGCCTGGTAAGAAATAAGAGAAGGCTTCTGCAGAAAAAAGATACGTTTTTTCTTTTGGCCGAGATTTGGGCATGCAAGGTACGTGTCGATTCTAGTACAATTTGGAACAGACGACCTTCCTTCCTTTGACTGGACATAATTGTTTGGCTGCAAGAGTTATGTCACACCTGGAGCAATAGATGAAGGACATTGGCTGTTATTATCAAACGGATTATCAGGAGGAGAAGCTACCTGGAGATATCAGTTTCGCAACTGGCAATAGTATGTTATGTCCGTAAAAGCTACCAAAAAAGAAAAAAACTGGATCCAACGGAGGATCAGTAAAAAAGAAAAAGAATTCATGACATTCTGATCGTCAGATCAGAGGTGGAGAAGGACCAAATGTGCTATACATAAAAAAAAAAAAAAGAGAACAAAAGTTCCTAAATAATACTCGTCATAGGGTTGCCCTAAAAAGGGAGAGCAGCATATACTAAAACTCTACTCTGTATAATAGTCATCACAGATTAAAGGGCCAGCAGCCAAACACAATCACCTTCACCCTGATTCTATGTCTTGCATGGATTGACCAGCAGTAGGCGAGATGCATCCAATGCCACTCCTCTCATCCAGATGGCTCTCATTTTTAGTCTCCGCAGCCTGCGTCGTGGCAGCATTCTCTGCGATCGTGGCCTGTGCATCCTTACATGACCCCGATTTCTCAAAGGAAGCATAAGGCCCCCAACCTGCAAATATAGATCCGTAAAACTTCCTAAGAGAATATGGTTATTCCTTCCCTATGTTATCATCCATCGAGGTCTAAAGAAAGGTTACATGATTAACTTTCAATGATCTTGCTCTCTTTTTTTTTTATCTTGTTCCATTATGAGGCACGACAATAACCGTGCCAATTTAGGGAGTTGTAGTGCAAGTAATCTTATTATTGGAATAAGGCAACTGCAAGACAATGTCGACTAATTTTTATGATGACTGGGAGGACATAAAAAAATTGCCTCGAAACATACCTTGAGCATGATATGGAGGTGGATAGAACTGCAAATAGCAAAACACTGCTACCACGATTCCTGCAAGAGTTCTTCAGCATTAAGCCAAAGAGTTAAACTGGCCACCACCATGACTCTCACAAATTGCAGAAAACAGTGGCACAAACCTAGGAGGCCTCCAGCAAAGACATCCTGCCAGTGATGCCTATTGTCATCTAGTCTTGAAATGCCGACAAGAGATGCAGCAAGGAGCAGGAGAAAGATGATGCACAATTTTGCAACATGACCTTTGTGATCAAATGCTTTAATTTTCCCAGCTAAATAAAGTGATAAGAAACCAAGACCTGCAAAGGACCCTGCACAATAAAATCCAAGCTATACACATACTCACAAGATTTGTCTGTATAATAATTTGATACAGTAGATCACTCTTTTTCTCTTCTGTGTTGAGCATTTAGATGATACTTTTTGAGAAAACGGAGGGAAATGCTTACATGAAGTATGCCCGCTAGGAAAACTCTTGTGCCCTTCATCTATGACACTTCTTTTGCCATGACAGATGACATTTCCCAATCGATCATACACCTACGAATCAATCCAAGTAGTAGGTGCTGCAATCAGGCTTGCCCGAGAATAGTCAGTATATTCAGCTCAGTTTATATGCACCTACATCTTTCCCATCTGGAAAGCAACGCCAAAAGAAGTCTGGCGCAGGCTGGCCAGCTGCAACTTTTATGGCATCTGTTATCACTGCGGTGAATGTAGCAGAATACAAGAGCCCTGCCTAAAAAGCTACCCTTTAGCACATTCTCAGGGAGGGGGGAGAAGGAACCACCACCATTGAACGATGGAGGATACATGAGAATGGCACAAAAAGATACTTTTACCTAGTAAAGCGTGATGAAGATCATAGATATCTCTCCTCCAAAGATACATGACCACAAATATCACCATTGGCAACAGAACGGCATACATCTTGTTGGGAAGAAACAAAAGAAAAATGAAAACCGCCACCAGTCATAACTACTTACAGACTGACTGACTATTAAGGGGATATAAGAGTAGTGCAGAGAATGCCTACAGGAACAGCCCAGAAAGGCACTGTGTCGCTCTTCAGTGGATACTTGAGATTAGTCATCATACCCTTCCCGACGAATTGATAAAACGGATGTATGAGATGGAGAAGCAACGCCATGACCACAAGAAGCATAAGGATCAGCCAATCATATCTGTATGTCCTTGCAACCAACATTCCCTTAGACCTTGTCATATTTGAAACAATATGGCTCAGCGTACAATGACTGCACATGCCAGACAAAAAAAAAAAACTATTAGTATAATCTCATCAAAATTTATACGTCTTAAAGAAAAGAAAAACGAAAACAAAAACATCGATGCCGTCGCATAAGCGCCTCAGTTCATGAACTCATTCCAGTTTCCCTCTCTCGGAAAGAATAGTTACACCATTGGAGATTTACCCAGTATGCAGGCACAAATACAAGAAATGCGTTTCCTCTGTCAAGATATATATAAAATCAAACAAGAAAAGTACTATCAAAGAAAGGAATAAAGCTGTTGGTTTTCCTGTTCTATCAAAGGAATCCTGATTATTGGAGAAGAACTGCTGCTCATCCCAAGAAAGTCCAATCTCGAGCTTTGCCCCTTCTCCTAGAAAACCACAAAAAAGATTATTTCCATATCTAATAAAACTAGCCAAGCAACTTCTATTGTTTCTATAGTAAAAAAGGGTGATGCAACCAAAACTTTCATTTCCTACGTGAAGTCCAAGATGGTGCATAACTTAAGGAACCCCTACAACATCCCACATTATTCACTCTGTGATACACTTGCAGGAAATTGAATCTGCGAACCATATAATGCAAATTATGCTATTAATGCACACTGCACTATTTGCAAGCTCCAGGGACATATCCTTCAACAAGCACAAGGGCAGTTTTCCAGGATCTTGATGAAAAAGAAGGCTTGCAAATTTACAAACTGTATTAATGGACTTCAATATTGGGAATTCTACTCTTGCAGTCCCTTCAAAAGGGTGGAAAGTAACAGGCTGGACTCTCATAGCCATTGCACTGTGATCAAAGTGAATTTCTCTTACTGCTCTTTGAGTATGATAATGAATGCAAAAAACTATTTAAGAACAGAATTTGGACATCCCTTGAAATAAAATAAGTGCAGGGTCTTAATGTATTAGACAGTGGCCAGAAGTTTTCCAAGGAAGGGGGAATATTCACGTTTGTGCTACTTAATTCAACTAATGCATTTGATCGAAGGAAATGCGCAAGGGCATGTCTATTCCCACTCTGTTGTTTTTTTGTTTTTTGGTAATGCATTCCCACTCTGTTGTTTGATTCGGCAAAGGAAAGAAATGCCCCTTCGTTTCTCATGTAAGTGCAATTTCTCTCATGACACATTTCAGGAAGTAATTTCAACATTTTATTCTGGCGTCCTTTATCTTTCAATGTCGTTTCCTCACTCCCCCACTAATAGAAAAAGATCGAGATTGCAATCCCATTCCCTCTTCGGTTCCATTTTCTCACTGATTCCACTTATTGGAGAGCCAGGAATTTCGAATCACCATCAGCACGATATTCCACCCCCCCTTCCAGTTTCCACTTTCCCTTCCATTCAATTCAGCACGAAGCCACGAAACTTTGATGCTGAAATCATCCATTTATTCTCTTATTTTTTTTTTCTCAATAAAAAGTTTCTCTCTGTTTCCCAATGTAAGCCAAGACAGATTCGTGAATTGTCTACACTGAATCGCTGAAGCTAAATACATCAACAACACCAATGACTCAAGGTCATATTATTCCCTTCTTCTCACCATTAAGACAACCTCACAAGCAACTTCCATAGCCAGAGAATCTAAAACGAAGAGAAGACCCGCCAACCTGAGAAACCCTAAAAAGTAGATGCCCTTCAGAAAAGAAAGAAATCCAAAATTCCACCAATGCATGGTTTCAACTCAATGTGAGGCAACCACACAACAAAGGGGCAACCGCTAATGGTGGTTTAATTGCTCATCAAGCATAAATGCAAACGATAGAATGATGCTTCCATTTTGTTAATTCTATTTTCTTTCAGTGTTATTCAGCAAATGGAGTGGGATTCTATCAGGAAGCTTCCCATTTTGCTTGGATCAGCCCTTACATAGACAATTACAAAGAGCAACTTCATAGAATTTACATATGCTGATTGTTTGTGGTGCCCTTTTCAGGGGAAATTTTTTTTTCTTTATGCTCAGAAAGGGCATGCAACGTATGCTTTGATTCTAGTACAATTTGAAACAAATGACCTTCCTTCCTTCGACTAGACAAGGTTTTACCACATACGTATTTGTTTGCAAGAGTAATGCTTTAGAGACGGTACCATCTGGAGGAATAGATGAAGAATGTTGTCTGTGATAACCAAACAGACCAGCAGAAGAAGCTCTTTAGGGATATCAGCTTTGCAACTGGCAATGATATTTGTCTATAAGCATTTGCATTCTCTTTAGTCTAACCAAAATAAGTGTAGAAGCTACAGAAACTGATTTCAACACAGCATGGGTAAAAAAAATAGTAAGTTTAATGACATCCTTATCTTGAGATCAAGGGTGGGAAAGGACCGAACGTGCATTCAGAGCACGCTACATTCATTCAGACCCCCCAAAAAAAAAAATGCTGCATAATTCTTGTCAGAGGCTTGCCCAAAAAGAGAAACAAAAAAAAAGGAGATACTAAAACTCTACTCGGTACGATAAGCTTTACAGATTAAAGGGCCAGTAGACAAACAGAATCACCTTCCCCCTGATTCCATGTCCTGTGGAGATCGACTGGGGGTTGGGCCCATGCATCCAATGCCACTCCGCTCATCCAGATGGCTCTCGTTTTGAGCCTCTGCACCCTGTGCGTCAGGCACATCCTCTGCATTCGCACCCTGTGCATTCCTATGCAACTCCTGTTCTTCAAAGTAAGCATAAGGCCCTGAACCTGCAAAATAATAGACTGTCAAACTTCTTTAGAGAAAACGGTCGTTGCTATCCCCATGTTCTCATTCATCAATGTCCAAAGAAAGATTTCGTATTTAACTTGCAATTATCTTGCTACTTCAATAATCTTACATTACAAGGCAGCATGACTATAGCCCTGCCAATTTAGGGAGCTCTAGTGTAAGTAATCTTATGATGACAATAAGAGAACTACAAGATGGTGTCAAGGAAATTTTATGACTACTGGAGGCCATAACAAGTTGCTTTAAAACATACCTTGAGCATGATATGGAGGTGGAAAGAACTGCAGATAGCAAAACCCTGCTACCATAATCCCTGCAAAATTTCTTCTGCACGTTAAGCAAAAGAATCAAACTCACCACCACTATGACTCCCACAAATTGCAGAAAACAGACAAACCTAGGAGGCCTCCAGCAAAGACATCCTGCCAGTGATGCCAGTAGTCATCTACTCTTGAAATGCCAACAAGAGATGCAACAAAAAGCGGGAGAAAGATGATGCATAATTTCGCAACATGACCTTTGCGATCAAATGCTTGAATTTTCCCCGCTAAATAAAGTGATAAGAAACCAAGACCCGCAAAGGACCCTGCACAATAAAATCCAACCATTAACATAACAAGGTTTGCCTGCGTAATAGTCTAATACATTAGATCATTCTTTTTTCTTTCGCATTGAGCATTTGAATAATACTATTTAAGATAACAAAGAGAGATTCATACATGAAGTATGCCCGCTTGGAAAACTCTTGTGCCCTTCATCTATAACACTTTTTTTACCGTGACAAATGACATTTCCCAATCGATCATACACCTACAAATCAATTCAAGTGTTAAGTGCTGCAAGCAGACTTGGGCATGAATAGTCAGTTTACTCTGCACAATTTATATGCACCTACATCTTTCCCATCTGGAAAACAACGCCAGAAGAAGTCTGGCCTAGGGCGGCCAACTGCAAGTTTTATGGCATTTGTTATAACTGCAGTGACTGAAGCAGAATACAGAAGCCCTGCCAATACAGCTTCCATTCAGCATATTCTCGGGAGGAAAACAACCACCATTGGACAATGAGCAGAGAGTACATGAGAATGGCACAAAAAGAAACTTTCACCTAGTAAAGCGTGATGAAGATCATAGACATCTCTCCTCCAAAGATACATGCCCACAAATATCACCATTGGCAACAGAACGGCATACATCTAGTTTTTGTTGGGAAGAAACATAAGAAAAATGAAAACCCCACCAGTCAAAATTCTTAAACTTACAGACTGACTATTAAGGGGAAAAGAGTGGAGCAAAGAATGCCTACTGGAACGGCCCAGAATGGCACTGTATTGCTCTGCAGTGGATACTTGAGATCAGTCATCATATCCTTCCCAACAAAGCGATAAAATGGATGTATGAGATGGAGGAGTGACCCAATGACCACAAGAACCATAAGGACCAGCCAGTCACAAATGTATGTCCTTGCGACCATCACTCCACTGGACCTCGCCATATTTGAAGCAATCTGGCTCCTCGTCCTATGCTGCAGAATTAATGCACATGCGAGATGACCAACTATTAATATCAACCCTGTCAAAATTGATGTTTCCTAAAAATACCAAAAAACAGGGACATCGATGCTGTTACAAGAGCACTTTGGTTGACGAGAACTCGTTTCAGTTTCCCTCTTCTGGAAAGAATAGTAACAACTATTGATGGTTTATATGTGAAGGCACATACAGTAGACCATGTGTCCTCTGTCAGATATCCAAAAAATTAAACAGAAAAGATACTGTCAAAGAACGGGATTAACCTGTTGGTTTTTCTGTTCTATCAAAGGAGTCTTGATTAGCGGAGAACTGATGATTATTGCAGAAGAGTCCAATCTCGAGATTTGCACCTCCTAGAAAACCATGCAAAAAGTTTAATTTCCATGTCTGATAAAATAAGCTGAACAACTTCTCTATTTCTAAAGAAAAAGGGTCATCCACCCAAAACCTCCATTTCCTATGGAAAGTTCAAGATGGGGCATAAATTAAGAACCCATAGAACATCCCACATTGTTCATCTGTGATAAACTAGCAAGACATTGAATCCCTGAACCATCTAATGCAAACCAGGCTATCTAAGCACACTGCAAATATTGTAAGCTCCAGGACTCAAATCCTTAGACAAGCACAAAGTTTTCCAGGATCTTGATGAAAAAGAAGGCTTGCAAATTTACAAGGTGTATTAGTGCAATGAGTTACGTGTGTATTCTATTCTTGGAGTTCCTTTACAAGTGTGAAAAATAACAGGCAAGACTCTTATGGTAATTGCATAATGATCATAGTGAATTTATTGCACTTTGAGTAAAATAATAAATGCAAAAAGCCATCTAAGTACAAAAAGAATATGAAGATGTCACGAGCATAATTTGGAGATCTCTTGAACATATTATTATTGCAATATCTCAGAGTAATAGCCTATAGCAAGCAGCTTTCCAGGGAAAGGGGAGAGATTCATGTTTCTGCCACTCCTTCAACTAATGCATTCGATTGAAAGGAATGGGCAGTGACATGCCTATTTCCTTTCTGTTGTTAGGTTCAGCAATGAAAAGAATGCCCCTTTGTTTCTCATGCAGGTGTGATTACTCTCATGATACACGATACAGGCAAGGAATCACTTTCAACTTTTTATTCCGACTTCCTTTACCTTTTTGTGTTGTTTCTTCATTGCTACTGCTAAAAAACTCGAGAATCTAATCCGATTCCATTGCATTTTATTCCCTCCTCAATTCCATATTCTCACTGATTCCCCTTAATGCCAAGCAAGGAATTGCAAATTACCATCAGTAGTACATCTCACTCTTGCTTCCAGCTTCTAACTTCAACCAATTCCACTATCCCTTCCATTCAATTCAGCATGAAGCCACAAAACTTTGATGCTGAAACCCTCCATTTAATTCTTTTTCTCCTTTCCTCAATGAAAAGCTCGCTCTCTGCTTCCTAATGTCAGCCAAAACCAATTCGCAAGTTCTCTACACCGACTCACTGATGCCAATTACATCTACAACATTAATAACTCCAGGACGTATAATTCCCCTCTTTTCACCATTACAAGAACCTCAGAAGAAACTCCAATGGCAAGAGAATCTAAGGTCAAGAGAAAAGCCACCAACCTGAGAAACCCCCAAGAAGCGCATACACTTAAGAAAAGAAAGGAACCCAGAATTCCTCCCTCGCATGGTTCCAGTTCAACGGGAAGCAACCACCCAACGAAGGGCGCAAGCGCGAGATGTGGTCAAATGCTTATTGAGCATTCATGCGAATGAGAGCACGACGCTTCCATTTTCCTTAATTCTACTCTCTCTCTCTCTCTCTCTCTCTCTCTGTGGTGTCCCACAAAAAATGAAGTAGGAGTCCAACAGAAAGCTTCCCATTTGTCGTGATCGGCCCATACATTAGTAATTCACAAAAAAGCGGTAATATACTTGCAGAAAAGGAAAAAGGAGGAAACGCGGTAAAGCGAAAGACAGAAGACGACTGATTCTTAGGAAAAGATTATACTAATAGTACCACAGGTCAACAGTGCGAAGGGAGAAAAAAAGGTGATGGCTTTATTGCCTGAAAACCGCAGCTATTTCACATAATTTGCAGGAAAGTGAGATTTTGTAGGAGCAGGTTTCTTGCCAAAGCCTCAATACGAGCGAGCGAGCGAGCGAGAGAGAGAGAGAGAGAGAGAGAGAGAGAGTCGCACGTTCAAGCACCGAGCTTAGCTGTTGTAGGTGGAGGCTAAAGAGCATAACAGCAGGAGAAGCACCGATGGATCGTACAAAGTAAGACCGTGACTCGTCTGGACAATCTTTTTTTATTGATCACCTTTTAGTCATTCTATATTTAATATCATTTGGCCTGTTCTTTATTTCGTGTGGAACTTCTGCATTAGACACGAAAGTTCACTAATCATGTAATGGCGATTTTCTACAACTTCCGTCCGGATAATTGTGCCGTTCTTGCTAGGTGAGACGAGACGCCAGTTATACCTAGTGGTGATGAGCTTCTTGTTGCTGAGATCCAAGGTGGGTTGTCTTGATGAAATGTTGCGTGATCCAGATGAGCCAGAGAAGGCCCTGTCGTGAACATTCTCTGTATAGTAGTTTTTCCTCAGTTGCGGTTTCCAGGTTATAATCCCGTCTGTCTCCGTGTACGCATAGTCCGCTTGCTAACTATATTATAGCAGTCTTTATTGTGCCTATCTAATAACAGAAATCTCGTGGTGTCGCGGTGTGACGTGGTCGCATCACGGTCTTTTTGCAACAAAGTGGCACCGGAGCACTGGTTGTATTGTGTGCTGGTAGATGTCTTGAGTGAAAATTGTGAGCATGAACACAATGATTTGTTTGAGCGGCACAGCCTATCACATATAGAAAAGTGAAATGAAAGATCTAATGTTTAAATCATTGCATCTTCCAGTGCTTGCTACTGAGAAACCCGAGTGCGAGTGATGAGAACTGGGCATGTGAGCATGAGCAGGTTTGGGGATTCATTTGGCAATAGGTAAATAGTAATGCACATGATCTCATCCGTGGTGAGACACATGCAAGGACTTTTTAATCAAATTTTAGTGAGGAGATGAGGGGGAAACCTAGTCGTCCCAATGCGAGGCACTGGAGACATAACGGCAAGGGAGGAACAAATTAGGAAACCGAACGGCAATAACACTAGTTGTGATAAATCAAAGGGGAGATCCAAGTTGAGAAAGGGAGTTAAATTTTTTCCATTGTGGCAAGCCAAGTCACGTGAAAACGAGAGTGAAGATTGCTCAAGAAGGAGCAGAAGTACGTTGGAGAGGAAACAGAAGAAAAGATTCTACAGCAGTTGCATCTGAAATCATGTAATCCTTGTATGTGGTGGTGGTTATGTTAATCTTCCAGGCCAGGATGCTACAGGGAAGTTGATTCGACTGTCTTATTCTGCATTACTTCCAGAGAGAGATCTTCACATCCAACACTGTCAGTGATTATGATAATGTTAGGATTCGGAACGAAAGGAGAAGACAAGATCGTTGGCACCCAATGCAAGCTGCTACTAGATGTGTCAGACATGTTCCAAACATCGTCTTCAGTTGATCTCCGCTAGTGTAATTGACAATGAGGACTATCATAGCCACTTCAGTTAAGGTAAATGGGAACTCACCAAAGGTTCTCTCGTGGTTGCAAGAGGTGACTGTCAAGTCAAGCACTCTGTATACGACAGTAAGTTCCACTGTGCACCGGAGAGGTGAATGCAGTTGAGAATGCCTCAGTAGAGTTGTGGCACAGGCTGCTTAGTCACAAGTGCAAAAAGGGCCTGTAAATTCTTGCTGGAAAGAGATTGGTTCCTTGGAAATGTATGCCTTTACAAACTTGTGCTCAATATCTAGCTGGCAAAAAACATGAGTTGCATTTGGAGTTGTTATCCCTCTAGAAGATCACAGGCTTTAGAGCTTGTTCACACTACATTTGCATGGTTGATGCTAGAACTCTTGGCAGTGCCCGTATTAAGTTACCTTTATTGATCATTACTCTTGAAAATCCGGGCATTTGCTTTAAAAACCAACGCTGAGGTACTTCATGTATTCAAGCAGCTTCCTCATGCAAAACTCCCTAAATCCTTTTGGGATATGGCAATGATAACTGTAGTGGATTGATTAACCTTTCCGCCTCAGTTCCTTTGGATGGTGATATGTCAGAATGAGTTTGGACAGCCAAAGACGTCTCTTAAAAGCACTCGAGAGTATTTGGCTGTAGGTTCTGTGCACATCTTGCGGGATGAGGTTGAAGCTTAATGCATAGTTCATACTATATCTTCCTGGGTTTCACTCATGACGAGTATGGTTACAGGTTGTCAGTTAGGTGGATAATAAATTATCAGGAGGCACGATGGAGTATATACAAAGGATAAATCCATTGAACATTTCTGGAAAAACAAGAAGCCAAAGTCAAGACTCCAGAACTTGTGTTGATCTGCAGAAAGTACCTTCTAACACTATCCTTGATGGTGGGAAAGTTGAACAGCATGATGGTCCTCCCACAACAGAAGTACCTGCACCTCTTGAGGATGTAGCAGATGACCAAATTGAGGAAGTTCCTCCAGAAGCAGCAGTTCGGCCACCAGTTGAGACGTTCCACCAAAGAGCACCATCCCATATATATCCTCCGTGTTTGTATGACATTCTTATTGACAGGGAAGAGCCAGAGTTACCAAGTGGTTTTGTTGCTTGAGCTCAAGATAGATTTTCTAAAAGCAAAACAAGAATAGCTGAAATCCTTGCATGAGAAGCACACGTTTGAGTTGGTGAAACTGCCCAAAGGAAGAGAGCACTCAAGAATGAACGGTTCTTTATATTGAAAGTTGAAGAGAGGAGCTAGCAGCTGAGGTACAAGGCAACTGGCTGTGAAGGATTTGACCAGAAGAAGGTATCTGACTTTGCACAAATTTACTCACCTGTAGATAAGATATTTTCACTTTGCGTTTTGTTGGGCATGGCTGCCAACATGAATCTAGAGATTGAACAAGTCTACGTAAAGACAGCTTTCGTTCATGGTGAAATAGAAGAAAATATCCATATGGAGCAACCCAAGGGATTTGCATTGAAACGAGAAGAGTACTTGGTGTGTAAGTTGAAGAAGAGCTTGGATTGGCATAAAGAAGCTCCAAGATGGATGTAGAAAATTTGATTTTTTCGTGGTAGATCATTAATACAGCAAAACAACTGCGGATCCTTGTGTGTTCATGGAGACATTTGCAGATGGTGAGTTCATTGTCCTTCTACTCTACATGGACGATGTGTTGGTTATTAGCCGGGATTCAGAGAAGATTCACAGTTTGATAGGGTAGTTGAGAAAGTCGTTTGCAATGGAAGACTTGGGACCAACTAAGCAGATCCTTGGTATAAGAATCACTCCAACAAGAAGAACAGAAAACTCTGATTGTTGCAGGAGAGATGTATATCGAGAAGGTGCTCGAGAGATTCAGCATAAGCAAGTCAAAGCCAGGTAGCGCTCCTCTTGTATGCCTTTTTAAGCTAAGTTAGTGGCCTACAAGTGAGACAGACAAAGAAGAAAAGAAAAAAGTGCCATATGCATTGGCGGTTGGTGGCTTGATGTATGCCATGGTATATACTAGCCAGAAAAAGATCACTTAACATTATGTTAGGTGACCTCCCCGTCCCCCAACCTTCGATTAAAAAACCCCCCTGTTGCATGGGGAAAATCCGCCCTCACCTTTGGATCCCCTAACACAATGTTAGGGGATCCGGATCCATACCAGCCAGACATTGCTCATGCAGTAGGCGTGTCATAACTTCCTCTCCAGTCCGAGCAGAGAACATTGAGCAGTTTTGCCAAATGGATCTTCGGCTATCTCAGAGGTACCTCTAAGTCTTCTTTATGCTTTGACAATGGCAAACCTATGGCAGAAGGATACACGGATGCTGATGGGGTAAGACGGATGCAAATGGGGTAAGTGACATTAATTTCAGACAATTGATGTCGAGAAATCTGGTCACTTATGCAGGGGGAGAGATGTCTTGGTAGCCAACATTGTGGAAATGCGCTTATCAGTCGATGACTGAAGCAGAGTATATCATTATCACGAAATCCTGCAAGGAGAACTAGTGGATGAAGGTTCCTTCAAGAGTCAGGCCGTGAACAAAAGATTAATAGTCTGTATTGTGGCCATCAGAGTGTGATCCATCTTAGCAAGAACTCAATGTTCCATTTACATACAAAGCATATAGAAGTGATGTATCACTAGATTCTGAGATAAATGAACTGCAGCTAGAAAAGATCCATATTGGCGGCAGCAGGTCAAATATGATGGCAGAAGCTTTACCTGAAGAGAAACTTACTTGCAGGGTGATGGTAGGCATGGAGAGCTCCCTCCAAAGTGAGATGAAGAGGGAGATTTGCTGTGTGTGTGTGCGTGGGTTCCTCCAAGCACTCATCTACTTGGCACTCGTGTCAAAGTACTTAAATATTAATCCACGTTTTTATCTAATAGTTTAAGCTTTTAGAGCAGTTGACAGTGGTCATACAAAATCTTAATATGGTATCAGAGCAGAAGATTCTAAGTTCGAATCTTTTCAAGCCTCTATTTGCTTCCCCAAATATATTTTCACGTTTGGTACTGGGCCAAAAAACCAGACTAAGCGTGAGGGGAGTGTTGAATTACTTAAATATTAATACACGTTTTTGTCTAATAGCTTAAGCTTTTAAAGCAATTTGCAGTGGCCCTACAAAATCTCTAACAACTCACTTGGCCGAAATTGAAAAAAGAGGAAACTCAGCTGAGTGAACAGAAGCATTTGAGACAAAAGAGAGCTCATCCGAGGAAAACACACGGGGAAAAGAAGAGGGGAAATAATTCCTGTGCAGTGCTGTGTTTATCAGGAATCAGATGGCGATTTCAGTCTTGATTTCGATGAAATCCTAATACGTTGTTCGTGGCTATATGCCATAACTGTCGACTAGCGCTAGTAGTTGGAAAGCCTATTCTACTCATATATTTTTGCATTCTCACAGGGCGAGACGCGATTTCACTTTTCTCTGCCTTATTGTGATGATCAGCATGTCGTTGTCGTGATCCAAGATAGTTATGTCGATGAAATATGATGTAGCCTCTACTTGGACAAGGGAAGGCCCGTTGTTACCCTGCTTTGCATAGTGGAAGCTTTGGGCGAGCTCGCTCAATGATTTTTCCACTCGTTGGGGTGTCCATTGGGTCCCCATCTTTGCATTTTTTGCTTGTATATTGAATTACGGCAGTGTTTAGTGTGGCCATTTAATCACGCAAAGAGAGGAGAAGAGATTTCGAAGTTGGAGAGTGACTTGGTCGCGCCACTGTCTCTCACAAACAGCCTTCTTCTCCGTCTTAGCTAGATCCTTGGAGTTTTCTCGTAAGCTCCAAAGGCCATCCCAAGGTCCTGCGACTATTTCATTTTATTCTCTGAATGAAAATTTGGAGGGTACACTTTTTGTTGAAGCGAGTATCAATGTCTATGCAAACATCTGATTGGGACTGCGATTGATGAAAAGAAAAGAGAGCTCCATTACTGTCATAATTAAGGTACCATTAAATCTTGTCGCCTGTCCACTGCTGCCATTACGATACAAGTTGAAAAAAGAATACTGCCATCAAGACCACTTGGAACAATGACCTTTATAGAAAGATACGGAGGTACAACAGCATCATGATATATATGCTGAATTCAATGAACATTGTTTATCATCTGACTGTATTAGCAAGGATAAGAAATGGGAGAGAAATCGCCTCGAAGCAGTCTTTAACCATGAGAGCAAAGAAAATCATGCCATGGGAGATTAAGAGACAAAGACAATCCTCGGTAGATTCTCTGAGCCTGATTTGATTATGTCAGCCCAGGCCTTTCTACTCCCAGACCTGTTTCTGCAGTAGTAAGCTCTGAAGAGGCGCGATTTGTTTGACAACCGACTTCCAAGTAAAGGACAATGAATGCTTGTCGCTGTTGTATGAAGAACTGTAATGTCTGACTTAAGGATTGGTGAAGATGGCCAATTTGTCAAAATTGTTCAAGACATGTCTCATGGAAGGTCTCCTTTCGGGGTTCTTGTTCACACAAGCAAGAGCCATCTGAAGCACTGTGGCCAACTCTTCTTCCTTGTCGAGGTCATGGAGCAAGATGGGATCTATAATGTTGGAAATTGGAATTTTCTCATCAACGCTCACCTGCACCCATCGGACTAGATCGAATCTAAGAGACCCTACTTCAACAATGGGCATCTTCCCTGTGATCATCTCGAGTAAAATCATCCCGAACGAGTAGACATCCCATTTCTGCGATGGCTTCGTGGGTTTTGATGCTTCCGGCGCTTGGTAATAGGATCTCAAATTCTCGGTGGAGTTTATTGCCGTGAACTCATAGGGAGAACTCTGCTCTGGCGTCCCCACCACCACTTGTTCAAGGTGAAACTTTGAAGATTCTCCGGTGAAATTAGCAAGTCGACTGATGCCAAAATCAGAGATGAAAGGCTCCATATTCTTCCCGAGCAGCACATTGCTTGGTTTCAAGTCTCCATGGACGTACCTTTTTGGACTGAACTCATGAAGATAGGCTATGCCTTTTGCTACTCCTTTCATGATCCTGAGACGGGCGCTCCATGAAAGCGGCATTAAATTTGTCGTCCCAGCCTTCCCTGCAAGACAGAAGAAAAAAGTCGTGCACAGAAAAGATCGACTTGCATAATCATTGTTCAACATTTTGGCTAATTCTGTTCCAAGAACTAGAGAACACACCACCTAATTTCAGAATTATTCATTTATAATAGAAGGGAAATGCAAATTTACCGTGTACTGCAGCAGAAAGGTCACCATTGGGTATGAAATCGTATATGAGAAGCTTCTCATCGCCAGACCAGCAATAAGCTCGGAGAGGCACAATATTCAAGTGCTTGATCTTCGCTATAGCTTCGACCTCGGTTTGGAATTCCTTCAACCTTTGAGAATCTCCACCCAGTCTCCTGACTGCTAAGGTTGACCCGTCCTCAAGAACAACTTTGTAAACTATTCCGGTCCCCGTCTTGCCCAAAAGGAAAGCAGATGCTTTCAGAAGTTTGTCAAGATTGAAATTAATCTGCGAGTCCAGTGCCACGAAGTTGTACTGCTCCATCTCTTGGGAGAGAGTCTCGACAGCTTCCTTTCCAAAGCAGAAGAGCTCCTTCTTAAACATCCCTTTCTCTTCATCACCACTGTTAATAATACTGTCGCATACCTTACAATCATGATACTTTCGACATACATGGGACAATAGCCAACCGAGAAAGCAGCTTCCTACCATAGAGCCCGCAATTATCAAGATCAAGATCCCTTTGCTCATGGCACTTCCTCTTTTAGGCCCATCAAGCGAAGCCTGGGATGGAAAATGAGGAGTTATCGAGGAATTTGGGTTGGGAATGTCAGGAGGACACGATGATTTGAGTGGCGCTCCACAGAGCAGAGGATTGCTGATGAAAGCAGTCGGCCCTGCATTAAGTAGAGCACCGTTCTGCGGTATTGGTCCGCTGAGATTGTTGTGGCTAAGATCAATGTAGACAGCCTCAGGCAGGTTTCCAAGGTTTGCTGGGATTGGGCCACTGAACAAGTTATTTGACAAATCTAGAGTTCCTTGCAAGTTCGACAAGTTTCCCATATCACTGGGGATGGAACCAGTGAACTTGTTAAATGAAAGATTGAGAAATTCGAGCTGAGTTAAGCTAGTACCTAAACCATCAGGCAGGGATCCTGAGAATCCATTCTGACTCAAATCGACCGATTTAAGTCGCCCACACTGAAGTAATGATGCCGGGATCGAGCTGTGGAATGAATTCCTGGAAAAATCCAAGGTCTGAAGTGAACCAAGCTTTCCAAGTTCCTCAGGAATCGTCCCAGAGAATGAGTTCCCTGAGAGCACTAAGCTTTGTAACCCGTTCACATCGAAGAGCGTGACAGGCAAGCTTCCTGAGAGACGGTTGTTCCTGAGATTGATATGCCGGAGTGCTGATAGGTTTCCAAAGATAGGAGGAAGGAAGCCGGTGAGATTCTTATAAGAAAGGCTGAGAGAAACAACATGATCTCCTATGCATTTGACTCCATTCCACATGCACGGAGTTTCGTCGGAAAAGCTCCAGTTATTGAGGAACTTGCTGGGGTCTTCATGGATGGACTGTTTCAAGGACAGGAGGGCAATGCCTTGATCGTTCAGAGATTGCACAGGCATGTGAAAGAGGCTGATCGTGAGAAGTATGACGAGGTTACAGAAGAGCACCATCTTGTGCAGGACTCTGAGAGATGATGTTTGGTTATCAAAAAACTGAAAAGTTGGAAAAGGGCATTGAAACTTATGAATGGGGTCTTTTGCCGAGCTTTAAAATCTTTAGTGTGGGGAGGACCGTTGACAAGTAGAACTTGTCCAAAGACTCGAAAGCCAAAGAAACTTGCAGTCTCTTTCTTTGCCTTGTCATGGGTTCAACCAAGGAAATGGCGCTTTCAGTGCTTATCTATAAGGACGAAAGTGGATGAATAAAGGAAGAGATACGCATCATGATGCTATGAAAGTTAGCTACATGAATCCATGAAACACCCTTTCAATGAACGCAAACTCGAGTGCTTGAGTAAAATCACGACCCGAGAACTGACAAGTAGAGGCATGTTATGCTTCCACTTCTAGGTCCTAATGGTCAATTTGTCCCCACCAGTTAATTCTAAGGTTCTTCTCCAGCAATGGGATTGGACTCTCTACGCATGACTTTGCCATTAACACACATCTTCATTGGATTTCCGATTGTTCTGTAGCAGTCGATGTAAAGAAAAGAAGATTATACAGAGAAGTCTGTTGAGAACTTTACCGTATTTTTTCACACATTGTGTCGTAACAACACCAAAGACTCCATAATGAAAACTTTAGGGACAGTGGTCAAGATTCCATATGATGGTCTGTCTTGTCGAGGGGTCCTCCGATCTGGAGGCGTGATTGGAGGCGTCATTTGCGGCCAAGTAGGTAAAGTGGAACTGTTCGAGGGGAGGTTGGCAAGAACTGTTTGACTATCGTTCGGCCTGCTCTTGCAATCAGACAAGTTGGCCTTCGGCTCCAATGCTTCTTGCATGAAAGTCCGAAATCAAAACGACACGTGGATGGTTTCGCAAAGTTGTCGTTCATGCAACGGAGGTTGACTTTGAGTCAGCAGAAGTCTTGAAAAAGCGCAAAAAAAGTAGAGTTTCCATTTGGACTAAACAAAGATAGCAAGATCTCATATGTGGCCCAAAAAAGGAAAATTTGTTGATGAATCAAGGCTTGCACATGTTTATTTTTTAGTTAAATTTGTGTTCTACATTTTAGAAGATAGTGGGAGAAAGTGATTATTCTGTTTTGGTTCAAGTTTATCTTTTAGGAGTGGTTCTAGTCCATGTTTCTAGTAATTATTGTTCAATTATTTGTTGTTTAAGTGTATTGCTTTTGTACTTAAGACAGTTTTTTCAAAATTAATGTAGCATAGTGCAATTTCCTTTTCATTGCTTTGCTCTTGCTGTAATTTGCTGCACAAGACAGCAACAAAGTCTGTTATGTTTTGCTATATATTTTGTTCTTGCTGCATAATCTGCTGCACAAGATAGAACATCTACCTTATGTTTCATTAGAAACTAGAAGAAACAACATTGGTATCAGAGTCATGTTTGATCTTAAGGGGTTGTGAGTGACTTGTGAGACTGAGTGAGAAGTACGCATCCATTTACAAAAACTTGAAGACTAAATAGAGGTTGGTTCGAGTTGTAACAGCCTGCTTCCAACCCCTTAATTTTAGGCCCAATAGTGCGAATTTTAGGATTTAGTTAGCGGCCCATTTGCCCCCATGAGTGCCCCGGACTGAATCGTAAAAATTCGTATCAGGCGATTCCAGACTTTTGAAAATCACGTTTTGGTCCCCCGATTTTAGATATTTACATTTTGGCCCCAAAAGAAGTGAATTTTGGGCTTATGGACAATTTTGAGAAATTTTGGGATAAGTTGACTTTTGGTCAACAGTCAACACTGACCATCGGTCAACCTCGCGGACAGCCAGTCTGACCGGGATCGAGCCGGTCCAGCCCAAAGTAGACCGGTCCTACTCACGCGAATCGGCCCAACCTCCCCCCTTCCTCTCTTCTTCTCTTTGGCTTTCTAACGAGCACGTGAGGTGTGCACGTGGGAGCCGTCCCATCGGCGGCCAGTGGCTGACCAGTCGCAGGTTAGGCCTGCCATCCGTCGTAGGCGTCTTGTTGGAGTGCCCCTGGCCGTTGGATGGCCACTGCAAACCCCAACGTCGCGTCTTCTTCCCCTCGACCGCGACATCCCCCTGTTTTTCCCACCCGAGCGAGCAGCCCCCTTCAACGCAAATTGCTCCTAGATCCGGCGACCGTTTGGCTCAATCTTGGTGGCGTTGGAAAGCTTGAGAAGTAAGCTTCAAGGCCGAGCAAACTGTCACCGTTGGCGCCGCCTTGATCGCCGCCAGCAGCCCCCCAAAGAAGCCTCTATGTGCACTGTTCATCCGAGTTTCAGATTTTCCCCTCGCCAAAGTTGGGCCGTTCCGACCACACCCAGGCCGAGCTGCCGCCTCCAACACATCCTTGGGAGCTCCTTCGGCCCTGTGGTGGCCATCATTCTAGCTCATTAGGACCATAAGCCGCCGGACGACCCTTGAAGTCTTAGTGAAACCCATTCTTGCCGTCGTCAACTTCTCAAGGTCATCGTGCCTCCTCTAGTGAGACCCAGCCGCCGCCAATGGTGCCAATCAAAAACTTAGAGCCTCAGGAGCCCAGATCTACTAGCTATGGCTGCCAACACCGAGCCGTCTGAGAGAAATCAGCCCCGAGGTTTGGTTGCCCTCTCTGGAACCCTAGCCGAGGCCCTCCGCCGTCGACGAGCCATTTCTTCCTCCTCTGGCCACCTCAGCCCCTGTCACTGGAGTCAATCGACTCTTGGAGGAGTCCTCTTCCCTACCCAGTCACTCGCCGGCGCCGATTTGGCCTAGGGAGGGCGAATCGAGCCGCGACCCAACTGCCTCCCCACTGACCCTATTCCAGACCCAATTGAAGGATTTTGGGTTTGTTGGCCGGATTCCACCACGGTTGAGGTGGTTTCTTCACCGGTGACCACCATCGACGAGCCCAGCTAGCCTCATGAGACCATGACCAGCCACCGGAGCCTCGCCGGAGCCTCGCCGGAGGGCCGTCGGAATCTCACCGAAGCTTCGTCGGAGCTTGCCGGAGACGTACTGGAGCTGCCGCGGAGCTGGACCATCCCTCCCATGGTGTCAGATCGAGGATTGGAAAGCCGCATCGAGCTCGAACGCGATCGGAAGTGCAAGGATCGCATTGCCGCAGACCGCTGGTTCGCAAAAAAAATAAAGTGAGTGGACTCTCTATATTTCTATTAGATACATTTATCGCTTTAGTAGAATTATTGGATTTATTCAAATGGATGGATTGTGTGTTTGGATGAATTGAGTCAAAGTATGGCAAAGTGCAAAATATTAGAGGTGAGGCGACATGGTGATCGATTAGGAGGCTAGTGAGCCTAATTGAAAGACATTTGATGGTCGAACTGCGTGATTATTGAACGAGGAGAGTTATTATAACCATTTGGATAGTCAAGTTGTGATTAGACGGTTGGGTCTATTATGGGCCGCATATTATTATTTGTTAGTGATAATTGGAAGGACCGATTAGGTGGCATGTGAGCTCTTATAACTGATTTGAGGTTATTAGCATTTATTGGGAGGCCTAATTAGGTGATTGGATGGTTTAAGGGTGGCAAATGAGCCTTAAGTAATGGTTGGACGTCGATTGAATCCGACAAGAGTTTGATGAGACTGCCGTTGGTGGCAAAGTGACGTTTTAGTAGAATTATTATAAATACTTTCACAATCTAGATGCGTGAATAAGGGGTGTACAATTAATTGTCGGTGACAAATGATTGGATCGATTATGTGCCCAAGGGGCTTAATCAATGGTGAATAATTGGAGATAGTTAGGCTGTGAAAGTGACAACAAGGAGTTATTAAGGATTTTTGGATGTTTTAATATTTATTCGATCAATTAGAAAGCTAGAGTGCCCTAATTTAAACTGGAAGTCGACGAGACTCAATTGAGTGTCAATAGGATTGCAATGGTGTGTTTCGATCTTGCAAGTCGACTGGAGTGGTTATTGACCCCGGTTCACTTTGAGTTTGGCTTTTAGCTGAGGAATTAAGGCAGTGGGCCCTAGTCATTGATTGATGGGATGACTTAAGCCGATTTTCATTCGATATGTTATGTCATGGAAATTGACATATTGAATAGTGTGCCATAGACTTGGCGTTTGAATGGATCGATAGACGGGATGATAACGTGCCATGGATTTGACGTCGATTGATTGGAAGATCGATTAGGTAAATGGGAGGCCTAATTATAGCTTTGAATAGTGCCATGGACTTGGCGGGTTGAACGGATCGATGGATATGATGATAACGTGCCATGGACTTGGCGACAGTATGTGAATGATGGTTTGCCTAATGAGCCAATTTGAGGGTAAGACGGTATTTGGGACCATTAAACGTTCAAAAACGATGACGAGCCGAAAAGACTTAGTTAGGTCTCAGGTCGGTTGGAAGGTTTTTAACCATTTAGTTATCACACAATTTATTTATTACGTAATCTACTTATTTATGGTTTGTTCTTTAATTTAGTTGCAATTTATTTATTTTATTCCATTAAATTACTTGAGTTAATGAATGATGTTATCGTGGCTGATTGGACTGATAGGTATATGGCTTAGTGCCAAGTCTCGGTCACGGACCGATTAACTCGTAGGTAGATTAGTTAGCAAAGAGAGAGACTGGTGACGGGCTGGGTGATAAAAAGAACTTGATTGGTAAATGAATTAGGAGCATTGAGTTAGTCCACTTTATTGGAAGTCAACTCAATTGAGGAGTCAGTGGCTATGGTGGCACCAGATGCAGATTCGAGGAGATTTACTGATTGTGGTCACGATATGACGTTGTTGAACGGCTTTGGGCCGAGTCCCGGTCGCGGACCGGTAGACTAATGGATCAAGCTCACCATAGTGATTGATTCGAGAATGTGGGCTTGAATTCGAGGCTAAAAATGGAATAATCTAGAGATAGCGAAAAAGAATTTCAAGGTGATTATGAAGGATTCGAGGAATAGGGAATTGATTGATCTCGAGGAAAGAAAGAATAGATGATAAATCGAGTGAAATATTGATGATAGTTGCACTTGGGGAAATGATATTTGGAGGTTGAGTAGTGAGTAGGGGCCCTAGGGTGATAGTGTTTCTAATTTTGGTATAAGGATAAACTCACTTAGATATTTATATCTCATCCATTGTTATTAATTATTTTCAGGTGCATGGTTAAAGATGGATTTGGGGGTGAGTATAGTGGGAGGAGACCCACGCTTCTATTGAAGACTTGAAGGTCACCGACAAGTCCTGGGATGTCGCCACTTGATGACCAAAGTGAATGAAGGAAATCAGGGGCCGTCACATGCCCAAGGTTGAGGCGTGGCAGGTCTTGACACGAGTAGTTTCTCAACAGTAACTCCACCAGTGTTTGATGGTGACAATTATCAAGCCTAGGCAGTTAGGATGTGAACTTTTCTAGAGAGTTGTGACTTTTGGGAAGCTGTGGAACAAGACTACGAAGTTGATCCCCTTCCTAACAATGCAACCATCAACCAAATTAAGTTTCACAAGGAGAAGATAACAAGGAAGGCAAAAAAAAAAGTCCTGTTTATATGTTGTTGTTTCGCCTGCCATTTTCAGCAGAATTATGGCTTGTGAATCGGCACAAGCTATTTGGGATTTCCTCAAGGCTGAGTATCATGAGAGGATCAGAAGCATGAAGGCGCTGAATCTGATCACAAAGTTCGAAAGAATGAAGATGAAGGAGTCTAGGATAATCAAGGAGTATTCGAATAAGCTGGTAAGTATTACAAACCAAGTAAGGGTCTTAGGCATTGTTGCATAAGATTCTTGTTACATTGCTAAAGAGATTTGAAGCAACCATTGTTTTTTTGGAGAATACCAATGATCTATCTCAGATCAAGTTGGCAGAATTGCTTAATGCTTTACAAGCATAAGAGCTGATGAGATTGATAAGGCATGAGGGAAACATAGAAGGAGTTTTGCAGGCAAAAGAATAGCAGAACATGGGATGGAAAGGTAGGAAATGGAAAGAGAAGAAAGAGCATGGTAATAGTGGTTCAGAAATTGTTGTGGGAGAAAGCAATGTAAGAAAGTATCATGCATATTAGTACTGTGGAAAGAAGAATCATCCACACTTTAGATGTTGGAAAATGCTAGACTTTGAAGGAGTAGATGGTATTCATGTGTCAAGCTACTAAAGCAGAAATGTGGCACAAGTGGTTGGGGCATTTTCATCACAAAGGCGTGATGTTTATGTAGAAGAATGAAATGGTTACTGGATTACCAAACCTGAAAGAGCATACCAAAATGTGCAAGGCTTGTTTGTTAGGCAAGCATACTAGACTTCCTTTTATGAATTCAACTTGGAGAGCTGCAAAGAAGTTGCAGCTTATTCATACAGACTTATGCCACAAGTGACACATTTTCTAATTGGTAGCATGTATTTCATTATTTTCATTGATAATTATACCTGAATGTGCTAGATTTATTTCTTGAAGCAAAAGTCAGAAGTTGCTGAGATATTTATGAAGTTTAAGAGACGGGTCGAGAACCAAAGTGGCTGTAAAATTCAGGTCGTCGGATCTGATAATGGAACATAATATACTTCATAGAGGTTACTAGAATTGAGCATCAACTTACTGTTCATTATTTTCCTCAGCAAAATGAAGTTAGTGAGAGGAAGAATAGAATAATTATGGAGATGACTAGGTGTCTACTGCATGAGAAGAATCTACTAAAAGAGTTTTGGACAGAAGCAGCAAATAAAATAATATTTTTGCTAAATAGACTTTCAACGAGGGTGTTGAAGATGAAAACATCGTTTGAAACTTGGTTTGATGTTAAACTAATTCTGAAAAATCTAAAAGTGTTTGGTTGTTTGTGCTTTTGCATATCCCACAAGTGAAGAGAGACAAGCTGGGAGAGAAAACTGAATTCCAGTTACAGTTCAGTATCAAAAGCCTATAGGATCTATAAGTCACAAACAAAGAAGGTGATTACCATCAAATGTTAAGTTCTTGAAATATGAGGAATAGAACTGAAAAGATGAGCTATAAAGTAAGTACAAGAAAAACTCGTTGGAAGCTAATGAGCTACTAGATGATGTTCCGGTTAAGGGAACTAGATCTTTGAGTGATTTGTATCAAAGATGTAGTGTGGCTATCTTAGAACTAGCAGACTATGAGGAAGCTAAAGTTGACATGAGATGGTTAAATGCAATGAAGGAAGAGCTGTACATAATTGAAAAGAAATAAACATGGAAGTTGGTTGACAAACCTAAAGATAGGAAGATAATATGAGTGAAATTGGTCTACCAAACCAAGTTGAATCCGATGGCTCAGTAAATAAGTACAATGCAAGGTTGGTAGTGAAGGGATATGCTCAAGTCTGGAGAGTAGACTTTTCAGAAACATTTGCTCCAGTGGTTAAGCTGAACATAATCAAAATGATACATGCAGTAGCAACTCAACAAGGCTGAAAAGTCTATCACTAGATGTGAAGTCAGCATTCTTAAATGGAGTGTTGCAAGAGGAAATCTATATTGAGCAACCTGAAGGCTTTGTCACACAAAGCTAGGACACAAAAGTTTATTTTCTAAAGAAGGCGCTTTGTAGGTTAAGGCAAGCTCCTAGAGCATGGTAAATTAAGATGGATGAACAGTTGCTGAATTTAGGTTTCGAGAAAAGTCTTAGTAAACCTGCCTTGTATGTTAAAAGGTTAGAAACTGACTTGGTGGTAGTATCTCTTTATGTATATGATATGCTTGTGATAGGGAGTAATGAATATCATATTGTTACATTCAAACATGAGATGATGAAGATGTTTGAGATGATTGATCTAGGCGAAATGTCATACTTTCTAGGGATGGAAGTTAAGCAAACTCAAAATGAAGTTTTTATCTATTAGAATAAGTACTTGAAAGAGATCTTAAAGAGATTCAATATAGAGGAGCGCAAGAATGTGAGTACTCCAATGATTAATAATAAAAAGCTCCAAAAGAAAGATGGTTTAAAAGTTGCATATGAGAGAGTTTATAGAAATTTGATTGGTTATCTTATATATCTCACTACAACTAGGCCAGACATTTTATTTCCAGTAAGTGTCTTGCCTCGATTTCTAAATTGTGCAAGTAAGTTGCATATGATAGCTGCAAAGAGAATGTTAAAGTACTTGAAAGGAACTTTGTCATTTGGGATAAAGTTTAACAAAGTTCAACACTTCAAGTTGCTAGGATATTCAGACAATGATTGGGTAGGTTCAGAGGAAAATATAAAGAGCACTTTAGGATATTGTTTCACATTTAGTTCAGCTTACTTCTCTTGGTGTTCAAAGAAGCAAGAAATAGTAGCTTAGTCAACTACAGAAGCTGATTCCCTACAGCAACATCAACTGTAAATCAAGCATTATGGTTGGAGAAGTTGATGAATAATATGCATTTGAAGCAAGAGTAAAGCATAGAGATTCTTGTAGACAATCAAGCTGCTTTAACCATCTCATAGAATATGATGTTTCATGGAAAGACTAAACACTTCAAAGTTAAATACTATTACTTAAGAGAAGTGCAAAAGTCTGGAGAAGTTAAGTCAATGCATTACAGCTTGGAAGATCAAGTTGCATATGTGTTTACCAAATTATTTTAAGTTAGTCGTTTTGAGTTTCTTAGAACTAAGTTGTGAGTACGCAGCACTTCATCTAGGAGAAGAATGTTGATGTATCAAGGCTTGCACATGTTTATTTTTCAGTTAAAGTTGCATCTTACATTTTAGGAGATAGTGGGAGAAAGTGGTTATTCTATTTTGGTTCAAGTTTATCTTTAAGGAGTGATTTTAGTGCATAATTCTAGTAACTGTTGTACTGTTATTTGTTGTTCAAGTGTATTGCTTTTGTACTTAAGATAGTTTTTTTTTTTTTAGAATTAATGTAGCATAATACAGTTTCCTTTCCATTGCTTTGCTTTTGCTACAATCTACTACACAAGACAGCAACAAAGTTTGTTCTGTTTTGCTGTATATTCTGTTCTTGCTGCATAATTTGCTGCACATGACAAAACATCTACCTTCTGCTTTCATTAGAAACTAGAAGAAACAACAAAATTCAACCTTGGTTTTGATAAGAATAATGTTAGATATGTGAAAGTATTTCATTTTGATAAGAACAATGTCATATGTATGAAAGTTAATTTCAGCTTACGAATAGAGAGAAATGTATGTTTGGCATATATGACAGTGAAGGACTACATGGCTATATATAGGTCATACAGATACCTATCTACGTTTGGAATCTATCTAGTTTTTCAAACGCAATAGTAATCTTAAATTCTTATCCTAAGTTAGATATAGATAGTATCAATAGGAGATATTACATAATTTAAAGGGATTACGGATATCACTAATTATCTCCCTAAGTCTCGTTGTGGGAGAAAAGATGTCGATTTAAGTTTGGAGAAAAAGATCAAGGAAATCTTTCAGTGAATGTGCTTCAGTGAAAATATCAAAAATATAATTAATTGATGGAGTATTCGCAAAATGGATGGTTTTATAGATGAAAAATTGTTTACAAAATCCTAAGCATATTGTACGATAGATAATTTATTCATAAACCTTTTTATTTGACTAATTTAATCATAAAAATTTTTATGATTATCCAATTCCGATTAATTTTGATAAAAAAATCATTAAAATTGCGGTCTAACAATGTTGCAATTCTATAAAATTTTCTAACTTTTTTTTTCTTATAAGTCTTTGATTTCATTTGTTTCTTGTCAATTATCTTATTTCTTTTCGGGAAATGCCATCAAAAAATTTAAACGTTACCCATGTGGCACATTTACTTCAAATATTTGTATTATGAAAAATCATGAACTTATGATTGTATGACACATTCATCCTAATTTTTTTTACATCATTACAAATCCTGAATTTAACTTGTATGACACATTTATCCTAATTTTTTTGTAACACTGAAAACCCTAAACTTATATCAATCTACCACATTTATCCTAAAATTTTTTGTACTTATTTTTTTTCACCTCCTTTGGTTGGTGAGTTGCAGCCAGCCACTAGGCTAAGGCCATAATGCCCTTGCCAGACCCTTCACGGCCGCAAGCGAAGGGCCCCTAAGAAGAAAAAAAAATTCTAAGATAGATATGTCATGATGATATAAATTCAGTGTTTTTTTGTGTCACACGAACAAAAGTTCAAGATTTGTTATAATATAAAAAAATTGATAAATGTGTTACACAAGGTATAATTTAGGATTTTTAGTGTCATTTTTCCTTTCTTTTTTTGTTGTACATCTTCCCAAGTGGACCAACGAGGCCACTAAAGCCTTGGCAATGGTTAACCACAAGGAAGGGCCTACACGCCCTTGCTGACCATTAGGTGAGGGCTAGGTGAGGCCCTTGTCTATGGCTTATTAGGGTTGCCAGCTATTGCTGAAGTGCCGATGACCCAAGTCGACCCTTCCAAGAAGATGAATAGTGGAAAAAACTAAACCAAAAAATTTTAAAATATACAATTTTGCCTATGTTTACATCAGTCATGTCCTATAGAACGATCAATGTCCATATCAACGATTTTGACATAAATTGGAGGGGAGGACCAAACTAGAAATTATCAAAAAGTTTAGGATGAAACTTTTCAAATTGAATAGCTTATGATTGAATTGAGTGCGATACATTAAATTTAGAATTTTTTGAACAATCATCTCATGTGTTAAAAGACGTTGCCTAGACGTTGCCTCTCACATAGTCAGTTGTTGATTCAACATGATTGATACATTTATGAAAATATCGTGATAAACAATTTGAATAACATTTCAGTTATCATAATAAAGGTCTATCACACAGTGATGACTAACTCATACATCTTGTGGTAACCATCACAACTACAATAATTCAAAATAGCATGGCCAAGGGCATGGTACTCCAAATTTGTACTATCAAGCAGGATGGTCTGCTTTTAGCTATGCTAAGAGATACATGAATTGACTAAGTAGAACCAATAGCTTGTGGAGCGACAATTTGAAAGATCTCGAGCACAGTCTACATCAAAATAAGCTTGGCGTGTAAGAATGAAAATATGAAGAATCGAATGTCTCAATTTTCCATGAACAAAGAAAATTCATTCGTAATCGAGACCATATGTGGAAACGTGAAGAAATCTATACTAACCTCCAACCATTGATAAAATTCAATTGAAAACTTGATTCTTGAAGTGTCAATCACTCAGAGAATGGATTCTTCTAGCCAATTGCCCTCTTAAAATTGATGTTGTGATTTTGTGAATGAATTCAAAAAATGAAGGAATTCAATTCTTTTCTAACTAAGAGGGTTTGGCTTAGAAGACTCCTATCAAACTTACATTCGTACCCCTTCGTATATAACTTCTCCCCTTAAGAAGTTGTACATTTTGGGTGATCATCACATAACGTAAAGTGGATAACATTTGTTAATAAATTAATGCGGGCAATTTATAATTGAATGTGAGATTTATCACATCCCGAATCCTACAAGAATATGGACAATGACATGGCCATCTTTCTCCTCATTGAAGGATGCAGCCTCAACCATACCTAAAAGAAAATCAACTCCCAAAATTCCCTATCAATATTTCTCTTGCTTTATTAGCTACTAACTGAGAAACCTGAAAAGAGTAAATATAATGGAATGAACAATCACAACTTAGTGAGTTGTGTGCATGTCTTCTAAGCATATCGAGCATCTACTATACATATTCATCAAAACTATAATCAAACTCAGTTAATTCAATTCCAAGTGATGATATACTTTGAACTTCAAATACAAACAATTTCTTTGTAGCACAACTTCGTAGACAATTTGTGATCACGTATATAGTAAAAACCCAAGATACTTATTACTTTTAAATACCATAGTTCTTATATAACATCAAAAACAAATTATAATTTCTACAAAATTTAGCTCATATTAGAAATCTTTACAAAGTAAAAAATAAGTTACATTTTCAACAATGTCACATATGCATGCATAAAATACACTTTTCTATGTAATATCAAAACAAAATATCAATGATCCACTCCATTGATCAATCTCAACAATTCATATATCAATGTCTAATCCCAATCATATATCGATGGCACATCCCAGTAACTAAACATATCAAAGGTCTAATCCATCGACCAAACTATTACTTAATATCTAACTATGGTCACGATGCAACGACTTGTGACAAGACTACTAAGATTCCCCATTGGCAAGGTCTTTACCTATAATGCATGTAGCTCGGCTTAGAAGGATTTTCTAACAAGTATGCGTATTATCCCATCAATGGATTCTTCTCATAACGATATGAGTAATATTAATCATTATCATACTCCAACAATCCATAAACCAACATCAAAAAGCCACTTTATACATCAATTTCACAAATCAAATTATATTACTTTCAGAATCTACTTTATCAAATTGAATGCGTTGGATTGAACATTTCAAATATCAATAACTATAAGCCCTTATAAGCATGCTTGAAAATCAAGGATCATTCCTAAATCTTTCACAAAATATTTCGCAAATTTCAAAACATATGATTTTTTTCAATCCAGTTCATCAAATAGAATACATTTCGCAAGGCATGTCTCAACAACTAATGAAATCTTTATAAATCATACTCGCAAATTGACTTAACCTTCTGTAAGCATTTATAACATATTTTACAAATCAGTTTACAATTTAAATCGTATATATATATATATATATAAACTTTCATAGCATTTACAAATTTGTTTTATAAATCAGTTGGCAATATAATTCGTACATACAGAAACTTTCACGACATAATTCATAAATTATTGCTCAAACTTTTCTCAAAATGATCAAGATATAGTAAACGACCGATCTAGACTTTTATGTAATAAAAATGTTATTTCATAACTCATAACATATATAGTCATTTTTCAGTTCAAAGCATGAGTTTTCCAAACACAAAGAAGAGATAACATTACTCACTGAAAATGCCTATAACCACACAAAACATTACTCAAATGATCGAATTCACGATCCCATTAAATAAGTGAGCACGACTTTAAAATCGAGCGAAATAATATTTAAATAAATTACCTCACTAACAATAACCATTGTCAATGAAACGACACTCATGAGCCAATCAAAGTAATCGCCCATAACAAAAATCGCTATTATTCATTGTATGCAACTGGTGCAGTTAATATATTTGTGCAATAATTTTCTTCACAAAACTTCGTTTCTAATCATATTACATTTAATGGAAAGCTCTTTTGACATACTATAAGATTCCCAAATCAACCAACCTAAACTCCAACCAAAAATTGACATAAACGGCCTACAAAATTATTATTCACACACTGTTCACTACGGTGACAAACTTCTAAATTCCGTTTCAGATAAATTTCAAGTTCAAATTGAATTCTGTTAGTTGCTATGATTTTACGACACCCTAAATTATCATAATCTCATAATTTCTGTGTCAAATAACTCACTCCAAAATTATATTTCACTGCATTAACTTCATATAACTCCGAATTTAAGCCTCAATTTCGAAAATTACTCCGATTGGACTACAAATGGCGTAAATACTTACCGAACATCACAAATTAGAAAAGATATGGCTTGACAAGATTTCTGTGGCGAGAATCACCCTTCCATTTCGTCCCTTCTTTTTCTTTCCTTCCGTCCCTTCTTTCTCTCTTTTCTTTCATTTCTCTCTCTCTCTCTCTCTCTCTCTCTCTCTCTCTCTCTCAGCCAAAAGCGCATTTTTGTTCTTTTAATGTCTCCTGGTCTTTCCCTTATTTTTGTAACTCCCTTGAGCCGAAAGGTCTCCCCTCTTATCTCCTTTTATTCTTTGACTATTGATCTTCTTTTCCATTTCTTTTTCTTTTATTAAAGACCCACCTATTCACTTAACCTAATAAAAAGACAGTGGTATTACAAGATCACATTATTATTTTATAACATTCTTCCACTTGATCTAAACATTTCATCGACAAATATTGAACTAAATCCACAAAAATATATGCTAAAGACAAAACACATAAATCATGGCTACAAGTCCTCTTAGAATGAGTATTATCTTTCAAAATTAGCCTGTATGTGATAACATTATTTATGAATAAATGCTATATTTATTTTGGGTTAAAAGTGATTATTGTTCTCACAATGAATCAATGAGTACACCATAAGAGAGAAAACATCACAATTGAATATTAATTTCACAAATTTGTCCATATGAGAAAAGTGTTCATGATAAGTTTCAATTTTCATCCTAACTACATGATTCTTATAACTCATTTGTGGCAATACCTTTAATTAAAGAATCATATGACATCAATTTAATGAGAACGTGTTCAATAACAACTTTTTTCTTTGACACGCTCTCTTATAACTAAATATTTAATGTCAATATGCTTGCTTTAACTATTACTATTGTGGTTCTTAGCCATAAAAATCGTAACTGAATTATCACAAAATATTCTTCATAATTTAGCAATGGAATCCACAATTCTAAACCTTAAAGTAAAACTATTTAACCACACACCATGTGAAGTGGCCTCAAGATAAGAAAGGGACTCAGCTTCTATAATAGAAGTAGCAATCAAGATTTACTTTGCACTTCTCTATGACACAACTGTACCAATTAACATAAAAATGTATCCACATGTTAATTTTCGAGTATTAACACAACTGGCCAGTCCAAATCGAAAAACCAATTACTTTTAAGTGTTTGTCTGTCTATATATAAGCATGTGATATTTGGTACCTTGAAAATACCTCATCATCTTTTTTGTAGCTCTTTAGTGGTCGATATCTAAATTACTCTGATATCTTCCTAACATTCTCACAGCAAATGCAATGTCAAGTCGAGTGCAAAACTGAGTATACATCAAGCTTTCAATAGTAGAAGCATATGGTATATTCTTCATTTATTCCCTTTCTAAATCGCTCTTCGAGCATTAATTCAAATTGAACCCCTTCACAATAGGAGTTATACTATGTGAACAAGCTTTCATTTGAAATCTCTCTAAGATTTTATATAAGTTTCTTGAGATAGTCTTAATATTCCTTGAGGCCTATCTTTATAGATCTTAATACCAATTGTCAGGTACATGTCATGCCCCGCCCTTACGCACGCAACAGTCCCTAATTACCTTCTCTTAAGATCATCGAAATAAAGACAACGTCCTAGGTTGATCGCAATCTTCTTGAACATCAAAGTTACATTACTAAGATAAAGCAATATAATTAAGCACGTATTACCACCCTCCAAAATCAAACCATAAAACATCGATTGCCTTTATTTACATCATGAGGATTACATAGTTGATCTATCAAAGTTTAGTACAAAAGCGAAAGCATTCATAGCTCGCAAATTACATCCGACAAATGACTCTAGGTTGAATACATTAAAATATAACCGATTCCCAAAAGACATTGAAAAGAGGACAAGTCTAAAAGGGAGACCTACATCTGATGACCAACTTAGGCTAGATGACTTAGGCGTCAATGACACTACCTCCTAGAGGATCATTGTATTCCAACATCGAGGTTATAATAATAAAAAAGGCCTACTAGCTTCCCATGATAATCCATGTGAAAAATCAAAGGACCTCTAACCTCTCCCTCACAGCGCTCCCAGTACTAATGACACACACATTGCTAGAAGATAGGCTCTTACTCTTAGATAGTGGTCTCATGCTTTTCAATAATTCTCTATGAATTGGTTTCATATCCATTTATTATCCAACCTCTGTCCTTAGGTTTCTTCGGCTAGACTCGGTTTTCATGTAACGCCCTTTCATCAAATTCTCGCCACAAATTATGTACTCACTGCCCTAACTCTAGTTCTAGTAATTCATCCTCCTCTAGTTTCGGCTCCATAGGCTATAGGTCAATCTACTCTGGCTCCTCCTCCTCGGATTGCTCCCCTTCCTCAAATGGCTCTTCCTCAAGGTCCATGATTTGTCTTTGAAATGGGTTGGTGGTGGAGGGGGTGAGATATGGAAAAATCTTAGTGAGTTAACCCTAATCCAAAACTATGAACATTACCGCCCTATGGTCCCTAATCGCGTCTCACCCCTCAATTGTCACTTCGAGTCGATCATATCTTTTAAATCTCACCTAGAATTTAATCCATTATAATTCTCTCAACTCCATTAATCACCTTGAAATTCTCTTTCACTATCTCCAGTAATCACTTTTTACTCCTCGACTAATTCCATGCTTAGCCTTGAGTTCTAATTTATATCCTCAAATCACCAAACTCATAAGCTAAACTAGTTAGTCAACCAGTCTCCAATCGAGACTCGGTTCAAAGCTGTTCAATTTGTCACATCGTGAGCATAGCCAGTAAATATCTATCTATGAGTCAACCGATTTATTATGGGATTTGGCACTAGGCCCAACAAACCTATCAAGTTAGAATCATCCATAGTAATAACATAATCTCCAATAAGTGAATAATGCATCATTAAGTAAATAAATTGCACAATTAAATGTGTAAGGCCGTCCACAACCATCATGATACCTTAACTAAGCATTCCCAACTCATCGTCATTTTCCAAGTTTAATAGTTCCACATCACAGTCTTACTAGCAAATTAGACTCATTGATCACACCATCAATCTATTCAGTCATCAAATCCATGGCATGTTATCTCAAGCCATAATTGGTCTTAATCATCCAAATATGCACTCCATCATCCAATCGTTTACGAATAATATATTAAAATAATAGTATGCCTAATAGAGGTTTAAGAGTCCACTCATCTCAAATTGGGTCGGGAAGCAATCGAGGGTGATGAACCAAGGTAAGACGAGTTTGTGGAAAGAGGTAATCGACAACGAAACGGCTCTGATTTCATGAATAACGCAAGGGTAGACCTGATTGGCTATTCGGGTCAGGAACTAGGTCAAGAATTCGGGTCACGAAATGCCTCGCGGATTGAGAGCTCAATTCTTTCTCCTCAAGCTGAATTGAAGCTAAGGATCGACTGAGTTTTGAAGAGGACTCCCAGAATGTTCGATTGTGGGTGGTGATGGTGGTTTGAGCAACGAGGACTTGTCCCTCGAAGTAGGCGGTCGAGCAGTTAGGGTCCAGAGAAAATGGGCAGGAAAGACCAAGCTTCAATCTACGAGTCTAGACCAAATCAATTGAATCAACTTGCTGGGTTAGGATCTTAGGACACCTAGGATTCAATTGGAGGTGGTGATATAGGATGGGTATTGTCGAAATCAGCACATTGACGGTTTAGGGTTTCGGCTGCTAATTTAGGATAAAAGTCTACCATTCAAAAAATGGGAAATCTTAGACCAAATCAGTCGCAACCAAGGTTAGATATAAGTCAAAGGAGTGTCTACCAACCTAATGGAAGCATCAGCATCGAACGGGTATCGCTAGAATGGTGGAATTTCTAGATCGAGGGTTTTCGGCTCGGTTTAGGGCAAAACGGCGTTAAATCCATAAATAGCCAAATTGTGACTAAATCAATACGATCAAAAGCCAGAACTAAGGTAAACGAACTCCTAGGGATCAATTTCAAGTAGCGGTACAAGCCATAGATCGAAGATTCGAGAGAAATGTGCAAAGAAGTTCGGTGAGCTTAGCACAGGACAGGGGTTCAACCGAATCGTGGAGCTCTTTTTCGTGGGCTTTCGACGACGAATCAGGCAAAGATGGTGGCGACAATCAGTTGGATCTTGGAGAGAGAGTGTAGAGGAAGCGGTAGTAGTCGGGAGCGAGTAGAATGGTGGTTCGAGTGAGGAGAGATCGCGGCTTGAAGGTAAGTCAATGGGCAGCTTGGTGGTCAAGGGCATCCGATTATCGAGGGGAAGAACAAGGTCGCCGTCAGCAGCTGGCGGCCATCCAACAGTCGAGGCGTCTCCCAACGGGATTGATAGGAGGCCTTGCAACCTCTGCCAACAGCAAGTTGACCGTAGGCTTGCTGATGGAACTTCTTCACTTGTGCTTATAAAGCGCTCGACAAAACGCTTGAGAGAGGTCAAAAGGGAAAGGGGAGGGGTTGGGCTTTTATGCAAGTTGGGCTAGCTCTAGGCTCGTCCTGGGCTGGGTCTTGCGCGTATGGAACCGGATCTCTGGTATTATCTAGTAGAAATAAAATAATAATAAATAAAAATTAGAGAAATTTTTCAAAAATACAAAAAAGCTTCCCAAAAATAAAGCTAAGTACTTTTGGGTCAATAAGTTTTTTAAAAAAAATTCGGGAGTCCATGACTAATTTCTAGAAATTTCCACATCCATACGGAAATTATAAAAATTACTGAGAAAATTCTCGGGGCCCTTAAGCTATAATCCAGACCTTCATATATATACAATAAGTCTAATGGATGTGGCTGTTACACCAATTGTATAAGATATCTTACTCATATCTTTCATGTCAAAATTCTTATGAAACAATCCATTATCATTAGTCTCAAGTAACATATCATCCACATAAAACACAAAGAAACAATTTTGGCTTGCACTAATTTTTTGGTATATACATTGATCCATGACATTCTCTCTAAAAGTTGAATGAAGAAACGACCTCATGGAATCTTAAATACCATTGAAGGGATGCTTGTTTCAAGCCATATATAGCTCTCACCATTGCTAGAAGAGAACCATTTTGGTTGTTTCATATAAACATCTTCCTCTAATTTTCCATTGAGGAACATTATTTTTACATATATTTGATTCAATTCCATATCAAAATGAGTAACCAATGTCAAAATAATATGAAGGGAATATTTCTTAGATACAAAAGAGAAGGTCTATGTAGTTGATTCCTTCACTTTGAGTGAATCCTTTGACGACAAGTTTGGCTTTATATCTCTCAGTATTACCCAATGAGTCTTTCTTAGTTTTGATGACCCATTTACAACCAAAAGCTCTCACACCGTTAGGCAACTCATCAAATCTCAGGACTCGTTAGATGTCATAGAACTCATCTCTTTTTTCATGGCATTATTAGGGGTGAGCAAGCGGAATCGCCCGATCGGGAACCGCCCGGAACCGACGGTTCCGGGCGGTTCCCGGACGGGCGGTCCGGTTCCCGGTTCCGGGGGTGGAACCGCCCACCCGGAACCGGAACCGGTAATGTTCATAAAAAAAAATTCTTCACACTCTCTCACTCGGCGCACACTCGCTTGCTGAATGTGCATGTTTATGGACGTCCAACACACGTCCAGTGCCGGACGTGGTCACTGGACACACGTCCAGCAGGGCTGGACGTTCCAACGCTGGCCGTCCAGCGCTAGAGCTGGAACGTCCAGCAACGTCCAGCAGTCCAGCGCTGGACGTTCCAGCTCCAGCGCTGGACGTCCAGTGCTGGCCTGGACGTTTGCCCAGCGCTGGCCTGGACGTCCAGCACTACTGGACATGTGCCCATCGCTGGACGTCCAGCACACGTCTAAGTGCTGGACGTCCAGAAATTGTACTTGACGTCCAGAAAATGCGATGTTTGAATGTATAGTTTTTTTTTTCTATTTTAGAATATATATTTTTCGTGTTAATTGGAACCGGAACCGCCCGGGAACCGGACCGGACCGAGTGAGAACCGGACCGGAACCGCCCAATCTTGTCCGGTCCGGTTCCGATTCTCCATAATAGGGAACCGGTTCCCCTAGGAACCGGAAACCGCCCGGGAACCGATCACCCCTAGGCATTATACCACAAACTGGAATCATTGCAACTCATTGCTTATGAAAACATTTCAAGGTCATTCTAGCTCTACTATTATAATCATATTCTTGTAAATACACAATATAATCACTAGTAACTGATGATTTTTTTATTCTAGTGGATCTTCTTAATGTTGTATCAACATTCTCTTGAAGAGCATGTTGTTCCACTAGTTGTTCAATAATTTTTAATAATTGCTGAACAACTTGTTCAACTATATCAATATCAGAATGTTATGGAACATCAATAATTGGTTGTTCAATAGCCGGTTGAACTAAATGGGTGTTATAAACAACAACCAATCTCATAATTAAAGTAGAATATTGAGTATCTGATGATCCTTTTCAGAAACAAAATCCTTGAAACAATCCCTCCTACTAATCAAAAATTGCATATAGGGGCAAAATAGTAAATAAGTCACTAAAATGGCAAAACTGTAAATGAACTACAAGGGCAAAATAGTAAATATGCTAGACCCAGGCAAAAATGGAAAATTCAATAGCCACAGGACAAATCAGTAAATTCAAGCGTCAAGGGAAAAACTGTAAATCAGAAAAAAGGCAAGGGAAAAATGTGATTGTAGTGTCTGTAGGGGCAAAAACATAAAGAAGGCCACGGATGCGTGCCAGGCATGCACCCCCAACTGCTACATATGGATCCCACGCGCCAATAACTATAGAAGGCACGTGGACCACATGCCCTCTTCCCCTTCCTCTTTCACTTTTTTTTTCTTCTGATTTTCTCTTGCTTCCGCCATTTTCCATTGCAAAATTCTTCTCCGATAACTCTCCCCAAACCAAAATAAATTATGGGTTGTGTAGCCAACACTGGCCCAACCACATAGATCCAAGAATCAACGAAAACGGCCAAACAAATTAGCCTAAAATAGTACCACAGTATGAATCCTAACAACCTGAAATTTCAACCGTGCAAAACATCTTTGGTGACCAACAATATGCTGAATAACCTTAAGTTTTTTTTTCCATAGTGATGCAAACATATATGTTCAAAATTGGATCGCAGTCTACTAGAATTTGGTTGGAATTGGAGATTTCTCTCTTGGGCCCGAGAAGCCCCAAATTTAATTCACCCAAAATTCAACAAAAATCTCATGAATTCAACAACACATAGATGGCTCTAGTACCAAATGTTAGATTAAAAACATGAAGAACTGAATGTCTTGATTTTCCATGAACAAAGAAAATTCATTTGTAATCGAGACCATATGTAGAAACATAAAGAAATCTTTACTAATATCCAGTCATTGATGAAATTCGATTGAAAGCCTTATTCCCAAAGTGTTAATCATTTAGAGAATAGATTCCTCTAACCAATTACTCTCTTGAAATTGATGGTGTGTTTTTGTGAATGAATTCGAAAAATGAAGGAATTCAGTTCTTTTCCAAATAATAGGGTTTGGCTTAGAAGACCTCTATTAAACTCACGTCCATACCCCTTCACATATAACTTCTCTCATCAAAAAGTCATATATTTTGGGTGGTCATCACATAACATAAAGTGGGTCATATTTGTTAATGAATTAATGCAGGCAATTTATAAACCAAATGTGGGATCACATTATCATTTTATGACATGGAGCTCTATGGGAAATTGAGCTAAAAAGTGGATGCCATGACACAATGTACTCTTGACAAAGTGAGGATAAGGAGGATTGCCACAAAATGAGTCGTGCATGGCATAGACGTGAACTAGCCAAAAATGTGAATAGCGTACGTGATATTCAAACACGAGTCACGATATCATACACATTTTGCTTCAAGTCGAGCTTTCTAGTGTTTTATGGTGCCGAAGGCCTTCATCTTGATGTTATATGCCCATTTGCAACCAACATCATTTTTACAAGGGCCAAACCAACCAAATCTCAAATGCAATTTCCCTTAAAAGCCTGTAACGCGCTTGTTACAACTCGCTATCAAGTCTGTGGCTTCTTTGTATGCGCAAGGCTCATGGAGATGCGAGAAGAGGGTGAAATCATGAAGATGAAGAAAAGATTGACTTGCACAAGTGGAACGACGAACGGTGGTAGGAGGGACAAGCCGTTAGAAATCCTCAAATGGTCCAGATAGCTTGGGGGCAGTTGGAGTGGAATTACCAGAGCCATCCACATCATGGTCAGTACAAGACAACTCTAGAGATAGAGACCTATTAGTAATTAGCGGTGTAAATGGCCCATAGCGGTTTGAATCCCTCTTGGAATAGAAAATCAAACTGATGGAACCGGTCCCTGATCTCTAGGACCGTAGATCAAACCGCCTAAGTCATGGACTAGACCGGACCGGACCCATTGATCCAAGTCCAGTCCGGTCCAATTCCTAAAAAAAAAAAAGGACCAGTTAGGAACCGAGAAAATTCTTAAAAAAAAAATTGAATTTCTTTACTTATTTTTAAGAAAAAGTTATTTTGATAAAGTTGGTAAAATTAAAAGTTTAGAAATTTTAATTGAGCTCTTTTTACTTTTTTACATCTTTATTTTTAATAAAATATAAAAAATTTAACCGGTCCGGTCTGGCTTTCTTAGAAACTATGAATTAGACCGTCCAAACACCGGTTCCACTTTTAGGAACCGGGAACCGGACCGACACTTCTAGTCTGGTTTTCGGCTGTCCAGATCAGTTTGAGCAGTTCCCCATTTAAGCAGTCCAAATTGCTCACCCCTATTAGTGGTAGCGTCGAGTGGATAATTTTCAAGGAGTAGATCAAATGAAGGATGTGCGACTCAAAAGTGGTTAAAAAGAAAAATATCTTGTACCTTCAAAAGGTAAAATCAGAGGATACATGAAGACATTTGGAGGTAGGATCTCAATATCTATCCCATTTATGCTTAACACGAAAATCCTGAAAATATAGTTTAATCCACTTAAAACGGTCATGTAGCGTGGGATGTACCAGGTGACTGGTCTAAGTTTCATACGTGGGATGTGCCAGGTGACTGGTCTTTGTCACCTTCCGAGAACACACATGTCTCTCGCCTCCCCTCATCGGTTACTTCACCTCTTCCCCGATTTCCCGAACCACATGACTTCCGGCGTGACTCGGAAGCTCCATTTCGTGAACCCTCCAACCTCTCTATATATGTGTGTCTCCCTCGCCTCTAATTCCCAATGCGCCATCTTCCTACTCTTTATCTCAATCTCGGTCGCTCGCTAAATGACTATGACGAGGAAGGGACCCTCTGCTTTTGCCGCCTGGCTCCTCGTGATGGCGCTTGTCGTCTCGAGCCAACTTGCCTCGAGAGCGGAGGCGGACTGTGACGCGACCCAGCTCTCCCCCTGCTTGCCCGCTTTCATGCTCCCGTTCCCGCAGCCGACGGATGAGTGCTGCGACAAGCTGTCAGAGCAGAAGCCGTGCCTCTGCGACTACATGAAGGACCCGCGCTACGGCGAGTACGTGAAGTCCCCCAGGGCCAGAGAAATCTTGGAACACTGTAAAGTTCCCTACCCTCAATGCTAACTGGACGGGCCCAAAGAAAGAAAAAACGCTACGACGTAGCACTGGAGGACTCAAAGTGGGATTGCATTTGGGTGAATAACGAGTGATTGTAACGAAACATTTGGAGATGAATAAGATTTATATGCTGAACGACTTGCTGCGTGGCTTGAGTAATCGTGCGCGTGAGAACTCCGACGTCGACGCTTCCTTTGAATGGTTGATAGATGTCGGAGAAATTTTTCGATGCTCGTCGAGCCGCACTGATGGAAAATTTGCGATAGATAAGCGACAAACTAGGGAAATCTACCGGTAGGACGTGGTCCGGTCGGTCGGTCTGATACATTATACTTAGGAGAGCACGTAGCAGCGCTGATAAAAACTAAAATCCACAGAGAAAAGGAGCCTCCTTTCGTGCCGTTCAAACCAGCCTCTAATCACGTCCGAAGCTCACTCAATGTTTCTGACAGCGTCTCATATTGTTTCCTCACAGAAACCCATAATCAAGTGAGCCCTAGGATACTCTCCAAAGCTCCAACTGTAACACAGCAACATCCTCTGAAAATACAGTAAGCTCCGGAAACCCCAAAAAATGACGCCCTTCGGCGCTCGACTTGCTGACTGCCTGTACATGCCGGACCCAGGTTCTTTTCACGCTGTGAGAATCTAAGTTGGAAACATCACAACGAGGACTCCACTGGTGTTCATGACGCCTATTAGGAATTATAATCAATACTAATATGTTCATGTTACGGAAAATACAGCATTTCTATAAATTATTTTTCGGGAAATCAGGGATAATATTTTCGAGTGTTCGTTTGAATATTTTCTGAAAATTATTTTCCACCGGCTCGCTGGCCTTGAGCAAGGTCAAGACACGCCGTTCGAGACTGCGATATTTAAAGGTAAATAAAGAAAAAGTAAAATATTTTCAACTTAAAAAAAAACAAAAAATATTTTCTCTACTTTTGAAGACCATTGGTGGAAAATATTTTCCCTGACTATTTTATTTACCGTGAAACGAGAGCCGAAAAATTCCAAAAAATTTAAAAAATATTTTCCTGAAAGTTATTTTTCGTGAAACGGACGGAGCTTAAGATTAAAACGGGAAGATATTGCTTCAAATGGAAAACGCTTTCCAGGAACATCTGGTAGAGTTCTGCCACAACGCGAGCATATCTTCTTCCTTCATCTTTCTTTCAAATTATACTCCTGAGATCGTCCTCAATGGTTATTGCAATTCACATGTAATTCCCTCTCTTACTGCTCCACATTCCCGTGATTTTCTTAAGCTCCAATATCTTAGTAACCTTCACTCCAGTTGCGCATCTTGCAATAACTGTCCCTTCAACCACGAACCAATTTGACTCAATAAACGTTCCGACTCTTAAATATAGACAGATCGAAAAACCTTTTCTCTACTTTGATTGAAGTATTCATCAATACTCTCGAATTAAATAAGTTCCAAGTCAAAGTTAGACCGGATTAACTCCAATGTCAAATCGGAACTTAAATGTAACTTGACCTCTTATGCTTCGCTCTGCTCCCCCGGCTTATCTAATGCTTGGACCTTGCCTGTGTGGGCCGTGAATCTACACCACCTACGCAATCTAAACTGGCCTTTACTAGCATTCGAAAAGCAGAGAGCATGCAATGTAGTGAGACGCAAGTATGAATTATGTTAAGAAATGCCCCACATCAAAGAATCGGGTGGTTTGGAATAATTAATGTATTATGACTTGCCCAAAATATATTGTCTTAAACTTTTCAATGAATATCAATCTAACTAGATATGTTGCAACATCGGATTTGGGCTTTGTTTTGACGATGTCCCTAGATGATGATATTGAATATTCATTGCATACTCCCAACAAAAGGTATTAGAGCTAATCCTACATTGGAGAGTCCTCAATCTACTCAGGTGTTGGGTATATATCTAAAAAAAAGAAATTTTGTGTTGAACATGGTTTCTAAACAGCCTTTGTTGTTTAGTCTAGTGAAAGTGATTAGAGATGAAGATGGGTGTTGTGGTGTAATAACATGATACCAATAGTCAGCCTTCATAGTTCAGTCTAGAGAACGAGACCCATAATAAAGGTAGGCATGAGATTCACGTTGAGATATTCCAATGTAAAATGATAGATGAATTGAGGGGAATAGGTATAACACTGAGCTCAAATGCAAAAAGAAAGATTGTTAAGATGCACATGCAACTTGCGTTAGAAAAAGGTTCATATAGGAGAATTAATGTGATTTAGAGTAGTTGATACATCATAGTTGGCTCATGAATCATTGACTTAAACTAGAGTAAAGGGGGACAATTGTTGAAAAAGTCATAAACATTATGCAACTTTACCGATTCTAGAGTGAAGGTGGGTCGAATTGGACCTGTATGGTGATCTTCTTAGGTGAAGATATTGAACTTCTACTGTATGCTCTCAACATTATGGACTAAGCCCAAGATGATCTGACACAAACGTAACATGCACATGAGATCTTTAAATCTGAAATGAATCTTGTCCTAATATAATTTGAAACCAAATTTAATTGGGTCTACATTGATTAGATGCCTATGCTTAGTGTGTCATTCGTGTTTACAAATAGCAATTTGCGTTCCCCTTATTTTTACGGAAGTTCGTGGGTTTGGTGTTGTAAAAGAGAACGGCATTATTATGCATTCGTTTGCTTTTGGAAATTGAGTAAATTACCAAATAAAATTTATAAATCTAATGATTTTTTTTGTCAATTCAGACAAAAATCTTTTAGTTGTGCCGATTGAGTTTTTAATTTTTTTACATTTTGTCAATTCAGTGCATCCAACTACTTTTTGTCTGAAACTGTTAACATGGATTCCAAGCATCCTACATGGTATTGAAGTGCTAACAACGAAAATTTTTAATTTTTTACCTTTTCTTTTCTTTCTTTGTTTTTAATTTTCTTCTAACTCTAGTTAGTCACCTAGGCTCAAGAATGACTAATGATCAACCAAATGAGAGTAGTGAGGTTAACCTTGTTAGATTTAGGGAGGTCATGCCTCCCTAATGGATGGGAGAGGTCGAGGTAAGACCTCGCTAGCCCTCATCTCTTGTCACCACCGAGGCCAGGCAACCAATTAAAGGAATACGGAAAAGAAAAAATGTATAAAAAGATTTCGAAAAATTATTTAATTTATCAACGTCAGTAACAAGTTATGTCACGTAGAATAGTGAGCATCAATAATAATGATTTCGAGCCAAAATTGATCCAATGGACTCAATTAGCAAAACATGAAAAGATATATAACTCATTTGGCATAAGTAAAAAAATTTGTAATTAAATTGACTTAAGTGTAATAAGTTTATAACTTTTTCAAACAACTTTTATTTTGAAAATTTGGATAGGATCAGGCTATTTTCATATCCTTTTTATGTACAGATTTTATGTGAACTGACCAAATTATCCTCAATCACAATATTTGTTTCAATATTAAACAGATCTCTCTCTCTCTCTCTCTCTCTCTCTCTCTCTCTCTCTCTCTCTCTCTCTCTCCCCCCCCCCCCCCTTTGCCTACCACTATTAACTAAGCTTTCAATAAAATTAATTAATATGTATCCCCGATTTGCTTTTGAATCCCAATGGTAGTAGAAAATTCAGGATAATTGCAGACGAAGTGGACATGTGAGTTAGTAGGAAATGAGCATACTCGACCCCATCGTGCAACTCTCGATCTTCTAGACATACAAAGAAAAAATCCATAATAAAAGCCATCTTTCTTCGATGACGAATGCATTGGCTTATTGGCGGTATGATTTTATTAGTTTGAGTTGTTAAAACAACATTCATTTGTGCTTTTTATTTTAGCTTCACATGATTTTATTGGACGGCCGAAACCTAATTGCAATTTCTTTATATTCAAGCTCATAATTCTTTATCAAAAACCTTAAAATGTGTTAAATAGCAGACATGCTCAACCGAAATTGAAAGCTAATCTGGTCAATCGACTTAAAAAGAGTGTGTCTTAACCACACACGCACGCACAAGACCAAGCTTTGGAAATAGCCTCACCCATTTGTGTGTTGCGGAACTTATGTGTGGCTAACGAAACCCGAAGTCAGAATCCTCGAATGAACACGAAAGAAAGAGCATATAGGAAGAAGACAATGGAAAGAAGTCGCGATGCTTTCACCCAACTAACTCGGCTAGCCATGGCAGCATCAGGCATCTTCATAATTGCGACGTTGATGGATGATGAAGAAGCAGTTGAATTAACCGGCCCATTGAATCGATCTTCAACCACCAACTCCTTTTTACCATGTAATGAGTCTATTCTACTAGCAACTAAAAAGAAAGCAGCTTCCCCTTATTCCTTTCTTTCTTAAATGCCGAATCGCACGACCTCCTTAGGTTTGACTCCCATCCAGATATCAGCAATTATGTCAGCTGACAAATTGGTTCGATCCGAAGGCTCATTTATAATTCTACCATTTCTCAAACTTATCTTTCATGGAACAGCGATTTCCCGTACCAACCTGCCACTGATATTTGATAAATTGAACGAGCACCACATCGACATTATCGCCAATGGTCTCAAGATATCACGTAATTAGACGATGTTACATCTTGAATAAGAAGGACGGACACGTGGACCGCTTAAATGACGTTCGGAGCCGTCCCTGAGTCTTGGATAATTGGCAAGATTGCGGTGGTTGGCGCGTAGCAATCGACGCATGGTAGTGTGCCGTCGTGGAAGAGCGCGGAATGGTTCTATTGGGTTGGTGGTTTGGTGGTGAGCGAACGGTCCTCGTCCCTTGTTTAATGAGCGGATCGATCATGGCCTCGCCACTCAAGCCCCTGTCTTCTCTCCAACCTCGCTCCGGACAAGAAAACCCTCCATGCATAATCAGATGTCTTGTTCAACGTAAGACGATTGGAGTTCACACCAAGTCAACCCGGCGTACAATTTTCTAGTGTCCCCGCTCTTTCTTGGACGGACTAGCTAGTTCTCCAAACCCGAGTGATGTCGCCCATTCCATTCATTCGCCTCCCATTTCCTCTGTCAAGCATCGGCAATCCCATTTCGTGGTGAGCCGCGATGTCTCTTTCTTGGGCTGCTCCGCCTCCACCCTCGCCTCTTGTCTTGCACTTGCTGTTTTTACTGTTCTTGATCTTGATCGAGGCTCCTCGTTCCTTGGGCGGGGACTATTACTCGAACTGCGCCGGCACGTTCAGCTGTGGGGGCGTTAATGGCGTTGGATATCCTTTCTGGGGTGGCAACAGATCGAGGTTTTGTGGGTATCCGGAGCTGGAGCTCAATTGCGAGAATGGAAACACCACGACCATCGTGATACAAGAAGTGAAGTACCGTGTTCTGGAGGTATATCCTACTCAGGTGCTGAGAATCGCCAGGGACGACTATATGCAAGGTATCTGCTCCACGAATTTCCTCAACACGACTTTCAACTCGTCGCTGTTCCAACTCGCCGACGGCTACACCAACTTCACTTTACTCTACGGTTGCCCATCGGTTTTCCCAATTGTCTTGGGCCAATTCTCATGTCCTGTTCAGGGGGTTTCGTACAGAGAAGGCTATGTGCTTTCAGGGTTGAATGTTAACATCGGACCGTGCTTCAAGAGCGTGGTAGTCCCGGTTTCTTCGTTGTTCTGGAATTACCTGGGGAATAATAGCTCGTCCAGTTTAAGTGACTTGCTGCAGCATGGTTTTGAGGTTCAGCTGAAGGTGGATAGTGGAGCATGTGGTCAGTGCACCCAATCGAATGGAGTGTGTGGTTACGATCCTGCTTGGAATCAGGCCACTTGCTATTGTCCCGGCCAGTCCTTTGGTTCCAAAACCTGTGGTTCATCAACATCTCCTCAGACCCCAGAGCCAACAACTTCTAAATCTACGCAAGGTAGTTCATCCTAACTTTTCTTTGTCACTTATTTACTTTGCCTAGCAATTCGGGACTGAGGAAATAGGATGGAAAGAAAAGAGTAGAGGAAAATATGGGGGAAAATAAATATACTATTGTCTAGAAGAAGAAGAAGAAGAAGAAGATAGAAAGAAAGAAAGGAAGTGGAGAGAGAAAATTTACGCGGGGAGAAAGTTTTTCAATTGGATCCCACGAGAAACAATCTCTAATGAGGTTGAAGTATATACTTGTAAATTTAGATAATTCCGTTCGCTTCTGTTCGTCCAATTTCATCTCCATCCAAACAAGGCCCAGAGAAGATATATATTTCTCTGCTTCCAATCTCAGTGTCTTCCTATTCGCCTCATCGAATTATTGCCTTCCTTTCTTTTTTTTCCCAAACATAGGGTTAGCCTCCTCAAAATAGGAGGAAAAAAGATACCCTTTTTGTACTTTTTGGCCAGAGTTTGGCTGGCCCTGCAAACTGCTAGGCTTCCACAAAGTTTTCTTTGGACTAAAGCAAAGATTGGTTGTTGGAAGCCTCACCCACACTTGAGTGATTTTAATGAACCATCACTTTCCCCATTACTTTAGTAAGTAATATTTATCTGCCAGCCACATCCAAAATGATGCTCTAATGGATGTCCCTTAGAGTCTGCCGATCAATGCCCATTAATAAATATACTCTTAATTTAGATATAGTGTTGTTAGGAGGGAACAAGGGAGAAGATGGAAAGTTGGTAAAGGTTGATATCCTTGCACTTAGTCAAACCCATCTGTCACATCCATCCTTTTTAAAACAAAACCTTGTAGGTGTGGAGTCACAATACTGAGTAGACGACTTCGAGTAATTCATTTATTTTCCCTTAAATTCTGTTCAAGAAAGAATCAAATTTGGGGGAAGACCTGTAAGTCTTGCTTTGTGGATAGTGAGGGGAGGCAATTTGCGTTTTGACCTGATTAAATTACCATCATATGATATACTATCATGCTGAATCAAGATTTATCATGTTCGTTATAACGTGCTTGGATTTTCTGCTAAGACCAAGCATTGCTTCAGATGAGACTGGTTCTTTCCCGTGATTAACACTATTATTTCTCTTAAATAAACTTGAAAATCTTGGAAAAGTTGGATTCTGTGAGATAATTACATAGAATCATTGCAAATTGTTTGGCTGGAGTGCTACTTAAAGAAGGAGGCATAACTAGTTGTTTTTTCCCCTCGGCCTGTCCGATTGCTCTCATTTTTAGTATGGTTCGAGTGTCCTTTCTTATTATCTAGAATGATTATCAGGACATGTTTAGGGCGAAAGATTCACTTAATTTGCTTTTAAGAACAGAAGGATTTTGGCACACTCCAGTTTCAACATAATGTTCACCAATTGATGCCATTGTAACTCTTTTGTACTCTACTTCAAGCTAAGAATTTGAATAGTTGAAGTATGATCAATTCAGAAAACAGTTTGTTCTCAGGGGTGATATTCCAAACAAAGGTTCTCAAGATTTGGAGGTAACATTATTTTAGAACACCTCAAGTTGGACTTAAAAGTAGTTGGCTGATTCTGAAGTTGCTGTTTTATACTATTGGACTGTCGATGTGGACATGGATATGAAATTGCCTTGTAAACTAATTCCATTCTTAAATACTTAGACTAGGATTATAGAACTCACATTTTACTTTGTCTGTTTTCTCACTTGTTTAGCAATTATGGTTCGATTATTAATTCTCAGTCTTATCTCTGACGCAGGGAAGAAGGATTCCAAATCACTCAGTATAGGTAATATACTCTCTGACCATGAGCAAATTAATGATGTCCAATACGTGATAAAAATGAATGTTCATTCATATTGTGCAGGCCTTGGCATTGGCGGAGCTGGTCTTGTGGGGATTCTGCTAGGTGTTTTATTTGTCTGTTTAGTGCGGAGAAAGAAAGAGAAAGCAGCTTTCCAAATTCAAACCAAAGATTTTCGCAGTGCTCCTTCAAGCAACAACCTTCTCATATCAACTGATTTCACTAGAAGCATACCGTCTTATCCTTCTCCGAAGTCTGACCTTGAGATGAGAAGCACCTATTTTGGAGTTAAAGTCTTTGAGTACGTAGAACTTGAAGAGGCAACTAAAAATTTCGATCCTTCTCGAGAACTTGGAGATGGAGGTTTTGGGACGGTTTATTATGGTAGGGGGTTGCACTGTTACTCACTCAATGTAATGAACCGTGGGAACAACGTGCCCATTAATCTAACTATTGAGGATTGTTTTGCAGGTGAGCTTCGTGATGGGCGAGTAGTTGCAGTCAAGCGCCTGTACGAGAACAATTTGAGACGTGTTGAGCAGTTCATGAATGAAGTAGAGATCCTAACACGTCTGCACCACCAGCACTTAGTGAAGCTGTATGGATGCACCTCACGACGGAGTCGGGAGCTGCTTCTTGTTTATGAGTATATTCCAAATGGAACAGTGGCTGATCATCTCTATGGACATCGAGCAAGTTCTAATTTGCTTCCTTGGCGTGTTAGGTTGAATATAGCTGTTGAGACTGCAGATGCACTCACTTACCTTCACACATCCGATGTCATTCACCGTGATGTTAAGACTAACAACATTCTCCTTGAGAATGATTTCTGCGTAAAGGTGGCCGATTTTGGTCTTTCACGGTTATTCCCCACAAACGTCAGCCATATATCTACTGCTCCACAAGGAACTCCTGGTTACATGGATCCAGAGTATTATCAGTGCTACCAACTTACAGACAAGAGTGATGTATATAGTTTCGGAGTTGTCTTATGTGAACTCTTATCATCAAAACCTGCCGTTGACACTAATAGGCATCGTCAAGACATTAATTTGGCCAACATGGCTGTCAACAGAATTCAAAATCGTACATTGCATGAACTGATTGATCCTTCTTTGGGTTTTGAAACGGATTATGCAGTTAGGAGGATGATGACCTTGGTGGCAGAGTTAGCCTTTCGTTGTTTGCAGGAGGAAAGGGATATGAGGCCGACTATGGAAGAAGTCTTAAACACTCTGAAAAGCATTGGGAATGAGCAGATAAATGAGCAGAAAGCTGAGGTTATGACCGAAGTTCTTGACACTTTGAGAGGATTTCAGTATCAGAAGGCAAGGGTGAAGAAGGCCGAGGTAATTGACATCAGGTCAGATGATGTTGGGCTTCTAAAGAATATGCCTCCCCAGCTTTCCCCTGACTCGGTGGTCTCACCTAGCTGGGGAAGCATCTCTACTGCACCTAATTCCGTTTAGCGTTATTTTGTAAATCTTGAACCGGGTAAAGTGATTTCATGTATGATGACCATAACCTATCTGGCCTTCTAGTCTGATGGTGATTAGCGCGTGGACGGGCCACTGAGAACAATGTACATAGTAGAAGCGACCTGCAGTATTATCTGTTTCTATGATATTTTCTGATGAATATGCTTTCTATCTGTTCTTTCTTGGAAATGTTCTTTCTTGGACACCAGACCGCGCGGTGCTCTTAAGCGGTAATCATCTGGCATCACAGGAGGAACTCATTCCAAGGTTGTCTAAAATGACGTCATTTTACAAGTTCCTACTAATATTAATGGATTTACCATTAAAGTATTCGGTGTTGCTGATGCACTAGGAAAAGTGTGATGGCGTAGTCTACAAATGCGGAAGCCAAGATATCCTCCTTTGTTCAGTTTTCCAGTCGTTGTTATGCATTTTAGACTAAAAAAGCAGAAGTAGCAGGAGCAAAAATTTCGTGGTTTCGTTTTGTATATCAACTAAAGTTGATACTCATTGGCAGGGCACATCTCTGGTCCCACCCTTGAGGTATGTTAGCCGGAATTATAATTCGTCGTAAGCACATACTTTTTTCCAATTTAGTTGCAGCAAGCCAGTAAAGTCTACTGTACGCTGGCAGCTCGAACTTGGTGATCCCTGCTAATCCTATTAATCTGGAATAAAAGGACCGTTCGACCAACATATATTGCTTTCAAAATTGTGAGTTGGTCACTCGACGAGACCCGACTAAATTGGAATGTTGTGGTGGCGGAACGTGATACATCCGGGTCGGCTTCTCGTTTTGCTTTACTTGATCGACATTTTATCCTTAGGAATCTCATCTAGGAAGGTAAATACATGGGAAAACTTGCATTGTTCTGCAAGGGAAACGATGTTGGTGTTCCTGGAATGAGTTTTCGTAAGATTCCCAGAAGAGATCATCCGCGTTTATCAGGAAAAGTTTAACACACTTTCAGTGTACGTAACATTGTTCTGTTGACTAATCTACGGCGGCAAATGGTACTAAAACAAAAGATCAGTTCACGAGTTACTTCTTAATGAGCAAAAGAACGTGCGTTCAAGGACTCCATTGCCCGCTTGATGTTTCTCTTGGCGCATGACAATAGTTTTGAGCAAATCCCAAGAAATAGAAGACAGTGAGCAATTCCTTGGCGCATTCTCTGGTTGAGGGGCCACTTCACTCGTTGTCAACAGGGCTAACTGTGACATCCATGTCCCACATCACCTAGGGAGGAAGTCTTGGAAGGGCTTATGTAGAGAGGTCCACGCTTACCCATCAACAACGCGTTTTTTTGGATAGACCGAGAAGAACAAAGCCGTGGGGTCGAGGCCATAGCTGGGATGGCGGTGCATCCGCATCAGTGCGGTAAGGCCAAAGCAGACAATATTGTTGGTAGTTGGGTTGAGGATGTTATTTAGTGGTATTAGAGCCGACTCCCGACAGCGTGTGAGGACCACAGTGGGCGCTCGCTGGTGCAGAGGGCACAGCGGGGACGCTGTGCCATTGAGGGGGGGGAGTTTGTGACATTCCTGTCCCATATCGCCTAGAGAGGGAGTCTTGGAAGGGCTTATGTAGAGAGGTCCACCCTTACCCGTCAACAACGCGTTTTCTTGGATAGACCGAGAAGAACAAAGCCGTGGGGTAGAGGCCGTAGCTGGAATGGCGGTGCGTCCGCGTCAGTGCGGTAAGGCCAAAGCAGACAATATTGTTGGTTGTTGGGTTAAGGACGTTACACTAACAATTCGTGTCATTATATCGTGACATGATATGTTTATTAAACGGATAACATTATCTTTTTGATGCGTTTAAGATATAACTTCATGCATGGATGTCCAGAAATATCTCTAAATACATGTCCATGTTTCTGAATGTATTAGAACGTGCTGCGTTTACAATCGACTATCGTTGGCCTATTTAATTAAACATATCTAAACATCTCGTTAACTTTTTTTAGGTCTGTGTCTCATTAACCAGTTAAAAGAATCAAATAGCGAACAAGATGATTGTTAGCTTGCTATACCACCTCGCCCTCTTTAGCCATGCTCTCTCTTCCACGCCCGACAACCGTGACAACGATCTCCTCCAGGCAAGCATTCATGAGATTCCTCTCTCAAGAAATTTAATCAGACACCGATCCACATTTTGGACTTATCAAATAACTATCCGCTGTAATACTAAAAAAATGTCAAAGAGATTTAGCTCTGACACTAAATAATGCATAACGGAAGCACGTAACTTTGGTCACAAATTCATGGGAAATGAATCTAGCTTAGCTATCAATATGATGAAGAACTGAAAACCGGCATGAGAAAAGAAAGGGAACAGTTGGGGAGAATTTTAGAAAGGATGGATAGAAGCAATGAAGCTCTATATATATTTTATTAATATTCAATCATGACAAAAAGCTAATTAGAAAAGTTGCAAGCAGTATTTCTAGTTTTCCGAAATTAACTAGAAAGAAGAAAGAAACTTCCCAAGAATTTAGGAAATGAATAATTAAGATACATTATTAAGGCACAAATGTAACGGCCCATTTTGTCCATTTCTGAGGTTTATTGTGTAAAATTTTCGGTTTAATTAGTGGTCCGTCGATCCCGAAAGTTCTCTTGGCTAAACCATGAAATTTTGTTTTGAGCGGTTCATGTCATGCCCTGCTCCCGAGCACACGACAGTCCCTGGTGTCCTCTTCCTCATTCGGTCGGTATCTCACGACATCCCAAGACCCATCACCAATCTTCAAGATAATCATAGCAAAAGCATGCGTACACGAATAATATCTTCACCCCTAATAGCTCTGGGATATAAGGGGACTGCTCAAATCATATCTCCAACCAATGTTCAATCCCGTACCTGAAAAAGTGGTTAACAACAATGAATGAGATTTTAAACCTAAGTGAGTCTACACCTAAACCCAAACTAGGAAGGCTATCGCCTTAGAGTCCCTAACCACTCATCACAATTTCCCCATTATGCTCTACACCACTCGCACGTGCCTACCGATCAAGTCACACTAGACTATCCATGACCATGCATGTAGTGAGTACCCATCTAGTACTATCCCTTCTTGCCACACCGGCAGATACACAAGCCCTTAGGCTAGAGTCGAGTTTACCATGTAGTCAACTACTAACACTTGAGTTACAATGCAGGCACAATAGATTAAATACAGCCTAGGTCCCTATCGCAAGTCATCTAATGCTTGCAATCCATAGGAGACCTCTATTGGCCAATCCATTACATTGCCCAACTCTTATCAGGGACCACAAATCACCTATCTAGCTCGACTATCTCTGCGAGCTCTTCTTTAGTAGTCAATCGGTCCACAACTGAGACTTGACCAACCCCTCACGTGACTTAGCTCTAAACTACATCAACAGTCAACCCTTCACATTAGTTGGCTCTCAAACATGGTTGATCACTTGGTACAAGTACCGGTTCCTCTACTTCTATGAGCTACTGCCCAGCAATCCATTAATCCATGAAGGAGACTCGACCCTAAGCCATAAAACTTATATTCGCCTCAAGTTCAGCCATCACGATAAGCTATTGTCCAATAGTCAATCAGTCTACGATCGTGACTTGGCCCAAAGCCATATAACTTGTTAGTTAATTGGTACACAACCGGGACTTGGCCCAAAGCCATACCATCCTACCACATGTCTGATAATTCATTCATGAGACCATAAAATAAGATGATCGATACCCTAGCTACACCTCTAATACACCACAATTCATAGTGGCGAACCAATGCCATTAACCACACTGATCAACTAAACAATCACCAAGTAATCCACAGGCCACCAATCAATGCCCCACGGGGCACTATCGACTTGCTTGGTCAATCGGGGCCTATTAGCCACCCGATGATCCAAGTTGCATCCCACATAAAACAAGGCAACTCGTGATTCGGGAAGAAATCAACAACTTCGGGGCAATGACAGTGGCAACGACGACTTTGGTAGGGCTGAGGAGACACCTAGGGCACACTGGAGGCGGCAATGTCGCCTGGGTGTCACTAGAGAGTGAGCGGTGGGCTCGGGTCGTCAATGGCAACAACTTACGTATAGGGGAAACACTTCGTGCGGCAGCAACTTCAAGTGACTCCCAGCTTTAGTGACGGTGGCAACAATCAGTCAAGACTACAAGATAATGTATCGAGGAAGCGGTAGGAGGCGACAACGTGCCAAACAGCGATCGGAGCTGCGAGAACAAGAGGCGAATAGGGGGCTAGTCGACAAGGTGTAAAACAAGGACTCGGCTCACGCGAAGAGAAAGACAGCGCAATTAATACTAGGTGGCAACCAACTAGTTGCAATGATGCACGCTAACAGGAGGCTTGAGCAGTTGTGCAGGCTCACCTAGTAGGTGGTCGACAACTGGTCACTGGTGGGGCCCTTCCCGCTCGTGCAAGCCACTTGCTCAAGAAAATGCCAAAATGAAATCCAACTGGGGGAGAGAGAGGGAAGAGAGAACCATCCCGCTTGGGCAGTCCGACCAGTTCATCCGTGAGTTTGATTGATTCCTTGCGAGTTTGTTGATTGGTCAACGGTTAATGGTTAACCTTGAGTCAAAATTTTCTAAAGATACCCATGGGCCAGAAATTCAAACTTTTAGGGCCAAAACACAATTAACCAAAAGTCGAGGGACTAATTTGTAATTTGTGAACATCCGAAATCGTCTCAAACAAAATTTCACAGTTTAGTGCGAGGAACTCTCAAAGCCAATGAGCCACTAATTAAACTCGTAAATTCACATGAACAAATTTCAAAAAAGGAGCCAAAAGTGGGTTGTTACAGTTCCCAAACTTTTGAAAATTGCAAAAAGGTCTTTCAACTTTTGGATATTTGCATTTGGCTCCATAAATTTGAATTATGATCCAATAGCATTTTGGTAATTTCGCGCACCGATTGGCTAAGTGAACTATGATTGGTCAACTCTACATATATATATGGCATTTTGCGGAATAACTATTACATGCGAGAGGGGGGCCACCACTGGTGTCCCATTGGCGGCAAGTCTGCTCCACAGACCTGCCCTGGTCAACTCGTAAGATCGAAACGACTCATCGCAGTCCTGTCGACACCCAATCGGATCCTGTCGACTTCCAATTTGATTAAGACACATCAGTTTCCTAATCAACCTAATTAATATTAAATAAGTAATAATTTCCAAATATTCATTTATAATTTCCCTTCGTTACTTTCGCAGCTCAGCTGTCACCAATTAATGTCCCGTTGACCATTAACCCTTGATTAGGCCTCTCAAGCACATATTCGATTCATTCCCTTGTCACTTCACTAATACTGTGTACCCAGTCATAATCAGACCCCATCCATCCATTCACACTATCAAGGCACTCCTTAAATCCCATCGACCTTGAATCAATAATTTGAGCTCACAGGCCGTCCAATCAGCCATTTTCATATTCCATCGATCCATGGCACCAATAGCCCAAGCATGTATTAATCTTAATCATCCTATGCTTTTATCAAATCAGCACCAAACCCATGGCACGCCAATTCGAATTGCAATTTGCCCAAATCATACAGTAATGCATCCAATCATCTAGATTATTAACGAATAATCTATTAGGATAAGTAATAACACATGGCTCTCAATACCATGTCGCCTCACCACCAGTATCCTATACTTTGACGTACTTCATCCAAACGCACAATACAGTCATTCGAATAAGTCCAACAATTCTAATAAAGCAACAAATGCATCTAATCGAAGTATAGAGAGTCCACTCACCTAATCCCCTTGCGAACTGGCGGTTCACAGCGACGCAATCCATACACTTCCAATCACGCCCAGGCTTGATGCTATAGTCCAATCTCCAATCGGATACCACGAGTGTGTCATCCAACACCAAGGCTGTGTCGGGACAGCTCCGGTGAAGCTTCGGCGAGATTCCGACAAGGCCTCCGGTGGCTAGTTTTGGTCCCGGGAGGCGGGCCAAGCTCGTTGGTGGTGTTGGCTAGCGTCGGACCAGCTCCAATCGCCCTTGATTTTGGCAAGCAAACCCAATTTCCCTAACCGGGTCGGACGAAAGGGTGGTCTAGTTGAAGCTCTATTCTTCCTCCTCCGACCAAACCGAAACTCGAGACTAGTCAGATCTAAAAGCTGACTTCCTCGCGAGTCTAACAGTGCTGACAGTGAGGGCTGAGGTGGCCGGAGCGACGAGATATAGCAACATGAACACGTCGTCCGACGAAGAGGGTTTCCAGGGAAAGGCTGAGCTTCGAGGCCAGATCTCCGGCGAACGGCGCATTGCCGGCGACAATGACTGGCAGATCTGGGCTCTTGGGACTCCCAACTTTCCATTGCTGATGGTGGTGGTAGCTAGGTGTCGCCGAAATGGCGACGGTGACTGTCAATAGCAACTTGGGGGGAAAACAGGGTATCGTCGGTTCGGGGAGGAAAATGGCATCTTTAGGGCAAACCGGTGGCAACGGTGGCCATGGAGAGGACAAGGGAAGGCTTAAGGACGAGCTAGGGCCAGTGGCTTGGCATGGGTCTCACTGGCGAGCCCTCGGTGGCCCTAGGAAGGCCAACGTCTCTGCACGCAAATAGGTGGTAACCTGATTGTGATGGCTTCTTCGGGCAATCCCTAACAGCGACGACGACAACGGCGGAGGTGAAGGCTGGCCGGATCTAGAAGCTAGTGTGTCAAGGGAGCTAAAAGAGGAGATGGTGTGCTCCCTCCTCATCTGAGCCGCGAGAGGGAAGAAAAGGAAGAAGGCTCTCGGCCATAGAATAGAGAGAGAGAGAGCGAGAGATGGGACGGTAGATGGGACGGCTATAGGTGGGTCGATCGCGGGCCAGTCAGCTCGCAGTCAAACTAGTCCAACCCACGATTGGGCCGGTCCACGCGAGGGCTAATCGGGCCATTGACCCGTCAACGGTCAATGTTGACTAAAAGTCAACTTTTCACCATTTCTTCCAAAATTGCCCATATGCCCAAAATTCACTTCTTTTAGGATCAAAATGCAAATATCTAAAAATCGGGGGGGGGGGGGGGACCAAAACACGATTTCCAAAAGTCCGGAATCACTTGAAACGAAAATTCACGGTTTAGTTCGAGGCACTCTCGAGGCCAATGGGCCGCTAACTGAACCCTAAAATTCACTGTATTGGGCCTCAAAAAGTGGGGTTTAAAGCAAGCTATTATAGTTTGAGGCCAAGTCTCAATCATAAACCAATTGAATGCTAGGTAGTAGCTCATAGAGGAAATCGAGCTGGGTGCATACACTGGTACCATGAGGTCAGTCACACTTAGTAGCCAAGAGCGAGTTTAGAATACCAAACAATGCAATGGATTGGCGAGTCGCATTAGTTTGTAGCCACACAACATGAGGGGTGGCTACTAGTCTCACCTAAGAGCCAAGTAATGTGATGGGTTAGCCAGTAGTGACAAGGAGGCCTAAATAAATCGCAAATCCCTTTTCAATTTGCCCCTTAAGGGGAGTGCTCAAGTTATGTGACATATATTGTCCATATCATCTCTATCAGTCTTGCCTATATGCCATTGCTAACAGCAAATTCTCATTTTGCCAGCGAAACTTTGCGCGAGTTCATGCATATGTAGAGAGAGAGGGGGGGAAGGAAGGGGGGGTGATGGCAAGAATTGGCGATGCGTGGAGCAAGAATCGGCAATGGATGCCGAACTAATATAGATGCCCTACCAACCCTTTGGATCTCATTTTACCCATATGCCATTGTTATGAAGTTCTCATTTTGTTAGCAAAACTTCATGCAATGCAATCTTATGAGCGCGCACATGGAGGAGAGAGAGAGAGAGAGAGAGAGACTGTGAGGGAATGACGTCGTGTGGCGTTGCGCAAAGCAAGAACTAGCGGCGATAACCAACAATGGACGTCGAACTGACATAGAAGTCAAACTAGTCGCCTTGCCAACTCTCCTTACCCACCCTTTGAGCCTTTCTTTTCTAAACGAAATGCCATGTTTTCGTTGGGGAGCTTGTGCCGTCGAGCCCTCCGACCTCGATTCCATCAAGCTGTCATTTTCTAGCAGCTGCGACTAGCGGACGATCGCAGTAGCAATGGTTGACTTTCGATTTAGAGAGAGAGAGAGAGAGAGAGAGAGAGAGAGAGAGAGTGAGGTGAGGTAGGTGGGGAGATTTTTGAAAAACCAAAAAGGAGAAGAGAGAGAAGATGCAGCAGAACCTGATTCATGCAAGTGATAGCATCAGTAATCTCTAATCTGTCATTACGAGACCCAACTTACCATGAAGAGAATTGGATCTTTATACTTAGAATTTAATCTTGAACTTCATGTAAGACGCAGCTTTTAGATGTTCAATTAGCACTGATCCACTTGAGATTTTTTTTTTAAGTTTTTATCTTTGAATACCCATCTTTGAATACCCTTGGAAAGTCAAAAAGGCCCAAATTTATTGCAGCCTCAGCAAGCTATCACCATTGACCAATTGAGCCTATGCAACACTTCATTGATTTTTCATGATATAGTTGCAAAACGTGTTCCTCTAAGTCTTTGGTCTGATCCAAAGAGAACGAGATCTCTAGAAGATGTATTCAGATGTGACTTCTCAACGTGATGATAATTTGAGGATGGTTTTTACTTATGAATTACATAAAGATGCTTCCATCAATTGATTGAATGTTAAGGAATTAATTGTTATTTCTTCACCATGGAGAAATATAAGTATTATTATGTGAACTAAAGAAAAGGATAAGTATATAGAAGTCCTAAAGCTTACATAAAAAAAAAAAATTGCAATTGAGTTATGAAACTTTAAAAGAGTGCAATCAAGTCAAAGGAATTAATCAAATTAGGCTAATTGAGTCATTTTGTCAATACCTTAATTTATTTAACGGAAAATGTCGATGTGATATTTTTTATTAATTTCTCTCCTACGTGGAATTTTCTATTTACTTTAATTTTCCAATCATATTCAAATTAAATTAAAAAACTAAAAATGGCTAAAATCTTATTTAAAAAAAATAAAAGTGGACAAAAAGTATGTAGGGTTGCCAGTGAGGTGCTTCCACCGTCACCAACCCCGAGCAAGGGTGGCCACCCCAATCGAGGCTTGGCCAACCTCGAGCAAGTCCTCGCCACCCCTAAGTAAGGGATGACGACCCTCACTCGGTTAGGGCAAGGCTTGCCCAAATCTAGGCAATGTCTACCTCATTCAAGGCTAGCAAGGCTCATCGGCCTTAGGTAAGGGCCAATGTTACCCAACTTTGAGTTTTCTCAACTGAGATCTGCACGAAACTTGACCTCGTCAGCCCTCGCCTGGGAGGGCCGATGAGGCCTCACCAAGAGGTAGCGATGTTCATCAGCCCCAAGCGAGGGGCACCACTCTAATTAGAGTGAGCCTCACTAGGATGGAAGCACATGTGGTCCTCTAGAATGGAATTCAAGCAATGCTCTCATTTATAGTAATGGGAGGGTCGTACACTAATCACTTTGGTAGTTCACGTGCAAAGAACTGCAATGTGGGATATGAGAGAGAAAATCAAGGTTGCTGAGTGATGCGAAGAAGAAATGCTCGCGATGTGATTAAGGACCACCTTAGACAATGGCCCTTGCCTAGGTGAATTTTTAGGACTCTATTACATTTATGTAATTTAAAGATTCAATTGCACTGTCTTGATAAGTTGTAGAACTTCATGTACATTTATCGCTTAAAGAAAACCTGGGAATCTTGAATAGGAATCTATAGCTAGAGATTGCAAAAGAAAGGCTGAGAATCAACTACATGTAAGCAAGGTTTTAGGATTTTATGGATGGGCATGAATTTGGTGAAACCGAAGAAGAATCGTAATTGGACTTGTGGCTGAAAGGCTGGTTTATGAGGTAGGTAGTGATTTTGTGAGAAAAGGATGAGTTATCATCATTGAGATAGAGAAGAGCTTTTCCAAAGAAGAGAAGTTGTGAGCCAAAATTAGGGTTCAATGTATTTTGATAATTTGTCAATTCAATTCATTCATCTAATTTTGATTGGAAATCACTAGTGTTTATGCCAATCGGTCTACATGATACCACCGGCTTTAGCGTGAATTTTTAATATTTTATCAAATTTGGCTAGGACAGACCTTGCCCAACACTAGCAAGCAGCCTCAGCAAAGCCACCCCACAAACCTCTAGCGAGGCTCACTGGAGATCAACCTCACTAATCCTTGTCTTTGGCCAATCAAAAGAAAAAAGAAGAAAGAGAATGAAAAGAAACTTCGTCGACCATTACCTCTAGCTGAACATTGAGGTTCTGCAACCTAGAAGAAGAATGAAAAATAAAAAGGAAAAAAGAAAAATAAATTAATAAATAACTGAAACGTTAAAATTGTATTAAAAATTATCCACATTAGTGTTGGCCACACCATATGTTAGTAATTTTTAGTCAAAATTGACTAGATAGAATGAATTGGCACAAATATAAAACATTTAAAACTTAATTGGCGGTGAAAAATTTATGACTAAATTGTACCATTATAATAAATTCATTACTTTTTTGATAATTTTTCCATTCCCTTTTTCCCTTTTGCCTTCATGTAAACATCATTCAGACTTGACTGTGGCAATTACAAGGCAAATTTACTGTAAAGTTTTGCTTTTATTTTCGATATTAGCTTCGTTATTTTACAAGAAAAAAAAGATCTCTTGAAACTATGAAAAGCCTCTTACATGGTTTTATTATGTACTGTGGAATAAGTACACATGCATAACTCTCAAATGCTTCGATTCAATTAAGAATCAAATAGCGAAAGCCTTGAAATAAATAAAATATAACAACAAGTAAAAATGAAGTACTCCAAATTTTTCAATTGTAGTTCATACTCCCTATCAATAGGAAGGCACACGATCATAGTTTGAACCCATATTTTATTAGTAATTTGAATTCGGGCCTATAAATAGCTATTAAGTATATATAGTTTAATCCACTCGTAATTGAGGGATGAAAGAAAGAGACGTGAAATGTTGATTATAATAGAACCATCTACTCAATGTAACCCTAATCTAAAGGTGAATCAGAATGAAACCTTATATCTCCATTTTTTTTTCTCGTTCTTACTGTCTATTTCGTTAAGCTTGTGTGTCCAATCCTAACACAAATAAATTCATACCGGCATGTTTCTAGCTAAATTGATCGAGACATTAACCATAAGACGATACTTGACAACATCATACAAATAGAACAGCATATCGTATCGAACTAAATCGTGGCATCGAGCGAGGCCATCTTGAACCCGGGATTCCTCCCCCCCCCCCCCCCCCCCCGAAGGCGATGGATCGCCCCCATCAAAAGCATCAAGACGAGCGAGGAAGATACCGATTCTCTCCAATGCCAAAGAAGAGCCGCCTGGTGCTGCCTTTGCATGATAAGGAAGGCATCAATGGAATCGTTCATCTCAAAAGTCTCCCAAGGATCCAACACATCGCTTTCGCAATTCGCTATCGGAGCAGGCATCTTCCTCTCGGGCCCACGGAAAAGGACGACATAAATTCCCAAAATTCTGACGGCCCGCCACGTGTCGATAAAGGGCGCGTGGGGGAATTCATTATGGCCGTCCGTTTTTTTTTTTTTTTTCCCGGGGTCGAAATATGGCCGTCCTTGATTCGGCCCATTTCATTATCGCTTCGCTTTATTTTCCTCCTCCTCCTTCTCCTTCTTCGGAGCCAAACCCCACCCACCAACTTCTGTCTCTTTCTCTGTCTCTCTCTCTCTCTCTCTCCGTCCGTCCGACCGTCCGACCGTGTACTGCGAAGAAGGAAGCATCTTCGAATTCTGACTTGGAGTGGAGTAGCTTGCTCTCTTCAGTCGGATCCCAGCACATCTCTGTCGAACGGATTCGCGTCGGGATAGATCTTTTGCTTTTGGGGAGCGGCACGGAGAGAGGAGAGGAGGCGGAGAGATGACGACTCTGCAGAAATTCAAGCTGCTGGCGACGCAGTGCGCCGTCGTCGGGAGCCCGTCCCGTAGCCCCACCACGAGCCCCGTCGTCCACCTCCGCCGCCGCAAGACCCTCCGCATGCTCCTCAACCGGACGGATCGCCGCCGTCTCCCCCGCCGCGAGGGCTCTCCGAAGCAAGACCTCGCCCGCCGAAGCCCCCCGGAGGCGGATCCCGGCGGCTTCAGAGCCCGGCACAAGCTGCGGGACCTGTTCGTTTCGTCCCCGTCCCCGCCGCCGCCGCCGCGGCCGCGGCCGCTCGACGGCGTGGCTAGGTCGGATAGGAGACTCGACGCGCGCCAGCGGTTGCTAGCCGAAGCAGAAGCAGGGGCCCGGATGGGCAGCGGGGGTGGCGGCGGTTCCTTCGCGTCTCGGCGCGGCGGAGTCGGCGGCGTGGGCGGCTCAATCAGGCCGTTGTCGGCGGCTTTCAGATACAGATTGCTCAGGAGACCATGGCGACCGGTACTGGTCGCGATTCCCGAGTAGCCAATGTAATGTGAAATTCAAAATTTTTCTCTCGATGAATAATATCAATTTTATATTCCGGAGTATTCCTTTTTTGTTCATAGCAAGCCTTCATCTTTCTTCCTTCTTTGCCTTCTTCTTACGGCTACGGCGACGGGGCACCATGCGTAAGTTAGAAGGCAAGCTAAGGGCGCCGCTGAGGGCGCCACCCAGTTGCAACCGCCGTCGAGAATGTCGGAGAAGCGTGACGTTCACGGGCACGGGTTGCGCGTGGGTTCGGCCATCGAGATGGGCGAAAACGCAATCAGCGCATCGAATTTTCTAACGAGGCGATAAATTGGCGATAGCTTTTAGTCAACTCGGAGACTGTTCTGTTAGTTTTGAGTGGGTGGGGCAGGGGAGGAAGAGGGTGTTTGAAGAGGGCGCCATGGATCTTGAAGAGGAAAAGTCTCCAAGACAGAGACAGGACCGTGACGCCGCTTAATAAACAAATGTCTCACGGAATCACTACTGTCGCCTCCCGCCGCCTCCATGCGTGCCTGCTCTGGTTAGGTGGCTTGATTGACTGAAAATTCTTGGCTTCCTTTATGTCTCTGTTGGATGCGTGGGATGATGTGGTCTTCTCCTTTAAGCACTAGTCGTTCCGTGACTCTCTGTTGTCGGAGGGGGGCCCAATTTGCTAGAATTGGGGGAGGTGAGATCGTTTTCTCCGATTGGGGTTGTGCTGTGGAATTTGATCGTTCTGTTTCGCGGCGTGGTTTGAGTTTCCGATGCCGGCTGCCGGGCTCTGTGGACTGTGGTTGGATGTTCTTGATGGGACGGTCAAGTTAATGGAGAGGACCTAACAGGGTTCGACGAGCGGTAGTCTGTGAATTTCCTTGGGATCGAATCGTATCGAGAGAGAAGGGGCGAAGTCCTGACGGATGGGTAAATGAACTTGGCCGTAATGTACCCTGCGATTTGATCCAGTCGTCCCAGGCATTATTCGTCATGAAGCAAGTGGGCATCATGGCCCTGGATATGTGGCGATTTGGGCAATGATTCTTGATTAAGGGATGGACTGCGGACGTGGTAATCATGCTTTCTTAAGACTTTTGAGTTGGGTTTAGTGTTCCTCTGAATGATTATCACATGAGCGGTGCGATATCAGTTCTCGAGCATGCTTCATCCTGTGACAACATGGGAGAGGCTCGCTCGTCTGATTCATGACGGAGAAGGGAAGGACGAGAGGAAAACTGTCGAGGAAAGCCCATTTGGGTCGTGTGGGACGGTGAATTGAGATTTGGTTCATGAGCGGATGTGGGATTTCCGGTTTCCTCTGCCCTCCTCCTTCGCCATTGCAAGGTTGAGAGTTGGAGACAAACCGGGCGGTCGGTGCGCGCGGAAGGATCGGCGGCGAGGACGTGTCTCCGTTCCTACTTGCTCTGTCGGAGTGTTTCCGAGTTCCTGGATTACTGATCCAGTTGCCAAAGGATCGAGGGACGTATTATGGTGTGTTTATTTGAATGAAAGAATTTTGCGCAAATTAGATTTTCAGACTTTAGCGTATTTGGTTCATTAAGAATGACCGATCAAAGGAAAATCATTTACATGCAAAATATATATATGCATGCTTAATAATTAGAAAAATGAAATCCCTAATCCAAAATGAGAAAACATTTTTTTTCCGAAAAGTATTTTCTCTTATGGAGAAATTATCTTCAAAATAAAAATGTCTTTAGATGTGGAAAAATCTTTCAAATCAGCCTGGTCTAATTTGGTACAGCACTTGTTGGCTCACGTGGATTCAAGATTGTGACCACGGAATAGGCTTTATGTTAGAAGTGTCGTATGAATGGGTTGAGTCAGGTTTGGACGGATTGAAAATGGAGTTTAGCCTAAATTGATTCATTTTACCTATGTCGACCCATTTTATTCTAATATAAGTTCAATAACCTAAGACCAACTTGGTCTCTGTTGGACCTGAATAATTCGTATATCAAAGGGATTAATAAACCGACTTTTTGTTCTTTTTTATAACTTCGCTATTTCGAGGGAAACAAATGAACAACAGTCTCTCGAATAGGTCATGCGTTTGTGTGGATTGGAGAAATGATCTTTAGCAGATAAGGGCAAGAAGAGTCATTACCCTCTCCCATCTGATATTGACTTCAGCTGTTGCTTGCTTCTTTGCGTTCAGCGTAGACAGAGATCGGGTGGAAGGGTGGCGCGTCTTTGCCGCCGACGAAGGACGGTCATGTCACCCTCGCCGACGCCGACTATGCCATCAATGGAAGAAGGTTGCTCCACCCATAACGCACACGCGAGATCCCGGCTTTTAGGCCGATATCTACATGCTAAATCCGCTTGCATAATCGTCGCCGACGCCACCGTCGTCTTTGGCTCGCAAAGGTTGTCATCTCACTCTTCGCATTTGCTTCTTTGTCCTTTTTGTTTATTATCTTAGATAAATTTTCAAACTCCAAAAGCTCTAATAATGGCATTACATAGGCAACTGTAATTGGCCACGTGGCATTATATTTTTGATCAACTGAGTTAACAGTAGGTTGTTTCCGGACCCATTAAAATCGTTAATTGACCTTCGCTTTAGTAGACCATTTCAACATGTATTTCGAATTTTAGGTTACCCATATAATATTCAACTAATTAAATATGAGTTAATATAGAAATCTATGATACATTTTGGCATGTCTACCTGTACTTATGTCTATTTGGGTAATGGGGTTATGTTTGGAAGGTCAAATTCCCCCCTTATTTCTCTTAAATCCATCTCTCCACGTCCATACTCCAAGATATGAAGTAAGAATAGTCACAGCATACTCGAGCAGTGTGAAAAGAATTTCATACAAGCGACTTTATTCGTCACATATCTCATAAAATTGACAGTTATAATACTCATATAAAGATATCAGTGTCACATCAATAATGTATACACTAATTTTTACGAATAGACACTGTAAATGTTAACTTTCGTATGGCGGTTATTTCCAATGTCAAAACATTTCAATAGATTAATCAAGTGTCACATCGATAGGGAAAAAAATCATTCATGTGAGTGTCTATTGAATTTTAGTAAGGTAATGAGAAAAGAACACAAGGAGTACGAGGTTCAGCGATGTGCCTAGGCCTGATGCTACGAGGTGATAAGAAAAGAACACAAGGATTACGAGGTTCAGCAATGTGTCTACGGTCCTCGAACAAAACTCTCAACTCTCTTCTTCTTCTTCCTTTTCTTCATTACATTCTTTTGTTATTTGTACACAAGGTTCATCGCAACAAAGAAAGGAAATATCAAAAATAGGAAAACTATCAATACAGAGATTTGCTCACAATTTGTCCTTTCCTTGAATAGGAGAGCAAATATTGCCGATAATGTCATTTCGACAATTCATACTACTTTACTAAACTTTTGGCTTCTGCGTGGCATGAATAACCAAAGCGACGTTGTTTAATCCAAAGCTGAGGAAAACTCTCACACACGCCCCCCACACGTATTCGTCATGTACCTTCATTTCTTCCATCTTTGACCATCGCAATGCGTTCGCATCAATCGTTGTGTTTCTCGTGATTGCTACTAAGTTGCGTTTGATTCAGTTTTGGAAATGGATTTTCGAAAAATGTTGAAAGTTAGAAGAAATTGCCATCAACTTTCAACATTCATAAAATCAGTTTTTCGCTTCAAAATCCTTTGAGAATAATTGTCAAATACTTTATATTTTTCCAAATAAACCTTGAAGGCTCAAAACTCTTTAAAAAAAATTAAACCAAACGCACCATAAATCCCTAAAAATCCAACAACTCCAGCTTTTGCGAAAGGCACTTCCCTCGTGTTGCTCCACTTAGGCAATGTCTTCTTCGCAGCCTTCACCGCCCATCCTCGGAACTCATTCCACGTAAGAAAAAGCAGAACCGTTAAGAGATGGCGAGCCTTTCGAGGGAAAAGAAGAAGAAGGTGGTGGTGCCGGTCGGCTGCGTGGGTACCGCCTGAAGAGGTGATGCTATTTGCTGACGATGGTGTTTCTTCGCCAAGAATTCGAGGGCGGGGCGTGCCATGATGCTATACTGACCTTTTCTCTTTGCTAATGTCGACACGATCTTGAACCGCTTCTCCTGTTTTCGCTCTCCATTGCAAGTTTGATAAAGGTTATCTTGCCCCAATTCAAGAAACTAGGGTTAGGGTCCCTTGAGAAAGTGCATAATGTTCGCCCCAATTCGTTAATTTTGGGCAATTGGATTCCTAAATGACATCTGTTTCGAGGCTCACTTGCCGACTTCAATCTTGCCGGCCGGCCAGCCATGTCGGGCATTACGTAATAAATTAATTCCATGTCGGATTTTTCGGCCAGTTAAATCGCCGATGACATTGAAATGATTAATTCTTTTATCGAAATGGCATTGTATGAAAATTATTGCGCTTATAACGACCCATTCCCCCCATTTTTTTCCCATTAAAATTAAACCCTGATCGCTCCACTCAACCACAAGAATTCAACTGCGTCCCACACTTAAGGGTGTTAATGGGTTGAGTCCGATCCTGTTATACGATGCTTGACTCGAAACATTATAAATGTGCATTTGACTTGATCCAATCCAAATTACTGTATGAATGTAATCCAAACATTTTGGTCGAGTCAAGTCAGATCGGATCTTGGTTGCACATATATTCTTTTTATGGAAATTAAAATGAATACGCATATTACTTTTAAATCGACCCGAAACATTATAGTGCCAAAACAATTAAGTGAATACCCAATTCGAAATATATATATTCAAAATTTCAAGTCAGAACTAATCATGTTTCGAACCGAATATGTTATTTGGTTTGACATTTGTATGCGGACCGGCCCTGGTGTTGATCATCTCAACCATTTCCAATTCAGATGCGACGAAGTAGGACCAAATTCCACTAACCCCAATTGACCAAGAGGGAGACTCCTGGCCCTCTTTTCTTTGATGGGGCTTGGTGGGGGGATATTTGTCCTGTCTTTCGAGCACCCTTTTTCCATCTTCAAGATAAGAGACCTTTAATGTATTCTTTTCTTTCAATTTCCTTTTTGGCTTTGAGAAAGGAGAAGATGCTTCTCAATCATGGAGGGGCCAGTGTGCCCGTCCCCTTCTCCTTCTCTCTCTCTCTCTCTCTCTTTGTGTGTTTTTGGGTCATGGGACGAATGATTCTAAACTCCATGTGGGACAGGCACTTTGGTGCGCGTTGTTCAGCATGTATGGCCATGGAACCTGCAGATGCTGGGCTCTCATCAGTGTTCCCGCCTACGCATGGAGAATGCATCCATCATGACCAAAGCTTACCATAAGACATCTATCTTTGGTGATTTCCGATCGGAATTCATCGAACGAACTTGAATGGCGGAACTTTAAAAAGATCGGTGCTTAGTTGACACAACTAAAAATTTTATGACTAGATCGATAAAAATACAATAAGCTTTTAAAGCTTCTTTTTTTTTTGGGACAAATTTCTGATATTCTCCTCTTCACAGTCTTTAATTCAAATATTGTTGGGTGCATTTTCAGTTGTGTACTCTCATGCCCCGACTGAGGGGGATGGTGCATCGTCCTTAAGATCGCATGCAGAGATCGAGGCGCATGAAAGCTAATTGAGACCCTACTTAGCTGCCAAACAATTAAAAATAGTGTAAACTTCTAATAACTTTGGATAATGATGAATTCGTCATTGTGGTAGTACAATTAACAGAAAAGTGTAACCGAATTTTTAAAAATCGTTCCCACAATTTTTTTAATTACTTAATTTAGTGGTACTTATTAGAGCGCAAGTCATATTATAAATGCAACATGTCAAGAATCATCATTATAGAGACTTAATGACAATATGTGAACCATTTTTCAACAAATTAATGTGTACAGAAATTGACCTAAAATAAAGAACGGAGGTTGATGAGGGTCCACGACTAAGGGTGATTGGTTCCTCAAATGGTGCAGTTTCCTCCCAGAATCGAGAACAAAACCGGTGAGATCGGTTCCCATTCTCTAGGAATGTGGACCGGACCGCCAAAATCCTGGACTAGACCGAACCCGACCCATCGGTCCGGTCCGATTCTTGGGTGGTCCAATGGACTGGGAAATACTTAAAGAAAAACCTAGAGAACTTCTCATTGGGCTGGTCGCCGGCCACGGTTACTCATGAAACCAATCATGTGATGCTATTGATGACAACAAGGTACATGGAAATGCTGATGGTGAAGAGTTAATTTTGTTAGGGATGGAGAAAGTTCAGGAGCCTGCGCCAGTGTCCGAGAAAGTTTTGGAGCCTGCCCCTAGTTGTGGTATGACTTCATGTTCTTATCTGGTGCCACTTGCTTCAAACTGTGAAAGTGACAAGTTGAGCAGCAGTTTGGACATTGGTTCAAAAGGCTCTAGTTATTCTGATGTTGCTGTTGGTGAAAAGAGCTCTAACTTGGAAACATTTTTGGAGGTTGAGAATGCTAATGTTGAGCTGGCGTTGCTGTCTCCTCGAGAGCATTCCTCAGAGGTAAGCTGGGTCTCTGAAGTTGATCCTGATGCACATAGAAATAACTATGCCGATGTTGAATGTAGAATTAGAATCTAGTGCTATTGCTCAGAAACGAGATCTTAACAGCACTGACATTGTTAAAATGGATGATGATTCTCCGCTGAACATGACCTTCTCTGGACACGTTGAATCTTCAGTTTCTTCTTACTAATTTCTTGCCCTTGTTTCTTTAATCAATGAAGATACGTTGTCAGTAAATAAAAATGTCGACAATTTCTAAATGCCAAGGGATGCAGTTAAGAATGCAAGTACAAGATTTATGCGATATTGATATATTTTTTTTGGAGATCAAGTTCCATTATTATCGAGTTCGATCTCGAAATGCGCGAGAGATCTTTGAGCAAAGAATATGGGAGTTCACGGTGTTCAGTCTAAGCAAGCTACACCTCGCTTAATATATTTCGCGAATTCAAATGTCACGCCCACCTCAATAGGAGAGGATGGAAGGAAGGTAGAGGAGTTCAAGGAGGAGAGAGTGAGGGAGAGGGCAAATGGGGGGATCATTACTTGAGAGAGAGAGAGAGAGAGAGAGAGAGAGAGAGAGAGAGAGAGAGCCCAATCAGATTTCTCTCTCGCCCCTAAAAGAGAAAAGGTCAGTCTAATGGTCCAATTCGAGGTCAGTTCACGTGGTTCGGTCCAGTCTCGCCATATTAGGAAATGGGAACTGGACTGCTCGGAAACTGGTTCCATTTTTTGGAACCGCAAACCGGACTAAAACTTCCAAAAATTAGATCAACCAAGCCGATTTAGTTCGATCTGAGCGGTTCCCGAATTGGACAATCCATTGTGCTCACCCCTATACATGACACGACAAACCAAAAGATATCAAATCCATCTGACTACGGAATCAGACCTATATTTCACTAAGTCATCTCACTTCCCTTCGATCAAAGATCTAGCTTCTTAGCTCGAAGCATCATTGTGAGTGCAATTGTAGTGAATTCGCTCCTGCTCACACCCTTGCACGAGCATTACTATCTAAGAGTAATCGGCTTCCTAGGCGGTCTGGCTCTCCATTGGAAACGGAAATCCAACCGATGGGACTAATTCCTTGGCCTATAGAATCAAGAATTGGACCAACTGGTCATAGGACCAATCCGGTTCGGTAATAGGATGGGGAAAATTAAAATAAAAAATTCAAAAAAAAAACTTATGAAACAAGATGCAAGATATGAGAAATATAACACGGGAGAGGCACACGCCTCACGAATATAATCTTGAATCTTGATGATCGATGAATAGGCTTAAGACGAGAGTTGAGACTCGAGCTCGAGTGAAAGGATGGCGGAGGTGTGTGTTTTATTTTGGTGAAGTGAGGCGGAGGTTTTGTTTTCAAAATTCAAAGTAACGAAAAGTCAAATATTGATTAGAAGAGCTTCAAAAATTAAAAATGATGATTTTTTTTTCGTACTTTTTCTTCAACCAAATATCAAAAATTAAAAAAATAACCAATATGATTATCAAGAATCGAATCTTCTAGACACCGACTTCACTTTTAAGAACCGGAGGCCGAACAGAACCAGCTCTCTTTGGAATAGGATCCAGCTGGCTAGTTTAGTCCGGTTCGACCGGTCCATCTCCCTCACCCCTATCACTATCTTTTCAATTCAACTCGAAATTGCAGGAGCAAGACCAATTTGACCCCCCAAGTCCAATCTTTTCGTGGAAGCCTTTCTTTTTCCAAAGTGCCCCCTTAGTCGCGACGGAAAACAAGACGAGAGAAAGTGAACATGCACATCTTTTTCCTCATCCCACGTTCCTCACTCTCCTTTTATATAAAGCGGACGTTCCCCTACCCACAAGAACATAGTGCTCGTTGCCGGGGGATCTCACGCGCGGCCGAAGCGCTCTCTTTGTTTCTCCTCCTCCTCGAATCCGTAGACGCGAAGATCCATCTATAAAATTGAATGTACAACGAATCATGATCTTTTAGATCGAAAATTTTCATCTTCACTTTTTATTATTTAAAAAAATCGATCTCGAGATAACCAAGGGCAATCGAAACCAAATGTATGCTTCCTTACTTAGGTTTTCTTTTATGATTGAGAAATCCATCACGAGCCCTCCATGCCCAGATGGCGCCATACCCAAATGGCGCCAAAGGTTCGGCTTTACTTAAGTCGCTAGCAATTGCGGTTTCGAATCATTGACCTCAGCAATTTTGGAGAAACCGTTAACCAATATAGTTACCTTTTTAGCTGTTTCTATTTGTAAATACAAAAGTAAGAGCAAGTTCCATCGACAATCGTCCTCAAAGCTTTACTTTTAATGACCCCTTGCATTAAGAATGCTATCTTTTCTTTAAAAAAAAGTTAAATACATATTGATCAGAATTCAATCAGTTTCTAACGAAAGTGGTGATGAAAAAAATGCATGATGGTGACCAATTAAATGATGTCTTTTCTTAAGTTGCTAGCAACTGTAATTTCGAACGCTTAACCTCGCCGATTATGAAGAAACTCTTAATCAACATAATTACCTTTTTAGTTATTTATATATGCAAATACAATTGTCCTCAAAGCTTTACTTTTAATGACCCCTTGCATTAAGAATGATGTCTTTTCTTAAACAAAAAGTTAAATGCATATTGATTAAAATTCGACCAGTTTCTAACGAAAGTGGTGATGAAGAGGATGCATGATGATGCTAGTTAAATGTTGTCTTTTCTTAAGCCGTTAGCAATTGCAGTTTCGAATTATTGACTTCAGCGACTATTGAAAAACTTTTAACCAATAAAGTTACATTTTTAGCTATTTCTATCTACAAATACAAAAGTAAGAGCTATTTCCATCGACAGTCATCCTCAAAGCTTTACTTTTAATGACCCCTTGCATTAAGAATGCTGTCTTTTCTTTTAAAAAAAAATACATATTGATCGAAATTCGACTAGTTTCTAACGAAAGCGGTGATGAAGAGGATGCATGATGGTGACCAGTTAAATGCTGTCTTTTCTTAAGTTGCTAACAATTGCGGTTTCAAAACCTTGATCTCGGCGATTATGGAGAAACTCTTAACCAATATAGTTACATTTTTAGTTATTTCTATTTACAAATACAAAAGTAAGAGCAAGTTCCATCGACAGTTGTCCTCAAAGCTTTACTTTAAATGACCCCTTGCATTAAGAATGATGTCTTTTCTTAAAAAAAAAAAAGTTAAATGCATATTGGTCGGAATTCAACATATTTCTAACGAAAGCGGTGATGAAGAGGATGCATGATGGTGACCAGTTAAATGCTATCTTTTCTTAAGTGGCTAACAACTGCAGTTTCAAAACCCTAATCTCAGCGATTATGAAGAAACTCTTAACCAATATAATTACATTTTTAGTTATTTCTATCTACACATACAAAAGTAAGAGTAAGTTCCATCGACAATCGTCCTCAAAGCTTTGCTTTTAATGACCCCTTGCATTAAGAATGTTGTCTTTTCTTAAAAAAAAAAAAGGTTAAATGCATATTGATCGGAATTCGACCTATTTCTAATGAAAGCGGTAATGAAGGGAATGAATGATAGTGACTAGTTAATTGCTGTCTTTTCTTAAGTTGCTAGTAACTACGGTCTTGAACTCTTGATCTTAGAGATTATCAAAAAACTCTTAACCAATATAGTTACTTTTTTAACTATTTTTATCTACAAATACAAAAGTAAGAGCATGTTCCATCTAACAGTTGTCCTCAAAGCTTTACTTTTAATGACCCATTGCATTAGAGAATGATGTCTTTTCTTAAATAGAAAAAAGTTAAATGCATATTGCTCGGTTTCCAACGAAAAGCAATGATGAAGAGGATGCATGATGGTGATCTAAGGTCTATGTAACTGGTAATGTATTTGGAGTTTATCGAGAAATTGGCTGGATTGTAGTCAAAAGCCATCGAATGCGAAAAACCCAAAAAAAAGGGATTTAATGATGATTAAAATCGCGATCAGTGGCGTAACAGACAAATTTAGCAAAAGTCTGATATAAATTTAGTTCAATTTATGCGAAAAAGTCCTCCCCATATTTTGTTCCCGTATCAAATCATTAAAATGTAAAAATGAACTATCTAAAAAACGTAATTTCAAAAAGTAATCATTGATATTATTTTAAATAATTAATTAATAAAAATTATTTTTATTATCGATAATATAAAACGTGTAAAAATTTTAAGGGATGATAACAAATTTTTTTCAATTATTATTTTTTATAAATAATTATTTATAGAGAATATTATTAAGATTATTTATTTTCCGTAAGATAAAACTTAATTATGCTTGATGTGTCCCTTCTTTTTTGTCGGGCACATGTTAAATTGGAATATACTAGAACCTGAAATCCGCCGTCGGGCGACCAGTCCCACACTTTCTCTCTTTCTTTAACGTTTGATAATACCTTCACACGTCGTCGGTCCGCCCCTATTGACCTCACGCGCCACCTCTCTTCTCGACCCACCTTCCCGGAAAACGGAATTTTATCCGAAAAATTCCGACTTTGATGCGCCATCTTCCGGACCTCCACCCGACGCGCCGCCGACGTCGTTTTCACGCGCCCCCCTTCGCTCTGTCTATCTGGGGCAGCAACCTCATCCACTTCTAGGACGACCCTGCTCTCCGATCTGCCGTTCTCTTCCTCAGTTCGAGAGATTTTCCTGTCAGGATCCGCTAAAAAAAGCGTCTCTTTGGGGGTTGCATGAATCGGTCGCCTTCTCTGATGAGAAGGAGATGGGCGGAGTCACGTCGTCCATTGCAGCGAAGTTCGCCTTCTTCCCGCCACAGCCGCCGTCTTACACAGTCGTGGCGGAAGAGGGCGGCGGCGGCGCTGGCGGCGGCGAGGGCGGGCAGCAGCGGAGGCTGCGGATACCGGAGTGTGCTTACGGAGACGCTGCCACCGCCATCGAGGTGGCGAAACTGAGGACGCGTCGGGGGAACGAGATCGTGGCCGTACACGTGGCCCACCCCAAGGCTTCCGCTACCATGCTGTACTCGCATGGGAATGCTGCGGATTTGGGGCAAATGATGGAGCTTTTCGTCGAATTGAGTAAGCGCTTGAGGGTCAATATCATGGGGTGAGTTCAAATTAGACGGGATTCAGTTCTCTGTAGACAATTTGGAGCATCGGAGCTCCCTGATCTTTGCTTAGTTTGATGCTTGCTCGTAAAAGGAGCTATGCCGGTTCTGTCACTTGTTGCAAGAAGCTGCTATTTTCCCTGCTGATCAAGTGAATTTAATGGCCTTTCCAGCTAACCTTGTTTGTTTTTTGAACCTTTTCTGAATATGGAAATAGAAAGATGAAGATTCCCATATTTCGTTTTTGTGGTGCGCTGGATCTGTTGGTTCTCATGTGACGAAAAACCAACGGCAAACCTCCTTTTTGGGGTCATTTGTTGGTATAACTGTTAGCTTCCTGATCTAGTGCTCCAGTAAGATTCTGTAAGGGAAGTCTCGTTGCATTTTCTCTTCCCTGAGACACAAGATAACCGACAATTTTGGTTTGGGTATTACTGGGGAGAACGTTGTACCTGCACTGAAGATGGTGGGCTAGATGAATTGGAATATGCTGAATCTCTCTTGCCTGACCCATGTGAATGATCTGAGGCATTGCTCAGATCTTGCTTTCCCCAGATCATTGGGAGAGGAATATCTAATTTGCGACCATTATCCATCGTGACATGTTGGCATGTTTGGGGCGATGAAAGAAATAACTCAAAGGATAGCATTTAAGGATATTGCAAACTTCTTATTTTGTGTACTGGTCTTTGCTCTTGATGTAGTATCCACTGTGATCAGCCAATGGTAGATGTAAAGGCTTGCTCACTGTTCTTCTGCTGCACGTTTCAGGTACGATTATTCTGGTTATGGGCAATCTACCGGAAAGGTTGGTGCACGGTCCCTTTATGGTTTTAAGTAATCATAGAAGAGTATTTTGTCCCTCATTTTAGTAATTTAACAGTTTCTACTTATTTTAGAAATTTATACTTGAGCTTCCTGCATGACTCCTTTAAGATCAGGTGTAGTCGCAATTGTGACTATACACTTTGTATCTAAAGTCATTCGGTGAGCTCCATGTTTCATTGTTACTGCCTTATATCATCACCGTGTTCCTCAAAAGTGACAAAAATGCGGTCAAGCACAAACGCTTGTAATATAGTTAGCATCATCATCGACAATGATATCCAAATGTTATAGGATAAATACAGAGTTCAGTTGCTGTATGATGAAAGATCTGTGGAAAGATTTACTAGCGAAACATCCATATTCTATTGATGACTTTAGCTAACTTGGCATTTATTGATGGCACAAGATTGGATTATTGTGCTACAAAACAGTTTTCATCAATGCATAATGAATGTGCAGTTGCTTTCTAGCAATTCGCGAAGGGTCCTATGCCCTCCATGAACACCCCCCAATCCTAAAACCGAAATAATAACGAAGCAAATTTATGTTAATCTTTTTCATCACTGCACTTGATTCTAAATCGTGTTTAGTATAACAATGAACTGCTGCATGTCTTTCCTTGTTAGCTCCTTCAGATCTTGTTTTGGGTAGATCCGCAATTCTTTTAGTCTGCAATGTCCAATTTTCATTTGATAAACCTTAGTGTTCTTGGCTACACCCAACTTCCCTCAAATAGATTCATTTGTATTTTCATCTTTTGTCAAGTGCCGACACATCCAAAGATGCATTGTCCTGTCTAATGCGCACTTGTGCTTTCTTGTTGTTTGACATCCAGTATTCCATAACATAAATTGTCCCTGATCTTATTACCATCCTATAGAGCTTTTCCTTAAGTTTTGGTGAAATTCTGTGGTTGCACATGGGACCACACGCACTTATATGCTTCGACCATCTATCTTATTCTATAACAACAGATGCTCCATCAACTTCCCAATTCTTTTTCAAAATGGTTCCAGGACATGAAAGAGTGCCCTCTTCTATATTTCCTGGTCTCCGATTCTAATCATTATCTTGTTTGACTCCCCTCAACCAAAAGTAACCCCCGCTCGTGCAGCTGCAAAAAGCGACCCATTCACGAAAAAAAAACTAGAGAGCAACAGTTTCTGCTAAGAAGAGGAACAGCAACTATGTAAGGAACAGAGAATGAACGAGATAGACCTTGGTATACCTGGGTCCAAAATTGCAGATTGCACTCTGATAAATCTCGTAATCGCTGTGACTTTAACTGCCTTACGGGTATAATTTACATCTACATTTTTCTTTTATTCTATTATTGATAATAACATTCAGATCTTACTGACAAAAATTTTGAGCCCAGCTACTCTAGTTTTTGTAATGTGCTTTTAGTCATCAGTTGCTTTGCAAAATATAATCTCTTTCTGCTGAGAGTAAATGTGCTATCAGAAAAAAAACAGAAATATTTTTCAGATATAATTCTCTGTTCTATGATTTACACAAATAGTTATCAGGCCACCAAATAATGAGAGTCCAATTCTTTGTGTTTTTCCTTATCAGCCAACTGAATATAACACATATGCCGACATCGATGCGGCATATAAGTGCCTTAAGGAACAGTATGGAGTTCAAGATGAAAAGTTAATATTATATGGCCAGTCGGTTGGCAGTGGACCGACTGTCGACCTTGCATCACGTGTTCCAAATTTGAGGGGTGTTGTATTACATAGTCCTATTCTTTCAGGACTCAGAGTTTTGTACCCTGTCAAGAGGACATACTGGTTCGATATCTACAAGGTAATGTCTCTATACTGAGTTTTCAACTTGCTTTTCTTCCCTATATTGGTTACTGAACTTTGTTTTCCACAGAATCTTGACAAAATAGGACTGGTGAATTGTCCAGTTTTTGTAATTCATGTAAGTCAACTTCCCTTTAAATACTGCGATCTTGTTGTCACCTCTCTCTCCCGCTCTCTCTCTCTCTGTGCGCATGCCCATGGAGAGAAAAAGGTTCTGGTAGGAAAATGCAAACATAAGAACAATTTGATATCCAAATATAGTACAAAACCAACTTTTTTTTTTCTCATGAGCAAGAGATTGCACCATCTAGATAATGATCCAGAGACAGATACCCTAAGTATTTGTTTGATGTTACCTTTAGAAGTTATGACCCCCACAATTTTAAACATCTTAAATTTGGCCATTTAGAATTTGACAGAGCCCAAATTTTAATTAGAGAATATGTCCAAAGATCACATTTTAAACAAGTGTAAGCACTTGAAATTGGTTAACGATCCTCTATTCCTGTATCATGTACCATTTTAACAATTTCAATTGCTAGTTATGCAATCATGAATGTCAAAAGATATGTATTGTATTCACATGGTAATAGTGTGGTAAGGACAATAGGAACACCATACTGAGTCATGGACTTGAAATCAATCAATTAGAAACAAAATAAAAAAATTCTAACTATCATAATTTTTCCTCCAAGCTTAAAACAAGGTTGACAATTTGTGTTTTTCGTGTCATATACATGTTTTCTATTTGTGTCATTTCATGTTATTACATAAGTGTCTCTATTTGACTACAATGTGCTTTTCAATTAAAATGGATTAAAACGTGTGAACATATCAACATGGAGTTAAGTCATGTCAAGTTCAGATTTCTCCCTAGTAATTTTTTTTTTTTGTTTTTTTTTTTGGTAAGCCTCCCTAGTAAATTTGTGTCGTGTTGTTTCAGAAGTTGCCACCTCTACTTAAATGGAAATTTAAATTAATCACCAAGTAACGTTCTGGTTGTAATTGGGGAAACATTACTTTCTTTTTCTTTTTTCTTTTTTCAATGTGTAATTCCTATGAAAATGTCAGCATTATCAAGTGATTATAAAATGCTTTGGTGTAATGAGAACTTATCAACGACAATCTCCTTCTACGATGATGTGCAAATTTGTATTTGACTAGTGGCCGCTTGTCAGTAAAGTTAAATCTAATTGTTAGAAAAACATTTAAGGTAATTGCAAACAAATTGTGACTAGGTAATTTGCTCTTATATTGTACCGGTGAAAACTCCAGACTCTGTTCCTGTGATGATCTTTAGTTTAATTCTGATAGGAACAACACTTTTTTTTTATAATTCAGAAAAGATTGTTAAGCAAAGTAAATTGTAGAGGAAAAGAATCAACAAAAAGTGCTTGGGATTTGGGAGAAACAGTCAGAAGTTAAGTAGGGACGTTAGGTGGTTCTCAAAAAGAGATGGTGAAAAAATTTATCCCTAGAGGCAAGACTAAGAGGAATGTATAAACCAATGCTTCCAATCAACCTACGACCTGGTTGAGGAGACTCTCCAGTGTATTTTGTTTGGAATAAGTTTAAACTTTTGCATGATAAGATGGAAATTTTGCTTCTTGGGATGATAATTCTTGGGCCATGATACATGTGAGATGTCCTGTCACTCCTGGTTTTTCTTTTGTTTCTCTTTAGCTGTGATGGTAGTGGTGTTTCACTTCGCCATGATTGGAGGCTATTTTTTAAGAGTTTTTTTCTGATAATCTATTTCTTCATCTTCTCCTCCTTCAGGGAACTGCAGATGAAGTAGTTGACTGTTCGCATGGGAAACAGCTATCAGAGCTTTGTAAGATTAAGTATGAACCACTGTGGATAAGTGGTGGTGGGCATTGCAATCTTGAGCTTTACCCGGAATACATTAAGCATCTAAAAAAGTTCATACTGAGCTTGAACAAAGCAAAAGTCACAACAAACAATACAAAGGAGAACAATGGGGACTCTGAAGCCCAGATGAAACCATCAGATACTGGAGCTTCGGATACTTTTGAGTTGGCTCCAGAACTTCCTGAAGTTTCCAGGAACAGCTTAGATAGTCGGCTGGAGAAGTCTAAGAAATCAGTAAAGCCCGAACAATCGCGCTTGAGCACTGATCGTCTTGACTGGTTTAGGAGGAAAAGGGGCTTAATTTGGTGAAAATACAACCAGCCATTTAACTCCCACCAGAACAGGTTTTTGGTTTTCGTATTTACTCACCCAATAAGGTATATATTTTTTTATTTGCTCTATAACAGTGTATGAATCGTAGATGGAAGCAAAACACTGTAGTGTGATTTGAGCTAAACTGTAATCTGTATGTGTGCATTGTAGAAGTTCAATTGAACAGAATAAGTACTTTGTACTCCTGTGGAGGTAGTGCATAGTTGAAACTCGAAATGAATGATTGCATAATTAGATATATCATCTTCTTTTACATACGCTTGCCCATCTCTGTTCTTGTTTGTTCAAATGAACTTCTGTCTTAGAATTTGTCAGTTCATGCGGATTTTGTGCAGAACAGCCACTTCAGGAGGTAAGTCTCTCTTTATCTACTTTTGAAGCAATGCCCGTCCTCAGGGGTCCCGCCATGTTTTACTGAACTTTTTGGGTCAGAATGGAAGGAATCACGTACTTGACCATAGCCAATATCTTGATGAGGATATTGTATTTTATGCATCTGTTATATGGCTGATGGAGCAATCACTTTTCAGTATAATGATTCTGCATCCTCCTCTTGTGCTTGGATTTTGAGATAATTTCCAGGTTAACCAGCATGTCCAGCCATGTCTCATTAGATACATAAGATTCTCTCTCCTTTGAGAAAAATACGGGGAGGATTTATCTGAAATGCAACTGTGTTGACACCCAAATATATGCCCAGAGGTCATTTTCATATTCGTGTATTTGATGGGGTCACACACTAATTTTCATATTCATGTGACCTAAATTTCATATTCATGTATCCGATGGGGTCACACACTAATTTTCATATTCATGTATCTGATGGTGTCACACACTAAGTAGCATCAATACATGGGCACAGGCATGGGCATAGAGTTAGGATCAGCATTTACATATAGCATCACGATTTACATTTCGCATTTTGCTCAGGCTTACCATAATAATTTGTTCATGCATATTATCGTTCACAGGCAGTGTTGCAATTTTAATTCGCGTTTAGCTCAGGTTTATGCACTCATAATAGGTGTTTCATGCGTACTGTCGTTCACGGGTCCTGCCCTGGGGCAAAAAATGAACGAAAGGTTAAGTTTTTACTGTAAGTTGTTCGAATTTTTTTAGCATGTATGCACTTTAGATTAGGGCATGTTTATATGTTGAAAATCACAACGAAGTTGAGCAAACCAAAATTTTTATAGGGGGAGTGCGTATTTAGGCCAAATTTACTCCGCTTTATTTTTAGATTTTTTTTTTATCACGGAGACAAATAAATCCAAGAAAGGTGCATCACATATTCATGCATATGCATACAGAATCCTTTCTTGGTACGTCACAACTAGGCCTTATATCGACTTTGCCTGATAAGGTTTCTGCTGAATTTAGGTATGTTTGGTTTCTCTTATTAGTTTGAACATGCATTATTGTTATTTGCATTGAGTGTTTCGTTTCAAGTGTTTATGCGCTTATGCATTGTCATATTAATTTGCATGATTATGAATATAATCAAAAAGATCACATGAACATGCTTTTCCTTAGAAATAGAAAGAAAAGTAAAGGTGTTGGTAACGGATGTTAAGTGAAAATAGCATTTCAAGACCTTCAAGTAAGGTGGTCTTTAGTCCTTGCTCTGCTCCTCGCTGCTGCCTTGTGCAGCTCCCGGCTGGTCTGGAACATATTAGTGACGACTATTCTCATTTGATTGATGATGTTTCAGAAGTCATGTTGCCATCGGGAGGCCATGAGAGAGTTTCTGTAGGATGTAAGCACCACCTTCTGAGAGGGACTATTCACACTCTGCCTAGCACTTCGTGTTCATCTCGGGAGGGCCATGACAAACTGTTACGAGGGATTTGGGGTGGAACGTATTACGAGTCTCTGATATGCACCGTTAAGACTCTCTTCTTTCCTTATTGATCATCTATTGACAATCAAGTGAAATGAAGTCGACTGTTCCTAGAAAAGAGAAAATCATCTAAATATTTCCAGTCTATGCTAGCCCACTCTATAAGAACCGTCACATCACGTATAATTCACGTTTGAGGGATTCCATCTGTTGTTGTAGCCCATAGACATGCTTCCCTACCTTGAAGATACCGTCTTGCGTTCAAATTGGGAATTCAAAGTGAATTTAACAAAAGAAATGAGTTATAGGGAACCTCGAGGGTTCATTATACAGCCCATACGACGCGATGGCCTTTTGTTCTTGAAGTAGGCTTCTAGAGTAGACTTTCAGTGGGAGGCTGCACCCCTGCCTTCTGTTAAGACGTTAAAAAACAGCAAAGAAAGAGATGCTGAATATTGTCTACTATTCGTCATATCATACTAGGTTAATCACGTATCAGTACATGATAAACATTAAGTTTTACACAGAAATACAAGTTCTTACAAGTTACATTGTGATCAATTCTGTCGGTTGCACTACCAGTAAAATGAGTGCAGCTCGTATTATTTTTCGAAACAAAATGAAAGAAAGGGATAGAAAGCAAGAAAGATGATGTATGAGAAGGTTCCAATTTGTTCCACGCTTGAACAAGACGCCTGCTAAATATGGGGAAAGAAACCTTTCTGGTTTTGGAACTTGGTAGATTCACTCTTCGGGTTCTTAGCATTCTGTCCCCGTTGTGATTCGCATTCGCAACGTCCATCTTTGTAGCTGAAAAGGGCAGATGGGGGTCTGAGAGCACCCGTTTCTGTTGGAAGGAGGGAACTTTGTACCATGCGAACCAGTCCTTACTCAAGAGTCAAGAACATGGGCGTCACTCGAAACAACTAATTCCTTGTCCTTTGGTAATGTTCTTGGCCCAGATTGCTTCTGAGCCGGAGTACTTTTTGTCTAACGTCGACCGTTCTAGCTTTCAAAGTTTCGCTCATTTCCACAGGTGATGGGATTCACAATGGGGTCTACACCAAGAACATCAACCCCGAGAAGAAAATATCCGGTGGTTAGTAAGCGTCACGTCAATGGTTGACGTGGTGCACATTTTTTACTCATATCATATAAATTGACACGTGTCTGCTGAGATGGAAAAAAAATTTCTTCTTCTTCTTCCTCCTTCCTCTCTCCTTTCGCCCCGAGCATTGTTCCTCCGTTGCCACTGCTCAGTCGAAGCTCGTGCTGTTCGCCTGTTTTGTTTCATGTTCACATTCCCACCTGAAGCGTTGTTCTCGAGTGAGCGTTGTTCCTCCTTCTTCTCTGCTGACGGGTTTATTCTCAGTCCTGTTCATTGACGCCCGCGCTCCTGCTTCGTATCGCCTTCTGCTTCCACCTGCTGCCCGCGCTCCTGCTTCGTCCCTGGCAAGCCGCGATCAACGCCGTTGCCGCCGGAGGAAAACATATCTGCTTCGTCCCTAGCCATGGAGAAAAACCTGATCTGCAGAGAGGAAGGACGAAGAAGAAAAAATATATATTCTGTATTTTTTTTATTCCACCTCAGCAGACACATGTCAACTTTTAATTGGATATGAATAAAGAATGCGCGCCACGTCAGTGATTGGCATAGCGCTTGCTAACCACTGAATATTTTCTCACCCGCAAGTGTTCTTTTCGACGTGATTGGTTCTTCACCCACCACAAGAATGGCCGAACGAGTCTCCCTTCGCACCATTTTCCCTCCATCCTAAGCCCGACTCCAGCCTTCAAAGGATTCACATACTCTATCCCATCATTGTATGAGCGTGCTCAAAAGAATTATTACGAAAACCAAGCAATCGAACAATAAAATAAACATAATAAGTAAATAAATCGACATTAAATGTACATTATTCGACCATAATGATTTATTTCCACGGGAAGAGCACTAATGAACTTTACTGTACATCAAGTAATACATCAGTTATTACAATCACACTCGAATTACTCAAAAACTCTCGGTATTTCTCAAGTCTCAATTACATCAAGTAATCTACTAGTATTTAACCCTTATGATTCCCTAGAAATAATCTCTCAATCTCGAATGAATTAAATAAAATAAATCTTACACAAGATTTAATCAGCTACAAACATTTGAATCGTCGCATGTAATTTGCCAAAGAAAAAGACCCACGAAGCCCTCTATCAACTCGTTTCAGCGCTTGTCCTTCGGTCGCTTTTTTATAAAGAAATCTTGAGAAATATTTTTATTAAACCCACCGTCAGAGGAAGTGGAAATTTCGATCGTGAAGATAGCCACATCAATTAGGAAATGAAGTGCAAAAGATATTTGGTCAACCACTCCAAAGTTGACTTTCACATTTTTTTTTGCTTTGGCCGACTCCACCAGCTGGGACGTGAAATTCCTGCGCCCCTTCCTTTAATATATTTCACGTTAGTCGTGGAATATTATAACACTTCAAGCTGGGTTTTATTCAATAAGTTGAAATTCGAGACATATTTTGACAATCTCTATTTCAGATCGATGTTTAAGTCAAGTCGCAATCGCTTCACTAGAATTGGAACTTCACTATTGCTGCCGAACAGCCCCAGATGAGTTTAACCGCCATTGACGTCTTTCAAGTGCAAGTTTTGCTTGAACTTCGCCGTAAATACGAAACTCATCAAAACATCAACTCTACCTGCACCGTTAATGAATTTTGCAATGGAATCTTCTCGATCATAGATAATGTAAAACCTTTGGTGTGTTGTATCCGTAACTATTAGGAAATTGAACATATATCTTGTCAATATCCACAGTTACAATAATTGTTGGCTCTACAGGCTCTACCTTGCTGTAAGCACCATTTGTGTCAATTACCCCACTAATATCCATTTCCAGAGTTTCTTGTTGCAACTCTACCTCGAGCTTAATACCACTCAGATCTATATGAGTAGTGCTATAATCACTCGTCCCCAGAAAATATAGCAAGCTTGTCAAATATAACTTCTTTGTCAATGACATGTGAATCTAATTCTAGACACCACAATCTATAGCCCCGCTAACTCGGACATAATATAAGAAACCAAACATTTTAACAATAGAGTAATGAACAACTTATCTGACCACGTTTCTTTGGGAATCGTATACCCAATCACAGTAGATGGGGACCTACTCACCAGGTAGCTCACCGTACTAATTGTATCCGCCAAGAATCTTTTAGTGATACTAGCTCTAGAAAACATTTTATGGGCCGCCTCTAGAAACGTTCTACTCATCAATTCTACAACATGGTGTGGTCCATTGGCACTAGTGCGGTATCTCTCTATGCCTTCTTTCATGCAATATTCATTTGATAGCTTCGAGCAAAACTCTATGCTACTATAAATCCGCACATGCTTGATTGTTTTACCAATTTCCTTTTTGATCAAAACTCTTAATTATCTTATTCCGACAAAAGTATCAAACTTGTGTCTTAACACAAAGATCCACGTCTTCCTCGAGTAGTTATCAACAACTATTAGTATAAATCTAACACTCTTCCTTGAAGGAAACCACAACAACCAGTGAAAATTCAAGTAAATTAACTTTGCAATTTTTGTAATTTATATAACAACCATAATGAACTTCATTTTTCACTATTGATTCAAATCAGAGCACATGCATGCATTCAGTTTGTTAGAAACATAATCACATAATAGATGCCTTCCGCTTAGGACTTTTAGACTTCTCTCGTTAATGTACCCCAAACACGTATGCCACAATTCAGACTCTCAAAAAGATGTATTTGATATCTTCGCAGCTAATTCTATCGTTATCTTACCTTAAAGCTAATATAGACCACTATGCTTGATCCATTTCATTATCGTCAAGACATCTCGATTTTCCGACTTTCAAAATTCTGCTTTTTGAGGTATCTGATACCCAACTGAATTTATGGTACTTAAGATATCAAGTTCTTCTTCAACTCTAGAACATAATTCACTTCAATCAATGCCTACACAATGCCATCGTGCATTTTGATTCTAACATCGCCAACACCTATAATATCGCACTCAGCATTATTCGCCAACTATACTTTACTATTATTTATGCACCGGTAAGTAGTAAACCCAGTTCTTGTTTAATGCAACATGAAATGAACAATCAGAATCCACAATCCATCTATCAAATGACAAATCATCGATGACAGACAAGACATAATCAACATTATCTGAATTACTATCTGCAACATCATCAGTAAACTCGACTCTGATTCGCCTTACCATTATGTTCTCTAGGTTAAGGCAATCATTTCTAAGATACTTCCTTTTGTCACAGCTCCAACAGACAGCACCATCAATTCAAAACTGACTAGGTCTATTCGGATTTATTCTACTTTTGCTAACACGTATGCCAGTTCTTCATCTATTTTCACATACTAAAGCCCTATACACAGATTCACCAAATTCTCTTCTACGGATATTCTCACTAGGAATTAAATCTTGAATCCGATCAAACATTAAGCTTGTTGATTTAGAGGAATTACTAACAACTGTAACAATAGTATTCCAACTGTCAAAGCACGTGCCTCATCTTCAAAGTTAACATCAACTAAAGTCAATTAATTGATAATCGCATTAAATTAATTGATATGATTAGCAATCGATGCACCTTCGCTCATTTTCAAGTTAAATAGATGTCTTATCAAATAAACTTAATGATTGTAGGGGCTTCTCATACATATTCAATAGGGCTATCATCAAACCAACAGTAGTTTTCTCTCTCAAGATATTAAATGCAATGTTATGAGCTTACATTAGACGAGTAATACCTGATGCTTGTCTATCCAGCAATTCCTATTCAAATCGCTTCATCGACAGTGGCTTCTCCTTAGATAGGGATAAGTGCAATTTCATCTGATATAGATAATTTTCAATCAACAACTTCCAGAAATCAAAATACTTTCTATCAAATCTATTGATCACGACTTTTCCTTTTTCATGTCGCCATCAATTCGCTTCACGTTAACCAAGCCTAGTTCCAATACCAATTGTTGCAGAAGCCAAGCAATCGAACGATAAAATAGACTGAACAAAAAAATAAATCGAACATCGTATTTACGTGATTCGGACAGACTGGCATACATTCACAAGGAAAGTAGTAACGAATTCCATTATAAATTAAGCGATACAATGAAAATTATGATCACGTTCTAATCACTCAAGCACTTCTAGTGTTCTCTAAGCTCCAATTATATCAAATAACTTACAAGTGTTTAGTTCTCACAATTCCTCGTGAAGAATTAAACAAAAGAAAATCTTATACAAGATGTAATCGGCTACAAAGACTTGAATTGTTGCATGTGATTCGCCGAAGAAAAAGACCCGCGGAGCCCGCTGTCAAGCACTCGTTTCAGCCCTTCCCCTTCTGTCGCTTCTATAAAGAAATCTTGAGAAATGTTTGTACTAAACCCACCGCCAGAGGAGATGCAAATTGCGATCGTGAAGGTAGACTCATCAATTGAGAAATATTTATATTAAACCCACCGCCAGAGGAAATGCAAATTTCGATCGTGAAGATAGCCACAGCAAATACGAAACGAAGTCCAGCTAATATATGGTCAACCATTCCAAAGTTGGACTTTCCTTATTTGACCTTTTCTTTGGCTGACTCCACTAAGAGGGACATGAAATTTCTGTTCCTTTGATCAAAGTTAATGGTCGACAAATCGGACTCCCTTTGATCAAAGTTGAATGAGGATTGATCTGAGGACAGTGTTGAGCGGTCTGAGCATTCCTTGACAAGTCGAAATCGGCCACTTTTGCAGTGGAAGGTCTTCTCGGCCTTGTTTAGCTACAGACTTTCGAAGATGCTCGTCCTCAGAGGGCACTCAGAGCTTTCTCTATCACTGAACACAGTACACGGCTTGACCTCCCCAACACGGCTGACTACTTCCTCGACATTAATCGGTTGAAGAATCAACTCAGATACCCAATTACCAAAAGAAGGCACTCAACAAGAAGATCCATTTATTTCCAAATTCACCATCAAGTGTCCTCTCTCAAAAGTCAAGTCACTCCTCCATGGTCGGAGTCGAACTGAAAAATGCAGCAATGCTTTACCCTTCCATTCGCAATCTCCTCATATCCGCCTTCTTCTTAATGTTTCCTGCATTTTCCGCTTCCATCGATGAGCGGTTTGTCAACTGCAGGCGCCAGTTCAGCTGCGGTAACATCCAGAACGCGAGCTATCCTTTCTGGGGTGGTCCTCTGCCCTTCTACTGCGGCCTACCGGAATTTAAGCTCCTCTGCGAGGACGAAGTCACGACCATGGAAATCATGTCGCAGAAGTATCGGGTCCTCGAGATTGACCACGAAAATCACATCCTGAAGCTCTCGAGATTGGACTTCTATGACAATATATGCCCCCGGAAGATCGTCAACACCACCATGAGCTACCTCTTCATGTACACTAGCCACTTTGGTAACCTCACGCTGTTCTACAACTGCTCATCCACGAACACATCCATTGCCTCCAGCAAATTCAGTTGTTATGGGAACGATACATTCGATGAGAACAACTATTACACAATCGGTTCTGTCCCGAGTGGTGGAGAATTCGGTTCTTGCCATGCCAGCGTGACTATTCCTGTTCTTCCGACAGCATCAGAAATCCTGATGGAGAATAAGACATCCTCGCTCGGTGAAGTGATCAAAGAAGGGTTCAAGGTTCAGTGGGTCGTGGACCACACGGCGTGCATGGAATGCCGGAGCTTCGGCGGACAATGTGGATACAACACGAGCTTTTTCCATCCCATCTGCTTCTGTCTCGATCGGGCTTATCAATTAAGGTGTCCCTCGGGATCAGGTAACAGCTGCATTTCCTTTATGACATAACTCAATTGTCTGCACTAGGACGCAGTTCATGCGCAATTTTTTCTGGAATGCAAAATGACAACTTCCCACAATTTCTATGGTTCAGGATCCAAGTTGAGCATGGAAGCTGGGGTTCTCATAGGTATAACATGGATTGAACCGACTTTTGTTGTTTTTTTTTTCCTTTTGGTTTAAACCGAACAGCTTTCTGATTTACTTTTTTCACCTAATCCACGAAAGTTGAGCTTTTAAAGCCTCGTATTGGAAATATTTGCATCTTCTATTTTTGGATTCCCAAACTAACGGATTCTACATTTGAAGGTGCGATGATGCTTGTACTTGGAAGTATAGTCGGGATGATATTCCTCGTCCGATCCTGCTTAAGAAAATCGACGTCAAACAGTGTAATCCTCTTCTGGAAGAAGAAATCATCGAGCACCAACAGAGTGGAGGCTTTCCTAGAGAATTGCCGGGGCTTCACACCGAGACGGTACAGTTACAAGGATGTCAATAAGATGACCAACTCCTTCAGAGACAAGCTAGGTCAGGGAGGCTATGGCAGTGTGTACAAAGGGAAACTACCCGATGGCTCTCCAGTGGCAGTGAAGACATTGTCCGATTCTAATGGCAACGGGGAAGAATTTCTCAACGAAGTCGCCAGCATCAGCAGAACTTCACACATAAACATCGTTACTCTACTCGGGTTCTGCTCCGAGGGGTCGAAACGGGCTCTTATATATGAGTTCATGCCTAACGGATCATTAGAAAAGTACATATTTGCAGAAAATCAGGCAATGGATGTTGGTCGCCTAGGGTGGGAGAAGATCTACGAAATTGCCGTTGGTGTTGCCCATGGCCTAGAGTACCTGCACAGAGGATGCAACTCCAGAATACTTCATCTTGACATCAAGCCGCAAAACATCCTTCTCGACCAAGACTACAGCCCTAAAATCTCCGATTTTGGTCTTTCAAAGCTGAGCAATAGGAAAGAGAACTCTATTTCTGTGATGGGCGCCCGAGGAACCGTGGGGTACATCGCCCCGGAAGTCTTCTCGAGAAATTTTGGAGTAGTTTCGGACAAGTCCGACGTCTACAGCTTTGGGATGATGCTCCTAGAAATGGTGGGTGGAAGAAGAAATGTCGAGGCTGGACTTACAAACAGCAGCGAAATTTATTTTCCGCACTGGGTGCACAGCCGAATGGTGTCAGAGGAGGATCTGAAACTGCAATGGAATGTGAATGAAACGGAAGAAAAATTAGCGAAGAAGATGATCCAGGTAGGCCTGTGGTGTATCCAGACGTACCCAAGGAACCGGCCATCGATGGATGGGGTGGTCGATATGTTAGAGAGAAGGCATGAAGCTCTCCAAGTGCCACCAAAGCCCTTTCCTTCTTCTCCTCCTGTGCCGCACATCAATCCTGCGGCATCTACTACTCTTCATTCATCGCAATGCAGCACAGAGCCTCCTTCACATTACTCACAACACTAGGAAGGCAACCGACTGCAGACAAGCTAACCACTGTCCAAAACTTCTGTTTCAATGATATACAAAAGCGGCTGGTCCAGTTGGAAGACATTCATATTCTTTGATTCTTTGGCAGATCCAGAACACTTGATGTAAAAGGTTGGCATCTTATCGATGATTCATGTGCTGGTGTGTAAGGAGACTGCAATTCTATTGTACCCCCATCAAACTGCATCTGCAGCTTTATTCTGCGCTCTCTTCATTATAGTTCGACAGCTTAAGTAGAACCCCACTTTATCAACAAAAAAAAAAAGTAGAACCCCATTGACATTGCGTACCTTCACAGAGAAGCATTGCTTCTGAACCAGAATAACGAACCAACCCCACTTTACCAAAAGAAGCTTCGCTTTATTGATTCATCCCCATCATTTATAAATTCGAACATTAAATACTTGTTAATAGTTTTAAGGCCCCTTCCGAGACAGAGAAGCTAAAGTATCTGAACATAGAGGCGGTATTGCTCACTCGAACTTAAACCGCCAGATATCCACTATTTTTTTTTTTTTTCAGAGCCAGATAACTTGTAGTAAAAATCTCCTCTTCTACTTTAAAAGTCTTTCCCTGTCCAGGATGCCAGACTATATCTTAACAGGCAACGCCATTTACAAGCAAGCACCACAATTAAGAAAACGCAGATGAAAATTCAAGTACCCAAGTCAAAACAAGAATTAGGACAACAATTGGCACAAATCCCTTCATAATTCACGTCAGCTTCTTGGATCCATCATCTGTGGGGTCTCGGAGTGTTCCAAACATCCAGTCCATCCAGATGGTGTAGTGACCATAATTATGGCGATATGTGGTATGGTGGATGGTATGATAACCAGCACCCATTACAGGCCAAAGCTTACCATGGATGCAGTCGTGGATATTTGCTGTCCATATGGCCTCCAGAAAAAGGAGAGCAATGTGCGTTGTAAAATGCGTTGGCACAAGAAATAGTGCCACAACATGGGGCACCGCCTGCAATATCCCGTCTAGAGGATGAAATGCCAAGCCTGATAGAAAGAAACAACGTAGGATTAGTCTTGTACTTTATGCATACATAGAAACGCGAATAAAAGAAAGGAAAAGGAGAGTAATTGTATTATTGGCAAGGTGAGGACATGGAAAAAGACCTAGCATAAGCAACATTCAAGGCGAGACGAGGAGCAAGAAAAATGCGGTGCACGAAGAGTAGGTGAACCTTAACAATAGCTAGTAACACATTCAATTGCCACTCAGAGATGGGTAAATGATTTTGAGGAAAGACAACATGAAACGGCTTTATTAAATAACACATCAATGCAACCATTTTTTCAGATCACCAACAACATCATGTCCGTGATCTGCAGTTGCCTTACTGTGCCTGACCTGATATTCTTGAGAAATGAGGACGTTAAGTAGGAATTACTCTGGGAAGTGTAATTGCATGAGTGTATTGAGAATTTCTTTCCAAAGAAAACTGCATCTTGAGTACAAAAAGCCCCAGGAGACTTGTTCATCAAATGAATGGCACTCTAATTTTAAAAATTGCAAATACGACCATTATAAAGTGCTTCAACATGCTAGCACCTCGAACATCTTACCAGGGCAAGATGGCTCAAAGAATGTGTCAACATGAACCTATATTTCCCTCATACAGATGCATAATTTTTTAACGCAGCTAGATTTTATGTGAGATTCGCCATAATTCATACATCATGGGTAGCTCCTAAAATGCCATCCAACTTTTCTTTTTGGCAAACTAAAGGCCTTGATAGGAGGTTCATGGCCCAACTTCTGCTTCTACCATCTAATGAGGATCTAACTTAATTTACAGCATCAAAAACCAACTTGTGAAAATCAACATGGAAGTTGAAAGAAATGCCAAGGCCAGCAGCTTGTGGCTGGTTTACTTTCGAGTAAGTGTGAAAGTGAAACGTAATAGAATTATCATTCTGAATAATGTAATACTGGAACATATGGTCCAACCTCTGTTTGTTCTTTATGAAGTCAAAGACATAACAAATTTAAAAGCTACAATCGAGACGTATGCAGATCGCAGCTACTGCAAATGTCAAACCAAAATAAAACAGGAAAACTACACCAAAAACTTAAGAGTCATCACAAACAACTTGACCCACTCTCTCTAAGAAGTATATAGAACCTATCATCTCAAAGCAGTACTTGTGTCTTGAGATATAAAGACAAAAAGGAGGGTGATGACGTACATTTCATCAACTTATCACCCTACCCTGCTTTCAAAGTATTCTGCAAGGCAGGAAAAGTCTGAAACTTGTCCTTTAATATCAAGAGCTATGCAAGGAGAAGCATTTAGCAACATACATCTACAAGGGTACTTCAATTAAATAAGAGCCGCAAGAATAGGCCACATACTGATACAAAGGTCGAGTAAGTAGGATATACAATATGACATACCCACGAATGATCTTCCATAACATCTTCTAAACATTTCTCTTCCCAAACCTAAGAATACTTGTTTTATAGGTTCAGTTGCATGGTAGTATCTAAACATCCAAGGACACCGCATGCCAAGTTTTCAGAAGGCACAAATCAATAAAAATTAATAGAGCACATGTACAATACCAAATACTGTTACAAGAAGATCATGCAGTAGCCAGGTGTGACACTCAAATTAAGCAGTAGTAAAACATAATTGAAGATCCTGGATTTGGACTTTCAGCAATAAAAATAAGCAAATATAAATCATTTGCATAATTCTATCCATCAAAGAAAAATAAAGTCTACCAACAAAAGGGCATGTTACTGCACTTTGCAGACAGAGAACTCACCAGCAAAAGGAGAAAGTGTGTTCTGTTTATTGTAGACGTGATGTGTTGCATGGAGATACTTGTAAAGAGGTTTGATGTCATGCAGCTCTCTGTGCATCCAATATATCCCAAACTCCACCAGTACAAGATAAATTGACATGTACACAAGGTAAGCAAGCCAACCAACATCACTTATTCTTGAATAGCATTTCGTCCACCCATTTTCAACCATGTATTCAGAAAGTGATGGAAGTGCAGAGTACCATGGCATTGCCTTCATCGCAACATATATTTGCAACAGCATTGCCTTCTTTGTAGGAATCTCATCTGCAGCAAGAGAAGTTGACAGATCCAAGAAATATTACACAACAGTCTATCACATAGATATGATTACTGAGTTTAAATAGACAATAGTATTGTAGGCTAGCCCAATTAAAAGAGCATATACAATAATCTCATGCTGAAATAATCTACAAAGTTCTCTCTGGGAAAAATACCATCAGCAAAGAAGCAGTCATGTAGTAGTTAAGCCCTCGAGATTGTCAATGACTGCCATTTACTTGACAAAAAATAGTCAACAGGGACCAACTAGCAGACTTGTTTGATGATCAGCTCAACAATGTCACAACTTTTAAAGCATGAAACATGTCAAAGTGTCTTCTCGATGAATAAAAGCACGCACTGATGAGCAGATTCATAACGTGTTAAATGCAATCAACAAGCTGAGCCTAAGGATTCTGTAATGTCAAAATCCAGAGGGCACAAAACTATAAATACTCATGCCAGCTAAATTAACAGCACTTCACATTAGAAATGGATGAAGTAGATGACTTAGAAGTTCCTTGAATGATTTATAGCAAAATACGGGGAAATCCAAAAGGACAAAATATGAAATATCTGCAGGAAACATCTCACATGTCATGAAGGAAAGAAGAAACAGGAGAACATAATATCTCAAAACTAAACAAAATATTTTGAAGAATATGCATCAAAGCAAACGATGGTCCAGCCATCTAAATATTTGGGGAAAAAAAAAGAAAACCCTTCAAGGTCATGGAAGTAAATGAAAAATCAAAACTTTTACAAAGCAGAAAGCGGCTATTATAGCACTTACAGTAGATAAGATTCTAAGACATTCTGCATCAAACATTTGACCTGGAACAAATTAAATCATTCAGCTGTTCCGAAGGAAGCACATAACCAATCCACGAGATAAAGTGAGATCCAAGAAACTGATCTGAATCAAATCCAAAATAGAAAAAGGGCACAGTATTTCTAGTAATCAGCCAATAGAAGGAAAATCAAAAATCAAAATTTATGAGTTATACTGCGTCATTCACATGCAGGATGACACATCAAAATCGCATCTCTCTAGCAAATTCATTACATCAATCTAAGAACATTAAGTTAACAGTCACACTCACCCTCTCTGTGTTAATGAATACTGAATATAAAAAAGCAAAAAAAAAAAAAAAGAAGCTCGTCATGCCATGCGGAGAATCAGGAAAAAGAGAAACTTTAAGCAGCAACCCAGAGAGAGAAGATAAAAAAAATGAAAAACAGGAAGAGAAAAGAGACCCGACCTTTAGGGACGTAAACATTGCGCTTGAGGTAATAGATGTAGAAGCACCACAAGAAGCCGGAGAGGAAGTAAATTAGGGTTCCCCCGATGTAGTTGCGAAGCCATGTCTGGAGGAAGCGCGGCATCGGCTCCCACGCCGAAGCCGGCAGGAGGCTGCCGAGGACAATGCGGTTGTACAGAGAGGTCTCCTCCGTGAACAGCCCCAGGTAATCGGCGTCCATGGCTCCGGCGAGGTTGGTCGGGGGAACGTCGCCGGAGATTTCGAGCTGTGGAAGTGCGATGCGGATTCGCGCAGATGGATCGAGCCGGAGGAAAGCAGCGCCACCGACTGGTCCCAGATCACAGTGGGACGGTGCGGAGTGAGCTTGACTTGCGGCCGGGAGAGGCTCGTTGATTTTGATGGAGAAAGCGAGGACGACGATGAGACTGCCAGACACCGACAAAGGCGAAGGAATATTTTTCGGTGGATTGGGAGGAAGTTGACGAATGTAGTGGGCCACAGCTTCAGAGGATGAACACTTTCATCTGCCCCGTCGAAGCCAGTGCAGATGAGCGTCTGGCTTACATATGACTTGCGAAAGGATGAGCCCAGGACCGGTCCGAACCGGTGCCGGTTCAAGGAGACTAAAGATTGCAAAATATGTTAAAAATCCATACTTTAACTCATATTAGATAATGTGAGTCATAAATAGAATAACTTAATAAGGTTCGATGGATTGTTTAATAACCTACTGAATGTTAAGTGGGTTATAAACGGATCTTAAATGTGTTACTTAATTAATTTTAAGTGTTGTTAACAAGTTATTTTTTTACTATGAAAATTATGATATTTTAATTTTTTTTAAAATAAAATTTTGATTATTTTTATTTTCCTTTTTTCTCTCTTTTTTTTATCATTTTTCCCTCTTTCTAAGTTGGTCACTGGCCAAGAGGTGAGTAATGAGCTCACTAGACTTTGGTGAGAAAATGACACAAATGATCCATGAATTTTGAATCGATGTATAATATAATGTTTAAACCGCAATATAAAATATGAACTTTCAATTTATTTAATATGGTGCCTAACTTCTTATACATGTTTAAATTAGTTCATAAACTATATAAAAAATATTTAATATTGTTCTTCCATTCTTAAGTTTATAGATTACAATGACTATTTTAATATAGTTCAGTGATTAGTTGGAACATGTAACAAAGTTCAAGGACCACATTTAGTAAGTTCAAAGACTACATTAAACATATTAAAAGTTCAAGAACCATATTACATATTTAACTATAATTGATAAATCATTTGTGTCATTATCATTAAAAAGATGCCATAAGAAAGAATGAAAAAAAAAACCCTAGCTAGTTCAATTCAAGCAGATTTCATGGCCAATAAGGTCGATTCTCGATTCAAAAATTAAAAAACAACTCTGAGAAAGTAGGTTTTAAGTCTGAAACCTATTCACCTAGCAACCAACTAGCCTAATCATTGAATGTTTTTAAATTGAGTTATCTGCCTTTGTGACATAAACCGTTGATGAATGTGAGTGATATGTCGTTCGAGAATCTATTCTTTAAATATGTTTAGAATATAATTAGACAAGTTTAAATTAATTTACCAATTTATCCAATGGCACTTTACGCTTACTTATTAACACACATTAAAATTAAAAACATGTCATTCAATTGTCCATCGGTTTCTACACATACACAAGTATATAAAAGATAACGTCTTAAAGGCATCATGTTAAGTGACCCATTTAATAAACACATTGTCTTTTTCAAGAATATGACACAATTTAATGTGTTATATCGAGACAAAACATAAATATGAAGTGAAACAATTGTGACATGATGGTTCAAATCTCTCCTCACCAATTTGAATTTACTTGACAAAATTAAAAGTGTCAGGCCAATAACATCAAGGTTGATTCTCTTGTGTTCTTGTGACTTCAAATTGTGGTACTTTGTGTTAAATATGTCTATTGTGGTAAACACGAATACTTACTAGTCCTTATGGGTAGATGTTGGTGATTTGCCTACTATATGCTCGTAGCTACGATCCTATGGTTGGTTAGTAGATATTGATGATAAAAATTATTATCTTTTTAGTTTATCTTTATAAGCAATACAAATAATCATTTTAAGATATAAATATTTTTCTGAATTGTCTATTTTACGCAAAATTGCTGCATTTGGAAAAATTGTCTAGAAAAGTCCTAAGACTTATTGTAAGGCGGTTAGTTTAGTCATAAATTTTCAATTTAACTAATTCTTCCATCAACCTTTTTATGATTTACCAATATAGCCTTTCATGCCAATTTAGCCGGAAAGTTGCTAACGTGATGGTTCAATCATTATTGGCCATCCGAAGCCCCAATGATCAACAAAGGAAAATAGGAAGAAAAAAATAAAAAATAAAGGAAAAATAAATTCATAAGAATCAAACTTTTGTAAATATTATTCATAATAGCACTGACCATCCCACGTAAGACAACAAGCATCCATGTCAACGATATTTGGTCAATTTTAGGATTATCGTTAAGTCATTAAAAGATTTATGACTAAATTGGAAAAATTAAAAAAAAAAGATTGAATTGACCGTCACACGATAAGTTCAGGACTTTTTAGATAATAATCACACTGCACTTTAGCAGCCGGGTGGTATCAATATTAGCATTTGGATATACAAGTGGACATTGGTAAATATTCAAAAGATTTAGTAAATTTGTACATCTGTTGGTTTACAAAGCTAAATCGATTGATATTTTTTTATTTAGTAAGTAATATTTCAATAATGTAAATGCTAGAAAAATGCCCAATTAATTGAGTAGAATTTTTTTTTTTGTATTGGTTCCTTCCGTTTACTCAACTGCGCCAGTTAATAAAATTTACTACCACCAGAAATTGTTTCTTGGTACCAAAAGTAGCATTGGTACATGTACTAGTTCACTAGGTAAATCTTCTGAAAATCCAGTAAATTCAAAAAAAAATTCAGTAAAAGTACAGTATAGTAAAATCATCTAAATGAGTTAGTAGATTATCTTTTCTCCATTCAATCCTTAGTCCATGACGACAAACGACTCATACTTTTTAGTACTTCTCCATATTTATTACAAATAACTCTTTTCACGTACGATAACTTCACAGCTAATGTCCAATTATCGATTCAACATCGAAGTAGTAGTAAAAAAAGAAAGAAAATCAATTCATATTCGATGGTTCTGTATATCCCTTGATAATATCACGCATTAGTAGTGAGAAGCTTCTAAAATACCTTATGATAATTACAATACAGTTATTTTACAGATGTAGCTATTGGGGATGAAATTTACATAACAAGCTCATTGTTAAACTTCCAGTGTGTTAATTTTGGTGATCTTCGTAAACTTTGAGAACTACTGGCATGATTTAAATGTGAATTGCTAACGTACAAATAAACTAAATTTTGATAAATTTTAACACACATTTCTAGCTGAAGAAATGGGAATTGACGAAAGTAATTTTTGAAATTACAGATTGGCAGTAGGAGTACATGAAAAGAGGACAAAACAAAAGAGGGCGCATAATCTTGAAGAATATTTGCAAGTAAAGAAAGCTAAAAAATAATGATGATGATGATTAGCGTAAACCAATCAAATATAGATATAGAAACCGAATACGAAAATACACAGAAATTTTCTTATAGCTTCATATGTATTTTCAAGTAGAATTTTTTGTAGCAAATCAATGTTCTAAAAGCAAAACAAGATCGGAATCGAAGAAATTGTACTTATGTCATAATAATTGTTATAGTTTGAAATTACTATTTGAGATTTACAAAAAGAAAAAGCTGAAGTAAAAATTGAAATAACAATCATATATGCATCAATAAATAACGTCCTTTGAGATAAAATGAAAATATATTTGATGGGATTAAAATTACCATGGGAATAAAATTATACTTTCCAAAGCATTTTGCATTAGTAAAATCAAGTCAATTTGTTTTTAATATGAGATTACACTTTTAGAGTCATTATTTTCAAACTTTATATTATTCAAAATATTTCCGTGCAAAGAATGGGTCTTCCCGTTAGTATTGCCATACTTGAGAGCAAATAAAACAGGATAAGTGTATTGAAAATCCAAAAAATTGTCAAATTTGTATAATCGAATCTTTTTATTAACTCCATTCAATTTGGTTAACAAAAATTGCTGATATGAATATTTTCATTATTTCCTCTCTTATGTGGCTTTTCTTTTCTTTTTTCCCCTCTCCTATGTAGCTTTGACATTACTAAAACATGAAATTTAAGACTAAAACAACATTGTTTTTATCGAAATCCTAATTTTTTAACCAAAATCCTAATGAAATTAACATAAAAGGCTAATTTTATTTTTAAAGAAAAGAAAAACAACCAAAAAAAAAACCAAGAGCAGCGGCAAGGGCCTGCTGCTTTTTTTTTTATTTCTTTTTGAAAAAAATAGCCTTTTATTTTTTAATGTAATTTTTGGTTAAAAATTAGGAGTTGGACCAAAACAATGTCATTTGAATCTTATTTTCATGTTTTAGTAAGGTCGATCTCACATAGAAGAGACAAAAAATTATAAAAACAGATATTTAGCTTTCTTTTTTTTTGTTAGTCTAATTTGACAGAGTCAGCAAAAAAAAGTCAATTACACTATTTTGACAAATTTTAGGATTTAATTATACTTTTTGAAAATTTTAGAACTCAACGTGACTTTCATAACAATTATTGAAATTTCAAGCACACCGATTCATTAACAAAAGTACAACCATGTTTGGAGTATTCACCAAAATCAGGGCTCCATTATCGAGGTATGTCATAATTCCATGGACTCGAGATTAATCTACGTTTGCTCCTGTTAAAATACACACACAACTGCCCGCCCATTTTTTATGGCCAGCATCATCTTGTTGCCTGTTGACTTTTGACTGATTGTTGGCATCTTGCTTTCGAGCCCACAGAATGGAAATCTTGCCCAAACAGCAGATTCTCACATGTAAGATTCTCACATAAGCCCCTGGATTGTTTTCCACAGGGACAGAAGCAAATGCTGCTTGTTAAGTAACGCTCGGCTTAAGATATAACTATCTAATGTAAAAACTTGTAGGACCATCGCCAATTATCTTAAAAACTTAAGCCGTTAGGTGAATGCGTGATTTACTCTCCTTCATGCTTAGTTTGGTCTTTTTTTGCCTAGTACTAAGCGTGGAAAGTAAGATTGAATTCAGAACCTCCCGCTCTGATACCATGTGAAAATTTGTGAAGGACCACCGCCGACTGTCCTAAAAACTTAAGCCGTTAGGTAAAGACGTGATTTAATATTTATGTACTTTCACATTTAATGTAGCCGAATGGCTCCGATGAGCAAGGCGATCGCCGGCAATTCCAAACCGACATGTCCATAGAATCAAGGGGGACCGAGTAGAGATTCGCTTCTGACATGATTCGAGCTCGCGACCGCTGCCAAATCGACCACGTGCAGCGGTATAGCCCATAGAGTTCGAGGGACCAGCAACCCAGTTCGGCATTGGGACCACAAAGTTTGGTACTCTAGTGTCAGGTACAAAGAACTTTGAAATTTGCAATGTCTGATCCTGATGCTGCAGCAACGACAGGAGCATGTTCCACAAGCTTCGGAATCTTCGCTCGCGTGAACTGAACTGGGGTCGGATGGGCTCGAAGCTGCAATTTTTTCTCAGTCGCGTGATCACAAGTCGTGGACTTTGCTCGCGTGTTGCCAATAATCTTAATCATCAGCTTTGCGAAGAAGCATGATTATGATTATATAAGATGATTAATATGTAAAAGCATGATTATGCTCCTCTTTTCCGCAGGCCGCAAGGCCACCTAACCTTGCCATCGCCAATGAGCCGGCCGCCGGACTTCTGGTGACAGCTAAGGAGCCGATCGAGCCATTCCATCCCTGGACATGCTTCTTTTTATTAGGTGTCATTCATTGAGATAATTACTAAAGTCCCAAATTTCTCGTAATTGTGTCAATTCAATCTTAAATCCTGTGTATTTGTTCCAATTTAGTTCATTTAATCAATTTTGGCCACCCTAGGTAGACAAATATTAATGATATTTTGATATCTTTTTTAATTAAGTTTTTTTTTTCTTTTTTCTTCTTGATTCTTTTATCTTTTTTTTTACCCATTGTGACTAGTGAGCTGCAACAAGCGAAGGTTGCCGAAGCTCACCAATGAGGACTTCATGGCCTTACCCCGCAAGGCCATCGCAACCCTGGGCAAGGGCAGCCTCGTTGGCCACATGGGGACGGACCAAAATAATGTCATTTTAATCTTAATTTCACGCTTCAATAAGGTCAATATCACATAGGAAAGTAAAAAAAAATTATAAAAATAGCTATTTAGCATTTTTCCTTAGCCTAATTTAGCAGAGCTACCGTGAAGAGTCGATTGCACTAAATTTCATAAGTTTTATGATTCAATTGTACGTTTTGAAAGCTTGAAGACTCAATACTACTTTCTTAATGATTCTTAAAATTTCGAGTACACTCGTCCATAAAATAAAAGTAGAATCAATTTTGAAGGATTCACCGAAACCAAAGCTCGTGGTATACTCAATTTATCTCATATCATTGCGGTATGTCATAATTTCATGGTCTCCGGATTGATCTATCTTTGCTCTTGTTTAAAAACAAGCTGCCCCCGCCCCCAAAATTTTTTATAGCCAACATCATCTGATTGCATCGAGATCTGTTGATTGTTGGCATTTTGCTTTCTAGCCCACAGAATCGAAATCCTGCCTAAACAGCAGGTTCTTACATGTAAGAATCGATTTGTTCACATAGCCCCTCGATTGTTTTTCACAAGGACGAAGAGATACGAAAATAGAAATGCTTGTTAAGGAATGCTCGATTTAAGACATAACTACTCAATATAGTTCGATGACTCCCGTGCACTAATGCGTCCTATTTTGGCGAGGTGATTACCGGCAATTCCATCGACATTCCCATAGAATCAAGAAGACCGACTAGAGATTCACTTCTGATCGTGATTCGAATTTGCGCTCACTACCGAACCAACCATATGTGTGGCGGAATAGCCCATAGAGTTCGAGGTACCAGCAACCCAATACGTCATTATACTATAAGAACCTGGTACTCTAGTGTCAGGTACTGGGAATTTGAAATTTGCAATGTCTGATCCTAATGTAGGGACAACAAGAGCATGATCCACAAATTTTGGAATCTTCCCTCACATGAACTGAACTAGGGTCGGATGGGCTCAAAATTGCAATTTATCTCGATCAAATATCGCATCAATCATATTGCCAATAATCCCCGGTTAATCATCAATTTGTAAAAGCATAATTAATTATGACTCCACGAGATGATTAATATGTGAAAGCCCGTCGCGACACACGGGACATGTTTGGTTTTACTAGGCTTTTTTTTTTTTTTGGGTTTCATACTAACTTGTGATTGATAGGTAAGATGGCTCAATGTGTCATGGGAGAGTCCATCCCCAGTGCCCCCAACACTAATAATTCTGTACAAGATTCGGAAGGGAAGACCTTTTTGTGTGGTTGAGGATGGTCCCCATGTAGCTTCCTTGTTTATAATTATTGAATTCACGTCGTCGTGTGAGATCCAGATCGATTAGAGAGAGAGAGAGAGAGAGAGAGAGAGAGAGAGAGAAACCCCTAATTGCCCTCACCCTTTTCCATAGATCGCGACGCCACCTGAGCTTGCCATCTCCAATGAGCCAGCCGCTTATGCGTGACGGCTGGGGAGCCAATTGAGCTATTCCGTCCCTGTCCATCTCTTCCACAAAATACCCTCGATTGTACCTCTTTTTTTTTTTTTTCTTGTAGGTGTTTTTTTTTATGATCAAGAAATCTACCACGAGCCCCCCAAAAAGCCGGGAGACTAGCACATGGCCCCCACTTACGGGTTTCAAATTCTTGACCTCGGCGATAAGGAAGAAACTCTAAACTAACACAGCAACCCACCATTAAGTTTATATGTGTCATTTATTGAGATAACCAAAGTCATAAATTTATTATAATTATGTTAATTCAATATTAAATGTTTTTGTATTTATTCTAATTCAATCCATCTAAACAATTTTGACAGCCTTGTATTGACATGAACAAATTTTAATGATATTTTTCTATTTTTTGAATTTGTGAATTCATCTTTTTCTTTTCTTACTCATCTTTTTTCTTGTTTCTTCTTTTCTTTTCTTCCCCACGATGACCGGTGAGCTTCAATAGACAAGGGTCGCCGATGAGAGCTTCATAACCCTTGCCTGGCCTCACCCATGGGCAAGGACATCGTAGTTCCAAGCAAGGGTAGCCTTGCTGGCCACATGTGAAGGTGGCCTTACCCATGGCTAGTGGGTCATGAATACCCTTGCCCGTGGTCGTGATGGCCCACTTGCGATGCATGATGGGAGAATCTAGCCTCACCCACAACCACGATGGCCGCACTCGAAAGCTCCGATGACCCTCACTAACTATAACTAGAAAAAATAATAGAAGATGAAGAATGAAAAGAAAAGAAATTTAAAAAAAAGATTAGATTTAAAAAAAAATATTCACGTCAGTGTCGGCCAATCAAAATTGGGCATATTGACTAAACTGCCACTTATATAAAATGTTTAAGATTTAATTGGCCAAATTACAATAAATTTAGGAAGTGTTTCGTAATTTTCCCGTCATTCATCAGCATCTACTTGTAATTGGTGCAGTGTGAACAAAAACTAATGTTTGATAATGAATCATACCAGTAATAGGGAATTAATTCATGGATTCTTCCTAAAATAAAAGTAAAAGTGAGCATATAGCTGTTACATCTCCACTTACGTTCTCTTTTTCCTTTTAAAAATACAAAGTCTCTGAATCTTCTAACTCCATCAATTTTTTTATAAATACATGTAAACCATCTCATCAACATCCATTAAGTAAGATTCCATCCAAGGGATGTTGGATGTGATACCCGAGGAGAAAACTGGACTATTTTGTCAATCGGTGCAGCGATGAATAATTCCGACATATTCAAGTTTCTTCCCAAGGACATTTCGTGCCACTTATAAAATGACATTTCAGACCTTCTAATTCAAACATTCTATCTTCTCTTTTCATATAAGAAACCATCCTTTGCACTACATTACTTATGTTGTTCGTATAGCCCTTATTATAAGGGCGATAAACTCCAAAATATAATGTATGACTTGCAAATTACCTAGAGCTCAAGGTCTATATTTTCGACGAAAGAGAGTGCGAATTTGTAAAGAAAAAGAAAAGAATAGTAGCTTTCGAAATTTCCCATCACTTATTTCAAGTAATTCTTGCAATTACATAATGCGTGATCGCTTAAGTTTAGAATTCCATTCCCTTTTGTGTCAAAGCATAGTGAATGGTCCAACTTTAACTTTATTCAAATGGAGCTGTGCTTCTCAATAGAAATACAAACAAAGACAGTTCAGAACGGTTGCCGTCATCTTGAACTCGTCTCTCTAACTTCCAAACCCATTCCAAACTCTGTAGCGGGACCATGCCTAGCCCGGCTAACTTAAGTAGTAGGAGGTGTCCACAACATGCTCGAACCTAATCATCTCGTGCTAAATGTATAATAAATCGGCTCAAATTGGCAACCACAACTATTTGTTCAAGACCAATGTTATTGTATACCTCCAATTAGAATCTCTCTAGAGCCACGATCCATGAAACGGTAGAAACTTGAGATTAAAAAATTGTGAAAATTTAAGACTCACAATCCTTAGTCAAAAAAATCAAATATTATTTACATATACATTTAGATTTTAGAAATTGAATAAATTGGACAGGCAACCTTCAATCCTTTTAAAACAAATTTGAGTTTCAACTTATCCATGGGGAGCGAGGCGAAAACCTCATGAATTTTTCTACTGTGGTTGCAAGCATGACATGGAGCCTATTTGTCCACCGCTGGAGTGAGGAGAGTCCGAGAGTGAGGCCCACCAGTCAAGCCTAATTGAAAAGTACTCTAGGCCCAAGCCCAATCCGAACATGGGCTGAATTGTGAACTTACTGTGGCCGTGGGCATTTGCAGAATCCAAGCATCATCTGGCGCAGAGAGAGAGAGAGAGAGAGAAGGGGGGGGGGGGTGATGGAGGAAGAAGACGTGCGAAGAGAAGCGGCGATAGCTTCGACTCCCTCTCTACAACCCAATTTCAAGTCTCCTCGGGTCACCAAGGACCAGCTCTCCAAATTCCAAGTATGCCCGTTGTCCCTTTTTGTCAATTTATGACAGAGGTCCATATGTGCTTGGGTTGTGTGGATTGCTCGATTCTCGCGCATGTTTTTGTTCTTGATCAATTGGGTTTTCGCGCCTTAGGCTTCGAGACTGGGAAATTTGTTTCACATCATTGTCTATAAGGAGATGTGAATAACACGACTTCGTGTTCGGACTCTGCTGTCTGATCCTTAAACATGTGTGTTAATGAATGTGCCTGCTTGGTTTACATTGCGAGCCCTTTTGCTAATGGCTTTTTTCTTTCTGAGAAAGTTTAGTTTAGTATGGCATAAGAGCTAATGTTCATGGTCTCCATTCGTGAGCCAGGTTCTTGCTGACGAACATGGATGATATCCATCGTGAGATTGTCTCTTCATGGCATAGTTTGTTAAGACACACAATCAGCATAACATGCTGATTGTTTCGACACGTCCTACTCAACTCCTGTGGATATCCATTGTATGCTGGCGGAAGGCCTAACAACACTGTGAACCGACCATGTGTTTTTGTTTGCTAATTAACTGTTTCCTGTTTTCAAAGAATGAGATGAAAACGCCTTTATAATTAATGAATCAAAATTGGCTTTTGTGTCTTAAGTCTCTAATTTTTAAAAGATGCAGTAGACCTTGTTGGTGTCGAATACGTCTGTTAGTGGCTCTCAATTTACTAGATCAGGCAAGAATCAGGAAGGACGACTTTAGGAGATGCGTGCCACTGATCAGTTGATCACACAGTAGTATTTCTGAGGTTTGGTTCTTCTGGTCGATCACACTGCATGCCTTTACGTCACAAAAAGCGACTGACCATAATACTTCGCTTTTTGTCTTTGAGATACCATTGGCCTTCTTTCTTTGGTGTACTAGTTCATATTATGGTCTGATTGATGTGGCTTCATTAAACACCTAAAAATTACTCTGCCTCTGGAGTCCATGTTCTGGCAATAAATGGCTGACAAAGGGAGTTCTGATATATGATGTCATTGGCTTCACATTAAATCTCTGGAGAGGAATGCGAAAGGACTGATAACTGTGATGAAGGTCCAGCTGTGTCAACGAAACAAGTATCTCATTGAAAGGAGATCATCAGGAGTGTAAAAAATCTTCCGGTGTCTTTCAAATCGTATCATTTAAATCTCTCTCCTCCATAAGTTTGTTAGTCCAACTCTTTTATTGAGGTCATGTGCATTGTGCCTATGTCAATATCAATGGATACGACCTGGGACTGTTGTGTGCTTAGTGCTGTTCATTAGAAGAAATCTGGAACAACTTGGTCCTTATCAAAGTTCCCCAAATAAGTAGTAAGGTATGATTTTTGGGGTTGAGTCTTCAGTCATGCATCGGCTCACAACTCTCTGACATCTGAATTAAGGTGTTTATACCTGCTACAGGCCATGTCCATTTCCTTTGCTTCTCAAACAGTTCACAGGAGCTACATGGAAGGCCATTGGCTTAGTGCTCTAATGCTGTTGCTTTACCAAGTGCCATGCTGTGAACATGCCTCCATAGCAAGAAGCTCAATTTTCTAATGCTAATTACTATGACGTCGCCCTCATTGGATCAGCAAAATTTCCATATATTCAAGTGATGGCATTTGACTGGACTTCATTTATACGTCACTTCCTTCATGTGGGAATTAGGACATAACAAACTCTATTAAAACTATGAAGCTAGACCTGAAAGATAAAGCTGAAAGCAAAAGCCACCACGAATACTACTTAGTTGTGACATACTTTTTAGTACAAATTTCCTATCGGTTTGTATATTCTTGTGCAAATCTAAAATGTCCTACATTTAGATATATAGATAACTCAAGACCGATGTGTCATACGCATACCATGCCACTCTACCCATGTCCAAGTCCAACAACTCAGCGTTGTAATTTTTTGCTTCTTTTCTGATAAACTTAATACTAGATGACTTTTCCCTAGTATCATTCCCTTTATAAATTCACCAATTGCCTTTCCATATTATTTGGCCAAAGAATAGACACCTTATTCTCTTTTCAACTGGCAGGAGCTGCATAAGAAGCGCATGCAAATAAAGAAAAAGTCAGAGCAAAAGAGATGTAAAGGTCTTCTTCGCAGCTCACAGTGACTCTAATCTATATTGCAGAGCTTATTGTTCACCTAACGTTTGTGGTATTGCAGGTGAGACCAGGAAATTCCAAAAGAAGCCAAATAGCATAAATAGAATCAATGAAGATGCATCAGTTGAAGATCTCAGTCTGTCCAACTCTAGTCTCAATAGCAAAGAAGATTCTTTAGTAGAGCAGCAGGATATGCAACAGCAGATTACATTGACGAAACGCCAGAAGTTACATTGGGGGTACCACTCACTTTCTTCTATAGTACCTGCTGAACTAATGCTCCTTTGATAGTAAAATTCAGGAAATTGAGTTGTTTTTGTCAACCAGAAGAACAGTTGGCTATACTAATCTGATTTGGAAAATGAAATTACTACTCTTCGGGGAGGAGTACTCGCAAGTATCTCATCATTATTTGTGGCTTCTGATTTTGATTTTTGTGGTAATGCATCATCTTAAAACGCATGCGCATCACGAATCCATGGCCTAGAGTAATTTTGAAGATCTTGCTTCTGCAATGTGATCTATATACATTTACCATATTGGCCGAGTACCCACGTCATTGAGGTGTTCTTTGCTTGCAAGAGTTTATCTTTGCTTTTCTGCTCTTGATAGGCTTGACGTGAAGGAAAGATGGGAAAGGAAATCCAACATGTAGAGTTACTCTTCCGGCAGAATGCAGATCGAAGCCAGCATCTGTCAAAGCACGAAAGTCGGTCGAGTGGACAATCGAGCGCAAGGCCAACGATAAATGGTCGACATGCCGTGAGGACATTGGGATCACCAACTGACTGCCATAAGATCTCTTCCACGATTGTCCAAGAAGTACTTGTATGTGCAAAGTGCGAGAAAGTTTAGTCGGAGTATTTCGTGTGCAATTCTCCGATCCAGGGCTCGAAAAAGTTTGCCATTTACGGACTGTACCGGCCTTTCATGGTTTTCGCGTCCTACGTTTGCTAATGTCTATTTCTTACCAAGATTCGACTTGTAATGAGACTCTTTTTTTAAGAGGAAGATGGATGAAATGGAAGAAGGCTCGGAAATTCTGTTTTCATCTTTCGATTGTCGATACCATCTTCTTGCTCGGTTTTTGTATATTAATAATTGAATTGTAACATCAAATAATTCATTGTAATTTTCTGCTTGATCGATACGCAAAGTGCGAATTTACTTAGACTAATAATTAAAACAACAATGAGCTTTTAGCAAATGATGCACGTAATATCAAGATTAACATAGAATATCATCATTTCATTAATGTAAATTTAATTAGCAAAATTGAGAGGTGTCGATATATTTGTTCAAAAAATTGGGAAATGAAAAATAATAGCAAATTGCTCCATGATAAGTCAATCACACTCAATATATTAAATACAAGTTAAAATATTATAAAAACGAGCGTAAATTCATGCATAAAAAGGCTTGAGGAGAAGATGGTAGCTTGGCAATATTGAAGAAAAACACATAAAGGACGTCTCAGCGATAAAGTTCAGAACCTCAGCGGGAGCAGAGCAACCGAACTTCTCAGAAAAGGCTTGAACACCTCCAATCCCAAAAGCCGTCGTCACCCACTACTCGCCTGGGCGTCGAGTCTCCACTTTCAGTTGAAAGGTCCGTTTTTTCCCTTCTTGGTTTGTAGTCTTCACTTCTAAGCACGTCTCTCTGCGTTCCTCCAATGGCCTCCGTGTCCTTCGAAAGCAAATTTCCACTTGCGTAGGACAGAAAATTGCCCGAGTCCGGCAAAACCCGGGGTGCGTTTCTCGTCTACCTTGAAGCCGTTGATCAAAAGCTTCGGTCTTGCTCAGCTAGATACTTATCGGAATCAGCTCTCCCATGGAGATGGTTTTTGGGTGGATAAGAATTGTGGGATTAGTAGTAAAATGTTGTTGTGTTCTTGGTTAATCATATTGGGGAATGATGACGGAGCTCTAGGGGCAAAAAAGTTCTGAATTTTGAATTGCTTAGAATGGTTTTTTTTTCCCGACCCCCATGAGCTTACATTAATTGTGTGTGTTCTCTGAGTATAGGTCGATGATGCATGCATTGTCCGCCTCCAGTACGAGCACTTGCTTTCGAAAAGAGCCTCATTCTCATTGCTTTCGGAGGAAACGTTTTGTTTCGATAAGGGCTTGTGCATCTGCTTCGTTGCCGGATAACATCAATGGGTTGAAAGTTGAGTACACGCCTTGGCTCATAGCCGGTTTGGGGAATCCCGGAAATAAGTACTATGGAACTAGACACAATGTACGAATTGACATCGGATTTTCCTGGATTTTCAGTGCCATTATATCCTTTCTATTTGGTTATTTATGTGGAAGGTTCTTGCTTAGGTCGGTTTTGAAATGATCGATCATATATCTCAAGAAGAGGGCATCATTATGAACATTATCCAGTCAAAATGTTTGGTTGGTATAGGTACTCTTCGACTGTGATAACGCACTGTTGTTTCCTTGCTTTGCGTTTCATTATTGGAAATGGGATTAGGGCTCATTTCAGTCTACGCATCAGTGATAGGTTGATCTTCTTGCGTAATAATTGCAGGTTCCATTGGAGAGGTACCAGTTCTGCTAGCGAAGCCTCAGACTTACATGAACTTCTGTGGTGAATCGGTTAGTTGTCCAATTCTGTTCTTTCAATCACTGAAGTGGCTGTTCTGTTGGATTGAGATTAGTCATTTTTATGAACATTGGAATGAGGAAGCCAAGGTTTTGATAGAGAAGAGTCATTATATCCATGTGTGGCTCCTTGAGTTTGACCAGAAGGCTGCTGAAGTTTTCTTTCATATATTGTAGGATGGTAAGCCAAAAAGATTAACTTATGAGATTGCTCATTGCCTTTGAATGATAGCAATGGAACTTAAGTTCTATGGATCCTCTTTGCCCGACTTTTTTTATCTTACTGAGATTTATCGTGTTGGTACCACTAGTTAGGTCATAAGAAATGACCTAGAGATGTATTGAGTTGACTATTGCTTCTTATCTGCAAGTTCGCTACTCACTTCAAGGTTAAGGAAAAGATATCTTTGTGCGGTAACTATATCTACTTCTGGTTTTCGTCTCTAAGACTTGATTTGTGGTTAGTGCACCTCATAGCATTGAAGAATTTCTAGAGAAATGTCACTTCTTTTTGGTTCAGAGAAAAATGCCAGTTAATTGCCTGGGAATTTGGAGTTGTGTGAACAGGATAGTGGTCAGTTTGGCAGTGTCTCTTAGAAGCACTCTCGTTAGTTTCTTTAAGTGAATGAGGCAAGCTGAGTGTGCAATTTGTCAAGAGTGTGAAAAAGTATTACAGGATGAGGGGATTTCGTTTATAAAAATTTCTGTAAACATTTACCACTATGTAACATCTTAAGCTCAAAATCAAGCTTTGCTCAGGAGGAGTGTTGAGTGTTTAAGAGTTGATTTCTACTTATGAATGCTTAAAAATCTTTTCACCACTTTATGCAAGACTTGGGATATTACAGATCATCCAATGTCTCATCCTCAATGCACTTGTTGAAACATATGACTACTGAATGTGGGAGAGTCACCCGAATAACCTGCAAAGACCCCAGCTATCGGCTATTTAGACCAAAAACTGCCCTGATTATGCTACACGGCCTCAGGAAGCTATGCATTCTACAATTCAAGAGCTCATGGCTTGATGTCATTTAACAATTCTAGATAAAAATGACATAGATTAAGTTTCAACAGCGGTACTTGAGTGTTTAACTGTTTAGGCAGATCTCTACTAGCGCATCGCTTAACGAAGTAGTTCCGACTCCATTTATGATTGTGAGTAGTTACTTGAATTTGGATATATAGATTCTCCCTATTTTATTATCTTTCCTTTTCTTTTGGAATTGTCTTTCGGAAGAGAACAGAAAGAGCGAAGCGGCCAGGTGGTTGGCATATGATTTTTTCTCTTCTTTCCACTTGTTTTTTTCCCCAATTCAAGTCGCAGTTGATCGCGTACTCTTCTCTAGTCATTGATGTTTGCAAGCATTTTTTATAGATACGTACTTTGTGTTTCTGTTTCTAACTCCTTTCTCCTATACCATTGTTAATTTGGAAGGTTGGGGCACTGGCGGCATATTATCAAGTTCCCTTGCATCATATCTTATTGGTATCTACATGGATATGCCTTCTCTTTTGCAGATCAGGGAGAAACAAGGTGCATCTAAATTCTAAGAGATTTTCCATGTTTTGTTATGTAGGTATATGATGAGATGAGCTTGCCGAATGGTGTTCTAAGGCTACAACCAAAAGCAGGGCATGGCTATCATAACGGGTATACAGTCTGCGTACCCAATGCTCTACGTGTCTTGATATTCCCCAGCCTACATTTTCAGGGTATCCTGTCAAGCCGCTGAACTTTTTTGTTTCTCTCATCTTGCAGAGTAAAAAGTGTGATGGCCCACTTGGATGGCCGCCGCGAATTTCCGAGGTTGTGCATAGGTTGGTTTAGCACACTGTTTAGATCCATCTCTCGACTCTTTTCTTCAGTCTGCTTGCGCTTATAATACAGTGCCATTCTATGTCGGGTGTTTGCAGGCATCGGAAATCCACCCGGCACCATGGACATGAAGGCTTTCCTTTTGCAGAAATTCAGTTCCCCCGAGCAACAACAGGTATGCAACTTCTTTCTGACATCCATTGTGCTTGGACAGGAGAACTTTCATTCCTGAGGTAAGGCCGGGCAAATCGATGCTTAGAATCGCCGGCGGTTTGTTGACTGTTCTTGATTGTCTGCACAGATCAATGTAGCACTCGAGCAGGGAGTCGAGGCCACGCGGAACCTGGTGCTCAACGGGTTTGATCAAAGCATTGAAAGATTCAACTTAGGACAGAAGTACAAGTTCCACAAGGTTTGAAGTGCGAAGGTAGTTTGTAAGATCAGGTCGAATGAATGTATTTTTGCCCCTTGAGTCGTCTACCCATGTGTCAATTACTTAAAGAGAGAGGATGAATCTCCAAAGATGGATATCCCAGAGTGTCCTCATCCTTCATTTCATCCTATCCGATTCAAACGTAATCAAGAGGGGTCGAAAAAGCTCTCTCCATCGATATGGCCGGCAGCGATTTCCATGAAAGGGAACTTCATGATAATAATACGTGAAGGGCGGATGAGCTCCAGTCCTTTCGTTCGGACTTCCCCTGCTGCTTTATGCTTGATATGGCAAAGAAACGAACGCCATCAATTTTAGGAGAGGCGAATGCCGATCACCATGCACGTCAGCACGACAAGTGCTCCCTGCGTTGACACGTGTACAAATTAACAGCAGAAGTCGAACAGAATGGTGTCGGGTGCCTGTTTACGTCGCATGGGCCGAAAATTTGTGACGTCGTTTTGGTATTTTTCATAAAGCCCTTTTTTTTTCCTCGGTCGCACGAAACAAAGCTGGTGGCTGTTTTTTGTTTTTTGGGTATTTGGGCCCAATTGGAATTAATACCTAAAGTACCTTGAGAAACTAAGATTTTTAAATCTCTCTTTAACGAACACTTGACTTTTAAAAACTGATGTAGACCCCATTCATCATGTCATGCCATATGTAAAAAGAATTGAAATTTCATTCGTTTTGCGGAAGATAATTTCTATGAAAATATTTTTTGAATTTTTCATGATTCATTTCACGAAAAATAAGATATTCAATGAAAATAATTTCCACTAATAGAAAAAACACCTTCAAAAGTATGGAAGCAGTAAATATTTTCATTTTTTCTTCACCTCTAAAAAATTTTTATCTTCTTTTAAAAGTGACTTATCACCAGCAGTTAAAATTTTTAAGTCAATGTAAAATAAAAAAAAATTGAGAGAAAAAATTTAAAATTTTGATTTTTTTTATAATTTTTCATAAGTTTAAAATGAACACTTGAAAATATTATCATTTTTCGAGAAAATAATTTCTTAAAAAGTATTTTTTTTTTCAGAAATATTACATTTTTCGTGAAACGTGCAGAGTCTAAATTAAACACTACTAGCTTCTTATCCTTCAAAATCAAAAAAAAAAAAAAAAGGAAGAAAACAAAAACCCACTTCTCAGATTTTTCTTCTGACCTCCTTATTTTCTATTTTTTTTTATAAATGAGTGTTTTTTTTTTCTCCTGAGCTAGTGATATACACATGAGGTACAGGAACAGTTTGTGTCCATCATGATAAAAAGAAGGATCCCAACAGCAACCTGGACTACGCCATGGACACGTGGGCCCCGCAAAGTGGGGGGGAAAAACACGGGCCGTGACACGTAGGACAAAGGGTTGGAAAAGAAAAGGGGGGAGACTGCTGGCGCAGACACCATCATGGTTCATGGACACCCCCCCCTACCGAAATCAGACGGTTGGTGGAGGAGGATCCGATGAGAGAGATCCGGGCCCTCCGATGATCCGATCGAGAGGGGCCCCACCTAGAATAAGAACGTTGGAGTAATTTAGGAAACAGGAAAGAAAACGAGTCGGCGAAAAGCGGACGACTTTCTCTCTTCCCCTCTCTCTCCCTCTCTCTCTCTCTCTCACAATTAGACCGTTGCTGCTTCACTTCCTCCTTCGCCTGGTCTTCCTCTTCTTCTCCTGTAAGCAGAAACCAAGAGCCGAACCTACAAAACCCCTCTGCCTTCATCGCTACGAGGACACAGCGGCCAAAAAGAGTGGAAAGGAAGAGAACAGAGCAACCCTGTCGCCGGTACTCAAATCTCTCGCCATCAGCAATGGCGGAGAGCAACACCACGTCTCCGCACCCGACGAACACCGCTCAGGCCCTTCAGGCTCTGTTCCATGCCCTCGACCCCGTCGCCCTGCTCCGCTCCCAGAACTCCGGCAAGGAAGGGAGAACAGGGCAGCGCTACACCGCTGCTCAAGCCTCGCCTTCGACGATGGCGGAGAGCGACGACGCGCCTCCGCACCCAGCGAGCGCCACTGCTCCGGCCCTCCCATCTCTCGTCCGCACGCTAGACCCCGTCTCTCTGCTCCTCTCCCAAAACTCCGCCACCGACGACATCGTCCCGCTGAGGCTCACCACCGATCAGTACACCGTGGAGAGAGGACCCCGCTACAACGCCTATGCTAGGCTGAGAGAATCCAGACTGAGGATGAAGCACGCGAGGCAAGAAGAGCCTGAAGAGAGGGATCTCAAGCTCACCCCGCCGCCCAAGAAACAAGTCAGGTTCCAGGGGAATTTGGGCGGCGGTGGCAAACGAAGAGGGTCGCCTTCGATTTTGGCTCAGTCCGTCCCAGACTTCTCGTCGGCTCTGAGGAAAGAGAAAGAGAACCGGAAGCCCACGGCGCTCCCCTCACTGGCCGAGATCACCCCGCCATCGAAGAGCTGGTCCAAGGCGGGCAGCGGCTCAAACGCTAGGGGGAGCAAGTCGGTCGGTGCAGCTGCAGGGGAGAAGAAGGGCGGGCTGATGGCAAGGAAGAGCTACGCGAGCATGGAAGAGCTGAAGGGTCTGTCGTGCGCCGCGGCGAGCGCCATCACTGGAGATGACAGAGGGAGGATAGGGAGAGGGAACGGGATCGGGAGGACCGTCTTGGGGTACAGGAAGTTCTGAAAAAGTTCGTGTTTTGATTCAGGGTTTGGGGTCGACAGTTAGTTCTGTTTGTTTTCAACCGAGTTTGATCGAGGTTTACAGAATCTTCTACACGTTCTGAGGAGATGTTCGATCATCATCATCAGAGCATAATGAACTCTTATTGACATTCTTTTTCCTTCTTTCTTCATAAAGAAGCTCTAGAGCTTTCAATGTGTCTGGGGTTTGTCTCTGATGTAATAATGATGAGGAACTTTGGCCTTCCAGTTCCAGTTTAGTGATTGCGCAAGCATAAAAACAGTCCCGTCTATAATTGTGGGTGAATCAATTTTGTCGCGACATACATTCACATTCATAATTGGAATGTGCTCTCCCCGGTGGATGCAAGAGATTTAAAGGCTATATTAAACAATTTGCAGTTACTATTCACTCAAATCTCACGATAAAAACACATCTGGTTAATGAAACGGTCAGTTCTGGAAACCGAAACAAGAACATCTTAAGAGGGAAGAAACAAGGAATGCTCATTTACAAATAATTAGCCCTCCACCACTAGCCGTTTCGGCTTTTTTTGTACAATAGTACTGTCTTCCTAAAGAGAAGTCGCCCTATTTGTTGCGACAGCATCACGAAAACACAAAAAACAGTCGGCCAGGCACGGCGCTCGTCCTCAAAGATCTATCAGAATTTCCTCCACCAGATTCGAGAGTATATCCTCGCCTAGTTCGGCGCCATCCTCGAATGCCTCGATGTCGAAATCCGTCCATTTCCCAAGAGCCTGACTCATCTCGTAGTCGATTATCTCATCAGTAGTCATCCCAGCTAAACAGGCCCACTTTCTAACCTCCCCTCCAACATCTCTTATCAACTTCTCTACATTCAGGAACGACGATTGTCTCGTCCACCCTTGAAATCCAAAGTTACAGTATCTCTGGTACATTGTATCCAAGCACTCCAACAAACAGTCGAAAAGAAACCGCCTCAGCCGGTTCCCCTCCTTGGCTTCCTCCAATCCAAAGAAAGATTTTACATCTGTCCAGGTAGCGGCAGCAGCACATTCGATTTCATCAAGGAGAAAGAGGGTAATGATGAAATCTTTCATCCCATTGGAATGACGTCGAGTTAAATCCACAAAGAGCAGTTCAGCATGCAACATCACGTCCTTTGCGTGTGTGAGCCTGCTCCCGGCCAATCCCCACACCCCAAGATCCAGGCCCCCTATCAGTCTAGTTATCCGGTCAATAGGACCGCTCGACACATTGCTGTAGCTTCTTCCGTTTTCGAGTGATGTAGCAGAGTCCAAAAGGTCAGCTTCCAGATTGAGCAGTTGCAGAGGATCGGGGTAGTCCACGAAGTCAGTATGCAACTTCAATCCTGAAAACGCAATATAATTTGTTTAGTCAAGGGAAGCCAATATTCAGAGAGGAGTACATAAGGATTTCAGTAGGGTGGTTCATAAGTAATAACAAAAGCAATACAAATTCCAGCGTGTTACCTGTGCTATCATCCAAGCTACTGGAGATGCCGCTGTCGTTGGAAAAGGACGCGTCAAGGACTGAACCTGGGCTCAAATGATTCACATCACTTGAATATCTGATCAATGTACCTTCCGTCTTTGCCTTTTTCTAATAGGAAAGAACAGTCATTGTTAGTCTAGCATGTTTGAAGGCATCATTAGAAGATGATGCATCAGTCTGGCAAAACAGCATATGGCATCTAGTACAACAAAAAGTGCAGTTCGATCAAAGTAATTAGAAAATAATGATGAAGGAGAATTGTTTCTCAAGTACAAACCCCTGAAGATACATTAAATCAGCTATACTAGTTATTTCACATAAGATTTGCTGCCTCAGATTGTCCTCCAGTCACAAAAACCATATTTCATTACCCAAATGACAGCATATCCATATTGCACCACTTAAACAACAATTAAGACCAAGAAAACTGACCTTAAAAGCATTTGCAGCATCAAGCATATCACAATCTTGAGATAGAGGTGGTGCAGCAGTAAAAGCGGCTATCAGTTCTTGGAGAATCATAGCAGATCGGCCGGGCATAGCACATGCCGTGCTCAGCTCATCTTCTTCTTGAGAAACCAATTCCTTTAATTTACATTCCAAAAAGGCACCTAAAGCGTCTCCATTCCAGGGGAACTGCTTTTGAGATGCTGCTTTATTATCACTTCTGTTGAATACTGGCTCTCTGGAATCAGATGCTTTTCCACCAGGAAGGCTCTTTTTGGTTCCCCTGTCATGAATGCCCTCAGGAAAACCACTCTTGTGCTTCAGCGGAGAGTTGAATGTAAAAGAAACAACACTGTTGTTGTTAGTACCACCAGCTTTAATTCTATCTGCTTCACCTACCAATTTACTTCTTTCACAACTTCTGTCGCTTGAGGAGGCATGGAAGTTGACCTTGGTCCTGGGAATTGCATTATGCTGAGCATTGTTTTGTTTACCGACTTCAGAACTGACAATACCCAGACTCTCGATTGGTCTGTCAACATTAGCAGACCTTATCTTCCGTGCTGGAGATCGGAATTGTGACAAAGAATCAGCACGTCTAACACGAGTCTTTCTGGCTGCATCAGAACCAGAGTTTTCAGCTTTGACAGGCACCCTGGGACGCGTTCTACCACTTAGGCTGCGGTTCAGAGCTACAAAATCCTTGGAGCCAGTAGCAGAACTTCCACTTGACAAGGCTTTCCTTCTATCAGAATTGCAGCATTTGGCAGTCGTCGGAGTCCTATCAGTCTCTAACGACCCATCTTGGGTAGCGGGACTATTCTTCAAAGCTTTAGACGGTGATTCTTCCTGGTGAGGATTGCACTTATGGCTCGGTATACACTGCTGCTCCCAGCATTCTTTAGGAAGCTGTTTGGCGTCCTTAAGGGGCACATTAAAGGCTTGAAAGTGGCAACTGGATGGGGAAGATGCAGCAACAGATTCTAGTTGCCTTCTCCTAAAAGTTACGTCTCTTTCTCTCATGACAGGTGCAGGCGGTAGTCTTGGTTTATCAACTGTAGAGTCTTGATAAGAAGCATAAAAAGGATTCAAGGTTATGGTTGCATGATCTAGCATCTGGTGCGATGTGTTTTGTCTGAGGTCTATTTCCACCAAATTAGCATAGTTAATGCATGAAGTTTCTCCTGTGGCCTCGGCTTCGCTACATATGGCCCGTGCAAAGACATTTTGTGACTCAGATGGAGACCTTTCAGCTATACCCACCTCACTGGAAGGATATGGAGCGGTGGAGTAAGGAAGGGTACATTTAACCCTATTTCTGGCTTGCAATCCAGGTTCTAGTATCCTAGTAGCCGCATCAATCAACCGAGAACTCCGTGATGTATTCCTTATGGACGAGATTCGTGGGCTTTTCACAGGGGAGAGAAGCTTGGGGTGATGCTGCTTCCTCGATTTAGTCAAGACACCTTTAATTTGCAAAGCCTCTGCTCCAAAGCGAGTAACAGCCCGTCTCTCCAATGAACCAGTCTTCTGAAGTTTCTGAGGTCTCAGTTCATGCTTTAGCTGTCCCTTTTCAATATTCAAGTCCTCTTCCTTTGCGGACCCTTTGCTACCAAGGAGAAACTTCTCCACTTTACCATGGCAGGTGTCGCATGACTGCGGCCTCACAACCTTCTTCTGCGCAGCAGGCATGGATTCAAGACCCATTAGCCTGGCAACCAACCCAGGAGATTGAGTTTCATGCTTTCGCCTCTGTTCCAGGTCAAGAGTCTTATTCCCATTTCTCCTGGAATTAGGGAAACCCCCTTTGTTCTCATCGGCAATCTAAAATTCAAGATGTCATGTTCAAGGAAATAGTAAGCACAAACGGTCACTCCAACAGCAAACCAACAGCAGAAAGAAATGAGGGATAAAGTTTCAGAAAGTCCTACCAAATGTAGCTTGGCAATGGGCATCTTCTCGTCCCGGTGGAAGTTCCTCGACACCTGCTTCGCGCGAGCTGACCCATCAAATGAAAAGGAAAATGTGAACATTGCAGTGGTTTACCATGATGTGCAAGATGTAGAACCAGAGTGTTGCGCATTACCGCGAGCGAGCGAGCGAAACTAAGCATAAAGAAACGTATGGCCGAACAAGGAAATTACCAGGAGGAAGCAACTTTCTGGAGAAGAGCTTCTTCTTGGCGAACCGACGGTGCCAGTCAAAGAGCTGAAAGAAGATGCCGACGCAACCTCCGGGCCTTGTTGGAGCTTGACGCTTCTCCGTAATCGCCAGACACGACGCCGCTTTCCCTGCACTCTCGTTCATCATCTTCTTCCGAGAAGCGAAAACAGATGAACTGACCCGGTGGAAAACCCTTTCCAATCCTAAGATCTAACTCGACGCTGTTCCAGCAAAGAAGAATGGAATCCCGGACGAGATTGGTCTTCAATGGCCCATCCAAATCAGTAACCCAGACCGAAATGTGCTTCGTTTTCGCCTCTCTACACCACCCTTCCACGCGCTTGGCCGAATCACTTACATTTCTCCATATCACTGCACCAACACTTCCTCCGCTTCAAGGGCAAAGCCGACCTTCAAAAACTAAAACGGTCTTCGCGGAGCACTAATACCATCTCCGCAGAAGCTCACGTTTCGCGGAATCGGGGCCTTGCTCTGGTCGCAACCCCGAGAACGAAGCAATGAAGCAGAGACCCTGAAATCGGAAAGCAACGGATCAGAGAAAAAGCCGAGCCAGCAAAGAACGACGATACGATCTGCACAGCATCACACTGCGCCCGGACCATTATACATTTTTCCTTTGGTAAAGTGCTCTCTCAGTCCCGACCTCTCTGACTTTTTGTACTTCTGTTCACGCAAGGCCCAGACGCGGCCGAAAACCGAGATAAAGCTGCAATGGCGCAGGCGAACAAGAAGAGCAAGAAGCGACTGATGGCGACGACGGGGTGGCGACGATCCAATCAATCGCATCGAAGGAAACAAAAAGGACGAGGCACAGCCCGGGGGTTCTGCAACGAGGGAGGCGAATCAGGTGGCCTCGACGACTTTCCATGCAAAGCGCAATGGCGTGGCAGCAGCGCAGCTTGCAGCTTCACGCTGTGTCATTCGCAGCCTATCTTTCTCTCTGTCGCTCGCTCTGCGTCGGTGATTAGTCGAGCTGAAGAGAGAGAGAGGAGTCCGAGAGTGAAGACAGTGAGGGGGGGTGCGGAGGATAAGCAGTAGAGAGAGAGAGAGAGAGAGAGGGAGGGAGGGAGGGAGATGCACAGCCACGCGCGGTCAGGGGAAAGGAACAGGGGAGTGGGAATTCGCGAGTAGAGACAAATTGGTAGGAGCGATTTTTGTCCCATTTTGACTCCACACGTGCGAGACCGGAGTTTGCATAATTGGTGCTGAATTTGAATTTCGGCCGTTCGCTACCGTGATTTTGATTACTTTAATCGAGCGAGTGACTACGATATGCTTTATTTCTAGGGAAAATCACACGAGTAATCCATAAATTTGAGTTTGATGTATAATATGATTTCTGATTTTTTTTAATTTATTTAATATGATTCCTGAAATTTTTATAAATATTAAATCGAGTTTCTATATCATATAAAAATATTCAATATTATCCATTATTTTAAATTAATAAAATGATAGTATTTAGTATTTTTTTATAGAAATTATATTAAACAGATTAAAATTTAAGAGATCACATGATACATTAGATGAAAGTTCAGTGACTATATTGAACAAATTAAAAGTTTATGAACTAAATTATATATTATGCCAAAGTTCAAAAATTATTTGTGTCATTATTCTTTATTTTGACGGTTCATTTAATCGACAATTTTCACAAATTAATCTTGCTCTTTAATACTTGAGTTAACCTTGATTGTAATTTATAATTGACGAGGTGCTCTTAGCACATAGGATAGATCGAAATTTTTTTCAATTACTCGATTCAATTTATGTTACTGAAATCGTAACGTGATACTTTTAATACATGTGTTTCAAATGTTTACCCATTCTCAAGGTGAAACGTGATGATTTTAGAAAAGTAAATTGACTCGATTTACTATATGGACAGAGTATCAACAGTTAATATGTAGTACATTTTTTTCAGCCAAGTAGGCGAAAATAGGAGAAATTTGGTTATTTTTGGGGTGGGGAGATTTTAGCTTAACACGTAGGCTCCATTTATTTCGCAGAAAATAACTTTCATAAAATATTTTTGAATTTACCGACGTTCGTTTTATGGAAAACAAAATTAAGGAAAATATCTTCGACTATTAAAAAAAATTTCAAATGTGAGAAAAATATTTTTTCGCTTTTTTTAAATAGAAAATATTTTTCAATATTCTTTGTTTACCTTTAAGTATCGTAACCTTAGCAGCGTGTCTTGACCATACAGCAAGCTTGTAACCTCCAAAGGCGAGCTCAAGGCTTATCTTGGATTGGCAAACTGAGGACTCATAGGAGCCTAGCAAGAATTATGGCCGGTAACATCTAAATTACAATAAAAAAGAAAAAAATTAAAAATCTTAAGTTTCAAACAAATACCCAAAAATATTATAATTTTTCAATAAGAAAAATTTTCAAAAATATTATATTTTTCATGAAAAGATCAAAGCCTTAGGCGAAAATGGAGGAAATTTGTTTTGTTTAATGAATATATACGTAAAAACTGATAACACTAACGGTCGCATAGATTAGAATAATATAGGATTTCTTATATCCCGTCACTTGTCTTGTTATACTCTGACATATAATACTGACATAAATCGTATTTAGTTACTTAGATTTTCTTTAAGTTTGGATTTGGTTAAAAAAAATTGCAAGAGAACAAAAGTTAGAATAAGAAAAAACATATAATTAATTAGTCACACCACCGTCACTTCACTATCCGTGCGGTGGTTGTCAAGGGACCGCAGCCACTGTGCGATGGTTGTTGCGTCCCACAAGTCAACGTGTCCTCAAAATAAAGTTCCATTAGAATGATGCATCTTCAATTCTGAGGCCCTGCTTAATGTTTCCAATAAGCTTAAAAAATTAAGCATATTCAATAATCAAAACTAGTTTCGACCGAAAAAAACGAATTAATATAAAAAAAGTCTCTTGATTTGTTAAGTCCGGAGGGATTACTTAATTTCGATCAATAGAGATTTAGTAGCCGAAGTTTTGTCTATTTGTCTAAGACCTGCCAATAATATTCACGGTTTCATATCTAATAAGAGACTAGTGTTATCCAATACTCAACATTCAGCTATTATCGAGCATCACTTTATTTCGTTCGAAGCACAAAAAACAATCGCATCTAAAATCAGCGTTCGAAAGTTTCAGTAATTATATTTCAGTCTTATCAGACGGGCATGTGCTAAAGCTTGTTCACTCATGGCTTTTTCATTTTTCGCAAATGACTTAAGTTTAGCCTTGGCCCAAAAAATAAAAATAAAAAGCAAGTCGAGTCGAGTCGAAAAGTCGAGCTGTAGTACATAAGTTTGATTCGAAATTGACCACGCAATCCGTTTATTTAAAGCCATTAAAGTATAGTGTAGAGTACATTCTAGAGATCTTAACAATTTATTTGGTTCGACTATGACTTTTTCTTGACAACGGGGCCCAAGTTAGGTAAGTAAATCCACAGAGCCAACAAATTCTCCCACCAATGCAAAAGGATCGAGCAAGACACCATCCTCAAATACGGAACAACCCGTACGTACAAATCTGAGGAATTGAACACACACTGTGTACCTAAATAATTATGCAAATACTGTCATAGTCAACCCTTTTGTTTAACATGAATCACTTAAAAGATTCAAAAATATGCATGTACTGACACGTAGATAATTATGCAGAATTTTTTTTTGTAATTTGACTTTTAAGTAATATGTATTTCTTTTTTCAAATGTTAAACATTTATTGCGTATTCTAGTTTAACCTCTCTTTTTTGAATCAAAGGATTGCGCACTGGAGGTGAACAAGATGGATTGACTGAACCTGAAACTGCAAATACTAAATTGGATTGGCCAATTTGGTCCGTGTTCTCGGTAGTGTTGGTCTAGTCCCTAGTTCTTAAAACCAAACCGCCCTAACCGAACCAATTAATTTTTTAAAAATTCGTATATTTGGTTAAAGGAAAAAATACATGAAAAGAAACCTAATTTCAATTTCTGAAACACTCCTAGTCAATCTTGGCTTCCGATTCTCTTTGAAAATAAACCCCTTTCTTAACCTCACCAATATAAAACCCTCGCCTTCACCATCCTTTTGCTCGAGCTTGAATCTCAACTTTCGTTCCTAGTCCATTCCTCAATCATCAAGATTCAAGATAACACTCACGAGGCTTGTCTTTTTGGCGCTGCATTTCTTGTATCTTGCCATCTTATTTCGCAAACTACATTTTTGAAAATTCAATTTTAATTTTTTGTGATCCCATTAAATTGCTCGGGAGCTGGATCGGATTTCAATCACGCGGCTAGTAAGTCCGTTTCCCCAATCTCCAATCTGATTTTTCTCGGTCTGATTCTCGATTCTAGAATCAAATCGGACCATTCAAGAAATCGACCGTCCTCGTCGCGGACCAATACTTTTCTTTTGTTTCGAGAAGAAAGGGGCCAAAATATGGAGCCACCGCCTCAGTTACCCTCGCGTCCACGTCAGTCTGGCCATATGGCGCTGGCGAGGAGCGTGTGCACCTTCCCATCCACGCTCCTCTTTTTTACCAGAAGCCAAACGAAAAGTCCAACCCCCACTCGCCTCGGTTTGGGGGGGGGACACGGCAACTCGCCCGGCCTGCCCGCCACGTGGCTCAAGGCGGGGTGGGGGCAATTCGGTACATTCAATTTGGCCGGAGAGCTTCGGTTTCGGTGCTGACCCGTCGGGTGGGTCAAGCAAAGTGGGGGAGGAGCGGCGACGTTTTGGCTAAAATACACGCAAGTGGGCTGGACGGAGCGCGTGGGTCCGCGTGAAGAGACAACGAGGCAGTATCCACGAGGCAAATGTTCAACCTCTTTTTCTGCGTGGATGGTTATATATAATAATGGAAAAAACTAAACAATTGGTGAAAAAGCGTATCATTTTTTTTTTGGGGAAGGGAGGAAATAAAGGAACGATGGAGCTCGAAAGAGAGTAAAAATCCTAATAGAGGATGGAATGCTATGTGAATGAGGTTAGGGTCATGATGCCGCGTCGACATGATAGGCGACGTTTTGATCTAAGTATCGGAATGAAGTCCCGTCGAGGCATCTTTCGACCGAACATGTTGAAGTATGAGTGATCCAATTTTACAGAAAGATGAAATGATGATATTAGTTACCCAAATGTATATTCAGCGGATTAATTAATGTAAAAAAATGGCTGGAACGACCCAACTTGAAAGGGAAAAAAATGATCAGAGATAACGTAATGTGTTTTTTTTAAAATAATTTTTTGTTGATCAATTCTATTTTTATTCTTTGCACCAAAACAATCGTGTAGAGGTACATATTGGTTATCCAATCTCCATATTTGACGCTTTTGTTGTTGAGTCGATATCTAATTGATCGTGTTAATACATTCGCCAAATCTTAGATAATACGATAACTAATCTTGTTGTATGTAGATAACCATTTTTTTCCTCATACTAATATCTTTGTCAACTTAATTTTCTATTTTCTTTACTTCCTTTTCTTTATAAACAAAAAAAAACCAATCGTAAAAGATGGAATTTTCCATATATAAACCGAATGGATTTTCTATTGAGGGCTCCCTTCAAAAATTTGAATAGAACGTCCATGGTATTGAAACAGGCAAGAGTTTTTTTGAAGCAAACGTGTACCGTCGCTAAAGTTGGAGACTCGATGTGACCCTTGGCCTCTTTCGACAAGCAAGGGAAGGAGACGTCGCGATGCTCGGTGTGGTCTAATTTGTATTTTGAATCCTCACCTTTTCCCATGCCCTGCCCCCACTTTATTATTATTACTATTGTCGTTATTATTATTACGTGAAAATAGGATCTAGGAAAGAGGGGCGATGGAGTGTTGAGCTCCGTAGGATAGGCTCCTGTCCCCACGCCCCCATATCGGGTCGATGGGTGGAGAGAGAAAGGACGGGAACCGTTGATTTCGCGCGGGCGTGGAGGAAAGGCCGGACGCGTTTGTTTGCCTCCCGATCGTGTGGGCCCCGCCAGCCCATCGAAATAATGAAGCAATCGTGACGCGCTCCACCCCCCCCCCCCCACCCCGCACGTGCCATTGTTATCACCGTTGTCATTATCATTATTATAATTATTATTATCATTATTATTTCCTTTATCGAAGATTTTGTTTTTTTTTTGTTTATAGAAAGAGGGTTTAAAAAGGAGAGGACTTTTGTGCTGTCTTTGGGTGAACCACCGTACTTGAATTACGAAGCCGTTTTTGTCGGTAACTTTGCATGTCCGGCGTGTCTCCTACTTCGCACTTTCCGATGATCCTTGGGTCAAGCTTTGAAATTCCCTTTTTAGGAAAATCAATGTTTTTGGGGGGATATTTTCTAATTCATATTATGTAATTAAAAAAGATTTATTTTCAATACACGGATTACGCCTTTTATCGCGACACGTTTGTTTGGCATTCGAAACTATAATATCGCATTCGCATTTTACTACTCATCTCAGATTTGTTCTTTTCTCTCTTTTTCCTTCTTTTTTCCGGGAAGCTAGTGATCGGGGGACATGGTGGCTCGTCGCCATTGAGCTAGTGTCGCTTGGAATCGGATGGAAGCAAGCCAATGCGAATGCTAGGTTCCATGGAAATTCTTGTGGGCTAGCATTAATCACATAATATTTTGATTTGTCCGGAATAGATTGTTCGAGGCAAATAAAATATACGAGACAATGCCCGATTGCCTAGTACAATTTTACATTGCGCTTAGCACATCTCGATCTCAATATTCAGTGCAGGCTAGTATTTTAACAATGGCATTTCATTAATGGACTTATTATTAATGCACTCCATAAATAAGCCATGGCTTCATCTTGTGTCCTAGTTATGAGACGCTTGCAACAATTTATCCATCAACGGTTATCTAAGAAAGGAGAAGAAGAGGATCACCGAGTCTTTGATTCATACGGCTCCGCCCGAATCGATTCATTTGTAGATAATGATTTGTTGGAGTGGGTATAGGCTTTCAACTCCGAATAGGAGACGAGGCTTTTTTTTTTTTCACTCCTTTGTTTTGGGGCTTTGAGGATTTAGTTTAGTTATGTAAGTTTTAGATTCTACCCATGATTTGGGAACACTAATGTTGGTGATGAGCAACTCATTCTTGCAAAAACTAACGACATTAATTTGCTGTAACAAATGACCAAGGAAAAAAAAAACAAGTTTTCGAGTGAACCTTGGTTTAGGACCGAAAAAACATGGCGGGTTCCAAAATCGGTGTAGATTTCAAATTTCAAAAATTGAGAACTGATTATAATAGGATGGATTCTAGGTTTCGGGACTAAAACCTACTCGCCTTGGAATTGCCGCCCTTAATATGACGTTAGAGCCACCCCATATGAGTTTAGAATTCAATTGACGTACAAGCTCGATAAAAGTGAACTCAAAAATTTGATTCTTCTTATTTGCTCCTTTTAAAACGGACTTTGGGCTTTAGTTGCTCGTACAAAGATAAGAAAATGAGATAACCAAATATTCTATATAATTATTAAACTTTGAAATTGTTCAATATGATCCTTGAACTTTAGTCTAATATGTGATTTGACTTATGAACTTTTAATTTATTTAATACGATCCATGAATTTCTAGTACAAGTTCACACTAGTTCCTAAATTACATGTACTCAATGTGATCACACATGAGCATTTTCGTATAGTCCTGAAATTAGCTTGAACTTGTACTAAATGTTTATGGACCACGTTGAACAAATTGAAAGTTTATGTATCAAATTGTATATTTGGCTAAAGTTCAAATGATATATTGAACAAATTATAAACTTATGAAATATTTGTGTCATTATCCCCATAAAGATAAGTGTTCTTTGCAACTTTCGCATTGTCAAAGCTCTGAGAATTTCGAAAATTGAAGGACATATGAGCGGAAAATGATATTCCGCATTTTCACTTGTGTGCTTGTTACTTCGCGCAATCAATCGAGGGCTCCGGTTACCCACGCAGTGACGCTCATCCTCTCAACATTTTATGGTCTTAATTCGATCCGTACATGGAGACTTTCGAAATTGAAGTTTCGATCGACGCGGAGATAAAGCACGTGAACAGAACATTCTGACCTTGAAATTCAATTTCTCTTGGTAAGCACGATAACGCTTATGTTTCGGAGAACAATTTCTTTCTACTTTTCGGAATAATTTCTAAGTAAAACAAAACGTTTGGTAATTAGACAACATTTATACTCTTAAAATAGAAAAAAAAATATATGAATGCATTTGGTACGATTTACAATTTTTTATTCTTTTTACTTTTTCTTCTTGCTCACGGACGACGAACTGTTATAGTTCGGATGACAGTAGCGGAGGGCCGGACGGTGGCTGTGGCGGGAGGCGGTCGCCGGTGGTGGGCGAAGGTCTCTAGTGGGGGTCGTTGGTAGGCGGTGGCGGCGAACGGTCGGAGGTGGCCGCGGCAAGAGATAAGAAGAAATGAAAAGAAAAAAGCTTATTTCTAGAAATTGTTCCCATAAATAAAAAACTACTTTTCTTTGTTTCTTGTTTCTAGCCAAGTTGGCATTACTAAACTAATTTCTATTCTTTTTTTTTTGTTCCGGAGAACAAAAGAACATAAATTTAAAAGAAATAAAAATGTTGCCATGTGCACCACAAACTGCTGAGCTATTGAAAGGAACGTGACCATGACTTCGGAGATGGTACTTCAAGGTCCACGTCGTCCATCGACGCCTCAGCTTGCTCTTCTGCCGGCATTGCTCCTGGAGGTCAACGGCGGACTCCGCCCCTCCAAGAAGCAAGCCTCAAGGGCGGCGGCGATGATGGAAGATATCGACATGCTGCAGTTCTTGCCAAGGCGAGAGATGCACCGCGGTGAAATTCTCCCCCACGCGCCGCGCCGGAACAACCATAACTGTAATTCAAATCACCAACGATTCATTCGTTGCACCGAGAATTTATTGTCGCAAAACATTCCCTAGAAATTATTCTATTTCATCGAACGACCCCTTTTATAGTTAATAAATGCGTATCAACGAGGACCAAGACGGTGCACACACAAATCACGTGCACCCCGACTAAGGTTTTAATTATGGCTGTCAAAATGGGCCACCAATCCATATTTTAATCTATATTTAGTTAAATAGGTCAAATATGGGTCAAGCAGTTATATAATATGGGTCAAATATGAATTTAGCTAAAGTAAAAAAAATAAAAAAATGGGTGTTCAACGGTCATTGAGAAACTCATTTTCAACCCAGAGGTCCAATCATTTCTCCTCTCTTCTCACGCTCTCTCCTTCTAGCCAGAGGAGCAATCGGGTCTGTCTCTGGTCTAGTCCTCTTCCTCGCCATCGTCAACGTAACCAAGGAGGCCCTCTTTGTCAACAATGAAGACCTACAATTCTTCGCGGTGCCCGGCCATGAGCATGTCGTACTCGTCCTCTTCGACCACGTCGTAGATTGGATCCTCGATCTTGATCTACACGGCGGACTCGGCCCTTCGGCTGCCGGTACGGAGGGCCTTGAGGCGCCGCTACCCCCTCTAGGCGCGCCGCTACCGCGACTCCTCGACTCCTGCGCTGGCAAGCGACTCCTTCTTTCCCCTCTCTCTCTCTCTCTCTCTCTCTCTCTCTCTCTCTCTCTCTCTCTGTGAAACGGAGGGTTTAGAGGAGTAGTGGTGAAGAAGGGGAATGGTTTTCTGGGGGCTTGAAAATGGTTGGAGAAGAGAGTGGATTTCGCGTAGCTTTGACTGGTGCGTTAGCCACATACCACCCCCACGGCCTCTTCCTCATGCCTTGTGTGCCTCCCCGGTGACGCTTCAGCCGGTGCCACTGGAACTTGCCTTCTCCTTCATCGCCATCGGGATGAGTTTCTTAAGCTGAGAGAGAGAGAGAGAGAGAGAGAGAGAGAGAGAGCAGGCTATGGTGGAGGATGGAATTTTGACAATGAAGGAGAGCAATCAAAGGAGGCCCTTTCATTCAATTGGCCTCAGATTGCTTGTACTTGTGTTGTTTCTTTGGAGTGCAAGTTCATGTTCATACATGCACAATTAGTGTTCCACAAAATGTCTATGCAACTTTTCTACTGTCAATTTCATCTTTATTTGCTTGCGAGGAGGCCAACTTCCTAATGTTGGCCTAAATATTAATGTGATTCGATAATATGGGTCAAGGCGGGTCTTGGTATGTGTTATAGGCCATAAATTTATATTACATAAAAAAAAAGAGTCAAAATGGGTTATATTAGTTAATATGGGCCAGACCATTTTTGACCTTACTCAAATCCAACTCGACCTACCCATATGATGGCAGTGGTGCCCTGCCAAAAGGCAAGAACCGAGCTTACTAGACTTTGGTGACTAGAAAAGGATAAAGCAAAAAAGTTGAAATATATTTTTTTAAAAATAATAATTAAAATTTAGAAAAAAAAATAGAAAAATTATCAAATAAATCGTATTATATAAAATTATATTAACAATGCATTTTAAAAAAAATCATGAATCAAATTTTCCTGAACTTAATTAAATTTTAAAGTGTTTTAACAATACGAGTCAGGTTGGGTCGGATATGGGTCGAGTATAGTATGTGTCATTATATTTATACTACATGAATATGTGTCAAAATGTGTTAAATGGATTAAATATGGGTCGACCCATATTCGACCCGACCCAAACTCGACACGACCTATCCATTTGACGCCCCTAGTTTTAACGTATGAATTCTTCTTTTAGGCCTGAGCCTAAAAGACCGAGCCCAAGCCCAATTGAAGAAAATAAAAAACAGTCTAATGACCCAAAAAAAAAAATCTAGTTTTTTTGCTATGACGCTCAAGTAGCCGTTGTCTAAAATCGAGTGATCCTATAACCACACGCATATATTTCTAATAAAAATATTACAGAGCACAACTAATATTACTAGAAGTAAACTGCTTGAAAAAAATAAACCTAATTAGAGCGTCAGATATACTCGACAATTTGAAGCATGTCCATGATCTGCACCTATGCCTCGGCTTGCTTCTCCGTCGACACCTTATCCAGTGCTACTCTCAATTGTGAAATCGTCCCTCGTGCGCCTAGTAGAAACGATCGTATTTGCGATTCAAATCAGTAAGGGTTTATTTCTATCACGGGAAATTTATTATTGGAAACATTTCCTTAAACATTGTTTTTTTTTAAATTTCAAATTACTCCCTTATGATTTGAAAATGCATGTCAATGAGCTCCACATGCTCTTCGCCTGTGGAAAGATGACTTGATGGTGCGCGGGCAAGGGGCAACTCATGTGCACCATGACCATGATTTCATCGTATCATGTTTTATTTGGATGAATATATTGAAAATTCTAAAACTTATCAGCAAAATACAATTGAGTTTTTAAAATTTTTAAAAAGTGCAATCGAATCATAAAATTATTAAATTTGTGCAATCAAGTCCTTTTATTGATACGATCAATTTGTTTGACGAAAAATGCTGACGTCACGTTGTTTAATTAAGTTCTCTCTTCTATGTGACGTTTGTATTATATTCTTTTAGAGATATTTTTAAATTAGCTTAAAAAACCTAAATATAGCTAAAATTTTACTTTTAAAAAAATGGAAGAAAAAAGAGGCAAGGCCTTTCCCATGGGGTGCTGCCACCTATTGCTAGAAGGTTGATACTGATGTTGGCCTTGGGCGATGGTGGTTGGCCTTTGTTGGCCTTGGGAAGGGTCGGTGAGGCTTGCCCAGATCTGGGCATTGGCCTTTGCCCAAAGCCCTTGACCATCGATAGGATTGGTGAAACCTTGCCCAAGCCTAGCGAGTGTTGTCGGCCCTCACTTGAGGCTAGCTAGGCCTCGCTCGGTGCTAGCAAGGGCCAGTCACCCTTACCCAAGTCATTGGACCCTCAAGTGATGGGCATCACCGACATTGCCCCACTGACGAGTCTTTACCATTCCTTTTTCTTTCCTAGCTTTGTGGAGCTTTATTTTAGTTTTCTAAACTAATTTAAATAAGATTTTGAGAAAGAATGATAAAAGAAATGCGATGTAGGAGAGATAAATTAATTTAAAAATATTACATTAACATTTTCCTTTAGACAAATTAACGATGTTAACGGAAAAACTTGATCGTACTGATTTAACGAATTTTAGGGTTTGATTACACTTTTTGAAAGTTTTAAAAGTTAATTACACCTCAATAAGTTTTAGGATTCCTAATGCATTTGAACCTTTTTATTTTGAACTTTGAGTCGTTTGCTTAGGTTCCTTCTTTCTAAAATATATTCTCATTATTTTATGCTTGAGCGCATCAAATATATGGAGTAACGGGCCTAAAAGCCCAAGCCAAGGCCTGACCGGAAAAAATCAAAATAGCGAAATGATCACGGCATTTTCTAATTATTTTAATACGACAATCTGGTGGCTGTTTTCTAATATGGAATTATCCCCATTTCACACATATATTTCTAGTAAAACAATAAATAGCATAATTAAGTTACTAAAACTAAACTACTAAATTATTAGGGAAAAAAAAACCTAACTAGTGCTTCGGAGACGATGCTCTTGGGTTGGATGCCAGGTCCGTGATGTTCATGTCGTCCGCCGATGCTTTAGCCCGCTCCTCTGCCGGCTTAATCGATTGTAGCTTAGAGAAGTGTACGCGCTCAATAGTTACACATCTTTCCAATAATTAAGGAAACACGATGCATCGTTTTAATTTATGTAACATTAAATCCATGATTTATAACACCAACTAATCTCTTTTGACCACAAAAAGATTGTCGTTTTTATAGATGATTTATTATAATTGCATAGCATGTGAGATTTTGATGTTCATGATCACATTGCATGAAATTGGGGAAACTAGTGCTTTATGCGATGCTCACTTGGGGGCTGTAATTTTTATTTTTGATCACTTGAATATCATAACTTATGTACGATATTCATTTGAGCACCATACATTTTTTCCCCAATAATTTTGAGTGCCATAACTTTTTGAACACAAGCACCAAAAAGTGATATGCCACGTCGGATGTCCAATACTTAGGTAAACATTTTAAAGAATTTTTGGCACTTAAAAGATTGATTGAAAATCACGGCACTAAAGTGAACTTTTCGGAAAAAAAAAAAAGGAGAGAGTTAAAGGTATTCAAATGAGTATCATACAAAAATTATGCCACTCATAAATTAGGGGTGTCAAATGGTGGGACGGGTCGGGTAAAAAATGGTCCGACCCATATTGACTAATTTAACTTGCTTTGACTAATTTCCATACAATACAAATTTAGCGATCCATACCCAACCTGACCCCGCATTGTTAAAACACTTACATATTTAACTAAGTTTAGGAAATCTTCTTATTTAACTAAGTTTACGAAATTTTCTTTCATGATTTTTTTTAAAAATGTTGCAATACAATTTATTTGATAAATTTTCTATTTTTTTAATTTTTTGGGAAATTAAAATTAATTTTTTTTCTTTTTTCTCTTCCAGTCGCTAGAGTCTAATGAGCTCATCCCTCATCTCTTGGCCAACGACCACCTGATAAAGAGGGAAAGAGGAGAAGAAAAAAGAAAGAAAAAAAAGGGAAAATAAAAATAATCAATTTTTTAAAAATAAAATATTTTAAATATCAGAATTTTCATAATCTAAAAATAACTTGTTAATAACATTTAAAATTATTTTTTAATAATATCTAAAGTTAATTTAGTAGCACATTTAATACTCATTAGGTTATTAAGTGATCAATTTAAGACTCATTTAACCTTTTAAACTAACTCATTTATAATCCATATTATCCAATATGAGTTAAAATATAAAATTTTGACCAATTTTTCTACCACTACTCATATATCGACCTTTGTTAGTTGAAATACTTTTGAGATTTGGCCCATTTGGTATTCCTGATGCCTTATATAAATGTGAAGGCGCTCTTATACCAGCTTTTCAGTTTGTTCAAATTGTCTTGGTCATCAATGAATGTCTTCCCGCACACCTGTTCATTTTGCTCAAGTAAAAGTGTTTGCCACGCCAAGGTCATATCTAGGTTAGATTTTTCTCCGACCATGCATTTGTGTCACCTTCACGTGTTCTTGGGTTCGATTTTTCTCCGGCTCCTCTGTCTTGACAGAGCACACATTTCCACAACGGAAGATTCCCTTTCAATCGTTTTTTTCTGCTTCAGTCAACGGTCTATTCTCATTTGATGGCTATTTCTCCATGGGGGGGGGGGGGGGGGGGGAAGCGCAGGAGATGAAGCAGCACATGAGAATTGCAGTACGAATCACCAAGTTAGGATGATGGTCAGATGTAATCTAATCTCCGATCCGAAGAATATGCAGTTCATGTAAAGTACCCTTAGGAGAGCCTGAAAGCAGGCCGCTAATCGATCGAATGTGACGATAGGTTCTGTAGTTTTATCTATCCACCCTGCCTCGACCGAAGTGTGGCGAAACTGTTTTGCTCTTTAGGAAGATCTACAAAACTGAATGGATATTTCGCAGGCTCGGATAGCAGTGTTGGATCTTTCGAACCATACTTGAGGGGGCCCGAGATGTGAACTTTGACATCATCCCCAACAGCTGGAGCACCGGCAAGAGTGAGTGCATATGCCATTGCTGCTGTTGTTGATTGAAGATGATTTAAGATGGATTATGTAGTGCAAGAGAAACAATGAGCTTCTCCTTCAAAATGCATCACCCTAAAGTCAAGAGGGATCGCATAGCAAGCTGAGATTCTCCCGTGCTTCACGGGATATCATGGCAGCAGCAATAAGAGGAACAACTGTGTCTTACACGAGAGAATAGCACACGGTCTACAGGCCATGTAGACAAGGAATCTGTATCAAACATCGATCAAGTGGGCTATGGTGAGATGCGTGATCTACAAATCATGCAATATCTTCTCGGCTCATGCCTCGGCTATAAGGCCATAAGCTCAGACGCTTAAAAAAGCAAAAAAAAAAGAAAGAGAATGTTGTATCTGTTGTATCATAAACGTTTTTAACAAGATAAAACTTCCAAAGCAACTGTCATTCAGACAGAGTCTGAGTAGGCCACAGTATACACGACTTTCACTTGCAGTTCTGTTCATGCAAGACTTATCCTAAAAAGGATAGACACAATTCCAGGATCATATGTGATTGTTCTTGGTCTTCCTACTCGCAAATAACGAGCTAAGCCCAAACATGTTCCCTGTAGCAACGTTGAGAACAACAGGACTAACTTGAACAGCTCTCTGTTGGTGATGAGACGCGGAACACTTGGATGAAGAAGCCTTTGGATTGTCCTTTGACACCCAACACTGTGGTGGAGGGAGCCTTTGCCGATGCTGCTTCGTGCTCGGGGAAGATGACCCGGTTGAGTAGCTCCGTGGCATGAGCGGCAAGAAACACAAGCGCGTTCCAGACGAATTCGCCGACCCCAAGCTGCTGCTTCGTCTGAACCTCCAGAATGACCTCGATGGCTTGTCATCAGCCCGTCCTCCTCTCGACCTCGCATCCTTTGTACTTCTGCCATGTGGAATGTCGCCGTCGCAAATGGCTTCTGTATCCAGTGATATCGTGTTAGCATTTCTCGTCGGTTTACAATATATACTCTCTTTAGGAGAAGGCAGCGATGGCAGCAGACTGTCGGAGGGCCTCTGTCTCTCAGGAATTTCCTTCTTCTTGACGGGGACCGTGAGAATCTTGCCATCAGAGAAGAGCTCATCTGCGGAGGACGACTTGGGTTCGAAGCTCTCCAAGAGACAGAACTCAAAGTCATTCCCCGAATCTAATGCCTGAGAACAAGTGGTAGGAGTGTTTGTTGGAGGAGAGTGTATTGCTTTCTGGGCTACATCCAAGTCGCAGAGATTGAAAGAGAACGAAATCCTCGGGCTCAAAACGGAAAAATTCTCGGGTTTCAGCTGATCAACGGCCATCTTTGTGCGGCTAACTTCGAATCGATGGGAAGATTCTTATCATACCATGAAGGGTGTTTTATAGACCACAATTTGATGATGGTCCATTTAAAATCACAAACCAACAAGGGGGGAGACTTAAAGAAGCAAGTCGTGTAGTCACAGGATCTCCCTTTTCTTTCCCTTCTAGAAGTACTGAGAAAGGTAATTTCTGAATACAGGAGTCACGAGAGCAGCCAAAACTTTGGATTAGACTTTCTCTCTTTCTTTTCCTGGTGTTTCCTGGAAAGTGGAAAGTGAAGGTTTTTGAAATGTCGAGAGAGAGAGAGAGAGAGAGAGAGAGAGAGAGAGAGAGAGTGAGTGACATGAACCGAATCATCTGCCGAAGTCCATCTGTTTTGGTTTTTTGGTTTGAGACTTCTTGGGGGTTGGCCAGTCGCTCTCACTTCAAGGCAGCCATGTCTTCCAGATCTGCTGCTTTTTTAGAAACAAGAGTATCTCAAACTTTTCTTTTGGAAAAACTCAATTTGTGACAGTGACAATGACAACGAGGTCGTCACCGGGTCATTCAAGCCAAGCGCGACGTGCAAAGCATCACTCTTTGAATACATGGAACAATAATACCCGCAAGCTCCATGTCCAGCCGAGTATTTCCACCTATAAATTCGGGTAAGGGGTCTACTACGATGCGATCAAATTAATGTCCGAGGTGCTTATTCATCGAGGGCCGGAAAGATCGCGCGTATTGCCATAAGCACAGCTAGCTATAATTCGTTTCACATGTTTCTAACGGCGCATGAGTAGTAGCGGCTTGTGCGGATAAATGATCTCATATGTTGCTAAGTAGAATATTAGGGAGAGATATGTCACACTGGGAGCTAAAAATGGCCGGCTTGACTGTCAATGTGGAATTAGAAAGCGCCTCTTGGATGATTCTCATGCTGCGGAACCAAGAGTCGGACAAAATTTCGAGCCAAAGATTTCTCCTCTTGTTTCGGGCCTTGCCGTCCCATTGAGAATGTTCAGGGGCTTCTAAAATTTAGAAAACAATTAGGTGGTGCTCGTCAAGCTGTTTGACTATATCTAGGAGGAAGAAGCCCCTCGAGATCTGTTTCTCGTGACGATTGCCGAAAGCATCTCTCTCTCTCTCTCTGCCGTTTCTACTTCTGCAATTGAATCGGTCTAAGAGCTCCATTTAGTACATCCGCAGGATTTGTTTATGGCACGTATCGATCGGATATGGCCTTAATCATACCATTTGGCATAGGAAATCCGTCTTCATAGACGATGGACTTCGGCTCATCTCCTCTAGAAAATAGCTGTTTACCTTGACTGCTCGGAAAGCAAGACGTAGACAGCATGAAACGATATCGTCCCACGACAGGCTGTACTGAATCCGTCATTGTTGTGTTTGATGAAAAGATGAGATGGTTCAAGAATTTAATATATTGGATTAGTAGTGCTACTTGATGAGCAACTTATGTTAGAAACCAAATGGAGAGTTGTCCGCTGCGAGGAGCTCTTACTATCAACTTTCCAGTCTTGAATTGCATCGATAAGCGGGCAAATGTGATGAAACTCGAGATGGATCCGGCAGGGGTACCGTGGCCCTAATTGGACGGCTGCCCTTTAAAAAAAAAGAAAGAAAAACTCAAAATCATGCCCCTTTATATTTGAAGACGTCATACGTCCAGATTAGTCAGACGATTTGGATTTGATGAAACTAATGTCTATTAGAATTACAAGGAGACGATACGAGCGTGCCGCAATTGATCAAAGCTTGAGTCAGTTTTTCACACAAGGAGATACTTGGGAAAGGCTTTCCCATGGGATTTGGAGGGCCAAAATTTGGGTGTTTAGGAAGTTTTTTTTATAAACACCAATTAAGAAAAGCTTGCCTTGAGAAGGCCGAAAATCCAAAGCAGGTCCTAGCTTGTCTTGGGCTTTTTAGCTTTCTTGGTATGTGGCCGATAGGGTTAGTAAGATATTTCTTTACCAAATATACCCTCACCAGTTCTTAAGTTTTGTAGTTTTGTCCTTGTTATAACTTTTCATCTTCTTTGCATGAGGGCAGCTGTGCTATCCCTAGATTGACTCACTAATATATTATCCTCTTTGGCCTATCTCTTATCGAGCTTCATAGTTTTTTCTTTTAGCATATATGTGCTCCAATGATAAGAGTACTCTGACTTGAGCATACTTAACTTTGAAGTTCTAAACCTAAGCATTGTTGTTACGTTAAAAATTGCATTTATAAGTTAATTCCAACTTTTGCGTACACATGCACGCAAACGCACACACATATCCTAAAAGTGCTCTCTCCTTGTTCAGTGCACAATTGGTTTATTCCTACCGCATTTACATCATAGAAACCTTTTAGGAGCCACTTCTTGTTCAGGGCCTCTGGTCTCGATAGCCACTTCCTACTCTCATTGGACAAAATTGTTATAGACTCGCTAGCTTGTCCACTGTGGCTCTTTTCTCATCGAGCCTAACGATTTTGTCTTTTGGTGTACATATGGTTGCCATCCCTAGAGGTCACCTTTCTTGAGAATGCTCCTATCTGAACACGCTTAACTTTAGAGTTAAGTATTACTGCTATGTCAAAAGGCGTCTCTGTAAGTTAATTCCAACTTTCACATAAATATCCTAGAAGTGCTCTCATCCTGTTCACTTTATGCGTGGCCCGTTTGTCATCATGGAAGCTTGCCAGGAGCCACTTCTTATCTAGGTCCTCTAATCTCAGCAATCACTCTTCATCCTTATTGGACCAGGTCGTTATAGCAGCCATTATAGCCAAATTTAGTTGCAGTGGGTGTGACCTAGTTGATAATGCCTTGAGGTTGCACGATCTAGGCTACCCCAGGCAACCATTACCTGGTGCTAAATGGCCCTTGGCAAACAAACTATGTTGGGCTCAATGTGTGTCGCATGAGGTTGTGCAACCTTAAATGATGGCTATCGATGTTAGACCTAGGTTGTCAACAGCTGAGCTTGATTTCGAGTTTTTTTCTTTTTTTAAATAAAAAAAGAGAATTTCTAAGCAACGGCTATCCAAAGTTGCTTACAATGGACTTTTAAATCACAATGTAATAAACATAATTTGTATTTCAGAAAACTCCTTTTTAACTTAGAATCTTTGGCATTTCCCCGAAGACTTTTCCTAAAAATCCAACCAAATGCAGTCTGACAGCTCCTTTTAAGTGCAAACCACTACCTTAGGCGAATAAGAGCTTACTCCCAAGTGGTTTTCCTTTCAAGTGCTCAACGGGTTCGAATCCCAGGAGGACAACTTTGAAGATTAATCTACGACTCTGGTGAACAATTATATATTGGGTACTACAATGGCGCCATGTAGGACGTGCACTAGTCCATTCAACGTGCGCCACATGGCAAGAGCAGACGACCGGTGCTTCCTCCTCCATCACAGAGCACCATTCCATCCGGCGTCGCTTGCAGTCAACCCAAGCTCTTGCCCAAATCTGGTCTTGACAATGTCCGCAAGCTTTGCTCGTCCATGGCAGCAAGCTTTGCTCGTCCATCCACCGAATGCAACAACGAAGTCCAATTCTGTACTATAGATCTGTTGGCAACCACAAGCAATGAAGGCAAGAGGCGAAATCTCACGGTAACGATTGCAAGCAACAAAGTCCAGATTTGGTCGCCATAACTCCAAATCTAAGGACTGTGTTTCAAGCCGCCACTGCTACATCCAAGCCAAGCACCCTCCATCGTCCTTACTGGTCCATGGCCAGTGGTTTTCGCTCTGGTCTGGCCAACCTTTCATATATTGAGTTATAGCTACAAGTGATGGTGCTTCGTTTGGTGTCAGCTGCCATGGACAGTCAAATCTGAAGAGCCAACCAAAAAGATGCTTGAATGCGGCACCGACGGCTATCGAGGGCTAGCTTGGGTCGGGAGGGGAAGGGGTGGAGATGCTGGCGGTCAGGGGGAGGGGGGGTGGATAGAGAGCAACAATGTCGGCTCGAAAGGGTAGTTTGGGTCGACTCCAAGTTATGTCAAAAGGGATGGAGACGCTGGCCAGAGGGGGTGGTGCTCTGTGACGCCGAAACAGATTGACAGAGGAAGGAGGAAGAAGATAAAAAATTATTTTTTTATCTTTTTATTCCACCTCAACTCAACTGACATGTGTCATTCTATTATTGGGTCTAAGTAAAAATCCACACTATGTTAACGATTGACGTGGTACTTTACAATCATTGAATATTTTCTCGTTTAGCAATTACTTTTTTTTTTCCCCTTTTCACTCTTGCATCCAAGTTTGCTAAAGTGTGAGCCCAAGGCTCATGGCCACTTTGGCCATGGAGCTCGACCTCGAACCCGGACCTTGGGTTGAGCGCGGCCTCAAGCTCGTGGTAATGGCTATTTCTCGGGAGATCGGCCAAAGCTAGAGGCGATCATCGAGTGGGATGTAGACGAGATTGAGAGGGAGGCGGAATCTTGACCGGCGTCCGAGGTTCTTCTTGGGTCTCAATGACGGGGAGGAGAGAGAGAGAGAGACGGAGGTTGTTTTGGAGGAGAGAGAATGCGTGTTCGTGGTGAATCCCTGCTCCAGTGCAAATCAAGGCCAAAATGTCCCTTTATTTATCGAGGAACCATCTAATAAAAAATCGAACAGTACTTAACGCACGTGGGATCCGATTACCTGATATACTATCAGATAATCTGAATCTCCAGCATATCAGGTGACTAGATCCCTAACAATCATACGGCAGACTCGATGAACTAGGAAGCTGTGAAGGGAGATTTTAAATCTAAATTGGTATTGTCAATTCACTTGTCTCTTATGTTTCGCGTCTCCCGAGTTCCCAATCAAAGCCTTTAAAAGTTTTCCCGTACTCTGACTGGATTCTAGGAGGTGAGGTCCCCAAGACCACCTCTTCCATTTTTAGTTTTAGGATGATAAACACGAATAATTAATCAATTTTGATCTGATGTGATGTATCATCTTTCTGTTTTTTGATTTATTTGATGTCCATATGAAAAATATTTACTGTTAACATTCTGTCAATTCATGTTAACGAAACTTGCTAATGTGGCTTCTAATCCATTCAGTTTAAATGGTAGAAAAAAGATTTTGAATAAATTATTCAAATAAGATTTATATCTCAAATTATAATATAATAATCAACGTCATTAGATAATGATGGACATGTTATTGGCTTAATTTTTTTTTTCCTTTCTATAAAATAAATGGATAAATGGAATAAGATTTATATTCCTCATTTGTATTTTTTGTTTCCTCTCTTTTCTTTCCCTTTTCTCAACCTTTTGTTTTGCTCCCATGGCACCACATCTAACACCACACCATCACTATTAAAGAGTAGTGGAGTCATGTGGACAATTTGATAAGTCTTCTTATGTCAAACCATATGTATTTTCAAGAGACCCATCTATTCTATCAAAAATCCTTTTGATATGATGTAAGTTTCGTTGCATCAGTCAAGCAAGTTTGTAAGGGTCATCTCCTCAATATATAAATGACAATGACATGAGATAAGGGTGAGGGTATTAATCCAATTCTCAGGTGAACCAATTAGGTTCATTGGTAAAAATCATGAAAATTGTTCGCAAAAGCTTAAACGTACTATACATAAGTTAATTCACTCCTAAACTTTTAAATTGTGTAAATTTAATTTTAAAACTTTTGACAACTTGTCAATTCAATCATAAAGTTTTCAATTATGTCAATATAGTTCTAAATCTTTTGAGAATTTATCAGTTTAAATCTAAACTTTAAACAAATTGCTAATATAGTTATTCTGGTTAATTTTGATTGAAAATTACTAATATGGTGGTCAATGACAGCCAACCTATGTGATGGGGTCGATGCCGACATAAATAATATTTTAATTTTAAAAAAGTTTTCAAAATTTTAAATTCAATTTTCTCTTATCTTATCTTATCTTTTTTTTTTTTGACCAGTGACTGAGGACTAGCAACCCTCATTGAGCATTGAGTTAGGGCCAGCAACCCCCGCCAGCCCTAGGGAAAGGGCTACGAAGCCCTCATTAGCTGTGGGCAAGGGCATCACAGCCCTTGCTGTGGTCGGCAACGGCATCGCGAGCCCTCAATTTGGCCCTGAGGACTTCGCGGCCCTTGTCTTGGCGAGCAGGGTTTGCCAGCCCCATCCCAATGGCCAGCGAAAGAAGGACAAGAAATCCATGCCCTTCTGTGCCTGTGCCTTATTCTTATTCGGCTTTCAGCAAACAAGTACTCTCTGGTGTCATCTTTCTCCTCTTTACCAAGTATAGGTCCTTCCAATACATCTGTGAGGAATATGTGGACCTTGTATGAAATCTAATCCACGACTTAGAATATGATCCAAAGGCCTTTTCCAGGAAAATTTATGTCATTTGGCTGTTTCACTTGGGCACAACTATTTTTCTTATGTTTTCTTTACTTTCTCCACTGGAAAATATGTCTTTACATGAGGATTCCTTAGCGGATCACATTCTACAGTATACTCAAGCTTCGAGTCAGGTTCATCTCCTCTCTAGGTATCTTCATGTATGGATTGTGTGAGAATTAAGTTTTGGGCTTAGACCTGCTGCAATTAGAGTAGAAGATTTTGATCGTTCTAATTTGGGATTACTGGACTTCTGGCATTGCTGCTGTTGCTTTCTGGAATCGACATAGAAAGGAGTTCAGGAAATCACAGGAATTGCGGTGCAGTTAGTCAGACCAAGACAGGAAACTCTCCATGCAAATACTGTCTTGTCGTTTGTGAGAAGTTTTGCTCGTAAGATCAAGCGATCTGTTCTTGGTGAACTCACGATTATGTTGGACACTCAATTGTGATATAGGAAGACTAGAGATAGGTGAAGATCTCTTTCATTGAATCACCACCCTGGAAGACGTATTGTTGGTGACTTGTAAGGGTACTGTTTTATTGCGAAGTCAATCCGGCCTCTTTATGAAGCAGTTAATGATTTTCACCTTACTGATAAGAATCATTGTCTGAGAGACTGGTTCATGGATTAACCAATGAGGCATCTCGGTCCATCATGGAGTGTTGGCAGTCTTCTTGGATGATGTGAGATCCATAGGAGACCCATGTCAATAGTTCTTTATACGCTAATGGATGCTCAAGAGTGGAGAGCGATCCAAAGTAATCCGATTGAGATCGAGTAGCTATGGGAGATCCTTCAAGAGATCAGAAGCCCATTATGGGTACTTCCATCTACAGAGGATCAAGGCAAGAAATTTCCTGTCTACCTCATCCATTACTTTTTACTTGAGGACAATCTTGTAGACGTTCTCCGGCAACTTTTCCTCTTTGAAAAACGTTTGTCCTGCATGGTCTGTCTGTCTCTCTTCTCTCTGTGCCTCAACTCTCTCTTTGATGTACGAAAAAAACGTTACTAGATAAATTGGTGCTTCGAAGTCGTGTTGCAGGCCTGCACCAGTTCAGCTGCAAGAGTTCGAATGGTGCCAGGATGGGTGTGCTTTTTTTGGTGAAGTCGATCGGTAATTGCCTCAAGTGCCAAAGTAAATTCTGTATCTGGAGTTACTGGGGTGTAGCCTATTCGAGCCCATACGATGCAACACACTCACGTCAGAGTTTTCAAGGCTTGACACAGACTTGCACTCGAATATGCAGTAGAAGCACTACATACTCAATTTTAGTTCGAGACGGCTTTTTAATGGAGTTCAAGCATGAACTTTACTTCCGAACTCTTGAAGCAAATTGGAGAATAAAACTCCAAATGATGCTTTAGTTATAAGTGAAAAAGGCTTTGAAAGCAGCTCATGTTGCTTGAGTCGACTGTTTTTGAGCTCAAGCAGACCTTTTTCAAGCTCGACGAGATCCAATGCTCGAGCAACTAGTGCTCGGTTGGAATTGAGGCGAATTCTAGTTTGCAATTGAGTAATCGCTCTTACTTTTACCTCGAAGTCTAAAGATTTTGTAATGTAGTCTCCTGCCTCCCTGATATTTCACTTCTTTCCCTCCATTCGAAGCATGGCTCAATGACATCATTATGTTAGCCCATAAGCGGCATGTATGTAATTCCTTCAACATCTAGCTTGGAAAGTCGGAAGGACTGACGAAGTTATCTTTCTATGACCAAAAGAGGCAGTCATCTTCGTCAACACACCCAGCATCAAGCAACTCGTGCTCAGTCGAGGACATCAACAAAGAAAGTAAGCAAGCAGGCAATTCATTCATAAAATAAATCGGGTCTTAAGCCAGCACATCGGCATACTCAGAAGTAAACAAATATAACAGGACTTGGGTAAAACGGGAAAAATGGATCATTCGACATCTAGCTACAGTTGAAAGGTTTGGAACGATGCCGTTTCGAGGTAACCCCACGATCTGATCCACCGTGACATAGCTTTGCTTAGAAGCCCGGGGGCTTGTAGGCGATGAAACTGATGCACTGCACCTGACGCCTGTTGTCAAAGCCGATGATTCTGATGAAAGAATTGGGGTACTCCTTCTTGGCCTCCTCCAGCTCCTTCAGCACCTGGGACGAGTCGGTGCATCCGAACATGGGCAGCTTCCACATGGTCCAGTACCTGCCGTCGTAGTACCCCGGGGACCTGTGGTTTTCGCGGTAAACGAAGCCCTTCTGCTTCAACGAAACCCGAAATCCCACCATTCCATCACAAAATGTACCATAAGTTAAAGGTCACGTAGCTAGACAAAGCAATTTGCATAATGGCGTTGCGACTTGTGTTAAGTAAACTAAAAAACGAATGAGGGTGTTGAAGAGGAGGACCTCCAACTCGAATTCCAAGCAAGGAATCCATCCCTTGCGGAGCAGGTAATCGACTTCCTTCGCCAATTGTTGGGGAGACAGGGTAGGAAGGTAGGACAGCGTCTCGAACTTCATCATCCCGCGTATTGGCCACACCTGTCCACGCGCATCGACGTAAGCTCAACTGGTTCGGGACACTGTTGCTGCTAATAACCTCACTTTACCAGAATCGCCGTTAGGACATCTTCCTAAGGTGTTCATTTTCTATAAACCGAAATGAAAATGGAGTTCACTTCCGGTTGATTCTAATGAAGAATGAGTCCAACAACTCACGCTCACGACGGCGAGATTTATTTATGTGCATACCAACGAACAGAACGTTCTTCCAAGTCAGTTGGAACTAAGGCTACTAATGAGAACTTCTTCCGCCAGTGCCATGTATAACCTTAAAAACCCTTATGCAAGTAATTGATCTAAGCCTGAATCATTTTGAGTATCGAGAAATAGTCCTAGGCATCAGATCTAGATATTTCATACCTTCATGCATTGCACTCTTCCACCATTGCTGGGGAGAGAGGTGATGTCATTGCTCTTGCGGGTGACCGGGAAGGCCGAGGCGGACTTGAGGCCAGTGAATGGAGCGACCATGGTGGCCTGAGCGGGGGTGGTGCTCTTGATGGTGGCGCTCTTGATGGTGGCGACAGCAGCCGAGGAGACCATTGAGGAGGCCATCTCTCTCCCTCTTTCTTCTTCCTAGTAGTGTGGTGAGTGAACTTCTGTGCTCACTTGTGCAACTTATCCCCGTGGGATCCATCCTATATATAAACACAAGCTCGGCCCTTTCCACATCCTACGGCGACAAATCGCGGTCTCGATAGGCGGCGGATCCTGGCCACCGGTTCCGATAGGCGATGACATTACAACTTGCTGGCCACATAAGGGGGGAGGTTTTTGATCTAGCCTTATCGTTACCCAGCACAATGACAGCGCCACGTGGCGGACTCTGGGCGATCTTATCTCATCCTAGGGAGGCCAATGAATGTGTGATGGTGGTGACTGGTGACCTCTCTTTTTCAAAATGAGGGTCTCTCATGCTGATCCCCACTCCTCCGGAAGCACTGGTGATGAGGAAACGAGAGATCTAAGCCATTCCTTGATGCCCCATCTGTCTTTTTCAATCACATGTAATCCCTCAACCCTAAAATCATAATAATTCAATCTTGTATTTAATGGGGCTTTATTTCTATTTTTTTTTGTGTGGACCTTTTGGTATGAGCAAATATCCACTATTATTTTAATATGAAAATATCCCGAACTCATTAAAGTATTGGTGTAGAAGCTCATTTTACCCTTTTTTTTTAAACCTTGTCAAGCGCAAGATATGGTGTTAAAGTTTGGGGGGAAAAAGAACTATATACATTAAAGATGCATTTACTAAAAATTTTATTTTCGAAAATAATTTCTTTTTACCTGAATGAGTTTCTTTGAAAAAATGCATTTGAGTTGCTAATAATGATATTTTTGTTGCTAAGAATAATTTCTTTTCAGGAAAAAATATTTTATATTTTTATTCCTTTGACAAGTTTCTTTGCAAATAAACGGCATAATTGCTTCCTAGAATAGGAATATATATATATATATATATATATAATTACATATGATACAACTCTAATTTGATGAGATTTTTCTAATCTTTTTTCAATTTTCAATTTTCTTTTTTTTAACCTCCTCTACTTGATTGTCAATCCTCGGTGCCTCAACGATCCCCAACAAGGCCTAGCCTCACTACAAGTGGGCAAGGCTCAACCTCGTGATGGTTGAAAGAGGTCGATCTTGTCAGCCCAAGTCTCTAGCCAGTCGTTGACCACTGCCAAGGCCTTTGCCACTAGCTAGAGGAGGAGGAGAAAGAAGAAAGAGGACAAAAAGAGAAAAATTCATTTCAAAGGATTTATTTTTAAGAAACAAAGAAGTAGATTTTTCTTACTTTTTATTCCCGTTGCACATTTATTCCATGTTCACTTTTTTACTTCAGAAAATAGAAAAATGAATTGACGTCACTAAACATATTTCTCTCTTTTTAGTTCAGAGGAACAAACCAAACGAACCCTAATTATAAAAGATACATAGGCTGTGAGTTTGACGAAGGGAGAGGGCCAAGAAATTAGCAGGGCCTGTTGAATTTGATAATAAAGGAGCTGGGTAAGAGATGGGCCCAAGCCCAACCCAACGACCATCCTCAAGAAAAAGGGAAAATAACGAGAGAAGGGTGTGCTCCTCCTATTCTCTTTCTTCTTCTTTCTTTTATGTTGTGATATTCCTTTTCTTTTTATATAATTAGTATGAGCGAAATCTCATTTTTCTTCAGATTTTTTTTCTATGCATCTTTTTCTTTTGCTTGCAATGAATTTTTGCATGATACATTTTTACTCCTACTTATCTTTTTTCTTTATAATTGAGTTTAGTCCTTCTTATTGTACAATATGATTGATCAAATGAGACGGAAATTTCTTATATTTCATTTTCCACTTCATCAGCCATACATGCGTTCCCTTTTAAAAAAAAACTAAATATCTATGTTTACTAGTGTGCTTGCTCGTGTTTGACATGGATTTTATTTTTCGAAATTTCTTGAAATGATATGTTTATCAAAAGTGCCTCTCTCCTCTTGCACATATGACTTATATGAAAATAAAGTATTATTAGAGAATGAAAACGATCATTAAAGTGTATTAACACAGGGCAGTGTTTGGAATCGTAATAAGCAATACATAAATTGAACAAAGCGATGTATTGTTCAGTCACGACAATTTGAAGCAACAAATCCTCTTTAACCAGCAAGTTGACAAGATAGGAGAAAACCTGGAAGTTGCGATTGATGAGTTCACGTTGATTGAAGCCTCGAGAGTCGCTGAAATGGTAGAATAGTTTAGGTTCGAGCCCTACGTCGTCGTGTCTTTAAGATGATTTTTGCCCCCTCTACTTGTACCAAGGCGAACGGCAAAACGTCTCCCAGGATAGAACGAACCTCGTCTCTCTCTCTCTCGCGGTACTTCAAGAGAAGACCCTTCGAACGCAACTGTATTTTCTTTCAATGATATTGCACTTGCAACCGCTAGAAAAAATGATAGCTATAATTATATATGAAATTCGGTCGGTCAGCTGAACATGATGGAGGCGCCTTTTTGAATGGTCACGAAGACCGAAATATGAAATGGTACAATGAAGAGTCACTAACAACGTTGAAGAAAGAAGAAATAAATAATAATAATAATTATTATTATATTCCTAGCTCGGCCCGATCCGAGCTGAGCCGACCGGCCGGCGCGCGCGCGCGGTGGTTACCGGCTTTGTGTAGGCCCTCTCTCCTCCACAAAAGTGGGGTGCCCCTTGGGGCCCAACCCCAATTGTGAGGAACCCATATACATATTCTATCTTCCTTTCTCTCTTGTCCACTGTGGGACTCCCACATTTACTTCTCATTCACACTTTTAGGGACACCAAGTCCCCAACAATCCTCCACATGAATGAGAAGTTCCATTGTCATGACTCTTAATTGATGCATGAATGAATGAAATGCGATTATTTCATGAGAGTATGTTGCATTGGGATAAGTAGTCTGAGACTTTGAACTTTTCCCTAGTGAGATCTATCGGACTTACTCGGTCAGTTAGTAGACTTGATGTCTTTGAACTACCAACCTTTGATGTAAGCCTAGACAATAGAAAACATACAACTATCTCTCGAATACAGTTGGTTATCACTGTTATGTTCGTTTCGGCTATGAACACCACTTGGTCTCATAAGTGCTTTAGAGAACCGACCTTTTCGAATTCTCATAGAAGCGGCCATCACTTCGCACTCACATAGGTGATTCCTGAATTCCGTGGTATCTCTTATATACAATTCAGTATCATTAAAAGCATTATGCTTAACCTCTTCTCTTAGTACTGTCCTTCCACAGGAATGGGTAATAGTTGACAGTATTTTTACGGCGTTCCCATAACTTCGTTGTCCCTTTGAACCTAGATCTTGGGATCTCCAGTCACTTAGGTAGGGTTTTCGCTATGAAAACTTATGTTATAGGCCTTAGACCCATTCCGTTGGATGATTTCTCAACTAATTCTCTAGATAGGCCCTTTGTTAATGGATCCGCAATATTATCAACTGACTTCACATAGTCAATTGCGATAATTCCACTAGAGATTAGTTGTCTTATGGTGTTGTGTCTTCGACGAATGTGTCTAGACTTACCATTGTACATGACATTCTTGGCCCTTCCTATTGCCGCTTGACTATCGCAATGAATACACAAAGCCGGCATTGGTTTAGGCCAATTAGGAATGTTTTCCAAGAAGTTTCGAAGCCATTCTGCTTCTTCACCGGCCTTATCAAGAGCAATAAATTATGCTTCCATCGTAGACCTTGCAATGCAAGTTTGCTTGGATGATTTCCAAGACACTGCTCCTCCGCCAAGTGTGAACACATATCCACTTGTCGATTTACTGTCTCTTGAGCCGGTTATCCAATTTGCATCACAGTATCCTTCAAGTACCGCAGGATATCTTGTGTAATGCAAAGCATAATTTTGAGTATACTTTAAGTAGCCCAATACCCATTTCATAACTTTCCAATGATCTTTGTTTGGACTAGATGTATACCGACTTAGCTTGCTCATAGCACAAGCTATGTCCGGCCTAGTGCAGTTCATGACATACATTAAACTGCCTAGTAAATTAACATACTCATTTTGAGATATACTATTACCAGTATTCTTTGAAAGATGTAGATTATTATCTATTGGAGTCCTTTTCGGTACAACATCTAGATTCTTGCCCTTTTCAAGAATCTTCTCAATGTAGTGTGATTGAGACAAAGCTAACCCTTCATTTGTTTTAAGGATTTTTATTCCCAAAATCACATCTGCGACTCCCATATCTTTCATCTCAAAGGTCTTAATGAGCATTTGTTTGGTTGTATTGACAACCTCACTATTGCTGCCCATTATAAGCATGTCGTCCACATACAAGCATAGAATGGTAAGACCATGTTGAGTGTCATTAATGTACACGCATTTATCACACTCATTTATCTTAAACCCATTCGACAACATGACTTGGTCAAATTTAGCATGCCATTGCTTCGGTGCTTGTTTCAAGCCATATAATGACTTGATTAGCCGGCATACTTTCTTTTCTTTTCTTGGAACAATAAATCCTTCAGGTTGTTCCAAATAAATCTCTTCTTCAAGGTCCCCATTTAAGAAAACCGTTTTCACATCCATCTGATGGATTTCAAACCCGTACACCGTCGCTAAAGCAATTAGCATCCTTATAGATGTAATTCTTGTGACAGGTGAAAACGTGTCAAAATAGTCAATGCCTTCTTGTTGCTTGTATCCTTTAACTACAAGTCTTCCATTGTACTTATCAATAGTATTATCCGCTTTCATCTTCCTCTTGAAAATCCACTTACTTTGTAGTGGCTTATTACCAGGAGGAAAGTCGACCAATTCCCAAGTATGGTTTGACAGAATTGATTCCACTTCACTATTGATAGCTTCTTTCTAGAATGGGGCTTCTGGAGATGTCACAGCCTCTTGAAATGTTTGAGGCTCATTTTCTAACAGATATGTTAGAAAATCAGGTCCAAAAGACGTAGAAGTCCTTTGTCTTTTACTACGTCTAGGTTCGTTCTCAACAGGAACGTCCGTAGCTGTAGTCTCTCGATGTCTCTTATTATTTTCAATTGGCTCATACACTCTGTTATACGGAAATATATTCTCAAAGAACGCAGCGTCCTTTGATTCAATAATAGTATTCACGTGTATGTCTGGGACCTCAGATTTGTGAACAAGAAATCGATATGTACTACTATTAGAAGCATATCCAATAAAGACACAATCCACATTTTTAGGTCATATCTTAACCCTTTTAGGCTTAGGAATCGCGACCTTAGCTAAACACCCCCACACTTTGAGATAATTCAAGTTAGGCGTTCTGCCTTTCCATTTCTCATAGGGCGTTCGTTGTGTCTTTTTGTGGGGTACTCTATTCAGAATGAAATTTGCTGTCAAGACAGCTTCCCCCCACAAATTCTGTGGTAAACCGGAACTAATTAACAATGCATTCATTGTTTCTTTTAAGGACCGATTTTTTCTTTCAACCACTCCATTAGCTTGTGGCGCATAAGGAGGCGTAACATGGTGAATAATGCCAGATTCGGCGCAAATTTCCTCAAATGGAAATTCATATTCACCTCCCCTATCACTTCTTAATACCTTAATACTCTTTTGCAATTGATTTTCTATCTCGCTCTTATATGTTCTAAAGACATCAATTGCTTCGTCTTTGTTGCTAAGAAGATAAACATGGCAAAACCTAGAGCAATCATCTATGAAAGTGATAAAGTATTTCTTGCCTCCTCTAGATGGTATCGACTTCATGTCACATATGTCAGTGTGTATCAAGTCTAAAATTTCAGAATCTCTTTTATCTATAGAATGAAATGGTAACTTAGGAAACTTTGATTCAACACATACTTGACATTTCTCACTCGGACATTCAAACTTTGGTACAAGTTCCATATTCATCAATTTCTTAATCGACTTGTAATTAACATGTCCTAATCTTTCATGCCAAATATTGAAAGACTCGCAAACATAAGCAATAAAAACTTTATTATTAGCCTTAGTAGGCACAACAGTCATTACATTCAACTTGAAGAGGCCATCACTAAGATAACCCCTTCCAACATACATATCATTCTTGGAGAGTACAAACTTATTAGCCACAAAAACCAACTTGAAGTCATTCTTGCTAAGGAGAGATCCGGACACTAAATTCTTGCGAATGTCTGGCACATGTAGAACATCAACTAGTGTCACGATTTTTCCAGAGGTCATCTTCAAAGCAACCTTTCCAATGCCTTCAACCTTGGAAGTTGACGAATTACCCATATAGAGTACTTCATCAGCTACCATAGGCGTGTATGATGAGAACATGTTCTTGCTTGCACAAATATGACGAGTAGCTCTAGTATCAACCCACCACTCTTTGGGGTTTCCCACCATGTTGCATTGTGATATCATAGCAACAAGATTGATATCATCGATGCCATTGGAAATTTGATCCACCACATGAGCTTGAGACTTCTGCTTCTTCTTGACTCTACAGTCTATAGCTCGATGTCCAGCCTTCCCACAGTTGTAACATTTGCCCACAAACTTCTTATGGCCTTGGTTGGATCCTCCTCCTTGCCTCTTTCTCTTCTTGTTGGCATTTGAGCCTTCCACCTCAACTACATTAGCTTTAGACACCTCGAAATTTCTGTGAATCTTCTTTTCAGCATTTCGGTTGTCTTCCTCTATCCTTAATCGAACAATCAAGTCCTCCAACAAAACTCCTTTCTCTTATGCTTGAGATGGTTCTTGAAGTCTTTCCATAATGGAGGCAGCTTTTCAATGAATGCAGCCACTTGGAAAGACTCACTAATAATCATCCCTTCAGCATGAATATCATGGACGATTACTTGGAGTTCTTGGACTTGACTTAGGATAGACTTGTGGTCCGCCATCTTGAAATCCAGAAATTTGCCGAAGATGAATTTCTTCAACCCGGCATCTTCCATCTTATATTTCTTTTCAAGACTTTCCCATAATTCCTTAGCCGTCTTCAACGGACTATACACGTTGTATAAGGAATTGTCCAGACCATTCAGAATGTAGTTGCGGCATAGGAAATCAGAATGCTTCTATGCATCCACCGCGGCAAACCTTTCCTTGTCTACCTCTCCATCTTCCAACTTTGGAGCGTCCTCCATGAGGAATCTTGCCAAGTTCAAAGTCATGAGGTAGAACAACATCTTTTGTTGCCACCTTTTGAAATCAGTCTCATTGAACTTTTCCGGCTTCTCTCCATGAGTTAGAGCCGACGCAACAACTGGCGTCACGAAAGTTGAAGAACTTTCAGTCATTTCTGCACAAGGACAGAAAACTAGTGCCTCAAAGACTAATCACAAAGTTAACTAACACTAAACAAAGAGCAAATAAGACAAGTCTAAGCAAAAAGAGACTAAACAAATTTGAACAGTTTCGGTCAAAAACACTTGGGGGCCTCTGTCCAGAAGAACACCAAAACAAAAATGAGTTAACCATATAACGAGTCAACGTAAAGAGGGGCCTCTGATCAGAACACCAAATCAAACAATTAACACTGATCAGAACACTATTCGGAAAGAAGGAAAAATTCGGAAGCCAACAATTAACCCGAATGAAAGTTAAAGCGCAAGATGACAAAACCGAACACAATATACTAAGACCGAAAAGAAAAATGCAAAGCAGAATTCAACCCACAAACACAGAGAAATTAAAAAAAATCGTCTTAAGATTGTTAGATAAAAAATACACAGGGCAGTGTTCGGAATCGTAATAAGCAATACATAAATTGAACAAAGCGATGTATTGTTCGGTCACGACAATTTGAATCAACAAATCCTCTTTAACCAGCAAGTTGACAAGATAGGGGAAAACCTGGAAGTTGCGATTGATGAGTTCACGTTGATTGAAGCCCCGAGAGTCGCTAAAATGGTAGAATAGTTTAGGTTCGAGCCCGACGCCGTCGTGTCCTTAAGACGATTTTTGCCCCCTCTACTCGTACCAAGGCGAACGGCAAAACGTCTCCCAGGATAGAATGAATCTCGTCTAAGAGTCACCAACAATGTTGAAGAAAGAAGAAATAAAAAATAATTATTATTATTATAATATTCCCAGCCTGGCCCGGCCCTATCCGAGCCGGCCGGCCGGACGGGCGGGCGGCGCGCGCTAGTGGTGGTTACCGGCTTTGCGTAGATCCTCTCTCCTCCACAAAATTGGGATGCCCCTTGGGACCCAACCCCAATTGTGAGGAACCCATATATATACTCTGTCTTCCTTTCTCTCTTGTCCAATGTGGGACCCCCACATTTACTTCTCATTCACACTTTTAGGGACACCAAGTCCCCAACAGAAGGATGTATATGAGCATAATATCAAGTAAATGAATATTATAGAGTCATTTGCCTTAAATATAAATTCACTTTCTACTTATTCAACATCGCTTATGTCATATTTTATAGAAAAGTAATTTATTGTAGACTATTTCTATTTAGTTCGACAGAAATTAGCAGGTTATTTTCTCAAGCAATCATCGTTCTTTAAGTAAAATTACTCTCACATTACAGTTTCTACTACATGCTTATTGATAGAATAGAACCGAAGTAATTTTACTTTCTCTATATATTGCATTGTATGTGACAAAGTCAATTTTACTACTTATTATCGATAAATTTGCCTCCAGGATTTTACTTTTTCTCGATCAAGCTCTTAATTTTTTTTATTTGGAAAGAGCCTCATTTTATTAAATTGAAATGCATAAAATTTGCCTTTTAGACAATTTAACAAGTTGGTAGTGTTTAGTAGACTTATTAATTGCTAAAAGCTAATTATCTTCCAAAGACAATTGCTTTAGAAAATTTCTTGCTCCAAGATTGCATTTTTCGAAATATCCCATGTCATTTGATAATCAGGTTTATATGTTCTTCATACATGATCTCTTTTTGCTTAACTGTTTAGAGTTTTGAGTTGGACTTTTTAACACGAAATGAGAGTCAGGTACGACCCCTTTTACATGTGTGTCCATCTTTATATATTGTGTGACTTCTAATGGCATTTGCGTTCATCATTGAGCATGATGCAATTATAGTTCAACATATATCATCTAACCTAATGATAACTAGTATACCTTACTTTGTTGAATAGTTTAATGTTACGTAAGTATTAGTTGTCATGACCTATCCTTAAGGGGCTATCATTAAGCGAATAGGTTTAGATATATTGTTCATTAGATGATTTGAATCGGAATCCTTAAAAGATGGTTTGAAAATATTATCTAATCAAAATCCAATTCGGCTTATCAATTACAAGCGCAGGTTCTCCTAATTCCATATATTGCATGAGGTTAGATTTCTTTTTTGAAGTTCTTTGATAACCTACATATTTTGAGAGTTGTTATTGACCTATCGGTAAGAGTATGCATGGTTCAGGGCGGTTAGGTTTCACCTCAGAACTGGGAATTGGACAGATGAGACCACTCCCCAGGTTTTAGGACCAAGGATTGGACCAGACCGACTAATCCTAGGATCCGGTCTGGTTTGGTTCCAGGGCGGTTCAATGGAATTGGAAAAAATTCAAAAAGAAGTATAAACTAAAACGAAAATCGGTTACTTACACTAGTAAAAAAAGGAAAAACACGGTCGCACTTACTGTGCCTCCACCCACCCCAAGCCCTTGTCTGCTAATCATAAAAGTAATGCCCTTCCATTTAGCAAGTGAAATGAATGCTGAACTATCTAAGGATGGCATGAAATCCATTTAATCTTGTTGATAATCCAGGTGGTAAAATACAGACAGCAACAAAATCTTCGCTCTGCGGCTTAACATGGTGCTCTACTCAACAAAATACCTACAGTCTGGGATAAAACCCCAAATATTTTCTAAACCAACAAATATTCTCTAGGATAGGAATATATCTCGGGTGGCCAACCTCTTTAGATCTACTCCCTACTAAGCTGTTGAAGAAATGATCAGAATGTGTTCTGTGGAAACAAAAATATCTAGAAGGAGACTCAATGGTCAACAAGCTCCTCTACAATCCTTTGTAATGAGAATCACTCTGAAATGTCAACAAGCACCGCTGCATCCTAAGTGGAGTGACATGAAATTCATTGATCATTGATAATCTTAGCTGATGTCTAGAGAAAGTCTTTGAAACATTTTGTTGAACATATTATGTGCATTACAAGGAATCAATGTATAAATAAAAGAAATGCAATTTTCTCATCCAAAATGCGTACATCAACAACAAAATTGCCAAAATCATCATATTTAGGAAGAGATTGAGGTGCTCACTGAGCTCAGCGAGAGGCGAAGGCCTTGACCATGCGGTGCCAAGTGAGAATGTGGAAGTGGGGTTTGTGGAGGAGAGAGAGGGAGGCAAGCTTGTTGAAGAGGAAGAGAAAGTCCGAATCGAAGAGGGAAGCGAGACGATTTGGAGCTGAAGTTGCTGTTGAACAAGAATGACAGAGTCTTTTCCTTCTCTGAGCTCGGGTTTAAGCTTGAAAGGAGTATGCAAATTATGAATTGAAAGTTGAGAAAACGTGAGCTGGGACTTTGGACTCTAGAGTTAGACTCTGAAGTCCCAAGTCACTTGGGCCAAGAGACACTTTGAATCGGGAAAGGGTCAGTCCTAATGGTATGGTCTAGTTCCATTTTTAGGAACCATGAACTGGATCAAAGTTCCAAAGAACCGAACCAACCTAGCCAGTACTATCCGGTCCATCCGATTCCCTGGTTGGGCGGTTCCTGGTGCTCAACCCTATTTATCGGGGTCGGTTAGAAACCAATCTAATCAAGGGAATGTCGTCTCGATTCCTAAGAAATCAATTTTAATGTACAAGAACGTGTCGACACTAATGTTTTTACCAATGTCTTTTCAATACTTAACAAGTTGGTTGTTTCATCTAAAATGGCCATGCACTCTTACACATCATTTAAGATCTTGAAAGATCTTTCAAATCTACTAAATTTATGCAATTATTTTTATGGGGGTTATCTTTGCATAGGTCTAAGCTAAAACTAGACTAACCTATAGATGAAATTAATATACAATTTATTAGAAGATGATGTGAAAAATAAACACTCAAAATATCAAATGCAATAAGGTAAATAAATAATGAAATATTAGAGACTTCGAATCAAAGTATGAAAAAAGTAAAACCCAATACAATGTTGGGCAAAGAATACTACATGATCTCATTGTAAAATCTCAGGACTAATCCCTCTAAAGCTTATTAAAACTAAGATGAGCCTAAATTTGATGAATTTATTCTAGTAGAGCCTAAGCTAGACTATACTAATAATTCATTAAAAGAAGCGATTGATGAGTTTAAATGGACTAAACAAAACCTATGATAACTAGCCAAAAGATATCTAAACTGACAAATCTAGGCTAAACTATTATAAAGTTAAGACCATAATGTACATCAGTCTAACATCATTAACTCTACTTGGGCTATCTTCTTGATCGCCATCATGGACCATTTGTAAAAGGTGTTAGTTTTGACACTCAATCATCAACTTAATAAGACACCATGTGCATTTGATCAAAACAAGACATCAACAATATTCACAGCAGTCAAATCAATTAACCTTGGGATCGGCTTCAGAATTAATCATACAATTTGGTTTTCCCAAGCCATTATGTAATCAATTAGGAATTCATCGGTTAAGGCTAACAATTATCAACCCCACCTATGTTTGTAAGGCAACAAATCAATGTTGCTAACCCATAATTAATTTATAATCTATCCTACTAAACTACTTGTTGAGTCATGCATTGAGTCTAAGCATACATCTAACATCCATGGAAGAAGCTAAATAAGGCAAGCATTAGACTAAAAAGTCTTGGGAATCAAGAAATACTCAATTAATCAATGATAATAACTTTTCCTCATTTTTTATTCCAAAATCCGATTAGACTAATTATAATTTTTTTTAAAATTATAATTTTTTAAACAAATTTTAATTTTTCAATCTTCGGGATTTTTTTAATTATTTATTTTTTAAATTAGTATTTAATTCCAAAAAGGAAGAAGGATCTGGGCTGGGCCCAAGGGCCCAGCTTTCAAGTTTGGATCACCAAAACGGGAAAAAGAGCTAAGAAATGAAATAGGCTTATTCATGCGAGCCCAATCCAATTCTAACCAAAAACAAGCCCGAACTCGACAAGCCAATTTTAAGCCCACGCCCACCCCAAACATGCTATGGAGAGCTTAAACCCATAGTTAGCCCGAATCTTATTAAACCAATAAAGCCCAAAACTAATCAAAATTAAGCCAAGCCCAACCAGCCCATGTCTACTAAGACCCATTTCGGACCTCCATTTTACGCTCCTCCCACGCCCATCGTCCACCACTTCCTATCGCCGGCCTTCCGCCGGTCTGCCACGGACCACCATACATTCTCAAAGATGAGCGCCATGATGCATAACATACCGTATGGAACATACCAGCAAAATCCAGTCAAGCATAGGAAGGAACTAGCATTAATCAGGAGTCTTCATTGCCTTTCCTCGTGGATATTCACCATGAGAACATCATCAAAGGAGCACCAAACTAAAACGCAGAGAGTAAAGGAGCATAGACAGTCACAGTAGTATTGAAAAGAGGAAGGAAGAAAACGTGTGTTGAGGTTAATGAAAGATTATTATCAAGACTCCTGTCACTACCAGTCCAATGCAAGTCGAAATCGGAGGAAATTATATACGAATTTGGTTCGAACATTTTGTCGAACACGTGGTTGGTGCAGTGGATTGAAGAAGAACATTAACTGTTTTGAAGCTTGAACCCGCATCCGCTCTTGCAAGAGACCACCTGGATTTGCTCGAAATCAATAGTAGTAGCTCAACGAAACACAACATGCTCATGAACTTGAAAGAACAAAGCCTCGATCCAGTTAGGCCAAGACGAGGCAGAACAGAGCATGGCTATTGCTCAGACATGGAGGTCCCTACCTAGCTCAACGACGGCAGCTAGAAGGCGGGCTGAGAGAGAGAAAAGCGGGAAAGGAGGAGGAGGAGGAAGATGCACGAGCCGATTGGGCTTGCTGGGCCCCCGACCAGACCAAGCAGGTCAGGGGCCGAACAAGCCCAAATCTCCTTTTTTCAATTTTTCTTTTTTACCTATTTCTTCTTTTTTTTTCTTCCTTCTTCTTCTCTACCTCTAAAAAAATGACTTACCAGCACGTCAAAATTTGATATCAACAATAGTTATATCATAATACTACTGAAGCTCTATACATTTTATCTTCACCTATTAAGTCTTCAATGTCTTTCAAATTATATAACTAAGTCCTAAACTTGTTGATTGTGATATTTAATATAAGAAAGATTTATTTCCCATCAATAGCGTGTCAATTAACTGCCTCAATTGCCAAAATCAATGCTTTCCAAAGCATAGTAGCCTAACTAGCCATTGATTTGTGTTATGTCCAGTAGAACGTGATGAATATATTCTCTGAGATAAGTAAATGTCGATAACTCATTCACTTAAAATCACTGTCATCCTTATTGAGTTAAGAATGACCAATTATGGTAGAAAAAAATCGAAATATCTAATCATGTTCATCCCTAGAACTGAAGCAAATTTCCCTTCTTCTTTTTTTTCCTTTTTATAATCCATATAGACGATGTAAAAACCTGATTCTTTGGACACCCATGAAATGCCCAAGTCTTATGGACCGGTCGAATGGATCTCCACACCATTCAAATTGATAACCTCTAGTTTTTGAATTGGATATCCTCAAACACCTCAAAAATTAAGCGATGGTGTCATTATATGATGAAAAGGTCAATACATATACGAGGATTTATATAGAGCATTTCTAGTATAAGGCGCCTTTATTTCACAAAGAACTTCATGATGATGATAAAAAAAAACATTTTTCATAAGGAAACTAGTTAGTTTCAATTTGTTTTGTAGCTTAGGAAAATGGATTTCCTTCTTGTTAGAATGAGAAATCATCCGTCTTTGATCTACCCTTGTGTTTTTTTTTTCGGTTCATAGAAAATATATTCCATAGATGGATTAGTGTCTCGTTATTCCAATTTCTCGAAAACAGACAATGATTTAGAAGAAGTTTTCCAAAAAATCGACCGCTCGAATCTCTCACGAGAATAAGTGAACGGAATTATTTGACATCATCCTTGAAAGGCGTTTCATATGTAAAGTATTGCCAATAAAGAAATGATCTCTAATTAATTAATCGTATCAAGCGGCACAATCTAACGTCTTTTTTAAAAAAATTTCAAATCATTTATTGTTTACGGAACAAATGGATCGGATGGGAAAATATGAAATAAACCTAAAAGAAAAAGGTCGATATCGAGATAGAAAAAACAGAGAAGAAAACGAGAAGGAAAAAAGAGAGGAGGAGGAAAGAAATTCACCTCTTCAAAGTCCCGAAGGCCACGGCACTGTTGGAACACGTTAAAATCAACTTGGGGACAAGGGGAGATAAAGATAAGCATGGATTGCTGCGGCGAATGTGGGATCTAGAGATTTTTTTGAAGGTAACAAGCTGGGGGAGGGGAGCCTGCTTGTTAGATTACGTGACAGATTAATTAAAGGAAAGGACCAAAACAAGAGAGGAAAATCAATAGATTAACGATGAAGCCATGTCCTTTGGACCACTAATGACGACGGACGGTGCCGCGGTGTCTGTCGCCCACGGTTCTTGGAGGAAACCCTAAAACCATTCGCTGGTTTTGGGAGAGGGAGGGACAAGTTAAAGAACAGTTGATAGAAAAATAATAGGAAAGGGGCGGTTCCACTTCCAATTTCATTTCCCGAAAGTCAGGAGTCAATAATCGAAGTGGACCACGGCGATGTCTGATTTTTTCTTCTTTCTTTTCCTTCTCACAAGAAGTTAGGCTACTGTTCTGGCGAGGAAGATTATATGCAAAGTTATTGTCCATGCCCTCTGTTGACGATCGCTCGAATTTAGAAGGATCTAAAGAATGTGAAGTTTTTGTACAATCACTATTAAACAACCTAAAAATTTAAGCGGTTTAGGTGAATGCGCGAATTAATATTTAAGTGCTTTCACACTTAATTTTTTGCCTGGTATTCTAAACATGAAAATATCTGGAGAGACAAAATAGGGGCCTTGTAAGATTTGAACTCAGGACCTCATGCTTTGATACAATGTAAAGTTTTTATAGGATCACTGTCAGCTGTCTAAAAAGCTTATATGAAGGCGTTGATTAATATTTAAGTACTTTTACAAAGAAAAAACAAGAAGAAGAAGAATGGCTCGGCCCGTCGTAGCGGAATTTGAACAATCTCGTCCGAGGTTTGCCCGACCGATCTATCGAGAGGGACGCTCCTGAAAAGTTAGGGATCGGATGGGGCTGGGATGGGTGCGGGGGTTGCATCCAATTCAAGAGCATGCTTTGCTTGATGAGCTTCAACACAGAGTCCCTAGCTAACAAGAGCAGATAACATAACTGCGTCTGAAAGAAGACTTGTCCGCAGCGAAATGGTTCTATCCCACTTGACTTTTCTTCGTTCACTCTGTGAGATAATAGATCTCACCTTAGGGCTTAGTGACTCTATCTCTCTTGTCGGCTGACACAAACTAATTGAACTAGAGCTCGTCCTCTCCCCCCCACGACGACCCTAGAGCCACGCGACTAGGAGACCCAACCGTGGATCTCCCCGGAATCTCTCGTGCTCCTCCGATCGACCGGTGGAGAAGGACTGGTGACGACGGCTGTTGTGCCGTACGCGAAGATGGGGTCGATGCCCCCTTCTTGCGTTGTTTTGACGAAATGGGGGAACGTGGGCATCATGGCTCACGTGAATATAATGGGCGACGGGCTCCAAGTCTTTGTGGCCAAACCATGGATGGCCGCAAGTGACGGCCAGGCCCACCACCCTGCTGAACTTCTTCTTCTTCTTCTTGTGGTGGTGGTGGTGGGGGGATGAACCTCAGCTTAACACATGGGGATTGGTCAAATGATGACGAAGTTAATACAAATAGTGGGCAACTTTCATTTTGATTGGTTCCCAAAACAGTGGGCGTGGTCCGCATCTCACGAGAATTGCACGGCTCCCCCCTTTTCTTTCTCTCTCTCTCTCTCTCTCTCTCTCTCTCTCTCTCTCTCTCTCTCTCTCTTTTTATGTAGTCTATGGAAAATCGGGCGGCGACGGCAACCCGAGCGCTTCCTTGTTTATTCGGGTTTAGAAAAGTGGGGGAGTTGAGTTAACAAGAGGTGCTTCGATCTTTTTATCTCGTGGATTTTATGCTCTAGTCGGCATTTTGAAGCGGCCGGTTTTGCCGGACGGCGCAAGACCGGAACATGTGGAGCTCCAGCAAAGGGGCATCGGTTAGGTCGAGATGTGATAGGAACCGTCGCCTCGTCGTTCAAGCCCCTCCCGAAAGATCCTTAATCGACTTACTATAGAAATTCGGAAGGTTTGAGCTCGAAAGCTCATTCTTCAATGTTACACGAGATTTTATATGGTCACTGCACATTGATTTAAGAATAGGAGTTATCAGGTAAATGAGTAATTTAATGTTTATATAATTTCAACGTACCAACACCGTTGAATGCTTTTTGATCATAAGTGAGGCCCTGATTTCTTAATTGCCTAGTGGCAATGATTGAAAATATCGGTACGAAGATCGCTCCTTTTTCTTTCCTCGTTATCATTGGCCGTATACATTCGAGAGCGTGTGGGGTGCGAGGATTGGATTTCCCGGCTCGGGAAAGGATAGACATTATCGTTTCTCACTCAATCTCCTTTGACCACAAGAGTTTTTACCCACCTCCGAAACTGGGACACCTCCACAGGTTAAGATTGAGGATTTCATCTTTGCCACGTCATCAATATAAGCCCGCCTCGCCCTCGTGGCGGCGGCGGCGGCGGCGACGCCAACGACCGTACCCATCGAACTCTCTCTCTCGGCGGCAGCGGCGCCGCCATGAAAAAGCTGCGCTTAACGATTATCGGGTGTAAACTCAATTTTGTGTTCTCTTTTGATCTTCTATCGAAGGCTCCACAAGCCTTTTTTTTTTCCTAGTTCAATATGAGAGAATAATTCGTCAAATAAAAAAAGGACGAAGATGATTAATGTGGGAAATTTATAAGGGAAAGATATCAATCAGCCCTTTCAAAGTTCACCTCTAGTTGCAATTTATTTTATGGATTTTCTAAGGCACAAGTGGTAGACAGCAAATAGCAACTAACATCAATCATTGTTATGCTTTTACTTCGCAAATTGTCCGTTTTCCTAAAAGATTGTAGAACACCCGCATAGCAATTTGCACTACCAAATAGGTAATATTATAACATACCGTATACTTATCTAAAAAGTTCTAATTTTTTTTTTTTATAAAACGATCAATTCAGTCACCGACAGGTTGTAAGTGGTAGTGGCAATGTCACTACCAATGGCTAGATCATCAATTTTGGCAATTCTAACGATAACGCTTGGGACGGATATCGTCCTAGGCCCATATTAGTCCTTGAACTGCTTGGCACTGGCATTGTTCCACCGAGAGAAGCGGATCTCGGTCGGAAGTCGGTGCAATGCCGCATTGAAATAGGTAGTTTCGAATTTAGGTTGAGCGATGGTGACGTGAATATGAAAGACGGAAGAGCGAATTTTAGCACCATTGGCGAACCTCTAACGAGGCTGGATTATGCGGTAATCATAAGGCTCATCGTGATTTCATACGCAGATTGCAGCAATTTAGTTTGGTGCCTCCATTAAGCTGCAAAAGTGCGTAGTGCAAAGATGGGAGGTGGTCTCTGCGAAGAGGAGGAAGAAGAAGAAGATGGTTAGTTGAAATGTTCAGGGTTTGTGGTTTCAGGAACGCCCTCACCGGTGGCCAGCGGAAGTCACCGAGACGTCAGACCGACGGAGGGAAATAGGAAAAAAGAAAAAAAAATCCCGAAAAAAATAATTGCAAGTATTATTCACTCTAGTGTTAACGATCTAGCCACTAATTGTGTCTACGTTAACGATTATCAATTAAGCGTTAACGATTATCAATTAAGTTTGACCGAAACAATGACGGAGGGAATTGCATGTTGTGCACTAAATTTAATATTTTTTTTTACAATAAGCCCTATAATATAACCCGTCACATAGTTCAAAAGCTCGACGAAAGTCGTCCTTATATTTCATTATGTCTAGAGAGATATGCCGACAAAGTGAGAGATGTCGGAGGACCAATTGTCAACTGGGCAACTTCAAGAGGGGCAAGGGGGGAGGGACTGCGGCGGGGGCCGGATTCTTTTTCACGGATGGTGGTGTAATTGGAAATTAATATTTTGTTCTTCACGAATTTTAGTGGTGAGCTTTCGACGTGTATTTTTTTTTCCCCAAAATGTAAAAATGCATTTGCAGAAATAATTAGAGCAGGCAAAGTTAAATCCGGATGAAAGGTAATTGGTATTTTTACAAACCATTATGCAAGATGGTGAGGAGAAAGATGTGCATATTGTGAAGTTCAAGAGGGAAATAGGAATACTGATATAGAAAATAAGTATCTATACACTTTTTTTTTTTTAGAAATGGGTAGTGATTCTTGCTTTGAAAGATTCTTCATGAAATATAAGAGAAAATTGTCCGAAAAGTCCTAAACCTATTCTACTTTTGTCAATTTAGTCATAAACCTTTAAATTTTACCAATTCAATCTTAAACTTTTTAAAATATTGCCAATTCTTTCATTTCGGTAAGTTTGCCTCATATATGTCAGCATTTTCTAAACATCCATGTAAGCATTTTTCGAGATAAATTTGCCGAAAAAGATTGAATTGGTAATATTTTAAAATGTTTATGACTGAATTGGCAAAATTTAAAGATTTTTGACTGAATTAACAAACATGTAGATAATTAGAGTAGTTAGATATTCTCTCCATCCTCTCTTCATTCTCGCTCGCCTCCATCTTAATCACTTAATGATTTTGTGCTTTCTCTGCTGATTTTCGCTAAGCCACTAATCAAGTTCATTCCATGGCACTCGGTAACAACAACAACAACAACAAATATGGAAGATTAAGATAGGATCCGGATAAGCTAACGTGGAATAATTCATATTAGCTGATCCCTCCCATTAAATGCCCTTTGCCTTGTACTAGGGGAGCATTTAATGATAGGGATCACTTGACGTGGACTATTCCATCCTCAGGTGATTCCCACCAATTAAGATAGATTGATTAGCTATGAACTCTAATTCCGTGCTTATCTAGCTCGTGAAAAAGATTTCAGAGGATAAGATATGAATATACCAATTGGGGCAGTGTTTTATTTGGTCTATTGCGGAGATAATTACGATGGTTATTCATTTTTCTATAAGTTGAAATTCCCCATTAATGGGTGCATTCTTTTCATATTAATGATAAGTTATTTCCTTTTTATTTTCAACGTAAAGTAAAATATTGAGACAAACATCGTGATGTGGGTGACATGGCTAGCCAGGAAATGCACCCAAGAACTAGTCATTCGTCCTACATAGCTTAAGGAATTACGCTTTTCTTAAATATTTAACAATAAAACTAACTAATGACATCCCAACGGTAGGCAGCTATGTTAGTTGATAGCTTTTCTCTCATCATCGAGATCGAAAGATCGAAATTCGCACTTACTAGCGTCTTGAGTGGATGCTATGGTGTTGGGATCCTGTGTTAGCATCTCTCGAGGTGCAGTCCAGACACGGGAAGCACGTGGAGGATTCCTTGATCATAAAAAAAAACTAACTAATAATATGATATCAAAGTAGAATTCCATCGGGAAATTGAAATGATTATTGGTTTTTGTTTTTGTTTTATACTTTAAATTTACTGAAACATGCAACTAATTCTTGTGTTTCCCGCGAAAAGAAAGAAAAATAGATTCATAAAATTTTACAACGGTTTTAAAGTGAATGTGAATATATCTCCATGGATTCCAATTCTTAATTTTCAAAGAGACTAAAGCCAACAGGGTCCATGGAGCGGAGTTTCGTGGACAATTAATGGTGTATTTGGTTATAATTATATTCTAGGGAATAATTTTTTTCAATTTATATTTTTTGGACAAGTTTCATCGCAAAAGTATACTTTCGGCAGCTGTTATTCGTAGAATAGTAAAATGACATTAATGTGTTTGGTATAACTTTAATTTTTCAATAATTTTCTAATCAATTTTAGGAAAAATACCACCAAAAACCCAAACTGTAATTTATGTAACGCATTTACCTTAAAATTTTTGACAATTCAAAACTATAAATTTATATCTCTATGACACATTTTTTTCTTCTTTTTTTTTAAATTCATTTTTTCCAGCTAGCTGAGATCCGCAGGGATCGCCATAGCTCCCTAGCCACTGAGTGACGGTCATAGAGCCATCGACGGTGGCCCTCACTTGCCAAATTAGAGGCAAAAAATAAAGAGCATAAGAATTTTTTTTTAGAATAAACGTATCACAACAATACAAATTCGGAATTTTTAATATAACAAAAAATATAGTTAGGCTATATGTGCCACAATAAGATAAGTTCGAAATTTTTCGTGTCGCAAAAAAAGTTTAGAGTAAATGTGTCGAACATTCATAAACTTAGGATTTTTAACGTCGCAAAAAAAAGTTTAGAGTAAATGCGTTACAAAGAGCATCGTTTAGGGTTTTTGGTGGTATTTACCTCAATTTTCATTTCCTTTTTTTCCCTTTCCTTTTTGTTCTTCTCCCTTCAGTCAAAAGGCATGCCGGCCTCCACAATGGTCGGAGACCAGCTGGAGATTCGAGTAGGCGAGAGGATCGACCTCGCCTAGCCGGCCGAGCGAGGCTGAACTCGCGGCGGCGAAGGCATTTTCTAGGCTCTTGGAAAGGGAAGAGAAGAAGTCGGGGGGAGTGGTGCGGGCCGATTTCCCAAGAAATGAGGAGGGGAAAAGCGCCTCGAAGCCGCCGCGACGGGCGGCGCCACGCGGTCGGCTTCCTGACTTGCATGCGCCCTTCGTGGACCCCTGCCAGCACGCAAATGTCGCTTCGGATTCCCCGCAGGTTCTTTCCCCCCTCTTTCTTTCTTTCTTTTTCTCCTTTTGGCCCCCCCGTCTTTTCTCGAAATTCCATCTCCTCCTCCTCGGCCCGAGAGGAATTCAATGCCCCCAATACTCATTAATGTGTTCTGCAAATTGATCACGGGATCGGGCCGATCCCCGCGTGCCACCCTGCGTCGGAGGTGGGGTCCGATGACCCGACCCGGAACGGCAAGCAAGGGGGGCTTGGACGGATTGGCTGGCTCCTTGCCCCGGTGGGGGCCTTACGGAAACGACGACGTCCGTCCGTCCGTCCGTTTGCGTATCGATCTGGTGGAACCGCAAGTTGGAAGCTAAGTCCAACCTTCTCGGATAAGCTGGGCCCCACCGCCACCGCCCACTGGCTGTCCTCGAATTAACCCGGGAAAAAAATAAAAAAATAGAGAGCAGTAAAATCTCGTAATTATCGGAAAAAGGTAACGACGACGAGTTTCGAAGCGATGTAATGTTTGAAGGCGTTTTCACTCCTTTGCTTAATCGCCCCATTTCTTACCGCGCCTCTTCACACGAGTAACTTTTCCTACGTCTCATTAAAGTCTCCTGCTCAACGGTGATGATTATTTCGTCCGGTGAGAAATAAGTAATTTAGATAAAACTTTATTCAACATGAGCATTTATATCACTTATAAAAATATATATTAATAAATTTTTTCATGGTTTGTGAAAATATTTAGAAATATATCGCAGTCGACGGAATAATTATTTTGACGTAGATATTTAAGTGATACAAGCAATCATATTTAAGGAAAATATTTTTCAATACATCACGTATCATCCGCAAAAAAAAAAAGAAAGAAATCTTAACATATTCATGCTTTTTTATCTCTTATGTTTTTTTTTTTAAGGTGGGGAAGGGCTAAGGGCTACCACAAAGCAAAGATTTTGACCATCCGAAAATGGCTTAGGAGCGCCCCCCGAGACCTCGAAGTCGATTTAAGGCTACTGCCTTCGACCGAGGCACATCGGTGTCTTCAGTCAAGAGCGGCCGGCATCGACAATTCGCTGGCGTCTCGGCACGGGACGTCCAATTTCTCGAGTTGGAGTCCTACGGGCGCTCCAACCAGCCGCGTCGTCCTTCAGGTAAGGTCGAGAAAATGAATCGGCGCATATATGTGTATTTCTTTTCTTTTTTTCTCCCCAGAAAAAAAATATAACTATTCGATTCAAATCCTCGTTTATTTATTTATTTTGGGCTGGGGGTGGTGTGCTAGATGAATCGAGGATCATGAAACCCGGGCAGAAGAGGAATTTGAGAGAGTACATTGGAAAACAAGGATCGTAATAATAAAAGACTATTCTAAAGCCGACTCGATAATATCTCGTGCGGGGTCGTAGGTAGATTGATTCATAGATAGATAGACACACAGAGGAGAGAGAGAGAGAGAGAAAGAGAGAGAGAGTGGACTCCAAAACCGTTGGCGAGGGAGGGCGGGGTGGGATGGTCATGATGTGCGCCCACAGGCCCGCAAAGCAAAACCAGCTCCTGGTTTCTCTCTCTCTCTCTCTCTCCAACCAATTTGGTTTGATGGACTTCCCGAAAACCGGGAGCTCCTCCTCCTGCTTTTTCTCGATAATTCACATTACCTTTTCTCCTTTTCTTAATTTCTGCCCACGCTACAGATGTGGCGATTCGACCGCACCCCCTTACACCCCCCCCCACTACGTGCCCCCCACGCGCTCCGCCCCCACCCCGTTCTCCCCTCAATTTCCGCACCCCCCCTTCCACGTGGCGCCCCGCCTCCGCTCCTCCCCACTCTTTTTAGCCCTCCTCCCCCTTCCCCTTCCCACTCCTCTTCTTGGGGATAAGAACGGATATCTGTCTTTAAAATTCGATCTAACTTGTAACGTGATTTCCGAATCGTATAATTGATGTGATTCTTCAAATTTGTGCTGCATATTTAATAATGTCGTATAATGATTTAGGATACCGTAATGAATAAATTAAAAGTATTATGATGACATTATACGTCGAGTTAAATCCGACAAATCATGTTGAATAAATTAAAAATTTGATGGTCATGTTGCGTGCTGACTTTGGATTATTTGTGATGATGCCCTATCTTACTTCTCGTGACTATAGCCCCTCTCCCCTTCCCTTCCATTTGCTTCCTTTATTGTTATTTCTTCTTGGATAATGACATAGATAATTTCTAAATTTAAATTTTACAATACTACTCTTGAACTTTTGATCTTCTCGTTACGATTTCTGCACTTTTGATACATATTCAATCCGAATTTATGGATTCTATTAAAATATTAAATATCATTATTTTTATTTAATCAAAATTAGAAATAACATCGAGCCTTTTTTTATGTAATTTAATGACTCAATTGAACGTATAGAAAAAATTTAAAAATTATATTAAATAGATTAAAAGCCCAGAAATTACGTGCATTATTATTAACCCTTCTTATCGTGGCTAATATCGCAGAGGGGGGAGAAGAACCAGCTTGTAGTACTCCTAGGTAGTTGTACTCCTAGGTAGTTTCTTTCTAGCTTGTACGGGCTGGGGCGCGCTCCCGGCACGCGCCAAGGAGGCGCGAGTGGGGGTGAGGGGATCGTACGATCCCACATGGCTTAATTTAATAAAGAGGGAGCAAATGGTGGGTTTACTTCCTAATCCTAATCCTAATCCTAAGCCGAGAAGCCCTTTTACTGGAGCGTGGGAAAACAGGCTGCCGCGGCTCTCATCCTCATCAGTCCCTGTATTAATCCAAACCCAGCACCCAGGAATACGATTACATAATCAAGTCTTTCATCCTCGCAACTCCCCCCCTCGTTTATAAACCCCCGTTCCCCTCATCTCTCTCCTTGTCAAAATTCCTCCTCCTCTTCTCATACCCATCTCCCAGAATCCATCCCACTAAGGATATCTCTCTCCCTCTCTCTCTCTCTCGAGCGACGCAAGACCCTCCTCCTCCTCCTTCTTCTGCAGCAGCTTCTTGATTCCCTTTTGCTGTTTATAGCTTGGGATCCAAGAAAACAAGGGTGAGAATGCGGATGAGTTGTAACGGATGCAGGGTGCTGCGCAAGGGGTGCAGCGATAACTGCAGCATCAGGCCCTGCCTCCAGTGGATCAAGAGCCCCGAGTCCCAGGCCCACGCCACCGTCTTCCTCGCCAAGTTCTACGGCCGCGCTGGCCTCCTCAACCTCCTCAACGCCGGCCCCGACCACCTCCGCCCTGGTCCGTGCTCCCCGCTTTCCGCATGCATTTCCCGTCGCTTGTTCTTCTTCTTTCGGCTCCTCTTCTGTTGGGAAATGAGATTTTCTCTTCTGATGCTTCTTGGGTCGGTTCTTATTTTTTCTTTGCTTCTGTTCCCGCAGCGATCTTTAGGTCCTTGCTCTACGAAGCGTGCGGTCGGATCGTGAACCCGATATACGGCTCCGTCGGCCTCCTGTGGTCCGGGAGCTGGCAGCTCTGCCAGGCCGCCGTGGAATCCGTCCTCAAGGGCTTGCCGATCACCCCGATCGCCTCCGAAGCGGCGGCCAACAGCCACGCCCCGCCCTCCAAGGTCTACGACATCCGCCACGTCTCCAAGGACGAGACCGCTGCCGATCTCCACCGCGTCAGGGCTCGCTGCCGGTTCAAGCGATCTGGGGCGAAGGCCAGGTCGTCTTCGGCGTCGGAAGCGGCGGCGGCGGCTGCTTCTTGCTTGGAGTTGGCGCCAGTTCAGGACGAGCCGACGAAGTGCTCCGACGACGAGCCCAACCGGTCGACGAGTCACGAGTCATCGCTGAGCCACCAGTCCGAGGTGGTCGCGGCGGCGGCTAACGCGGAAGGCGACAGCAAGGAGACACTGAGCCACCAGTCCGAGGAGACGGCCGAGCCGTCGCTGCTGTTCCGAGCCTCCGAGCCGGAGCCGGACGATCGCCGGCTGGGCGGGGGAGGCGAGGAGATTGGGCTGGAGCTGACCTTGGGGCTTGAGCCGGTGGCACGTGCCCACCACGTGGTCCCTGTGAAGAAGAGGAGGTTCGAGGATTGCGGCTCGAGCTGTAAGATGGAGTTGGGCCTGGAGTGCTCGGCCCATTTAGGCGGAAGCCCAAAACGAACCCTTTAAATCGCAAAGGAAGAAATCAGCGGCGTGCAGTTTTGACTCTGGGCGGCTCTGTTAATTTGCCGAGTTTCTTTCCCTTTTTCGTTTCTCTTTTTTGTCCCCTTAATTTTGGTTTTTTGTCTTTTTACCCCTCTTTTCTTGGGGGGGAAATTTTAGCTGTTGAGAGGTGTACAAATTGCAAATCTCTTTAGATGAGTAAAAAGAAGAAGATGGGAGCATACCCTTTACATAGTCCCGTGCAAACCGACATGAATTTGTACAATCCGGCGAACATGGAGAATCGGGCCTATATCGTGCGCCGGAACCCTAACGACCGAACGCATCTCTTCGCGATCGCGCCCCGCCCCGACACCACACGGAGCGGGAGCGGATTCGAATTGCTGAGCCGACGTATCCTTATCGACCGGAACACGAGCCGTAATGCCCAAACTATGCCACTATGCATTTTGCATCGGCGTTCCATAGCTGGGTACTAGAAATTTTCCAATATCTTTAAGGAATGGAGAAGATGGAACTTTCGAATCTTTATGGTGCATCTCTAAATGGGCTTAAATTGACTTGGAAGAAGATTGAGATTTTCATTCAGACCATAACTCATCCCACCTATGCTCAGATGATTATCGCTAGTGAATCACTAGAGCATACTATGGTGAAGTTGAAAAGATATTGCCAGAGGGAAAAAAGCAAAAATGATGGTGAAGAACAAAGCCCAAAAGGGAAAATGGTGAAATTGAACAACAAGCGCAGCCCGGCTAATTGGTGAAATCGATTCACTCGTTCAACCTTTTGGGCTAGCAAGTGTTAAGATTGGAAGAACAAAGTGGACTTAACGGAGGGCCAAGGCCCACGAACAATTCGAGAGCAACCTTCTCATTACAAATCGGAGAAGGCCTTTTTGTATTTCTATTTTTTTTTTCTGGGTAAATGGTTCTGATCTGATCCTCTTCTTCCAAGATGCTCCGCCATTGGAGCGTGCCTTCACTAGTGCCTGAATCTATACGGAGGAAACTTATGGCGACAAAGGATATTTTCATCATTTGCTGATGTCCTACCGTGATGAAAACTGACTTCGTTGCCATCGAGAGACGTAATGCGACGAAGTGTAAATTCCTTCTCCCTTGATACACCCTATAGCGTACCAAGACAAACCTTTAGGTGATAGTTTTGCCATGCCGGGGTTTAGCAAAAGGCGATGACATTCTAATATCGACCATAATTGCCAATCAAAAGTTCCTAATGATGATTGAATTGGGAAGACTTCTTATGAAAAATGCCTTGTGGGGGCATTTAGGGAAGCGAGGCAATCGGCGGGGTGGAATGAGGCTGGTATTAGCCCCGCCCTGTCATAATAGGATAATTGTATGTTTTAAAACAAAGTTGATTAAAGCTTGCGATACTAAGTGAATAGTACAAACGCACTCTTCTATATAAGTAGTGCTTTTTTTTGTGTGTGTGTGTGTGTTTGTGTCAGATGTCTATTAGTATAGTTTCCTTGTTACATTGTTATTCTTTGAATGATTGCAAATCTGACTAAGGTGGAAACAAAATAATTCATAGCCGATATTAAAACCTTCACAAACATATATATATATATATATATATTATGTATAATTTAAATAAGATTATGTAATCTTTTCTCCCCATGTAGGGTACCGTGACTCACGAGTTGGCTTGCCTTTGCGAAAACATGCCCTGAGTGCCACGAGGCACGAGGAGCTGCGGGTGGAAGCTCCATCTTGCGGGGTAGGGGTCGGGAATGCGATCCTCCGCCCCCCAGCGTCCCCGAGGGCAAAAAAAAAAAAAACATCATCACATATTTTTCAGCCACATGCGGCATTTCGATTCTCTTTCTTTCTTCGAAAGTCAGTTCATACATTTTGGGACGTTAGTCGAATCTTTTAGATGATAAGATCGATTAGGACAGTGCAAGGATACCGTGTTTCACCAGCCAAGATGGTGCGCATTATGGACGCGGCACCAAAAGCAAGATCCTGAGGTCTAAGATCATGGTGGACTCTCTTTTGAGTTTGAAACCCTAAAGGTTGCCATCACGCGGAAATCATCGAGAAGTAACGAGGGTTACTGAAGAAAGTGCTGAGTGTCCGTTGACTTGCCTAATTCCCCTTTGTTGACCCGAGCTGCTCATCGGGGATCTGTCCAAAAACACGTGGAATGCGCATGTGATAGAGAACAGACGAACAGCTGTGCAAGAATGCATTGACCCAGGAACATATTCCTAAATTAATAAGGAATGTGTTGACCCCACCAGTGTGGAACGCAAGGATAAAGAGAGAAGCACGTCACAATTACGGACCAAGACCGAGGTTTCGACTCCTCCGCTCCACTTCCGCATTAAATTAGTCAATTTAATCATAAATCTTTCGAAAATTTGATAATGTAATATTTCTTACTGATTTTGGTTGGAATTACAGACTTGAACTCCAATTGTTTTACATGATACGATTAGAGTTGATGTTGATTTTTTTTTTGCATTTTTTGAAACTTTTCATATGTTTTTCGTGATTTTTTTTGAAATTTTTGCCCCTTCTTCCTCCTATTGCCATTCCCACCTGGCAGCGAAAGAAAAAGAATAAAAAAAAACAGAAAAGTTCAGCAAAAGTGCTAAAAGGAATTGTCTATATCAACGTTTGCCATGCCACGTAAACAGGTTTGGTGTCCGCGTTAGTATTAGTCGGAAGGATCATATTGGCAAATCATCAATACCTAATAATAAATTGGCATCCGTTTATTAAAAATCTCCGAGAGTTTGACCCGTGAACGAAATTCGGGCAGGGATGAATTGCAAGAAGGCCCCAGTCGAGAAATACCTAATACTGAATTGGCATCCGTTTAGTAAAGAATACCTAGAGTTTGAGCCGGTGAACGAAATTCGGGGAGAGATGAATTGCAAGAAGGCCCCAGTCAATTAAAGGAAAGCCAACGAATTTGTATTATTTGTGGACCTCCGAGATCGTGTTAAGCGGACGCGGCAAAGCTTCCTTTTACGAGTGGCAGTCGGTTTCTTACTTTTCACTGTTGGACTTTGACCCTGAATGGAAGGAGATTATGAGCATGTCCACTGGGGCCGATTCCTTCGGAGAAAGGGTGAAAGGGAAACGACATCCTAATCGAAGTCGGCAAATGTTCCTCGAGTGCTTGGCCATGGATTTTCTCCCGGGTTTTATTTGTAGAATTCACACAAAAAATTTAAGTATCGAAACCGATCATATATCGTGGCAAGCTCTGTTATTTTGTCCACGAGATTGATAAACTATTTCGAGAGAAATTATGAGGGTTAAGTATTGTGTGAAAGTTTAGTGGGTGTATTTGGCATTTTGGAAACACTAAGAATGTGTGAGTGATTGGGGTACAGTTGTGATTCTTATTGCTTGATGTACAATGTAATTCTTTTCTGCTCTCTTTTTAAAGCAGTTGACCGAACCACATAAATTTTATGTCCGATATATTTTCTTAGTCTGTCTATTTTAATATTTGATAAAGTCCATATCTCCAAACTTTGCAAAATCTGCATTCCTTGCTGTACCCTGCATTGTCAAAGTATCCGCATATCTTCCGGAATGGTTCATCTGAGCTTGCCGCGATCCCTGTGCCGATGCCCTTAGTTCAAGAATATAATAGGGGGAGGCAGGACAAATTCTCAGTTGAATCTTTGCACGACTGCATTCTATTTAGCAATTTATCGTCATTCGATTTCGAGATTTCTAATGTTGTTCTTAAGAGCCAGTTCAGTCCCATCTGCAGTTGCAAGAGCAAGATCACCAACAATCTTGATGACGAACATTACTCATCATAGCGCTCTCGATGATACACGAGCCGAGAAACAGAAAAGAAAGAAGCAAATCTAACCAAAACTAGCATTTTCACATGGATTCAAGGGCTTCAAACATATTTGAACCCCGTACTTAGGTTTTATGGTGAGGACGACGACCGGGGCGTGACGATAACTCTCCGAGATGGTGAAGCTAAACCTCGACACCAGCATCGCCAGTACGATCTTCGCTTCCATCATGGCGAAAGATTGGCCGACGCAATTCCGTGGCCCCATCGCGAACGGCATGAACCGACCTGAAGAGAACGATTTGGATGCGAACCGCTCGGGATTGAACTCGTCGGCATCTTTTCCCCACAGGTCTTCGCTGTGATGAATCGCTAGCATGGGGATCCAGATCGACAATCCCTTCGGGATGAGGAGGTCGCCTAGCTTGATGTCTTCGAAGGCCATGCGTGGAAGAACTGATGCCGGTGGATAGAGCCTTAAGGATTCGTTGATGACCATATTTAGCTGCACAAAAGTGTGGAGATATTCAACAATTCATCACAAGAAACGATCAACGTAGTCCTGGGATCAGTCGATATTCGTATTAGGTGTTTTTACCCTTAGTATGAGTATGTACTGTGGTTAAAAGGTCACGATGTATATACACAGATATATACGTATATAGGAAATTATTAACTAGGTGCGTCATACCACGTCACTATTCCATGTAATTTGCATATAGTAATCATCAAATATAAATGATATCGACCATTGATTTTGCCTATACACAAGAAGAAACTCATTTGGTAAAACTGAAAAAGAAGCATTGAAAATTTAAGTAGACCTTTAGAAGTGCTGAAAATGAAAAAAAAAAAAATTGTTCGATGATATCTTAAAGTATATTTCAATTTATATCATTGGTTTCTTTTTAAGATAGATATAATGATTATGGATAGGGTTCTGTTTCCCAACATCTCTTATTGGAAGAAGCTTCCTCTCATCAATTTTATGATAGGTGTGTTAGACACATAGACATCACCGCATTTGTTTTTAGTGAAGTTTGCATTTGGGTGATGTTCAAAGTCACAATCCACTTCGACCAAAAAAGAAAAAAAAGTCACAATCCACTATTGAAAAACAAAAGTAATCATCAAATATAAATGATATCGACCACTGGTTTTGTCTATACACAGGAAGAAAGTCATTTGGTCAAATTGAAAAAGAAGCATTGAAAATTTAAGTATTCACCTTTAAGTAGCCCTTTAGAAGTGCTGAAAACGAAAGGAAAAAAATTGTTCGATAATATCTTAAAATATATTTCAATTTATATCATTAGTCTTTTTAAAATAGACATAATGATTATGGATAGGCTTTTGTTTCCCAACATCTCTAATTGGAAGAAACTTCCTCTCATCAATTTTATGATAGGTGTGTTAGACACATAGACATCACCGCATTTGTTTTTAGTGAAGTTTTCATTTAGGTGACATTCAAAGTCACGATCCACTATTGAAAAACAAAAATAGAGAAATGGTGTATTTAGAAAAAAAAGAAAAACTTTGGAAGAAAGTCTATGGGAAAATGTAAAGGGCTTTAAATGAAAGAGCTTTTTCAAAATGTAAATAGTGGTTGGTAAAGTGTAATTTAGAAACACATCATAAAGAAACTTTGATTTAAATTCTGTTTGGGAAAATTAAAAACTTCTCAAACCTTTATCGGCAAAACTCAGTTGTTGGCGAGCTGAGTCAGCTAGTGGCGACCAAATCTAGCTACTAGCCAGCCTCTACTAAGGTGAAGTTACCTTAGGGGAGGCTACTAGGCAGCCAAGTCTGGCCATGCAGGTGCCTTGAACCCTTGCTGGTGATGTCACATGAGGTGTGGACATTTCTTGAATTATGAAAGATTCACAAGGGCAAAGTTCAAAAAAAAGGAAAGACTGTATGTACATTTCAGAAATTTCAAAAGCACTTCGGGATTTGTCTTGAACCAACGACCTTTAGAGGCTTTTGAAAATACAATCGCATCTCCTCAAAATTCTCCAAAAAACTACCAAATTGTACTTGCAGTTGCCCAAAAGCTTTTAGAGCCCAAAGGGCATGGAAAAGTGGTTCCCAAATGAACCATAGTATTATGCAATCAAGGATGGAGAAGAGTAACCCCTATGGATAGTATTAATAAGTGTAACTGTACAATCAATTATATTCTAAATTATATTTGATATTTTATATATCGAACGAGTTAAGTAATATAGTAAAAATTAATTGGCACTAGTAGGTGACCTTTTTTACTCAATGCCGCATGCATAACTCCATCTTCTCATCGTCAATGGCTAGACAGAGAGAGATGCACAAATACCCTAACATGGAAAATTACTCGATACAACTAAACCCTAACCCCCACTAGCCCTCCTCTCAAAAGTTTAGCCATTTGCTTTGTCTAGTTACCTCAAAAGTATTTATCCGTAAAATAGGATACCACGTTGAGCCAAATTTGAGAAGTAGAGGTACTCAATTGAAAAAGTTTGATACTCGATTGTACGTATAAAAGTTTAGATGCTTTTGGATCGTGATCCCTATTTCTCCCCTGCATTTGGCATGCAAATTTTCATAGTGAAACCGATTTGTCTTCTCCACTTCGGTCATCCATTTGACAATCACTTCAGGTGCATTGCCTGAAATCAGTTCTTTTATTTTTCTTAGGGGCAATCCTCAAAAGGGTGTTTGAAATTGCTCCGGAAAAGAATAACAAAAAGTCTAGGAGGACAATCTAAGGAAATATTCTGAGATTCGGTGGTCCCACTAGTTGAAAGATCGAGCACTAGTCCAAATTCGACTTCGCAGAACTCGCAAGATCTTTCCGGTAACGTGGACATCTTCAATGTCCTTTAGCATCTCTTCTGGTTCACAACCATAAACCGCCACCGACTCTTGGGAAACACTTCGAATAAATGAACGTGAAGTCATCCTGAAGTTTCTACAATCTTTTGAGGTCAATCGTGCTTCATCGAATGCCATCAACGCCGGAATTTGCTTTTCTTAAAGATAATTCGTGCTTGTGAATTTATCTCACATGGCATTCTGATTTATGACTTATAAAACGATTCGTATATAGATGATGTTCCTACTAGCCCCAGTGAGGAATCAAAAGGCTCGTAGGAGAATTTCCTCCGACTAGAGAAGGCCGAGAACATGAGCATATATCATGTAGAATGGGTATTTAGTGCTTACCAAGCTGAGTTTGGGAAGATGATGGACTGAAGGATTTTCGCCATTGCAGACCCGAGTCACCTCAGCACGGACCTTATCTTGCCAAGGCTGGTTGCTTGCCAGTAGCATCACGGTCCATGTGAGCAGAAGCGCGGCTGTCTCGTGCCCGGCAAAGAAAAATGTCTTGCACTCGTCCATGATCACTTGCATGTTAAGACTCCAAGCACTCGCTTTCCTTGCTGCTGTCTTGATCTCGTTCAACAGCATACCGAGTAAATCGTCGCCGTACGTACAACTCCGACCAACCTCCACACAGTCTTTTCTGCTTTCAATTATCTCCATCAGGAGTCTCTCCACCTCCTCCTTCAATGTTTTGATCTCCTTATTGTACTTGGTGGGAAAGAACCTGCAGAAATTTTTTTCGTGTTACGTGGACAAAATTCTGAGTACTTTGATGGTGAATATAAGTGATGGATGAGCCTCGTTTTTTTGGCGTGGGACTTTGAAAGGAGAGTTTGGAACTGCGATCAACTTTATAGTAGAAAAATGGAATAGAATGACATATTTTTATGACTAACCGGCTTCCTGGAAGACACAAATGTCGGCTCGCTTGCGCACAAAGATGCTGCAAAACTGTCAGCAGATGGTATATTCGCTTTCCCTTCTCATAGCTACTCCCGAATTCGGTCCTCGATACGATGTCGGATGTAAGCTTAGTCATGTATTCGCCGATCTCGATCTCGGTTTGACCTGAGTCTATGGCATTTTGCATTGATTGTAGCATCTGCTTAGTGCACTCCACCATGAACCCAGCATAACTCTGATTTTGATGAATATAGGAAACTGAGACTTGAAGAAAGTATACTGACAAATAGCAGAAGCATTCATGAGAAATGCTCAAGACGCCAATTGCTAGTTTTTTGGACGAACCTTGAGTTTGTCTCCCATAAAAGCAGGAGCGACGATGCGGCGCTGATGTATCCAATCATCCCCATTAGCCATCAAGAGCCCTCTCCCGATGAAATGCTTCGATCCTTGCTGCTGAAGCCATGATTTACCAGTTTGAGTGCAGTACTTGGAAAGCAACTCCTTGATGAGGTCGGTCTCGGTCAAGCACAGCCGAGGCTCGACGCCGTTCCAATATATGAATCTCTTCCCTGCGGATAAAATCTTCTCATCGGCAAATACTCAAAAAAGCTGAGCGAATTCTCATCACATTAGCGGCATGACAGTAAGCATCTCATCACAACACGATCATACGAGGAAGAATTCAAGGACTGACCGTATTGTTTAGTCCATCTGATGTAATGAGGCAAGAGGCGATCCACGATGTCGTGGCGTATGGACTCCATGCCCTCGGAGGTAGATTCAGCAACGAGAGAAGACACGTCGCTGAGGTTGCCGACAAGAAACCGAGGTTCAGGGCCATGCACTCCTTGCTTCTCCATTATTTTCTTGATGCGTCTCGGAGTTAGCAAGTAAAACGAGACCGTCGCATACACGGGTCTCACGATTAGCAACAGAAGCAGAAGCAAAAGAATTACCATAACCGCCGCGGCGGCTGCCATGGTACGCAAGAGTCTTTTGCACAGCACAAGCTCAACCAGACGAGCGGGAGAGGTTGGTACGCAATGTATGGTAAGTGATCCTGGGATGGCCTATTTATAGTGCCTGAAAAGCATACAGGTTTCAGAGAATTCTCGCAACGATAGCATACGATCTACAGTGTTGGTGCATTTGGTTTTGACGGGCCGCCTGGTTTTGATTCTTACCACCACAGAATCTGGACCAACGCGACAAATCTTGCGTAATATTACCGTGATGGTATGCTTGACACCGTTGTGAGTGAATAACGAGGAATGTTCAATACATGACCTCGATCTCCAAAAGTTTCTTACTGCATGAAATCCCTTTATCTCTATCTGTCTATTCATCAATCCATTAATAAAAGGAACAATGTTATGTTTAACAATGTTATTCAAACATAAAACCCGTCTTGTCTCCGGAAACCCGCTTGTGAAATTATCTCGTTGTATCGTCAACGTAGAATACAAAGAGTCCATTATATTTCAAATGCGACGGGGTCGAGATCTAACACGGAGCATCTTTGTATTAAAGCCTCATTAAGCTTTCGAGCTAATCAACTGCACACTTTCGCATTAACGACAATAGAAAATTAAATTCTTGGTACATCGTTAGATGTGATAAGGGGCATATACTTTGTGTCCATCTTTCTCTCTCTTTCGATGCGGCTACTATCTGCAATGCACTCTCATTATATACACATGACAGCCCCTACAGAAGATTGGAGCGCAGCTCACCAAGATCCCTCTTTAATTAATTTAGGGTTATTATCCAAATCGTGTTCTTGAATCTAGAACGGGAATCGGTGCTCCACTTAATTACAAGTCTTGATTCTTCTTCGATTGACAACTCGCGGAAATTTCAAACATTCGTCGCTATTGTGATTGTTATATCGATTCGTCTTGGAATTAATTAAATTCCGGGACTATGCTAATAATTATTAACTGGCGCTGCCACGCTCATGATGTGTTGATCCTTCTGTTGAGAACTCTTTGACTAGAGATGGTGTGGTTGGGGGGCCACGCCCGTGATGAGATTTTTTTTTCTCATAATTGGAGGAGTTCCTGAATTAATCTAATTATGTTAATTATCAAGAGCCCAGGAAATTTGAGCGCTTCGATGATTGTCCATCATGTCTGCTACATGGTCCGATCGAGGATCGGACGGTTGCCTTGGGTAGAGCAGCCTGCTCTGCTGACACAGTAGCTGACACAGCAGAGTAGGTAATCCGAATCCTCGTTGTTGGGCTTCCACCCACAGAATATTTGAAAACGTCGTGGGAAAGCGTTAAGAAAATGTATTAAGAACTTGATAGAGTGAAGATTTTCTCGCTCACATGGTAACTCATAGAGCTAAAACAAGGAAATATAGAATTGAAATCATGAAGGATATTTAACCCTTCATTTATTTCTTAAAAAATGAATGATTTGAGATTTTTTTTAAAAAAATAATGATTGTTTGTACCAATTGAAATAATTAGCCGGTAAAAACTGTTTTTATTATTAATGATAATTTATATGTAAATATTTTTTTGGATGATGAAAATATTATTTATTTATTTTATAAGTGATGTCGACGAATATTTAAAAAAAAATCGTTTTCACGAAATAAAGGTCTTGCTGCTGATGAACGTGGGGACTAGATGGAAGGGATTGGCCGAGCTCTGACAGACAACTTTCTATTGAGGGCGAGGAGGAGGTGTGATGTTGACTTTTCCAAGTCGCGACTTTTGACCCAAGATCGTGGAATTTTGAGGAAAGACGATATCTTTATGGTAGATCTGAATCCTTTTCATTTAGAACGTAAATTCTGAGGACAGAATTGAAACCAGATATTGGTGTTCAAAGTAGTGACATGTGAAAAGATCTCGCCAGCAATCAAGGGCGATTGGGATCGGAGTCTCATATCCGGAGATTCTAGGTCTAGATACGCCGGTCTGGCGACCGGATGCGGTGAAAACCCTCAGCCTCGTGGGGTCTCTACCTATATACGCGTCCCATGAGGATATAGAACAGCCAAGATTCGCGTAAAACGGCCCGGACCCAACCGAAACATGCAGCGTCTTGTGATGGAACGCGGCGTGATCGTCCTCGATTGAAGTACGCATTTGTCGCTCCGATGGCACGGCATGTGAGATGTCAATTTGATGAGAATCTAAGGCTTAATCATCTCAGCCCAAGGTAATTCGGTCGCATCACTTCGGGGTTTTCCCGTGTTTAGTGGCGGCTTGCACGAAATCAATTTCGATGTGCTCCTAAAGTCGACTCCCATCAAATTCTCGTGTCGACTTCAATCTTGCACTTTCCCGTGAGTTTGTGAGTGCCCCGGTGATAGGGCAGAAAAATATCAAACCAAACGAGGATTTCATTCGTCACTTCGGAACCCCATGCGCCCTCCCCTTTTGAACTTTGCCGCTACATTTCCTCTATAAGGATTGCAGAATCAAAAGAAATTGATATAATGATAGAGAAGAAAAGATAAGAAAATGATATGAGAGAGAGAGAGATTAGGTTCCGAACTATGTGGAACGGCAATGTATCTCTACCGACCGTATTTAAAGCCCGCGTTCCCTTCTCTCTATCATGATACCACGTGAGAAATCACTAATTGCCCTATGAAATTTCGCTTTCGTTATGGCTCTTGTGATTCCCTTGACCAAGCCACTAATTATAAGTCGGCAGCTCATTCCCTCCTTCCATTGCTCGGGAGCCTACGACACTTGACAAGTGGTGATGTCGTCCACCACCACCACCACCAACCTCGCCTCAAGTAGCGATAGTATGGATTTCATTTTCTATCGACTTCACATTCAACGTTAGTGGGGATGGCTCAGCAATGAACTCCAGAAAACCAAGGGGCACATTGCAAAGAACTCGAAATACCGAGGGACAATTGTAACAATCTAGAAAAGCCTAGGGGGCACAAAATGCAATACTCCCGGACGTTTAAGCTGGTCACAACGAGCACGGCCTAACATTCCTTCCTCTGATGCCCCTTCTTCATCGAAAGAAGCCTTTGTCAACACCAGGGAAAATAAAGTGGAAAGCAACGTGTTTACCACGAGGTGAAAGAGGGATCGATGCAGAAAGGACTTGGGAGAAAAAGGAAACAAGGATCGATCAAAAAGGTCGTAGGAAGTCTCGACGGTGCGTGAATCTCCGCGGCACCATTCACGTTGCGTGCCGTGGCGGCCGGGGTGGCGTTTTTCCTCCTCCTCCTCCTCCTCCTCCGCCTCCTCCTCGAGACACGCTTTTCGGGGAGGAAAAAGAATGTGAAGCTGCGTACTTTGTCATCGATGGCGGAAAGTGCCTTTTGAGAATCATCGCCTGCTGATGATGCAGCCACGACCTCCTGTTGCGTTTGCGGACCGGGCGGCCGGAAAAGGAGAGGACTTTCTCGACCCGAATTGGTGCGCTAGAGAAAAAGGGTAAACCCTGAACGTTCTCGTTGCCATTCAGGAGAAGGATCCGTGGGCGGCCGGAAAATCCTCCGTGAAGACCCGGATTTTATTGGATCGAGTATGTCGCCGCCGTCCATTTTGTGGGCCTCACTTGGATCCCGTACCCGAGGCCCATGATATAGGCGGTTGCGAGTAGGCTCGGTCAAGGGGACCTGTGTCCGAGCCAGAATGTTCAATTGGTAGAGTTAGGATACTATCGTAAAGGCTTCATTAATTTTTCTTTTTTATAAATAAAACAAAGCGAGGCATGATGGTATGTGAATTTTGTGCTAGTGAATGGTTTCTCGACGTCCGGATGGTACCGCGATGACGGCTCATGCTTCTACGCATTGAGCATGTAACTACAGTTTAACCTGAACATGGGGATGTTATATGATCGTATGAAAACGTGAAATTGCGAATTGCAATTTGACGAATTAATGAAGCTTATCTCGACACTAAGATTGAAAATTAGTTTAGGGACCAAGCCTGTCACGTAATAAAATATGTTTGGAAAAAAAAATTCACAAAGAGGTAATAGTAGAGGGATCACTTTTTTTTTTTTCCAATTTCTCGTCCAATTTTTTTCTTCAAATTAATCATTTGGACATTTGATCTCTTTAACAACTATAAGATAGAGGAATTTTTGAGCTTGGAAAGTTTTAGCTATCTAGAGATCACCTAATATTGACTGCCTCTGAAGTACCGATTTGTCCACAATTTGACACGGATAGATTATGATTTATCTTATAATAAACATGGGTTCTATTGTATTTATAGAAGTTTGATGCTAAATTAATTTTAATTTTCTCTATATATCCCTCTATATAACTATGCTTCCATTTTACAATACTAAATACCTAAAGTGATCAATCTCTTTTCTCTTTCCTAGAGGACAATTTTGAAAAGTTGTTAAATGGAAATACAACATAAGTCCGCAATGTTTGACTTAAAGTGCAATACAATCCTAAAAATGTTTCAAAAAGCACAATAAAATTTTATACGAAATTATATTCAGCGTAACTTCTTTTTTTCCTTTCATGGACTTCTCATCCAATTATGTTGACATGGCAAGTTGGAAAACTGATACTCGATTTCTTTTTGTAAAATGTCCTTAAATCGTGAATTTCAAGATATACGAAAATCTCGGGCGACGAAACTTTAGGGATCTATCTGTCAATTATTTCCTATGATTGGGGTCTAAAACAAACTTTTTAAAAAAGTTGGGGAGGGGCCGGCCCCGGTTCTCTCCTCTCAATCTCATGTTGATTAGATATAAAAAGGTCAAAAGGAGTTTCAAAAGCCACTTCATTAGGCTCACTTTGCGAATGTCGCTTTTTCTAAGATAACGACATTCATTCCTCTTAATCTTCAATTTGTTACACCGACATCACGAAAAAAAAAAGACATGGGCATGGAAATTGGAGGATTTTTTTTTTAAAGTTTGCTACTACTGTGCTATTTGTAAAACGAAAAATAAATGAGAGTATTATTGTCATCGGGGAAGGAAAAGAAACATAAAAGAGCTGTCAAATCTTTGTAAGGAAAATCTAATAAGAGGAATTTTCAAGTTTAATTTCATTTCTTGTTATTGGTTTTTTTTAATAATACGAGAGCGAATTCAAAATGATATGGAGTACAATATAAGAAGATGGCAGGAGCAGTGACGGAGCGGTACGCAGGATTTTCGAGATGGATTATTTACACAATCATATTTATGTAATTTTCGGTACAAGGGCTTGCCCCATGTTTGATGAGGAAAAAGAAGAAAAACAATTACCCTTTATTTCGTAAAAAAAAAAAATAATTCAAAAAATAATTTTAGGAAAATAATTGTTTTTATCACCTATGAAAATGAATGAGCATAAAATATTTTCGTCATTTATGAAAATATTTGGAAATAAATTGTCGTTGACGGTGATTTTTTTTTCATTGGCTAATTATTTATGTTATATAGGCGATAATCTGAAAATCATTTTTCAAATTATTTATTTTCTATGAAATAAACAAAACTTTCAGGTGAAGCTATTTTCACCTCCTCTTTAGCTGAACAAATTCCTTTTGTTTTTTCTAGTTATCTGACCACAATTCCATTTTTAATACTTATAAACTTTGTTTCGCGCTCTGCCACCGCTTCTCCCATCTTCTTTTATTGTAAATTATATTATTGCGAATGTGCTTTTGTGTTATAAAACAATAAATAACAAGAAATGCAATTAAACTTGAAAGTTCCCCTTATTAGTTTTTCCTTCACAACCTTGAACGCAGAAGGGACTAGAGGATATGCCTCTTTCAGAGAGCCCATTAATTGAACCAAGTAAGCCCACTACGGAATTTGAGATTGGGCGGGGCCCAAGAAATGAAATATATATGATTGTACAAATAATGTCTCGCAAAGTAACATGCAAAATCCTTATATCATTCGATAAAAAAAAAATGAATCTCTCTCTGATATCAATTGATGAAGAACAAATCTCCTTCTAACACTAATTGATGAAGAACATTAACATGTAGCAAGAAAGAGACGTTCGAAGAAATAGAAATGCCAATCCAGTCGAGAAAGAGGAAATATTGATCTAGATAGCTTAACAACATAACCAGAATTCTCAGTTCATCGATAAAAAAAAAAAACTAAGCACATATTTCCTTAGGCCCATGTTTACGAACAACTTTAATAACGATTCATCTGAAAAAGTAAACAGGAAAAGAGAGGCAACTTATGATAATGTTCTAATTCCAAATGATATTAGATACCGATTTGAAGAACAAGAAGAGGAGACCAAGGTGTTGAGACATTGTCTTGATGACAATCTTTCTCGCATCATTAAATATCAATAGCTTTGATAGTTGGATTACCAAGTATATGTACTATGGAGAAGCTAGCCAAATCGTAGACGTTAAGAGTGATTGGTTCAAGGACGGACCCACTATGGAACTGAACACCCACTCTAAAATTGAGAATAGCCCATTAAGGGTCGGTCTCCAAGTAGTGGGTCTATGAGACCAGTCTAAATGTCCCCAACAAAATCACGATTTGAAAATGTTCACTCAAATTTAGCGTCAAGCTTCAGCTAAACTGCAAACAAATCTTCAACAAAGGCCCAAAGGAAGAGTTATAGAACACTTACTTAGTCAACAGTGAAAGGAGCTGGAGACTTACTATGGCTGCTAATGAGGACATCGCCACAAAAGATGCTGAAGAGAAACTATGCGGATGACACTATAAATTTTGGTAACACAGTGTTAAAGAAATTACCTGACATATGCAATATTAAACATAACTAATGGTACCATTTGTTTCATGGAAAATGTGGCATTTTCGAAAAATATTTTTAAGAAAAATGACAATATTTGTTAGTGTTTGGCTGGATGGAAGATAAGCATTGATTTTTTTTTGGTCGTTTGGTTTGTAAGATGGTACAACTTTTTTTTTTTGTCGTTTGGTATGGAAATGGATTTCCCTACGAAAATGACCAAAAAATTCAAAATTGTAATTAATTTTTAATTTTTCCTTTTTTCTCGACCGATCGTTGGCCACAAGTGAGGGATGACCTCACTAGAGATTAGGGAGCTCAAGTCTTGTCTAAGAGCGAGGCTTGAGTCCTTCACCTATGGCTAGTTGTTGGCCCCCGACCATCGGCTAAGGAGAAGAAAAAAGACAAAGAAAGAAAATAAAAGAAGGAAAAAAAAAGAAAGAGAGAAAAAATAAAATAAAATAAAATAATTAATAAAAGATTCAATTTTTTAAAATTTTTCTTATAAGAATGAACATTTTATTAATTAAGGACCGAAGCCAAGCTCAAGTGTCACGACCTCGTGCATGACCTTTGTGCCTTAAGGACCCGAGCTCTCCCTTCACAGACTTGGTCTTGCGCGTTAAGGCATTGGACACGGGTACTACTGGGGTGTTAGGCCTGACCTCAATAAATGCAGGCTCGATATTAGAAATCTTATTATAAATGTCGAGGAATTGAGAATATTCCTTTGTCCAAGCGTCCGTAATTGGACACACTTTTGGAAAATATTTTCTGACTTTGCAGAGAAGAAATTATTTTCTTAAATTTAAGTTTTGATAGGGAAATATTTTCTATTGACTCATTTCCAATGCAAACCAAATGTGGGAAAATATTTTTCCCAAAATAAATGGAGCCTAATATGAAACAAAAGGCGGAATTTACTAGCCGGGCCATCATAACATAACCAAGGAGATCTGAGAAGAATGATCAATTCATCGAAATGCTTGACGGAAGGGACGATTTTAAGATGGTTTCAAGAGGACTTACAGCTGCAATTGCAAAAACGACCTGCAAGTGCTTTCATCAGAAATATAAAATTTTAATCTCTATATATTTCATATATATGTTTAATTTTTTTTATAAGAATGAATGTTTCATTAACTAAGGACCTAGACTAGGCAAGGGTTGTTGACCCTTGCTGATCAAAAGTTGTAAAAAAAGAAGAAATAAAATAAAAGAATTCAAAAAATATTTAAAAAATTATAAAATATGTTTATGTTAGCACCGATCATATTACATAAAACAATTAGTGCCGTGTCGATGGTTTCGGATCAGAATTGGCTGGATGCATTTTATTTGCAAATTCTCATTGGTACAGTTTGTAACAGACTGGGTTTCGGTACTAAAAAAAAAAAAAGGGATATATCGGCCGGTTCATTAATGACCGGTCCGATTGCCAACCAGTTCAAGTGTGGAGTTAGCCGGCCGGTCCATCGCTCAGCCGGTTCACGGCTCAGGCATTTTCTTTCTTTTTGGAATTTGATCGAGCACGTGGCGGGTGAAGTGTGCCGCGTGTTCCTTGGAGTTGAACGATGAATGGCACCGCATGTCATGAGCTTCTAACGCGCCAGCTGGGTAGACTCGTGCCACCACGACACCGGAGGTGCCTCCACGTGGTCGGAACTACGCGTCTCACCTCCACCAACTCCTTGTCCTATGTCTTGCTCTGTGGTCGCGGGCGGAGTTGACGAGGGAAGGACGAGACTGAAGGAAGCTGAGAAAATAGCTGTAAATCGGTGGAAATTGTTCAGGAAGTCGTGGTCTTTAAGCCGTGGCCGACGAGGTGCGACGGCATCAACCGGCGAAGTACCAGCGGCGTCCGTTCCCTGGCCCATTGACCAGCCGGCAGTCCTGTTCGGAGGAGAACTCCGGAGCTCCCAGCCGTCAAGTAAAATCAGGATCACTTGTGGACGCAACTACTGATCGTAGGCTTCAACTTACGTTGCCACACTTTTCCCAAGTACCAGGTACTACTACTCGAGGTAAGTGACCCGTCCTTAGTTAAACCTGATACTTATTCATATTCTAATATTACTGCAAGGATTAATTTGAATACTGAGTGGTTGTAAAATTAGAAATAATTTAGTATCCTCAAGGGAGTCACTGGCTTGTGACCTAACAGGTAAGGTGGACATTGTGTCATCTTAAGATAATTGAAATTATTTGTTTGCTGAGTAATTGCATTGTTAAATATGGGATATTCGACTAATCCGCTTTGCAGAATACAAAGCTCGGAAATTAGCGGCCCACATGGCCACCAGAAAGGGGTACCTGGAAGGAATAGAGGGATTAGTCACCGGTATAAGACTTACATAGGATCACCTAAGGGCACGGCACTTTCCATACCAAGGACTAAACTAGGATTAGTTAACGAGATACTATACATCTCACCACTAAATAACCCCATTTCAGGAACAGATCATGGATCGCAAACCAGATCGATCTATAGAGGTGGAGGAGGGGAGTCTCAGTTCGATGGCGGGACGTCGCGCACTAGCGGATGAGACCAAGAGGAAGATGGAACGGCTCCTGCAGGAGGCTTTCCGCGAGTTTGACAAGAAGCTTCGTGAGGATATGGACCGAACTCGACCTAAAGAGTCGGAGTGGATGGTCACTAGGGTGGAGACGAGTTCGGGAAGGGTAGCAGAAAAGCACTCGATCAGGCTGTGGGACTGGCATCCCAAACTTAGGAAATGGATAGGTCATGAGTATTGGCAATGGTACGAGGGAGAGGTTGGCGGATCCCTAGTGTTTTATATGGATTACCATGAAGAGCTTGACGTTCTGCCCTTTTGTCACAACCCGGGGGAGGGGAGTAGCGAGCCGAAGGAGGGAAGTGTCGTAGACCCTTAGTTTCGGAAATGTAGACCCCACGGGATGTGAATAGGGGTGCTACTTCTTTTCCTTCTCCTCCTTGAACCTGTTGTGGTGTGTGTTATAACAGGAGGGGTGTAAGTTTCATGTTATCTCGATCTGTGTTGTGTTATCCTGTACGTGTTTTGTACGTGCTAGGTCGTGTGCTATCTGTAATGGTTGATGAGACTCTATGTGGGAGTGTTTGTTGCATAAATAACATGCCTGTGAATATCGTTATTAGAAACAGGAAGATTACTTGTTGTGTATGTCATGATCGCATTACCAGGATAATTATATTGATAATAATATAATCACATCAACGGGAATCTCCAGAGTTAAGGAATCTCTCGACGAGGTAGGTGTGACACAGTTAACGAGTTTAAGACTATACAGACAAAAATACGACATATTTAAGACTTTTCGGTACTTTTCCTGCCATTAGAAGGAAATAATATTCTGACACCACCTTCTGATTGAAATCATGAAGGACTATTCATGTTAAGTCTCTATTTATTGGACAAAGAGATCAACATTCAACAGGTGTGGTTGAGATGACCGGGAAGAATGTTTAGAAGATGGTAAAATCAACTGAATTTTAGAGATGCATTCACAATAATCAATTTCAAACTCTCTCGGATCGTTTGTTGACCTGGTAGATCGAATAATTAAGGGATAGGAAATCCTTTAAAAGTTTAAACCATTAACCATGGAAAGTGTCAGGGTCAAACGTTGACTCCTTCCCTGATGGACACTTCTCCACAAGGCTACCTTTATGTTCATACATGATAGTTGGCATTGCAATTAGTAAATCCTCGACTATTTACAAGACATTTAAGTCGACATAATTTGAAGTTGCATGTCTTTTAGAGAGAAATCTTCGCGCCTTTTAGGATGGCATCACATAGCCGGTCGATCATGAACACTCCCTATTTAACTTAAACAAAGATAACTTGATAAAGCTTGGCTTGCAATACTTAACTCGGTAGATAATGGGATTATATGCTTCGGGAGCATGCAAAAAGATCTCTATCGGGAAATCTTTTTAGGGACTTCTCATTTTCACTCAATCGAACACTGAAAGTTAATATGACCTTTAAGGTTTGATGTTCCTTCTACTCCACAATTCCTTTCTAATGCATGAAGGTATTCTCAGTAGAGGTTGCAAAATAAATCAAAGAACTTATATTAGATAACATGAGCCATAAATATGATAACTTAAAAGGTTAAATGGGTTTTAAATGGATCACTTAATAGCATAATGGGTCTTTAATGGGTAACAAATCATTTTAATTGATTATTTTTATTTTCACTTTTTTTTTTCTCCTTTTTCCTTCTTTGTTGGTCGCCGACTAAGAGGTGAGAGATGAGCTCACTAGACTCCAGAAGAGGAAAAAGCCAAATTTTTTTTATATTTTTAATAAATTAAAATAATTAAATATTCGAAAAAAGTAAAAAAAATTATCAAGTAAATCGTATTGTATAAAATTATTTAAAAAATACATTACAAAATCATGATGTAATTTTTTCTGATCTTGCTTAAATATGAAGGTGGGTATGAGTCACTAAAATTGTATTGTATGAAAATGAGTCAAAACATATTAAATGGGTTAATATGGGTAAGATCAAACCTATTTAATATCCCTAACTCTCAAGGAAAAAAGCTTAGACCCTCTAGATCACACGTGGCCCCGCCGCGTTTGTGTATCAACATTGACGTGTTAAGAAATGGTCAATGAAAAAGGGCTGACAAAGCCTCCACGCCTTCACCAAGTCAGAGCAATGGGAGCTCCTGTTTTTTAACCTATTACAACGAGGTCGCATGAAGGACCAATTTGTCGCATTCCCCTTAACAGTCCTTTTGTTTCTTCAGGGTAATAGTTCCGCCGCCATTTGAACCAGACCATTTCGTCCTTTAGAGCTTCGCATTTGGCGTTCGCTTGCTGACTTTGCATGCCCTGCGAGAAACTTGCCCTGGAATTCTTCAAGTCACCGAACCCTCGAGTCAAAAAGTAAAGAATAAACAATACCCTCTTCTTAACTGTCTTGATTGGGAACGTCAGTGTTGCCGAGGTTTGACTTTGTCTTCTCTAGATAGAAGAAGCTTTGCATCAACCGGTCATGTACCTGCTTGTGCATGAAAGAACGCCGACGAGTCAGACACCTTCTTTTATTTAATGTATCCGAGCGCGCGCATTCCTCAGAATGTCTCCTATATCCTTGGGGTATATAAAGACTGAAGAAGCTGTGGACGGCAACGGCCTGAATCTGTACTCGAGAAACTCTTCTGCTGTCAAGAGCTCAGATCAAGAAACACAGCAGACCAAGAGATCATGGGGAGGAAGCTGGATGTTCTTCTTGGCAGGAATGGCAAGGAGCGCAAGATCGAGACCCTCTCAAAACTTGCCATCTCTAGGATCGCCATCCTCAAAAGACATCGAGAAGTCCGGCTGTCTCATGCGTGGTCGGATGTCGTTCAGCTACTGAGCCTCGGACACCACGAACATGCCCTCACTCGAGTGCGTTTTCACCTCCCTCCCTCCCTCCCTCCCTCCCTCCCTCTCTCTCTCTCTCTCTCTCTCTCTAATATGAATTATCTCTTGTACAGGTTAAGCTTGTAATTAAGGAGCAGGATACGGTGGATGCCTTTTGCATCTTGGAATGCTACTGTCACATCCTTGCGCAGAGGGGAATGCTCATGCAAAAGAACATGTAAGTTTGCCTTAAGGCCTTTGAACCTTTTAGTGAGAACACTAAAGAGTAACAAAAAAATTGACGCCTGAGGCCTTTCACCGCATTTTCACGAACAGGGAATGTCTCGAGGAGCTGAAAGAGGCAGTATCCAGCTTGACGTTTGCAGCTTCGAGGTGTGGGGACTTCCCTGAGCTGCAGGGGATCCGCACTGTCATCACAAATATATATGGGAAAGAGTTTGTGGCTGGAGCAGTTGAACTACGCAAAGACTGTGGAGTGAACCCTAGGGTAAATGATTTTGATTCTGATCACTTCATCAAAATTGGCTAGTTCCTTTTCATGTCTGGATGACTCAAAGTCCCAATGAATTCAGATTATTGAGAAGTTCTCCACCAGACAACCGAGTGTGGAAAGTAGGATGAAGGCACTCAAAGAAATTGCCTATGAAAACGGAATGATTTTGCCCTTCAAGGGTGCTGCAGATGAGGTAGGTCTTTGAATCAGAGCAGCAAATTCAGGCACCACTGTATAAAACGAATTTGATTGAGCAGCTTTTAACAAATATAGATCCTATATTGCAGGAAAATGCAGCCGTAAATTACAAGGAGAAGCGACCTGAGCACAGTTTAACAAGTTCTAGACTCACTGATGACGCCTGTGATGCATCTGAAAAGTCAAGCGTGGATGAGGGCCTCTTGGACTCCACGGAGTTGAGGAAGTACAATGACGTAATTGCCGCAGCTCAAGACGCAACTGAATCTGCAGCTTATGCAGCTGCTGCTGCAAGAGCTGCTGTGAGGCTATCAGCATTGGAATTGGGGGAACATGATCCTGACTATCACTGTAACTTCAATGACTGATGAAACATCGCCATCTACATATCAAAATGTCTTGTATGAAGCTTCAGAGGAGGTAGACGCAGATCCCCATCCTGACAGGTCAATTTTTGTCAACATTCATCCAGTCTACTTCTCGGACTCGGAAGAAGAGAAAATGGAAGCCGATGGGATTTATCTTGAAATGAGGGAGAAGAACGAAAGGCAAATGCATCGAGAATGTTGGCTGGTGGTCTGCACTCAAAACTAGGGTGGGAACAATCTAAACGAGATGATTACGACTTTGAGACCATGGAGCTGTAGACGGAGCCCTCGGACAATAGAATGTGGTTTGACCCCGATAACAACCATCCGAACAACACATGGGGGCGGTAAGGCAGGGCTAGAAGCTGTGAAATTGAACAGACATAGAAAGCTTAGATTACCCGCGAATGAGTTCCTTAATCCTGCAAAATATGATGAAGTTGCAGATGAATGCTTCCTGAATAGGATTTAAAGTATAGAGCTATCGAGCACATCTAAGCAGAAACACGAACAATAGGACTAGTTCAGCGTACAATATAAAAAGATAAGTTTGCTATAAGGTTCAACTATTCTTTGTTGATCTTAATGTATTCGCTCTTATGTTCAACCATTCTTTCGTTGATTTATCATGTATTCGTCTACCTATTATTGCATTATTATGCGCTCCTACCGGGTGTTATCCAGAGCAAATTCTTGCATGGTGTGGAGGACGCAGGTTGCACTCGTCAAGGCATTTTGCCAATCCCTACTGACTGTGCATAAACTAATAAAGCTCGACAAAATGAAATACTTGCTTAACGGAACGCAGATTGGAGTAGCATAGGCATTCCTGAGCTTGTAAGGCTCCAAAAGCTGTTTCTCCTTTCACGCCCGTTACATAATATCACTGACAGGAGAAAAGCAAAATCATATGCAACACAGCCACAGTCGGAGGTCAATGCGTTCAGCCACCCAGAACTTTTCGGTGGACAATATATATTCTGGCATAAATTGTTGCATAGTATTGAACCGAATACATTACACCCCATCCTCAACATCTCCTCAAATAAGATTAACATAATTGAACAGAACCTGATAGGCTGGTTCAACAGAAAGAATACACATTAACTAAAGCTAAAATACAAGCATTGGAAGAAAGTATTCCGGAGTACAACAAACTTGGTTAATTTGCATATAACAACCGGTATCAAATAGACCACAGAAGTAAAAACTTCAGTATGCTACCGCTACAGCTTACGATAGATCACCACCGCTCTGTTGCCACAAATTGATGATATCAGTAGCTTGATTAAGAAGAATAATCATCTGCTTCTGTGAAATCCATGGTTTGCTTTCAAGTAAGACCTTGAGCTCCTCCCATGCATCTTTCCTTGGCCAAAAGTAGTAGGAACTCAACGGAATTGTTCCATGGCCAGGTATCATTTGATCTAGTGCAATCCCGATGTTCTTCTCCATCCAAATAAACTTCAAGACAAGTCTGGGTTTCTCCATTGGCTTTACAACCACTCCAAGCTTCTGGATCATTAAAAAAAAAAAAAATCAGATTACTCCAACAAACAAGCAATACTGCAGCTTCAAAATCCACAGAACCTAAAGATGAAAAAAGATTAATATTAGCAAACCAAATGAGTGCCCCAACCTCACAAAGGTGCAAATTGTGTCCTTAATTTTCAAGTCGTGTGCTTTTGGTAAGCACAGAGAGAGTTGATGAAGCAAAAAGAACGAATTCCAACATGAGAGAGATGCAGCATGTTAAGTATAATTCCTCGTTATATGAAAACATGGTAATAATGTGTCTTAGATACATGTAGTCTCCCTCCACCTATTGATTTAAACTTTTGGGTTGGACATTCTAATATAATATCAGAGCACAAGTCAAGAGCTTGAATCCCAGCACTCCCCTCTCAAACTCGTTTCTCGTGGTGGCTTCGCAACAACTGGCTCACAGAAAACAGGAGTCATGCCCATTTGACAATAACTGGGCTTGAGTCACGTGACTGTAAGGGATGAGCTTACATGTGAGGGCAGTATTAATTATAGTCTCATGTTGCTTCGATTCATGGTTATAATGCGCCTTATATACATGCAGTCTCTCTCCTCATAATAACTTAAGTCTTTTGATTAGACATTCTAACACAGCTTGATAAAAACTCCAATTACTAATGCAACAAAACAGAGAAGCAAAAGCTCCATTGAGGAGATCACGATAGAAACATGAAGAAGTGCTATGACAAATGGAAGTGGAAAGTGTTGTGGCTTAGTAGCTTGATGTGCTTTAATTAAGCAAAAACTTCAGAATTTGAAATTTGAATCTCGATGGATTCAATGTGAGACACAATAGTTGATTGATGAAATTGCATTAATCAACGATAGACCAAACAAAAGATAGATATCTATTCTATGATTGAAAGGATTAAGGTGATTGAAGATTGATTTTATCTGTTTATGGGACTTATAATCCGCCTATCTGGTCCAGTTTGCGGTTATTTGAAATAATTTCCAACTAAGGAATCTTTAAATGTGAGAAAAGGCTAGTCAGCTTGGAGATAAGACTGAAAATTTGATTGAAGCACATACATGGATAGCTGTTCACGTGATTGACAATCAAGCTACTAAGGGATTCTATTCTAGACAACGGCAACAGATTTTCAGGTGTACCGCCACTGTCATAGCTGAAAATTTGATTCCACAGGCTCATCTTCACTTTTTGCTATGATTTTCAAACATTTGATCCCCCCTTCTTGGTTTCCATAGAGAGGCATTTCATGAAACTAAGTCCATAGTAGGTAGTAATTCCTCTCAGAAATCCACAATTTTATCAGAACTTAACTACCTACTTGAGACTGGGCTAATGCTTCCTATAAAATGTATCAGCTAATTCGTATCAGAAAGCATCTTCACTGATCACTCCATTCCCCAAATAAGCTAAGCCTCACCACAAGAAAACAGAGTCCCAGTCCCATTTATCTCCTCTTCATTCACACACCCCCAGGGCCAAACAATGAACATCGTGTCGCAATTCTCAGCCACGCTCTCATAGGCATAGACACAAGCACATAAAACCATCACCTACGCACTTCAGAGCACAAGAAAGAGAAGAAAATCCACCTCTTTGTCCTGCGCAACTTCAGGGGAGGAGCCCGCCGCCGACGTCTCGTCCATGACGTTCGCTTCGGCAGCCGCGGATGCCGCCGAGGCCCTGATTATTCTCGACCCGCAACGGCTCACCTTAAGTCCAGCGCTCGGGCCGGGCTTTCTCGCGGCGAAGAACGAGGATTTGGAAGGCTTCGAGACAAGGTCTGAGCAGGGGAACGACAGACGCTGCATGAGAGCAGCGTTGAGCTTGGGTTCCACGGCCATTGTCAGCATTGTTTCGGATGAGCTGGACTGTATCGAGCTCTGAGCGAGGGCGAGGGAAGTCTCAAATGTAGAGAGAGAGAGAGAGAGAGAGAGAGAGAGAGCGCCTGGATTTTGCTGGGATTCGGTGGGAGGATAAGATGATGGACAGGAAGAAGGGAATTGGGCTTGCCGATTTCCTGAGACATCATGGACTGATTTGGGCTCATAATACAAAATACATTCAGCCCAGCCCAATTGCAAAGTAATTATTCGAGTCAATTTGTAGCTTTCGTTGCGGGAGATATCTGCATTTTTACCCCCAAACTTTCTTCAAATACTCTTCATGGAAAAATCATATGTTTCTTGGGAGCTTCAACATGGACCTATATATAAAATCATCAGATTATCGCTTGCAGAAATGAACGAGTCAAAAATATTTCATCATCTATAAAAATATTTATACTTTAATTGTTGTCGATAATGAAAATGATTTTGCATTTGTTTTATAGAAAATAAATAATTTGAAAAATATTTTCCTCAAAATAGTCGATTGTATTGTTTGACATAAATTAATCAATGAAAAATGTTTTTATTGTTGACAATAATTAAAGTACAAATATTATCACCGCCCGCAGTGGTTGCGTTGGCTTTGGGCTCTCTTCCCTCCACGAAAGGTAGGAGTTCGAATCTCAACGCTGTCGTTAGAGATTTTTAAGTGTGACATCGTGGTGGTGGGTCCTACGCTAGCGTCACTCCGAATTTACCTTTCCAGCTGTCGGCCATGTGGGGGGTTCCCGGGTTATCCAAAAAAAAAAAAAATAAAGTACAAATATTTTTGGTAAAAGATAAAAACATTTTATGTTCATTTATCTTTGTGCGCCAAACGAGGGATTAATTTTAAAGAAAATATTTTTGGAATTATTTATTTTCCATAAAATAAGTGTATTTTAAGGTTTGAGATTGTATCATGTCAATTCAAGGGCTCAGATTTGTAGGGGCGCGGTAGGACATTTTACCTTAGAAGTTCCCTTGACCTTGGTGTAGTTTACCAATAATTTATAATGAAGTGCTAATTACAATCGGGGAATGAACTTCCAAGTATTTTTGTCAGTGGGAGGGTCTAGAATATCGTCTTCTCTGATGGGATCTTCTAATCATATCCGTGACCATTATAATGCTCATAAGATGTAATTTATAATCTTTATAGCTGGAAGTGAATACATTATAATACTTGATGGAAAAAACTCGAACATGAAACGTTTCCTTTTCCCCCTTAACAGACCTACGTTCGGAGTACAATTTCGTTTAAGCTTCGGAAGACTTGAAGCAGCTAACTACGCCGTCTTGAATCATCCCGGGTCCCGACTAACATCCCCGGATGAGCGGATGAAAAGCAAGAGATTCACGTTCCGGAGGTTAGCGTAAGGAAGAGAGATTCAACGTGTCAAGGACATCTTAAATTAGAAATCACTATATTTCAACAGGAGTCCACTTCTTCACTTTAACGACAATCATTCCAACATCTGTAAGCCCTTCGTATTGGGTAAGAAGGATCGAGCACCAAATTACAAGACACCATACTAGAAGACAGCCTGGAAAATTTCGACTTCCTAATCAGTTTGATGTGTTTTATTTCATGAAGGTGGAAGAACTCTTTTGAAGTACCCTAAAAGTACCCTCTTTCACACGACGCACAGTCATCCTTGTTTTCTCCACCGTCGTCCGTTTGAGCAAGAGTCAGCGCAAATTCAAGACCAAGCTTCAACATGATACTTACCAGCCTTCTCCAGTGCCCTAAGCCACCTACCAGCTGATTCCCTCGAAACCGCACCTTCTTTAGATACGATGTCTTCAAAGGCTGACCAAACATCAGAAGGCATTTTGGTTGAAGAACCCGCGACATAGATGGCAGCTCCCGAGTTCAACAAATTCCAGACCGTTTGGCTGTGTTCTCGCATCTTATCTTGCACATATATCTTCTGAGGTTGGTCTCTTGAAAAAGCAACGAAAAAGCCCCCACCCTTGGAATCAGAGAGAACCCCGTCATTTCGTGAATGATCTAACCAAAGATCTCTGTATAGAAAATCATTTTCCTCATTTCGGCAACCAAAGAAGAAAATGATTGGAGCAGTCCATGTAGACCGACTTTGAATGGCTCTTTCCTCGACAAAACCACGAAATGGTGCACATCCGGTTCCAGGTCCAATGAGGATGACAGGAAGCGATGGTGGAGGTGGAGGAAGTGAACCTTTCTGAAACCATGCCGGAATACAAGCACCTAGCATGTCAGATTCAGCAATTAGCATATTGGATTACCCCATCTACGTATTCTTGTAAAGTGTGTCCGTGTTAGTAACTCACCCCGATTAGCGTCAAGATTGGCCAGCCACATTGAGCAGAGCCCTGCTCGATTCCTCTTAAAAGGTGTAATCCACGAGACAACATTCACAGTTAAGTGGACTTGATTAGGGTGGGCTGAAGGAGAAGATGAAATGGAGAAAGACCTTGTTTTCAATGGAGGAACCAACTGGACCAACCACTCGAGCGGTAATTGCACAGAAGGGAAATCTTGTAATACCTATTAGAAAATGAAAGGATCACTACTGACCTGATGCATGAAAAGGATTATTATAATGCTTCTTGCAGTCTCAATGTAGCGTAACTCTCACTTGTACATACAAAAGATGATGTCGGGAAAGTAATTAAACAGAAGACGTATATCATGTCCTTAAAAGATGATTTAATACCATTTTGACAAAGCTAAAAAATCTCCTTTTCTTGTATGAAGCATCTAGAGGACAAACACATTTGTGGAAGGTTGGATTTCTTTCCAAATAAATTTTTCACAACAAAAACAATCTCAAGCAATTAACTTAGTTTCCTCACCTCCAAAACAGTTCTTCGTTCTTTTTGGTTGTATTGGTATAGATCATCTCTTCCTTCAGCTGATGAAAAATATTGAAGCCTTTCCTTTTCATGTTCAGCTGTAGCAAAATAACTCATTACCTGATAGGTGGTGCTATTAGTATGATGAGAACAAAAAATTGCAAGGCATGCTGAGTAAAAAATCACCAGACCAAAGCCATGATCAATAGGTACAAATATCAACTCCATATTTATGAGTATGAACTATCTATTCCAGCATTTCCCATGTAATGTACATCATCCTGAGATAATCCCACATATCCATAGGTCATTAGACAGTAGTTCTAAATCTATGCGAGGCAAGATTGTATTCACTGGTAGGAAGCAGCATGTGACAAAACATAACAGGAAAGCTTGTTAAACCCCCAAAGGTTACGTACAACACTAATCAAGTGACACAGTAGTGAGTATAATTTCTCTCGACTACTTAATTTCCAAACTCAATTCATATAATCACTAAATCACGTTCATCTTCTGACTTATGTGCCAAGTAAATCCCTAATGATATGGCTTTTATTTGGTATAGCAGCAGACAACCACTAAGTTCGGATGAAGTATTTGGGATAAAACAATAGTTGGATGGAAAAACATGGAAGATAATATGCATACCAAGACTATACCAAATTGAGGAATCAATATCTCACAGTTGAACTACTTCGCTTCCATTTTCATTTCATAAAACATTCTAGGTTCCTAGAAAGCATGCATATAAAAACAATAAGCATGGCTAATTCACAAGCACAAACAGTCACAGAAAGTAGTCGGCCATATACACTACAATATCAGACATACAAGACTCTTGCCTCGAAGAAGTAACGTCGTGGCGACGCTGATGAAATATCCATTGCCAACTCAATGAAGGTCCTTAATTTGATGGGAACTATTGAGGCACCTGTTCCATTGGCTAGAACTTGATTATTCTCCTTTCTTGAATGAACCTGAAGCATGGAAAAAAGGTTTCAAGTAGCAATTAGTAATAATGCATACACAAGATGTATGAGAAACTATGCTAACGGTTTTGCAAGAGAAAAAGACTTTTCAGCCCTAATTTCGGTAATTTTCAATCTTGCAGCCATAATATAGTCGCTTAAAGAAACTTTATTCAGGAGGCATTTGGTATTTAGTTATTAGAACACTTTTGGTTGTTCTCTAGATTATAAAGGCTTGGTTATGTGAGGTTTTAAGTAAAAAAAAAAAATATTTCTGCCAAAACATAATAATATCTAAACTCAGAAAAATTATGAGTTAAAAAACTGCTAATTTACATGTTGATAATAATGTGGTATGTTTCCATCCAAATATACATACATACATATATAATATATATCTCTTATGATAGTTTCAGGTGTTTTGGGTTAAAACAATAGTCCAAATGCGTACATTGCAAAATTTAGATCAAGCTAAAAATGCAAAGTAAAAGTCAATCCGGACACGCCTTAAGTCTAAATGGTTTATCCTTGAATCATGCTAATTTTTAATTGGAAGGTATGAACTATCGAATACTCTGTCTTTGTTTGTAATAGGTTTCTTCACTAGGTAGAATTATTTATTGTATGTGCAGATTGTACTTATCTGCTAGATCTAACGTTTATTGCTCATTGTCTAATTATTCATCATTTACAACAATAAAGATAAAATATTTCTAGCTTTCCATTAAGAGTTTGTAAAATCTTACTTGATCTTATGATTTGATTTATAGACCTCGTAGCAATCTTACCGTATTTGGGCCAACCACAGGGATCTTACTTCTTAACATGACTTTAACAACAACAACAACAACAACAACAACAACACAGAGAGAGAGAGAGAGAGAGAGAGAGAGAGAGAGAGAGAGAGAGAGAGAGAGAGAGAGGTGGTGTTTGGAGGGAGAATCGAGGTGAAAACTTGTCATTCAAAAGGATAGAGTTGAAAGTAGATATAAAGATGAGCTTAACTGATTTTATGAATGAGAATTGATGATGGGGTTGTACAATCAACTATGAGGAACGACAACTACTTGCAATTATTTTAGTACTAAAAGAAAAGCATATAGCACTGCTATTCAGCCGGAGAAAAGCAGATGTTTGGTAAGTGTGCCGGCACGAAATTTTGGCTGAGGTTGCTTAGACATGTCAAAAGTGAAGCACTTGAAATAAAGAGAATTCCACAAAGGCAACATGACAAATCAAAAGAACAATAAACTTGTTTGGCTTTCTATAGCAAAAATAGTCATAGAGCATCTGCTCTAGCTTCCAAAAAATTAGTCCAAAAGGACAAACTTTATCTTGGTCCTTCATTAGCTATATGTATATGCGGCTGCATATGCACAGAACAAAGCATGTGAGTGGCAGCTAAAATTGAATGAAAATAGATGTGTTGCAAAATTATAAACAAGGTGAACATCCCAGTGAGAGCAGCAACAAATATGTCCATTTTGAAGTAGTGAAAAATAACCACTGCAAGGATTCCTACCGTAATGAATGATTCCGGGTCCAAATGACAACGCTCCAAGAAAGCATCTACTGCTTCAGGATCTTGACCAGGAAGAATCTCCAAAACATCACCTACATCATATTCAATAGCCTGAAAATTCATTATTACACGTTATACAAGAAAGGGAAAACCAATCTCCAAAACTCTTTGAATGGTATATTTAAACATCTTACAGATGACTCAAAGTCAAATTCGAGGTGACGCACATCTTTTCCACAGCCTGCCTTAGTCAAGCAATCATTTTTTACCTACTCAGGAAAAGAAGGAAAAAAGATCAATCAAGATTATCTGAATTTTCTAATCCAAATTCAGCTCCACAGCATACAGCATTCAAGTGTTTTATTTTCCTTCTCACTCATAAAGAGCATCGCCATTGCATCTTCACTTGAGAATAAATATAAAATTAGATTCAACAGATTTGCCAAATCAACATGATTGGCAGGGAAACTTTGGCTTATCATTATATTAGATTATTTGCTTTTGATTATCATCCTTCCCACTTCTGGAAGTACAGAAGTCACCCTCAATGCAACTAAGACAAAGTTATAGCATGTGCTAAATGACAAAATCAACCACAACTTGAAAACAAAGGGTTGAAATTGCATATTATTAACTGGCTATAATATACAAGTTGGAAATTACCAATTTCAGAAAGCAATCAGGTCTCGTTTGGCGACCAGAGAATCTTCCAGGAGACATAGAGCGAGCCTTCTCAATTTCAATCTCTGTGCATGAACAAGCATGGAAAATTGAAAAAGAAAACTAGTCAGAATGACAATAAAGCCTGAACAAATTCATACGACAATATGGGATAAATTACTAGTGACCTTGTCTTTTGCACCGTATGATAAACTACTTAGTAACCTTGTCTTTTGCACCGTATGATAAGGACAGTGGAGAAGTATGCATGCTAATGCTCTCAATACCCTAACTTAGCAAGAAAACCACTTCTAGTTCTCGCTACAGATTGATCCACTGACACCAGTATGTTTTTTGGCTAAGCTTGAATTTTTTACCCTAGATTCACACCATTTATATGCCCTATATCAATACATGCTAGACACATTTAAAATTACCTGAACCAACTGAATATTGCGGATTCACTTCATCAGCAGCATGGTATCTGATCTGAACCTTTGGTAGATCCAGAAATTTGTCATCTGATATCACATAATCTGGACCATCAGGAAATAACTTTGGATTCATCTGATTTAACATTCTCCACAAGGATGACAACCAAGGGTCCAGAGCACCTTCATACCTTGAATTACAAACCACTATGTTGGTTACTTGGCTTCTTTGGTTTTTTTTTTTTTTTTGGTAAATGCTTCTTCGGATTTTTGACCTTATCTTAAGGTAAAAAACTCCAGCATGAAGAGTTAACTACTATGAAACCCCAATGAAGTGATGAAACAATAATTGTGACTAAAAGCACAGCACAACTAAAAGGGATTCTAAGTCATGCCCGGGAATAAAAGCATTTGTTAAATATGATTAAATTTTAGTAATATAAAAAAACCAAACAAACCTATTAAAATCAGTTGACAAGGGGTCCTGTCTCATGGAGACATGAGCTACTCATAAAACTTAATGCTCCATTTCCAGATCTAATCAACCAGGTTAGTTCAAAAGTAAATGAAAGACTAAGAAAATACACTTACTTTCCTTCAATGGTGTATTTAAAGCTTTATGACTGAAAAGGGAACAGTTGTATCCAACTACACAAATAACATATAAGATGAGTTCACATAGAGAAATAAGAAAGCATAACTACCAGACATGACAAAGAACTACATGCCACCAAACTAACCCATCCTAATAAAAGCACAAGCCAGAAAACACCAATGATTTCACAATAGTCACAGGGTCACATCTCATGATACTAGCCAGAACTTGGAAGCTGCAGTCCAAGGGAAAAATGCCATTCCCTAGATTACCAAGACTATAGGTTGCAAAGCAAAGTTTCTCCATTTTATTGCATGAGAACTAGGCGTAACCATATTTACCAAAAAAAAAAAAAAACTAGGCGTAACAATTTTTAACTGAGGATTTAGTTTATAGTACCATGACATACCCTGACGGATGCTGGTCATCCCCTAAACCTCTTTCAACAATGGCCTGCGCTCCAAGATCAGAAAGTCTCTTATCAAGTTTTTTGGCAACAAACTGCAGTCATCAGTCATGAAGATGAAGATAAGTTCCTGTAGCTGAAGTAATTGAGAGGGAGAAACCAATATTGCAATAAATGGTGTGAGTTAACAAAGAAGTACTGAAAGCATGGAAGGAGACACCCAGGCACTTAAACTTGAATGAAGCCAAATTATTCAAGGAGAGGAGAGGAATGGGCTGAGAGAAAGTGGGTGGCAAGACACATTTCATCCAAAGAATAATAAAAAAGATGAGGTCTGGGTAGAATTCAAGCTAAATTACAATGAAAGTATTGAACTTGACACACGACCTCTTATGCTCAAAGTGTATGCAACATTACTTGATTCCACGAAAAAGGAAATTGCCAAAACGGTCCCTTACAATTCCCATCGAAAGAAAATCACAATAAAGTCAAAAGAAATCTACTCTAGGCACTTTCTTTAAAATAAACTTCCGCAAAGCTCGAGCAACATATAAAAATGATGGATTAACACACTGGGAATACCTAATGGAAAAATTGTAGACGCCAAATGATCCCCACAAACAATGTTGGCAGGTACATATAAGGCATCGAATTGCTGTTGTGCAACTATGATTTTCATAAAAATGGTGCGAGGCCTTGAAAGCACAAGCTAGCAACAGACACTTAAAGTGCTTTGGAGATTAACTTCAATTGAAAGCAACTTTGCTTTGCTGGGCATAAATGCATCCTAGGACTTCAAACAGACCATGATCGTAATACATGAAATTCAATTAATTCTCCTATTCTCCATAAAATAAGCACAAAAGCAGCAGTTGCATGACAGTGGAAATCAGGTCTAGAATGTCCAATGCCATCATTAAAGCATATGATAATCTCATGAGAAAGTAGTGAAAACATGATTACATTGTATTTCTGGTAACCAGAATCACCTAACCCAAACACGGCATAACGCAGTCCCTCTAACCAATGCCGGTTCAGATTTCTCTGCAGTAGAAACCTCCAAAAGACCTGTTTTTTTTAACAAAAAAAAGGGAATATCAGGAGGTATAAATGCTAACCATTCAATCACCACAGCATCTTGAAATCCAAAAAACTAAAATATCAACACGAAACCTAAACCAACCTTCATGGTATCTGGTGTATCCCCCTGGCCCGTGGTAGAAACCACAAACACGACAGTGTCCTCGAGAGGCAACAAAGTCTGCCACGCATAAAAGCAAACACACATTGGAATGAGCTAATGCATCGCCTCCTACTACTATGACTATCACAAACTAAAAAGCATCCCTACTTCTCGAACTAATATCAAGCATGCAACGCATTCATCCCTTTCTTTTTCCCCAGTAAGCCAATGCAAGTACGAGAGATCGATTCAAGACTCACGACGTCATATTCGTCCACGGAAAGGAGCGAGGCGGGGCAGCCCCTGCGCTCGGCCTCGCGGCCAATGTGCTCCGCCGCGTCCATGGCGTTCCCGGTTTGAGTCGCGTACAGAATCAGAAGCTTCTTGGATTTGGTCTCCGTCATGGCCGGGGGGAAACGAATCGACGCAATCCCTCAAAAGCGAGATTCGGGCCACGACGATGGCAAAGCGACTGCAATTTGGCACCGGATACAATCGGCTGAACTGGATGGCGAGACTCACGGTCGCCCGGCGAACGCCGAGAGATCTCTCTTTCTTCTCCGACGAGCTCGAGCGGTTTGCGTTTGGAGTTTCCAGAGGGGGGTAGGCAGGAACAGAGAAGAAATGCCCGAATGATCTATAAACTGTTGAGGCATAATTACAAGAATGCCCGTAAACTTTTACTCAGTGATAAGTTTTTAATTTATTTAATATGATATATAAAATTTACTCAATATAATAAAATCTTCAGACTTTTAATTTATTCAATATAGTCACATCTACTTCTAGTATATGTTCAATTATTCCATGAACTGTATGAATACAATAATAAATACTTTGATATAATTTAGGAACTAAATTGAATACGTACTATAAATTTAATGACTATGTTAATTAAATTAAAAATTTAGAGATTACATTGTATATGAGGTTACAATTCAGGGACCACATTGAATAAGTTAAAATTGATGGATCACGTTACATATTAAACTAAACTTCAAAGATTATTTGTGTCATTTTTCCAAAATAAAATTCACATCTGAATTTTTAAAATACCTTTAAAATAAAAGTTTAATCTCCTGCATATAATAGCAAATAGACAGCATATTATGTCATAATGTTATAATATTTTGATAATTTATGTATAATCATGATAAAAAAAATGAAGCACATAACATGTGATCATGCTAAGATAGATAATAAATAAGGATAATCATCACTTTGATAGAAAATCATGAATTTAGTGTCCCAAATTTATTATCAAGAAATTACAATTTAACACACAAATTCGTATCAATTACGTAATAATTAACTTATTAGAATGATTTAGATTTAAATTCTGATTACATTGAATAATTATTATTTGTTATGTAATTAATAGTATGATTGAAATTATAATTGGCTAACAAGCACTTATTAATATTATTTAATATTGAGGTAGTCTTCCCCTTGTGAATAATTTTATAATAAGCTCTAGGAATGTACATAATCGTACCTAATAGGAAGCAACTAATGTCATGCTAATCATAGCACCATCAATAATTTTCAATAAAATAAGTACTTATGTATTTTCAAGATAAAACAATTTTTTTGATATCACTAAGTTACTTAGTTGTTAGTATTTTAATTATTAACCATACGATAGGTGATTAAGTAGAAGTAATTATAATTTGGGTAGCTTTATATAAATAATAAAAAACATATACATTTTAAAAAATGACTTGATATTTTTAAGGATCAAATTAGTAATTAACTCAACTAATTGATTCATTTTGGATAATGCTCAAATAAATCAATTAGATAATGTAATTGTGAGATTTTGTGAGATCACTATTAACTGTTCTAAAAATTTAAGTTGTTAGATGAAGAGATAATTTATTATTTAAATGTTATAACACTCCTTTTCATATTCATTTCTTTTTGCCTAGTACTAGGTGTGGTCAAATTTAATTGGGAAGGCGAATGTGGATTGGAAAAATTAGGTACTTTAGTTCTAATGTCATGTAAGATTTTATGGAACTACTATTAATTGTTCTAAAAATTTAAGCTATCCAATACATGAGTGGTTTATTATTTAAATATTATTGACTGAACGGATTTCGACTGATGTGAAGAAGTCTTACTGTGTAATAACGAGTTTTAACTGATGTGAAGAAGTCTTACTGTGTAACAACAGATTTCGATTGATGTCTTGGGATTAGTACCTTTTGATGGGAGTGGGATTAACACCCAATTGAAAAATGGACATTCATTCAAAATTCTTCTAGCTTAAAAAGCCCCGAGAAGTTCTTCTTAAGAAAATTTTTCATAAACTTCCCCTTATAGATCTAAGCATTCTGGCAACTAAAGTATGTTATGCGCAAACCAAGGTTATTATGGGAAGCAATATCCAAGAACAATCACTGGTGAAAGAGTATTGGTTGCATAAGCAAAATCAACTCATTTAATCATTTGAAAAAGTATCTTTTGATAATCACAAAATTGCCACCGAGTTTTGTGAGGTATCTTCAATTATGAAATTCATTTAGGATAGAATCGTAATCAAAAGGATCATCAACTCATGAAAAGTGTTCATTAAGCATGCCAAATGAGGTGTCCTTAGTCCGAAAGGGTTTCACATATACTCTCAAGAAAAATGTTATTTGATCCCATCCATTGATGTGGAACATAGATTTGATCTCTCAATATATCTTACGCAGCAAATGTCGAAGGTTTCGAGAATCATTCGCAATAAGTACATATCAACCAATCCAATAGGTCTTTTAAAAGACTGTAACGTGGGCTTGGTTATGGTTTCAATAATGGATAAACAATATTGGTTAAGAAGTGAAATAATAATGAATCATCATCTTTGTCGAGTTTACAAGTCAAGAAACCTCAAGATGAGATGTAACATTGTTCTCACTTCTTTAAGCAGCAACTTCTTTGAAGATCTTTCTTTTCACTCAAATCGTCTTGATCAGAAGAGACCTTGAGGAAAGGGTTGTAATGTTGGCTTGGTGAAAGGCTCAAAAAGACTTCACAAAATTTTAAGAACATGAATTCATGAATTGGTGATAATCGTGATAGCATTGTCATGTCATCCTCATTTTTCGTCTCGAGAGTCATTGGGCTTATCAATTCAGTCATAAGAGCTTTGCTTTTTTTTCTCTAATAAATTTTGCATTTTCATTCCAAAGCAGTAGTTTTCTAACGATCACAACACAAGGGCTTCATACTCAATGTGACCCTCTTTTTTTTTCTTTTTTTCTTTTATATGGACATTGTCATTGGTTTTACTAGGCACACTGTTTTTTCATTCCTCTTAGTTTTCACTTGACCCTTTTTTTACCTTTAAATCTGTTAGGACTTTCGAGAGATTTTTTTTTTTTTTTTGCATAGCCTGGCCCTAGTGTGGGGAGACATTCACCACTCACGTTTTAGAAATGTTTGTTCATGCTCAACTTGGCTAATCAAAAGATACGAGTGTATGGGTTGAGAAAGAAATGCTCTTCTTCATTTAAGGATGCTTTGAGCTTTCATAAGGATTTTCCTGGAGTTACCATCAAAAGATTGATGCAAGTGAAAATAAAGAAGTCTTTTTTATCCTTTTCACTAGATAATACCTACCAAACCTTCATATTTGCCCCCATTGAGGGGTGGTTCTTGACAGGAATAATTTGTAAAAATTCTTCATGAATAAAGCCTCAAAGGGTTTGACTATAATCACCTATATTGTATATGACAGAGAAAAGAAATGCCGCTTTTCATTTGATCCATATACTACTTGCGAATAAATAGGACGAGGGATATTCTTTTCTCACTCACATTTCAATGTGTTTAAAGGACATGTTTGGGAGTGGCTTGCCTTTCCCCTTCTACGTGTTTCTCATTTGGCATGAGTTATCATTTTCTTCTTATTTTTTCAATCATTTGAGTGGATTATCCTTCTCTCATGAAATTTTGATATAGGAAAAATGTTCACTCAACAATCAAACTAATTTTAGACAAAAAAAATGAAAAGATTTTCACTTCTTCCTTCTTTTACGAACATTTCAATTTTTTATGTTTGTTTTCAGAAAAAACCTCTTTTTTCTTTTTTTTTTTTTCCAGGAAAGAGAACTTACCTGTGGCATGGAGACTTGATCACTCTGCAAAAGAGTAAACAAGAATGTATCAATTGAAAATCTTTTTAATAAATGTGAAATTGGGAACGATACAACATTACTCTTCCTTTGTGCTTGTCGCTCAGGTGCTAACATTCTTGTGGCATGGAGACTTGATCATTCTGTAAAAGAGTAAACATGAATATATCAATTGAAAATCTCTTTAATAAATATGAAATTGGGAATGATACAACATTACCCTTCCATTGTGCTTGTCACTCAGGTGCTGACATTCTTGTGACGTGGAGACTTGATCATTCCTTCCCTTGTGCTTGTCGCTCAGGTGCTTATATTCTTGTGGCATGGAGACTTGATCATTCTGTAAAAGATACAATTTACCTTCATTCAATTTTCTCCCTTTTTTCTGCCTTGGCTTTTTGGCATCTTAATGCTTTGTTCCAATTTATTGCACTGAAATTGGTGCTTTAATCTGATCATGCTTTCTTGGTAGAAGTTGTTGCTCTTGCAATCAATATGCACATTTTCTTACAAGAGACAAAACGCGTGGCTTGCATTTGAAATTTGAACAAAACTAGTTTATGAGCAATATATCCTTTTTGTGTTGAAGCAATTAACTCTTTCATCTAGTTTCATGGATGGTGGTTACTTCCCTTTGAATCACTTGTCCCATTTGTCACATCCTTTTTAATTCGAAGATAAAAATAGATATCTCTTTGTGATCATTTCCATCTATCATCACCTCTAAACACGGATGACTATGTCACTTTATAAGCAAGTCGTTTTAGCTGTTGGAACAAATACATCCTTCTCTTTGTGAAAGGTGTAGCTCTAAATAAGGGTTGTTCTCTTCATATGGTCTTATTGCTTGTTGGGGACTTCATTAACCCTTTATGTCCTTTCAAAGTCTGCATAAGTGGGGAGACAAGTCATTCATGAAATAAATCGAATTTAACTTGGAACGATTATCACCTTTTGCTCAAGGGCAACATTTAGTGATTGATTCCTGCTTGTGTACATCTACACCTTGAAGTATTGCTTTGCGGATCACCAATAATCATTTTCAAGCAGGATTAAGTGCTAATAAATTGTTGAAAGCGCCAAAAATTGTAGCTGCTAATGCCTTTATAGCTCTTAGTATGTTATGGCCCATTTTTCTTCTTATTCCTTTGACTACATTTTTGAATAGTTTACATTCATATGCATGCATCCACCAAAGAGCTTCCCATGACATTTGAGCCAACTTGAATAGTTTGACAAGGCTGAACATCCAAACACACTACCATGCAGATTGCAATTCACATCTTGCCCAATTGATTCGATCTCAGGGAATTCAGTTTTGAATGTGATATTATACTTTCTTGAAACTTGATCGAGCTAAGATAGGCTTTATTGCAAACGTCCTCCTTGTATTCTCCCACTAGGTTGTAAATCTCAAAAAATATGAACGCCTATCAGAAGAGACTCATCAAGTACAAATTTGATCAATGTTTTTTTTTTATATCCCAAATTGTTAGGTCCAACAATTTCAAATATTCAGGACGTAACGGGAGATGCATCTCATGTATCATTTGAATTCATGATTTTGAGTATTTGGAGAGTCCAGAGTCAAAGTTGGACTTGCATTATTTTGCATCATAAGATCACAACTTTATGATTTTGTGGAGGCATTTGACCGAGAATCTAATTCAAATGTCAATTTTAAAATTATCCATTCTTGTCTCTTGTTCACAAGAAGATGCATGAACAAATTACTTTTTGGAATAAATTGATTTCATTAGAACGATCACAATTTTACCATCCATGAATGTTTTTCCAAATCTTCTGAGAAACTCTTGAATGTGAGAAATAATTCTCATCATAACTTTCAAGTCCATTTCTTAAGAAGCAATCATCACGCGCGAAAGGAAAACAATGTCAGTATGTAATTGAAAAATATTATCTTTCAATGAGGTCACCTCTTACAATGAAAGTGAAGTGACGACACCTGTCCCACTGCCTCTATTTACGGGAATCTAGTATTTTGCCAAAAAAAATTCATAAGAGGAGACGTCATTAAAAGATCGATTTGTAGCCATCAATTGAACATCCATTCTATTCCAAAAGTATTATAGACTAAATGTGTCATTGATTTTAAAAATTTGATTTGTAATTTCACTTTTGCAAAATTGGGATGATTTTTGTTTTAAGAAATCAATATAGAAATGTGATTTGACTTTCAATTCTAAAATATGAACAAGAAAGAATTTATTTAAAGTGTGATTTTAATTCCATGTATAATTTTGACTTGGAAGAATTTCTGCACAAAGTGTGATTTTAAATGCACAATTGAAGAACTTCCAAAAAATCATCTTCTTTATAGGGGCTAAATCAAAGGTGTTTAAAATTTATATTCAAGTTCACCGTAGCTGCCAAAATTTCCAATTAAAAGCCTTGATTACTAGGGGCATTTGATTGATTTCTGACTTTCTAAAAAAGAAAATTTTAATCCAAATTGAACAAGTAAAATGAGAAATCATACTTATAGCGGGTGACAAATTTCCCATTCATTTCTTTTTCAATCACATAGAAATGCAGTTATACGTTCACTAAAAGGTGGAATTCTAAAAGTTTAAGGCTCCCATTTCAATTAGATCAAAAGAGTTTTCCTCACTCCGCGCTTACGTTGAACATTTCTCTTTATCATTAATCAAAATGTGAGGGACCAAAAGGGGATCACCATGAATCATGCGATCCACAACTTCCTCCTTTTGGCACCTCTTATGGGTTTCCTAAGCAACTGGGGTTTTATGTTGTAGGTTGTGTGTGCAAGGTGTAGTGCTAAAACTTTTTAAAAAAACATGCATAGCAGTTTATATTCAAATAACGCCTCAATAACACCTACATACACATGCATTCCTACACCCCCTGTAAAATAAATTGATTAACAAACACTTCACCCCTTATGACTCCCAATTTGTAAACACAACATTAGCGAACTTACCTCTATCTTCACATAAGCACTGCCATGAAAACTCGTTAGTTAACAATCGACCAATTTAGTTAGGCCTAAGTCCACAAGTTCTCAACAAAGTCGCCAAGCTGTCGCAACCTACTCATCAAGAGGCTACCCTTAAGGGAAATAGGTTTAGAGATATTATCTATAAGGAGATTCAAATTGGCATCCCTAAAAGACGGCTTGAATATATTGTCTAATCGTAATCTAATCTGACTCATCCATTACAAACTTGAGCTCTCCTAAGTCCATATATTGTGCGATGTTGGAAACTTATATAAGGAGTCGCCATTAGCCTATTAAGGTTGGTTGAAAACCAAGTGAAATCATGGTAGAATGCTTCACTTTCTATGCAACCAGAAATTTGGGGACGGGAACTTGATTACACTAGTAAATAAACTAGTGCCATTTCGGTACCTAGGCTTGAACATCTTGTTAACCAAAGTGTTTTGATGTAATTTCTTTATCCACTACGAGATTAGTCCACTAATTGATCATGCATTATTTTTTTTTATATAAATCCTAACCATGCTAAAAGAACAATAATAATCAATGTAATGAAAGTGTGTAAACAAGTATAATCGAAATGAAATGCGCAATCAATAATCCTAATATTGTCTCTAAAAATGAAAATCATACAAAACACTCCGTCATGTAAAAACTTTAAGAGTTTATTCAATTGAGTTTAAGACCTTTTAAGGGTTTTCTCATTTTTTATGCTAAACTAAGGATGTTTATTCAAAAATAGAAAATCTAAAACTAATTCAAGACTTATAGTATTAATACTAAAAATCTATGAAATCAATTGTGGTCACTCTCCTAGATATATTTCCCTTTTTATAAATTAATTTGAAAAAAGAAATGGATGTCGGACCGGGTTCGGGAAACCCGATCCTACTCGCTGACCCGAACACTAATGGTCCAAGTTGGGTCTACAAATCGGGCCAAGCTTATGGCTCAACTCAATTTAAAAAAAAAAAAACTAAAACAAGATTGGGCTAAAACTGGAATAGGCCCAACTTGATTTTCCAGAACAAGAACAAATTCAGCTTAGTCCTCTAGCCCACCGAACGACGCCGGCCTAACTCTATTTACTCAGCCCGACTCAAACTTCAAATTTCGAATTCTTTTTTTTTTCTTTTCTAATTCTTTTCTTTTCTGCACGTCTTCTTCTATTGCCCTTCTTCAAGCTTTTTTTTTTTTAAGCGAAACATGTTAATACTAAAAAAATAATAATAATATTCTAGCACATAATATCAAATTTGTGGACGACACCAACGATCATTTAACTTTTCTGGTGACGGTTTACACTTGCCATCGACAAATTTTTTCATTAAGTTTTTCAGCTGCCTATTTAACCATCACTGATCAATAAAATTGCAAACAAAGAGCATCTTAATAAAGAACATACAAGTAGAGTATAGGCGATGAAAAAGAACTAACTAAAGCGGCCTCTAACCGCAAGCATCGTAGATGCGGGGAGATTTCTGGCAAGGTATGGTTTGTCAATGGCCAACTCGGACAATGAGGAGATATGTCATAAAATTACTAAAAAGGAGAGAGAGAGAGAGAGAGAGAGAGAGAGAGAGAGAGAGAGAGAGAGAGTAGACGTTATTCAATAGCTAAATTAATTTAATTTCGGAAATCGATCTTAGAAAAAAATTAAATTATTGAATTAATCTGACGAAAAAATTTACCCGACGCGGAGGTAGATGTCGATTTCTGGAGGTATAGCACCGGTCAGAACAAAAATTCTCTCTGCTTGTTTCTCTTTTTTTCTCTCTTCTTTCTTTCTTCTCTTCTTTCTCCTTTTCTCTTCTCTTTCTTTCGCCTTCTCTCCCGTACGCTCCTAATCTCTCTCTCTCTCTCTCTCTATCTCTCTGTTTTTGTTTTTTCATTCTCTGCCCTCCCCCTCTTCTCTCACGTACGCCTCTCAAAACAGACGCACTCCCCTTTCTTTCTTTTTTATTTGTTTTTCTTTTGTTGCTTGTTTTTCCCTTTCCCAATACCTTCTTTCCCTTATTTCCGTTCATTGTTTCCTTTTCTGCTCTATTTCCTTTTTTCTTGCTCGACGTTTCCTTCTATATTTTCTGCTGCCTAGATTATGTTTTCCTTTTTTGTCTGTTGTTATTATTATTATTATTATTATTATTATTATTATTATTATTTACTACCTTTTGCTTCTTCTTTTTTTTTTGCTAAAGAAAATGTAAGGTGTCAACAACCTTGGCCTTTAATTCTTTGCCTACTTTGTCATTGATAGGGGCCAATGGGTCGGTCCCCTGTCTTCAATGTTGGCAATATCGGGAATGACATGGATAGCAACTTTGAGAGGGATGAGTAGTGAGCTCCTCCTTGTTTGCATTGAAGTGGCATGGGTTCGTAATAAGTGTGTCCCATACGTGTGTGTAACAGTGGTACTAATGAAAGAAGTTGCTGTTCCTAGAGGCTTTTACTAGGTTAGGAAGAAGAAATGAGAGAATTTAGAGAGGCATGGTTGTTTTGGATTTTGTCCGAGAGGAACTCCTCTACGGAAACTCTTATTTCTTCAAACCATATTACATGCCTTATATATACGACACTCCCCGGTTGTGTTTGTATGTTTATTTTGTGAAATAGTTGAGGGATAATTTTGTAATGACTTTAGAAGTCCATCTCTTTTCTACTTGTGTCGTAGTTGCGTGTGGGAAATAATAAAGCCCTCCGTTTTATGTCTTATGTTTCTTTTTTTCGTGTACAGCTTCTCGTGTACGGGAAGGGGATAGTACGAGGTAAGTTAATAAATCACTTCCGCAACTCTGATATGAGAATCTTTTAACCCCAAACGAGGGATGACAGAAGAGACTTCTCATGTGTTTTGAGATGGTACTTAGGCGTGGCGACTCCTGTAGGGTGTAAGAGCTAAGCATGCTCTATCTCAGGGCATTATTGTTGCCCTTATTTAGGGTTGCACGTACTGTTGTGGCCAACACCTCAAGTATGAATACATTATTGGTTTTGAGAAATCAAAAGCCAGGATTTTGTAAGTATGATGTATAAATGATTCAATATTAAATCGTGACTTCATATAATAGTTTTAATTTTCAAAATAATTCATGCAGGTCCCATGAAACACTGTAAGATATTAGCTTAGAAGGTTTAGAGTTTTAGATTTTCAAATCCATAATTTGACTGTCCAATTATATTTCGCATTTTAGGCTTTGTTTATTTTGCTAAAAGAGAATTTGGAAATTATGATCTTAAAAATGATTATTCGTATCACCTGAAATAATTGATCTTTACAAAGTATTGTCCTTATTAACAATAACATGTATCTACATATTTTCGTGAATGATTAATGAAAATATTTTTCTTTATTCCTTCTTTAAGAAGACGCAAGTGATCGTAATGTTTTTTAAATTATTCCTTTTTCGCGAAATATGCATATCTGCTATGCCAATTTTTAGATTATTCGTGAGAGAGAGAGAGAGAGAGAGAGAGAGAGAGAGAGAGAGAGAGAGAGAGAGAGAGAGAGAGAGAGAGAGAGAGAGAGAGAGGGAGGGTTAGAACATATAAACCTTAAAACATGTATTTAAGTGGTGATAGTCTCATGAGTATTTCACTGTTTACTCGTGCCATCGCGACCCTGTGCAATGTGAAGTATCCCAGTGAAACGTCAGGCGTACGGTGATGCCCATTTGTGTGGCCGTCGTGACCCTTGAAATGTTAAACACAAGACGTGATGGTGATATCGATTTGTGTGGCTGTCGTGCTTGTTCAAATGAGCAAATATTAAGTGGTCTGGGCGCAGTGACGGGACAACTTGTTCATAGCAAGCAGGGCCCACCCGTCAAGTGGCTCACCCTTAATGACCGGGCGATTGCGCCTGGACCACTATAAATTTTTCCTCTTCAAATGGGAAACACACGACGTACCATGTAACCCATCTCGCGTGGCCGTGGCGACCTTGAAACGTGATGCACAGGGCGTGGGGGATGATGTCGTGCTAGCGCCGGACGCTGCACTTCACGTGGCGTTGGGCCTCTTCTGATCAGTCCCCATCAACCCACCTCGCCAGTAGAGTTCGCCCGCTGAGTGCATCACGGGGCTCAGCTTCCGGTCCAGTACCTGTTCTTTGCCATTTACAGACGCGGGGACGAGGCGGTCGAGAGATGGGCCACATTTAGGTGAAATGGTACGAACCGTTCGGGGGCTTGCTCATGACGTTGATCAAATTCGCTGAGTTCATTAGAACAAAGATGTCGCTAGACCAACCACCTTAATAGCGAAATCTCCATCTGTTCGCGAACTGGAAATACACCATCCTCCATTTAAATTCGATGCAAAAGTACCCGGGTGGTCCTCAATTGCGACTTGGACTTTTCCTTGCCCACGTGATTCACGACTCGACCCGACTATTTTTTCGTTGTAATCCCGTGATGGCAACTAGTCGGCCTAATCTGTTTTTTTGTTTTCGGGTTCCGATCAATATAAGTATACTCTTCGTAATTTCATTCGGATAAATTGTTTAAAATTATTAGCGTATCAGGATCGGCTAGGGCTTGAAGTGTGCGTTCGTTTACTTTTGTCATTCGGATTAGAGATTATTCGGTCAAAACAATATATATGAAAGGAATGAATGAACAAATCTCCTTCTTGTTTAAAGAAAGACGTAGCGATTTCCTCCACAGGGGAATATGAGTACAGAAAGGGTGTTGTCACTTCGCGAAAGGGGCGGTGCAATGCCGGCCACGAAAGGGTTAACAGATGGAAAAAATGGGAGCCTCGCTTGACCAATTGAAGAAAAGATTTAAGGTGAATAACTAGTAAATATATTTCTTTTGGTCGAAGAATCTAGTGGATGTTGATCCACCAAAGATAAGATTTAAGTAGACTCAAGAGATTTATGTTGCAACTTTAAGATAATGGATAGACCAAGGGAAAATATGTGGGAGATATTATTCCAAAAGAAAAGAAAATAAAATAACTCAAAAAGGAACTTTATAGGGAATTCGATGGTAATTTTTATTTATTAATTAAAAATGACTCATCTTATTGTGAGATTGAATTTGTAATTTTTAAGGTCCTTGCATATCTTCATCTACCAAATTTCGAATCGACACGATAATTTCTTCGTTTCACGATTTATCATTTATATTTTGATCTTTAATTCATCTATTTTTATGCATGCTTGGTATTGGTGGATTTTTATTTTACCGGAGTCTCCTTCTAGAGCAATTTGATTTGAGATAAAGGAACAAGGAGCCATTTTATTGCATAACGATTTTGTCATTAGTACTAGCATGACACCTCACATGTTAAGTACTAAGTTAAAATCCATACAAACTGCCTTACGAATCTTTTTTTTTTTTTGCACTAAAAGAGGAAGAGGTATTGAAAGGACGTTGGAATAATTTAGAGTAATCAAATCTTAAAACTCACAATCTCTAGTTCATAAGAGTAAAACATGACTTCTGATAATTTACATAAGTTTTTAATTGACTCACCATAAATAGGTTAGTGACAACTCCAAAATGAAATTAATTATGCATGTTAAGAACTTAAGATCTAAGTAGAGGTGGCAAAATGGGTCAAAGATCCATATTTTAACCCATATTTGATAATATGGGTCATAAATGGGTCAGCTTAAAATGCTAAGTGGGTCTTAAATGGGTCACTTACCAACATCATGGATCATAAACGGGTCATAAACGGGTTACCTAATTAATTTTAAGTATCATTAACAAATAATTTTAAATATTATTAATAATGCATTTTTAGACCATGAAAATTATGTTATTCTAATTATTATATTTTTTAAAAAACAAAATTGATTATTTTATTTTCCCATCTTTTTCCTTCTTTTTTCCTTTATTTTTTTTCTCATTTTTTCCTCTTTCTAAGTTGGTCGTTGGCCAAGAAGCGAGCGATGAGCTCACCAGACTCCGGAGACTGGAAAAGGAAAAATGAAAAAAATGAAAAAAAATATATTTTAAAAATTAAAAATAATTAGAATTTCGAAAAAAAATTTAAAAATTTTAGAAAAAGTATCAAATAATTGTATTTCATAAAATTATTTTAACAATACATTTTTTAAAAAAAATCGCCAAACAAAATTTCCTGAACTTGGTTAAATATGGAAGTGTTTATCAATACGGGTTGGGTACGGGTACGGGTCGGGTATGGGTCGGGTTGGGTATGGGTCATCATATAATATGGGTCAAATATGGGTCAACCCATATTTGACCCGACCCAAACCCGACCCGACCCACCCATTTGACGCCTCTAGATCTAAGTTACAAATTGCTTCTTGATGTGGAATCTTAATCAACTTCTTGACCCATGAAGTTTGTGTGTTATGTTTCGTGAAAGCCAAGACACAGCTTCTTGATATGGAATCTTAATCAACTTGGCTAATTTTTCTGTACATGAAAATAGAAGTATCGAAAGCACTCCCAAACTGCTTAACACCTAAAAATTGCATCCACCTTTCTCATGTTTGGGATCTTATACCAACAAAAATCTCACAAGACCTGCAGGTTAGAAATTTGAGAGATAATATCTAACCTATCATAGCAAACATAATCTAAAATTGGGAAATTAAGAAAAACGACATAGTAATATAACGTAGTTCGACTAAGGAACTATGTGCACTTAGGAAGGAACAGCAAAAGTTGACTAAGATTGCATATCATCGAATCTAATAAGACAATCTTATGTCTTATTTGGCAGAATACTGGGTATTTCTATGCCCTAATGTCGAGGATTGGTGAGGCCTATCATAAGATTTGATAATAACAAATAGTAATCGAACCATCAAATATCAAGTGAGAGTAACGCATGCGCTAGAAACCACCATGATGGACGTGGCATAGCGGCAAATTGGTCACTAGTCTTCATGATGTCACGAGTTCGATATATGTAGTAATTATCCTGTTGAACTAAAAGAACTTTTGAACGTTGAAGATCTCTAAATATAAATGGCCCTTATATCGACCGCCTAGCCACATTGGTGGTCACTTAGGACTGATGCCGCAGCCACCTCGCAGGTAGTCGGTGACGCCACAGTGGCATTGCTACGTGTTTCTTTAAACAAGGAGGAGTTTTGTTCATTATTTCCATTTTAGATTTTGTATTCCTCTTTTTTTAAGTTCGATCAATTTATCCAAACATAGATCTTTGAGGGGGATGAGTAGTGAGCTCCTCCTTGTTTGCATTGGAGTGGCATGGGTTCGTAATAAGTGTGGCATGGGTTCGTAATAAGTGTGTCCCATACGTGTGTGTAATAATGGTACTGATGAAAGAAGTTCTGTTCCTAGAGGCTTTTACTAGGTTAGGAAGAAGAAATGAGAGAATTTAGAGAGGCATGGTTGTTTTGGATTTTGTTCGAGAGGAACTCATCTACGGAAACTCTTATTTCTTCAAACCATATTACATGCCTTATATATACAACACTCCCCGGCTGTGTTTGTATGTTTATTTTGCGAAATAGTTGAGGGATAATTTTGTAGTGACTTTAGAAGTCCATCTCTTTTCTACTTGTGTTGTAGTTGTGTGTGGGAAATAATAAAGCCCTCCGTTTTATGTCTTATGTTTATTGTTTTCGTGTACAGCTTCTCGTGTACGGGAAGGGGATAGTACGAGGTAAGTTAATAAAACGCTTCCGCAAGTATGTATACATTATTGGTTTTGAGAAATCAAAAGCCAGGATTTTGTAATTACGATGCATTAAATGATTCAATATTAAATCGTGACTTCATATAATAGTTTTAATTTTCAGAATAATTCATGCAGGTCCCATGAAACACAGTAAGATATTAGCCTAGAACGTTTAGAGTTTTAGATTTTCAAATCCATAATTTCACTGTCCAATTATATTTCGCATTTTAGGCTCTGTTTATTTTGCTAAAAGAGAATTTGAAAATTATGATCTTAAAAATGATTATTCGTATAACATGAAATAATTGATCTTTACAAAGTATTGTCATTATTAACAATAACATGTATCTAAATATTTTCGCGAAGGATTGATGAAAATATTTTTCATCATTCATTTTTTAAGAAAATGCAAGCGATCGTAATATTTTTTACATTATTCGTTTTTCGCGAAATATGCATATTTGCTATGCCAATTTTTAGATTATTCGTGAGAGAGAGAGAGAGAGAGAGAGAGAGAGAGAGAGAGAGAGAGAGAGAGAGAGAGAGAGAGAGAGAGAGAGAGAGAGAAAGAGAGAGGGTTAGAACTTATAAACATTAAAACATGTATTTAAGTGGTGATGGTATCATGAGTATTTCAAAGTTTACTCGTGCCATCACGACCCTGTGCAATGTGAAGCATCCCAGTGAAACGTCAGGCGTACGGTGATGCCCGTTTGTGTGGCCGTCGTGACCCTTGAAATGTTAAACACAAGACGTGATGGTGATATCGATTTGTGTGGCTGTCGTGCCTGTTCAAACGAGCAAATATTACATGATTTGGGCGTAGTGATGGGATAACCTGTTCATAGCAAGTGGGGCCCACTCGTTAGGTGGCACACCCCTTTAATGGCCGGGCACACTGCGCCTGGACCACTGTAAATTATTCCTCTTCAAATGGGAAACACACGACGTACCATGTAACCCATCTCGCGTGGCCGTCGCGACCTTGAAACGTGATGTACAGGGCGTGGGGGATGATGTCGTGCCAGCCCCGGACGCTGCACTTCACGTGGCGTTGGGCCTCTTCTGATCAGTCCCCAATCCCATCAATCCACTTCGCCAGTAGAGTTCGCCCGCTGAGTGCATCACGGAGCTCAGCGTCCGGTCCAGTACCTGTTCTTTGCCGTTTACAGACGCGGGGACGAGGCGGTCGAGAGATGGGCCACACTTAGGTGAAACGGTACGAACCGTGAGGGGACTTGCTCATGACGTTGATCAAATTCGCTGAGTTCATTAGAAAGAAAAGATGATCCGTTCATCGCTCGACCAACCACCTTAATAGCGAAATCTCCATCTGTTTTCAAACTGGAAATACACCATCCTCCATTTAAATTCAATGCAAAAGTACCCGGGTGGTCCTCAATTGCGACTTGGACTTTTCCTTGCCCACGTGATTCACGACTCGACCTGACTATCTTTTCATGGTAATCCCGTGATGGCAACTAGTCGGTCTAATCTGTTTTCTTGTTTTAGGGTTCCGATCAATATAAGTATACTCTTCGTAATTTCATTCGGATAAATTGTTTAAAATTATTAGCGTATCAGGATCGGCTAGGGCTTGAAGTGTGCGTTCGTTTACTTTTGTCATTCGGATTAGAGATTATTCGGTCAAAACAATATATATGAAAGGAATGAATGAACAAATCTCCTTCTTGTTTAAAGAAAGACGTAGCGATTTCCTCCCCAGGGGAATATGAGTACAGAAAGGGGCGTTGTCGCTTCGCGAAAGGGGCGGTGCAAAGCCGGCCACGAAAGGGTTAACAGATGGAAAAAATGGGAGCCTCGCTTGACCAATTGAAGAAAAGATTTAAGGTGAATAACTAGTAAATATATTTCTTTTGGTCGAAGAATCTAGTGGATGTTGATCCACCAAAGATAAGATTTAAGTAGACTCAAGAGATTTAAGTTGCAACTTTAAGATAATGGATAGACCAAGGGAAAATATGTGGGAGATATTATTCCAAAAGAAAAGAAAAGAAAATAACTCAAAAAGGAACTTTATAGGGAATTCGATGGTAATTTTCATTTATTAATTAAAAATGACTCATCTTATTGTGAGATTGAATTTGTAATTTTAAGGTCCTTGCATATCTTCATCTACCAAATTTCGAATCGACACAATAATTTCTTTGTTTCATGATTTATCATTCATATTTTGATCTTTAATTCATCTATTTTATGCATGATTGGTATTGGTGGATTTTTATTTTACCGGAGTCTCCTTCTAGAGCAATTTGATTTGAGATAAAGGAACAAGGAGCCATTTTATTGCATAACGATTTTGTCATTAGTACTAGCATGACACCTCACATGTTAAGTACTAAGTTAAAATCCATACAAACTGCCTTACACATCTATTTTTTTTTTTGCACTAAAAGAGGAAGAGGTATTGAAAGGACGTTGGAATAATTTAGAGTAATCAAATCTTAAAACTCATAATCTCTAGTTCATAAGAGTAAAACATGACTTCTGATAATTTACATAAGTTTTTAATCAACTCACCATAAATAGATTAGTGACAACTCCAAAATGAAATTAATTATGCATGTTAAGAACTTAAGATCTAAGTTACAAATTGCTTCTTGATGTGGAATCTTAATCAACTTCTTGACCCATGAAGTTTGTGTGTTATGTTTCGTGAAAGCCAAGACATAGCTTCTTGATATGGAATCTTAATCAACTTGGCTAATTTTTCTGTACATGAAAATAGAAGTATCGAAAGCACTCCCAAACTGCTTAATACCTAAAAATTGCTTCCACCTTTCTCATGTTTGGGATCTTATACCAACAAAAATCTCACAAGACATGCAGGTTAGAAATTTGAGACATAATATCTAACCTATCATAGCAAACATAATCTAAAATTGGTAAATTAAGAAAAACGACATAGTAATATAGCGTAGTTCGACTAAGGAACTATGTGCACTTAGGAAGGAAGAGCAAAAGTTGACTAAGATTGCATACCATCGAATCTAATAAGACCATCTTATGTCTTATTTGGCAGAATACTGGGTATTTCTATGCCCTAATGTCGAGGATTGGTGAGGCCTATCATAAGATTTGATAATAACTAATAGTAATTGAACCATCAAATATCAAGTGAGAGTAACGCATGCGCTAGAAACCACCATGATGGACGTGGCATAGCGGCAAATTGGTCACTAGTCTTCATGATGTCACGAGTTCGATATACGTAGTAATTATCCTGTTGAACTAAAAGAACTTTTGAACGTTGAAGATCTCTAAATATAAATGACCCTTATATCGACCGCCTAGCCACATTGGTGGTCGCTTAGGACTGATGCTGCAGCCGCCTCGCAGTGGCTGCCGGTGACGCCACAGTGGCATCGCTACGTCTTTCTTTAAACAAGGAGGAGTTTTGTTCATTATTTCCATTTTAGATTTTGTATTCGTTTTCTTTTTAAGTTCGATCAATTTATCCAAACATAGATCTTACTACTGCGCCAACTTCTGCCCCCTTTAGCATTCGGGGCTTCAAAAAAGTACATAAAAAACCCAGGATACTCTCTAGATCGGTTGCAACTTAGGAAAATGAACCTTCTGTCATAGGGCAATTAACCTTTACTAGTCAGGGCAAATCGACTTATTTGAGATCCAAACTTTCAGGATAATTGTCGAAAAAGTCCTAAATATTTTGTAACTTTACTAATTCAATTTTAAACATTTAGTTTTTGCTAATTCAATTCTAAATCTTTTGAAATTTTGTCATTTAAGTCATTCAAACGATTTTTCGCTGGAGAAAGCCTACATGGACGTTCGGTCAGTACCATGTACATGACGTGGCTTGATTGGTTGGTTGCGGCCAAAATTTGGGACAAAGCAAGTTAGGGTTCGTTCTATTTTGGGGTAAAACTTGGGGCAAATTGTCAAAACTACGTTGTTTTGTGCCACATGATCGTCGGTGACCAACTGATTGGGCTATGTCACGTACACAGTGCTGACTGGACGTTCATGTAAGCTTTTTCTAGTGAAAAGTCATTGAAAGGATTTAAATGGTAAAAAAAAAAGATTTATAATTGAATCGGTAAAGTTGCAAAATATTTATGACATTTTCGACAATTGTTTCTTGAACTTTCTTTGCCCAGAAATGTGCCCCGAAATGCCAAATACTACAGTTATCTATCTTATCTCTAAATTGAAGCGCACCCTTAAAGCCCTAAAAGGGATAAACAAGATAAGAAGACCAGTCGCTATCATGAGAGTTTCCCCTCCCACCTTGAATGGTACAGAAATCCTCAATCACATTGCCGACTGAAGAGAAAAGAAAAAGATCGGATCGGGTTATAAATCACGTAGGCATAAAAGTCCAATCACGATCGATCTCAATGAAACGACTATTTGGACCGGACGATGAGCTATCCAAATCGATGGGCGAACGCTTCACGGTCGATGCAAAGTTGATGTGGACGAATCAGAGGGCACGGCCACGTGAACCGCGTTGCACGCCACCCAAGGAGTTGTCTTTCAAGGATTCGGAATCGACACGTACAATTCATGATGTGGAAAGCCTCCATGAATTTCATCGGAGCATCGTCCCGTGGGAGATGGGCATCCAATGCTCATTGGTCAGTGTACTGGCCCACACGCACGCGGTTCTTTAAGAGGGAAGTCTCTTTCGTTGATAATGTTCCCCAGAGCCTTTAAGTTGCTGATCCGCCAAAAAAAAGCTTCTGGAAGGTTGTTTCGGGACTTCATCGACTGTTTTAAAAGATTGAGATGATCAATAAAGGCGTAATTGTAATATTTGAGTGTTCTAATGCTCTTCTCGCTGTGTAGTTTAAACATTGGTTTGAGATTAAAGAGTGGAAATAATAACTTAAGACTTGTGAATTGCATTGCGCGCCATGTGCATCTTATGTTTTGATTTCAGAAAAGCGGGGCGCCACACAAATTGGAATTCATCTTAAGCATTCTTGAGAAATGGATTTCGATGGTCCACCACCCGCTAAACAATAAAAAAAAAAGTGAAATCTTGCTTTATCAATCATAAAATCATTATATTTTCGCGTGTAATGATAATCTGTGTAAGAGTTGTGAAAAATCATTAAAAAATATTGTTTTTTTATAGTTCGAAAATCTGTTCTTTTGGACCATAGGATAGACCCACAAACAAGACAAGAGGGGCGACGTTTTTGGTCACCATTGGTACCCCATTCGCCATATGTAGAAAGAATGGGTAGGCTTTCGAAGGGACGGACTTTCACTTATCCATTTTGACGTAAGACATCACATGTGTAACAACTGTACCAAACCAACCTAACATGTGTTACGTTTTTAGGTCCTTTCACATAGGGGGTGTGCAACAGGATCATGTAAACTCGATTTTCGAACCAGTCCACTCGGAAAATAGGGTCGGGAACCGGTTTCTGTTGAAACTAGTCTGAGAACTGGTTTTCAAAATTCAGAACCAATTTGAATTGGTTCGAAAATTGGTTTCGGGAGATAATCCACTTGAGAACCGGATCGACCGGATTGGTTTAGGAACCAATTTGAGAATCAGTTTGTAAGTCAACCCAAAAGTCCAAAGCCCTAATTTGTTCCCATGTTTCTTTTTTTACTTCTCACACCCGCAAACTTCATAGTGTTTTCTTTCAACGCGCCATTGCCAGCTCCTGTCGTATGGATTGGCTCGTCTAATTTTACTTTTGGAGGATGAGTTATGTTGAATTCATTTTTGGAGGAGTTATACTTGCGCCGATTTAGACAAATGAAAAATTTCATGAAGTATTGTGTGAATGAGACTAATATTGGATCCATGTTTGTTACTCATTTATATGTAATGTTAGGATTTTAGATTTACCTTATGCTTTTGTTTATGATAATTTGCCTTGTGAATCATTAGTTTTTTGTTTAGTAAAAAATTTTATTTAGTTAGTAATTACAAGTAATTAATGTTTCAATATAAGTTAGAAGAATTATGTTACTTTCTTGCTATTAATATAAAATTGTGGTTGCAAAACAGGTTCCAATATAGAGTTAACTTTGGAAACGGACCAGAAATACATGCTGGATCGAATACAGGGTCTAAAAAAGGGAAACTGATTATAATAGGGTCAGATACATGATTCGGGTATGGAACCACCCACCATGGACTTGATCACCCCTATTTTCACAGGCCGACCCATCACCCCTATCCAGAGCAGTAAGAGCCATTCTTGATGTGATTCTTGAGGGAATATCTCCTTCTAAGAGCTATCAACGAAACAGTTGTAACTTCATAGGCTCGCGGTTCATGATATAGAAACTCTGAATGACTTATCAAAGCATTGTCACGAGAGATGGCGTCCAATGCTCATCGGCTGTTTGATTGATCCATTATGTGTACTGGTATGTGCCCGCGAATGTATGCATGCGGTTCGCCCTAGAGAAAAGCCTCTTTATTTACGGTTATCTTGAGAACCTAAGTTACTAGAGCAAGAGAGCATTTGGCGTAAAGTTACTTAATCACGTAACATTTTGTCAGACCTTACAAACTTTATGAAAGTTTAGAGTCTGTGAATTTGAAGAAAAAACTGCATTCAAAAAATTATTTTTCAATTTTATGGTGTTTGGATGATGAAAAACTAATGGATAAGCAGAAAACATTAACAACGGATTAAGCAACAAGTTTAGATTGTAGCAAAACAGATTCTCCTTTCAACAAAAAGGAACTTAATTTCCTTAAACCATCAAATAAATGAAAACTAACCATTTTGTTAAAAATAATTCTCATGGAAAACATTTTCCTTTATTATGAAACTTTCATTTTAACAAATGTACCATTAAGCTGATAAATAAAGGTGTAACTTAATATTCCAATATTCTAACAATTTCCTTCACCCATAATCTGAACTTCATCCTAAGACCTTAATGTAGAAACATATTTGGTGTCTGAAGATATTGGAACCCTGGATCTTCTGCCTCTAATCTTTTTGGACATTTCATTAGACCTCTACGAGTCATGTGAAAAACTAATGCTGTTAAATTGAGGCCTAACTTAATATTCAAATATTCTAGCATTATATTTCATGCATAGTCTGGACTTTGTCCTAAGATTTTAGTATAGAAATATATATTTGGGAAGCCATATTCGGGATTTGACAATATTTCAACCTTGGATTTTCTGCTCTGATATTCGCTGATATTTTGTTGAATCTCTATCATATGTTCTAAAAGATTAAAATTATTAGATAAAGTAGTGATTTGGTGTGCAAATAATTTAATACATCATACTCGTAATGTCCTATAGCTTTTGATATCTCAAACCAACTTTGCCTTGACGCACATTGTAGGCTTTGAGCATGTAATCATAATTGATAATGCATGTGAAGAAACCGAAAATACGTGGACACATGGGAGGACAATCACAGGCTGATAATACGTAGTGGTTGGGGGTGGATATCTCGTGCTTGGAGAAATAGCAGCTCGGGCTGTTCGTCCTCCGGGGCCCAAAGAAGTCAATTTCCTCACATGATCTGAACCCCATCGATTCCAGTAGAAGGCAGACTTTTCCTCTTTAATCTGAACCTGTGGTGAGAAGCGCTATTCCCTGTCCACAGCAGCTATAAATCAGAAACCTCCAGACATCCCAGAGGCTTGTGAACAAGGAGACTCTTAGCTGTTCAGATGATGCGGAGTTTTATCAGCGCCACTGGCTTGGCCAAACCTTTCCCAGGGGAGAGATCAAGAAAAGGTGGAAACACCGAGACTGTCTTTTCTCAGCGGATGATTCTCCAGGTAACTCCTTGTTCTTGATTCTGGGCTTCGGACCCCTGTAAATAAAACAACAGCATTTTCATGGATCATTTGCCTACTTGAGACCGAGACGTTTTGTGCGCTGAACCTTGTGACAATCCGTTGGGATTTCCCATTTGTCTCCTTTATCTTTGGTACTTGCTGTGTCCATGGGAAGCTAAAGAGTTTAGCTCCAACTGTCTCTTTCCCTTATTCTCCTTCAATGAATAACCTGATGGTTTCTAAACAATTATGCATATACTAATAAGTATGTGAATCCTCTCTCTCTCTCTCTCAAAAGAGAAACTGTAACTTCTAACCAGATATCGTTGATCTTCAGGAGGACATTTCCTTCCGAGTAGCGATTGTGTGTCGCGAGGGAAGCGTTTGTTGAGATTGTACTTTTTATTTGGAGGAAAATTTCATGACAAGAAAATGATTTTCAGGAAATCATTTTTCTGAAAAATAATTAACCTTTATTTGATAATATGTGACTGAAAATGTTTTATGGTGTTATGATCTCACTTGAAAAATTAACTTCAATATTATGATTTTATTCGAACAAAAAGAATTCAAATTTTTAAATATTTTTAAATATTTTTATTTTCTTATTTTTTTTCCTTCTCCATCCCATCCACCACACCATCACACACGCTGCTCCTTCCACATCTACACCACTGCCGCCGCGGCCATCTATGGCTATATCACCACCCATTGCACCGACTCCGTCCACCAACACTTGGCTGAGCTTGAAGCACGAGCATGGGCCAATGATCCTTGAGCTTGATCTTGGCAAACATGAGGCCTGATCTTGGCAAGCTTGAGCTTGCAAACATGAGGTCAAGCCTCGTTGGCCCTTGTCGAGGCTTGGTGACCGATAAATGAAAAAATAAAAAGAAATGATGGGGAAAAAAGAAAAAAATTAAAATTAAAATTTTACGAGATAGACCTAATTTGAAATCCATTTTCACCTTACATTTTTAAATTAAAATTTTTTTTCAGTAAGTAGTTTTTCAGACCTAATTAAGTGGAAGTCTGAAAAACTACTCACTGAAAAAAAATTCAGAAAAAAAAAATCACACATATTCCTCATTTGACTTTGGTCGTCATTTTGTTTGCAGAAAAAGGATACTTGGATGTGCAAGAAGAATGCTTCTCTGGAATACTCATTTGAGCAAGACCACAAGATCTACTTATGTTGTTAAATGACTTCATAAGTAGATATCTACTGTACCTCGACCTCGGACCTTCAGTATGGTCGAGGGATTATCAGTAGTTATGTTTCTAACATGATCTCATGAGATCCTTTTACACATAAATGAGGATTTTACTTATTCGATGGTAAACTCCAGTGATATATGTACTCTTGGACAAAAGCACAAGAGAGTAGAATGAAATGTAGAGTCTATATTTCGTATTTTTGTTGATAAGTGATTTAGATCACATTATTGAAATTCAAGAATTATCTTCACCCTTGGTTCAGGGTAGGGACATTGAATGGGTGAGTCGAAACGGGTTTGGGTCGAATAAAAATGGTCCAACCCATATTGACTTATTTAACCCATTTTGACCAATCTTCGCACAATACAATTCTATAGGCCTATACCCAACCCGACTCATTTTGTTAAAATATCTCCATATTTAACAAAGTTTAGAAAAATTTGTTTCATGATTTTTTTTAAATGTATTGGTAAAAAAATTTTGTGCAATACAATATAGTTGATAATTTTTAATTTATTTGAAAATTTTAATTAACGATGAATTTACCATACTTAAAAGCTCGCCTATCAGAGGGTCATTGGGATGGTCGTTTGGTGGGTCCCGCAATAAAAGTTGTTATTGCCGATACGTTCTTCTCGGTTCCTCCTTCCATAACCCAAGCTCGGAGACCATGGGTAAATTCATTTATAAGCAGGCAAGAAACTGTTCAAATAGTACCCATACGAAATTCTTCTGTTTCTCAGTATGACTAAAACGGATGGTATTGACATAGAGAGCACCCTGGATTTGAACCACATTCAACATCTATATATTTTAATTTTTAAACTCTATTTTTATTTGCTTTTCCTCTTCCAGTCGTTGACGAGGTTATTGCTTGCCAGATTTTAATGAGTTTGACTTCGCTAGATTTTGACGAGTTCAACATTGTCGACCTCAAACGATGCTCGAGACTAGTGAAGACGAGGTCGAGCTCATCGAAATTTGGTGAATCTCGACCTCAGCCGCCTTAGGCAAGCTCGATCTCTCTGAATCTAGTGAGTCTCAAGCTTGGCGGCCTTGGACAAGCTCGACCTTGCCACCAGATCCAGCAAAGTCGAGTCGGCACCTCGCCAACCTGGGGTGAACTTGAGCTCATAGACCTCAATGAGGCCCGGGCTCGCTAATTTGGTGATGTCTTAGCCCCTCGGAGTCTAGTGAGCTTGTCCCTTACCTCTTTGTCGGTGACCGGCTAAGAAAGAGGAAAAAGGAGGAAAAAAAAAGGAAAGGAAAAAGGGAAAAAAATTATTTTTAAGAAATTAAAAATAATTAGAATATCAAAATTTTCACAACCTAAAAATGACTTATTAGTGACGCTTGAAACTAATTAGGTAACTCATTTATGATTTATTTGGAATCCATTTAAAACCCATTAAGTTAGTAAGTGACACATTTAAGACTCATTTAACCATTTAAAATAATCAATTTATGAGTCATATTATCAAATATAAGTTAAAATATAAGTTTTTGATCCAACTTATCATCTCTAGTTTGGAGCAAGCTTCTAACTGATAGCTAAATTTCATTCAATAATGCTAGGATTACAAAGTCCAAAGCATCAAGATAAGAATAGGTAGGATTTCTTGAAAAAAATGACATTCACTTGACCACAAATACATCGAGAGATCGCTAGTTAAAACAGGAAGCTATTTATTCACCCCGATGGGTTTCGAAAGCTTGGTTGTACGAACCTCGTTTATTGGTGGCGATGTGTCTTTTCAGAAGCCACAAAATTGGTGATATGTATTGTATCTCTATCGTCATAAATCGAGATGGAGATATCCATCCGTGTACACTATCCGGAACGAGCCTAAAGAGTCATCCGATCCAAATTGTAAAATGCCCTTCTGCAGAGTTCGCTAAAAGTGTGATTTTAAACCGAGCAGCTCAACATAGTTACTTCTGTTTGAGTTCTGCACCGGTTCGGGTCAAGCTGGATTTAGGTTAATTTAAGATATAGATATCCTCGGGTTTCGAGTTGGGGAGATCGGATGGCTGAATGGCTCAGATTCTTCGACTTTGGTTAATTTGGACATGGATCTAGTAAGCTACAACTTGTCGACTTTTATAGACAACTTGGGTTAAGATCGAACCGGTTTTCAGGATGATTTTCTGTTTCCGGCTGGGTTGTCTGATTGTCGTTGCTTTCTATGGAATGAATGTCTATGCACTCGATGTCTACGAGTAGAGCCACATTTTTTCTATCCCTCTAGCCTAAGCTATCACTCGTCGGCTTCAACAGACTAAGCCGCTGCTGTAGACCCACCATCTTTCTGTCAATTCATCCTTGAACCACAAACTTATTACAGAAATCCCTGCTCTAAAATTATATATACAATGACAATTCAACTAATCACGCATCATAAAAAAAACAAGGTTGCTTTCACCCAAATACTCTTTCGAGTAGCATTCAGAGCCGAACAAAGAACTTCGTCCGACTACGTACACTACAACGAAACAAAAGAATAATATCGGTGCTGGTCTCCATTGGTGAACACTAGTGATGGGGCAGAAAGGGGTAACACCATACAATAAGTTGCTTTCACCCCAGTATTCTTTGTGGATTCTGTGTAAAAGTGTTACTAGTGTATATTAACTCTTCGTCAGTTTGAGTGAATTTCTCTATGGAATTCCTGAGCGATAAGCATGGTGGGAAGGTACTGAGACACCAATTTTCCAAGCTACCATCATGTGCTTCTTTTAGTAGTTTGTCAACAATAAAATTGAATGTTTTTCAAAACATAATTTCTCAAATCGTTCATGTTCACCAAGACAAATATACCTCGTTTGTGTTGATGGCAGATTCACATAACAAATAAATATATGTAAGTTAACCTATTTTGCAAATTCTCAACCTTTTTTTTTTCTAAAAATATGGTGATAGTTTCAAACCGATTGCGCAAGTCTTTTATTGGCATATTATCTGCTTGAGTATTTATCATTTTTCTAGGTAGAGTTATCCGCTAAATAATGTTGGTGCTAGTTTTGACGATGACAAAACTGTATTAAAATCTGAAGTGTTCAGACCTTCTCAAAGTCTGAGTTGGTCAGACTTTCCCAGAATCTGAAGTGTTCAGACTTTCCCAAAGTCTGAGGTGGTCAGACTTTTCCAAAGTCTGGGGAAGACAGACTTAAGTTATTATGGTGATAGATCTTATTGATCTTATTCTTTTCCCATGAAGATCTGGATTGATATATATATATCTTCGACAGCTTATGGATTGATTGGATCTGATTATTTTATTTATGGAAGCAATCAATTATATGGAGCAAGTGTTCACTTTAGGAAACTGAAGATCCTGATTGAATGGGCGATCGGGATTGACGGATTCTCTATTGTTTCTATCTATAGCTTGAGATCTCCTGATTGATTCTGTCCAACGGGTAGATTGGAAGAATTCCTTTGGAAGGCGCCAACGGTTATGAAGGCATGAAGGAGTATTTAAGGGAGTTACTTTCAAGTTGTGTTGTACGAACGTTAGAGAGTAATCTTCCTAAAGTTTGAATCACTAAGAGATTTATTTGTACTCAAAAGAGTGTGACACACGAACTTCGTGAGAGTGAAGCTGAGAAGCTTAGACATTGAGATTGTAACTCTTTTGATTCATAGTGGACTCCAGCCAATAAGCTGTCATCGTGGGAGAGTGGACGTAGGCTTGATCTAAGCCGAACCACTATATATCTTGTGTTCAATTCTCTTTACTCTCTAACTCTATTTATTCTGAAGCCTTTATTTCCGCATTAGCTTTTATAAATTTATTCACTGCACTAGCGCTTTCAAGTGGTATCAGAGCCAGGTTGCTCTCTTTAAGAAGTGTTTTACTTCTGAGCTAACGATCTATGGCAAGTGCTAGTGGAGCAAGTGTGGTGGAAGGACAATATTTTCTTAGACCTCCTTACTTCGATGGAAAAGACTATTGTGTCTGGAAGAATAAAATGAGAATTTTCTTGAAGTCAAAGGATCCTATGGAATGGGAAATAATCGAACAAGGAGTAATTCCTTCTACCAGTTCTGGAGAAACTAGAGTGATACCTCAAGCTGATATTATCAAGAGACAACACATTGATTCCAGGGCTACTCATTCTCTTTATTGTGCTTTATCTCTTACTGAATATAACAGAATTTCTTCCTGTGAATCAGCCAAAGAAATTTGGGACAGACTTAATGTCACCTATGAAGGAACTGATCGTGTTAAGGAAACAAGATTGAATATCTTGCTTGGACAATATGAAGCCTTCAAAATGAAAAATGGTGAATCAATTGCGGATATGTTCAGCAGGTTCACAGAGATTGTTAATGGACTTGCAAATCAAGGACAACCAATCACTGGACCAATGAAAGTTAACAAGCTCTTGCGAGGTTTATCACAAGAATGGAATCATATCAGAACATCTATTAGAGAAACTCAAATAATTCAGCCATTGTCAGTGGATGAATTAGTTGGAACACTTCAATCTTATGAAGTGGAAAATCTCAATCTAGATGAAGAGATCAAAGGTAAGAAATCTATTGCTTTAAAATCTAATATTATTTCTGATGATGCAGGTTCAGATGATTATCTTGATGAAGAGGAAATGGCACTTTTCGTTAAGAAGTTCAAAAAGTTCAACAGAAACAGATCAAATTGGAAAGGATCCAATTCTTGGAAGAACTCGAATGCTCAAAGAAGACAATCTGATGAAAGAAATGTTTATGCTGAGATTACCTGTTATAATTGTCAAAAGAAAGGACACATTAAGCCAGAATGTCCTCTTCTCAAGCAAAAGAATGGAAGGTACGAGAAAAACAAGAAGGCTCTAAAGGCTGAAACCTGGAGTGACACAGAATGTGAAGAAAGTGATGAGGAATTTGCCAACATCTGCTTAATGGCTCAATCTGATTCAGACCCTGACTCAGAGGATTTTGATCATCAGGTAAACAATTTTAGAGTCCCTATTAAAATAGCTAATTATATAAATGATCTTTGTTCCAAATTAGATTTCTCCTTTAAAGAGATTGCTGAGCTAAAAAAGGAAAATCTGATTCTCAAACAACAGAAGATTTCTTTGAAAGAGAAATTTGATAATGAGGTTTTGATTTCTCAGGATAAATTTAGTTCTCTTGAAAAAGAAAATATTTGTTTAAAATCTGAAATATCCTCTATTACAAAAAAGTTTTCTCTTGGTTCTGATAAATTAGAAAAGATTCTTTCAGTACAAAGACCTTACTTCAAAAAGGAAGGTTTAGGAATGTCTTTTGAGAAAGCTCCTTTGATTGATTTTCCAAAAGTCAAAGAAAGACTTGAAAAAATGCCTTCGAAAAGAGTTTATGAAAATCATTTTAGAAAAGTGTTTATTAAACCTGTTGGAAGAAATTCTATTAAGTGCTTTGATTATGGAAAAGGAGGTTCAAGGGAAATGAATTCCCTAAGCAAGAGATGGACAGCTCCCCTGTCTTATTCTAACCAAAAAGGACCCAAAATGATTTGGGTACCTAAAAAGAAATAAGTTCTTTTTCAGGAAATTCAATCAAAATGGTACTTGGACAGTGGATGCTCAAGACATATGACAGGAGATTCAAGCTATTTCATTAAATTAGAAAGTTTTGATGGAGGAAGAGTAGCTTTTGGAGGAGACAGCACAGGGAAGATTATTGGCCGAGGAACTGTGAAGATTGGAAAGCTTTCTATTAATAATGTCTCTTTGGTCAAAGGACTGAAGTATAATCTACTCAGCATCAGTCAACTCTGCGATACTGGTTATAAAATTCAATTCCAAGAAGGAATTTGTCTTGCCTCAAGTAAAGATAATTCGCAGACTTTTAGTGGAAGGAGACATGGTAATATATATTTATTGGATATGCATGTTGAGACTCCTAAGTGTCTTATATCTTTACAGAAAGAAGTAGAATTATGGCATAAGAGACTTGGTCATTCTCATATGAAACAAATTTCCAAGATCTCTTCAAAGCAACTTGTTCGAGGTCTGCCATCCTTGAAATTTCGTAGAGATGAAGATTGTACATCTTGTACTCTGGGAAAACAGCTAAAGGATTCCTTCAAGTCTATAAATCATGTTGCTACTACAAGAGTGCTTCAGCTTCTTCATATGGATTTGTTTGGACCAAATCGAACAAAAAGCATTGGTGGTAAGAGTTTTTGTCTGGTAATAGTTGATGATTTTTCTAGATATACTTGGGTATTTTTCTTAGCAAATAAGTCTGATGCATTTGCATACTTTGCCAAGTTTGCTAAGAAAGTTCAAAATGAGAAAGGATATGTGATTTCAAGCATTCGATCAGATCATGGTGGTGAATTTGAGAATGCAAAGTTTGCTAAATTTTGTGATGACTTTGGGATACATCATATGTTTTCTTCTCCTTATTCACCACAACAAAATGGTGTTGTAGAAAGGAAGAATAGATCCTTGCAGGAAATGGCCAGAACTCTAATGATTGACAGCAAAATCAGCTCTAGATTTTGGGCAGAAGCTGTTTCTACCGCTTGTTATATTATCAACAGAGTGTTTCTTAGACCTTTGATGGACAAAACGTCCTATGAGATTTATAAAGACAAAAAGCCTAATGTCTCTTACTTTCATGTCTTTGGCTGTAAATGCTTTATTCTTAAGAACTCTGCAGACAAGATTGGGAAATTTGATAGTAGATCTGATGAAGGCATCTTCCTTGGTTATTCTTCTTCAAGTAAGGCATACAGAGTTTATAATAAGAGGACTCATTGTGTGGAAGAATCTATTCATGTTAAATTTCATGAAGCAGACACAGATTCAGAGGTTACAAGACAAGTTGGTACTGAAGAAAACAATGTTCCACTAGAAGTTATTGAACAAATTGAAGATGACAACTCATAGAATCTGGATAGTGGAAATTCAAATTCAGGAAGTCAAAGGAAGTGGAAACACAAGTCGAGTCATCCCTTGGAAAATATTATTGGCAATATTGAGGATGGACGTCAAACTAGATCAAAAGTAAGAATTCCTGTCATTCCTGAAGAACCAGAGGAATCCAGTGCAATTGCCTTAATCTCTGAAATTGAGCCAAAGAAAGTAGAAGAAGCCTTAGCGGATGATAGCTGGATAGAAGCAATGCAGGATGAACTGAGACAGTTTGCTATTAATGATGTGTGGGAGCTAGTTCCAAGGCCTAAAGAAAAGTCTATTATTGGAACAAAATGGGTGTTTAGAAACAAACTAGTGAAGAAGGTTTGATTACAAGAAACAAAGCACGACTGGTGGCTAAAGGATACACTCAGGAGGAAGGAATTGACTATGATGAAACTTATGCTCCTGTGGCCAGGTTAGAAGCTATCGGATTATTACTTGCCTTTGTGTGCTTTCATGATTTCAGGTTATATCAAATGGACGTCAAAAGTGCCTTTCTAAATGGAGTAATTCAAGAGGAAGTTTATGTTGAACAACCTCCTAGTTTTGAGGATCCTAAGTATCCCTATCATGTTTTTAAATTAAAGAAGGCTCTCTATGGCCTAAAACAAGCTCCTCGAGCCTGGTATGAACGGTTGAGTTCTTTTCTTATTCATTGTGGATTTGAAAAAGGCAAAGTAGATACAACTCTATTTATTAAAAGGACCAGTCATGAGTTCTTATTGGTACAAATCTACGTTGATGATATTATTTTTGGATCTTCTGATGAAACTATGTGCAAGAATTTTGCTAAGGATATGCAGCAGGAGTTTGAGATGAGTATGATGGGAGAATTAACCTTTTTTCTTGGACTACAAGTGAAACAATCTACTGAAGGTACCTTTGTACATCAAGAGAAATATGCAAAAGACATTGTCAAGAAGTTTGGAATGGAAAATTGCAAAAAGGTTGAAACTCCAATGGCAGCGACATCAAAACTCGAGAAAGACTCAGAAGGAGAAAAAGTTGATCAAAAACTTTACAGGAGTATGATTGGATCCTTATTATATCTCACTACCTCTAGACCCGATATTCTGTTTAGTGTTTGCTTGTGTGCAAGGTTTCAATCAGATCCAAGAGAATCACATCTATCAGCCGTCAAACGAATTATCAAATATATTTCGTCTACCACAAAGTTTGGACTTTGGTATCCCAAGGAAAGCAACTTTATTCTATTAGGATACTCTGATGCTGACATGGGAGGATGTCGGGTAAACAGGAAAGTACTACATGAAATTGTCAACTCCTTGGAAATATGTTGGTATCTTGGTTATCAAGGAAGCAGCACACTGTTGCAATGTCAACGGCTGAATTTGAATACGTAGCTCTTGGGAGTTGTTGCTCTCAGATTCTATGGATGCGTCAACAATTACAAGACTTTGGTATCAAAAAGTATTGTGTTGAAATTCGGTGTGATAGCACAAGTGCCATGGATCTTACTAAGAATCCAATTTTACACTCTAGAGCAAAATACATTGAAATACGACATCATTTCATCAGAGATCATGTACAGAAGAAAGATGTCAAGATCACATTTGTTGATTCTTAGAATCAATTAGCTGATATTTTTACGAAACATTTGGATAAACGGTCATTTGAGTTCATTCGAAGCAAATTGAATATTCTCTCTTACTGAGACTCAAACCCAGACTCAGACGCAGACTCAGACTCAGACTCAGACTCAGACCCAAACGCAGACTCAGACTTACGGTCAGGTTATATAAAATTTGATTTGTGTTTAGTTTTCTAAATATCATGTTTCCCGCCAATCGACACTTCTGGAAATCTGTCAAAAGGTACGACTTTTGAACCATCGTATCTTTTTGTTTATCCGTTTCCTTTATATTAATTAGTTGATTGATAGTTTTTGGAAACTTTTCAAAATTGCTATTTTTATTCTTTGAAAACCGTCGTTAAAAGAATAGATTTTTCTTCGCAAACCCTAGGCCTCTTCATCTTCTTCAGAGTTTCGTGCCTCTTGTCTGAAAAACTCTCTCTCTACGAACGCACAATGTCTGCCTCCCGGAAATCGTCTCGACTAGCAAACAAGCATTTTGGCACTAGTTCTGGACCTACTCATCTTGATCTTACTGAGGAAGAAGAATTGCATGAAGAATCGGCAACCGGCTCTATGGAAACAAGGATTGAGACTCAACAGGGACTCACAGAACCAGTAAGTAGTGCTGCTCCTCTCAAAAAACGGAACCCAAAGTTTATTTACAAATTGTATCAGACATTGGTGAGTGGTGGTAGCGCTATGACAACTATTGATGAATTTCTGCGAGATAGTGGATACAAAAATCAGCCTGTCTTTTTGCAAGAAATGGAACGACTTTCTATTGCTCCTCCTGGAACGGCGGATGAAGCACGGAGAAACTTTCCAATAGACCCACGATTCAGTGCCTCCTATTCTCACGAACCCAGGGATGAAGATGAGAAAATGTTTTTGCATTTTAAGCCAGTGCAAGGGTTTGATGTCAGTAGGTCAGAGATAAACGATCCTCTTTTTTGCTCAAAAAGGCATCAAAATGCTTATAAAGGATTGCTGAAACGTGGGGTCATGAATCCACGACATGTTGATTTTGAGTATCTAAACTCAATCAAGGTCTATCTTGGGGTCCACCTTGGTCGGCTTGGGATTGACAAATTCTGTTCCTCCACAGTTCCGAGTTATGCGGAACTAACAACATATTTTTATTCGAATTTGTCTTTTCCTGATCGACACACTTTGAGATTTTCTGTGTTTAACAAAGAATATACTCTCAATGTGGACATAATTGCTGACATCCTTGGAGTTTCACAGACTGGCTTTATCCCTATCACTGTATCAGACAGAGAAATCACTACTGCCCTGTCTACCGATCAATCAAGTGAAGGTACACTCACATACTCTCGGCTATCCCCTCTGAATGCTATTTTGCACAAGATTATAATTAGTTGCCTGAAGCCAAAAGCAGCATCAAAGACAGATATCTCTAAATCTGAGGCACGGCTTATGTATGGCATCATTAGAAATCCAACTGTTTCTATGCCATATGTTGTCTTATACCAAATGTACAGAGTGGTACAGAAGGGTAAAGGTCAGTTACCATACGCCTCCTTGATCACCCAAATTTTTCATCATCTGAACATCCCAATTCCATCGATTTTGTGTGAGACTTTGGTTGTTCCTCTGACTATTGGGAAAAATATGATTACAAAGATGAGATTGAAAAATCTACCCTTAGAAGCTAGTCCCTCAAAGTCAGTCTCATCTGGAAAAAAGAGAAAAGGCAAGGAGACTTTGCAGGAATCTCCTCACACGATGAAAAAGGCAAAGCGGTCATTGATTCTCTAGGATGAAGAAGAAGATGTTGAGGAAGTTGTTGCAGAAGAAGAGACTCACAAAGAGACAGAATATGAGAAAACAGAGACTGATCAAGAGGAAGAAGAACTGGTTCCAAGCCCTCCAAGGGATACTATGGCTCCACCAGAAGGTACATTTGTTGTCTCTCCCCCTCCTCCACAAGTGGTTTCAAAAACTCCTATATCAACTGGCTTCGAGACAGGGGGAGTTAATATAGGACAACCAAAAGAGGGTGGTCCTTCCAGACCAACAGAGTTCATACCAACTGCTTCTACTGATCGTTCTGCGGAAATTATTGCTTTACTTACTGGTCTCCAATCTCAATATTCTTCACTGGAACGAAGTATTGAGCAGCTTAAGCAGTTCGTCAATCAGAGGATGGATCAGATGCAACAAGACATAGTACGGGTTGAGCAGACTGTGCGTTCTATGGATAATTTTCATCTTGTTCGTGCTCCCCGTTCTAATTAGCTTTTTGATTGATGACAAAAGGGGGAGAAAGTGGCCTGAGGTTTAGAAGATTTGTTTTGATGGATTAGACGATTTGTTTTGAATATGGTTTGGTTTTTGTTTTGGTTTTTACGATTTGTTTTGAATATGGTTTGGTTTTTGTTTTGGTTTTTGGACTGATTTGGACTTTGTGGTTTGATATTTGCATATATTATTTTGATCCTCAGTTTTGGACCTTTTGGTTATTCTACTTACTTTGATTTGTATACTCTGATGGATCTTGTTATCCTTATCTCGTTGTGCTAACTTGTTATAATTCAAGTTGTTTTGGTATAGCATATAATATGATTGCAGGAAGGTTTTGTCATCATCAAAAAGGGGGAGATTGTTGGTGCTAGTTTTGACGATGACAAAACTGTATTAAAATCTGAAGTGTTCAGACCTTCTCAAAGTCTGAGTTGGTCAGACTTTCCCAGAATCTGAAGTGTTCAGACTTTCCCAAAGTCTGAGGTGGTCAGACTTTTCCAAAGTCTGGGGAAGACAGACTTAAGTTATTATGGTGATAGATCTTATTGATCTTATTCTTTTCCCATGAAGATCTGGATTGATATATATATATATATATATTCGACAGCTTATGGATTGATTGGATCTGATTATTTTATTTATGGAAGCAATCAATTATATGGAGCAAGTGTTCACTTTAGGAAACTGAAGATCTTGATTGAATGGGCGATCGGGATTGACGGATTCTCTATTGTTTCTATCTATAGCTTGAGATCTCCTGATTGATTCTGTCCAACGGGTAGATTGGAAGAATTCCTTTGGAAGGTGCCAACGGTTATGAAGGCATGAAGGAGTATTTAAGGGAGTTACTTTCAAGTTGTGTTGTACGAACGTTAGAGAGTAATCTTCCTAAAGTCTGAATCACTAAGAGCTTTATTTGTACTCAAAAGAGTGTGACACACGAACTTCGTGAGAGTGAAGCTGAGAAGCTTAGACATTGAGATTGTAACTCTTTTGATTCATAGTGGACTCCAGCCAATAGGCTGTCATCGTGGGAGAGTGGACGTAGGCTTGATCTAAGCCGAACCACTATACATCTTGTGTTCAATTCTCTTTACTCTCTAACTCTATTTATTCTGAAGCCTTTATTTCCGCATTAGCTTTTATAAATTTATTCACTGCACTAGCGCTTTCAAATAACACATGGATTTATTCGAGTTTCACGGATTTTTTTTTTTGAAATCTTAAAGATAGCGAGCAAGCTCAGTTTATTTTGCAAAAATTTGACTATTCTGAGTTTTTTTTTTTTTTGCTAAAGTGAGCTATTTAGGAAATACTTCCACTTGTTCGAGTGGGCTTAAAAGTCATTTTCAGATGCTTATTATAAAAGATTACTAAAAGAATATACTTCCCAAAAAGTCTTTTAAAAAAAATAATTACTCAGCCGTTTGATTTTGCGATGCCATGCAATAAAGATCGACAAGACAACATTATGTCAACAGAAAGTCGACAGGTACTCTTTCGACCGACGTGGAGTAATGGACGACCGTGCAATTTTGCATGCAATCTTCTTTCTCATCCCTTATTCCTCAGCTTTAGTCTAGTGCCTTTTTTTCTTTTCCCCTTTAATTTATTTCTTCTTCTTTTTTAAACTTTCTTTCGAAGAGCCTCTTCTTTATTTGATGTTTATATTCAGAAACTTGCTTCATATGGGTCGGTCTGTTCATCCGACAAAAAAAGAAGAAGAAGGCAAACTCAGTGATGCTCTGGTGAAAAGCATGGAGGGCTCCTGGTCCATTCATTCACATTCTCTGATGTTGGAGAAATTATCATATGGAATCTGATCCCATGTAGTTCCTCTAAGTTTCGAATGTATTGGATTAAATTTATTATATGCACTCAGTTCATGGAATAATTTACTTTGTTGTTGAAAAACTTATGCGGTCAAATCCCATCTTCACCTCTTTTTTACTCAAAAACACATCTTTGCATCTCATTTTTACATATGGTCGATAGATTCCATCTTACACCATTATTTAATTTACCAAACTAGCCTTCTTATTCCAAGGTTGCCCCCAACCGCATCTTAGTGCCCTGGCACTTGGTGTAACACCCTGTTTTTGGCCCTTTTATATGGTCCAGTTGGACGATTTTACGGATTTAGTCAGTGGCCCATTGGCCTCGAGAACTTCTCGGATTGAACCGCGAGTTTTTGTTTTGGGCATTTTTGGACCCTCGAAAATTGTGTTTTGGTCCATTGAAACTTAGTTATTTGCGTTTTGGCCTCCCGAGAATTGGTTATTTACATTTTGACCCTAAAAAGAGTGAATTTTGGGCCTATGGGTAATTTGAATAGGAAAAGTTGACTTTTGGTCAACGTTACGTTGACCGGTCAACGAGCTGGTCAGCTCATGTGAAGAACGGGTTGGCTCTTGCGTGGACAGGTCCAACTACAAGAAAAGCCAATCTAATTGCACGTGGACCCGGTTTGGCCGTGCGAAGCCAGCCTCCTCTCCCTCTCTCTCACGCATTTCGTCAAACGGTTGGAGGGCGTGTGGCTGAGGGAGCCAATCGGCGTTTGACGGGCGGCTAGCTGCTGGAGAAAGCTGGTAGCTGCCCTTGCCCTCACGAGCCCATTTCCTTCTCGATTTCGGCCTTTCCCCTGTGTTTCTCACCGCGCAAGAACCTCTATGTCGACTTCGATTTCTCCCAGCTTTGTCAACCATTTAGCTCGACCTTGGAGTCGTTGGGAAGCTCATGATGTCAGCTTCAAGACCCAGGCTATCGTCGCCGGCTTCTCGGCCTCGAACGCTGCGGGGAGCCCTCGAGGCTTGGGGTTTTTCCCTGTCTGGCCACTGCGTCGATTCCGGTGATGCCCAACCTCCACCACTGTCATCGATCGACTGGTGGGAACTTGGGCCATCCAGCCGCTGTCCAGGTTCTTGCCGACCACCCAACATCGCCTAGGAGCGACATTGACTGCCAGTGAACCCCCATATTGCAGGTGGGTTGCCGGAATGGATCCGGCCAGCCTAGTTTGGCAAAGAATAGGGCTTGTTTGGGCCTTGTCGGCCTGATTCCGGCCACCACGTGTTGGGTCCCATTGCGCCCCGCTTCCCAAGTACGTGTCAGTCCTCAATATCCTTCTTTTGCTTATGCCATTGAGTGACGACGTCTTAGGAACTCGTCACAGGCCTCCAATGCAAGTGGACTTGGACCACTCCCAACTTAATTCGTCTCTAAAACAACCTTTAACCATACACCTGAAGATGGTTAATAATAACAGAGTGATATATAAATATTTAAGTGAGTTTATCCCTATACCAAAATTAGAAACAATATCGCTCTAAAGTCCTTACTCATTTCTCGCCCTCCAATTGTCACCTTTCCAAAGTGCAACTATCATTAGTATCTCACCTCGATAATCAAATTCTTTCTTCCCTAGAGATCAATCAATTCTTACTCCCTCGACTTTACTAATCATCTCGAAATTCTCTTTCACTTTCCCTGGCTAACTCCATGCTTAGCTACAAGTTCAAAACCACATCCTCATATCAATCATAATCATGGGCTTAACCCATCAATCAACCGGTTCATGACCGGGACTCGGCCTAAAGCCATTCAAATCATTACATCGTGATTACTATCAGTAAATATCCTCAAATTGGCATCCAGTGCTATCACAGCCACTGGCCAGCCCTCAATCGGCTCAACTCCCTTATAATAACAAACCAACGTCATATTTCTAATTCCTCGAACGGTTCCATTGTTCCATCACTTAGTTCATCTGAATCTCTCTCTTTGCTTACCAAGTCTACCTATGAGTCAATCGGTCCATGATTGAGACTTGGCACTAAACCCAAACACAACAATCAAACTAGAATTTGCCACACGAGAACGTACACCATTAAATAAATAATGAACATTTAAATGAATAAATTAATTACGTAATTAAATGCGCAAGGCCTTTCACAACCGGTCCGAGACCTTAAGTAAGCCTCCCCGGCTCATTGTCACTTTTCACGTTCAATTGTCTCTTCACTGCATCTTACTATCAAATTGGCTCATTGGCCACACCATCATCCATTCAATCGCCAAATTCATGTCACATTAGCCAAAGCCATAATTGGCTTTGTGACTAAATCATAATTGGTCTTCTAACCATCATTTTTTGGTACACTGTCACCTTATAGACGGTCCAGTATCAATGACCATATTGGTCATTCCAGTGATCGCCATGTGATCCATATATTTCTCGTCATCACCCCACTAAATCTTGTCGATCGTGTTGCCTGATCAGGACCAGCCATTCGCCACAGACAAATAATTGTACACCATATATTCAAACAATTAGAATATTTAAGTAGTCCTAATAATTATACTAAAATGTCACTTTGCCATCGACTATAGTCTTGTCAAACTCTTATTAGATTCATTCGACGTTCAACCATTACTTAAGGCCCCTTAGCTACTTCAATCGATCCACTCATCTAATTAGGCGTCCCCTTGAATCCTATCAACCTCAATAAGTGGTTAGGGCTCACAGGCCTCCTAATCAATCTCCTAGTCGCCTCATCATTGGTATCCTACGTCCCGCCATACTTAGGCCCACTCATCCAAACACACAGTCCATTCATTCGGATAAGTATACTAAAACGATAGATGTGTCTAATCAAAGTATAGATAATCCACTCACATTAACTTGGGTTCGAGAAGTGACGAGTAGTGATGAACCAAGGCGGGCTGAGTCTATGGGAAGCAGTAACGGGCAACAGGACATATTCAATTTCAAGGGCGATTGTGAAGACAAACCCGAATTGTTGGTCAGGTCAGAGTCGGGTCAGTCCAGTCAAGTTTGGTGGGGGTCTTGCCTGATCAAGGCCCAATTCTCTCTCCTCAGGCAGTTCGATTATAGGTGGTGGCGTCCTCTACAGTGGCCGAAGCTGTGAGGAATCGTCCCTCGAAACCGACAGTGCGCGAGCTAAAAATCCAGAAAAGGGGTGGGAGAGACCGAGATGCAATTCGCGAGACCGAGGCTAGGGATCTATTGGTGGCTAGATCTAAGTCAAAGGGACGTCTAGGGATCTATTGGTGGCATTGGTTTCAAGTGGGCATGATGGCTGCGCATAGCCACGTTGGCTAGAACGGGGGTTCATTGAGCTTCGGGGGTCATTCGGCAACTTATGGACCAAATCAATGGCAATGACAACCACCACGAAGCTGAAAGAACTCCTAGGCATGACTGGGAAGTAGCGGTTCGACCTAGGTGTCACCGAAATGCGAGCAGCGGCCTCAAGTCTTCAATTTGAATTGTTCTCGAACAGGGTGAACAGTGCTTGTGGAGGCTTCTGGTAGCGATGACGGTAGTGGCAGAGGAGGCGGTCGATTGGGACTAAAGGGGAGGCTACAAGGAAGGCAGCACCACTGACGACGTATGGAATGGATGCCGGACGAGGCAGAACAAGCGGCGTAAAGGGAGGTCATCGTTCAGGTGGGAAAGTAGGGGCAGCTCGCATATGAGGGGAAGTTGACGTGTTTTGAGGGCATGTGATTACCATCCAACAACCGTCTTGCGCATCGATGGGATGCCTACGACAGATGGTAGGTGTAGGCTATAGTCAATCGGCCGCCGCTCACCAATAGAACCGCTCCTGCATATGCACTCCACATGCTCACTAGAAAGCCAAAGAGAAGAGAAAAGAAAGGGGAGGGTTGGACCGCGTGCATGTGGAGCCAGTTCTTTGTGGGCCTAGGTCGACTTGGTCGGATCTGGCTCGGTTGTCTACGGGTTTGATCGGTCCTTAGCCAGTCAGAGTTGACTATTGACACGTTGACCAAAAGTCAACTTTTCTAAATTCTTTCAAAACTATGCATAGGCCACTTCTTTTTGGGCCAAAATGTAATTACCTAATAGTTGGGAGGCCAAAACACGATTTTTGAAAGTCTAGAATTGCCTGAAACTAATTTTCACGGTTTAGTCCGATGAACTCTTGGGGCTGATTAGCCACTAACTAAACCGTAAAATTCACATAATTGGACCTTGAAAAAGAGGTCGAAAGCAAGCTATTACACCACGGGCCTCCGTCACCTCAACCATGGGCTGAGCCAATCTCCTACGGCCACGGGCCACCTCTGGGAGCTTCGTCGGAGTTCGCCAAAGCTGTCATGACACTACCCCGAAGCTGGACCATGTGTCTATGGTGTCTGATTGGAGATTGGGCAATCGCATCAAGCCTTGATGCGATCAGAAGTGCAAGGATCGTATCGCCATAAGCTGCCATCGCCGACTGTTAGATCGCGAGGAAATCAAGTTGAGTGGACCTTTTATCCCCGGCTTAGGCTAGTTTACCACTTTACAGAATGATAAGGGTAGATTGGCTATGATGAATGGGTAAATATGTGGTTAAGGTCAAGCAGGGCCATGATCATAATTGTTATTATGTGCCCAATGATGGGAGCGATCAAGTGACTTGTGGGCCTTAATTGGTTTAGGGATGTCGATTGAACCTTGCATGGTGTCAACATGATCGCGAGGATCACCGGGCGATCAGAGGACCAGATCAGTCTTTAGTACCAAACCACCTCTAGATGAGCGTGGTGTACCGATAAATTGGACATAGGCTCTACATGGGTTTACGGACCGTCTTATTATAGGTCTCATGAATGGATAATGAGGCGAGTAATATGTCTTTAGGCCAAGTGTCGATTGTTAATCGATTGACTAAGGGATATAGCTCGAAAAGGAACCGAACTGCTTGCACATGTTGGATCGTTTATGGTCAGCCGCACTAGTTAGCCAAACATCTTGGGTTGACTATTGAAGACGTGACGGGTCGTATAACCTGAAGCTTAGATCGGTCATGGATCGATGGATTGTTGAGAAGTAGCTCGCTAAGTTTGAAGAGCGGTATGTGTGGAGGGCAGGCACGCTTGGTAGTCACGCCTCATGAAGGGTGACTAAGGGTGACTAAGGGTCCCACGCAATGTAAGTGGTTGGCCGGTGGAGACGAGTAGGGCCAAATGCGACGTAAGGCGAGACTGGGTCATAGACTGATCGATCGTGGGTAGAAAGGGGTTAGTAGTTATGCGAAAGTGGTGCAAGGCACGATTGTCAGGCCAGAGAGCCCTGAGGACTACGTAGTAAGCAGTCGTCCTTGAGAGACCACGGACTGAGCTGTATGCCAGTCAGGTCTGAGAGCCTGTGATGACGCCGATATGTCGAGAGAGTGTGGTACCTATAATGGTAGCTACTACGTGCATTGTGTCGGTAACCTAGTAAGGTATCCATAGTAGCATGCGTGAATTGAGTGTAGCATGTGAAAGGTTGACCGATAGACTAGGGATCCTAGGGCAATAGCCTTCCTATAGTCCGGGTATGGGGGTAGACTCATTGTAATTTTTATCTCACCCTTTTTTACCACCTCTTAAGTAAAGGGTAGAAGGAGATTTTTGGAGGCAAGTTATGTGAGAGTGGCCCAGATGAGGACGCACGCCTTCATTTGTGTTGAAGGCCGGCGACAAGTCCTGAGATGTCTCTATATTGGCCAAAGAGATGGAATGAAGATTGGGGACTATCACATGCTTGGAAGGCAGGGTGTGACAGTCCCCGATCTAATTTGGTATTAGAGCAAGGTTTAGGTTTTAACCTCAATTGAAGCTTGAAGTGATAATGTTGTATTGTGCTTACCGTGAATAAAATGTTAAATAATTTATTGGCTAATTGAGTAAACTTGAGGATTAGTGGACTAATCAAAAGAAAAAGGAGATATGAGTAAGGGTTAGAAATGAGATATACGGAATTAGGTGGTCTTACGTCTAGTCGCGTTGGCACGAAATGTGACGTGTACAATAAGGCTGGATTTTTGACTTGGGGACGTTGAGATGGGTAGAGTCATTAGGGAATGGGTATATGAGGTTTGCAAAGTAACTGACATCACTGTAGTATCGCACGTCGGTGCAGACATGACTAGGTATCACTATAGTATCGCACGCTGGTACATATACGGATTGGTATCGGTGTTATTGTAGTATTGCATGCCAGTATATGTATGATTGGGTATCAGCGCCACTGTAGTATCGCGCGTTGGTATGTCTATCGGCGCCACTGCAGGATTGTATGTTAATACATACAAGGTTTGGTATCGGCGCCGCTGTAGCATTGCATGCTGGTATTTTTATTGGCGCCGCTGCAGGATCGCACGCTGGTACGTGTACGGTTTGGTATTGACGTCGCTGTAGATATCACACGCCAGTACGTCTACCATTTGGTAACGGTGCCGTTGTAGTTATCATACGTTGGTATTGATATGATTAAGACTATCGGCTCTGCTGTAAATATCGTACGCTAATAGAAGGATGGACTTAGGATGCTATTACGAGAGCGTTAAGCGAAAATTAGTTCTTGAGTACTACAAGAGATTAGAATATGGCTGAATCTTTAAGATTCTGCCAAACTTGACACCCAACGAGAGCAATCGGGCGAGGTACTTCGAGCGTCCAAATTTGGACGATAAATCAGAGTCCATGGCTTATGTGGTATGTGAATGTTTTATGTGCCTAGTAAGTGTTCATAGTTGTAACTATGCAATGCGACGAAGAAGAAATTTCCTAACATGACTATAGCTCCCAATGATTCTCCGCTTGTCTTTAGTGCTCTAGTTACTTTTTCTCCATCACCCTCCATGAATTTCATTTCAGTGTTTCAAGTTTCCAAAACTTCCAAAATTGATTTCCTCTATGAAGTCACTCGTATAGAAGATACTCGAATTTCTAAAACCTAGCTCCCTTTGATGAACCCCTACTTAGGGTTTACTAAACCTTCTTCATCATTTTCTCCTATTCGGTCCATCAAACAACTCATCCACCATACACCTCCCCAAGTTAAAAAAGATGTGTGGTCTTCTAAGTTTAACCATCACCCTATTCTTGCTACTAATCACGAATATTTTGTTACTTTTCAAATACCCTCTAAATTTCGTAGGCAATGGGCTTAACAAGGGTACACTCATGTTCATTATGATGTAGTCCGTTTAGTTCTCACTTTATATGGTTGAAAAGGTTTTCCAGTTGTAGCTCGGATGACGTTATTTGATACCAGATTTCTCGAGTACCGGCATGCTTGCATAGGGATGATACAAACTACCCTAAATGTTGGCACGGTCTTTGTGACTATTTGTCCAAACTTCAATGTTGCTCTTTCAGATCGTCAGTTGCTTTCGTTCTTGAAGGTCCAACTTCAACTAATTGAAGCACCACAGACTTCAGATTTGGTGGCTACTACTCTTTATTTCCATATGGTTTATTGAGTTCAAAATCATACGTTAGATCTAAACTTCTATGGTAACAAAGATGTTTTGTTTATCTCTCTTGAGAACGACCAAGCCTCTTGTATCAATGTCTCTCGACAGATTCCCAAAGAAAAGCTAGTCAAGCTACTTCCTGAGACTTGAATCACGAATTATGAGCAGTTTCACCAAACTAACAACCTTGTTCATTCAGTAGATTTTGAATTTATCCGGAAAAGGTATGGCAATGTTCAAGTTAATTTGCCAAATCCAAAGAGGAATCATCTCATCTTATTTTCCTAAATTTTTCATATTTGAACCATGTGTCCTAGATTCGATTCCTGAAGAACTAGATTCGAAGAAGCTTGCTAAGTTTTTTAAAGCAAATGGTCATCATGTTCATCATTACAAAGACCCTTATGCTTATTGTTTTTGAGATCCTTGGTGTCAATGTTCCTTTTGTCTTAAATCGCCCAATGAAGTGGACCCAACGACCGGACCTCAGCAAAAACCTAAAAGAAAAGATCATTTTTACTAGAAATATCTTGATTGAGACTCTCACATTGGCCCTCTTGGCGAGGAAAAGGGGTACCAATTCATGGTATCATATGCTTCTTCCTCTTCATCTACAAAGCCTCCTGATTCTTCTGATTCACCTTGATCACCACCTTCAAAATCTTCACCACCAAAAAAGCCTTTCAAAGCTATTGTTTCTCCTTTTTATAAGCCTGTTGCGAAATGGGTAAAGAAACATTCATACATATTGAACCTCCCCACTATAGCCTCCTTGTTCATCACCTAGTATGTTCATGTTCCATGATAATAATTTTCCACTTTTGTCAAAGACTATTCTTCCCTCTTTTCCTGAACCACAAGAATTCACAAATGTAAACAGGATATACCATCATTTGCCTAAAACACCTACACCTGTTGGTGTTGATGCACAAGGGCAACAACAAGCCATTATTGCAAAAGAGACAGTTTTAAACTGGTAAATTGAGACTTTTCTGACGCATAACGAAGTCTTTAAAACCATTCATTCCGAGATCCAAGGTGTACACTAAGACTTTCGATAGTATCATGATGTTACCAATAAGATACTTCATGATTTCCAAAAAAGACTCTTAGATCTCGAAGAAGGCAGGTTCACATCCTCTTATTTAGAAGATTTCAAGTCAGAAATTGAAAGCTCAAACGCCATATTGCTTTCTAGCAACAGGAAAATCACACCCATCCTCTGTTATTCCAAGTTCAAAGTTTCCTTCTACTTTCTTCTCTTCAAACACTCCTGAACAAACTTCACCACAAAACCTATTTTCCATGTCTTCTGAGCCTGATCAATCTAACCCAACCGGACTTCGAGATTTAATATGTGACATGGAAAGAAAGGGGAAATGAAAAGTTTACAACTGAACCTTCAAGTAAGGATAAGCCATAACCTCTTAAAGATTCTTCTTCTAGGCAGCTGATAGTTTCAAACCCTTTAGAATTCTTTCCCAGAGAATTAACAGTTCAATTTTCAGCTCTTTCAAATGTTGCGATTACACCAATCATAGCTATTTTTGACTCTCCTGATCATCCCCATAAAGAATCATCATATGAGTATGAAATTCCTGATGAATATTCATCTTCTTCCTCCTCCAGCAGTTCAGAAAACTCGTTAATACTTATGACTGACTAACTACCACCAGAACTAATGCAAGAAGAAACTTTTGAATCCACATGACCAGAAGTTGTTTACCCATACGACTCAACTCTTGTAATTCCTTCCACTACCTTTGAAATAAGATTTTTGACCATTGATGACATACTGTGTGTTAAATGGCCTGATCGGTTTCAAGAGTTCCATGCGTGGCTCATTACATAGAAGCTTACCAGAGATAGCAATTATGACATCATTTTGGAATTTATTTCCAAATTCACAGGCACATTAAAGAATTGGTGGCAAGCCGTGGCTGAAGTTGATTGGGTTAAAGTCCTGGTATCTACCAATTTTAGAGACAACATTCATATTATGCATCTATTTTTCTATGGTATCCCTGCAGACTTTTTAGAACTCCAACAACGAGGAGTTCTTTGAAAGAAGATGTTGTTTTCTTTGGTGAAAAGACCTTAATCGCCATTTCCAAGAAATGAACAAGCTCTTGTGGAGACCTAAACTTCAAACAGGTATTTCTGAATTCTATACCTAAAGAGCTTAGTCAGATAGTTGAGAAATTTCTTCTTCACAAGAAAATAAAGATCACAGATGTCACTATTAGTCAACTTCAACAAGAAATTCATACTGGGCTTGAGGAGCTCTACTCTAGAAAACAAGCTTTTTAGGAAATTCTAAAAGAAAGCCGTGACCTGGACAAATTCTATTCCAAAAGCTACTTGAAAATCAAGTGTGCAGGTGGCAAACATTGTGACTATCAAGATTGTTCCTTTCAGGAGAAGAGAAAGCATTTCAAAAGCTATCGCCTCAGTGAAGAAAAGTTTTAGTTTCAGCATGCCAAAAAGAAAAGAAGATTTCTGTGGAAAAGGTGGAAAATCTTTGTCTTCCCTAACAAAGAAAATAAAAAAAAAATCTAAACATTGCTTCATTTGCAACCAAAATGGGCATTTTGCAAAAAACTGCCCTCGAGCGAAAAAGAAAAACATCAATATCATCCAATAAGTGAAACAAAAAATTGGTGTCTCCCTTAGGATGATGACATTGAATCGTTATTTTCTATTGAAGATGATCCTTCTGATGATACGCTTTGTTTCATCCCATACCTCATTTCCAATAGTGAAGATTTGTTCCATTTCAGTTTAGAGATCTTATTTCAGGATGAGTATTATCTTCCTCAATTTCTTGTACAGATCTTCTTGTCCAAATACTCTAAACCCTTCACTATATAGCCATGATCGATATCGGAGCTCATGCTTTGCTTCTAGACTCGAAAATTTTCTATGACGAATATTAGACTCCTCATGTTCGATATTTCATTTCAGCTTTTGAAGACACTTTTTTAGCTTCAATATATTATAAACCCATCTCCATATAGGTTTTTCCCCAGTACATTATAAACCCATCTCCATCTAAGTTTTTCCCCAGTGTTCTATGACTACAAAGATCATTAGATGTCCCTTTCCAAATAAGGATTTTATCATAGGTTGGGATATTCTATTTCAATTCCCTAAACTCAGAATTATCAATAGAAAAGACATCAAGTTCATATATACTTTCAAAGAATTCACTAGCATTCAGAGGTTCTTCTCCATCGAAATGACTATTCTTGATCCCATTATGCAAACTTTTTTTAATTTTTGTACTGATAGTCATTTTGAGTTTCTTCAAAAATGTTCACATCCTCTTTGGCAAAATCCCTAGTTTTTTTTTTTGTTAAACTTCCATTCAAACAAAATGAGGACATCAATCTGATCAAAGTCAATCATTCATGAATGTATCCTGAACATCTTGCTCTAAATCAGGAGTGACAAAATCTGCTAACACAGAGACTTATTGAACCAACTGATTTTCAGTGGGCTTGTGAAGTCTTTTATGCTAATAAAAAAGCAGAGCAAATAAGAGGAAAATTGCCTTTGGTGATCAATTATCAGCATCTTAATGTCTTCCTTAGGGATGACAAATTTCTATTGCCCTCTAGAAAGTCACTTTTTTCTAGCATGTCTAAAGCAAGAATTTAACTTTAAATTTGATCTTAAGACAGGATTTTGGCAGTTTAGAATTCATCTAAATGACATGTCCAAGAGTGGATATCATATTCATAACTAGCACTTTCAATGGTGAGTTCTCCCCTTTGAACTTAATACAGCTTCATCTCTTTTTCAAAAGGTTATGTGTCAGATCTTTAGCCCAATCATGGACATATCTGCCATCTACATTGATGATATTTCGTTCTACAGTACTGATGAGCAATCATAAGTTGAGCTCCTTCAACGTTTTGCAAAGATTGTCCAAGATAATGGGATTATGTTATCTCAAAAGAAGATGAGTGTCACTCGGTCAGAAATTGAATTTCTTGGCATCCAGTTTGACCAAGGAACGTATCACCATGGTCCATATATTGCCAATGAATTACTTAAATTTCCTGAGCAGGAGTTGAAAAAAAAGCAAGTTCCGTAATTTATTTAGATAATTAATTATCTTAGAGATTTTGTTCCAAATATTGCCAAGTTCTTGTACCCGTTACAACGAATGCTAAAAAAAGATTCACCTCAATAGGGCAAAGAACAGACTGATGCAGTGGCTAAGCTCAATGAGCTTACACGTGATCTTTCTCCTCTCTAGATTCCTTATACGAGGAAAATGATTCTTCAGATAGATGCTAGTGATGAATATTGAGCGGTCATTCTCCTTGAAGAAATTGATGGTAAACAACATATATGTGCTTACAAGAGTTCTAAGTTCTCTCCAGCTGAAACACGTTATCACTCAACTTTTAAAGAAATACCGGCTGTCAAAAATGAAATCAAGAAGTTCGAGTTTCATCTAATTGGCCATCATTTCCTCGTGGAATTAGACATGGTCTATTTTCCTCAAATGATGAAATTCAAGCAAAAACAGATCTCACACCAGCAGCTCTTGCGGTAGTTTGAATGGTTTTCAAAATATTCTTTTGAAACCAAACATATTGCTAGGAAAAAGAATGTCATTGTAGATTTCTTATTACGACCTAAAGTGATTAAAGAAATTCACATGTATGTTAAAAACTCTTCCCGAGCAAATGCATATCGAACTCAAGATATGTATGGAAGAAGTTGGCCAAGTTTTAAATATCCCCCAAAAGTCCAAGCAACAATTGAAAAAAGCTGGTTATCAAACCTGCTTCCTACTTTTCTTCAAAATTGTGAATATCTTCTATTTGCTAATTTCGGTAAACTACTTCTAAAACCTCATGGATTACTCATGAATATCTTTTTGTTTATCCTTTGACCTGGAATCCAGATGAAGATTTTCTGGAAGACCTCAAATGATTATTTTGGTATTTGTTTAATTCATACACCATAGCCATTCAGTTTCTAACTAAAAAAACTTACAAAGTTCTTAAGGAAACCCTTCGAGATTAGAACCATGAGACTCACAAATTTAAGCATTTGTTTTCTATGCTTATTTGGTTCCAACCTTTTGTTGCATGGAGAGCTTTATTTCAAACTAAGAATCGCAATGAATGACTAGAACCATAAAGGCATATTATTGTTCTTTTCCATCGTCCTTAAATATTCAACCATCCCTCAGGATATTCCTCTTTGTCCCCAGCAATTATTAGTACAAGTTCTTATAAACCCCAATATCATTTGCAATGGGCAAGTGTATACTAGACATTTAGGAGAAATATCTCTACATATTATGTCTCTTATAAAGAACTCCAGAGAATTATGTGCCAGGAAATCGCACCATACCACATGAAGCGTGTAACGACCCCAATCCGTATACCACTTAAAGCACGTACTTAGTTATTTTAATTAAGTACAAGGGTTCGTTACGTCGGAGTTATCACGTCCCGGTCCATTGGGTACGCGATAAGTCCCAACATTCACGTTTCCTTGCGACAATATTATCCCAGGATCCAATTGTCGACTTTTCAATTTTACTCAATAATCAAGCGGAAGCATCCCTGACAAACAATGGTAGTTAAATAGGCAAGTCACATAGCATACATCACAATGTAATACCTATTAATATATCAACATAATGGTAGGTATTGTGAACACAACAATCATCTTTTAATACAACTTTAACAAGACGTGCCAGAAGCACTTTTAATCATGAATTGGCTAAGATCGGGGGTCGGTTATCCCTAACTCCTCTAGTCTAACCTCTGATCAAAAAGGGGTTCGATCGACATCTTGACTTGCACCATCAAGCCGAGCAGAGTGCCAAAGTGAACCGTTCAACTATGTGACCCTGAAAATTGTTAATAACCACGGGGTGAGATAAACTCAGTAAGTAGAAATCCTAAACCTCGCTTAGGAGGTGGCCTCGCAATCAACATGCAAAGGTTTGAAAACTCAAGTTTAAAGAAATCACAAAATGGTTTCTCAAACCTCGCTCTTTCTCAAAAGAACACCTTTTTAATGATTTCCAAAATAACTCACCCGTAAAAATCAACGTTAACATCAAAAGGTTTTTGCACACATCTCATGCATTTACTCTTAACTCATCTTAACGCGTATTGGAAGGGCAGAGGCGCACTCCATCGCCATCCCTCTACCAACCCAATATATTGTCCTCTTTGGCTGTACAAGCGCTCACATCAAAATGTGTAGCATTGCCTCGGCCTCAAGGCTTTGTTTCCTTCACCCATAGGCTCAGAACGCGCCCCTTGGACCGCAGCCCAAGCTACGTACTAGCCCCATCTAGTACGGCTCATCCGACTCAAAAGCCGGGCACACCCCGCAGGGCGCTACTCCCCCGAAGTCCATCCGACGAGGAGGCTAATTCCACCGGAAATCCATCCGGGCTTATAATCATCACCCCATAGGGTGCTACTCCCCCGAAGTCCATCCGACGAGGAGGCTAATTCCACCGGAAATCCATCCGGGCATATCATCACGCCTAGCCCCGTCTAGCGCGTCTACCGACACAAAGGCCGGGCATACCCCGTAGGGCGCAACTCCCCCGAAGTCCATCCGACGAGGAGGCTAATGCATCACACACAATAAAATCATTTTCGAAAACCATTTCTTTCACCTTGCTCTTGAAATCAAAGACATTTTCAAAGATCAATCATTTTCAAAATCATTTTCTTTGGAAAATAGAGGTATTTGTCATCGAAAAGGTAGCATGAAGCTTTAAAAGTAATCAGCAACATTTCAACAAGACTGGTAAGACCAAAGCACCAAGATAATTTAAGTAAATCACTTCACAAGTTAACTACGTAACGTCACATCCTACCCGAGGGTTAGAAAATCTACTTACCTAGTGTAGATACCAGAAATATGGAAGAGAAGTCAAGAAAACGAAGAAACAAGTGAAACAGTGCAGCTGTTAGGGTCGCCCGTGCTGGGAAACGGTGACCGTTCGTCTTCCTTCCGGCGGCTCTACAGCGACGATGTCTGAACTTATGGGTTTGTGGTTGGATCCGTTGGAAAGATCTGGATGTTACGAAGATAATGGAGGTAGTTTCACTCAATTCGGAGGTCGTTTGGTCTGTCAACAAAGGCCAAACAAAACGGTCGACGGTGCAGTTTCTCGGGAATGAAGTCTGGAACTTCCCAAATTAATTCGGGACCAATCAGAGCTCCTTTGGGGCTAAATTTTGGTGGGAGGGACGGTTTTAAGGTGTATAAAAGGATGGTTGAGGGCTTTGGTGAAGAAAATGGCTGTAGGTAAGTGTTTGGGAGGCAAACAGTGGGCTGGTCTGCAGGGTGACGAATTTGGGCAGCAGGGGTTCAAGAAGAAAGCGAGGGTTTTTGGGTTGAGAAAGGGATGCAAATGAAGAATTCTCTTCCTCTATTTATAAGCAAAGAAACTTGGAGACCAAGCCAAGCATTAATGACCTATGGCTAGACCTATAAGCTAGCCAAACTTGGAGCCCAAGTTTACTTGAGGCTCAAGTTCATCATTAAATGCTTGTAGGCTTGTTTGGTTAGGCTATGTCTTATAGGCTTAGTTGGCTAATCTAGGTAGGCTTACTTAGCTAGCCTAGGATTTGTAGACTTATGGCCTAAGTAAGAATATTTTCATAATATTCTACCTTGTCAAACTTGGGGTCCAAGTTAAGGAATATTCCTAGAATATTCCCCTTCATTAATTGAGTGCATTTAATAACCAAGCTTTCTTATCTTCTAAATTCCTTGCTTGCATCATCTTGATTTTGTAGCCATCCTATCCCTAGTCTCACTCCCTTAGGTAGGTCCAAGTCTAATTCTCTTAGGGACAAATAGACTAATCATCTCTCATTCCTTGGTCATCAAGTTGGAAAGAACCTTCTAGGCATTAAAGAGTCATACTTATCCATAACCATTTAATGTCTATTCTATATAGTCATGCTTATCCATTAGGCATTTAATGTCATGCTTATCCATTAAGCATTTAATGTCATGCTTATCCATTAGGCATTTAATGTCATCATGGGCTTTAGATATCACATTAATTAATGTTAGTGCCAAATGATCCAATAATATGTCAAGAGAAGTTAGAACCTCACATCCTAAGCCATGTGTCCCACTAGGTCAAACTTTAAGGTCAAGAGTTATCCTAATGTAATAAATGTCATTAAATGTGTTAAGGACACTTGACCTCATGTGGAGCCCCTACGGTCCTCATGTAATTGGCCTTAATCTTCATGTAATTAGCGAGATGTCGTTCTAATCACATAATTGTACCGATAACTCCAAGGTTGGTTCAAGATTAATTATTGCCACTCGCGACTTGACAACAATCATCCACTGAACCTGTCTTTGGGTCGTCATGTGACAACTGTGTTAGTACCAACCATCTTGCCCGATCCTTCATAAATCTCTGTTATTAATTAAGGTCTGAAAATTCAGGATGTTACAAAGCGTGGCCTTTTAATGCATATCTCCTATAAGATTCCATTAACCTTAAAGAATCTATTAAAGAAGGCATTGATATTATCGAGTGAATTATCCAGAAGAAGCATCTTCCTCACAGATCAATGGTCCCCTTCATATTTTCAGGGCTCACAGGATTCATGGGCAGCATATGAATCAGGAATAAAATAACATAAATTCTTAGCATATGAAGTTGAAGCACTTATTCGAGATTTCAAAAGGCAAAAGGATGGCCCAACATTCTACCTTGGAGAATCTTCAGTTCAATCAAAAGTACATCTTGAAGATGCTCAATCCAGCAAAAATCAAGTGTACAAAAATCCGAATAATTGACCACAACCTACAATGCCACCAGATTTTACACGTGATCCTCCTCCTCGAGATTCCCCATCACACATGCCATACTGGGAACATATTTTGAGGAACTTCAATAAATCTGTCCCAGACGATAATGATGGTGCAGAAGATGACAATGACAATTCCATCTATGGTTTGGATGATAACATCGAAAAGCCCATAAATCATGATTATCGAGACTAGGCTTTGCTTTATGCTTTGTACTAGCTTTTGTTTTGTCTGTGTGTCTGTATTGATGTAAGCTTTGCTTTGTATGCTTTTGATGTACTTTGTACTCTCTATTTGAGAGATGCCTAGGATGCTCGGGCATCTAGCTTGTATCCTAGCCTATATAAGGTTTGTGAGGTGTGGTTTTGAAATAAGAGATTTCGAAGAGAAGTTCCTCTCGAACAAAAACCCTTATGACTTTACTAGGCATAATCGATGAAAGAAAATTTGGTTTAGGAGGGAGTGTTGGAAATTAAACCAAATTACTGATATTGTTGACATTGAAGAAGAGTTATAATCGTTATTGAATTTTGAAGAGTTAAAGTTTAGAGCTTCTGTGTTATAATTATTTTTTTTTCTAGTTCCTATGCTCTTAATATTTTTAAGTTCCAATGCATTTGATTATCTTATTTAAAAAAAGTCAAGTCTTGTAATTTATTTTCAAAGAGTGAACAAAAAATATTGTGGCATTCTCGTATTCTCCTTCAGCGTTGTGTGAGTTGAGAGTCCTCACCTTCTAAATCTATCAAAAATTATTATCGATCTTGTGCCCGTGACTTTCTTTTTCTAACAACATTCAAGTTATTTTGGAAAAAAAAAATCAACGACATAGCCTGTCTAATTTGTTTTGCCATACACAATTATGAGCCGATTTTCCTACTCTTGCTCTCCGCTGCAAATTTTAGAAAATAACTTTGCCCCAATTTGAGCAATTTGGGTTACGGATTTTTTGAAGAAGATAATCAATTTTGCCCCAGTATTATCTTTCAAATTTGTTGCAAAATTCACTGAAAGTGTTGGTGATTATTCTTTCACCTTTTGTTGCTTTATTTTTCCTCATGAGTTGGTTTGATCGCATTTTCTTTCATGCATTTCTAAATCCTCGTTCTGTCTTCAAGGAATGAGAATCTGCAATGAAAAGTGGTTTTTCCATCTGGAAAAATAACGAGGGAAAATCAAACCAAAAGCGACTAAGAGAATGTTTTATTTTTCTCTGGATTGGTTGTTTGTATACTTGTCTACGTTGGCTTCAATTCTACTTCATTTCAATCTGAATTAAGCAACTTTTTTAGATTTAGCATTTATTAAGCTTTTTTCTTTTAATTGATAGATTTTAAATGATGTTACTTATTTGTGGTTTTTCTACAATGAGCCACACAAATCGATTTACGATAAAATAAGGCCACTTCAAGTTTTTCAGCAGCTTAAATCGGAGTTAGCAAGTAAGTAATTATCTTTTTTAAGCAATAATTAAATGATCAGATGAAAAGTTTTGACACCCAAATGAGTATTTTATAAAAGTTACTACACTTCTAGAGCCTGTTTAGTAACCATTTTGGTTTTTGGTTTCTCGTCCCTAGACGAATTCGGGACGAGAAACCTATTTGGTAAATACCTTTAAAATTTCTGTTCCCGGGATGAAAAAAAGGCTGGGGATGAGCCAGGGATGAAAAATCAGAACCAAAATTTTTTTGGTTCTCTGTTTCTCGAACAAGTTTGAATAGTGCAAAAGAAGAAATAAGTTTTCATTTGATCTTTTTAAGTTCTTTTTTTATGTATGTTTTAAATGATTAAGTTGATTGTATTCCTTTTTTGTACTTAATTATTTCCCTTATATATTATGTGTATACCATGGCAGATTCGCCACATGCAATGTTTTACGGTATTTCTCTCTAAATGTTCATTTACGTCCCTCATTATTGAAAATAACGAAAAAAAAATAAGCTTGGCTCCTTCTCAATTCCTGATTTTTCTCCCTCACTTTTGTCCCATCCCTCCAATAACGCTCACACCACCAAAGGAATTGACTCTCAAGATGAGATATCGCTCAAATCGCAATTCACTCTATTAGTTCCTCATACAGCAGAACTCCATCTTATCAAGTACAAGAAAGAAAGAGGAAAAGATGATGATGAGTAATTAAGTCCAAAACTAGGCCAATCTCCATTTCAAACATGATCAGCTCCAAGAAAGGAAGTTGGATATTTTTATACTTTGTTTCCTCTTGGTTGTTCACCTAACAAATCATCTACCTAATAGTTTTATTTATTTATTATGAAGGCTTGAATTTAATTTACAAAAGTTATTGTCTTAGATAATGGCAAAGTGTTTCATATATCAATTTATTGTCTTTACTGATATTTTTTAAATTAAATGAAAAAAAATCCAGGGACAGAAATTTTGTGCAGTTACCAAACGCGTTTCTCTTTCCTAAAACTCATCTGAAGACCATTTCTCAAAAAAATTCATTCTCAAAAAAACATATTTCTGGGATGAGAATGGTTACCAAACGCGCCCCTAGTAACATTTTCCTGAAAATAACTAAAACCATTAAAATAAAAAGGTGTATTTTCATTGAAATAGTCATCGCCATGTCGTTGCCATTGTACATAGACAACTAGTGATGACTAGATCACTCCATTAGATAAATCAAGCGAGACTTAGTCAAGAAGACTTGATTGTGTTTCCCTCTAAAGTTTAAGATTACATGGATTCAATTGAAAAATTGAGAAATCGTTTAGTTGTCGTACAATATATTCAAAACTAACTTTGCAATTACCCTTAAAAGAGAAGAATAAAGATATTGTTGAGTAGAAGTTTCAGACGGGGGCAATGTCGCTAGGAAACCCTCTATGCTTGTGGTAAAGCAAGTGCACACAATATGAGAAGACCTTAATATACAAAAGTTACATGTACATCTAAGGACAATTACTTGTCATTTTTAATCTATGGCAAACTGTACCTATGCTGGTACGAAGTAGCTGTCAAGTACAAAAAGTAATAAAGCTGACAAATTGATCCCCTTTATTTTTAATGAGAAGATGATTTTTCATTGACTTTACACGATGATGCACATATATAAATAATGTAAAATGTGGCAAATGAAGAACAATGACTGACTGCAATTGACCAAGAATCACCCCCCATGCCTGGATCCTGACCTCTGACACAAACAAAACATGTTCCATTTACTATAATTGACAAAAGAAATTGCTCCAGTTCCTCGCATTTTGTTAGTGATCAATGGTTGATGAAAGCCTTGATATGTGAGATCATCTCCTGAGTTCTTACGCGAGCCATCTGGGACTTGTGCAGGACTTGGAATGCATGTCCCACTCCTCTGTACATGACCATTTCCACTGCCTTACCCATGTTGGCCAAGGCATTACATATCTGCAAGTTGCGGTCCTTCAAGATGTCAAGCTCGGATATGCACACCATCACTGATCGGATGCTCAGATCGATCCGATTCGACAAGGGATTGCACCAGGGATGGTCCCTATTTGTCCCCGAAGGAAGTGACAGCCTCCAATAGGCGTCAGAAGCAGATAGAGTCAGTACCGAATTGGGCGGCTGAGAGGCCATCTTTTCAGAACCGGTCCGGATCTCTCCTCCGAAGAAAGGTTGGATCAAAATAATACCCTTCAGGTGCAATGGTTTGATGGCATTGGACACAGAAGTGCTGAGGTTTCCTAGTCGAATAGCGACGTTAAAGGCTACATTAGCGCCTGCGCTGTCGCCAATCAGGAAAAGGTCGGATAGATTGCACTGGCTGACCCACCATTTGTGCTCGTCGAATCCATCGGCAACTTGCTTTTTAACCCACATGATCGCATTGACTCCGTCCTCGTAAGCAGCCGGGAGACGGTTCTCAGGGGCAAGGCGGTAGTTGACTGATACGATCACGCAACTAGCGTTAGACGCCAGATTGGCCAGGAACTCGTGGTAGCAGCTCCATGCAGCTGATCCAACACAGAATCCCCCTCCGTGGAAGTAAACGAGCAAGGGGTACTTGCCGGGCCTGTTTGGAACATAGACACGTGCCCACAAGTTGGTGAACTTGTCGATAGTGATGTCTCTGGCATGCGTGTCGACTCCCGAAAAGATTGTGCAGGAGACACTAGGGATGACGGGAAACCTCTCGACCCGCCCATCCTTGTGAACCCGAATTAGGCCTTCAATCTCTTCGAGCACGAATGATTGTTTTTGGTGATGGTTTTTGCCCAGTTGGAGGTTGAGCCTGGCGTCAAAAGATAGAGAAGCCATTCTTTTTCTTCTAATTTGTGAGAAGACGGAGTTACTGGTTTGGATGGAAAACTTGCCAATGCGGGGTTCTTTATAGTGGAAAGGAGTTCTGGAAAAGGTCCTAGAGAGATCTTTGAATGTGGGAAGAAAAGTTCCCAATCTCTATACGAGGCAAGTGGGCGGAGGAGAACCTTCTTTTATGTCATCTCGTGGATTCCTGTAAGATGTGGGAAGCCACACTTTTCAAATCCTTTTTATCAAATGGATCACATTCTTTGCAGATAACCATCTGTTAATATTTATCCTGTTTTCATGGAGGACTAATGTCATGAACACTTGTACTCAATCACCACAGGGACCAATGGACACAAGCGGTTCGCATACCTTACTGCGATTTTCTCAATTGCTAGCCAACATAGTAAGGAAATTGCGTCTCGATCATCTAGTATAACTAAACTGCTCGTTCTTCATGGCATTTAAAACATTAGGATGTGATTACACTGTTGGGGGATCATTAGCAGTGACTAGTTGCATAGGATTATGTTACTTGTGCCAGGACTTTGCACAGTGCCATCGCGAGTTGCTTAATTCATATGGAAAAGTTCTATTTTTTTCCATAAAAATGTGAGAGGATTCTGTGGATTGCAAAGAACGCTCGATGATAACAGTTTGCCTAGATTTTACTGTACCTCTTTCTAGCCAGGGACGCGAAGATTGCATATGTCCATGCCATGTCCTCATGTGCTGCTCATGGTTGACTCAAACTGTTATGGCTGGAATATGAGTCAGGAAACATATATTCCGCAATCTCAATATTCAACCCCAAAATGAAGAGTGAATCTTGTTTTTCTAAAGTATCCTCCTTTTCATCTTCTCCCTAAACCTTTGCTTTTAGGGTCAGATACAAAGGTTTCAAATACTCCTAGATGCTTCTTTCATGTAGAACAGTCATATGCTGCAGTTTGTCATATAAGATTGATAAAATATTTGTCGACCTCAAAAATTGTTTGAGACTTTTGTGCTCTTCCAGAGTGATCAAATTGACGAGGTACGAGGCCCCCGATCCCCAAGATGCTCCAAACATCATCTTACTAACGATAATGAAGTATTGAATGTTGCACGTCACGGCTGCATGAATATGATTCCCCACCAAAACCTAGAGGTCACGATCGAGATGATAAGCACAGTTTGTTCCGAGACTTTTTTTTTTTCGGTATCACTCTTTAGGTTTAAAAGAAGGAATAAAAGATCCATTGAAAGAGAGGTCCACAATGTGGAACTGAATCATCGAGATTTTGTTCTTTGTACTTGCCTTAAGAACCTTGACCTCCCATCCATCTTCTCTAATCTCTCAATCTATTTCAAGTCTGAACTGGTGTGCTGGTGAATTGAAGTTCCAAATCCTGAGTTCAGTTGATAAGGAATAAGGACGGCAATCTGAAAAGCATGATCCATAGAATATTTTCTTGATGGTCCACCTTCCTGGGAAACTCTCTAAGTGAAAGTAAATATCATAATGCGACAATGGTGGACAGTTCTCCATTGATTCTGAAATAATATTCTGTGACACTTTGCAGACATTTTATTCTTTGGCGGCATCAATGTTTGTCCAGTTATGTTGGGTTGAGACATGGGCACTGTGGCACCAACCACTACATTCCAAGGTAGAAAGCAGACGAAAAAGGGAGTCGCATTTTCTTGTCCAGTCCGACTTGGAAGGCATGCTATCTGTTGTTCATTTGGCTAACCACGGCCTAATTACTTTATGAATGTGAATCGGTTCAAATTATCCACACTCAACATATTATATATGTTGATCCAATTGAAATCACATGGGGTTAACGCGTTTTCTAATAAGACAAATCAACTTAATGTTTGGGTCAACACAGCAGAATTTTGATACTTTCATTTCAGGAGTGTTAAGGGCACGTATGAGGATGTTAGGTGAAAGAAGATTCATATCAAGGATGTGGTGTAGTGTAGAGCAATTAATATATTATAGTTGGATTATATGATACATTAGCTTAAATTTTCGAGTGAATATAAGCACAACCAGATATGTTAACAAGTTTGAATTTGAACTTTCTCTATGATCACCAAGGTGCAAGTGCTAGACATATGTTGCGTCAACCTAATAGATAGTCTCAAAGCTGATGATAGATTGGTGAACCCCCATGTTAACACGTGTCTTGTGAAAATCTCATAAAAACAACCTCAAATGTGACTGTTTAGTCGAGGTGGCAAATCTTTATCCCAGTTTACAATCAAACTTGGCTGGGCTAGGGCGATTGAACTGCAGTAAAAAAGGCAGATTTTATTCCCCTCTCGAACATCTACCAAGTTTGAACGAACCAAGATGGAGATTCAAGTTGAAATAATATTGATACCTAAGGGACACATGAATTAAAGGAGAGTGGGCTTTACAAAGAAGGCTCACATGTGAGGGGAAGATTTGTTAAAATGCGCATGTATCTGACTAGATACGTTGTTGAGCTTTAACTTGAGCTCTCTTTTAGTAATCTCCTTACACAAAGGTATCGGGTTTCTACCTCATTGACCCAACAAGAAGATCACCATCAAGTCCTTGAATCTACATTCACTCAAAAAATTTTGATCATCGCATGTTATGCTACGTTAACGGCATCATACTATACCACATGCGCTATGCAACACTTCTTTTGCCTAACATCCAATCTGTCAACCTCACCACTTCGCCATCGCAATATCGCAACAAGATTTTATGCCATATTCTATGTCGGTTACAAACGCATAAGCTTGGACGTGAAACCATACTACATCGAGTCATCGAGATACCTCCAAAAAATAATAAATAATAATATCACGTGTAAAATAGCATGGTAGGATCAGATGGATTGCCTCGACGGTAAAAGCTAAGGATTCTTTGTCACTCCACTTATTATTCTCGCAAAATGAGAAGATTTTCCAAAACCAATGGATATGCCAACTACGGTCGTCATCTTTATTCCCATCATGTGTTATATTCCCCTTCTCCTTTCTTCTCCATCTTTTTGACCAAGCACTCATGGTCAGTGACCCGTGATGTAGAGAGCTCGGGATACTCAGCACCTCCCCTTGAGAACAAATGGACAGCCAAATCGCATATTTCTTCTTTTGGGTCAATGAACGCCCTTTACTTTATTGTTTTCGCTTTTTGCCCTAGGTCATGGGTAAGAGCATGGTTAGGCTCTTTGAAAGGTCATTTAGAATGTGGCAAGGACATAAAAAGACAAAATAAAATAAGAGTGAAGTTCGTCAGCTTCGTTCTGGTTCTGGAAGAATGAATAAATCTTGGCCAAACCCCACCTTAAGAGTTGCTTTGAATTCTTCTGGTGCGTGGAAACATCATCGGTGGGGCATGGGCATTGCACTTACATGCGCCAACTGTTTCAAGTAAAGAAGCTTTCACTTATGCCAAGAAATAACCCTGCGTTATCTTGGCAAATGAACGGGTATACTTTGTTCGAGAAGTATATTCTGCATGGTGTATTGGAGTTTGGTTTTGAATATGTATATATACTATACTAAAGTGAACTAGAAAAGGATATAATGTCATCAGTAATCCATGTATTGGTAACAAGATGGTAACCATTTGAGGTTGAACCTCAAGTCACTCAATATGACATTTTCTCAGTCGATATGAAATTTAAGACGTCACAAACTCTCTCGCTTAAATAGCTTATGTTCTCATCAGTCTTAGCCTATATCGCCTAGTAATAGTCCTTGATGCCGGAACACGATAGAAAATTGACTAAACAGGAATTAGAAATCGATAGAGGAACATCTCGTTCGCTCAAAATTGATAATCAATATCAAATTGTCAAAGACTGAATAATAATAATAACTGATAATTCTTGAAATCCTAAAACACCTTATATATGGTGTTCAAATAAGAAACCTAATCACAATAAGAAATCTAATTCGAATAGAAATCCTAGTGATAATAGAAAATCTAATTTGAATGGAAATCCTAATTATAATAGGAAACTAAATTCAAATAGGAAACTAAATTTAAACTGAAAGAAAGATTTAAACTGAAAGAAAGAAAGCTATTCTTGATTGCATCATTCTCCCCTACTAGAAAAAAGATTCGCCCTCGAATCTAATTCATTGTTGGCGATATCAATCTCATCTGGTTCTTCCTCATCAGCATGGTAAGGTGAAAGATCTGCTACATTAAAAGTCCCAGACACATTGTAGTCACCAGGCAACTCGATCTTATAAGCATTGTCATTAATTCGCTCAAGAACTTTGAATGGTCCATCGGCTCTAGGTTGTAATTTGCCAAACCTGCCAGCTGGAAAACGTTCTTTTTTGAGGTGAATCCACACTAGATCACCCTCTTTGAAATAAACTCTCTTCCGACGCGTATCCACGTGCTGCTTATACTTCATGTTCTTCTTATTGATCTGGTCATAAATCTGCGAATGTAGTTCTTTGATTTGCTGAGCATGCTCATCTGCATCAGAACTGAATTGCTTGTCAACCGGCAATGGCATAAGATCTAAAGGAGTAATTGGATTACGCCCATAAATTATTTCAAAAGGACTCTTTCCTGTAGTTCGATTCGGTGACCTATTATAAGCAAATTCAGCTTGAGGTAACACCAAATCCCATTGCTGTGGACTATCTCCCACCAAACTTCGCAGCAAGTTTCCCAAACTGCGATTGACAACTTCGGTCTGTCCATCAGTTTGAGGGTGATAAGAGGAACTAAACTGCAATTTGGTTTCCATGTGCCTCCAAAGAGTGCGCCAAAAGTGACTCACAAATTTCACGTCACGATCTGAAGTAATGGACTTGGGAACTCCATGAAACTTAACAATATCCTGCAAAAATAATCAAGCTACTTGTGAAGCATCAAAGGTCTTGTTACATGGAATAAAGTGAGCCATCTTCGAAAATCTGTCGACAACCACCATTATGGAATCCTTATTTCGCTGTGTTCTTGGCAACCCCAAGACGAAATCAAGACTGACATCCTCCCATAGAGCATCGGGAACAGGTAAAGGCATATACAAACCAGCATTAGTACCTCTGGTTTTTGCTATACGACACACCCGACACCTTTGTACAAAATCGAGCCACATCACGCTCCATTCGAGGCCAATAAAAGTGCTCACACAGCAAGGCCATCGTCTTATCAACTCCAAAATGTCCAGCTAGACCCCCTGCATGATTCTCAATAATAATGGATTCCCTCAAAGAGCATTGAGGAATACATAGCTTATTGCCTTTGAAAAGAAAACCCTTAACAATCATAAATAGTTGAAAGGGCTCTATTTTGCACTTCCTCCATATACTCCCAAAATAATGATCATCGACATATAAATCTTTGAAAGAATCAAAACCCAAAACTCTCGCCTGCATAGTGGATAACAAAGAATGCCTCCTGCTCAATGCGTTAGCTACCTTATTCAAGGTTCCTGCTGTGTGCTTAATAGCAAAAGTGAAAACCTGAAGAAGTTCCACCCACTTTGCATGCCTAGCATTCAATTTATGTTGTCCATTAATATACTTTAAGGCCTCATGGTCAGAATATAGGAGAAATTCTTTGGAGATAAGATAGTGCCTCCAATGCTTTAAGCACCTCACTATGGCATAAAACTCCTTATCATAAGTTGAATATCTTTTCTTAGCTTCATTCAACTTCTCACTATAAAACGCCACAGGTTTACTTCTTTGGCTCAGCACGCCCCCAATACCAACGCCGGAGGCATCACAATGCACCTAAAAAATTTCATCAAAATCTGGGAGGAATAAGATTGGAGCTTCAGTCACCCTTTTCTTTAACAATTGAAAAGCAGCATTTGCCTCTTTAGTCCACACAAATTTACCTTCCTTCAAACAATCCGTAAGAGGCGCAACAATAGTGCTAAAATTCCGAATAAATCTTCGATAAAAAGACGCTAGCCCATGAAAGCTACGTACCTGTTGAATATTCTTTGGAACCTCCCAACTCGTAATAGCCTCAATCTTAGCTGGGTCCATCTGGATGCCTTCTTTTGATACAATATAATCCAAAAAGGTTACACGATCGGTTAAAAAGTGACATTTCTTGGTGTTGGCATATAAATTTTGCTCCTTCAAGGTCTCAAAAACTCTCCTCAAGTGCTGCAAGTGTTGCTCAATAAAGGTACTAAAGACCAAGATATCATTGAAATAAACGACAAGAAATCGGTCAATAAAAGGACGAAAAACCTGATTCATCAGCCTCATAAAAGTGCTTGGTGCGTTAGACAACCCGAATGGCATCACCATCCACTCATATAGGCCATCTCTAGTTTTAAACGCCATCCTCCACTCATCTCCAGGCCGCATTCTAATTTGATGGTAACCACTTCGCAAGTCTATCTTCGAAAAGATAGTCGCCCCATGCAACTGATCAATCAAATCATCAAATCGTGGGATTGGAAATCGATACTTGATTGTGATTTTATTGACAGCTCTACTATCGATGCACATCCTCCATGATCCGTCTTTCTTAGGAACGAGCAAGGCCAGCACCGCACAAGGGCTCATGCTTTCTCGGACTAGACCTTTCTCCAATAGTTCCCGGACTTGCCTCTGCAGCTCTTCATGTTCTTTAGGGCTCATTCTGTAAGCTGCCTTATGGGGAATAACAACTCCTGGAATGAAGTCGATACAATGCCGAATGTCTCTCATGGGTGGCAAACTAGGCGGTAACTCCTCTTGGCACAACATTAGCAAACTCCTCAAGCAAGGGCAAAACTGGGCTGGGAATTTCAGGACTACTAGAATTTTGCTCAATCACCACAAGAGCAAAAAGCTCAGATGCAGCCACTATCTCTTCTTGAAACTAAGACTTACTCAGCAAATTATTTCTAGTCTCTTTTCTCCAATCTGAAGGAGCTAGAGTGATGGTTCGACCATCCCTCTTGAAGGTGTACGTATTTTTGAAGCCATCATGCTGAGTTTTTCTATCAAACTGCCACGGTCTTCCCAATAAAATATGGCAAGCATCCATTGGGATTACATCACACCACACTTCATCGTTGTAAGTTTTTCCAATCGAAAACTGCCCAAGACACCTCTTGCTCACCTTCACATCATTCCCCTTTTTAAGCCACGATAGCTTGTATGGTTGAGGATGATTTTCTGTTTTCAATTCCAACTTCTCCACCATGGTAGTGGACACTACGTTCTCGCAGCTTCCTCCATCTATTATCATGCTGCACACTTTTCCTCTACTAGTGCACTTAGTATGAAAAATATTATTTCTAAGCCACAACTCATCATCCGTCAATGCAACATTCAGAATTCTTCGTATGACTAAGGACTCACCAGAATCAGCATAAATAATCTCTTCCTCTTCTAAATCCGCATCCTTTTCTTCAACTTCGCTTTCATCAACTTGGTCTTTATCATAGATTGGGCCTTCATCATAAGCAGGATTATCAACAAGCGTCACAATATGTCGGTTTGGACAATCAGAAGCAAAGTGCCCAAGTCCCTGACACTTGAAACATCTCTTGCTTACAGCTCCTCCCTTGCTAGTTGCAACACTACTTTGCCCTTCTTTAGATGCATATTTAGAATTTGCACCCTTGGTTATGGCTGGTACAACATTGGATGATGACACTCCGGCTTTTCCTCGAGATTCTTTACCGGACCACCAATTATGGGATTTGGAATTGATGTTTTTCCTTTTACATTGACCTTCAACTTTCAAGGCCAACCTGCACACATCTTCATATGTCCAATATTGCTGTAATTGGACAATATCAGAAATTTCATACCTTAGCCCTGCTAAATATCGAGCAATTGTTTGCTCATCTTCCTCGGTCACACCACAACGCATCCGCAATCGATCAAACTCCTCAGTGTATTGTTCGACTGTTAAATCTCGTTGCTTAACATTATGATATTCAATAAAAGCTTCATGCCTATAATGAGTAGGCAAGAATTTATTCTGCAACAATTTCTTCATCTCCAGCGTTTTACTTTCGATTTTCCTTCTCTAGCACGCTATGATTTAACATGCTCTCACCATATCGATGCATGTTTTCGTAGCCTGATAGCTACTAATTTAACTTTCTGCTCTTCAGTCAGATCTTTAATATCAAAGATCCGTTCTACTGTCAACAACCAATCAATAAACTCATCGAGATGAGTTTTACCATGAAACTCCGGAATCTCGATCTTCATCCCAAGATTCTACGAAGAGTGTAGATTTCCAAGACGTACTCCTCGATTCCGTCTCTGGTTCATAACCCCAAAAGGGTTGACATCTTTCTCTTCTTCATCATCATCGGATGGATCAGCAGATTCTACTTGTTCTTCGGACTGAACGTCTAACCTTGCCTCCGCAAGTTGTTGCTCCAGATCCTAGATTCGTCTTCTCTGTTCTTCAATTTCTATGTCTCGCAAGTCTCTTAGACGCGGCTGTTCATCTGCTTCAGGAACGACTCCACGTCCCCGGCCTCCACGAGCTCGCCGTCCACGACCAATGCGATTCTGTTCAGCCATTGATTCAAGCAACCCGTGCTCTGATACCAATTGATGCCGGAACGCGATAGAAAATTGGCTAAACAAGAATTAGAAATCGATAGAGGAACATCTCGTTCGCTCAAAATTGATAATCAATATCAAATTGTCAAAGACTGAATAATAATAATAACTGATAATCCTTGAAATCCTAAAACATCTTATATATGGTGTTCAAATAAGAAACCTAATCACAATAGGAAATCTAATTTGAATAGGAATCCTAGTGATAATAGAAAATCTAATTTGAATGGAAATCCTAATTATAATATGAAACTAAATTCAAATAGGAAAATAAATTTAAACTGAAAGAAAGAAAGTTATTCTTGATTGCATTGGTCCTTTTATTCAAATGTGTCTTTCCAATCCATGCATACCCAGCCCGCTAACTTAGAAGTCTGTCACGAGCAACACCTTGTCTAATCCCTCTTGCTCCAGCATTCACTCCTTGCGCCTGTCGGATCAAGTATAAGCCTTTCTATCCATGAACTAAGATCTACTAGAGGGAGACGTGCTATGTTACTATTTCTAATGACTTGAACTATTCCACACATGGGCCACGCCCCAAAAGGAATAAGTAAGACACCAGACACATTAACTAAGTTTTTTGTAAAATGTGTATACAGGTGATCTTTCGGTTGAAAACCTCTAACGTAGAGCTGAGGTGTACGTCGGAATAGTAGCTGGAAAATTAGAGTACACTTGAGACATTGATTGGCTCACGTGGCACTTATGTGGCTAATATGGTGCCAAATAGCCTGAGAGTCGCGTGCGGCCAAAAGAGAGAGAGAGAGATGGCAACCACTATTGGAGTCAACGAGAGTTGATGCATCTCATGGTCGTCATCCTCTCCGATCTAGATGTGAGCCTTCTTTCTCTGTGTCATTTCATCAGATTGGTGAATTAAGAAAGCACATAATTTGGAAAATAATGTTTCCAAATAAATGACTAGTGAACGAGAGCACCTCCGAAAAATCATGCCACTGAAAAACCACTGATCTTATGGATTTGATGGATGTCACAGAACTGTGCATAGTACCATGATCCAAGATATGAGTCTGAAGCTAACTGATGGAAAAGAAAATAACATTTCAAGAGGCAACAATGATGTAGTACACAAAACAAACCATTTGTTGGACTATTGCAAGATATACTTCGACAATATTTTTTGAATAGATGGAAACTTGTTGTTTCCTGTTGCTTCTAATGAAATAGAAGAACGATGTTCTGTCTTGTGCAGCATATTACACAACAAAAACATAATACACAGTAAGAACAGAACAAGATTTTCTGTCTTGTGCAGCAGATTCAGCAAGAACAGAGTAATGGAAGGGAGAACTCCTCACTTCATTAATTCTGAAAATTGTCTTATGTACAAATTAAAAACAACACAAGTTGCATACATATGAACAACAAATAATCGAACAACAATTACTAGAACATTGACTAAAAAACTGAACAACCACTTTCTTCCACTATCTCCTAAAATGTAGGACATGACCTTAACTAAAAAATAATTGGTGTAGACATTGATTCATCAACATTCTCCTCCTAACTTAGCTCTAAGAAATTCAAAACAACTAACATGAAATGATTTAATAAACATATTTGCAATTTAATCTTCTAAGCTGCAATGCACTAACTTCACTTCTACAGTCTTATGTACTTCTCTTAGGAAATAATATTTAACTTTGAAGTGTTTAGTTTTTCTATGAAACACTGGATTTTGCAAGATGGCTAGAGCTGTTTGATTGTCTACAAGAATCTCTATGCCTTCATCTTACTCTAAATACATATCATTCATCAGCTTCTTTAACCATAATGCATGATTCACAACTGTTGTAGCTGCAATGAATTTAGGTTATATAGTTGATTGAGCTACTATTTTTGCTTCTTTGAACACCACGAGAAGCAAGTTAAACCAAATGTGAAACAATATCATGAGGTGCTCTTCATATCATTCTTTGAACATGCCCAATCATTGTTTGAATACCCTACCAACTTAATATTTTGAACTTTGCTAAACTTTATCATAAATGACAAAGTTTATTTCAAGTACCTTAACACTTTCTTTGCAGCTATCATATGTAACTTACTTGCACAAATTAAAAAATGAGACAAGACACTTACTGGAAATAAGATGTCTAGCATAGTTGCAGTGAGACACATAAGACAACTAATCAAACTTCTATAAAATCTTTCATCTGTAGCTTCTAAACCATCTTTCTTTTGGAGCTTTTTATTCTTAACCATTGGAGTAGTCACACTCTTGCACTCCTCCATGTTGGATTTCTTCAAGATCTCATTCAAATACTTCTTCTTACAGATAAAAACTTCATTATGGGTTGCCAAAAAGTATGCCATTTCGCCTAGATCAGTCATCTTAAACATCTTCATCATTTCATGTTTGAATGCAACAATCTGAGCTTCATTACTCATTTTCATAAACATATCATCTACATAAAGACATACTACCACCAAGTCAGCTTCTAACATTTTAACATATAAGGTAGATTCACTAATGTTTTTCTCAAAGCCTAAACTCAGCAAGTGTTCATCCATCTTGTTATACCATACTCTAGGAGCCAAAGCCTTCAGTTTACTCAACATAAATTTTCTCCTACAATACTCCATCTAAGAACGCAAACTTTACATCCAGCTGATAAACTTTCCAGCTTTATTAAGCTGCCAATGCAAGTATCATTCTAATGGTGTCCAATCTTGCCACTGAGCAAATATTTCTAAAAAATCTACTCTCCAGACTTAAGCATATCCCTTCACCACCAGCCTGGCCTTGTACTTATTTACTGAGCCATCGAGATTTAATTTGGTCTTAGAGACCTATTTCACTCCTATTATCTTCCTGCCTTCAGGCTTGTCAACTAACTTCCATGTTTGGTTCCTTTCAATCATGTACAGCTCTTCCTTCATTGCATTTAACCACATCATATTAGTTTTAGCTTTCTTATAGTCTACTGGTTCTAAGATAGCCACACAACATCTTTGATACAAGTCGGTCAATGATTTGATTTCCCTAACTGGAACATCATCTACTAGCACATTAGCTTCCAGCGAGTCCTCCTTGTACTCACTTTGTGGCTCATCTATCCATTTCTATTCCTTATCTTCCATGAACTGAACATCCCTACTGATGATCACTTTCTTTGTTTGTGGTTAATAGATCATGTAGGCTTTTTACACTGAGCTGTAACCTATAAAGATTACAGGTTCAGCTTTCTTTCCCAACTTGTCACTCTTCACTTGTAGAATATGAGAAAAACACAAACAGCTAAACACTTTTAGATTTTTTAGAACTTGCTTAACATCAAACCAAGCTTTAAAAGGTGCCTTCATCTCTAGCACTCTTGTAGGAAGTCGTATTTGCTGCTTTTACCTAGAAGTCTTTTGGCAAATTCTTCTCATGCAACAGACATCTAGTCATCTCCATAATAGTTATATTCTTCCTCTCACTTACTCCAATTTGCTGTGGAGAGTGAGGAACAGTAAGTTAATGCTCGATTCCAGCCTCTTCACAGAATGAATTAAACATTTGTGAAGTATATTCCATTCCATTATCAGAACTAATGACCTGAATTTTGCAACCATTTTGATTCTCAACCTATCTCTTAAACTTCAGAAATACCTCAGCAACTTATGACTTTTGTTTCATGAAATAAATGCAGCACATATTAGTATAATCATCAATGAAAATAATGAAACACATGATGCCATTCAAGAAGGGTGTTGCTTGTGAATCAGCTGCAACTTCTTTGTAGCTCTCCAAGTGGAATTCTTGAAAGGAAGTCTAGTATGCTTGCCTAATAAACAAGCCTTGTACCTTGTGATTTGCTCCTCCAGGTTTGTTAACTTAGTAACCATTTTCATTCTTCTGCATAAACAACACGCATTTATGATAAAAATGCTCCAATCTTTTGTGCCATATATCCGAGTCACTAGCTTAACACTCGAATGCCACTTGCTCCTTCTAAGTTTGGCAGTCTTCATACTTTGTCGTTAAAGTTCGACAGTTTTCAGACTTTGTATTCAGACCTTACACGGTTTGACTTTGTACAGTCTCAGACTTTGTATTTAGACCTTGCATGACCTTGCACAGTCTCAAACTTTGATGGTCTCAGACTTTGTACAGTCTGACAACCTTCAGACTCAGATATTGGATAACGGTCTCTTGCCTGATACTTAAATGGCACATTCTCCTTCTTAAGAGGATTCAAGGAGAAGCTCTTATACTGCATCTTTATCCTGAACAGCTCTTGATCATTTGAGTTGATTATAAGACATTTCCCTTCTTCAAATGTCACTTTGAACCCCTTTTTTACTAACTACCCCACACTTAGCAAATTCTGATCAATCTTAGGCACATACATCACATCAAAAATCATCTTATTTCTAGTACAACTCTCTATTACTACAGTCCATTTACCTAAGCACTCCCATTTCCAATTCTCACTCTTGACTTCAATGACTTGTCAAGATTTATAAAGAGCTTTTTATCACTAGTCATGTGATTTGTACAGCCACTATCAACTAGCCAACTATCATATGGAATACTAGAAGAGAAACAAGAGGCAACAAAAAGATGATCTACCTCTTGCTAGACAACAACTTGTACCTCACCTTATTACCGATTTATCATGTCTTTGCAAAACTTTTCAATGTGTCCTTATTTTTGACACTTTCTACATCTTACATCTGGCATTTTTTAGCATCTAAAATGTGGATGGTTCTTCTTTCCATAGTGCTGACGTGGAGGATACTTTCCTAAAGAGTTCTTGGATCTGCCTGCACTGTTCTCTCCCACAACAATTTCTGAACTACTGCTGCCATGCTCTTTCTTCCCTTTCTATTTCCTACCTTTCCATCCCATGTTCAGTTGTTCTTTGGTCTGCAAAACTCCTTATGTACTTCCCTCATGCCTCATTAATCTCCTTTGCTCTTGTGCTTGCAAAGCACTAGGCAATTCTGTTAAATTGATCTGAGATAGAACCTTGGTATTCTCTAAAGAGGCAATTATTGCCTCAAATCTCTCTGACAATGTGACAAGTATCTTCTGTACTAATCTATTGTCAGAAAGATTAGTGCCTAAGACCCTTGCCTGATTTGCAATGCTTATAAGCTTATCTGAATACTCCTTAATCCTCTCAAACTCCTTCATCTTCAGTATCTTGAATTCTGTGATCAAATTCAGTACTTTCATGCTTCTGATCCTCTAATCTCCTTGATACTCAACCTTGAGGAAATCTCATATAGCTTTTATTGATTCACAAGCCATAATTCTGCTAAAAATGGCAGGTGAGACATCATCATATAAACAGGACTTTACTTTCGTCTTCATTGTTATCTTTTTCTTATGAAACTTGATTTGATAGATAGTTGCATTGTCAAAAAGGGGATCAACTTCATAGTCTTGTTCCACAGCTTCCCAAAAATCACGACCTTCTAGATAAGCTCGCATTCTCACTGCCTAGGCTTGATAATTTTCATCATCAAAAACTGGTAGAGTCATTGCTGAAAAGTTACTCGAACTAGACTCCATTTAGCCTTTAAGCTTTTGTAAATTGATGCACACCTCTCATTTAGTCTCACAAGTCACTCACAGCCCCTTAAGATCAAGAAGGCTTTGATACCAATGTTGTTTCCTTTTGCTTTTAATGAAACAGAAGGAAGATGTTCTATCTTGTGCAGCAGATTACACAACAAGAATAGGACAAGATTTTCTATCTTGTGCGGCAAATTACAGCAAGAACAGAGTAATGGAAGGGAGAACTCCTCACTTCATTAATTTTGAAAATAGTCTTATGTACAAACTAAAAGTAACACACGTTGCATACATATGAATAACAAATAACTGAATAGCAGTTACTAGAACGTGGGCAAAAAACTAAACAACCACTTTCTTTCACTAACAGAACTTTTAAAAACAAAATTTTCATTCACATATGCAAATTGAAACTTCATATTTATTGGTATTCACTTTTTTGACTCATTATTGATTACACACGAGGAAGATCCCAGTTACAGATGAATCCGATATGATGTTCCTCGTCAAGCTCTCATGGTTGCTGATGCATCGGTGGCACCATACTGACTTGATACGGCACATTCTTCATTTTGGCCACATTCCCTTGCCAACCAAGGCAAGTAAAAAGATTAAACATCAGCAATTTCTAGCTGTAAAGAAAGATGAAAGTGCAAATTTGTTGGTGACGGTAATTAAATAATAACGACAATCTTTTAGGGCCGTATTTACAATATCGTGGTTCATTAAGTGCTTGTTTAGAGCTCAAATAGCAATAGTTGACATCAATTTTACCGATAGAAGTTCATGTCCTCTGTTCTTAAGCTCTCTGTATTCCTAAGAAAGAGCATAGCATTCGCAAAAGAAGTGAGTGACCCAGTCAAGAGCAGGAAACTCGATGAGGTTGAATTGGTGCCGGAGCTTGGTTCGGTAAGTGTAGGGACAAGCGTGGGCAACCGATAAGAAATTGGATTCCACCGTACAACAGCCCACTCGTTCCACACGCTGCACGGCAAACATCATTTTCAACCGCATAAATCCAACAAGACCCTTTCTTCTCAAATGCTTTAAGTGCATAAAATATCTCCTTCCGATTGCTCTCTCCCTCAAAATGTTCAAAGGATATTAAATTTTCCGGTCTCTGTCATCTTCCACACTAGTAGGATCAAGGATTTAAAGTCAGTAAAGCATCATTACTAAAATGTGCTTCCTCAGTTAATAATCTCTGCTATCTAGCTGAAGGTTATGCAGGGAAGCAAGAGGCCACGACAGCTGCAAACACACAAGAAATACTTAGATACTTCAATATGCTACTCGTCCATTTTATCGTACAACTGCCCGAGAAAAACAAAAGGCGACCTTCCATTCAGAGGGTCATCCATGCAGTCAAACAACCGCGTTGTCCAAGGAGATGGTGGAGCAGCTGGTGTCAATTGAACCATCGTCCCATGGGGCATAGGAGGCATGTTATGCAGATGAAATGGCACATGAGGATAGTTGCACCAGCAGTGTGAAAGGAGCGTCTATTGGCCCACTAATAAAGCTAGCACAAGATACAATTGCGGGAAACCAGCTTGAATTCGAGAGCTCACAGGCATTAGTTGCCCTCTGTACAGAGTTGGCCGAGCCCCAAAGCTTTGGTTTGCTTGTGGAATTTGTGCAGGACCAACTACATTATGTGGATTAGACTGAGATGTCGAGTGAAGTGGCATCATTTACGGATTCTGGGACAGGAATTGTACAGCCTGTGTTGGATTAATCTGACTGGTTTGTATACTCTGCTGGAGCTGAAACTGTTGCTGAGTCAAAGGATTGCTCACCTCCTCCAATTGCATTTATATACAGATTGAACTGGAAGGATCAAATAATTCAGTCGAAGGACATCCCATCTTTTTTTATCCTAACAAGGCACAGCAAAATTTTTGGAAGAGCCCAAGATTAACAAACTTCTCAAATAGTTTTCATACAACTAAGTGAAACCCATCTCCAGTCCTAGAGATTAAGACAAAAAAGGATCTTTCTTTGCTTATCGCGGCCGGCATAGCCACAAACTATATAAAATATGTTTTCAAACAAAAGGTGCTAAGCAGTATACAAGAAAGGCTTTAACTTCTGAGAAAATGAATGATATGTTGTTGCTAACATACTAAACAGTTCTTTTCTTTCCTCCAGTTCTTTGGCTGGTTTACTACATGAAATCTGCCGAGAGCGGCCGGAATTGGAAAGGAAATGCCGGCAGTTTTGGGTCTTTATGACATGCCGTTTCAAAATCGGAAGAATAAAGTAGATTCGAAGCTCAAGGTTTTCATAATTATCGTTTCGATGGTGGATCCGTACAGCCAATATGAACATATTGGAGACATCCTGTAACACCCATATGACCCTATAGTTCCAAAACTGAGTGCAACGCCCTAGAATCATCAATACGCTGATATTAAACTAATGTTTTAATATTAACAGAGTGCAACAATTTTCTTATGCCAAACCAATGAACTTCTAATGTCCAACTCTCAACTTTATATACACGATTTTATACGGTATCCTTTGTTCATTGGTTTGGTAGTCCTACAATAGGAACGTGAAATAAATGGGGAAAATAATTCTATACACCATTTATATCATTTGAAGAAGACTTCAGCTTTTATTTACTTGTGGTGACTTGAGGGATCATACATTACAAGAAAATAAGTATATCACTATCGCAACCTACCCAAACCTTCCCTCGGAGGGGGCCGTTTCTATGTAGATTTAGATGTACCACTCGTAAAGAGATCCAAATCGGCATTCCTAAAAGACGACTCAAAAGCAGCATATAATTGATTATTCGACTCGATTCAATACATATGAGCACGAAATCTCCCAAGCCCACATCTCGCGTGACTTTTAGGCATTGTCAATTTTAAAATTCTTTAATAATCTAAAATATTTCTAAGAGTCGCCACTAGCTTATTGAGGACGGCTAGAAACCAATTGAGACATGGGAGTATCATCTCGATCCCCACAAGACCAGAGATTCTATGTTCTAGGACTTGATTATGCTAACATTTCTATTGGCACCTTTCGGTAGCTAGCTAATTGGTTGTTTAATCTAAAAGTGGTCATGCGCTCTTACTCTTCTTCTAAAGCCCTTACAATTCACTCAAAGTTTGAGTGTCCATGCGATTTGTTTTTGTGAGATCATTTTCATGCCAATCTAAATTAAAGATAAATTAGTCTAGGAAGGGAATTAACACACAATCTATTTAAAGACAATGCGACAAAAATAAACACTCAAAGTATTGAAATGCAGTGCGATAAATAAGCACTCAGTAATTAGATGCAACTATCTAATGGCCAAAAAGTAAAGCCCGCAACTCGTCGAGTAATTAAAGTTACAAAGGTTCTTTATAATATTTACAAAGTTAAGACCAGAATGGACATCGGCCTAAACACCACCAACTTCACGCACGTCATATTTGTGATCACCATTGTCACCATAACTCAACATGCATCAATCTCGATATCATAACATTCATCTAAACAATCATATTTCAAATTACATCAAATTAATCACGCATCTAAACATTCACATGCAAAGTTAGATTGGGTAAGCAATCTAGCCAACAAGCATTGAGAAGCACAAGATAAAACTGATAAGACATGCAACCAAACTAGAAAACACAAGAAGCCAAAATCACTTTATTTGACTTACTCTAAAATGTGTTAATTAATTACACCAGGCCTAATCCAATGCTAAAATGTGATTTTTCAAGCAAGACTAGCTTTCCTAAACCAAACTTCACTTTTTTTATTTTCGGAACTTTCAAATAAAAATATTTTTAAAAAATATTAAAAGTATCATATTAAAATATTATATTTTTTAAAAGGACAGGGTCGGACCCAAAACTGGGTTGGGTTCAGACCCGACTTGGAGATTGGAAACCAGAAAGGGAACAGAAGAAACTGGGATGCGCTCATAATAGGCCCAGTCCAGCTTCCCCCGTATGGCTCCCCACGCCCAGCAAACGCGGCCTAGCCCAGCCCAACACCGATCCGGATCCAATCGCCCACACGAGAGCCCAAGCTGATTCAGCCCGCGTCAAGGGGGAGCCCAACCCAGCGCCGGTCCAAGGTCTGCCAAACGCGAACGGGCAGGATATCCGCTGTCTCGCCCCACGCCGCAGCTTAAGGCCGTAACCGGCAACATTAACGCCGGAGCTCAACTCCACGGCTCACGACCCCGTGAGTCAAAACCGAAGCGAAAATATTATCACAAATTAATAAACAGATCGGAAATGGCCAGGGTTAAATATGAGTTCAAATATGCGTTACAACAAACGGTTGGCGCGCGAAGAAAAAGGACGAGTTTCGAGGTCGATCAAGCTAGGGTTTCCACCTATATCGCACAAGGGGTGAGCAGGGCACACATACAACACATGACAAAGCAAGGAGAGGTCTCGCTCGGACAATGCACGGCCGTGGCAGACCTAAGAGTATGAGAAAGGGAGCTTAACAGGGGGGTTAACTAAGGAGGAGGCGAGGCTGCAGAGACACTCCTCTCGACCTTGGGGCAGCGATCGACCAACGCGCTCAAACGGAGTTGAGCCAAGTCATCGTCGTCACCGGAAACCCCCTTTAGCCGTGGTCCTCGGGGCGAAGAAGGGCTCCAATGGGATGTTCACCTAGAAATGGCGGGTGTCCAGCAGTCCGAGGCTGTGCGCGAGGAGCGAGGTTCGGTAGTTGCAGTCGATGGGGTCTCCAAGGGTGTGAGCCCACGATCTTCTTCATCCGCCCGCGGTCCCCTCTTTTCGTCCGCTCACCCCCATCCTCTTGCCGTGGCTCCTGCTCCCTTCATTCCCGAAGACCTGCGCCCCCCAAGAAAAAGAAAAGAACTCCTCCATCTCACTCTCACTCTATTCTCTTCTCTCTCTTTTTTTCTCTTTTGTTCTTTTTTCCGTTTCTTCTCTTCTCCCTCGCTCTGGTTCTGCCAAGCTCTCCTTCTTTTTTTTTTTTTGACCTCCTCTCACTTCTGCTTTTGCTTGCCTTTTTCGCCGCCTGCTCTTTGGCGTGTGTCAGCAGCCTTCGTGTTCCAAATCCAGGAGATCGTAGATCTCTTCAGCATCAAGCAAGTGGGAGGAAAAGGTTGAGAGAGGGCGCGGGCTGACATGAGTTTGATGGGCCGATAGAGAGAAATGGAAGATGGGCCTAGAGGGCGATGAACATGGGCCAAAAGAACAAGCCTAAAAAGGGGAGCACGTCCAACGAGGAGTCATGTGGGCGCGGGCTGGGTTGGTCCAGCTGGGCTGATATCTTTTTTCTCTTTTTTTTTTTTTTTGAAAACGAAAGGAAAATTATGATTCTAATTAATAACAATGAATTACCGAGCTGGTAAAAATTAGGTGTCAATAATCACAAGTCAGTCTAGGCTTGGCAAGTAATGCACATCGGCACACGCATGAACTTGAACTTCCTGATTTGTGGAATGCGTCATGCTATACACGCATTACCATAGGCACATGTCAATAAATGATCCATAATTCAAGATGAATCATGTAGTCAAACAAAAATCCCTCTACTCGCTTTGCAAGAAGCATTCGGATTCCAAACCCAAGTATCTCAGCAAATAGAGGGATCGTGTTTACCCCGAGACATGTCATCTGATTGCCCCCCTGACGGATTGATCGACCATGCTCCCAAACACAACATCTAACACATCCGAGCATCCACCTAAATTACAGTGACCTTTCATTCATTTGAGATATCCCTATTATTCAAAGGTATCATGACTTACTATGCACGGCATAAAATCCTCCCGATCACATCATGCATAATGAATTGTCCAAAATCATGCGATAATGCAATTTAAAAGATCCTTCAAATATTTATCGAAAGCATAAAGTTATGTTTGTTGGAAATTCAGGATGGAAAATAATGAATGAGAAATTATATTTCAAAGAGTACCCTTAAGTGGGAAGTGAGTCCCACATAAAGCAACTTGAGTTGGAAAGTGGGAAGTGGACAAATACTAGTCCTATATAGGTTAGAAAGAAGGCTTGGGAGTACTTTATATATGGTTACACTCTTTTAAAGTTATAACGTTTAAAGACAAACACTATGCCTCACGCACACGCGCAGGGAGAGTGCAAATTCGATTCCCGTTAAACATAAATTTAGGCGTAAGCGGAGGCGTAAGCGTGCAACCTGTGTACACGAATACAACCCTCAAAAAGTGGGCTTAAATACAAGCCACTTTTTGCTGTTACATATTTTATAACGGCAAGATTCATCTGAGTTTGAGTTTGAGGCTGAGTCTGAAGACACCAGATGATGGACAATCTGGAGATGATTAGACTTAGAACGTTTTGGGGACAACCAGACTCAGCGATAGAGTCTGTAATTGCCAGAATCAGTTTTAATCCGCTATTTCGTAACAGCAAATTACGGCTTTAAGTTGTAACGGTAAATTAATGACGGATGTTACTGTTTTAATGTTGTAATTATAGACTTAATTCGTCATTAATTTGTAATAGCTAATTTAATCGGATAATTAATCCTGAAACGTTTGTAACGGCTGAATTAATTGCCGACGGTTCCCTCACATTTTGTTTTCAAAAGACTCTTTCATTCTTTATGAATATGATCCGAGCATTTTTTTTTTCTCTAAAAAGAGCTTTGTTTTCTTTTCTTTTTTTGCATTATATTGTTTTAGACGATGTTCAACTCAGAACATTGTTCAATTCACCGAAAGTTTCGAATTACTTATCTTTATTCTAGGAGACAGACGTCCACATAAACTCACGTGTACTGGAGGAGATAAAGCCTCATTGTGTACTGGAGGGGACGGATATGTTTTAAGAAAACTGTGTCTAACACATGTCTCGGTTTCCTTATTCTATTTCTATTCAATCATGTTGTGTTACGATACTTCTATATATTATTCGTGTAGATTGATGCCTTTTTTGAATTATGTATGTAGAACAATTTCAATGTAGATTTAAAAATTCTTGCAAATCCTCCAGCAATCAGATTTTGAAGAAGATCAGAATGCGATTAGACTGTGCAGAGTATGGAGCTGCCAAACTCAAGGGACAAAGTCTAAAGACAGTTAGACTTAACTGTTAAACTTTATTCTAAAGCTATTTGAATCTTTTTGTAATATCCTCCAATAATAATCGCTAACAGTTACTTCTAAGTCTCAAAAATTGATTTATTTCCTTCCGCATTAATTGGAAAACAAAATTTGATTCTCACGAGCTATTCAACCAGAATCGAAAATCATTTGGCAAAAGAGTAATTCCTTGGCTAAAAATCTGTTTGACGAATAGGTAGAACATACGGAGTCGGGATACACTACTTGCCTTAATGCAGTAGCGGTGAGAAAAGGGTCGATGGGAAAAAGGCGTCGATATCGACGGAGATGACCAAGCCGGAGCAACAATGTCCTTAGCTGAAGATGGTGATGCTGGCCAAAAAGAGTGGCATTTCAAAAGGGCGATGTTGTCTGGATGCAGCGCCTGGCCGGAGTGATGGAGATGGGGGCTAAGTTCAATCGGAGGGTCGATAGCAGTGGCTGGAACAACAAACGATCGAAGTGAAAAGGGCTGTCCAAGTAATGGTGCCGACTGAAGACAATGACATAGAAGACTGAAAGCGGCGGCAACTACCAATTGCGGCTGAAGGTGACCTAATGGAACGGTGACGATCGAGGGTGGTGATGTCAAGGGAGTGACGGTGGTGGTGGAGAAGTGATGGAGTACATGTGGCAACGAAAAGTGGTGGAAAATGTCGGAGAGAAACAAGAACGATGGAGGGCAGAAGGTGGCAAGAGAGCGTCGGAGAGTGGCGGAGACGGAGAGGGATGACAGCGGTGGGCGGCAAAAAATGACGAGGAAGGGGCGGCGGTGCAGAGTGGAGGTGGTGGTCGGAGGTTGGAGGTCGACGGAGAGATGGGAGAGTAACAAAAAACTTCTAGAGGGTTCATTGTCTATTTATATTGATTTGCCTCCCTCTTTTCTCTCTCTCTCTTCCTTCCTCCAATCGGCGACAACTCACCCTCCTTGGCTGGACACCTGGTTGCACCGCCAGAGGTGGTGGCGCCTGACAACCCACAGTCGTGTGGCATCCTAGCAACTCACACGGTGTCGTGCAGCGACATGTGGCTATTCCATTGTCCACTCTGTGCCAGGTGGTGCCGGGTGTCATCCACAGGTGCCTCGCGGTACAGCCTTGGCGATACACAGTGTTGCCGCCTCCTGGCCGATCAGAATAACAAGTGTGGAGGCGATGGAGGCTGGTGACGTCGTGGAAACCTTCCTGACCATTATGTTAGTGGCGAACAAAAATATAGTGATGTCCCGGAAAAGAAAAAGGCATACTCTAGGGAAAATTACCTCCATTGGGGCTGGAATAAGCGGCCAAACTTTAATACCAAGTCCGAGTTTTCAGTACTTCTCTTTCCTGAGGCCTGAAAATTGAGTCAGTCACACATTTCCATCCCGTTTATTGACAAGGAAGTTTCTTCTCGGTCATAGAAAGGGGAACCATATGCTCGGTTCTGGCTTTGATTTCTAAGGCACTAGATTACGTGCTCCATGGAGGTCAAATCTTTTTTTTTTTTCCTTTGACAATTAAATTTGTGCATCATGTGCTTGAGTTTTCAAAGAGAACATGTTCAAAATGTCATTCATTACCAGTTACTCAGTTATACAAGATGGAAGGGCATTTTGGCTATAATATTGCCAGGAGCAGAAGCAGGTTCAGAAGCACAGTAAATCACAATGGGGAGGGCATTAACACCTTATATCGTGCTAAACAAATGTCCAAACTACATCAACCCACCAGCCTGGTCATGGCAAGGCCTACACGTGCTGTACCGAGCAGGGCCGTCCCTTTAGCAAAAAGGAACTTGATTGCTTGCTTTATCGAGAGATTGTTACATTTAGGGTTCGTTTGTTTGGCGAAAAGTAAAGCATTTTCGAAAAATATTTTCTAAAAAGTTATTTTTTTGGAAAATATTTTTCAGGAAGAACATTTTCTGGTATTCGTTTGAAACTTAAAAACTTTCTAAAAAATTATCTAGCAGCCGGCGACCGACCGAGCGGTTTCCCCTCTCTCTCTCTCTAGATTATAAAACGATGGGGAGGTCCATGATCGGTTGGTAGCCTTTGAGTCTGGTGAGTCTTATCGCCAGCAAATGTCAATATATGACGAAAAATTTAAAAATATATATTTTTAATAATTTTCCTTAAGTTTCAAACCAACACTCACAAATATTATCATTTTTTAAGAAAATAATTTTTTTAAAGATATTATTTAGAAATACTATAATTTTTATGAAACGGATGTTGCCTTAAAGAAAAAAAGATATATGGACACGGCAAGGCTGCAGGCAATTCCTAGTCAAGATGCTAGGTAATGTGCATATCTTAATCCTAAAGTTTCAGCATTTAGGCGATTTGATCCTCTAATTCGTTAAAACAAATCTCCTAACTTTGATCAAAATTGGGTCCTTCAAATATTATGTTGCATAATCAAATGCTTTTTAACCTTTTTAAGTTTCTACAATCAAATCCTTTGGTCAAATACTACGACTCGACTTGACATTGTTTATGCGACAAAAAACAGCATGTGATGCTAATTTGCTACCAAATGAGCAGAAACAAATAGAAGATCAAACCACGCAAATGCCTAAACTCTGTACTTAATCTTCCAAGTGTTCAGAGACTCCTTTTGCAGATGCCATCGACATTGTTCCAGTCCGACTCGTTTTGCAGACTGTTTAATGAATATAACTGACAACTGCAGGTACGGCTAAGAATCGGCTGCAGAAGCGTCTTCATTAGCTTGTAAGAGGACGTTATTGCGCTCATACACTGAAGTGTGCATTTTGCAAAGGCTTTCAGTTTCCAATTAGCCTCCAGATGGATTCATAGAGAGATGAAAACTCAAATTCCGTTCACTAAGTTAAAGCTCTTTAATTGCCCTTGAATCTAAAGCAGTGGAGGATTTGTATCTTCTACCAAGTATTAGCACAAACATGCAGACTTGTCAATGATTATTTAGCCAAAGATCCATACAGAGCTCTACACAGTACATCATTCAGTCGATAGTAGATCCTGTTCTGTGCAGCAGCAACTCAGCCTCAGGCAATGGAAGCGAAGCGAAAAAGGAGAAAAGAAAACGCAAGTCCTCATGATGCAAAGTACGAATTTGGGGCAATCATTATTTTCAGGTTTCACCTTATTAAAGTTTGAGGCTAAAGCTGGTTTGCAAATGCTCTCAGTTCCATGGGTCAGGTGAGCTGCAACAGGGTGCTCTACTTCACCAAACTCTGGACTACGCAGTGAAACTCTTCTAACGAAAACCAAAAAGCTCATCTGTAGATGGCTTGAGCATTAAACTTCTTGATACCCATATAGACAAGCAGACTGAAGGCAAAATCTGTGTCACTTAAGATCTGGCTGGGCCTTTCCCTTCTACGTTTAGTGCATACTCTCTTTTCATATCTTCCAAGATAGCAAAATGTGTGCTGCCAAAGAACCCATAGAGAAGTGTCAGATATTGGGGGAATCTCTGTTTTTAACATTAACATGTATTCCGACACAGATCAAGCCATTAAAGATATTTGCTTGAATTTCAGTTGACAGCAACTGCCAGAAGAGTTCTCTCCAGGGCAGTTTTGTGTCCTCATCTAATATTGAACAGACCTGAAGGAAAACTTGACGAGTTTATCTATCTTCCAACTCTAAGTTCACTTTTATCTTCCAACTCTAAGGTCACTTTATGCTGTTACTTTTGTACTACTATCAATGAAATTAGCATCAAGTTCTCCTCAACTTCTCAGCACTTAAAGAAAAAATAGCAATGTGAGCGATCTCACTCCCATTGACTCAACTTCATTAAATTCTACATTGACCTGGTCATGTAGGTCTCATGTACTGGTCCAAAGTAAGTTCAGTATCTAAGAATAGTAAAATCAAACCTTGGATGCTTCTCCTGTTTTGATGTATATGGTTATATTATTAATTTACATCTCAAGTAAGATTAGGAGAAAGCTTTCTCCAGCATGTGAGATGGCTCTGCACCAATGCATCATGCATACTGCATTCCACAAACTCTTCCACATAAGAATAGATTCTAGAGAAAAGTACTTTTCGGGGGAATTAATTAGTACAACCACCTTCCTCCCATTCATACCATCAGTGCCACTATAGAATAGAAAGGACCAGGACCTTGCAATACCACATTCCAAACAAATGCAATCCATACTCACACCAGTGTCTAAAAAGTTTCAAACTCCTCAATTCAAACCAAAGCAGTGACTCCTCTTTTTCCAACCACATTTTCAGTTGAACAAGAATTAATCATAAAGCGGGTAGTGCTAGTAACCACTATATCCAGACTAGTGAAGCATGCCAAATGGTGAATAGTAAATGGCCAAATTTATTATCACTCATGATACATGGAACCACTGTCATCAAATTAAACCTTGCTAGATGACCACCGACAAGTTATGTGAACCACATTTGGCACAAAAGTTCCCCCGACAAAACAGGAAGTTTCTGTTCAAGAAAACTTACTAGTAATGCAGGCAATTATCCAGTTTTTTCGCTTGTTTGCGGCACCGCCACATCACAGAAAAGGTTTTCCCAGTGGCGCATTCAGCATACTTTGAAGTATAATAATCGCATTGTGTCAGAGCCTTCTGCTTCATCTTGCTGCGTAAAGCTGAATACAATAGGAACCACGCGACGTGCTCAGCAGCCGGAAAAATTCGAAAACAAATGCAAAAGCATAAGACACATATAGAACTGAATTGTGGACAGAGAACCACAGCATATCCCCCATTTTGCCTATTGATCGGTTAGATAATTAAATAAATAAAAGCTGAAAGAGAATGAAACCGCTAAGCAGACTAATTTACGGCTAAAGAACTCAAAAGAACAGCGAAACTATCTGGCGGATCACCCAAAACTATGCTTTGGATTTAGCCATCGGTAGCGGGTACCCCTTACTCGATCAAGTTCCATCATCGCCATTACTATTCCAAATCTCAAGATGCGTACCATGACAATGTCGATTCAGATAAAACCATCCATGCATGCGCTCGCAAGAGTTAAAGAGATCACCCCCAACCGCAAGCTCAAAACGAGTAAAAGTTCAACGAATGAAGCGGGATCGAAAGAAGAACCTTCCTCGACTTTCTTCTTGACGTGGATTTCAGGCTCCTCCTGGAGATAAGCCATGGGGAAACAGAGAACGTCTTCTTGAACTCGGAGGAGAAGACAAAGGCCTCTTCTTTAGAGCTCCGCCATAGGAGAGAGGTTGATGAAGAAGAAGTAAAACTGCGAGGTTGCCGGGTCAAACGCAGCAAGCCTCGTTCCCTATCTGCGGTGCGGGTCGTTTGTTCTGTTAGCTTTCATCTCGGAAAATTTGTTAAGCGTTATTGATAATTCCTTTCCAAAATAAAAATCGATTACATATAATACGAAAACATTGTGCTCTTTCAAAATATCCAACTACGATATAAATTAAGGTAGGAATTGAGATTCCACCACATCGAAAATAAAAGTTCATACAGATAGTCGTCTAATGAAACGTTAAGATAGTTCTCCAACAAAACTACATGTTAAAAATACTTTGAATAAGAATTGCTCGAGCCAGCACGAGCGAAATCTAATGATGCACGTGGCGGCTTATGGATTGACTCGAGCTCCTCCTAGGTCGAGCTAGATGAGCACAAAGAATAATATCCAGCCAGCTTTCAACCAGGCCGTGTATTAGAAGGTCTGAGTGCAAAAAAATTTAACTTGGAGCAACTTTACATATGAGTGCAAAAAAAATTCCAGAGAAAATTAGAGAGATAGTCTTTAGATTTTGACCATATGTGCAATGTAAATTTCTAAGGAAATTGACACAAATAGTATTTAGATTTTGATCAAATATGCGATGTGGTTCATAAATTTTTAATTTGTTTGACATGGTCCATCAACTTTAACTGAATGTGCAATATGATTCATAAACTTTGAATTGATTTAATATAACCCTTCAATTTTTTATTTGTATAATATGATCCTTAACATTTTGTATATGTTCAAATTAATCTAAAGTTATATAAAAAAAGAGTTTAATATTGTCATTATATTAATTTAAATGCAGAGAATGCGTCCAACATTTTCATATAGTTCAAAAATGAGTTTGAATATTTACTAAAAGTTCAGAGACTATATTACATCAATTAAAAGTTCAGAAATTACATTGCCATTGAAATGAATATAACTGACAACTGCAGGTACGCCTAAGAATCGGCTGCAGAAGCGTCTTCATTAGCTTGTAAGAGGACGTTATTGCCCTCATACACTGCAGTGTGCATTTTGCAAAGGCTTTCAGTTTCCAATTAGCCTCCCGATGGATTCATAGAGAGATGAAAACTCAAAACTCCGTGCACTAAGTTAAAGCTCTTTAATTGCCATTGAATCTAAAGCAGTGAAGGATTTGTATCTTCTACCAAGTATTAGCACAAACATGCAGATTTGCCAATGACTATATAGCCAAAGACCCCAAAAGAGCTCTATGCAGTACATCATTCAGTGAATAGTAGATCCTGTTCTGTGCAGCAGCAACTCAGCCTCAGGCAATGGAAGCAAAGCGAAAAAGGACAAAAGAAAACGCAAGTCCTCGTGATACAAAGTACGAATTTGGGGCAATCATTATTTTCAGGTTCCACCTGATTAAAGTTTGAGGCTAAAGCTGGTTTGCACATTGTCTCTCAGTTCCATGGGTCAGATGAACTGCAACAGGATGCTCTACTTCGCCAAACTCTGGACTATGTATGCCCGTGAAACTCTTCTAACGAAAACCGAAAAGCTCATCTGTAGATGGCTTGATCATTAAACTTCTTGATACCCATATACACAGGCAGACGGAACGCAAAATCTGTGTCACTTAAGGTCTGGCTGGGCCTTTCCCTTCTTCGTTTAGTGCATACTCTCTTTTCATCTCTTCCAAGATAGAATCATTTGTGCTGCCAAAGAACCCAAAGAGAAGTGTCAGATATCGAGGTAATCTCTGTTTTTGACATTAACATGTATTCCGGCACAGATGAAGCCATTAAAGATATTTGCCTGAATTTTAGTTGCCAGCAACTGCCAAAAGAGTTCTCTCCAGGACAGTTTTGTGTCCTCCCCTAATATTGAAAAGACCTGAAGAGAAACTTCACAAGTTTAAGTTTCTCTTCAAACTCTAAGGTCACTTTGTGCTGTTACTTTTGTGCTACTATCAATGAAATTAGCATCAAGTTCTCCTTGACTTCGCAGCACTTTAAGAAAAATAAGCGATGTGAACAATGTCAATCCGATTGACTCAACTTTATTAAATTTTACATTGACCTGGTCAAGTAGGTCTCATGTACTGGTCCAAAGTAAGTTCAGTATCTAGAATAGTAAAATCAAATCTTGGATGCTTCTCTTGTCTTGATGTATATGAGCATGTTTCTAATTTACATCTCATGTTAGATTAGGAAGAAAGCTTTCTCCAGCACGTGAGATGGCTCTTCACCATTGCATCATGCATACTGCATCCCACAAAATCCTCCACATAAGATAAGATTCTAGAGAAAAGTACTTTTCAGGGAAATTATATTAGTACAACCACCTTCCTCCCATTCATACTATCATCGCCACTATGGGATAGAAAGGACCAGGACCTCACAATACCACATTCCAAATAAATGCAATCCATACTCACACCAGTGTTCAAAACGCATATTCACAGACAAATTACGTGATTCCAAACACCTCACATCAAACCAAAGCAGTGACTTCTCTTGTTCCAACCACATTTTCAGTTGAACATGAATAAATCGTAAAGTGGGTAGTGTTTGTAACCAGTGTATCCAGACTAGTGGAGCATGCCGAATAGTGAGTAGTAAATGGCCAAATATATTACCATTCCTGATACATGGAACGACACTCATCAAATCAAACCTTGCTAGATGACTACCAAAAGTTTATGTGAACAACGTTCGGCACAAAAGTCCCACAATGAAACAGGAAGAGTTTATTCAAGAAAACTTACTAGTTATGCAGGCAATCATTCAATTCTTTCGCTTGTTTGCGGCACTGCCAGATCACAGATAAGGTTTTCCCAGTGGCGCATTCAGCATACTTTGAAGTATAATAATCACATTCTTTTAGAGCCTTCTGCTTCATCTTGCTGCGTAAAGCTGAATACAATAGGAAACGCGCGACATGCTCAGCAGACCGAGAAATCCGAAAACAAACGCAAAAAAATAAGACACATATAGAACTGAATTGTCCACAGAGAACCTCAGCATCTCCCTCATTTTCCCCATTGATCGATTAGATAATATATATAGTGAATGAAACCGCTAAGAAGACTAATTTACGGCTAAAGAACTGCAAAAAACAGCGAAACTGTCTGGCGGATCAGCCAAAACTATGCTTTGGGTTTAGCCGTCGGAAGCGGGTACTCCTCACTCGATCAAGTTCCATCATCGCCATTACTAATCCAAATCTTAAGACGCGTACCATGACAATGTCGATTCAGATAAAACCATCCATGCATGCGCTCGCTAGGGTTCAAGAAATCAGCCCTACCGCAAGCAAAACGAGTAAAAGTTCAACGAATGAAGCGGGATCGAAAGAAGAACCTTCCTCGACTTTCTTCTTGACGTGGTTTTCACGCGCCTCCTGGAGATAACCCATGGGGAAACAGAGAAGGTCTTCTTGAACTCGGAGGAGAAGACAAAGACGTCTCCTTTAGAGCTCCGCCATAGGAGGGAGGTGGAGGAAGAAGACGTAAAACGACGAGGTTGCAGGGTTAAACGCAGCAAGCCTCGTTCCCAATCTGCGGTACGGCGTCGTTGTTCTATTAGCTTTTATCTCGGAAACTTTGTTAAACGTTATTGATAATTCCTTCCCAAAATAAAAATCGATTACATATAATACGAACAAGTTCTGCGGTAAGACTCTTTCAAAATATCCAATTACGAGATAAATTAAGGTAGGAATTCAGATTCCGCCACATTGAGAATATAAGTTCATATTAAGGGTGTGCAACTAGACCAGATAAATTCTATTCTCGAATCGGCACACCCTGAAAACAGGATACAATACAAATAAGGTTGGGTACATGGTTCAAAAAAAGGAGAATCAGTTAAAACAAAGTCGGGTACATGGTCTAGATCTGGACTTACCCTGAACCTTGGACCATGAATTTGATCATTATAAAATAAATTTTATTTAGTAAAAACTCAGATTTTGTAAATAAATAAATTTTATTAAATCATAACTTTTATATATGTTTTTGGAACATGATTTCTTATTGATATTTCTTTATATATGAAATTTGGTTTAGAGATTTTGTACCACGTGAATTGGCTCATCTGATAAGTTATTTTAATTTCACTTTAGACAAATAAAAAGCTTCATATAGTATTGTGGGAATGTGACTAATATTATATCCATATTTATTACTAATGTATACATAATATTATGATTTTTGCTTTACCTTATGATTTTGTTTACGATAATTTGCCTTGTGGATCCTAGTTTTTTGTTTAGTCAAAAAATTTACTTTCTTATTAAATACAAGTACTTAATGTTTCAATATAAATTAAAGAATTATGTTGTTTTCTCACTTATTAATATAAAATTCGAAGTCATATAAGATGGACAAAACATGTTCCAATATAAACAAAGTTAACCATGTTCCTAGATAGGAAAAACAGGGTGGATAGGGTACATGGTTCAATGTAAACAGGATATGGTACAGGGTGAGTCAAAACATGGGAACTGCTTATAACAAGGTCAGGTACATGATCTAAGTCTAAATCTATCATGTTTGGACCCGATCACCCCTAGTTCATATAGATAGATGTCTAATGAAACGTCGAGATAGTTCTTCAACAAAACTACATGTGAAAATACTTTAAAAAGGAATCGCTCGAGCCAGCATGGGCAAAACATTGTAAGTTAAGAGTTTAGACATAATGATACGTTTGGCGGCTTACGAATTGACTTGAGCTCATCTTGGGTTGAGCCAAATGAGCACAGAGAACGATATTGAGCTAACTTCAACTAGGGTATCAGAAGGTCGAGCACCACCTTACCTGAAAATAATCCATAAATATGTGTTAGGATTGGTAAATTAGGCATAATCTCATAGCCCAACTCGCTCAATTATTGCATATATTATCAAACATGCTCAAGTACCACTTGAAAAGGAACCGTTGGTATTCAAGCTCAAAAAATCAATTCAATTTGGAGCAACTTTTGGTGTTTGTTTCACAGAAAATAATATAGTCAGGAAAAATATTTTCCGCCAATGGAAAATGTACCTTCAAAAGTGGGAAAAATATTTTTCATCTTTTTTGAAAGTGAAAAACATTTTTTTCTTTTTTGTTTACCTTTAAATATCGCGGCTTCTAACACCGTATCTCGACCTTACTCGAGGCTGGTGAGCAAGCGGCCTTTGACAAACGAATATCATAAAATATTATTATTTTGTAGAAAAATGATTTGCCAGAAAATATTTTCCTAAAATGCTATATTTTCTATGAAATGAACGGAGCCTACATATGAGTGCAAAAATTTTTCTATGGAAAATGACACAGATAATCCTTAGTTTTTTTACCAAACATACAATGTGATTTTTGAACTTTCAATTTGTTTATTAACTATAACTAAATGTGCAATATAATTGGTTAACTTTGAATTGATTCAATATAATTCTTAATTTCTTAAATTTGTATCACATGATTTGTGATACGTTCATAAATTAATCTCCAAGTTTTGCAAAAAAATGTTCAATATTGTCATCCATTAAATTAAGTGCATATACCATGTTGAACATTTTCATATAATGTAAAAACAAGTAACAACATTGACTAAAAATTTACGGATTACGTTAAACTAATTGAAAGTTGAAATTAAATAAATTTAGGGACCACTTTAAGTAATTAAAAATTCATGAGCCACATTGTAAATAAAAATAAAGTTCATGGATCATTTATATCATTATCTCGGATTTCTTCTACAAAATATAAATATTTTTTTTCTTTTTGATGTTTGGCAAAAGTAGATGAGTAACATTAATCATTTTAGCCCACAATAACATTAATTCAATTGACATTATTTTGTAGATTGGCAATGGGAAATGAAACTTTCTTAACAAAGATCGATTCATAGACATCATGCGTTGAATTACCCATGCATCTATTGGCCCCTTACACATGAATCATCTTTTTAATTGGTAGCTTAAAATTTATATCAATAAGTTTATTCAACCTGCAATTAGAGTTACGATGCACATCTTGCGGTATTGTTTTCATCGATTACTTTGTGTACATTCAATCACAGCTGAAAAGCCCCTCCAAGCATTGAGGTTCTTGGCTCATTTCATGCTCCGCACCACTTGAAGTTAAGTCCCATGAAAATACACAGCTCTCTCGCTAAATGCGAGCTTCCTCTATCCCTTTGGTGATAGCTTCTTCTTCGGAAAATTCTTTGACAATGTATTTATCCATTACCTTCCCACCTGATTAACAAACACCAATTCTCCTATCCTTGTTCCTTAGCCCAAATATGAACTCACTACATCTCTCTAATCCTAATATGGCGGCACATGCCGCTATAACTCTAGAAGTAGCTTACATCAACAAGTAGAGCTCCATTCATTTCTTATAAAATTTCCACCACCAAAACCCTAAACTCTCACAATCCATTCTTTCCCAACTGCCTCATTGGGATCTCGTGTAAACCCCCTTGTGTTCTCATGGAAGGTAGTCGTGATAATCAACTCCGGGTGTTGGCATTATGCAAATGTATGGGAGATTTATGGTCTGCGGACGAGATCATGGAGTTGAATGTTACTCTTCCTGAGGTACAAAACCAAGTTGATGAGTTTTTGTTGTACGAATAACTATTTTCGAAACAAAATGTTAATTTCCAAGCATTTTGGAGCACTATGAAGAAGGCCTGGAAAGTAGATGATGTAAAATGTGAAGTGATTAAAACAGGTTTCTTCATATTCACATTCAAGTCAAAGGAAGAGTGGAAGAGGGCATTACAAATAGGGCCATGGTATTTTGCTAGCAACTTACTGGTTTTGCGAGAAGGGGATCCTACAATTCCAGAAATTTGTTATACATTTATGCATTGTCCCTTTTGGTTGCATTTTGTGGGACTCCTGTGGGCTGCTTTGATGGATGAGTGTATTAGGCAACTAGCTAGAAAACTAGGAGAAATAGAAGATGTTAGAAATGTAGCAAAAAGTAATATTTCATGCAAAATGGGGAAAGCAAGAGTGAAGTTGAATATGATGTTGCCTCTAAAGACTAGTACAATGATCCAAGTGGGTAATAAGAACTGATGGATAGATTTTAAATATGAAAGATTATCGCACTACTGTTATTCTTGCAGTAATATTGGCCATTATGCAAATTTCTGTCTGAGTTTCCCATATGAAGAATCATGACTGCCACAAGATAAAACCAGGTCAATATGGCTCTTGGTTGAAAGCTGAGGTAAGGGATTTTAGTCCATGGTGGAAAATTTTTTATGGAGAAATTGATCTTACCTTAGAAGCTGATTATATAGTTCCTGAAACTCACATGGCCCCATCTAGTGAATACTTGAGTGGTGACATTAATTCAGAAGGGAGCCAAGCCATAATTCTGTATAACCTTGAAACACAGATGATACCAGAATTATCTCTTACAATTGTAGATGTACAAAAGAAAGGGAAATGCATAAAGCTGCCTCAAGAACATCATGGGGAATTCACATTTCCTATTAAAAGGCTAAAGGTGGAAGTAAAATCTGAAACTAAGACACTTGTCTCGAAGAAGGGAAAACGGTTTGCTCCTTATGAGTAGAGGAATTCCTTATCAAATTTGGTGGACATGCAGAAATTATTAGATACACCAATTCAAGTGTGGGAAGGCATGTCATGGGCTTTGGTGGCTAGCCTTAATAAGCCACCAAAGGAGCCATGAAGGTGCTAAGCTATAACTGTCAAGGTTTAGGCTCTCCCTTGACAATCCATCATCTACGGACCTTAACCACTCTAGAGAAGCATAATGTGGTTTTTCTTATAGAAACTAAAAATCATCTAAGGGTAGTGGAGAACGTGAAAAGGAGAATAAAGTTTTCCTTAATGTTTGTCATTGATCCTATCGGTATAGTGGGAGGTTTGGCCTTATTATGGGATGAGTCTGTGCATGTTATTATTGAGCACAACAATCAAGAGGTAATAGAAATTTTATGTAAAGATGTCGGGAATGGGTTTCAAATGAGGATATCGTTTTTGCATGCTCCTACTAATTTATATGATAGAATTTCTTTTTGGAATACACTTCGAGATAGAAAATGGAGATACTACTTTACCTTGGCTGTGTATTGGTGATTTTAACAAAGTGTTATATCATTGGGAGAAGGTGGGGCGGAGAGAAGTGGAAAGACATTGAACCATAGCGTTTAGGGAATTTATTGATTCTTGCTCTCTTATTGACATTGAGAGCAAGGGATGTGCCTTTACATGGAAAAATAAAAGGGAATGGGATGAACTTGTTAAAGAGAGGCTAGATCAAGCTTTTTGTAATTTAGAATGGACACTTCGTTATCCTAACGCCGAAGCCTTTGTATACCCAGCAATTGGGTCTGACCATGGACCTCTCTTACTATGTCTACAACATTCTGAATCTAGAAGACATCATCCTGAGACTTACTAGTTGGATCACCTAGGATGTGAAGCTGCGGTGGAAATGGCATGGAAGACAGAATATGGGCATAATGTGAACATGGTGAGGAAAACTAGAAGGGTCGCCTATGATTTGCGACAATGGAGTCGGAAACAGTTTCAGAATGCATCTATGCAAATTGATAAACTCATAAATCAATTAACACATTTGTTGAACAGTTCGGAAACTACATACTAGGGAGAAGAATACAAAGCCACAGTTGAAAAAATTGAGTTGTTATGGCGTCAAGAAGAAATGTACTAGGGTACTAGGTCCAAGGTTAATTGGATGAAGTAGGGGGACAAGAATACAAAATTTTTCATGCTTCGACTATCCAGAGGAGACAAAGAAACAAAATCACCATGTTGAAGATTGAGGAGAATGTGAGGAGCTGAGAACTACAAATTATAAAACAACACATCATAGATTTTTATAAAGATCTATATACATCAGCTGGTTCTCGCTACTATGAAACAATCTTACAATAGTGTCCAATGGTGGTTTCTGAAGATATGAATGATGCCCTAACATGACCAATAACCAGGGAGAAGGTTCAGCATGTGGTATTTCAAATGGGAGCAGCAAAACCACCTAGACTAGATGGTTTGAGTGGTATCTTTTATCAAAGTCAGTGGCATATAATCCAAAATGATGTTTTCAAAACAGTTGAGTCTATTCTCAATGAAGGACATTTTAATCTTGAAATGAATGAGACTCATTTGACACTCATCCCAAAGGTAGCGAATCTTGAAAAATATCACTGAGCTTAGACCAATTAGCCTATGTAACTTCAACTATAAAGTTATTACGAAGATATGGCAAATAGACTCAAACCCTGGTTACCAACTATTATCTCCCCAGAACAAAGTGCCTTTATAGGAGGTTGGCAAATACAAGATAACATTTTCATCGTACAGGAAGTCATTCATCAGCTTTGAGTTAGGAAGAGAAAGCGAAAATTCCAAGTAGTTTTGAAGCTGGATATGCAGAAAGCAAACGATAGAGTTGAGTAGGATTTTTTGTGTGATTGTATGAAGAAGATGTGATTTTATGATAAATGGGTCAGCATGGTCCATTCCTGCATCTCCTTAGTTAGATTTAAAGTTCTTATTAATGGTAAAGCTAGTGAAGCTTTTATCCCCTCTAGAGGCATAAGGCAAGGTGACCCCCTTTCGCCATACTTGTTTATCATATTAGCCAATGTACTATCTTACATGGTGAACAATGCGGTTATGGAAGGAACTTTAAAGGGAATCAAGTTGAACTCCAATTGTCCTACTCTTTCCCACTTATTTTTTGCAGATGATGCCATTTTTTTCTTGGATGGTAAACTCAAGGAAGCACAGAATTTGGTTAATCTACTACTCATCGCTACTGTTTTGCTTCTAGTTAGTCCATTAATCTAAACAAATCTGGCATCTTCTTTATATATAGCTGTCCATTAGATCTGAGAAGGAATATTGCATCAGAGTTGAGGGTTCTTATTTTGGAGAAAACTGGGAAATACTTAGAAATACCATCGGATTTGGGTCAGACTAAAAAGTAGATGTTTGCCTAGATATTAGCCAGGGTGGATAGAAAATTGGAAGGATGGAAGGAACAGCTTATATTAAAGGCAGGGAGAGAGATATTGATTAAGACGGTTGTTCAAGCATTGCCTCAGTATGCCATGAATGTCTTTAAGATTCCTATATTGATTTGTCGAGCTATTGAAAGGAAAATCCCGTCCTTTTGGTGGAAGCAAAATGCAAAACAAAAAGGTATTCACTTGAAGAATTGGGAATTCTTAAATCAGAGGAAGGAACAAGGAGGTATGGGGTTTAGAGACTTAGTTGAGTTTAATAAGGCTATGTTGGGTAAACAAGCCTGGCGATTAAGTCAAAACCCTGATTCTCTATGGAGTAGAATCTTCAAAGGCCTATATTTTCCTAATTATACTCTATGGAATGCTAAGAGGGGATCTAGATCATCATGGGGTTGGAGAAGCATTCTAACAGGTCGTGATGCCCTAGAATCGGATATGAGATAGGAAGTGGGAAATGGCTAGCTAATTAATTTAAGAGAAGATAGATGGTTAACATCCGACAGACTTGGAGGACCACCAGCAAACTAGAATGACCCTAAACTAGTGGCAGAAATTATTGATTCAGACACGAGAACGTAGAACACTCAACTCATCAACAACCTCATTGATAGAAATATTTCAGAGGAGATTCAGAATATACCTCTTAGTATTCTTCCTAGACTAGATAAACTTATATGGGAGGGCCATAAGTCTAGCAATTACAGAGTTAAAAGTGGGTATCACAGGCTATATAATGCGAGTTCAACATCCTCAAAACCTCAGGCATCTTCTTCTTACCAAACCCTGAAAAGACCATGGACGAAAATCTAGAAATTACATATCCACCCTAGAATAAAGCACTTTATATGGAGTTTATGCAATGAAGGACTTCCTACGAGAACTAATCTACATCGATGAAAGATCATACTTGATCCAAGGTGCCCTTTTTGCCACGAAGCTCCTAGACAAAACAGCTTTTTTTATACTGTGTGAATGGATAAAGGAGATATGGTTAAGCCACAGAGTCGACATCGATGTCTCCCCTAGATCTATAACTAGAATGGACAAATGGGCAAGCAATTACCTCCATTCGGGGATCTCATCTCACCAGAAGGCAATTTTTGCATATATCCTCTAGCTTATTTGGAAAGGATGCAATTCATGGGCGTTTCAAGGTCGGAAGCCACAACCTTGCTTGATTATCAGTGAAGCCGTTTTATCACAACAATTGTATGAGAAGTGGTATCCATCTAAGAAGGAAGGAGAGATAGACAATACCTCTGAACAAAAGAGATGGATACTTCCTCCTTTGGGCTTGGTAAAGCTCAACGTTGACTATTCGTGGAAAAATGGCAGATCTGACAACTTAATCGTTGGTTTATGTAGAGGAGAGGATGGGACTTGTCTCGTAGGCTTCGTGGAGAAGATCCAAGCTCAACCGGCATGTCTTGGAGAAACCCTAGCTATTCGGAAAGCTTTACTTTGGCTGAAGGAGATGCGAACTGATCTGCCGGTTGTGCTATCATCTGACTGCTTATCAGCCGTGGACCACATTCTGGGCTGGACAGAAACTTCATGGGTCTACCGTTCTTACATGGAGGATTGTCGAATACTGTTAGCCTAACTAAAGAATGTCCAGCTATTATTTGAACCTCGCGAAACAAACCGAGTTGCTGATTGGGTTTCTAAAGCCCACAATGTAGGAACTCTTCCAATCTCTAAGCCACTGTAGAATCTTTATCTTTTATTATGTTTAGTCTTTTGCACTACTTGTAATCCGCTACCTTAAGAGTAATCCATGAAGAATTTTTGACCCAAAAATATATATATATATATATATATATATATATCGCAGCTGAAAAAGAGTTGAATTGCTCAAAAATAAATAATTGGAGAATTTAATGGCACGAAAAGATAAGTATGAGCTTGTTTAATCGAGAACTTCGTAATAAAGGAAAAAAAATTTCGTAAAAGTTTTAATCTATTTGATGGTTTCATAAAAGTGACTTCCTTCTTATTGGAAGGTGAAGTCGTTTTCTTCAACCAAAATTTGTTGTTTTTATTCGATGAAAAATATTTTCCATAAATTGATTAGATTTCCATCATCTAATTATTGGAAAATCGGAATATAATTTTCCAAAAATGGTTCTTCTTCCAACAATGAGAAAAGATATCCATCTTCAAAATACGATATCTACATATAAATGATGAGAAGGCCACTTTAATTACATAAAATTATGCCGCGGCATCATCAATTTTCAGTAATCGAATGATATCCATCGTTAAAAAAGTAGACTAAATTGACAATCTTAGTTGTCGAATGACCGTAATATTCAATACAATTTGTCATGCATGTCTTAGAAATAAAGGACAATGACAAAAATGATTCTTAAATTTTGGCTCAATATGGAATGTGGGTGTCTTGAACTTGTAATTTATTCAACATGGCCCTTAAACTTTATCTTGAAACCCCATGTGTTCTTTTAATTTAATTTATTTAATATGGACCTCAAATTTTTTATACGCGTTGAATTTAGTCCATAAATTATATAAACATGTATAATGTTGTTCTTTCATTATTTCAAGTTCAAGGATAATAGTTAATATTTTTATATATTCTAATGAAATTAACAAGTATCAAAATTTCAGGGATCTCATTATTACACATTAAGTTAAAATAAATTAAAAGCTCAATGATCATATTACGTATTATGTTGATGAAATGCATTGAAGTTGAGAAATTTCGAGTAATGGGAGATGAAAAAGAGGATCTGAAATTTTACCAATGAATCGCGAAATGCAATAGTTTTTAAATATTATTTATTAATTTATTCATAAGTAATTCACAGAATCATGCATCTTTTACATTGTACCAATTATAATGATAAAATGGGCTTTTATTTCAACTTTACCATCTAAAAGTCGGAGATGGCTAATTTTTCTTTTCTTTTTATAGCATTTTTATTTTTTTAATTATCTTTTGCTAGGGGTAGAAGAATACGTGTGCATTTGGTTCAATTTTCTGAATGGGCTTTGAGGAAATACAAAACAATTTAGTATAAAGGATTTTAGGGAAATGCAAAGACTGTTTGGTAAATTGTGCTTTGAAATGCAAAGCCCATTTGAATAATTAATTTAATGCTTTTTGATTCTTAATTTTCAAAACTTGAAAAAAATAATGTCGTTTTAGATTTAGATTTTGGTGACAATGTTAAAAGACCTAGTGTAAAAATTTTACGTAAAAAATAAATTTTATTTTATTGCTAAAAAATTCAAGTGGAAGAATTTACATCAAAGTGGTCTTTTCTCGATCTAAAAATATTACTTTCATTATAACAAAAATGTGGCAACATATGCCTTAACAAAAAAAAAAATTCATCATCCTTAAAAATTGCAAACATCATTAAACATTTCGTAAATTTATAACTATTTGATTATATAAACGTGCCGTGTCAAATGTTTTCCGTTTTGTGGAGCTATTTAAGGCAAGATGATTGACTAATTGGTTATTTTTCTTTTTGTCATGGCATGGGCATGGGTTCCGTTTTGTGGACCTTGTATTTGGCTCCTATTTAGATAATTACCCTGGGCTCCCTAATGTTGCTGATCGTGGTGGCTTAAATGTATGTACTTGATCACATTTCAAAGCTACTCCAAGTAGAAACTTTTCATTCAAGACTCACGTTACTATGTAAAAGTAGTCAGATATGACCCAAGATAGGCCCAATTTTGTAGCATCCATGTGAATCCACTTCCCAACTCCAAGAGCTCCTAGGTGTGCACAAGCTAGCAATATGGACACAATACTTATATCATCAGGTTCAACACCAATTGTTTGCATTTGCCCAAAAATTTCCAGGGCATAGACATAATTGCCAACTTAAAGAGTACCCGGAAATCATTGTTGTCCAAGAGATGATAGTCTTAAATGGCATCTCCTCAAACAATTCTCTCGCCCTTGCCATCTATCCCAACCTAACATGCCCATAGATGAGACTGTTCCATGAGACAGCATCCCTTTGAGGCATATCGTCAGGCAACTTATACACATCCTCCAAATTCCCGAACTTCGTGTACATGTCTATCAATGAATTCTCCAACACCAAGGGCCCTGCAGGCCCAGATTTACACACACATGGGCGTGCACTTGCATACCCAGACTCTCACTCATCAACCCTCCACATGACTTGATCAGAAATGGGAAAGTGAACTTATTAGGCAAAATCCTTTCGTCCTCCAGCATTTTCTTGTACATCGATCGCACACGTCGATCATCTTCGTCGCCAAGAAATTGCTTCGCAACAGTGAGCATTGGACGATGCGGGCATGGACCTTTTCAGCTCCGCAACATTGCCGCAGTTTCGCAACACAGGCATGAAGAGATCCTCCAGCTTTCTAAGGACATGGGAGGCCGAGCGATGTAGAGAGTGCTGGGAAGCAAGAGGGACGAGCTCTCGGCAGAAGTGAAGAACCAAGTGAAGAAAATCGTGCGTTTCTTAGGGGTGATCGGTTCCCGGGCGGTTCCGGTTCTCCTAGGAACCGGGAACCAGACCGGTGGAACCGGTTCCCTATTATGGAGAACCGGAACCGGAACTGGACCGGACAAGATTGGGCGGTTCCGGTCCGGTTCTCACTCGGTCCGGTCCGGTTCCCCGGCGGTTCCGGTTCCAATTAACGCGAAAAAAATATATTCTAAAATAGAAAAAAAATATACGTTCAAGCGTCGCATTTTCTGGACGTCCAAGTTTCTGGACGTCCAGCATTTGGACGTGTGCTGGACGTCCGGCGCTGGGCAGAACGTCCAGCGCTAGAACATCCAGTGCTGGACGTTCTGCCCAGCGCTGGAGCTGGACGTCCAGCTCTGGAGCTGGATGTCCAGCAATGTCCAGCAGTGCTGGACGTGTGCCCAGCGGGTCACGTCCAGCACTGGACGTGTGCTGGACGTCCATAAACGTGCACGTCCTGCGGAGTGTGGGCCGAGTGAGAGACTGAGAGTGAGAGAGTGTGAGGGGTTTTTTTTTTTTGATGAACAGTACCGGTTTCGGTTCCGAGCGGTTCCCGGGCGGGCGGTTCCGCTTGCTCACCCCTAGCGTTTCCTCTTTTCAATATTAAGATTTGTTTTTTAAAGGGGTAAAGTTGAGTTTCTATTAAGTTATTCACGACAAAAAAAGGAATTGAATAAATTTGAAAAATGCTGAAATGTGAAGGCTACTTCAAATTTCCGTATTAAAAAAAAATCTTGCTAAACACCTCAAATTTTTTCGATGTTAAAGGGTTTTTTTAAATGCCCAACTAAACAAGGTGTAAAATGGTTATGTAAAATGCTCAACAAACTCCACGAGGAAGGGGGGGAAGAGAGAAAAGGCGCTCCTCTTGACGGTCAAAGGCCAGCGTGGCGAGTCCAAGCGCTCCGACCTCCCGCAACGGCAAAGTCGGCCAACCACCATGTGTCGCCTTCCCATTGGACCATCGCTCTTCGTTTTTCACTTTCTATTTTCCTCATATAAAATCAATCCCTCCCCACTTTCCTCCGCGCACCTCTCGCGCACGCCTCCGGACGAAAGCCCCCATCATTCGTAGCTTCGCAGGTGCTCTGTCTCTCCCCGTCTCTCCCTCTCTCTCTCCCTCTCTCTCTCTCTCCCTGTTCCTCGTGTCGAATTGTTGTTCCATGTCGATTTTCCAGCTTCCGGGTCCTTCTGCGGTTGATCTCTATGGTAGTTTCGCCTCTGTCGCTGTTATGCGTTCGGGATCCGTTGATTTGGTGCCCCTTTAGTGGCTTCTGTTGATTCGGTTGGTCTGAAGCTGTCGGCCTCATCGGCATATGTCCATGAGTCTCGCGGGTTCGAACCAAGGGGGGGGGGGGGGGGGTTCTTGTTCTGATCTGTTGGGTTCGCCCGGAAGCCCTAGCTAATGCTCTGTCGATTGGGATCTGTTGGAATCTGATTTTGATAGCAGTTAATGGGTTTAAATTCTGGGAAATGAGTTTTTTCGGGCTCAAAAGGCGTTGGAAATGGATCTGCAGAAAATGAAGGGCGTGTGGAGTGCGAATAAGCGGGGTCCCTTTTGCTTCTTTTTATTTGTTAAGCTAGTTAAGTGTGGATTAGATCTGTTTGCTTGGTGGGATAAAAATGGGGAAGAAAAGGAATTGGAAAAGCAGCAGGACATGGCCTTGTATCGTTCATGATTTAAAAGAAATCTTCCTGATATCTAGCTGTTGAACGCCAACCAGGGGAAAGAAGAAGGGCTCCTAGCTAGAGATTAGTGGTCCTAGCATTATGTGGCGTGAAGATTGGTGATTGATATATTGAGTATGTGCTATATTATGAATCTCTTAGAGAGATTATAAGCTCTGGAGATCTTGTATCATCATTTTTTTGGATACTTCCCATATAAAGGTTATTCTTTTGCCAGATACCTAGTCCTGTTCAATAACTCCTTTTTTACACCATCTGTTGGTCTTGTTGGGTTTGTGTTCCCTGATGCTATTGGTGCAAAATAATCCTTTGTCATGTTTGATTAGAGAAGTAACTCCTGTATCACTGGATGGATGGTCTCTTCATGACCTCCAGTTGACATTTACATCTTATTAGCCCTCTCACATATGGTGTTTGCTTATTCCACCTTGCAGCTTTTGTGATTTGATCAGCATATTGAAGATGGCGGCAGCTGATTCTTCACGTGAGGAAAATGTGTACATGGCCAAGTTGGCCGAACAGGCAGAGCGCTATGAGGAAATGGTGGAATTTATGGAGAAAGTCGCCAAGACTGTTGATGTCGAGGAGCTTACTGTTGAGGAACGTAACCTCCTCTCCGTGGCATACAAGAATGTGATCGGTGCCAGGAGGGCTTCATGGAGGATCATCTCTTCCATTGAGCAGAAGGAAGAGAGCAGGGGAAATGAGGACCATGTTGTGATTATCAAGGAGTATAGGGGGAAGATTGAGACTGAGCTCAGCAAGATCTGTGATGGCATTCTCAATCTCCTTGAGTCGCATCTCATTCCCTCGGCTTCATCTGCTGAGTCAAAGGTGTTCTATTTGAAGATGAAGGGTGACTACCACAGGTACTTGGCTGAGTTTAAGGCAGGAGCTGAGAGGAAGGAGGCTGCTGAGAGCACCCTGTTGGCTTATAAATCTGCTCAGGTGGGTTTTTATTTTCAACTTGCCTCGTTAAATAAAAGTTGTTTTTATTTGCTCCCATTGGCATCTGGTTATGTTTAATACTTGCATAATCAATCTCGTTGTCATTTGTTTGATGTAGGATATTGCTTTGGCTGAGCTGGCTCCCACTCACCCTATTAGGCTTGGACTTGCTCTTAACTTCTCTGTGTTTTATTATGAAATTCTGAACTCACCTGATCGTGCCTGCAATCTGGCTAAACAGGTAATTTTTGTTGAGTTGTTTTGAACTTTATGAACTAGTGTGGAATGAGATATACGCGGTATTATGAGATAGAGGTGATGTCACACCGGAAATAGTTCTGCTCATTTGGAATATCAGTTTGTATTTGATGTTTAATCCACTCCATATTGGACCTTAATCCTTCCATTTCAATCTGCATTCTTTCCTTTGCTCAAAACGCATTAATTCTTTGGCAGGCATTCGATGAGGCTATCTCTGAGCTAGATACATTGGGCGAGGAATCGTACAAGGACAGCACATTGATTATGCAACTACTCCGGGATAACCTAACCCTCTGGACTTCTGATGTCATGGTCTGAGTCTCTCTCTCTCTCTTAAACACACACATGCATATGTGAACACATATCCATCATGCACACCTCCCCAATACTTGACCATTCCAGTGCACTCTCTCATACTTTCCATGGGACTACAGAATGTTGTTTCTCAGTTGAGGCATTTTTCTCTTGCTTGCACATGCGGGGGCGCACACTGGCTGCATTTTGTACGGTGCCCTGGTTGGGTCAAGTTTCACTAATTTGGAACAATGGCAATTATCCTACTGTCTCAATGAGTGTAGTAATTTTTTAGACATGTTGCTGCCAAATTGTTGTTTATTAATGGTTCTTGATTGCACTTAATCCATGTTTTATTACCTATTTTAGTGTTGTGCCTAGAGTATATTAAAGAATTGGAATTTTTAAGTTAGCTCATAATGCCTGACCCATCCTTGAAGCGATAAAACGTATTACTGTGGCCCGACAATGATTCCTTGTCTTCCCATCTCAACTATTTTGTCCACGGTTTCAGGATGAAGCTGGCGATGAGATCAAGGAATCTTCGAAAAGGGAGTCTGGTGAGGGGCAACCACCACAGTGATGGGCTCCACTAATGGAGATGGCTTCTCTGTACTTTGAGACAATGAACTCTTATGTAGACAGCGCCTTGTTAGAACATCATTTTGTAATCACCACCATGATCTTAGTACTTGCACTGCCTTTGGGTGAAAGTATTATGGGATTGTGAACTTTTGTCTGGTCATTTATGGGAAGAGATCGACTTGATGCAATGCTCTGTTTAGTCTCATTTCCTGTGGTGAAGTTAATAATTCTGTAGACACACACCACCGATGGCTCAGAAAGCGATTGTAGTAGAGTGCTTAATCAGGTTTGCCGATTGCAATCACCCCTGTGAATCTTCTTGCTTGGATTGAGATGGTGTCTCTAGTAGAACTCTTCACCAAATGTTCATACATTTATTACTTGTTTGCAATTATGAACAATTGTCACGAAAAAAATTCTAGTATGGTGTGTAATTTTCCTTCCAATTTGTGTCTGTTGCTGTTGGTGCTTCTGGTAGTCTTTCGAAGTCTCCGAGTTGGAAGAGGCATCTTGGGTTCGGTATCTAGGGCGAGTTGTCCCTAATGGGTCGTGCGGAATTTTACTGTTTTCTCTGTATCGGAGTCTACCCTTTGGCTCCAAAAGGAAATTGAAGTCTCAATTATCTGGACCTTAAGTACCATCGAGTGAATTTTTTTAATCTTTCTCCAGTGAAAAGTATGGATATCCATTATATTAATTTAACTAGCACTTCTTTCTTGAATGATGCTATGAATCCAATATCGTCAACGCCTTCAATGTAACGTGAGGCAATTTAGTCGCATGAAATTGAAAACTGAAGGGGTCGAAATATCATAATTAATATCCTCTTTAGATAAATTTTATTTGGATCTTGGATTCGTTAAAATTTTAAGCTATTAATTGCGTATAATATAATATCTATCAATAAATCAAAATTGTAATAATAAAAAAAGAAAAACTTAATTGTGTGTTTAATATGAGAATTAGTACTTCCCTTAGTCATGTTTCCACCGTCCACCACCACCGGGCAGTACGAACTTGCATTCGAATCTGATTCGCTGGAGATGACGGGAAAAGAGTATTATATCGATCGATGTGGCAAAGGAATCTGTTTCCCAATAAAGTTAATATGAAAACTAATCTACTTGTCTCACCTCTTTTCCATTTATAATCTATTTATCGCATTGGTCACAAGAATATTATATGGAAACCAGCTAATCAATTACGAATAACCTCTTTTGAACAATAAATTCAAAAACTTCACAATGTTTTCCACTTAAATCTCTCTCTCTCTCTCTCTCTTCAACCTTTAGCCATGTGAAGAGTTTGAGCTAGTCTCACCCTCTCCTCCATCTTTGTTCACGTTTTCTTTTTTTCTTCTTTCTCAACTTAGATCCTGGAGATATCTTCTCCTGCTCTAATTCTAGATCAAGGAGTTTAAATTCTTTTGATTTAGTTCTAGATCTAAAAAATATCATCTCTTAATCTTGATTTGGGAGTTTAGTATTTTTTTTTTTTGAGGATTCAACATCCTTGTGCTCTGTCCATGTACAGGTTCTCTGTCTTTAAAATCGCAGAAGTTTTAGCATTTCGCAAAATCACGAAGATTTGCTCTTTCACGTATTAGATTTGTGTGTGTTCAACCTGTTTTAATTGTCTCCATGAAACGGTAATGTAGAAGAAGTCGAACCTACACATACACAGCCAACTAATACGTCGTAATTACTGGAGAAAGAATTTTCGGCATGTACTCATCATTATTGCTACATGATACAGCAATCGACTGTGATTGTTTTGCTTGACAAATATGCTATTATCGAACCAGCATGCACTTTACCTTTAATCCTCCTTATTTTCTAGACTTGGTTTGTTTTGTCCTATTTCGAGCTTTGCTTTACTTTGATTTGCTTTGTTATGAAATTATGCACTTCTCATGTATTTTTGTTTTAGTAATGAATATAAACTCCTTTAAAAAAAATAAAAATAAATTCACAACATAAAGTAAACTTAATGCTACCAATTTCATGAATGAGTCGTTAGTTCTCAATGAAAATAAAACTAAAAATCAGTGGTATGTAAACTTGCATCTATTAAGCTTCTAGTGCATATATTGATTAAAATTGCAATCATTGGAGTATAAATGAGTGTACATGTAATCTTTGGAAAGTATAAATTTAGTACCCAAACCTTTCTATTTGCATAAAGATGTGTATCAGTGGAATAAACTTAGCACTTAAAATGAATACTGTGGACAATACTTAATAAAATCAGTGTTGTTACGATCCCATCAAGAACCAACCCAAATTGTCAAATGGTATATGATTAAATTGATCAAAGCTTGATTGAACTTAAGTAAATCGATCATAAACACTTCTTCGAAGCCGTACTCGATTGAGTCCTCCAGTCAGTTTTCCAAAATGCCAATCCAAGAGAAAAATTGCATCATGCCCCTCGGACTTTTGGATTACTACAATTGACACTTGCAATTTCCACCTCTTACTTTAGAATTCATTTCAATGCGCCCCAAAAGTTGAACCCAGTCCAATCACGTGCCCTCAAACTGGAGAGGTCATGAAGGGTTATTCCTTCTTGCAAATTTGAAAGAATTACATTTTACTCCTACAAGTTTAAAATTGTTTTGAAATGCCCCTTGGTGTTTCTTAAATTTTGCATTGTGCCTCATAACTACATTACTTGTAACATAAGGGTCGTTGGCAACGATAGTGATGACAAATGCTGTTGGTAGATTAGCCTACCCATCCCTTCCTCGCACTTATCAAGTTTGTTTCGTTTGTACTTTCTTTCATTTCAACTAGTTCTTCTTTACTAGATGTAGCAAAATGGGTCAAAAACCCATATTTTAACTCATATTGGATAATATAAGTCATAAATGAGTTAGTCTAAAAGATTAAATGCATCATAAAAAGATCACTTAACAACCCAGTAGGTCTTAAATGAGTTATAAATAGGTTACCTAATTAATTTTAATTGTTATTAACAAATCATTTTAAATGTTATTAATAAATCATTTTTATACTATGAAAATAATGATATTCTAATAATTTAATTTTGATTAATTTTTTTCTCTTTTTTTCCTTTTTCCTTTTTTTTTTCTCCCTTTCCCCTCTTTCTAAGTTGGTCGTCGGCCAAAAGGCGAGGGATGAGCTCACTAGACTCTAGCAACTGGAAGAGGACAAAAAAATTAAAATAATAATTTTTAAAATAAAAATAGTTCCAAAAAAATTAGAAAAATTATCAAATAAATTGTATTGCATAAATTTTTTCAACAAAACATTTTATTTTAAATCATGAATCAAAATTTTCAAAACTTGGTTGAATATAATAACACGGGTCGAGTTTGATATGAGTCACTAAAATAGTATTATATGAAATAGGTCAAAAACAAGTTAAATGGGTCTGACCATTTTTGACCTAACACAAACCTGACTCAATCTACCCGTTTGACACCCATATTCTTTACTAATTAATTTGTTATAATATGACAATTTTGGTTGTAATTAATTTGTTTCGATATGACAGTTTGGAGGAACATTGGACCTTGTTTTAAAAGAGCTGGGGACCCATTACGAAATTTTCAAAACCTCAAGGGCGCACTATAAAATTTTCCAAATTCCATGGGTCAATTTTGATGAGTTGGAAAATCTAGGCCCACTTGTGATGTAAGAGCATGACAAGTTACGAAATAATTTAGCTGGAGTCAATGTTGTTGGGAACTTAGTGTTCCCTAGAAAAAAATGAATGAGAATTGAGGAGTTCTATATTGGATAAGAGTGGGACAAAGTGAGGATATATATTTGACAACCTCACAAATAGAGTTAGGCCCCAAGGGATACCCTACTTTTATGGAGGAGTGAGGACCTAAGTTACCGATAACCACCACGGGCGCTTGCCCGCCCGACTTAGATCGGGCCCGGGTCTGAATATTATAATATTATTTCCTCCCTCATCTCATTTTATATTTTGCTCAAATTGTCTAGAAGCAAAGATGGTGACTCTTCGTTTAATTATTTTCATAGTCGGTTGTCATAGCCATTCATTGAACAAGCGCCATTCTTCATGCATGTTTGGGTAGCACTGAACTTAATATTGTTAATAGGTGTTATTCATTCTGATTTGGGTCGTGTGGCATTCAAACCATACGATTTAGTTTGAGGGGTTTCTCCTTGTGGTATTACGAGAGAGATAAAGAGATTCGTTCTATCTTGGGAGGCGATTGTCCGACGACCTTGGTATGTTAGGGTAGGTAATTAATTTGTTATAATATGACAATTTTGGTTGTGATTAATTTGTTTCGATATGACAGTTTGGAGGAACATTGGACCTTGTTTTAAAAGAGCTGGGGACCAATTACGAAATTTTCAAAACCTCAAGGGCACACTATAAAATTTTCCAAATTCCAGGGGTCAATTTTGATGAGTTGGAAAATCTAGGCCCACTTGTGATGTAAGAGCATGACAAATTACGAAATAATTTAGCTGGAGTCAATGTTGTTGGGAACTTAGTGTTCCCTAGAAAAAATGAATGAGAATTGAGGAGTTCCACATTGGATAACAATGGGACAAAGTGAGGGTATATATTTGAGAACCTCACAAATAGAGTTAGGCCCCGAGGGACACCCTAGTTTTATGGAGGAGTGAGGACCTAAGTTACCGATAACCACCACGGGCGCTTGCCCACCTAGCTTAGATCGGGCCCGGGTCTAAATATTATAATATTATTTTCCTCCCTCATCTCATTTTATTTTTTGCTCAAATTGTCTAGAAGCAAAGATGGTGACTCTTCGTTTAATTATTTTCATAGTCTGTTGTCATAGCCATTCATTGAACAAGCGCCATGCTTCATGCATGTTTGGGTAGAAACTGAACTTAATATTGTTAATAGGTGTTATTCATTCTGATTTGGGTCGTGTGGCATTCGGACCATACGATTTAGTTTGAGGGGTTTCTCCTTGTGGTATTGCGAGAGAGATAGGAAGATTCGTTCTATATTAGGAGACGATTGCCGACGATCTTGGTATGTATTTAGGGCGGGTAAATTTGTCTTAAGGAGACAACATGTATTCGTTAGGGTCAAATCAATATGTTCAAGTTACTTTACTTTCCGATCAAGCAAGCTAGGTTTGGTTCATATTTCCTTATTGTTGAAGGACACTGTTCTATCATTCTTACGTTGCTTGATTATTTTTGTCAAACAATTCATTTTGCTTTATTTTCTTATTTCCGAATACTGTCTAATTTCATCCTTATACACCAACAATCTTAAGACAAATTTTCCCTTTGGACTAGTGTTTGGTTCAATTCTCATTTTTTTCTCGACTATTAGTGTTATGTTCTTGACACTATTTGTTGTTTCGGATCAGTGTCTTATTCTTAACACTATTTGTTGCTTCGGACTACTTTGTTCAAAACACCGATTTGTTTCGGTTTACCATTCAGTTCTTAAAACTACTACTGTTCAGTTCACAAATATATTAGTTGTTTCGAATATTCTTTTCCCCTAAAAGAATGTCTCCATTAAGTGTTCTGTTTTTGTATTTTTTGTTATGTGTTTGGATTATTGTTTGTTTTCCTGAATAGTGTTTTGCTCGCGGATATGACAAGTGTTCTGTTCGTAGATAAGTTACTATTTTGTTTGCGGATAGCTATTCTGTTTGTGGATAAGTTACTATTTTGCTCGTGGATTACTGTTCAGTCCTTAAGATAATAGTGTTATGTCCTTGTTGTGTGCAGAAATATATTAGTGTTCTATGTAGAAATGGCTGTAATGCCTACAACATTGGTGTTGTTACATTTGTTCCGACTTATGGAGAAAAGTTAGAAAAGTTTAAGATGTGACAATAGAAAATATTGTTCTATCTCACCACATAGAACTTGGCAAGGTTCTTCACGGAGGATGCTCCGAAGTTGGATGCTAAAGAGGCAGACAATGAAAGGTGTACCGCGGTGGATGCGTGGAAGCATTTTGATTTTTTGTGCTGCAACTACATACTGAGTGGTTTGGACAATTCCCTCTGCAATGTGTATGGTCCATTGAAGACGGCTAATGAATTATGGGAAAGTCTCAAGAAAAAGTACGAAACAGAAGATGCTAGGTTCAAGAAATTCATTGTTAACAAATTTATGAACTTCAAGATGGTGGACCATAAGATTATCCTAAGTCAAGTTCAAGAACTTCAAGTGATCATTCATGATATTCATGCTGAAGGGATGACTATAAGTGAATCATTTCAAGTAGTTGCATTCATTAAGAAGCTACCACAACTGTAGAAGGATTTCAAGAATTATCTCAACCACAAGATAAATGAATTATCCCTTGAGAACTTGATTGTGCGTTTGAGGATAGAGGAGGACAATAGAAAAGTTAAAAGGAAGGTTGGCAGAATTCGGAATTTTCAAAAGTCAATGTAGTTGATGAAGGATAAAAAACCAACAAGGAGGAAGAGGTATGGAGAGGGATCCACCCAATGCCAGAATAAATTCATTGGCAAATACTACAATTGTGGAAAGTAATGACAATGAGTTAAAGATTGTAGAATTAAGAAAAGGCAAAAATCTCATGCTCATGTGATGGATCAAATTTCCAATGGCATTGATGATATCACTCCCAGGCTGTTATATCACAATGCAATATAGTAGGAAACCCCAAAGAATGGTGGATTGATACTTGAGTAACTCGTCATTTTTGTGCGATAAGGATATGTTCTCATCATGCACGCCTATGGCAGGTGATGAGAGAAACTCTATATGGGTAATTCTTCCACCTTCAAAGTTGAAGGCATTATAAATGTTGCTCTGAAGATGACATTCAGAAAAGTTGTGACACTAATGGATGTTCTACATGTGCCAAATATTCGCAAGAATTTAGTGTCCGGATCTCTCCTTAGCAAAAATGGTTTTATGCTGGTTTGATTGTTGTACCTACCAGGGTTATCAATAAAACTCATATTACTTATGTTTTTGAGTATTCTATTATTTGGCATGCTAGACTAGGACATGTTAACTATAAGTTAATAAAAAAAAACTGATGAAAATGGGACTTGTACCAAAGTTCGAATGTCTAAGTGAGAAATGTGAAATATGTGTTAAATCAAAGTTTTTTAAGCCTGCGGTTCATTTTATAGATAAAAAGAATTACATAACCTTTAGATTTAATATATACGAACACATATGACATGAAAACAATACCCTTAAGAGGTGGTAAGAAATATTTTATCACATTCATAGATAGTTACTCTAGATATTGTTATGTCTTATTGCTTAGCAACAAAGATGAAGAAATTGATGCATTTAGAATGTATAAGACTAAAGTTGAAAATCAATTGTAAAAGAAAATCAAAATGATAATAAGTGACAAAGGAGGTGAATATAAATTTCCTTTTGAGAAAATTTGCTTAGAGTTTGGTATCATTCACTAGGTCACCCCTCCTTATGCGCCACAAGCTACTAACGTGGTGGAAAGGAAAAACCAATTCTTTAAAAAAAAATGAATGCATTTGTTAATTAACTCTGGTTTACCACGGAATTTGTGGGGGGAAAACTGTTTTGGTAGCAAATTTTATCTTGTATAAAGTACCCTACGAAAGGACACAACAAACTCCTTATGAGAAATGGAAAGATAGAACATGACCTAAAACTATCGATTATGTCTTTATTAAATATACTCTTAATAGTAGTGTATATCGATTTCTTGATCATAAATATGAGATCCCATATATACATGTTAATACAATTACTGAATCAAAGGACGCTACGTGCTTTGAAAACATATTTTTGTATAACATAGTATGTGAATCAGTTGGAAAAATTAAAAGATCTCGAGATACTATGTCTACAGACGATCCTATGGAGGATAAACCTAGACGTAGTAACAGACAAAGGACCTTTATGTCTTTTAGACCTAATTTTCTAACATATTAATAGAAAACGAGCCTCGGACATTTCAAGAAGTTGTGACATCTCAAGAAGACCCATTCTGGGAAGAAACTATTAATAGTGAAGTCAAATAAATTTTGTTGAACCATACTTGGGAATTTGTATACTTTCCTCCTGGTAATAAACCACTACAATGTAAGTGGATTTTCAAGAGGAAAATGAAAGTGGACAATATTGCTGATAAGTATAAAGCGAGACAAATAATGAGAAGGCCTTGAATATTTTGACACGTATTCATCTGTCACAAGAATTACGTCTATAAGAATGCTAATTGCTATAACTGCGGTGTATAAGTTTGAAATTCATCAAATGGATGTGAAAATTGTTTTCTTAAATGGAGATCTTGAGGAAGAAATATATTTAGAATAAATTGAAGGATTCATTGTTCCAAGACAAGAAAAGAAAGTATGTTGGTTTATCAAGTCATTATATGGCTTGAAACAAGTATCAAAGTAATGCTATACTAAGTCATGTTGCGAATCGTTTTAAGATAAATGAGTGTGATAAAGATGTTTATATTAATAACACTCATGATGATCCTACCATTCTATGCTAATATATAAACAACATGGTTATGATGGGTAGCGATAATGAGATTGTTAAAGTGACCGAACGCATGCTCATAAGAAAATTTGACATGAAAAATATGGGAGTTGCAGACGTGATTCTAGGAATGAAAATCTTTAAAACAAATGAAGGATTAGCTCTGTCCCAATCACATTACATTGAAAAGATTCTTGAAAAGGGCAAGAATCTAAACATTGTACTGAAAAAATATTAATCTACATCTTTCAAAATATACTGGTGAAAGTATATCTCGAACTGAGTATGCTAGTTTATTAGGCAGTTTAATGTATGTCATGAATTGTACTAGACCAGACATAGCTTGTGCTGCGAGCAAGCTAAGTCGATTTACAAGCTATGAAACGTATATTGCGTTTCTAATAACATACTCATATTTTGCTTAGTATTACACAAAATATCATATGGTACTTGAAGAATACTATGATGCAAATTAAAATACTGGTCTAAGAGATACTAAATCAACAAGTGGGTATGTGTTTACACTTAGTGGAGAAGCAATGTATTGGAAATCATCCAAACATACTTGCATTGCAAAATTTACTATGGAAGTATAATTTATTGCTTTGGATAAGACCGGTAATTTCTTGGAAAACATTCCTAATTGGCCTAAACCAATGCCAGCTGTGTGTAATCATTGTGATAGTCAAGCGGTAATTGTAAATGTAAGGAACATAACATATAATGGTATGTCTTGACACATTCGTCGAAGATATAATACCGTAATACAACTATTCTCTAGTGAAATTATCCAAATTGACTATGTAAAGTCAAAAGATAATGCTGCGGATCTATTAACAAAATGTCTAACTAGAGAATTAGTTGAGAAAATGTTAAAGGGAATGTGTTTAAGGTCTATAAAATAAGTCTTCATAGTGTACACCCAACCCATGTGATTAGAGATTCCAAGATCTAGATTCAAAAGGACAACCGAGTTATCTAGACGGTATATTGTAATATCAAAAAATTACTCATTCCCGTAAAAAGACAATACTGACGAAAGGATGTTAAGTGTAAACTTTTAATGATTATGAATTAGATATATGATACATCATGGATTCAGAAAATCACCTATATGAGTGCGAAGTAAGGGCCGCTTCTGTGAGAATTCAAAAGGTCAATTATCTAAAATACTTATGAGATCAAGTGGTATTCATAGCTAAAACGAACACAACAATGAGAACCAATTGTATAAAAAAGAAAGTTGTGTGTTTTTTGTTGTTTAGGCTTACATCAAAAGTTGGTAGTTCAAAGACGTCAAGTCTACTGATTGATTGAGTAAGTCTAATAGAACTTGTTAGGGAAAGTTCAAAATCTACTTATCCTAATGCAACAATCTCTCATTGAATAATCACATACTATATTTCATGCATTTACAAAAAGTCATTATAAATGAACTCCTCATTCATAACGGGCATTGTTCGGGACTTAGTGTTCTCTAAAATAAATGAATAAGAAGTGATGAGTCCCACATTAGATAAGAGTAAGACAAAGTGAAAATATATATTTGAGAACCTTACAATTGGGGTTGGGCTCTAAGGGGTACCCCACTTTTGTGGAGGATGGAGGACCTAAGCTAAGCCGGTGACCACCACGCGCTTGGCCAGCTCGACTCAGATCAGGCTGGGCTTGGGTCCAAATATTATAATATTATTTTCCTCCCTCATTTTTATTTTTATTTTTTGCTCAAACTATCCAGAAGCAAGTATGGTGACTCTTCTTTTAATCATTTTCATAGTCGGTCGTCGTAACCATTCAATAAACATGTGCCATTCTTCATGCATTGTCGGGTAGAAACCGAACTTAATATTGTCAATGGGTGTCATTCATTCCGGTACGGGTCATGCGGTATTTGGAACATACGGTTTAGTTCGAGGGTTTTCTCCTTGTGGTACTACGAGAGAGAGAGAGATGGAGATTTGTTCTATCTCGAAATATGATTGTCCGACGGCCTGGTACGTGTTCGAGGCGGGTACGCTTGTCTTAAGGAGATAACTTGTATTCGTTGGGCTTGAATCAACATCTTCAAGTTACTTTGCTTTCCGATCAAGCAAGCCAGGTCTGCTTCGTATTTCCTTGTTGTTGAAGGACACTGTCTTTATTGTTATTCCTTTGCTGGATTGTTTTTGTCCAACAAATCATTTTTCTTTATCTTCTTATTTACGAATACTGTCTAATTTCGTCCTTAGACACCAATAAATGCTAGATAACGCATTGCAATGGATTTAATAAAGTTGGGATATACATAGCAAAAAGTGGAAAAGATGAGGAGTAAATTGTCATGATCCAAATATCTAAACGATATATCGTAACTCGGTCTTGATTTGGATAGACACTCAAATAGAGATCATAATGTATAAGTAGTCATCGTTGAATGCATATCAAACGCTTTTCAAAAAGCCTATTAAAAGAGAGCCAAGTAAGTATAAGAGATAAGAACACATATAGTATTTGACTTTTGATCCAATGTGCAATGTGATCCATGACCTTTTAATTTGTGTCATGTAATTTGTGAACTTTAACTCAATGTACAATGTCATCTTAAACTTTTAATTTATTCAAAATGTGATCCTTAAACTTTGAGTCTTTAGACTTTATGAAAATATTTGAACGCATCAAGTATTAAATCGAAATTCAGGGAGCACACTGATGGATAATATTGAAATATTTGACCCATTTTGTGGATAATATTGTACATCAGATTAAAATTTGTAGACCACATTGATTAATTTGAAAGTTTTATGGGTAGCATTACACATTTAATCAAATTATAAAGGATATTTGTGTCATTTTCTCTAATTGTAACTGGTATTGAATTTATATAACTTTTGAGCCATTTTTTATCCTATGCTTGGTTCGACTTTTGAGCAGTAACCCAATTTAATTTCTAGTAATTGGTTTCCAAATGCTCACACTAAAAAATAGAGATGGAAAAGTTATTACATGAATTCAGAACACGTACTAAATTAAATACGGAGCATTAAATTTAGTGGGTGATAAGAAAATTTACATAAGAATCATAATCTTAATGATCTGAATTCATTTTAATACATAAATTTGGTCGTCCTATTATTAGTCGCGGAGAGGATTTATGGTCCAAAATCCAATCTTTTTGACCCACGTTATGATCGAATCTTGAGTGGAATTTCCTGGCCTTGGTGGATGGACGTAAAAAGTCACGAATCCAGAAGAAAAGCAACAAATCGTCTACGAAAGATTCCTTTATAAAGTTCCGGACGCCACGCTCGCCACTCCACTATCTTCACGCCTACTCTGCGGGCTCCTGCTTTTCTTGGTGTCTTCTTTCGCACTCATTATTGGCTCCCTCTGAAACCCCATTGCTCGCCGTCCATGTCTGCCACCAGTGCTGTTATTGCTTGGTCCGCCGTCTCCAACCCTTTCTTGAATCTTTCTTTGTCGTCGTGTTGGAAAGAACTGTTCTTCCCTTCTGGGTCATCGAGAAATAAGTGTTTGAGCTTGTGTTTTTTTTTTTTTTTTGCCCCTCTTTTCTTCAGGGGCTCAGGCGAAGATGGGCAGCTTGGCCTCGGACACAACGAGGAGAAAGAGTGGGTCTGCGTCATCGAAGCTCTCGAGCCCTACAAAGTTCGCTCCGTCGTTGCCGGAAGCCGAAACTCTCTTGCCATTTGCGAGGATGGCCAGGTCTTTTTATATTCTTTTATTTATTTATCATTGAAATCTGGTGCAATTAGTTTCTTGTTCTTTAGCTCTTGTCTTTATTCTCAGTTGACTCGACTCGACGCCGAGAAGAAAACGGGAAATATCTGATTACTTGATGGAAGAAGATTAGAAACGTTGACACGATTTCATCGTTTTGGCTTCTCCTATTTATCATTTATATTTCTATTTTTTGAGTTAAGTTAGTTGAGCAATTCTTGTTTGGCCATGATCTTGAAGGATAATTGCTTGACGTGTTCTTGTCTTTTGTTTTGTGTTCTTTTGATGTTAGTTGTTTACATGGGGTTGGAACCAGAGAGGGACTCTCGGGCATCCACCAGAAACAAAGACTGAGAATACCCCAAGCCAGGTTAAAGCTCTTGCCAATGTCAAGATTGTTCAGGTAACGTGCAGAGTCTACCATGAAAGCCACCTTGGCCAATTTGATTCACATGAAATTGTTTTCGGGTTGTTAAATTCGCTCTTCTGGTTCCTTTTTTAAGGCGGCTATTGGTGGGTGGCATTGTCTTGCTGTTGATGATCAAGGTCGTGCTTATGCGTGGGGTACGTTACTTAGCTCTTTCTGTTCTTAAGCTCTTGGGTTGAACCATGCACGCAGTGTGGTTGTTTGACTAGTGGGATGTATCCAATCAAAATATGAACCATAGAAACTGTAAATGTTGGTATTTTGACCTTCGATCAATTGAAGGTGATATTTTGTAGGTGGAAATGAGTATGGACAGTGTGGTGAAGAATCTGAGAGGAAAGATGACACTGGGAAGCCCTTGAGAAGGGATATTGTGATTCCGCAACGCTGTGCTCCTAAACTTGTGGTTCGCCAGGTGATTCATGGAACCTCACAATCATGTTATGGTGAAATCCCCAAATTGCTAATAATTGTCTTTAGTAGCTAAAGGCTTTATATTTGTCACCTTTGTGTATTTAGTTCATTGTAATTTCTTGCTATCGTGAATATTTGGTGTTATAAGAAGCTTGAACCCATATTTTGAATAAGATAATATTATTTAAGAGCTTAGAAGAACCATCAATAGTTTGGTATCCTGACCATTTCATCTGACAGAACTTTTACAGTCAGTATTTGCATGTATCCTTTAAATAAGTCTCAACTTTCACTAGTGCAAAACATTGGACAATGATATTCAACAGTGAGAGCTGATCAAATGCAATCAATGCACAGAATTGATTAGATAACCCAGTGATGATGGATTATGGCAAGATGGATCTGGTTCTTTTTGTCTACTTGACCACTGATGTATGACTATCACCCTTGAATGCTACATATCATCCTTTAGAAAGCAAAAGAAATCTTTCTTAATGACTCTGCTAGGGCCTTAATTATTAGATTTTCTGCTGAGCTTCTGAGCCATTTTTATATGTGCCAGTCAAGTGGTCTTAATCATTTGGTATCTAACTGTTTTTAATGCTGCTTTTCTAGGTGGCTGCTGGAGGTACTCACTCTGTGGTACTTACATGCGATGGACAAGTATGGACATGGGGTCAACCATGGCCACCAGGTGACATGTATGGTTTGCGTTGGCCTAATTACTCAGACATTTCAGTAGTTCTTTCAGTTAATTGTTTTTCAGATGTGGTAGCCTCCTTCTTGGTTCATCTGATAAGTTCTCGTCTTTACAGAAAACAAATTTCTGTTCCAGTGCGAGTACAAGGTCTTGAAAAGGTAAGGCTTATTACAGTTGGTGCATTTCACAATATGGCCCTTCAAGAAGATGGAACTTTGTTGGCATGGGGTAATAACGAGTATGGACAACTTGGCACTGGTGACACTCAACCTAGATCTCAACCTGTCCTTGTTCATGGGCTTGCTGGTCTTACTCTGGTTCGTACTAATGAGATTTTTGCTATTTTGTCTTTGCTTCTGTGTTTTCTGTTAAGCTTTTCAATGAAGGCCATCTCCTTATCATCTTTCAATTGATAAATCGAGGATCTTGTTGCCATCGTGGAAGAGACAGGACAACTGATTCGGCATCATTTTAGACATTAAAACCACTGCAAATGGTTTTGCCACTAGAAGATAACATCAATCCTAAGAGCTTTGCAAATGATTTTTTGGTACCGCTTTATGTACCTTGGAGTTTAACATCTTGTTGATGTTCTGATAATTTACTAGTCTAGGTAGCTAGTCAGTTCTGATGTCCTAATTTTTCCAGTTTACCTGGTGAACAGTACTGTGTATTTGTAGTTGTGTGCATAAACTGTTCCCAGTTGTTGTTAGAAGCCACTTTTTGGGATGAAATATATAATTTTTCTGTACTGCTGATGCTTAGGTTGATATTGCTGCTGGAGGATGGCATTCTACAGCATTGACAGATGATGGAGAGGTATTCATTTGCAGTACTGTGTTTCTTGGCAGCTGTGTTATCCCCTTTCTGCTTCTTTATGACCTTTATGTACTTATAGCACTTGTTTTGGCAATACGTGAAATGCCACATAAAGTGTTCTGTAAAACGAGCTCTAAATTCCAAATGAGAGTTCAACCATTTAGTACTTTGCCACATGATTATCTCTAGACAGAGAAGGGCTCTGTCTAGCGTACATGAATAGCCAATGTATGCTTACACATATCAGAATCTAGCTTCAACTTATGCTGCAAAATTTCCTGTTGCATTCATGTGCTTCTCTGTGATTGTAAAGCCTTATAGGGACATTTTGATCTTTTGATACTTGCTCCTGGGCTGGTGAAACTGACAGTGTTTTGCACACCTGTCCTTGCAGGTATATGGATGGGGAAGAGGTGAACATGGGAGGCTTGGTTTTGGAGATAATGATAAGAGCAGTAAGATGGTACCCCAGAAGGTCCATCTTTTGGCTGGGGAAAACATTATTCAGGTAATGTTCCATATGTGTCTTGTTGTGTTAAAGCATCTGATCAGATTTAGGGCTGTTTCAGATCTGCATCTATCTGTCGTACATTTCTTTTCTACATGTGCTATGAGTTAATGTAGCTGTTGGTTGAGCATACATGAACTTATATTCTGGTGTGACCTGCCCGGTTAAGTTAATGCTGAAAGCTTTCCCTCCGAAAGGTAGCCAATTCGACTGGCATATCTAGACAACACAATCCCTGAATATTCCTGGTAGTAATTAAAGTAGATGGTACTCCAAAGTACCTAAAAAACCAACGCATCAGTCAATGACCTAATTTTGGGTGTTTGAATTTAGAGTGATGTGACCATAGCCAGTGGAAGTGGCAGAAGAAGAGATGTCACCACAAACAGAAAATTTGTGATCTTTTGGAAAAACCCCCGCCTATGTCTGAGGAAACCTGCCTGCTAAAACTTGAACTCCCTCTACCGTAGGGAAAGAAAGTGGGAGATGGACAGTCTATTTATGTGAACTCTTCTTACTTTGCATTCATTGTGCATAAGGACCAAGTACTTGCTGGCATGATTTGTTGCTTGCAAACTCGAGATTGTACTTGCTTGTTAAATTTTTCTTGGATATTTGCTTTCTTGCTGTCGCTCTTAGCATTCTGAGATATACTAGCCATTCAAACATGACAATATTTTGGCGCTGTAAGCAAAGCATTCTTTTATTTATCTATGATTTAGGTGTCTTGTGGGGGCACACATTCAGTCGCATTAACACATGATGGGCATATGTTTTCGGTAAGTTTCTTGGCACTTTGATTTATCATATAGTATGAGAATGTTATGAAATGATAATGTAAACTTTAGCATCCTTGGACTCCTGATATTTTTTTCTTTTCTGAGACTTTCATCTCGTGTGGCATGCACGTGATGATGTTTTTAGAACTTTCTTACCATTATGATTAATTTCTCAAATGTAGTTTGGTCGGGGTGACCATGGGCGCCTTGGGTATGGAAGGAAAGTGACAACAGGCCAGCCATTGGAGGTGCCGATAGATCTCCCCCCTCCAAGAAATTTCAGTGGCGCTGAAGCTGAAGGAACTTGGGTCTCCAAGCTTGTTGCTTGCGGAGGACGGCATACCCTAGCGATTGTGGAGTGGCAGACTCACGAAACCAAGTAATATGCATATTCCAGTGTCAAACTATAGAGGCGAGGTTTACGCAGTCATCTGTAGAAATTGGGGAACAAAGACAGATTCCCAGATTATTACACAAATTCCTCCGCCAGTCTTATAATCAGGGGTTATTAAGGGTGTGATTTTCGAATAAATGTCGCGGTGGCAGCAGCGGTGATGTTTCTCCATGCATGTTTTTTCTCTGAACGATTCGAATTTATACGCCAGTTTCGCTCACGATCAAAGGATCGCATTCTAGTAGCTACTGCAAAACGTCCAACCGAGGCTGCCTTTGGTCTGTTATTTTGATGATGTATCACGTGGAAGAGTCCAAACAGTCGAAACCCTTCGGTTAGGATCTTTTTGTATGATCATGTAGAAATCAATCTTGAATAATATGGACTGCGAAGTCACAAATATCATATTTTGAGCAGGATGCCGTACCTTCTTCATACACCTATGCAGAACTTACCGTCCGGAGTTGTTTTAAGTTCAAAAGGATATGAAGTCAGAAGTATCATCGTGTCGCCATGTTTTATCCTGATGCAGAGGCAGTCTGAGCAGCTCAGGAACCAATCGATATGACGACAATATCACAGCGCTGATCAATTGATTACGAAAGCGCGAGCTCCGTCTCGGCAAAGCTAATCAATCGAGTTAAAATAAATGGAATCTGTCTCGTGTGCATACGTTCACACCTTTCTCGAACCGGAGGAACTAAAGTTGCCATTAAATTAATCTCGAATCTTAGGAGCCCAATTTCTTTATGTTAATCAACAATTGATTAATTAATCTTTTTGGGAGGTGAGCAAACAAGTGAAGGTGCAGCAGGTGTGGGGTGTTGGGGTTGACAAAACAATGCATTCCTCGCATGAGAAAGTCCTCGCTTATTTCATCCCTCCATCATCTCTCGTGCTAAAAGCCTTCCTCACATGACAACGTCCTCGCTTATTACTTCGCTCTACAATCCTCATGATACTCGTATTATTTTTCTTTTATTGGGGATCATGAGGAACTGGAAGATAGCTAAAATTCAACTCATCAAGGTCTTGTCGTTCATAGGGTGAGAGATATAGCATCACTTAAGATTTTATGAGTCACTAGCGATCCAATATAAATTGTAGAACTTACAACTCTTTTCTCTTGAAAACTCTCTCTCTCTCTCTCTCTCTCTCTCTCTCTCTCTCTCTGAGACTTTTTCTCTGTGTTTTTGCTGCTAATAAGAGCTCTCTCTCTCTCTGTTGTTGAGACAAAAAATGAACTCACTATTAGTACAGGTTTTATAAAACTCTCTGTATTGATATCATGTGTATGGAGTTTCTTTTTGTTTGGTTCTTGGCATGTGATGTGGCCTCTGTTCTATTTTCTGCTGTATGAATTCAGGGTTTCACCAAGTCGATTGCCATGACTATTCTCTCTGAGGTTGGAGACCGGACGTTCTGTGTTGCCGCTGTAAGCCATCGCTTCTTTTTTGTCTTCTTGTCCCATGCCTAGAACTTGTTCTTTCATGAGATAGTTGAATCTGCAAGTGTTCTCTCTCGATCTCGATCACAATCAAGTTCTACGGTAGCATTTCCTGCATAATGGCGTGCTGATGGTGCACGCAGCTCAATAGAAAAGGTTATATCCAGCAGATGCAGTGCGGTTCACATAAAGTAACTGAACTATAATACGCCGAAAGATATCTATATTAGCACTCAACCCCTAATGATCAAATCAATACATGATGCATCGACACTGATGTTTGTCATTTTAACTACATGCTATCTCGGGAAAACCTGGTCATGCATCACAAATGGTCATTGACAATTCAATTGGCAGCTGCTGTCTGGTCATGAGAATGAATAGAGTTAAAGCGACTCTGTCACAGAAATTTGGTTAATGTCTGTGCTATAGACTCTGGTCTGATGCTATTACAAACTGAATCAGAAATAGGCCAGACATGAATGGACAGTTCATTGTAAGGCTAACACCGTTTGTTCTCTACATTCTTAAGATTCTGGCAATGCGACATCCAAGGAAGAGTGTCTTGCTAGGGTGCCTAGTTTCAGTAACTGTAAGCATTTTCTTTCTCATTCTTCTCATTTTATGTTCCCTGATTTCACTATAATTTCACTTACGAAGTAAACGGTTGAAATTTCTACTTGTGATTGCAATAAAAATTTAGTCGATGACGGTGATCTCAGCTTTGCTTGGCTGGGCTGCTCCAAATCTGGTCAGCATCACTCCTCAGTTCTCACTGTTTCATAATTCATTGGACGTGTTGATGTCTATTAACTTCGTTGACTGCGCAGCTCTCTAAGGAATGGTCACATCATGTGACCACATTCCTGTTTTTCCTGTTTGGTCTCCGGTCTCTCTGGGAAGGATTCACTGAGGATGATGAGTAAAACTTTGTGTTTTTCCCCTCTTTTCGAGCGTTCTTTTCTCTTTATTGCTCTTCATTTCCCATCACAAAAATGCTCGGTGGATTTAGTTGTTGTAGCATCAAAGCAGACTTTTTATTTCATGCAAACAACTTTTCTTTGGCAGTGACAAGGAAGAGTTGGAGGAAGTAGAAAAGGAACTGGTCTGTGTTCCTCTCTCTGTCTCTCTCTCTCTGCTTAAGCTGTTTTCCGAGAAGGCATTATCATTGACCTGCATGTTTCTGGCTTTTATCAGGAAAAGGATTTGAAGGCAAGTTCTGAAAAATCAAAAGCAGCTTCCAAGGTGAACTCCTTGCTCTTAATCTTTAACTTAAACTACTTTGATTTCCATTTATTTAAGTGCAGGCATTTCTCCAGTTCACTATAGAAATGATCATACTTCTGCTTCCTGTTTCAACTGATCGTCTAGGTCTTTGTGTGTGTTTTCTTTTTTCTCAGACTGATGATAACTTGAAGAAGAAACAGAAGCCATTCCTTACCTACTTCTTCTCACCTGTCTTTGTCAAGGTGATTCCTCCCTTCCGTGCTGAGCATAACTTCACCTTTCTCCAGAGAAATGCTATTGCTAAATGAAAATAAACTCAACTTTATGTGGTTGAATTCCATGAAACCTACACGTTAAGACCCAGCCTAACTCGTGATCACTGCTTTGCAGGCGTTCTCGCTCACCTTCTTCGGCGAATGGGGTGATAAAAGCCAGGTATAAAAGTGCCAGCCAAAGTAAATTATGCAAAGTAGTGCTCATCTAGTTTTGAACTTATGGGATCTGCATAACAATTTCGTATCAAGAAACACCTTTGGGAGTATTTACTCTGCTTAACAATCTGAAAACTGTAAAATACTGCAGCTAGCAACAATCGGCTTGGCAGCTGATGAAGACACTTTGGGGGTAGTGCTCGGCGGAATTGTGTACGTATGATTATACATTGATTAACCTAATCATGGATTCGAGCTGGCAAGTACTAGTATTTGGTGTTGGTGCAGAGCAATGCAATTCTAAAAGTAGTCGCTCACATCTTGTCACCATGACTGCTGTTCGAGCAGCTTAATTTGCTCTCTTCACTGCCTACACCGAATCTATTCCCCGAGAGAATACAAGCATCACTCTAGTACAGATCCTACTAAATTTGTTCATCATTTTTTCAGGGGGCAAGTTTTGTGCACGGTTGCTGCTGTTATAGGGGGAAAGAGCTTGGCTTCTAAGATATCAGAGAGGCTGGTAATTCTTCTCATGTTTGCTACTTAGCTCAGCTCACACATTCGTTTCTTCTTTTATGTGGTCCTCAATGCATTCACCTTTGTGCTTGCTGGTGCAGGTGACCCTCCTAGGTGGATTTCTGTTCCTAGTGTTTGGGGTCCAATCCCTACTTTCACCATCCTAATTATGGATTTCTATTTTGTTTGTATGTCTATGCTGCTGCTTCCCGTTTATTGAGCCTGCTCTAGTGCTGATACCTCTTTTTTTTTTCTCCGAGCATTCTTATCTTTTTGACTCCTTCCGTGAACATGTTTCGAGACTGTCACTTAGTGGATTGTAATTCAGAATGACCTTTACATGTACAATTCCAGAAAACACAAGCACATGCTCTCACAGTAACCATGGTGAAAATGCTTACACTATCCAATTCCTAGCGAAGATATTCCAAGTTATAATGGAAACTCTCTCGGAAAGCAGAGATCAACAGCTAAAACTTTCACCACGTCCTTTATGAAGAAAATATATGAGGCTGAACTGACATTGTTTGACGGCATGTCAACTCTAAACATGGAAATTCTGAAAAGGCACTTGGACACCAGAAGTTAACGCTGACCTATTGACAAGTTGTGAGAGTAGATTCTTACAAAAAATGTGGTGGCCTGGAGTGTCAGTCAGTTTGGTCTTATGACCAGAAAGCTAGCGGCTGCCATAGAGTGATACCCAGATCCATACAGGCAGCTAAATACTCAAGCGAGCAATAGCCCTAAATACAGAACCTGACTTAGCACGGATATGACAATGAAGGCTTCCAGTGTTTGCTGCCCAATAAGCAAATTGACCAATCATGTTTTTAGCAGATCTCACTGGAATCTTCATAAGGGGGCAAATAGCTTGTTAAAACATATGACCCACTGACGAGTCTACTGGTTCCTCTGTGTCCTCCCAATATGATCTCTTTGATAGCAAAACCGCAACCACAAGCGACTAAGAAGAGGAAAATGAAGATGGAGACTGCGCAACTGGAAACAGATGAATGCTCTAGTGACTTGCAGATGCTTACGTTCCACATCTGATAGGATCTTTTTCTTAGCAGATGATTGCTATTGTGCATGGCGTGCAGGAGACCTGCACTACATCAACCTCATTTTGATGTCCTACCTGGTTAACTGCAGCAGTCCAATTACCGTAACCCTTTTTCAAGCGTTAAGCACTATAAACTAATTCACTGACCAACACCAACCCCCTTGCCAATCAGGCCGTGCCAATGGGGTTTGGATTTAGTGACTTGAGTCACTATAACTTAGTCCATTTATACCATTCATTTCCTCCCCTCATGAAAAGGCTCGCCCCCCTCCCCTTTAAGGGTTTGGATCAGCCAAGTCAGCTGAAGTTAGCTGATTTGAAGTCAACTGATCCAAGTCCGTGCCAATGCACTAAAAAGACTAGGACATAATGAAACTTGAGGGGTAATTCTGAAAAACTATCTAAAACAGAGGAAGCAGATAATTTCCAAGGCTCTTCCTGATGATAATAGTAATATATAATGGGAAAAAGGTACGGTGCTTCTGGGTTTTTCCTTCTGGTTACTCCAAAAGAGATTGGAACCGCGCATTTCGATTTCAGTGTGGGTCTTGTACGATCCCAAATTACAGCTTCTTAAGACTGAATATTTTTACGACATGACATTTGATGTCCCTCATGAAATGGCACATACATCTTTTTTATTCTTCTTTAGCAAAGTCATCGTACCCATATGCATAAAATCCTTTCTTGCTTTGAAGCATTAGTTTTCCAAACTTAAAAAAGAGATAGTACCACTCACCTGAAAATACCTATGATTTTACAATAAAAATTACCTGAACAATCGAATTCGCAATCCTATTAAATAAGGATAATCAACATTAAATTCGAGCGAAATAATATTCTAATGAATTACTTTACTAACCATGCATGTTGTCGATGAAACGACACTCATGAGTCAATCAAAAGGTTTGCCCATAACGAAAATCACTATTATTCATTATACGCAACTTACATAGTCAATCTATTTGTGTCATAATTTTCTCCATAGAACTTCATTTCTAATGATCTTAATGTCAAAAGAAAGTCCTTTCGATGTATTACAAAAATCTTAAATCAGCCAACCCAAACTCCTGCTGAAAACTGACATAAATAGCCCTCGAAGTACTATGTGTGTATTGTTCACTACGCGCGACAAACTTCTAAATTTTGTTTTGGACAAATCGTAAGTTCAAATTGATTTCCGCAAAATACTATAGCTTCACGAAACCCTAAATTATCATAATCCCATAATTTTTCAATCAAATAACTCCAAAATCAAATTTCACCACCCCAACTTCACATAACTCCGAATTTAAGCCATAATTCCGAAAATTACTTTGATTGGACTAACAAAGGGCAGGAATACTTACCGGACATCATAAATTAGAGTCGATTTAGCTTTACCAGATTTTTGTTGAGAGAATCGTTCTTCTTTTCTTACGTTATTTCTTTCTCTCTTTTTTGTTCTTTTTATGTCTCTTGGTCTTCTCCTTTCTTTCTTTTTTCTTTTTATTTTTTTACTTTTTGACTTCTTCTCTTATTTTCTTTTCATGTGGGGCCCACTCTTTAAGAGTCCAGATGTTACACCTTCAATATACTAAATTGGAAGATGAGTATGGTCTTGCGACGAGGGTAATTTAGGTATATGATTGAGCCACCAAGGCTGTGACAAGCAATGAGAAGTTGGCAATGTACGAAATTTACAATATCACGAGCATATAAGATATTTGGTGTCCTAAACAAAAGAGACATGAGCAAGCGATAGAAAATGGGGGTCTTCCTCACGAGATGGGAAGGCAATGTGCTTGAAATATGCCGAGCTCGAGAAAGCCTGCGTGAAAACGATCGTGCTCGTGAATTTATGTGAATGCATCCCAATTCGCTCGACCCAGATCTGATGTTGGGTTCCGGAACAAATGGCATGAATTTGACGTACAGCGCGGGAATGAAGACACCTTCTGAGAAATGCTTTGTATTACGCACTGTGTTTCTGCAAGCTATATGAACCAGGAGGATATTAAAATGTTGGACGAAAGCGACTTGAAAGAACAGGATGGAGTTGAAATCGAGCAAAAGAACATGCCGTCAGTAGTTTTCCGAGGGTTGTTTAGGAAGAAGGAAGACTCCGAGAAGAATGGCGAAGGCAAGGCAGCCATCTTGGCACCCTAGAGAGAATCAAAAGACTAAAAGAAGCTTCATAGGATGCTGGCTGATGTAGCGATCCACTCGAGCATGTCAGTAATTAGATGAAACTCTTTACCAATATCTATAGCCAAGGTGAAATGTGTACCAGAGTTGCTCCTTGTCTTGAAATTTTCAAGTGATGTATTCTAGAGCTTTGCTCTGTCAAATCTTGACATTTTTCTGGTTTCATAATTGCATACCCCTCAAGCATTTAACATGTTTCTTGGGTATATCTCTTGTGAAGACGAATGCCTCCAATACTCACATGACAATTGAACTGAAATCGCCTGAAAATTTCACCTAGTGTAATACACTTTGTAGGATGTCTAAACAAGTCTAACGGGTGGCACTCTCTAGATCAACCTTGGCCCACAAGAATTACCTTGTTAAAATTGCAAGCCATAACTCACAGTTCACGATAACTGCACATTCTGAGATATTTCAGTCGTGATGTTTCCATGGGAAACATACTTAGTTTCAACTACCAAAGATATTTCCTGTCATGACAAGCGCTTTCAAGTTATCATCCTAGAAATGCAAAGTGACTTCGTCGAGACCCAAATGAAAAGAAGATCCCGATAGTTGATAGGGAAAGTAGTACAATTTTTTTTTTTTTTGAACGGCAGGAAACTAGTACAATTAGTGAGATCGTTCAAGAGAAGCAAACACCTGATTTATACTGCCTTAAATCTGAAAGAGAAGCCCCCTCTAAAACAGTAGGCAAGAAGTACATGCAATTACACACCAAAATCATGTATTTTCATCAAATTAGGACTTCGTAACACACCGTCCTATATATCAATGGACTGCTCAATAGAAATCTTCGGTACCATTCCACAATCAAGCTTCCCAAACAGTACAGAAGACAAGAGAATTCTAACAAGCATAAGAACGACGACCATGCTGCTATCTTTTGCCTCCGCACGAACTATGGCATGATCGTGCATTGTATATGCCTTCAAAATCGTCCAATTCATTCACCTTGGGATATAAAAAAAATGATAACCTCTGTCCGAAGAAATAAATATTATATTGAGAAAAAAAAAACACAATTAACTAATCAACGTGCTTACACAAATATTATCTCAAATAATGCTACGTCAACAAAGGTGAGACAACTTGTGCTTGATTCAAAATGTTTCCATGGAATCTATCATGGTACTCCAACATCATCCATTGAATTAACTGGTCAAAAGTAAAATGACATGAATCAAATATCAGGATTAGTTCAATGACTCTAGGTATAAAATATCAAAGTATGCCATCATTCGATAGCTAAAACATAATTTATGGAAGCAAATACACAAAAATAGATTGGCTAAATGATCTGATGATGGCTTTATCGCCAAATTCACCGCTGTATCAATGAACCTGTAAAACATCCAAAAAACAAGTGAGATTCTTATGCTACAAATTCATTTGCTTCCAAAAAAATATACATCAAGAAATAATGACTCGTGTGCAATCATAGTGGAAGATCTGATGTCAATAGAATTCTTCAATGAATAAAGTAAAACCAAATTGTACGGAATTACATCACTCAAGCGTTAGTCTATTAATCACCTTAGTCTGTGAAGTCAAATCTTTCATCTCTATTCTGACTGATTCAAATACTTGCAGATTGATAAGAATAAGCTGGGGCAATGATTCAAATTACAAGTGAAAATCAACACAATCAGGACAGAAATGTCTCTTTGATCAAGAATTGCACCTACAAACTAACTATCCTACCAAATCATCATAATAGCATCACACTCACAGCTGCACCTAGTTAGACTAATTTCTTCGTTTAATTGAAAGTAGTCAGTTGCAAATAAACTAAAGTACCTACCACTACAAAAAAAAGGCCCTTTTAGCTACGACTTTCGCGATGACAATAATGATTAAAGTCGTCGCTACCAGTGATTAGCGACCACTTTAGCGACGACCAACGAGTCGTTGTTAATAACGCGTCGCCAAATTTGGCCACAATAAAAAATCAACTAGTCGCTAATTAGCTACAAGTTAGCGACTAGACATTCGTCGCCATGTAGCGACCAACTAAACTCGTGACCGAACTTGTCCCTAATTAGCTACACAAAACCTTAAAGTTGTAGCAAATGTAGTCGCAAAGTAGCGACTACAACATATGTAGTCGCCACTTTGTGACTACAAGTGGTCGTCGTAACTTTGCGACTACTGTACATTGTAGTCGCAATTTAGCGACTACTTCTCGTAGAGATAGTCGCTAAAATGGAGAGAGTGTTTTGGATATCATTCTGTCGCTTTTAGCGACTATAGGTAAGGACACGGTCGCTACTTGGTGACAACTATGCGCATGTAGTCGCTACTTAGCGACTAAACGTACTACTAGTCGCTAATTTGTGACTACATATATTAATAGTCGCTATTGAGCGATTACAGGTGTAATACTAGTCGCTAATTTGCGACTACATATATCAGTAGTCACTATTTAGCGATTACCGGTGGATCTTAGTCGCTAAAGCATTATGTGGATTTTAGCGACTACAGGTTGGACATTTGTCGCTAATTAGTGATTACATGTAATACTTGTGTAGCTAATTGGCGACAAGGTTTTCTATTGTAGTCGCCAATTAGCGATTACAAATCATAAATAGTCGCTAATTAGCGACTACAAACACACGTAGTCGCTAAAATGCACAGAATGCTTGTAGTCGCTAATTAGCGACTATTTATGATTTGTAATCGCTAATTGGTGACAAGTTGGCCTTTTTAGTCGCTATTTGGCGACTACAAACACAATGTAGTCGCTATTTGGCGATGGCGTTCGCTCTGTGTAGTCGCTAAAACCCACAGAATGTAAAAAAAAAAAAACGACTGACTATGTTAGTCCCACAGCAGCACCTAATATCAATCAGTTTAAACACAATTCACAGACCAACAATAACGGCCACATCAGAGTAGTATTTGACAGCCAATTCAAATCCACTTTACATATATACCATTGCAATATAAACATCCGTTTCTGAATCACTACTACATACAATGAATATGTCAAAACCTGGATTGATCCCCAACATGAAAGCTAATTGGCTAATACCTATACAATGGCAACTATACTAAGTTCTAAACAGCACATATGTACAGAAGCCAACTGCCATCACCTACGCGGTCCCGTCCATGCCATCATCATCATCATCATCATATTCTTCATCCTCACGGCCGAGGTCACCTACGGGTGTAGGTACAGGAACACGTGCTGGGGCTGGGGCTAGTGGACCTCCAAGTCCGCGGGGATTTTGCGCTGCTGCCATGGCGTCCAAACGTCGCATGACCTCCGCCATATTCATCTGGAGATTTCTGATTTCATCGCCCTTCTGTGCTAGCTGCTGTTTTAACTCAGCAACTTCTGAGGCCGACGCCGCATCCTCTCGACCCCACCTCGAACCTCTTGACGATGATGCGCCCACCGACTTTGCACATTCTCTCCCCAGATTCCCCAGACCAAACACCTTGCCGTGTTTGACCCCACCTGATGCCTCCACCCATAACTTCGCCTGCTCATTTGGCGACGGTTCAGGCGTCGCCAACTCCCCTTGTGAACCCCCTTGTTCACCCCCTTGTTCACCCCCAGATGTGCTGGCCAACATAAGTTCATCAAATTTTTCCTAACATTCCATCATTGCAATATGATCATCAATTGCAGCAAGTATAACCATAACTTTAAAAAACCATTTAGTTATCCATATTTAACCAACCTTCACTTGTCGGGCTTTATCGCTGACAAATGTCTTATCCTTCTTCATGAATTTCCTCTCGAAGGTCTGAGAGAATGATGGCTCCTTCCCCAATTCCCTGGCCTACGAACCACAGCAAACAAATCATTATATATGTACGTATACTTCACTGAAATAAAAGAAGACACAAATGCACTTACCATTCGTCGTCTGTGCTCTCCTATGTTGATGGAGCCCCCCACATAGGTCGCCGTCCCCCTTCCTCTCGAGCTGGAAGCTCGATTGAGCTTATTTCTTTCGCTCGCCTTCTTATGCTCCTCCGAGCCCCATATCCTCAATATGTCCTCCCAATTGTTGCTCGATATCCATCGCGGCCACTTTTGTCTTGTGTGCGCTTTATTCATGATATTTCGCATGTGATCCCCGACTTTCTTCTCAAAAATCTTTTTTATAACGCCCTCCTGACTCTCAGGCCACCAAAATTTCCGCTGCAAATATATACGTCAACCAATGCCATTGCCAAGTCATTCATTTTATATACAGAAACTTGTAAAAGTCTAAATGACCTAGCTAGTGCCAACTATCGGACCACAACATTTCAACAATACACTTACCGAGAATTCACGCCACCACACATTTTTCGCACCTTGTGGGGCGGCGCTATATGTCGCATATGGCCCTCGCCAATACATATTGACGATTTCATTCAATTCTCGCATCACGGATGTGGCATTTACAAATCTGCAAATCCAAAACACAAGTGTTAAGACATTGAAATAAATACTTTAAAGTAAAAAACGACTTTAAAACGCACAATCATTCTAAAGTTTCACTTACGAGTCTCCATCAGGTGCGATGAGCTTCCTCCCTTGATCATCTAGGACCCAATTGCCATCAGCTACAGGTGGTGGCACTTGGGTCGATGACGACGGTTGGCCTTCAATTGGCGCTTCTGTCCGTCTATGATAAACCTGCCCTCCATGTGGGTCGACTGGGGTCTCTTGTGACGATGGCGGCTGGGTTTCCGACCCTATGGCAGCACCTTCATCAGCTTCTGTAGGTGGCGGGGCCGGCTGTGGAGTCGTGGGAGACGCCTCCTCAGCTTGCTACGCTGGCTGGTCGGCCGGAGACGGTGATGATTCCTCGGCCGGGGTAGGGGGAATTGAACAAGCGCACCCCGTGGATAGGCCTCTGGCCTCCACGCCCACCCCGCCTACCTCCACGTGGATACTGCAAAGTTCGCCAATAACAGATCATCAGTGTCGACAACCCAAGACTATCCATTAGGTCATTTTCAGCTATGATTGTTAAACAACAATAAACAACATACTATATGTATTTACCATGGCGACTAATGTCTTTGGAAGGTTACTTGCTGATCCAAAACCTCAAACCGGAGGCCAAATCGTCGACGTTCCTCAAACAACCTACTCAAAACAACCAATATCATAAAAAGAATTTACAAGACGATCAAACCATTACAAATAACAGCCAAGTACACCCCTAATCATCTAGCATTACCCCTAATCAACCACTCGTCGCCCTTAATCAACCACTCAACCAACCGTAAGACCAATGCCGACATCCTCAATGCTTCTAAACCGGCATCTCTTCATCGCAAGCCCTCATCATTCAAAATTACCCCTAATCGAAAAGCTCGTCGCCCTTAATCAACTAATCAATCCACCATAAGCCCATCACAACCTCCACTCAATGTGAAAATACCGTCATCTCTTTATCACAAGCCCTAATAAGCCAGTCCAAACCCTAATTTGCCAAAAAAAAAACCCTAATTCACGAACGGCGTACCTGGGAAAATCAAACGGAAACCCTAAATCACGAACGGAAACCCTAATCACCTGGGAAAACCCTAATTCACGAAGCCTAAGTCCTAATCACCTAATCAAGCCCTAATCAAGCCCTAATCGAGCCCTTATCAGCTCCCCAAGCCTTAATCAAGCCCTAATCAAGCGTACCTGGAGAACGGCGTCGCGCGGCGTTGATGGCTCGTCCAAGGGCACGAACGGGGTCGCCGATCAACGGGGGTGGGTCGGCGAGGCTCGGCGTGGGTCGGCGACGGGGTTGAACGGTCAACGGTGGACGTCGCCTCCTCCTCTTGGAAACCCTAGCAGACGGCCCTTTTCTCTCCGTTTCAATGTTTACGGCGAAAGGTGAGGGCCTTCTCGCTTTTGACCTCGCGAAATAGCGACGAGTAAGTACTTAATCGTCGCTATTTAGCGACTACAAACGACACAGTCGTCGGCATTTCGCGACTACATTGAGTATGTAGTCGCCAATTAGCGATTACAAAATCCAGTAGTAGTTGCCAATTAGCGACTACAAATAACTTCTCGTCACTAAAGTAAAGATGTCGACTTTAGTGAACTTCGTTCGAGCGTACTGGGCATTTTAGCGACAACTTAGCGACTACCTCCTAAAATGTCGTCTCCAATTAGCGACTACTTGGGCAATAGGTCGTCGCCAATTAGCGATTACAGAAGCATATGGTTGTCGCCAATTAGAGATGATCTATCACTGCTCGTCGCTAAAGTGAAGATGTCGTCAAGAACAACTTCGTTCGAGCGTACTGGGCATTTTAGCGACAACTTAGCGACTACCTGGGCAATAGGTCGTCGCCAATTAGCGATTACAAAAGCATATGGTTGTCGCCAATTAGAGACGATTTGTCACTGCTCGTCGCTAAAGTGAAGATGTCGTCAAGAACAACTTCGTTCGAGCGTTCTGGGCATTTTAGCGACAACTTAGCGACTACCTCCTAAAATGCCGTCTCCAATTAGCGACTATGTTGCGTCGCTCGTCGCTATAGTGAAGATGTCGACTACGTGGCGACTACTATCTAGAGTGTCGTTGCCAATTAGCGACTAAAACCACGTCTAGTCGCTAAGATGAAGATGTCGTAGAAGCAATCTGTGAATCTTAGCGACTACCCGTTATAGTGCAGTCGCTAATTGGCGACGGCATTGGTTTTTTGTGTTGCTAATTAGGGACAATGTTCTGTTTGTTGTCGGCAAATTGCGATGCAGCACTTATGTAGTAGCTATTTGGCGACTACATCTTTATGCGCAGTCGCTAAATAGCGACTACATGTTTTGTATCCGTCGCTAAGTGGCGACAAGCTGTTGTTTTGTTGCCAATTAGATACAACATTTACATATGTAGTCGCCAACTGGCGACGATATTTGTCCTTTGCCGTCGCCAAACTATGATAGAATTAATTTCGCTATTCAACAATAAATATGTATTTTGCTAATTTTAAAGGACACCTGATATAACACATATGTAATCGTCCATCACTATGAAAGATAATGCAACAAATATTATGCCAATGTAGACAATTCTATCAATACAGCATATGAACATTTCATATCAATAATAGTAATATTCATCTGTGTCGTCGTCATCTTCCTCTGCACCGTCACTTCCGTTGTTGTCTTCCTGGTAGACATTCTCGCCCTCATCATCAGTGTCGTATTCACCTAGCTCAAATTCAGATTCTTCATCAGCACTGTCATGCATCAGTGTTTCGCCAAATTCACTTTCGTCCACATCTAACATTATCCCATGCGGATCTCGTAAAGTTGAAATATCATATTCATGTGGATCGACAGTGTTATCGACGATGTTCTGCTGATATGCTATATCAATCCAGTGTTGTTCGATTTTGCTTCGTGCTTGTGTCTTGCAAACAGCAAACCAACTGCTTTTGTCCCGTTTCAAACTAGGATATGATGTGTAGTACACTTGAATTGCTTGTTGTCCCAACACAAATGGGTCATATTTAGTGTATTTCTTCTTTTGGTTAATTTCAACCAAAGGAAACTTCGAATGCACCATCATTCCTTTGACAGGGTCAAACCAGGTGCACTTAAATAACACAATCCGCAATATTGGTCCATGGTACTCTATCTCTAATATTTCATCCAGCAATCTATAAAAATCATCAATTAAGCTAGAACCGAATTGCACACACACACCACTATTCATGGTGGACTTGTCGATCCCATACTCTTGAGTATGAAAATTATACCCATTTATGAAATATGCTGGTCATGTCCTCACTTTTGGTTTTGGACCCAATGAAAGATGATAGATCAGGCCTTCCTTCTCGACGAGTTCAAGGGTATTTTCCACCTAATAGCATCAACACAACCGTTGACCAAATGAATTTCAGCATTGAAAAATCAGAATGATAAACACGCCAATCCAAAAAACTTACGAAATGTTTCAACCACGGGCCGAAATGTTGATTGCACAAGGTATCAAAATCATGCAATCGTTGTCCAGACATTGCAGAACGAAACATCCTGTTTGAAATGGGTATATAAAATGAGATCACATAGTTGTTGAAATGTGTACGTTACAACAAAGCCACCAGGCGATCCTTACCAAAATTAAAAAAACCATATTCATATAACATAATTATGAGTGGTTACTTACTCGAAATATGGCTCGACAGCTGGGCAATTCAACAAAATGTATGTATGTGCCGCATGCCATTCTTCGTCTGTTAAGTAACGAACCTTACATACGCCGCTTGGTCGACCAAGATAGTTGAAAATTGATATTGGCTTGCAATTTATGTCAATGGGCCCCTCGTCATTCCGTCCCGGTATCCGTCTTTTGCACTGGACGTGTGGTTCAAAGTAGTAGGAAACAAACGTACTAACTTCTTCCCTAATGTATGCCTTACAAATTGATGCCTCAACACGTGACTTATTCTTGATCTTTTTCTTCAGATGATATAAGAACCTAATGAAAACATCAGTGGTAAAGGCAAATTAATAATACGTACGAATAACCATACAATAGAGTATCAACATATACACATACCTCTCAAATGGGTACATCCATCGGAATTGTACGAGACCTGCAACTTTTGCCTCATAAGGCAAATGAACAAGTAGATGCTCCATTGAATCAAAAAATGAAGGGGGAAATATCCGTTCCAAGTTGCAAATGATAATTGGAATATCATGCTCAAGTTTCTCCATGTGTGATTTCCTTAACATCGTCGAGCAAATATCATGAAGGAATATACTCAATTCAGTAACGGGACCCCAGACAAAGTTCGGTAGAAATTCCTTCGTTGCTATTGAGAGCAGTCGCTCGATAAATATGTGACAATTATGACTCTTCATACCTGTCAACTTACATGCATTCAAATCGACACATCTCCCGATGTTTGACGCATACCCATTAGGGAAGCGCAAAGTCTTGCACCAATGACACAAAGCACGTCGTTGCTCCTCCGACAATGTGTACACTGCTTTAGGTTTTGGGCCACAACTTGATGGAGCAACGTCAAGTGTTGGACGATGACAAATGTCTCTCATATCTCTTCGAGCATTGAGGTTGTCCTTTGTCTTCCCGGGAACGTCCATCAAAGTATTTATGAGGTTGTCAAAAACATTCTTCTTTATATGCATGACGTCAAGATTATGTTGAATGATATGGCTCTTCCAATATGGCAAATCCCAGAATATACTGCGTTTAGTCCACTTATGCGTACAGCCGTACGCATAAGTGCTGCCATGCGGGTTTTCAACGACGCTGTCAAATGGCAGCACTCGCTCCAATAGCTGTTCACCGGTCAATCGCAATGGTGGAGGTGTATTGTCAATTCTATTCTTGACGAATTCTTTTTTATTTTTTCTGAAAGGATGACCAAGTGGCAAAAATTGTCTGTGGCAATCGAAATAGCTCGGTTTCTTGCCATGTTTTAATCTGAATGACTTTGATCTCTCCATACATATTGGACAGCCGAAAAGTCCGACTGTGCTCCATCCGGATAACATTCCATAAGCTGGAAAGTCATTTATCGTCCAAAGAAGGATGGCTTTCATAACGAATGTTTGATCCGTGCAAACATCATACGTTGGCACACCCTCGTTCCATAGTAGTTGCAACTCTTCAATCAATGGTTGCATGTATACGTCAATCAACTTTTTCGGATTATTCGGACCGGGCACAATCAACGTCAAAAACATATATTGTGTCTTCATGCACATACTAGGGGGGAGATTGTACGGTGTTAAGATGATCGGCCAACATGAATACTTCATTCCAGATTTCCCAAATGGGGCAAATCCATCAGCACACAGACCTAGCCGGATGTTCCGCGGCTCAAAACTAAATGTAGGGTAGGTTCGGTCAAAGTGTTTCCACGCATGTACATCGGACGGATGACACATTTGGTCATCTTCTGTTTGATGACGAGCATACCAAGTCATGTGTTGTGCAGTGGCTTCAGACGCGTACAACCTTTGCAATCTGAGGATTAATGTCAAATAAAACATTTCCTTCACTGGTATACGTTTCCCAGGACGAATCGAATCATGTTGACCCTTGTACTTAGGTTCGCTGCAGAACTTGCAAGATTCAGCCATTTCATCTGCTCTCCAATATAACATACAACCATTAGTACATACATGGATACTCTTCACTAGAAGGCCTAAATTGTCAACCAGTTTTTTCATGTCGTAAAAATCACGTGGTATGATGTTATCAGGGGGCAATGCTTCCCGCATTACCTGAACGAAAGAGTTGAAGCACTTCTCTGACACATTATGCTCCGCTTTAATATTTAGCAATCTAGCCGTCACGGATAACTTTGTGTGGTTATCACATCCTACCCATAATTGTTCATCTGCTGCGCTCAACACTTCACGAAACTGATTACATACATTCTCATCAAATGTTGTGTCATCCATTTGGTGACTAGAACTGTCCGCTTCGTGTGTGCTTGTATTGTGGGGTTCCCAACTTGCAAAATTATGACCAGCTGCATCAATGACCATACGCTGGTATGTATTCAACTAGGGAAAGGAAGAGCTACATTCTTCCCTAACAGAAAATGTGTGAGTTTGACGATATTCCTCGTCAGACATAAATGGTTCACCATGGCAAGTCCAGTTGTAGTAGTTCGGAGTAAAACCGAATCTGCATAGATGCTCTCCAACTATATTGACATCTTGAAATCGACAATTATTGCATTTCCTACACGGACATCTCATCGCACTTCCGTCCATGTAGTCAACATTTGAAGTAGCAAAATCCATAAACATTTGCAGCCTAGTACGAAACTCTTCGGTCAATCCTCCACGTCTAGGTAAGTTCTTATTATACATCCAAGACCTGTCTCTTTCCATTATGTCTGAATTGGAATACGATAACAAACAACATTTACCTTTTTTTTCAAAAAATTACACAAGCATAAATGGTAAATAAATAAAATTAACATTCGTGATTAGTAAATTAAAAGATGTTGTGCACAATCAAATCAACCATAGCACCATCCTAATCAACACGTAAGCAGCAATCGACAAAGTCAAATATATATAAGCTGGGTAATTTTTTAAGCATTTCGCAGTATTTTCAAAAACGATCTATCCTCAAATATAACTACAATCAAACGTCGGGACGAAACAACAGTAGATCTGGACGAGGTTAACCTTCTCAAACCATTCACATAGCACTCACGGTCGTTTTAGTCGTCTAAACAACCTCGCCCAAATATTTTCCTACCTCCGACGAAGAAACCCATTTTTTCCACAAATCAACCAACCACAATCCTCCAATATACTATGGGTAATCTTATCTATATGTACGTATATGCATTAACAATAAGCTGCAAAAAGAGAAAATGCCACTAACCTGATCTAGGGTTTTGCTACAGCTGGAGAAAGGGCGCCATTCGAGGAGAAGAAAGTGAGAAAGTGCATGCTGCAGATTGTTTATATATGTGGAAATTGGCCACGACCACAAAAGTCGTCGCCTAAATCGTCGCCAACTGGCGACTACAACAATGTAGTCGCCAAGTGGCTACTATATTAGATACGCCACTTGAAGTGGTCGCAATTTCGCGACGCCCTTTCTTTAGTTGTCGCTAATTAGAGACATAGTTGGCGACAATCTAAATTATTCATCGCTAATTACCGACGGACCACATGTTTTTAGTCGCCAATTAGCGACGAAGTTGAATGTTCGTCGTTAATTAGCGACTATGTTGGTCGCTAATTAGATACGATATTCTTATGTTGTAGCTACTTTAGTCGCTAGTAGCTACGCAGTTGTTGTAGTAGCTAATTAGCCACGACTTTAGTGATTTGGTCGCTATTTGGTGACGTATTTTGTTTGTCGTCGCTATATTGGTGGCTATCAGCGACGACGTTTTTTTATGGCCGTAGCTAAAACACTGTTTTTTGTAGTGTACAACCAAAATATTAGTTTGCTTTATAAAACTTCCTGGAAATATAACCTATTATACAACAATCTTTTCAGCAGTACTTGCTTAAACAAAAAAAGCAATGCACCAGTTGAAGATATATGCTAAGATTATAAACATAGAAAAAATCAACTCACTGTTTCACTGAGCCAACACTTCTAGACTAGACTAGTCGAGAGGAAGCGACGCAACAAATTTGGACAGAGCTGAGACTTCAAAACTCAGTGCTGTCCTAGACAGCACACAGACTCAAAAGATTTAAATCACAAAACTCACTACCTTTCTCGACAACAAACTGACCCACAACATCTAGGCAATTACCAAAAATAGAGGCGATGCTAAAATGTTTCTAGAAAATTTGAGAGGCCTAGATGAGATCCTTGCTTCCTAGCAAAATCACGCAGACATCGGCAGAACAGAAATTAGGCTCACAGTACCATCCATAAGTATCTGCAGCTCCAAGATATTGACTGAATACAATGGCCAGGAAGGCTGCATTAACAACATATTGAAGAGGTCGGGGTCTCCCATGTTTCAATTGGATGAAGCCGCCCACTATAAAGGAAAAACGAAATATGAGACTATAAGCTGCCAATTAGTTCGCTATATGTATTCCAATCCACTCCACCCTATGCCATATGCAAACAGACAATACCTTTGGTTCTGTTGAAGTTTGTGAAGATAGACAAGTACAAGCACAAGACAAATAATGAAATGTCCTCAGCATTTCCTCGTAAGAATACCCAGGGCTGAGGAACAACCTCAAATGGCTTAGGAGCACCTAGAAGTTTGCGACAATAATTTTAGGTCATATTTAAAGTATAAGGTTCAAAATGATGAACTTAATACATCCTAAAGCTGGAGGACCAACGAGAATCAGGCAGGCGCCGCATGTAATAGCCAAGACCCCAATAGCAAAAAAAGAAAAAAAAAAAGAGAGATGCGGGACATCAGAAGAAAAAGAAGAAAAAGAGAGGAGAAGAGAGATGGAGAGGAGAAGAAAAAAAAAAGAAAAGGGAAGGAAACCTTGCTCCTAGGATTTCGCCTAGCTGATTCAGCTCCTAGTCATAGTGCCTAGTAAGTATTCACACCCCTCCTTTACTTAATCGAAATAGATATGGCTTCAATTCGGAGTTATGTAAATTTGGAGCTGTTAAGTTTGATTTTGGAGTTATTTAATTGAGAAATTATGGGGTTTTTTATACTTAGGGTGTCATCAAGTCATTGCATTTGACATAATTCAATATGAGCTTTCGGTTTGTCTGAAACGAAATTTAGAAGTGTTGCATGTAGTAAAGTGCACAAATATTGATTCGTGGGCCATTTTTGTCAGTTTTCGACTGGATTTTGGGTTGACTAATTTGAAAATCTTGTAGTACATTGAAAGGGAATTCTTTGGACTATATGATCATTAGAAAATGAGTTTAGTGAAGAAAGTTATGACACAAATAGTTTACGTGCGCAAGTTGCGCACGATAAAAAGTAGTGGTTTTTGTTATCGGTGAGTTTTTTAGTAACTCATATGTGTCGCTTTTATTGATAATAGGCGTATCTAGTCAAGCTAGCCATTAGAGTATTATTTTACTCAATTTTTAATATTGTTTTCCAATTCATTATTAGTAATCTAGAATTGTTAATCTATTAGTCAATATAAATTGGCGTTTGACTTATTTGAAGTGAGTGATACTATTTCTCCTAAGAATTTGAAAATTCATGTCTTGAATTTTATAAAGAATTGATATGTTATGAGCTAGTAAATACATATTTGTCTCATAAATTTTGGATCGAACAGTTGCTGCCTCTTGGGATTTGAGAAAATATTTTGTTACGAAAGATTGTGCTTTTGGCCTATGAAATGTTTAAGCTAATGTGTTGTGAAAGGAGTTTGACATATGGAATAATTTATATATTTTTATACTATGATTGTGAAAGATATTATTGATTGATGAATTGCACTCAATAACTCTATGAATATGTTGAGTTATGTAGGTATGCGCATACTATTCTAGGATATTCTTGTGGATTGAGCCATAATTAGAGATCCAACCAATGAGGGAATCTTAGTCGCCTATTCATGGGGCGTTACTGGTGACACAATTGATACCCGAGCATGAGGTTAGTCAATGGAACTGATCATTGGTATTGTAATACTACTATCTTTTTATTAGGTTAAGTGAAGAGGTGAGCCCATAATAAAAGAAAAAGAAATGAAAAAGAATGTCAACAATCAAAGAATAAAAGGAGAAAAGAGGGGAGACCTCTCAGCTGAAGGGAGTTTAAAAAAAAAAGTAAAGCAAAGACCGGGAGGCATAAAAAGAACAAAAAGGCAAGTTTGGCCATGAGGGAGAGGAAAAAAAGAAAAGAGACAAAGAAGGAACAGAAGGAAAGAAGAAGAAGGGAAAGAACATAATGGTGATTCTCATCACAAAAATCTCGTCAAGCCAAATCAACTATAATTTGTGATATCCGATAAGTATTCGCGCCCTTTGTTAGTCCAATCGGAGTAGTTTTCGGAATTATGGCTTAAATTTGGAGTGATGTAAAGTTGGGGTGGTGAAATCTGATTTTGAAGTTATTTGATATGAAAACTATGAGATTATGATAATTTAGGGTGTTGTGAAGTCATAGCGACTGATAATATTCAATATGGGTTTATAGTTTGTCCGAAACGGAATTTAGAAATTCGTCGTCCGCAGTGAACAGTGCTCTAATAATAAATTCATGGGCCGTTTCTATCGATTTTCGATCGGAGTTTGGGTTGGTTGATTTGGGAATCTTGTAGTACGTCGAAAAGGCTTTCCATTGAATGTAAGGTTGTTAGAAACGAAGTTCTGTGGAGAGAGTTATGGCATAAATACATTGGCTAAGCAAGTTGTGTACAATGAATAATAGTGATTTTCGTTATGGGCAAGCGTTTTGATTGGCTTATAAGTGTTGTTTCATTGACAACATGCATGGTTAGTGAAGTAATTCATTATAATATTATATAGCTCGACCTTAATGTCATTTATCGCTTATTTGATAGGATTGTGAATCCAACTATTCGAGTAATATTTGATGGGGAACATAGGCATTTTCAGGTAAGTGGTTCTATATCTTTTTTGAATTTGTAAAATTCATATTTTGAATGTAATATGAAATATATATAGTATGAGATACAAAATGGCATGGTTATTACATAACAATTGGATCTAGCATTTACTGCTTTTTGAATATCACAAATGTTTTGAAAGCGTGTTAAGAAAAATGTTTCTAGCAAGAGTTGAAATGTTGAAACATTATATGTTGATTTCCGAAATATTTTACTAGTCTTGGTTGAAACGAAAAGAGTGTTTGGGTTTACGAAATTATTTCTTGGTAATGATTCTAAATTGACTTTATGAATTGTGAAAGTGTTATTATATATTATTAATGCTCAATATAACTGTGAGCCCAGTGCGTGGCAATGTGAGTATGCATACGGGTTAAGATATCCTTCTAGGCTGAGTCACCGGCTTTATAGGTGTAGATCTTACCAAAAGGGGAATCTTAGTCGCCTTGTCATGATAATGCATTGAGCAATAGATTAATAAGTGGAATGGACCATTGATATGATTTGACGGAGATTAATCAATGGACTTGACCATTAATATATACATTATTATGGAGGCTTAACTATGTTTTTCTGAATTATTTAAAGGTTTGTTAATATGTAACAACACATATTTGATTTGATATGTATTTTATATATTGAAATTAAATTATGAGTTCTACTTTGACTTTATATGTATGCTAATAGTTGTTCGATCTACTTACAATATATGTATTATTCACTGAGCTGCGATTGCTCATTCCATTCATATTTACTATTTTCAGGTTTCCCGGCTAGTGGCCAAAAGTAGGAGGGAGCGCTTTGAGAAGGACTTTTGGGAGTAAAAACATTGTGTATATTTAGTTAGTTGTTTATATGAGATTGTAGACAGTTGTTGGGTTAGTTAAACTCAAGGTTGTACATATTCTATTTGGTGGATTAGAGAAACTCTGACGTTGAAACCAACCTTTTGGTTTATTTCATATATATAGTTTTGGAATAATATATGTTAATATCAGGTTATTAATTGTACTTGAGGCCGCGTCCTTCGTGAGAAAGGATGGCCGTGTCGTTTCCCTAATTTTGTAGATTTTGGGTTGTGATAGATATGTGATTGATGAGATTGATCAATGAGTTCACCATTTAACTTATTTGGTACCGTTTGGTAAACTAACCTTAGTCTTGATATGAGTACTTGATATTGAAATGATTGAAATGATTTATGCTTGATTTTGAATGGTATTAAACTTGGTTTTAATGTTATGGTGGATGTATAATATTTGTTCGATCTACTTGGGAGAAATGTATTACTCGATAGCGGTTTTAGCTCACTCCTTCCATCTCTTTTGTCTTTCCAAGTTCCTTAGCAATCCGCACATATGGTGAGTGCGCTTATCTTAAGAATTTTCAATAGTGGGATTTTGGTATGGGTTTTTTTGAGTTAGGAATCCATAATGGTTGCGTGTCTATTGTTGATAGTTATATTGAACTTTGATGTTGTAGACTAAGTTATAATAATATATATGTATAGTGTCTGAGGTTGCGTCCTTCAATAAAAGGGAAGGCCGTGTCAAACCTATTTACTAGTGAGTTTGGGGTGTGACACTAGAGGACCAATGAGTATCAAGTAAGTGTCGAAGGACCAACGAGTGCCAAAGCAAGGAGGGAGTGAACGAGCGTCGAAGGAACAATGAGTGTTGGAGAAGCAAGGAGCACCGAAGCAAAGATGGAGCGAGCACTAACATAGAGAATGAGCGTGTGCAGGAGTAGGGAAATGGATCCCCTAATCGGAAAAGGAGATTAGGGGATCCTTTTTATCCCAGCCACCAAATCCCCATGCCCCCTCATGCATGGGCAAACACCCCCCTCCCATATTGATGGTTGGGATCACAAGTATCCCCTAACACTAGGTTATGGGTTCTGGATCCTAAGAGCAGAGAGCAAGTGAGCAAGCATCAGAGGACCAAAAAATGTCGGAGGAGTAACGAGCGCCAAGTGAGTGCTGGAGCAGAGAGAGAGCGAGCGTCACAATAGAGAGCAAACGAGCACCAAAGGAGCAAGGAGCACCCAGCAAACTTAGATGGAGTGAGTGCCAGAAGGCCAATGACTGCTGGAGGAGAAAGGATTGTCAAGCAAACACTGGAGCGAAGCGAGCGACGAAATGAAGATTGGGGGAGCATCAGAACGAAGTGCCAGAACAAGAGACGTGAACTTTTGAATTCAAGAGGAGGAGAGAGGAGAGTGCTCTAAAGAAGGAGAAGATGTTGGAGAGAGAAATTGCAACAGGCAACTTGCTACATTTAATGTGTGAAAGATATTAAATGGGAAAAAAAATTAGATAGGAAAGACAAAACTGATATTATTTGTGCAGAAAGGCTGATGGACTCCACTTACTAACGTGGAGCGACATGGAGTTTCTTGATTGAATTGGGGACCATGTTGACGTGGAATTATGAGATCACCTAATATTTCCTAATTCTTCTTGGCTTTTAGAGTTGACGTCCACTGTAAGTCATTGTTGACGTGGATGTCATCATTTTTCAATCATTTCAACAGAAAACAAACTCCTATATATGATTCTTGAATTTACCTCCAAATAGATTCAAATTTACAAATCAGTTATCTAGATTTAAAATATATGTGAACAATTCTTCACATTGTCTCAATGTTTAAAGTCAAGTTATAGTGTTTATCATTCATGTTGCTTTGCCAACAATTCAATGGACAATCCATGTCTACGGATGCCAATTGAGTTAAAATGGAAGTCATCATTTCTACGGGTTCTTCACCATAGTATTTTTTTTTTTCACAACAACATTACTGTTTGCTAAGATATGTTGGATGAAATGGTACCTGATGTTAATATGCTCCATTCATTCATGACAAACTAAGTTATATGTCAAATATATGACACATTGAGTATCACAATGCGTGTCAACACTTTCCTAATCTAACTTAAAGTTCTAGCACACCCTTTATCCATATAGCCTTCTTCACTATAAAGTTTAGTACCATATATTTTGTCTCAATCGAAGACAAGGCAACGTGATCATGTGAAGATGCCCTCCAACTCACTACACACTTGCTAGTGTAAATATGTATTCTGCTGAAGACCATACTCATCCAAGTCATCAGTGTGATATTAATCCATGTACTATGTGTTCTTGCTGCCATAGTTGTTCCTTTGGTGTACTATTGTTTCCTTCAAATGTTTGAGAATCCATTTCACGAGAATCCATTTCACAGTTTCCTAATAAGATTTACTGAACACTTCCTATAATGGCCAATTACACTCACAACTTTTGGAATATTTGACCTTGTCCATGCTATAGTATACCTACCGCACTAGAACACGGAACACAATATATATGCTTCTCTTCCTCCTCAGTCACTTTAAAGTACTTTGCTAATATTGTATTAACAGATTTTGTTGGTTGCATGTTAAAATATGATACAATATTCTATAAACATGAAACTCTTATTGTGAGATCTCTGTTCCATATCACCTAGGAATGGAGTCTTGGACTAACTTATATGCATTGTTCCTTCATTGAATCATCGACAACGTATTTTTTCGGATTGCACTCTCATGAGTTGCATTGGGGGCCACAAGATGGTAGGGCAATGATGTTACAAAATGACCAGAGTTGACTCTCGACAACATGTGATAATCACAGTGAGGACCCGCCATGCCGCTACAATGCATAAAAGATGAGGAAGACTAGAGTCTGGCCATTATGTCCGGGGAACAAAATTTCCGTCTGAACTGGATTCGATCACGAACCCTATCAGAGAAATCACCGACCGTTAAGACATTAGTGTTGTCATTATCGATACTGTCTTGCCCAGATGCTTCTTCTTTTCTTAATCCACGCAACCTTGGTGTCTCTGTTCTTCTTCCTTCGCTCAGAATGATTCATCGCATTCGAATGGAAGTGTCTTTGTTCTGCCGCTGTGTAGAAAGCAAAGCAATGGCTTTCGAGGGCACTGTTAAGATCGATAAATGTCAAACACCGTACAATCAACGTTCCCGGGCGAAAGCCTGACATTACACGACATTGGAAACCATTCATTACAGAATCTGTTTCTCTCTAAAGTTCCAGCTCTACCTTTCGTAAAGTTGTTTGACCCTGTTCTGTATTTATCATCACTCTTTCCATATCTCATTCAAAGTCATCGGTCAAAAGCGTGCCTAAAGGCGGCTCGATGAAGTAAACCAGAGAGCCCATCACAAGGATCAAGACAGCGAAGACAAGCAGCGATCTGCAAGGATTTGCCGGTTGCCTAACGAGAGTGATTCCCTCTTTCTGTCCAGAGGTTGAAGATGCATCGTCCATTTGTAAGGTCGGGCATGTAAAATAGCCGTACACTATGCCCGTGACGGCTGCTCCCAAGTGTGTCCTGCAACACCGTAGAAACTGTCATTGGGGGTCGCACTTGAAGAACCATGTGGCTAGCAAACGAGAGAGGAAGCGCATGTTTATAAGTGGCTGGAGATCATCTTACCAGTCATCTATCGGGCCAAAGTTGCTTAACAGGAAGCTGAGAGCTGTTGCGAGTATTGCCTTCTGGAACAGGTTCTCTGATATGTCCTTCGCAATCGTGTCTTTGTTTTGGATTTGATAGATGAGCCACGCACCGATCATGGCAAATATCGGTCCCTGCAGCGAGATATAAAAACAAAATCAACAGTAGTCTCAATTAGTAGATAGTTCCACAAATAGCATTCGACACATTTACATAAGTGATGGATTACATATGCTGAATCTAAGTTTGGCTTCTTCTCAAATACGAAAAATGTAGAGACACAGAAAAAGGGGGGGTGGGGGAGTTGTTTAATTGATGATTACCGTGCCACCAACAGTTGGATCTGGCGTATGTAGAAAGCTTGTCAAGTTGCCAGATATTCCTCCAAGTAAGTATATCAGGACGAATGTGAATGAACCATAGCCTTTGCAAACCTTAGGCCCGAACGTGAGAAGCGCCCAAGAACCAAGAGCCATATGGAGAACTCCAGAGTGCTGCATTCGGAAAGTCATCTTGACAAAAAATCTTTAAGATGGAATATAGAGCTCCGCACAGAATATTCAGAAATGTTCATGCAAATCCATTGTGACATAGAATTTCTTTATTGAAAACAAGGTTACTGCAAGAACGATTACGCTCCTGACTATTAGCATCTATTCGTAACTGTTAAATACCTGCTCACAACTAATTTCGTCTTTGGTTGTAATGTGGAATATGAGCAATATGTGTGGTCGCAATCATCTTTTGCTTTGCTGCATGTACTATTACTAAGACTGGGAAATATGGCTACTGGATCTGTAGAAGAAAGGAAAATGAAACCAACCCTTAATCTTGTACCAGAAACATTGGTGTCACAAGCCTCCACCATTCTCCAGTCAGGATGAGGTGATTGATTTTCGCTCCATACAGTAGTGGAAGAGAGAATAGGTCCACATCTGAGTTCTGGACAGGGCTTGCTATCTCGAACAGAAACACAGCAATGTTTATGGAAGCTATGATGCTTCTGCAGCCAAAGCACAAAAGGGTTTCGTTAGACATCAAATACCCTGCCGAATAATGTAACATATCGGGCAATGAACTTCAGCGAGACCAGGGCATTACATTAAGTAAAGATCTGAAGTGTCGTCAAAGTTTTGTAAAACTTGAGAGTTCTGCCCATTCTCTTCCCTTGTTCGTGTTAATTCATTGCGAATTCTTGTTTTCCTCCAATAGCCTATTTTAGGTTCTTCTTTGAGAGGGAATGGAGTCTCCATATCACTTTTGGCGGTGATCTCATCCTGGGGACTCGATGATGTGAAGTCTTCGGATTTGGTATCTGAACATGCACAGATGTTAGATAATTCTCCTTTCTACGTGAATAAAAATTGTCAGAAAAAGAGAACTCTGGCAATATAAATAAGAAAAGTAATTTTCCGTGATAAAAGAAAGGTGGATAGATGGGAGAATTCCCCGCTCACCCAACTTCTGCAATGAGTAGCATAACCGAAACGTTTACTAGTTTCTTCCATTTGAGTTTGGCCAACAAATTTCATCACCAGATCATCGGAATAAATAATAAGCAATCACACATACCTGACATGCTGTTTCCTTCCTCGAGTTTGCCAAGATAAGCATCCTTCAAGTCCAGCCCCCTTTGCGACTTGAGAACATCACTTTGTGTGAGTTCTTCAATCTTTACATTAGAATTGTCCAAGATGGGCTTGCCGACGTCACCAAGTTTGCCAAAATAAGAATCAAGTGCCCTCAATTGGCTCTCACCACTTCCCCTGGAAGCATGACACATGACATGTGCACCTTTTCTGTGTGTGGCATTCTTCCGAAGGCGTTTTAGGTGACTTTCTGCCCAATAATCTCGCTGCAGAAGGGATGCTACGAGCACTTTCTCATTTTGCAGAGACCTGCAAGGCTAATGCATTAGTGTACTTCGGTGTCTTGCTTATTTCTTGTTATCTCTATATACTTACCATTGGATACAAGACTTACCACCTCCTGCTGATAACAAAAGAATCGGAACAGAACCATCTCAAACCGGCAACCTTGGAACCATGGTCACACAGACACTGTCTTGGGATATTCCGGGCCAATGGAGGCAGGCCAATGCATGGTATCTTGTAACGTATTGGTGTCACAGCCATGCTAACCTGATTGAATTCACTGAAATCACGGATGTCAGTAACAACATAGAACGTGACAACAGCATGCTTTTTTATTGTTTGGCTCTTTGCTGCTGGAAAGAACATATCCAGCTGAGGGGAAGGCGCATGAAACAACACTTTAAGCATGAAAAATGAGGAAAGCCACTTGATGTGATGAATAGTAGTTCAACCAAACGCTAATTTTAACAAATCTGAGGCCAGTTATAGCCATGTGAAAATTCATCCTGTGGAATAAAACAAAACGAAGAGAAAGAATCAGAAGACTACTAATTTAAGACGCTTATGCTTCAAGATGTAGCTGTTACAACCGACAGCCATATTTCAAGCTTTTCGACAACTGATTCTCCGTAAGCGCGCCATTAGGGGTGAGACGAACATGTACTACAAAGAAATCTTTCTTTGCCACATTGCTGCAAAAAGTTTCTTTTTCGCTCATCGGAGCAGCTAAGTTCCTGGGCAGCCCATGTATGTGTACGCAAATGCTATTTCAGTCACCACAAAGAAGACACTCTGTTTCTGTTTGCTGATCTCAGCGAAGTAATTCGAGCCCATCAAACGAAACGCAGACTTGATATCAGCTCATTGTTCAACGAAGTAGATGAAGAAGAACCAGAACTACAACACAGATAAAAGAACTAAATATGATGGAAGATGAGGCCCTTGCACACAAATAAATAAATTAAAAGGAGAAAGAAAGGAAAGGAAAATGGAACCCAAAACTCATGAAACAAGCAACACTAAGAAGAGCAAACTTTTGCCATGTTTTACCATGTTAGGATGGTCTCGGTCCAGCGCTGAGGGGGGGGGGGCACTTAGCAACACAGCCCAACAACCAGTGATAAATGTACCCGGGTTCCATTAACGGAAGTCTTTAGATGTCATTGAAAGCGCCAGACAAAAGCCAAAGAGAAGAAAAAACAAACGACATGATTCAAAAGACCAACAGGGACTGGAGGATTGAGACGGGGAGTTTCTCTTTACAGTTTGTGATCCCGCCTTATCTCTGTAGGACCATTGGGATGTCGCCACATCTCATCCACAATCTCAAGCTCTCACCTAAGCCTGTGAAGCCTATCGAGTATCGACACTCGACCCCACCAAGGATTTCAATTCGGCATCTTCCACGAAAACGCACCCGACACGTTCATCAGAAGCACTCGTGCTTTCCGGAAAGATAGCGAATTTTGCTTTCTGTTTGGATGTGCGTACCCCTGAGAGCTAGGACAGTGTCGAAATTGATGGGAAAATTGCCAAATTCCTAAACCTTTACTTACTTTGCCGATTCAGTCATAAACTGACGGATGCCATCAGAAGGACTTAATCGGCAAAATTGAAAATTGTTTAGAACTTATTTGGCATAAAAAAAAAATTATGACTGAATGACAAAATAAGTAAAGATTTAGGACTTATTTGGCAATTTTTCCTGAAATTGATTCTGACAAAATCCCAACTCTCCTGGAACTGAAATGGGAGTAGATTCTTGGGAATTTTTTTCATTTGGGCATGTCGAGTCTCATGATTGGATTGGACAGACGGAGTTAAATTTAGAGCAGGAAAGTTAGACATGAGGCATTGCCCGAATGCAATACCCGGAAGGATCATGCGAAGCTCATCTACATTACTGTGTGACTCGCCATAAATTTTAATTTTCGTGCCAGAGTCCAGGAGTTCGATGCAGATTGGCAAGCAGACATTTTCCAAAATGGAAGAAGGAAATCCGAATCTATAAGGCTGTACCTAGCACCACTATTCCATCCCTTGCTGCGGGCCGTCCGACCATGGTCATTTCTAGTACAAATAGGTGATCGTAGTTTGCATATGTTGATGCGTCACGTTATTGCCACAAGTCTAATAAGGAACCCAGCATTCCATATCCCCAAAACATAGTCATAAGCTTTATGATGTGATTCAGTTATCACCACTTTGAATTGAGTATCATCATTTTATCCCGCACGTAATAGTAGCGACAGGCTTAAAGCTCTTTCAATAAGTCACGATTGATTTTTTTTTCCCACGGAGATTAAATTAATAAATCAATCTAGAAAATAATATAGCTATAACTTGTGACAGATTTGAATGATTTTTCTTGTAACCACATAACCTAGTAACATATATCAGGGGCCAATACAACTATCGCTGGTTTTTTCGATGCACGAATCCTATAGGCATCACTAAAAATTTTAGAACTCATTTGGAATTTTCAGTAAGTCAGAGGACTTAACTAAATGTGAAAGGTTTAGAACCATATTGCGTTTCTTGACAAAAGTTCAACACTTGATTAAACAAATTGAAAAGGTTATATAAGCTCGATCACATTCCGTAAATTCATTTTGGCACTTGTATCCTGCGATGCGGTTTACTCACACTCCACCTTCCTATTCTCATCAGACAAATCCTTAGTAATTCTACATTAATTAAAAATATTCTTCTTTAGCTTCCGTCTATCATTATTCTTTTAATATTAAGCAAATTATATAGTCTGGACAGAGCCATTGACTGAAAAATCTAACAGTAAACTCAAAACTGGTGAAAAGCTTAGCCATTAATGCCAGCAAGTAGAACAAGGTTACCCCATATCGACTGCAGCTTTCTTCTGAGATTTACCTACGCATCACGTCCTCAACTTGGCCAAAACTAAGGTGGCTTCTCATGGTTAATACCGCATTTCTTGTTCCACAAGCAGCCCCAGTAGATGAAATGCAACACTAGATCAACCACTCAAAACATTAAATGGATTTAACAGGGGATGACGTCAACTCCTGTCTACATAACAAACTTAAGAGTGGTCCTGTTTCAACAGAAAAGCACGCGATTCTCGTAAAGGATAAAAGAACAATCCAAGTCAAAGATACGCCAGTGCAGATGAGCATGGAAGTCTCGAGTACAGGAGGTGGAATATAGAATCGGACCCTCATCCTATTTTTGACACAACAGCAACTAAAAGGGCCTCTAGTCTTCTGACCTTACATTGATCGCAGAACTTTCATCAGATGGACAAGCATTAGATGCTGCGAGTGCAACCTCCACAGTGAAGCGATGGAAAACCACGAACAGCAAAGCGGTAGATTCTGCAGGCAGGAGCTCACAGAAGCATGACACACCGCATCAGTGCCTTCAATCGTCAGAGATCCAAATTTCGGAATCCTTTATGGGCAATTAACTGGTCCATGCACCTGTACTTTCACAAAGGAAAGTACTTGTGATAAAGTACCTGTTTTAAGGAATTAGAAGTCAAGAAGTAGCCCATTATGATGACAGTCATATAAGTCCTTCAATCACATCCACATTTCTCATAGAAGACATGGTTCAACTGAGAATACATAAACAGAAGCTCCCATCATGAGATATCAAAATTCTTCTGTCCTTGTCTAGTGTGCAGCACTCTATATTACTACTAAAATACTCTCCCCTTTTGTTCATTTTGAAAGAGGAACCAAATTCCGAAAGCACATTTCTCTAAATTGCATGTAGTTCAATCCTCCAATGTTTTTTTAACTACTTAACCCCTTTTGCAAGTTCTGAAAGTGGTGATCAGCCTACCAAATTATAAAGCTCTGCTATGAAAGGAAAACATTGCACGCCAACTACCTAAAGGAGGAAAAGGCTTTCCCAGGGGAAAAAGTTGATGTTTTGTCTAAGTTCTAATAAAACATTTCTTCTTCAAGGAGCTGAAAATCAGATAAGCTACACAAATGAGCTTAAGTTAATTGTTTGATCGTACAGTACAAGCCGGAGAGATATATTCTCCCTCTTTTGAAGACTTTCCTAATATATTCTATGCCACAGCACCCTGAGGCCACAAATTATTTTAAACCTATTTCCAGCTAAAGGTCACATTCAGAATACTCAGTCCATTGAACATACTCAAAATTGTACGTACCTCCAAGAGCTCAATCTTCTCAAGGTCCTTATGTTTAGATGCATGAGAATGCTGCAGCTCCCACTTTTGACAACCAGACATCTAGGCCCAGCAGACAGCAGAAATAGGACTATGACCAAAGTTGGAGTAAATGCAGTTAATTTCGTCACAAGCTGCTAAAATGCAACAGTTGTATCATCTCAGATCAGGTACCATATGTAACTCAAACCAAACAAAAAACACTCAGGGTCACACAATTTAAAACCACTTACATTCTAAGCATCAGTTCAGGAACCATTGAGCATCTTAAAACATGAAAGAACCCAGGGACCTGAAAATTAACAAGCATAACTATGGCAGCAAAGTGAAAACAAGATAATCCAGAATATGTGAGTGGCTCACCAGGTAAAAAGCACTCCTGAGCGACTTAGGAAATGGCATATGCATAAAGGCTTCCTGTTCAGCAGAGATAATGGACGATATGAAATGACAGACTAGAGAACAGATCCATCACATGGCTAATCTAACTCGACTAATCTAATTGTCTGTGAGAGATTGTTTGAAACATGTACCTCCCTCTCTCTCTCTGTCTCTCTCTCTCTCTCTCTCTCTCTCTCAGCTTTTAATTTGCTACGTTATCATGTTCTATGGCAATGAACGGTACCTTTTTCTTGGGCAGTAATTTTTTTTTTTTTTGGCCGGGGAGAAGCTTTGGATAACTTTTTCGGTATAATACATATATGAAATATCAAAATTACCTTGTCCAAGGATCAAAATAGCATTTGATGCGACAGAAATGACACTTTGAATCTTTTCGCTCATAAAAATTGCTTGGACAACTAGCAAAAGAAAACAATATATGTAAATATCAAAACTCCCTCCGCTGGTATCAATAAAATAAAAAAATGAAAATGGACACAAATAAAGAGTACCAGAAATGGGGGAATCAGATGACTATTGTTAGTGAAGAAAAGGCAAGCAATAAGCTCCAAGCAAATTGCTTCACTGTACAGCTTAGAATAATAAATGTAATAAGAGGCATGCATCATACTCATCAGATGTAAAAGCCCGTCTTCTTCAGTTGATACAAAATGGAAGCAGCACGAACAAAAATATATTTCCAGAGAATCTAAAACGTGTATGTAATGAAAACCTGAAGTTGGCATCAGCCTTTCATAAGTCTGATTTCCATCATTTGTACCATTAACAGCCTCCAGGTCAAATCCAACCATCATGTGCACAGTATTAGATCCATCTCCTATCCAAATAGTTCCTGAACCTACAGAAATCATTATTAACGCAATTTTCAAAAAAATGCTAGAGCTTAATGAAAAAATAATCAAGGACACTACTTTTCAAAAACCTAAAACCTACGCCAGTTTACTAACTTGGCTGTGTGAGAAACCAGGCAGAAGTGACAGATGCAGTTCCCAACATATTGCATCTAAAAAATCATATAAATGAGAGAGAGCACCATACTCATTGTAACATCAGGAAAAGCAGTCAAGTGGTGCACTTTCATCACATGAGGTATATGCTTCAAATGGAAATTAACATTAGAAGCAGTGGGTGCCTGGGACTTCGGCAAGCATATGAGGTGTAAATCTCCAACTGAATCCAAAACAATGAATGATCTCGGGGACAAAGGTTGGATGTAAAGCGCTTTAAGTGACGTCACTGGTGTGGACATAGAAGCTGAGTCTACACCATCCTCACTCCTCAATGTCACAAAATAAGAACTCCCATCAGCAGCCTCTTGCTTTAACTTGACTGTTAACTGTTTCACTGCAAGTAACAATGCATTTTCTTCACTGATTAGGAAGTCCGCAACCAATATGAAACAAGATTATTAACAAAATCATGTAATCTAATAGTTCATCTATTAAGTCTTTCTTCAAAAAAGGAAAGGAAAGGAGGAAAGAAAAAGGAAAGACAGCACACTCAGCAATGCACAAGTAGAGACCCAGGAATAGATAAGAAGAACCATTAGAGGAAATCAATTATGTAAGTCTTGTTCCATAAGCCAGTCATACACCGACAAAGCCTCTGCAAAACAAATGTAGAAAAGCTAAGGATCTTGTACTTCGGTTTATGATTCCAATCTAGCCTATCTTCTGAAACTCATGACAAGATGCAAATACTTCAATAAGAACTTCAAATCTGGTATCTAATAGTCCATAGTTATTAAATTACAGCAAAATGGTTGTTTGTCTTTCATTATTCATGTCACTTGCATGTAGCAATGGTCATTTCTAGTTACAGAAACTAGACATATTGGAAAAGCCAGCAATTGAAGCAAATAATCAATCTTATGAGAAGATGCAAAAGAATACTTAAACTCTGTTTAAGGAGAAGTAACTGCCACTCCAATCAAGATTGAGATGATAGAAGCTTGTTCACAATGGTTCAGTCAGTTCTAACACAGTCCTTGGGATGCTCCATTGAAGATACATACTCAATCTAAAAGGAAGGGCAAGGAGACCTAAAAAGGCATCGAAATAAGGGACTCTTTGATATATTAAACATTTTGAACTTAAAGATGACTTGATACAAAATTGAGTGCAATGGTCAAGAATGATTTAGAGTGCCAGCCCTCCTTAGTCAGACAAGGCTTAATTTTGTTCTTTTGATGGTTGACTGGCTGGATCAAGATTAACAAGATGTGATCAACCGAGTCTGCATAACTCAAAGGCCCATGCTTACAACATCCACACATAGGACTAGAAGCCTGGTTACAGTTGACCAAGTAACTATTTCAAATGGATATAGAGAGTACAGCAAACAAAAAGCTCTAGCACTAATTTCGATACATGCATCGTTTTGATAAAATCACTGTAGAGCTAAAATTGAAACAGAGACTCAAAAACAGGCCTCTTATAGATGTTTTTATTATTATTGGTGACTCAGGCTTTTTATTAGCATTATCTTGCCCAAACGTTAAATAGTCACTCTGGTGAGGACCAAAGAAGAAATCGAAGTTTGACATAAGCATATTTTCTCAAGGCAGTTAGAGTTAGATAAAATCACTCAGAAATTGAAGTAAGCTGAATAGGATGGCAAGGACCACACAAAATATGGAATTATGCTAAAAAAAACACCCCTGAGCACTCAAACTATATATTCCCAAGAGACGCTTGGAACTATTTTATTTTGAAGTGCAAAGAACCAACTATTGGACAATCAAAGACAATAATTATAGAAAGAGAGGCAAGATAATCTTACCTGTAATGGAAAGAGAAAAACTGTTTACCATAGTAATGAATTGGTAGTTAAGGTTAGACTGGTTTTTCTTTCCATGCAGCATATCAATACAGTATCGCACAGTTGACAGAAAGGGAATCCAAGTTTGTAGTTCTTTGCACATGTAGGAATGTACAATTTGGCCAGCATGACGAACTTAGAGCTCAGTTATCCAAGCAAAAGCATGTTCTTCTTGTCTTTAGCTTTTTCCAAGCATAATGACTAGACACTCACTTCATCCCATATTTAGTACCAACTCAAAGAAAACTAAAAGAGAACTAGCTTACAAGTTTCTACTTCATATAACATTACGAGTAAAGCATTTAACACACATAAAGGCGCATCCATACAAAACAGGTACTACAAAGGAAGTTATCTTATAAGACCATCATGTAGCCTTGGAGTGATAGGTCAGATAACATGTAAAGTATCTGTTTTTTTCCCCCACATACTAAATGGCAGGCAATAAGTATAGATTAAAGTGATCAATGCACTATGAAGAAGAGACCTGAATGTTTGCAACTGCTGGGATTAATCAGCCATCAACTTAAATGTTGCCAGGAACTAAGGCCTGTCGTCTTTTCTATCAGAGTTCACCAAACAGCGACATTCTAAAAAGTGAAGAAAAATTTTAGTATCATTAGAACTGATACATGGGGCAGAACTGAAGCAACCGATCAAGATTGACGGTGAAGTGGCTTAAGTTGAGACTTGGGAAGAGACATGATTACATTAGTTGCGGAAAAAGATGTGCATTTCGCATATGTTAAGTTCAGACAAATAGTCCTTTTATTCTCCAAAGGCAAACTAAGAAACTACCAAGTGATTTAGTAATCAGAGTGCAATCAAGTCTATGAAACAAGAAAGTGTTGCATACCAGATCTCAAAGATCAGATAAACAGAAAAAGCCATTTACTCTTTTGATCCAGTTCTTCCTCCTTAATTTTTTTTTCCTCGCTTGTCCCTCTTTCTCTATTTTGTACTCTATTTCATTCTCTGAATCTTCCCAAAATTTCTACACAAATCAAGTAATATCAGAGCACTTTTCAGGCTGCGGAAAGTATTGAAGCAACTTCAGACCAAAAAAAAAAAAAGTATTGAAGCAACTAATTTGGAATTTTAGGTAATTGGCAAGTTGTTCAAAGGTCTGTTTCAAAATGAAATAACCTTACTGTTACAAAGAAGCTCTCAGAAACAGTTAGCATAATTAGTAGAGAACAATAAATGATTTACAACTTATTATAGGAACTAAAAAAGGACATCGAGAATAATTTCAATAATCGGGCTCATTGATATTCCTTAGAGTAGTAAATGCTATCACATACAATCACATTCAATTAGGAGGATCTTGAAGGGGGTCTTTTATAATCTCAAAGTGGAAAATTTTTTGTCTTTGTTTCGTTCAGTCATTAATAACATGATTACTTTCAAGGGTCAGCTTCACTAAGCTCTCAACAACAAGGTGAAAATCATCATCTGAATGAAGTAAATGAAGTATTTGAACGAGGCAGGAGGTTCCCACTTCAAAGATATTCCAGAATAAATGAGGAGAATTTTGATCCATTTGTAGAGGACAAGGTCTGTATTATTGAGAATGCAATAAATTTAGGAAGGTGTAACAAGATAATCAGCGGTTGTCGGAATCTCGAAAGCCAGTGATTGGTTTGGAATGCACTTTTCTTTTGATCATTCTTTCCCAAGACAAAAAACCAGTACTTTTTGAGTAAGCATAACAGTAGTTTCATAAGGGAGATTCATTAATAGGTAAGAAAACTTCCGAAAGAAAACAAGGAGAAATACCATAAGAAAGACACCTCCTGGATTGTTAACTAACATTACAACTTAACGACTTAGTGAAAATGAAGCGTAAGAGGAAGTTAGCAGATGCTATGAGAAGATCGATACGTTGCAGAAATTAAGAAACCAAAGAAGATATGATGATAAAGCAGCTTGAGTTAGGAACAACTATTTACTTAAGGAAAACATGCATTGAATGTGAGTTAAGTTTCTGCAAGCAGTTAATCGAAATCTGTTAGTGAATTGATTAGCAGTTCGTTGTTTCATAATTTAGTATGTAACTGGAGCAAGTATTGCAAATGGACTTCAACATTATTTAAATGCACTCTGAGTTTTTCTCTAACTCCTCTCATTTTCCATCCGTATCCTCTATTTCACTCTCTAAAATCTCCGCTAACTTTCTACAGTTATCATGGACTAAGACAAAGGTGAAGTTGACTGATCATCCTAAGCTAACCGTCTGTACAACTTCTATTTTGGAGCATACAACAAATCACAGCTGCTAAGTAAACCGCATCTCAGAACAGATATTGTCCAAGCGGAATCATAAGAATAGCCGCACTGCGTATAAAGGAGCTAAAATATAATGAACGACGACCTAAGCAACACCTTTCTCACAAAAATTTAAAAAAAAAAAAAAAAGAGCAAAAGAAAATACAACAGCACAAGAAAAGCCACTCACCAGATGCAGGGTGCTTATCATTCTTCCCTTCCAAACTAAAATTGCGAGCATTCTCCAAATTTCCAGCGATCCCACTTCCAGTCACTCCATTAGGCAACCGCCGATTACCGAGCTTGCCATTCGAATTCAAATTCCTGACCCTCTTGCTTCCTCCCTTAACAAGAGCCATCAAATTGAAAACCCGAACCCCATTCTCCTCCCCCAAAACCATCAACCCGAAAGAAAAGCTAATCGACCAAACCGGCCTGCAACACTCAATCACCGCACACCTCATCAGCTCCAAAGCCCCCCACTCATCTCCTTCACCACCAGCAACCCCATCCCTCGAGGCCTTGACCGCGAAAACCCATATCTTGCCACTCGAAATCGAGTACATAGCGAAGAAATTGGTCGACCCAGAAATCTTAATGGAAACCCCATGACGATTATCGAACACGACGCCCGAGCTTGGGTCAAAGCTGAGGCCTTTCTGCTTGCAAACTACTCGAGCCCTACCGAACTTGTCGCCGCCGCTCCGGAGGACATAGAAGCGGAGCAGAATCTGGGACCCGCCCCTGTGCGGGCCGGAGACGAGGAAGACGACCCGCGGGCTCGAGTCCTCGGCACCCTGCCGGAGGAGGAGGAAGGCGGAGGAGGAGGAAGGAGGGGGCACAAGGGTCTGCGGAGGGGGAAGAGAGGAGGAGGAAGGGAGGGAGAGAGGGGAGAGGCGAGGGTAGAGAGAGAAGGAGGAATCGGAGTGCATGAGGGCGAGGGAGAGAGAGTGGGGCTCATAGAGGAGGGAGGCGATGGCTGGGGAGGGGGAGAGAGAGAGGTTGGGGATGGTCAGCTTGGAGGCTTGAACAACAACCATGAGAGCTCAAAAGGCGACTGATGGAGCTCTTGCTGTGGTTGCAGATTCTTTCAGGTGCGGAGCCGGAGAGAGAGAAAGGACATGGTTTGGTCGGCTTGGTCTTGTGGGAGTCAGGGAAGAACGCTGGGAGATCCGAGGTCTCTGTTAATTATTATTTTAATTGTCTTAATCATGGTGATTAGTGTTCGTCGTGCTCTTGCTGGTTCTAATCTGAAAATTAAGGGGCTCATGGTGGGAGAGGCAACCTCGGAGGTCTCCTTTCATGGGGAAGAGAAATTTCCGTTTCGAGCGAATTTCCCAGCACTAAACTTCGGACCATAGTCCTATACTAATCAAATAAGTTCTTGATTTTATAACGGTGTAGATAATACGGTCCATGCATGTTTTATCAATACATATTGTGGTCATGTCTAAAATCAACTAATTATATAAGGATAATTAGATTAAAGATGATCAATTTTAAGGTGGATCAGTTCTTACCTTAAAAGAGATAGAGAATCCGAAATGATCGATTCTCAATTTGTGGAATTAAGAACTAGCCCACCTAATTCTGAAATTGGATTGAGCATCCTAATTGGTTCCTAGGTGGGCCAAAAACCAACAATGATATCTTCACTTTCCTTTTCCTATTCCCAACAAGACTACTAGTGTTATTACATAATTTAAACTTTCATTGCTTAGTGTTTTGGATCTTTAATCAATGAGAAGCTAGGTGGAAGGACTCCAAATGTATGATATTTTAAAAAAAATGGTGAGTGGTTCGCTCCACACCTAGAATCAAGAACCAAATCAACAATCACCAATCTCAAATTCGAGGAATCGAGAATTGCCCCAAACCGACCTGATTCTGCTTGCTTCCAATGCTCACCCTTCAATCAAATATTACTCTTAATGTAAGCTTTGCAAGTTATGCCTATAATAGCATACAAAATCCAATTAAAAAGCCATCCTAGAGCTGAAGTTTTAATTGAAAACTTTAGTGTTTAAACTCACACATAAGTACACATAAAATAACATGATAATTTTACTGATCTTAAACATATACGCTCATTAATCAAACTTCCAAGCGAAGGTAATAGTATCACCGGGTTTATATTATTTCGAATTAAATGTTACGTTATAGTTAGTTAAAACGTTATTCTTTCTATACCGGATTTCATATTTATTTGAGGTGTGTAACTGTCACACGTCGAATTTATGTTGGCCAAAAAGGTTATAACGATGAAATCTATTGTTATATGATTATGTATTTCCGTAGTTTTATCGAAACGTCAAAACAACCAGCAAATCTATTAGATGGATCGGCCTACATTGGAATAACTCCTCTCAACGGGGGGTCCAAAAACAAAATACCTACTTCCATAGACATGCTTAGTATCATATTCTAGAAGGATAACGTAACGAAAGGGGCAAAATAAACTGATAATCAATGCCAACTTCCCCATTTGAAAATAAACAACAGATTGTCACTTCGCGTATCGTGTCATTCGTGCATATCCCTTGCCTGGTCGTCCGCACTGGTCATCTATATCGGCCATGTTAAATTCTTGATCGATCATCGAATCATCTCTAATTTCTATGCCATTCTGCCATGTCATTCGAACAACATTTTTCGCTTCACTTGTCACATTCCCAACTCCATTGCATATTCCCAAAGTACACATGGTGACTTATGTATTGTGTGGTCAACAATATTAAAATCAGCCATTTTTTTAAGATTACAGTGAATACTGAATTACACACACGTATCCTGAACTGTCACTCTTTTCTCAATTGAGTACTTGAAATTTTTTTTCCCAATTAAGTCTTCAAAATCGACTCAACCTAGTGCTCAAAAAGTTAATGGCATTAGTTAACATGGCCGATTCTTATATTAATTTTCATTAGTTGTACACTGAATTAAGATGCCAACGTGTCTTCCTGACATTATACAATGTTAGCAAATACACATTAGACCGGTGAGATGCTCCTTTTTCATATGCACTACGCGGCCGAGTTGACATAATTTTTACCACGGTGGCATAATTTTTGTCAAGCAATGAGCCATATACAAAAATTACACATGATTGTTGTTGGAAAAGCAAGCTGTGTCATCGAAAAAGTATATGACATGGCAATTTATTTAAAGGAAGTAGTAACTAAATTTCGAAGACTTCAAGTATTTGATTAAACCGAAAAAAAAAGTTTAGGTACTTGTTTCATAAATTAGAGAAAGTTTAGGTACTTACAGATAACAATACTCTCGACAATTTGTCAAGGAAAATGCAGGACTCCAAGGTACCACAAATTGGGGTTTTAGGATTAAATATTTCGAGGTGGTATAGGTAGGTTTTGGATATACAACCATTGCCCTTTTCCCCATTATTTTCTTGCAATTTTTTTAATCCTTTTTTTTTTTGGTCAAGAATAAAACATTTTCATTATATGATTCCGTCAATAGGAGTTTGGGAAGACATTAGATAACATTCAGTAACAAGTAATTCTAATAGACTAGGGGGTACAAAAACCAAGACTTCAAAAGTCGCTTCAAGCGTTGGGCCGCTACAACCCAGTTCGAAATTTTGTTGTATTCTCTCGAATAGTGGGCTATCTGAAGTTGGGAGAAGGCCTTGACTTGTTGTTAAGCCTTAAACAGAGCCGCAAACGCCTCCCAGCAGATCTAACATGCACTTGCATGTATCATGCACACTAGATCTGTGCAATCTATCTCTAAGATGAGCTTCTGCTCTTGCAGTTCGACGAAGTGCTTTGGGGTTTGTAGCAACGCTTTCACCTCTGCTTGGATGGGTGATGAAACCCTCAGTGAACAAGCAAATCTGTCAAGAAAAATCCCCCTGTTGTCCCGACAAAAGTAGGCCATAACAGCTTCCCATGTTTCTAGTTCGTAGGAGCCATCCACATTAATGGGGGGTGACCATCCCAAAGGTACTATTCTTTGAGCTTTCATCTTGTTTTTTGTGTTGTGTGGCCATCACTTGTAATTTGTCTATTCTGCTCTGGCTAGACTTATAACTTGTTGGGGATTTGCTGTTGTGGTTTGAAATACTACTTGATTCCTAGCTTTCCATACATTCCAGAGTAATAAAGCAAGCAAATCAAAATCAAAGGAGGTTTGTGAGATGTTTACCAGTCATTCTTCCATTTGGTTCACATTGCACATGTATATGTTGATATTGATTGTGGGTTCTTGCCAGATCTGTTGTGTCCATGGACATATAAGAAGGATATGTTTGATGAATTTTGGAACCTATTGACAAACTGGACAAGTGCTATCATGTATTATCCCTCTACAACAAAGATTTTCCTTTGTGGCTATTGCGTTGTTGCTAATTTGCCATAGGAAGAAGTGACCTTTGGTTGAAGTATTCGTAGACCATATCCGTAGCCATAATTCCTTTATGGTTTGGTAGGAGGTAGAAGTTTGTTTGTTTGACTAGAGTTCTTGGCTTGCCCTGATTTGGTTATATGCATTCTTCATCGTAAACTTCCCTGTTTTTGTGCCTTCCCAAATCACCCTATCTTCACAACTTTGAGGGTTGAGATGAATTGAAAGTATATCACTTGTTGTGCCTTCATCAAAGGTCTCTTCCACTTTTGTTTCATCCTACTTAGGCTTCTTTCCCACCATAAGTTCTGACACATAGGTTAGGTCTTATTTGTTTGCAGGGCCACTGATTATCCGTTTCTATAGTCATTTGTCCTTGCGGATGTTAATCTTTTTACCATCACCCACCAGCCAATGGGACAAGTCACATGTCACCTATTGGCCATAAAGTATGTTTTGCCAGCCTCATGATGATTTGTGTCCTTTTTGTGCATGTAGGAAGTCAAATCAGGGAGTATAAGCCCTTGAAAATTTTACCCCAAAAAGAATTATTATTCTATAGTAGTTCCATGCATGTTTCCCTAGCATGGCTTGGTTGAAAATCGATGAAGTCCCTGAAATTTAAACCTCATGTATCTTTCCATTTTTTTAAGAGTTGTCCAATTTTTCCAATGTAAGCCCTTCTCAGATTCATTATTCTTCCACCAGAAATCAGCAACTAGAGTCTTTGCTGAAAAAAATACTTGACTTGTTTAAATTTATTATCTGATTAGAAGGCATGCAATAATGGTTCAACACTCCAGCTACATTTTGGCACTCTAGCTACGAGTAGGCTAGAAGAAAGGTAGAGATTCCTCATTTAGTTTAACGCTGTAAGATATTGTTGATATACACTCCATTATCCATGACACCCATGCTTCACCGAACCTCATTTTCGGCATACTTCCTTTTAAAAAGTCTCATTCCACACGATCATATGCTTTTTTCATGTCTACTTTTAGAACTACCTGAAATTTCCCCTGCCTTTTCTTGATTTTTAGCTAGTGCAATACTTCCTAAACTATGATAATATTATCTTGGATTTGTCGCCCACTTACAAAAGCACTTTACTCTTTCTCTATTAGGTCAAGTAGCCATATTTTAGGTCTATTGGCTATGACCTTAGAGATAATTTTATAAATTAAATTACATAATCTAATGGGATGATATTGATCCAATTTTTCCAAACTATCTTTAGGGACCAGGATAATCAAGGTTTGATTCATCTCAGGTTTTAGATATCCTAATCTAAAGAAATTATGCACTTCCTAAAAAACCTCATCTTTGGTATCCTTCCAATGATGCTGTAAAAACTTACCATTAAGGCCATCTGGTCCAGGGGTTTTTAAAGTTCCAAGTTGCAAAGTAGCTTGAGATACTTTCTCCATAGTTACTTCCTTCGTTAGAGTTATGTTCATTTCCTCACCAATCATGCAAGAAATTTGTGCTAGAACTAGTGTGAAATCTTTAGTTCCTGTGGACTTATAAAGATCCTAGAAGAATTGATCGACCATCTTCTTAAGGTATGGATGTCTACTCCATTCATCATTTTCATTCTTCAGTATTACTATTTTATTCCTCTACCTTCTTTGCAACGCTGTTGTGTGAAAAAAAAAATATTTTGGTCTCCCCATTTTCAACCATTGAATATGTGAATGCATCCCCCAATACATTTCCTCCTACCTCCATAATCTCTCCACCTTCCTTTTCAGCCATTAGAGTCTATTATTTCCTCCCAGTGCACTCTGGGAATTTGTTATCTCTTGAATCTCCCTTTTCAAACTAGCAATATGTTTGTTTCCATTTCTAAATCTATTTCTACTCCAAGGGTATACACTCTCTGTGACCTTCAATAATTTAGTTAAAAGGTCTGGGACTTTGCCTTGAACAGAAAGCCAAGAATCAAAAAAGACCATTGCATACTTCTCAAGCTCTGGCCAAAAAGTTTTGTATCTAAACTCCTTTCTTCTTTTCTTTTCCATCGGGATCAGATCTAATAGTAACGGGCTATGATCTCATCCAATGGCGGGTAAGGCTAACGCCACAGCAGTGGGGAATGAGAGTCGTCAACTTAAGTTACACATAACCCTATCCATATGTCCTTTCACCAATGTGTCCCATTAACAATTGTTTGACCAAATAAACAAACAGCCCTTGCTTTCTAGATCTATCAGTTCACAAGCATTCAAAAAATTTTGGAATGCATTGATTATGTATTTTTCACCATTCTCTACCCAAACTTTTCCAATCGATTCAAGATTTCATTAAAGTCTCATATACATAGCCATGGATTACGGTTATGTTGTAATTTATGCTATGAAGTATATTGGATAAGTTCTCATAACCTCAATCTTTGCTTGAAATCAGTAGGTGCATGAATAAAGGTTATATGCATGTGATGTTTTGACTCCCTTAACTCACAAGTGACATCAATCACATGTTTAGAGCTAGATACAATATGGAGAGATGCATGTTCATTCCATACAATAGATATACCCCTAGCCAACTCATTAGGATTTACAATTTAACAGTTCTGGAAACCTAGTCTTCTCTGCATTCTTCTTATAACTTCTTCCCCATTCTCTGTCTCTAGTAGACACACTACAGTAGGTTTTTCTTGAATCACTAGATTCAAAGTGCTTGAATTGTCAAGGGTAAACCCAAATATTGACAATTCTAGTATAAGAACTTCATTTATAACCTAGTGGCTTATTAGGGCTAGCCACCAAAACCTGACTGTATATCTCTTCTATTGTTAGGACTTAAGTTTCCAATAATAAAGTTTTGTCCAGCAACTCTTTACTAAACGTCTGGGTTTTATAGGGCTAAATTCTCATTTTCTTCTTACTAAATTTTGCTTTAAGGCTTTTGCTTCTTTTAGCTACTTGAAATTTGTCGATTTCATCTGCAATATGTATTCATTTACCATTACTCAGACCACAATAAGGATCTAGCCACATTTTCTCATGGGGCTCTTCCATGTGATTGTCCAACTGAATTACTTTCCTTTTTTTTTTTTTTGCAGTTGTTCTGTGACTGCTTTTCTTCTAGATTCTTCATACAACATTAGTTGGCCCAACTGTCTAGGCAATTCAAGTACCATCTCTTCCTCCATAATCTCTTCAATTTTCTTACCATGGACAATCCCAATATGGACTGAATTCGCTAGCCTCCACTTTCAACCATGAGCCAAAAGGGAAATTTCCCATGCTTTAAAGTCGGTCAACACTACATGGGTTAGTTTCATAGTGTTGTGCATAGTACCCACTTTCTCACATGAGTAATAATAGTAGGGTAGTCTTTCATATTTAAACTCCAGCCATAATTTCTTCCCTTTATTGCTAAAAATTGAACCCTGCAATAGAGGAACTGAGATATCCAACACTACTCTTGTCTTGCCTATCTTATAGGCTGAGTAGCCACAATATTCAATTTTACTAGCTAAAATGCTTCCAATTTCATTTGCCAACTTGGACATCGCATTTTATGTAATTCATTCAGTTGGTAGGCCATAAATATGGACCCAAAACCCACATACACTAAAATCGTAGCACACTGAGGGAGTGTTTGGTTCTCAGGCCTTAAGTAATCATAGGTGACTTGCAAAGAACCAGGGCTCCTATTCCAGTACTTTGTCTCTATTAGTATCATACTTGAATTTTAAACTCAAAAACACCTAGGGCAATTAAGGAGATCTCCACATTTTCCATTCTCTATGCCTTTCTCATTATGTTTTGGAAAGCCTAGATATTGATTTTAGGGTTCTAATACAGTTGGCCGATAAAAGAAAGCTTACATTCATTTATCTTGTTTGTAAGGATATCCTCGTCCACAACTATTATCTTCCTTTGGGACCATAGTCCTCTAAGCTTTCTACACAGAGCCGCAAGACGGATAGATTCACCTCCAATTCTTCATGGCGTCTCTAATTGATAAATATATGGTGCAATAAGGTCCATGGTTAAGCTACATTGTCGTGAAACCTCTTGTTAGGAAAGTAAAAATTTTAAATAGACGTCGAAGAAATTTATAGCAACACTAGGCTAATTATAAGGTGGGTTTCGTGAGATTCATAGGGAATAGCTCAGGGTAACTTCGGTTGTGGGAGTTTGGGGATGATGTCTATGGGGATGGGTTAGGGTTAGGGTTTTTTTTAGGGGTTCTTTAGATTGGATAGCTACCATAACGACAAAGAGAGCTCTCTTGCGAGGTTAGTGTTTATTCAACCATCTTTAACAATATTCAACTAAAATTTTGTCCCAAATAACACTTTTCGCAAGGGAAATTTACAAACTTTTGCACAAATATTTCATATATATCACCCATGTCTACGAAATAATTCATCAATCATGATGTATCTATGGTGACGAAATCCTCAATTTTGTTACAACGTGTGAGGATTAAAGCTTTACGATGAAAAAAGAACGCAAGAACCGATCCTTTTTTCCCTTCTCATCTTTAAAGTCAAAAAGACTACTGACATTAAGAACGTGAAGAACATGGATGATTAATACATATTTCCAAGTCCATCTACAGCATTCATAGCAAGGGTGCTTTAATACGGTGAGCACATACTTTTGGATGGAAACATTTGTTAATTGCTCTTTGGATGATGTTTTGCTTTGTGCATTTCAATAAAACTTTTATGGCCCTTGTCTCAAACAGAATAAATTGGATGGTGATTACGTACCAATATCTCAAGCATGCACGCTCGCAGATCTAACAACACATAACAAATTTGTAAGTGTTAACAAAAAAAAAAACAAGCGTCCCACAAAAATAAATATTTTCGAATATAGAATTGCATGATCTTAGAATGATTAATAGAAATGTTGCCAAGTAATTAAAAACAACATTACAATAGTTAGAGACACAAAACTAAGGAATCTTGGGCAAAATTTGATCCATTGTCTTTTCCTCTCTCTTTTTGCACTATTTTTTTCTAAACATGTTTATCTCATATGCATCCCCATGTGATGTATCATCTGCAACATTTACTTGTTTAGATCCAAATTGATGCTTTGGATCTCCATATAGGGAAAGTTATTGTTCATAATGTCTTGGTCACGAATGTGATAATGGAAATCACCATATGCAATTACAATAATGCTTACTTTCAAATTGTAAATGATGGTATATGTCGAAAAATTAAAAGTTCCTTAATGCCCTAAATGACCTCTTAACGGCATTCCTTAACGAAGAATGCCTGCGGTTGAACAATTCCTTGCTATTCTAAGACATCTCTTTCTATCCTTATGATGATTCAAATGATATCGTTCACCTTTAAATAGAGTTAAAAATCCTAAAATGTTGCATAACTAGAATTCATCACATAGTAGTTACCTGTAACGAGGTATACACAAATTTGTTATAATATACAATCACAATACAATCATAAAGAAAATTACTCTTTATAGACAAAGCAAACACTAGGTGATGGTTAAGGAAATTGCAATTAAGAAATCTCGAGTACTATCAAGAGCATTTGACAATCATTGACAAATCCTTCCCACCCAATATGCACAAAAGTAAATTCCATGTCGAATGGATAAACACACTCACATTATATGTAGTTCTCCATTTCCTACCTCTAAATGAGATTTGTTTTGATATAGGGATCCAAAGCATTAATGTAGGTGCCATCTATAGCACCCACATAACCTTGTGATTTGATGAAAGTTTAGTGTTACACAAAATTATCAATTACATGCATTTGATGATGTAAAATCAATATGAAAATCATACCTTGTAGTAGCATTTCTGGTAAGGGTTAATAAGAATCTCCTCTATGATGGCATCAAATGAAGGTGGTCAGATAACATATTTTAATAGTTTTAGAACTGCTTTCACCACTATAGTGATATGTTGGTTATTGCTCCCAAATGTTGGAATATCTCACATAAATCTTTCATAGAGTTCTTGTGACCAAACAAAAATAAAAATATCCCAACTTATCCATCTACCCTACAAACCAATTATCTATCAACCAACATCTGCCCCCATTAAATCGCATGGGATCAAAAAGAAATGCCTCTCTAACCTAAAGATTTTATATATTCCATTTGAGTGGCCGTAAAGATACTCCCTTACCCATTCATATCTTGATAATTTGTTGTCCTTAGAGACCATAATGGAAGAATGAAGAATCAGAGGAATGGAAAAATGCAAACATCCAAGACCGATAACTTTGCTTAATTGAGTGAAAATTAGAGCAAGAATCAAGAAAGAAAGAGATGCCTATCGTTCCTCATAGACTCGTTGCAGCAGCAGAAGAGGAGAAAAATGGTTTTGGTGACTATGTCATCTTCGGCAACCATCAATCAATTGTCATCTCGTATAGGTAATCGATTCATATCTTTCATACGAAGAGTTGTGCTAAGAGTAGAGACCAGCTAAGAAAGTAACTGAAGGGAGCTCCCAATAAGCATAATATCATCAACATAGAGTAAAAGCAAGAAGGTATCCTGGGTAGTGTGATAAATGAACAAGGAAGGATCAATAGATCTGCAAAAGAAACCAAACTCCAAGAGAAAATTACTAAACTTCTCAAACCATGCTCCTAGAGCTTGACGCAAGCAATACAGAGATTTACGAAGCTTGCATACATAGTTAGGATTTTCAATGAACCCTGGTAGCTGCTCTATGTAGACCACTTCATTCAATGTACCATATAAAAAGGCATTTTTGACATCAAGCTAAGTAATAAACCAATGATTGACCATGGCTACAGACAAAACAATATGAATGGTAGCACACCTAATCACAGGGCTAAATGTTTTAAAGAAATCGATGCCCTCTTCTTGATGATAACCCTTGGCAACTGGACATGCTTTTAGTTTATCCAAGCTGCCATCAGCTACTAGTCTTAAAAGCTCATTTATAGCTAATCACTTTCATCTGACTAGTTCTTTGAACTAAAGTTCAAGTCTGACTCTCGTGTAAAGCATCTAATTCGTCATGCATTGCATTGGTTCAGCCAGAATGTGCAAGAGCATACTTAATTGTCTTAGCTTCTAAAGGAACGGGATACTCAGCCAAACATGCATACTTAGGATTGGGTTTGATAATTCCAGACTTTAGTCTAGTTTGCATGTGATGTGTGGATAACACAAGTGGCTAAGGAGATAGTTCTACTATGGACATATAAGGCATATGAGTAGTAGAAGAAGCAATAGGCTCAGGAGATGTACCTTGAGACTGAACTTGAGAAACATTGTGGTGACGATCAGAAATAACATGATGTGGACTAGAAGAAGGAACAACATCAGGCAAGAAATTAACATTATGAAGAACATGATTATGTGAATATACATGGGTTGCATTATCCATAAACTGCACTTCAGCAATCCACCTTTTATATAAGGCTGTGAGAGGAGGAAAAACCTTAGCCAATTTATGAGAAAATGGAAAACATGATTCATCAAAAAACCACATGCCCACTAACATAGGTTCTGCCATCTGTTGGAACTGAACAATGATATCCTTTGTGCTTCTGACTATAGCCAAGGAAGATGCAAATCAAATAGCGAGGATCAAACTTATGATGCATGTAAGGTCTGTAGCAAGGATAACATACACAACCAAAAACTCTAAGAAAATCATAACGTGGTGTCTTTCCAAAGAGCTTATTGTAAGGACTTTCAAGTTGAATAGTAGGTGTAGGAAGAAGATTAATGATGTAGGTGGCTGTGAGAAAAGAATCAACCCAATAGACCAAAGGCAATTTGGCATGATACAACATAGACAAACCAAGTTCAACAATATGTTTATGTTTTCTCTTGAAAATACCATATTGTTTAGGAGTGTAAGGACGTGACAAATAATGCTGAATTACACAGGTTTGTAAGTGTTTTTGAAGTTTATACTAGTGAACTCTCCTCCTCCATCACTTTGAAACACCTTGATTTTTCTCTCAAACTGGTTTTCCATATGAAAAGACTAAGTGCTTAGTGTAACGATCTGAATATGAAGTAAAGCGCAGAATAAACAAAGTAATAGGAGAAAAGTATAGAAGATCAAACACAGAAGGTTATAGTGGTTCGGCTTAATCCAAGCCTACGTCCACTTTGTCCAGAGACAACCAATCGGCTGTTTATCACTAGTATCAAAAGAGATAGTACAATCAGATCACTTTCTCACTATCACTCTTTCAATACACTCTTTCGTTCTCAATCAAATACTTTGATGATTTCTCTCTCTATCTTTTTCTTGCAAAGGATGTACTATAAATAGTCTTCTCCTTTGGTTACCGTTTAGCCTTCCATAAGTATCATCCATGATATGTCCGTTGGAAGCTCAATGATTTCTTTCCAAAGATAAATCGTATAACCAAGAAAGGAAAGGATAAAATCAGATATGATTTGATCCTTTGATCGACAGCTTCGTTTGAGCGTAAATCCTATTCATCCTATATCGTATCTCAATCAAAAGATCTCTTTGGCTTTCTGCGTATATATCTAAGAATCTTGATCTACCGAACTCCATTACCTTCTGGATATGAGTTCTACCAATTTTCTTTCCTTCTGAACATCTCCTCGTTCTGCATATAAGAACTTATCTTGTCCTTCTGAACATCTCACGTTCTGCATATAAGATCTCATCTTTTCCTTCTGAACATCTCCACGTTCTGCATATAAGATCTTCTAATAGGATTAACCTTCTGAACTTTTCTTTCTTTTGCATAAGATATCATCTGGTTTTGTCACCATCAAAACATTCATCAACAATCTCCCCCTTTTTGATGGTGACAAAACTACCCTGCAGATTCGTTCTATAGCAACAGTATGAAGAATCAATTAAGTAGCTATAACACAAGGTCAGAATGTCAATGGAGACAGAAGGTCAAAACATCTAAAAACACACAATTGTAACTAAAGTATCCAAGCATCCAAAAAGTTCAAAAATTCAGCCAAGCATAAAAAAAGTTCAAAAATTCAGACGACGCAACGATCTGCAGGATAATCTCCCCCTTTTTGTCAACACCAAAAAGGATTAAGGCTTAGGAGGAACACGGACAAGGGTAATGTCCATATTAGTAACAGCCTGGATAAGGTCATCAATCTTCTTATGCACCCCAACAGAAAGATCCTCAATCTTCTTATCCAAGGCATGCAGATGATCAAGCGCCGCAGCCTGCTGCTCCTCAAGATGAATAATAGCCGCCTGAAGTTCGGCAATAGCTCCAGAAGAAGCAGAAGCAGAAGGAGAAGGACTCTCTCGTGACGAGCTCACCTGAGGTTGCGGAGAAGGAAAAACTCCCCCTGTTTGAAGGTGAGAAGGCGATGGAACATCCAGGGAGGGCCGTGGCAAATCAGAAGGCAAGGGTGGTGATCCAGTGGCATGCTGAGATTTAGAGGGTGTGGAAGAAGCAGAATCATCAGAGGAACTAATAGAAACCTGACCTCGTGCAGAACGAGAGGAAGCAGGTGCGTGAATATCCTGTTGACTAACAGATAAGGCAGGTTCTACCAGAGAGGCAGGAAGAAGTGCAGAAGGAGCAGGTATTGGTGTGCTGAACAGAGGATCCGTAACTGGTAAGGCAGAGCCAGTCTCTTGGGGCATTCTGCCACCATCTGAATGTGAAGCACTGGATTCATCTCTGAGAGCAATAGAGCGAGACTTCTTCGATTTGGAAGATCCAGCAGATTTGACATTCTCTTTCCGCTTTCTAGAGCCAGTTGTGCCAGAAGGACTAGAAAAGGCAGGAAGCCTCATTAGTTCAGGAATTTTCATCTTTCCGATTGAATATTTATCAACCACAGAATGAGGGAGTATAGTTGCAGTCAACGAAGTGGGTATGGATATCTGCAGACGATGAAAAATCTGTGTGATGAGACTCCCATATGGAAGAAGACCAGAAGGCTTCACCAATGTCCTGTACATCTGCAACAGAATGATGTGGGGAAGACTAATGGGCCAGCGCATATCAAGAGCATACATCAATTTAGCTTCAGACTTGGAAATATCTGTCTTGGAAGCAGACTTGGGGCGAAGCACATTGATGACAACTTTGTAAAGCAGAATATGATATGCAGTCATACGAGAATACACCAGCTTTCCTTCAGTAGAATTATTCCGAGTGAAATATCTCAGAATGTCCTCATCATTAACCTCCTTGGAAACAAACTCAGCGCGAGGAACTTTCAGAAGGTCAGCCAAATCATATATAGAAAGCCCATGGATAACATTGTTGACCGAGAAACAAATAGAGTCTCTGGTTGGAAAGGACAAATTTGAGTAAAAATAGGCAGTTAACTCCTTGTAGGCAGGCACAGTCTCGGTGCAAAAGAACTCAAATTTGTGACTTTTCACTAGACCCCGTAACTTAATCTTGATGTGGTCCAGAAAGGCAAAGTCAATCGTGCGAGGGGGCATCACACCTCTGTCAAGCAGTGTCTTATAAACCTGATGATGATTTTCAGACCTAAAAAGGTTATCAGCAGTTCCAGAGTCCTTGTGTGCAATACCTTGTCGTGGAACAAAAATTGAGTACAATTTCTCATCATCATCAGGTATATGAGCCAATTTTGAAGGAGGCTCAGGAGAAATATCCAAAACACGCGACGGAGCAGGGGAGCGTGGTCGAGTAATGCCACAATCTTCGACAATTTTCAGAAACGCATCAAGGGAGGAATATCCCTCTCCCGTCAAATATCGATTAATCGAAGAATGAGGTTCATCGGCACGTACCATCTGAGTATATGTGGCATAGATGCCTTTGACCGCTTTGCTCTGAAGAGGGACCCCTTCGTCAATATCCTCCATTGGAGAGTCCTCGGTGAGGTCAAAATGAGTGGGACCAGAAGCAGATCCAAAGTGTTTGTCGGCCAACCGAGATGATTTACGGGTCCCAGACATTGATAAAATCGAATGGAAGAAGACAAGGATGCAGACAAGCGCTAAAATAGGGCTAGGGTTTGTAGAAAGGGCAAAAGGGATCGGGTGTTTTGAGAAAGAGAGAGACTTTTGCAGAAAAGATGATAAGAGAAAATCCAAGTATTCTAGAAATATAAAGGAAAAAGAGGGAAAGACGGTTTTATTTTGGAAGAAATCACCCCCCTTTTTTTTAATAGTTTTTTTAAAACAAGGATCCGAATAAATAGGCAATGAATAATAATCAAGTACCGAGAACATACCTGTGCAAGGATAACGGTCGAAAATCTTCAATCACGAAATCTAGAAAGAGAGTATATTCAGACGTTCTCTGATGAATTCGAAAGATCGTTTGTCCAATGCTTTTGTGAAGATATCGGAAAGCTGATTCTTGGAATCAATAAAAGTAATCACAACATCCTTCTTCTGAACATGATCACGGATGAAATGGTGACGAATCTCAATATGTTTAGCGCGAGAATGAAGGATAGGATTCTTGGTTAAATCTATAGCACTTGTGCTATCACACCGAATTTCAACACAGTATTTCGAAATTCCAAAGTCTTGCAATTGTTGTTTCATCCACAGAATTTGAGAACAACAACTGCTTCGAGCCACATATTCAGACTCTGCAGTAGACATAGCAACAGTATGCTGTTTGCGAGATAGCCAGGAAACTAACATGTTTCCAAGCAGCTGACAATTACCTGTTGTACTTTTGCGATTAAGTCTGCAGCCAGCCATGTCAGCATCAGAGTAACCAAGAAGTGTGAAATTCCTGTCCTTGGGATACCAAAGACCAAAGTTTGATGTAGTCGCAACATACTTGATTATTCGTTTCACAGCCGTTAGATGTGATTCCTTAGGATCAGATTGAAATCTAGCACAAAGACAAACACTGAATAGAATGTCAGGACGAGATGCAGTGAGATATAAAAGTGATCCTATCATACTCCTGTAAAGCTTCTGATCAACAGGACGTCCTTCTATATCTTTATCAAGTTTAGAAGTGGTAGACATAGGAGTATCCACTCTTTTACAATTTTCCATACCGAACTTCTTGATGATATCTTTGGCATACTTCTCCTGAAATATGAAAGTCCCATGATTGGACTGCTTAACTTGAAGACCCAGAAAGAAAGTTAGCTCACCCATCATACTCATTTCGAACTCACTTTGCATGTCTCTTGCAAAGTTCTGACAAAGATTTTCATTAAGGGATCCGAATAAAATGTCGTCTACATATATCTGGACTAATAGAAAATCCAGATGAACCCTTTTTATGAACAAAGTAGTATCAACTTTACCTTTGACAAAGCCATTAGAAAGAAGAAAGTTACTCAATCTCTCGTACCAAGCTCGAGGAGCTTGTTTTAATCCATAGAGAGCTTTCTTCAATCGGAGAACATAATTGGGCTTTATAGGATCTTCAAACCCAGGAGGTTGAGCAACAAAAACTTCTTCTTGAATAAAACCGTGAAGGAATGCACTTTTGACATCCATTTGAAACACCCTGAAATTATTAAAGCAAGCAAAGGCAAGTAACAAACGTATTGCTTCTAACCTTGCAACAGGGGCGTAAGTCTCGTCATAGTCAATTCCTTCTTCTTGAGTATAGCCTTTAGCTACGAGTCGAGCCTTGTTACGAGTCACCAGACCATCTTCATCAACCTTGTTTCTGAAAACCCACTTGGTTCCAATGATAGTTTTTCCTGGAGGCTTAGGAACCAGTTCCCAGACATCATTGATAACAAATTGCCTCAACTCGTCCTGCATAGCTTCTATCCAGCTATCATCTGTAAGAGCATCGTCTACATTTTTGGGTTCGTGAGTAGATACAAGAGCAACATCACTTGATTCCAATCTTTCTTCTGGCAATATTAACTTACGAGATCGGGTTTGTATACCTTGATCAAGGTCTCCAATAATAAGATCAATAGGATGACTAGACTTATGCTTCCAGTCCTTTATAGCATGAGAAACACTTGAAGAGATCTCCGGTACACAGTCAGAAGATGAAACTGATGGTTTATCAAACCCAAAAGATGAATGAACAGGGTGATCTATAGATGAATCAGTCTGATTGAAATAGTTAACAGGTAGAGATCCTTCTATATTTGAAACAGACTCGGAAGATTCATTATCTGAAAATTTCACATGAATTGATTCTTCGACTACAAGAGAATTTTTATTGAAAACTCTAAAGGCCTTGCTAGTAGAAGAATAACCCAGGAAAATACCTTCATCTGATTTGGTGTCAAATTTTCCTATGCGATCACTTGAGTTCTTGAGAAGAAAACATTTACATCCGAAAACATGGAAATAGGAAACATCAGGTTTCTTGCCTTTAAATACCTCATAGGATGTCTTCTGTATAATTGGCCTGAGGAAAACTCGATTAATGATATAACAGGCAGAGGACACCGCTTCAGCCCAAAAACGAGAAGGTAGATTGCTTTCGATAAGCAATGTTCTGGCCATTTCTTGTAAGGACCTGTTCTTTCTTTCAACCACCCCATTTTGCTGAGGTGTGTAAGGAGAAGAAAAAGAATGAGCAATACCATATTCATCACAAAACGTAGAGAAATCTTGATTTTTAAATTCTCCTCCGTGATCAGATCTAATGGAAGAGATAAAATACCCTTTCTCATTCTGAATTTGTCTTGCAAACCGAGAGAAAATATAGAATGTTTCAGACTTAGTTGCAAGAAAGTAAACCCAGGTGAAACGAGAATAGTCATCAACTATGACTAAGCAAAATTTCTTTCCTCCAATACTTTGAGAGCGAGTTGGTCCGAATAAATCCAGATGAAGAAGTTGAAGACTTCGAACTGTAGATACTTGATTGATAGACTTAAAAGAACTTTTTACCTGCTTTCCCAGAATACAAGAAGTACAAAGATCTGAACTTTTGAAAGGAATAGAAGGAAGACCCCTCACAAGCTTCTTGGAAGATAGTTTAGCAAGTTGTTTCAAATTAGCATGACCAAGTTTCCTGTGCCACAGAATTGCCTCTTCCTGCAAAGTAACTAGACATTGCAAATTTTCTAGATTAATATCCAGAAGGTAAATATTACCATGTCTTCGTCCAGTAAAGACTAGTGAGTTATCCTTGCTGAATCCAGAACAAACTCCTTCTTGAAAGGTAATCTTATATCCAGAATCACATAATTGGCTGATGCTGAGTAAGTTGTAGTTCAGGCCTTTAACAAGTGAAACCTTGTTGATAACAAGATTTCCGATTTTGACTGTCCTAGTGCCGATGATCTTTCCATTACTATTGCCTCCGAAAAATACTTTTCCACCATCAATATTTACTAGATTAATGAAAAAATCTGAATTTCCAGTCATATGTCTCGAGCATCCACTGTCTAGATACCACTTCATTTTATTTTTCAAGGATACCTGCAAATAACAAAATACTCAAACTTTCTTTGGAACCCAGACTTTCTTGGGTCCAGTAACAGTCCTTTTTGGTACCCACATTCTTTTGGGTCTAGTAGAGTTAGATGAAAAACCAAATAATCCAAACACAGAAGATTTTGATTTAGAATGTTCTCTATCAAGATATTTTGAATTATTCGATGAATGAAAAAGAGAATCATCTCCAACAGGTTTGACAAAAACCTTTTTAAAATGATCTTCATAAACCTTTTTAGAAGGTCTTTGCATTAATCTTTCTTTAACTTTAGGAAAGTCAATCAAAGGAATCGTTGTAGAAGACATTCCTAAACCTTCCTTTTTAAAATATGGCCTTTGAATGGAAAGAATATTTTTTAGCTTCTCAGATCCATCAGAGAATTTTTTTGAAAGGCAAGAGAAATCAGATTTTAAACAAACGTTTTCTTTTTCAAGAGAATCAACTTTTTGCTCAAGACAAGAAGAATCTTTTTGTAAAATCTCGATTTTTTCTTTCAACAAAACTTCCTGTCGTTTGAGTCTCTGATTTTCCTTTTTTAAATCAGAAACTTCCTTAAGAGAAACTTCTAGATCAGAACAAAGTTCATCAATGTATCTAGCAATTTTAATAGGAACTCTGAGATTACTTACATGATTTTCATTGTAATCAGATTCATAGTCGGAATCAGAACCATCAAATGAATCAGAATTTGCCATAAGACAGACATTGAATTGATCGTCACTCGATTCACATTCAGTGTCGCTCCAGGTTTCAGCTTTGAGAGCTCTTTTGTATTTCTCATCTCTTCCCTTTTTGAGTAAGGGACAGTCGGGTTTTATATGACCTTTCTTCTTGCAGTTAAAGCAAGTAACATCTGCATATTGTCCTTCAGCTTCTGTACTTTGTCTCAACGTATTCTGCTGATAGTATCTCGGTCTCCGTCTCTGAAAATTATGTTGACTGTTGCTTAATCTGTGCTTTTGGAAACTCTGTTGACCATCTTCCATTCCTCTCCTTTGAGAGTTCATTTGATTTGAACTGCTTCTGTTGTTCCTGTTGAACTTCTTGAATCTTTTCACCAGGAGTGCTATTTCTTCATCATTGAGATATTCTTCTGAATCTGCATCATTAAAATCCTCATTAGATTTTAATGCTAAAGTTTTCTTACCTCTAGTGTTCTCAGTCTCAACAAGCTTTTCTTCTTCATAAGCTTGGAGAGTTCCAACAAGCTCATCGAGGGATAAAGGTTGAATCCGTTGAGTTTCTCTGATTGAAGTTTTAATATAAGTCCATTCGGAAGTAAGACCACGAAGAAGTTTGTTGACTTTCATATGTCCTTCAACTGGATGACCTTGATAAGCTAGGCCATTTGTGATTTCAGTAAACCTACTGAACATGTCAGTAATGCTCTCCCCTTCCTTCATTTTAAAAGACTCATACTGATTGAGAAGAATATTCGTTCTGGTCTCCTTAACTCGATCTGTGCCTTCATAAGTTACACTAAGAATATCCCATATTTCCTTTGCTGAATCACAAGAAGAAATACGATTATATTCAGAAGTAGATAAAGCACAATATAAAGAATGAATAGCTTTAGCATCAGTATCCTGTCTTTTCTTTAATTCAGATTGAGTCAGAAGATTAGAATCTGAAGATATTTCTTTGCCAGATGAAGAATTCGGAGAAACGCCATTTTGCACCAATTCCCACTCTAGTGGATCTTTTGCTCTAAGGAATGCTTTCATCTTGTTCTTCCAAATGCTATAATCCTTTCCATCAAAAAGAGGAGGACGAAAGTGACTCTGTCCTTCCATCAGACCTGTAGCACTAGCCATTGATCGTTCTGCTCAGAAGTACAAACACTTCAAAAACGAGCAACCTTGCTCTGATACCAACTGAAAAGACTAAGTGCTTAGTGTAACGATCTGAATATGAAGTAAAGCGCAGAATAAACAAAGTAATAGGAGAAAAGTATAGAAGATCAAACACAGAAGGTTATAGTAGTTCGGCTTAATCCAAGCCTACGTCCACTTTGTCCAGAGACAACCAATCGGCTGTTTATCACTAGTATCAAAAGAGATAGTACAATCAGATCACTTTCTCACTATCACTCTTTCAATACACTCTTTCGTTCTCAATCAAATACTTTGATGATTTCTCTCTCTATCTTTTTCTTGCAAAGGATGTACTATAAATAGTCTTCTCCTTTGGTTACCGTTTAGCCTTCCATAAGTATCATCCATGATATGTCCGTTGGAAGTTCAATGATTTCTTTCCAAAGATAAATCGTATAACCAAGAAAGGAAAGGATAAAATCAGATATGATTTGATCCTTTGATCGACAGCTTCGTTTGAGCGTAAATCCTATTCATCCTATATCGTATCTCAATCAAAAGATCTCTTTGGCTTTCTGCGTATATATCTGAGAATCTTGATCTACCGAACTCCATTACCTTCTGGATATGAGTTCTACCAATTTTCTTTCCTTCTGAACATCTCCTCGTTCTGCATATAAGAACTTATCTTGTCCTTCTGAACATCTCACGTTCTGCATATAAGATCTCATCTTTTCCTTCTGAACATCTCCACGTTCTGCATATAAGATCTTCTAATAGGATTAACCTTCTGAACTTTTCTTTCTTTCGCATAAGATATCATCTGGTTTTGTCACCATCAAAACATTCATCAACACCATACACTGTTGAAACAGAATGAATAGATCATAAAGATATGATTTGAGCTTCATTGGATATATCCAAGTATAACGAGAAAAGTCATTAACAAAAATAACATAAAACCTAAACCCCTAAAATGATGAGATGGGTGAGGGGCCCCAAATATCACAATCTACCCTCTCGAGAGGAAAATTAGCTCTAGAGTTTAAACTAGAAAATGCTAACTTGAAACTTTTACAATCTGACAACTCCCACAAATGGAAGCTATAGACTTGCACCATTGTATAAGCTTCTAATTATGTAAGAGTCGTAGTGTTTATGAACCTGTGCGTGCAAATCTTTCATGCCATATGTTTTTAACAACTCTATTATTCCTTTGAGTGAAGAGAGCCATTGTTTCTTGTCGATTAACTCTGTACAACCCTTGAACTTTCCTCCCAAGCAGCTGAATTGAATTAGTATGAGTATCCTTGACATAGACACCATTTTTGTCAAAAATAAAGGAACAAAGATAATCATCAATGAGCTTAGAAACTAACAAGAAATTTTTTTTGCATACTAGGCACGACCAGTACATCATTGAGTGGTAGTGGGTTCAACTCACTATGAAGAAATGCATTACCAGTGTGAGTGATAGATAGACAAGTACCATCACCAATCATAACACTGGGAGCTGTTATATGTGTAGTAGCATCGGTATCAAGAAACCAAGCTCCCATAGGATCTTCGGGGTGAATTCCATGCATAGCAGTAAGTGTTATTGTGATGCTCTCACTTTGATAGGAATTGTCAAAGTGATACCAGCACCTTAATGCATCATGTTCTAGACGCTTGCAGATTTGACAAGCTAACCTTATCTTTAGTATCATTACTTACTACATTGCCTAGTAGGAAAGAATTATCATTCTAAGTTGAGTACGTTTTTACATCTCCATAGCTTTGTGTAGAGTTGGCAAAAGGTCTAAACCCCTGCCCTGAGAAAGAATGTCTAAACCCTTGACCTCTTTCTTGTCCTCTTCCTTGATAACTGAAGCTACCACCTCTGCCAAAGCCATGTCCTCTACTCATATCTCTTACACCCCTGCCTTCATACACTTGACTATTTCCTCTTTAACTAACAGGTGCATCTTCTAGAGGGTTAAAAACCACTACCATATGTACTCTTATGATCTTCAATAGCTGTTCTCTGTCCATAATATACCAGATTTGGACTAAACCGTGTAAAAGAATAGTTTTGTAATCTCACTTCAAACCTTTCAAGTTGCAAGATCACATCTTCATAATCTGGCTGTGGTTTCAAACAGTAGATCACTGTTCTTTCCTACTCGGGACCTAAGCCTTCTAAGACACCAAAGACTTTAGTAATCTTATCAACACGCTTCTCGATTGCTTTCAATTGATCACAAATCAATTTGAACTCTCTAAGATAACCAAACAACACTCGATCACGTTTGTAACACACCTGAAGTTTCCCTCATAGCTCAAACTCTCGAGCTACAGACTTTTGACTAAACCTATTGCAAAGAACTTGCCACACTTCAAGGGGATAAGAACACTAGAGGTGCCAAAAATTGTATACGACGCTCACTTTAGTGCCAAAAGTTTCAAAATGCTCACTTCAGTGCCACTTTTTCAAAAAAATAAAAAATTTCAATGCCAAGTCACTAGAAGTCCGATGAGGTTCCGAATCAGACGCGCAGCGACCGGGTCAAGGCTAAATTCGAGCAAACTAGAAAATGTCGAAAGAAGAGACCAGTTGGGCTTCGATTAGGACTCACTCACGAGTATTTTGTGACTAGTGGCAGCCACTGAGGTAGCCGGAGATGCCATGGGTGGCTCAACGAAGGTGGCTGGTCGGAGTTTCAGGTTTGGGAGGAGTAGTTGGACAATGGAGCGAAATTCTCCCAAATGGCGAAATGTCAACAGCTAAGACCAATGGCGTGTGTTCGAGAGAGGCTTAGGAATCTTTTTCAACTGGTATCCATGGCTAGAAACTCCAAAATCCTAAGATATGGCAATAAACCTCAACCGGGTGCACAAACCGAGCAACAGAGCTTCCTAGTAAACTTCAATAGCCTTCAAGACCAAATCGATCGTGTCTAAGGGTTTGGATACATTCTAGAGATTCCAAGAAATATAGTGATGTACTCGATTTCACGTGGGTATCTCTAAATTTCTCTAATTTGGTGTTTTTCTCTCCATGCGCGCGAAACAGGGGCTCTCCACGATTCAAGTAACTTTTGGCTAGATTTCAGTGACTCGACAGCAAGGAGGGGTGGCACGATGGCTCAGGAATGGAAATGAGTTAACTTTCGATTGGTGGTGGTGGGTGGCTGTGAGTCAATGTGAAAGGGCCTCAATTTCTTGAAATTCCAACCGAGCTCACAGAGAGCCAAAAGTCTGTTTTTTAAGAGTATTTTTTAATATGCTAATGTGGCTGCTAACGTAGCACTTTTTGGCTGGAATTTTTGCCGTTGGCACTTGCGAATTTGTTTTTTTTCTGGAATTGGCATTGAAGTAAGCATCGTACACAACTTTTGGCACTTCTAGTGTTCTTACCCCCACTTCAAGAGAGGTTTTGAGTCTAATAATCATACCTAGGATTCCTTCAGAAACTGCACCACTAATCCACGATGAGATGAGCTGATCAGTCTTCAGCCAATCGATGTAGTCCACATTTTGAACTTCAACTATTCTACCTTCGACTTCATCTTGAACCTTTTTTGGGAGCATCAAGGTTTTGCCGTTGACGAATCCCTCAAGTTCTTGACTTCTTAGAAATCGATAGAATTGTGATTGTCAGAAAAGGAAGTTTTCCTCTGCAAGCTTGATTGTAACAAAGTTACCAATGCTGACATGAATGGGAAAAGGGAATTTCAAAACCCTTGCAGTCATCATGTTTGATAGAGGTTCTCAAAGAGCATGGCTCTGATACCATAAAGAACTTCAGAGAAAAATGAAAACAAAGGAGAAGAGATTATGGAAATTCATCTCATTCATCTAAAAACCTTGATCACATCTTCAAAACACTGAGCTGGATTATATAGCAGCTCTAGCTTCTGGTTACAGCTCAAAAACAGAAAGAATAACAGAAAACATTCAACAACTAACTAACTAACAGCTTGGTCAACTCTTCTACTTTTGACTACTGTATTCGTATCAGTTTCCGTAGGTAATACATCAAATCTATCGTACAACAATACATCTACATTCTTGTAATTAGCTTCAGTCTTGAATGGCATCAATCTGCACGACCTCCTCCCTTCATTGTTGACTAGCTTTAGGCCTCTCCGTAGACTTCTCAAGTGAATCAGTCTTCGGAGTCTTCTTCAGTGAGCTAAGAGACTGACTTTGATTAATAATCTTGACAGATTCCCTGGCCACCTTTCTATTTCACGGAATAGAAAAATTAACTGACACAGCTATACAATTTCTGATCTTTTTTGTTCAAAGAAATAAAAGAACAGAAAATTAGAAATGTCACTAAACACATCCTTAGCAAATGTGACGTGAATCTTTGATTCTTTGATGCGATCATTGGCTTTCATTGGTGGCTGCTTCCATGTTCCATCATCTTTTGACAACAACATTTGATCATGGAGAAATCATTACGCTGTCTTTAGTTCACGTGGATCGATAACATTTTAATAATTGATCATGTGAATTTGAGCCCGAATGCGTTTGATCTGGATATTTTAGGTTTCTTGGTATTTCGTGTATCCTTTTGCTTCCGAGCTGATTTGTTCTTAGGGCTGCCAAGTTGGTTGCCTTCTGCAGTTTCGGTGGTGGTCTGCAGATTCAAGGTCTTCCTGGTGCTAACGAAGATGCTGAGCATTGTCAAAAGAGGAAGACATACATGGAAGCAACGATGCACCTTTCAGAAACAGAAGATAATATTTGGTGTGTTAACAGCGATCGTTATTCGATCTTCGTTACGCGAATGTAATATGGTAGTTGTGTCAACAATCAAAGCGCTCCCTGTTTTGCCGCATCTCAGCGAGTAGCGCTTTTATTCCTCTTCCCAAATCCCCGTCCGCTCCGAGGGCCGTCCTCGCGGCTTCTTTCATGCTCGCGGCTCGTGCTTTCAGTGAGTCATCCCTCATCATCTCCTCAACCCGCAACGCTACTTCCTCTCCCTTCACCACATCTTTCTCGCCCCACCCCCAACTCTCCTCCCAGATCCCAATCCCCGCCCTCTTCACCAGGCTTGCGTTGATCTTCTGGTCTCCGTGCTGAGGCCATGCCAGCAATGGCACGCCGTGCCACACGGCCTCTGTGACCGAATTCCACCCACAGTGGCTCAAAAACCCGCCTATTGCTGGGTGGCCCAGTATCTCGGTCTGGTTCAACCAGCTCTTCATGACTAAGCCGTTCGCTGCACCCGAGGTTGCCATCATCAGATTTTGTCCGACTAGATCTTCTAAGTCCTCTGTGTCTTCTTGATCCACTTTCTTTCTTTTCACCATCCATATGAACCTCACGCTGCTCCTTACCAAGCCATCTCCTAGTTCTTTTATTTGGTCCCTCGACATGGCTGTTCTACTGCCGAAGCTCACGTAAATAACCGATCCTATCGGTTGATCGCCCAACCAAGCCAACGGATGAGAGTGAGACTCTCCGAAGTTAGCCGGTGGAAGCAGCCCAATGGCAATTGCAGTTGGCAATCCGCAAGGCCTTTTCATGTTTTTCAATGCTCTTAATGTATCCGGCTCAAAGTCATCGAACGTGTTGATCAAAATCCCATCTGCGTCGATCATACTCTTGCCGTTCTGAATGAGAGAATCTTTCAGGAAGTTGTCTTCTTCTTCTAATAGGGGCGGCGGAAGCCATGAGACAGGTATTGGCTCTTGATTTGGTATCTCGATGTCCTCTCTCTTATCCTGAGAACCGGACATGGCTTTCTTGACCGATATTTTGTGGAAGGACATGAAGAGCGTCAGCATTTTGGCGGACGACGTGAAGAAAACATAATTGGGGAGGCCGATCGCTCGAGACACCGGAAGGACCGCAGAGATCAAGCTCATGTCCGTGATGAGAGCAGAAAGAGGCAGAGATATCTCCGAGAGGATGGAAGGTAGGAGGCGGCACGACCTGCAGATGACTTCGTAATGGCGATAGAAAGGATCGTCGGTGTTGCTAGACGTCTCGTCCATGGGAAGAAGCCGGAGTTGCTTGGAACTTACTTGAGGGAAGCTGGTGAAGAAACTGGAGAGGGCACGCGACTCGGCGAGCGAGACCGTCGGATGCGGTGTAATGAAGGTGACTCGGACGTCGTCAGCGACGAGTGAGGCGGCCAAGCGGAGAAACGGCGTCAGGTGGCCCATCCCGGAGCTCGGAAACAGGGCCACGTGGACAGTGCTCTTTTGCTCACTGATCTGTGACATTCCGAGAGGACAAAAGGAGGCTATTTCGCTGAAAGTGCGTGTTGGGTCTTTGCCAGTTTCAGCTACGGATTAGGGTACGCAAGCTGCCTTGGATCTTAACATCTACATATATATTATCATCGAGGAATTTGTCTTCTGCAGTGTAATAGAGAGATGGAGTCAAGGAAAGCAGCTACACTAAAAAAGGAAAAGAAAAAAAAAAGGATTTTGTCACTTTCGAGGGCAATAGCGAGAAGCCAATTTCGATTGGGTTGCTTTTGCTTCACGCTCAAGAATGTTAAGAAGATGAAATTTTCTCTTGCCTCTGTTTGCTTATCATCGTCGGAAAAATTCAAAAAGTCACTCCAATCAAACTTCGTCGAAGAATGCAAATTTGATTTTGCTAGCAAAGTTCTCTGACAAAGAATCTTGAACTTTTGCCATTAGTCCATGCTGGAAAAGGCATCAGTAGTGGCGATCCAAGAGGAAAGGACACCGCAAAATAAGGATTATAATTTTCGCACAAAAGTGACTTTAGTGGCACAGTTTCTAAATCATTCATCCGTGTCATGATTTAAAGAAAAAAAAAGTCATTACAAGTATTATAACTTTGAATGTCACGTTCTAATTCAGTCAAGTGAACAATATTAAGATGCGTCTCTCATAAATGTCATGTTGCAAGCAGTTTAAGAGAGCAAAACTTTGGGAGATAATATCTCGTCAGTCAGGTAACTTAGGCCTATCTCTTTTTTTTTTTTTTGCACAAATTTTCGATAAAGAGTCTCTCAGAAAACATGAAATTACTGAAAATAAGTAAGTTATTATATTCAATTGATCTATTGAAAAGTAATAACATTATAGTCCCACCCATAAGTAGCCTAACTAATTAGGACGAACTTGAATTTTATTGAGGTATTGAATTCGATTCTCCAGGGAAGTGCCTATGATTTAAGTGTGGGGTCATGGTAGTGAGTTTCTGTGTTAGTCTCCTCCGAGGAATAAATAAGGTGCACGCAAACTAACCCGGACACCTCAGTTATCAAAAAAAAATTAAAAAAAAAACATTAGAGTGAGTTCCATATAAAAGTCATGATATTTTTTATCTCAAAATAATTAATAATATCTTGAAAGACTTCCTATCACATATCTCAAATATATCATTTTTGCCATAGAAAAATCTTTCAACACATGGGCTGCCGATGAAAAATATGTTTACTTAGAGAAAGGAGGCTTTTGGGAAACATATAAAAGTCATGGTCACACCCGTACGTGGCAAGACTTTCTACTGGCAATTTTAAGATAAATGAAAGTTTATAATGTGTTGTATGATAACAGTCGGGTATTCTCCTATCCACCAAATGAGTAAAAATAAGCTGCATGAACTTAGAGAAGGTGATAAAGTTTCCACAGTGGTATATTGTCTCTATAAAAAAAAAGAAAAAATCACAAAAAAATCTCAAATTCACTATGATCCATTTTTTTAATTTTTTTTCCTGTAACTTCAAAGACCCCAAACTTGTTGCGTGACACTTAAAATCCCAAACTTATATCATTATATCACATTTATTTCAAAACATTTTGCGGCGCCAAAAATCCAAAATTCGTGCTCGTGTATGACACAAATGTTGGGTTTTTGATGTCACATTGTATGAGTTTGTAGTAAATGTCGCGACCTACCTGAACCCGGGAGGGGGAATCCAGGGATAGGTTTAGAGGTATTCGCTCTTGATTCCTCAATCTCGAGCTTGGATTCTCCCAAATCCATACCTCGCGTGACATTTAGACGTGTTCATTTTAGAAGCTCTTTAACAATCTAAAACATTTCTAGGAGTTGCCACTAGCCTATTAGGGTCGGCTAGAAACCGAGTGAAAGCATGGGAGATATGCTTCACTTTCTACGCAACCAGAGAATCTTGGGGTTCGGGGACTTGTTTACGCTAATATTTCTATTAATGCCCTTTCGGTACCTAAGGTTGATTATACACAATCTTATATTCAACTAAATATCAGTCCACTAATTGAACATGTGTTATTAAATTCAAATCCTAACCATACTAAAAGAAAAAAAAATAACAATCAATATAAGGAAATGTGCAATCAATTGTAACCGAAATAAATGCGCAATCAACAAAATCAACAATCCTAAAATTGCCTCTAAAAGAAAAGTTCATCAAAACACTCCTAAGGTAAAGCCCTAAGGCTTATTTAATTTGTTTTTGAATATTTTTTTATTTTATTTTTTGATTTTCTGCTATTTTATTTATTTTTTATTATAAATTTTTATTAATTTTCTGACATTTTCCGATTTTATTAATTTTCTATTCTTTTCTGGTTTTTTTTTATTAATTTTCTCTTAATTTTTTATTCAGAAAACGACTTCGGACTGGGTCGAGTCTTGAGATGGAAGGGGCTTTTGAATTCGGACCGGATCCGAGAATGGATTGGGCTTTAGAAATGGACTGGGTCTTAGAGATGGTTCATTTTTTTTTTTGAAATGGATCGGGTCTAATAAACATAAAATACAACCCAAATCGTGACAATAGCCCACTCGGCTATGGCGTGGCCCGCGCGCGCGAGAAAGAATCCCCAACATGGCCCAGCTCCTTACGAGTCATCTTCTTCCTTGCAAACAACCAATGGACTTGTTTGGTTCTTCTTCAACGAGAGAAAATTGGACAGAGACTTTCACCGGAGGCACTGCCGGAAGAAACGGCAGCCGGATGGTTTTCTTATTGCTTCTAATCGATACTATCTAACCAACGAAGCTTGTCTAAACTACTAAAAATTCATATCGAAGCTAAGAATCGGAAGAAGGCCCTCGGATTTCCAGTCAAACATTTTATCAAATGCATGAGGTTCGGTTTTGATCAATCAACTCTCATGCCGAAACATATCTAGATCTAAGTCTCCGACTTGCTAAGAATGATTAATCAAGTCTTACAAACTAGAATGAACACAGCACTCAGAAATCGGACAGAAAAACATCCTACGCTATAATCGTAACATCGCAGCGACACGAAGAGCCGAACATCTACTCGGCAAAAGCTGCAGGAGGAACACTCACGACTAAACGAAATCTCGTAAAGCAAGCATGACATCATACAACCAAACGCAAAGAATTACCAGAGCTGAGCTCACATTCTTAATGAATCACTACCAAGCTCACATCCTCGGGAGTTTGATTAAATAAGGCTTGAAGACTTACCAGCGAAATAGAGAGACCACGCGCAAGGAAAGCGTGAATAACTTGGCCAGGGATCTCGAACGAACGGACATCAACCGTCAAAATGCCGACTGTTTCTTCTCTATCTGCCAAATCTATCCTCTCCTCAGTTAGAACAATCAGTGAGAGTAAGAGAGGGATAAGAAGGGAGCTCCAGATATCGATCCCAGCAAGCTAGAAAGCTGCTGAGAAAGATTCGAGCGAGAGTTGCCAAGAGTTGGACGAGAGTTCGAGAGCTCTTTTTCTTTCAAAACTAGCGAGATGAACTCCCGAAGAACCAAGAGAGAAGCTCGAGTAGAATCCCCAGGCGAGAGAGAAAAATCGCCGAGAATTCCTCTCCGTTTTTCTTTCTTCTCTCAACCCCCCGAATAATCTTCCCCCCCACATTCAAAGAGAGAGAGAGAGAATCCCCCAGATTTTTTACGTTTTTTCTTCCCCCTCTAACTGAATGATTTTTTTTTTCACCCAATGCCCTTCCTCTTTTTTTTTTTTTTTGCCTTTTGCCCAACGTCCTCTTCCCCCCTTTAACAGAATCCCCCTTTTTTTTTCTTTTTTTGGCGAAGCTCCCTTCGCTTTTGTTCTGACCCTCTCTTCTCTTCGAATTACACGGGCTGAAGAAAAGAAGAAAAGCCGGGCTTTCCCTTCTTTTGGGCTCACACCAATGGGTGTCAATCAATGTGCTCAGGAAGTCTACATGAGGGAGAGGGGCTGGGCTGGGCCGAAAAAAAAAACGAGCGATGGGTTTCAAAAATGACCCGTTCATGGATGACCCATGTGTTGTATGAAGCAAAACTCGATTAATCAAGCTCGGCCATTGGTTTTTTTTATTAATTTTATTTTTTTTTGAAAAACTTCCAATCAACACTAATTTCTTAGAAAATTGATTAGTAAATTGTTTATTAGGCGGGTAAAAATTAGGTCTCAACAGCTGCCCCTCTTTGAAGGGGAGCTCGAAGAGGTTTCATTCAAAGATAAGAGACGCCTAATTTTTACCGATAAGCAACGAAGAAAACATTTTTTCTCTTTTTTTTCTTTTTTGTTTTTGTTTTTGTGTTTTCTTTTCCTTTTCAATTCTTTTTTTTTGTTTTCTTGCTTTTTTTTGTTGTTTTGGTTGTTCCTTTTTTTGCATTTTTTTTACTTTTTTGTCCTTTTTGTAATTTTTTTTTGTTTTTGTTATTTTTATTTGGCCTATTATGTAACAATGGTCTTAACTGAAAGAGAAAGTCTTATTGTGTAAAGATGGGTTTCAATTGATGTGAATGAGTCTTACCGTGTAAAAACGGATTTCGACTAATGATGAAATAAGAAGTCTTACCATGTAACAACGGATTTCGACTAAATGAGAAAGGATTACGGGGCTATGAAGACTCACCGGGATCTCCGGGCAACAATAGCTTACCGTGTTAGGAAAGGACTATGGAGCTATGAAGACTCACCGGGATCTCCGAGCAACAATAGCTTACCATGTCAAGAGAAAGACCCCAGGGCTATGAAGACTCACCGGGATTTCCAGGCAACAATAGTTAACTATGTCATTGGAAAGACTACGGAGCTATGAAGACTCACCGGGATCTCCGGGCAACGATAGCTTACCGTGTCAGGAAAAGACTATGGTGCTATGAAGACTCACCAGGATCTCCGAGCAACAATAGCTAACTGTGTCAAAAAAAAGGACTACGGGGCTATGAAGACTCACCACAGGCTGCTTAAGCTCACTGCGGGCATCAATAGCTGACCATGTCAGGGAAAAAGGACTACGGAGCTATGAAGACTCACCGGGATCTCCGGGCAACGATAGCTTACCGTGTCAGGAAAAAGGGTTTACAATTGCATAAGCAGATTTGAAATATTATCAATCATCAATTTTTTACTTTTTTTTTCTCTTTTTTTATCCTTTTTTTTATTAACTCATAAGAAGAATTAGTTAAGCATATCTAATGAAGAATCCTTAGACCGAAAGGTCTTCTTATATACTCTCAATAAAGATGCTATTCGATCCCATCCATTGATGCGAGAAATAGACCTAATTGGAAAGAAGTTGCCCCGTGTGATAATGGTCTTACATCGAAAGCACTTGGCATAGAATGCACTGTGAACACTGATATTGTGAGAAACTCTGATGAGATCCCTTTATCAAAAGGGTAGGTTTCATAAATATATATTAGTCTTCCGAGGCTACAGATTGCGATCTCTTGGGTGGCGAAAATCCAAGGCTACAACCTGCGATCACTAAGTAAGACCATCAAATCGCCATTTCAAGAATAGGGAGTCATCCGGGGCTACAAGACGCGATCACAGCGAAGGGTGAATGCTTCAAGGCTGCGAACCTGTGATCACTCGAAAAGACTATCAAAATCACCGTACTCAAAGCCACAAGACGCGATCTCTTGAAGGGTGAATGCTTCGAGGCTACGAACTCATGATTTGCTTTAGAATATCATATCATACATTAGATCACCGTATCTGAAGCTATAAGGCGCGATCTCTCGAAGGGTGAGGCTTCGAGGCTACGAACTTGTAATCTGCTTCACGATACCTATTGTACATGAAATCACCATACCTGAAGCTACAAGGCACGATCTCTCGAAGGGTGAGGCTCTGAGGCTACGAACTCGTAATCTGCTTCAAGATACCCATTAAAAAAAATAACAATAACCATTTTGAGAGAGTCATCCGAGGCTACAAGCTATTATCTCTTGGAGGGCGAGGGTCCAAGGCTACAACTTGCGATCACGAGGAATGACATTGAATCGCCATTTTGAAAAGAGGGGTCATCCGAGGCTACAAGCTGCGATCTCTTGGAGGGCAAGGGTCCAAGTCTACAACGTGCGATCATGGGGAATGACATTGAATCATCATTTTGAAAAGAGGAGTGGAAGCGCTAAGCATCACCACACATAATCACCAAATGCGACAATGCACCGGGGGCTTTTAGCACTGGCTGAGCGTCATGTGCAAATTCACAAATTTTATGTAAAATGCACTGAAATGACTTGTCATTACTAGACATTATGTTTAGATAAAAATTCTTTTTTTTTACACTGGAAGCATTTTGGCATAACCATGCATTATTATCAAAAGTGAGAATTTGAAAGCGAATGGACAGACATCGCCAGGAAGCATTTTGGCATAACCAGGCATTATTAACAAAAAATGAGAATTTGAAAGTGAATGGACAGACATTGCCAAACATTCTAGAAGATGATGCACTGAAAGTGTTTGACATTATCAAACATTATTATCAAATGAAAGTTTTTTTTTTTGACTGGAAGCACTTGGCATTATCAAACATTATTGTCAAATGTAAGAAAGAAGCTAAGGCCGCATAAGCAAGTCAAGTTAAATTTTTTAAAGAAAAGTCAATATTAAGATATTGAATGACATTCAAATAATTGTCAACTAATTTGTGGCATCGCCATCAATTTATCAAAATTCCTATTGGAAGAGATTTTCGAACGAAGTGATCTCGATTTATTTGAAGGAACATGTTAAAAGCTGAATTGGAGTACCCTAATCAAAAAGGTCTTCTCGCAATTTCTCACAAAGGCTTTTGATCCCACCCATTGATGTGAGTGGTCATTCTCAATTATTAGCAACACCTCACATAACCTTTATCAAAGGTCTTTGGAAATATTCACAGTGAATACACTCTGATCAATCGGAAAGGTCTTTATTAGGACCGTAATGTGTGCAAGGGTATGGGCTTATACAAAATATAGTCATTCTGAGGCCAAGAAAGAATATTCAACATTATCTTCACCAGGTTTACAAATCAAGAACCTTGAAGATAAGACCAGAAATGATTGCTTCCACTCCTTTAAGCAGTAGCTTCTTTTGTGAAATCTTCACATTCACCCAAAACATCCAAATCAGAAGAGTCTTCCGAAAAGGGTTGTAATGTTGGTTCAAGGTCAGGCTTGAAGGGCTTACGTAATATTTTCAGTGAGGCTTAAAAGGAAGCTGGTGATTACCGGGGCATCATTACTATTTGATTTGATTTGATCTTTTTCCTTTTGAATTCGCTTTGTCTCGAGAGCCCATCGAATAACCACTTTTGAGATAGAAGAGCTTTGCTCTCTTTCTACTTTTTTTTTTTTGGCATTTGCATGAGAACTTTTTTTTTTTGCAAGCATACTTTTTGTGTCCTTCCTTTTGTAAGCATTTTTGCTTTGGATAGAATTTCCATGAGCATTGGCCTTACTTTTACCAGGCACACTGCTCTTGCATGCCCCCTAATTTTGCTTTCCTTTTGTATTTTCAGGACTCTCGAGACATTCTCAACTATTATCATTCTTCTCGGTAAATCATATGTCTTGCCCCAGTGTAAGGAGATAATCACCACTTGGGTTTTGAAAAGGAATTTCAAAGCTCAACTTGGCTAAGCAATGGATATAAGTGTTTGGATAGAGAAATAAATGCTCTTCTTCACTTTGGGATGCTTCGAGCTTCTATGAGAATCCACCTGAAGTTACCACAAAAAGATTGATACAAGTGGATGCAATAAAATCTTTCTAAATCTTTTCTCCAAATGATGTTCCTCTTGTAACCATATTCTCCAAAATTTGCCCTAGTGTGGGGTGGTTCTTAACAGGGGTATTGAAAGAATTCTCCTTTTTCAGGCTCAAAAATGGCTAACAACAGATATATAGTGTATGAGATAGAAAGAAATGCCTTTCGTCATTTTGATCCATGTATTAACCGCGAACAAATCCTTCTAAGACAAGGTTTATTTGTTTTCACTCAACTCTCATAGTGTATTAGGGATGTGTTTGGACAAGGCTTGCCTTTCATCATCTTAAGAATTCCACTCCAACACAATCAATGCTCACTTCTTTTTCGTTCAAAAACACTTGTTCAAAACATCCTCCATTGAGATTTTGATGCAAAATGCAAGTACCAACTCATTGGCTGACAATTAAAACAATGCTATTCAAACATCTAAATGAAATGACTCTAAATTTGTCTCAATTTTCTCATTTTTTATAAACCTGGGAAAGTGCAAAGCTATTTGGAATTTCAAACAGTTTTTACCCATACTCTTATGAAAAGACTCTTATGAAAAGAGTTTTAGGGAAAGAGATACTCACATGCCTCCCCGACGATTGTCGAATGACCCTGTTACATAGTAAAAATACTATGTCAATATTTGATTTTAGGGGTAAGAAATTGAGAACGATATAGTATTACCCTTGAGTTTGACACAAATGTGTCGGCGCTTCCTCCGAGTGGGGTGGTCATCGATGATTTGCCCCAAATCTTGTCTTTTAGATTTCTTGGCGTAAAGCCATTCTATCTTTCAAACAATTTATAGTCTTATTCTTATGAAAAGAGATTTCAGAGAAAGAGGTACTCACCTGTTTCTTCACCGGTTGTTGATCGACCCTATGATGTAATAAAGACATTGTGTCAGTAAATGATCTTAGTGGTGAGGAAATGGGAACGACACTGTGTTACCCTTGAGTGTGGCAAATGTTAATGATTTGCCTCAAATTTTGCTGCTTCAACTTCTGTACCCAAACAGTTAAACAATCTTGTAAAAAAAAAAACTATGTTAATGGATAGCCTTCGATGAATAAAAATCAGGAACGATACAACATTACCCTTCGTCTCGTGCTACTTTTCTGTAGTCAAAGGTTTGGATTTCTTCTGACAAGTCTAATGTCTTTCAACATTTTCTGACCATTGTCCTTGTCCTCATCAGATGTGAGATTTTTATTATTAGTGAATAAAGAAGGAAAGCAATGCATGAATTTTTAAACCATTTTTGAAAAGATTATTTAAAATGATAATAACCCAAAGATTAATCCTCATATCATCGAACATCTTCATTCCACAAATCGATCTTTGAAACTAGGAAACATGTAGAAATCCAGGCCTCACGCAACACTGTGAAGTGAATTAATGCGTATCATCATTGGGCTGGTTTAATGTATTTCTACACGCCCTTAATAAAACGTGCAGATGCATTGTATTGATAAGGTTGTTTTACAAAGTTTACGATCTTGGATCAACAGCTCAAAATCCAAGATGTAGACTACAAATCAAAGTAAATAACATGAAATGATAAGTAGTTTCTAGGCAATGAAATGTATATCTAAAGGACATAAAAAAAATTAAGCGAAAATCATTTATTCAGAGTCAGGTTGAGGTGATAGCTGAAGATTCAGCCTCCTCATCGCTAAGCATGATTTGGAGGAGGATTTTGTTGCATATTAGGCTGTGGATTTGTGAATGACAAAAGACCTTTGTCGAGCAAATTCTGTACTTTGACTTTGAGAGCTAGGCAGTTATCAACATCATGTCCTCTTTCACCCATGTGATATTCACAAGACTTCATCATGTCAAATCCAGCAAATCGAGGGGGGTTATCTCGAGGCACCTCCTTGGCAACCATTTGCCTCATCAGCAACATTGGCAGCAACTTCGACAATGGCCTTGGAAGAGGAGTGAATGGTTTTTGCACTCTCCCCCTCACCTCATAATTTCGACTCCTTCTACCTTCAGATGTTGAAGAATATCGTCAATTTGAGGGTATTTTTGATTCTATCTAAGTCTGAAAATAAGCCACCTCCTCTTCGTTTTCCTTCTTGGCGGGGAACCTCCTATTCACCCCTTTGTTAATCCGTCCTTCATGGATAGCTCCCTCAATTCTTTCCCCAATTGCTACGAAACGGGCAAATGTTTCGTAACCTGATCCAACCATTTTGTTGTAAAATTCCGAAGGAAGAGCCCTTAGGAATAACTCAATCATCTCTTTATCATCCATCGGGGGTTTAACTTGTGCAGCAAGAGTGCGCCATCTCTGGGCAAAATATCGAAAAGTTTCGCTCCTCTTCTTCTCTGTGTGAGCTAGCGCATCTCGTGTAGGAGCGATTTCAATGTTATACTTGTATTGAAGAATAAAAGCTTCGGCCACTTCTTCCCATTGATCCATCTTTTCGGGCTCTAAAAGAATGTACCAATGCAAGAACGGGCCAGATAGACTTTCTTGAAAAGTCTGAATTGGAAGCGAGGCATTCTGTGCATACCTCCCCATCCGATTGAGATAATATTTGAGGTGGATCTTGGGGTCCCCCGTTCCGTCGTACTTAACAAATTCTGGAATTTTAAATTTTTCCGAAAAATGCATATTGGAATAACGAGACAGGTCTTCTAAAACATTTGCTTCATAGCCTTGCACGGCTTGGAGCTTTTCTTCCAATTTGGCAAGCCTTCTATTGTTCTCCTCCATCACATGTGCAAGGATCACCTCAGCAATCGGGTCGAGTTCGACCATGATAGGTGTTTGAACCGGTGGATGCACATCTTCGCATCTAGTCCTGATAGTCACTGGTTCAGGATTTGCTGTTGGTGTTGTCTACTTTGAGCTGGACGGCACCAAAGAGGTCTTGATGTCATTCATAAATTGTGCGAATTGTGCAGCTAGATTATCAATCTTGTCATCCAGTGCGGCAATACGAGCATTTTGTTCTTCCATACTCATCTTTTCAGCTTTCAACCTTGTTCGAATCGACGATTGTCTTGAAGCCGTAATTAAAGTACCGGTAAGCCGAGCGATTGAAACTGGTTTGGCGTCGGGCAAGCTTCACTCCTCGAATCTGTCCCCTCCGATTTTCCAAAACAAATCGAAATCCAAAAGAGAATCGGACTTGCAGCTCTGGCCAAATATTTGTATTCTAATCTTCAAGCATGACACCGAGCAAACGTCGAAGCGGAAGTCGCCGATCCAAAAATGACACCTTCCGATCTACCCACGCTCACCGAAGCCCCCTCAAAAGAGAGTGCGAGAGAGAGAGCAAAAGAGAGTCCCCTCCCAAAAAAAATCCCCCCCCAGCAAAAAGAGAGTCCCCCCCCCCCAAAAAGAGTGCGAGAGAGAGCGAGAAAGAATCTTCTGGAGAGAGAATTCCCTACCTTTTTTTTTCTAACCGAATCCTCCCCTCTGCGAAGTCGTTTCCCCCCAACAGAATTGATTTCCCTTTCCTTTTCTGCCCCCAAGATCTCTTCAATTTTCCCTCGCACGAGCTAAAAAGACTAAGGAAGAAAGGCCGGGCCTTCACTCTCTTGAGCTCACAGAAAATGGATTTTTCACTCAATGGGCTCATGAAGTCTACGTAAGGGAGAGGAGCTGGGCCAAAAAGAAAACGAGCGATGGGCTTCAGAAATGACCCGTTTGTGGATGGCTTATATGTCACATGAGGCAAAGCCCGATAAAGTTCGGCCATTGGATTTTTACGAAGGCTTTTATTTTTTTTCTAGAAAGACTACTAATCAACATTAATTTTTTAGAAAATTGACTAATAAATGGTTTATTGGGCGGGTAAAAATTAGGTGTCAACAGTAAACATGTCACATAAATACAAATTGGAAATTTTTAGTTTCACGGGCATAGTTTAGGATTTTTAATAATATTTTGTGTCAAAAAAATTAGGATAAAATATGTTATACGAGATATAATTCATGATTTTCAGTGACTTTTATTCTTAAAAAAATAATAAGTTTTGATGGATATAACAATAGGTCTTAGTACAATTGTCATATGACATACTCGTGCCAACTTTTCATTGCAGGACCCAATGAATGAAATACACATTATTAGAGCTAAACATTCTTTGGATGCAAGCGATTCGCTCCTTTAGAGCATGCGTTTCCTTCTTTCTATGCCCCATTCTAGGCCGCAAAACATAGGGGAGAGAGAGCTCCGGGCTGGTTTTGGATTGTGATTCTTATTGTAGAAGCGACAAAATGGATCATAAACACATTTTTAAACTCATATTTTGAATTGGGTAAATAGGAATGATCCGGTGACACGTTGTTGATATGTGACCGACTAGATTTATCCCAACTGTGACTACATGTTCTTCTAGCTTTGTGTCTTGATCAGAGGGCACAAGGCCGAGTCACTGCCTAGGCTTTTAGGCATCTGCATCATAGAAACAAAAGCATCGTGACTCTTCGGCTCCGTTCATTTTACAGAAAAATAACTTTTAGGAAAAAAATTTCCGAAATTTCCGACGTTCCTTTCACGGAAAGTAAAATAGTCAAGGAAAATATTTTCCACCAATGAAAAAAACAACTTCAAAAGTGAGCAAAATATTTTCTGTTTTTTTGAAAGGAAAAAAGCACTTTCCATATTCTTCATTTACCTTTAAATATCATTACTTCTAACAGCGTGTATCGACCTCACTCGAGGCCGGTAAGCTCGCGACCTTTAATAAACGAACACTGGAAAATATTATCATTTTCCATGATAATGATTTCCTGGAAAATATTTTTCAAAAATGTTATATTTTCCGTGAAATAAGCAGAGCCTTCATATCAGAGTAATTTCCTTTGGTTCGTGAACTTTAATTATGTCGTTTGTTCAACATCGGTCGAAATATTAGAATGCAGCACAGGTGTTCGTTAAAATTCCCATGCAAAGAAAGAAACATGGGATGGAAGTCAAGATGGAAATCATAGCGTGTCTTTAGAATCATGTCTGGGTCTTGAGGAATTCCCGAGGGATCAGTGATCAAATCTGCATTTCCAATTTTACTCCAGCCCAATGGGAATTTTCTCTTCAGCTAGGCCTCAATATTGTCGAATGAATCTGAGCTGAGAATGGACTGTGCACTATAGACCGAGTGTTCCAATCAGTGATCATGAATTGCGGGATACTTTTTATAAGAGTGGTTCTTCGTACACTTCGATCTCAGAAGAGAGCTACCAGAAATCGCCGGAAATGCAAATTCCAGCCGGTTCTCTATGTGCAAATGATATCTGGTGCTCGTTTTGATAGAGACTTCTAGCACTTTCAGAAAGGAAAACCACGGAGTTCCCACTAACAAAAGAGGAACCCACGAAGACTTATACCTAAGCTCCCTCACCAACGTGCGAGCCAATTTGCAGAGCAGTCCATCCGTCAAAAGCAACAATTTAAGAAGAAAAAGTGCTAAGAATTAGAGTCCACGTCGAGTTGGGTACGGGTCGAATGCAAAGAACGAGTCGGGTATGAATCGCTTGGTTTGCATAACATGTAAACAGGTCGATTTAGCTCGGATCACTTTCGAACTATTATTCAAATCCGACTTCATCCATCCATCTGACAAGCCTAGTCCTTAGAGACAAACCAACTGAGTTTTGGCTCTTTTTCTGAGAACTTTCACTTTCTTGGCGAGAATGAGTGAATGCTACTCGCAACTGTTCCTTCTAGCGATGCTCAAGTGTCGTCCTCCGGTATTCCTGGCACATCGGGCTCTGTTACTTTGACCGGGTGTACCCAGGCAGTTCGGACGTGCTCCACGAGTCCATCTTGAGGCTTCGTGTTGGATGCGCACCGTCACTTGGCTCTGGACCAGGGCCATATCATCTTGCCCCACCGCCGGGATCCCATCTCCAGATTACGTTTTCTAGATTCTGATAAGCTCGTGGTTTAGAATGCTTCCTAATGTCTTGTTTCCGCTTTATCCTTCCGTTTTTCCTGCATGTGTCCTTTTCTTTCTCTCTGAGTTTTTGGGTTCTTCCTTCGGAATTCTAAAACTCTATTCGTTTCACGAAAAATATAATATCTCTGTAAAATATTTTTCGAGAAATCATTTTCCAGAAAAATGATAATATTTTCTTATATTCGTTTGTTAAAGGCCGCCGGCCTCGAGTGAGATTGAAGCATATTATTAGAGGCCGTGATATTTAAATATAAACAAAGAAGACACAAAATATTTTTCACTTTCAAAAAAGCGGAAAACATTTTTCTACTTTTGAATGTGTTTATTTTATTGGTGGAAAATATTTTCCTTGACCATTATTTTTCATGAAACAAATGCTGAAAAATTTTGAAAAATATTTTTTTAAAATTTATTTTCCATAAAATGAACGGAGCCTAAATGATGGCTCAGTAAGTTCTCCAATTTGGAAAATTTCAGCAACCTTTCTAGGCATCATCTCATTTCTTTTAAGGAAGGAGTACGGGATCCCTGTTAGGTCTACCTTCTCCAAAAAATCGCGCTTTCCATTCCCGTGAAGGGAAGTGTTGCCTTAATTCTAATGCCTTTGAAGCATGTCTGAAATTTTCACTGTCCAAATTTGATAAAACTTATCTCAAGAGTACAATCAAATTCTAAAACTATCAAAATGAGCAATCAAGATTTATAATCTATCAAATTAGTCAATTGAGTAATTTTGTTAGCTCCATCTAATTTGAATGACGGAAAATGATAATATTACTGTTTTCTTTCTAGTATAATTTGGAGACATGTGGTGCCACGTAAGAAAATAGGCCAATTTTTTAATAAAAAACCCAAAAATATCTTTAAAAAAACAGAAAAAGGGGCATGAAGAACAAAGCCGCCTACGAGTCCAAATCAAAGCGGATATCTAAACATTTGTGTTTCGAACTTCCTACTCATTTTTCACCTATAATGGTCTCCCAATTTGACATTTCTAGACGCATACTAATCATGCATTATTTGAGGAGTGTGACTACCAGTTAGTCCTGCTTCGATCCTATGTAAATAAGACCTCTGAGGTCTTTGGGAGATCCGATTCCATGATGTGCTGTAAATCGAAGTGTGAGAAATCTCCCGTGCACAAATTTTCTATTGAAATTCTCCAGTGAGGCGAGGGACAAGTCTGTACGTAGAGAATTGGGCTCCATGATCAACCAACCTTTTGCGATGTTTGGATTGGAGTTGCAGGTGTGGAGGAACTCTCGAGTAGATTCCGCGAGCAGAGAAGGCGGAGGCGGAACCACCATTAATCACTTGAGCGAGTTTTTCTATTGCCAATATACCGACGGCAACTACTGACGCCGACAATCCACCACCGCGAGGCTGCTCCACCGCCATACCGGTGGTGAACTCTCGTCACCACCACAGGCTAGCTTGGGGCTCTGGTGGATAGTTCAGGAGAAATGAGGAGAGAACAGGGTACTAAGAAATTGACAAGGAGATGTCAATTTGCTCTCTAATTTTGGACAATCTCCAAATGAAATTGAGCATTTCTCCTGTCAGTCATCGATTGTAAGACATCATCTCGTTTTATATCAACAAGTTATTTTGAATTAGGGCACGTGTAATGTTTTAAGCTTAAACGAGTTTTAAGAAACTAGGGTCCCATACAAATTTGGGTTGCAATTATTGCACATGACTAAACCATATCGAGATGTAATTATATAACTAACCTAAGTGATGTCAACTTTATCGAAAGTATCTATGAAATTAGAGTCGCATGTAAGTATATCAATATGAAAATGAAAATAAGACTTGAAGACTATAATTCCCCAAAAAATGAGTAGAGGGACTTAAACTCTCAAAATTTAGTTAATCTGATTTTTTCAGGCATTTAGATAGTAGAGTGGTTATTTTCACTTTTTTTTTTGTAATTACTTGGAATTCTTTCATAATATATAATGGCGTTGAAACTTGAGAAATAATGAGTCAAATTCTACAAATAATTATTTTGAAGTGAATTGGTTGAGTTACTCCACTCAACAAATGCGACCGACACCATTACTCATCTACAAAGTTTTTATATTCTTTATATATATGCGATCTCCCTCCAGTTTTCAGCTTAAACTTCTGGATTACATATTCTATCATGATATTGAAGCCAAGTTCTAACCTAATTTATTTCATGTGCGCAACCCTCTTATTCGTCAAATTTCTATTGTTGTTCCTAATCCGACCCATGAACGTAGGCCCTAAAGTATTTCATATAGTTTGTCTACGGGATTTTTGCATGCTACCTATTAGAATATGTTCTTGGGCTGGACTTTTTATCATAGTACCGAAGCTAAGTTTGTCCCCAATTTATTTAATCTAATCCAGATTACATGTGAGATAAGATAATGTGCTTTGATACAATAGTAAAAAGTCTAATCTAAAAGTTTGACATTCTAGATCGAACATTTCGACAACATAGTCGACATCAAGTTGGATGGGAGACATTAGTAACTTCCATTCCGAATTTCTCTTTGCGTACCATTCCCATGACAAAAACAGAAGCTGATTTCTCTGGATATAACCTGCTTCCATGGTTTCGAATCCCAATACCCATTGTTGCCCAGAGAAGCTTCTTCCCACTTTCCAAAAACTAAGATGAAACCGAGCCCACATCACAGAACCCGAAGCACTCCCTTTCACTGAACTCATCGACTCTCAAGGTGCCCACAAAAATCTCTCAAAGAATCACAAACCAAAGAGTTAAACAAAAATATCTTGATCGATCTCCCTCCCAAGTGACCAGATTTTTCTACGCCATGGCGGGCAAAGGAGTTTTGACGAGGCAACATGTCGACAGGCAGTCGCTAAGTGAAGAGCACCAAAACAAGAATCTGGGATGCTCACCACGGAGAGGGGCAGCGACCATGTCCCTCACGAGCTCGTCTCGTGCTGACATGCCTTCGTTGTACGGTACAACCTTGTCCTCTCTCTAGTCCGCAATTCATTTTCCATGCACGAGATGAGGAACATAACACTCGGAGACAAGCGACATCACTGTTCCCTCTTTTGTCATGATAGCCAACATTTTTTTACACTAAGATTAATGGGCTTTGTCCCTTCTCTCTCTCTCTCTCTCTCTCTCTCTCTCTCTCTCTCTCTCTCTCTCTCTCATATTGGGTGGCCTTTTTCTTGCTTATTTTAAAATGGGTTTTGCTTTTTTTTTTTGTATTTGTTTTATCTATTAACTTTTGGTTGGGGGGGGACCCTACCTAACATGATTGATCCGGGTGATTTTTTGCATTGAATTCAATGCAATATTAGACATGTTAGGTCCATCCCCCAACTTTGCTATCTCCATTTTATGTTCTGCCCAATTTGATTCTTTATTTTTTTTCGTTTGCACCGTTTCCCTTTAAGACAACCTAAAAATGATGGCACTTTGATCATTCGAAGAAAATAAGAAAAGGAAATCATGTCACTTTGATTGTGAGTCCAGCCCATGCATCAAATGGGACCTAAGATATGTATAACCAAATTATCTATGGCCCGGTTGAATTTGCATTACAGGTAATAGGAATTTGTCATTGTCTCTCCATGGGAGATTTTTTTGGGGATCCACATAGTGCACCATTGTATGATTGTTCAACTGGGAGATAAGGGGCCGTCTCTTAGTCGGCTTTTGTGTTGTCATGGTCACTGATTAAGGCCAAAAAAGATACAACAGTACTACAACCAACGAAAGTAATTTCGTTTCCTAGGCGTGCCCAACACAGATGTATGAGTTGAAACAACGATATTGATGTAGCCATTTCGTACCTTGTGTTGACTATATATGAAATCCTATTTATGTCGAACGATAGACGGTGCACCTAAAGTTAGGAGGGCTGGAGACTTGCTGAGCCTCGCATGGTATGTTATATCTAATACTTCTTAATTTGATTCTTTTCATCTTCTTCTACGAGGCCAGTAGAGCACACGGAACCAAATTTTTGGATCTCCGGAAAAATAAAATATAGGTTAGCATTACATGCTGATAAGAAAAAAAAGGAAGAAAGGGAAGGTGGACTTGGAGGGCTCTAGTCTCCTCTGGCTTTAGGCCCCTTCTCAGCTATAGCTTGGTGAAGCAGCAATGATGGTGTAGCAGAAACTCGACTTGGACTTTGACTCATAGATAAGTGGGAACTGGGAAGGCCTCAATTATTTATGAAATCTCAGTCAAGGTGAATAATGTAGAATTTGAACTGTAGTTTCAGTGAATTATATGAGTGGAGAGTTGGCGAGAGGAGACTTAATGCGCACCTTTCCCCAGAAGACATCCCGGAAACTTCATATCTCTTTCGGCCGTACGACAAATGTATATATATATATATATATATATATGTATGTATGTATATGTATGTATATAAAGGAAAGTGAAAATCTTTCATGCCTACGATTATGAAGGATTAGGCGAGTGCTCATGTCTATACTCGGGTTTTTTTTAAATACCCCTGTTTTTTTTTGGTAAATTTTAATTACCCCTTTTGCACACTGAGTTTCTTAACTTCGTGCATAGCAGATGCGAACTCTCAATTTGCATACAATGTCCAAAGTAATAGTTGAAATTATGTTTCTCTTAGCATGCGTGTCGCTTTTTCGAAGCCACATTCATATATCTTGCGAAAATATGACACGTGATAAAGAAAATTTATGTGCATTTGCGGCCAGCTGATGTCAATTAATGACCGTAGCTTCATTACCAAGGGATCCGCTGAAGAACCCGAGATTACTGTCGCATTGCAATGCTGGAGGAAAAGAGAACACAAACACATAAATACACACAAAGAAGATAATCCCGTTCGTCCGGCATGATACGAAAGGAAGCAGCAGTTGAAAAGAATCTAAACTTTGCGGAGCACGAGGTTAGATGTGTGGGATTATGGCTTCTCTATGCTAAACACACTTGATTAAATAATACTTGAGTTTCTTGAGGTTCCAAGTCGCCATGCAAACGAACCCCAGTAATTTAATCAGCACTTCGAGCGTTGAGCTGCATAAGTAAACTCATCTTGTTTAGTGCCTAAGCATTAAGAGCTTTGCGCTTCGATGACTTGCTGGAGAGGACGAAGCAATGAGTGGCTTTATCAGAAGAAGGTGTCTTTGGAACCGCGAGACTCGCAACCCAGAAACAGCTAAGATAAGAAATGTATATTCCGAATGGTCTGACAAGAATTCGAGCTCGGATTTTAACTCTGGTACGTACGTGGGAATCACATGACACAACTTTGACCAGTCTTTCCTCTCTCGAGGGCACACCATGTTTTGTGGTCGATGCAAAGTGGATGGATATGGATCGGGGGTTTTTGCCTGTAGCTAGGTTTGTACTGCGTGGTCCATAGGTTGAATCCCATAAATTCCAGCTTGCACTTCTCGCGCAAATTTTGGTGGAGACGATGTCGTAGCGGAGGTGTTACGGATGGCTGCAATAATTGAAGTATCGTGACGTATAAAATGAAAAAGATTGAAGAGACCCAGACATCATGGTCCATTGACTTAGTTCATCAGCCAGCAATTTGATTAATCTAAGTCATGTACATAACAAGTAAATGTGCCGAATGATCGGGGATCGGGATCATGACCACAAGTCATAAATACCTAACGCACGCAAATCTTATAATCATTCTTCTTTATAATTCAGTGGTACAACTATAATCAACTGATTATTTAGAGAGGAACCGGGACAACAATCCACCGCCATAGCCTCCCACTTAAATCCGAGTTCTCTGCAACAAGAGCCGAACTCCACGATCATTGACCCGAGCCAAAAGTTTGACAATATCTTCACCACTTGACCAATGCTAAAGTGGGATTTTGAAAGATCGTTAAGTGAACAGAAAAATAAATAGCCATAAGAAGAGGAAGAAGCAGTAAAGAAGGTACATGGTAATGTTACCAGTCACAGCAGAACACCAACTTTTATTTTTCCTTTTTTGCCAAAGTCGATTTGCATATTCGAGACCCACTTCACATGCTTGTGATGTTCGATTTCACTGAATAGTGATAGGAAAAGAGTCGTAGGAATGCTTAACATTCCAAATGCATGCAAAGTTTGTTAGCTAAAAGACTCATATGTCACCCATGCAAGTACCTCTGCAGAGCTGCTCCCTTTTGCCAAAAAACCAAAAGCAAAAAATGAGGCTAAAATGCGATAGGCTCGAATTAGATGTTGAATATTTATCTGCTTAAATAATTTATCACATTTGTATATAAATTGTTTCTTTTTACATCGTTTATCGCATAAGATGCATTATTCATTTAGCTACACTTCATCAGAATGACTGGTCGCTGGGCCCATATAAATACTACCCAAGGTCTTGCTCCCAGTTACAAATTCGACGGCCTAAATCAATAATCACAATTTTATCTTAATTAAAAACGAACACATTTTCCAAAAAAGAAAAAAAAATCTTCTCTCTGCGATAATATTCCTTTCTTTTTGCTTTAACAATCGAGGGGCCACGAAGACCACACAATCTTCCATTATAAGAAGCCCCTACCCCCCAACACCACCTTCGCAGTCTGAGCAAAGTAAAATAATTTGCAGTAGCAACTACTTCAAGAGGTGGGTGTTTGTGCTTGTGCTTCTGATAAATCTCTCTCTCTCTCTCTCTCTCTCTCTCTCTCTCTCTCTCTCTCTCTCTCTCTCTGTGGGCAATACCAGCAAAGTTCAGAAGTGGACCTATACGCGCGTGAACAAAACAAAGCATGAAGACGATGATGAACAGTAGGACTTCATCAACAACAGCGGGACAGTCCAAGAGATCGAAAGCATCTTGCCGGAGACTCGGAGGCTACTTGAAAGAACAAAAGAGCAGGCTCTACATCATCCGACGATGCGTCGTCATGCTCCTCTGTTGGCACGAATAAACTCAAAGCCTCCCCCCGCCCCCTCCCCCTCCCTTCTCTCTCCATCTTTTGAGGTGCCCATGTCGAAGCCAAATTAGCCCATCCTCGCTAAGCTCCGATCTGGTTCTCGCAATTGTAAATAGCGAGACGAGAAATGTTAGATTACTGTTGCTTTTTGTTAGGTTTCTTTATCTGATGGGAGATTCTTTGTACGAAGAGCTTAAAGATCTGTAGGTTTCACAGTAACTCAGAAGAGAGTAGAGAATGAAACAGCCCTTTAATCATACGATCTGGTGTTAAAGTTCTTTCAGTGTTTCAGTTCTTTCATGACTTCCCCATAGTATTTTGTCACTGCTGCTCATCTTCTAACTTATTCTGGTAGCTGATCTCATTTCGTCCAGTTTATTCATTCAGCAAACGATGTTACTTAATCCAAAACAATAAAGACTCATACCAAAGCAAGCGCCTTCGATTTAGGTAAGTAGCACGTACCAGGTAAGCAATTATTACAAAGAGCGAGCAACCCTTTAATAGCCTGTGTCATTTTCTTGTTTTTGGTAGGCTCTTTGTTTAGCTTTTTTTTAGTATTGTCAAGTCAAGCTACGATATATCAGATCTTTGAAGCTGAAAGCAATATATGCTGATCACATGAGTGCTGTACTAGAGTATGACGCCTTTATACTATGAAATGAATGAACACGAGGGCATTTTTGATTGGGAGGATCCCAAAAAGCTCGTCTCAAATTGCAAATGGAGTACCCAACATTTTATGTTTAATTCTTTTTCATCAAAAGGCGCCCTGCTTGTTTTCTTATGAGAAAGGTGCCTTTGAAGTTAGACAATGAACACCCTTTTTTCTCCAAGAACTTATGCAAACTCTCAAGACATTCCTCTGCTATTGTCTTACATCTAAAAAGATGTATTTAAAGGTCTAGCATATGCTTTTGAACCGAGTGGAGCTATGTTGTTTAGCTTGAGCTCGTTGAATCATGATTTGCATCACAAGATTGCTTATACCCAAAGGATCTATATGTTCCGTATTAGCCAGTTTCCTTCAATTAATGTGATTAAATTCCATTCAAAAGGGTAGATGCTAAATTCCTTCACGAACAAATCAAATTTAATCCTAGTAACAACCACTAGCACTTGCAGTTGTACTTGCAGTCACGTAACTCCTCATGAAACAAAACTAGGGTTTTTCTTATTGTAATGCATTTAGGATCCTCCATCAGACGGAATGGAGAATTATTAGAAATATGTAGAATTCATATTCCTCAATAAAATCTTTAGAAACATGTAGTGTTCATTCTAATGCTAATGTAGTATTCAAATTATTTAGGATGTTCCCCAAAATTTATGTGAGGTCACGTTCTTTCAAGAGCATGTCTTATTAATATCAACATTTCTCAAATAAATATATATTGCAATACAATTATCAAGTACATTTGAAGACTTTTGGTGTCTTTCTACACCTACTTCTTTATTCCGATCATATACACAATATAATCTTCGTTTGCCGAACAAGATAATCACTTCCCATTAAATGAGTGGGAGCTATATATATATATATATATATTGGGATGGGATCTAACGTTTGGCATAAGCAAGAGGGTGGTCCTTTCTTGTCAAAACAGAAGATGGGGTCTTAGATACATCGGAATCTAAGTTGCTTCGCACGTGCAACGCGTGTGCGATGCTCAGAGATGAGTCAGAATCCAACAGTGTAGTCGGTATTACTACTGTTCTGCTTTTGGTCCCCGAGATCGAGTAAAAAGGAGGGGAGAAAGTGGGCTTGCTTTTTTCCTCGTGGGGCCCAAGATTGTTACACATTGTCGAGCCACCCGAAAACAAATAAAGGAGAAAATGAGATTAGCATAATTATATTATGTTTAATCATACTACAGATATATCGGGTGGGGTGATGTATTAGAATCAAGTCTGGCGGTAAGGATAATTATTTGAGTACACGGCATGGGTAACCTTTCCCTCAATAGCTTCACATCTATCGTTGTTGACATGAGGATAATTAATAATAAAAAAAAAGATTATATGATCCGTGCATAATCAATATGTTAATCTATCGAGGGATGAATAATGTGAGACTTCATGCAACTATTGTCAATTTTATTGAAAGGTTGACCCATTAGATGAAAAGTGTGGTTTGACATATTAATTTTAGGAAATGATATAGATGATTCATGAAATGTTATCCTTAAACTTTCAATTTATTCAAAATGATCATTGAACTTTAGATCAATGTTTAATGTGTTTCCTGAATTTTTAATTTATTCAATGTGATCTATGAAATTTTGATACATGTTCAATTTAGTCCTATAATAAATGAAAATATTCAATATTGTCATTTCATTAATTCAACTTCAAGAACAATATCAAAAAATTTCATATAATTTAAGCACTAGATCAAATATGTACCAAAAGTTTAGGGACCATATATAATTTATTTTTAAAGTGGTCCCTAAAATGCAATATCATGCATAAAATTTTAATTTGTTCAATAATTTTGTTCATGAACTAAATGAATATGTTCGATATTGTCCCTAAAATTGATGGAGGGACGACATTGCACATTTTCGTATAGTTTAAGGACTAAATTAAATATGTACCAAATTTTAAGGAACCACATTAAATAAATTAAAAAAATTTTGAAGACACTGCATATCGGTATAAAGTTCGGGTTTCACATTGAACAAAGTTCAGGAATAACATTATATATTAAATCAAATTTTATGGACTATTTATGTAATCACCCCCAAGTACTTGACCAATTGACAAAGGCTAGTGTCCAATGAGAAAGTGCAGAAATATACAATCACAAAAACAAATAGGGATCTGGAAAATTCGAAACTCCATACCTCCTTTTCCGAAACTATAATAGATGAAACCAATATCTAATAGTCAAGCATCCACGATGCTCAATGCCGATTCTTCAAACTTAATGATTGATCTAAAAGTCTTTTCGCAAATCAGTGCTTTTCATCATCGTTCGTGATTTAGGGTTTCTTCGACTTCTTGGAGAGATGTTTGGGTGAAATCGCCCCGGGGGTGGGTGGGGGCCAAGTGAGGAATTGCCAATTCGATTCTAGTTGGGGGAGTGGTAGATCCGACAAGGGTTTTGATCGGTCAAAGGCAGCTTTAACCACGCCCACGTGCGCATCCCAATCATGAAGCCCCACACCAACTCTGTTCCGCCACTGCATGCACCGTCCGGGCCAGCAGCACACCTCTCCCTCCTTTCCTATCTGGTTCTTTTCAATCAATTTGAAAATGAGAGAGAGAGAGAGAGAGGGAGAGAGAGAGAGAGAGAGAGAGAGAGAGAGAGAGAGAGAGAGTGCGGCTTGCCTGTTCCTCACCATGCGCACATGAAAATGATCTCATGGTAAGCCTACACAAAAGGAAAAAAAGAGGTTTGGGAGTATGCAGTTTGCAATGTCTGATGTTGGGGGTTAGTTTCGAATGGTTTTTTCTATGCGACACCCTTAGCGAAAACTATGGATCTGTCATCTCGGCGGGTGGCGATTATGTCGTTGCGCTTCGTTTGTGTACTTATTTCGAGGAGCTGCTGAATAAGTTACAGGTTATCTGTTTTCCTTTTCTCCCAGCTCCGATGGTGGAATGGCATGTCGGAATCCTTGGAAAGGAAGAAGAAGTCCTGCCGTGGAGAATCTATAGCTGCAAAGGTGCTTTCGGGCTGAAGGTTAGGATTGAAAAGCAAGTCCGACAATGTCATGGCGACGGTGGGGTGGTGGCCCCGCCCATTCAAAGCCACAAACCCTCACGAGCGTCCTTATTTTTCGTGCTCCTCCTTTTTGTTCTCTCTCTCATAGTTCCGGTGGACAAAGACTTTTGTCATTTTAAGGGGAAACTCAGGGACCTAGAGAGCGAGGGCTACAACTAGCCTTTCTAATTTTGCCAACACCCATTGAAATACTAGCTGTGAATCGAGCTCATTACAACTTGAAAAATGCATGAAAGAAATGATAAAGGTGATAAATATTTTTGCATGACGATTAACATCGAGACAGAGCTTTATTTCCGCAATTTTTGGGTCTTGAGACTTAGGGTGTGTTTGGTTGAGCATTTGCTGGGGAAATGGGAATACTGAAAGCCCAAAACCCATTGAGAGAATGCAAAATGCGTTTGGTAAAAATACATTTAGATTGGACTTTGAGTTGAATTAGTATTTGGTAAAACTTGAATTTTAAATGGGCTTTCAATCAATTTTTTTATTTTTTCTAAAAAAAAGTAAGGCAAAAGGAAGGAAGCCACGTGTCTTCTTCCTCTCTCTCTCCCCTGCACATGTGTTGCTCCCAGGAAACCCTAGCCGTTCATCCGTGGCATTCGTTGATGCCGTTTGGCCAGGAAATTGTTCCGAAAGCTTCGCCTACCTCACTAGAGCTTGCCATCGCCGCCTTGGACGCTGCTATGCCGTCCAACTCTCCCAAACTCGAAACCCTAATCCCCTTCTCACCCGACCTTGGCTCGAGCAATCGAGGTCAACCAAGGCCAAAATCTCGCCACCGGCCTCCTCTCCAATTCCAAACACCGTCCACGGAGATCCTCGTTTGCCTCCGACGTGGCCCAGATCAATCCAAACCGAACGTCCAGCTCATCGGCACCATCCTACTCTGTTTTCCGGCAACCTTGTCCAGTCGCCCAATCAAGCCACCCAGCCATCCAGCCATCCTAGCAGCTCCGTCTAGCAACCCAGCTAGCTCGGCTGAGGTCACGCAACCTCAGCGGTGAGGACGCGACCTCAGCCACGAGGACAAGGCTGCAAACGAAGAAGATGAACAGTCCAGGGGCAAATGCAGACTTTTGATAAAAAATTTGAGGGCAAAAAGGGGTAACTAACAAAAATTCATTAAAGTAGGTTTCAGCATTCCCAAAGCCAACTTTCATCTCAAAGCCCTTTGAAATTACTTGCCAAACACCCCAACATTTGCCCAAAGAGCTTTGGGACCTCAAAGGGCTTTCCCAAAGCTCAACCAAACACACCCTTAACGTCTCTCAATATGATGTTGTACATGAAAAAGATCTCGATTCTTGTTACACAATTGTTAATATGGTCAAGTTTGTTGTTAGGACTATAGTTGAATAACTACTAGTATTTGTTAAGAAAGTTATAGACTAATACACTTAGGTGATTATCTAATTATATTAAGAGACATTCTAGTAAAATACCCAATCATAAATTCCGTTTTTTTTTCCCAGTATTCTTTAATTTTCCCTGATTGAACAATAAATTTCTTGATTTTTCTTTGATTGAAATTCCAAGGAAAGGGCAACCACTAATCACCACGCCTATTTGATAATAGTTCACCTTGGGCCAGCCATTGGCCTTTGTACAAAAAAGGGAAAATAAAATAAAAAGGTTTTGTTTAAAATAATTGAGCTTAAACAATTGTCCGATTTGGACGTGGCTGGGCGTCGCCAGGTAGAACCAAGTATAGCCGCGTAAAGCTTGGCTGGATGCTACTAGTCGCGTGCCCACGCGCATGGCCGAACGTGACAAGGGGCATGGCTGGAAGTGGTCAAGTGCATGGCCGGACATGACTGGTTCATGACTTAAGAAGTACCGACATTATTTAGGACCCCTCATGTCGTATCCAACACTCCAACACGTATCCACACGGTCAACTGTATCCGACACCCTAGTCAGAAATTCCGATACACGACTCTGACACGCATGGGGTTATATTTACAAATTTCCAATACTTCTATGGTCTAAATAATAATACTAATAAGCTAAAACAAATTTTCAATACTTCTAGACTATTCTCAGTCACATGCACCTCGGGCACCTCTCGTTCTCTTCTTTTGCCATGAGTCTCTTGCTGATGTTGCTTCGCTAGCAGCACGGTCCATCCCACCAGTCTTTTTAGTCCCCCCCCCCCCCCAACTAGGGAGAAGAAATAAGATGACCCCAAAACATGCAGAAGATTTGGTTTTTATTCATAGCAACCTTCGCCCTCTATCAAGAAAAAGCCCACAGTACGCAGAAGGAGAGACCAAGATATGGGATATTGGCAAAGATGCATTTGACTCTTTTGAAGATGTTGGGGTGCTTAAACCGAAGATGGAGTCTGTTTTTTCTTCTTCTTTTTTTAAGAATAAGTGGATAATGTGGATTTATAACTTTTTGTTATATTTGATGATGGAATGTTGATTTTTTTTATTATTGTTAAATTTTAAATTTTATAGTAGAATGTTGATTACTTGTTTTTTCTTCCAAGTTTTATGGGTTGTTACAATGAAATATAGTTGAATTTGTAAAATTAAAACAATGAATGATATTAACATATGTAGGATTAGTGTTTTTAGTATAGATTAATTCTAGGCTATTATTATTATTATTATTATTAAGTTATTTATGTATTTTATATAAAAAAATATTTATTTAATATATAATGTGTTGGAATTCTCTACTTTTTGAGAAATGACGTGTCGGCGTGTCATGTCGTGTCGTGTGTCGCATGTTCGTGTCAATGCTACATAGTCCATGACTAATCCATATCTAGTGCATGGCCAATCCATGATCATTTTGATTCATGGCTAGTGCATGGTCGTCCATGATCAATGCATGATTGGGCATATCGATACTTGATGGAGTCACTAACCTTTGATCAATCATGACCAATCCATAATAGATGCCTAGACAATCCCCGATTGGTTGTCCCAAGTCAATCCATGGACTTTGCCTAAACAACCCATAGATGATATTGATTCATGACTAATACACAATTGATTAACGCCAATCCACGGTCGATCCATGTTCAATCCTTATTCGATCTACACCGATTCATGTTGATTCATGATTGATCCCTAATCGATCCATGACTAATTCACGATTGATCCCTGTGACCAACATGAACAATCCCACAACTAATTCATGTGGCTGATCCGGGTGGTCCCACAATCAATCCGTAAAATATACATGTTTCTATGATGTTACAGTCAGCCTCCTCAAATAATGCATGATTAGTACGCTTCCAAAATGTAAAATTGGGAGTCCATTATAAGTGAAAAATGAGTTGGATGTTCAAAACACAAGTGTTCTGACATCCACTTCACTATGGACTCGCAGTTGTCTTGTTCTTTGTGCCCCTTTTTATTCCCTCTATTTTTGGGTTTTTCATAATAAAAATTTGGCTTTTTTTCTTCTACGGAACCACATGTCTCCAAATTATATTAGAAAGAAAAATGTCATGTCAGCATTAACCATCCTTCAAATTAGAAGGAATTTATAGAGATACATAATTGACCGTTTGATAAATTTTAAAACTTAAATATACTATTGGGACAAGTTTTATTAGATCTCAATAATGATATCACATAGAGGAAATCTTAGACATGCTTTGAGGGCTTAAAATTAAGGCAACGCTTCTCTTCAAGGGAATGGCAAGCGCAATTTTTTGGAGAAGGTAGTTTAAGAAAAATCCAGTAGGGATTACGTATTCATTTCTTAAGAAAAACGAGGTGATGCTTAGAAAGAGTACTGAAAATTCCCAAGCCAGAGAATACGAAATGAGCAAGACGCATCGCACGTTATTGTTCCTTTTGCACGCTGGGCAACATGAGCTCACTTTGATTATATGTAGATAAGGCTCTTATCACGGGCTTCTAGTTTTTTTTGTAGCAAACTATTTCTGTTTACCTCCAGTTGTGAGGCGGAGTGGAGATCTGGCAGTGATGATCTTCTCATGAATCGAGTCATACCTTTTTCAAGCTATGCTGTCGATCGAGGAAGGTCCAACGATCTTGATTTGGCAGTGCATAGATAAGACCGATCATTTGACTGAAACATGAAGTATCAATCTCGAGTATGACACAAGGGAGAAGTTTGCTTTTGCCTCTGCCTCCATTTATATTCAGTTCTAGAAGAGAAAAAAGAACTTTAAAAAAAAATGATCTGGTTCAATAACTTCAATTGGTTCAGTTCCACACTTAAAATTGAGAATTGCACCAGCTACTTTCTGGCTTCAAATTTTTTAAATCGACACTTGATCGATCTGCAAGAATTACTCAAAACTGGTTGATTCAGTTTGGATGCTAACTTGGAACTAGATCGGTCTCGCCCTTAAAATTTATTGTATCCCGTATCGGATATTTGTCTAATATAGGATAAGATTGGATATAAAAAAAAAGATATAATCCAAATAAAAATATCCTATGTAAGTGGTGGGATAAGGATAAATATGATTTTCTATGTTTATAGTACAAAAGCTATTTTTTCTAGAATAAAAACTTACTAAGGTAAGAATAATAATGTGGAATAGAGAAATGAGAGAATTTTTGTATAGCACAATGTGATAAACAATATATGGGTCTATTTATAAACTTTATAAAATAACTATTCAAAGTAGCAACATATATATAATACGCCAATCTAATCAATTAATGATATGCACTATTATAGAAGATATATGTATAATCCTCAGAGATATGTAGGATCGAGTAAATATCATAATATCACTAATAATTTAGGCTTCTCCACGTTTGATTTTGCAAAGGCTTGTGGCATTTCATTTTAACATAGATTATTCTAGATATTTCAAAAATTCGTAACGTTTCACAAAAACTAACAAATTTTCCCCTTATATGTGGTGCAAAATGTCGGAAAAAATTTAAATATCTATTCTCTATATATTTTATGATGTTTTATGAAGTTATGACATCGGCTCTTCAACATTGCAAAGTGCCATAAATACATATCTTGTATCATCGTTTTACCATGTTATGCATCATGCAGTTTAAAAACGTAATATTTCTTTTATTCCAAATTTCTAAATTTTTAATGTTTTCCAATGACTAACAACATTTTTTCACATTACCATGCAACATGTCGTGAATATTTGAATATATATATATATATATATATTTAAAATTATTGTATGATGTTTTGTGAAGCTATGATATCGGATCTCAAAAATGCAAAATGTCACGTACACTTTCACTTTTATTACTGGTTTACGATGTTATGAATGCCCATAAGAAAATTTATACAATTGATCTTTTGGTGTTTGTTCTCAATACAAAAAGGGTATATTATCTGTCTTCAATTTTCAACAGTTTGCGCGGACCAATATTGTATGTTAGTATTATCTCACACTTATGATGTTTTGCACAAGTGAATCAGAGCCACTTAGTAACGTAATCAGGGAGATGACATCTATGCACAAAAACACAAAAGGAGCTTAGGTAATTACATTAGTTATCATCAGGCAGAAGTATATTTATTTAACCAAATATATGTGTTCATCCGAGTAGAACATTTTGGTTGGGCTTGGGCTTGGAGTGCACTCAGGAATTGACGAGTTTGAGGCTTGGACAAACCTCTCAGTCAATCCCAAGGCCGCCTCACTGCAATCTATAGACATAAAATGATTGTCAATCATGAGACGAAAAAGGAATAATAGAAAGGATATCCATGGACAACTTAGAACGTGCAAAAATTATCCACATCAATATCATCAATTATTATCAATCATGTCACATAAGATGATTAAGGATGATTGGCATTCATGTTGACGGTTTCTGATAAAATTAACCGAAATGATTATATTGACAAATCATCGAACTGTTTAGGACTAAATTGATCAAATTGAAATATTTGAAATTGAATTATTATCTATGCAATCGGTTTAGGATATATATTTTTGGATAATTATTCCGGCACACTCTCTTTTTATCATTAAAATTTAAGCATCTAATAATGTAATAATAAATATGACGACACTAAAAAATCTCCAAACTCTCTCCTGCCCCCCGCCACTGCTAGAAACGCCTTCCCCGCTTCCGTCACCTCATCTTGGCCAACTTCATCGCCCTCTTCTTGGTGGAGTCTAACGACGCCACCACCTTCCGTATCTCTCTATTTTCGGCCTCTCTCCAAACGCATTCCCAGCTTTTGCCAGCATCATCGATCACCATGTCCGGCGAACAAGCCGCCAAGATCGCCTCACTCAACCTGCTTCCGTGTTCGACACAATTTGTCTCTCCTCTGGGAGAGACCTCTCCCATTTTAAAGATCTCCATCTCTCTCTCTCTCTCTCTCTCTCTCTCTCTCTCTCTCTCTCTCTCTCTCTCTCTCTATGATCACCATTGCCTCGTCGGCTACCAACACTGGCGAGATCTTGTCAACTTCGATGAGATCTGGCTCATCACAATCAACTTCTCAGCAAGCCAAGCATGGTCCTGTGCTACCGACGAGGCTCCAGAGTTCAATTTAGAGAGAAAACTTAACATAGATCATTGGATTGACCGTCGTGTTGGTTGCCGATGTCCAATGCTTGTAGCTATCGGCGTCAGTGTGCTGGAGATGGCCCAGCATATGCAACCAGTGGTGCCATTGTCCTAAATTGGTGTTGTAGCAGGGAAGAGAACCGGCCCCCACATTGTGTGATGCTGTCTTCTCACTGCGCACATTCGTTGAACTAGACATACGCAGTGGTGAAAATTTAGACAAAAGCCCTACCTAGAGTTGGATTGCCTAAGAATCGGAGGCACTAAAGTTCTTCTCCATCACACTTTTTTGGCATTTCAATCGGGTGGCCCCTGGATCAGTTGTGTACACTCTGATTGCGCCACCTGATCCACCGGCATGAGAATTTATAGTGAACTGTATGAATCTCGTCACTTGAGGAAAGGATTGATTTTTCTCCAAAATTCAGGAGATTCATGGTCCCTTAATTCATTAGCAGCACCAGATGAGCAACAAATACAAGATCAATAAGGAAATTCCATTACAATTGTTCAAAAAGCACTGAACTTATTATAAAATAAGTTTTTAAAATAAAGAAAATTGTCCGCATTGGTATTGGCTACTCCACTTAGGTCGGCCGATGTCCACCAACAGCGATTTCCAATTAGAATTCACCACAAAGACTACATTAGCAAATTATCGTAGGATTTAAAATTAAATAATTACAAAAAAGAGGTTTACGATTACATTAGCCGCTATCCAATATGTTTACAGCTATTTAGACAATTATTCTTAAAACTATGAGCTCTCCATTATACTTCCCGGTTTAAAAGAATAAATTACAATAAAAAATGTCTTCTCCATGAAAGTTCCCATCATTGAGGGCAATCAACATAATCATTTTGCATTTAAAGTGCTTTTCCATACGGTTCATGATGCTTCTAAAAAAGAAAAAGTAATTGGGGGCTGTGAGAAAGAAAAATGTTTTTGACCGTTATGGGAATGAATAAAAAAATATTTTTATCGTCCACGAAAATATCTAAGCATAAATTATTGGAAATAATAAAAATATTTTCTATTGACTAATTATTTTAAACAACATAAGTGATTATTATGAGGAGAATATTTTCCAAATTATTCATTTCTTATAAAACAAGTGGAGCCTTGAATGTGTCAATTTGTCTCATTGCAACTGCTAATCGTCCATGATGACACATATAAATTTGCAATATATCTTTTTAATTTTCATCAGACATATATATACCACCATTTTTTAAAAGTATTCACGAAAACATTTGTCATTATTTCGATAAAAAAATATCAAAAATATTATTGCCATAGATGTACATTAACTACATTATAAATGAGTAAAATCTGCTTATCTATATAGTTATTCCGTTTACAAATTTTTCAAGAAGTTTGAGTCTAACAAGTGGAATTATGTTTTTAATAATTTATGATCTATGTTCATGACATTGTATAATCATATCCTTGGTACATTGTTAATGGACAAAAGCAAATGTACGAAAAAGAATTGACGAATTTTGTGCGAGGACATGTGTTTTGTACATGTAATAAGGATAATTGTTCAAAAGGTCCTAATACTGTTGTATTAAGGTTTAATTCAATTCTAAACCTTTCAATTATGTTAATTTCGTATTAAATCTTTTGAAAATTTGCCATTTTAATTTTAAATACTTTTATCTAGATAGTTAATCAAAATGACAACATTGACAAATGATCAAAAAGTTTAGAAATTAGTTGACACAATTGAAAAGATTGAAAGTGAATTGACCACCATACGATAGGTTAGATGAGAGGCTTAAATACTATTTATAAAGTTTTCATCTAAGCCCTCTCATCACTGGTTGGGCTCGACTCTCACACCAACCACATTCATATTAGACTGATTAAGAATCATTATATCCAACTTTATTAAACCAATTCTGTAAAATAGTAAATTACAATTTCAATTAATTTAGCTTACATTAGAAAAACTCTTACATGGGTCATCACAATCAACTATGCAGTGAGCCAAGCATGGTCTTGTGCTACCAATGAAGCCCCAAAGTTGAATTTAGAGAGAAAATGTAACATAGAGCACTGGCTTGAACATCGTGTTGGTTGTAAATGTGTAATTTTCATGACTATCGGCATCAATGGTGATGGATATGGCCAAGATATGCAAAATGCGGTGCCACTGTCCTAGCATAGCATCTTAGCAGAGAAGAGAACCGGCCCCCGCATGGTGTAATGCTATGTTCTTACTGTACACAAGTGTTCAACTAGACATCATAGTGGTGAAAAATTAAACAACAGCCCTATCTAGCGTTGGATTGTACTACCCTTCTTCTCCATCACACTTTTTATAATCGGGGGGTCTTCGGATCAGTTTGGTGCACTTCGAGTGCTCCACTTGATTTATAGTGAATTTTATGAACGTCGTAACGTAAGGAAAGGGTTTATTTTCCTCTAAAATGAGCGAAAAACTAATAAAATTCAGTGTTCTTAGAACCAATTCATCTTTCAGTATCGCAGGGTTGAAGGATGGTCTGCCAATTCATCTGGGAATTCATGGTCCCTCAATTCATTTGGGGCACCATATTAGCAACAAATACAAGATAAATAGGGAAATTCCATGATAACTGTCCAAAAAGACCAAAATATATTGAGCAGCGGCCAATTTAATTCTAAATATTTTGACACTTTGTCAATTTAGTCATAAACTTTTTATTATATCACTTTAGTCATGAAACTTTTGAAACTTGTCAATTTAGTTTTAAATATTTTGATAATTTACAAAATTAGTTATTTCAACCAAAATTAACCGAAAATCGTTGGGCTGCTCACCATCCTTGGTGGTGTGTTCGGCTCTGATGTTGACAAGTTTTTTGGCATTTTTAAATTTTCCTTTCCCTTTTTTTTCCTTTCCTTTTGCAGCAAAAGGAAAAATTGTTCTTATTAGCCCTCGTAGGCCTGTCCAAGAACAACGATTTATAGCCACAATTAGTTGGTTATACTACATTAGCAAATCATTAGAGGATTTATGACTAAATTATTACAATTGAAAATTAAATTTACAATTAAATTTACCGCCATATAGTAAGTATAGGGTTATTTAGATAATTGTCCCCAAAAATATGAGCACTACATCTTACTTCTCAAAAAAAAAAAAAACTAATTACAACAAAGTTGCTTCTCCACGAAAGTTTCCATCAATTACGGCAATCAACGTAATCATTTGCATTTAAAGTGCTTTTCCATATGGTTAATGATGCTTCCCACCAAAAAGAAAAATCCATGGCTAAAAAGTGTGGGTTCGTGAGAGAGAAAATTGATTTCGTCAACTATGAGACTATTTATTTCATAAAAAATCATCTATTTTAAAAATATATTATTAAAAATAATTGCTTATATTTCTTATAAAAATGAATGAATAAAAATATTGATCATCCACAATAGCGTTTGGACTGAATTATTGGAAAAAGGTCACAAAAAACCCTTAACTTGTACCCCAAGCACTCTTTTTATCTAAAAATTATAAACTTAGACACATTTATTCCAAGCATTTTTCTATGATAAAAGATATCAAACTTATATATGTGTGACATATATACCCCAAATTTATAGTATTGTAACATATTTACCATAAAATGCTGAGATAAATATGTCATGATATAAGTTTAGAGTTTTTAGTGTCACAAAAAGAGTTTTGAATAAATGTGTCATAGTAGTTTAAGGTTGGAATAAATTTGTCACACAAATATATGTTTGGGATTTTATGTGTCACAAAAAAAAAATGTTTGAGGTAAACGTGTCACAACGAGCATAGTTTAAGGTTTTTGGTGACTTTTCCCCTAAATTATTGACAATAGCAAAAATATTTTTATTGATTAATTATTTTAAAGGATAAAGTGATCATTTAAAAAAATTTAAAATAATTGATCATTTAAAAAAAATAATTTCAAATCATTCATTTTTAGTGAAACTAATAGAATTTTAAAGGTGTCAATTTTGTCTCATTGCAACCATAAATTATCAATGGATGAACAACATCTATAAATTTGTGATATCTTTTTAATAGTCATCGGACGGCTATATACCATCATTTTCCTCAAAAATAATAAACGAAGTTCTTTTATTATTATGATGAAAATCTTCAAAAAAAAAAAGAAGAAGATATTTTCGTGTATTTACCTCAACTACATTATAAATGAGTAAAATTTGATAATCAATATAACTATTTTAATTGCATTTTTTTTTCAAGAAATTTGAGTTTGACAATTGGAATTTTGTTATTAATAGTATATGATACATGTTCATGGAATTGTATAATTATATAATAGGTGTACATAATCAACTTGTCACATCATTGATAGATAAAAGCATATGTAAATAAATATTAAAGAATTTTATGAGAGGACAAGTGTTTTGTACTTGTAAATACAGGGATATTTGTTCAAATAATTCTAGACCTATTGTACATTGGTCAATTAAATGACAAAATTTTCAATTGTGCCAATTTAATTTTAGATCTTTTGATGATTTCCAATTCAATCCTAAGCCATTCAAATGTGTTAATTCAATCATTTTTTTTTGAAAATTTCCATTCTAGTGAAAAAAACTATTATTTGGATAATTGGTTAGAATAACTACGTGAATAAATCATCAAAACGTTGCGGGTTAGATTAGCACAATTAAGAAATCTGCGATTGAATTGACTATCATACAAGAACATTATAACTTTTTGCCAAATTGTCTTTGTAATGACGCTTTACTCAAAGAGAGAATAACTTTTTTTTTTTGGTCAATTTAGCAAACGTGCAGGAGGCTTTTTTTCCCCCAAAAAATCTTATATACAAATGTATTTAATGTAAAAGTACGAGTATTTTATTAACAGAAGCACTTACACCTGCTTTATATAATTTTAACAAAGCACACATAACACCTTGTATTATTGATCAAGCATATTTGTCCTGCCTCGACTTGACCAAATACACACAACACACACAGAGATACACAAATATAATACCTTAAAACACGAATTTGAAGCTTAAGTCACAGTGATTTCTATACGGTACAAATATTTATTAGCATAATATATTATGCCCATCCACACAATCAACTGATAATACATCCATTCCTCATTCCATGACCACCCTTGCAATTGCTACGATTTCTATAAACTGCAATTTCTATACTTTCCCATAAACAATAACATCCTCACGTCATATTCCAAAAAAAAAGAAACACACACACACATATAGCATCTCCCGACAAATAATACAAATACATTATACTCAAATTGAGGTTCAAACCCAGACAACCCCTAACTTTTTATATGTTACGAAATTAGCTAGCATGAAAGATGTGATCGAGACGTCACGAACTGTTTCGATATTACTTACTATCGTATTGTGGAAAACATATAAGTGCACGGTTCACAAGTGTAAAAATCAATTGAAAATGAGATAGCTACGGTATTGATCTATGCAATTATAGCATAAATAGATTATAATGACAAGTCTTGTCGTTCGTGCAAGCCGAGATCTAAGCTGCATGAAGCATTGATTTCACAACAACATGTAACAACATCGAAAAGTGTGGCATTAATCACTCGAGACTCACCAGCTTTAAACACCGCATGGATGATACATGCAATTGGCCTTGTCTCAATATCGATGAATATGTTTTATCCTATCCAAAATGCTGTAAACGTGAAACCCTACTCACTTCGCTAAGGAAAACTCAGAGCAAGGATCCAGAGATCAACTGCAATCATATAACCAATTACCTACAACAAATCAAGCCAAAAACACATCGAATAATAAACAAGATCCGCATCATCTCTCTAAAAGAAACAAGCAAGTGCTCACTTGGATATCCGAAATTGTTGATATTAATCACACTGACATCAACAAAATTTACAGACTGCTTTTTGACCCGCGGCCGCAATAGTTGAACCAACAAAAATATTCAAATTTTTGTCCTTTTAAATGGTAGACAGTAGCACGCCTACCCATGGCAATGCCTTGCTCTACTTGCACGGCCTACACCTGGACACGCCCGCGCGCGCGCACACAAACAAAAGAACTCAAAACGCCATCATTGTTCTCTTTGTTTCCTCCCTTGCTTTCCTGGCTTGCTCGTGCTGCTTCAGCAATAATGTCCTGTCATAAGCCTAGTTTGATTAAGCTAATTAATCCTCTCTTTTTTTGCGTAATGCCAAAAGAAATCCCAGATCTACAGTCATCCGACATCTTTCCCTTTTGATTTGACAGGCTTAAAGTTAATAGGCTTGTCATAGGTGGTTAGTGTACACCAACCATCTCCCTGGACCACACCACATCTAATCTGATTTTATCCTGAATAGTTTATCTCTTAAAAAAGAAAGTAAAATGTCACTAAGATCATAAATTATGTCATTTGTAACACATTTACTCAATTTTTTTTATCACATCGAGAACCCTAAATTTGTATTCGCATAACACATTTATCCTTAATTTTTTATGAAATTAAAAACGCCAAACTTATACATGGATGACACATTTATTTCAAACTTATATTCTTCTACTATCCTTAATCTAATATTTTGAGGTGAATTTGTCAAAAGGACACAAATTCAAAGTTTTTAGTAGAATAAAAAAATTTGAAAGTGAATGCGTCACAGTAGTTCAAAGTTTGTGTAAATATGTTAGATGAATATAAGTTTATGATCTTATTTCACAAAAATAAAAAATCGAAGTAAATGTATCACAGTTAACATAATTTATGATTTTTAATGACATTTTCCCTAAAAAAATATATGCATATACGTTTTACCACTATCGTAATATGCTTTTATCTCTTGAGATGTGCCGATTTGAATCTACTAGGATTGGTCAAGATTCTTTTAGGTAATTATATCAAGTGCTGGAAATCAGATTACTCAACATTGAATATTATTAAAAACATTTGTTAATATTAAATAGGTTTGACTTAAAGAATTCAATCAAGTGAAAAATACACTTTATAGTCAAGTAAGAAATGAGCTACTTCAATCCCTCCGTATAAATTAAAATATGAGCAATCATACTACTGCAATTGCAAATCCATGTAACATCAATAATTTTCTATTTGAAAAGAAATGAGCTACTGCATTCCATACGTAGAAATTAGAATATTGGAAATTATGTTATTGCAATTGCCACTACATGTAACATCAATATTCTTCTATTTGAAGAAACTAATAACGCTTAACTTCTGGACATTATTACATGACAGTCTGTTTTTATTTTTCATGAGCTTGTCCCTACCTCAAATCTAGTGTTTAAATTCTGAGCAAAGCCCCAAGTAAAGCTCTTGACAGATTATCTATGCGACAAAGCACTCCGATCGGGTCCAGTCACCCACCACTTAAGGAGCCGTACATCTTCATCACTGGAGCCTGCATCATCATCATCTCTCTCTCTCTCTCTCTCTCTCTCATATGTGCACTTAAGAGATAATAGTCCAAACTGCACACCCGAGCGAGCCTGAAAGAGGATATGAATGGGTTCTGAGAGGTCATTCTTTCAAGACCAGCTGACTCTCTGTTTCTTTCTTTGACAAAACCTATGGTGTTTCGGTCGCCTTGTGTTCGAAAAGTTCTCCAAAAACCCAAAAATTCAGATACACGCACCCAAACACATTATGTTCCCATCTATATTGACCAACAGCAATCCCCACCCTCCTCACTATCTTCTCTCTCCATCCCTCCCCAATACCTCATCTCCTCCCATAAGCCAAGAAATAATCAACCAAGCCATCTTCTTCCACCACCAAATGCCGTTCACAGATCACCACTTCTTCTTGCCCAGCCACCACATTTTGCCTCTAACTACTGAAGCTCCAATTGACATGGTGAGTCCCAAAAATGGTGGGAAACTGAGTTCATCACTCCCAGCGAACAAACCCGCGAAGAAGGACAGGCACAGCAAGATATCCACCGCGCAGGGCCTCCGGGACCGGAGGGTAAGGCTCTCGATTCAGATCTCGCGCAGGTTTTTCGACCTCCAGGACATGCTAGGGTTCGACAAGGCGAGCAAAACCCTAGAGTGGCTCCTTACGAAGTCCAGGAAGGCCATCAAGGATCTGGCCAAGGCCAAGAGCAAGGGCTCGGTCCTCAGCCCGGTTGACGATGAGAAGAGCTGGTCTTCTTCTACTTCTGAGTGCAATCAGGTGGTGTCGACAAGGGTTGCGACCGCCGGAATTGGCATAGTTCCAATGGATGACAAGAAGTCAGTGCTATTGGGAGACGATGACCACAAAGAGATGTTCAATATGGTGTCATCAAATCGAGATGGTGGGCTTCATGTTCTGGCTAAAGAGTCTAGGGCAAAGGCAAGGGCTAGGGCAAGGGCTAGGACCAGAGCAAAACTGGGCAACAACAACACAAGGCTTAATCACCATGACCAGTACAAGACATTGTGGCCTGATTCGCAGGTCGCCAGTGAAGACAACAAATCAAATCCTCATGTTCCAGCACAAGACCAGACATTCAGTGATCATCAGGAGGAGGTTGATATTGAGCAATCTGTTCTGAAGCAAAGTTCGGTCATCATTAATAATTACCAGAAAAACCTAGAAATTATTGGGAAAGATGTGATTTACGACAATGACAAAAATAGCCAATTTTACAACTGCGATGTGACTCATCAAAACTGGGACATCAACCCCGCAATTGGTCAATCGACCTTTTCTTCAGTCACCAACATGACCTTTTCATCAGGTAATTAACTTTTTCCCAAGAACAGAACATTCCTCTCACTAACTTTAAATTTTGTTTATTAAGTTCAGTCAGATTTTTGTGCGGGTTTGATTTTTTTTTTTGTTAAAATAAATATTACAGGGGTTCTGGTATGTGGAAAGCAATGGGATTCTCCAAGCAGTCATAGTCTACTATAAGAAAGGGCAAACATGAACCGTATGTAAGTTGTGGAAAGTTACGATCCTTTCTTTTCTTTTCATTTTTTTCCCTTTTTTGCCTCATTTAGCTCCTTTTGCTTCGTTATGCTAAGATTTCCTACCTTCAAGTTGCTTAATGAATGTAATATGCGGAGTTATGTCTACCTAATTAGGGGTTATTCTGAATCTGAATCTGTTGCGATTCTCTATATTGCATCACATAGTAAAGCTGGTTTAGATTCTTGGTTCAACCATCAAGATTCTGCAGAGAATGCAACTTTATGAAGCTTTCCATGTTACTGAAGGGTGAACGGTTTTTGAACCTAAACAAGTCAAGCCTTGTCAAATAGAATTAAAGGGGCAGACATAAAAATATACATATTCATCTTGAGGGAGAAAGCAAGGTTAGATTCCTTGTTCTAAATGACTCTGCAAAAAGATTACGACATTAGAAGATTTTAGATTTACGCATTTTCTGTGAGTCCAAAATGCTGCACGCTGTATGGTTTGTTATTGCCCAATGCCCTCTGGAGTTTGGAGTGATCTAATCCATCTTACTCTAGTAATGATCCCCCGGGTTGGCTTCTAAAACTGTATCTGTGATCTAGGTTATTGCTACTGTTTCCATCTCAGAGTAACTAACTAAGCCTCGCATGCCGCCCTCTACGTGGAGCCTTACTTGAAGCATATTATGGGATGGTTTGCAAACAATTTAGGGATTAATCGTGCTGAAGACTCACATACCCTATGTTGTTGGTAAAAAAAATCTATGTGTGTTGACCTTGGAACAAAGACAAACAATAAGGAAATTCTTCTACCTATTTCCATGCCTGATGACAGAAACGTGTACAACTTTTGAAGGTTCACAACTAAGATTCTATGAGAGGATCACATTGTTTTAGGCAATAGTAACTTAGGAATCCAACGGAGAATGTATTATACAGTTTCAATGCTTTGTTCGCTCTATCAGAAAATCACATTGTTGAAGGACACATTTCATGCTTCACTTACCTTCTCTATTTGACAACCATATTGCCCTGTGATTCAGAAGATAATTGACAAAATTTGAAATTACCTACACCTGATTAGAGAGGAACACCACAGAATGCGACGTACTTTGTTTTTTATGTTTGGGCCATCAGTGATAGGGATTGTTAATTTGTAAGTTATGAGCACCAAACCTATGAACTTTAGATCACTGTAAGAACTGAGACTTAAATAATAAATGAATTAACCCTTTGTACTCTTCAATAATAGGGCGTTGAGTCTGAATCGTCATGGTATAATATAGGCAAGTGCTGCTCAACTAGATAATGCACATCTCCGGTACTTGACTTGAACTTAATGGAAGCTCTACTTCTCATGCTATAGATGAGCTCAAGTAATTTTCAGTAAGCTACAGCCTGTCATAACATGACTTGTGTAAAGATAACCTTTAATCTAAGTTGAGCCTTGATTTGAATTTTTTAAAGTACAAGTTTTACAAAACGATACCGATAAGTACTTTCGGATACATCAAATGTTTACATGCAGTTAGAATATAACAAGTTCAACTACTTGATTGGGTTTGAGATCTTTCTTATTGGGTGTTTTCCATATTGAAGCTCAATGCTCTTAAGTACTCAAGCTAACGACCCGAACTCAAGAAGGTTTGAGTCACGAGAGTTGTGAGTGAAGTTCAGGTAAGCTCACAAACAGCATCACTCGGTTAGACCACAACTCCACTTACTTCAAAAGCAAAAACGCATTGGAGATCTTAAAACTCGTGTGGAAATGTATTCGAGTCCAATTCAGTTAAGTTCTATGTTTTTTTTTCTCTTTTTAAGAAGTGCAATCAAGTTCTTTCGCTATATAGTATTTCATATTCCGCACACATTACTTTAAAAAGTGCATATCTTGACATACTTATACTAGACTTTTTAACAAAAGTTCTAGGATGTGCACTTTTTAAAGATGCTTATAACTCAATAAAATCATATTGAAAGGTTCAGGACATGATTGCACTCTTTGGTAAAAGTTTATGACTTGAGTGAACCAACTAGAAAGTTTACTATTCTTATGCATTCCTTAGATAAAATTAGGACTTGTGGGCCAATTTTTTCACCACAAGCATCATGTATACAGAACAATCATTTTTCAAGGAAAAAGTTGTGTGTCGGAAAAAGTTTTAAGAAAAAAATGTAAAGCATGTTTGATGACAAGTTTTAAAATCAATTTTTCTCGGGATAACATATTCCGATATTGGTAATGTAATATAATGATGCTGATCTAAGAGAAGTATGACAAACATTACGTGCTTCCTGGAATTTGGACCTAACCTATGGAGGTTTGCATGTAGGACCGGCTTAAAAGCCCTTTGCTTGACTTGTCCATGCTTAAAACTTATTTCTGCGTTGATTGGGCCAAGGTTGTGCTGGAGGGCCGAGCCCAAGAAGGAAATTTTTACTCCAGCCTTTTGTCCTTTGGGCCAACTATTCATAAGACGGCCTCGATTGCTCATTGCCCACATCTGTTATAATCTTATTTTTAAAATCACATGGCATTCACTGTGTTACAGACTAATTAGTTTCTTCATATATTTGTCCTTTAATCACATGACTAAGTACGTTCAAGTCATCATTATTGCTTGACACAGTACCCTGTACACAAATTTTTAATAGAAAGGTGTTATGGTCCTGATTGCAGGGAATGAGATTTGGATCTACAAGATGGTATGAATCTTCGATGTGTGGTATATAAGCTCTTCGGTTCTCCCACCCCAAAAGTTAGATTTTGGGGCATTACCCTATACGCAAAATGTATGTTGTCGCATTTGCTGATGTGTGGATATCTTTAATAATCAGATGTATTCATTTATATGTTTAATATTTATCTGGGTCAGTCTACCTTTGAAATCATTAGCTTGAAATTATCATTTTTACTTTTTCCTGTTTATCTAGATCTACATATTCATATTTCATGTTTATCATGTTTCATTGATATTTCACATATTTTGTCTGTATGTCTTAGCAAGGTGTAGTGAACGTCTAACCAATCAGCGTTATGTGAAAGTCTTAATCAGTCTAGATAATAACTTTTCCTCCAAACTGTTCTCTTCACATTCAAGTGGGAATTTTGTAGTTGCTAAATTACAATGACGTGGCCTTGAACCTTGATGAACATTGCTACACCTTGCACATTTTGGAAATTATTCAGACACCCCTTAGAGGGATGTGAATTGAAAAACAACTGACATTTCAAAAAAAAAAAAACAAAGAAAGAAACTCGAAGTGGAAAGATAAGTTACTTATGTTAATGTAATCAATTGATCGAAGGAACACGAGGCGTCTCGTCAGAAGCTTGAGAACGAAATAAAACCCAACTTGGTTCAATGTCCAAACTACCCCAGCAACTCAATTCGACGCTAGTAATCATGGACCACTTAAATTATGAATGATTTGAATGTTGTCAACGTTATATTCAGATCTATGTAATGGTTTGTCAGACTAAATTGTTACAACGTGTTTTGAATATGGCCGATTTACTATACCTAGCATTGCTCTCTTCTATAAGAGATGATGAGTGTACTAAGACCGATTCACAAATTGATAGACTAAGTGATGTGACAGACTCATATTGGCCATTACCCTCTTATTTATATCTCCATTTATAATCAGCCACGTCACCAAACATATCAATTGTGTAGACCAATCCTAATATACCTAGCGTTGCTCCCTTCTTAAACTCAAGAATGTCAGCTAAATTATTCTTTTAACTCTCACTTTTATCACTAATATTTAGCAAGATACTTTCATTTACTTTTATCTGCACTTCGTCTATTTTTGCTTTAATCCGTTTACTTTTGGATCTTTCCTTGTCTCTGAACCATTCAGTCGACGGCAAGTTCTTGGCAGCCCATCTTCAAGTCCTTCTCCTAAAACCGTTCCCTAGGAAGATCATCTTTTACTATGGTGTATATTTAAGACAAAACATATATTTTTCTCGCTTTGTCTTGTACTTGAAGTTTCAAGAAGTCCAATGGTGTGTTTTTCATAAATTTAAATTAAGCTTAACGTAATAAATGAAATTGGACCATGTGTCGACATCTTAATTTTTCTCAATTTTGATTTAGGAGTTTGAGGAATTTTTATTCACTTTACCGCAAAATTCACTAAATTCCGGTAACAACGAACAGAACTTTCCCCCATTGACCTCAGACCAAAAGAGCACTGTCGAGATTCTTACATATAACACCCCAAAGGACAAATCGTTGATAAGCAACGTGGCAAGACCACTGAGGAAGTTATATTTTCTCTTTTATGGGAGGACCAGCAGGACATTGTCAGAAAAAAAAAATCTACCAACGGAGATGGGACGATAAATTTTAACTGCATGCATATAATTTTAATATAAAGAAATTCTGTTAATTTTTATAAAAAAGTATTAGCCACAAAATAATTTTAAGTTATAGTACATAACAATGTCAAGGATGTATAAAAATTTTAGGACTGCAATTCAATAATTGATAGTATTAGGATTAAAATGTCAGATCGATATGAGTTTTAGGACTTTTGGCGCATAATCCCATGTGTTAATGACAGTAAGCATATTGGAAACTCTGCTACCTGGAAACTCTGCTACCTAAGTGATCTTGTGGGGTGTATATTTATCTATTTAAAGTAAGTTCTCTCTGTCAAATTCTACTAGCTATAATAGTCTCGAAACCTGCATACTATTATTTTATAATTATTCGCATTGATCGCTGTTTTGTAACAATTAACATCCCCCACAAAATGGTTGGCTTTGTTAAAATAAGGGCAAAAAAAATTCAAATATATAATCGATGGGGATTCAGAACATCTTCAAAAATTGACAGGAGCTGCGCACACCATACACCAATTTTCAGGTATTTTATAAGCCCAATTATTTTATAAAAAAAAACTTAAGCTTATTCTCGAAATTTTTGAAAAGTTTCAGAATAACTATTATAAAAAAAATTAGAGAATAATAGTAATATTAATCGAGGAAAATTAATAAAAAATGATTTTATTAAACCCCATTAAAATATATGTTCATCTTTAAGTAATGCAGAAGCAATCTTGCTTGATGATATATATATATATATATATATATATATATGTTTGTCGTTTGATTGGATATTCAATTTTCAAATCATCATTCTTTTTGTGAATATTAATTAAGATGGCATCGCGTTATATAAATGGTTACTTATTTTCTAGCCTCAACTCGTAATATGCATTCAACTATTAAAACTCAGTAAAATAAGACCAACAATAAACAGTGAAAGCTTTCGCTGATTAAGCCAAGTGGCGTAATCACTTATGAGTAATACTTAATTTCAACACTATGCATAGATCCAGATGTAAATACATATACATGTTGAGATGTCAAAAGTTTACCTTCCCTTCTATTTAGCTGCCCCCAACGTGCTCTTTTTGTAGTATAACCATCTGCATAGAAATGGAAAAACTAAACATCAGTAGAATTTCAAGTTATATTCTTGCAAATAGAACTGGATGTTTGTTTTGGACAAAACATGTATATATTAACTGCATTTCCTAGATGCATTTAACCACATGTTTGAATCAAAACTTATGCAGATTGCGTACCCTAAAAGCATCCATTAAAGTAGCACTACAAAAATTCTGATATAATGTGTCAATGACAGAAGAATATTTGCTATATTAGCGAGTTTTTCTTTGTAGCAAGAAAGCTTGGATTAGATAGTTAAATTCAAAGCTGATGAAATTCCATGCTAGTCCCAATTTGCATCAATCGGAGAAGACACGAGTTAAAAATTTATATGAGTGACCCAAATATGTACTTGCTGCTTTGATGAGTGTCAAGACCATTAAAGAAAGAGCATCTATTTAGCGACAATCTACGTTTAATTTAATTTTCTCTGCTTTTTTTTGCTCCAATATTTTATATGTCGTAGGTGATTACTTAACAAAGTTAAAGACACGTACCACTTGTTGTGAAGAAGATATTACACCAATAATACTTCTTAGCAAAATTCTTGTGTAATTACCTATATATAAAAAGATAACACTCGGATGTAGTGTTTCATCTAGAGTTGCCTAGTAGAATTTATGAAACCAATGGAATTCACAAAATCAGCATAATCGGATGGGTTTCAGGGTGAGTATTAAGATTAAAGTCCTGACATACGTTACAAGTTCTAGAAGTCTTAGTACCATTAAATAAATGATTGGCTTTTAGCATGAAGGGTCATATCCGCATAGTACATGGTACCCTGTGCAAGGTACCGTGCACAAAGCTATAGGGTACTCAATAATATTCGAAAATTATATATCCATACTGAATAGATAAAACATTAAAAATATGGGGGTTGTTTTGTTGTCCTTACAGGTTTTGCTATAAACTGTAGAGTCATACCATAAGATGAAAAGCACTATTGTCTATACTTCAGTTCAACAATAGTACGTGTGACAACCGTTCTTAACATAAGTGCATTTCACTGTGTAATTTATTTATTTTTCATGTTTAATCCGTTAGTAATTGACATATATGAGACTAACTTTGTCTAATAATAAATACTTACAGTATAGAGGATATTTCAAAACTTGTGGGATCAATAGTTCTGAAATTCGAAGTTGCTTTTAATAATTTATAACGTAGATTTCCAGTCCCAAAAACTCGAAGAGGTCCAAAGATTAGTTTTTAAGATAGGGCAAACTTCCTATCCACTTACCGTGATATGCCCCTAGATTACTCATTTACAAAGTAGGCTAACTTCTTGCACTAAAATATTTAAGGCAGATTTACTTTTTAGAGGTGCCATTTTGCACAATTCGTAGCTATAAATTGTTCTCAATCACCGCGGCTAGGGTTAGAAGTAGAAAGGCAACAAATGAAGCAACTGTATGGTATGGTGTGCTACGTACTGGATTAAAAAATCACATCCAAATAAATTAAAATCAAGCACAATAATTTCAGTTATAAACAAAAATAAAGCAATAAAACATGCTTCTTTAAACCACTTTACGCTATATTACCATTGAGAGTCCAATTATATGGCATGGATTGTTGAAGAAATATCAACCTGCCTATGAAAGAATAGAATAGTAGGAAATATGTTGTGCTTTCTGGATCTCATCTTCCGACTGGGATAATAGCAGTTAATTCAGGGTTGGAAATAGCTTTCTTTTAGTGGCAAAGAGACATGTGCATTGCATTCAGATGTCGTCAACGGGAAACACAAGAAATAGCTTCTCTTGTGCGATGGTTTTTGCCTTTCCCTCCAGTTTGGATACATAAACTCACGTCAACAGGCATTCCATTTTTTATTTTATTTTTTTCAAGTCCTTTCTTCCTTCAGACATCATCTCTATTTACAACTTCGCTTATGTAAATTCAATTTAATACCACGACAAAATATCCGACTGTAACACTGAAAAGCTATACTTAAGGACAGAGAATGTTACAAGAAACCGTTACGTCAAAGTGGAAATGACCTTGCACACGCGCACGCAGAGAGAGAGAGAGAGAGAGAGAGAGAGAGAGAGAGAGAGAGAGAGAGAGAGAGTTTATGTACTTGTAAGAAGCCATTTCTTGAGAACATCTGAACAGGGAGGAAGCAGTGACTTGGCCAGTTTATAGAGAAGAGAAGAGAAGTGAGAGTGGGGGAGAGCTTGATGTGAACCGTCTGAAGTAAAGAGTACTGCTTCTTGCTTAGCCTAAATTGTGGATTAAACGGGGTAATAGAAAAGAAGAAGAAGAAGAAGAGCTCCGTTTGATTTATTTGATTTTTGTTTGTGTGTTCTCTAATGCTGGGGTCATCTTTCTGAATGTAGGAGCGGGATAGGACAGATGTGTAGGGTTTGGACATGAGGGGTAATATGGTCAGACTAATTTCAATGGGGTTGCGTGATAGGCGGGATTCTCAGTTAAGTTTCTTGATTCTCTTGGACTGAATATCTAATATTTAATTGTGCGCATTGTACCCCAAATCCCACTATAGCGTTGGCAAATTGACCTTGATTTTGCTCGTACTTTCTGCTAAATCACACCCTCCCCCTTCTCTCTCTCTCTCTCTCTCTGCGTCGCTGAGAAGTGCCAGAGCTCGATTGATCTCTCTCTACATGACAACTGACAACCCTATATTTCAAGCATGCAGGTCGCCGTTATATCTTCATGCTGACACCCGATACGCATTTGTGTGTTCTCTATTTTCCTCTCCAGCAGCACACACTCGCACATGAACGAACGGCTCCTCCTCATTGCCCCTTTCATGCTTTCTTTCTTATTCTCGCTCACACCTCCACCCACTTGATCAATCTCGGCTCCATCGTGCCAATTTCCCTGTCATCTTTCCCTGCTGAGAGGTGGGCGATATTGGATCCCTCAATCTATGCTGATCCTCACGTTTTCTTGCCTTGCTCAGAATGGTCTGATGCGGCAACAATTCATGTCATACTTAGCATGATTTAATGCCATTCCGGTCGAAGAAATGGAGAGGGAAAGACAAGCAATTGAATTAGTAGAGAGAAGGATCAGGCTTGTAAGAGGCTCCCACGCTTGGCCTTACGAGTGAGGATGGGCCAAAACCACATTAATGCGAATCTTGTATACTTCAAATGAAGCTGTCAACCCGATTCACAAAATTCCTTAATCTTATTAAAAGGGTCCCTAAAATCTTAATGTGGATGGGCAAAACAAAGAGTGAGAACGAGAGATTGAACAAGTCCTTCTAGGAAATTACATAAACGATCTATGAATTTTGGTCCAATGTGCAACGTCATTCTTGAACTTTTAATATATTCAATATGATCTATGAACTTTTGAAATATGTTCAATGTTGCCCTAAACTTTTGATTTGTTTAATGTAATTCCTCAGCTTTTTATACATGGTTGATACCGTGAACTATACCAAAATGTTTAGTCCTTAAACTTGAATTAATGGAATGACTACATTGGATGTTTTTATATCATGCAAGGACTAGATAAAACATATGCCAAAAGTTCATGGATATATTGAACAAATTAAAGTTTGGAGATAATATTGTGCATTGGATTAAAGTTTAGAAATTACATTGAATAAATAAAAAAATTCAAGTACAACATTACATATTGAATCAAAGTTCAATGACCAATCATGTTGCTTTCCCTAATATTCTTATTCCCAGCATCCTTTATTTTATGCTAGCTACCGTGCGCAAAAATATAGGGTACCTTGTAAAAGTGTGTGTATGTGTACTAAACAAATGTAAGAATATTAATAATACGCGCACTGTCTATTAATATTTACAAATTTTGATATGAAACATCAAGTTATAGTATTAGATAAAAAAAACACTATTGTTTTAGTCCATCAATATTTCGAATATATTTTTCTTGACAAAAATGCATCTCATTATGTGATTTACCTACGTTTCATGTTTAATGATGCTAGTAATTGAGAGAAACACAACTACTTTTGTCTAGTAATAACATATTCTAAAATTTATGAAATCAATAAACCTCAAATTCCCAGTTGGTTCTGAGAATCTACAACGCAGATTTCAAGTTAGAAAAACTTGGGGAAGAGTTCAAAGGTCAGAAAGGTAGGGCAAATTTCCTACTCACTCACCGCAGAACCCACGCACCCTAGTTTATCCGCCCACTTATTTACTTAGTAGTCTAACATATTGCACTAAATATTAAGTATTTAAGCCAGCTTTATTTTCGAGAGGTGCCAGTTTCTGAATTAGTTTCTATGATTTGTTCTCAGTAACTGAAGATGACGTTAGATTTAGGAAGGCAAGTAATGAAGCAAATGTGTTGTATGGTTTGCTATGCACTGGCTTCAAAATTACATCTAGATAAATTAAAATCATTCACATAAATTGTAGTCATAAAAACAAACAAATCAGTTAAATTTGCTTCTTTAAACCATTATACTCTATGTTACCATTATGAGCCGACTAGCACGGTATGGATTACGGAAGAAATATCAAATCTACATGCTACATGAACTTATGTGCTAAAATTAATTTATTTATGCAGTATTGTGCAAACACTAACTGTACGTTTAAGGAAAGAATAGTAGGAACGCTTTGTGCTTTCTGGGTCTGATCTACAGACCGACAGAAAGGTAGTAAATTTAAGGGTTAAAAAATCGCTCTCTTTCAGCGGCAAATAGATGTGCATCGCAGTCAAATGTCATTAACGAGGAGGGAGAAAACAAGAAATAGCTCCTCTTCTCTGATGGTCTTTGCCTCTCCCAGCTTGGAAACATAGATCGACATCCAAAGACGTTCAAATTTTTTATTTTCAAGTCTTTGGCTCCTTCATGTATCACATTATTTATGTCGATTCAACACCAGAAGACAGTATCCCACAGTATCACTAAAAGGTCATCTTCAAGGACAGAGAATGTTACATGAAACCGTTACAACGAAATGGAAATGACCTTTCACACAGACATACACAGAGAGAGAGAGAGAGAGAGAGAGAGAGAGAGAGAGGTATACATACTTTGTTTGAGGCGTTATCCTGAAAACATCTGAACAGGGAAGAATTAGTGACTTGGCCAGACCGAAGAGAACAGCAGCGAAGTAGAAGTGTCTTGGAGAACCTGTTGCGAACCGTGTGAAATAAAACTACCGCTTCTTGCTGCGCCTAAGTTGCGAATCAAATGGGGCAATAAAAAAGAAGAAGAAGAGCTCCGTTTGGATTTACTTGTCTTTTTTAATATATCTTTAATGTTTAGGTCATCTTTATGTACGCTGGATGGGGATTGTACAGATGAATAGGGTTTGGACTTGACGAGTACGACGGTCTGACCAAAGTTAATGGGATTGCGTGACAGTTGAGTTTCCAGATTCTCTTGGACTGAATATCTAATATTTAATTGTACGCGGCGTACCCTAAATCCCACTATGATAATGGCGAACTGGCCCACCTTTTTTGCTCGTACGTTCTGCTGAACTAACTCTCTCTCTCTCTCTCTCTCTCTCTCTCCGCGAACTGGCGACCTTTTTTGCTCGTACGTTCTGCTGAACTCTCTCTCTTCTCTCTCTCTCTCTCTCTCTAAGTGTGACTGAGAAGTGCAGCATCGATCGAGCTCTCTCTCTGCATGACAACCAAGTACCCTTTTTATCAAGCATGCTTATCTCCAGTCTAAAAGCCGGAGTTGTTGCATTAATGTATGTTTTTGTCCCTACAGGATCAACCTTCTTTCATCGAACATAGGCACTTGATTCTGCTTCTGCTTCATGTTGAGTGCACCTAAGATTAAAAAAAAAAAAACACCAGCCCAGACAGTACTGGTATGGTTGGATTATGCTTCCTTGCATATGGCGCTCGTACGTCGTGGTGCATGCGCTTCAGTGTACTGCTCATATTTCGTGCATTCCCTAATGTAGATGGTCCGTAAAGTTGTCATCATCAATCTTCGATTGTTTACATCTTTTTTATTAAGTTGAATTGCATCTTCGCTTCATCAAGATAACACTAGTTATCCTGATGAATTGACTCACTTATTTCCATGTAATATGTGCTCCAATTAATATGACTTGGTAGGTGACGATTTATTTAGTTGTCCTAGAGGAACTACGATTAATTGTTACTTGATGTCGTGGCCCTTCCTAATGAATCTCAAGGGCAATTAACAAATTATGAGACGGGCATATACCCCTCATGTAAGGTGACTCTTAGTTTCACATGGATTTTCTTAGTCCCTACTAACCGCAGCTTGATTTCTTATATATTGTCAACCGGATGAGTTTGGAGCCATTACAAATTTATTCTAAGCTAGCTGGGGCCATTTAAGGCACTGGAAACAACTTTATTAGAACGAACTAGAGATTTTAAACTCATGGATTTTGTTACATTAGTTTTATCCAACGACCGTCATCAATGTCCTTTCTCTTTTGGTAAAACATTATTTTATGCCATCATTTTTTATGTTTTTATATCTAAACATGCCAATATATATTGGCCATGCATAAGCTTGCATGACAATAAAATGAAACGATTAGTAGTAAAAATAAAAAATAAATATTAGAAGAAGAAAACAACCGTAACCATATTGGGCAGAGTTAATGCAAAGGCTTGTTATAATGCTCCAAATAAGAATTTAGCGAGTTATGCATGAAAAGTAACTATAATCATAATTCAAAAGATCACTACTTACTCTTTTTTTTTGAGGTTCTCTTTCAGTTTATTAAAGATAAGTTTGATGCAAACATAAAATCCTTATTGGATTTTGCGGACGAATTGGAGCTAATTACAAGATAAAACCTTTTCACCTCCGCTTCTTGATTTGACTCTCAAATACAATTAGCCACCGTTTACATCTTAGAATCGAGCCATTCTATTTCAAAAGTCCAAGAAAAGGGCCTCTCAGGTGGCATGGTGGAGATTCTCCTTTAATATAGATTACAATTGATAAGCTATTCGATTCATGGGAAAATTCTAAAAATAAGAGCCTTGGTACTCTTATTTATCAAATAAGAATTTGAAGTCGCCATATTAGTATCAAAGAAGGGATTGACTTTACCTTCTTCTTTTTATCCTTTTTTTTCATTTTTTCCTTTTTTTTAAAATTCAAAAAAGAAAAAAAGGCTAAAACTTCATTAAAAAAATTAAACAAAAAATTCTAAATGAATGCTGCCTTCGCCTTCCCACCTATGGCCAACGCCCCATCAGCGACGGGGCCGTAGCCATAGGCAGAGGAGGGCTAGAGCCCTCCCTCCTGATTTTTAATTATTATAAAGTTTTAGCTTTTTTTTCTTTTTTGACGTTATATTTTTTAAGAAAAAAATGGAAAAGGACGAAAATACCCTGACCAACAAATAAGGTTGGGTCGTTTTTTGAAATTAAAATGTTCACTTCATACCTTTATTTAAAACAAGATTCATTTTATGCCCTATTTGAGAAAATAAGGACATTTCAAGCTCTTGTTTGAAATAATAGCTACTCATGTTCTTCTTTGATAAAATAAGAGCACGTTTGGCTCTTATTCATAATTTTCCTTTTAATTCAATAATAAGCTTCTTATTTGCACAATAATTAGAGTACTTCAAGCCTTCAGCAAACATTAGAGTGTCTGGATGAAGAACAGACAAAACCTTTACAAGATTTCCCGAAGTATGGTCCAAATTTTTGACGAAATCTCTGCTTGCGCCTTCGGAGGAGTCTGTTACCATTGATCCATCGATGTTTATTTCAATATTTCACTCGATGGTGGGATCCACTTAGTCAGCGAGATCTTTTTTTTATATATAATTCCGTGTACCAAGATTCCATCTCAAGTAGTTATTGTTCACAACCAACGCTTTTCAACTATTTGTCTAAGATCTACAAATTGTTGACAGAACACAAAGCTATTTCTACTCTTCCAAATATTCTAGAGCACTCCAGCAACAAGCTCAAGCTTCAGTGAGTTTGACTTTCTTTTTTTCACAGTTTAGCACCCATTCTTCGATTCTACTCGCTCCGTAAAGTGAATTTTGACGCTAATAGAATTGACCATTAAGCTCAACCAGTCTAGGGTTTTCGTAACTCCTAGTTAAAAAAAACTACCTCCTTGACTTCTTCCACAGACGCATATGCTGCCAAGGATTAATTCATGGTCCCCATCTCCAAAGTAGGACATTGGTCTATAATGTGTCTATTGCCCATTGTACTCAATAATGAGTTAAAGAAATCCATCATCACCTATTTCAATCGATTTAGCTCTCTGCTCCAACCTCATTAAAAATTTTCAAACATTGGAATTTTGTCTCTTTCGTCCCTATGGATTTCGGTATTTTTATGTATTTACTGTTTTTGTCCCTCATTTTAACCAATTAATTCAAGACCTCATCCCCCAATACATTTCTTACCTGCAGAGCCCTTAAATTTGCTGCTTTTTACTCTTGGACTCTCTCTATCAAACCTAACATATCAACTATTAGTAATTCCCTAATGTTCAACTTTTATGGCAGTGATTTTGCCTGCTTTTTCAAAAGTTCCTTTAACTATATTATGTTAGAGAAATCCTTTACAATGTTTTGAAGATGCAAAAATAATTAAAGGCTATGAACATGTTTAATAACTGAGTAATCAGGTGAAAGATACATAAATGATTGTTAATATGATATTTTAATAGGAAATCTAAAGACTATGAGTTCTCTATCAATGATGAAGAAGACATTAGGGTATAGAGGTGTATACTAGCTAAAGGCACTTGAGTAAAAGTTGAACATGTTTGAAACAGAGAGTTTGATAAAGCTTGGAGGTAACATGGATAGGTGAACAACGAAATAGAGCCACAATTGCCAATATATTTTGAAGAACCAAAAGAGAAAAGCTAGAATTAGATATCATCAAACTTTAGGCTCTATATTGAAGTTGAATTTATTCAAACTCAGTGCTATGACTATTTAGATTCAGAGAGCCATTCAAACTTATAGAGACATTTAGACTTAGAATTATAGCAAAATATCATTACATTGTGATATCTTCTTCTAAATATGTTCAAACGTAGAATCTGAACATCATAAAAAAAAATGTTCGGACTCTGTACTGAAGACACTCTTCATGCTATACATTTAGATTTTGCACTAAAGGCACTCTTCAAACTTTGCACTGAAGATAAACCTCAGACTTTAAATCTATAGTTTACCCACATTCAAACGCAACACATAAAGGCTTGTAATCTAGCTTGAATTTACTCAACAACTACTAGATCTTGTTGAAGCATTCATTTCCAATGGGTTGATTAGAGAATGATCCTTTGAAGGTTTTACAATGGCTACGTTGGAAGTAGACGAATATAAAAGGAGATTGAAGTGTTGAAGAGAAAATGGTCTTGGATCTACAAAATTCTAGAGTCTAAGAAAAATGTGTTGATACAAACTCGTCTTTCTTGTGTTGTAAACATTAATCTTTAGATGTTGTAGAGAGTGACTGAGTAAGATAGTGAGACCTATCATATACTTTGTGACTCATAATTGTAATCTCTTATTGATGAGTGAAATCCAACAAATAGGTCGTCATCATGGAACAATGGATATGAGCTTGGGCTAAACCAAACCACTATAAATTTTCTATGCAAATTCTCTTATCCCTTAACTCTTTTTAATTTTTTTTTGATATGTTTGCATACTGTTAAGTTACTCCGAAACCTCAAAAACTTTTGACCTAAAACTTTTAAAATCTTGCGTGTATTTGTATATTTTTCAGACTTTGATCTTGACTTTTTACTTCCACTTTAATTTTGTTAAGATTAGTCAAAATCACTTATTCACCCTTTCTAGGTGATAATGCTAGCCTCCAACATACTCCAATCATTAGCTTGAGACTTTCTTCAATTTCACATTAAGTCATTCCAAGCCACAAATTTTACTATAGTCCTCATCTTTCAATCAAAATGCTTCAAATTTAATTTCTTTCATCCTTTTTCACTAAGGTAGCGGTAATGATCTAAGTCTATAGTAGGTGAGAAATAAGCTTGAATATTAGGAAACATGTTTCCATTCCACAAAAGTCTATCCAATCTTTTCTTCATATATGCATTCTCTTTTCTATTATTTTCCCATGTAAATGCACTGCCCTTATAGTCCACATCCATTGAAGAACAATTATCATCCACCGATGAGTGGCTAACTGCCACTCGCTCCCTCCCCGACCACCAATAATATCCTCGCCTCGATAGCCACAAGCAATATCACCATTGCCACTTGAAGAGCTTCAAGGCTAGCGATGTCCTAAGGTGAAAGGCCTTCCAACTCAACAAGTTCATCAACTTCTTCAACTTTTTGACCCAAAAAAAAACTTCCTTTCGCTAACCAGACAAACTACTCCATGAAGTAGCATATCCCCTTGCCATCAAAGGCAATGAGGGAGAGGATCAGAACTTGCCTAAAGTCAAAAGTGCAACTTCCAAAGAGTGTTCATGTCCTAGAAGAACTTGTAGAGCCAGAAGGCCTTTCGACTTTGGCCGACATTGGACACGAAGCGCTTGAGGTGGCGATGGAGGCGTAGGGTGTTAGGCAAGAGTGAGGAGGAGATCTTGAGGGGACAGGAATTCCCAATCAAGGGTTTAGGCAGTGGCCGGGGAGGGAGCAAACGGAGGTGGTGGTCAAGAGATCAATGGTTCCATGGAGTTCAAGAGAGAAAAGGAAAGAGATCTAACCAAACCGATAGAGAGGGTGAGAGACTTTCCAATTTTCAAACGGTCCAACCGCCCAAAAAAACTTATTGTCTGCCAAATAATTAGTGCATAAATATGGTGGCATCATAATTGCACTAAACATTTTTTTCCTAGTCATGAGGTGATAGCTGACTAGTTGATGGCATATCAACCAATTAATGGATAGTTAACCATAGGGAAAAAAGATGAAGTGAGTCATCGGCCGTCATTTGGTAATCCACTGCAGACAACATTGTATAGGTGAGTTAAGATGCTTCACAATAGGGGTGACCACTACCTCGAGCAGTTTGGCACCCTCCTTTCGAAATCGAGAATCGAACTAATGGAACCGGTCCTCCATTTTAGGACTGGGGACCTGACCAATTAATCTTAGGACCAAACCAGTATGGTTATCAGTTCTTGGACAATCTAATGGGATCGGGATCGAGAAATAGCAAATTGTGCAATGCTATAAAACCTAAAAAATGAACCAAAAAACACAACATCAACCATATGTATTTCTAAAAAGAACGTGTCAAACATGCCAGTCTAAAACTCATCCCTGGTGGAAGCAATCATTTGAACTGAGTTGATGGCATCATAGTTGCACTAAATATTTTTTTCCTGGTCATGAGGTGATAGCTGACTAGTTGATGGCATGTCATGCAGTTAATGCACAATCAACCACTGGGAGAAAAGATAACTTGAGTCATCGATCGTCATTCGGTAGTCCACTACAAAACAATATTATAGAGTTGAGTTAAGATGCTACTGGGAACCAAATCGATGGGATCGATCTCCTATTTTTAGGACTAGAGATCGGACCAATTAACCTAAGACTTAATCGGTCTGATCCAATTCTTGGGCAATCCAATGGGATTGGGACCGAGAAATGGCAAGTTGTGCAATTCTATGGAACTTAAGAAAGGAACCAAAAAACACAGCATCAACTCCAATAAGCATGTGTCAAACATGCTGGCCCAAGAACTTATCCCTGGTGAAAGCAATCATTCGAACATAGTGCAAAATTGGATCTCAACCATTAACAAAATACAATAACAAGTAACGGTATAGATGCCATAGCGCATCAGCCACACGAAGATAGCGAAGTGAAAATCAGTTAGGAGAGAATCCATAACTTCGTCTATGACAAACCTTGCAAAAAAAAAAAGGATTTTGGAGACCACCCTCCTGACAAAATTCTTACGTTTGAACCTAAAAACCTTCAACTAGTGTAAGGTAGAGTGGTTATGAAAATTAGCGGACGAAAGAGCCCCTCAGCTCCCCTGAAGCAGGCGGCACATCATTAGTCCTAGCATCAGCATCAACAGTTGCATTGGCATCAACATTAACATCATTAAGCTAGACAGGAGAATTCCAGCAACATAGTGGAATCAAATGGTCCTTTTCTATTATATCTTACTCTCTACGGGACAAACAACAAAATAAATGTTATTTAATGTTGTTTATTGCACCAGCAACAGTGGAATCATCATTGACATAGTGGAAGCAAAATTGAAGAGAGAGCAACAACAACAACAACAAAACCAAAGATAGACCAGCAACAATAACATTAAAGAGAGAGTTTCCTCAAAGTGCAAGTATTCATGATGCAGAGAGATAGTTTTCTCAGAGAGCAGCAGCAACAACAACAAAACCAAAGAGACACCAACAACATCATTCATGGTGCAGCTTATTGGTAAATATCTGTTTGCCAATAAGCTCTAACGACAAAAAATCCATATCCAATAAAAATAAGATATTAAATAAAACATTCACTCATTAGACATATGAAAAAAATTATAAAATAGGAAGATGTATTTGTAACTTACTAGTATATATCTATATACCATATGATATATATTTATATATTTAAAGCGGAAGTGATCGTTCTATGAAGATCCGTAGGTTGTAAATTGCTAACCTCAACCTCCAATCAAACTTGTGATTGTCAATCTTGGTATGAACGTGACTTGTTGACTAACACGTGTCAACCAATCAATGCTATAATGCCATGAACAAGAGAATTCGCGATCTTGCTCGATAAGTTAAATTTGATCGTCATAAGGAAATCTTGATAAGATCTAGTCCTCAAAAGAACTCAAAGAAGAAAACATCTCCGTATAAAATTATGTGTAAAATTGTCTGTCTTCTTAAAACCTAAAAGTGACATTATGTAGATTGCTAACCCTAATCCTAATCCTACTAAGAATCAAAATAAATAAAAAGTCATATTCATAATCCTGCTAGGATTGGAATCACACAAATAATAAAAATTTGTAATCCTAATCATATTAGGATTAGAGTTACAAAAATAACTCTAATTAAAAGAAATTCGTGCAAAAAATGGAAAAATGCATAAAAGTCTATCTAAACGACTTCAAATCGTTAAAAAATATCATCATTCACTACTAAAATAATGAGTATTGATTAGTGGCCCGTTTCCACATGTCTATCCAAATTTGAGTCAATTTTGAATTAGTCAATTTGAAATGTAAAAAATAATCATATTACGCCAAGGAGTTTCAGAATCTTCAAGTCTCGAATTCGGATTGTCTCCATGGCAAATATCTTGAACCATGATGCTGACAGCTTGTTTGAATTCCTTTGCTCTTGCTCGAGTGATTGGGCCTAACGAATAAAGCAACGAATCCCTAGCACCTCCTCCTGGATAGGGTTCAATGTCCACATCACTTACCACATTCAAACTTTTTCGTATTCTCAACAAACTCTTCAATAGTCAACGGTATGGTAGCCACTTTCAACCAATTTTAAGTGCAAATTAAACATTTTACTATTCTATGAGTTAAAGAACTTCGAAAGTCGTCAAGCACACAACCAGATGTACCAAAAGTTAACTCTGAAGCAACGGTTGTCACAGGAATAGATAAAATATCTCGAACCATCAAAGATATTATTTTAAAGTTTTTGCATGTAGTTTTCCAACACATTAAGATGTCAACATCACAAGTTTTTTTCATGTTCGGCTTTAAGATACTTATCGAGCTTAGCTAAGTTGCCATCGGACACCTTTTTCTCCTCGTGAAGAATGCCTTCATACATATCGTCAAATCACCCACATTTTAATTAAACTCATCCTTATTACCCTCCTCATGGCTATCGCATCCCAACTACTACTAGTATTAAGCAAAAATTGATTATCCAAATTTTTGTCACTATAACCAAGAGAAAATTTCTCATTAAAATGAAATAAATGCTTCAAGGCAATCCTCAACTTATCATACATCTCATCAATTTTCACATTATCATCATAGATGAGTTTAAAACAATACCACACATATTTTATCTTTTTTTTATCCAATATTACCGCAACCAACACCATCATATTTACTCTTTCAAAACTCCCATAATATTTCTCAAACTTATCTCTCATCTTCACATCCATAGCTTTTACCCTAGTATCCAAAGTCTTCTCATCTTGTTTCAAACTTTTATATAAAACAGCCGTCCCCTCAAAATAATCATTCAAATAGCATACAAAGTCCTAGACATCTTGTTGGTGGCATCATATAACTTCTTCAAAAAAATGAAAAGAATTTTAGCATTTTTCCAATATTTTCATTTAGGAGTTTCATTGCCAAGTTCAAGTACAAGAGAAATATCTTCTTCCTTTCAAAAGCTTTTCTTAACTTCAAGGCAATATCTAACATGAGATAAGTGAAGTTCCATCTAGTAGTGACATCGAGACAAACTCAACCCTTATAAATGATCATTGTATTCTCAATGTAAGTTTAGAATGTTTTAACTCTTATGGGAGAACACCTCACATACCTCACCACATTTCAAATGCATGTAATAGAATCACGTACCTCAGTCAAACCATCCATTACGATCAACTTCAATATATGAGTTGTGTACCTCATGTGTCAAACATCAACATCCAAAATCAATAACCTATCTTTTAAAAATCATTGGTCATGTCATTTGAACTAGCATTATCCACAGTGATTGTAAACATTTTTTCTCTATCTGCTTGCCTTTATAACATCACTACATAATTGATGATTCTCTCGTGCATTTTCCAATTTTCATCAATAGTGTGCAGTTTAAGATAAATAATTCAAATTATGAATAGAAGTCCATGTATATGTTGTGAAAGCAACCCTAGACTTGAACTTTAAAAAGTAAGTCTTCAACATTTTTTTTTTCATAAAGATACAACTTCATGCAATCTCTAACCATAGTAAATCATGAGATATGATTGAATGTTGTAACTCATTAATGAATTCACGAAATCCAACACACTCAAGCATAGAAAAAGTTTGTCCATCCATTATAGTCATCCGAGTAAGTATTTGCCTACAATGATCCTAATCAAATTTCTATGTTGATAAGACATTGCCACTATTACTAGTGGTTGTAGCGGAATTCCTCATTACCATTCAAGTTACATCTACTCTACGTGAGGCAAGCATTTTTTGCTTCTTATATCCATTGCGAGAATACTTATTGCACTTTCTAAAGCGCTTCAACATAGTAGAAGTATCATTATCAACACAATAAATATACTTGGCCTCATAAATGCATATCACCTTGGTTTTCCTTTTCTCAATTTTTTTTTTCATAAAAATTAAGCCAGAGTGTTGATTTTCTTTTACTACTAGAAGGGCAAGTGCTAGATACCTCATTCTTATTAGATACCACTTCGAAGTCTTAAGTGTTCCATTCCCCGAGTGATATCATTATTGGATTTGTCTACTTCCATTGATATTTAAATAGATAACCTAAATCAAGCAAAACATATATTAAATGCAATGACGATATATCAAAGAAATTGACAAAACTCATAGCTAGATGGCCAAAATCATTTGCATCAACACATGGAGCTGTAGAATTGAGTTCCAAAATCAAGGAATTTTAAATCCAGATTGTACATGACGTGAAGAATAGGAAGATCAACGTCCCATGAATCACCAGAATAAAAGATGAAAATTCAAGAGCAAGACATGTTCTTTACTGTGCACATGACAACTTGTTCTCAAAGCCCTTGGGATTTTATGTTTCTGAGCTTGATAATCATATGTAAAGTAGGCTACTCTCTATTTTGCAACACTTACGTCCAGTTTGTGAGTAAAAATATGAGTTTTCTTTCTCATGCAAATCAGCAAGATGTATTGTTAATTGCGAAAATATTTGGCTCTAACCGTCACAAACATAAAAAGAGAAGAAACCAACATTAGAATGCTTGCTCTAATAAATTTGGCACATTCATGAGTACATGAAACTAGAGTGTTGTCGTGAACTTGATGTACAAACCCAAAAATTATTGAATGAGGCCATTTGCATCTAATGATGACCGAGGCTAGTGGTGTGTTCTCTAGATTTCTGCAAGAACGTACATACAATTTGACCGCCCATAGATTCTTCCAAAAGTTCAACCACATCGAACAAGTTCCGAAGCTAAAAAATCAATCTTCCAAGAGAGTTATTATTTTTCCTTTCTACTTTTTCTGGGCACATTCTAATCAAGACTAGAGACAATTAGAAGAGCTCAACAAGAAGATGAAAGAGCAATAATCGAACCGTAGTAAGCGACTTCCGAGGACTCACATGAACGGAGTCAAACTCCTCAAAATTGAATTAATCCAAGCTGCCATCTCCAATCACTCACGACTTCAATCAACCAACGAACAAGAAGAAGAAAAAAAGCTAAATGCAACACCGGCAAGCCCTAGAATCGAAATTTGTTAGTAGAGGACGAATAAGGGTTTGTAAACAAGAGATGGGGAGATGGAGGTGTTAGATAAAAATACACAGGGCAATGTTCGGAATCGTAATAAGCAATACATAAATTGAACAAAGCGATCTATTGTTCGGTCACGACAATTTGAAGCAACCAGCAACTTGTCAAGATAGGAGAAAACTTGGAAGTTGCGATTGATGAGTCCACGTTGATCGAAGCCCCGAGAGTCGTTGAAATGATAGAACAGTTTAGGTTCGAGCCCGACGCCGTTGTGTCCTTAAAATGATTTTTTCCCCCTCAACTCGTACCAAGGCGAACGGCAAAACGTCTCCTAGGATAAAACGAACCTCGTCTCTCTCTCTCTCGCGGTACTTCAAGAGAAGACCCTTCGAATGCAACTATATTTCTTTTTTTTTTTTTTTGATATCGCAGATGGCTATATGACTATATGAAATTCGGTCGGTCAGCCGAACATGCATGATGGAGGCGCCTTTTCGAATGGTCACGAAGACTGGAATATGAAATGGTGCAACGAAACGAAGAGTCACCAACGTTTGAGGAAAGAAGAAATAAAAATAATAATTAACTAAATAATTATTATTATAATATTCCCAGCCCGGCCCGGACGGGCGGGCGGCGCGCGTGTGGTGGTTACCGGCTTTGTGTAGGTCCTCTCTCCTCCACAAAAGTGGGGTGCCCCTTGGGGCCCAATCCCAATTGTGAGGAACCCATATATATACTCTATCTTCCTTTCTCTCTTGTCTAATGTGGGACTCCCACATTTACTTCTCATTCACATTTTTAGGGACACCAAGTCCCCAACAGGAGGTACTCACCAAGGGAGCTATGAACTGGTTCAACAAGTCAATGGAGCTAGCGAATTCACAAGGACATCAAGGGAGCTGCAGAACTAGTTCAAAGATGCATAGCTTGACCCTCAACTGGACGGAGGAAACGAGCTTGAATGGAGAGAACTCTCTAAAAGGAAAACAAGCGAGACAAAGGAAACGACTAAATGAGATAGAGGAGTCAACTCTCAAGTCTCAACTAGACTCTGGACGGAGAAAAGGAAATAAGCGAGAGAGAATTTTTTGAAAGGGAACTGGGCCGGTTCTAATTTCACTCCAAGTGGTCCATTTTGATCCTGCCCTCCTAGAAATCAATAACTGGTTCTATTTTCAAGAACCTTGGACCAGACCACAACTCCAAAAAATTAGACCAACTCGGCTGGTCCGATCCAGTTCAGGCTAGTTTGAGCGACTCTCGAGTTAAGCGATCCATTGTGCTCAGCCCTACTTCATAAGTTTTCTCTTGTTCTTCACCTTGTTCTACAAAACCCTAAACACCAAAGACCTAGAAAAAAAAAACTTTAGATCTAGAAGAGGGATTCAAGATGCATACACAAAGCTTGATGTACTTTTCTCAACTTTTGGGCCACTCCATGAATAATTGTCCAAAAAATTATAAATTTATTGTATGATGATCTATTTAGTCATAAAAACTTTCCATTGGACCAATTTCATTTTAACATGGATGCCATTTATCTTACTTGACACAGTTGGTGCTGATGTTGTAATTTATTTTATTTTTAATTAAAATTAAAATTTTTATTATTGTGTTATAGTGTGTATTCTTTTTTCTTTCCTTTTCTTTTTCTAAGTTTTTAAGTATTAAGGGCCTGTGGGGGCCACACCATTATCTAAGACTCGATGACTCCACTAGGCCACTAGATGAGGGCCAAGCTATGTGCCCTCACCCAATGGTCGACAAGGGCTTAGTGAGCATCGTAATCAAGGCAAGGACTGCGACCCTTGCTAGTAGCCGACGATGACTCAACAGCCTATACCCCTACCAATCCTTAATAGTAAAAAAATGAAAATAAAACAAAAAAAAAAGCTTAGAAAGAGTTAATAAAATTAAAAAAATGAAAAAATTAACAACATCAACACCGGCCATGCCATGCAAGTCACTTCAACGACTTCCAATCAAAATTGGACAAAAAGATTACATTAACAAATTATCAAAATGTTTATAACTAAATTGACATAATTAAAAAGTTTTGAATTAAATTGACAACCATACAATAGATTTTTTATTTTTCGGACAATTCTTTTTACCACTCCATCTTGTACAAAGCTCAATGTCCTTTTCTTAGTTTTCTAGAAACTCTTCAACAATACATATTGGGATATATGAGGTATTTAAAAAGATGTACTAAAAGTGTCATGGTTTCATATAACACTCACTTAGTGTCATCGCCCCATGAAGTTTCATCCTTATGCCCCCTATCCCTGGCGACGCTTGTATACACAGCGTAGCCTCTCACAATCATTAAATATATCTTGAATAGCCTCGGCTTCATCTTGCTTTGCTGTGTTCTGCTTTTGCATTCCCACGAGAGTTCATCTTGTAGGGAGGAGGACACCGAGAATATTAAAAGTTGTGTGCTACACTCATTTAGTTCAAAAGCTCTCATGGACTCAATTAAGTATCAAATTAAAGAAAAAAATTACTTAAGTACCAATGGGAAAAAATTTTGGCCGCTTTGATTACTTGACATGTATAATAAAAAAAGATGCAGTCCACATAGCCTTTTAATTTATATTTTGTCTTATATGGATTTAATTTATTTAAAGTAAATCTAAAAATAAGGTAAATTAAAAAAAATAAGAAATGAAAAAGGAGAGTTCACACAGCGAGGGTTGCAAGCGCTCACCACCGCCGCCTCTACCATGGCCGAGAAGGAGCGAGCGAGGTTTGCCTTTAGTCCTTCCTAGCGATGGTAGGGGTGACAGCAGCGGCGGCAAAGGCTAGTAGCCCTCACTGCCTCTCCTCTTATTTTTTTTTAATTAGCTTTTCTTTTAGCTTTTTCTAATCTAATCAAATTTATATATATTTTTATTTTTAGTATGTAGACTAGACCTCCAACAAGTCACGTTAGATCAAAAAATTAATAAAAAATGTCACATTGGATTTTGACCAAATAAATTAAAGTCAGCACTTAGATAATTATTTGTAAAAAAATTTGACACTTAAGTGATACAAAAAAAAATTACACTAAAATAAACGTTATACACAATTTTTGACATTTTTAATGTTCTTCTCCCTTCCGTAGTTGTGAGCATAGAATGCCCAGCTTTTTGTTTATACTTGTCGCCACCATGCCCTGACAAATCATCACTAGAATGGTAGCTAAACTAGAACAGAGGTTAATTTGTGCTTGGCTTCACCAAGTCTCGGTTCAACACTGCATAGCGTCTTTGTGGCAAACTATAATGGTAATAATCCAAATTAGGGTTCAAAGAAAATGGGAAATGTTTTGATTTAGGGTTCAAACATTTTGAACGACATCAATTAGGAATATGTACGCTCACTAAGAGCTCTAGTGAGCCATGTTAGTTGAAAAAGTATTAAAGTATTGTGCCGTTGAATTTATGGTATTCCAAATCGGAGGCACCATAATCTGTGAACGAAGTGGAAATTAATAATTTTAATTGATTTCAAAGATTTTTTTTTGACAAAAAACTCACATAATTGAGCAATTTGTGTGGTTTTGATTCTTTTGAACAACAAATATTCGACAACTAAGAGTGAGCATGGTCCGGGTTGGGCTAGTTCAATACTCAACCCGAGGACCAACCCACATAGTGTCGGTTCTTAATTTTTGGGACCGTGAATCTACCCGTTGAGCTTGAGACCAAGGATTGGATCAACCCTATGAGTTCGGTCCGATAGGTTGGTCCGATTCCAAGGTCAACCCATAATCGCTATATATTGTTTTTAAAAAATATAGGGCAACAGAGGGTGGTGAGTGGCGAGGCGGGCGACAAGAGAGGGCAACGGAGGAGCAAGGGCCACGGCGAAGTCCTCTCTGCAGAACCAACCAACCAGCTGAACTTTGAGTTACAAGACAAAGAAAAAGAAACTTCGATTAAAAAAATACACATGCCCGATAATCACAACATTGCACGCCAATCTTACTGCCAGAAAGTTGCCCTATTCATAGCATTTAGAAAAGCCAAAAGAAGACGTAGCACTACCTTGAACACTAATAACAAGTAGAGTTCCATGTGTTAACATTTATTTGGGTCAAAACATCTAATCTTATACCATATTCTTATAGAAAACGCTTTCAAATGAATAGCGCAAGATGAGCATACATTACTTAGCCTAACATATTTCTTTACACAAATTTGTAAAGCTCAAGTAAGTCATGTTCCTCCTTATAAAGTACCCCTCCTCTACTATATCTATGAGTTCATCAATGTCTCTGGATTTTTTGTTACATCTTTTACCTCCAATTAGGGCGATGGATGGATCGAGGGTGGCGAGTGGCGATCGAGGCCAACGGGGAGTTCCTCAAATTAGGGCTTTGATGGCTTTCTAGTTTCTGGAGAGTGCAGAGGAAGCTATTGAGTGTTGATGCATGATTCATAGGGGTGAGTAATCAAAACCACCCATCCTGATAATCACCTGGACAAGTCGGTTCCAAGGAGTTCTAAAACGTAACAATCTGGTTCCCACTTTCATGTAAATGGAACCGGAAATTTTCGGTCCGATTCCCGATTCCAGAGGTGGAATCGTCCACCCGAACCACCTAGACTGAACTCACTATTTATTAAAAGATAAAATATAACAAATATATATACCATAATTTCTACCTCTTTCTTTTCCTCACCACCCGTAAACGCACAACTATCGAATATCCCTCTTTCATTTTCTCACTATCACGCGACTCCTCCACAAAGAAAAACATGTCCCTAACCTTGCAGCTCGCACGTGACTCCTCCACATAAGCACCATGTTTCCTCTGTCTTCAGAGTGCCACTCAACACAACACCTTGCACGTGACTCCTCCACTTGTTCTCGCTATTCCACCAGTAAGTTTCTCTATTGCTCTGGGACTAAGGGTAAGGAAGGGGTCGACTGTCAAGTGAGAGCGAGAGCAAGAGGGAAAGAGCTAAGAGGCAAGAGGCTAAAAGGTTAAGAGGTGAGCAATGATAGAGAATAAGGGTGAGGAAGGCATTGGCCGTTGATTACGAGCGAACAAAACCATCGGGGCTTTCCTTGTTTTGACCCTTGCAGCTTAAAGATGACACGAGAACAAGGAAGGGGAGGAAGGAGGGGGACTCCACGAATGACGCAACGTCGTTTGACTTCCCTCGCTCTCCTCTCTTCTCGGGGCTTTGATTTTTTAAATCGTCGACAAAAGCCTTAATTTGAATGGGCCACCAGCAAATTCTCTCTCCAAGAAAAGAGAAACACATACTTCACCTAATGATGGTCATTTGCTGATTGCTGGAGTAAATTCATAATCTGGGATAAGATGCTCGAGGGAGATTTTTATTGTTGGAGTAAATTCACAGTCAATTTGTTGGTGAAAGATTCGATAAAAGTGATCAGGAATCGGACTGGACCGAGTAAGAGTCGGATCAGACCGCCCAGTCCGATCTAGTCCAGTTCCTCTAGGAATTGATCACCCCTAACGATTCAACCTTTTATTGCAGCAGCAAGCATAAGCAAAGCTGATGTGGACATCAAGCCTTATCGAGGAGGAGGTGCTAGGGATCCATTGATCTATCCGTTAGGACCAATCACTCGAGCAAGAGCGAAGGAATTCAAACAAGCAGTTGGTGTCATGGTTCAAGATATTTGGCATGGAGACAATCCGGATTCGAAACTTGAAGATTCTGAAGCTCCTTGGCGTAACATGATTATTTCTGGAATTTCAAATTGACAATTTCAGAATTGGCTCAAATTTGGATAGACACTCGGAAACGGGCCACTGATCAATACTCACTACATTAGTAGTGAATGATGATGTTTTTTAGCGATTTGAAATCGTTTAGATAGACTTTTAGGCCTTTTTCTAGTTTTGAACGAATTTCTTTCAATTATAGTTATTTTTGTAATTCTAATCCTAGTAGAATTAGGATTACGAATTTTTATTATTTTTTTGTGATTCCAATCCTAGCAGGATTAGGAATATGACTTTTTTTATTATTTTGATTCCTAGTAGGATTAGGATTAGGGTTGACAACCTATATAAGGTTACTTATAGGTTTTTATGAGACAGACAATTTTTACACATAATTTTATACAGAGAGGTTTTCTTCTTTGAGTTCTTTTGAGAACTAGATCTTATCAAGGTTTCCTTGTGGCGATCGAGATTAACTTATCGGGCAAGATTGCGAATTCTCTTGTTCGTGGCGTTATAGCGTTGATTGGTTGACACAGGTTCGTCAACAGGTCGCGTTCATACCAAGATTGCCAATCACAGGTTCGATTGGAGGTTGAGGTCCGCAATTCGCAACCTATGGATCTTCGTAGAACGATCACTTCCGCTTCAAATATATAAATATATACCGTTTGGTATATAGATATATATCATCTGGTATCAGAGCTGGTTCTACAAGGTCTAGTTATCCTGCATTTATTGTTTTTCGTTCATCAAATTAGAGTTTACTTATTTATAGAGTTAGGATTCTGAATTTGTTCTTGCTGTTATTTCAATTTTGAATTAGGGTTTTTGGTCCTAGTTATTTTTTTATGTAATTGAGTTCGTCAAAAAAAAAGAAAAAAAATTCGGCCAAAAAAAAAGCCAAAAAAAAAGTTTTGGCAAAAAAAAAAGAAGGCCAAAAAAAAATCAAGAAGACGACTCATTTCTATTTGTTATTTTTGATAGTCGGACCAAATAGTGGCAAAAAAATTGATTCGGAATCCGAATCTAGCAAAAATTTGCTGACTTGCTGATTTTAGCATTATATTGCGGAATTTGATCTTGCTTGGATGTTAATCGATTGCTGTGGGGAGCTTGTGAGACTGGGACAAGTCTGATAAAGAGCTTAAAAGAAGAAATCGAGAGGTAAAAGGCAAGAGTGTGTGAGCTTAATTGAGGAAAGAAAAAGCCGAAATTGAGTTAAACACGAGAGGAGTGACAAACACTTTGAGCGAAACACGTGAGAGAGTGTTGGTGAGGATTTTTTTTTCTAACGTTTTCTTGCAGGTTTTTTTTGTTAAAAAAAATGTCACGCTCAGGTCAAGAAAGTGTAAATCAAAGGGACGATGGCACTCGCCCAAGAGATGATGCGATTCTAGCAGGCATCCAGCAATTGAGTTTGCAAATTGAAGCACTTGGCGACCGAGTTGCAAGATGTGAGACGAGAATTGATGATGACCGAGAGCCACCCAGAGGGAGACGACAAAATCATCAAGAGGAGCCTAGGGCACAACCTAGATGGCAACGACAATTTAATGATGCATACATGTCCAATACAGAAGATGATTGAGATGGAAGGTTTGAGAGGAGAAATGAACGCCGAGGATTTAGACATCGAGCAGATGATGATCTTGGCAATATCAAGATGAAAATTCCAACTTTTCAAGGAAAGAACGATCCTGATGCATATCTTGAATGGGAGAAACGGATGGAGATGGTATTTGATTGTCAGAGATACTCTGAGCTCAAAAAGGTAAAAATTGCAGCTGTTGAATTTACTGATTATGCTATAATTTGGTGGGATCAACTTGTGACTAGCAGGAGACGCAATGGTGAAAGACCAATAGAAACGTGGGATGAGCTGAAAGCGGTGATGAGGAGGCGCTTCATACCAAGTCATTACCATAGAGACTTGTTCCATAAACTGCAAAATCTCACACAAGGAAATAAAAGTGTGGAAGAATACCATAAAGAGATGGAGATTGCTATGATCCGCGCCAATGTGGTAGAAGACCGTGAGGCCACAATGTCACGATTTTTGTGTGGTTTGAATCGAGATATAGCAAGGGTGGTAGAACTGCAACACTATGTTGAATTGGAGGAGTTGGTGGACAAAGCCATCAAAGTTGAGCGACAATTGAAGTTGGACCGAAATTACAAAAGCGGTGGAGTTTCAAGTTCGAATTGGAAATCCAATTGGAAGAGAGACCAGAAGCCGAATTGGAAGGGAAACAGCACCAAGGCGGAATCTTCAAAGGAAAAGGAGAAAGATGTCAGAGTTGGTTCAAATCCTATTTCAGGTAAAACTGAAAATCCTAACACTAAAACACGTGAAATTAGATGTTTTAAGTGTTTAGGCAGGGGTCATATGGCAAATCAATGCCCTAATAGGAGGGTGATGATAATGATTGGATTGGGAGATGTTCAATCTGAAAGTGATAGGGATGAAGAGGATGATGACATGCCACCGTTGGAAGACTGCAGCGAAGTTGAGATGCCAGTCGCAGGTGAATTGATGGTTGTCAGGCGTTCTCTTAGTGTTCAAACTAAGGAGGATGAGCATCACCAACAACGTGATAACTTGTTCCATACAAGATGCTTGGTGAATGGTAAGATTTGTAGTTTGATTATTGATGGAGGTAGTTGTACGAATGTAGCAAGTTGTACCATGGTGGAGAAATTGGGATTGAAAACTGCAAAACATCCAAAACCATATAGATTGCAGTGGTTGAATGATAGTGGAGAAGTAAAAGTATTGAAACAAGTCCGAGTTCCGTTTGAGATAGGAAGATATAAGGATGAGGTGGTGTGTGATGTTGTACCTATGCAAGCAGGGCATATCTTACTTGGTAGACCATGGCAGTATGATCGGAAGGTACATCATGATGGTTACACTAACCGATATTCATTGGTGATGAATCAGAAGACTTACACATTGGTACCTATGACACCTACTGAGGTGCGTGAAGATCAATTGAAATTACAACGTGAGGCTGAGAGAGAGAAAAAGAATGATAAAATTGAGGGGTTGCGTAAAAATTCTGAAACGCAAGCAAAAGGAGAGGAAAAAAGTGATAAAATTGAGGGGTTGCATGAAAATTCTGCAATGCAAGCAAAAGGAGAGGAAAAGAATAGTGGAGTGGTCAAAATCGAGGGAAAAAGAGAGAAAAGAGAAAAGAGAGAAAAAAATTTCTATGCAAAATTGAGTGAAGTGAGGAAAGCTTTGGTTCTGAACCGACCAATACTTGTACTTTTGTACAAGGAGGTACTATTTACTACTAATGAACTTGACCCAAATTTGCCAAGTTCGGTTGTATCTTTGTTGCAGGAATTTGAAGATGTTTTTCCTGATGAGATCCCTAGAGGTTTACCACCGATTCGAGGCATAGAGCATCAAATTGATTTGATTCCTGGTGCACCATTACCTAACCGACCCGCATATCGAAGCAATCCTGAAGAGACAAAAGAACTTCAGCGGCAAGTTAGTGATTTACTAAAGAAAGGATATGTGAGAGAGTCTCTTAGCCCGTGCGCTGTTCCTATTTTGTTAGTGCCTAAAAAGGATGGATCTTGGCGAATGTGTGTTGATTGTCGAACAATCAATAATATTACGGTAAAGTATCGACATCCTATTCCTAGGCTAGATGATATGTTGGATGAATTACATGGAGCTTGCATATTTACTAAAATTGATCTAAAAAGTGGTTATCATCAGATTAGGATGAAAGATGGGGATGAATGGAAAACTGCATTTAAGACAAAGTATGGATTGTATGAGTGGTTAGTAATGCCTTTTGGTTTAACTAATGCACCTAGTACTTTCATGCGACTTATGAATCATGTTTTGCGTGCTTTTATTGGTCGATTTGTAGTTGTTTATTTCGATGATATCTTGATATATAGTCGAAGCATTGATGAGCATATTAAGCATGTGCGAGCTGTTTTGCAAGTTTTAAGGGATGAACAATTATATGCTAATATAAAGAAGTGCTATTTTGTAACTGACAAATTAGTATTTCTAGGCTTTGTTGTTAGTGCTAATGGAATACAGGTTGATGAAGAAAATGTGAAAGCAATCCGTAAATGGCCGACACCAAGGACAGTAGGAGAAGTGCGCAGTTTTCATGGTTTAGCTAGTTTCTATCGTAGGTTTGTAAAAGATTTCAGCACTATCGCCGCACCTTTAACCGAAGTTATCAAGAAGCACGTGGGTTTCACGTGGGGAGAAGAGCAAGAGAGAGCATTCAATCTATTAAAGGATAAGTTGACTAATGCTCCTTTATTATCTTTACCGAATTTCAGTACTATTTTTGAGATAGAATGCGATGCTTCTGGTACAGGAATTGGAGCTGTGTTGATGCAAGGAGAACGTCCCATAGCATATTTTAGCGAGAAGTTAAGCGGAGCGACATTGAATTATCCGACTTACGATAAGGAGATGTATGCTTTAGTGCGAGCTTTGGAGACTTGGCAACATTATTTATGGCCAAAGGAGTTTGTGATCCACACCGACCATGAGACTTTAAAGTACTTGAGGGGGCAGCAAAAATTAAATAAAAGACATGCTAAATGGATGGAATTCATTGGGACTTTTCCATATGTAATCAAGTACAAAAAAGGTAAGGACAATGTGGTAGCCGATGCACTTTCTCGAAGGTATGCAATTCTAACTACTCTAGGAGCAAAGTGTTTAGGTTTTGAACATATCAAAGGTTTATACATTGATGATGATGATTTTGGGAGAGTATTTGAAGCTTGTGAGCATGCTGCGTTTGAAAAGTTTTATAGGCATGATGGATATCTCTTTCGTGAAAATAAGTTGTGTGTGCCTAGATGCTCTTTGTGTGAGTTGTTAGTGAGAGAAGCACATAGTGGTGGTTTGATGGGGCATTTTGGCATCAATAAAACTTATGAAGTGTTACATGAACATTTTTATTGGCCACACATGAAACGAAATATCACACGAATTTGTGAGAGATGTATTGCATGTAAGCAAGCTAAGTCAACAACTAAACCACATGGTTTGTATACACCTTTGCCTATTCCGACGCATCCTTGGATTGATATCTCTATGGATTTTGTATTAGGATTGCCTAGGTCTAAGCATGGTAGGGATTCTATTTTTGTGGTTGTTGATCGATTTTCAAAGATGGCTCATTTTATACCTTGTCATAAATCTGATGATGCGCTGCATGTTGCTGACTTGTTCTTTCGTGAGGTTGTACGTTTGCATGGTATGCCTAAGTCCATTGTTTCTGATCGAGATTCTAAATTTCTTAGCTACTTTTGGAAGACATTGTGGAAGAAATTAGGTACACAACTTTTATTTTCTACTACTTGTCATCCACAAACTGATGGTCAGACTGAAGTAGTTAATAGGACTTTAGGGACATTATTGCGTGCTATAATTAAAAAGAACATCAAGTCTTGGGAAGATTGTTTACCGCATGTTGAGTTTGCTTATAATAGAAGTGTACATTCTGCTACTAAATTCACACCGTTTGAGGTTGTCTATGGTTTTAATCCCTTAACTCCATTAGATTTAACCCATTTGCCTGTTGATGAGCGTGTGGATTTAGATGGTGCAAAGAAGGTTGAATTTGTGAAGACTTTGCACGAGAAAACGCGGTTGAATATTGAGCACAAGACAGAGCAATATACGAAGCAAGCCAACAAATGGCGCAAGAAAGTAGTGTTTGAGCCCGGCGATTGGGTTTGGGTTCATATGCGCACAGAGTGTTTTCCTAAACAGCAACGTTCTAAATTGCTACCGCGAGGGGATGGACCATTCATGGTGTTGGAAAGAGTCAATGATAATGCTTATAAACTTGACCTTCCAGGTGAATCTAATATTAGTGCAACTTTTAATGTTTCTGATTTAACTCTTTTTGATGCAGCTGATGATTTGAGGACAAATCCTTTGCATGGGGGAGGGAATGATGTGGACATCAAGCCTTATCGAGGAGGAGGTGCTAGGGATCCGTTGATCTATCCGCTAGGACCAATCACTCGAGCAAGAGCGAAGGAATTCAAACAAGCAGTTGGTGTCATGGTTCAAGATATTTGGCATGGAGACAATCCGGATTCGAAACTTGAAGATTCTGAAGCTCCTTGGCATAACATGATTATTTCTGGAATTTCAAATTGACAATTTCAGAATTGGCTCAAATTTGGATAGACACTCAGAAACGGGCCACTGATCAATACTCACTATCTTAGTAGTGAATGATGATGTTTTTTAGCGATTTGAAATCGTTTAGATAGACTTTTAGGCCTTTTTCTAGTTTTGAACGAATTTCTTTCAATTATAGTTATTTTTGTAATTCTAATCCTAGTAGAATTAGGATTACGAATTTTTATTATTTTTTTGTGATTCCAATCCTAGCAGGATTAGGAATATGACTTTTTTTATTATTTTGATTCCTAGTAGGATTAGGATTAGGGTTGACAACCTATATAAGATTACTTATAGGTTTTTATGAGACAGACAATTTTTACACATAATTTTATACAGAGAGGTTTTCTTCTTTGAGTTCTTTTGAGAACTAGATCTTATCAAGGTTTCCTTGTGGCGATCGAGATTAACTTATCGGGCAAGATTGCGAATTCTCTTGTTCGTGGCGTTATAGCGTTGATTGATTGACACAGGTTCGTCAACAGGTCGCGTTCATACCAAGATTGCCAATCACAGGTTCGATTAGAGGTTGAGGTCCGCAATTCGCAACCTATGGATCTTCGTAGAACGATCACTTCCGCTTCAAATATATAAATATATACCGTTTGGTATATAGATATATATCAAAAGCAAAACTCCAAGAAATCCTTGGGTCCTAGCCACAGCTTTGCTCCTGGGTCATGGGCTTGGCAAGAAGAGAGGTTTGTAGTTGTACTCTAGAAGCTAGACTTGATGGGAATAAGAAGTTGCTCTTAGGTTTCTCCTAGGTTTGGTGAAAAAAATGGCAGACTTATATATATATATATATATATATATATATATCGGGTTGGTACGGGTTGGACCAACCCAAAATCTCAAAATAAATGATCAATCTGCATAATATCGGATTAGAGATTTTATGACCAAAGACCGACCCATTCATCTTAAGAACCCAACCAGGACCGGTCGGGTTGGGCTGGTCCAACCCGACCGGTCTTGGGTCGACCTCGGACCATTGCTCACCCCTATTTACAACCACTAAAAAAATTGTTTGCGATATCAAGTGGTTCCATGTTGAGCAATTCCCTCGTGATAATAGAGTTGTTCTTATTGTCAAATGAATTGATTTTTTTTACCAAAATTTTTTGTTTACACCTTGAAAAGTTAAGGAGATAGAAAATAGGGATTTACTCCCCAAAAAGTATAACTTTTTTGTGAAAGCGCCCCTCCATTTCATGATTTTGTGTTGGTTAGGTGTTTGTAACATTTATCCATATATTTGAGTTTAGGGATAATTCTAGTTATTTCATCTAACCCATTATGCATCACATGCATTGATTTTACACTTGATCTCAACGATTGCATTTCAGCCTGTCTGCATAGGTAATAGAATTTGAGGACGCATCCGGCAAATCCTGGACAAAAGAGAAGAAAATGTGGGTGGAGAGACAAAGCGGGATCGCTAGGCATTTCATAAGTTTTCACTTTACTATTGGTCAATTTAGTGTCAAAATATATCATGTATTTACAAGTTTACTTAATCAAAATATGATGACATTCAAACATTATAAATCCGATTTCACATTTAGTAAAGATTAAAGATACATGTATTTTACTTACCAAAAAAAAAAAAAGATACATGTATTGGGGTGATTGGGAGGCTCCATGGGCCATCCGCTCAATATTATGAGGCTAGTCTAGACAAATAATTTTCTTTTTGGACTCGGCCCATATTTCTTGACCCACTTACATCCACCTGTTTATTAGGCTTACTAATAATCTAAGGCTGTGCAATCTTATCTTGTATTTGATGCCCACTTAAAACATGATAAAGTCATATATAAAATGGATAAAATCAAGATAAAATTATCTAATGATTGAGTGGGATAAATGTAGATAGGATTAATAACATTCATAATAGTTAGTTTATTTTTTCGAATAAAAAACTTGTTAAGTTAAAATATTTATAATAGTATTTAAATTATAAAATAATAATGAAAAATCATTTTTATTTAATCCTATTCTTATGTATATATTCGAATTTATTTCTATCTTATAATATAAATCAAATATATAAATATATATTCATGTTTATATTTATTACATATAGAGAGGAAAACCTAAAAAGGGAAAATTCTAAAGGAGGGCCTGAAGTACTCTTGATTTCTCAAGGATCTAAAATGGATCTTATTTAAAAAAAAAAAAAGGCTTAAAGCACCTAATTTTTTTTCATTTTCTCAAATGAAAAGTTGAAGTGAACATTATTTTAATTAAGGGTCTAAAGTAACTATATCAATCCTAAAGAAGAGCATGACCTCACTGATTGGTCAAGGTCATTTTCATCTTTTACTTTTTATTTTATTTTTTCCCAAAAAGATATAGTAAAAAAAAGCATAATTTTAGAAAATAATTTTTTTTAGGCAGGAAGGTAGGCAACCCTCCTATGCTTGTGGTCACTGCCCCATCATTGGTGGGGCGCCAACCATGGTGACGATCCTCAACTCTTGTCGGTAGGAATGCTGGGGCCAGTCCTCTCACTTGGGTTTCTTTGTTTAATTTGTGTTTTTTTTTAGTTTTACCCTTTTTTATTTTTTTGAATTTGTCTATTTTATAGAGAGAAAATATAGAAAAAGGTAAAAATAAAAGAAAATTTTAATGAAACATAAATGACGAAAATGCTCATGATCAGTTGTTGAGATATGACCATTCTTTGATAATAACATGGACATTTTGGACCTTTAATTTGAAATAAAGTTTACTTCGGGCTCTAAGGGTACATTGGTCGTTCTTTAAAACAATGTCATGATGGTACTTCATGCCTTTATTCGAAATTTTCCCTGAAAATGAAGTAGGCAAGAGTGTTGTAAGAAATCTTTACCACCTCTGTACTTTTTAGGTTAATTTACACTAATGTGTTGTTTATACCAAATAATGTATAGAACATGATGCGAATATATCTGATTTTACTACTGTGATTCACCAAATAGTGGATATGATATAGCTAAATTTTTCGACTTTATATCGTATCATATGCAGTCCTTATCATAATAATTAAGAAACCACTTCGTACAACTGGAATCATAAATTAAGCTACACACTCCTCCATATATATAAAGTACCTTACGGTGGGATCTTGGGTCTCAACATCCAAATTTTCATAGTAACGTGGTTACTGGAAAATCACTTAATAACTATACAGATCATTTACTTAACAAATCCCTAGTGACGCAGCTATGCATCGGAATGTCAGTGAAAACATCTTATCTTTTGGAACGCATGGAGTATTAGGAGAGTCAGCATGCTAATCACACATATGCACCAAAATCTGCTCTTTCCTCCAAAGGGCGAGGAGGGTGCGGTCCCCAGTGTTTTAAGTGCAAGGCGTGATTAGTACAAAAAGAAGGAGGAGGAGGAGGAAATCTTACTTTCGACGTTCCTTTTGCTATATTAGTCCGTACATTACTTCAATTGCGCTTTTTACCAAATGTATTGGATCATTCTTGCTTGTTTGGGCTCGAGCGGGAGTGAATGAGCTTGGAATGGCGAGATTATCAATCTCGAACTTTCGTATTTTAAGTGGACCAAGTAACTGTGGTCAATCAGACATCGAGCTGGACTCTTATAGTCAATACTAAAGAGAGACTCTCCATGGATCAGGACTCGGAGCCATAAAGTTACTCGAAACATGCTCGACAATGATCTCAAATGCCTTCGGATGAGGTGTCGAGGTTCGCTGAATCGAAATTTAGATACCATATTGAAGCCAAGGTGCAAGGATTTGGGTTTATTTAGATGAAATTTGCAAATTTATTTTCATGTAAGTTCGCGTGAAGTATTTGACAATGGCAAGCTGGAGTTCTGAAAATTCATAATGAAAGAGTAGTGTTTCTTTTTTATTAAACCTGTATTGACTATATAAAACGAGAGAGTTGAGGCGAGGCTGTGGGCCGGGCTTTGGGCTTTGCTTGCACAGAAAGTCAGTGCCATCCAAATTTTGCTCCTCCTCTTTACGGAAGAAGAAGAAGCAGCAAGCAGCAGCAGCAGAAGAAGAAGCAGAAACCAGAACTCAGCGATCGGAGAGCAGAAGAAAATGGAGGCGCCGAAGACCATCGCCCACGAGATCGGAGGCGTCCGAGCCGACGCCCTGCGGTTCGGCCTTCAAGGCGTCAAGAGCGACATCATCGGATCTCACCCTCTCGAATCCGCCTACCAATCGGTGGACCCATTTCCTTCTTCTCGCTTGCGGTTCTGCTGTTTTGAGTCGATTGTATTGGTGTCTTGCGAATTGCTTGGATAGAGAGCGAAAATTTGGGGTTGTTGGGGGTCTTATTGGTAGGGGGGAGTGAAATTGGTGAACTGAACTTGTTGCTCGCTCGAAGCGAACTTGTTTAATCTATCGTTGATTGCTTTATTTGGGATGTTACTTTTTTGTGAGTTGTTCTAGGTTTGCTACAAGGGTGTTGGGTTTTTCATGGTGAAGTTTGAGAGTTTTAGGGTTTTGCTTCTCTGTTTATCCGGAGTATAAGTACGCCGGGCAGTTGTCTCAAATTGTTTGCGTTTATTGAACGTTTGTTCTCTCCATTAACTGATGGGTGCAGGCAAAGGATAGCCAAGAGGAGATGAAAAGAAAAATGCTTGCCAATACGTATGGGTCGGCTTTTCCCCTGAAGATGGAACTGGATAGGCAAATCCTTTCCCGGTATGACCTTCATTTGTCCGACTATTTCTTTAAGAGGATACTTTGTTTCAGTGAAGTAATATCTTTAGCCTTTGTAGTGGAAACGCTTGAGTGTTCATGGCGGCAATCTGAACTTAAAGAAGAGTTTGTTGAACTTCTCATTCTATCAGCTGCAGTTCTTTGGGGAAGCATGCATAGACCTTGGAATTTCAGAATAGCTTGCATATATTTGTTATGTAGTTGTAGTAATATATTTGACAATGAGATTGGTGGGTAGATCATAAGTTTCTCTCTGCCTGTGGCTGTCATCCACTGAGGACACAATTGGAGGTCCACCTCGGAGCAAGTTGACCTTGAACACGATTTTCTTTTAGTCCTTGCCCTGAGAAATTGTTACATGAGTAAATATCCTATCGTATTGTTTGACGGGGATGCTATGTTATAAGGTAGGAAAATAAAGATGATGAGGGAGATTTAATCTGGTCCAAGTTTGGGTATTTCTTTTGAACTGGTGAAGTCATGCATTTGACTGCTGTGATTATCACTGTCATTGTTGTAGATAAATCTATTGGGTACTGATAGGAACTAATTGAGTGGTAAGAAGGAGTAGCTTCCCTTTTTCTTAATCTGGGAGAATCTGTATGTTTGAAAAGGAAAAAGAAAAATGAAGGATTGAATAAACCATCAATATGGTGCTTATGTGTATATCATTGTCTGTTTTAAGTTTATTGATCCTCATTATCATAGTCACTCTGCAGATGGCAATGTAGCTGGGCATCCAAACTTCATTTTGATGTTACTTTTGCTACAGCTTGTTGTTACGTGAGCTTTCTTTATTGTCATGTGTCTATGTTTAGTTGCTCACAGTAATTGCTAGTTAAAACTCCTCATTTTCTGTATAGCTCTTCTGTTAAGTCATTGTGACAATGCTGCCTCACTTTCTTGAAAGACCAAGAGCTGATGTCAGTTGTACAACCCCTTGCCAGAACAAACAGCAACTCCTGGGTTTAAATATCTGAGGCTTGTATTGGACAATTCTTTTTTATGCCTTTCAGCTTAAAAGTCTGTCGGATGCTGAGGATAAATTTTTCATTTCCATTTTGCTTTGCAAACAAACTTTTTCCTTAGAGAGCTCCTCAATCCTACATCTTTATGAATTGGCTAATTAAGCGGCTCAGCTCTGCGGATCTGAACTCACTGGGAGTAATCCCTTGTTTTCTCACTGCCTATGAGTACAACATTCTATAATTATGGAATTTTAGACATAAAAGTATGACCTAGTTCACTTCTTCCCATTCTCGTTTATGGAATCATTCTCTCCCAACTAGTAAAATGCAGGCGTCAATGACTTAAAGCTATTTTTTTTTATCTTGTGTAGGTATACAACCATGGCAAATATGTTAGGAATAGATTCCGTTTAAAGAGGGTCGAAAAACTTTCTATCTCTAACCATCTGTTGATGAGGAAAGGAGAATAAATCTTGTAGAATTTCCAACAAATGAAAGCTCCTTTAAATCAAACTTTTGTCTTACTACAGAGAACAGAGATACTCCATTCAGAAACCTCAAGGTTTGTGTGGGGCTAGTATTATTCATTGAACATTTCATGGAAAACCTTTTTTGCTCTGCCTAACCGTGTTCCTCCTTTGCAAGGCCTCATTGTATTAGATGACCGCGCAAGCATCATATCTCAGCAATTACTGCGATGTCATGATATTTTATTTTTACAAGTTGAAGTTTTTGCATGCTTATGCATCTGCCCCTCTTTCTTACTATTGCAGAAGATATTTTACATAATGCTGAGTAGAAAGATTAGGGAATATATCTGTTGTCTTGTCAGTGTTTCCTGTCATATTTGCATGGCTATGACACAATCTGGACCTCATATGTGCAGTTATCTGCTATCTTATAGTTTTTCTTTCTTTGAGTTTGCTTGTTGTGTTTCTTCGTGTATAGAATGTAGATACTATTCACATGCTCTTTGACAATTTAATATTCTTTAGGCAGATTTTACCATGGAGCCGGTTATCTTTTTGAACTGAACTTGGTTATTTTGCAGATTCCAGAGGCCCCCAGGGACAATTCCATCTTCAATGCTTGGTTTGGAGGCTCTGACTGGGAGCTTGGATGACTTTGGCTTTGAGGATTACTTGAATGGTAAAACATTACGTTATGATTACTTCGCTGTCCAGACTGTGTACATGTGTCCCTTTGCTAGTATCTTTCTTGCTCTCTTCATCTCATAGTGTAGTGGCAAGTTGCAACATCCAGCATGGTAATCGTGATTTTGGTGTCTGGTCTATTACATTAGTCATTATTTATTGTCAAGAACTATTGGTGACTGTGAAAACGACATGATGTATTGCGTTGTGAATGGTATAATTTGATTAGAACTGGTTGGTATAGTTAGTGAGTTGTTCTGAATTTAGATTGCAGCCTAATAATTTAAGCTGATTATAAGGGTCTTGTACTGCAAATCGCTTAATGATTGCTATACATTCTTCTCGTTGGTGTTTTCTGCAGACCCTCGTGACTCTGAATCTTTCCGGCCATTGGATATGCACCATGGGATGGAAGTCCGCCTTGGTCTTTCAAAAGGTCCAGCCTGCCCCAGTTTCATGTAATTTCAGTCTCTGCTCAATCAATCAAGAAGTTGGGTTCCTGTTCTCTCGAATGACTTAATTTGGTTAAGTTTCAATTAGAACTGTTGTGAAAGCTGAATTATCATGCATTCAAAATTTGAAAGAGAACAGGATGTATGCCGGTTGATGTCTATTGATTTCAACTGATGTGTACTTATGCGTTCGCTGTTTTTTAGATGCCACAGAAAACGGTTCTCTGAACGGTGTTGCCTCTGTTGCTGAAGTCCATTAGCAGACCAGTAGAGTTACTCAACCATTATAACGCGGCCATGACATCCTCATCCCACGTTAGAGTAGGATAATGGTCGAGTCGTATCGGGTATTGATCTTTGTTGGAACTAACCCACAAAAACACACGCTGACTCTTATTTTAGCAGAATCTCATCTGTAACAAAAGAGAATATGTTACAATAGAAAGATGCTGCCCCCAAAAGAACAAAGAAAACAAAGTATAAAATACCAGAAAAATGAACAACCAATAGAAAAAACTGGAAAACTATGAAAAGGGCCTGTCGTCATTACAAGGAAATCTGCTATGACCCTCAAAGCGACTGGAGAGGGATCATTGATGCCGAAGCGTTGTCGTCTCCTACTCTGCTTGTATCGTCACTGTTTAAGGAATCTGGGTCGGTGGTTGATCGCGAGGTGACCTTGCCGGTGAGGTCATGAGCTTGGCTCCAGTGACATCGCTGTGAATTCACAACGAAGACAGAGAATGACCCTGTGTGTCGAGTGGATGAGAAGTATGGAGATATGGAGAGAGACCACAAGAGCACAAACTTAAGAGAGGCAATGATCTCCGATGTCCGGGGTTGCAAGCGAGGCCACCACTGCTAGGCTAATTTGCCGGCGAGATCCCTCCTAGCGAGGGCTCCAGCTTGATGTCCACCGCTAGAGATGTGGCAGTTTAATTTGAGAACAGAATCGGTCTGACTAGTTCAGTTTTAGGTTCAAGGAATATCTGATCCAATTCTCAGTTCTAGAACTCAAAATCAGCCTCTTTGGTTCAATTTCTACCCTTAGGCTACGTTTGGTCGTCCGGATTTCTAGACAGGATAGGACTGAATATGATAGGATAAGAAATCCTTAGATTTCTTCATATCTCATCCATTGTTTGGTGAATTTTGGATTTAAAGTCGGATATCATCATATCCTATTCAATATACTGTTTGGTAAACTACGGATTTAAAGTCGGATATCCTTATATCTTATCAAATTTGTTGTTTGGTGAACTAAATATTTAAATTTAAATATTTAAATATAAATTATATTAGGCAAGTACAAATTTGCATGATTAATATTCAAAAAATCATCTAAATCAATAATTTTTTTTCAAATTAACAGATTATCGTCGAGTTTCATGGTTACGCGTTTTATTCCGTTCCCTAAAAGTAATTTTTTGGTTACCCTTTTCAATATCAATGTTTTTAAAATAACCTCAATTTCAATATATTCACTTTGAAACATGAATTCTTTTTATCTCTTACAAATTTTTCATTAGTTTCTATTTTGTTATAGGTATAGTACCAAATCAAACAAATGTCCAATTAAAACAAAGCATAAAATCCAAAGTTTATTCGCTTTTTTTTCCAACTGTCATAAGAATACAGTAACAATTAATCACGTTAATGAACGATCTTTGAATAATTCACACATATAAAGTGCATTACAGTTTATCACTTTCGTAAAATTTCGATGTGAATCGGATAGTTATTACGCCGATACTTTCGATAAGAGCTTATTCAATTGAGTTTAAAAATTTATAAGGATTTTCTCATTTTTTATGTTAAACTAAAAATATTTATTTAAAATAAAAATCTATAATTGGTTCAAGACTTATAGAATTAATACTATATGAAATAAATTGTGGTCAAACAACTAGACATTTTCTTAACAAAAATAAAATTTTGAATTTTTTGAATTTTTGAATTTATGGTATTATTATTTTTACTATTTAGTATTTTTTAATTCGAAAAAAGAAAATTTGGACCGGATCAAGGAAACTCGGTCCGACTATATGACCCGAACCCAACAGAGGAGTTGGAGTAGTCTAAACACCTAGACATTTTTTTAACAAGAATGAATTTTTGAATTTTTTGAATTTTTTAATTTATGGTATTATTATTTTTAGTATTTTTTAATTCGAAAAAAGAAAATTCTGATCAAGTCGGGAAAACTCGGTCCGACTATAAGACTCGAACCTAATAAAGAAGTTGGAGTAGTCTGTGGGTGCACGACAGAGAAAGGAAAAAAAAGTGGGGTTTCGTGTTTCTTATCCGAAATCATATCTTACCTTATCCCACCCTTCCTCTGGGATTTTTTTATTTAGTCTATATCATCTCTATATCTGACCTTATCTTATCCTAAATAGTTACCAAACATGGAATATGATAAAACATATCATATCATGCTTTTTATCCGGTCGACCAAATGCAGCCTTATGCCTTAACCACCATTTGAGCTAGAAATAGACGAACTGGGCCAATTCTGAAGTTGAACCTTTTTGGGAGTGGTCAAGGATTAGAACCCATGACCTCAAGTATGAGGCTAGCAACATTTACTTATTTATTTATGTCGAAATAAATATCTTTCATTACTTCAAGTGGTTTTGCAATCACAAACTAAGTGAGCATCTGAACGAATCACATCTCATAATATTTTTTAGGGATGAGAAACCCAGTTGCAGGGAAGAGATTTTCGCCAAAGAGGGCTGGGCCTTAGAGATCCAATCAATTACCACCTAGTTCGCTTCTCTCCTGCAGCGGGTTGATCGGATGCTCATATAATGGGACTAGCCATTCCAAATGTAGCGGGTTCGATTTCTAGTTCTGGCTCTTCTAAATCGACTAATCCTAAAATCTATCGCCTCTATCCGTGATGAATCTCTTGAGCCTGCTGAATTGAGAACTCAAGCCTGCTCGATGCCATAAGGGAGCACGAGCCCTCCATACAAGCTCAAGCCTTTTAGATCTAGCGCACCGAAGCTCCCCGGCTGATACGGCAAGGTGGATAGGGAGACGGGCATCACCGGGGCCACTTGACTCAGGGAGGCAGCGGGTGGCAAGGTGGCAATAGGGAGGAGAGGCAGTTTGCGGTGGGTGGGATGGGTGAAATTAGAGTATGGTTTGAGTGTGTTTGTTCTTTGTGCGCTTGGATCGTCTAACGTGGGAAAACCCATGTTAGACGATCCAAGCCTTTCATTCCCCCCCCCCCCCCCCTCCCCCAAAATTAAAGGCGGGGGAAAATGAAGGGCCCAAATCCTCAGACATGGGATCTCCCACGTCAGGGGATCCGAGTCAGTTCTTTGTAGGGGGACATGAATGATGGGAAGGACGAAATTGGGAGGAAAATGAACATTCGTCTGCAAAGTTAAATGTTAAATGCATTTTAAGATGAAATGAGTCAAATGACGAAAGCGAGCATGGCAGTTGAAGGTTTTCAAAACTAAGGATGCAAATTGATGTGTGAACTCAAATGTGACGATGATATTTAAAACTTCCTTTTTTTTTTATGCATATGTTAATCTATGAGTGATTGGTTCCCCAAGTGGTTTGGTTTCCCCCCAAAACCAAGAACTGGACCAATGGCACCGGTGGCACCGGTCTGTGGTCTTTAAGACCAGAAACCGGACCAACTAATCCTAAGACGGACCAACCGGTTCGTTCTAATTCCTGAGTGGTCCAATGAGACTGGGAAAAATTCAAACAAAAGAAAGAACTTCATCTCCCATGTAGACTCTTACAAAAGGAAGCCCATAAACGAACGAATCATGTACACTACAAGAACAAAGGAATTTACAAAAACAATGCAATTTTCTCGTCCAAAATCCATATATGGACGACAAAATCGCATAAATCATCATATATTGTCTATGGCCCAAGTTATTTTCTCATGCTTATTCATGGACCATGGACTCATAACAATGTATCACAATGGGGCCCAAATCACCTAGCCAATAAAGCAAGACAAGGCAAGGGAATATAGAGGTACTCACCAAGTGAGAGAGCGACTCGGTGTGTGTGTGTGTGTGTGAGAGAGAGAGATGCAATTACGATTGTTTAGTTGTTATTTGAAGGGCTAAGAGAGGGAGGAACGAGAGAAATAACTTAAAGTTAAAGAAAGGAAAACTTTAAACTAGACTGGTTCTAAATCCAGTCCAATCTCGCCCACCTAGGAACTAGGACTGGTTCCATTTTTTGGAATCATGGACCGGACCAAAACTCCAAAGAACCAGCCCACCCAACCAGTTTGGTCCGGTCTAGGTAGTTCCCGAATTGGGCAGTTAATCATGCTCATCCCAATGTTAAACCTATTTTTCAGCTTTCAAGAAATCCGTGTACATCACAACTCGTTAAACTCAATTAAGTGTTGAAAATTCAAATTTCAGCACTGAATGAGATGAAATCTGCTTAATACCTTCAATAATTTTTGTTTTGAACGATTAAATTATCTTGACGAATCAACTTAATCTATTAAGTAAGGAAAGAGTTACTTAATTTGTTCAATTGAATAATCATTGATAATATATTGTGAAAAATCAACTTAGTTCATTTAAAATCTAGTCAAATATATCGTTCAACTTACCAATAACGGCCATCTTTTAAAGTTTGGCAAGAGACTAATCCATCGATTTTCAATTATCATTTGTTTCTACGTTCTGCACGTAAAACTGTCGAGACTTAAAATTTAGTACTTAAATCTTCAGAACTATATCTTCGGTTTTAGCAAACTGGTAAGAGTGACTTGGTGACTTATTTTGCCACATACATCTGCAGAACCCTCAATGCAGTAAACAAGAAATTTGTCCTGGCTAAAACTGGTTTTAACTCTCCCTTTTGTTGCAGTAAAGCATTTGTATTATTAACAGTGCAGGACTAAATCGAATGGCTGACAATGACGATAAAGTTAGGAACGTTAAACCCCTGAAAAATACACGGGTGAACTGGTTTCCTCGACCAAGCAGACTCTGAAATGCAACCCCATGCAAGATGGAAAGAAACAGCGATATCAGGTTTTCCATCATTTGCTTTCCCAGAAATTAATTCCCTATCAGTTTACACAGGATCAATACATTCAGTTACTGTGAGTTTGATCAATGTCACGATGAGGATGATCCCTCAGTACAAGATCAAGAGTTCAATCTGGATCGATAATAAATCCAAAAAAGAAAAAAGGACTTGCAGGTTCTTTACTTGGCTGGACCAACCTTGCCACTAGCGGGAGCAAGAATGGCAAGGACAATAAAACCACCCAATACCACAATCAAGATACCCAATGAGTTCATGAGCAAGGCCTCAGAAGAATACCGTGATATCACCCGGTTCGTCTGAAGGAATGTGGCCTTCTCTAGAAAACCAGTGGTAGCAGCAGCAACGGCAAGAGCATAGATATAGACCCCAAAAAATACATGCCAAGGAAGTAATGTGGTTCTGCTAGTCCTTGAGCCGCCTGGGTACCAGTAGATCACAAATCCAAGTGCCCACTGAGGAGAAAGACAATGCAACAGCTAAATCACTGCTTAAGATGCGCTAGCAAACACGAAAGACAATAGCACAGATTTTACCTGAATGCCGAACAAGAGAATGCAGGAAAGTCCCAACCAGGAATGCAGACTATAAAAATTCTCAATGCCCTTGTCGTTATGGAACTTCAAGGCAGCCCAGATTCCGAACACACTTAAACAGAGGGCAACAAGTTGTAGTGTAAGATGAACCAATTTTCTAAAGTTTTTTGTTCCTGAAACTGTCTTGTATGCGAGCATGGCTGCACCCACAAAATATGAATGAGAAAACAGTAGTCAACCTTCCGCTACAATGCTAGCTAATGTGGTCGTGGTTATCTGAATATCTAGTGCTCTTTCCACCATATGTTTCATGTCTTTCATGCATGGTTTTGATATGGAGTCTATAAAAGATTGCAGGGAAAAATAATTTACCTTCACCATTGAGAAGAATGAGGCCAATCACCATTAAAACAGGATGGACCTGTAACAATAAACAAGAACTAAGGTTTATGATAAACAGAAAGATACTGACGCTACAGAGATTGTTTGATTGCAATCCCACTCATTAGAGCTTTTCAGTATATTGCAGTTCTGTAAGTCTCTGGCATCAATTTACATGCTTCAATATAGGATAAAAAATTTCTATCATCTGTGTGAAACTAAACCCAATGTACAAAGCAAATGCACAAGCATTGCTCTTGAACTCAACATGCCTTGGAACAGGAATGTGACAGGAAAAACCGCAAAATATGTTCAGGTCCACCCCAATCCAATGCAGGCTGTGATCCTGTATTTGTTTCGGTCTCTATTCTTCTTCTTGTTTAAGCAACAAGTTCCCTTTGATAAAGAAATTGAATTAACGATAACTTGACTGAAGGAGATAATGCACAAATTCCCTTCACAGTCCTCTCATTTTGTTTAAGACTTTAGCTCCTAAACTAACACAAATGTCTATATTCTACAAAAGCAGCTACACATGCAATTTCTATCGCATTCCACCAGCAATTCCTAATGTTATTTGTATTATCCGGCTGGAAGGCTAGAAATGCCAATTTAACTTCAATCAGCCATAAAACACTATATATCTAAACATTGCCGGGTCCTTTTTGGCAAGCCTATGAATGTCTATAAGTTCGCAGCATTCAGCTAAAGTAGGATTCTTAGGTCTTAAAAAGACATGGCCACTTGTATTCAAAAGGTGAATAAATCAAGCAGTCAACTGGGCGGTCACGTTAAATGGTACTCATCAAGAAATCAACTAGTCATAACCCAATTTAGGTCAACTCGTTGAACAATTTTGGTATCTGCACCTAGGCCTTAGCAACCATTAGATAAAGTAAGTCGCACACAAGAACCATTTGATGGAAGGGTTCATGTGCACAGGGGGCACATTTAAATGGTGCACCCAATATGTCTTGCCAATTTTTACATGCTCGGTTTGGAATGTAAGAACTGAATATGTGTCTCATAAGACCAGAAACATAAAGCAACTAAACTGCCAGATTTCGCACACCAAGCATACAATCAGATCTAGTATAAAGTATATTGAGCGAAGGATCAATTATGTCCTAGAAATCTATTCCAAAGGGCTCCAGCAGATTCAGAGTCAAGGAGTCTGCAAAATTGCATCTTGTTCAAAAGTATGTGCAGAACATCAAAACATGAACAAAGAGCATACAATAAGATCTAATATAAAGTAAATTGAGCGAAGGATCAATTATGTCCTAGAAATCTATTCCAGAGGACTCCAGCAGATTCAGAGTCAAGGAGTCTGCAAAATTGCATTTTGCTCAAAAGTATGTGCAGAACATCAAAACATGAACAAAGATTGAAATTTAGACCTCCAATTCCAATGGATTGAGATAGGGCTTGGGGAATACTGAAGCAAGTCCATCTATTTAATCAAAAATAGCCTGAGACATCAATGTAGCATTTTGTGTAAACAATCACTTGACCTGCACAGGCACACAGTAAAACTAATTCCTATCAACAGATTATGATTGATTAACTTCCCTAAAAACAATCACGGTCCAGCTCAGAAATCTGTCTACCCCTCTCGACAACGACAGCCTAACCTCCAGCACTCACAACACGAGCATTACTCAAAATGAAAAAGCCTTCTACATCCGCGGACCAAGCTTCCAATTTGCAACCATTCAATGCACTAGACAAGAATATGAAATGAACCGAATAAAAAAAAATACCCAGAAAAAGGCAAGATGTACCCACTACAGAAAGCCAAAAATCCAAAAGCATCCGTTAACAGAGACAACATATGTACTCCTCGTTCACCACGAAAGATGAAGTAAAGGAAACTCTGCTTGTGTGTGAGTGTGTGTGCGTGCGTGTGTGCGTGCGTGTGGATGTATGTGATAGAGAGAGAGAGAGAGAGAGAGAGAGAGAGAGAGAGAGAGTTACGTTGAAGATGAGATCCTTATCGTCAGAGACGAGAGCGAGTCCTCCTCTGAAATGGACAGCCCAAACAAGCACAAGAGATACGATCGTGACTCCCATCACTCTTATGATCGATATGATCGGAAATCTCACCACTGGGACAGCCATTGCTGATCAATCACAGAGAGAGAGGGAGAGAGAGAGAGAGAGCAGAGTCTCCGGGGGTTTCAGATCAAAAGAGATTTGCTTGAAGAGGGATAGGAGAGTAAAGTCTTTGAGGTCTCACACCAAAAGGGATTGCTTGAAGAGGGAGAAGGGTCTGTCTTTTACTTCTTCCTGGGGGTGGGACGCTCAAGAAAGGTACAGAATCTCAACTGCTTGCACTCGCAGGTTGTCTCCTTCCTCCTTAACGAAACGACTTCGAGAAGACAACCAGGGCTTTTGGCTCTCTTTGAACGCCTCGAATCAGGCGACCCGTCTTCACTTTCCTCGTTGATGACTCGCCGGATGACCGATGGAATGCCCCCCAAAAGTCACAAAACAAGACGAACGATTGGACGACACATCGGCATATGCCACGTGGCGGTCCAAGATGCCGACGGGGCTCGATCAGACAGTTGACTTTGGGAAGCTTCATTTACACGGTCGTTCGATTTTGCGAGGCTCATTAATTTTTTTTTCCCAAATTTCAGCCCAGTGTGTCCCAAAATATATTGCATGATTTATAAAACGTACAGGACCATCTAAATCATACAACTCGCACCATAAGAGTTACTTACATAATCAAAGATTTAGATGGATTTGATCTGTATAATTTGTAAAGCATTCGACCTATCATGATAGAGATGAGCAGGATTGCGTAATTTGATTCTTTATTGTAAATTGAATCCAATTATATTGGGATGTCGTATTAGTCCGATTATTGACAAACTTTGGCAATCTCAATTTACAGTCTGATCTAAAGAGAAAAATATGATGTTATGACATTAGCAATCTCCATATTCTTCTTGAAAGTGAAAATTGTCTCTCTGCCCTTTGTATTTTTGGGTTCTTATTGTCCTTTCGTGAAAATGGTTCGATGGAGTGTTAAGATAAAGTTCCTCAATTAGAAAAACAAAAACAAAAAAAAAAGTGATAGAACTCAACGGTGGATAACTATATTTATCGAGAGCTTATCCATCATCACTGAGGTCGATAATTCAAAACCTGTAATTGCTAACATTTTAAGTGAGGGTCATAGTGTTGGGATATGTACTAATCTCACCCAATTTATAGAAGGGCACGGGAAGCCCGTAGTGGATTCCTCGGCCATAATAAAGAAAAAAAAATGCAGGAATGGGGAGAGTGAGGACTAGGACAAGAAGAGGACGTCGGAACTCACCGATGGAATTGGAAGCAGCAGCTTTCCTTCTCGCTTGCAATTAAGCTCAATCTCTCGGCATTCTAACAGTGATTTTTGAAAGACATCGCAAGGTTTTGACTGAATCCATCCAACAAAAAGAATCTTTGCCCTTAGAGTATTCAGACTTTAGTTGCAGATTCTCACTTCCTATTTCAACAAAATACAGGTTGGAGTTCGGCCTACACCCTTAGACCCGATGATGGAGCTGCCCATATGCTTGCAAATTGGGCCTCCAGTTAATAGAGCCTTCTTTTATTTATCGTTTTAATGTAGGTATCGCATCCAATTTTGTAATGTATGTTTGAAATGAAAAGCTTATTTCTAGCCACAAAAAGGAAAAAAAATGGATACTACCACCAATGATCGTCGGACACCTTGGCAGCAATGGCTATCTTGACAACAATCGCCCCCACAAGATGTGTACAACCGCCTTATGGCGGTTGCTTAGGGCAACCACCCTTGATGATGGTGAACTCTAGATCTCGATTAAGAGCCGCCTTCATCTAACAACTTATATTTTAAAACATTTGGCGGTAGTCCCTGAAAAGCTCATATAGTATCAGAGCATGAGATAATAAGTTTAGAATATTTTTCGAGCTCCTATCTGCCTTTTCAATTATATATTTTCATGCTTAAATATTAGGCAAAGAGATTAGACTGAACATATAGAATAGTTTACAGAGGTTCTGTAAAATCTCAATGGCGATGGCGAATGAGGCGGCGGTTTGTGACACAACAGTAAAGACACCTAAGGAGAGACTGGGGCGAGATGCTATACGTGCGCCTGTTGCAAACTTGAATGGGCTTTCAAACGGATGCCACCACCATAGTGCAAACCGACTTTGTGATCTTAGGGAGGGATGACAGAGAGAGACGCTAGCATCGCCCGCTGGTGCCGCCACTTGAGGCTAGTGAGGCTATAACGATCAGCACGTGGTAGTCCCATCGCCTAAGACACAAAAGACTGACCAACATATGGTAGTAGATTACCCATTGCTCAAATAGCAGCTTATACTCTTTAAAACCACAGACTTTAAGTCCACTTTTAATTCCTACTTTGAACTTTTTTTTGTCATAAAAATCTCCCAACTTATTCCACCTTAAACTTTTTTGGGTCACATAAAAAAACCTCAAATTTAGGTTTAGTCTCAATTTTAACCCCTTTTTTTGTCACAAAAAAAAATTCCAACTTTAGATCCAGTCTTAATTTTCTCTTAAATTTTTTATCTCGTAAAAAATGTTGGGGACTTGGTGTCTCGAAAAGTGTGAATGAGAAGTAAATGTGGGAGTCCCACATTGGATAAGAGAGAGAAGAAGGTAGAGTATACATATATGGGTTCCTCACAATTGGGATTGGGCCCCAAGGGGCACCCACTTTTGTAGAGGAGAGAGGACCTACGCAAAGCCGTTAACCGCAGCCGCCGTCCGGCCGGCCGGCCGGCTCGGCTCGGATCGGGTCGGGTCGGGCTCCGAATATTATAATAATTATTTTTTATTTAATAATTATTTTTTATTTCCTCTTTCTTTTCTTTCTTCAACGTTGGTGACTCTTCATTGCACCATTTCATTTTTCGATCTTCGTGACCGTTCAAAAAGGCGCCTCCATCATGCATGTTCGGCTAAGTAACCGAACTGAATCGAACTTCATATAGTCATTAGCTATCATTTCTCATATGGGGTTGCAAGTGCGAAATCATTCAGAGAACAAATACAATTGAATTTGAAGGGTCTTCTCTTAAAGTACCGCGAGAGAGAGAGACGAGGTTCATTCTATCCTGGGAGACGTTTTGCTGGTGGCCTTGGTACGAATTGAGGGGGCAAAAATTGTCTTAAGGACACGACGGCGTCAGGCTCGAACTTGAACTGTTCAAGCATTTCGGCGATTTTCGGCTTCGATCAACGCGAATGGATCAATCGCAACTTCCAGGTTTTTTCCTTTTATCTCCTCAAGTTGTTGGTTAAAGGAATTGTTGCTTGTGATTGTCGTGATCGAACATTATATTGCTTTGTTCAATTTATATGTGTTGTTCGTTACTATTCCGAGTACTGCCCTGCAATTTTATCTAACAATCTTAAGACGATTTTTTCGTTTAATTTGCATTAGTTCTCGATTTATATTCATTATGTTCGGTTCTATAGGACTTTGTTTCGAATTAGTGTTTTAACACGTTGTGTTGGTTCGGTTTTGTTCCTTTTGTCTTCGTTTCTGATCAGTATTCTATTTCGGGTTTTCGTCTGTTCTGTGGTTTTGTTTTCTTTCTTTCCTCTCGTGGACGGAATTGGTAGACTATTTCATTTGACATATCTTATTTGACGTAATTGTTCTCTTTTCGGAACCTCTAGTGAACTTTTGTTACGTTTGATGTTGTGGTTGTCAGAACAATAATTTTTTTTTTCACGTAGAACTTTTGTTAAATGGTTCTGATACTTGACGCAGGTCTGAAATTTTCTGGGTCATTCTTGATTTGTTTTTTTGTCCGTGAGACTTGCTTGTCACGTGGGTTCTTTTTCCATTTCAACTTTCATCAAAACCTTCTGTGACTCTTTTGACCGAGGCATTTTGAGAGTTAATATTAATTGTTAACCGAAGGTTGAAGAAAGAAATCTGTAATTTTTTTTCCTTTTAGGATTGATTTCGGCAAACATTACAACATTATTTTATCAATTTCGGTCATTCACACATTGCTCTGCGTGTTCTCGAGTTGAGTAGTTCTTCTTCCACTTGTCTTTCTTTGGAAGTATTCTGTGGTGTTTGGTCCACTAGAGAGGGATTCTCCATTTTCTCTTTTAATGTTCGGTCCAATTAATGTGACCAGAGTTGATCTCTGTGTTTTTGATCGAAACTGTTCAAATTTGTTTAGTCTCTTTATTGGTTAGACTTGTCTTATTTGCTCTTGGTTTAGTGTTTGGTTAAATTTGTAATTAGTCTTTGAGGCACTAGTTTTCTATACTTGTGCAGAAATGGCTTAAAGTTCTTCAACTTTTGTGACGCCAGTTATTGCGTCGGCTCCAACTCATGGAGAGAAGCCGGAAAAGTTCAATGGGACTGATTTCAAGAGATGGCAACAAAAGATTTTGTTCTACCTCACGACATTGAACTTGGCAAGATTCCTCATTGAGGATGCTCCAAAGTTGGAAGATGGAGAGGTAGACAAGAAAAGGTTTGCCGCAGTAAATGCATGAAAGCATTCTGATTTCCTATACCGCAACTACATTCTGAATGGTATGGACAATTCCTTATACAACGTGTATAGTCCGTTGAAGATAACTAAGGAATTGTGGGAAAGTCTTGAAAAGAAATATAAAATAGAAGATGCCGGGTTGAAGAAATTCATCGTTGGCAAATTTCTGGATTTCAAGATGGTGGACCATAAGTCTATCCTAAGTCAAGTCCAAGAACTCCAAGTAATCGTCCATGATATTCATGCTAAAGGGATGATTATTAGTGAGTTTTTCCAAGTGGCTGCATTCATTGAAAAGTTGCCTCCTTTATGGAAAGATTTCAAGAACTATCTCAAGCACAAGAAAAAGGAGTTGTCATCGGAGGACTTGATCGTTCAATTAAGGATAGAGGAAGACAACCGAAATGCTGAAAAGAAGATTCACAAAAATTTCGAATTGTCTAAAGCTAATGTAGTTGAGGTAAAAGGCTCAAAAGCCAACAAGAAGAGAAAGAGGCAAGGAGGAGGATCCAACAAAGGCCATAAGAAGTTTGTGGGCAAATGCTACAACTATGGGAAGGTTGGACATCGAGCTATAGACTGTAGAGTCAAGAAGAAGCAGAAGTCTCAAGCTCATGTGGTGGATCAAATTTCCAATGCATCGATGATATCAATCTTATTGCTATGATATCACAATACAACATGGTGGAAAACCTCAAACAATGGTGGGTTGATACTGGAGCTACTCGTCACATTTGTGCGAGCAAGAGCATGTTCTCATCATACACGCCTATGGTAGTTGATGAAGTACTCTATATGGGTAATTCGTCAACCTCCAAGGTTGAAGGCATTAGAAAGGTTGCTTTGAAGATGACCTTCGGAAAAACCATGACACTAGTTTATGTTCTATATGTGCCAGACATTTGCAAGAACTTAGTGTCCGGATCTCTCCTTATCAAGAATGGCTTCAAGTTGGTTTTTGTGGCTGATAAGTTTGTACTCTCCAAGAATGATATATATATTGGAAGGGGTTATCTTAGTGATGGCCTCTTCAAGTTGAATGAAATGAATGTTGTGCCTACTAAGGCTAATAATAAAGTCTCTTTTGCTTATGTTTGTGAGTCTTTCAATATTTGGCATGAAAGATTATGACATGTTAATTACAAATCAATTAAGAAATTGATGAATATGGAACTTGTACCACAGTTTGAATGTCCGAGTGAGAAATCTCAAGTATGTGTTGAATCAAAGTTTCCTAGGTTACCATTTCATTCTATAGATAAAGGAGATACTGAAACTTTAGACTTGATACACACTTACATATGTGACATGAAATCGGTACCATCTAGAGGAGGCAAGAAATACTTTATCACTTTCACAAATGATTGCTCTAGGTATTGCCACATTTATCTTCTTGATAGCAAAGACGAAGCAATTGATGCATTTAGAATGTATAAGATCAAGGTAGAAAATCAATTGCAAAAGAAAATTAAAACAATAAGAAATGATAGGAGAGGTGGATATGAATTTCCTTTTGAGGAAATTTGCATTGAGTCTGGCATTATTCACCAAATTACGCCTCCTTATGCGCCACAAGCTAATGGAGTGGCAGAAAGGCAAAACCGGTCCCTGAAAGAAACAATGAATGCATCGTTAACCAGTGTCGGTTTACCACATAATTTGTGGGGGGGGGGAAGCTGTCTTGACATCAAATTTTATTCTAAATAGAGTACCCCACAAAAAGACACAACAAACGCTCTATGAGAAATTGAAAGGCAAAACGCCTAACTTGAATTATCTCAAAGTGTGGGGGTATCTAGCTATGGTCACAATTCCTAAGCCTAAAAGGGTTAAGATATGACTTAAAACTATTGATTGTGTTTTTATTGGATATGCTTCTAATAGTAGTGCATATCGGTTTCTTGTTCACAAATATGAGGTCCCAAATATACACATGAATACGATCATTAAATCAAAGGACGCTGTGTTCTTTGAGAATTTATTCCTGTATAATAGAGTGTATGAGCCAATTGAAAATAATAAGAGACCTCAAGAGACTACGACTACGGACGTTCCTATTGAGAATGAACCTAGACGTAGTAAAAGACAAAGGGCCTCTACGTCTTTTGGACCTGCTTTTCTAACATATTTGTTAGAAAATGAGCCTCGAACATTTCAAGAGGTTGTGACATCTTCAAAAGCCTCGTTCTGGAAAGAAGCTATCAATAGTGAAGTCGAATCAATTCTATCAAACCATACTTGGGAATTGGTTGACCTTCCTCCTGGTAATAAGCCACTACAAAGTAAGTGGATTTTTAAGAGGAAAATGAAAATGGACAATACTGTTGATAAGTATAAGGCAAGGCTTGTAGTCAAAGGATACAAGCAACGAGAATGTCTTGACTATTTTGATACGTTTTCACCTGTCACCAAAATTACATCTATAAGGATGCTAATTACTTTAGCGACGGTGTACGAGTTTGAAATCCATCATATGGATGTGAAAATGGCCTTCTTAAATGGGAATCTTGAGGAAGAAATCTACTTGGAACAACCTGAAAGGTTTATCGTTCCATGACAAGAAAAGAAAGTATGCTGATTGATCAAGTCATTATATGGCTTGAAACAAGCACCGAAGCAATGGCATGCTAAATTTGATCAAGTCATGTTGTCGAATGAGTTTTAAATAAATGAGTGTGATAAATGCGTGTATATGAAGGACACTCAACATGGTATTACCATTCTATGCTTGTATGTGGACGATATACTTATAATGGGTAGCAATAGTGAGCTTGTCAAGACAACCAAACAAATGCTCATTAAAACCTTTGAGATGAAAGATATGGGAGTCGCAGATGTGATTCAGAGAATAAAAATCATTAAAATAAATGAACGGTTAGCTCTGTCCCAATCACATTACATTGAGAAGATTCTTGAAAAAGGCAAGAATCTAGATGTTGTACCGAAAAGGACCTCGATAGATAATAATTTACATCTTTCAAAGAATACTGGTGATGGTATATCTCAAAATGAGTATGCAAGTTTACTAGGCAGTTTAATGTATGTCATAAACTGCACTAGGCCGGACATAGCTTCTGCTGTAAGCAAGCTAAGTCAATTTACAGCTAGTCCAAACAAAGATCATTGAAAAGCTATGAAACGTGTATTGGACTACTTGAAGTATACTCAAAATTATGCTTTGCATTATACAAGATATCCTGCGGTATTTGAAAGATACTGTGATGCAAATTGAATAACCGGCTCAAGAGACACTAAATCGACAAGTATATATATGTTCACACTTGGCGGAGGAGCAGTGTCTTAGAAATCATCTAAGCAAACTTGCATTGCAAGGTCTACGATGGAAGCGGAATTTATTGCTCTTGATAAGGCCGGTGAAGAAGCAGAATGGCTTTGAAACTTCTTAGAAGACATTCATAATTAGCTTAAACTAATGCCGGCTTTGTGTATTTATTGTGATAGTCAAGCGGCAATAGGAAGAGCCAAGAATGTCATGTACAATGGTAAGTATCGACACATTCGTCGAATATACGACACCATAAGACAAATAATCTCTAGTGGAATTATCACAATTGACTATTTGAAGTCAATTGATTTGATAATGTTGCAAATCCATTAACAAAAGGCCTATCTAGAGAATTAGTTGAGAAATCATCTAACAGAATGGATCTAAGGCCTATATTTTCATAGCGGACACCCTACTTAAGTGACTAGAGATCCCAAGATCTAGGTTCAAAAGGACAACGAAGTTATGGGGATGACGTAGAAGTACTGTCAACTATTACCCATTCCTGTGGAAGGACGGTACTAATAAGAAGAGGTTAAGCATAAATGTTTTAATGATACTGAATTAGGTATAAGAGATACCACATAATTCAAGAATCACCTATGTTAGTGCAAAGTGATGGCCCATTGTATGAGAATTCGAAAATGCCAGTTCTCTAAAGCACTCATGAGACTAGGCAGTGTTCATGGCCGAAACGAACACAACAGTGAGAACCAACTGTATACGAGAGATAGTTGTGTGTTTTCTATTGTCTAGGCTTACATCAAAGGTTGGTAATTCAAAGACATTAAGTCTACTAACTGACCGAGTAAGTCCGATAGATCTCACTAGGGAAAAGTTCAAAGTCTCAAACTACTTATCCCGATACAACATACTCTCATGGAATAATCTCACACTGCATTTCATTCATTCATGCATCAACGAAGAGTCATGACAATAGAACTTCTCATTCATATGGAGGATTGTTAGGGACTTAGTGTTTCTAAAAGTGTGAATGAGAAGTGAATGTGGGAGTCCCACATTAGACAAAAGAGAGGAAGATATTATATATATGGGTTCCTCATAATTAGGGTTGGGCCCCAAGGGGCACCCCACTTTTATGGAGGAGAGAGGACCTACGCAAAGCCGGTAACCGCCACACGCGTGCGGGCTGCTGCTATCTGGCCGGTCGGCTCAACTCGGATCGGATCGAATCGAGCCGGGCCAGGCTCCAAATATTATAATAATTATTATTTATTTAAACTATTATTTTTATTTCCTCTTTCTTTTATTTCTTCAACGTTGGTGACTCTTTGTTGCACCATTTCATTTTTCGGTCTTCATAACCATTCGAAAAGGCGCCTCCATCATGCATGTTCAACTAAGTGATCGAACCGAACCAAACTTCATATAGTCATTAGCCATCATTTCTCATATGGGGTTACAATTCAGAGAACAAATATAGTTGAGTTCGAAGGGTCTTCTCTTGAAGTACCGCGAGAGAGAGATGAGGTTCAAACCTAACGGCGTCGGGCCTTGGTACGAATTGAGGGGGCAAAAATCGTCTTAAGGACACAATGACGTCGGACCAAACCTAAATTGCTCAAGCATTTCGGCTTCGATCAACGTGAACGGATCAATCGCAACTTCCAGGTTATTTCCTTTTATCTCCCCAAGTTGCTGGTTAATGGAATTGTTGCTTGTAATTGTCGTGACTGATCATTATATTGCTTTGTTCAATTTATATACGTTGTTCGTTACTATTCCGAATACTGCCTTGCAATTTTATCTAACAAAAAAGTCATCAACTTTTGCTTGAGCCTTTAATCCGACTCCATTAATTCTCAGTCCAAAATTTCTCTCAACAACCGAGCGATGGGAAACTCCCAAGTGAGTCATTAGCATTTGAACCAAGTGTCTCAAGCGTGATTTCTTCCATCGTTTAGAGTGAGAAGACTCAAGAGCATGAGTTATTGAAAATTAAGCGCAAAAGCGAAGATCCCTAAGCATTCAAACAAATTTCTCCATTATAGGGAGCAATTGAAAAAAGTCAATCCAATTGATATACTTTTTACCAAAATTGCAAAACTAATAAGGAATTTTGGGGTTCACACATTTTGTTTTATATTTAAAACTCCGTTTGCTTTTCAAAAAATGACTGCTTTACAAAATATTTTCCCAAAAATGATGTTTTATATAAGGGTGATTGATTTTTTGAACGGTTCAGTTCCCTCCCGGGATCTGGAATCGAACTGATGGGACTGGTCATTGATTTTTAGGATCAGTGATCGGATCGACTAATCTTAAAACCATACCGGACTGTACCAAACGGTCTAGTCTAGTTCCCAGGTGGCCCAATGGGACCGTGAAAAATACATACAAAAACAAAGAATGGACATCAAACAGAGCAAGAGATTAAAGGTGGTTCCATTACTAGAATTTTTTCATGGGGTTTGTAAGAAGCTTTTAAGACAAAGCGGAGGTTAGAAAAAACCTATAAAAAATAGAGAATCCTAAGATACCCAACGAAGGGATCAACTAAATGAACAATGATGGCGATACTGCCGAACTAGAGAGAAGAAGAAAGAAGAACAACCTTTGCTTTAAATAAGAAACATAATCCTTGCAAAAACAAACCCATGAGCTATTTTACCAAGAGAAAGTCTTAGAAATCTTTTTGTCGAATGGATTATGTGCACTACAAGAACAAAGGTATTCGTGAAAGCAGTTTGGTCTAGTCCGAGTGGTTCGGTCCAGTCCCGCCCTCCCAAGAATCGAAAACCAGTTCCGTTTTTCGGAATCATGGACCGAACCAAAACCCCAAATAACCAGATCCACCCTATTGGTCCGATCCGATCTGGGCGGTTCTTGAGTTGGGCGGTCCATCATGCTCACCCCTGGTTTATATCACATGAAATAATTAATAAACGAAAAAAAAATTCGTAATAATGAACGAAAAGTATATTGATCATCCACTAAACAAACTAGAATTTGGCTGAAGTCCAAAAATGATCATTAATACGATTGAATAAATAAAGGGTAGTGAACTTGAATAGAGAAGGTATAATTGTTAAAAAAAATCCTAAACTTGTTGTGTAACGGTCAATTTAATTCTATATGTTTCAATTATGTTAATTTAGTCTTAAATTATTTCAATATTTATTAATTTAATCATAATTTTTTCAAAAATCGCTAATTTAGTTTTAAATATATTATTTGAATTGACTATGTACATTAGGTTTATAACTTTTTAGACAAAAAGAGTGGGTCGAGAGAGATGCAAACAGTGGCAGGTCTCTCAAGTGGGGAGAGTGAACAAGAAAGTGGGTTGCGAGAGTCAGTTGGGAAAGAAAGCAACAATGTGATAAATTACATCTCGTCGAGATAAGTTACTTTCAAATTCCATGTAGAAAACGAGGATGAGAATTGTAGCTTTTGAAAACTCAATATGGTACTTGAACAGAAAGTGAGAATGTTCATTCAATCTTCTGGCAAAACAATTAAGCCTTTTGTGACCTGTGGTTCTATTTGGAGAAAAACTGATAATTTGAAAATATTTTCTTATAAATGATAATTTGTATCGTTTACGAAAATATATGAACAACAAAAAAATACTTTCATCATCAATATAAATATTTAGATATAAATTATTATCGATAAAGAAGATACTTAGTGTTGATTATCACTTTAAGCTATAGAAATGATAAAAAAAATTTAAATTATTTTTCGTGTAGTGTATAAAGTAGTGACCTCATCGCCGAAATCGATAGTTTGAAATCTGCAATTACTAGTGTTTTAAGTGAGGGGCTATAGTATTGATGCCTTGTGCTAGTCTCCCTCAAGGTATAAGGGTCTGACCATTTGGTGTCGTTTGGGCACGGAGCCCATAATGAATTCATTGGTAAAATAAAAAAATAATAAAAAAAAGGGTGGTGAGATTCAAGCCGCCCCTTGACATTTATGGTCAGCTGGGGCAGGGAGGGCTGTATCTTCCTTTTGACCAGCGGAGGCAAAAAAAACATAAGTATAGGAGCGGCGGCTCAAAGTCGTTGCCAGTCAAGAACGAAGAATTTGGGAAGTTCACGAGCTTTGGATCGTCCATGGATCTGTCCCCTCACGTCCACATCCCGTCATTTGCCCATCCCTACTTGTCTCATTCCAGAGCACGTGCCGTCGACTACAAAGATTAGTCCCATTCCCTCCTTAAATTCACCAAAACGGACCTCCACCCCCTTTTTAGGGCAAACTCTCCAATGGAGACCAAATTCGATATCAGCTGATATGGAAAAACGCGACGTTGCTCGTGGCGTTGATCAGACGGTTCGCACGTTGGAAAAAAGTATGCGAGCTAGCTAAGCTTACGATGGACTTAAAATTGAAGGCCAATAACATCTGCCCAAATCAAAATTACAGGGTCGTGAGCTTCATAATATAAAAGAAAAATGAGGTAAAATGATTAACAACCCGTGATTTGGTTGGCTGTGCGTCCTTCATTATGCTTGAGAACTTCATTTTTCTAGCCATGAGTCTATGGGGTCTCGCTTCTACTATTCAAGAGTCGTTCTCAAGCTTTGGATGTGTTCCCTAAGATGTGTGCTCACTGAGTTCTTTTGGACATGGGCCCTAGAGGCTGGCGTCGGTTTTTGAAGGTGTCCTTTGTAGCCATTAGCCTCTTAAATCTCAATTCCACGTTCTAAGACTTGTTCTCCATGTTTATTATGCATTCTTGGTGTTGCAATCCCGACATTTTGGATGCATTCATCGCGACATATACGACAATTTGTTTCTATCATATGCCTAACCACGATCCCCACAATTTCAATATTTTAGATATATCATTTGAGAAGGTTCGTCGCTCCAAAACATTTTCTCGATTTTTTGACCGATTTGATTCACGACAGTTGCTTATCCTGTATATGCTTGTTGTGTGTGCCACGTGTATGCCAACTGATTTGTGCCCCATGTATGTTGACTAATTTCGACCGTACCAATCAACGTTCTCCTTTCAAATGTTGGTAACAACATCAGTCGATGCTAATCACACACATGCAAAACAATCCTTATGTTAGCCAAATTATGATAACCACAATCTTATTGGCGAAATTCGCTCGGTATCTTGTTTAATATAGCCGATGTCTCTACTAAAATGGTCAATGGCGACTCTGGCCCTTTTGAAGATGAGTGGCCTTTGACATGAGAATGTACTTTACTTTCTCCCACGCCGACTCCATTTACGTTGAGCATTTTGGTGTACCAATGTGACGTCCCAAGAACCCACATTGGATGGGCAGGGGCCTAAGACGTATTCATAAGTAAGATCATTTCTAAATGATCACCATCTCATGTAGTTGCTTAAAATAATCCATTTGAGAGCTTAGTCAATACGGAATGGACCCGATCGTTATAAATGGTAATTCAGTATGACTAAATGTGCGCTTCACAAACAAACTAGGTTTGTCTTTGATGTGGTGAGAGTATGGGGTTGATCGATAGAGCTAGCGGGCTCTAACAAGGGCATGGTTTTTAGTAGATTTCTTTTCTACAGTGGCAAAAGGGTGCAAAAATGGATTGGACCGCATATCGAATAAGGTTAGTGTTGCTTGGTGGAATGTGTCCCATTGATAAGAACACATGCTCTATTATGAGGAGGAGCTTGTGACTTCTCAAGTTTCACATTAATTGAACATGATATTAATCATGTAAAAATAAACCCACCTCTATATGGTCAACACCTTGTATGATTATTCAACTTATTTCTTTTAAGGGGCTTGATCCACTCGAAACTAGCCGAGTTGCACCGATTTACTGAAAATTAGGATTTTGGTGGAAAGGAGAGAACTCATACGCAAGAGCATCCACTTATCCACATCGACCCCATTGAACCCAAATTTCAGAATAAACTTCCTTTTCATTTCGAACTAATCCTGTAAACATAAATTCAATTTTCTGCTAGCACTAATTTTGATTTGTTCAGCAAAATCAGCTCATGATCCTACTCGGTCAATGTATGCCTTGATTTTGGGTTAAACCTAATTCGTAGTTTAATCTATCTAATAGTTCTCAAACCAGCATATGATATAGGAATTGATCAGTCTCATAGCTTTTTTTTTTTAAGCCATAAGTCCTCCTCTATAGCATATCAATCCCCAAAGTTGAGACATAAATTGAGGGAAATTCAATATGCATATTCAAAAACAATAGCTTGAGTGTAACCTATCCATTACTCAATGTGAATGATGAAATGCAACGGAAGCTAAAAATGACAATAGAATTTTCCTATCCTAAATTCCAATTTGTTTATTGAGGGATGAACCCTTATATTCATCAACTACACTTTCGAGATTGAAAATGGTTAGTAAACTGTTCAAGAGAATCCTTGAAAAATATTAGTAGAAAGTTTATCTATAATGTCACATCAAACTTCATTATTCGTTCTCTTAAGCATCTTGTCCCTCATGGGTTTGATCTTCAAACCGTCACCTCAGCCTTTTGTAACTTTGCTTTTGCTATAAAGGAATAAGAATGAATTACTGGTTTCCATCAGCTACGTAAAGATGATTTTAAAAAGAATCAATGTTATCATCATTTGAAAGTTGAAATTACAAAGAATTTCCAAATACCCTCTCTTAGATTTTTTTTTTGGGAGGGGGCATTTCCTCAATATTCCTTTGATGCTCGAACTTTATTTCGAATCACCTTAAACTTGAGGAGCTGCTCGTATCGACAGTTTTATCCCAACATGAAATCCACGACTTTGTAACAATTGACTATTAAATGTTTTAAGGGCCATACCTTCTTTGAGTTTCAAATCAATGCACATTTCAAACCGTTGCGTACCCAAAGGAGGAGACAATTAAATGCCTCCATATCTACGGGGGCGGATCGAAAGCAAAGATACGGCTTTATTGAAGCATCCCATAAAAATTGGACTGAAAACTTACCAAACCCACTGAATTCTTTGCCCTTGCTACTCTCATTCAAGGCGAAGAATCTCTCTCTCTCTGACGTCACGAATTCACTCTCTTTTCCTAGAGAGAGAGAGTGTGTGTGGTTCCACGAATGGCCAACCCAGAGAGAGAGTGTAGTGGGAGCTTATCCACATCGACTCCAATCGCCTCATTCCCAAGTAAGTAGGGCCCCCGCCCCCACCTCTCTCTCTCTCTCCACGCACGCCGTTGGCATTTCGTTATTTCCCCAATTGCCCCTAAACCCGTGCCCCCCACTACACTCGCCGACCATGGGCAATTCCGTCATCTCGACGCACGCCGTTGGCATTTCGTTAATTCCCCAATTGGACCTAAATCCCGTGCCCCCCACTACACCCGCCGACCATGGGCAATTCCGTCATCTCGCCCCCTGTCTGCCCACGACGACTCTCCTCCCCACGCTGGCAGCCGGCGACACCCCCGCCACCCAAAAAAAAAAAAGCGAAATCCCGACCCTGCCCCCGGCAAATGGAGTCCGCCCAAATCGCCGCCGCAGCAAGGGCAGTACCGTCATTTCAGGGCGCAATTCCTGTCGGACCAACTCACTCGCATGATTGATTGGGCAAAATAATTGGGGGAAAAGAGAAAAGAGAAAAACAAGAATACCGAAAGGAGAAGAACGTGAGCGATCCGCGCAAAAGCACCCAAAAGGAGGCCGCCGAGGAGAGAGAGAGAGAGAGAGAGAGAGAGAGAGAGAGAGAGAGGAGTTCGTTTGAAGACGTTATCGGACTCGAAGGCCCTCAACTCGCCGGAATTCAGAGCTCCTGTTCGCGTCCGTCGCTTTACAGTGCGAGAGCCAGCGCCAGAGCGCTTCCTGTCGGTCTCTCTCTTCCGGTTTCGGGAAGTACACAGGCCGCAGTGGGGTTTCTCCAATCTCCAAGGTCGTGCCGAAGGATTCGCGAGTCCAGCTCGAGTTTCCCTGCGTTAGGGCTCCACTGTTGCGCTGCTCGGTGTTCTCTCTGTCTCTCTCCCCTTCCTCGTGCTCTTTGTGTCGGCCGGGATTGGGGTTTCGGTGGGATTGGGGGTTAGGGTTTCTGGTGCCTCTTGGGGGGTTGGGCGATTCTTGGGTCGCTTATGAATTTCGAGTGGCGATCTGGTGAATTGGGCTGTGTTGCTGCTGCTGCTGCTGCCGCCGCCGCCGCTGCTGACGTGGGGACTGCGTGGGTGGTCCTGTTGTGATGTTCACTCCACAGAGGAAGGTGTGGTCCGGGTGGACTCTCACGCCCCAGAGCGGGGCCCCGAAGGACGGATCCGGGTCGGGCCTGAACCCTAGTGCTGAGGGTAAGGGGAAGAGCGTTGTTCCCGCCGAGCCCGCGACTCCTCTTCTGGGTTCGAATGGGATGGCCGTGGACGGAGGCGATTCGGTCAACAAGGTTTCACTGCTCGAGAAGGAGGTTGGTGGATAATTCCAGTTGCTTTTCCACTTTCTGCAAGTTCGTTGCTTGTCCTTTGGCTACTGGCAGTTCCTTGTGAGGGTTGAATTTGTGCATTCGCTATTCTTAGTGCTTTGCTGTAATCTACCGATCTTGTCTAGTCTTGACACGTGAACAGGGTTCCTCAGTGATTAACAGATTGTTCCTTTGTTCTGTATCGTTAGCCGCTGTTATGTTGTTCTTGATTTAGGATGAAAAACGTATTATTTGCTGCTATGATGGTGCAATATTTACCACATATATGCAGCTGTACTTATTCTCAAGCTAAGCTAGTTTGCTAATCCTAGGAAAATTTCAGTACGGAACAGTGGTCTTGTAGATGCTAGTCCACCCGTCTAGATGTCACTTGACTGGAGTAGTGAATATTAATTGAATAGATGGCATTTCGATAGAAGGGACTTTGCAATTATCCATGGGGTAGAAATTGATGTCTTAGAGAATATGTAAGTGTAGATAAATAGCGCTTGGTTGTAAGCTTTTAATTAGAATAACTGACGAGTAGGGAATGTTACATGTGGAAACAACCACCTTTGATTGTGTCTATGAACATCATCGGAGCCGAGTGAACTCAAGTTTATTTTGCAACGCAGTCGAAATCTATATAAAATCCAATTCTATGTGAATTTACGGCAACCTTTGGTTTAAGTTTCTAGCTATTCTATGTCAAGCTATGAAATTTGTGGTTTCTACCATGTGGTAATGCACTTTTGTGGCATCATATATGGAGGATCCACCCTGTAATTCATCTTTTCAATTTCTAGTACTATTCATCTTAAATCAGTGGCATGTTAATATAGTTCCGTGTCTTGAGCCTTTCTATTTGTTGCATTTTGGGAATGCATTGATGTGGAGAACCCTTTCCATTTCCTGATCTTTGGTGCAGCTTTTCGAGTACCAATATAATATGGGACTTCTCTTGATTGAGAAAAAAGAGTGGGCTTCCAAGCATGAAGAACTGAGACGAGCACTGGAGGAAATTAAGGATGCTCTCAAACGTGAGCAAGCAGCTCATTTGATTGCTATGTCAGATGTTGAAAAACGAGAAGATGGCTTGAGAAAAGCTCTTGGTGTCGAGAAGCAGTGCGTGAGTGATGTAAGATATCCATTGTGAAATCACTTTACATTTACTTTTCGGTCCAAAAAATGTATATTGAACTTTTTCTACGTCTATGATTGCAAAATAGATGGCATGAGTTCAGGGATGATGCTAGCAAATATTTTTACTTGCTGCCCGTTGTTTGACTTGATTGCCTCGAAATTGCAATCTCAATTTCAAGATTATGGTGTGTTTTTTTTTTTGGATAACTGTGCTCTTTGCTATGAGCGGGAATCTATCCAAATTGGACTACCTCTTTCTAGTTGGTTTCGCAAAAGCTACTTTGATGTATCATAGGACAATATTTCTTTGTCTCTTTATAAATTTTAAGATGTCATCCTTTTCTCTTAATATGAGAGATAACATCAGCATGTGGCCTTCAAAAATTGGATTTCCATATCCTCTCCTCAATTTTTAGTGTAAAAAAAGATGCATATTATGTTGTATTCGCACTTGGATTATCTAATTGTTATGATAGTTGTGTCATTATCTTGAAGTCATCTCTCTATATAATTACCTATGGAACGCAAAAGTGAATAGGCCTGGAACATGTATATGATTGCTTTTTCATCTGTTTCCTTGAATGTTTACATAACTTAATTTATAGCACAATTTGGATGGTGAACTTTACAAATTAACAATGTAGAAGAGGGAGGATCTGATGTAGTTCCACATTCAAAATATCTTTGTTAATTTACAACTCACAACTCAGTTTAATTTGGAAGTTCTTACTGCCTCAAACTTTGTATATGTGGAAGTGACAAGAAAAAATTATAAAGTATATTATAGATATGGTAGGAAGGTTTGAACCAATGAAAATGCAATCATGCATGTGTCAGGGCCAGTATTAGATGAAGAAATTGGTTTCTATGCTCAATTACCTTATATGTACTTGGTTATCCTTTTTCTTTCTTGTTTTTTTTTTCAAACAGATGATGTTAGAAAGCAGATACCTGGTAATTATTGTTGTTTTTCTTGGGAATGTTGGTTGCAGCTGGAGAAGACCTTGCGTGAGATGCGTGCAGAATATGCTGAAATTAAATTTACATCTGATTCGAAATTAGCCGAAGCAAATGCTTTGGCTGCAAGCATAGAGGAAAAATCTCTAGAAGTAGAGGCTAAGTTGCACGCTGCAGATGCCAAACTTGCTGAAATAAGCCGAAAGAACTCGGAAATTGATCGGAAATCACAGGATCTGGATGCTCGAGAAGCTTCTGTGCGAAGGGAACGATTATCATTCATTACAGAGTATGTTCAAAGCGTTTGAATTGCTAATTTCACATGGTTCATTATAGCTATTTTAGTATGTGATTGTACCTCAGGCCATTTAATGTTGTTCATACTGTTGCCTTCTTTGATGAATAAGTTGTTGCAATTTTCTCAGGCGTGAAGTGCATGAAACCACTTTGTCCAAGCAGAGGGAGGACTTGCAAGAATGGGAAAGAAAATTGCGTGATGGAGAGGAAAGGTTGGGAGATAGATTTAGGGTTCTGAACCAAAGAGAGGAGATGGCAAATGAGAAAGACAAGATATATAAGCAAAAAGAGAAAGATCTTGAGGAAGCACAAAAGGCGATAGATGAAGCTAATCTAATATTGTCAAGAAAGGAAGAGGATATGAGCAGCAGACTGGCAAATTTACAGTTGAAAGAGAAGGCAAGCCTTTCTGATGCTGATCACTTTAGATGTTGAGGATGGGAATATTCTAAGCTAATGTATTCTTTTGGCTGCAGGAATTTGAAATATGCAGAAAGAACCTAGAAATTAAAGAGAAGCAGTTGGTTGCTACAGAAGAAAAGCTCAATGCCCGAGAAAGAGTAAGTTCTTGATATTTGGAGATGTTCATTTACCTGGTATTTGCTGGTAAATTGATTTTTTGATGACTTACCCATCATGGGAGTAACATGAAAATAATATGTTTTAGATAACTAACTTTTTGCAGTGTGTTTCCCTACTTCTGTTTTCGTCCTTCCATTGTCTATGTACTAACAGTCAGGTTGTGGTGCTTTATAACGTTGAGTTTATGTTCACTGCCAGATTTTCTGCCTCTCCAATGTCGACTTCCCCCTCCATGCCTCCGAAATAAAAATAAATTAAATGGAGACTATTTATTGTGGCGTTGTGATGGGCTCGATCAGTTTTGTCAGACTTACAGAGACTCGTGTGTTATAAAGATATACTAGAAAAAATTCCTACTGGAGTACTCTTTATCAGTCACTTTAATAATCAAATTTCTGTATCAATCTAAATAATTTTGTAAACATTCTTTATTCTTGACACTCCTTGTGCTTGGTTGTTTTCAGGATGAAATTCAAAAGCTTCTTGATGAGCATGCTCGTGTTTTAGATGTGAAGAAAAATGAATTTGAGTTAGAACTTGAGCAAAAGAGGAAAAAATTCGATGAGGACTTAGAAAGAAAAGGATTTGATGTACAGAAGAAGGAAGCTGACATTAAGCACAAAGAAGATAAACTTGTGAAAAGAGAACAAGCATTGGAGAAGAAAACTGAAAAGCTCAAGGAGAAAGAGGATGACCTTCAATTGAAGTTGAAAGATCTCAGGGAAAGGGAGAAATCTCTCAAGTCCGAGGAGAAGAATTTGGAGACTCAGAAGAAATCCGTCACAGTTGAGAAAGAGGAGTTGCTCAGCTTTAGGGCTGCACTTGAGAAGATAAGAGCGGAAAATGAAGAACAGCTGATGAAGATCCGGATGGAGAAGGATCAACTGAAAGTGAGTGAAGAAGAAAGGTCAGAATTTGTGCGCTTGCAATCTGAATTGAAGGAAGAAAGAGAGAAGTGCAGGCTTCAAAAGGAGCTTCTTTTGAAGGAAGCTGAGGACTTGAAGCAGCAAAAGGAAACTTTTGAGAAGGAGTGGGATGAGCTTGATGAGAAAAGGAGTCAGATTGAGAAAGAAAGGGCGGATGCAGAGCAACAAAAAGAAAAATTTGAAAAGCTCAAATGTAGTGAGGAGGAAAAATTACAAAGGGACAGGATGGAGTTGGATGATTACATAAAAAGGGAGCTGGAAGATCTTAAATTAGCTAAAGGATCATTTGAAGCCAGAATGGAGCATGAGACTTCAGTTCTTGCTGAGAAGGTGCAAACTGAGAGAAGTCAAATGCTTCGTGATTTTGAGCTTCAGAAGAAGGAGCTTGAGACTAATATGCAGAATAAATGGGATGAGATGGAAAATAACTTGCATGGCAGAATAAAGTCATTCGAGGAAGAAAAAGAGAGAGAACTAAACAATATAAACTATCTGAGAGAAGTGGCCAGAAGAGAAATGGAAGAAATGAAGCAGGAACGAGCAGAATTGCAAAAGGAAAGGGAAGAATTTGCTGCAAATAAGAAGCATCTGGAGGATGAACAAGTTGAAATAAGAAAAGACATTGATCAGCTTGTTGCACTTAGCAAAAAGTTGAAGGACCAGAGAGAGAAATTTATCGAGGAGAGAGATCGATTTATTTCTTTTGCTAAGCAGCAGAGTAGCTGCAACACGTGTGGAGAACTTACTCGCGAGTTTCTGCTTTCCGATCTACAATGTACTTCTGAGATTGAGAACGCTGAGCTTGTTCAGTCAAAGTTGGCTGAGACTTATGTTAAGGAAGAGGTAAAGATGACCTTTAATGCTTCTGGGAGGCCAAATACCGATACATCTCCAAATTTAGTTAGTTCAAGGTCGCCTCCCTCCATCGGAACTGTGTCTTGGCTTCGAAAATGCACATCTAAGATATTTAGGTTCTCCCCTGGCAAAATAACTGATTCCCATCCAGTTCAAGATTTGACTCAAGAGGGACATGTGGATGGTGATCATGTAAATGTTGAAGAACCTTCCAGACCATATGCTGAAAATGATGCTGAGCTCTCTTTTGCAGTAGCAAGTGCTTCTTTTGATGTCGAGGGGCATCGGAGGGAGGATGAACCTGGTCAAGATATTTCATACAATAGCAATGTCAACAGTAAGAGACAAGAAGTTGCTGAAGATTCTCAGCCTTCTGATTTAAACAATGGTGTCCATCAGCCTCGCAAGAGGGGCAGAACAAGGGTTAACAGGACACGCACTATGAAAGAAGTTGTCAAAGATGCTAAAACTATATTTGGGAAAGGTTTTGGTTCGAATGAGATTGAGCAGGAGAATGGAAATGCAGAGGACTCTGCTCCTACAAATGCTGACAGTCGGGATGAACCCAGTCTTGCTGACAAAGGAAGACCAAGAAATGTCCGCAAGAGGGGTCGTGATAACACCACAATGAGTGAGCATGATGCTGATGACACTGAAGGGCATTCTGACAGCGTGAGGATGGGCCAGCGAGGGAAAAGGCGGCAAAGAAATGCTGCTGCTGTTCAAGCTACGGGTGAACAGCGTTATAATCTCCGACGGCCCAAAGGGTGGGTTTCTGATTCTGGTGTTTTCTGCATGTGGTTATGGCTCAGTCAATGTGTGTTTCCTATGAACATGTGATGGAGGGATATGTTCTTGCAACTCCATGTACCACCACATGTTATTTTAGAGATTTGTGGTTTGAAACATACTTAAGATCACTACATGTTATAATTGGTTTTATCATGCCGCTATCACAGTTGTATTTGTGCATTTTGACTTTACAACTGTTTTTTTAATGTTTGACAGTGGGCTGAAGACCACTGCATCTGGCATGTCGAATGACCTGAGCAAGGACAATAAGAAAGCAGCTGGTAGAGAAGGTGCAGAGGAGGATATTCACTATGCCAAAGCTGCTCCTGCACTTTCTGTTACAGTTGCTAGTGAAAATGGCGGAAGTACACACTTTGTGCGTGTAAGTAGTTGGTTCTCGTGTCATGTCTTTTGATTTTTGTGAATCATGATGAGTTGCTGTTCACTCTGTGTTTGTGTATTAATAATTGTTTGGCCTTAAGAAAGCATATTTATGTCTTGTCATCCTGCAGTGTGGCTCATTGGCAGATACACAAGATGGAGATGGCGATGGAACAAAGGAGATAGTCCAGGATATGGCATTGAGTGAGGAGGTGAATGGGACACCTGATAAGGGAGACAAACATGACAACAGGAGTGAGTCCCTAGGAGTTAATGCTGTCGCACTCGATGAAGATGGGGATGATGATGAATGTGAGGACGAGCACCCAGGCGAAGTCTCTATAGGGAAGAAATTGTGGAACTTTCTGACGACCTAATCAGGTAGGATCATTTTCCGGTCACGGGAAGAAACCCCCGGGCAGCAATGTGGCCCCATCAGCTTCTTTAGATAATGCTGCTGGAGCTTCCATGATGTGTAGTAGCCATTTATGTTAGTTCAGCACAAAAAGGTTTTTCTAGGTTTGGGGAGGGGAGGTTTGGCGCCCATTTCTTTTAGAAGGTTTCGGGATGTTCGGGGCTTTGATATTTTGACCATTTTTTTTTCTTTTTGTTTAGGTGATCTATTGGCAGTGTTAATAATACTGCATGTCATGATGCTCTTTGTCTCTGGCTTCTAAATTGTTTGTATCAAATACCTGCTATTTTTCCCTATTCCCGTCACGTAGTGTGTGAAACCCATGGTTTTAATTTCTCCTTCTGTCCCGGTGTGCTTTGCTATTAGCCCAAGAACCTGCATGTACCAGTCACGGATGCTGATCATGAGTAATGACTTTTCTGTGAGACGTTAGCTTTGTTAGGCCACTGTACTGTAAGGCCAAAAAAAAAAAAGAAGGCATAGAAAGGTATGCATGGTGGATGAATTGCTCTTATTTTCAATATGCGTTGCACGATGTTTCTCTCTTTTCGTTCTAGCTCAAAGGTGAAAGATAACTAATAATTAAGATCTTCTACTGTATTGCTGGAAGAGTTTGTGTTATTTAATCACTGTTGCTATTGAGGCAAGCGGCTCTCCGGATAGCCTCGAAAGAAGTATTCTCAGAGTCTTACACCAAATTGTCTTTAAAACAAATTATGGGTTCTCTCTCGTTTGTGGGTGTTTCTTACCTTAAGCCTGTTTGGTGCGCTGCGTAGTACCTTTCAATTCTCAATTTTTAACTTCTCTCTAGATCCCCAAAAATGAAAATATTCTAATGTTGAAAGGCTACTAAAAATTATATATTACTTTGAATATTTTATTTACTTTTCAAGATTGGAATAAGCTGGAGGCATTTCCTAGTTCATAAAAGTCGAATCTTACTAAGAGCGGAGCCAACGCGCCGAGGAAATGAACGTGACCGGGTCTGTGGACCCTTTGTCTGGTTGTTTTCAAACCCTCCGGATGTGTTCACTAACTAGAAGTTATTCCGGACATGAGAAGTTTTAATGTATCTGGTATTCGGAACTAAATATAGTTTGGATATAATATGGATAAAAGCGGGATTAACTCAGATATGATTTTTACCCTACAAGAACATAGTTTGGATATAATTCGGATAAGAGCGGGACTCACCTAAAAATTATTCTTATTATCCTAAAAAAATGAAGAAGGAAAAATAGAAAAAAGTGAATGAAATCATGGAAGAGAGGAGGTGGAAGGTGAGAAGAGATTTATCAAAAAAAAAAAATCTTTCTAACTTAATTCTCTACCTTTTTATCTATGTGAAGGTAGTTTTTACAAATTTTCATATGTTATTTTTAATTTTTATGATTTTTTTCTTCTTCTTTTTTTTCCCAAACTCTAGACCATAAGGACGTTGGCCAACCTTTTAAAAGAAAATAAAAAAGAAGAAAAATGAAACAAAACAAAACCAATAAAATTCAAAATCTTTTTAAAAAATTGCAAAAATCTCTCATGTACTTTAGTGATTTCAAGCCAAAATTTGCTCAAAAATTACGCTAGTAAATCATCAAAAGATTAAGAACTAAATTGACGTAATCCAAAGATTTTGAATTGAATCAGGCTTTGTATAATATATTTAGAATTTTTTTCTATAGTCTTACAAAATGTGAGAGACTTGTGGACATCACTGCGAACAACAACCATAATTGCAATGGCCTTTGTCTCATCGAAGGTGTCATGGTCATCCTTCGCAAGCATGGCGACCGCCATCATGTTTTCTCTCCCTCTCTCCACTTGCAATATGTTGGCTCCGGTGCCGCTCTCACGATCCTTATGAGGCGGTTGGCTTGGCCGAAGTCCTTCCCTCGGTTTGCTCCAAATCCGATACCTAGTATACCGCCGGCAGCAGCCATGGAGCAGCCATGTGATTGTCGTGAGGAGCTTGCAGTCCCTGGCGACTCAAGGCGGTCGCACAATCATAAGTGGTTCCATAGGCTTAGGCAATATCGCTAACGTATCCACAGTCCACGCCTTTGTTATGTTATTATGCCTTCGTTCTTTGTACTTTTACAATCTCAATTTAATCGAGCTCTATACATTTATACTAATCGCTCAATTGGATAATGCAATAATATTTAGATGATTAAACGCAATCTTGATGTCTATACAGATTTACACATGCTAATGCTTGGTTCATCCGTGTGTGATTTCGTTGAAAGGAAGCTATTAAGCTGGTGAGCGAGGAAAAAAATTGCATTATATATTGACGTCAGCACGACCGTATTCAGTTTTTGACGTCCACGTGACGTCATGTGACCGTTGTCGATTGTATCGTGGCGTGTATAGAAAATAGCCGTTGGAGCCTAGACCTGTACGGACGAGAGAAGTTCAAAATCCGCGGGCCTCCCGTTCCGAGTTTCTAGGGTAATGGGGATTAACGTTTGTCACTTGCCTTGTCGTTGACTTGATTTTGTCTGCTTCCACTTTGTAAGTAGATATTATTGTTTTCAATTACTTCAAGGACTTCTAATCAACAATCAAAGCCAAAATTATTTGTTTTTCTTTTCTTCTTCAAAATAGGATCGTAAAGAGAGACTATCACCATGACTACCCTTTTCGGCGTCTTCACGATTGTTTGTGAAGTGTTCGCTTTGAGTTGTAATTAGCTAAACCTATTTTGAAATAAAAAAAAAATCGAGGTCGACGACAAAATCTCGCAAGTCGAACATTTTTGTGGTTGGGGGTGTGTGTGAGTCGTGGAGTTCCTATGATTACACTCAAGGGAGGTGCCTATGTTGGTTGTTGTCGTCGCAAATAGGTCCTAAGTTGGTGTCACATCAAACCCTTAAATTAGTGAGAACAATTCCTTTGTCATGACACCCCTTTAGGGATTTTGACAATCGCGGAGACACCCTTTTTTATTTCAAGATTACTTTCAGTGTAACACGTTAGATTATGTTATTAGCAATAGGAGAGATGGCTAATGTGATCACCCTAGGATGCAATCTAATTAGCACCGCTTGGGTCTCCCTTTGAAATATATACATTTATGGGTATTAGAAAATTTCTTGTGGGAGAACATCGGGCAGAGATCTTCGTAGATATTAAGGAAGTTATTTGATATTTCGTTATTTCCTAATATAGCTAGTTTCCTTGTTAGATCAAAATAGCTAATTTTCTTTTTCTTTTGGTTATAATACTGCCTCGTTTCTTGTACTTTTTTAATAGTTAATAAATATTTGTTGATAGTAACACATTAGAAAGTCAAGTTATTGAGTATTTTCCCCTTTCCATCATCACTCTTGAGGATCCCAGCGACGGACCCAAATCAAGACCCTAGTTTTTGCTTTCTATGGTGTCATAGTGCTTTAGTCCGCAACGCCTCATCTTCAGCTCAGCTCAGTAGTAAGTCAACACTCGACAATGCCTACCGTGGTTGTCATCCGTCGAAAGACTCTCTTCCAGTTGAGAGCATCATCGATGAGCAAAGCCGGACTCGGGTACGCCTTCATCGAGCAGCCAAGCCGATACGTATGAGGTGATGCGATTTGAATCGCCGAAATACAAGTTGGGCTGCTGTACGATTTTATCAAGGTCGTATGAGAAAGATTTGTCGACTTTCCGACTGCATGCTTTTTCAGCCCTTGTCAAATCAGATGATGATATGAGAACTACATTCGATTTATCGTGTAAAGCCCGACTCTCTTTGTTTAAATCTGGTTCGGCAAATCCACATCAGTCATCCATTGTAAGTAGGGGCGTCAAACGGGTGGGTCGGGTCGGGTTTGGGTCGGGTCAAATATGGGTCGACCCATATTTGACCCATTTAACCCGTTTTGACCCATATTCATGTAATGCAAATATGGTGACCCATACCCGACCCGACCCATACCCGACCCGTACCCGACCCGACCCGTATTGATAAACACTTCTATATTTAACCAAGTTCAAGAAATTTTGTTTGGCGATTTTTTTTTTAAAATGTATTGTTAAAATAATTTTATGAAAAACGATTATTTGATACTTTTTCTAAAATTTTTAAATTTTTTTTCAAAATTTTAATTTTTTTTATTTTTTAAATATATTTTTTCATTTTTTATTTTCTAGTCTCCGGAGTCTGGTGAGCTCATCGCTCGCTTCTTGGCCAACGACCAACTTAGAAAGAGAAAAAAATGAGAAAAAAAAAAGAAAGAAAAAAAGAAGGAAAAAGATGGGAAAATAAAATAATCAATTTTTTGTTTTTTAAAAATAAAATAATTAGAATAACATAATTTTCATGGTCTAAAAATGAATTATTAATAATATTTAAAATTATTTGTTAATAATACTTAAAATTAATTAGGTAATCCATTTATGACCCATGAGGTTGGTAAGTGACCCATTTAAGACCCACTTAGCATTTTAAGCTGACCCATTTATGACTCATATTATCAAATATGGGTTAAAATATGGGTCTTTGACCCATTTTGCCACCTCTATCACAGCGTTTTCGTGTGTCTTTTGGAAGAAAGTTGCACCGTCATATGCAAACCGGATGCACTAGCTTAAATGGAAGTGTCTATGGACATTAGATAATTCCCTAATGAAGAATGTCATTAGAGGCATTGCTATATATTGAGAATGTTATCTAATGTTGTATTATTTCGTAAGATATCTATTTTCCTTATTAGGTTAAGATAGTCAATTTCGTCCTTAAATTAGATGACGTCATGACCTAAGTATACAAATTGACTTCCCACTATAATCACCTCAAGAAAGTGAGAAAACTTTGCACTTGGGATGTCATGTCAAGGTGCACGAATTAGAATTAGACTTTGAGACACGAATATTTGCATCACCAATTAGGCTCATCACTAGAGATCATAATAATAAATGTGACGCAAGTCTTTTGTAAATTTATTTTTAGATGCAAATCTTTTTCCATACATTTTGTAATTTGATAGCACCATTTGTATCGGAAAAATAATGACATACGTTACTCAAAATACGTACGATCAAAACGCAACCATCGAGATACATCCTATCTCCGAATGCCGCGTAGACATAGCTTCAAGCCACTTCTAGAAAGATTAAAAAGGAAGTTCCCCTTCGAGCAGCACCAAGCCATCCGATCTTCCACGCAGATTGGATTTGAATCGTTGAAGAGGATAGGCAGACATGTGAGTTCCGTATAAATCTTGTGAGATCCGACGGTTTCGAACGATATTCACGTCGATATCGGATAATTCCTCTCGATTATTTGGACCGCCGCTGGATCAGATTGGACACACGGACTCCGACTTCGGACAAGGGAAGAGGTCGGCCCCGGACATGAACTGTCTTTGGTTGATTTCCCCGTGAAGCTCTTGCACTCTCCAACCCTATTCTTCTTCTTACGTGAGTCAAACGCTACCCGCCCAACCCAAAAAAAAAAGAAAAAAAAAGGAGAGAGAGAGAGAGAGAGAGGAAAATCTCCCGACTTCGCAAGAAAACGATCTTTGCCGCCAAAAAAGAAACCCAAGAACTCCGAAACTTTCCTGTTCTCCACCTTGTTTCCCCTAAAATCGCCTCCTTTGTCAAATTAGGGCACGATCCATCGATTCGGTTCGATCGCTCCCGGGAAGCGTCCGGCCATCTCTGTGAGTCCTTGCTCTCTCTCTCTCTCTCTCTCTCTCTCTCTCTGTGCGTGCGTGTGTTACGTTTTGTGTTTCCTCTTTTGTTTTTTTTTCTTTGGATTTCTGGTGCGATTTCGTTATGTTTGCGACAATGTGGGTTTCGTGAGCTTTGTGTTTGGTTCCAAAGGGGCGATTGGATGGTTGGGATGGTGGGGAGTGTCTTTCTTTTTTTTTTCTTTGTTTATATCGAAGCCAGTTGAGTTCAAGACTTGATTGACGCGCGAGGTTTTGAATCTGTTTGAAAGTTGCGAGCTTGTGCCCGAAAGTTTTGATCTTGGGAAGAATCTCTGGCGTTGATGGCTGCCGTGAGATTCAAGAAATTGGGTGTCGACTCTTGCAGGAGCTCCTTTATTTGCCCATTAAGAAGAGGGTTGGCACTAGGGAGTTGATCGGATGAGCGTGGTGTGGGGTGGCATGTATGTTGTTACCGCAATTCCTTGAGTGGTCTGAGCACTTAACAGAATTAGATTTGAATGGAGAAGTGCTTCTGAGTCGTCACAAAGTTATGGGCTAGGAATGAATTGATGCCTTGTTTATTACAGTTTGAGAGTGGGCACGTGTTGTTTTCAGTGTGAGTAGTAGATATGTTTTGGTTACTTAGTCACACTTTCATAGTTCTTTTGTCTCTTTAATCAGAATGTTGCCTGGATTGTTTGACGTCAACTTACTGAAGATGTAGATTGGAGGAACGTCGCCGTGGTAAACTGAAAAACCTTTGCAGTGATATATCATGAAATGTTGTATGTCGCATTTTGATACCTCTCCAATATTGAAAAATGTACCTGATTCGCTGATGGGAACAAATAGTTGCTTTCACCGTTTCTTACTAGGAGAAGAAGACATAAAGCACTTTTTTAAAATTTTATATCATAGCAATCCCGTTGATGCTAAGTTCGATGTATCCAGTCCTCAAGGCCCCAGTACCATCATCCCTTGGAAGATGACGCATTGTACTTCTGTGAACTATCTCACGATGAATGTTGCTTTCAATTGAAACTGAATGCGAAATCTTGAAAATCAAAATATGAAGGAAAATATTGTCTCAGTTTTGTTTTTCTTTGAATATATTTTCGTATGGAGTACATCTGCTGTGAACATCAGAGACTTGAGGTGCAGAAATAATACATGAGCCTTTAGATGTCATTGTTCTCTCTATCCATTGATTAATGGGGTTGAAGTTCGTGTCACTCACAAAATCCCAGAGATGATAGAATTGCAAAGGCTATTTTGTGTCTGTCAAGATTGAAGGAACTGCTTTGGGAACCTCAATATAAATAAGGGGAATGCACAGCAAACACGTTACTGCATGTGTATGGAACATAATGAAGGGTTACAAATGACTTGATTAAATAGGACGTTCAGAGAAAACAACTTTTGCGGCTGTCAAAGATTAGACGAGGGATTTTTGTTTAAGGTGCTTTAAAACAGATAACCTGCTATCAGTGGAAGCAAATGCTGCTTTTTGAATGTGCTTCTCGTCAAACCAGTGGAGACGTCAAAAGAGGAACCATATTTTTGATGGAAGGTTTCACACTTCAGGTCTTATAGAACGTTAAGCAATAAAAAACAAAAACATAGAGTTGGATTGAATCCCACATAGTAAAGAAAAGGTTAGCAGCTGGCATCATTTTGTCTTTTCAATCTTCAATATATATTTTTCAATTATTTTACACACTCATCATGATGAAGATGCCAATGTACTTTTTAGTTTTCACAACACATATATTTCCCCCCTAATGCAGATGGTCAAAATGAGAAGACTAATATCAATTAGCTTGATCCCATTTTATGTCTTAACTAGTATTAACACATATATCTTCCATTCTGCAGTGTGAGATCCTCAAAAGTAATTGTAAATGCTGGGAAAAGGGTATATGCTTGGTCAAAATTTTGGCCAGAACTGGAACAATGTCTTCCCCAACAGCTTCTTGCAGTCAGGAGGCAATGTTCCACCCTATGGCTTTGCAAGAAGTACCTTTAGAGACTGGCGTAAAAATCCTCACATTGGTTGCTGTCGTGATCTAATTAGACGGAGAATGTAAGTTTCCCAATCAATCTGTTTGTGGCTTTTTTTTTTTTAATTTATCTTTAATTTTGAATCTCTGGAATTTGGACCCTTTGAGGAAAGGTTTTCTTGACTGCTAAGGACTGGTCAAATGCTCCTGCAGAATGGAGGCTTTCCCATGGATCATTAACGTAAGGCAGGACTGGGAATCACTGGCAGTAGGCCTTGCAAATGACCTGGAGGAGAATTTGTTCATGGAGTCTGCTTCTGAGGTTTGTCTTCAGTTTTTCACAGCTGGAATGGGAATTTCAGATTTTGTTTCATTTAAAATTACGGTCGTTGGTTTCCATGGCCTACATCTCCTAATTATGCCCACATGGTATGCATGGGATCCAGCAAGTGCATGTACATTTTCATAAGCCTCAGCAAGCTTGGTGCCCCCCTTCCCGCCTCTTTTTCTGCTTCGTCAGGGCTGGCAGTTGTGGTTTCTGGTTGCACATGTGCACAAGATGGATTAGTTATGCTTTCAGTTGATATACAAAGTTCATTTAGTTCATAGTTCATTTAATGGATTGTCATTTTGCAAATGGTTACTAGGTTGAGTATATGAACCTGGAGACTCTCAATATTCGGTTGGAGATATTGCTTGCACGGATGATTGACAAATCAAACACCACCGAAAGATTGGATGGAAGTGCAACTTCCTTATTCTCCATGTCCAGCATTAAGCCAAGTGCAGGTTCATTTGCTAGAGGCACCTCAAATGCACCCAACGCTCCTTCCAGTGTCTTAAACAGCCATAATGTTGCTTGTGATACATTCTTGAACCGGGATATCTCATCAGGAGGTGCAGTAGGGCTTCAAAATGTGAGCTTACCAGAGCAATCAGGTGATTCTTTATACATAAACTAATAGAGGACTATTGATCTTCAATTGATTAACTAATAGAGCAAGTGTTTATTTTCTTTAGGATTTTCTGGTGTAGATGGGCAAGGAACTAATAAAGTGCTTATTAGCTCCCACAATGGGCCAATTCATATTCCGGCTGCTGCAGCTGGCACTGTCTCCTTGATCAAGGAAACTTCAAGCAGATCAATCTACTTGGATCATATTTCCTGTGATGAGGCTGCTGCTTTTGGTGGATCAGCCTTTTCACCTGTTAATTCTCAGTGTTACGATGGGGTTTTATTTAAAGATTATTGCATGGAGAAACAATTCACCATTCCGCAGAACTTGCAATTATACAATCAGCATAGTGTGAAGCCTGTTAATCCATCAGAGTCAGAGGTCCCTTCTGATGGTCTTGTGCTTGATTACTTTACCCGATCCTCTCAGGCATCAGAGCCTTGGCTTCTTGAGCTCCCTTCATACCAATTATCATCTGCCTTTCCTTTGAAAGGTACTTTGCCATCTTCATCTGAAACTGCGACAAATGCTGAGTCAAGTTATCCAGCACGCTTCCATGGTTGTCGAGGTATTAACTGCTTTTCCAGAGGCCTATGTGCGCCATCAGCTGTTCATAGTCAGCCAAAACTTGGACCCCTAGAAATAGCACCTCCCTGCCCAAAACGTCAGAAGATGGATGTTCTTTCTAGTTTCCCTTCATCTAAGGTGGGAACCTCTTGTGCACTTGATCCAGTCATGGCTCAAGGCTACACTGCTGGAAGACTTCCAGGCTTGCAGCACTTTCCTGAATCTCCCATATCTTTTCAAAAAGTAAAGGTGCTTGGAACTAAACCAAGTACATGTCTCTCTGCAAATACACAGACCACTTTTGAAACTATCAAGAATCTTCTGGAGCGTCCTTTTGTGCCAAATATAGAAATTCATGACAGTCCATCAGAAGAACTCCTGAATACTTCTGTTGTGGAAGACTTGGACCCCATTGACATTGGTTCGGCTATCACCGATCATTCAGTTGACTCTATTGGATTAAAGTCCAGCAGTTCGCATACTGTCCTTGAAGAGCATAGAGCCGGTGCTGAGGAGGTGGGACAATTCAGGATTGATTTAGGTGAGGATAATAGTGAAGTTGAGAACAAAAATTTGGCAATGATGGATGTTACCAACTGGAGAGCTGAGTCAGAAAAATCCAAGATTAGAGGTGTTTCATTGATGGAATTTTTCACCAAAGAGCAAATAAAGGAACACATAGCAAGCCTCAAGCAATGCGTTTATCAGGTTTGTGGGCAATGATTCGTTTCTCATCTTCATGTACTTTTCCCAGAATATGCATTATGCACCATCTGTGCTAATTGAGGCTCTAAGTTTCCCCAGTTTGTCTAATTAATATGCATTGTTTGTGTGAACGTATGTAACTAGGTTGCTCCTTAAGAATGTCTGCTAATGCTTAACCTTGACTACATCGTTAGTTTGCTTCATTTTGTTTATTTTATCCAAGGAAAATGAAGGGAATACTCTTTATTCATACATTGCCTATTGCTTGGCATCTAGAGACTATCATGTCTTGCGATAGTTGATGCAGAGTATGTTATATGATTTGGTTTTCGGTGTTTGTTATGCTGTAGGCTGTCTATTAGTAGATGGCAAAGTTTGAAGGGCTTAGGAACTTGTAGGGTGAAACTTGGACATAAAACTAGATTTCTGGGGTTACTGTGGCGGGAACACAACTAGGAGGAGGGGGAGCATATGCTGTTGGACATTTTTTTTTTCTAAGATAGTTATAAACTCACACATGCATTTGTGCTGTTTTCAACAGAAAAAAGGCAAAGGAGCACCTCTGACTCCTGCAAACTTATGGCAGAAATATTTCTAAAGAACTATCATTGCAATGCAATCCATACTACTTCCAGTGACAATTATTCAAGCTAAAATTTTTGGGCTTGAGTTTGTTCTATTGGATGGGGAGCTTCAGTATGCATGAATCTGGAAATAGATTTTAATTAATCTTGTCAGGAGATGAACTTCTTTCGTATCTATGATCATGATATTTCACAATGGACTTCTAAACTTTAGTGTCATATACAAATAGGTAAACTTTTGGTCAGCCGTCTATTGCAATCTTTGGTTAAGTCCTTTATGAATGTAGGAAGGCTTCTTCCTAGGCAAATATCAGCTGTAACTGCATGAGACTGAAAGACACGTGGGTTTATATCACCTGGGAAAAGTGATGGGCTTAAAAAATTTGCATGATCAGAAATTATGACGTCCAGGGAAAAGAAATTATTTTCAAGCATGAATTGAAATAATTTAAATAGATATAAATGTTAATTGATAACTCCTCACATTTTTTTTATGGCAGGTATCAGAAAAGGACATGAAAACTAATCTTCCAAATTCCATATGTGAGAATTCATGCCAGCTATGTGGAGCAGACAAGCTTGTTTTTGCTCCATCACCCATATATTGTTCATCATGCAGCATCTTAATCAAAAGAAATGGGGTATATTATTGTTCATTAAATGAAATTGATGCACAATGTACTTTCTGCGCATCGTGCCACAATTGTTGCAGAGGTGGGACCATTAAGTGTGGGGGAATTTCTGTTTCCAAGGCCAAACTCCACAAGAGAAAGAATAATGAGGAAATTGAAGAATCAGTAAGCTAACTTGATCAAATTTCTATTTCACCAACTAAAAGGATCATAAGGTTTGTCTCTCATTGTGGCATTTTGGTGCAGTGGGTTCAATGTGATAAGTGTGGAGCTTGGCAACACCAGATATGTGCCCTTTTTAACGACAAAAGAAATTTAGGTGGAAAAGCCGAGTACATATGCCCCACTTGCTCCTTAAATGAAATGGGAAATGCTGTGCTCATGCCACCACTGAAGGTTGGTAATCTTACTGCTGGAGATCTACCTAGAACCAAGCTTAGTGATTGGCTAGAGCAAAGAATTCAAAGGCGTCTCAAGGAAGAGAGAGAACAGAGAGCAAAAGTCTCAAGAAAGGACTTTTATGAGGTAAACTGCAAAGCACTGGAGGCTATGATACACACCAATGTTATTAAATTGTGAAAATACGTTACCTCTAGTAGTTATCATGTCATCATATCATAGAACTTCCATCTGATGGAGGTTCACATGTCATGTTTGCAATTTTTATTAATGAAGTATGGATCTTCTATATTCTTTTCACTTCCATCCCACATTTTGATTGCTAGGTTCCTGGCGCCAAAGATCTTGTAGTCAGAGTGGTTGTCTCAGCTAAAAGAAAATTAGAAGTGAAGAAGCATTTCTTGGATACCTTTCCTGACTTGAATTATCCAGCTGAGTTTCCATACTGTTCAAAGGTGAAATCAAATTTTAACATCTTGGAAATTATACCTCTTTTACTTGACCTTCTCCCATTTAATTTTCCTAGCTCTTTCAGTTTAGCTGTATCAATGATCATAAAAATAGGCAATATATGTGGTGTACTGCATAAATTATGTACTCATAAATGGTCTGGTCCCATCCACATGTACACACTTCTTTGGAGTCTGTACCTTAAGGAAGATTTTTTTCCCCTTTAGTACTGAAAATGATGCTCTGCTTGTTTGGTATCGAGGTTTTTGACAAGATACTTGACCTTCCCTCATGTGGGACTCTGTATAAAACATGTTCATTTACTAGTATTGATGATCATAAGAATCGCTAATACATGTAACGTGTGCATTCATTATGTACTCATGAACCCTATCTTGCCTATAACTATGGAGGCAGTAAAGCTGGGAAAGTTGATTTTTTCCTTTGTCAAGACTATTATTTTGATAGGATTAATTGCCTCTCAATCTTGCAAACAGAGTTATGCACATTACACACTAAATTTCACACATGTACACAGATTTTATGCATGCTCTCTTGGATATCCCAGGAAAGATAAAACTGTTTTGTGGTACTGCCTTTGATCATACCTTCGAGTAGGCCAAGAAAATTTATATGACGTTTTGCATTTTCAGGTAATTCTTTTATTTCAGAAGATTGAAGGGGTAGACGTACTCATTTTTGGTGCGTACGTCCAAGAATTTGGCTCGGATTGTGGACATCCTAATCAACGTTGTGTGTACATCTCCTACCTTGATTCTGTCAAGTACTTTCAGCCAGAGATAGTGACTGTGACTGGAGAATCACTCCGGACTTTTGTTTACCATGAATTATTGGTAATAAAATCTGTTTCCTTGCCATATTGTTGGCTTCTGGCTTTAGCATGCTCTGTACTATGTCCCTGAAGTAGTGTTTTGTTGGCTTTTATCAGATTGGATATCTTGAGTACTGCAAACAAAGAGGTTTTGCAAGCTGCTTTATCTGGGCATGCCCTCCTCTGAAAGGAGAAGATTACTTGTTTTACTGTCATCCTGAATCTCAGAAAACACCACATAATCAGAAACTGCGGAAATGGTTTGTCCCATCTACCTTTCCCCTCCCACTTGTCTGTTCATCATTTTGTTCATTAAATGCCTTCTCAGGAAATTATGCACTTCTTTTCTTCCACTGATTATTCCGTTATTCTTTATTTTTTTCTTTGTCAATCACTCTGCTTATCATGTCAAACTGCATTTTCAGCTTTTTAAAGCTAAACATTTCTATGGTTGTGTCTAAAGTATGACTATCACACTAGTAGTTTTTTTCGTATTTACAGGTATCAGTCAATGCTGCAGAAGGCAGTAGAAGAAAATATAGTCACAAGCACTTCGAATCTTTATGATCACTATTTTCTTCCTCCTCAAAGAGGAATGACCAAGATAACTGCTGCTCGTTTGCCATACTTTGAAGGCGACTATTGGTCTGCTTCTGCTGAGAGTTTGATCAAGAATATTGAACAAAATGATGAGGATAACTCACAAAAGAAGGGACCAAAAATTTCGTCAAGAATTTTGAAAGCCATGGGACATAAAAGTTCTTCTGATGGTGCCAAAAAAGACATTCTCTTCATGCAAAAGGTATCTCGTTTTATTCATCTCAAACATTGTATATAGCACTGCTAGTTGCAGTCTAGCCTCTAGACTGATTGTGTGACCTATGAGCTGGACACCAGAACAACAGGGGGGTTTAATTAGCCAATTAGTATTGTTATCATGAATGTGTATCCAAATTGTGCCTCTGTTTCGCCTCCCAATTATTTGGTTTACATCAATTAGAGGAAACTTAAATGAGGAAGAAAAATTCCCTCTTTGCGACCCAGGTTCCAAATGTCAAATCGTATGCTGGATCCTGCTTATCAATTTTGTCTAGGTTCAACTGCACTTTATTGCAAGCAATTTCCTTCCTAAACTACTGCTGTACTTGCAATTGAATAACTGAGATATCAGTTATTCATTGCCAATGAATTAAAGCTCCTGGGAAAATTAATGCATGTGGAGGACACTTAGCGCATGGATGAAACTGGACTAGTTTAAGATCCACGTGAGTTATTAAAGCTGAGGGCAGTATTACATGTTCTTCTGGTATTCGGGTTCTAACTTATTTGTGTGCTCTGCAATTGATGTAGTGATGACTTTGTGTCTTGTTTTGTTTGAGTTGTCACTTTACTTGTGCTGGATCGATGTACGACAATAAGTTTTTTATTTTATCCCTGAAGATTCCTATTCTGTCTACATATGCCCGCTGCATAATGCTAATGCCATGAGATCTACAGTTTCGTAGCTATTAATGTGTTTCACTAGGTTATATTTGTACCTTTCTTGAACTCATGAAGAAATGGGAGTCACGAGATATCTACGAGGAAGTGGCTAATTGCTTGAAATTTTGTATGGGCACTTTGGTAGCAGACAATTAACATGAGGAACTATCCCTATGTAGATGGCTATTTCATTCTGATGTAACAACAATACTTCTCTTTTCCGACCAAAAATTAAAAGATGTGATTACATCAGAATGAAATGGTGCCAAATCTAGTGGCATTTGCTAATCCTATGTTTTTCTGAACATATGAGAGGCTAACTCAAATGTTGAACTCCACCTCAGCTTGTTTAACTGGGCAGTATCCAATACTGTCTTTTGTGTCATAGACTGAATAAGATTCATTTATCAGAGAAATGATGATACCAACAACTTCATGGGCTGGTTGAATTTTACCTTCCTTTAAATATCTTTGAATTATCCTCTGATTATTTTTCTCTTATGGATAATAGCTTGGGGAAAAAATCCTGCCTGCCAAGGAAGACTTCATTGTTGTCCATTTGCAGTTTGTATGTTCTCACTGCCGCGAAGTTATATTGTCTACAAATCGATGGTTCTGCAGTCAATGCAAAAATTTTCAACTATGCAAGAGGTAATGTATAAATAAGATTTTTCCATTGTATCATTGTTCCTTTACATTGCTTGCCAGTGTTTGTGGGACTCCCTGTAATAGTATGCTCATTGTAGTTGCTTCTTCATTTATGTTCCTTATGCTTCTTTCACTTTCATTTTGAAATTTTGTAGAAGAGGTCAATAAATGTGATGCGGTTACCATGGCTCATGCATTTAAATTTCTGGAAGCAGGTCATGATCATGATAACTAGAACACAAACTGATTTGATTGGCATATTGAGTGGAGAACTCATACTGAGTGCAAAGTGGAGCTTCTAGCATACTTCACAATCAAATAAGCATATTGTATACCATAAAGAAAACTAGCATAGGAAATATGACTTGACTGTTTGCCGACTGAAACACATGATGTTAGGTGGTGTATTGAGTCACTTCTAGTGCTTATCTATGTGACGCCTTATGGCATTTATTGGTACTGAAATTTTTAGCATTTTTACTTGGTGTCTCTTTGTGCAGAGAACCCTTTGTCACTGTCAAGTTGCCCTTTCTTACCATTGTTGTGGCGACCTTCATTTCAATTTTAGATTCAGCTGGCTTTGTCAAATAAGATAATCTCAGTCAGGATGAAAGAGCAAAAACTGGTTGTTAAATTTTCTTTCAACTAAGGGATACTCCGCTCAGGCATAAGGCACAATTGAAAGCATTAATTTTGGGAATCAAATAGATTAGCAATCGATTTTAAGTAGCATAATATTTATAATTGTCATTACTCAGAAGAACTAGTATTTTACACTTTGAGGCTGTTCTGTTGCTTTTCTCTGTTTATAATTAAGAAGCATAAATTTAGATGGGAAGGGTTCCGGTTTCACTCTTTTCATTTGTAGGATCTGCTTCATCGTTATGTTCATATATGATTGTTATGGTCTTTTATATCACTTAGGTTAACCCCTCTCTCAAGACCTGTACTTGTGACATAGGAAAGTCTGGCAATGTCAGACATGGCCCATTTATGCTGTAGGAGACACGAGATAAAATACAAAATACAGAGAAAAAACCCAAATATGACATGATATGATACACTTCAATGTAGATCAAGTTGAATTGACATGTTCTTGTTATAATCGTTTAGCTTTAAGTTATGATGCTTTGATGCTAGCAGGAATTAAAAATGTGATTTTGACACACTTGCACAAATTGCTAGTGATTAAACTTTTTTGTTTCTCTTGCAGATGCCATGATGCAGAACAACTTCTCTGCGGAAGTGACATCCACATGTTAAATGAGAAAATAAGACATTCAGTCTCTGAGGTTAGTCCCAGAATTTAGTGTCTTCCTTGTTTGTTGTTTACAACTTACGATGATGCACATTATGAAAATTTATTGGTTTATTGTCACAAGTAATCATTTTTATGCTTTCAGGCTCCGGTGAATGTTGTGCCTTCTGATACAGAGGACAAGGATTGCACTTTGGAAAATTATTTATTCGAGAATAGGCATACATTTCTGAAGTTCTGTCAGGAGAATCAATACCAATTCAACACACTCCGACATGCCAAGTATTCCTCCATGATGATCCTGTATTACCTTGGCAACCCAAAGGACATACCTGGTGGGGCTTTCTGTAGCATTTGCAGGAAGTCAACTGCATTGAAGCAGAGTTGGAGATGTGAGGTTTGCTCAGAGTTCAGAGTATGCGAAGTGTGCTATCAGCACAAGAATTTTGTTCATGACCACCGGTTGACTCAAGGTTCTTCCACTACAGATCAGCCTGATCCTGGGACCTAGAGACATAATCTGAGTCTGAAACTTGTGGTAATGTAAGCAGATGCTGTGACATATGTCATCTCGCTGCATCACCATCATGAAATCAGAATTGCTTGTTAACATTTCAAAGCAAGTCAACCAATTAAAGATACACTTCCCGGATAATCTGTACAGCTTCCTAAAAGTAAAATTGCAGCCCTTTGTTCTCTTTCCTAGATGTATAATGGCAGTTGATGATGCAACTAATCTGTTGGGGTAATTTACAGCATATTGGACCGCTCTCTTTTATCACAATGCCAATTTAGGCACACTGTGAAATATGACATACTTTCTTGGACAGATAAAAGGAATTCCTTGATCTTCGTCAGCATTTCTCTGGATATAATGTATCCGCATGTCATTGTTGCTGTACAAATTGCAATTATCTTGGAACACTGGAGTACCCCCTTTCTGCATATGTCAGATATTTAGAGTAAGGCACGGCAACCTATCTTAAGAATCTGTCTATGCAGTGCTTTCTAGATTTGTCATCTGCACGTAAGTGCATTTTATTTTCCATCCGTTCAGCCAAGTATCAAATTTCAGTCGCTAAATACAAAATCATATACTAGTTTGGTGGAACGAATTAAATGAATTATTGACATTTTCAGGGATGTCAGCATCAGCAAGCATGCAGAACTAATACCAGCATGAAAATCTGAACCTAGACCTGAGGGAAATAGTGATGCAAAATGACCTTGGAAAGCTATCATCTTTGATTCCTCTATAGTTGAGGAAGTCTCTTTGACGAGCTGCGGTATCATCAATGGCGATTAGTGGTAAATCTTCATTTGTACATGTAGGTAGTTCGAAAAGATAGGGACATCTTTTGTGCCAAAAGTGAGGCGGGTCACCTGTATATAAAACTGGAATTCATCCAGCTTGAGAATTCTAAGTGAGTTTGACATGATTGATCTATTTTCAAGCATTGATCCTTTTGCAGAAATGAACACACAATGAGGCAATGTATTGTGAATTAAAACGGGAGAATCCCTTGTGATCCAATGTTTTTGGAGCTGACATTCACAGAATCTGGTTGTTTTGGTACATCTATGGGGCATTCTGAGAGAAAATTCATGCCGGTTCTACTTGGGTTGTCTCTGTCTTTATTTTGTTATCCTTATTATCACACCTTTTTTTTTCTCAAGAGACTTTGTTTTGTAAAGCTAGTCCAAGGGTACTAGCACGGTTCTCCCTAAGAAATGGATTGAGGCATCATCCGGAAGAAATTCTTTTGATAAGGTCAAGTAACTTTTTGTTAAGTATAAGTCCAATTGAAGTTCCCCCAGGTATACATAAATGCACGTACAGGCAAATGTTCTGCCTCGTGAGTGCAAAAGACGATTAAAGGCATGGCGTGAAAGAGAGAACGGCAAGAAATGCTTAATTTGCAAGTATTCCACGTCTTTTTTGGGACAGACCTTTCAGGTTTCGTTAATCTGGTCTGTCCTTTTGTCAGCAGATTTATGTTTGCGATATGCTAAATTTTCTCAAAAGAGACTGATGTACTTAGGTTGCACCCAATCTTTGTCAACCATTGACAAATCGTATCCCAATAAAAGTAAGTAATCGCCCACGTTAAGGTCTCTGCACTCTTTTTGACCAACTCTATTCTTCATTTCATCCGTCCGTCTTTCTACTATATAAGACCCAAAATCCACGTTCAGCATGAATATCATCAACATCATTATTGAAATGGCTCCTCTTAGCATTCACCTCATCCGCTGCTTCTTTCTCCTCCATCTCCTCCTATTAGGAAGTGTGGCAAGTTCCACAAACCCAGTCAAGATCGCCCTGGATTACTCGATGCCTTCGCCGCAAGAAAAGGAGCGCCGTACTAGTTACGAAGTAGTTTTTAACTTCTTACCAAGAGGCATCCGAATTCCACCTTCCGGCCCATCAAAGAGACATAATTCTGCAGCACCTAAAGCAAGACACTGAGCAATATAGCCTCTGATCTTCGTACTTCTTCATTCGAGAATCCAGAGAATCCAGCCTCGCGAACAGGTTGAGAAGGCCTTTAGTTTCCTCAAATATTTGATTTGCTACCGCATCATATACAGTTACAACAAATAGTAGAGAATAAATGCATCATGTAGCTTTCTCTTCATGCGAATGTCCAGATCGGGCAATGCCTCTCTCACCATGCATGCTTGGGCTTGAACCCTGGATGCAAAGAGATGCATCAACGTGGACTAGCCCAAGGCATGAGCGTCTGACTAATTTCTGTAAACCCTTATTTGAATGCATGAACACATACAAAGGAGATTCTCTTTTTTATTTTTTCAATTATATTACAGCTAGAAAGCTTCTCTAATTGCATTCTATTAAATGTTTCCAGCCGCAAACTGCAAGCTAGAATGATCAGATTAGTAGCTGAAGAGATATGATTTGTTTGGAGTCCTCTAGACCCCAATAACAAAAAATTAAAAGAAAAATAAAAATAAAAAAAAGGAAAGAAACAAAAAGCAGTTGTGCGGCATTAGGACCATCTTAGTACATATTAAACTAGGCACCAGAACCATCTGTCAAGTCAGCAATGGCAATGTCACATGTTTATCTGTCACCAGAGCATCTTCTCTCCAGCAAAATCCAAGCCGATGCCATTTATCTCCGACCATAGTGGCGATGGCCATCGTACCTGTCCTCATATGGATAATCCAAATCGTAATAATCTCGGTTCTTGTCCCGTGAATATTCATATCTAGAAAAGCCATAATCGGGGGGTGAATTATGGGGACCTCGACTGGAAAAATCTCCATATGGGCTCCTCCTTCCACCTCTCTCATATGAGAACCATCCAATTGGAGGACTCCCTGGCACCTGAACACTACTTCTTGGACTGCGAGAAGACAAAGTAGGATCAAAACGATCCGATGCAGAGGGGTACCTAGATATGGAAGTACTGTATTCCGGTTCACAACCAGGAGGGTAGTCATCTCTCACATACCCAGACCATCTATGCTCTGGATGATGTGCCCTTTCAGCAGGCACAGTGGAATGGTTTGATCTCTGATGAGATCGGTGATACCTAGATGATTCCAACCTCGAGGGTCCAGCTGACCAACGTGTTTCATCAGCATTCTTCGGGATAGGTGCATTTACTCCAGGAAATTCGGCTGTCTTCTTCTTCTTTTGTTCTCGCTCTGCTTCAATAATTTCCCCATCTTCACCCTCTCCCTTGACCTCCATATCCGCAAATATGGTAATCCCGGATATTTCATCTTCATCATCAATATCTGCATTGACAAAAATAGATAAATGTTTTAATCCAGTCACTACAATGGCCCAGATCTGGATAGAGCGTGCTTTTTCTATCAAACGACAACAAAATCACATCTTTAAAAAACTGAAGCAGGAGAAGAGCCAACAGGAACAGATAAATTAATGCCTGCACAGTAACCTGCATACTATGACGCCTAGAAGTAGAAAAGGTGATATCTCAGTTACCTAAGTATCCTGGAGGGTAACCAAGTTCCCGCATCCTGTTAAGCCAAGGGGGTGGATCAAGCTCCTGCATTTCAGATGAGCAACTAATTACTACTACAAAAAACAAGATTAAGCTCAGAGCATTTAGCTGGACCATAACCGAATTTATATGTACAAATGGGGACAATGTCTATAAATCTAGTTGAAAATCACTTATAAGGTGAGTTACATTTACTAAAAAGGCACATCTTGCTTGTTACCCTCAAATGAGATCAATGCCAAGCAATCATCTTACCCCAAGACCCAAAAGCTGCCGTGTCTCAGCATCAAGAGTGCCTGGTTGCAGTCCATCGAATTTCCCAGTAGGAGGGTCCTCATAATATCTAGTAGAATTACGAGAACTAGCATTCTGACCTCGTTTGGACTTGTGTTGCTTTCGAGCATTATTGACAGCAACATTATCTCGAGGCTTTGGACATTCCCTTAAGGAATGGCTGTAAGAACCGCAATTGAAACAGCGAGCAGCATCCTCGATTATCTCCAGACCTCTGCATAATCAATACACAATTGGTTCATATACGCAAGTCATATGAGGATACAGATGCTACAACTCCAGTTACCAAAATTTGGCGAAACTAATCAATGTAGTAACCACTGTAATGTAATTAAGGGGAAAAATATCCAATGTTTTCTCAAGATGGACATTTATCCACAAATCTTATAAAGAAGGTCCTCCATGAATGTCCGTTTTGATCAACATAGAGAAACAGAAGAGTTAGTAACAAAGGAGATCTTATCTACAGACCAAACAGAGAACGTCACAGAAAATTCTTTCTAGTACATGGTCATACTGACTCAAAGCGTGAACACTTGGCCAGGGGCAAATTCAGAGGTAAAAGTCCCGAAGAGGTAAAATAATGGTAAAGTTTCAATAATTTCATCATCTCATTAACCACATTGAACATGGTCAATTGGACCAGGTTACTTAATAACCATTCCTACAACCAATCCAACACCATAAAATGTAACTCCAACTGACTGCTTCTCAAAGTCAGATATGACCAGCAGTGTACTCCAGTCCCTGAGTACCAGATTTTTCACATCCTTCCTTAAAGTAGGTGATGGGTAATGTTGATGGTGCCCTACACGCAATAATTAAGCACACTTAACAGGGAAATGCTCATGCAAAGCATTGAGTACACATGGCAAGAAAAGTCAGGTGCATCCCAAATTGCCAATTATCTGATTAGATCACTTAACAGAGGCACACAAGGCACTCATTTAAGTTTCTTCTTTTACATCATATATGTTTGGTAAGAATAGTCCCAAGCTGCATACAAGATGGTGTCACTATTACTCTCAATTGCTCGTACATCTAGACATTGGAGAATGATCAAGTTACATGATTCGGAACTTAAGTAATGGCAATGTATTGGTTTGCCGGTGTCCCACTGGAAGAATCAAGGGGCATGTGAATGAATGGCAGGGCATATAGATCTATTAAGCCACCCAATCTCCATTAGTATCGCAAAACTAATTCCTTAATACTTACATTAACTACAATCAAAAGTCTTATCACTGAACAGGTTCTCTTTAGAGAAATTCCTTTCCAATCCCCTAAGGCCCCTCCTTGTTACTCATAAGAAGTGCACAATTTTCATTTACCAGATATTGAAGATGAATGAATCGCAATAATTTCATGCCTCTCAAGAAATTGAAACATATTAGCTTTACACATTTTGAAAGCACATTAAAATAGCTTAGCAAGTGACCACAGGGGTCATTAAGACAAACTGACTTAAGTCATCTTCATAAAAATAAACAAAGGTAATGCCACTTAAAGTCAAAAGATAGTCAAGTTGAATGGACTACAAAATATCCATGAAACTTCTGTCTTGTGTCTGACATGCATCAATTTTATGCATGAAAAAACCTTTAAACATATCAATGTTAAAAAGAATCACAGAACTGGAAGGGGGGAGAATATCCATGCAGCTGACTGCACCAAGAGGGAATGGATTATGTTTATAGTTGTGGCTGCTTGTTGGGGTGCTTGCCCACTTCTGTTAAATGTGTGAATCAGAGAAAAGAGCCTATGCCTACTGAAATCATAATAACGGTAGAAATTTACCCATCTACATTATTTGATCCATCAGCCAAAGTCAAGCCCAGTGCATAACCACGATCATAAAGAGGTACGGTGTTACTGTCTAGAGTAGGAACCCCATCATTCTGCACATTTCTTGTTCGATGGTCAATCCAAAATGACTGCACAAAAAATGACAAATCAAAGAGAAATTAAAAATAACACACAAAAGGGGACTCGAATTGAACCTTCTGCCATCTTTTAAATGGAAAATCCAATATGAATGTTTGCAAAAATAGGAGATGTTGAGATAAGCACCAGAATATAAGAGTCAACAAATTTGTCAAGCACAATGAAGCTTCCGTGCTTCTAACCACCTTTATTCAATGATAAAGAACATGTAGTAGAAAAACATAAAGGAAACTCACTACTGCCGACTGCTTCTCCAAGCCAACTTGCAGCGCAGGAAAGAATGTCTCTTCACCAGACTCTAAAGCTTCACCTGTATCCTGAACACAATGAAGTTCTTGACTCGGCCAAAGTTTAGCCAAAACAGCAAGCTTTCAATTCCAACAAGAAAAGAAAGTAACTTTCATGTTGAGACTAAGCAAATGAATTAACACAATACTGTAAAGGTATAAGAGACAGTAAGGAACCTTTAATACTATCAGAGGGATTTAAAATTGGAGAAATGTAATACTAACTTGAGAAGAACCATGATTAGTGTGCCACTCAGACCATTGCTGCAACAGTTCTTCAAGCTTTTGTTTACTTGCTCTGCCATAGTATCCACTCAGTTATAAAAGCAACAAAACAATTGTTCACTAAAGCAGACTATGCATCTATTGCTCATGTGAAAGACAACAAATTAATACAACACTTAAACTGATAAGGCTGGAAAAACCTCTAAGCTGACCTTGTCAATGAACTATACGCAACATGAACAGATGGTTGCTCTTCATCAGATGTTACTCGCGCTCTTTTGCGACTGGATGTTGCTGGGGTGTTGAGTTACAGAAAACAAAAGTACCAAGGAGCTACAAATTAGAGGAATAAGTATTAAACCTATGGCAGGATAATCTTCTATGCAGCCAGTGAAACCGATAACCATTAGTCTCTCCTATTTAGTAGTTTTGATGAATTATCGATGGTCACTATTAGGATACAATTGCTACGCATCACGTGACTGCTAAGAGCATATTTCTCTTCAGGAGGAGCACAACCGTTTTCAGTTTGCAGCCCAGAGCACAAGCAATCATTTTTATCCACAACTTGAACAGAATCAGTTTCAGTCACTTCAACATTCACCCCGGCTACAGAAGAACTGCCAACTAATTCCTCATCGAGTTCCATGTCTATGACAAAAGTTCCATCTTCGTGTCCAGCATTACAGTCACCCTGCCTCTGGTCCTCCTCCTTTTGTCCCTCGTCATCCTCAGGATCGAATTGGAGGGAATTAACTTCACCAGGCTCATGGTCATTACTAAGGGGCCCATCGTCCTTGTTCCCACTACAGGAGTTGGAGGATGCTGGGAGCTCGAGCACAGCTCCCGTTTCCATAGAGAAAGAACGACTTCTATATAATTCAATCGAACACGCTAGAGAGTATCAGCCCGACAAGCACATTGGCACGGCTCTTGCAAAAGTAGCGCTGATGAAGAACCAGCACAGGCAATAAAAACACCGTCACAACCAATCTTGAACAAGCTCTCCGAGGAGGAAAAAGGGCGGGGAGAGAGAGAGAGACAGAGAGAGGAGAGAATCACAAACCCCACGATCTGCGCAAAAGAAAGACGCTGTTCAGCACTATACCGCCAAAAGCCACTCATCTCCCCGCACCACTCAGTGCTGCGTGTCCCATGGGGGACAGATTCTTTGATCAGTCAAGCAAGGAACAAAACCGTCCTCAAACCCCCGCAAGAACGAGCGTCGCTACAAGAAAAGAACCATCCCCAAGCAAGCGGAGGCAGCAAAATTCGGGACCAGAAAACCTTACCGGAAGCCGCGGGGAGCGCATCCACGGATCGCCGACCGGCGGACGGAGGAGGAGGAGAAGGAGGAGGGTTTTCGGTGGGAAGGGAGGAGAGGATTTAGGGTTCTTTTTTTTTGAATTTCTCGTTCTGGCCGCGCGCGTTAACGATCTTAACGAATCTGGGTAAAGAACAGGGAGGGCGTGCACAGGGGTCTGCAAGAGACGGGGAAAGGTGTGGACTTTGGACATGCGAGTGCGAAATCAAGAGGTCTTCGGAGTGGGGGGATGCGATTGGGTGCGTCGCGGGCGCCGGTGAGCCCACGGCATCCGACGGTTAGGCTGAGTTTGGTAGTAGGATGGATAACCAGTGTTTTGGTCCTTACTTCCTCTTCTTCTTTTTTTTTTTTTGGAGGAAACCCAGTTCAGAGGTAAGGCAATTTTCTGATGGATCTTTAGCTACCCAATCCTTAACCAAATTGACCTCTCTAGGGCGATATGACGCTTGAACTTTAGGAAGAGGGAGCGAAGTTTCCTTGCACTTCTGAATTGGCACGTGGGCATCCCAAGTGAGATAGCAAAGGCCTTGGAAGTGCGTTGACCAAGACCGAGCAATCAATCTCGATTTCAATTTGCGTCATTGAAGGGAGAGATTGAGGCAGATTCGGGTTCTTGCGTCATCTCATGGATAAATTAGCAACAACGGGGTGCCAAATATTTAATACTTTCACGCAACAACAATTCAACAAGAGCTATGTCATCGACCTTTAACATTTGTGTAGTTAGTATCTTTCCCATGATTCTCCAAATGCGATTGTCCAAATTATGAGAGCTCCCAAAATGTTTGGCATCTCCATTTAACTTCTCAGCATCACCTTAGATAATGTCAATGCCTCGCTAGTCCGAAGACTAATCTGACAGCTATTTGAAATGGAATTTTTCTTTTTATATACTGTGTGTCACTGCATTAACTTCTGCATGCAAGATAATTGTACCGATTTTGCAATCTTATGGCCTCCAAGTATTGGTGGGTCGAACACATTAGATCCACTCTATCAAGGCGTCAAAGAGTTGAAGGCCCTCTACAACACTCAAGAAAGAACAATTTATAAGAAATTCCCTCCAGAAGTAAGAACACGATGGAATTCAACGTATAATATGTAAATGGAGGCATATGAGGAGATGAATGAGTTGACGTTGTACTCCACCACTCATGATGGCAGTGTTGGTCTCTCGCCAGGGACACAACAAGATTGGAGAGAAGTTGAAGTCTTTAGGAATTTCTTGCGAGTTTCAAGCGACATGATGGATTCTTTATCGTCCAGGGATTGTTTGTAAAGCGACTGAGCCAGTCCATCTCTATGCAAGATATTGGTTGGAGTAGCTGACATTGAGGGTGATTCCTTCTTCAATGAACCACTATTAGGTGAAATTTCTAAAACATTAGGGACATTCCACTGCTAATGGGTGAGAAACTCTCTTCATTTCATATTATGAAATTTGGGGCTTGGTAAGGGGTCCGAGTGATGTATTCATTGGCGATGATAAGGAATTGATTCCAAATTATATGCTGCATATGCCAATCAATTCAGTAGAACAAACTCACCCCATAAATAGAGATAGCATTTCAAGTAATGCCTAGAGATCTATATAGTAATTGCTTTGTAAGAAGAAAAGCACCTCCTCACTGGATTGGGGTTCCCTGCCCGCCTGTCGCCGGAGGGAGGGGGGTGAGGGGGAGGAATCTAAGGGGAGGGGGATGTTCTTTAAAATAGGGGAGTTTATTAATCGAACGGCTGCGGGACAAGGTCGCGGCAGGTCATCCTCTTCCCGCCTAGCCTCCCATCATTTTCACCTAGTAATGAATTTGAGATAGACGATAAAGTATTCCAAGTACATTGAGAAAGTTGGTGAATATCACGTTCACGTCTAGAAGTGGCAGGGAAGTAAAGTCATCGTTATTTGATTTTTTCCATTATGACTCGTGATATTCTGACATTGTTTACATTTACGATACCATCATTCACAGTCGGATCAGCTGACTTCCTCCCATCCAAGCCGTCCATTCTTTTTCCCCATTAATGAAAGGACAGCCCCCTCCCACCCTAAACGTCGGATCCCTTGACGTTAAGGGGATTCGTATCTTATTCCGTACTAGTCAACAATTCTGGATGACAACAAGAGTAATTTGGCTAAAAGAAAAATTACTTCTGTGCATATCTGATCGAGTATTGCAAGTATTGCTCCAGCACAATGTCTCTGAGCTTAACAAGAGGACAACGACGACATCTTATACTCCAAATCATCATGAAGGGCACGACTTTGAAGACGCCAGATTAATTAGATATTCTCCTCAATATAATTCATCTGCAAGCATTGTTTGTCAATGCACTATCTTAATTATCTTGGAATATTGGTTTATTGCAAATTTTATTGATTATTGCAATTCATAAATTCAATTTTTTTCATTTTTTAATTGAAATTCTTCTTCAATCAAAATTTTCAATTTGCTTTAAAAATAGAACAACGGTCCAAGCCAATTTCTTCCAAACACAAAGGGTGATTCATTTTCGATCCGGTCTGATCCTACCCAAGAATCGGAAATTAGACCAAAGGGACCGATTCTCCCTTTCCAAAACTAGGGACCGCTTCGGCTTCCGAGTGATCTAATGGAACCTGGTACCAAACAATAGTTTGAGACAATGCTAAACTTTTCGTACATGTCTCTGTATTGGATGGCAAACCTCCCCCATCTTGCTCGCCCGTTTTGTTCAGTGTGCCTCAAGCCTTATGGAGAAAGAATCTCTTATGGCCTCTTACGCTATGCGGATGGACAGGTCTGTGCATACAAAGCTGACATAATCCCTACTACAGACGAAAACGCGATACCCATGACGCTCATCTCCTTTGAGAATCCAAGAAATCCAAGAAATGCGAACAAGAACCGCCCGTCAAGCTTCGCAGAGGAACAGAGTGGGAAAAGGAACCCAGAAGAAAGGAGAGAGCTTTTAGGGGGGGAAGATGGGGGGAAAAGGGTTGACAAGAAGAGGCTGCGAAAAGCTATCGATTTGGCCATTGAAAGATTCGAGGAGAGGAGGCGTGCATGTGAGGAGCTGCTCAGCTTTTGAATTGCGAAGTGAAAGAGGCTGAGGCAAAGATGAGAGGACTTAAAGCGAGGAGGCTTGCGCGTATGGAGCTTGAGGCGGCTAGGAGGACTATAGGTGTACATTTAAGTCTAGAGATATAAAATAACAATAATGATGATCGGACTGGTCCGGTTCACTTCCTAACAAAAAATTGGACCGAAATCCCTAGTTTCAATTTTATGTAACTAGGAATTGGAACGGTGGGAATCACCCATAATCGGTCAGTCTAGTTTGGGCAATTTCCATTTCTATCGATTTGTCTTGCTTATCTCAACCAAGCACGACAAGGTAAAATCCGTTACATATGGTCTTGGTGGCCAACTCTACTACCGCGCGCCCATCCCAAACCAACATTGAAAATAGTCAAGAAAACTAAAACTTCTTCCATTGAGCCTCAATGATATTCATTTGAAATCCATTTTTTCTATAAATTATCACATTTATTTCCCTAAAAATTAATAGTCTTCCAATTAATCTCCGATCATTTTTTCCCATTTTGAGTTAACTGATTTTTCTTGGACATACACTAGGTACATTGCATTAAGAAAATCTTATTTTTTAGAATATTGATCACACGCTTGATCAGAGTCAATACATTAAAAACTATAATATTTCTAATTAGTCACTTAATAAATATTGTAGGAGCAGTCGTTACAAATTCCTTTTTGATAAATTTTTCGGAATATTATTAGAATATCCACTCTTAAGCCTAGGGTTGGCTTCACTAATATTTAGACAGAAATGTCCAATTTTGTTTAAAATCGCGACTTAGTTCTTAACTCAACCAAATTACAAACTATTCAACATTGTGGGGCTGCTCATGGCAATCTAAAGAAGTTTCTAAAGACGCACATAAACTCCCAACAGCATGTTTAGTGTCTATTCACTCCTTCAATAGCATGATTGTTGCCGTCTTCTGCATTTTCAGTTATTTGAAGACAAAGTCCTTCTCCTCTTCAGTAATTTGCCGTTCCTGGACTCATCCACAGTTCTGTCACCACCCTGCTCTCCTTTCACATCGACCTCTTCATTCAAGACATCCGTGAACTCTTTCGAACTTGCTTCCGGCTCGGATGGGCTTCTCCAGTAACCCTCCTGAAAGCTCCCGTTGCTGCTTGAGATCGAGCTTGAGTTCTCTTCTTCAATTGGCGCCTTCCCCTTGGCATCCGCAACCCGATCATCCCTAGAACTCCTGGCCTCGGCTTCTCTCATGTCGCTGCTTCCTGTGGAAGAAGAAGATGATGGTGATGAAGTGGTGTCACTGAGGGTGGGGAGTATTGTGACACTCTCTTTCTTTGCATCTTGAAAGGAATAGCTCCTTCCTTTCGCTTTGTGCAGTGGAAGTAGTGATTTTGGGCGCAAGCGTGCCACGCGGTCCCTGCCTAAACTGTAAGTGGTTGACAGCTTCCTCTCGATGCTATCTTTTTTCCTTACTAGATCGCCTAGTTCTTCGAGCACTTCACTGGACAGTGTTTCCTTGTCTGCTCTCTGCTTGAGCTCCGAGACTGTCCTATTGAAGGCTCTCTTCTTGAGTTGGAGAGAACGCTGAAAATGGCACCGCAGTTATAGAAAAAACAATAGGACTCCAGCAGCAATTGAAAAAGATATCGGGGGCTCGGTCCTCACTCGCTTCTTCAGGAAACTTCCAAGATCTGAACCTTGTAGTTTTTTCTTCCTCCAAAACACACAGCAAAACCTGACGAGACTGGCTAGGACGAGCAAGACAGCAGATTCAAAGAAAAGGAACAAGAGTATCGTCCTCTGATCACCTGAAATCATAGAAGGGAAGCAATGAACGATGATACCGCAAATTGTGCGCAATTCGTGTTTGCTAGGTAGTCTCACTGCACCTTTGTCAATGTTGTGATGCTTCAACCTCGCTCTGAAGCAGCTCCACGCAAGCTTCTGCTCTGCATCAAGAAAATGCTGATGTGGAATTTGCACGTCATAGCACAGGGAAATTAAGGGAAGAGCTGCTGATTCCAGAGGAAATCTTTGCTTTACCTTGGCATGCCAGTGGATTGCCTGTTTCTGCTTCCATGTCAAAAGAGCAAAACGCTGTCAATATACAGCAGCTCACAAAAAACAGCATAAGAACTGTAATGGACATCTTATATGTCCAAATAAAACAGCGCTCATTATATGAAAATCTATTTCTTTTGCTTAATCTCTATGGACAAATTATGCGTGCATAACAAGAAGATTTGGATAGTTAATATCTAGCAAATGTATAAACTGCGTACTTGCAGCAGCTACAAAAGCAAGAAGAATCTCCTCTGTCAAAAGGAAATGATCAAGATCGCTTCCAGCAAGTGAGGAGGTGAACTGATCTGAAACAGACAAAATCATTTGCCATAAAAAACATTGAGGAGAGCATACCACTGAACACAAATAGAAATCGAGCAGGGATCCAAATGAAGTCGCAACAGACTGGCCATACCTGAATATTTTTGCGACCAATACAAGGATCCTGTTGCAGGAACCAACAAGGAAAAGATCACGCTTTTGGGTCTCATTGCCGAGACAACAGTATATTCACCAATTATGTGGTTGGTCTTTCCCTCCACCTGTGTCTGAGAGATGTAAATTGCATAACCAGAGCAGTCAAGGACGGGACTGACTTGGATGACCGAGTCTAATTTGGTTGCTCTGGGGAACTTCATGAGATCCCCAGTAGGTGAAATTGAGTATACACACCCATCCAGCGAGCCGATAGAAATCCAACCTTTGCCATCAATGAATTACAACTGTCAGTCACCGCATGGAAGCACAATTCGTTGCGAATGTATCTGCTTAATTTGAGAGTGAGGCTTAGGGAACTATGAGATGATCTAGTTAATTCGTTCCAATAGTTTGTGCTTCTTTAAGTCATGGATCCATTAGTTGCCAAAAAAACAAAATGAATACAGGATTCATTAGTCGAAATCCTCTCCTTAATTAGCATTTCTACACAAAAAAAAAATGAGAAAATGAGATGGCAAAACAAATAAAAATTTCAGACTGTGGAACGTAATTTTTGCAATAGGAATACAAACTGTGGTAAGAAAGGTGCTTAGAAGAGAGATATCAGGAGCCCTGTCTTACTAGGGAATGTAAATTGCAAGTAACTACCGATGCACATAAATCCTCAACAAAGCCAAGGGATGTAAATTGCAAGTAACTACTGATGCACATAAATCCTCAACATTTTCCATAAACTGTAATCATCAAATGGCAATAGTGACAAGCAAGGCCCGTAAATCATTCGTTTCAGAAATTGATTGTTAAGATTATTACCATTGAAATCAACAACCAGTCCGCAATTGGATGAGCTTAGTGGCCCGACAATTCTCTGCCAAAGGACATTTCCAGTGAAAACATCGAGAGCCAGCACAAGCGCCCTGGTCGGTACAGTGACATAAAGCCGGCCGTTGTTCCCAGCAGTAATAGTGAAGACTTTGTCGAACGAACTGAAATCCTGAATCCATTTAAAATGAGGAGTACGAGCTGACACAGAGTATAATTCACCGTCCGAATTTGCTATCTGCAGTTGTTGTTTGTACTTAAGTAATAAGCTCAAAACTGCGAGCAAGAAGACTGCTGCTAGGAGATCACATAAATAGAAGTGAACATAACTAAATGAAACATGAGATTACAAGCTTCAACTAGGTCATTAATCCAAGCAGATCTGCCTGTTAAGCCTTTTCAAAACTTGTAGACTGTAAGCTAATGGACATGTTCTCACAATTGATTACCTTCAACCAATATCACTAGACTAGAAAGAGAAATTGAGTGATTAGGGAACTTTACGTAGATGTTAGCCTCGCAGTGGTCAATAACGGGGACCGAAGTGAAGGAACAGTCGGTAAGATTTCTCCTGCAACCTTGACGGTAGCCGAACTGATTAAGCACGGGCCCAATACTCCACAGCAGTTCACCACGCACCGTATACGCAAAGAGCCCTCGATTTAGCAAATTTATGTACACACATGAACTCAACGTGCTCACTGAGATCCCGATTATCTTGGTGGTCGCTTGGCCTGGTTCTGGACCGAAAATGACCTCCACTGCAGCACCAGAAGATTGAACAGCTGAAAAATCAATTCTCAGTACTCTGTCCTCCGCAACCAGGTATATCTGCCAATATTATCCTACATGTATTATAAACCATTGAAGATTATGGCAAAATGTGACAGGACCGCAACCTCAGGCAGCCTTGTACCGGGAGTCTCTCCCTTTGTTTCATTAGTTGAGCTAAAATAACCTAAATGGTTTGAAACCAACTCCTCTATCATATCACAGGAAATAAATGACAGTGATCCAATAAATATGTCTGAATCAGAGGCATGGTCAGAGAATGAAGTACCTCTCTGGGTCTAATCAATACGTGTACAAGAAATGGATTGACTCAACCACTCAATGACTCACCTTCCTTCTCTCGCCAAGAACCGGTGCTGTTCGAGCATCGCATGTGAAATTCAAATGTATAGACCAGGCGATCGTGCCATTGCTTTCAAACGCAAACAGGTTTTTCTCCGAACAGGTATAAATCCTCCCGTCATCACCAACCACAGGTTTCGAAAGCCTAAAAGTAGTTCTAGTCGCACGCTCTTCGGCTGAATCAGCAGCACCCAAATTAGTTGGCAGCCCAAAGTTCAAATATGCACCGACGTGAAGAGGAAAGGAGAGAAAGGAGAAGGAAAGTGTTCACTGCATATGGGAAACGGGAAATAGCCTCAGGCAAATGCGAGCGCCTCTGCTTCGAAGCAAGAGACGTTAGAGAGAGTGCCTGCGCGCATTCGGTAGAGCGAAGGACAAGAGCGCACCGTACCTGCAGAAGAGCGACGGACGGGAGCTGACGGAGAGAGGAGGAGGAGGAGAAGAAAATGGAGAGTCGGCATGATCACACAGACGGTATCAGGGAGAGATCCGGTTTGATTGAGAGACAGAGAGAGAGACGTTTGCTTTGGGAGTGGGAAGTGGGATGGAGGGATTGAATTGAAGTGACGGTTATTTAACCGCCCTTCTCCATTGGCGGGAACGGAGCATGGCCGCTGACGCATCTCTTGCCTTCATTAACGTACTAAAGAAAATGAACGGTTTTTTCAATCCTTTTCCATGGTCATATCCATTTAGGCTCCGTTTGTTTGACAAAAAAATATAATATTTCTGAAAAAAATTCAAAAAGTTATTTTCCTCCAGTGTTCGTTTGTCAAATGCCGCTAGTTAGTTTTGAGCGAGATCGAAACGCATCATTAAAGGCCGCAATATTTAAGGTGAAGAAAGATTATAGAAAATATTTTTCACTTTCAGAAAAGCGGCAAAAAAGCAAAAAATATTTTCCCCACTTTTGAATGTGTTTTTTTCCATTGGTGGAAAATATTTTCATCGACTATTTTTTTTTGTCAAACAAATATTGGAAAATTTAGAAAATATTTTTCTGGAAATTATTAATATATACATAATTTCATTTGTATTTACTAGAATTAAATTAAAGATTTAAGAAATTATTTTAAATTAGTTTCATATAGCTACGATGTATTATCTACATCACTTGCTCACAAAATGAAGTTATTTTTTAAACTTTCACCATTAAAAACCCATAGTTATTTTTTTTTTCAAATTTAAGTGGTTAGAAAAAGTGTAAAAGAAAACCGTAGTTGGTTTGATCCTTGTGCTTTTCGCAAAAGGTGCAAGTTCGAATCCCAGCAATGTTGCTAGGTGATTTAACTGCTGATGTGAGTGTGGTGGCTAGCTTGCATTGGCCCAAGGTATAGGCACCCGGTTCCTTAGTACTTGCCGAGCGCGAAAGGGCCTAGGTGGAGTCCTCGGTCACCAAAAAAAAGTGTAAAATAAAACAAAAGTAAATAAATGATTAATAAAATCACTAAATTGAACTTGTAAAGATGTGGTATTTTCTTTTCCACGATGTTCAAGTGATTACTTATTCCATTAAATAAAAAAAAACAAAGAATTGTTGCATAAAACGAAATATGAAAAAGGTTAAGAAAAGAGTGAGAAATATTTGTATTAATGTGAACCGTAAAAAACAAAATTGTATTTTACATGTGCAATTTTTCATACCTTTCATGTACAATTGGCAGTTTGGAAAATTCCAAATAAGAACCTAAAGTAACAGAGTTTTCTCAAATAAGGACCTGAAGTGGACACTATTTCAAATAAGGACCTCAAATAAATATCGTTTCAAAGAAGGACCTGAAGTGAATTAATCACTCTCAAAATAGCATATGACTACACCCATTGATGAGGGTATTTTCATCTTTTGATTTTTTCCCCTTTTTTTATCTTCAAATAAGAAAAAAATATATTAAAAAAAAGAAAATACAAGGGAGGGTTGGAGCCCTCCTGCTTTGGCCACCGCCCCATCATTGGGCGGGTTGGCGGCCATGACCGGCGAGGTCGCCGACTCCTCTCCCAGATCTAGGTGAGGGACGCCAGCCCTCTCCCTTGTCTGTGATTCAAGAACATTGGCCCAACGCATGAATAGGTAGTCCCGAGATCAATTCCAATGACCATCCCGAGCTTCGGTGAATCATCAGCAGCTGCTGCCAACCCTAGAAAGAATTCTACAACAAACAGCAAACAACAAAAGCAGAGAATACAAATCAAGAAACTCCATTCACTAAAGAAAAACTCTATTTTCTCCACGAAAGCTCTCGTTACAAACTACTCATATTGTTTCCAAACTTTTGATCTCTCCTCTTGATCAGTAGAGATTGCATTGAATTCTAACATTTAAGAATCGGTTCAAATTCGAACTATTGCGAGACAATGGAATGGGAAAACCACAAGGCGCACTAGAACATGCATCTGTCACATTCTGCCATCATCGTTATCCTAAGTCCATAAAAAGCAACAAAGAGCAATTAGCTGCATTGTCAATATCATGACTTAACCAAAGAACTCTTCATGCTTCCTCTTTAAGCCATGAATTTCCTCATGGAGCAAACGGACATCATAACAAAACATAACAAAATTCAACGAGAGACTCACCTGAAGACAGTGGAAGCAGAAACACCAAAGCCTTGCTCTCGATCCCCATCACCGTCATTCTCTCTCTCTCTCTCTCTCTCTCGCTTGTGGCCCGGAAAATCGTTCTGGATTCAGACAGAAATTTTGTCACCGGTGACCTGCTGTTGTCGACCTAGACGAGGAAGAGGGTCACCCTCTCCCTGTGCTAAAGAGGAGCCGCCAACCCTCACCGAGGAGCCAACGCCCAGCTGGTCATGGCCGCCGCCCCACCAATGATGGGGCAACAACCATAGGTAGCCCTCCCCTATATTTTCTTCTTCTCCTTTTTTAAAATATTGTTATCTTTTTTTTTTAATTTAAGTTAATTAAAATTTAAGTTAAATTTGTTTTTTTGACGAAAATGTCCTTGACTAGCCAGAATATTGGAGTTGTCGGTGAACCAGCGAGGTGAGATCCTTATTTAAAACAATTGTAATCACTTCATGTCATTATTTGAAACAATGTCCAGTTCGGATCCCTATTTGAAAAAAATCCTACCACTTTGAGTCATTATTTAGAATTTTCCCCCGGTAGTATAGACTCGCTTGAAAAAGGAAATCAATCGCAAGGAACCTCATTGTATGATGTATGTGTACATATAAAATCCCCCGGAGTTTATAGGTTCAAATCTAAGAAGCAAGGTGCAAATTAATCTGGGTCGAGATCACCCATATAAACTGAACAAGTTCCTAAATCTTGTAGGATATTCATGAACTTTCAGGTAACCGACTATATTTTGGATTATCAAAATAACAATAATAATATTAGTGTCAATCGTTCGGTACAATTTTCCTCAATAGTTCCAGTGCATGGCCTAAAATTTCTTGACAAGTATATCCTCGCGATGCATATGTTAAGACCAAGTTCGACCAATTGTACTCTTTTACATCGAACATTCTCATCTTTACCAATCACCCTCGAGTAACCCTTCATAATCGGGTACCTGCCTCAAAGGGGAAGATTGGAGCAACGTTGCCACGCACGAGGTGGGGGGACCGGGCCGAGAAAATAAACGTGTCCACTCACGATTTTTACACAGGTTTGCGCTGCTACATGCATACGCATAATATATACGAATCCGTACGGTGTTAAGAATGTTGAAGTTCAAGCAACTGCCAACTAACATGAGCTTGATCAACATAGCGGGTCGACAAAAACAAGGTCCCAATTCCGAAATGTCTTCTCCCCCGTAGAATTGTTCTTTCATCGTGAATCCACAACGCAAGGCCTCTACGGCTCATTTATTCTCACTTTCCTAGTTTCTTATGTAAGAATAATTGTGTTGTAACTAATGGTTTAATATTAATCTAAATGACAAAATAAATATCAGCTATGAGAATATGCGACTTTTCGAGAAGTAACATTTTATGAAAGGGTGTGATTTTATGAAGACATGTTAAGATGGAAGACACCTATACATTGAGAAAGAAATGTCCGGCTCTATCAGCTAAATTCATTAAGATTAAATTGGGTTAAGACAGACAAATTAGATTTTTTTCGTTTCTTCCATTTCTGCAATAATCATTACTTTCAAGGTATTGCGGTATAGATAAAAGTATATTCTCATCTCTTTTATTGATCAACAAGATCCAAGATCCTTTAATAATGATATTCTGTGTTATTTAATTACATTTATAGCCTATGGTTTGTAACAAAGTATGATTTATGATCTCATGATTGTTAGATTATTAAAATATAAATTGTTTCTAAGTGTAGTTTCATCAAGCAAGTAATATTCAAATATCTGTTTTGATAATTTCATGGGATTTATTAAATGTAATGGGCCAAGATCTACCCAACGGCCCAAAAAAATGACTCTGGTCAACTCTGCTACAGTGCACCGACTTACTAAGACTAGAGGGTGTGGGAAAATAGAAGAAAAATTAGAAGAAAAGAAGAGAGGAAGAGCAAGAAGAGAGGAGGAAAGTAGAAAACGAGAGAAAAAGGGGGAACCGAAGGAAAGCCTTGCTCTCAGGATTTTGCCAAGCCGACTCAGCTCCGAAGTGCAACGCCTACTAAGTATTCGTGATTCTTGTCTGCTTAATTAGAATAGTTTCAGAAATTTTCTGGTAATGTTATTCGAAATTGGAGTTATATCAAAATGAAAGAATTACACAGCCCAAATGATTCTTTTAAGACAATCCACCAGAAGGAATGCCATTTTATTAAATATCACTTTTGTAATTAAGTTTGATACTTAAAGAAAAATTGCCTCAAGTGTAAAGATTGGTTCAAAAAGAAAGGGAAATCTTGTGTTTTGTATATTTTCAATCAAATTTTACTAAAGTTCCTTATAATACTTGGTGGGCTAATTAATTATGATGCCACCACCATTTTCAAATGTGATGCTGGGATTTCTTTTGGTCTAAACCATAAAGTTAAATGACAAATACGCGCTCATGGGAAATTGAAACAAAACTATAGTTGAACACATTGTCACTTATTCCTTAATCTTGGACATTGTGTATCATTTGGATTTGTTTCGAACCCTTTATACCTACATTACCCATAGTTTATTTTCTTTGCCAAAAATTAATATAACATAATTTCCTTTTAAGTTTGGTTGTGAATCTTTTTGTTTATTTAAGAATAATAATCTTATTGGAACCAGAGGTTAATGTGATGGTCTCTATAAATTTAAACTTGATAATACTTTTATTGAACTTTAGTGACCTTACATCATAATATTAGCACTAAATGCAATTTAGTTGGTGAAAATTCCTTGTAGCTTAAATGTTTGAGTCATATTCAAAAAAATTAATGCAAAGATTAGTTTAGAACGAAATTCTTCTGAATTTTAATTTTAATGATCTCGTGGCATGTATTGATTATATTAAAAGTAAACAAAAAAAATGCAGAAAGCAATGTGCCACAAGAACCATATAGCTTTTTAAAATTATACACAATGATATATGCGCTACTTTCGATATTCAATCTTTTGGTCGAGACAATTATTGCAGCACATTCAGTAATGATTTTTCATGTCATGGTCATATCTATTTATTGCATGATTAATTTCAATCTATTGATGCACTTGAGGTGCATATTAAAGAGGTTGAGAGGCAATTAGATTAAAAAAAGGTGAAATAATAAGATTAGATAAATGCGGTGAATATTATGAAAAGTATAATGAATCGAGATAATATCTACATCTATTTGCTAAATTCCTTGAAAGAAATACTATTTATACTCAATATACAATACAAAGTACACCACAACAAAATGGTATAGGAAAAAGGTGTAGTTGTATCTTAATGAATAGGGTAAGAGTATGATGAGTTATTCATCTATGCATTAAAGATTTTTATGTACTTATTAAACATGGTTTTTATCAAAGCAATTTCAAATACTCCTTTTAAACTATGGATGGGAATGAAACCTAATTTATAATAATTGCATGTTTAGGATTGTTTAGCAAGAGTAACAATTTACAATCCACATTGAAAAAAAATTGGATTCTAGATTGACTTGTGATTACTTCATTAGTTATGCAGAAAAATCTAATGGGTATAGATTTACTGTCTTGATCATAGTATATGAATTATTCAATCCAAAAACGCTAGGTTCATTGAAAATGGTGACATCAGTAGAAGTGAATGAATACATGATATTTGCATTCAAGGGTTATGGTAGAAGTTCATATACTCAAAATTTCTAAAGTTGTTGTTTTTTATGTTATAGTTTAATCCAATAATAAATCAAGAATAACAAATAAATGCTCAAATACTTCATAATGAAAATGTCAGTAATGAAATTTACCATAGTTGAGCCACAAGAAATTTTATTGAGAATATTTCAAAGAGAAAAGAGACCAACTACTTTGAATGACTGTGGTTTATCTACAAGAGTCAGAAATTGACTTAGAAATTGATAATGGTTGAGGTTCATTTTCACAAGCCATTGAATGTGATGATTCTATTAAATGATTCAATGTCATGAAAGAAAAGTTAAAATTTAAGGATGAGAATCAATTTTAGGATCTTGGTGAATTGCCTAAAGAATGTAAATGGGCCTTTAATACCAAGCACAACTCAAAGATGATATCAAATAGTATAAGGCCGGAGTTATCGCTAAATATCTTATTTAAAAAGAAGGCATTTATTCAAAGGAGACTATTTCATCCGTTTTCAAAAAAGACTCGCTTAAAATCATTATGGCTTTGGTGATTCATTGCATTTTAGAGTTAGACCTAATGGACATTGAAACTGTCTCTCTTGATGGGAATTTAAAAGAAAAAATTTATATGGATCAACTTAATAGCTTTTCAATTAAAGGAAAGAAATAAATGGTATGTAAGTTGAAGAAATCAATATATTGACTTAAACAAGTTTCCTAACAATACTATTCTAAATTTAATGATACTATAATTTTTGTTGGATTTAAGGAAAACACGGTTGATCGATGCATAAATATGATGGTTAGTGGGAGTAAGGTTTTTTTTTTATAATTCTATATATTAATGACATTTTGCTTGCTAGTAATAAGAATTTTGAAATGAAGAATGTGGAAGAGGCAATGTATGTGACAGGATTACAAATATTCCATGATAAATCACACGAATTGTCTCAGAAAGCCTACATTGGTAAAATTCTAAAGAGATTCAAATATAAATAAATATTCAACAGGAGTTGTTTTAGTTCAAAAATAGGGCAAATTTGGACTTATGCAATGTCTAAAGATGAATTGGAATGAAAGCGAATGAAAAATATCCTCAGGCATATGTCATTGAGACCTAAATCTTGCTCAAACTTGCACCAGACTATACATCAATTATGCTTTCAGAATGCTAAGCAGGTATCAAAGAATGATTGGGTAATTGAAAAATTATAAAGAAATTTCTTAGATACTTGCAAGGAACAAAGAATCGTATTCTCATCTACAAAAGGTCTAATCAACTTAAAGTGATTGGTCTAACTATGATGAGTGTATCAATACAAAGAAATTAATGTTTACTTGTTCCTTTTGGTTGGAGGGGTCATTTCATGAAAAAGTGCGAAGTAGTCGGTTGTTGCTACATCCATTGTGGAGGGTGTGTTTGTGACACGCTTTGAGGTCACTTTTTTATGGATTATGGAAGTGGAACTTTATTTCAAGGCTTGTGATTATTCACCGTATTGTAAGGCCGTTGAAAATTTATTATGATAATCATGCAACAATTTTTTTTTCTCTAGGAATGACAAGTATTTCAATGGTGCTAAACTTATAGAAGTTAAATACTTGCCTATTAAAAAGAAGCTCAAAAACAAGAAGTGTCAATAGAACACATTAGCATCAATCTCATGATTTTAGATCCCTTAACAAAGAACCATTGCCCAAAATGTTTAATGAACATGTTGAAAGGATATGCATCATTGGACGTCAATAAAGATGTTTTATCACGATTCAATGTTTACTCTTTTGATATCAAAGCTCATCTATGTGTTTCTAACAATTCTTGTTTTTTATTTAGTATACATGATGGAAAATAGATGAATTTTTAATAGGATAATCTCTAACAAAGACGTTAATGTTAGACCATTATTATATTTCTCACATATGGACCATGCTCAGTAGAGAATTATAGTTGTGGTACATGGAATTGCCTATGTCAATCAATGACATACAACCGCCACGGCTCGCATTGATTTTCTCTACTTATAATTATTATATTGATAGTCAATTCAAGAAAAGTTGTAACATAAAGTCACCGTGCACATTCCACATGACATTATTATGGTTTAATATCAATTTAAATGTTAAAATAAATATTGTTTATGATAATATGCAACCTTTCAAGAATTTACTATATAGAAAAAAATGTCTCATCAGTTCTCCACCCATATGAAATGAAAGAAGAATTTGATGCTCCATCAAGTAAATATGTTTGGATTAAAGTGGATTAAGTTAGAGAAAACAGGTTAATTCGTTTATTTTATTTTTGCAACAGTCATTACTCTATAGGTTATTAGTCATGAACAAAGGCATCTGCACATCCCTCTTGTTATGAAAATCATGGAGATCCAAAATCTTTTGATGATGATGATCTTCCGCATTATCGAATAACATTCATAGCTTACATCCTACTGCCAGCGTAACATCATCGATAAGGCCCGAAGGGGAAAAGAAGAAGAAAAAGTAAGGAGAAACGATATGACCGATTGAATTGAATTGAATAGACAAGAAGGAAAAGGCACAGAATTACAGATGATGACATTAAATCATCCGGCTACAGGATCCAGCGGCATCACTTGATTTTGAGGTAAAAGAATCGATACAATGCCTAGAACTAAAAGGGACTTATCCTCCGCGCCAGCCACAACAATAACTCCGGGACAAGGCGTCTCCTGGGAGGTGCCGTCACGTCTTTGGCTTGTTCTTCCAGGTTGTCTGCGTGTATGAAAGCAACCAGATGGTCGAATAGCTCGTCTTCACCGCCCCTCAAGGGATCCTACGCAGCAATGTGGAATAATTAAGACCAAAGGCTCTACAAATGGCGTTAAAAGCGTATCACAGTACTCTGGGACTTGTAAAAGAATATACTATTGACGCAAAACTAATTCTAGGACAGCATTTTGAGGACAAAAAGAAGAGTGTCATATTTATGCAATTTTCTGAACGTTTGGTATGAACAAACGAATTAGCAAAAGATTTTATTGGTAAGTTGGACCCAAAAAACAAAGCTACAGGGGCAGCAACTGCATCCATGAATGTTCGATGACAAAACAGATCTTTGAAAGATTGTGAAGGAATACATCAGGAGGGAAGGAAAAAATTGGAGGAAGGAGGGGAGGAACGATTGGGAGGCAACTCAGAAAATTTCTGCAAATAAAATGGCTCAAAATTAGAGACGGACGAAGGAAAAGAAGATCCAGAGAGGGACATCAGAGATAGATTCAACAGAGAAGATTCAGAGAGAGAGGGGCTCCCATACATCTGATTTAACTCCTTTAACCTTAATGTTTAGCAAGGAATAAAGAGTAAAATAAGGCATTCTTGACCTTGCTATGACTAAGACATGGGAATAATGAGTGAAAGAGGGTATTATCCAGATTATATGTTCCTCCATCTCTGGTTGGAAGAAGATTGGAGGAAGCTCCATCCAACCAGGAACGGATGGCCTCTATAAGATTAAAGACAACCCACAATTAGATAATAGAGCTGGTAAAAGGACATTAGAAGCCTCACTTACTTGGAGAAACAAATCTGTGTGCGTTTTCCCATCAAACAGCACCACTTCTGCTTTAGCACCTACACTTTGGAGGGTGGCTGCGAAATTTTTGCTGCAAGCAACAACAAGGTCGCAATGAAGAACACATGAAACTGGGAATCATGAAAAAGGACTAGTTCTTCAGTATTGAGCTTTTGACAGTTTGATCATAATTCATGCATCATCTGCAAGGGAAAAGGGTCCATAATCTGGCTAGGACAACTCCAGTCGTGGGTACCTCAACACCATATTATAAATAATCTTCGTTATTTTTTATTTTGTCTACAAACCATTTGCGCTGCTAAGTTGTTCTGTGTAATGAACCACTTGCGCTCAATGGCAGGGCAAGTGGTGTTTTATTTTTATGGACCGCACAAGCCGCAAGGTAGGTACGCCCTGACCATGTCATTGACGTTTTCCCATAAAGAGATGCTGCCCATGTGAAGACTTCACATCTTTCTTTTTAATTCATTGGAGTGGTGGAGGTGATTGTAATGAGGCTGTAAAATCTACTCTTTAAAGTATAGCGGTTCCTAAGAAGGTAGGGGATAACCACCAAATTCTACCTTCTTGTTCATGGGTTATTACTTGGCACTGATGCCCCTTAAATAAAACTTTCGGCAACCAAGAATGAAATAGTATAAATGACCGATATCAGGACACATTCAGTTTCCAGATTGCTTTAAGGTCTACCTGGACTGGTTTTCCTAATTTTGCTATCTATGTCTAGACAAAGCAATACCTTCCTAGACTCAATACATCCACACTTTTTCATAGAATAACAAGCGGTATTCTCCTTAGTAAAATGTGAGGAAAAGTATGGACCAGCTGTCACATGAGTTTCTGTCTCAGCTTTAGCAATATTAGTCAACATAGAAATTTCTCCTACAGATTGAAATAAATAGTTAAAAGTTAAATAGGTTTTAATATCTTAAGTGCGGATGCAAGCATACTGTATTAGATAGATCTATAAGCACACATCCAACAACTAGTCGATGTGAAATAGAATTCAAACCTCGCATCTGATGGTATGGAGTAATCACCAGTTCCATGGAAAAGAAGAATTGGAGGCAGCAGAGAAGCAGCATTTTTAATGCTAGGGTCTTGCACCTTAACCTCGGGCGAAAATTGTTTAAATGATTTCTCACCCTCCATTATGCTGTGTTACATTTAAAGAAAGAGCTGATAATGAGAACCAAAAGCTAGAGTAAGAACTATGAAGTATTTCATGGTGGGCAGTACCAAATACCTCAAGAAGATGGAACGATATAGGCCTCGATTGTGAAAGTGGTCAACTAAACTGAACAAATTGTACCTGCAAGGCAATATTTAAGAAAATTATCATATTCCGACCAATTTCCTACTCTATCTTCCATAAACTATTATTTGACTTTAGCTGCAATGATACTTCACAAAGTTCCTCCATAACACCAACTCCTTCATAACCAACTTAAAAGATCCTGACCAAATATATGTTCTTCTTTTCTGAAATGCAGTTAATATCTTAACCATTGTCTTTTGATGCTTGGATTGAGAAGATGTGACACGGACACAGAAGAAGCTGACTATGCTTTTCAGATTTTAGGATCTCAGAAAGATGGAGCATTATTACTAGATATCAGTGAACTACTTCTTTCTCTAATAGTTCATACTCAGGTTCCACCATGAGCGATAGGGATTTCTAGCAAGATCAAAACAAAACAAGTGGACATTCAGTGCAATGAACCAAAGTTGATATTTTCACTATTCTTGTTACTCTCGTTAATGCCTGGCCCATTGAGGATGCATAATATGATAAAAATCAATGATCACAGGAATCCTGTTGTATGAAATAAAAAGTATTCTTAAGGTTCCCAGCAGAAAAGGAGACATACCCTCCAGATAAACCAAAATATGCTTTTATCTGGGACAAACTCCAGGAAATGCTCTCTCCTCTAAATTCTTTGACTGCCTGGTCCACAAGAGCACAGGCAGCAATATGTGCTCCAGCCGACTGTCCCATTAGGTAAATCCTGATCAGAGGGAGAACATGATGTTTGCGCATTAACCGTTAATGGAAGTTATCTTCCAACGGTTGTATCACTTGCCACCAAAGGCAAACAACTTTCATAAATAGCAATTGCAATAAAAATTAAACTTTTAATACTTTCAAAAAAGAATTTACCATAACACATGATTATTGATACGTTTTGACCATACAGTGTGTATGAGTACATGTCAAAGAAAATGAAATTTTACCTATCAGGATCACCTCCATATTCCGCTATAATATTACAAACAAATGAGATTCCCTCTGATGCATCATTGACCATATCGCTTATAGTCCCCTGGGGAAAATTTCTGCAGGCACACATGCGCAATAATGATATTGTGAAATGTGTAATTTATTTGACCCAGTCAAGATATTTAGCCCAAATGGCATAAATGAAGAAAGTCTAGATGCATCACCTGTAATCAATGCAAGCCACGATAATATCCCTTTCTGCCAGTTGTTTACCCAGAAGAGCACCCCATGCTTTATATCTATCTCAGAAAAGGCATAGTGTCAGATGACAACATTTGATATATGCAGAATTTGCAGTAGACATAAAGTTTGTTCGTTGTTGCAAGGCATAATATTTCAACTTAAACAAATGATAAAGATCTTCAACAAGAAATGTACGTTGTGCCCCATATCTAAACCTATAATTCCCCCAAACTTTTTTAACACTGTCTTATTCACTCCAAAACAAATGTCCAACCCAGGCTCCAGATTTCTCAAGCCATCTGCATTATGCATCTCATTAAGAAAAAAAATGGAACCATTATCGCGATTATTATAAAGTCCCACAATGGGAGCATTTCTAATGAATAATGCGACTGCCAGAACTCAAGAAGAAAATAGAATGAGACAATACTAACATGCAAGAGTACCACCCAAAATGAGGTCCATTACATGGTGTTGTATCTGACAGCCTTGGTGCTTTTTTGGGTAAGGTATTCTGATAAAGAAGTCTAGGATCTTCTATCTAGGGGCAACTACCCTAAAAACACTGACCAATATGAAAAGTGCAAAATCAAAATGCATAAAAAAAAGAGGCCGATTCAATTACCCAATGATCCATGCTCCCCCTGTTACAAATGCCACCACAGGCTTTGGCCCATCCATATTCTTTGGCAGATGTAGATCCAACCTGTAAAATAGCAACCAGGAAGAATTTGAAAGATGTAATTCGACATTTAGAGAATAGAATGCCAAAAAAATCACTATATTTAATTATCCTGGAAGCAAAATCAGGTACCTGTTTCTTGGCTGGTCTCCATAGACAACGCTACGCCGGACTTGACTTGAGAAAAAATAATAGTACGCCACTGCCAAATCACAAGGCAATTATGTCTAGCTTGTCTGAGCACAATTGATTGTAGCTCACTAGTGAAGTACAGGCTAAAACCGCAAAATATTATTGTGGTTTCTCAGCCATTTTCCACTCTAGTGATTGAGGTAATATAAAACTAGTGAAAAATATATAGCTTTGAGGATCTCTAAGCATTCTAAAAATTTAGTTATTAGACAATCAATGTGGGCTAAGCTTGATAAGAAATGTGACTAGGTCGAGAAGCAGAAATTAAACTCTCCACTAAACTTGGAAAAGCCACTGGTCTCAGCAGTCCCTTCTCATGATAAAAACCCAAGCTTCTGGAGGAACAAATGAGAAGCCAAGAAGGTGCAAAAATAGAAAACTTAAGGATATGCACCTTGAAGAAAACCAGGCATAAGTAGCATTGCATAACAACCAAGGGCGAGTAATTTTGTGATCCACCGATAGCCTACCCTGGGCAACATAGATGATAACAAGCACTTTATGAGAAAAAGCATAGATTGATAACAAACAAAGCCATTTCCAATTATGTGGAGTTGACATTTAATGCCAATGAAAATATCACAGCATAATGAATCTTCAAATATGAGAGAAGAAGCTAAAAGGAACAGTTTCCTACCCTTGATAAATAATGCAAAGTAATTTTGTACAGTCTTCATAACGTTTATCTGTATGTGTTGCCAGGGAAATCAATTAAAAAGTGGGTGCAACAATTTTTCTGGCCATTTTTTTAGTGCATATAGTAAGAATATGCTCCTAAAAAAGATAAAAGGCTTTCATCGCAGTTGAAATATCTTGAAAACTTCATTTAATAGGCAGAGAAGCTAAAGAATGATCTAGATAAGTATTACAGAATGGAAATACACGCTTCTACCTGTTACCCTAACCAGATAGTCACTTGATTCAAATAGTTGAGACTATTCATTGAAGACATCATCTTTGTCACAGTGCATCCTACTGGTGATATTGATTGGTCTGCATAGACCATGGTAACCTCATAGTCATGGCCTAACATTAAGTTAGCGAATAGTATGAGCACATGAATATAATTTATGTATGCTTGTCATGGACCTATATTCACCTTAACTATAATTGACACAAAAACACTGAAAAGCACATTTAATCATACTACCGTAACAAAACTTAAAAAGCCTAGTTAGTATTCTTCAAGAACATTATTCCATTTCCAAACTAGATTGGTCAGTGATCAGCTAGAGCCTATTCGTTTACATCTAGAGAAGTTAGTTGACTCTACTACATTTGGTGATAGAGTAATGAGAACCACACAATGAAGCCCCTGTATCTCCAGTCATGCCAGAATTCCCCAAACATTGTGGCAAAATTCAGCTTAGCAGACTCATTTCCCATTCCACTAATATTCAACTTCAGCTAATTTGGAGGTTCAAAATAAATTTGCATGTTCGAGTCGAAACCCCAGATAATAATCCATTACTAAACAACAACGGATCCAAGAGCGATACACCAGACTGGAAAATGAACCACGTAGCCGCATCTCCTGTACAAGCACAGAGCATGGATTGTACCCGAGGTATCGCAGAAGCGTGAAGGTAAGCCGCGTGATCAAGTAAGTTTCCGCCGCGGCGTGGCCGATCTCCCGGCCAAAGGACTGCTGCCGGCCGAACCGACCGCCGCCCCCGGCGGCCTTCCCGGCGACGCGCCGGCGAGCGCTGCCAGCGTTGCCGTAGTCCGCGCCCCTGGAGACCGAGGCTCCGGCGTCCAACGCGCTCGCCGGACGATCCTCGCTTCCCGAGTGCGGCGGAGACGCGAGGAGCCGATCGCTCTGGAACGCCAGCGACGACATGGATCGGGAGTCGACTGGCGGCGAATTCGATCGGAGATCTGCAATCCCCCTCTCTCCGTTTCTAAATGGTTCTAGCGTCAGTGCTTCTTCTTCTTCTTCTTCTTCTTCTTCTGGTGCAGCGTTTGTCTGTACGCGGGTTTGTATTGTGCGTCGAGCAGTGGTTAAAACGCGGCCACTTTAACGGTTATATCTGCGGAGGAGGGCGATTCCGCGGTGCGGTCGAGTCCAGACTCGAGAGCGCTACCTTACGGGCTTTTGCTTACTTTGCTGGCGAATCGATTGTCGCCACGTGCCCCCTTCTTATGCCGGTCTGATCTTGTGGGACCGCGGGACCCACTGCAGCGGAGAAATTTATGTATATACCTTTAATATATGTAATATTTTACTTTTGGAATTGAAAGTCTTATTTGCCTACCCACCCTCCATTTTTGCGTTTTCATTCAACTCATACAATATCTAATCACAAGGTTGAGAGAAAAAGATGGTACTTCGACCTAAAAAGGACAAGAAAGCAAACCGGAAAATTTGACTATCAACTTTATATTAAGAAAGCGCACTTGATAAGATTACTTAACTGTCCTTATAGTGCAATGATCAATATTTGTGGCTCTATATTTGTTTTTTGCCTATGATTTGGAAAACATATTTTTTATATATGATCATTTAGATAATTTAAAATAATGAATGAATGAAAAATATTTTTAATATTTTACTTCTGACAATAATTTATGTTTAAATATTCTTGTAAACAATAAAAATATTTCTAGTTTATTTATTTTTATAAGTAATATGTAAACAATCATTTGTACGGAAAATATTTTTTAATCATCATTCTCAAAACAAATGCGTCCTATAAAAAATAAATAATAGCATCGACCTTTTTTAAATTTGTTGTTGCATCTAGAGTTGGGAATTATGTCGTCGATTTATGATATTGCATAAACAAAATGACATCCAATCGTCACGTGTCGCGTGGTCGCCTACCCATCGCGCGTGAAGAGACGCACTTCCTTACGACGGTCAGCATTTTCTGTGAGGTTGGGATGATGATCGGGTATCCAACCTCGGATCGACGGACGGTGGAGAGCGAATTACGAATTCGATGCGAGCATCGGCCGTTGATGCGGGTTTCCCCCAATTCCGCCCTTCCTCGGCTCTACCGGACGCGAGGGAGTTGGGGCCCGCAAACAATGCGGACAGGATGGCTTGTCTGATCGCCAGCCGCAACTTTGGTTCCACCTCCGATGCTGCGCAGCTCGATGAGAATGAAGCGTGCGATGGCAGCGAATGCTCTGGAAATGTCCAGAATGGCCGACCCGGTTCTCGATGCTCAATTTAATACGTCCGTTGGGAATTGACGAAATTGCATTCCTACGTCATCATGAGGTATTTAAACATGAAATCAAGTCTTTACCTATCAATTTGAATTTTCGAAATTATTAACTGTAGCTACATGAAGAATTTTTAAGTATCAAAGTAGAAGGCTGAATTTGAATTTTTAACTGTAGCTACATTCAAAATTTTATTTGTTTCGCCGAATATAAATGATTTGTAAAATATTCTTTTAAAGATGAATGCTCGATATAATTATTTGATAAAAATATTATTACTATCAATAATAATTCATGCCTAACTAATTTCTTGAACGATAAAGGTATTTTTAATTAATTTATTTTTTAAGCTGTATAATCCATTATTGTTAGTAAAGATATTTTTCGAACTCAATAATTTTTTTTGAAATAAAGGTACTCCTAAATCTCTATTTATCTTCTTAATTATGTGTGATCGCTATTCATCTTTTATCAATTAACTTAAACTTTCCTTTTAGACTCTTTAACATTATTTTGTAAGATTAATTTTCTGATCGATACGTAAAAGCAATTAAGAAATAGTTAATTCATTTAAGATTTCGTTGGGAAAAGCAATTAGGACGCGTTCTTGCAAAAGCACATGCCTCGTGGGCCCACTGGATTCGATGTTGCAGGCATCGCTGGAAAGGTCTTGATAAGCCGCTGCATCGACAACGAATTCAAATTGAGATTTCCTTTACGGTCGGAAATTCGAATTGATCATCTTTGGCTCAAATTTGCGAGCTCTAGCACTACTTTTGATTTCTTTATTTTAGCTCTATCAGAGCCCAAATTGACTGTTTTTTCTGTGGCCAATTTATTATTTTTAACTCAATCGAACAACTAATGACTCTTACTTAACGTTCTAAAATCGTTGATTCCTTAGTCAAATTCAAATATCTCATTTCGAGATATGCCCGATATCGTTTAACTCGATCCAACCGTGCTAACACATGTTACTGATGACAACTTGTGGTAATTAACATCAATTCAAGGGTCCAAATATCCAACAGTGACTAATTGCATTAGTTGCGAATTTCTCTTTCATTGTCGATATCGATGATTCGAAATCCGCAGTTACTAGCGTTTTTAGGTGTCGTCCGAGTACTAGAAAAATCAAGAGTCTGAATCCTCAAGCTATTTGATTTTTTTATCATTGGGGAATATTAAAAAAAAATAGATCGTCTCGATCTACGCCAGACAGCGAAGAAAGCCGATTGGGACGACACGTGGCTTCCGGCTGGCGACTAGACAGCGACTTGTCGAAGTGAGTCACGGAACGGAAGAGCATGGTCGGAGGATCGGTTCGCCAGCTCGAGAGTCGTGGAAGGAAGAAACGGCCCCACTTCCCCTTGCGCTGGCAGGTTCTTGTTGGGTCGACGCCAGATGGCCAACTAAGGAGTCGCCTCCTAAGCAAAGGAAAAACGAAATAAAAGTAGAAGTAAATGATGATCTTATTTTATATTTCACTCTTTTTTTATTCTCATTGCTTCTCGCCTTACGTTTTCCAATTGTGCATAGCACTTGCTATTTAAAAACTATGCCAATGAATGGGTCTCTGGGGCTTTTGTTTTTCCCGGCATGACTCGAGTTTTCCATGTGAGTGCCATGTGAGGCGTGACCAAGTAACCAATTGCCTGGATTCCGACGAGGGCTTCTTGTTTTTTGGTTCGTGAAAGGAAAGTGGAGAAGAACGAAGAAGAAGAAGGTATAAGAAGATAAAATAAAAATAGAAACATGTTTAGGGTTTTTCCAATTTAGGGTTTGTTAGATTATATAAAAAAAATTTGGACAAAATTGCTCCACTGGAAATATATCACCATTGCCGGCTGGCGAGATTAATTCCTTACTTGAGATTGTTTTAGTCACTTTAGATTTTTATTTGATATAATACTACTCACTTTATGTCCTTTTTTTGAAAAAAGTGTCCTAATTTGGATCCATTTTTGGAACTTTCCCTAAAAACTATGTCAATTAATGGGTCTTTGAGGCATTTGTTTTTCCTCCCATGACTCAAGTTTTCCATGTGGGTGCCATGTGAGGCGTGACGAAGTAAGCAATTATTTGCTATGCGATAATAATAATTTCTCTCTTTAATATATATATTTTTCATTATCTTGTCTTTGTTGGGACCAATTATTTTGGCTCGCATTTCGATGACTTAAAAAATACCTTTTAGCTTTGGAAAACGTAATGTTTGTCGGAAGTGTGGTCTCCATTCGATGGTGGACGAAGGGATCAAGGGATGCTAGTGTTTGAATTTTGCAAGGTGCAGTTAAGGCTCCATTCGTTTCACGAAAAATAACTTTAAGAAAAAAAGATGTCGGATTTTTCATTGTTCATTTCACAAAAAACAGCTAGTCAAGAAAAATAAGTATCTTCAAAAATGAGGAAAATGTTTTCTGATTTTTAGAAAGTGAAAAATATTTTTCATTTTTTATTTACCTTTAAACATTTTCCATTTTCTTTCAAAAGTGGCTTATAACTAGCGGCTAGTCAATATAGAACAAAAAAAAAAGGAAAAGAAAAAAAGTTAAAAATCGATTTTTTTTTATAATTTTCCTTGAATTTCAAATGAATACTGAAAATATTATTATTTTTCAGGAAAATGACTTCTTAAAATTTTTTTCCATAAAGTGCTACATTTTTCGTAAAATGAACGAAGCCTAAGTTATGATTTTTTTAGCCAATTGGATCCTCAAATTGTACGCCATTTTGTTCAAATTGGCTATTCCATTATGAGAGTAAACAAAATGTTGTCCATTAAATTGTCATCATGTGATACCAAGTCCCTAAATACTTTTTGTTCGCGTTGGTCATTCCTGAATATATATATATATATATATATATATATATATATATATATTACCAATTAGCTGCGTTTGATAGTCTAGATTAGCATCACGATGGGATAGAACAAAGTCAGATTATAAAATCCTCCAAATTGTGAAAAATCGTAGTACATATTTGGTTTAATCCAAAATAGGATAATTTTTTTTTAAAATCTTGGAAAATCTCATTTGCCAACACAATTTTTCAGCGATTTCTATATCTCACCGCTTGAACTCCCTGCCCAGCATCTCAAATCTTGTCTCTCTAGCTCCCTTCGATTGTCTCCTTCCTCGCCAACTTTGCCAAATCAACCACCTCTTCACCCCCGGCTACTCAAGTTCACTGTGTCAAAGGCGATTTGAACACCGGCAACAACGAGCCTTAAGTCATTGAGGGTGTTTGCGAAGCAATTGAGGAGGTAGCGGCCGAGATGATCCAATAGACGAGGTACTAATGGCCGATGTAGAAGTGATGGGGGTGGCGGCAGGACGTTGGACACTGTGCGCGAAGATTAGGGTATGTATGGTAATTTCTCCGTTTCTCCCGATTTTTTATTCTTTTGTTCTTCGAAATAAAAGAAGAATATAAATTCATATGGTAACGCCAACTTGTTTTTCTATTCTTCAGAACAAAAAGTTAGTTCGAGAACAGTTTTGAAACAGAAAAAAAAAATAGTTTCTTGTTCCCAGGAATTTCTAGCAATAAACTAATTTTTATTATTTTTTCTTTGTTCTTCTCTTTTGTCGCAGCCACCTTTGATCGACCGCCAACCTCTACCAATCGCCAACCACCGGCAACCCTCACCAACCAACCATTGCCGATTGCCAGCAACCCCCACCACTTGTTGCCGTGGAAAAGCTAAGGAAAAGCTAGATGTATTTCTCTATCACTTTATAATTAGAAGAAATTTGTTAAGTTTTTAAAAAATTATATGCTCCAAGTTTATCCCATCTCCTAGTCTGAATTGTTTATCAAGCATTTTATAAGGTATATCTAGATTTCTCCGGTACATATGATGTCGCGAAACATTGAATATGATCTTTTGTAATCTTATCTAGACTCAAATTTGAACAACCAAATGCTAGTGTCACACATCCATTGTTGGCCCAAAACATATAATATGCATTATTAGGGGTGTCAAATGGGTGGATTTGGTCGGGTTTAGGTCTGGTCAAAATGGTTTAACCCATATTAATCCATTTAATATGTTTTGACTTATTGTTATACAATATAATTGTAGCGACCTATATTCAACTCAACTCATATAATTAAACCACTTTCATGTTTAACTAAGTCTAGGAAATTTTACTTTCCATCTTTTCATTTTTCCTCTTCCAATCGTCAGCGAGACTCTAGCTCGCTAGATTCTGACAAGCTCAACCTCACCGACCTCAGGCGAGCTCGAGACTCATTAAGACAAGGTCAATCCCATTGAAATCTAGCGAGTCTTGACCTCGATAGCCTCAAGCAAGTTCGACTTCGTCGAATCTGTTAAGTCTTGACCTCGACGGCCTTGGGCAAGCTCGACCTTGCTACTAGATCCAACAAAGTCAAGTTAGCACCTTGCGCCTCATGGCCTATCATCTCAAGCTTGCCCAAGGTAAGGATTGGACCTACTCTACCAAAGGCAAGCTTGAGCTTATCAACCTCAACGATGCCCAAGCTCGCTAATTTGGGGAGGTCTCAACCTCCTCTAAGTTTGATGAGCTCGTGGCTCATCTCTTGGCTGGTAATCAATTGAGAAAGAGGGAAAAAAGAAAATAATAACAATAAATTTTTTTAAACAATTAAAACAATTAGACTATCATAATTTTCATAATCTAAAAATGACTTATTAATTACACTTAAAATTGATTAGGTAGCTCATTTATGATGCATTTAAAACCCATTCAAGACTCATTAATGTCGCGACCTCCCCGAAGGTGCACCACCTAAGGGTTCGGCTAATGGTTTGTTAAGTGTGACTTAACTTGAGTTCTCCAAAACTCGGACCAATTCACGACTTTGGTTTCACTTTCCTTAAACATGCAAGATATTCAATTTGGAGCCGCCACTAACCTATTTATGGTGGGTTGGTTAGAAACACATGTAAGGCATCGGGAGTCACGCCTTACTCCTACGAACCAGAGATCTAAGACTCGGGGACTTGGTTACGCTAAATTACTCTAACGCCCTTTCGGTACCTTTTCATTATTTTCAAAACTTCACAGGCAGTTTGGATTCATTTTAATTCTACCCCTAACATGCAATGGTGACCACACGTATACTCAAATAAAAATTCAAGAATGGAATGAAATAATAAAACAAAACAAATCAAATAAAATCTAACCAAAATCGAATCAAATAAAATAAAATCAAATAAAATCAAATCACATCTAATCAAATCTAATCTAAAAAAATCAAATAAAATCTAATCTAACAAAATCAAATAAAATCTAATCTAATAAAATACCAAATAAAATCTAATCTAACAAAATCAAATAAAATCTAATCTAATAAAGTTGAATAAAATCTAATCTAACAAAGTTGAATAAAATCTAATCTAACAAAATCAAATCCAAATAAAATCTAACTTCTAATCTAACGAAATCAAATAAAAATTTAATCTAATAAAATATCAAAGAATCTACTAAAATCTAACAAAATAAAATAAGATATGCATGAAAATCAACAAATCTAATGCAATATATGAAATGCAATTTTTTTTGGAATTTTTATGATTTAATTAGCCTAATTATCCATAGCTAAATATTACCTAATCTAAATTAGGAAACCAAATATATCAATTCCTAATTTAAACTAAATCTTATTCAACCAAAGATAATGTCCTATAATGCAATCTAGCTAAAATTACCTTAACAAAAATATCTAATATGCAATCTAAATTAATATGCAAATTAATCTAAATATGCAACTTTAAATCTAAACATGCAATTTATAACGTAAACGTGCAATTAATCTAAACACCCAACTCTTAATATAAACGTGCAAAGCAAATAAAATCATGAAATTTATTCTAGCATGCAAATAAAAGAAAACACATCAAATTTATTCTAACATGCAAATGACATCTAAATTAACCAACACAAGCAAATTAAATAAGAAATAACACCAATCAAACACTCAAATCAACTTGGGATAAGATTTTTAACAAATCTTTGGGATGATCTTTCCAAACTCAAATCAATGGCGCGCGAAGAATATGGCGGCTGGCGGTGACGCTCGGCAGTGAAGTTGCCAATCACGCGGCTTGAGCGAGAAGCTGCGAGAAAACAATGAATTCCAACAAATCCTGGTTAGCTCGATGAACAAACAGCAAAATCAAGGAAAAACGCAAATAATCTATAAGTGCTTATCTTTTTTCGGAACAAAAATTTGCTCGCTGGTAGTAGCGCTTGGAACCTCAGAGTGTGAACAACGACCACGTGGGATGAGTGACGTCAAAGTGAAGAACTTCTTTTTGCTTGACGTATTCCCCCCAAACTCTCACGTACGCATCCCCTCCTATTCTTCTCTGTGCATGTGTCTCTCTTTTTTCTTTTGTGGCCGCTCCCCCCACTCACATTCTCTTTTTCTCTTCTTTGCAGATCGTGAGTCCGAAAAGTCCTCTCCTACGTGTGTGTGTGTGTTCTGCCTAAAAAAAAATCCACGCCACCCAAAGAAGAAGAAGACCCCCCAGTATTCTTTTTTTTTCCCCTGTGTGCGTCCCTCCTGTGTTTTTTTCTTCTCCAAATCGTGGAGAGCCCCCTCGTACTTTTTGCTCGTGTGTCCGAGACCCTCCCTTTTCATGCCTTTCCTCTCTCTCTCTCTCTCTCTCTCTCTCTCTCTCTCTCTCTCTCCCTCTCGCTCTCTCTCTCTCTGCGTGCACCCCAATTTTTCCGAAAGTCCTCCTCCCTGTCTCTTTGCGTCCCCTCTTCCTTTCAAAGGACCGTCAAAGCCAATCTTCAGTCCAAGACCAAATATTCCTTTTGAAATTTTATTTTCCTATTCTTCTCTTTTCCAAATATTTCTTCTTTGAACACCAAAATTATATTTCCCCTTTTGTTCTTTCCCATTTTAACCAGATGTAATATATGCCCTAAATTTCCTGATATGCAAAATACCCTAATTAATTAAATGCAGAATTAAAAATTAAAATTCCTATGAAATCAAAAATTTAGGTGTCAACAGCTGCCCCTCTTTGAAGGTAAGCTCGCAGAGGTTGCATTCAAAGACCAACATGAGACCTAAATTTTGATTATGCAAATGCAATGAAGTGAATTTTTTTTTTTGAAAATTTTTTTTTGAAAATTTTTTTGAAAATTTTTTTGAATTTTTTTTTTGAAAAAGAATGTGAATCTTATTCTAGATGCAATGCTATGATAATGCAAATGCATGATGCAAGAAAAGAAAACATACTTGCAATCACTTACCTGGTTTGTTTGTTTGGGGCCCGAACTTCAATCGGTCACGACAGAGGCAAACGAGGACTCCCACTTCAGACTGAGATCCAAATTCCTGTACATCGCCACAGGGATCTGGGATGAGGTACCAATACATCGCCATTGATACTCGCTAGTGAGACACCTATACATCTCCACAAGCTCTCGAGATGTGATACTTGAGAGTGAGATACCTATACATCACCATAGGCACTCGAGATGAGATAAGATACCGATACATCGCCATCGGCACTTAGAAGTGAGATACCTATACATCGCCATAGGTACTCAGGGTGAGATACCAATACATCACCATTGGCACTCGAAGTAAGATACCAATACATCATCATTGGCACTTGGAAGTGAGATTCCTATACATCGCCATAGGAACTCAAGGTGAGATACCGATACATCGCCATCAGTACTCGAAACATAATACTTGGGCTACGAAAGCACGCCAAGCTAATGAAAAGAGACCACGGGCTACGAAAGCACGCCGTGTCAATTGAGAAATACTTGAAAGTGAGCTACCTATACATCGCCATAGGCACTCGAAATGATATACTTGGGCTACGAAAGCACGCCAAGTTAAGAGACTCCGGGCTACTGGAAGCACGTCGTGTCGATGAAGAGACTACGGGCTACGAAAGCACGCCGCGTCGATGAAGAGACTACGGGCTACGGAAGCACGCCGCGTCGATGAAGAGATTACGGGCTACGGAAGCACGCCGCGTCGATGAAGAATGACTATGGGCTACGGAAGCACGCCGCGTCGATAGAGGGACTACGGGCTACGGAAGCACGCCGCATCGATGAAGAGACTACGGGCTATGGAAGCACGCCGCGTCGATGAAGAATGACTCCGGGCTACAAAAGCACGCCGTGTCGATGAAGGGACTCCGGGCTACAGAAGCACGCCGCGCCGATGAAGAATGACTCCGGGCTACGAAAGCACGCCGCGTCGATAGAGGGACTCCGGGCTACGGAAGCACGCCGCGTCGATAGAGGGACTACGGGGTACGGAAGCACGCCGTGTCGATGAAAGGACTTCGGGCTACAGAAGCACGCCGTGTCGATGAAGAATGACTCCGGGCTACAGAAGCACGCCGTGTCGATGAAGAATGACTCCGGGCTACGAAAGCACGCCGGATTGATTATTTGCAAGAGGAAAGCTCGAGAATATTCCAGAAATACTCAAAGTTTCAGAAAACAATTTGATTGTCATAAACTCTCTGGTTCTCGGAAGAAAAACTATCACTAGGAGAGATAAGCATAGACAACAATCATGCACATTGATTTTGCATCAAGTTTTCAACAAGATGATTTCCATTCAATAGTGTGAATTTCTCAATAATGTCAAATGAGATGTAGTCAGAAAGGACTTTCACTCGCTCTCATTGGAAGGCTTTTGTCCCGCCCATTAATACGGGAAAATCTGCATCACTCAATCTCATCATCATCATGTCAATAATGGTCCGAGTATTCTCGCAAGCGGTACAAATTTACCAATCAGAGAGGTCTTTAATAGGACCGTAATTTGGGCTTGGTCAACGGCTGAGCAAAGGGGACTCTTTGAGTGAAGGCTTAGAAAGAATGTCTTCTCAATAAGTGTCACCAGGTTTACAAGTCAAGAACCTAGCAAATGCAATAGAAACAGTCTTGCTCGCACTTCTTCGAGCTAAACTGAAAACATTAGAAACCTCACATTAATTCAAGTGCCCTAATCAGAAGAGGCTTTAAAGGGACGTAATGCAGGTTTGGCTCACAGGTGAGAAATCATTGGATAAATAGGCTCAAAAATGTGTATGGGATGAAAAATTGATGATCAATTATTAGGGAATTTTTCTCAGGCTCAATTTTCGAGCTTCAAATTTTGCTTCACTAGGGATGACACATGATGTCGAATTCACTAGGGATTTTTGCAAAAACGCCTTATTCAACACTTTTTGGAAAGCCTGACCACCTTGAGGGCTGACTTTTGCGGATTTGAGCCTTTGGCTCTGACTTCTATGGGCATCGGCCTTACTTTTACCAAGCACACTGCTTTTTCTTGCCCCTAAGTCTTTTCACTTTCTCTTTTGAACTTGGACGTTGGCATTGCTTTTACCAGGCACACTGCTTTTTCATGCCCCATTTTCGCATTTTTTTTCTCTTCTTTTTTTTTTCTTATTGCTGGACTTGACTGACAAGTATGAGTAATATGACATCTTTGGCTGACATCCTCGGATGTGACTCTTGTATTCAGCTATTTTCAATGGCCTTGAACTTTTCATGCCCCAGTGTAAATTTTGATCACCATCAATGTGGGTTTAATTTGAAATAAAGATCATAGGCTCAAAGTGGCTAGCAAAGGATAAGAGTGTTTAGGATAGAGAAATGAATGCTCTTCGTCATCCTAAGGCACTTGATTTGACATTTGATTTCACATGTAATAGCAACACTCAAAGATTGATGTAAGTGAAAGCAAGAAAGTTTCTACCCATTTCACACCTTTCAACACCAATAATGTAAATGTACCTCCAATTTGCCCCAGTGTGGGGTGATTCTTGACGGGGGTAACATGAAATGAAACTTCACAAGTGTTTAGGCTCAAATTGGGTAATCAATGGATCAATAAAGTGTTTGGGATAGAGAAATGAACTGCCCCTCATCATTTCGGTCATTGTACCTTTCGCGAGAGAACTCTTTACCTTGTAGACATCGAATTTAATACGCTCATCTCACAAGTATATAAATATGGGACTGTGTATGGATAAGGCTTGCCTTTCATCATCCTGACATATCTTATTAACATTCTCAATCAATTCAGCATTACTTAACAAAATGGTTTGATCTTGGCAATATTCAGTGGGTTCAAAAACCATCATGCAAAATCATTTTATCAAATGTGGGCACTTTGAGCCTATTTCAAACAATTCATCTTTCTCAAAAATAACATCTCAGCAGAAAAAGTGATCAGAAATGAAAGTCCATTGGTTGCTTTTGGGTGTGAACACACAGATCGTCGCCATGGAAACTCAGTTTTTGACGCCGCATTTTTCGTTCTTGCCCCCTGCATCAAAAGAACGTGCATGAATATGGTTCTAAAATTAGAGAAATTTTCATCACCCATCAATGCAGTGTTTCCGCCAAATTGGAAAATGCCCCACGGTTTTGCATGTTAATCTTTGCAAATTACTTTCCTTGGAAAGTGCCAATCCTTAATTGGACAAGATGAGTTAGGATCTGACACATGAAGTAAATAGGTTAGAAAAACAAACAAAGGTTTATCTAACATGTGCCTTTTTTTGAATTTTTGAATTTCTCTTTTTTTGAATTTTTTTTGACGAGAAAACATGAAGAAACCCATACCTCAAAATTCTCCTTGGATGATTTTTTTTCAATTGTTGGATATCATCACTGGGCTGGTTTGGTGTATTTCAACATGTCCTCAAAACAAACTTGTAATTTCATTAATCAAATGAATTACATTATTGGAATAAAAATGCAATTGCTCAAATCAAAACTCAAACAAAAATTGAAATTCTAGAAAGCAAAAAAAAATACTAGTAAGCAACAAAAGACTCCACAGAGGAGTACATGAAATTCTTTACTCAGTGACCTCATTTGCACTTCCATCATGGTCGGGTAAGGGATTTCGCTGGACATTTGGTTGACTAGTGTTGAAAGAAAGTGCCTTCGTGTCCAAGAGATCCTGCACTTTATGCTTCAAAGCATAGCAATCATTAGTAGAGTGACCAACTTCTCCCATATGGTAATCACATTTCTTGGACGGATCAAAGTTGGAGAACTTCTCAGCATTAGGTCGCTTTGGTTCATAGGAAAGCAAACATTTCTTCTGGAGGACCGGTAAAACCTTAGACAAAGGTGCAGGGAGAGACGTGAATTGCCTTCTACCACGTCGTTGATGGCTTGGACCTTTTTGCATGCCAACATGCTGCGCACTGGTCATGTTAACTTCGGCTTCAAGCTCTTTTTCCTTTCTCCCATTAAACTTTCTAGTTGGCTCATTGAACCATCCTTCCCTCAACCCGATTTCAATTTGTTCACCGACCGGAATGAGCTGATAAAAGGTCTTAGCAGTTGTGGTTACCATCCGAGTGCGGTATTCATGGGGGAGTGTTCTGATGAACATCTTCCTCAACTCTACATCAGCTGGCTCGGGATCAACCTAGGCAGCTAGATTCCTCCACCGAATGGCATACTCCTTAAACGACTCAGTTCTTTTCTTCTCAGCACGTTCGAGGTCGTCATGAGAAGGAGTAATGTCTATTATGTACTTGTGCTGCTTCAGAAAAGCCTCGCATACTTCATCCCAGGTTTCGAAGAGGTTTACACCCTTCGTGATATACCACCTCAGAGTGGGGCCTGTCAGACTAGCTTGAAATGATTGGACCTTCAGAGGAACATTATCGACATACGGGGTCATCCGCACCAAGTACATCTGTAAATGAGCTCTTAGACAGGTTGTGCCATCATATTTCTCAAACTCGGGCATCTTGAATTTCTTCGGCATTTTCACCTTAGAATAGACAGAAACATCTGTCGCGGATGAGTCCTGGGGGCCCTGCAGTTGCTTCAGCTTCTCCTCTAACTTCTCAAGACGTTTCTCTTGCTCTGTCTTGTGTATATCATCAGCATTAGCTTTTCCCCCACGAGTGGTAATGGGAACTTCTTTCAAAGGAGATATCTCCTCCTCAAAATCGACGATAACGTTGTTATCGACGTTCTGTTTCGGTGCTGCTGAGGTTGAGCTTAGCCGGGCTGTCTTAAGTTCAGCTGTCATCTCTTGCATCAAGGTGAATAACTGCTTCATTTGCTCTTCCATGCTGGTGACACGGTCACGAAGTTCAATTTGATCAGCCATCTTAGCTTTTGACCGCGTGCAGATCGGTGAACAAGGACGCTCCGTGATCACCTAAACAGAAAAGAAATGACAAATAAGCATAATGCACAAAGAAGGAGGAGACGGTCCATGACTCAATTTGGCTAACACTTTTTTTTAACCTTTTTCTTCTTCTTTAATGAAAGATTGATTTGCTTGAGAAAATAGTGACATGTGACCCACTTAAAAAGAAAATAAATTGAGCTTTTTTTTAACTTGAGGAAAAGAATTATTTCTACTCAAAAAGCATCAGAAGACATTACTGACCTAAATTTATCATGGACCGACTCAAAGCATGAAATTCAAAGAATAGGAATAGAAAGCTTACTTGCAAGTAGATCAGGGGCAATCACATAGACATGCGCATGAAAAGTGCAGCTCGATTTCTATTCTAAAGGCTTAGCAAAGTGGAGCCATAAGGATGATCGGACTAGCCGCAGGCGCGCGTACTAAGTCAGGTCCTTTTGACTCCGGCACAGTCGAAGAGTCGACCCGGGTCGCAGGCTTGCAGACTGGGGTGGATACTCTTGACACCAAGAAAGAAATTTCGGGGTTGAGATAGGCGACTCGAGCCGCGGGCATGCGGTTGGAGTGGCATCTATCTCAACACCATCCTAAGTGATCCTATGCGGCCTAGGTCCGGCGGCAGGTTGTGTGTGCTAAAGTGTAGTGCTAAAACAATCAAAGCATGCACATCAATTTAAATTAATCAACACTTCAAATAAAAGCATTCAAACAACCCTGCAAAAACATTCAACCATGAGTTAGGGACGTACCTGGAATCCTTGCTGCCAAACAAAATTTTTGAAAACAATGAAATTGGCCTAAGTCCACTAAAAGTTTTCAAGTCCCCAGTGGAGTCGCCAAGCTGTCGCGACCTCCCCGAAGGTGCACCACCTAAGGGTTCGGCTAATGGTTTGTTAAGTGTGACTTAACTTGAGTTCTCCCAAACTCGGACCAATTCACGACTTTGGTTTCACTTTCCCTAAACATGCAAGATATTCAATTTGGAGCCGCCACTAACCTATTTATGGTGGGTTGGTTAGAAACACATGTAAGGTATCGGGAGTCACGCCTTACTCCTACGAACCAGAGATCTAAGACTCGGGGACTTGGTTACGCTAAATTACTCTGACGCCCTTTCGGTACCTTTTCATTATTTTCAAAACTTCGCAGGCAATTTGGATTCATTTTAATTCTACCCCTAACATGCAATGGTGACCACACGTATACTCAAATAAAAATTCAAGAATGGAATGAAATAATAAAACAAAACAAATCAAATAAAATCTAACCAAAATCGAATCAAATAAAATAAAATAAAATAAAATCAAATCACATCTAATCAAATCTAATCTAAAAAAATCAAATAAAATCTAATCTAACAAAATCAAATAAAATCTAATCTAATAAAATACCAAATAAAATCTAATCTAACAAAATCAAATAAAATCTAATCTAATAAAGTTGAATAAAATCTAATCTAACAAAGTTGAATAAAATCTAATCTAACAAAATCAAATCCAAATAAAATCTAACTTCTAATCTAACGAAATCAAATAAAAATTTAATCTAATAAAATATCAAAGAATATACTAAAATCTAACAAAATAAAATAAGATATGCATGAAAATCAACAAATCTAATGCAATATATGAAATGCAATTTTTTTTGGAATTTTTATGATTTAATTAGCCTAATTATCCATAGCTAAATATTACCTAATCTAAATTAGGAAACCAAATATATCAATTCCTAATTTAAACTAAATCTTATTCAACCAAAGATAATGTCCTATAATGCAATCTAGCTAAAATTACCTTAACAAAAATATCTAATATGCAATCTAAATTAATATGCAAATTAATCTAAATATGCAACTTAAATCTAAACATGCAATTTATAACGTAAACGTGCAATTAATCTAAACACCCAACTCTTAATATAAACGTGCAAAGCAAATAAAATCATGAAATTTATTCTAGCATGCAAATAAAAGAAAACACATCAAATTTATTCTAACATGCAAATGACATCTAAATTAACCAACACAAGCAAATTAAATAAGAAATAACACCAATCAAACACTCAAATCAACTTGGGATAAGATTTTTAACAAATCTTTGGGGTGATCTTTCCAAACTCAAATCAATGGCGCGCGAAGAATATGGCGGCTGGCGGTGACGCTCGGCAGTGAAGTTGCCAATCACGCGGCTTGAGCGAGAAGCTGTGAGAAAACAATGAATTCCAACAAATCCTGGTTAGCTCGATGAACAAACAGCAAAATCAAGGAAAAACGCAAATAATCTATAAGTGCTTATCTTTTTTCGGAACAAAAATTTGCTCGCTGGTAGTAGCGCTTGGAACCTCAGAGTGTGAACAACGACCACGTGGGATGAGTGACGTCAAAGTGAAGAACTTCTTTTTGCTTGACGTATTCCCCCCAAACTCTCACGTACGCATCCCCTCCTATTCTTCTCTGTGCATGTGTCTCTCTTTTTTCTTTTGTGGCCGCTCCCCCCACTCACATTCTCTTTTTCTCTTCTTTGCAGATCGTGAGTCCGAAAAGTCCTCTCCTACGTGTGTGTGTGTGTGTTCTGCCTAAAAAAAAATCCACGCCACCCAAAGAAGAAGAAGACCCCCCAGCATTCTTTTTTTTTCCCCTGTGTGCGTCCCTCCTGTGTTTTTTTCTTCTCCAAATCGTGGAGAGCCCCCTCGTACTTTTTGCTCGTGTGTCCGAGACCCTCCCTTTTCATGCCTTTCCTCTCTCTCTCTCTCTCTCTCCCTCTCGCTCTCTCTCTCTCTCTCTGCGTGCACCCCAATTTTTCCGAAAGTCCTCCTCCCTGTCTCTTTGCGTCCCCTCTTCCTTTCAAAGGACCGTCAAAGCCAATCTTCGGTCCAAGACCAAATATTCCTTTTGAAATTTTATTTTCCTATTCTTCTCTTTTCCAAATATTTCTTCTTTGAACACCAAAATTATATTTCCCCTTTTGTTCTTTCCCATTTTAACCAGATGTAATATATGCCCTAAATTTCCTGATATGCAAAATACCCTAATTAATTAAATGCAGAATTAAAAATTAAAATTCCTATGAAATCAAAAATTTAGGTGTCAACAATTAAGTTATTAAGTGACTTATTTAAAATCCATTTAATTTTTTAAGTTAATCCATTTATAACCTTTATTATCGAATACGATTTGAAATATGAGTTTTTGATCATTTTTGCCACCTCTATGCACCACATATATCAAACATTTTTGTGGATGCATATGAAGGCAATTTATCAAACACGTGATATGCGTATAAATCAAAAGAGTATGAATAGATAATTGCTCAGCCTATTTCTGGTGGTCCAATTCAAATTGATGCCTATTCCAATCCTAAGCTCGATTTCGAGTTACACTCAATCCACTCATTTAAAACTTGTACAAATTTGGTCATTGATGGAGCCAACTCCCTTTTACAATTTGGTTAAGATGATTATCCCACTTTTTCGGATACTTCGGAGATATAGGACTTTCACAACATAATTAAGCAAACTCACCATGTTCCATCACGAGGATTCTGTAATCATCAAAGTTAATTTGGGGTTTGACAGCCATGATGTGTAGCATTTTAGACTGCTGTCCCTTGGTAAATGTCAAGGACGATGTTGCTACGGCGGTTGGCAGCAGCCAGGATCATAATATATATTAGTTTGTTTTCTTTTCATTTTTTGTTTCAAAATTTTCGAATCAAAATTTATTTAACTCATGGAATTCCAAAAACCTGTAGTTGTGTAATTACCAATAATAGATGTTGCTAGGTAATCTGACTTCCCACATCTATTAAGGATTCATGTTCCATAAGCAAGATAAAAACAAGTTTATATTTCTTAGAATATGCAAAAAAGCTAGTGAAGGAATACGAAATTCCTTTATATCTTTGAACAATTCCGAAGAATGTAGCGGAAATAATGAAAAACACCCTAACTTGTATCACTTATCAAAATATGCGATCACGACTCACGAATCGTACCTGTTGTCCACGGAAGATCTGTCACTCTCGACGAGGAAAACGAAGATGCCCGAAGAATCGTCTCTTGGAGAATGCTCAAGAACGTACGTTCGTTCTTAGGGGGGGGGGAGAGAGAGAGAGAGAGAGAGAGAGAGAGAGAGAGAGAGAGAGAGAGAGAGAGAGAGAGAGAGAGAGAGAGAGAGAGAGAGAGAGAGAGAGAGATTATCTTTCGGCGGTTACTAAATCTTCCACTAAAGAAGATTTGAATTGCTTTGGGTCATGGGTCGGGTTTGGCCCATCTTGGGCGGCCCATCTAATAATAAACCTTACAATCTCCCACTCGCCCACGATGGGCTGAACGCTTCATTAACCTCTGGACAGATAATCTGTGCAACCAGCATACTCTGAGAGCTCTATTTGCCATACATCCGTTGGGAGTATACAGCCGCTTAGAAATTCGGGCTTAGAGTAGATATAGTATGCAGTACCCTAGATCAAATACAACCGCATTTACATTTCTCTTTCATGATCTTTTGTATTATATTCACAATTATGATTAACTTATCAATCATAATTGACCGGTCTGTGAACACAATATCTATAATGCGACACTAAGTTGACCTTTCTCTTTCCTCAAACCTCTTAATCCCAGTCCAACTCGCTTTTCTAGAAATGTCATATTAGATGGAATCACACATGACCATTGGCAACATTTTAAGATATAAACCATCGAATAGGAATCTTGAGAATGGGTTAAAGTCTTAAGGAGACTAGTTGAGGAACGTTTTCCATCAGAGTCTCACACGGCATAAGAAGTTGAGATCAAAACTTCTGCTATCTCCTTTTGGTCGACTATGCATACGTCATATGAAAACGTATTACGACATTCTCTCCCTTCCCATGGAGCGTATGTCTTTCCTTATAATACCGTACAAATGATATTTTAGACATACACAACATCTAAAATTGAGTTCACTCTCTACTCTTTCAAAACTTCTATCTAAACTTACATCTGGCATAAAGACAGACAAAGTGAATCACGTGATCAATGTCACTTTCGGTCACAAATGAAATGTAACCTCATCTTAACCCTTTTGTTAAGGCGATAATCTTGTTTAAGTTTGAGCTCTCATTTATCACCTAAATAACAAGCTTAAACTGTCTCATCTCTATTCAACGTATTTAAATAGAGGCAATCACCCGTGCGAGTAGGTCGATCTCATATGTCCAACATACTTTCTTTAACACACAAAGTGTTAACTTGCATAAACATTGCACCAATCACATAAAGAATAGTGATGAAGACAATATTCTCATTCATTTTGAATATTTTAGGAAATACATATACTCAATACATCAGCCTCTACGCAGACCTAGAGATTTTACATGACCACTGAAAACATATCTAGTCGTCGGCTTTGTCAAAGGATCCGCAACCATTATATGCGTAGATATGTAATGTACATTCACAATCCCTTGTACTAGCAAGTCTTTAACAAAATTATACTTGATATCTATGTGTTTGGTTTTTCCATGATACTTGGGATCCTTTATGTAGGAGATTGTTGCCTGGTTATCACAATGAACCAACAATGGTTCTGCAGCTCTCTTACTGACTCCTAGATGATCCAAGAATCTTCTTAACCAAACACTCTCTTGTACTGTTGCTGACAAATCCACGAACTCTGCCTCCATCGTGGATTAGGCTACACATGTCTGCTTCTTACTGCTCTATGATATGGCACCATTGTTTAATAAGAATGTGTATCCAAAGGTAAACATTCTTGCATCTAAGTCTCCTCCCCAATCAGCATCACTATAGCCTTCAAGGTGTAGATATCTTCCTTGATAGCACAGTGAGTAGTCCACAGTACCCTTTAGATATTGGAGAATCCTCTTAACGGCGGTCCAATGTGCTTGACCTGGATTGGATTAGTATCTATTAACCATTCCAATCGCATGACAAATGTCGGGTCTTGTACACGTCATAGCGTACATCAAACTTCCGACAGCAGGTCTATATGGAACCTTCATCATTTGTTCCATTTCTCCAGAAGTCTCAAGACAAAGCCACTTACTCAATTCAATGCCTTTTGCAATAAGAGTGTCTAAGGGTTTGCAATCTTGCATGCAGAATCATTTAAGAACTTTCTTTATATAAGTCTCTTGCGAAAGAGACAACAACCTCTTCGAACGATCTCTTGAAATCTTAACTTCGAGGATGTATGCAGTTTCATCCATATCTTTCATCTCAAAATTGGTGCTCAACTAATCTTTGACTGTTTTAACAAACTCCAAATTGCTTCTGGCAAGCAGTATATCATCAACATATAATGATATGATCACAAATTGATCATTTGATCTTTTGATATATACGCAATGATCCTTATCTATCATTGAGAAATCATATCCCGTTATGGTATTATGAAACCGTATATACCACTGTCTCGATGATTGTTTAAGGCCATATATCGATCTCAAAAGTCGACATACTTTTTGTTCTTGACCTTCTGATATGAAACCAACAGGTTGTTTCATATATATCTCTTATTTCAATTTTCCATTGAGAAAAACAGTCTTTACATTCATTTGATGTAATTCGAGATCCATACTTACTACTATCGCTAATATAAGGCAAATGGAGGTAAATCTCACTACAGGAGAAAACGTCTCATCGTAATCTATTCCTTCCTGTTGAGTAAATCCTTTTGCCACAAGGCGGGCCTTATACCTCTCAATTGAGCCATCAGCTGTTCGTTTTATCTTGAAAACCCATTTGTTCTCAACAGCCTTTCGTCCTTTAGGGAGATCAACCAATTCCCACATTTGGTTTGATCTTATAGACTTCATCTCTTCTTCCATTACTTTCATCCATTCATCCTTGTCAGGGCCGTTTAGAGCCTCATATACATTCCTTGGCTCTATTTCATCTTGTGAAGCTACCATGAAAGTTTCTCCCTCAACATCAAAACATTGACGGGGAACTCTTTGACGACTTGTTCGTTTTATCGGGGGCGATTCCCTTAATATCGCGTTGTTCCCACTTGGATCAGATGATAGTGGCACTGTCATATCCAGTGGTTCCATCTAAGATTGTTCGGGAACTAATTCTCTTCTGCTCATTTCACTTCCATATGTTTCTATCATCAATATCCAATGTCTCGAATAGGGAAATATTTTCACCTATTTCGCCCTTTTTAGGAAAATTATTCTCTAAGAACGTGACGTCCCTTGATTCGATCTCAGTTACACTCCCACTTTCTTGCTCGCCTATAAACACATATCCTTTTGAGTGCTTTGAGTATCTTATAAAGATACACTTCTTTCCTCTAGGACCTAACTTGTTATATTTATGAGATTGTTCGTGAATATAAGCAGCACAACCCCATGGTTTCATAAAACCTAAGTTGGGTTTTCGTCATATCCATAACTCATATGGAGTGGAAGCAACTGATTTTGAAGGCACCCGGTTAAGTATAAATGCAGCAATCTGCAAAGCATCACCCTAAAAGGTGGTTGGGAGCTTAGCCTGTGCAATCATAGACCTAACAATTTCTAAAAAGGTTCTGTTTCTCCTTTTTGCAATACCGTTCTGTTGCAGAGTATAGGGAATAGACAACTGTCTATTTATCCCTTTTTCATCACAAAACTTTTTGAACTCGTTAGATAAGTATTCTCATCCTTGATCGGGTCTTAAGGCCTTCACCTTCTTGTCTAATTGATTTTATACCAAATTCAAGAATTTCACAAAGCAACCAAAAACTTCGGACTTATGGGCAATCAAATAGATATATCCAAATCGAGTAAAGTCATCTATAAATGAGATGAAGTAAATAGCCCCATGCTTCGCTCTAACACTCATAGAAATATAGACGTCTGAATAGATTAATTGCAGTGGAAGTTCAGCTTTAGTTCCTTTTCCAAATGTCTTACGTGTTGTTTTTCCAAACAGGCAATGCTCGCAAATAGGCAAATCGACATTTTCAATATTGCCTAATAAGCCTTATTTGACTAATATGTTCATTCGCTACTAGCTAATGTGACCAAGTCTAGCATGCCACACATTCACATCATCACTACTAAAGTTAGGGGATGTGAATAAGGAATAACATACATTCACACTATGGTGTTCGACATCTAATATGATGAAGCCATTAAGAAAATATCTAGAACTATACAAATTTGTTCCTAAGAACAAATCTACACCATGATTATGAAAATTCACACTGAAACCAAGTTTAACCACAACCAACACAGAAACCAAAATCCGACGTATCTTAGGAGCGTACAATACATAATGTAGAAACAAAATGTGACAACCACGCATATGTAGCTGACAGGTGCCAATCCCTTTCACCTCAGCTTTAGAGTTGTTCCCTACGTATATGTAATTCGCTCCGTGTGGGAGTCGTCGGAACTCCATGAAGGCCCCTCTTTCTTTCGCTACATGATCCGTGGCTCCCGAATCTACAGTCCACAAAGGATGAGATTCAGACATAAAAACTGAACTAGATATATAAGTGACACTTTCACATGTATCAAGGGTTACCTTTCTGGGTTCTACACAATCACGAGCAAAGTGACCCTTCTTGCCACAGTTGAAACACTTTACCCTTGAAATGTTCAGCTTCTTCTTGGGACACTTCCCATCCTTCTGTTGGTCCTCTCTCGATTTCCTCTCTGATGGATTCATCTTCTTCCTCGGCCATATACTGAACCCACCTTGACGCTTGCGCTTGAAACCCGAAGCTCCTTGTGAACTTGATCCAGCATAATAAATATCGGATTCGGGCTTGGCTGCCAAGAGGCGGTCCTCTTCCAGCTCTAAATGGCGCATAGTATCCTCAAAGGCATTGATGATCTCGTTGTGGGTCAAGTGCACCTTCATGTGCTCTAGGCTACGAGGAAGCGAACGAATTACTGCTTGCACTTGCTGCTCGTCTGTCAGGATGGGTCCTGCATCTTTCAGCTCACATATCATATTGGCCATACACCTTAGATGATGTCTCATGGACATACTATGTGACATCTTGTACGAGTCGAAACATACGGTGAGCTGCTTGAGTTTGGTGACCGACGTATGACCAAACCTTTATGCCAATGCATTCCACACATCCTTAGCGTTCTCAAAACGCCCAAATTCTCGCATCAGGTCATTCTCCATGTTGCTCAACAGCGTGATGCGAGCCGTGGAATTCTTCTTTTTCCAAGCAATAAATGCATCCTTATCCCTTTTGTGTTGGGCAGTATTTCCGTCCTCAGGTTCTAGTATGATCAAGTTTAAAGCCTCTAAGACTTCCTGCTCTTTTTTAGCACATATTGGATTTTTATCTTACAAATCTCAAAATTATCGCCGTTCAATTTTTCTTCCTTTTTCAGTTCAGCAACTATGTTCTTCGATACTGATGCCATTGTCTGAACACGAAGTCTAGCAGACACATAAACACAAGCATTTTATTTGTCTTCGTTTACGCAATTATCTCACACTAGTTAATTATATTAGTAATAATTTTACTTTAGGTTAAGAACTTGAAAGAACATATTTCGTATTCAATCATCATTACAAAATCTTAATTTGAAACTATCACTAACACAATCATTTAGATAAAATTTTCTATCCAGTTACTTATAACTAGGAGAACATACCACATAATTGTGCCATAACACAAATATGATATATATAAAAAAAACTGATATTCACAAATACAAAGAATAACATAAAATTTGTCCTTGAACAAAAACTTCCAACTAAACAAGGAAAGGAAATAACTGAAAAACAGCAACAATTGAGCAAACATAAGCAAACCACAAAGCAACATCCTCGCAAATCCTGTTAACCAATGCGGGTCAACTTGAAGAGGACAGGAAAGGAAAGGAATTCCTAAGTTGAGTATAACTATAAAACAAACATGAAGGAATCCTCTTTGGGTACGGTCCACGCCGTGTGGATTTCGTGCAAAGAGTCTTATCCTCTTGCTTTTGGTACTCATTCAGAAACTAAATGATCAACATTTCATATTTATCTTCGGTCGTGTCCCAGACTTCCTCCTTGACCTTAGCAAGGACCTTCATCCACACAGGTGAAAGTTTTAAACAAAGCACTGTCGCTTTCTTAGCGTCCTTAGCCATTGACCGATCACCTTTCCAGATGACTCATTGAATCAACCCATTGACTTTGATTATATAGTTTACCATTGTACCCTTCCTCCAGCGAGCTTTCTTTAGCTTATCTTGATGCTCTTGCAAGATATTTTCTTGCATTGGAGTGCGTACAATATGGGGTGACTGTATTATCAGAGGCATCGTTTCTACAACACATGCAGAAAAGATTAGGGATTCACAAATCCATATATTAATAGCACTCATGATAACCAGTTGACCAAAGGATTACACAAATCTACATAACAATCACATATGACCACAATCAAACAATGGATTACACAAATCCAAAGTTTCAAAAAAAAAAAATTTGGTCAACGATCAACGATCAACGGTCAACGGAGTTAGTCGGGTCCACCAGGTCGCGGTCAACCAAGTTGAGCGGAACGGGTCGGGCGGAATTTGGGAGGAGCGGGTCGGAAGCCGGGTCGGGTGGGGTTGACCCGGCTAAGCCAGACCAGTCAGATCGGATGAACCAGGCTGGCTGGACTGTCGAGCCGGGCCTGCCTCGCGAGCCATGAGCCGCGCGAGCCGACCCACTTCGCGGTTGCCCATTTCCCCTGCCCCATGAGCCCTTGGCCCGCAGGCCATGGGCCGCGTGAGTTGGCCCACTTCGCGGGCTGCGTCTTGCTTTTTAATTTTGGCCTAGCTCGTGGGCCTCCTTTTTTTCAATGGCCCATCCGACCCTTTTTTTTCTTTTCTTTGGTCCACGAACAGGGCCTCAGCCCACGTCCACGCCCACGCGCTCACGAAGTCACAAATCCGCCCCACCTGTAGCAGTTTCTAAACTGCCCTTTGGTAGTTCAACGACGCCGGCGCCGGAGCCGTTCCGGCGACCTTCCTGGCCTCCGTTCGAGGCGTACGACCACTTGAAACACTCGTATCTTCGAGTACTACAAAAAAATGCAAAAAAAATCCATTTTTGTTGAACTAGAAAATCCAGAAAAGGCCTAGAACTAGGGGTGTGCAATTGGATCGGGTAAACCCGGTCCCCGGACCGGCCCACCCGGAAAATAGGGTCGGGAACCGATTCCCATTAAAACCGGTCCGGGAACCGGTTCCCAAAATGAAGAACCGGTTTGAACCGGTCCGGGAACCGGTTCCGATGGATTACCCACCCGAAAACCGGTTCCGGACCGGTTTCAGAACCAGTTTTGCTCCCATGCCCCAAAACAAGGCAAAACACGGCAAACGAAAAAAAGGAAGAAATTGCCGGTTGGCATTGAAAAGAACAGGGAGAGAAACAAGAAAGTCACGAGAAAAGGCGGCTTTCGTTTTCCAGATGGTGCCCCATTATACTTTTCTTCACCGTGAAGATAAGTTCTCCACTGAGGCATCACCAAGAACACACCTTCTCCAAATCTAATCCGCTCTATCCCCAGACTTTTACGACACCCGCAGAGAGAGAGAGAGAGAGAGAGAGAGAGAGAGAGAGAGAGAGATTAAAACTGATGTTTTGCGGATCCTCTGCAGATGTGCAGAGATTCATAAAGAAGACGAGAGATCTTCGGAACTGCGGATTTCCCAAGTTCATTTCGTTTCCTCGTAATATTCGAGCACTTCTGGTACAAAAACAAAGCTGGGGGCGTCCGCTGTTCTTGTACAAAAAACAAAAGAAAAGACGCAACGCGGGATTTTTCTTGGCCGAAGGCTTTTCCCCACCCCTCTGTACTTTTGTTTTGTTTTTTTCTCTCCTTCCTTCTGCCGTTCACTCCCTTGCCTTTGAGTTTTCTCCATCACTTTTTCTTCTTTTCACTTCTTTCTTTTTGCCTTTCTCTCTCTCCACCTCTATCTCTCTCCTGTTTTTGTCTCTTTTCGTGTCGTCCTTTGCCCAAGGACTGTCCTCTTCTGCATTTTCTTTCCTCTGCTGCTTGTTATGTTAGCCCCTTGCGTGTGCAGGTCGCCTAGTCTGCCCCAAGCAGATTGCGTCGTTGACGAGCAGAACGGGCCATGGGAAGTTGGAGAGATGGGTGAAGGGCTTGTGTGGACTTTGGCTGGGCTGAGGGGAAAAGGAATGAGCGATGGGCCTAGGAAGATAAAAAGGGTACGCAAGCACGTGGGTGTGGGCTTATTGCAAAACAGGGTTAACTCGGTTTACCCTGTTCCCGGACCGGAAAAACAGGGTGGGTAGGGTATAGGGTCCAACACAAACAGGGTAGGGTACATGGTCCAAAAAAGGGGAACCGGTTATAACAGGGTCGGGTACAGGGTCTAGGTCTGGACCCTACCCTGTTTGGACCCGATCATCCCTACCTAGAACTCACTGACCTCTTCTAAACATGCCTTAATCAGAAAAATTCAATCTTAATCAACATACTCACATGATGAAAAATGTCTAAACATCAGGAATACAAGTAATTCGGCTTTGATACCGATGAAGGAATACGAAATTCCTTTATATCTTTGAACAATTCCAAAGAATGCAGCGGAAATAATGAAAAACACCCTAACTTGTATCACTGATCAAAAGGTGTGATCATGACTCACGAATTGTACCTGTTGTTCACGGAAGATCTGTCACTCTCGATGAGGAAATCGAAGATGCTCGAAGAAGCATCTCTTGGAGAATGCTCAAGAACGTACGTTCGTTCTTAGGGGAGAGAGAGAGAGAGAGAGAGAGAGAGAGAGAGAGAGAGAGAGAGAGAGAGAGAGAGAGAGAGAGAGATTATCTTTCGGAGGTTACTAAATCTTCCACTAGAGAAGATTTGAATTGCTTTGGGTCATGGGCTGGGTTCGGCCTATCTTGGGCGGCCAATCTAATAATAAACCCAATAGCTAGGAAAGGGAACTGGATAGTCTTAGGCTCCGTTCGTTTCAAAGAAAATAATTTCCAACAAAATAATTTATGAATATTCCGGCATTCGTTTCACATAAAACAAAATAGTTAAGGAACATATTTTCCACCAATGAAAAAAAATATCTTCAAAAATAGGGAAAATATTTTTTACTTTTTTGAAAGTGAAAGATATTTTTAGTCTTTTTTTGTGTTTACTTTTAAATATAACAGTCTCCAGCAGCGTGTCTCGACCTCTTTCGAGGTTGGCGGCCTTTGACAGTGAGCTCATAGTCTCTAGAGACGAGCTTGAGGCTTGCCTTGGATTGACAAGTTTATGGCATTTTGTGAAACTTATGGCCAGTGGCATGTCAATGTATAACAAAAACAAAGATAAAAATTTAAAAATCTATTTTTTAATAGTTTTTCTTAAGTTTTAAACGAATAACCTAGAATATTATCATTTTCTAGGAAAATAATTTTCTAAAAAATATTTCCAGAAATGTTATATTTTCTATAAAGCAAATGGAGCCTTAAATAAAAGAGCAATTCTGAAGCCGACCAAATAAAGCCCGAATTATTAAGCGCTCGTATCTTTTCTTGTTATTAAAAACGGAGACGCGTGCCGTGCACGTGCGCCCAGACTAATGCTCCATGTATCTTTTCTCTACACTGAAACTGAAATGAACCACGCTTTTTGAGGCTTAAATTGGACAGGCCTTAACAAATGCAGTTCTTCTTCGGGCCTGGCGTCTCTCGGGCCCACGTAGGCCCGACGCATCCATATGAAAGCTGGACATGGCTTGACGACGCAGCTCTTCTTCGGGCCTAGACGTTCAACTAGCGACAGCAACGGATCATCATCTCCGAGTTCTGATCTGAACTTTCGCACTTGCATTCGTAGCGCCTGTCACAACGCCCTAGAGAGAGGCGACGGACGATGGCGGGGCTACTGGCATGGGCTGCAGACGTCGTCGGCGGCGGAGCTAGCGACGGAGAAGACGAGCGCGACTCGATCCCCGTCCTCTTCACCGAAGAGCAACGGCGGTACGTGCGCGAGCTGGATCAGAAGGCGGCTACCCTCGGCCGTTCGATCCAAGATCTGCGGGCGAGGATCCCTCCGCAGGACATCTCCCAGCGCCTGCCGCACCTCCACGCTCACTCGCTCGCCTCCAACGCCGCTCTGGCGCTCCAGTTGAACTCTCACTCCACCACGCGCGAACAAGTAATGATCGCCCGAAATGCATGTGCAAATGCTCGCTTCTTGATCTCGCTGTCGTTTTTGTTTTTTTGGTTGCATCGGCTACGGCGAAGTTAATTTGTTTTGTCTTTATTAGTGTTTTAATCTTATGTTGATTGCACTTTCCGGTGCTCGATTTCGTTTCAGCTAGAATCTGTTCAATAATTCTTTTATCTTATTGGCGTGATGGTTTTGGACAAATCGAATGTATGTGCTAGTAAACTCAGAAAGTAAAGAATTTATGCTAGTGAGGACTCTGACTGATTTTGATAGCTGTTTGTGCTGATCATGTTACGTTAACCTATTGCTGCTCCTAGCGAATCTCTTCCTTTTACCCCTATGATTGGTGAGTTGCGACCCTCTGCATCACTCGCATGCGAAATCAACTAAATGCGAATATGGTTGATGTCCATGGGTTTAACTGACCCACCAATAAGAAGGGTGGTTGCAGGAGCCTTAACCCAAAAAAATTTGCGCTTTTTTGTTTTACAACTATTGTTTAGTGCACTAAAAACTGTTCAGACTTTTGTCACTTCTTATATTGCGTGGATACGAAGAAGCAAGTATCACATGATGATAGAGATGAAAAGGCCTTGCTTTTATGCTAGAAAATAAAGCGATATTGGGAATATCTGTAATATGGTTGCAGATTCTTGTGTTTGACTGTAGCCCTGAAGGATGGTTGATCTTTCAGATCAATTGCATATGTGTTTGTAGATTGAAATGTTGACTTTAACATGTGGGCTGGCTGGTTGAACTTTCAGATTAAGCGGATATGTTTTTGTAGATTGAAATGTTGACTTAAGATTTAATACATGTCAGGCCCAACTGAGGGAAGTGACCCTGCAAGAAGAAAATGCTGCCTACGAAAAGGCTATCTTGAACTGTGAGAACAAAGTTAAAGAGAAAATGCAGGAAGCTGATGCTCTTCAAAGGAAGTTAGTGGTATGTTTGAGATCCCAAAATATCATGTGGTTCATTGCATCTATTATATGATATATGACATATTAAGTGTCAGCCGCATTTTTTACAGAATGTTTTGTTTTATTGTTGGACTGTCAGAATAGTCAAACTGACTTTTTGTTTTGTGAGATTGTTCAAAGGGACTTCATGTCTTGTTGTATACCAGGATAGATTTATGCACGTTGCCACTGAAGACAAATCTGATTCACACAATGACTCTTTCCCTTTTCTTTTGGGGATCATTGCTGAACAATATGTTAACAGGAAATGAATGAGAATGAAAAGAATTTGAATGCTGAACTGGAAAATACTCAATCAGCAATTGAAGTTGAAGAATCTTGTCTGGAGAAAGTGGTTGAATCTAAATCCCAACTGGATATTCGACCTGGATTGGATGTGGAAACTTCGAAGTCTACTATGCTAGAGATCTTGGAGAGTAAGAAGAAAGAGTTGGTCAGTAGTTGACTTCTAAGTTCTTGAGCTCATAGATATCCCACTTTTCCCTTTGTCTTTTCTATCTGAGTCCTTCTATTTATCAGCTGAGAGCTTTACTGCAGAGTGCAGCAGAGGAGAAAGTTAAAAATGTGGAGAAGAGATGGGCCCTGATTCAGGAAAATGCACTGAAACAGCCTTCACCAGGTATCTAACCTGAATCATTATGAATTTATTAGACAAGTTAGAATATGAAATGTCTTGATGCAAAAATTGGATCTGGAGACATGATGTTTTTATGTGAACGGCGTCAAATAAGTGGTGTGTTGGTTTTAGTCTCACGTGCTCACTAGAGGGGTATGTGAATGATAGATAGATGCCAGTTTTGTTTTTTAATGAGCAAAATGAATGACAAAGTGGATGTTCTGAATGTTAGAGTACTGGCTATTAAATCAGTGGGAGTGAATTATAACTGATGTAGTGGAATCAAGTTTTTGGTATAATATATCAAAATACAGCGACATAACCAAAGCTAGAGCAGATTTAACTCAATCTCCAGAGTTTTGAAAAGCAAGCAACAAAATGAAAAGCCTACAGTAATCAATATCACAAAATTTGGCCTGCATAGGGTTTAAGCCTTAAGGATTTAATCTAATTATATATCCCTTAAGCTCAGGCATTAAATTGAAATTCACATGCTGTGAATTTCCCACCAGGTGCAGGGAAATTGGATGTTTATAAGGTCCATAAAATCCATAGTTCAAGTGATGTGGATTACTTTAGCACCCCCTTTCACAAACTGGACAAATAATGACATGAGGAAACAGAGAATAGTACGTACAAGAATTATATGCAGAATGAAATAATAGGGCATGAAGATTAAAACTTGGGGCTTGTGTGGGCACAGGGGTCCCGTGGTGGATTCCTTGATCATAAAAATAAAAAACTTGGGGCTTTGATACAACATTGTATTTTTAAGCCAATGGCTTAGTCTATTAGGTGAAGGGAGTTTTTTTTATATAAAGCCCCTACGAACTACATGAGCAAGCTTTGTGGGATGACTTAAAGAAATACGAAATAAGAAGAGCTAATATATTCGGTATTATTAAAATTCTTCAGTTTTCTCATTGCTTGTGCATCACAAGGAGTTAAAAGTGTTGATGACATTTTTTCGTGGCAGATGGCTCACTGGTTTGTGTGTTTGAACATAAATGTTACTAGAGCAGTTTCAATTATCATTACCTTTTCATCCACTGATGATTCTTTTCCCTTTCATCTTCATTCTCATCTACATTTTTCTTTTGTTCTCTGGCTGCGTGAATTGGAGGTTGGGGGAGGGACATGTTTGAGTCTTGAGAGTTGAGTGAAGGAGATATGCAGTGATGAGAGAACTAAAAGTAAAGGAAGGATGTGCGTTACTCTTAATGTTCTGAATAACTTTAATAGTTACATAAATGGTAGCAACCAACAACTCTAATCGTAAAGATATTTGACTTCTACAGCTCAGAGAGAGAAGATATTGGATAAACAGTTGCACAGTTTGCTGGAGCAATTGGCAGCAAAGCAGGTAATTTAGTTGTTTAAGTGATGTGCACTTCTTCCTACATCAAGAATTCGGGCAACTTTCCTGGATGAAGACATTAGAAATCTTTCTGTCGATTGTAGGCCCAAGCAGAAGCCTTGGTCAGTGAAGTTCATCAGAAAGAAAAGGAACTAGAGAGGTTGAATGGGCTTTGGAAGAGCTTGGAAAGTAATTCTATGGAGGTGAATGCTACGAGAAACCGGTTTGGAAGAAGTATGTTTGACAAGGGGTCTGCTTCTTCAGATTACATAGTTGACGGGCAACACAAACCCCTCTTTAGCATTGGCCGATGGGACAGCCTGCAAAGGCCTGCTCTGCTGAGGTCAGGTTTCGTGCTTTATGTTTTAGCTTTGCACATCCTAGTCTTCCTCAAGATTTCTTTTTAGCAGAGTGATGCAATTAATATTAGCTTTATTTCTTTCAGTTTAAATTAGTTTCCTATTTGAATTTAGTTTCTTATTTGAATTTAGTTTCTTATTGTAATTAGGATTCCTATTCAAATTAGATTTTCTATTGTGATTAGGTTTCTTATTTGAACACCATATATAAGGCGTTTTTGGGTTTCAAGAATTATTAGATTATTATTATTTAGACTTTTGACACTTTGATATTGATTATCAAGTTTGAGAGAACGAGACGTTTCTCTATCGATTTCTAATTCATGTTTAGCCAATCTTATATCGTGTTCCGGCATCATAGAGTTTTATGGTTTCCTGCTGAATCAGGTGTATGTATTCCCTTGTATGAGTTACTCTTGTATATACTTGTTAGAAAACAAGAAAAGGAAAAGAATAAGGGAAATAATGATAATTTGTTTGCTTTAAGGCTAGTTAGACCTCTTATTTATAAGTATAACGAGTGTACAGATTAAACATATATACATATATAACCGATGTGGGACTTTTTATATTCTTGACATTTAATAACTCCCCCTCAAGCTGAGGCATATGTATCCATCATGCCCAACTTGTTACAAATAAAATGAACCCGGGGCCCAGCTAATGATTTAGTAAATATATCAGCTAATTGATCTCTGGTTTGAACATAAGAAAGAATGATTGTACCTCGTTGAAGCTCTTAACAAACGAAATGACAATCAATTTCGATATGCTTCATCCTTTAATGAAAGACAAAATTTAAAGCAATATGGATCGCTAAATTGTTATAACACATATCTTTTTAATTCAAATCCAAATTCCGTAAAAAAGTGTCGAGTCAACATAATTTCAGCAATTGCATTAGCCATAGCTCGATATTATGCCTCTGCACTATTCCGTGTAATAACTTCTTGTTTTTTACTATTCCACGATACAAGATTATCTTTAACACACAAAGCATAACAAGAAGTATACATTCTATCAGCAGGACAATCAGTCTAATTAGCATTAGTATAATATTATATGCGAAAATGATGTAAAGGTAATATGTTTACCCGAATTACCACACAAATACCTTAAAATTCTCATAACTGCCTCCCAATGAGGTTTCCTCAGTGTAGCCATAAACTGACTCATTACGCTAATTGAATAAGTAAGATTAGGTCTCATCATAGTAGTGAGATAGTTAAGCTTACCAACAATTTGTCAATATCTCTCAGGATGTTCAAACAAGTCACCCCAATCAGGTAGAAGTTTTATACTACTTCAATAGGAGACTTAGGGTGCGTTTGGTTTAACTTTGTCAATGAGCTTTGAGAAAAATGCAAAGCTCTTTACAAATGAGTTTTGGGGGAAATGCAAAGACTGTTTGGTAAATTATACTTTGAAAATCAACTTTGAGAAAAATACTGTTTGGTAGAAAACACATTTGAAAAGCTCATTTGAGTAATTAATTTATACTTTTTGATTTTTATTTGTTGAAACATTAAAAAATTATATTTGGAACTTTCTTAATTTTAGATTTTGGTAACAAAATTAAAATTCATCACGTAAATAAATTTATTTATAGTTAAATAATTCAATCTAAAAATCTTACTTTCATTATAACATAAATATAACAGCATATGCCATGACAAAAAAGAAATTCATCATTTTTAAAAATTATAAATATCATCAAACATTTCCTAAATATGTAGCTATTTGATGATGTAAACGTGCCATGTCAAATGTTACATCATCGTTTAAAACACTAGATTCCTCATTTACACAATATGCGGCTGCACAAAGTTGTCAAAATTTATCTTCCTCATCATTATGGTTTTTCCTTTCGGGGGAATCTACCATAACTGGTTAGCGTAATAGAATAAAATTAGAATAAGAGTTATATTTATGAAAACCCCACTTAATAAAGAGAACACCTAATAGAAACAATTTTACACCAATTAAAAATGTCTTAGAATAAAACATGAACATGTCTTACCACATAGTACCAATAAAAAATGCAAGTATGTCTCACAATACAATAACATAACATATGAAAAAGTAGCTAACATCCTAATGATGACTACGTTGTGCAAACTTGTACTTGATCCACTGCAATTTTTCCTCATTGCCATGTAATTGCATGAAACATTGCATATTGTTCTTCTTTTCCAACAAATAATCTAATGCAAAAAAGTATAACTCTTGGTCTTGCTTAATCTCAGGCATGTCTTTCAACATTTGTACAATTTCCCCGTAAGGATCAAACTCCATTGAACAAGCAGTGGCATCACTCCTACTTGTAATAGCTGAACAAATTATGTCCTACTTGCAATAGTTGACCAAATTATGTCCATTTAAGAGGGGGATCAACCGTCCCACGAAATCCTTTTATGAAATCACAAAGACAAAAACAAATGAAGACCGAAGGAAGCAAAGTCTTACCTTGTTGAGAACCAAATTGACCAGCAGGTTTCTTAGATGATGTGCCACTATCCAAAAGTCTCTCGGATACTCTACAAAAACAAAATGGGTGCCCACATAATCAGTGAAGGAGCTTGCGCCATTATATGAAGTGCCATTTTCGACTTTTCAGCATTTCGAAAATACTAAAATGCCCAAAGCTACTTGAAGTAGTCTTCCCAAGGCTAGCTTTCACCTCAAAGCTAAAAAAGAAAGGTTGCCAAACACCATAGCTTTCTCCCAATAGGCTTTGGGACCCCAAATGGCTTTCAAAATGCCCAACCAAACGCACCCTCAATAGATTGTGACTGTTGCATGTTAAACTCTACTAGTATGTCCATCATATATTTTCGTTGAGATAGCAGAATACTCCATTTCTTTTGTGTGATCTCAATTCCCAAAAAATATCTAAAATCACCCAAGTCTTTTGTTGCAAAATGAGTTTGCAAGTTTTGCTTCAAAGTAGTAATACCCTATTCATCATTACCAGTCATCACAATGTCATCCACATACAATAAAAGATAAATACATCCAGTAGAGGTGCTTAGAAAGAATTGCATGATCCTTCTATGATTGCAGAATACCAAAACTCTTAACTATAGAACTAAAGCAACCAAACTATGCACGAGAAGATTACTTCAAACTATATAATGATCGTTGTAACTTACAAACTTTCTCCCCCTGAATAGCAAACCTAGGTGGTTGCTCTGTGTACACATCTTCCTCTAAGTCATTATGAAGAAATGCATTCTTAATATCTAACTGATAAAGAGGCTATGAATGCACTACTGCAAAAGATAATAATAGGCGAATAGAAGTCATATTTGTAACATGAGAGAAAGTCTAAGACCATATACCTGAGCATACTCTTTGGCCACTAACTGAGCTTTCAAACGAGTTTACGGCATATATCTAGCGACATTTATTAATCTGCTTTTCTAAGGGAGGATCAACTAAGTTCCAAGTATGGTTGTGTCGCAAGGCATGCATCTCGTCTTCTATAGCTTGACACAAACTAACATGCTTAAGAGCCATAGAGAAAGAGTCAAGAAGAACAACAAAATCAATATTTGTCACAAATGCCTGCAACCTCGTTGTCAATCCCTTATAAGACTGAGTATATAAAGGTCGATCCCTATAATTGTGATAACTATTATGGATTTCAATAGGCTGATTGAATTCTCTTACAGAAGAGACTCGCTCTGCATGAGATGTGTTAATGGCCTCATGTTCTGATGATGTATGACAATGCTAGTAAGGAAGCAGATGAAACTGGAGGCGAGTAGATAAGAAACTGATAAGAGAAAGTATCAATTGAAGGACTATTAATTGAGGAACGATTTGACAGTTCAGTTGAAGAATAGAATGGCTAATGCTCATGAAATGTGACATGACGAGAAATCAAGACATGCCTTAATAGCAACAATATCCTTTAGACACTGTCGAATATCCTACAAAGATTCATTTCAACGAACGAAGATCAAGTTTCGTCACTGAAGGACGATCATCATGAACAAAACAAGTAGAACCAAACATTTTAGAAGGAAGAGAAAAGAGACTACACTCAATAAAAAGAAGCTCCCAAGAATAGATAACGACATACAATTAATAAAATAACAAGTTGTGAGAACATCTCCCAAAAAAAGAGGAACATTCATATGAAAATGTAGAGCTTGAGTAGTATCCATCATATGACTTGCGGTGTGCGAGTGCAAGAGAGTCAATGATGAATTCCATAAAAACGAAGAAATTGTTGAAACTGAATTAAAGTATGCTCTCTCCCTTGATCAGTTTGTAAAAAATGAATATGAGCATTGAATCAAGTTTATGCAGAAGTATCTAATTCAAGAAAGACTGTGAAGAATTCAGAACGAGCTTTTATTAAATAAATGAATGACATTCGTGTATAGTCTTCAACAAAGAGTACAAAATATCTAAACCCATGGGTAGATGCAACAGGACATGGACCCCCTTATCAGAATGAACAAGATTGAATGGAGTAGAAGCTCATTGGGAAACACGACAATACTTTGTAAGTTGACAAGACTCGCAAATGAAACAAGGATAGTAACATAGATAGGGAAGGATGACCTTATCTATAATGGACATCTAGAACATCTGATTCATTCACCATTGTAACGGGACAGACATGCTCTCCAAGTAATAAATGTTACCATTGACACGATCCCTACATATAGTCTTCTGCGTTAAGAGATCCTGTAAAGCACATCAATCATGATAGAATATCACCAAACAATGACCAATAGATAATAAATTAAATGCCATGCCAAGATTAAAAAGAATAGTAAATAAAAAGATATCTTTTGTAGGGTGAGCAAATCCATGTCCTTGTATTGTTAATGTGGATCCATTGGCGATATTGATAATTAGTAAGAATACCACAGTTACCAGTCATATGAGATTAAACAATAGAGTTAATCACCCAAGCAGTATTGTGTACAATAGCACAAGTTGAAGTAGTATTGGGTACAATAGCACAAGTTGAAGTAGAAGATAACTATGCAATAGAGGCTATAGATGCCTCACCTCCTAAAGCTTGATACTCTAAATAACGAGCATACTCATTTGGACTCATAGTCATGACCTTTGATTCCATAAATGTAATAGGAGTATCCATGGCAACATGTGCAGGAGTAGTACGGGACCCCTGAGCTGCTTGTGTAGCTTGATACTTCTGACAATATGGTTGAATATGTCCTTGAATACCACAATAATGACAATTATGAATTTCACGGCCCCTACCTCGATCACCTATGTCTCCTCGTCCTCGGCTACCACCACTTTCACCTCCTTGATTAGAATAAAGAACAACATGCTTTATTGAGTTGCTAACAATAGTTCGACTCTCATCACGGCTAGTATTGCGTAGAACCCGTTAGTATACCTCACCTAGTGATGGGACATGATCATTTGATAGAATCTGGCATCTAGCAATCTCAAACTCAGTTCCTAAATCGTGGGGATAACATGTGACCGAAAATTGAGTTCATTGCTCCAAAAAAGTAGCTCGATAGTAGTAAATGGGACTAGTTGATCAAATTCATTAGCAAACAATTTAAATCCCTCATAATATTCATGGAGCAATCTCCCATACTGAGCTGATTTTAGAAGTCCTCGCACAATATCATGTAATCAAGAAAAATCATTAAGTGAAGAGTACATATCCACAAGAATATCCCAGATCTCTTTAGCAGTATCGGCATTACTAACCATATTCTAAACATAAATATCAAAACAGTTCAACAATTGACTATAAATACGATAATCAATAGTATACCATCACTCGGAGAAGATTGAGTAAGATGATGTGATAACCACTGTCCATGAAGGTTCTTGAAGACATTCTTCTTCCACAATGTGTATGTTGATTGTCATGTCAATACTTGTTCAACTAGTTTCGTTGATGTGGATATGATGGTTGGAGTTTGTGAATGCAATATCGTAAATTTAGATGCATCTGATCTAATAGTTGAATTATCTAGGTCAGCCTCTACCCAAATTGGCACCTGAAATAACAATTGACATTATAATAACTTACTCAAATCACACTAGAGTAGATAAAATCAAAAGGAGAATTCGCAATTCTCAAAATCACAGACTCAATAGAACCACCAGTTTTCTTACAACAAGAAACAACATATCATAAAAATGTAAAAGAGATATGGCTTACAAACCCCTCAACCAACATCATGAGAGAATAGAGAACTAACAATCGATTATAGGAATTTTCAGCCAAATTGTCGACAGGAAGGGAAGCCGGGGTTTTTGGTAGGCTAGCGCCTAGTTTCGTGATTTCCTAGTTTTTTTTTTCAATCTAAGATTTGGAAGAGGAAAACAGTCTGCAGTGAGCTAAGGATTTTCTACCCTAGCTCTGATACCATGTTAGAAAACAAGAAAATGAAAATAATAAGGGAAATAATGATAATTTATCTGCTTAACCTTTAAGACTACATAGATTTCTTATTTATATGTATAACGATTGTACAAACTAAACATATTTAACCAATGTGGGACCCTTTATACTTTGCACATCTAATAACAATAATATGAAATTTACCTTACAGTGTTGTTTGCTCTGTTCTTCTTTAATGGCTTTAATTCTTTAAAGATGATCAAGATTCTTGTAAGTATGAATAACCGGTTTCATGTAAACTATAATCGTACTAAATAAAGTTTTAAATGCATACTTCATTGTGTCTTTAATCTATTTTTCCTTAAGATCAGATTCTTTGATCCAGTTATTGCTACTTTATATAACTTGCCGTAACTTTTGGCATAATTAAAAGAGGGGGAAAGGGATGATCTTGTAACATTCCCTAGTCTCACATTGCCTATGGAGTAAGTCTTGGGATGACTTATATGTGGCAGGTCCACAATTGTTCATTAACAACGCTTTTTCCCGGGTTGCGCGCTCGTGAGTTGCTGATGAGAGCCGTGAGGATGGTAGACTTGAGGAAAAACAAAGCCATGAGGTTGAGGACGTAGTTGGGATGGCGGTGAGTCCGCACCAGTACGGTAGGGCCAAAGTGGACAATATTGGTGGTGGTAAGGCTAAGGAGGACATTACATAACCGTACTGGTACAGACGCATCACCATCCTAGCTACGGCCTTGACCTCACGGCTTTATTTTTTCTCGGATCCACCATCCTCGCAGCCCTCAGTGGTAATTTACGAGTGCGCAACCCGGGAAAACGCGTTTGTTGATGGATAAGAGTGGACCTCCCACATAAAAGCCATCCCAAGGCTTACTCCCTAGCCAATGTGGTACTATGGAATGTTACATATTCCCCCCTTAACGGCACAACGTCCCCGCTGTGACCCCACACGTGGTTAGGAGTTGGCTCTGATACTATTATGTAACATCATCCTTAACCCCACCACTAATAATATTGTCCTTTTTGGCCCTACCGTACTGGTGCGAACACATCGCCATCCCAGCTACGGCCTTGACCTCATAGCTTTGTTTTTCCTCGGGTCCACCATTCTCGCGGTCCTCAGCGGCAACTCATGAGCGTGCAACCCGGGAAAATGTGTTGTTGATGAATAAGGATGAACCTACCACATATAAACCATCTTAAGGCTTACTCCCTAGGCAATATGAGACTAGGGAATGTTACAGATCTGATGTGAGAATTGTGAATCAAGTGACTAAGCAATTGTGTAAAATTACAAAAACTGCATCCTTCTTTGAAGAAGGTCGATTGTGAGTCTACGGAACTATATTTGGCATTTTTTTCCTTCTCATCCGGGTGTTTCTAATATAATAGCTTAAACTTTTTAGGCAATGTATACACTAAATTCATTCAGAGAAATTCCATAACTAATTGTGGCCTTCATAGTTTCTTCTCCAACTTTGAGAGTAGGTCGTCCTTCTGATCGTTTCTGCTCCACTGCTGGAGGCAAGTCATCATTTGAGTTCTGCTGTCCTTCTCTTCTCAATTAGGAAAGAAACATCTTTGAGGGGTTAGTATGTTAAGGGGGTTGCTCCAGATCTCGGTTTGTGGTCACGAGTGCACCATTGTCTCGACAACGCTTAGGGCTTCTTTGAGGCAGTCGATAATGGCAAAGGCGGGTGATGAGCATGTGGCAGTCGCTATTACTGAAGAAGCTGCAAGTGTAGCTACGACCAGAGGTTCCCTGAAGAAGCACATGTCTCAGAAGCGAGCCATCGGTGTGTGGTATGAAGTGATTAACTGCTGCGTCTTCGTCCCCTTCCTATTGACGTTTGTGATTATCGTGAGGTTGAGCATGGACTGAACTTGAGAAATGCGAGGGAAGAACGGGAAGAAGGAAAGAGCATATAGCGTGGAGGGCGAACATGGATCTGGAATGAGAATTGGGAAAGAAGTTGAAGAAGACGACGACGACGAAGAGAGTGTGAAGCGGGGGAGTGCAATGAGTCTTATAGAATCCTTGAACAAGGGGAGTCAAATTTGGAAAGTTCAATAATTAAAAAAGAGAAAAGGAAAGCCGCCGGACGAAAATGCCCTGGCCAATGATTTCAAAAGTGCAGTCCGAATGCCCATGCTCGCAGTGCGCTAGGATGGTGATTTAAGGCTAAGCGACCAGCTTTAAAGCCTTATTTGAGATAAGAACTACTTTTAAGGGTTTTTTTCTTTGAGAAAATGGCTCAACTTTACGGCCATATTCGAAATCTGCACTAAAGGATGAGTTTGATTTGAATTGAGTTGTATGACTCTTGAATATGAGTCATACAATTTATTTAGTAAATAATGGGTCATTACGCATCAAAAGAGTCAATTTAGGTTGAATTCAATCATACTCCGCTCAACCCATTCATTTGCCACTTTGGCTTAAGCTTAATACCTTAAAAACCTCAAGCTTTAGCTTTTATCCAAATTCTACCTTTTGTTTCATGAAAAAGTTTCTAGTCCAGTCTTAATTCTACCATAATTCAGTCTCAATTCTATCATAAACTTTTTTTTTCCTGTATATTAAAAAACTCTTAACTTGAAGTCCATTATCAATTGTATCCTAAGCTACCGGCTTTTATTTGAATCCCAAATATACTCTCCATTAACCATTCGTCAAAATCGCCCTTATTGAGATCTGTGTTTGGTCTTCGACCTCTTGCGCTCAGAAATGTTCCATCTCTTGTGCTCAAAGAACTCGTGCTCGGGATGCTTGAGGAGCTCATGCTTGGGAATTCTCCATCTTTTGGTTGTCAACAAAAAATTTTGGATGAAGGGTTAATAGGGACAAATTTATGACTCAAGTAAAAGTTTGTACTTATTTGTGACTATAAAAATTTTAGGGTAAAAATAGGATTAGACAGTTAAATTGGGACAAGACCTCAGACAAAAAGAACTTAATGGTAGAAATATGAACTAAAGTTTGAGGATCTTTTATAGGACAAAAAAAGTCCGGGATGTAATTGAGACATGAGGATTTTTACGAGGCAAAGGTAGAATTGGGACAAAAAAAGCTAAAGTTGGAGGGTTTTTTTTTTTTTTTTTCCAGAGTATTAGGTCCTTTTGCTTAAAATCAAGTTGGTCAATCATTTGAGTTTATGATTTTGAAGATGGGAGGTCCTTCGAATATTGGAGGGCCCTCGTTGGCTTATTTGAGCGTTCAAATGGGTAAACTTCCCCTTTTTATCTGACGACTTTTGTTTGGAGATTCAACTTTCTATGCTTGACTGCCGTCTCCAATTCAATCTGCTTATTGATGATCATAGGTGTGACGAGGACATCCATTCTTCCATGAGAACTGTACTTGCAAATCTCACCCCGAAAATTTCCCTTTTATTTACGAGTATGGCCTCGTTGCCAACATTATAAAAAAATGTGATTTTTTGGAATTACCATCAGAATTCAACATATTTTGGTTGACTCAAGCAGGCGAACGGATCGTCCCAATCGGATGGCTGAGAAAAAAGCAAAAAAAAAAAAACTCTTTTCTATTAAATGGGAGTCGTCCGATTTGAAATCGAACGGCCCCCATTTCATGTTACCCCGGATAGCCTGACGTCACGTCAGGTGATGCGGATTTAGCAGGCACGGCTATCCGGCTCCTAGTCTTATGCCACGGTACTGAAGCATTTTCTTGTCCAATACCCTCTCCACCTTCAACATCTCCAGCAGGAAATCGTTCCAAGCGTCGACGGGTCCCGGCAAGCACCAGTGGACGCAGTCGTTGGGCATCGTCACATTTTGGTGCGGCCAGTGCCCGTAGCTACCGGGATGACCGTCGGGCCTCAGTAACATCGCTTGCGTCGTGTCGAGCAGCCTGAACTTGAGACCCCTCTTTCTTCCTTCCGCCTGCGCCCTTTTGAATTCTTCGATTTGGACCATGTATGCCTCAAGGTTATGACCCTCCAAGGTGGCCTCGTTGCTCCGAAATGGCCTCGTCCTCAGGCAGTTCCCACCTTCGTTCCACTCTCCATTTTCAAAATGAGATGGCGCGAATGTCCGAAGATATGTTATTCCCTTGTAGTTCTTTAGGCTGTTAATGGCTCGAAAGGCTGTCCTCAATGCTTTTCTGTAGCCATAGAACATTGTGAGTTCGGTGACATTTTTCCTATGACAGAAATTGCAGCCAACTATTTGATGATTTTCAGAGAAGATCAGCGGACGGAAGAACCAGTGCCCGGATGAGATGATCACGTAGTCAAATTTGTCTATCTGGGTCGTCCATTCCTCATCAAACTCATCAAGGTAGAGGTTAAACAGGCCAGTATGAGTTGGACCGTCGGCATCTGCTTCCCTGAATTTCACCAGGTAGGGACTCCAAAGAGTGGCGAGAGTGAAGTTGTATTTTTCGTATTTCCAGCGTTTGAATTGTGGGTTAGGCGAGTACGAAACATCTGTGGGATATTCCACCTGGGGCATGCACAAAGACAATACTTGTTAGAAGGCCAAAAACCACATGTAGTCGTGTGAGGTCATCTATCCCTATTGCTGTCATTGAAGTACGTTTAATTCACAGTTACATCGTCATAACCAATTTCAAGTAGGGATCTCAAGCAACCATTAGATGCTTTGAAATGCGACTAGGTGGTTTCAAGGTTAACGCCAAATCAAGACTTTAAAATACTTCAATTATAAGTTGACTTGCTGGTGGACCATCCATTAACTATTGCAGTGGATCAGAAGGAGTGAGGCTTCCTATGCTTAAAACGCTCACCATCGATTGAGTAATAACGCATTCAGATAATTTCTATCAGCCCCATAGCCAAACGAATCAGCAGGAAAATCTTGCAGATTAACCAGATAAACAGCATGGTTACATTGTTGTAAAAATCATTCCAGATGGTATGAAAATGCCTTTATTAGCTTGGTTAATTGATTTAATAAAAGGAAAGAGAGGCACAGGTTTAGGAGGTCTACCCTGGACAAGAGACATATCAGCGACTGCATGTGGTTTCTTCCCACAGAATCCCCAATGAATGCTAGGGACTTCCCCTGAACGAGCTCTAGGAAATGGGCAGGATCAAATATAGGCAGCTCGCAGCTGTCGGGCTTCCACCTCCATTTCATGAACCCGGTGTCGGGCCTCCCATGTTTCATGCAGTCTTGGTGGTCGTGAATCGCCCAACATGTCTCATTCGTGTAATATGGGCCGTCAGGGTTCGGAACCCATTCTCCGCTGAAAATATCGCATGTCTCTAAGAACTTGGGGCTTGAAGAAGATGCCTTGGATGAACCTGTGAGAGCTGGAAGCAGAGGTTGCAATAGAAACGGGTCATAGAGAGAGAATACACTGAGGAGCACTATTAGGAGGGTTGATACCAAGACCAACTTTTGGGACTTAAGTGCTCCCGGTATTTTCCACATTGGGACGTCAATTGCCTGAGCTTCAATATGTATTGTTTTTACCTACACAGAGAGAGAGAGAGAGAGAGAGAGAGAGAGAGAGAGAGAGAGAGAGAGAGAGAGAGAGATTGCTCAAGGTCTGCTCTGGAACTGGATGATTCTACAGCTTATATAGGTTGATTTGGGGTGATGTCATTATGGATAGGTTTTAATGGTCTGAGTACGGAAAGTTGCTTGGTCTTCATGTTGCCCTGCATTTTTGGATGAAATTGGAGTTTAGTATTATCATGCATGCCACGCCTGACTTGTCCGTGAAAAAGGGAATGCAATGTGCCATCCTTTTCTGCTATGTATATCGTGTTTGATATGACAAGCTAATTTTTTTGACGAAGGAACAGTCAAGGACCTTCAGACGTCTCACCTCAATGAGCAAGCGAAAATGGAAACCTGGATTCGTCCGTAATCACAGATGGGGCATGTTATTTTCTTGTCTGGGTTTGTCTTCATAGGTCAAGAAAATGTAATCTTTCTGCATTGCAGGCTCTACAACCATCACACACGAAAAAAAAAAAAAGCATACAATGCATTATAATCAATGTACATTAAGCAAGGAGGCGACATATGAGCGTTCAATTCATTGAGATGAAAGAGGCCCTGCAACCATCTACAGTGAAGCAAAATAAGAGAGGCTAAGAGAAGAAAAGACAATAACTTGCTGTCAAGTTTGACAAGGCGTCGCTATTATTTGTTCTAAGGGTCACTATTGGATAAATGCTGCAACGTTAGATACAAGAAGTGGGACCATATATTCATGCGTCAACAATAGTGTACTAAACTTTGTTTATAAATGATGTCGCAAGAGGCAACATGAGCTCATGTAGTGTGCTCTTACCCTGACAGACCTATCGTGGTTAAGATTTGGACAATTAACTTCTAGTGAATCACAGACATTGTAAGATCCAACCATATGTACACTTTGGTATGGCCGAACGACTAGATAGTCGGATTGATAACCAGTTGAAGCCACGACCCACAACGGGGAACTCAGGGTCAACTGCGCATGTGCCTCTGGGGGGATGAGTGATGGTAGAAATACTCGAATGGCTCTTGGAACAACAGCATCATAGCAGCTTCTGCAAACGCTTTGCGACGGAAACATTGCATAGCTGGCGAGACGTCACAATAACAAACGGAACCTCAGCACTTACTCGATCGTCTCTCACTAAATGGGGTGCCATGACACATGGAATGTTTAATTGACTGCTTTAAGAGTTGATCCAGCACAAAGTAGATGACATCAATTAACTGACTAAATTAATCATTTGCCGCGTAATTTTGCAAACAAAATCAAGAGCACTGTCGGAATGCGTATAACAAAATTAATATGGATGAGAAATCTACGTTAACCGAGATGACAAAAGTCAGCTTTTTCCATTGTACTCAGGGTATGGACTCATCTCAACTTTTGAATAGAGTGTAACTTAATTTTTGGTTCTTCAACCATGGTTGATGCAAACTAATATCCTTCTCTGTGTGCCCCTTTGACCTTTTTTTTTTAATGGTAATGGGACCAACTTCTTTTCTTTTTGATACTTTTGAGGTTCTTAATAGGAATATATTGGTTTGAAGACAGTGTTGTTCATTATTCTCTTTGGTTGCAATGGAAAGGCCTTTTGCAGAGTTGGTAATGGAACCCCATCTATCAGTTACTTGTCAGCTTTGAGATTTCAAATTCTCACTTGAGGTATTGCTGCAATTTTCTTTTTTCTTTTTTAAGCAAAGGCCACTAAAAAAGCTAAATCATGCTTATTGTAATACATTTATTCCGAACATTTTTTTTAAGCCAAAATCTCACATATATACTTGTGTGACATATCTACCTACCATCAAAGTTCCATCAATGTGAACTATTAAAGATTTGTCTATCTGGATGCCGAAAGCAAACAATGTTAATATGACGCTCACATGACTCGAATGAAATTTTTTTTGAATGAAAACTCGTCTAAAGAAATTTTGATGGAAGGTAAATGTGTTGCATAAGTACAAGTTTGAGACTTTTTATATCACAAAAAAGTTTATAGTAAATGTATCACAATGGACATAATTTGGATTTTTTGTTGTGGTCTTTTCTCTTTCCTTTTTCTTGTTGAATAATTCAACAAAAACAACCCAAAATTGAATATGTCAAGCACAATATCTCATTTCTCATTGTTTATCCTCTTTGAGTCTATTATTATTCTTTAAGAGCCTCAAAAACAGAAAAAAAAAAAAAAGAGTTTGGTGAAGATGGTGCTTTCCCGTTTCCATATTGAAGTTGAACGCTGATCTTCCATCAAGCCAAGCATCTCAACCAATATAAGTTGCACCAATCAATGCAAGCACACCGCATTAGTGGTTTGTGTCATAAAAAAATGTAAAATTTTGTGAGATCATTGCAAATTATTCTGAAAATATTGTTAGATGAAAACATGATTTAATATTTAATTACTTTAATATTTCTTTTCACGTTTGGTCTTGTCTTTTTTCATATTATTAAGCCTGGACTTATATAATTGGAAAGGCAAATGTGGCATGAAAATATTTGAATTCAAGATTTTTAGCCCTAATATCATGTAAGATTTTTGTGAAACTATTATCAACTATTTTAACCAAGGGCAGGTTCTTATGTTTTGCTCACCCGTCCGCCACTGGAAACACCACTTCCCGTCCAACAAAAAATCTTGTTTTTTTGAACATGAAGAGATAAAGAAGCCATTGCAATTATTTACCAAAAAAAAAAAAAAAGAAGCCATTGCAATTGCCGGAAATAATAGGCCCACTATGGGCTTAATCCGGATCCTTCGAACTTGGGTGGGTCGGGCTTGGATAACCGGCCCATAATTATTCTAGGCCCAATGAGTAGGTCTGAACAGTCGTTATACAAAGTATCCAGGGCGCTTCTTCGAAAGCCATGACAGCCTCAAGGATCTACACAAGAACTACAAAAACCATCCGCATGCCTTAGGATTCTATATAAGTCAATCACGGACTTCACCAACCAATGATTCACCCGCACTTCGAGCACTCTTGGCCCTCTGTAGCATCTCTTACTCATAAATTAGACCGACATCATTGACAAAGAGACAATGCTTCTTAAGTCACGATCCCCAGCTGGTCACTGTTTCAAACTGCATAGTAATCGTCAGGTCTAAACTTTGAGCGATCAGTGTATAATTCTAAGCTATAGGCTTGGCTTGCTCAGGGAAATGAAAAGTAACCCCGTGGCAAGCTAAATGGTCAGTACAAATGATGCATGTCGGCTTTCAGTTTCACCAGTATTAGATCTTCCAATTCCACGAGCAGAAGATCATGGTATCTTTCTGAAGTACTTGATCTGACTAGGTTCACATTCGATTTCTAATTTGACAGACACTACGTTTGAATTCCCTGTTAATTGTTGTTGTGCAGGTAATATCCATAGACTGCTATTATAGTAGCCAAAAACATGCGGAATGCCTGTCCTAAGTTTGCCAAGGGGGACCGAGACAATCACAAATTAATAATGTCAAGTAGTCAAAAACCAAAAGATTATTGCAACGGCCATTTGACCGATTGAACCATCACCCTGCTACCAACTAATATCCTCTCTAGTCTCTAATCACTCAAAATTGTGATGCCACTCGAGGGATTTTAGCTAAGGATGCATGTATCTTCTCTTCGGCGAATGACAAGTCAACCATATCTCCCTGCAGATACTTCTCGTAAGCTGCCAGGTCAAAGTGGCCGTGTCCGCACATTGCTGTGAGTATGACCTTGGATTCTCCAGATTCCCTGCACAAGAGGGCTTCCCTTATTGTTGCGGCAATGGCATGAGTTGGCTCTGGTGCTGGTATTATCCCTTCAGACCTGGCAAATTGTATGGCACCTGCAACCAAGGAAGTTACGATTTTAGCTCACAGAAACTAATTACGTTAGTTCAACAAGAATTAGCCACTCTGCAAGCACGAGTTACTTCTAGAGATGGCATGAGTAGTGTGGATAGTCAGTTTTATTTTTTCAAGCACGTTTGGAGAAAATGTACCTTGAAAGCATTCAATTTGGGGAATGGCAATTGCTTCCATGAGACCCAACTCGTAGACATGAGATATCAGTGGTGCCATGCCATGGTAACGTAACCCTCCTGAAAAGAAAAATAGAACGCAGATATAAAGAACATGGAAAAGGAAATGGAGAGGTAAACTTATAGAGCTATTCAAATGCCAAAGTTAACATACCAGCATGGATAGGATCGGGAATGAAGTCGTGCCCCAGAGTATGCATCTTCATCAACGGAGTCATCCCTGCTGTATCGCCATAATCATATGCATACATGCCTTTGGTTAGAGAAGGACATGCTGCTGGTTCGATGGCTCTTATGATGGGTTTGATATTTCCCTTGAGCTTCTCTCTAATGAATGGGAAACAGAGTCCTGCGAAATTGGACCCACCTCCAGTACACCCTATGATCATATCTGGGGTTTCGCCTATTGCCTCCATTTGTTTTATGCACTCCTCACCGATGACTGTCTGGTGTAGCAGAACATGGTTGAGGACACTTCCGAGGCAGTACTTGGTGTCTGCATTAGCAGCTGCCACTTCTACAGCTTCTGAAATAGCTATGCCTAAGCTCCCGGGGCTTGATGGATCTTCTTGGAGAATTTTACGACCGGCCTCAGTAATTTCTGAGGGTGATGGGTGTACTTTTGCACCCCAAGTCTGCATCATCAATCTACGATATGGTTTTTGGTCATATGAAGCACGGACTTGCCATACCTGTACAGAGAGTTGAGTTTCAATGTGACAGCATCTCGAAGTCGCTATTTTCAAGTTCTACTGGTTAATTCTTCAGTCTTTGCTGTAGATTCTGTCCATAATAGTTGGCAAGAATAGCCTCCCATATGAACCTCAAGTCCCAAGCAAGCTGGCAACTATAAGCATGAAATATTTATGATAAAGATAAACAAAAGTTGGTATGAGTTCACATAATCGTGCTATACGTGATAGCTAAAGAATTATCTGAGATAGCATTAGGGGAAAACGGAAAACGAGATATGACTAGTGTTTGTCTGTTATCTAGCTAGCTACAACTGCAACCACTTGGCCTTTCACATGTCTTACCTCACAGCCGAGACCAAACAAGCTGCACGCAAATGCCAATGCACTCCCCCACTGGCCAGCACCGGTTTCAGTTACAACCTTCTTGACCCCTTCCTGTGCATTATACCAGACTTGTGGCACGGATGTGTTCGGTTTGTGTGACCCAGCAGGGCTAACACCTTCATACTTGTAGTAGATCCTGGCAGGAGTGTCAAGAAGCTTCTCCAATCTCTTTGCTCTGAATCGAACTCAAAGTCATAAGGTACTTCTCACAATTTCATAGCAACAGCCTTACCATTAGAGAAAGAGAAACAGCATAACAAATTGCAGAATGTTGAACCTTATTAAAGGTGTTGGACGCCAAAGCTGGTAAATATCAAGAACTTCATCAGGAATATCAATAAATCTGTCGAGACTAGCTTCCTGCTTGATCAACTCATCAGGGAGAAGAGGGGACAAATCTTCAGGTTGAACCGGCTGAAACGTCCTAGGGTGCAATGGCGGAGGAGGTTTTACAGGTAAATCAGCAACTAAATTGTACCATTGACGAGGAATTTCAGTTGGCTTCAAGCTAGAGCTCAATGATGCCCTCACGATAGCTCGAGAGCCATATGGCCTTGGGTGGTTTAATTTCGTCCACAGCATGAAACTCCATTGCCCTTTCTTCTCTCCTAGATTGACTAATATCACTCAATCAAACGAAGCAAAATACACCTTGCCAAACGAAAATAACTGGCATATCACGTGATGAGGCATGGCCAATATCCTAGATAGTATATGGAAATGGATATTAATGGACTCATTACTTGTGTATGTCTTTGTTTACTCCTTGTAATTAAACGTTCCGCAACGAGAGATGTAATTAAGCGATTCCTCCTTACCCCTTACAAAAACATTAAATTTCAAGAAGAGTAGGCTTTTAGGTCATATTTTCCTAAAGGGAAAATCATTTTCTTCATCTTCTTCTAATCCTCTTCCTCCTCATCTTGTTTCGACCTAAACCGAGACGAAACCGCAGAGCAAATACAGAGCTGAATTTCCAAGCATCTTAAACAGAGAACAAAAATGGCATCCTATTTTTTGGCCCCCGCACCAAGAAAAGCAGCATAGTATCCACCAGCTCAAATCTTGCTTTTTTGTTTTTTTACCCATCTCCGTCTTTTTCGGGATAAACCAGGAAATACAGAAGAAAAAAAGACAAAGCCAAAAGAAAAAGCAAAAGAAGAAAGGGGTATGATCCAAACTCACCATTACTTTGGGTTCTTGAACAGAAGATATTTGCAGCTGAATCTGCAGACAAAAGAGAGCAAGAAGCCATTCTGTTCCCTCGCTGCGACGGACCAACTGCGGCAGGTCAACAGTTTGGAGCCAGAAAGCAGGACGGTGAAGAGCCGTGCTATGATTCAAGTCCTCTCTGCCTCAAGGCAATGGCGAGATCCGATGCACCGCCAACTTTGGGCTGCATCGGAGGAATTAGCCGTTGACTGGGATTCTTCAGGGTTTGGGTCAGGGTGGTCCCGGCAGCTGTCAGTTATTAATGAACACGGGAGTGGGTGATTCTTGTCTCATTTGTCCGTATAATGACTGCGGGGATGTAATTTTATCATCGCTTCGTATTTATCTATGGAGTCACAATTGATCCGTATAGCAAATTATTGCCACCTAAATTCCGATAAATCATTTAGGATTAATTTGAATAGAAAATTAGAGGTTAATTATTTTATCACGTCATTTTCATTTACATTTGTTCATATAGTATAGATCTTATTCGTGCATTTTTCATTGGACCAATGGTAACGTATGGATCATAATTAGTCGTGTGGGTTTGGCCTCCAACTAGGGACATTGAGCAACATTAGGGAAGGAGGGTCGAAAGAATCAGTATAATCTAAGGTCAATTTTGTGAATGACAAAAACTCGAGACCCTTAACGACAACCGAAATCAACTATATATACGTTGTTATAGCCTCATAGTTCAAGGGTGAGTAATTGATAATTTGAAGACAAATTATACACGTCAGGTTTGAGAGAGAGAGAGAGAGAGAGAGAGAGGCCGCGAGATCCCCCTCTGCCAACTCCCTCCAATGGCCGAGCCATCCGCGTGATGGCTCACTACCTTCCCGATTGCAGTTGTCATCGCTTGCTGCTCCTCCTCGGCACTTGCTGCTTCCCGATCCTATCCCAGCCACAACCATCGATGCCGCCAAGGCTAGCAAACCCCACCAACTGTTCCCGTTCTAGATGACGCATGTGAGATTGTCGCCGCTCGCCGCTGTCAAAGGCGTGCTCCGACCCCACGCGACAACCCTCGACACCGACGTCGATGGCATTAGCATAGCCCATTGTGAGTACCATCACATCTTACTATTGAACGTTGTGAGCCGTAATTGAGAGGAAGCCACAAGATGCCCCTGCTGTAGCCGCCGTATTGTCTTTGTTTCCAGTCACGATGTTCACGAAACCGACTGTTTTGTTTTGCTCTATTTTGCAGGTTCCCTTTCGTGCCCGTGTTGCTGCCTTGATCAATAGCTTTACATCACAACCATCGTCGGCCACAAAGGTGCCACCGCCAGTCCGTCTCTCATCTGGAAGCACGATCCTCATTGAGCTTTCCCACATGTTCAAATGCTACAAAAAAAAAACTATAATTTAGCTACATATTTTGCAACGGGAATATTGGAAAATGCTGTCGCTAAAATGGTTTTGCGACGAAATGGAAAATATGACATTTCGTCGCTAGTTAGCTAGGGAAAATATCCGTCGCTAACATTTCGTCGCTAACATTTGTTTACAAATTTCGTCACAAATTTGCAACGACAAGAAATGTCATCGTAAATTTCGTTGCTAAACTTTGTTATCTATACCGTTGCAAATTTGCCATGACAAAAGTCCGTTGCAAAATTCGTCGATAAAATGCATCGCTAATGTCATGCTAATTTGCGACAACCAGGATCCATCGCTATATTTGTGACGATGAATTGTACATCGCAAAGTTCGTATCCATATAACACGTCCCAAATTCCGTTGCATATTTGCCACCACTTGTATGTCGTCACAAATTCCATCACTATATTTTGTTGCCATAAAAAATTACCATCTAGATTGAGGGAGTACCCGTCACTAGTTAGCGACGAACGTATATATATGTTGCTAATTAGCCAAGAATTTACTAATTTCCGTCGTTAATTAGCCACGGAGTATGATCGGCCATTGCTAATTAGTGATGAATTGGTGTGTCTATCATTAATTGACGACGAAAGGGTACATTGCATTGCTAATTAGCAACGGTACTGCAAGCTCGTCGTTAACTAGCGACGGCAGTGCATGCTCGTTGCTAATTAGTGATGGACATTAGTAATTTCGCCGCTAGTTAGCGACGAAAGGACACATTTCGCTACTAATTAGCGACAACATTGCAGACCCATCGCTAATTAGCTAGGAACATTAGTATTTCCGTCGATGTATGTCTTGCCGTCGCTAATTAGCGACGAAGATGTACTGTGGCCGTCGCTAATTGTTTTCTTTATTAATGAAATTTGTCACTGTTTTACCAAAAAAAAATTGATTTTGTATTACGAACAAGATTTTGGAACGAATTTAATGATACTAATGAGCTTTTAATTGTTTTGCGATGAATTATTTGGGGACAATTTCGGTATTACATATAATCAACAGGAACAACATATTATTATTTATGAAGCACTACAGAACATGAAAATATTATAACCCCATGAAAATGAAATACATTATGCCCATAAACATCACACGAACAATATAAAAATTCATACTTACAACTCTGCCAGCACAATAAAAACCATTGAAATACCAAGTTCAAAAGCTAAATTTTACACAAATATCAATTACATTAAAAAAAAAAACATAGGACTACTAAACCGATGCCAAGCATCCTCATCATCCATGGTTCCATCCATACTTCAAATGACTACCATCTCACCCGTGCAATTTCTCTCCAACTGATTAGAGACGACATATTATAAGCATCTAATTATGTATAGTCATAATCATAGAATTTGCACCAATTAAAACATAAAAAAGTACTTTGAAGTATTGATAACAAGAGACTGTTGTTAGCTTCCCTCATGATCTATACTCTTGTCATGTTCGTACTCTGGAAATTGTAAATCAAAAAATTAATTTAGGATATGGGGGCATACTTGATGTTGACACCTAAATTTTCGCAAAATCATGTAGAATTAATTGCATAAAAATTAGGGGTTGGTCCGACCCCTAAACAAAAAAAATTCATTATTTGCATAATTCATATCATTTGCGTTATTTCTATTTTTTGCATCATATTTGAATCATGTCCCATGCACCGTCTCACGTGAGGAGAGCTTCTAGAAAATTTTTAAACTTTGCACTCAAGTCTCTCTTGATAAGGATTTAATCTTTGGTTGTTATTTGGTCATTGTCTATAATCATTGACACCAAAGGATTTGAATTAAATGGATAAGAATTTGGCAAGATTTTTCATGTCATGCCATATCCTAGTTGCTAAGGTTTTGAACTTTGAAAAAATAGTGGTTATCAAGAAGATCCAAAGAACCTCTATAAAAAGAAGACTTTTCGATCAATAGGAATGTTGGGTTTTAAAATAAAAAGTGGGCCGCCCAAGATGGGCCGAACCCAGCCCATAACCCAAAGTGATTTAAATCTTCTTTGTAGAAGATTTGATAACTACCATTGTGATCCCCTCCACGAATTCTCTCTCTCTCTCTCTCTCGAAGAATGAACGACGTTCTTGGCTTCGCGCTTCGTCGGGCAATCTTCATCGAGCGACCGATCTTCCGTGGACTACAGGTACGATTCGTGAGTCGTGATCGTATCTAGATCAGTGATGCAAGTTTTGGGTGTTCGTTGTTATTGTTTCCGCTACGTTCTTCGAATTTGTCCGAAGACTTTATAGGAATTGTGTATTCCGTCATTGGTATCAGAGCCTAAATTACTTGTATTCCTGATAATTATACTCGTTTCATCGTTTATGCATGTTGATTTAGAATGAATTTTTCTGATTAAGGCATGTTTAGGAGAGGTCAGTAGGTTCTAGGCCTTTTCTGGAGTTTTTGGTTCGGAAAAATTGGATTTTTCTTGCATGATTGCGTAGTACTCGAAGAGACGAGCATTTTGAGTGGTCGCACGCCCCGAACGGAGGTCGGGAAGGCCGCCGGAATGGCCTCGCCGCCGTCGCCGGCGAACTGCCAATGGGCAGTTTTTTTTTATTTGCGCGAAAATAGGCCGATTTTTGCGGACGTGGGCTAGACGTGGGCGACGTGGGCTTGACGTGCGGACGGGCTGGACGTGCGGACGTGGGCTGGTAGTTAGGCCCAATTCGTGGGCTTAATAAAATAAAATAAAAAGGGAGGAAGAAAGGGGCTATCCGAGTGGGCCGTCGCGCGCGACCCATGGCCCACGGGCCAAGGGCGCGCGCGGCCCGCCCGACCCGGTCAGCCCGATCCGGTCCGCTGACCCGTTGACCGTTGACCCGTTGACCAAAATTTTTTTTTTGAAACTTTGGATTTGTGTAATCCATTTATTGACTATGTGTCATATGTGATTAATTATATGGATTTATGAATCCCTAATCTTTTATGCATGTGTTGCAGGAAGGATGCCTCGATTCATTTGTTCACCCCACATTGTACGAACTCCTGGGCAATTACAGAAGTTGCTGGAGAGTAAGGAAAAGCTGAGAAAGTCTCGCTGGAGAAAGGGGACGATCGAGGATCACATTATCAAGGTCAACGGGCTTATCCAACAGGTTATATGGATGGGTGACGTCTCAATGGCTCAAGACGACAACATGGCGATTGCGTTTCGCTCCAAGCTCCCTCTTGTGTGGAGGAAGGTCCTTGACGAGGTCAAGGAGGTTGTCTGGGCCACGACTTCGGTGAGTCGTTATGAGAGATTGGTCCAGGAGTTCCTGAGGGAGTACAGGCTGAGAGAGGACGAGACCCTAGGCACCAAGTCCACGAGGCGGGGACGTTATTCGAGAAGGGTTCCTAGGTGTCGGATATTCCTAGATTTCCAGATTAGGAAGTCCTTACCTGTCCTTATTAAGATGTGGCGCACTTGAGTAGAGTTTGGCCTAGATGTTTAGTCTCTGGTGTGTTTAGGCGACTAGTTATGTTTTCTGATTCCAGTTTGTTTTGGTATGCACAATTGATACTTGTTGTCAGTTATTTCCTTTCCTTTATTAGTTGAAAGTTTTTTTTATTCATGGACAAAAATTTTTGTTATCTTGGCATTTGTGAATATAGTTTATTTTATATATTATGCCCTTTCATGGATGTTTTAAATTGTGTTATGACACAATTATGTGGTATGTTCTCCTAGTTATAAGTAGCTAGATAGAACTGGAAACCTTGCATAGATGATTATATTAGTGATGGTTTCAAGTTAGGATTTTGTAATGATGATTGGATACAAAAGTGTCCTTTCGAGTTCTAAACCTAAAGTGAAATTGTTACCAATATAGTTAACTAGTGTGAGATAATTGCATAAACGAAGACAATAAAATACTTGTGCTTATGTGTCTACTGAACTTCGTGTTCAGATAATGGCTTCAGCATCAAAGAACATAGTTGCTGAACTGAACAAGGGAGAAAAATTGAACGGCGATAATTTTGAGATTTGGAAGATAAAAATCCAATATGTGCTGGAAGAGCAGGAAGTCTTAGAGGCTTTAAACCTGATCATGCAAGAACCAGAGGACGGAAATACTGCCCAACATAAAAGGGATAAAGATGCCTTTGCTGCTTGGAAAAAGAAGAATTCCACGGCTCGCATCACGCTGTTAAGCAGCATGGAGAATGATCTGATGCGAGAATTTGGGCGTTTTGACAACGCTAAGGACGTGTGGAGTGCATTGGCACAGAGGTTTGGTCAGACATCGGTCACCAGACTCAGGCAGCTCACTGTACGATTCGACTCGTACAAGATGTCACATGGTCTGTCCATAAGGCAGCATCTGAGGCGAATGGCCAATATGATATGTGAGCTGAAAGATGCAGGCCACGTCCTGACTGATGAGCAGCAAGTGCAGGCAGTAATTCGTTCGCTTCCTCGAAGCCTGGAGCACATGAAGGTGCACCTGACCCATAACGAGAGTATCAAAACTTTTGAGGATGCTATGCGCCATCTAGAGCTGGAAGAGGACCGCCTCTTGGCATCCAAACCCGAATCCGATATTTATTATGTTGGATCAAGCTCAGTGGGAGCTTCGGGTTTCAAGCGCAAGCGTCAAGGTGGGTTCAGAGGGTGGCCGAGGAAGAAGACGAATCCGTCAGAGAAGAAACCGAGAGAGGACCAACAGAAAGATGGGAAGCGTCCCAAGAAGAAGCTGAACATTTCAAGGGTGAAGTGTTTCAACTGTGGCAAGAAGGGTCACTTTGCTCGCGACTGCGCAGAGCCCAAGAAGGTAACCCTTGATGCATGTGAAAGTGTCACTTATGTATCTAGTTCTATCTTTCTGTCTGAATCTCATCCTTTGTGGACTGTAGATTCGGGAGCCACGGACCATGTAGCGAAGGAAAGAGGGGCCTTCGTGGAGTTCCGACGACTCCCACATGGAGCGAAGTATATATATATAGGAAACAACTCCAGAGCTGAGGTGAAAGGGATTGGCACCTGTCAGCTACAAATGCGTGGTGGTCGCATTTTATTTCTACATGATGTATTGTACGCTCCTGAGATACGTCGGAATTTGGTTTCTGTATTGGTTTTGGTTAAACTTGGTTTTAGTGTGAATTTTCATGATCGAGGTGTGGATTTGTTTTTAGGAACAAACATGTATGGCTCTGGATATTTTCTCGATGGCTTTATCGTTTTGGATGTTGAACACCATAGTGTGAATGTGTGTTATTCCTTATTCACGTCCCCTAACTCTAGTGTTGACGACGTGAATGTGTGGCATGCTAGACTTGGTCACATTGGCCAGTAAAGAATGAACAGATTAGCCAAAGAAGGCTTATTAGGCAATATTGAAAATGTCGATTTGCCTGTTTGTGAGCATTGCCTGTCTGGAAAAAACAACACGTAAGCCATTTGGAAAAGGAACTAGAGCTAAACTTCCATTGCAATTAATCCATTCAGACGTCTGTGGTCCTATGAATATTAGGGCAAGGCATGGGGCTGTTTATTTCATCACATTTATAGATGACTATACCCGATTTGGATATGTCTATTTGATTGCCCATAAGTCCGAAGCTTTTGGTTGCTTCGTGAAATTCTTGAATTTGGTAGAAAATCAATTAGACAAGAAGGTGAAGGCCTTAAGATCCGATCGAGGACGAGAATACTTATCTGATGAGTTCAGAAAGTTCTATGATGAAAAAGGGATAGATAGACAGTTGTCTATTCCCTATACTCCGCAACAGAACGGTGTTGCAGAAAGGAGAAACAGAACCCTTTTAGAGATGGTTAGGTCTATGATGGCACAGGCTAAGCTCCCGATCACCTTTTGGGGTGATGCTTTGTTGACTGCTGCATTTATACTTAACCAAGTGCCTTCAAAATCAGTTGCTTCCACTCCATATGAGTTATGGACAGGACGGAAACCCAACTTAGGTTTTACGAAACCATGGGGTTGTGCCGCTTATATTCACGAGCCATCTCATAAATATGGCAAGTTGAGTCCTAGAGGAAAGAAGTGTATCTTTATAAGATACTCAGAGCACTCAAAAGGATATGTGTTTATAGGCGAGCAAGAAAGTGGGAGTGTAACTGAGATAGAATCAAGGGACGTCACATTCTTAGAGAATGATTTTCCTAAAAAGGGTGAAATAGGAGAAAATGTTTCCTTATTTGAGACCTTGGATATTGATGATAGAAACATAGGTACTATTCCAAGTGGGAGTGAAATGAGCAGAAAGGAATTAGTTCCCGAACAGTCTCAGATGGAACCACTTGATATGACAGTGCCACTGTCATCTGATCCGAGTGGGAGCAACACGACATTGAGGGATTAGCCCCCAATAAGACGAACGAGTCGTCGGAGAGTTCCCCGTCGACGTTTTGATGTTGAGGGAGAAGCTTTCATGGTTGCTCCACAAGATGAAATAGAGCCAAGGAATGTAAATGATGCTCTAAATGGTCCTGACAAGGATGAATGGATGAAAGCAATGGAAGAGGAGATGAAGTCTATGAGATCAAACCAAGTGTGGGAATTGGTTGATCTCCCTAAAGGACGAAAGGCTGTTGAGAACAAATGGGTTCTCAAGATAAAAAGAACAGCTGATGGCTCAATTGAGAGGTATAAGGCTCGCCTTGTGGCAAAAGGGTTTACTCAACAGGAAGGAATTGATTACGATGAGACCTTTTCCCCTGTAGTGAGATTTACCTCTATTCGCCTTATATTAGCGATAGTGGCAAGTATGGATCTCGAATTACATTAGATGGATGTAAAGACTGATTTTCTCAATGGAGAATTGAAAGAAGAAATTTATATGAAACAACCTATTGGTTTCATATCAAAAGGCCAAGAACAAAAAGTATGTCGACTTTTGAGATCGATATATGGCCTTAAGCAGTCATCGAGACAGTGGTATATACGGTTTCATAATGCCATCACGGCATATGATTTTTCAATGATAGATGAGGATCATTGCGTATATATCAAGAGATCCAATGATCAATTTGTGATCATATCATTATATGTTGATGATATACTACTTGCCGGAAGCAATTTGGAGTTTGTTAAAACGGTCAAAGATTGGTTGAGCACCAACTTTGAGATGAAAGATATGGGTGAAGCTGCGTACATCCTTGGAGTTAAGATTTCAAGAGATCGTTCGAAAAAATTGTTATCTCTTTCGCAAGAGACTTACATAAAGAAAGTTCTTGAACGATTTCGCATGCAAGATTGCAAACCCATAGACACTCCTATTGCAAAAGGCGTCGAATTGAGCAAGTGGCTTTGTCCTGAGACTTCTGAAGAAATTGAACGAATGATGAAGGTTCCATACAGACCTGCTGTCGGAAGTTTGATGTATGCTATGATGTGTACAAGGCCCGACATTTGTCATGCGGTTGGAATGGTTAGTAGATACCAATCCAATCCAGGTCAAGCACATTGGATCGCCGTCAAAAGGATTCTCCGATATCTAAAGGGTACTGTGGACTACTCACTGTGCTATCAAGGAAGAGATCTGCACCTTGAAGGCTATAGTGATGCTGATTGGGGAGGAGACTTGGATGCAAGAATGTCTACCTCTGGATACGCATTCTTACTGAACAATGGCGCCATATCATGGAGCAGTAAGAAACAGACATGCGTAGCTCAATCCACGATGGAGGCAGAGTTCGTGGCTTTATCAGCAACAGTACAAGAGGGTGTTTGGTTGAGGAGATTCTTGGATCATCTGGGAGTTAGTAAGAGAGCTGCAGAGCCGTTGTTGGTACATTGTGATAACCAAGCAGCGATCTCCTACTTAAAGGATCCCAAGTATCATGGAAAAACCAAACACATAGATATCAAATACAATTTTGTTAAAGACATGGTAGCACAAGGGATTGTGAATGTACGGTACATATCTACGCATAGGATGGTTGTGGATCCATTGACAAAGCCGACGACTAGAGATGTTTTCAGTGGTCATGTAAAATCTCTAGGTCTGCATAGAGGCTGATGTATTGAGTTATGTATTTCCCAGAATATTCACAATGAATGAGAATGTTGTCTTCATTATTAATCTCAATGTGATTGGTACGATGTTTATGCAAGTTAGCACTTTGTGTGTTAAAGAAAGTATGTCGGACAGATGAGATCGACATACTCACATGGGTGATCGCCTCTATTTAAATACGTTGAATAGAGATGAGACAGTTTAAGCTTGTTATCTAAGTGATAAATGAGAGCCCAAGCTTAAACTAGATTGTCGCCTTAATAAAAGGGTTAAGATGAGGTCACATTTCATTTGTGACCGAAAGTGACATTGACCACGTGGTTCACTTTATCTGTCTTTATGCCAGATGTGAGTTCAGATGGAAGTTTTGAAAGAGTAGAAAGTGAACTCAATTTTAGATATTGTGTATATCTAAAATATCATCTGTACGGTATTATAAGGAAAGACATACGCTCATGGGAAAGGAGAGAATACCGTAATACGTTTTTCATATGACGTATGCATAGTTGACCAAAAGGAGATGGCAGAAGTTTAGATCTCAACTTCTTGTGCCGTGTGAGACTCTGATGGAAAACGTTCCTCAACTAGTCCCCTTAAGACTCTAACCCATTCTCAAGATTTATGTTCGATGGTCGCTATCTTAGAATGTTACCAATGGTCATGTGTGATACGATCTAATGGGACATCTCTAGAAAAGCGAGTTGAATTGGGATTAAGAGGTTTGGGAAAGAGGAAGATCAACTTAGTGTCGCATTAAAGAGATTGTGTTCACAGACCGGTCAGTTATGATTGATGAGTTAATCATAAATGTGAATACAATACAGCATTGATAAGAGATCGTGAGAGAGCAATGCAAATGTGGCTGTCTTTGATCTAGGGTACTGCATACTACGTCTACTCTAAGCCCGAATTTCTGAGCGGCTGTACACTCCCAACGGATGTATAGCAAATTAGAGCTCTCAGAGTATGCTGGTCGCACGGATTATCTGTCAATATGAAAGTCGACGAGATGTTAATGAAGCGTTCAGCCCATCATGGGCGAATGGGAGATTGTTGGGTTTTAAAATAAAAAGTGGGCCGCCTAAGATGGGCCGAACCCAGCCCATAACCCAAAGTGATTTAAATCTTCTTTGTAGAAGATTTGATAACTACCATTGTGATCCCCTCCATGAATTCTCTCTCTCTCTCTCGAAGAACGAACGGCGTTCTTGGCTTCGCGCTTCGTCGGGCAATCTTCGTCGAGCGACCGATCTTCCGTGGACTACAGGTACGATTCGTGAGTCGTGATCGTATCTAGATCAGTGATGCAAGTTTTGGGTGTTCGTTGTTATTGTTTCCGCTACGTTCTTCGAATTTGTTCGAAGACTTTATAGGAATTGTGTATTCCGTCAAGGAAAAAACACAATACACGACGGGCTTTTGAGAACTCTCGACCGGTTTTTGAGAGCAAAAAAGGAAGAGAGTTTTGACCGAGATTTTTCAAAGGAAAGAAAGAACTTTGACCTCTCTTAGCAAAGGTGGGCTTTTGACTTTTTTCTGGAATTGTTTCTCCGACACAAAGAACGTGAAGGAGCTTTGACCGAACAAAAAAAGGAGACCCTCTTTTTTGGACGCACACAGGGAAAACGCGAGAAGAGAAACAGAGAGGGATAGGTCGTCCGAAATCTTCAACGCTGGCCATCCTTCCGTTACATCTCATTTAAGCTTCGAGCTCCAGCGATGCGTCCACGGGCTCCCCTCCTCACTCATAGGTAAGTCTCGGTCGAAATCGTGTCCGCAACCTCCCCTTTATCACTTGGCTTGTTGTAATTTTCGGACTTTGGGTGGGTCACGGCCGATTTGGCCGATTTTAAGGTTCAAAAGGTTGGATTTTGGTTTGGGTGTGTTGATTATTGATCCCCGTGTATTATAGGTCTAGAATTTGTTCTTTTTGATTTCATGATTGAAGGATTTCAATTGCACTTCACCCGTTCGATGCTTTGTTTGTTTGGGCTGCCTCTTTTTTTTTTTTTCCTTGCTGTCTTTGTTTGTGATTTGCTAGTGCCGGAGAATTCCCGGCGACTTGGTCGTCTTCGATGCCGTCCGCCATGCCCTGTCAAAGAGAAGTAGTCCACGGCGTTTTTCTGCAAGTTGCTGGATGCGCACGCGAGGAAGAATACTCCCACGTGGGGCTGGGCCGAGTGTCTCACGCGTGAAGAAGAATGGGCCGAGGCTGCGCTAGTTGGCCTTCTCACGAGCAGGAGGTTGGGGCGAGCCGGATTCTGTCCACGGGCCTGTTGTTTTGTGCGGGGCTTGGTGTTTCACGGAGACGCTGGGTCACGTTTGCTACTGGGCTTGGTGTCTTGCGCGTATCTGGACTGGACCGAAGCTACTTCTGGGCTGAAGTTACACGCGTGGAGGCGGAGCAAAGCAAGGGAAATTGGACTGGGCCTATCGCGAGCCCAGTCCAATCTCCTCTGATTTTGCCCGTTTTCAGGCTCACGGGTCGAATCCGAACTGACTCTGTTCAGTTCCCGACCCGGTTTCTTTTAATTTTATTTTCTAATTTTCGTTTATTTTTAATTAAAAAAATAAAAAATAATAAAAAATCATTTTTTTAGAATTCAATTTTTGAGTGTTTGATTTGTTATTTTCTGTTTAATTTGCTTTTTTGTGCATATTTAGTTAATTTTGCATGTTTGAATTAATTTAGTTGCATTGCATGCATATTAAATTAATTGCACAATTAGGTTAGTTGCATAATTAGATTATTTGCATATTCAGATTTAAAATTGCATCTTTAGATTAATTCCATATTTAAATTAGAAGTCACATGTTTAGGCTAAATTGCATGTTTAAAATAGTTTGCATGTTTAATTAATTTGCATAATAAAACTAGCTTGCATATTAGGTAGTGTTGATTAGTTTTAAATAGTTCTAATAAGAATTTTGTATTCTAGGTTTATAGTCTTTGGTAGAAATAAGATTTTAGTTTAATTCTTAGTTTCAATTAGTTGTCACTTAATTTTAGATAATTAATTAGATTTTTTTATTCATGAAAATTCATAAAAATTCATAAAAAAAAATGCATTCCATGTAGTTTTAAAATTGCATTAAGATAGTGGCATTTAGAATTTAATTTTCATAGCATGCATTGCATATTATAATGAAAATTCCAAAAAGATACATCTTTGACTTGCCTTGTTATTTCATATTTGCTTTTTGTTATTTTGTTATTTCTTTTCTTTTATTTTTATTTCTTTCTTTGCTCGAGTGTTTTAAATTAAAGCTTGGGCATTTGCATGGTCATCTTTGCATGTTAGGGAAAGAATTTTAAAATTTATCCAAGTTGCCTGCCAAATATTTTTGAAATAAATGAAAGGGTACAGAAAGGGCGTTAGATTAATCTAGCGTAATCAAGTCCCCGTACTTAGAATCTCTGGTTCATAGAGTAAAGTATAACTCCCGATGTTTTACATGGGTTTCTAATCGAACCACCAAAAATAGATTAGTGGCGACTCCTTTTGAATTGATCTTGCATGTTAAGAAGTGGAATTTAAATCGTGAATTAGTATGGGCTTGGGAGAGCTCGAGATAGGTTGATCTTAGCAAACCATTAGCCGAACCCTAGGTGGTACACTTTCGGGGAGGTCACGACAGCTTGGCGACTCCACTGGGAACTTGAAAAATTCTTAGTGGACTTAGGCCAATTTTCTTTTCTTTCAAAATTTTTTGTTTGGCAGCGCAGACTCCAGGTATGTCCCTAACATAAGTGTTAAATGTTTTTGCAGAAAGGCGTTTGAGATGAATGTTTGAAATTGAAGTGTTGCCTGATATCAATTGTTGTGCATGTCCCTATTGCTTTTGCACTACACTTTTGCACACACAACCTGCCGCCGGACCTGGGCCGCACTAGGATCACTTAGGATGGTGTTGAGATGGATACCACTCCAACCACAAGCCCGCGGTTCGAGTCGCCTATCTCAATTCCGAAATTTCTTTCTTGGTGTCGAGAGTATCCACCCTAGTTTGCAAGCCTGCGACCCGGGTCAACTCTTTGACTGTGCCGGAGTCATAAGGACCCGACTTAGTACGCGTGCCTGCGGCTAATCTGATCACTCTTGTGGCTCCACGTTGCTAAGCCTTTTATAGTAGAAATCGAGCTGCACTTTTCATGCGCATGTCTATGTGATTGCTCCTGATCTACTTGCAAAGTAAGTTTTCTATCCCTATTCTTTGAATTTCATTTACATTTTTTTGTACTTTGAGTCGATCCATGATAAGTTTAGGTCAGTAATGTCTTCATGATACTTTTTCATCAAATTAAAAAGTTCAATTGTTTTCTTTTGAAGTGTGTCGCATGTCACCATTTTCTCAAGCAAATCTGTCTTTCATTAAAAAAAAGGAAAAAAAATTAAAAAGAGTGTTAGTCAAATTGAGTCATTGATCGTCTCCTCCTTCTTCGTGCATTATGCTTATCTGTCATTTCTTTTCTGGAAGGTGATCACGGAGCGTCCTCATTCACCTATTCTCACATGATCAAGAGCTAGAATGTCGGATCAAATTGAACTCCGTGAGCATGTCACTAGCATGGAAGAGCAAATGAAACAATTTTTCGCTATGATGCAAGAGATGACAACTGAACTTAAGGCAGCCCGATTAGGCTCAACCTCGGTAGCACCAAAACAGAAGGAGGGAGATAACATTGTTATGAAGTTTGATGAGGAAATGCCTCTCTTGGAAGATGATCCCATTACTACTCGTGAGAGAAAATCAATACTGATGACATGCACACGACAGAGCAGGAGAAACGTCTCGAGAAGTTGGAGGAGAAGCTAAGGCAGCTACAGGGCCCCCAGAACCCATCTGCAATAGATTTCTCTGTCCATTCCAAGGTGAAAATGCCTAAGAAGTTTAAGATGCCTGAGTTTGAGAAATATGATGGCACAACTTGTCCAAGGGCTCATTTACAAATGTACTTGGTGCGGATGACTCCGTACGTTGACAATATTCCCTTGATGGTCCAATCATTCCAAGCCAGTTTGATCAGCCCCGCCCTGAGGTGGTACATTACGAAGGGCATAAACCTTTTGGAGACTTGGGAGGAAGTGTGCGAGGCTTTTCTAAAGCAGTACAAATACATAATGGACATCACTCCTTGTCACGACGATCTTGAATATGCTGAGAATAAGAGAACTGAGTCATTTAAGGAGTATGCCATTAGGTGGAGGAATCTAGCTGCCCAGGTTGATCCCAAACTAACTAATGTGGAGTTATGGAAGATGTTCATCAAGACTCTCCCGCACGAATACCGCACTCGGATGATAGCCATAATTGCTGATACATTTAATCAACTCATTTCGGTGGGGGAGCAAATTGAGATCGGGTTGAAGGATGGATGGCTCAATGAGCCAACTAGAAGGTTTAATGTGAGAAAGGAAAAAGAGCTTGAAGCTGAAGTTAACATGACCAGTGCACAACATGTTGGCATGCAAAAAGGTCCAAGCCATCAACGACGTGGTAGAAGGCAATTCACGTCTCTCCCTACACCTTTGTCTAAAGTTTTACCGGTCCTACAGAAAAAAATGTTTGCTTTCCCATGAACCAAAGCGACCTAATGCTGAGAAGTTCTCTAACTTTGATCCGTCCAAGAAATGTGATTACCATATGGGAGAAGTTGGTCACTCTATTGATGATTGTTATGCTTTGAAGTATAAAGTGCAGGATCTCTTGGACACGAAGGCACTTTCTTTCAACACTGGTCAACCAAATGTCCGGTGTAATCCCTTACCCAACCATGATGGAAGTGCAAATGAAGTCACTGAGTAGAGAATTTCATGTACTCCTCTGTGGAGTCTTTTGCTACTTGCTAGTATTCTTACTTTCTAGAATTTCAATTTTTGTTTGAGTTTTGATTATTAGGTTTGAGCAATTGCATTTTCCATTCCAATAATGTAATTCATTTAATTAATGAAATTACAAGTTTGTTTTTATTTTGAGAACATGTTGAAATACACCAAACCAGCCCAGTGATGATATCCACCAATTAAAAAAGAAATCATCTAAGGAGAATTTTGAGGGCTGGGTTTCTTCATGTTTTCTCGTCAAAAAAATTTTCAAAAAAAGATGTGCATGTTGGATAAGCTCTGTTTGTTTCTCTAACTTATTTACTTCATGTGTCAGAGCCTAATCTTTCTTGCCCCATTGTGAGTTGGCACTTTCCAAGTAAAATAATTTGCAAAGATTATCATAGAACACTGTGGGGCAATTTCCAATTTGTCAGAGACATTGCATTGATAGGTGATGAAAATTGCTCCAATTTTTTATCTTCATTTATTTGGAACCATATTCATGCACGTTCTTTGATGCAGGGGGCAGAAACAAAAATGCGGCATCAAAGATTGAGTTTCCGTGGTGATAATTTGCGTGTTCATTCCAAAGAGTAACCAATGGACTTTCATTTTTGATAACCTTCTCTTGCATATAATATCATGTTCATGCTATACTTGGAAGATGTTTTTGAGTGAAATGAATTGTTTGAAATAGGTTAAAAATGCCTATAAAAAGGATTTTGCATGATGATTAAACCATTTGATAACGATGCTGAATTGATTAAGAATGCTAAATGAGATGCGTCGAGATGACGAAAGGCGAGCCATGTCCATACACAGTCCCATACTTATACACTTGTGAGATGAGCATGCAAAATTCCATGTTTGCAAGGTAAAGAGTTCTCTCGCGAAAGGTACAATAATCGAAATGATGATGGGCAGTTCATTTCTCTATCCCAAACACTTTATTGATCCATTTGTTACCCAATTTGAGCTTAAACACTTGTGAAGTTTCGTTTCATAGCACCCTGTCAAGAACCACCCCATACTGGGGCATACTGGAGGTACATTTACATAATTGGTCAAAATGGGTAGAAACTTTCTTGCTCTCACTTGCATCAATATTTGAGTGTTGCTTTTACATGTGAAATCAAACAGAAAATCAAGTGCCTTAAGAATGATGAAGAGCATTCATTTCTCTATCATAAACACTATTATCCTTTGTCAGCCACTTTGAGCCTATAATTTCTTTTCACTAAACCCATATTGGTGATCATCTCTTACACTGGGTCATGTCGAATTTCAAAGTTGTTCAAAATAGCAAAGTACAAGCGTCATATCATGGGCCATTAGCCAAAGATGTCATATTGGTCAGTCAAGTCCAGCAGTCAAAAAAAAGAGAAAAAAAGAATGTGAAATTGGGGCATGAAAAAGCAGTGTGCTTGGTAAAAGCAAGGCCAAAGCCCAAAATTCAAAAGAAAAAGTGAAAGAACCTAGGGGCAAGGAAAAGCAGTGTGCCTGGTAAAAGAAAGGCCGATGCCCATAGAAGTAAGAGCCAAAGGCTCAAATCTGCAAAAGTCAACCCTTAATATGGTCGGGTTTTCCAAGAAGTGCTGAATAAGGCGATTTTGTAAATATTCCCATTGAATTTGATATCACATATCATCCCCAGTAAAGTTTGAAGCTCAAAAAGTGAGCTTGAGAAACAGTCCCCTAGTAAAAGGAATCTGATGACAATTGAGTTGATCACCAACTTTTCATCCCATACACATCTTTGAGCCTACTTATCATTTCTCATCCTTGATCTAAGCTTACATTACAATCCTTTAAAGTCTCTTCTGATTAGGGCACTTGAATTAATGTGAGGTTCTAATGTTTTAAGCTTAGCTTGAAGAAGTGTGAGCAAAAATTGTTTCTATTGCATTTGCAAGGTTCTTGATTTGTAAACCTGGTGACGTTTGTTGAAGAAATCTGTTGAAGACATTCTTTCTAAGCCTTGACTCAAAGAGTCTCCTTTGCGTAGCCATTGACCAAGTCCAAATTACAGTCCTATTGAAAGACCTCTCTGATTGGCAAATTTGTACCACTTGCGAGAATACTCAGATCCTTGTCAACATGATGATAGTGAGATCGAGTGATTCAGTTTTTCTCGTATTAATGGTCGGGACAAAGGCCTTCAATGAGAGCGAGCGAAAGTCCTTTTTGACCATATCTCATTTGACATTCTCGAAAAATTCACACTATCGAATGGAAATCGTCTTGTTGAATGATTCACCTCTGTGAAAACTTGATGCACATCTCTCTTGATAGACATTTTTTCTTTTGAGAACCAAGGAATTCATGATAATCAAGTTGCTTTCTGAAGCTTTAAGTATTTCTGGAATATTCTTGAGTTTTTTTTTTTTGCAGAGAATCGACACGGTGTGCTTTTGTAGCCCGGAGTCACTCTTCACCGACACGGCATGCTTTTGTAGCCCGGAGTCACTCTTCATCGACACGGCGTGCTTCCGTAGCCCGGAGTCATCTTTATGGATGCGGCGTGCTTTCATAGCCCATGGTCTCCTAACTTGGAGTGCTTTCATAGCCCAAGCCTCATTTGGATGGACACGGCGTGCTTTCGTAGCCCAAGCATTATTCAGGACATTTCAGTTTGGATCTAAATGTCTCAAATCAAATCGTTAAACATTTCATTTTGGATATGAGTGTTTTTTAATTCTCTTGAATTTTTGCCCGAGACATTCTAGTTTGGATCTAGATGTCTCAAACCAAGTTGTTGAACATTTCATTCTGGATATGAATGTTCTTCACCCTTTTTACTCAAGACATTTCAGTCTAAATCTGGATGTCTCAAGTCAAGTCTTTAAGCATTTTCATTCTGGATATGAATGCTTTTCGACCTCTCGTTATACCTCAGTCTGGATTTAGGTATATCTTAACTAAATTGTCGTCTTAGTCTGACATATGAGCGTCAATTGGTCAATTTTTCAATTCTTGACATCTTAGTCTGGATCTAGGTGTCTTGAATCTATGGAGCAACTCATTTTGGACACGATTTGTTTCTCAACCATTTCTCGTCTTATCTCAGTATGGATCTGAGTATTTCGAGTTGCATTGATAGTCATTTCAGTCTGGTTAAGTTTTTCGATTCTTGAAATCTCAGTCTGGATCTAGATGTCTTGAATCCAACATCTGTGAAGCATCTCATTCTGGATATGAGTTGTTTCTCAAATCAAATTTTTTCACTGTCTTCTTGAAGGAGCAGTTTTGAAATTCATCTATTTTTTATTTGCCAAGGTAAGTACTTTCAGTCTTTGTTTCTCTTTCTCTTTATTTGCATTTGTCATTGCACATTGCATTTGAGAAAATGAGAGTTTCTCTCAAAAAAAAAAAAAAGCATGCCTTTGCATAGTCGAAATTTAGGCATCAATTAGTCTTTGAATGCAACCTCTGCGAGCTCACCTTCAAAGAGGGGCAGCTGTTGATACCTAAATTTTGGCAAAATCATGTAGAATTAATTGCATAAAAATTAGGGGTTGTTCCGACCCCTAAACAAAAAAAAATCATTATTTGCAGTATTCATATCATTTGCGTTATTTCTATTTTTTGCATCATATTTGAATCATGTCCCATGCATCGTCTCGCGTGAGGAGAGCTTCTAGAAAATTTTTAAACTTTGCACTCAAGTCTCTCTTGATAAGGATTAAATCTTTGGTTGTTATTTGGTCATTGTCTATAATCATTGACACCAAAGGATTTGAATTAAATGGATAAGAATTTGGCAAGATTTTTCATGTCATGCCATATCCTAGTTGCTAAGGTTTTGAACTTTGACAAAATAGTGGTTATCAAGAAGATCCAAAGAACCTCTATAAAAAGAAGACTTCTCGATCAATAGGAAAAAACACAATACACGATGGACTTTTGAGAACTCTCGACCGATTTTTGAGAGCAAAAAAGGAAGAGAGTTTTGACCGAGATTTTTCAAAGGAAAGAAAGAACTTTGACCTCTCTTAGCAAAGGTGGGCTTTTGACTTTTTTTCTAGAATTGTTTCTCCGACACAAAGAACGTGAAGGAGCTTTGACCAAACAAAAAGAGGAGACCCTCTTTTTTGGACGCACACAGGGAAAACACGAGAAGAGAAAGAGAGAGGGATAGGTCGTCCGAAATCTTCAACGCCAGCCATCCTTCCGTGATATCTCATTTAAGCTTCGAGCTCCGGCGACGCGTCCACGGGCTCCCCTCCTCACTCATAGGTAAGTCTCGGTCGAAATCGTGTCTGCAACCTCCCCTTTATCACTTGGCTTGTTGTAATTTTCGGACTTTGGGTGGGTCACGGCCAATTTGGCCGATTTTAAGGCTCAAAAGGTTGGATTTTTGTTTGGGTGTGTTGATTATTGACTCCCCATGCATTATAGGTCTAGAATTTGTTCTTTTTGATTGAAGGATTTCAATTGCGCTTCACCCGTTCGATGCTTCGTTTCTTTGGGCTGCCTCTTTTTTTTTCTTTTCCTTGCTGTCTTTGTTTGTGGTTCGCCGGCGCTGGAGAATTCCCGGCGACTTGGTCGTCTTCGATGCCGTCCGCCATGCCCTATCAAAGAGAAGTAGTCCACGGCGTTTTTCTGCAAGTTGCTGGACGCGCACGAGGAAGAAGACTCCCACGTGGGGCTGGGCCGAGGCTGCGTGAGTTGGCCTTCTCGCGAGCAAGAGGCTGGGGCGGGCTGGGTTCTGTCCACTGGCCTGTTGTTTTGTGCGGGGCTTGGTGTTTCACGGAGAGGCTGGGTCACGTTTGCTACTGGGCTTGGTGTCTTGCGCATATTTGGACTGGACTGAAGCTACTTCTGGGCTGAAGTTGCACGCGTGGAGGCGGAGCAAAGCAAGGGAAATTGGACTGGGCCTATCACGAGCCCAGTCCAATCTCCTCTGATTTTGCCCGTTTTCAGGCGCACGGGTCGAATCCGAACCAACCCGGTTCCGTTCCCGACCCGATTTCTTTTAATTTAATTTTATTATTTTCGTTTATTTTTAATTAAAATAATAAAAAATAATAAAAAATCATTTTTTTAGAATTCAATTTTTGAGTGTTTGATTTGTTATTTTCTATTTAATTTGCTTTTTTTTATGCATATTTAGTTAATTTTGCATGTTTGAATTAATTTAGTTGCATTGCATGCATATTAAATTAATTGCACAATTAGGTTAGTTGCATAAGTAGATTATTGGCATATTTAGATTTAAAATTGCATCTTTAGATTAATTCCATATTTAAATTAGAAGTCACATGTTTAGGCTAAATTGCATGTTTTAAATAGTTTGCGTGTTTAATTAATTTGCATAATAAAACTAGCTTGCATATTAGGTAGTGTTGATTGGTTTTAAATAGTTCTAATTAGATTTTTGTATTCTAGGTTTATAGTCTTTTGTAGAAATAAGATTTTATTTTAATTCTTAGTTTCAATTAGTTGTCACTTAATTTTAGATAATTAATTAAATTTTTTTTATTCATGAAAATTCATAAAAATTCATAAAAATAATGCATTCCATGTAGTTTTAAAATTGCATTAAGATAGTGGCACTTAGAATTTACTTTTCATAGCATGCATTGCATATTATAATGAAAATTCCAAAAAGATCATCTTTGACTTGCCTTGTTATTTCATATTTGCTTTTTGTTATTTTGTTATTTCTTTTATTTTATTTTTATTTCTTTCTTTGCTTGAGTGTTTTAAATTAATGTTTGCGCATTTGCGTGGTCATCTTTGCATGTTAGGGAAAGAATTTTAAAATTTATCCAAGTTGCCTGCCAAATATTTTTGAAATAAATGAAATGGTACCGAAAGGGCGTTAGATTAATCTAGCGTAATCAAGTTCCCGTCCTTAGAATCTCTGGTTCGTAGGAGTAAAGCGTAACTCTCGATGTTTTACATGGGTTTCTAATCGACCCACCAAAAATAGATTAGTGGCAACTCCTTTTGAATTGATCTTGCATGTTAAGAAGTGGAATTTAAATCGTGAATTGGTATGGGCTTGGGAGAGCTCGAGCTAGGTTGATCTTAGCAAACCATTAGTCGAACCCTAGGTGGTGCACCTTCGGGGAGGTCGCGACACTTGATTACATGTTTCATCTAGAATGCACAAAACATGAGGTAATACAAAATACAACCTTCATTGCTCATAGCATAATATGTATCATCTATATTTCATCAATCCAACCAATAAATATAGATACAATATCTATAATTCTTACTTTATATGTTTATGAAAATTCAGAAAAGGAAATCCAAGGAAAGGACGGAATTAGGTTACATCATATAGTCGATATCAAGACTTGTAACACTTATCTATTGTTTTCTAAACAATAGAAATAATGAACTAAATAAATTTAACAAGTTTTTGGCATCACAAGGAATTCTAACACTTTTCGAGGGAAAAAAAGCTACACAAAGCCTGCTCAAGAAAAAAGTAGCTCCACTTATAGCTATACTTTTTAAGGTCATGGATGCAAATGCCGTCAGCAAATTCTAAGGGGAGAAGAACATAAGAAGTGCCAAAAGTTGTGTACGGTGCTCACTTTAGTGCCAAAAGTTTCAAAATGCTTACTTCAGTGCCAATTTCACCAAAATATGTTCTTTAAAGTGGCAAAAATTCCGGCCACAAAGTGCAACGTTAGCATTTTTAATAATAAAAAATACTCTTCAAAAAATAAATTTTTGGCTTGCCATGAAGCTCAGCTGAAATTTTGAGTAATTAAAGCCCTTCCATATCGACTCACAGCCACCTGCCCCCATCAATCGAAAGCTAACTCATTTACGCACCTTCCTAAGCCATTGTACCTCCCCTCCTCATTGTCGAGTCGCTAGAATCTTGCCGGAGGTTACTCGGATCGCGGAGAGCCCCTCTTTTGCAAGTAAGGAGAGAATATCACCAAATTAGAGAAATTTAGGGATACCCATGTGAAATCGATGACATCATTATGTTCCTTAGCATCTCTAGAATGCATTGAAGCCCTTGGACAAGATCGATTTGGTTTCGAAGGCTATTGAAGTTTGCTTGGAAGTTTTGGTGCTCGGTTTGTTCACCCGATTGAGGTTTATACCAATATCTCGATATTTTGGAGTTTCTAGCCATGGCTACCAGTTGAAAAAGATTCATGAGCCTCTCTTGAATACATCACCACCGGTCTTGGCCGTCAACATTTCTCCGTTTGGGAGAATTTCACTCCGTTGTCCAATTGCTCCTTTCAGACCTGGAACTCCAACCAGCCACCTTCATCAAGCCACCCACCACGTCTCCGGCCACCTTAACGGCTACCATTGGTCACAAAATGCTCGTGAGTGAGTCCTGATCAAAGCTCAACCGGTCTCTACCTTTGATGTTTCCTGGTTTGCTCGAATTTGGCCTCAACTTGATCGCCCATTAGATTTCCAGCGAGTTGTCATTGAATTTTTTTATTTTTTGAAAAAGTGGTACTGAAGTGAGCGTTTTGAAACTTTTGGCACTGAAGTGAGCACCGTACATAACTTTTGGCACTTTAAGTGTTCTTTACTCAATTCTAAGCAACTATGGTAATAACATGTTTCATATACGTCATAAAAGCACATAATCCCAACCCATAACACATTCCACTGATCTCAATTGGAAAGTGTATCAACTTTCCAATATGTAAGGAGAGTTACATTTACATACGTCATAAACATGTAAGGATTAGTAGTAATCTCATCGTGTAACTTTAAGGTGTCACAAACCTAATATCAACATCATCAGCATTATCATCAGCATCAGCATCAGCCATCTCATCATCGCCATGCTCATCACATATGGGATTTGATCGAGGTACATCATCATCCTTAATGTCAAGGCGTTGCAAGATTAGTTGCATTTTTCTTTCCAATCCAAGTATTTTTTTTCATCTTTTTGTACAAGTAAATCTTTCAACTGTCTCATTTCTTGGGCCATGTTCACATCATGTCGATTGGTCCTTGAATCAGATGCACCTAAGGATGATGTTCCAACAACTTTTCTTGCGCATTCCCTTGACAATGATCCCAACTCATATGCTTTTCCACTCTTTACCCCACCTGGTGCCCCCACCCATAACGTTGTCTAATCAACTTCTCGATCAGACGAGCCAACACCATCACCACCACTAGCCATTGCCGCCGCCACCATTATGCGCAATTCTTCAAAATTTTCCTACATTAACAATATTAATGAAATTACATAACTTGGTCTAACTATAAAATATTGTGAACATTCTACTTTATGTACATTAGTCATTTATCGCTAAACTTCACAAACCTTAACAGCTTTTGCTCGACCACTCATCAATGTCTTATCTTTCTTTTGGAATGTCCGTTCAAATGTTTGAATTGTTGTCGGTTCCCCCTCCCCCCCAAAATTCCTTGGCTTACAAAATATAAACATTCGTGAGTATTCAAATTAAATCAACTTACAATATATGCCAAATGGACTGACCATGCTTATTTTGGGCTCCCCGATGTTGATAGAGCCCCCGACATATATAGCAGACCTATCGCTAGAACTGGAAGCCCGATTGTATTTATTCCGTTCACTCGCTTGCTTATGCTTCTCAGTTCCTCATATATTCATCATCCCCATCCAATCTTCACTTTTAATAAATAGCGGCTTGACTTGTCTTGTCTTAACTTTATTCATTACGTTTCTCATGTGATCGCCGTCATTTTTATTAAAAATTCTTCTAATTTCATTCTCAACTTCTTCAACCCACCAAAAATGCCGTTGTAATCAATTGAAAAATATAAAACTTTATTAACCATTTACTTAGTTTGTGGTAAATTAATATAACAAACCTTACCTTGAACTCATTCCACCACAAAGTCTTCATTTCATGTGGAGCGCTGCTATATGTAGTATACAGCCTAGTCCAACGATTGTTGATTATTTTATTCAGTTCCCTCACAACATACGTTGCATTTGTGAACCTGCAAAAATTTAACTGTTTTGTTTAGTTGACATCCCATATATAAAACCCTACAAAATTTACATATACTAAAAACAATCAAGTACTTACGAATCTCCAAATGGTCCTATCAATCTCCGTCCCTCTAAATCTACTTCCATGTGTTCCTTCATACATTTCACCTCGCCTGTGATAAACTTGCCTCGGTATATTATGTGTAGGGTTGATGGAGGGGCTATTGTTTTCTTGTGGAGGTGTATTGGAGGATGTGCCAATGTGGCCATGATGTCCAGCATCATGTATTTCTAGTGGAGGGTCTAATGGAGGGGTTGATGAAAGTACAGGGAAAGTCCAAAGGGTTGAGGTCAAGGTTGAGGCCAAGGAAGGGGTAGAGGAATCGGCTATTCTAATTTCACTTATACGACGACCCCTAACTCTTCTACAATGAGCCCCAACTCCTATACGATGACCTCTAGGTCTCTACAATCAGCGTACAAAGGTTAGACAAATATCAATAAAAAAATCACATCCATAATATATATCACAGTCATGTATTATGAAGCTCACCATTTTTGTTTGCAACCCCTGGCAAGACGTGAAGATAAGAGGAATATGCACCCTCAATCTCATGGTCGAACCTACAACTTCTCTCACAAATTCACGTTGTATATCTTCTGCACAGCTTCCTCCTCACATATTCACATTAACAAACATAGACTATCACTAAAATCAACCTAAAACCCCAAAATTTCATCATCTAAATCTTCCAAGAATCTGATGCATACTCACTCATCGTTCTGGACGTAACTTTGAAATGTCAAACGCAAACACAGCCCACCAACAAATCACAAGCCATAAGCCAACAAATCAAATGTCCAGCAATTCATGTCCTTGCACAATAATAACACAGCAACTCAAATAACAATTTGACAAAGACCTTATTCTTAGTCCTATAAGGGAGAAGAGTCCAATCTTTCATTCAATCACCAACTCAATGATTCACCTTCATAAAATATGTCTATCATTGATTCGAAAAGCAAAATAGAGCAAGTCCAACATGCACCCAGTGGAAGTCACTCCGTTCATTAATTCATACAGGGGAATTAACCAACACCACTAAAACTATACCAAAACTATCAACAATCTGTACTCTCGTCCAATGTCTACCAAAACAACATAAAATTTTGGGTGTGAAAGTGGGTTTCCTATGTAATTTAACACAACAAGGAGAGAGCAAAGGAAGTCGAAGACAACCATGTCTAAACACAAAGGTAAAGATATTACTTGCATTCAATCTGGGAACCAAGAAATTTATCGAGTGTTGATCTTTTCTTTTATGTTTGCCTTTGTTGTCTTTGGACTTCTTTTCTGCAGCGGGATTGAGAGGTACAAATTGAAGCTTACCGTAAACTCAGTGAGTGTCGACCTGCTGCATAGCGAGAGAGGGTGCCTCGACTGGGTCAGCCGAATGTCCAACCATAGTCACTTTCGGAGGATGAGTAGATGAGGAGGAGCAGATAGGGAAAAACTCGTGAAGGAGGAGTTTAGAGAGGAGCGTTAGAGGGTGGAGGATAAGCGGCGGAGTGAAATCGAGATCAAGCTAAGGCTCGGTCTAGCGGAGGGGAAAAATTTTCCGACGGAGGAGTGGATTAGGGTGGAGGAGGAGCGGAGGAGCAGATGAGCTAGGGTGGAGGATGAGCGGCAAAGGTTTGGCAAACGAGCGGGGGAGGTGAGACGCAGGTTCGCCTAAGCCCTAGCGGAGACAGACAAAGGGAAAAGGAGGGACTTGAAGAGGAGAGAGAGAGGACTGAGCGCCTAAAAGATATTGTTCCGTTACTAAAAAATGTGATTTGCTAGTAATCAAGAAAACAGCAGCCAAAACTCACCGGTGAAGCAAATGGAGGAGGTGGTGGATGTGTTGCTGGAATCGGGAGCTTCAGACGAGGGGGACAACAGAATTAGAAACCTCAGATTGCCGCTATCTCCCTCCTCCTCTTGCGTGTTCCGCCCTTCGTCTCTTCCCTATGTGTATGTCTTGCTCTCTGTCTTTTTTTTTTCTTCAGAAAAGCTCCTAGGCAACTGTAGGCATGGATGATATATTCGGTCAAATCTGAGCAAATAAAAGAAAAAAATGTGAAGGGGATCCTTTAAAAAATATATTATTCGGTCAAATCTGTTGAAGATTTGACCGAATATATCATCCATGCCTACAGTTGCCTAGGAGCTTTTCTGAAGAAAAAAAAAAGACAGAGAGCAAGACATACACATAGGGAAGAGACGAAGGGCGGAACACGCAAGAGGAGGAGGGAGATAGCGGCAATCTGAGGTTTCTAATTCCGTTGTCCCCCTCGTCTGAAGCTCCCGATTCCAGCAACACATCCACCACCTCCTCCATTTGCTTCACCGGTGAGTTTTGGCTGCTGTTTTCTTGATTCTTAGCTCCCCGAGGATCATGGCCCGACGACTTCGCAGACAAACAATTATCTTGGCTCGAGTACGCTTGAGCGCGCTCGTTCTCCGCCATTCCCGAACTATGTAGGGGCACACATTTTTCCTTTGTTGCTTTTCCCGTGGTTCCCCTCTATTGTTTGATTTCATTGTGTTCTTGTATCTAGACGATTGGGTTGGCTTAATCAATTTCTAGACTTGCTTATTGCTTGTTTTTGCCTCTGTGGTTATTCTTGGTGCATTATAAGTCTTGATTTCGCGTACCTTTAGCCTTGCACATGAACGTCCCGCATTACACCTTACTCGTTTGATGATTTGCCCGAATGAACATGCCTTGCTTTCTATTCTGTTTTGTGTGATTTTTGGGCATTTGATCTTAACGTGTCGCTGCTGGAGAGTCATCGGAGATCTGGTTGTTTCTTGTTCCCCTCAGCATTATCCGTCGTGGCTTCGTCGAGAGGAGGCAGGGACGACAATGAGTTGCTCACATTTTGCAGGTCGTCTTCGCGGGGAAGAAGACTATTGGAGTTTAGACCAAAGTTGGCCTTGGGGCCAAGTTGTGTCATTTCGTGCGGGCTGGACGAAACTTTCTATGTGTGGGCTTGTTCGTTGGGCCGATTTATGTTTGTTGTGTGTTGGGCAGGATGGGCTCTCAAAGGAGCCGGGCCGAGGCTTGTGTTGGGCGAATTGGGCCCATTCCCTAGCTCTGAAAAAAAAAGAGGGGATTGGACTGGGCCATCGCGAGCCCAGCCCAGCTTCTTCTAGTCGTGAGCCCCCAGTGTGCCGCGAGTAGGTCAAGTCCGAACTGACCCGATTTGGTTCCTGACCCGATCTCTTTTCTTTGTAATATTATTTTTATGTTTTTTTTAATTAAAATAATAAAAAATATTTTCTTTCAAAGTTAGATTTTTCAGTGTTTTTTGTTTTGTTTTTTTCTATTTGATTTGCTTTTGTGAGTGAATTTAGATAATATTGCATGTTGGAATTGATTTCATTTCATTTGATTTGATTTGGTTTTATTTTATTTTCTTTGCATGTTTAAATTAATTGTACATTTATATTAAGAGTTGCGTGTTTAGATTAATTGCACGTTTACGTAATAAATTGCATGTTAGATTTAAAGTTGCATATTTAGATAATTGCATGTTTAGTTTAATTTTCATATTTAGATTAATTTGCATAATTAATTTAGGTTGCATATTAGATATTTTTATTAGAATAATTTTAGCTAGATTTGGCATTATAGGATATTATTTTTGGTTGAGTAAGATTTTAGTTTAAATTAGGAATTAATATATGTTATTTCTTAGTTTAGATTATATGTTATTTAGCTATAAATAATTAGGTTCATTAATTAATGCATATAAAAATATAAAAAAATTTACATTTCATGTATTGTATTAAATTAGTTGTATTTATAGTTAGATTTTCATGCATGCCATATTTAATTAGATATTTTGATTTGTTTTGTTCTTTTATTTTTACTTCATTATTTGTTTGAGTGTTTTATATTAATGTTTGCATACCCGTGTGGTCATTATTGCATGTTAGGGATTAGATTTAAAATTAAGTCAAACTGCATGCTAATTTATTTTGGAAAACAAATGAAAAGGTACCGAAAGAGTGTTAGATTAGTCTAGCATAACCAAGTCCCCGTTCCCATAGATCTTTGGTTCGTAGGAGTAAAGCATAACTCCCGATACTTTACATGGGTTCCTAATCGACCCACTATTAATAGAAAATACATTTGCATGTTAAAAAGTGAAACCAAAGTCGTGAATTAGTATGAGTTTGGGAGAACTCGAGTTAAGTTAATTTTAGTAATCCATTAGCTGAATCCTAAGTTGTGCACTTTCGGGGAGATCGTGATAACTTGGCGACTCTGCTGGGGACTTGAAAAAAATTCTTAGTGAACTTAGGCCAATTTTCATTTTTTTTTTCAAAAAATTTGTTTGGTAACGAGGATTCCAGGTATGTCCCTAATTCATGTGTTGAAGGTTTTTACATGGGTTGTTAAATGAATGTTTAAGTGCTTTGGTTAGAATGTTGTTTGATATTACCTGTTGTGCATGTTTTCATTACTTTAGCACTACACCTTAGCACACACAACCTACCACCGGACTTGGGTCGCATAGGATCACTTAGGATGGTGTTGAGATAGATACCACTCCGACCGCAAGCCCGCGGTTTGAGTCACCTATCTCAACCCCGAAATTTCTTTCTTGATGTCGAGAGTTTCTACCTCGATCTGCGAGCCTACAAGCCGGGTTGACTCTTTGACTGTGCCGGAGTCATAAGGACCCGACTTAGTACACGCGCCTATAGCTAGTCCGATCATCCTTATGACTCCACTTTGCTAAGCCTTTTAGAGTAGAAATCGAGCTACACTTTTCATTCGCATGTCCATGTGATTGCTCCTGATCTACTTGTGAAGTAAGCCTTCTATCCATTCTTTGAATTTCATTTACATTTTTGGTGTTTTGAGTCGGTCCGTGACAAGTTTAGATTGGTAATGTCTTCATGATGATTTTTGAGTCGAAATAAATTTTCCATCAAGTTAAAAGGCTCAATTGTTTTCTTTTGTTTTTAAGTGTGTCATAGGTCACCATTTTCTCAAAAAAAATCATCCTTTGAAAAAAAATGCAAGGAAATTAAAACTTCAAAAAAATGCATAAATTTCATATCAGATAAACCTTGCTTGTTTTCTATAATCCTTTTACTCATGTCTCAGAGCATAACTCTCTTAGTTTATGAATCATTTGAAAATGACACACCAAGTTCCATTGGAATTCTCTATTTGATTGAAAGTCAATACCTTTGAAGGAAGAAGATTTGCAAATATTAAGTTGAGAGAAAAAATCACCTCAAGAAAGGTATGTCTTGATCCTTGACATGATTTCAAAATGGGATCCCCTTACTCTGTTCTACGAAGATAACAAACTGTGGGGCATGTCAAACAAACTGTGAGGATAATAAATTTTCCAATCTGGTGGAGACGGCATATTGATGGGTGATGGAAATTTTTTCACTGTTAGATTACATTTATTTAGAGCTATATTCATGCACTTTCTTTTGATGCAGGGGGCAAGAGCAAAAAATGCGACATCAAAGATTAAGCTTCCATGGTGATATAACCAAGAGCAGTCAATGGACTTTCATTTCTAGTACCTTTCTCTTGTGTTTGATATCATGTTTATACTATACTCGGATGATACTTTTGAGTGAGATGAATTGTTTAAAATAAGCTTAAAGTGCCTAATTTGATGAAAAGCTTTTTGCATGATGATCTTTGTATGATGGTTTTTGTTTGTTTCATTCATGAATCCACTGAATATTGCCAAGATTAAACCATTTGATGAGTAATGCGGAGTTGATTGAGAATGTTAAATGAGATGCATTGGGATGATGAAAGGCAAGTCATGTCCATACATAGTCCCATTTTTATACACATGTGAGATAAGTGTGCAAAGTTCCATGTTTGCAAGGTAAAGAGTTTCCTCACGAAAGGTATAGTAATCGAAATGATGAGAGGCAGTTCATTTCTATATCCCAAACACTTTATTGATCCATTGATTACCCAATTTGAGCCTAAACACCATGCTACCCCTGTCAAAAACCACCCCACACTAGAGCAAAGTGGAGATACATTTGCATTATTGGTGTTAGTGAAATGAGTAGAAACTTTCTTGCTTTCACTTAATCAATATTTGAGTGTTACTACTACATGTGAAATCAAACGGAAAATCAAGTGCCTTAGGGTGATGAAGAGCATTCATTTCTCTATCCAAAACACCATTATCCTTTACTAGCCGCTTTGAGCTTGAAATTTCATTTCATTAAACCCATATTGGTGATCATGTCTTACATTGGGGCATGACAAATTTCAAGGCTATTTGAAATATCTAAGTACAAGAGTCACATCAGGGAATGTCAGCTAAAGTTGTCATAATGCAAAGCCAAAGCCCAAGTCCAAAAAAAAGTGAAAGATCCTAGGGGCAAGAAAAGCAGTATGTCTGGTAAAAGCAAGGTCGATGCCCATAGAAGTTGGAGCCAAAGGCTCAAATTTGCAAAAGCCAACCCTCAATGTGTTTGGGTTTTTCAAAAGAAGTGAAATGACGAAATCTTCCTAAAGTCCCCAGTGAATTTGACATCATAGTCACCCTCAGTGAAGCAGAGTTTGAAGCTTGAAAATTGAGCCTGTGAAGAAATTCGCCATAAATTGATCACTGATTTTCCACATCATACACGTCTTTGAGCTTATTTATCCATTTACTTCTTACCTTTGAGCCAAGCTTACATTACAACCCTTTAAAGTCTCTTTTGATTAAGGTACTTGAGTTGATGTGAGGTTCTCAATGTTTTTAACTTAGCTCAAAGAAGTGCGAGCAAAACTGTTTCTATTTCATTTGCAAAATTCTTGACTTGTAAACCTAGAGACATTTGTTGAAGACATTTATTGAAAATATTCTTTTTATGCCTTGACTCAAAGAGTCCCCTTTATTTAGCCGTTGACCAAGCCCAAATTACGGTCCTATTAATGACCTCTCCGATTGGTAAATTTGTACTGCTTGCGAGAATACTTGGACCTTTGTTGACATGATGATGATGAGATTGAGTGATGCAGTTATTCCCACATTAATGGCCGGGACAAAAGTTTTCCAATGAGAGCGAGCGAAAGTCTTTTTTAACCACATCTCATTTGATATTCTTGAGAAATTCACATTATCGGATGGAAATCATATTGCTTAATAATTCAATTAAGTGGAAACTAAATGATGCAAAAACCGATGTGCATGATTTTGAACTTTGAATTTTATCTATGCACATCTCTCTTAATAGATAATTTTTCTTCTAAGGACTAGAGTGTTCATGACAATCAAGTTGTTTTCTAAAACCTTGAGTATTTTTGGAATATTCTTGAGCTGTTTTTCTTGCAGAGAATCAATCCGACATGCTTCCATGGCCCAGAGCCTCTTCACCAACAAGGATTGTTTCCATAGCTTGGAGTCATTTCAATATACACGGCGTGCTTCTGTAGCCCGTAGTCTCTTAATTGACACGACGTGCTTCCCATAGCCCGGAGTCACTTTTCATCGACACGGCATGCTTCCATAGCCCGTAGTCACTTCATCAACATGGCATGCTTCCGTAGTAGCCTGAAGTCACTCTTCATCGACATGGCGTACTTTCGTAGCCCCGAGTCTCTTCATCGACATAGCGTGCTTCCGTAACCCGCAGTCTCTTCATCGACACGGCGTGCTTCCCATAGCCTGGAGTCACTCTTCATCGACGCGGCGTGCTTCCATAGCCTAGAGTCAATTTTTATCGACTTCGCGTGCTTTCGTAGCCCAAGCCTCATTTGAATAGACACGGCGTGCTTTTGTAACTTGTAGTCTCTTTTCATCCACTGGCGTGCTTTTGTAACCCAAGCCTCATCTCAATTGACATGGCGTGCTTTCGTAACCAGTGGTCTCTTTTCAATAACTTGGCATGCTTTCGTAGCCCAAGTATCTCTTTTCGAGTGCCTATGGCGATGTACAGTTATCTCATTTTCGAGTACTGATGGTGATGTTTCAGTATCTTCTCACGGAATCATGTGGCGATGTAAAGGAATTCAGGTCTCAGTAAGAAATTTAAGTCTTTGTTTGCCTCTGTTGTGACAATTAATGTTTGGGCCTCAAGCAAACAAATCAAGTAATTGTGACCGAAGCAAGAGTTCAGGTCTAAGAATGCAGTTTTCAAAATTCATTCAATACATGCCTCAACCTACCAAGGTAAGTTTCAGGTATGCGTCTCTTTCTCTTCACTTGCACTTATCATGCCATCATTACATTTGAAAATGAGAGTTAATCTCAACAAAAATATCATGCATAACATTTGCATAGTTAATTAATTCGAATGTCTCCTTCTCTTATTTAATGTTCTATTCTAGACGTGAATACTATTTGTTGACTTATTCAATTTCGTTAATTTGGTTAGTCAAATGAGCATTTTATTCTAGAATAATCACATTCTCTAGAGAATTTGTGATGAGATTTGGATGTGAATTGAGCAAATAAAGATCAATCCCATGTCGACAGGTAAGTGACTATAGGTATGTTTTCCTTTTCTGCATCATGCATATGCATTTACATCTTCATAGTTAGAATTACATTGACATTTTAAAAAAAATTTCAAAAAAAAGAACAAAATGTTAATTACATTGCATTTGCATAGTCAAAATTTAGGTCTCGTTGGTCTTTGAATGCAACCTCTGCGAGCTCATCTTCAAAGAGGGGCAGCTGTTGACACAAAAACTTTTGGCCTCATTATGCATAAGTTAAAAAAGGAATTTTATTTTATTTATTCATTTTATTTTACTTTTGCATATAGTTAATAGGGACATTTTGCATATCAAGGAAAATATTGGGCATATATTTGGTAGAATAAACGTGGTTCAAAAAAAGAAAATAAGGCAAAGGAGGAAATATGTCTTTATCAAATTCAAGGAGAGAAAATATAAGGGATGTCTAAATAATTCAATCAAATCTTCAGAGGATTTAACCGAAAATATCTTTTTCTGGCCTTAAAACGTCCAAGATTAGAACAAAGAAGAAAAAAAGGCGAGGATCAGCAAATAAAAGAAAAAAATGTGAAGGGGGTCCTTTAAAAAATATATTATTCGGTCAAAGATTTGACCGAATATATCATCCATGCCTACATTCACCCAGGAGCTTTTCTGAAAAAAAAAAAAAAAAGACAGAGCAAGACATACACATAGGGAAGAGACAAAGGGTGGAACACGCAAGAGGAGAAGGAGATAGTTGCAATATGAGGTTTCCAATTCCGTTGTCCCCTCGTCTGAAGCTCCCGATTTCGACGACACATCCACTATCTCCTCCGTTCGTGTGATGATTTGCCCGAATGAACATGCCTTGCATTCTATTCTGTTTCATGTGATTTTTGGGTGTTTGGTCTTAACGTGTCGCTGCTGGAGAGTCGCCGGAGATCTGGTTGTTTCTTGTTCCCCTCGACATTGTCTGTCGTGGCTCCGTTGAGAGGAGGCAGGTACGATGGCAAGTTGCTCACATTTTGTAGGTCGTCTTCACGGAGAAGAAGACTATTGGAGTTTGGACCAAAGTCGGGTTATTTCGTGCCGGCTGGACGAAACTTTCTATGTGTGGGCCTGTTCGTTGGGCCGATTTATGTTTGCTGTGTGTTGGGCAGGATGGGCTCGTATGAAGGAGCCGGGCCGAGGCTTGTGTTTGGCAAACTGGGCCCATTCCCTAGCTGTGAAAAAAAAAAGGGGGACTAGACTGGGCCATCGTGAGCCCAGCCCAGCTTCTTCTAGTCGTGAGCCCTTAGGTGTGCTGCGAGCAATTTGGGTCGAACTGATCCGATCTGGTTCCTGACTTGGTTTCTTTTCTTTTTAATATTATTTTTACGTTTATTTTTAATTAAAAAATAAAAATATTTTTCTTTCAAAGTTAGATTTTTCAGTGTTTGATTTGTTATTTTCTGTTTGATTTGCTTTTGTGAGTGAATTTAGATAATATTGCATGTTGGAATTGATTTCGTTTCATTTGATTTGATTTGGTTTTATTTTATTTGCTTTGCATGTTTAAATTAATTGTACGTTTATATTAAGAGTTGCGTGTTTAGATTAATTGCACGTTTACATTATAAATTGCATGTTCAGATTTAAAGTTGCATATTTAGATAATTGCATGTTTAGTTTAATTTCCATATTTAGATTAATTTACATAATTAATTTAGGTTGCATATTAGATATTTTATTAGAATAATTTTAGCTAGATTTGGCATTATAGGATATTATTTTTGGTTGATTAAGATTTTAGTTTAAATTAGGAATTTATATATGTTATTTCCTAATTTAGATTATATGTTATTTAGTTATGGTTAATTAGGTTCATTAATTAATTCATAGAAAAATATAAAAAAATATTGCATTTCATGTATTGTATTAGATTAGTTGCATCTATAGTTAGATTTTCATGCATGCCATATTTAATTAGATCTTTTGATTTGTTTTGTTCTTTCATTTTTACTTAATTATTTGTTTGAGTGCTTTATATTAATGTTTACGTACCCATGTGGTCATTATTGCATGTTAGGGATTATATTTAAAATTAATTCAAACTGCATGCTAATTTTTTTGGAAAACAAATAAAAATGTACCGAAAATGTGTTAGATTAGTCTCGCATAACCAAGTTCCTATTCCCATAAATCTCTAGTTCATAGGAGTAAATCATAACTCTCGATACTTTACATGGGTTTCTAATCGACCCACCATTAATAGATTAGTGGCAACTCCAATTGAAAATACATTTGTATGATAAAAAGTGAAACCAAAGTCGTGAATTGGTATGCGTTTAAAAGAACTCGAGTTAAGTTAATCTTAGTAATTCATTAACCGAACCCTAGTTGGTGCACCTTTGGGGAAGTCATGACAGTCACTAATTAGCCATGAATAAATCTTGTTCGTTGCTTATTAGCAACGAAATCTCATTGTCAGTAGCTAATTAGCGACAGCAAGGGTGTCTGTCGCTATTTACCGTTCGTAATTAGCGACGAAATCTCATTAGCTAATTAGCGATGTCATAGATTTGCGTTGCTGATTAGCGATGTATTTGGAACATTCATTGCTAATTAATGATAACTAGGTATGTCTCTCCAAGATGATGATCTTGAGTCTCTCTTCTCTATTGAAGAAAATCCTTCAGATGAAACTCTTTGTCTTATCTCGTATTACCCCTTGTTCATCGAAGATGAAAATGATCAAGATGTCTTTCATTTCACCCCCCAGATCTTGACCCAAACTCCATGTTACCCCCATACATTCCTGTTAAAATCTTCCAATCCAAATATTCCAAACCAATCTCTATCATAGCCCTGATAGATACTGGTGCTCATGCCTCACTTCTTGACCCTAAAATTCACCCAGCAAAATATTGAAAACCACACATCTGATATTTTACTGCAGCCTCTAGATATACCTTTTCAGCTAAAGTTCGTTTGACACCTATTTCCATTCAAATCTTCCCACAGTGTTCCATCACTACCAAAGTCTTTGGTTGTCCTCTTCTTGATAAAGACCTCATCATTGGTTGGGATATCTTGTCTCAATTTCCCAAACTCAAAATCATCAATGGAAAAGATCTTAAATTCAAAGACTCTTTCAGAGAATTTACTAGCATCCAAAGATTTTTTTCCATTGAAAAGAGCATTCTTGATCCTATCATGTAGAATCTTTTGAACTCATGTGCGAACGGTCATTCTGAATTTTTCCAGAAATGCCAACATCCTTTATGGTAAAATCTTCAGTTCTTTGTTCGCCTTCCGTTAAAAAATAATAAAGATATCAACCCGACCAAAGCCAATCATGTGGGTATGAATCCTGAGCATCTTGCTCTTGCTCAAAAGGAGTGCCTTGAACTTCTGCAGCAATGACTCATTGAACATTTAGATTTGCAATGGGCTTGTCAAGCTTTTTATGTTAACAAACGTGCTGAGCAAGCCAAAGGGAAACTACAGTTAGTCATAAACTACCAGCCTCTTAATGTTTTCCTTAAAGATTTAATGTTTTCCTCAAAGATAACAAATTTCCTTTGCCATCAAAAAACTCTCTTTTTGCTAGCCTTACTAAAGCCAAAATTTATTCAAAGTTTGACCTCAAAGCAGGCTTTTGGCAACTTGGTATACATATTGAAGACAGATCCAAAACTGGATTCTGTATTCCAAACCACCATTACCAGTGGAAAGTCCTTCCCCTTGGACTCAAAACAGCTCCATCTCTTTTTCGGAAAGTCATGTACCAAATTTTCACCACAATCCTAAATAGTGCTGCTATCTACATTGATGACATCTTACTCTACAGTTTTGATGAGCAATCCCATGGCATTCTCCTCCAAAAGTTTGCTGATATCATTCAAACCCATGATATCATGCTGTCCCAGAAAAAAAAAGGTTCTTGCCCAACCAAAGATTGAATTTCTTGACATGAATCTTGATTAAGGAACATACCATCCTTGCCCTCATATTGCAAAAGAACTGCTCAAATTTCTAGACAAGCTCTTTGTCACGGAAACCCAGACTTTTCTTGGGATAGTTAATTATCTCAGAAACTTTGTTCCTCATATCTTATCCCTCTTCAAAATATGTTGAAGAAAAATTGCTCCTCCTTGGAGCAAGGAACAAACTGAAGCGATCACCAAACTCAAAGAACTTTTGCAAGATCTTTCTCCCCTCCAGATCCCTTCTACAGGCAAAAGAATCCTCTAGACAAATGCAAGTGATGAGTATTGGGCAGTAGTTTTACTTGAAGAACTTGATGGTAAGCGCCATATTTGTGCTTACAAAAGTGGTAAGTTTTCCCAAGCCGAGCTTCATTACCACTCCACTTTCAAAGAAATTTTGGCAGTTAAGAATGGAATTAAGAAATTTGAATTCTATCTTATCGGTTACCATTTCCTGGTTGAATCAGATATGGCATCTTTTCCTCAAATGAAATTCAAGCAAAAACATATTCCTAATGCACAGCTTTTGCGTTGGTCAGAATGGTTTTCAAAATATTCTTTTGACATCAAATACATTTTAGGAAAGAAAAATGTTCTTGCAGACTTTCTTTCCCAGCCAAAAGCTACTCTTGATATCAATATGTATGTAAAGAAAAATCACCGTTCAGACACGTACACAACTCAGAAAATGCCTCTCAATTGGCATAATCTTGTATATCCTCCACAAATCCCCCAGCCCATTGAAGAAAATTAGTTGTCTCATAAGCTTCCAGAATTCCTCAATGAGTGTGAATATTCAATTTTTGCAAATTATGGATGTTTACTTTTGAAACCTATGGGACTCCATCCTATATATTCTTTCATCCATCCCCTCACATGGAATCCACAAGAAGATTTTCTTGAAGAATTAAAATGGTTATTTTGGTATCTCTGTAATTCTTATACCATAGCTATCTAATTCCCCACTAAGTAGATCCACCAAGCTCTTGTACAGACACTCCGAGAAAATAATCACCAGAGCCACAAACTCAAACACTTGTTCCAGTTTCTTGCATAGTTTCAGCCACTTAGTACATGGCGTGTGATATTTCGTGATGAAAACCAAAGGTCCATCTCGAACCAGAAAGACACACAGTTATCCTTTTTTATCGACCTTGGACATTCATTCTTCCTACTAGAGATCATGTTGCATACCCTTCCTTTGTTGGTATAAGCACATATAAACCTCATAATCATTTACAGAAACATGTTGTGTACAAAACATTTTCAATAAACATTGTATTAAATCCCCCAGCATATAGAGAACTCCAGTGTGTTATCTGTGAAGCCAACAAAATCATCTCGTCCGAAGCATGGCCTTCACATATAGATAATGTTTCGGGGGATGCATATCTTCCCAAAGAATCCATCAAAGAAGCCCTACAAGTCTACCATATTGCACATCATCTTGAAGACTTTTCAACCCCCAATATTCCATCTAAGTATTTTCAAGACTCCCAAGACCCATGGTCTGCATACAGAGAAGGACCCTTTACAATCGTGATCCATCACTCGCAACAGAACAACTTGAAGTCATTATTCGAGATTTTTGAAAGCAAAAGGATGGTCCGCTCTATTTCACCAGTGAGTCCTCCACATAAGCAGAAGAATTTGATCCATCCCTATCCCTGTCACAAATCACCACCAACTTACAACCAGGTGATAGAGACGGCTCTCCACCAAGAGACACGCCAGAATATCATTCTTACTGAGCCAATATTCTCAATACTGCTACTGCTACTCATGGTGTGACAAGGACAGATGAAGAAGACCTGCCAGAGTCCAATAATTCAGAAGAAGACTACAACTCTGAAGAATCCATTGGCCACTATAATCGATGAGCTTATCGTGTATGTATTTGTCCTGTTACGCTTGTCTGCCACAACTCAAGCTAATTCTTGTCAATAATGTCGTGTAAACTCAATAATCTTGTAAATCCTTGTCTATATAAGGATGAGTGAAGTGCATTGTGAAATAAGACTTTCTGAAGAGAAGTTCCTCTCAAATTCCTATAACTCTCCTCTTCCATGTTCTTCTAAATCGTCCTTCTTTTTCTTCTTAGCCCGGTAAAAGCCTCTAGAAACTGCAGCGTCTCTCTTCAATTGAACATATTGATCCTGTTACTATTTCCAGTCAAGGCATGAGGGTTTTAAAAATAATTAGAAAGTAATGCACTAGCTCCCAAATTTGATCATCGATCAATCTCAATGGTGGAGGTGTTCTTTCAACCCCTATTCTTGATGAAATCTTTTTTTATTCCTTATGAATGTATGATTTATCAACAAAAATTGTCTGTGACAATCAAAATAGCTCGCATTCTTATCATGTTTTCATCTAAATGACTTTGATATCTCTATATATATTGAACATCTTAAGAGACCAATTATGCTATACCCAAATAGCATACCATAAGCTCGGAAGTCATTTATCATCCAAAGAAGAGCAGCCTTCATTACAAATGTTTAATTAGTAAACAAACATCATACGTAATGACACATTTATTCCATAACTATTGTAACTCTTCAGTCAATGGTTGCATATAAACATCTAGCAACTTCTTTGGATTTTGCGGCCCATGCACGATCATTGTCAAAAACATATAATGTGTCTTCATACATATACCAGGTGGAAGATTGTACGGAGTTAAGATAACTAGCCAACATGAATAATTTTTTCCTATTTTCCTAAATGGGGCAAACCAATGGGCACATAGACCAAGCCTGATGTTTTGAGGCTTCATCATAAACTCAGTGTATATTCTGTCAAAATGTTTCCATGTCATTGCATCAGAAGGATGACACATTACATTTTCTTATGTTGATGGTATGCATGCCAAATCATGTGTTCAGTAGTGGCTTGAGATGCATAAAACCTTTATAATCTGAGGATTAATGGAAGATAAGATATTTGCTTGCATGATCTATGTTTCTGACTACAACCCTGCATCTTGTTAACCTTGTACCTATGTTCGTTGCAAAATTTGCAATATTTTGCATTTTTATCATCTCTCCTATATAACATACAACCGCCACTACATACATAAATACTTTCGTATGGAATACCTAAGTTATGAACTAGTTTCTTTATATCATAGAAATCATTTGGCATTATGTTATCACAAGGTAATGCTTCCCGTATTATATCAATGAAAGAGCATATTATATTCTGCCTTGATATTTAACATTATTGCAGTAACAGATAGTTTAGTGTAGTTGTCACAACTTACCCATAAAGGTTCATATGCTATTCTCAGCACATCCTGAAACTAATTACATGCATTCTCATCAAATTTTGTTCCTTCTATATCTTCCAAGTATGATGGATGACTAGGACCCCCTTGTTTAAGTGTAGGAATAAAACTAGTATTTGCATGGTTCAATTCTCATCCCAAATTCTGACCAGCTGCATCAATCACTATCCGCTGGTATGTATTCAATTGGTTATCATAGCTACATTCTTCCATAACTAGAAATTGGTCACTTCTTCAATATCCTTCATCAGATATAAATGGTTTGCCATGGCAAGCCCAATTATAGTAGTTCAGAATAAACCCAAATCTACAAAGATACTCTCCAACTTTATCAACCACATGAAATTTACATACTGTACTTTTTGCACAGACACCTTAACTTATTTCCATTAATGAACTCAACTTTGCTACTATCAAATTCTAAAAATATTTCCAACCCAGCACGAAACTCATCGATCAATCATCCACATCTATGTAAATTCTTATTATACATCCTAGACCTGTCTCTTTGCATTGTCTCTGTATACAAATTAAACAATCGCACATATTGTTAAAATTATCAAAACCTACTTCATTAATATTCTTAATAAAACTCTTGAAATTATCAGTAGTCCTATATTATATCTTATGAAACAATTATGTTAACACTTTATAAAATGATAAAATTATAATGTCAAGAAGACTTACTTGTTGGTATATGACTGAAATATTTGTAGCATAAACTTGGTCAAATTGATGAGAATTGCAACATTCACTTGAATTGTTTGCCTAAGAAATGGACACATACCTAAAATAATCATATTACCAATTAAATTGGAACATGCCATCAAATAGCCATAAAAAAGATGAAGACAATTCTTTTATCACAAAAGCACATCTTATAAAATAGCAGCTGCATACATGAAGCTCCCGAAGATCCCAAATATTGTCACATGTTTTTTCCAACGAAGCGCCATTCTTTTTTGTTGCGAAGACCAAATCTCTCTCGTAATCCCCATTTTTTTTCCATTCTCCTAACATTTTTCCTTCTCGTATGCAGAAAGACTTTGTTGGTCTCTCATCTTCTCTATCTTTTTCCCCCCTTCATCTCTATTCCCAACAAAAACTGTTCAAGGCCATGGCCATCGCTGGAACTTGCATAGATCTACGAGAGGTTGAGCCGCAGCCTCACCTTGGCCGCCACTCGACCTCACCGTCGCCCACACGTACATTCGTATCAAATTATTTTATCCGTAGCAAATTAGCAACAAATAGGGTGACAACACCAACATTCGTTGCTAATTAGTGACAAAAGTTTTTCTATCACCAATTCCATCGCTATTTACCGACAAACAATCTGGTCATCACAAATTACCGATAAATTTAGTGACAAATTCTTATTGTCGACGCTAATTAGTGATGACTAAAATATTTCGTTGCAAATTAGAGACTGTATGTGTTTTGTAGCTAAATTTGTGGCAAATTAGCGATGGATTTATATAGCGGTCGCTAATTGCAATGTATTTGGCTACGAAAATATGGCAAATTAGCAACGGATTTATTTGGTTGTCGCAAAGTTCATTGCAAATAGCGACGAACCTATTTTCGTAGCAAATTAGCAACGGATTGGTTTTCGTGGCTAATTTTTCATAGCTAAATTACAATTTTTTTGTAGTGAAACTAGATAACAATCTTGTCTGAATCAATTAGAATATTTCATCACTTAATTTGGATTGATAGTTATTTGATTGAATATCCTGATGGTATTAGGCATTATCCAAGATTAGGATATTGTTGATTCAATTATTAATTTGATCTACAAAGATATCGGATAATGTTTTAGATTATTTCAACTTTTGGATGATTGATTGCGGGTGGTGATTGATTTAATCTCCAATTAAAACTGCGATATGGAAATTTATTTTTTAAATTACTTTAATATATATCAAATTTAATGATCAATTGCTTTGTGGATGAGTTAGACAACATTGATATATTTTTAAATTTCAAAATTAAAAAGATTGCATTGCAGGTAGAGTTGCATGAAAAGGTTAATATCTTTTAACCTCAATTGCATGTTAGACCATATCTAGGTTAGATAATACTTTTCCATTAGGTTGCATGTTCAGATAGCTTTCCTAGTTAAGATAGGATTCATGGTAGTTTATTTCCTAAATTTAGATAATATTATGTTTTAGGTGCATATTTATTTTAATTCATTTATAATTACGAATTTCAATTAAATTGTCATGTTCATGCATATAGTTTAGATTACATCATATGCATATCATATAGTTTAGAGTTGTTGCTTATATGCCAGGTCATTTAGAATAATTGCATTTCACAAATGCTTTGCCATATAGTTGGGGCCATGCATTAATATATGTAATACACGCTATGTCATATAGTTATCACTCATGCATACCATGTCATGTAGCTTAGATGCATTGTTATGCCATGTCATATAATTTAGATCATTCATCAATACACATAGCATATATACATGCCTATCATTTAGTTTAATGCATATCACATGTATACATCATTTAGTAATGCCATGTTAGGTCATTTGATCAAATTGACATTAGATTGCGTGTTACCTTAATTATTTCATAAAAATAATGTAATTTGTATGAATAGTCCATCTAATGAAGGTTATATATCACGTTAGAAATAGTCATATAACCTTACGTTAGAATTAAATTGCATTCCATGCATTGTATTTAAATTAGTACTTTTGCAAATGAAAAAACCAAAAAAGAATTAGGATATGTATTGCATGTGGTTTTGCTTGGTAAATATATTGCAATTAGGACTTCTATACTTGGCCAAGGCACATAATTTCCCTCCTTATCCTTGCAATTCATTTATAGCTTTGATTGTTTGGGTGTTACATTAATATTTTTGTACTCGCATGAACACGTCATATGTTAGGGAATTAAAATAAAAATTAATCCAAGCTACTTGTTAAATTGTTTTTGAATTAAAAGAAAGAGAAAAGGGCAACAATCTCCAGTTCATTGAGATAAAGCATTGCTCTTATGGTGTACATGAGTCTCTAATTGACCTATCATAAACAAATTACTGACGACTTTAAAATTAAATGAACTTTGCGCGTTAAGAACATTGACCATAAATTGAGAATTAGTATGAGTTTAGAAAAGCTCGAGTTTAATTGAACTTAATAATCCATTAATTTAAATCCTAGGTGCACTATTAGGGGTGATTGTGATAGGAACTCGAGAGGGTGAGGAAATTGTGGAGGTGGAGAATGAAAATTAGTAATGAGGAAATTATAAATTAACTTGATATTACCTTTAGAGATAAACATGGTAAAAATCCTAAAATTTATTGAGAATGTGCAATTGAGTTCTCAAATTTTCAAAAAATACAATCAAATCTTAGAATTTGTCAAATTGATGTACTCAAATCATTTCGTTCATATTGTCAATTTGGTTAATTAAAAATACTAACATGGCATTTAAAAAAAATCTCTCTTACAAGGTAACTTTTATTATTTTCTACTCCAAATTTATTTAAGTTAAATTAACAATGAAAAAGAGGCTACAATGTTATTTTAAAAAATGGAAGAAGAGAAAAAAAAAAACAAAGCAAGGGATCGCCGATAAAGCGCTACTACCGTTATTGCAAACCACCGGAGAGACGAGAGTAGCCGGCTCAACCTAGCCCCAAGCAAAGGTTGACAACCCTCGCTAGGCTCAAGTGAGGGCCATCATTGCCTAGATTAGGTGAGGCTTGATGATCTTCACTTAGGGTCAGCAAGGCCTTTCTCAAGGCTAACAAGGGTCTCAGTCCCAATAAAGAATGTCGTCACTCGAGACAAGGGTAGCCTACTCACCATCCTAAGGGTGAGGCTTCACTAATTCCGAGTAATAGCTGGTGAGGCTTACTCAAATTTGGGTAGAGTTGGCCACCCTTGCCTAAGGGCAGTGGAGGTCATCGGTCCCTCTAGCATTGGATGGTGGTAGCAGCATCCACCAAGAGGCCCTTGCGTTTTCTTTTTCCAACTCTTCTTTTTTTTTTTTGCAATAAAAATGTAGTTTTAAGTTTAATCTAATATAAATAAGATTTAAAGAAGAAACTAATTAAAATGACAAACAAGAGAGATAAATTAACTTCAAAATGACACTTCAGTATTTTTTGTTAGCCAAATTAATGTTGTTAAGGGAAAGACTTGATTATACCAATTTGATCAGTTTTACAATTTGATTGCACTTTTTGAAATTTTAAAAGTTTATTACATTTCCGCAATAAGTTATAGGATTTTTAATGCACTTACCTTTATTATGACATATTGAATCGGTTTATGACTTGTTGTGATGTTGAGAGTTCATCATTTTAATTATAGTAGCCATTTGAAATTTTCAATGCACAATACCTTGCCCACAATTATGAAATAAAGAAGTCGATCATGACATGACATCTCACAAGGCATCCAATAAATTACGCATCTAAAGTAATATTGTATAAAAATAGACATATTTTTGTATGCCATGGACTTGTGCTATGAGGTATGGAAAAGCCTCGATCGCTTCTATGTTTCTCATGTCTTAATGAAGTTTCTTCCAATACTTAGTCCTACCATTATCATTTGTAAGGATCGAGCATTCAATGTCACAGAACAAGGGAATGGTCGATGAATTAAAATTTTGTTATTTCCTGTACATCGTATTTTTGCTTTCTTCGATCCAATTGATTATTAACTTTGCTACTATTTGTAACTAAAAAAAATATATCAACACTTGAATTTTTTCCAGAAAACTAAATATGCATTTCTTGTACAAAAAAAATAAAGAATAAATAGCTAATAAAAGAAGAGAGAGAAAATAATAAAAGGGCTCCAGTTCAATCCTAATTGAATGGCCCTGGTCCAATTCGTGTAGCCAGGGCCCGATCCACAAGAGCAGCCCAAACCAATAACTCATTCACATGCCCTCATCCTCTCGTTTCTCTTCTTCTCTACGAGGACTCCTCAAGCTCCTTTGTCCCACTCAACTCTTCCCTCGCCACCATCATCAACATCGCCACTTGAGGTCGGCAATCATCTCTTCCCTTCGCCATTCTCTCTCCATCGCTCGTCGTTCAGCCGTCTCCGCCAGTCTCCTTCACTGTGTTAGTTCATAATCCGCAATTGTGAAGAAGTGAAGATGATGATATCACTGAGAGACTAGACGACAGAGGCTTTAAAAGAAGAAAATCACAAGAGATGGAACGATATTAGATAGAAAGAAAACGTGAGTTTTTTCTTTTTCAGAAATAGGGATGTGGATATGATAGGAAAAGAAGATATTCTGTCGTGAGTGCCCTGTGGATGTGAATGTGTTTCTAAGTTGTGTATCTGGTGCTTGAGTCTGCAAGTTAGCCGGAAAGTCCACACCAGCATATGATGGCACGTACTTATAATGGAGGAAAAAATTGTCCACATAGTCTTCTATATAATGCATTTTTGTTAATTAAGTTTCAAATCTTTCAATTTTTTAAATATTATTCTCACACTTTGCCAATAGCTGCAAGTCGCTAACATGGACTCTAACAGTCCTACATAGTGCGGCCATGCTGATATCAACAATTTTGATAATATTTTTACATTTTTATGATTATTTTATTTTGATTATTCTTTTTTTATCTTTGCTTTTCCTTTTTTTTTTTTTTGGGTGGTGAAGGCCTCATCCAGACTCGGCAAAGGCTGCCTCTCTCATGGCCAGCAAGGTTTTGAAGGCCCAAGGTGAGGCCATAACTCACGTCTCTCTAGAGAATGAAGAGAAGTGATTCGGTTTTCTCCATAGCAACTCCCATGTATTCCCATCATCCACCCACGATCATATACATCAATTGGCGCTAGCTAGTTATCTACTTAATAATGCGATTTGATAATGCGGAATTCATTATCAAATTATCTTGAATCTTTATAATTTTCACAAAATGAGGGATGAGAATACACCTTTATCCATAGAAGCAACAACCTTGAAATAATGATGGTTGTAGAAATGAAAGAAAATGAAGAAATCCGATTTATCTCTTTTAACCCACTTTAATTTTGATGTATTTATTAATGGACAATAGAATACTTCTTTTATTTCATATGGATGAAGAGAGGTAAGACATTTCTTTTTCTATATATTAATAGGTGCATTTACAATAAGTGCCTTCTATTATAGCATTTCCTCTTCAAAATATCGCATCCTATCATAAAACGTAACTTCTCAAAAAATTGTGTCTCCTTAGAACTAATATATGTTTTAGCATATAAATTAATATTAAACCATTTTAAGTCATGTGAACCACAGTCATTCTTACATTCTCCCACTTGCTCCATATGATCTTCCTTTCATATCAACATAATAATCACAATTAAGTAAACAAAATGGATGCGAGTCATGGTAGTCGTATGTCGCAAATCAACTTAGTTCTTTTCATGTGTTACAACTATAATTCTCTATTTAACAGATCTACAAATGAGAAGTATAATAATGGTCCAACAATAATGTCTTTGATAGAAAATATCCTATTAAATATTTATCTATCTTCCATCATGCATACTAAATAGAAAACAGTAAATATTAGCAACACATAAACGAACTCTAAATTTTAAATAAATGAACATATTATAATCATAATATACTATCTTTATGACGTCCAATAATGATGATCTTTTTGATAGGTTCATTAAAGATTTTGGGTAGTAGTCATTTTGTTAAGGGATTTATCATGACATTCTCTATTGCTATATTTCTTCTTTAATAGTCAAGTATTTAAGTTTTATATATCTAACACCCTTAAAATACTTGTCGTTCTTAGAGAAGAATATTGTTGTACTAAGAACATTGATGTAGAATCATCACAATAAATTTTCAGTGGCCTAGCAATATTTTCAATAATCACAAGCCCAAAATAAAGTTCAATGGCTATAATACATGAGTAGCCTCCTTGAAAAAAAAACACATTCAAAAGTGGGGAAACATTTTTTTCATTTTTTTGAAAGGGGATAATATTTTTTGCGTTCTTTGTTTACTTATAAATATCGTGGCCTCTAATAGCGTGCTTTGACCTCACTCGAGGCTGGCAAGCCAGTGGCCTTTGACAAGTGAACACTGGAAAATATTATCAAATATTTTTTAAGGAAAATGATTTCCTAGAAAATATTTTTCAGAAATGCTATATTTTCCGTGAAACAAACGGAGCCTAAGAATTCAACAGGCCATAATTCAATTTAATGGATAAACATTTGTGGTCACTTTTTATAAAAAAAAAACTACTATAAAAATTATAAACCTATTATAATTATGCCAATCTAGTCATAAATCTTCTTCTTCTTCTTTTGTACCAATTGAGTCTTCAACATTTTACATTTGTGTTAATTCAGTTCATTTGTCCAATTTTGATATAAAAAAAAATCACTAACATAGACATTGGTCATCCTATGTAGCAAGATCAATTTTGACATGGATAATTTATATTTATTTTTTTCTCTCTTTTTTCCCTTCCCTTTTTCTTTTTCCTCTAGACAATCAGCTAACTTTAGTGATTGGCTAAGTAGCGAGGCTAAAGCCCTAGCCAAAGGCCGCTCGCTAGGCTAGTGAGGTTGACAAGAAGAAGAAGAAGGAAAAATTCCAAAACTATTATAAAAAATTATTCACATTAGTGCTGACTATGCGACATAGAACAATAGACATGCATATTAATTATTTCTGATCAAAGTTAGATAGGAGGAGGAGGAAGAAGGAGGAGGAGGAGGAAGGAAGAAAGGAAGAAAGAAAGAAGAAGAAGGAAAAAATTCAAAAAATATTATAAAAATTATAAAAAATTATTCACATCAGTGCTGATTGTGTGACATAGGACAATCGATGCATATTAGTTATTTATGATTGAAATTAGCTAGATAAATTGAATTGATATAAAATAAAAATGTTTAAGATTCAATTGACACCGATGTAGTCGTCATTGCTGCCTCTAATCTTAGTCATGACCAAGTGTTCGAGCCACTCCACCATTCACCATCATTGTATTCATCCTCTGCCGGCTAATCTCTCTCTCTCTCTCTCTCTCTCTCTCTCTCTCTCTCTCTCTCTCTCTCTCTCTCTGTGTGTTCTGCCACCATTGATTTTAGCAATTCTTCTATGGTTGCCAAGATCTTGACGTCACGATAGAGTCTCGCGGCCATTGAGGAGCTGCCCACCCTCCATGGCCAAGGAGGTTGAGCTTATAGAACTGGATGCATTGGCTCTGGGTTTAGAGGAGGCAACCTCTGACAGGCTGACCGGATCAGGCCGCCGCGTCGAGCTCCGCCATTGGCAACTTGATGTCGGGGGCGATGACAACAATAGCGACGCAGATGTTGACAATCGCTTAAACTGAGACGATGGGGGCGGCGATAGCCAAGAGAGGCGGATTTTTACAATAGAGCATCCAGGTGTTGTCGCTGATCAGTCTGCCGCCGACCTAGTGAACGGACATGACTTGGACTTGAAGGGGAATGCTCGTGCTGTCATTTTATTAAAGCTTAACCAAACTACAAAAGAACGGCGAATCCCATGTGGAAAATCTGCGCCGCCTTATAGAGTAGGGGAGATTTATCATCAATTAGCATGATAAATGCATATCGGAGGAGCAAACCCAAAAGGTTAGGTTCTTGAAGAAGCATAATTTCATTTCCCATCTAAGCTTAAACAAATTAAGCTGAGTTTATAAGGGTACGTTACACCTGAATAAAATATTTTATCAAGATAAAACGTACCATTTTTTTAGTGCATTTCAATCACAAAGTTGTACATAATCTACGGTCGTTTCCATTCCAATCCGAAGAATAATTGTTTGAACTGACATGTACTCAATTTAAGTCTAGAACATGTAAAATTAATAGAAATTTGGAGTTTTTTTTTTGTGTGATTGGACGGAATTGATTAAATAACGCGGTGTATTGTAAAAGAAATGGTATTTTAGTAAGCTGACTAGTCAGGTGGGGTTTGGGAACTAGATTATCACCGTCTTGGGCATCATGGATCGTTTGTTTACCTATAAATTGCCTTCAACTGACCTTTTGCAAGACAAGAATCCAAGCCTCTCTTGTTCTTCATTTGTATTAGTCCTGACATCAACGGACAAAGGTTGAGCAAAAATGTCTCTAGAAACCTCAGGAAATCGCCTTCTTCCTGCTAAAGAAAAGTGCCCAATGGTCGAACGCCGGTCCGTAGACTATCATCCGAGCTTGTGGGAGGATTACCTCTTCGAATATGCTTCTTCTTCCAATTCAATGGTAGGACTCAAGTTGCTCCATTTTCTTGTAGTGTAATCTTGTAAGTTACTACAAAATGCATTACGTATTTAATTTAGAAAAGAGAGAGAGAGAAAATAGACTAAAGATAACAATTTAAGGATAGGCCTTGGGCCAATGAACTTTTCATGCACTTAGAATTGGAGTGAAATTGACATGTATTCTTGTTTATGTTTAGGATAACGATGGCCATGATCAGCAGGCGGAATCAGAAATCCAGAAGCTGAAGGAGGAGGTGAAGAGGATGCTACGCTCTCGTGCGGATAAGCCGTCCCTGAAAGTGGACCTAATTGACCAAATACAACGCTCAGGCATTGCGTACCACTTTGCAAGCGAGATTGATGATGTGTTGAGACAACTTTACGAGACCTGCTTTTTCTGTAACAATGGAGATCGCGATATTGACGACCTCTACACAGTCTCTTTGCTCTTCCGTTTATTGCGACAACAAGGTTACCGTATATCATGTGGTGAGTGGCCCTTTTTCTGTTTCAATCATTTCACAAAATACAATCGATATAATACGATCCTTTGCCATTATCTAGAATCTGTCCTCTTTACCTTTCCCTTCTGTGTATGGAGGTCATTCATGGATCAATCACCTGAAGTTGTTCACGAACCACCTGAGTTATTGCATCACGTGACCCCAAAAGGGACCATACAATGAAAACATTATGCTCATAAAAACTACTCCTGATTTTTTTTTTTTAGGCGTTCTTCGCCATCTTGACCATAGACACATATAATGGGGAAAGACCCTAGAATTTAAGGCTCCATTCGTTTCACGAAAAAAAAACTTTTAGAAAAATATTTTTCGGATTTTTAGACATTCGTTTCATGGAAAATAAAATAGTCAAGGAAATATATTCTACCAATGGAAAAAACACCTTCAAAATTGGGGAAAATGTTTTCCACTTTTTAGAAAGTGGAAAATATTTTTCGATTTTTTTGGTTTATCTTTAAATATCACGACCTCTAATAGCGTGTCTCGATCTCGCCCAAGGCTGGTGAACCAGTGACCTTTAGTAGCGAGATCACAGCTTCTAGAAGTGAGCTCGAGGTTAGCCTTGGATTGGCGAGTTCGTGACTTATAGTGGTAAGCCGGGAGCTTGTCGGGGTTTGGTGAAACTTGTGACCAATGACCAGTCAATGTCAAGCAAAAAATTAAAAAATCGATTTTTTTTATAATTTTCCATAAGTTTCAGACGAATATCCTAAAATATTGTCATATCCAAGAAAATAACTTCTTGGAAAATATTTTCTAAAAATGTTACATTTTCCATAAAACAAAAGAAGTCTAAATGAAACATATGCATGTATTCACAGTTTGCAACTATTTCTTTTAGAAATTGATTCTGTTAAATTCAAACTATACGATTTGTCACACAATTTGTCGTATCAAAACGGAAAATTATTGTTAAAACCATTCCTGAAAAAAAGAAAAAGAAAAAACCTCTACAAGTGCCTTTAATTACCATTCATGTGTTGGTTGTTATTGTTACTTTCTATCTTTTGGTAACCAAAGGTGTTTAGACTGCTCGTGAAGAATATTTTTGTCTAATAGTAATGTTTTAATAGAAATCCTTATCTCACTATGATTTATAAGCAGACATATTCAACAAGTTCATGGACACCAGCGGAAAGTTCAGTGAAAAACACGCAAGTGATTTACGTGGATTGCTAAGTTTGTATGAAGCAAGCCATATGAGTGTGCATGGAGAAGATGTTCTGGATCAAGCGCTTTCTTTCAGTTTAAAGCATCTTGAATCCATTGATGAGAAGCAACTGAGCCCTCCTCTCACAGCACAAGTCCGTCATGCCTTAAAGCAAACAATTCGTAGAGGGGTGCCAAGGCTCGAGGCGAGACGGTACATTTCCATGTGTGAAGCGGAGCCTTTGCATAATAAAGTGTTACTATCACTAGCCAAGTTAGATTTCAACCACTTGCAAAAGCAACACCAGAGGGAGTTATTTGATCTTGCAAGGTTGATCAATCATGCAATCACAAGAGTAAAATGATTAACTGTTTATACTCTGGAAGGTTTTAAGTGACTATGAATATTGTCCTTTTACATGTAGGTGGTGGATGGATCTAGACTTCAAGAGGAAGTTACCATTTGCAAGAGACAGGCTCGTGGAAGGATACTTTTGGATTTTGGGAGTTCATTTTGAGCCCGAATTAAGACTTGTTAGAAGAATGATGACCAAAGTGATCGCACTGACTTCAGTTCTTGATGACATTTATGATGTCTATGGCACCTATGAAGAGCTAGAGCTCCTTACTCAAGCTGTTCAAAGGTTAGATTCAATGTACATGTGTCTTATTTCAAGTAGATTTTGTTTCATATATATTAGCGTTGACCTACGAGATGTGATAAAATGTATCTCATTGGCAACTCTTGGTACTGAAACATGATTGGGTTGGTAGACTGACCTTGTCATAGTTCTCGGGTAACATCGTAATAAGAAATCCTCGTGCAATATAAGGTTTTTGAAATATCATGTAATGTATTCCTAGCTGATAATTTCAGGTGGGACATTGATTGCGTAAATGAACTTCCAGAGTATATGCAAGTGTTCTACAAAGCATTAATCGACGTCTACGTTGAAATTGGAGAAATACTGGCTTGCACAGGAAGATCGTATGGCCTCTACTTTGCGATAGAAGCAGTAAGATCCTACCACCTCTACTATATTCTACCATCATGGTGTTGCTATTCTTTATTGACAGGAATTAAATGCTCTGCATTTTCAGATGAAAAGACAAGCGCGATCTTACTTTGCTGAGGCAAAATGGCTGCACCAACAACACAAGCCCACAATGGATGAATACATGTCCATTGCAGTAGTGTCGAGTGGTTACCCCTTGTTAGCGATCACGTCCTTTGTTGGAATGCAAGATACTGTAACAAAAGACGATTTAGATTGGCTGTTCAACGACCCAAAGATACTCAAGGCTTCAACAGTTATTTGCAGGCTCATGGATGATTTGGCCAGTCATAAGGTACCTTTTTCTTTCCTTGCACGTGTTAAATGAAGAAACAGACCCGACCCAAATACCATGAGACGTCAGATCTCGTTTATATGTCTTGTCATACATTTCTATGCAGTTTGAGCAAGGAAGAGAACATGCGGACTCGGCCGTGCAATGTTACATGAAGCAATATGGTGTCACGGAACGAGAAGCAGAAAACGACCTGCGTAAGCAAGTTGATGATGCATGGAAGGACCTCAATGAGGAGTGCCTTCGCCCGACTGCTGTCGCGCTGCCGCTTCTCATGGGAATTCTCAACCTTACGCGAGTGATGGACGTGCTGTACAAGGACGGAGGAGATCATTATACCAATCCTCATATTATGCTAAAAGATTACATCCGTTCGGTGCTCATGGACCCAGTGCAATAGTTTGATATGCTGCAATCAAGTAGACGTTCATCAGCTGGACATGGGACCACTAGACCCATTATTCTATCGATGATGCATTTATGCATGTTTGAAGTGTTAACGACTTGGGAATAAGATGTGGGATAAATATGTTGGTTAGGATATATACAATAGAGCCTTCAATAAGAATGGTATGGTTGTGTCGGTATCGACATATGGTCCGCTTTATGCTCATCTTTTTCATTGAAGATGAGATGAAGCCCATAATGTACTCATGAAAGAAGAATAAATTACGCTTTCGAAGAGCTGTTTTCATTTTGAATTTCAAAGGATGGGATTTAGAATTATGTGGTGATAAACAAGTCAATTGTAGCTGATGGACTATGGAAGGATGAGATTGAGATATGTTATGAGAAAATTTTAACTGATGGACTATGTAGGAGTTTTTATAATGTAGACTAGACTAATTGAGAATGTAATTTACCATTTTACGGGATTGGTCTAAAAATGTTAGAGATAATGATTGTTAATTAGTCCAATATGGGATTGGCTTATGTGAGCCGAGTAAAGTTTAACCTACGATGAAAGAGCATGTTGGTTAAAACTCTATAAATAGTGTTTGAGTCTCTTGTCTAACCCTAATGCATAAATGATACGTGAATAATAGTTTCATTGAGTTAGTAATATAAAGGGTCATAGAAAAGAATCATTTGAACTCTGAATCATTGTTATTGCACATCAAGAACGATGGATTTCAAATTAAGTGCACAAAATATTTTTTCTCCATTGTTGTATTCTAGATTCTTGCAATGATTATTTTGGAGGCTTACATGTGGTATTAGAACCACCATATTATGAAACTAGAACCTTCAGATTTGGCCTCTTTTATCAAAATTTTGGTTCGTTGAAGGTCAATTTCGAGAGCACAACCGGAATTTTCTCATCGAGGCGAGAAAATATGTGGGTGGTGCTTCGCCAAGCGTGGTTGCATGCGTCACCACGCACATCCATCAAGTACGCATGATGTGCACGCGCATTGCATACAAGGGTTAACATCATCATGACGTCCCGGGGTCCAATCGAATTGATTGGATGACTCAAAGCAATCAAATTGGTTGGACCAATGAACATCAATCAAATCGACAGACCAATGAAATGGTTGAACTAACCATTTAAGCTGGTTCAAGTGTGTTACACGCAATGACTGCTCTAGAGTCGTGTGTAAACGCGTCTGGGCTCTGTTTGGCGATTCTTTACATCATAGGGTATTCATTGTACAAGTTTGATGCTTTTGAGGATGTGAAAATACATACAAAACCCTATACACATGTTTTTTTAAAAGTATTTTTTTGCTTATTTTCCTTTATCTCTCTATTGTTTTGGAAATACAATTGCTAGCTCACCTGTATACTATCATACAAAGAATATGTAAAGCATTATTGATAATATATGTAAGGTTTAACACATACAAATAAATAGAACAATGTAATTGGCATGTCATGATGTCTTCAAGTCTAAAATTACATGAATATGGTAAATGCGAGACATAAAATTTATATCCCCAATATAATAGAGTTTCAAGGATACAATTGGGCTGTGATCATCACAGTAGCATACTTGATTAGGTTTGAGAAATATTGCTATTATATTATGATGGGATGTCTCCTATTTTAACGGGTTATCATATTCTCAAAGGAGATAGTTGTGAACTGATTCATGGAGGAACTCTTGTATAGTATATAATTGAGGAACAATTGATCTTAGTGATTCATACACCTAAAAATGACGAATTCACAAAGGTTAGAATATATTCTTATGGCCGATGTCATATAAATAGTATTGACACCTAAATTTTAATGACCATTTAGGTTTATTTGTGCATAAAAATTAGGATTTATTTATTTATTTCATAAATATAAATGTTTTTAAGTATCATTGCATAGCACATAGTTTCAACAACATTTATGATAGCATCTAATAACATTAACAACGGAATGGCGGTGGCATAAATCAGAATCAATCATGTAGATCTGGCCCGTGCTTCAAGAGGAATTCAGCCAGCACTAGGGGAAAGAACCAAAAATTCCAACTTCTAAGTTTGGGCAATTTGAGCTTTAATTTAAGTAAATTTAGCCCATTAATTTGTTAATCCTTGATTTTAATCTAAATAAACCTTAAACCAGGTCGAGGCCTATAAATCTTGAGCCCGAAAGCCAAGGAGTTTCGTGCAGCCCATTCTGGGAGAGGGTTTGGCCAAAAATCAACCCTGAATCAAGGATGATTTGTGCAATTTGACCTTTTAAGGACTTAATTGAAATAACTAGTATAATTTAGGACCAATTTTGAGCATATTAGAAACTTGATATCCCTTATGGCAGTTGATCTCTACATATATATGTATGTCGTGCTTCAGGGTTTCAAAGTAATGATAATTTTGGAACGCTTTTAGAAAAACAGGCAGAAACATGTGAGCAAGAGAGAGAGACCGCAGTGGTCAACGTCCCTTCCACCCGTCCCCCTTGCTCGCAGCCACATCGCCCATCACCATGCCCAATGTTGCCGCTGCCACCGCACCCTAAGACAAAGACAAGAGAGAGGAAAGAGAACTTATCTCAAAGAAATTTAAATATCCAGGGCGGTCTTTTTTTTTCTCACACGATTAACAGGTAAATTTTTTTCGCCACGTGGCGAATTTTAAGTGAACCGTTGTATGTCCTACATGGCACAATTATTGTACACAATTTTTTTTCCTTGTCTTTGCTTTGGCTGGCCCACGAAGGCAAGGGAGGTTATGCGCTCCATTTCTTCGCCATCTCTGCATCCGAATAAGTTCGTGTCTATTGGGGGTGAGTAACTTGGACTGCCCAAACCATAAACCACCCAGATCAGACCGGAAGTGCCAGTCTGGTTCCCAGTTTCCAAAAGTGGAACCGGTATACAGGCGGTTCGGCTCTCGGTTCCTAGGAAGGCCGAACCGGTTAATTTTTTACATTTTATTAAAAATAAAGATGTAAAAAAACGTAAAAGAAAACTCAATTCAAATTTCTAAAATTTTAATCTTAACCCAACTTTACAAAAATAATTTTTTTCTTAAAGATAAGTAAAGAAATTCAATATTTTTTAGAATTTTTCTGATTCCCAATCAATCTATTCCATTTTCCAGGAACCAAACTGGAATGCTCTAGACCATGCACACCCCATCCACGTTCTCTATATCACGCCTTAAGGTGCGTTTGATTCGACTTTCTCAATGAGTTTCAGCTCCAAAAATCTTTTGAAGAAATATGAGTGCGTGGCAACCATTCTAAAAGGGTTTTGAGGTGGAAAATTGATATTGTGAATGCTGAAAGTTAAAAGGCAAGTTCTACTAGCTTTCCCCGAAGTCCATATCCAAAACCAAACCAAACGGAGCCTTAGTCCAAAGTCCAACGCATCCATCTTCTCGTCAATTCTTGGTCACAACACGAATTGCTTTAGTGCAAGGTTATGCATCCAAAGGTAAAATGATGGGAAATTACCTAGTGTAGCTCAATTGTTAAAAAAAAAAAAAAAGGCTTCCATGCACGAGGCAAAACCATCTTAGGCGTCTCCCGTTCGGGCCAATACGACCCAACCCATGCCCCCCCTGCCCACCCAAACCTGGCCCACGAATCTGACAACCCAAGCCCCAACTCTCCCTTTGCCTCACGCACGGAGCACATGTGAGGGGCTATAATTGACGTTCACCTCACCAGCGAGGGACCAAGCGCGAATCCTAGAAACGTCTATAAGGTGGCTGAACTGGAAAGAATCTTAGGCAAAAACATAATAGAGATTGGTTGAGAGGCTCACTCGGCAAGAATCCAACCATGTTGACTTATCGTTTTAATACCATTTTCATACAATGCAATTTTAATGACTCACTCGACCAATTCATACCTAACCCCACTCGATCCGACCCACATTATTGAAACAACTTTATATCTAACCAAATATCATAAAATTTACTTTTTATGATTTAAAAAAAATTCATGCAATACAATTTAGTTGATATAATTTCGTAAATTTTTCATTTTATTTATTTTCAAAATTTTTTATTTAAAAAAAATAAAAATCATAGATAGAATTGATTTTTCAAAACTTTCATGTCCCATAGATTTGATTTTATACATAGAATTGCATTGATAGATTAGATAGACATTTTCATATTCAATTTAATTGATAATATCTGGATTAGATGGCATGTTTAAATTAAATTGCATGCATAGATAATTTTCTAAGCTAAAATAGAATCTAAGTTAGCCTATTTCTTAACTTAAACTAGATAATATCATGTTTTAGGCGCATTTTTATTTTAATTAATTCAGGGTTACTAATTTAATTAAAAAATAAAAATCATTCGCATGTCATATAGTATAGTTGTGTATTCATATACTATGTTATATAATTTAGGTACATTATTATATGCCATGTCATTTAGAGTAATAGCTTTCATTTATGCCACGTTATATAAGTAGGATCGTGCACAGATGCACATCATATACACCATTTCGTATAGTTTAGGTGCATCTTTATATGTCATGCCACATAAACTAATTAAATTTCATTATGCTATGTCATATTATTTAGGGCCATTCTTTAATGTATGCCATATATGCACACCATTTAGTGATGTCATGTTAGGTCATTTAATTAACATTAGATGACTGGTTAGTTTAATTTATTCATATGTAGTATAATTTGCATGTTAAGGCCATTTAATGAAGGTTGTATGCCCCATTAAATTTAAGTCATGTAGCCTTAGTTTATAATAATTACAGTACATTTCATGTGTTGCATTTAATTTAATGCTTTCCTACATGAAAATCATAAAAAGAATCATCCATAAGTTAGCGATTGCATGCATTTTTGTTTGATAAATATCTTGCAACTATAAATTAATATGTTTAGCTATGGGACGAAACTGCCCTCCCTATTTTTGTAATTTATTTATCACTTTAATTTATTAGGCATTAGATTAATATTTGTGCACCCGCATGAACACTTCATATGATGATGAATTAGATTAAAATTAATCCAATATTGCCTACTAAAAAAACTTTGAATAAAAAGAAAGAGGTAACCAATGGGCATTAAAGTAATATAATGTAACCAGGTTCCCAAAACCACAATTTCTTATTCATAGAGATAAAGTATTTTATTGATGCTTTTACATAGATTTTTAATCGACTCATTGTAAATAAATCAGTAAATAAATATTGCATGTTGAAAATCCTTAAGCTAAGTCGTTGATGTAACTTTAGTAATCTATTAATCAAATCCTAGATGGTGCATTTTAAGGAGGATAAAAAAAAACGCATAGAGTTGTTTTCATACCATATTTTGGTGAAAGAGAAAGAATCCAAAGAAATTGAAACTCACTCGATAGCTTGTAGGAAAGAGGTTACATAAGCATAATGATTTCTTATCGCGTTGAATGACAAGGACATAATATGTTTCTTTCGTGATTACCTACGCAAATCTTTTGAGCAAAATTAAATTCACTCATTGGCTTTCCATGTCATGCGTTGCATATAAGATGAAAGTGTTTGGTTCACTGAAAATTTGTTGTCACTAGAAATGTCAAGACCCGCCACGCCCTGTCCTTGGGCACGGGACGGTACCTGATTTCCTTCCTTCACTTCGGTCATCGAATGGCGACATCCCAGAACTTGTCGCCAACCTTCAAGTCTTCAACGGAAGCATGGGTCTCCTCCCACAATACTCACCCACAAATCTCTCTTTAACCATGCACCTGAAAATTGTTAACAACAATGGGATGAGATATAAATATCTCAGCGAGTTTATCCCTATACCAAAATTAGAATACTATCACCCTAGGGTCCCTACTCACTACTCAATCTCCATATATAATTTCCCCAAATGCAACTATCATCTATTATTTCTTTCCTCGAGGTCAATCAGTTCCTTATTCCTCGAATCCTTCATAATCGCTCTGAAATATGATTTTCGTTATCTCCAGCTAACTCCATTCTTAGCCTCGAACTCAAGCCCACCTTCTCGAATCAATCACACTGGTAAGCTAGATCCGTCAATCTACCGGTCCGCGACCGGGACTCGGCTCAAAGCCGTTCAATAACGTCACATTATGACCACAATCAATAAATCTCCTCAAATCGGCATCTAGTGCCCCCATAGCCACTAACTTCTCAATCGACTTCCAATATAGTAGACTAACTCAATACTCTTAATTCATTTACCAATCACATTCTTTTTATCACCCATCCCATCACCAACCTCTCTTCTTTGCTAACCAATCTACCTATGAGTCAATCAGTCCGTGACCGATACTTGGCATTAAGCCACATACCTGTCAGTCCAATCAACCCCAATAGCATCATCCATTCGCTCAAATAATTTAATGGAATAAAATAAATAATTAAGTAACCTTTAAATGAAAAATTACAAAATAATGAAATAATGCATTAATAAATAAATAAATTGCGTAATTAAAAGCTTAAAGTCATCCACAACCAGCCTAAGACCCTAATTAAGCCTTCTCGGCTCGTCGTCGTTTTCCACGTTCAATGATCTCCATTGCTGTCTTACCATCAAACTGGCTTATTGGCCAAACCATCCATTCATATGTCGTCGCCAAGTCCATGGCACGTTTTATACCTTCTATCGGTTTGTTCAACGTGCCAAGTCCATAGTACTATTCAAGGCCATAATTAGGCCTCCCATTTGCTCAATCAACCCTTCAATCAATCGACGTCAAATCCATGGCACCCTATATCAAGCCACAATTTTCCTAAATCATCAATCGTCAAATCCATGACACATTGTCATCCCGTCTATCAATCTGTTAAGTCGTCGAGTCCATGGCACCATTCAATTCGCCAATTTCCGTGGCATAACATATCCAACCAAAATCGGCTCAAGTCATTCCATCAATCGATGGCTGGGGCCCACTGCCTTAATTCCTCGGCGAAAAGCCAAAATCAAAGTGAATCGAGATCGATGACCACTTCGATCGTCTTACGAAATCAAATCAGTCCAACGTAGCTCGGTCGACACTTAATCTGGTCCCGTCAACTTCCAATTTAAATATCCAATTGATCGACTAAATATTAAAATATCCAAAAATCATTAATAATCCATCATCATCACTTTCACAACTCAGTTGCCTCCACTTACGGTCATGTTGATCATTAACCCTTGATTAAGTCCAGTCATTTGCCACCGACAATTTATTTTACACCCCTTATTCACACATTTAGGCTATGTAAGTACTTTTAATAATTCTCCAGGGAGAGGCTTACTTTCGTAGGCGATTTCTCCCAAACGGCGTGGTGAAAATGGATGAGGCTGGTGCCATTGTGCTCGTGAGGCTCCCAGCTGTCTATTGAGGGCAGCGGTGGCGGCGGCGGCTGGGTCTTGCCGGAGAGCCGGCCGTGACCATGAACAGTGGCTTGGGCGGAAAACAAGGTCACTATGGGTGGGGGAGAAACTGGCGGCTTCGGGGGTGAGTCGACGGTGACGGTGACCGTGGAGAGGATGAGGGGACTCTTGGGGAGGTGCTGGAGCCGGTGACCTGGCCTGGGTCTCGCCGGTGAGGGAGCAACGACCCCAGGAAGTCCAGCCTCGGTGCCGATGTGAACAGGGGACAAGCTGTTCGTGAGGGCTCCTTCGCCCAGCTCCCGGCGTCGACGGCGGCGGCGGCGGAGGCTGCAGCTAGTCGAATCTGGAAGGGGGAGTGTCAAGGGAGCTAAGGGAGGCAACCGTGCCTCTTTTCGTGGCCTGGGCAGCAAGGAGAGGGGAGAAGAAGGAGGCTATCCGGCCATAGGGGAGAGAGAGAGAGAGAGAGATGGGACGAGGATGGGACATGAGCAAGTGGGCCAATTCACTGGCTAGTTGGCTCGGAGTTGGACCGGTCCGACCCACGATTGGGTCAGTCCACGCGAGGGGTGACCGGGCCGTTGACCGGGTTAACGGTCAACATTGACCCGATCAACGGTAAGCGTTGACCAAAAGTCAACTTTCCCCATTTCTTCCAAAATTGCCCCAAGGCCCAAAATTCACTTCTTTGGGGGCCAAATTGTAATTATCTACAAGTCGAGGGACCAAAATGCAAATTTCGGAAGTTCGGAATCGCCCGAGATGAATTTTCATGATTTGATCCGAGGCACTCCTAGGGTCAACAAACCCCTAATTAAATCCATAAATCCGCTAAAATAGACCTCAAAGATGGGGTTGGGCACGGGTCTTTACAAGAAAATGTTCCCGACAAATTCACTTCCACAGAAAGTAAACCATTCTCTAGGGTTTGCTTGTGGCGAAAACAAAGTGAAAAAAATTAGTTTTATGATATATTGGTATCCGATAATAAGCAAATCCCCTAAAAGTAGCTTGTATCGTTTTATACAAGTAATAACTAACATACTATAATCAACGTCTACTTTGTCTACTCTGTAATCCATCAAAATAGCAAGACTCACAAGGAAATTATGAAATTTTATCCGGAAAGTATTTTATATGATGGTGGCTTTTGGGAATGTAGAAGAACATGAGAATTAATGAAATATTTTAAGGAGACAGTTGACAAGGCTTATGGATAGGGTTGAGCACGTTGAACCGACCAACCTAGAAACCACCTAGACAGGACCGAACCGACAAGGTCGATCCAGTTCTCGGGAGTATTGCTCCGGTCCTTGGTTCCTAAAAATGAAACCAGCATTTGGGCGGTCTGGTTCCCAATTCTTAGGAGGTGAGACCGAACCGGACCACCCAGACCTGTAACAGCCCACTTTAGCCCCCCCCCCTTTTTCAAGGTCCAATAGAGCGAATTTACGGATTTAATTAATGGCCCATTGGCCCCTAGAGTGCTTCGGACTAAACAGTGAAAATTCGTCTCGGGCAATTCCAGACTCCCAGAAATCGCATTTCGGTCCCCGACTTTTAGATGTTTTCATTTCGGCCCCAAAAGAAGTGAATTTTGGGCCTAGGGGGATTTGAGAAATTTTGGGGAAAAGTTGACTTTTGGTCAACTCTGGTCAACGTTGACTGTTGACCAGTCAACGGGTCAACTCGGACCAGGTCAACAGATCGGTAGACCCGTGGACGATCGGGTCAAACCTGGGGAAGGCCAGCCCAAGCCCGTGCGACTCGGCCCAGGCGCACGCCTAGCCCAACCCTTTCTTCTCTCTTCCCTCTCTCTTCGGCATTTTGTCGAGCAAGTGGCACGCACCCGCAAGGGATGTCCCATCGGCGGCCAATGGCCTACCAACCGCAAGCTAGCCCTACCACCAACCGTAGGCATCCCGTTGGAGCACCTCCAAGCCGTTGGATGGCTACCACGTGCCCCCGGCAACACGGTCTTCTTCCCCTCGCGCGACTGCCCCTGCTACTATACCCGAGTGAGCTCCTCCCCTTCAACAGCCCTTTCTCCCAACTCGGAGCTCCAATAGACTCGGCCTTAGTGTCGTTGGGAAGCTCACGATGCCAGCCGCACGACCCAGCCAACTGCCGCCGCCGACTCCGCTTGAATCGCCACCGGCAACCCTCGACGGCTTGAATCGCCACTGGCAACCCTCGACCAGAGCCCCCACAGTCAGCTTTTCCCCCTATTTTCCAGCCGTGGACTCCGTCGGCGTTTGGTCGTTCCAACCACCCTCGAGCCACAACGTTGCTTCCAATCCATTGGTGGGTACCCCTGAACCCTAATTGTGGCTTTTGTTGCCATCGATTTTGTCTAATTTGGGCGATTTCACGTTTGAACTTCATTTTACCCTAAAATGAGTCATCGGAGCTAGATTTGGCCAATAGGCCGTTCCGGCGACGCCCACCCCTCGCCGTTGGTCTCGATAGACTCGTGAGGCCCTTGTGAGTTAAGCCTAACCCTTTAATGTGGTTGATTTTGGTCAGATAAGGAGAGTCGAGGCTCGAACCGATTCGTGCCCTAATCAGACTTGCGACTGTCCGAGCTCACCGTCGTTGTTCCAGCGTCGTTCGGCCAGCCCCAGTGCCACCCATGAGGCGTCTAGACCCCAAGAGCCACCCAGGACCAAGCCCAGCCGCCGTTGGACTACTGGCCACTATTTTGGAGCCATGAACAGCACCGGCCAACTGAGTTCAGGCCGAATCAAACTATTCGGGCCTTGTCGGAGCTGTTGGGCTCGCCGGTGGGCCTCGCTGCTTCACCCATGGGCCCGGCCAGCCCACCACGGCTTCAGGCTAGGTCCAGGAGAACCTCGCCAGCGCCGGCACCGAAGGATCGTCGGAGCTGCCCGAGACATCCAGAAGCTATCCTGGAGCTCGACTATCCCATCCGTGGTGTCGGATCGAGGAATGGAAAGCCGCATCGAGCTCAAACGCAAACGGAAGTGCAAGGATCGCTTCACCGCAGACCGCCGATTCGCGAGAAAAATGAAGTGAGTGGATTTAAACTTTTATTAGGCGTGCTATTGCTTTAGTAGACTTCTTAGGAATGAGTGGATGAGTTGGATAAATTACTCCGATGGCATGAGTGTTTGGATAAATGGGGCCAAGTATGGCCGAGTATAGGATACTGGTGATGAGGAGATAAGGTGACCGATTAAGAGGTCGGTGAGCCTAATTGGATGGTCTAATTGCAGGATTGAATATTGAGATTGGATGAGGAGAATAATCGTGACTATTGGAAGAGTCTAGTTATGTGATTAGTGTTTGAGGTCTCGTGGACTTGACATTTGAACCGGTTGGCCGACAAAATACAATAGGAGGTCCGATTATGACTTGAATGCGTAATTGGAGAGCATTAGTACATGGTTGGATGGTTGGAGGCCGATTTATGGCTGTGTAAGTAATTTAGTCGATGTGGTCATTAGGAATGACCGATTCTGTGGCTTGTGAGCCTTAATGGCTAATTGGAAGTTAATGGGATTGAATGAGTGCCTTGATGGCGTGAAAGGATGGTAGGACCAATTATAGTCGTGTTCACGGTATCGACGAAATGACATGGCTTAATTAGAAGAAGTCGATTAGATAGATAATTTGAACCGATGGTTGTTATTATGCCATGGATTTGACGTTGATTTGATTGGGTGATTGATTGAGTAAATGGGAGATCAAATTATAGCTCAGATTAGAATGTCGAGGGCTTGGTGTTTGAATGGATCGATTATGTGCCTAAAAGGTCTAATCAAGGGTTTTTATTTAACAGGACAATAATTGGTGGCAACTAAGTTATAAAAGTGACGAAGGGGAATTTATTATGAATTTTTGGAAGTATTATTTATTTTAATATTTATTAGGCCGATTATGAGGCAAATATGCCATAATTTAAATTGGAAGTCGACAGGACCCGATTGGGCGTCAACATGGCCGAGACGAGTTGTTTTGATCTCACGAGTTGACCAAAGTGATCATGGACCCCGATTCGCTTTGATTTTGGCTTTTAGCAGAGAAAATATGGCAATGGGCCCTAGGGATCGGTTGATGGGATGACTTGAGCCAACTATAGTTCGATATGTTGTGCCATGGAATTGGCAAATCGAATAGTGCCATGGACTTTGTGACTGAACAAATCGATAAATGGGATAATAACGTGCCATGGACTTAGCGACGGTATATGAATGAATGGTTTGGCCAATAAGCCAATTTGATGGTAAGACGACAATGGGGACCATTGAACGTGGAAAACAACGACGAACCGAGAAGGCTTAATTAGGGTCTTAGGTCAGTTGTAGACGGCCTTAAGCTTTTAATTATGCAATTTATTTATTTAATAATGCATTATTTAGTTATTCTGTTAATTATTTATTTATTTATTTATTTTTATTCAATGTTATATATTAGATGATTGTGACTGGCTTGCTTTGGCTTAGTACCAAGTCTCGGTCATGGACCGATTGACTTATAGGTAAATTTGATTAGCTACGCCAGAGACTAGTGATGGGCCATGTGATGAAAAAGACAAAGTCGTTGGATGAATTAGAGGCCAAGTCAATTGAGGGTTGGTCATTGACTATGGTAGCACTGGAAACATTTACTGATCGTGGTCACGAAGTGACATAGTTGAATGGCTTTAGGCTGAGTCCCGGTCGGAGATCGATGACTAACAAGTTTAGTCATGATGATGAATGATCTGACGATGTGGTCAGAATTCGAAGCTAAGCATGGGATTAGTTGATGATATGATGGAATAGGAAGTTGATTAAACTAAAGATGAGGGAGATATGTGATAATTGATGGAAGAGACGCGATAGGGACCCTAGGGCAGTGGTGTTCCTAGTTTTGGGTTAGGATTCCCTCACTGAGATATCCCCATATCTCACCCCACCACAGGTTCATTGCAGAAGTCGAGCCTGGAGCCAAAGGAGGAGCCAATCAAGCAAGAGTAGATCGAGACGTGATCGATAGAGAAAGAATTATTACGTGTAGTGAACCCATCCTAGGCTTGTATTGAGGTCGTTTGAAGTTGGTTGTATTTAATTGCACATGATTTAGAGGCTGTAAATATACAGGTGTTTATACATGGCATGTGACGATGTTGATGGCATAAATTTGAAGGGTTATAAGTGTTGATTTTGTATCGCTTTCGCGTAGCATTGTGAATATGAGCTTTAAAAAAGACCGCAACCTATCTGGGACGTTGCAAATTGATTGGCCAGAGAGAAAGAAATTGGGAACCACCGCGTGCCCAAGGGCGGGGCGTGGCGGGTCTTGACAAGACCATACCGATTAAATTTTATATAATTTTTTAATATTTAATTTTCCCCTTACCCAAGTTACTCTTTTAATTCCTCTTACCCTACACCCGAACCGGTGTCCCCTCTCTTTCTCTCTCTACAAATTCAATTTGTGTTTGGATTTTTTTTGTTCTCATTGAACCGCTCGAGAATCAAACTGAACCGGTTGGTTCGTTTCCAAGAGGGAATGGAACTGCCTGGGGAACTAATCACTCCTGCTTATGGTAAGAACTTATTTGGAAAAAAAATGATAGAGATAGAGAGCCGAGGAGATAGAAAATAACAAATCAAGGAAAACAGATTTATTTCATGTTAAACGTGGTAGTTGTTTTCTCCGATTTAAGCTTGTTATTTTGCATTCATGAAAAATGTTCTCTATAAGTCCATCAATTTTCTAAAAATCGGAAAATAATTTCTCAAAAATAGCTTTCAACATACAAACTGACCCCGATATAAATTTAGCCTATGTCCATCTTCCGTCAAAACAATGCCAAACTATGAAAAAGGCAGACTAGACAACAAACGGAATAACAAGAGATGGAAAGCCACAGTTCCTTTTAAGGTGGGGTTACCTCTACCGTCTCCATAGCCGGAGCCATGGCTTTTCATGTAACCGACCAAAATACTTGCTCTTGGGGTCAGTCACGCTGAAGAGGCCCGTAACTCTGTACTGAACTTTTTCCCTTTTCCTGCCTTTTCACGCATCACTGTGAGTACAGACACACACTAAATCCCGCGGGGAGATGCGACTGTCGTGTGAAGTCAGGTGACCGACACGATTGAATAAACAATAAATCACTCGACCCACTTCTCTCAACAACGTAAAAAGAAGGGAAGTGAAAGAACAGAGTTAAAAATATGTATTTTTTTTTTATCTCATGGATCGGTGGAACTGTTGTAGGCAATGGGATAAGCATGGAAGCAGGCCATGGCCTTGTCAGGTAAAATAATTGGAACTGCTTGCTGGTATCTGTCTCCCGGATCAAATGGTTTAGGCCACTCATTCTGTTGGGTTTTTTCGCGAAAACAACCGTGGATCATAATCTTGCTCCCTCGTGCACTTGTACGACTTCCTGCAAAGCCAGCAAGACGTTTGTTTTCATCCACGAGTTCATCGAACTAACGCTGTTCAATGACTGTAACATGCTCAAACCTGGATATTGACTGAGGAGAAAGCAAACAGAGTTTAGGCTATGCTCAGGATTGATTGCCTATGGTTCTCGACTGTGTCTACTCGTGGAAATTTAGCAGGGAAAAAACGTGCAAAGTGGGGTTGTGTAGGGCATTAAATCACGTTGGCGCCAACCCTCTTGTTTGATGGTCGGAGACAAATAATTAAGGATGATGATTATGAGAGAGAGAGAGAGAGAGAGAGTGAGAGAGAGAGAAGAGGCATGCCCTTTGTATTTTTTCTTCTGCAGGTAATAGCAAGATAAAGGTTGGATGACAGACTGATCAAGCACAAAGAATGATCCAGAGCTCGGCGAGTGCCTCATCTATGTTCCTTGATTCGAATTGCGAAATCCTATATTGAGGAAATGGTAGCTTGGTGAAACCTGTCTTTTCCTTTTTAGCTGAATTGATCAAGTAATATGACAATAATACAATCTTGAATATTTGGTTAACACGCATCAGTGTAAATTCTACTGCCAACGTCGTGGAAGGTAGATATTTAGGTTTGTTTGACTGAGTACAGAGTTTGATTTCTCTGTTATTTGATCCTGCGAATTGAATAAACAGTGAACCACTCCACAGAATACCCATTGGATGACTTACAGGAATGAGAATCAGTTAAATTGACCAGAATCTTTCTTAGGTACAAGCAATTAAAAATACAAAAGGACGAAGAACGAGCAGCATCTAAGATGAGTTTGGAAACAAATACCAGAAACGCCAACAATGAGGCTTCAGAAATTACAGTTTTGTGGTAAAATATCAGATGTCCTATGGAAGAATTTTGCCAATCAAGTGGAACTAGTCAGCTAAATTGTGGCGAAAGCAGGTATTATTGAATAGAAGTTCATACAATGGCAAGTCACTACCGTTTCTACTCATTCCCAGCTCTTCAATAAACAACAGAAGTCGACGCTTTTGTCAATGTTCAAAAGAATCCCCAGACCAGATTGGCCTGAATAAATATCTTAAGTGGGTACAGCAGGCCCCGGAAGCCATGTTATTCCTGAAGCAGAAAAATGAAAGTCAAGCATTCAGTGTCAGGAATGTCTTCACTATCCCCATCATCTCTCCTCCTGGAAAACGCCCGAGACATCCCCTCGCTGCCGCAATCTCACTGAACTCGGAGACAGAGTCACCGTTAAAGGCCCTGATTTCATTGGTCCCTCCATCTTTTTGCATAGCCACATCTTCTTCCAGGTCTTCTCCACTCTTAACGGTAGGAAGGGGAAAGGGATCAAGAGAAGTTTTGGCAAGAATCGAGTCACCACCTATAGCACCAACAAGGTCTTTCAACCAACATATCGCAAATGGAACAGGTTCAAAGCTGTGATCTCCATATTCGACTGGTGTAGAGTGATCCCCAGTCACGCAAAGAGCGTACTGAAATTTCCCAGTTGTTTCCGCTTGCCAAAGTAATCTGGCTAGTTGCCCAATAGCTTGGTCCACAGATTCCAATCCTTTTACTTTGAATACGCTTGCCTTGTCATGGCCGGCATCATCTATTGCCTGCAGCAAGATAGTATAATATTACTATACCCACAAGAGTCATAATCTTCAAGCACAAGGCCTCTTTAATTATCTTGATGCCCATGCTCAGGTGATAAATTAACCACACACTATTCGATTTACCAAGAAAAGATAATGATGAAATTTAAAAAAACCGATGTTCTATTGAGTAAGCGTTTCTGGATTTGTCTACTAAAAACAAAAAATAATGCAAATTAATTCAATGATAAACAAAAGAAAGAGGGAAAAAAGAAGCCATGAATTTCTTTTTCTTCACTAGGATGCAAACCCTGAAATGTGCTGACCTTAATATGGAGGAAACCAAAATCATAGCCACTTGGTCGACCTGGTTTGTCCATGTCCTCCCCTGGTACAAAAACTTTTGGACAAGCATGCATAGGAGCTGAGAGTGCACTAGCTATTGCAGATACTTTGGATGTCAAAAGCGTCCGATAATCTCCAGTTGCTCCCGGAGCTTGTAGGATATCAATATCAAGTGAGAGTCCTAGACCAGCTATGATTTTTGTGGGAGCAACCATGCACGGCCACAAACCATGTTTCTTAACAAATGGAAGAACCTGCCATGAAGTACTCAATTGCTTTTAATATAGAAAGCTACCACAGAGAGGAAGCAACAATATCAAGAGTTTGGACAGATTCCCACCATAGTTTAGCTTTATCCCTAATTGCAATCCAGAATCTATTATCCTTAAGACCATTTTGAACCCCATGCTTTTTGTTCCTATACTAAAAAGTTCATATGCCAAGATTCATATCCGGATGACAAATTAGATAACTTCTTGGAACATTAAGCAACTGGAGTTTTAGTTATGAAATACAAACTCCATTGACATGTATCTTCAGGTTTTAATCACAATGAGCATAAATATGAAAGTCTAGTTTTATAGTTTCTATTAGAGAATAAAATATTAATCAACGCCTTAATCTAACAACTTAAACCTTTAGGACAGCTAGCAGTGGTCCTACAAAATCTCACATGGTATCAGAGCAAGAGATCCTGAATTCGAATCTTTTTAGACCCCTATTTGCTTCCCCAATTATATATTTCCACACTTAGTTTAGGCAAAAAGACCAGACTAAGCATAAGGGGGAGTGTTAGAGAATTAAATATTAATCAATGCTTTCATCTAACAGCTTAAACTTTTAGGACAGTTGGCAGTGGTCATAAAAAATCTCTCAATTTCCACAAGAAAGTCTAGATGATCTCACACATGGTGGCAGCCACACTTATACTCAATGCAAAATAAGGCACAGAAAATAAAAGTTCATCCTATATTGCAGCAGGAAAAACTCACTGTGACTTAAAAGAGAAGAATGCAGCCTTGTCTCTACATTGCAAACTGACCTCGATTCTTATCCCACAACCTCTTAGCAGGACAACATTTGCAATATTTTTCCCTTCTGCTGCTCTTTTCGCGTTCAATGGATGAGAAACTAAAATTCGAGAAATTTCCTTGGATAACTCATTAACAACAGCAGCAGTATGCCTTGCTTCTTCAGTATCATCTAAAGGCTCAACTTGCAAAAGTAAGCGATTGTCCTTCAATGGATCAGTCCCGGATATGTTCCCACTTAGCTTTGGACCCTTGACAACCACACCACACCTGTGCTCAGTTGCATACCTGTCAAAAAGATCCATCATTACTTCCCAGATTTTCAAAAAAACAACTAGACTGGAAAATGAAATTTAATCAACAGCTGCATGGATCAGCAGTGTCACTTGGAAAGAGACACCTTTTCCAATCAGTAAAAGCTTTCAACATTTTATGGCAAATAACGTTCATGTTATCCACATAAAGCAAGTTGACAATTTTGAAAGTACAAGAGATGTCCCTTTACCAGCTTCATGTAGTTTATAGAACAAAGTTCCAATGACTACCCAAGGTGGATTTACAGAAGATCCTGCAACTTATATCTGACTAGTGAAATACAAGAGAGAGACAAATATTGGTGAACTCACCTGACTCTGACTTCATACTCGGGAAAAGATGGGAGCTTCATCCCATCCAGTGCGGCACAAAGAATAGGCCCTTCTTCTTCGAAATGTCTGTCAGCCCTCCTACTGATAACTATTCCAGTTTTCTCATCCAAGGTTGCAAAGTTTGACTGAGGATCAGAAAATGGTGTCACCTTGTCATTAGGTGTACTGGCCAAGCAATACTGTTAATGACCATGATCAAACAAACTCCTCCATTCCACACAAAGGAACAATAAAATGTACAAGAAAGTTTAAACTAACACTCAGATTAGCCTGTAAATGGGGAAAAGCCTCCCCTCACAGCTCACAAACTCCAATATCATTCAATCAACAGAGAATAAGTTAATACATATTCTTGTATGCATATGTAATTTGCAAGAGAACAAAGAGGCATTGTGACTCATGGGACACCTATCCCAATATATATTTTAAAAAAAAAAAAAACTTGACTTAATGATCCTGGACATCCTTATCAAAACAGTGCAGCATAACTTAATTTATTTTTTTTTTGGTAAATGCATAACTTGATTATTTCCTTTATGCTAAAATGAACAAACGTGATTTTGTAATAGCATGATTTGCTAGATCTTGCAACAATATCGAATGAACTAACTCTTCCGTTGCACAACTAAGGGATTAACAAAAAAAGAAACTAAATGAGTCAACCCTAGGATCATACTTCTTGAAATTAAGACTTGTACACCTAAAGGGCAAGAAACAAGAAAAAAATTTGCACCCACCCAAGAACCAAATTGCAACGAAGGTATATCCTCATTAACCTTCTTAGGTTTCTAATAACACAATACTGCCAATATTAGATAGAAATTGAAAAAATCACAAAACCCATGATTACAAAGGAAGGACATTTTAAATCATATACACACCTTAAATGCAATATCACCTGGCGACATTGCTAATCCCGCACCCATGGACTCAAATGCACCACGGCCTCGGTAATACACTCTCGGGTCATAACCCAACAAGGAAAGATGAGCGGTATCACTTCCACAAGCCAATCCTACTTCAACAGGGTCCATGAGACCGTTCACACCGGCAGATGCAATGGCATCCAAATGAGGCACTCTAGCTACTTGGAGAGGAGTCTTGTACCCAAACCTCGGCAAAGACACATCGCCCACACCATCAATCAGCACAAATGCCACTCTTCTCTTCGGATGCTCAGTGCTTGCCATATTTATGTGCTTAATAATTCCGACAATTGCTCTATTAACAGTATCAATAAAAAGTTGCACATGTTAAATAGCAATTCAAAGGAGACATTGCTTTGACACATTACAGCATATTGGCACATAACAATAAAGCCGTCTACAGCAGGTGAGGCTAGGTAATTCATGCCACAGGGAAACTAAAATCACAACTAGCCATGTTTGGTTCATGGCCATGGAATCATGTGATGAAATACCATTCCAAAATATCAAATTTCTTGCAGAAGCGGTTCCTTTTCTATTGTGCATCTTCAATTTTGGAAATTGGGGTAAATGATCAATGTGAATTGCAAAATGGAGTTAAATGTACAAAATGGAATGTGTGAATGGTTTATCAAATCCATGGATACAAAACAGTAAACCGAAAAAAATGATTAGTTCCAAATGAAGAATCACATATGAAGACCCTCTTCAAGCTCCACATTATTGTCCTCCAATGGACCATCTTAACAGTCCATAGAAACATTTTCACAGACATTTCATCTGTGACACTGCAAAATCCCGTTGTACATCAACAAAGAGTAAGTCAAGCCTTCTGCACTAAATCCACAGTGACAAAGATGAAGCCATGTCCATAAACTTCAAGCTATTTCAGAGAAGTTACTTCGAGCCATTGTCATATTCATTCTATCTTCACTTTGTCCTGAGACAAAGATCCAATATTGATAACGAATGGTGAACAGGAACCTCAGTTGGGCTTGCCATGGCGGTTGGGGTTTAAAAGATGATGAATGAAGCTCACCACCTCACAAGTAGGTTGAATTCACCACCTAGTTCTTTGTTGCCCGAATCACCATATCAGGTCTACCCCAGTGGCAAATTCCACATTTTTAAAGGAATCCATTTCTCAGGTGATTTTATACCATGTTGATGAGTACGTCCACGCACGAGTTGGAATGGGATTCCATTCCCTTCACGCTCCAAGGTGAAGCAAACAAGGTCTTAGTGTCATCGGCAGATCAAAATTGGGTTTCAGAAATCGGTAACATAACACAACATCGGGATTCAAGATCAGCCGAGTCGAAAAATTCTCTGCGTTTGCTTATTGCAGATTAGCTGGCACAGTGAAGTACACACAGAAGTTCACCAGCAACAACCCAAAAGGAGAAGGAGAGAACACAGAGATGGAAAATGAACAATGGACAGTTGCTCGATCCTACAACAACCCTTTGCCGCCACAAACAAGCAGAAGATGGACAAAGTCACAACTTTCAGAAGAAAGAGAGAGATACCACCGGAGAGAAGAAGACCAGGCTGCTCCCACCGTATCAAGAGCTCGATCGAACCTGTAAAATTGTCTATGGGATCCCTCCCAAGAGTGGCGTCATTCCAACGAGTCCAGTGCGCTCCAGATATCAATGGCGAAAAAGAGAGATTCTTCTTTTTCTTCTCCGGGGGAGATTGCCTGAGGAAAGGCGTTTCTGAGTCTGCAAAGGGTGATGATGGGCCTCCTCAAACTTTTGGGTGATGGAGAGGATGGGCCCATACCTGGGTTAGGGCCTGCCGATTGATGACCTCTTTACCTCTCTGTTTTGACGCTTCGGGCTAGCAATTTCGAATGCTATCGTACCGGCTGCATCATTGCGAGAGCATGGCACTACGAAAAGTTTTGTCATATAAGAATGAAATAGAACATGTCAATTTGAGTTTAATACCATGATTAATCGCACGAGCAATTCTTATTGTGTCGTACGAAGCATGTCGATTATATTGTCACAAGAGTTTTTCATTACAAAGATTCCGTCATATAAATTTACAACATATTACTGGAAATAACAGCTATAAATTTATTACTGGAAATATATCTATCAAAACAATGCATATTTGCCTAATGATGTTCGAGAGCAATGCCAAAAGAAAAGTAAACAGTGCTAACGGCCTCAAATTATTTGATTAATAACTCATCCAAAAAGCACCTTTTTTTCTTTAACTTTATAACATATTTCATTGTTCTTCTATAAGTTCATAGACAAAAATTTATCTCGAAATCATCTTATGTGCATTTGAATTTGTTTTTATGTTCTATTTTTTAGCGAACTAAGTTGTGCAATTTTTATAATCTGATGGTACGTTAAAAAGATATTATACGATACAACATTTTGTTTTTTTCTTGCATGACAATGCACAGATTCACGTCTAGTCATTCAATAAATAATTTTTATAACCTAAACCCAGTAAACCTAGCATGTTTCTTTAGTAACACATGTTTGCAGTATGGTACGAATCTCAGTAACGACATACTTGTGCGCTACATGACTTGAATTTTCTCATTCCATAAAATTGGAATATGTAATTTAGTAGAGACGATTTGTTAAAGTATATCCCATTTCATATGGCTCTTCCTCTTCTAAACCAAAAAAAAAAAACGAAATTCTTACTTCATATCGTATATTATATATGAATGCCGAATATTGGCACTCGATAACAATTAAAATTCTTAATTTTTGTTGTTCTATATTAATGTCAATTATTATAACATAATAAATATCATCAACTGAATACTCAATAGGAAGAGGTACATTGCTAATTAGCAGCATCAAAACTCATTAAAACAGATGGAATCAAATGACAAAAGCACCTAAGAGAGCAAGAAATCCTAATTGAAAGCAAGATGAGCAGAGAAACTACTATAAGTTATCGTTGTCAGGAGAATGACCAACTTTTTACAAATTAAAAGTTCAAGTGACACTCGTTGAGGTGTGAGGACATTAATGAAGAGTACTCTCTAACAATGCATCCTGTGGATTTCATGGGCACGATACGAGTCTGTGCCTTTTTGTTCCTCGTGCAACATCAGGGTGATTTAACAGCAAGATTATTGCTGTCCCTAACCGTCCCCAACATCAGGGTGATCTATTTCGCCTTTTTATCCTTACCCAACTGTCCCCTCCTCTTCTCAAGGCCTGTCTAGTTCTTTCTGCTTCTGGTTTTATTGCTGCGTGAATCCCTTCAAGAGATTTAGGAACTTGCCGTGCAAAACGTCTTCCCCTTTGTCAGCACAACATTTATGGCAAGGTGCAATATAATTCGCATGATATCGATTCTTCTATCCCAATTACACTTTTATTTTCATCTGGTTATTATGCACGGGACACAAAATTGGCATGAATAAGATAAAATATTTATAATGCAAAAAAAGTATTCTACTTACCGTAATCTCTCTTCTTTAATTAAAAATGTGGCTGCATCTTTGATTACGTTCCTCTGTTTTTCCTGCACAATGATGAACACGTTTTTCTTGAAGATTTCTCACTTACATGATTTTCTTATAATTTACGAATTTTCCTGAAATGAATGTTTGAAATAGTGCATGCATGATGAATAGTTGTGAACAGTGAGCTCGGGCCGAATTTTATTGATTTTTTGGCTCAATTTTGGGCCAACTTACGGGTCTTCTAGTGCTTTGGAATACCTTTGTTTTAATTGTGAACTTGCTTGAAACGGAGTTCCATAAAAAGAGTTCTGGTGCGACTAAGTTTTGTGCTCAAGCACAGCGTTGTAGATACCTTGAATATCCTCTTTAGACGAGAGTTTTATTAGCACGTATAGGTCGTTTTATTACAAAGTAAGCGTGGTATAGTCGATTGATCAAGAGGTGTTTTACTCTATTTTAACATTATTTATCGCTTATTTGATGGGATCACAAATTCAACAGTTTGAATAATGTTTGTTGTGTGATTATAGGCATTTCTAGGTGAGTTGGGCTATCTCTTCTTCGTGTTTACAAACGTGTACTTCAAAAGCAATAGGAATTCTATATATTATGACTAATGAAATAATATTTCGTTCATAAAAGTCTTAATCGAGCAATTACTAATTTTTTTTGTATTTATGAATGGTTTGAGAATAGTTTTATAAAAGGTATTGTGAAATGATTTTTATGAATGTTATGAACTAGTTTATGAAATGAGTTCGGATAAAAATTTTGGAAAGTTTATTTCTTCTGGATGAACTGCATTATGAAAGATTATATGGTTGGTTTGTAAAATTGTTTTGTGATTTGAATTTGAATTGGCTTGTGAATTGTGAAGGTTGTTGTTATGAATTCGTATGGGTGCTCAATTTCACTTTTAGTCCATTGAGGGGCTTGTGAGTATGCACACTATACTAGAATATACTCGTGGGCCGAGCAACAAATACCATAAGTGGAAGTCTAGCTAAGGGGAAATCTTGGTCGCCTTATCATGGGACTTTGTGTTTGATCGTGGTAAAATATTTGTGCACAAATTTAGTAAATTATAGACCATTGATATGTGATTTGAAATGACCAATGGAATGGATCATTGGCATGTCATTTTGATTATATTAAGCAATACTAGACCATTGATGTTTGCTATAATATTATTAATTTAACGAATTTTTTTATATGATAGGTATATAGTTATGTTAAAGTGATATAATTTATTATTATCTTATATTTATTAAACTAGAACTGAGATCAATGAGTTTTAATATTGTTCTAAAATGTGCATAGTGTGCGCTCGACATGCCTAGAATAGATACGCACTACTCACTAAATGAGTTTTGATTTGATATTGTCCTCTCTTTTTGAAATCTTTTCAGCTAGTAGTAATAGATCGAGAGAGATATCAATGTGGACTCTTGGGAGTTGGGTTTCTTTTAAGTATGGTTTGAGGTTGCATCCTTTAAGTGAAGAGAAGAGCAGTCGTGTCATTGCCCCTATTCCTATAATATTCCAGATGTCACATAAATTACTTGGGGCATGATGATATTGGAAATTTGTTTCTTTGGAAATAAAACAATGGTTTTTATTTACTTTAGATCATTGGAAAAAATATATTTTTCTATATTTTTAGGAGTGACAAATGTCTCAAAGAATTGAATCCTCATGGAAATAGAGAAGTTGTGCTTTTGATGGCTTTAAAGAAAGCCACTTATGTAAGGAGCAGTACTTTGAAATTGATTAATGCTTTTTTGGTAATTTTCTCAATAACTAATTATTGACCCGTGCCAGATCCACATGACGTCAATACTATATCGCTGTGAAGTACCTTGGATATAGAGTATTTGACCAAATATTATTTTTCTTCGAACCAAACTATTAAAAGACTGCAACTACTTAGAAAGTCACAAAAAGAAGAAAATTCAAAGGGCAACAGTTTCTTAATCTCTAGTCATCACGGAAACATGACGTTTCCTTTGGAAAATTTTGTTTAGTCGGGCCGTTTTAATTGCCTCATAGAAAGTAATAACCTACCAAAGCCGATAAGAATCATATGAGCGATTTACAACGTGAAATGGACTTTTTTGCCTCTCTTTTTTCAGAATTTTGTAGGTAATTTGTATAAAATGTTTCCTTGATATGTGAGGAATAATTTCTTATGCTTTAGGGTTAAAAATACGTAACTAAGAATCCCATGCAGTTCACCGTGCTTTATTTCCTTTCCTTCATCCATGCCTCCATCTTCCTCCATGATATGGGGCAACTTTTATCGTTCTCTGATCATGACTAATACATTTCTAGCAGGGAAAAAAAACGATTGATCCTAATTAAGATTCCATGAAAAATGGTGACTGTTTCAAGACTTATATAGCTTGAGTTCAACTTTGAAGCTTTTGGTGGACTTGTTTTGAAAACTAAACACCATCATCATCCTTGCGGAAACTAAACACCATCATCATCCTTGCGGAGCTCTGACGATTCAGAGTCAAGAAAGACCGCCGCCAACCGCCGTCGTACGTTCTAACACGACTGAGATCTACGCACCGCCATGTGGCACACACCTCTGCCACGCCACTCACGTCATTTCTGATGTCACTCATGTGCTGGCCATGTGTTCATCCCAGCTAGTTGCCGACATCATACAACCACGTCAGCAGTTGACCAATTCAGTTGGACCGGCCCGAGCATTGACGGGCTAATTCGACCATTTTCCAATTGATTTTTAGGGTATTCCAATCGTTTCCAAGTTTGTCGACGTATTAAGGCCACTTCTAGCCTTATTTTGCCGACATTTTTTAATGTGTAGAACACCAATGAATTTGTTCATTTCGTGTTCGATTGTGAATCTCTCTGTGCTCCCATAATATCAACAAGTTCTCATTCGTTTTAGTTTGAAGTTATGACTTAGTTCATATTTCAATTATGTACCGTAACGGAAGCAATCCAAACACAATTAGGAACCAAACACATAAGAACCAGTACACCTGAATATACACAAATAGTACTCCATATATAATCAGAAAGAAGTACATGATGACGACAGTGGGAGATAAGAAGGTGAAAGTCTATATGTTCTCCTATGTATATCAAACTCTACTTAAAGTCATCCGTAAGTTAGCCATGTAGCCTGTCCAAAAAGTGACCTAGTTACCACAAAAATTGTCCTCAAAATCCTAGGAATCAAGTGAGGCCTCCCTATCCGATCCAGTACTGCTACTATAAAGATCCAGGTATTATGGAAGAGAATCTATCTAGCTAGTTCCAAGCCTTAGATATATGGTATAGAAATGGTAGCTAGCATGTCCTATAAAAAGTACCGTGCTGACTGTCAGGATGGTCTCGACACGGACAAAGACATCTCTAGGAAACAAAGGTGAGGTGAACTTCAGGTTACCGCATATCGAGATGCCGGGTCTAAGGATGAAGTCATAACCTATCCATCTAAAACATTATACCACATAAGAAGGAAGCTAAAAAGTTTAGCAACTAATGTAATCTAACCACGCATTAGTCAATCACATAGTCCATATGATGTATCATGATTTCGCAAGCACTAAACAAATATGCATGATGACACAATCGCCTCGAATTATATGCCATCACGCACCATCCCACTACTTGACTGTTTGGTATCAGGAGTTTCCAACTCATCACTTGAGGCTTCTGGACCTTGTTCAAGAATTCACGTCAAAGGCATTTAGAGGTCGTAATCCCAAACATCTCGTCTAGGGACATTAATGGCTCTCTCTTAGAATCCCAACCCTTTATTCATCCGAGGCAATCATGTACTCCCAAGAGAACCTACATCAACTATTTGAAATTGGGAGTGCATCCCAACCATCATGAGACATCTCTGAGTGCCCTCAGGCTTCCTCACTCCAAAGGGCATCCAGGAATTCACTCTAGGCATCTCGCCCCAAAAATCATGGTAATTTTCTCTCTAATCCTAACCCTCCATTCATTCAAGTCATCCCCACTCTTAGAGGGTTCCCATGATCACAACACAAATCATACCACAAACATCACTATCCATGTAGTAACGAGAGCATGCATTTGGCTTCACTATGCACATCACATACCATTCATAATTTGATTGAATATAAGGTCCTACAATCCTAGAATTTTTCAAATTTCAGCATGAAGTCAGCCGAAATCCATAGCCATACAAACCTAGAACTTTCCAAACACTAATACGCACTAATAGACCAACCTGGCTAGAGCATGCAAGAAGATTCATCTAATCATCAGGCCGAATTAGGAACTTCTTGAATTACGAAGTTAGAGTGCACTGCTTGCCCTAACACTGTGAAACTCCATATGAAAGGCGGCAAGATTCCTATGGTAGCAGCTTGGGTGCATGGAATGAAGATAGATGAGTAACTAGAACAACTAGAGAGCTTTAAGTGTAGTGTAGTGTAGTGATCAAAGGGAAAGAGAATGGAGGGTGCAACTTCTTAGTAAGTTTTCCCTCTCTCCACCAACCGAACAAGTGACTTGCATGCCTAGGTTTTGGCTGCTCGCCATGCTAAATGGCATGGCTGGAGCGCCATGTGCAGTGACTGAACAAGACAAGTGGCTGAGTGGCTTATTAGAAAAGCTTGGATATAACTACTAAAGCTAGCTTGTAAAACAAAGAAAATATTAGGTGCAAACCTTATGCCAAGTAGACAATTTAGACGTCCATTCAAATCGCGCCATGTGGCGCCGCGTTATCTGGTTAAGACAGCTACACATGAGTCAATTTTTGAAAAGCGGACGGGGGAAATTAAAAAATTTCTCTCTCTTCTTCTGGTCTATGAGATATTGAGTTTGATTGAAGAAGATGAAGATGATGATTACGAAGAGAAGAGAAGAAAGAAGATGAAGAGATTCATCTGTATATTGATATGTTCTACTGAGAGCGTTATGAATCAAGTCGCTCTTCTGTGTATTTATAGTACAAGTGAAAATATAGATGCCGTGACAAACTAATTGACTGACTTGTCAAAGAAACAGAAATGAGTAGAAAATATCTTCACCAATTCTGGACAGCTGTCTCTTCATCCTTTCTCTTCTATTGCTATAATCTTGACACCGTGTGAGTTGGACTTTTGCGCACACTGATCAAGCTTACATACTCTGTTTAATTCATTTCCAGTACTACGCCTTCCTCTGTTCTCCACATCATCTTCTGAGCTTGAAGGTAACACTATAGATTCCTCAACATCCCCCTGCAAATTAGGCATGGTGTGAGAGAACATGCCCAATTTGAGCCTTATATTAAAATGAGAAGGTCGTGACAAGGCCTTTGTAAAAATATCCGCAATCTAATGGGCACTAGAAACATATCGCAGAGTCAGAGAAATAGAGGACACCTTTTCCCTCACAAAATGAAAATCTACCTCAATGTGTTTGGTCCAAGCGTGTAAAACTGGATTGGCTGTGAGAGATATGGCAGATTGATTATCACAAAGAAGCAGTGTTGGTGAGAAGAGATTAATCCCAATGTCCCGAAGAACAAAGGCTATCCACGTGAGCTCGGCTTTGGCAAATGCCAAAGCCCTGTACTCAACCTCTGTGGACGATCGAGACACTGTTTGTTGCTTCTTAGCTGCCCAGAAAATGATATTAGAACCAAGATATGTACAAAAACCTATAGTAGAACGCCTAGAGGAGTGACAGCCAGCCCAGTCGGCATCCGAGAACCCGTAAAGATTCATAGTACTCTAAGAATGAAAAAGAAAGACCAAGAGTAATGGTCCCCTTGACATAGCAAAGAACTCGCTTAAGTGTACGAACATCACCAAGAGTCGGATGCTACATTCTTTGACACGGCAAATTAGTAGCAAACGCAAGATCAGGGTGTGTAATGGTGAGATATTGAAGTCCACCAACAATACTGCGATACTCAAAAGGATTGGTAGGAGGCTGAGCATCATTCGTCATGACCATAGGATTCAAGGGAAGAGGAGTGCATATTGGTTTACAATCAACCATATGAGCTTTAGTAAGTAAGTCCAATGCATATGTAGTCTGAGAAAGATGTAGTCCAGTGGCTGTTCGTGTAGCTTCAATACCGAGGAAATAATGCAATGCTCCAAGATCTTTCATATGAAAGGCAATACTAAGGGATTTGATCAAGTTGTCAAGTAAAGCGGCAGTACTTCCAGTCAAAATTATATCATCGACATAAAGGAGTAGTAGTATAGTATGTGTGCCATTATGAAACACAAATAAAGAAGGGTCGGTGCTACTACAAAAGAACCTGACCTCAAGAAGGAAATTGCTAAATTTATCAAACCACGCCCTTGGAGCTTGGCGAAGACCATATAAGGACTTCTTGAGTAAGCACACACAATCAGCTTGCTGAGGATTTATAAAGCCAAGAGGTTGCTCCATATAGACAGTTTCTTATAATGTACCATGCAAGAATGCATTTTAACATCAAGTTGTCGAATATACCAATGCTGCATGACTGCCACAGAGAGGATAATTCATATAGTGTCATGTTTGATAACAAGACTGAAAGTTTCCTTAAGGTCTACTCCTTCAACTTGATCAAAACCCTTAGCCACCAGGCGAGCCTTTAGCCTATCAAGACTACCATCAGAGACTAACTTAGTTTTAAACACCCACTTGCAACCTATAACATTCATGTGAGATTGTCGAGGAACTAAAATCCATGTCTGATTCGTATCTAAGGTAGTCATCTCTTCTTGCAGAGCTGCATACCATCTTTTATCAGCTAGGGCTGACTTGATTGACTTAGGCTCAAAAGGAATATCATACTCAACCAAACATGCATATCTAGTGTTTGGCTTAACAATCCCAGACTTAGACCGAGTACACATTGAATGGGTAGAGATGATACTTGACGAAGAAGAGGGAGCATTAATAGGAAGAGCATCAAGACTGGAAACTGAATGCTCAATAGGAGATAAAGATGTAGGAAGCTCGTGGTTTGCACATTAGGGAACCACTGATGGCAACTCAAGTGTTAGTATGGATGGTGGAAGAGAATATTGTACTGCCCGACCTCCAGTAGGCTGTTAGGACACTGAAGGTGACTGTTGAGTAGGATAAGCAGAATCAAAAATCTTAACCTCTTCAACCATAGTTGATAAAGCTTTGAGTACTGATGATAAGCGTTTGTGGTAGTGATATGCTTAGTGAAGGGGAAGACAATTTCTTCAAAAACCACATGTCTACTCACATAGATGCGATCAGTAATAGGAAGGAGGCATCGATAGCCTTTGTGGTGTGGACTATAACCCAGAAATACACACGTAAGAGAACGTGGATCAAATTTATGTGTGGCATATGGTCTAAGACAGGGATAACACGCAGAGCCAAATACCCTGAGATGATCATAACTGGGCCTTTTACGATAAATCTTGCTAAAAGGGGATTGCATTTGTAAGATAGGCGTAGGAAGTAAATTGACAATATAATTGGCCGTGAAAAAGGCATCAACCCAATAAGTCAATGGAACTCGACCATGGTATAACATTGCTAAACAAAGTTCAACCACATGGCGATGTTTTCTCTCGGCAATGCCATTTTGCTCCAGTGTATAAGGACAAGAGATCAACTGAGCAATGCCACATGCTTTTAGATGAGTCTGAAACTCAGTACTCACAAATTCCCCTCCACCATCACTCTGGAACATTTTAATTTTGCACTCAAGCTATGTTTCAACTTGCTTCTGAAACGGAATAAAAATAGCATAGAATTTTGACTTCAATCTCATCGGATAAATCCATGTGTACCGTGAAAAGTTGTCCACAAAAATGACATAGTATCGAAATCCTTGAAAGGATTGAACTGGTGACGGCCCCCAAACATCACAGTGAACCTTTTCCAAAGGTTTTGAAGCTACAGAGTCAGACAAATGAAAAGACAAAGCACTAGTCTTGGAAATCTGACAACTACTACATAAAGTTTGTAGTCGTGGGCTGCAATGAATCAATTGTTGAGTCTGTAAGAACTTCAAGGATTTAAAGTTGGTATGAGCTAACTGTTGATGCCAAACATCCTCTCCCATAGTCTTATTTCTTCGTGTTAAGCAGGCCTCTGCAATGTGAGAATCCACTCTGTACAACCCTCTAACTTTCTTGCCCAGCATTATGGTGTTGTTGTTGTGGTTGTCATTTATAAAGACAGCATTGTTATCAAAAACAAAGGAGCATGGATAATCACTTGTCAGTTTTGACACCGAGAGTAAACTTTTCTTGATGTTAGGAACAATCAGCACATCATTCAAATACAATGAATTAACATCAGTTTGTAACAAGGCATCACCAAAAGGTGTAATGGGAAGGCAAGAACCATTCCCCACCATAACAATATCTGTCCCCTTATACTTGGAAAACGTGCGAAAAAATACCTGGATTGGAGGTAACATGACCGTAGCTCTAGTGTCAGGATACCACTCATGTCCTGTAGAATCTTCGAGGTGCATTGTTGCCAGCACAATTAGTATCTCCTCTGCTTGATACGAGTGATCAAAGCGATACCAGCAATGAAGAGCGCCATGGCCAGGACGTTTACATATTTGACACTCCAACGAACTACTAGCTGAGATTTTCTCTTCTTTCAACTACTTTTGAAACATTGAGGTAGATGTAGGATATGATTTTGTGCCTTGATATCTTTGTGATGGATTAGTGAATGGTCGAAAACCTTGACCAGAGCTAGTATTGAAGTTATTATGAAACTGCTTAAAGCGCTAGCCCTCATACTCAACATTCCAGTTATTTGGCCTAAAATCTTCCAGGATAACCATAACCACGGCCTCTCGTGTTAAAACCACGACCTCTACCAAAGTTACGCAGAGCATAACTTTCACCTCTCATTCTGCCATAGCTAAAATTATGCTGAACAGATTCCTTATCGAAATCTTCTCTATGTTAAACCTCAGACTTCCTTTGTCCATAGTATGCAAGACTAGGACTATATTGATTTGACGTATAACTTTGTAATCATGAGTCAAACCTTTCTAACTGAGATAGGACTTCATCATAGTCGGGTTGGGGTTTCAAGTAATACATAGTGGTTATGAAATTTTCATACTTAGAACCTAAACCCTCCAAAACACCAAACACTTTAGTTATCTCATCTATTGGCTTTCCAATCGCACTTAGCTGATCACATATTAGTTTGAACTCACGAAGGTAATCTAAGAGTTCTCAACCTCTCTTTTGGAAAGCTTGTAGCTTCCCCCGTAACTCAAACTCTCTAGCAACAGATTTTTGTGTAAATCGATTGAGTAAAGTTTTCCATACCTCGCAAGAAGTTTCTAAATTGATAATCAAACCTAAGATGTTCTCAGAGACAACTCCGCTTATCCATGATGATACGAGCTGATCAGTTCTCACCCAATCGGCATAATCAGGGTTCATCACCTCTTCTTCATTTCCTTCAACTTCATCCTACAACACTTTCTCTGGCGGTGAAGTTTCTCCATTGGTGAATCCGAACAAATTCTGACTTCTCAAAAACCGGTGAAACTGTGCTTGCCATAGCAGAAAATTGTCTTTAGCAAACTTTATTGTAACAAAGTTGGATATGTTAACATGGATCGTTAAAGGATACTTTGGTACTCGCAAAGACATGATGAACACTCTCAGGAAAGCTATGATACCATATGAAGTTTTGTGAAGAACCACCGCCAACTGTCCTAAAAGCCTAAGTCGTTAGGTAAAGACGTGGTTTAATATTTATGTACTTTCACACTCCCCCTCACGCTTAGTCTGATCTTTTTTTTGCCTAGTACTAAGCGTGAAAGAACTTTGAGGAGACTAGGGGCATGATAAGATTTAAACTCAAGACCTCGAGCTCTGATACCATGTAAGATATTGAGTTTGATTGAAGAAGATGAAGATGATGATTATGAAGAGAAGAGAAGAAAGAAGATGAAGAGATTCCTCTGTATATTGATATGTTCTACTGAGAGCGTTATGAATCAAGTCGCTCTTCTGTGTATTTGTAGTACAAGTGAAAAAATAGATGCCGTAACAAACTAACTGACAGACTTATCAAAGAAACAGAAATGAGTAGAAAATATCTTCACCGACTCTGGACAGCTGTCTTTTCATCCTTTCTCTTCTATTGCTATAATCTTGACACCACGTGAGTTTCACTTTTGCAAACACTGATCAAGCTTACATACTCTGTTTAATCCATTTCCAGTACTACGCCTTCCTCTGTTCTCCACATCATCTTCTGAGCTTGAAGGTAACACTACATATTCCTCAACATGGTCTTTGTCTTGTTAGAGACGTGTCTTGTCACTCTTGCACCTCCCCTTTCTCTTTCTTTCTCCTCTTCTCCCCTGTTCTAAAGCTCCGACCCAACTCATGCGCAACGGACTCCCAACGGTAATTTTCTCTTCCAACGAACTGTACTACCTCTGCTTCATCCCCAAACCTCCGGCCCTCTCTCAAGCACCAAACGCTCTTTTTTCTCTCTCAAAGCTACCGTTCAGCCGTTCGATCATGCCTCTACCTTTGCTTGGTCCGTTGTCCACGCCATTGCCAAGTCGTCGCTCCAATGGTCCGCTGTCTACGCCATCTGTTCGTTGAGAGTCGGACGCTCTCCTCTCTCTCTCTCTCTCTCTCTCTCTCTCTCTCTCTCTCTCTCTCTCTCTCTCTCTCTCTCTCTCTCTCTCTCTCTATCTCTCTCTCTCTCTCTCTCTCTCTCTCTCTCTCTCTCTCTCTCTCTCTCTCTCTCTCTCTCTCTCTCTTAAAGATGTCGTTCGTTCATTTGGCCACACCTCTACTGCCGCTTGGTCCTCTATCCACGTCATCGCGAAGTCGTCGCTCCAAAGGTTCGCTATCCATGTCGTCTGTTTGTCAAGCAACAGACGTTCTCCTCACTGTCCACACCGTTGCAAAGTCATTGCACCAAAGGTTCACTATCCACGTCATCCGTTCGTCGCTCTATTCGGTTTAAAAGTTCTTATTTTGCTTATGATGCGCAAGTAGCCAAAAGGGAAGATATTTCAAGAGGTTGGGGAATTTAGGGTTTTAGGGACAGCTATTGTGCACTCTTATGGCTGCGGTTTCATGTAAGTCAATGCAATTTCGCCATTCTACATATGCCTGCTTAAATGTCTTGAATAGTAATGCACATGCTACACCGCTTCCCTTAGTGTTTGTGTGCTTATATGTGTGACTGGCCATGGAGCTTTCCACAATGTAATAGTGTTTGGGTTGTTCTTTATTGATGAGAACTTGGTGCTCTTATGCATGCGAACTCTAAGAAGTTTAGAAAGCCCTCTGGCATACCCATTGCATGTGTTGCTTGCAATTTAGTTCAAAAGATTTTAACCTTCAATGTTTCAAGAGTTTTACTTAATAATAGCAGAATTTAAAAAGTAATAATTTACTATAGCTATCCCTATCTCTGATCTCCGCATGAATCATTGATTGCACTAGTATTGGGGCCACCAATAAGAAAAATTCAATTCATCCGTTGCTCACGCCGTCTCTACGCTGTCTCTAAATCATTGTTCCAAAGGTACATAATTTATACACAAACTGTTTACTCCATGTTGTAAGATTTGTATGCCTATCGTCATCCGTTCGACCTTCGCTTGGTCCATTGCCCCACCAAAGAATCACAAAATATTGTGTTTGTTACATTATAGATGACTTAATTTGGAAATATTTCCCCTTTACAGTGCTCTCTTCGTCCATTTGGCCACGCACCACACCTTCGCCCCTGATTGGTTCGTTACCCACGCCAATATTAATCTCCAAAGGTACATGCACATATGTGATTTTTCTAATGACCCGGCATGAATTAGAAGTACTCAGAGCTTGAATGAATTGGACGCTTTTGTGAACATATGCATGCATGTGGAAATCCATATCAATTGAGGTCATTACTAAATTTAATTAACTTTGTAGCTTTCTGGTCTGGATTATTTAGGAGCCTTTGTATCAATTTGCACATTAAAACTTATTGGAAGATGGCTGAATCAGAAGTAATTCTTCACTCATATATTGGAGGTGACTTTTGGCTTATTAAGTGATGAATGAGATATTATTTTGTTTGTGAAAGTACTTTGTTAATTACTTTTTTTTTTTAGTTGCAGCAAGAAACTTCCCATCTTGCACATGTAATCCTTGATATGAAAAAAGAATTTGAGTTTGTAGTAAGAATGATTTTGCAAATGAGCTTGAAGCATATCATAAGTATGTGGCTTATGCGATTAACAAGAGATTTGGAGTGAGGAATGGTAATTTGTTTAAAAACAAAAAAGGAGAAACAATTCAACAGACTTTTGTATGTAATTGTGAGTGTCATTCTGCCAACTCATCTAATGATGAAAAGAAATATGAGAGGTTTGAAATTAGATGCGAATATCTTGCTCATATCAAACTTAAAGTTGATAATGATATTTATGAAGTCATACAATAAAGTTGAAGGCAAACACGGTAGGATGAGGCACATCATTTGTAGGCAAACACCAAGAAAAGAATGTTGCACATTTTATCCTCACAATTATAGTAGAGCTTATGATTGTTTCTTGTAGATTCTGATATTCTCACGGCACACACTTACTACACTCACATCTTTTATTTTGAAATGTCAAACTACTCCAATTATTATCGTTCACGCTGGATGAAAATATCATATACCTGTAATATAACAATTTTGTCATCTTAGTATTAAGATGGTACATAAATGAAAAATACAAACATGACTATGAAATCTACAACCACAATAAACCCAACTAAGCATCCCATTGCATTCACACTTAGACATTGGACAAAGTTTGGTTCCTAACATCTTACGAAACTACCTGCTAAATGTGGAGTAAATTCTGGCAAAACATTTGCCGGTTACAGTTCACGTGAAAAATAGTGGATTCGATGGCCAAATACCCATGTTAACTCACCATTGTAGTGAAGGAATATTAACTCGTATAATTGAATAGCAAGTGAATAATGAATCAAACTTGAGAAACAATAGTAATCCGAAACCTCTTTGGCAGGAGTCCTTGGTGGAACGCATAGTATTTCCAGCTTGGTTCATCATCTGATTACCCTTTTCCTGCGAAAACGCACATAGGTTACACGCTTGGCGATTCGATTTCACGAAATTTGCCTAGCTCCCAACATATGATCACTCATCACCCCAATGAAGCTAACCATCTATATGCGACATTACCTGAGCTCGGCCCATGGCTTGACCAGCTTGATGACTTGTATTTCGCTTCCTGGACCGATTCATCTTGCAATTCTTTGACGACGCAACACATCTAGTCTCTCAACTTTTTGGCGATCACTAATCTTAATTCCTCAATGCTTGTTACCTATGCAATGATATTTGCCTCGTGAGAGGGCGGGAAATTTTAAGCGGCCAGGCCAAAGAAGTAGCTTGATTGGGTTATTTCCTTGTGGAACTGAGTTTGTTCCCCACACTTCGCCTGAAAATCATGGCCTTTGGACTAGGACTTGTGGTGAACAGTTCCCCCTAACTCGTAGCTGCTTCGAGGTTCTCTCTCTTTTACCTCTTCAAAGTTGATGACCACCAAGTTGGGTTTTAGAGATTTCTGGTTCGCATCCATGGATCATTGATCAAATACAAAATGGTTTCCGAAATAATAGCATGATTGCCAACTCCCACCCCAATCATCTGATTATTGTACTTGGATCGAAGGCTCAGGTCCAAGTAGGGGCAGGAGAAGTACATCAAGAGTGTTAAAGTATTAATACTACACTTACTTCAATACTTAAAGTTTCAATTTCCTTAAGAACTCAACTGAGCGAGCAAATCCTCAACAATGGCAACACACCATTAACTAGGGTTTATCGACAGCAACCGTGGTCGTCGCACTCGTGTCAATGACCTCCAACAATAGTAATTGGCACTAAGACATATTGACGGAATGATCGTGTCTATCCTGAAAGGGGGATGTGTTTCCCCCTTTTATGGAACCCGACTATTAAAGTTGGGGCTCCACCTTCCAACTTAATTCTGCACGTCCCCTTCGAAATGATGAAACTTCGATTTGACGTAATGGTAAAGTGGGTTTCATAGGTCTAGAAGGTGGTTGGACATTGTTGATGGTGTCGGCCTCGATTCGGTGGTGCTTGTCAAATTTTTGCTGGATCAAATCGATCGAAGTTTCCCGATGTCATGCGCATTTTCCCTCACGATACGTAGACAATTCTTGGATTTATTTGCCATCACAACCGCCGGCTGAAATCCTGTGGCCTTGATTTCTTGGCCGCTCCGGCCTTCTTGTCCAATGTTTCTTTTGGATTGCGGCCTTTGAGTCAGAGCCTTGGTTCATCATACTTTTCTAAAGATCAATTATCAAAAAAATACTATTTATAAATTTTTTTTTTCAATTCAACCATAATCATCATTGTAATTTTATCAACTAAATCTTAAATATTTTTATGCTTTACAAATTTTGACCTGAAATCACTAAGGTGAACTAACCGTCTCACGTGGCTATGTGGGCATAATTGGCACTTAAGTGAATTATTTTTTACATTTTTTTCAAATTTATTTTTTAACACGTCTTAACCCATTTTTCATACTATGCAATTTTAGCGACTCCTACCCGACTTGACCCGTATTATTAAAACATTTTTATATTTTACTGAGTCTAAGAAAATTTGCTTCAGGATTTTTTTTAAATATGTATTGTTAAAATGATTTAATGTAATACGATTTATTTAATAATTTTCTAATATTTTTAATTTGTTTTCAAATTTTAATTATTTTTATTTTAAAAAACATATGACTTTATTTTATTTTATTTTGCTTTTTTCTCTTCCAATCGCTGGAGTCTAGTGAGCTCATCCCTCGCCTTTTAGCCGTCAACCAACTTAGAAAGAGGGAAAATTCAGGGAAAAAAAAGCAAAAAAGGAAAATAAAATTCATCAAATTTTTATTTTAAAAAAATAGATCATCATTTTTATAGTCTAAAAATGACTTGTTAACAATATTTTTAAATGATTTGTTAATAAAACTTAAGTTTAATTTTGTAATCCATTTATAACCCATTTACAAGTCATTAAAGACGCATTAGGTTATTAAATGGCCTATTTAAAATCAATAAACATTTTAAGTTAATCCATTTATAACCAACATTATCAAATATGAGTTAAAATATAAGTATTTGATCCATTTTGACATCTCTACCCATGGCTAATAAGAACCATGACACTCTCGTTTTCCGAGGTTTGAGGAAAAAAGAGGAAAAGGAAAAATTGAAATAAAATAATAAATAATAAAAGTTCAAAAATTATTATAATCCATCATGTCAAGTAGGAAGGTCAAAGTCCACATCAGCGATCATCACCCAAAATTGACCCAATGAAATAAATGGAGAAGACATGAGAAAGTTTAGAATTCAATTAGCAAAATCAAAAGATTTAGCATCAAATTAGTAAAAATATGATGAGTTTATGACTATTCGGACGATTTTATATATTTTTACAATACTTGTTTTTTTTTTTACTTTTTTTGTATTTACACGATGTGTATCCACTCGATTACAAGCCAAATTCTCGAATTTTCACTTAAATACCTCGTTGCACTTTCTACTTTGATTAAAGAAAACAACAACAACAACTTTACACCTCATTTTTTGTACTCTTGTATTGAGGCACCACCTTCCATTTCGTAACAAATAATTAACCATGTGAACATTCGTTTGCCAAATTATCAAACTCGCGTACAATACCCCTGTCAGAAACCCATGACCGACGTTCCAAACCCTAACCAGCCGTCGCCTCCCTCTCTCTCTCTCTCTCGAGTTTTCTGTATTGTGTATTTTCCCTTGTATATGTATTCTTTATTTTCCTCTTTGGAGAAATGGGGAAACAAGTGGAAAAAGGAATAACAATCATAAATGCTAATCAATATATTCTATAGATGTCAATTCAACTTTAGTTCGGTCAATTTTTTGCACAACCGATTGAAGACTTGTTGGTATAGTTTTTTCTTGTCAATTTGGACAAAAATCGCTAACATAGACACAGTTGCCTTACATGCGCTAACATTAACTTTTTTAAATAATTTCTTAATAATCTTTTCTGAATTGTATCCTTTTTTTACATTCTTTTTTTTTCTTTTTATTTTTATTTTGACTATGGGTGGTGGAGGGCCTCCATGAGGTCTTACAGGCCCCCTTGTGGCTAGCAAGGGCGTTTTGGCTTTTACTTGTCGCCAGCAACCTTTGCCATCTATTTTCAATGTCGTGGACACGTGGAGATAAAAATACATAAAACGACAGAAGGAAAATGGAAAGAGAAATTCAGAAACTCGTTAAGAAAATCACACAAATGATCAAAGCAAATGTTGATCGTACCGCATCGAACAACGAGCATTCACATCAGCAATTTGCTATCGAAATCGGTCGAAATCACTATAAATCGTGAAAAGGTTTAATGCGGAAGTGGCCGAATTAAAAGGCTCGTACATAGATCGAGATCCATGCAAAGGGAGGGGGGAGACATGATTCCAAATTCATGTCAGTCTTCCTTAAAGCTCGTGACGACAGTGACTGTGGTGTCGAGATTAAGAAGATACGATATAAAATTCGCGGTGACAGTGGCTGTGGGCGTCGAGATCGAGAAGGCTGACATGTCTCGGACTCATATCCGACACACGCGATGTTATCTCCACGTGGTGGTGACGGTGGTCTGGGTTGTCTCTTTTTTGTCCGCCTCCTCTTTGCTTAATGCCATACAGCCAGGAGCCACCTCCGCCGTCCGATCCGCCCGCACATCATTCTGCAGCGCTGGAGACAGCCCTACGCTTTTACGATATCCTTCTTTATTCAAAAGAAAGAGCGCGAGCCGCCTTTCCCTCCCCTTCCCTTACCCCTCTTTTTTTTTTTTTATTGAGTTTTTTTGTCGGTATTCGATTGATCATACGGAACGTTTAAGGAATCGATGACTGGTCATCTCTTTCCGATCTTCTTTTTTTTTTTTTTTTTTAAATTGGAAATTCGCTCACGCGACTTACTTCACGTGAATATTTGAAACATTTTTTTAGCTTATTTTGTTGTTATGAATGATATAAGTGATCATTTGTAAGAGATTATTTCACTAATCTTTTTACATTTCATGAAATAAACAGAGACGTAATATTTGTATAATTATTCAAAATACAGCCTTTTCTTATACTGTTGTGGGGTTATTCATGATAAAAGTGGTGAAGTAAGTGATATCAACCGCCACCTTCCAGCATAGCTCCCTATGCCGACGTGCATAACGAGCCGCATTAATCACGACAAAATTTGACATTATTTCATAGGAAATGCAATAAATTCCGTTGCAAAGTTATAAGTTAAATTTGATTATGAAGATTATAAACTAAATATATCATTTTTTTATTTGGTTGATGTGGCTCGCTGTGCAGCATATATCAGCAGAGGTGAGCCATAGAGGATGATTTGTCGCGTTTTGAAGGCCAGAGAATAGACAGAATTTGTAACCATGGGGAAATTATTTCCGTGAATGAAAAATTGACCTTTTCTTCTTTGTATGTTACGTTCGACAGGCTGTGGTTAGAGACATTAAAAAGGTTGTGCTGTTTGTCCCAAGAGCAAAAGGTTGGTTCTTTTAATTTCTTTAATTTCGAAATATTTATTTCCGCTCATATTTCTAATTCTGGTATTTGAGCAATTTTGGGTACGTCAATGTGAAGACGGAAAAATACAACCGTTGGTTTTATTGATCGCCCTCTTCATGTGCCGATAATGGAAGAGCAAGGCAACTTTGTGGTTCTCCTTATCTTTTTGGTATTATCAAATCGGAGTTATGTAATTCTTTCCAATAATTATAAGAATCGATTTCTATTTTGTAATAAGCTAGATAAAGTACTTCGGATCTTTCGTGCATTGGATTATTTATAGCTTTTTGGCTTCAAAAAAATTTACAAAAAAAAGAAATCGATTCCTAAAACTCAATAGGAAGTGAAAAATGGGAACGGGCATTAAAAAAAGTAATTAAAAACAACCACTTTCGTTAAAGAGAACGTTCGGGAGAGCTGCCCTGCCTCTTCTTTGGAGCAGAATCCCCGTACTATGGCACGTGACACTTGACGTGACGTGACGTGGTCAGAAGATTCGAACGAACGACGGTCCGACCAAGCGGGGAATCTCCGGAACGGGCAGGCGGGGCTCCAGATTCCCTCGCGGTTCCGCCCGCACGCGAGACCCAGGCGCGTCTCCAGGACACGCGGGCGAGCGAGGCGCGTGGGATTCACTCGGCCACACGGGATTGACATGCAGCGTCAGCCCGACGTGTAGGGTCCCAGTCAAATCCCATCACCGATTGCGGGTACGACTGGTCCCTCCCACGCGAGCCGACGCCTGCACGTGCCAATGTGGCTCGTGATGATGCCCCGATCGAAACCTATTTGTTTCTTCACCCGAACTGTGGCAGCCGCCTAACTCCATCTGCCAGGATTCAAAACCCTTCCTCTTTTCTTTCTCTCAGAGCAAACCGTTCATTTTCTAAAAGCTCTTTATTTCTGCTTCACCTTTCATTTCTCCTTTTTTTTATTGTATTTTAGAAGTTTGTTTATCTGAATAAACTTTTGCAGCGGATCCCGGGTGACCGTGGAGTCCAATTCGGTCTTTTATCGAGTGGACAATTATCGGTGATGATGATCTTGATGTGGTTCTCCAATCTCTTCAAGATTCGGCCATTCTTCTCTTTCAATTTAGATTTTGAATTAAATTTGGGGGTTTTACTCTTCTGATCTATATTTGAGAGTTCTTTACAGGTACCTGATTTATGTTCGATCATTTGGGCGAGAGGGAGGCTGTGAGCCACCTGGGCTACGGATTTGTCGGTTGGTTGATTCTCGAAATAACCTCTTGTTGATATTACAGCATGGTGACTGTGATAAGAGCGTTAAACTTAAACGCACACCGCGAGCCATTAAAAGTGAAAGTAGAGATCTTGGCGTATATTCATCACGGAGTATAGTGATTGACCGCTAAAAGTTTATATTGACAGATCTGTTCTTGAGGGATAAAAGCGTACTCTCTACAGATTATGTTTTGTTATGCAAACATATTGGGAAGTCCGTATAGATCAGGTCTTTGATCGCGCGCATCTCACTTGCAGGTCTCACACGATTGTCGATGTCATTACATTATATTCAGTCACATAAGAAGACAGCACCTAGTCCTTAAACGAAATGTGGCGGATCACATGAATTTCAGGGTTTTTTTTTATTCCTTCCCTAAATCCAAATACTATCAATGGTTCGCTCATGCATCCACCAACATGAAAATTCGTATACAAGTCCCACTTAGGCTTCTTTCTTTCCCTTCAATGATATTTTGGATTCCGCCGGCGAGACAGAGATCGCATAAAGAAAAGTCATTCTTCTGGGACGACACGGCGATCGCAAGATTCGATTTGGAAAAATGGGAACGACGACCTTTCTTTGTGATTTAGCTGTGAAGACGATCACATGAATTTCAGGGTGTTTGTTGTTGCTCATTACCGCATACTTGGGGCCAAGCAAAAGGGGGAAAACTGGTCGAGCCTACTCAGGTTTGAACGAGCCAGGAAAGAGAAGTGGGGTGGTGATTTTCCTTATCAGGGGTTAGGTTTCCTGGTCAGGCTGATTCACGTCCCCGTCGATAGTTCGTGTGGTGCGAGATTCACGCGTGCCCGGTCTAAAGTTAGGATCCAATCGAATCTCTTCTCAGACCAGAAAAGGCAAACACGCCTCCATCACGCCTATTCATAGCCCAGTCATCCCTTCTCTTTAAAAACTCCATTGATGTGCGACAGAGCGAGCTCCCTTCGTAGAAACTACACCGAATCTTTCTTCCGTCAAACCTACGAATCTGCGCCGCAGAAAGATCAAAAGAACCCACGAAGCTCGACCCCACTTCCGTGGAACCACCAGTTCGAATCGCACTGTCTCCCATTATCGTGCGTTCTTGTTTTCTCCCTCTCTATATAAGCCCCTCCGACGCTACGGAGGCAAATCTCGTGAACCTCGTGCCCCCCCACCTCTTATGGCATCACGCATGCTCCGGCGCCTCCCTTTGAACCCGCTCCGCTTCCATTGCAGATCTCTGAACTCGACCCCTTCTTCCTCCGCCGACGCGGCCGCTGCCGCAGCCGTCTCTCCCCTGAGTTTCGTCGAGAAACACGTGCCCGCCGTCGAGAAATTCGACCCCGCTGCCCTCCCCAACGCCGCCGCGGCGGCGATCGACCTAGACGACACGGAGCGGCTCTTCGCCGGGGTGCCGGCCACGAAGCTGCTGCGGGCTTCCACCGTCCTGCACGCCGCCGCGGTCGAGCCCGTGGTCGACGCGGGCACCTGGGTGATGCGGTCGAGGCTCATGGACGTGGGCCCCGTGCGCGGTGCCGTGCTCAGGGCGGTGAGGTACACGTTCTTCGAGCACTTCTGCGCCGGGGAGGACGCGGAGGAGGCGGCGAGGACCGTGGGGAAGCTGAACCGCGCCGGGTTGAGGGGCATGCTGGATTACGCGCTGGAGGACGCGGAGGACAACGGAGCGTGCGATCGGAACTTGGCGGAGTTCCTCCGCACGGTCGAGTCCGCCAGATCGCTTCCGCCATCTTCTGTGAGAATTCATATTCTCATTCCTACTCTTTATTATTATTTTTTTTTAAAGTCTTATCCCACGTGTGTTTCTTGTTCTTGCGTTTTGCGTTGTTTTAGTCATCGTCGAAAACAAATCGTGTGTTCCACCGTCTTTGTCGTGAAGGCGGTTCGTAAGTACGCCAATCTTGGTTTCGGGGTTCTTGTTTGAAGTTAGGATCAAGAATACAAGCACCAAACTTGCTACACGTCTTGAGCAAATTACTCTCCCTTGGCGATATTCACTGTTCTGACAGGAATTTGCGGTGTGTTTCTGCGTGTCTTCGTACTGGAGAGTCTTGCACGTAACGTAGGACAGCGAGTCAAACTAGCGTTTCTTTGTGTGGCTCGAATTACTGCATGATCTTCGTGCTTTTCTGGCTTTGAAAAGTATATGGAATCTCGAGTCTTGAATGTCCGCAAGGAAGTTTCTCTCCAATTTCATTATTATGACTCGTGATTATGACAGAACAAAAACAAAAAAAATAATAATAAGAGGGAGAGAGAGAAATTTTCACCCTCACGGTTTGAGTAGATTCTGTTCCAAATCATCTGAAAAGTCAAGTTCTTCTTGTCCCAACATATGACTCGTCGACCGCCAGCATGTTAAGGTGTTGATGGTGTTTTGTCTTTCTTGACCAACCAGGGAAATTTCTCAGTAACCCACTTACGAGATTGACGTTTCCAAATCGCACTTGGACAAACTCGACCCTCTCGTTAACGGGGGGAAATGTAGTTGTTGTGGTTATTTGTTGTTGACGAGTCGTTTTGATGTTCCCCTGTTGGTCCTTTCTCGTATAGTTCTTCGTGGAGAGCCGCATTATTCCAGTCAGTGAATCAGAATTTTGCCGTGACTCTTGAAATGGCTAGTGCTGCGTCCTCGCAGGTGAGTTCCATTATCGCAAAGATCACGGCGATCTGCCCCATCGATCTGCTCAAGCGTGTGAGCGACCTGCTCCGCTGGCAACGCAAGGACCCGTCGTTCTGCCTCCCTTGGAAGTGCAATTCCTTCCCGATGTTCTCCGTCTCGAGCCCACTCTACCACACGCCTTGCCAGCCCGAGCATTTGACCCTTCAGGAGGAGCGTGATCTCCTACTGGCCCACCAGAGACTGCAGACGCTCTGCCAGAAATGCCAAGAGGCCAACATCCCTCTGTGCATCGATGCAGAGTACACGGCCGTCCAGCCTGGCATCGACTACTTCACGTACTCCGCTATAGTCGCGAACAACAAGCACAAGCCCTTCGTGTACGGGACAATGCAGGCCTATCTGAAGGACGCGAGGGAGAGATTATTGCTGGTGACAGAGGCAGCTGAGAAAGTGGGAGTCGTGATGGGCGTCAAGTTGGTGAGAGGGGCTTACATGTCTAGGGAAAGCAAGTTGGCACATTCCCTGGGTCAGGAGTCGCCAATTCACAATACCATCCAAGATACTCACGATTGCTACAACGAGTGCGCATCATTTATGCTCGAGAAGATCGCCAGCAGGTCTGGTGCGGTGGTTCTCGCCACCCACAATGTCGAATCAGGTAAAGAAGGACCAAAATCTGCCCTCATCTTAATACGAAATCCATCCCGAGACTGAACTTTTCGAGCCTGATCGATTTTTGCTGTAATGTTTGTTGGATAGGGAAATTGGCGGCAGTGAAAGCAAGAGATTTGGGGATAGCGAACGGGAACCAGAAGCTCGAGTTCGCACAGTTATATGGGATGGCGGACTCGTTTTCGTTTGGCCTGAGGAACGCCGGGTTCCAAGTGAGCAAGTACATGCCTTTCGGTAATGTAGATATGGTGATCCCCTATCTCTTAAGGCGCGCCGAAGAGAACCGAGGGATGTTATCTGCCTCGACCCTCGACCGGAAACTGATGAGGTACATTGAATTGAACTCTATACCTGCATATTACATCATCATCAACAATAGCTCTGATAAGGATACGTGCTTGTGCGATCTCGGCACTGGTGTTAAGTTTGATTCTACGATTTGCGCAGAAAGGAGCTGTGGAGGAGACTTAAAGCTGCAGTTCTTTGAGGACAAGAGAATGACTTTGAGCAGCACATCAGGATGACGAATATTTGATTTCCCGATTGCGTGAAAAGTAAAACAATGTCGAGGTGTAAATAGGCTGTATCCTCGTGAATAATGAAACGCGTCATCCAGTTAAAGAGGTTTCGCGGGTTTGTTCATTTCCTGTTATGGTTGGCTGCTTGCTGCTGCTGTTGCTGTTGCTGTTGCTGTTCAGACAAATAAATGGGACTCCGCAATGTCTGTACAACTTTCCAGGTTGGACATTGAAGTTGCAGAAGAATTCATGTGTCCCTCCACAGATGCCACAAGTTAAACATTATCTTGCTCTCACTTACGATGCTGGCGATGGACATCGGGCGCATTAGCAATAACCCCACGATCATTTCGTTAAGCCCCTCGCTGCCGCCGCCAAATACGTCGTGTACGAGTTTCTCGACAAAATACAAATACTTACGTTAGAAAAGACGTGAAAATATATAGCTTGAGGTAACTTCAATCAGGAAAAACCAGAAACTATGCTGCAAATTGAAAGTCTTGAGCCCTTCATGAAATGAAAATATGAGGTGGGTAGAGTAAGATTAATCGACATTGAGTGTCCAGTGGGTGAGACGGCGTGTATTGTAATCTTTTTAACCTTACAAAGGGTGAACTTCTGGTAATGTCCGTGGAGATTAAATTTAACAATCGAGACAAGTGTAAAAATACATATTCAATGATTAATTATGGGCCTCTTTGGGCCATTATTTCCATTGTGTTTATGGGCCTCATCGCTGGCCTTGACCCACCAAAGTCTCTTGCCAAGAGCTTAAGTTTATGGGCTCAAGTTGATGTACAGAGCAGTGGGGGAAATTACCGGGACCCGTAAAGCGAAATTATGTGCCCCGTGGGACTCACGTGACCTGACGGTTTTAATTGAATGGGCTCGCAAAATTTATACGTAAAGTCGACGTATAAGAGTGTCGATCGGGTTCTGATACGATACCCACAAGAATCAGACCTACAGGATCTGTGCTTGCATGATACGTTGTGACAGGCAACGCCTTCATATCCAAGGTCTAAATGAGACATAGGTTGAGTTTGGCGAGACATAATCGAACGGGAGATGTCTTTTGACATGATGGACAAGTAAAGCCCGCACGAAATAGCCGGTCCGCCAGAGATCTACGTGAATTATGTTTGAACCATTATAGAAGGCGATGGAGACAGTGTCCCAAAAGTCTACTAAGAAGAATTTGAGCACATTTTTTTATTAAATGCAAATGAATCTTTTTTTTTCATTAAAAATAAACTAACTTATCCATTTTTGACCACATCGATATGTCATATCTGATGCTTGTGGATATACCCGAAGTAGTGCGAGATGGAGTTAGGCATAAAACCACTAAATTGAGGCTATATATAAAGATTATCTTCCTTTGGGTATAAACACGTGAACAAAGTTCAAGCAGAGATCCTTGAAAATAATGAGCAATGTCGCTCTCGATAGTATGTACTTATATATATATATATATATATATATATATCCGTTTAAAATTAGAACTTAAAACTATAAGGAATTAAAAAATATATATGTTGACCGTATTACCAAATATGTCTAATCGAGAATGAAACAAGCGATGCAGTTGATGTAATTCGGGAAAACTTTTGGAAAACATATTTACAAGTTATAACTATATAACAGAATAAAAATATGTCGTCCATATTATTAAATATGTCTAACTAAGAATGAAGCAAACAATGCCGTTTTATATAATCTGGCAAAATTTTTGGAAAATAAATAAACTACTTATTATATATATTTTTACGTTTGTTCTTTTTTTTTTCTTCTTTTGAAATCCACTAAATTATAGCTCATATAATTTAATGCACATTTTTCAAAAGAAAAGAAAAATCAAAAGAATTGTGTCTGCAATTCATTGATTTAAATTATAGCTAAGAGATAAGTTTATAAGCTCGAGGGTGCATTTGTTTGCAAAAGAATGCTTTAAGAAACATTTTCAAAAAAATAATTACTTATATCATTTACAAAAATAAATAAAATAATAATATATACATCATCAACAAAAATATTTAAACATAAGTTCTTATAGACAATGAATTTTTTTATTGACTAATTATTTGAGATAATACGATCAATTATTTTTCGGAGAATTTCTACAAAACAAACGGAGCTTCAAACTATAAACTATTACGGTTCGACGATGGCTTTCGTTTTCAATCTTATATTTCAAATCGAATTTTAATCAAAAAATGCATTAAAGAAAAAAAAAAGGAGAGATGGGTCTCACGTTCTAATTTAACCATTAAGATCGAACGAAAAGTCTCGTTTAAAGAACATCACACCAAATAAAAGAAACCAATATACCTCACAATTTAAAAAAGAAATCGTAGAATTATCAAGAAGCTACATAGCATTTGAGTCCTCTTTTTCTGCTGTTTCTATTTTTACGTGAATGTTGGCTAAATCTCTAAGCTTTAGATTCGCGAGCCAACATTACACCATGTCCGAATCGACAAAAACCTTGCTCCCTCTTACTTATGCGCAAACGTAACGAGAACTCCAAACGGACATAATCGTAAGAATTTATCGATGCCGATAATAATAATAATAGAGAAAACCCGAAAGGAAACTCGTGCGCGAGCACGTTCGGCCAAAATAATCAAATCTTTTTCCCTGATTTCGGTTCCTCCCTCCTTGCACGAAATGATTTTGGTCCCGCCCTCGCGACCTGCTCGAACGTGAACCGCAACATCGCGAAACGACAAAAAGTCGCGTCGTACCAAAATCCACGATCTGTCCCCTGCCGCCCCGACATATTTCAGCGAACCGATCTCCCCCCACCCCTTTTGTCGAGAACCGCTCGATTGGAATTGGGTGTCGCTGACGTGGCATCTTTAGTGGTGATAATTCCCTTTATTCCCAAACCCCCCCCCCCCCCCCCCGGCGCGGTCTTAATTAAATGGAGCTTAATAAATCTCTTTCTCCTCCTCCTTTTGCGATTCCTAATCTCGTGAGCTTTTGCTAATCACTCACGGATATGTATGGAAACCCCTCGTGCCTACCTTTTATTCCTCACTTTTGAATTATTTGCCGATCGATCTGAGGCGTGCCGAAAGATCATTTTCTGTTAGAATATTTCAGTTATCAAACTACGCTTCCATCTAATAACTTAAAAATTTAAAAATAATTGACAATAAATCCACAAAACCTCACATTATATTAAAATTAGGATACCCCAAGTTTTAAATCATTCCGGTCTTTATTTACCTCGTCAGTTATGTGTAAAATGAATATTGTAATATTTTAATAATTTACGCTCTTAATTGGTGGTCCAACAAAATTCCAACTATTGTTTTTCGTTTCGAGGTCATTGGGACGTGCTGAGAGTGGGGCCCGCACGTGCCACGTGGGGCTTTTGACCATGCTTTCCTTGAAATTCATGGAGGAGGTTCATCGTTGGCGCCCCCACAATTTTATTGCGTGCCAACGTGTGAACGACGAGAATAGTGCGGCCCTTTCGTCAATAGTGCGGCCCTTTCGTCGGCCAGCGCGTAAAAAATTTCCATTAATAGAGTCCAGACTATTTTCCTTTATGTACGCAATATATCAAAGAGAGAATGAATGCCCATATTCATATTAAAATTCTTAAAATCGAAGAGAATGTTAATTTAATAGTAATCTATTAATAGAAATAAGCACGATCAAAGAAATCAATAGAAAAATAAAGATGAATTGCGAAGAATAGATGGAATTAGGATTCTTCTTTTCTACCTTTTTTTTTTCACTTCAAGTCTTTCCTTTTTTGGGATTGGAGGGGGGAATACTACATATATGTCAAACTATACTCTTTATGACACATTTTCCTTAACTTTATTTTATGACATTAAAAATTATGAACTTGTGCTTGTATCATGCATTTATCCCAAACTTTTTTTTGTCTCATTATTACACATTAATCCTATTTTTTTTTGTGAATGTCCAATAGTGTCGACATTTTTTTTTGATAACCGAGGTGTCCGAGCCAGTTTGCATGCACCTCGGCTATTGCTCGAGGGAGACTAGTACAGTAACCTACCGCCGTGACCCTCCACTTAAATCACAGGTGCTTAGGGAATCGAACCCAAGACCTCAAAAAAGTCTAAGTTCGCCCTAATTAGTTGGGTTACCCATGGGTAGGTTCCAACAATGTCGACATTTTGTTTTAGACAACCTAATAAAAGGAAGATCAATCATTTTGGGGAAAATCTATGCCTTACAACCAACACCATCTCCCAAACTACTTCAAAATGAGCAATTACACAAGGATTAGAGATATTGAGAGAGTGATGGGATATATAATGGAATACCAAAAGTACTTATGGATTTCTTGCCATGGGTATTGTTGCAAGTTTGGGCTGCTATGGACTCTTCATTGGTCCTTCCTTGTCAACATCATAGCAGTATTCCTTTTCAAATTTGTCACGTAAATTATCTTCAAAACCTATTATCAAGCCAATTGGAGGCACACTAGGTTGCTACTACTATGCCAACAGCTACTATTAGGCTATGTCGTTTTTTTCTTCTCTCTCAACCCTAAACAAATTAGAAGAAAAAGGGTTGGTCCAAGTAATCAAGTATGGGTGGTCTAATTCGGTCCAGCCCAAACTCCAAAAAAACAAGACCAATTCAGTAGGTCAGGTGCAGTTCGGTCCCGACGATTCTTAGATTGGGTAGTTCATTGTACTCATCCTAATGTCCAATGGACAAATTTAACTTGTTCTTTTCCATGCTCTTTGTATAAGAACTCCAAATAACATATGCATAGGACTCATTGATGATGCAAACAAAATAAAAAAAAATTCTCTTTGACTAATACTCGGACATGCTTAATAACTTAGGGTCCGTTCGTTTGGCAGAAAATATTTTTCCGGAAACTGGGCTGTTCGAGGGACGAAAAATATTTTCCTAAGGAAAATGTTTTCCAATCAACCAAAGATTTCATTCTAAAACTAAGGAAAATATTTTCCGTTTTTGAAAAGAGCAAAATATTTTTCGGATTTCCTCTCTTTCTCTCTCGTCGTGAGTCTACGAGCAATTTAATTGCCAGCCATTGCCGGCGGTCGCCGCCGCCGCCGCCGCCGCCGCCCCCCTAGTGGGGCGCTGCCATCGCCCACCACCCGCCCCTCCGGCTATTCGCCACCGCCCCCCATCAGCCGCCACCCGCCCGTCGCCGCTACTGTCGGCCGCTGCCCCCCATCACCTGCTTGCCCGCCCACCGCCGCCCCCGTCGGCCACCACCTGCTCGCTGCTCGCCCGTTGCTGCCACCCACCTCGCCAACCGCCGCCGCTCGCCCCGCCCGCCCGCTTGCCCACCCCGCCTGCCGCCCATCGACCACAACCCCCCCCCTCGCTGCCGCCGCCACCGATCGCCAGTTGCTAAATAATTTCTCAAAAAAAATTTCCGGAAAAAAATTTTCGAAAAATTTTTAAATTTCAAACGAACATCGGAAAATATATGTCATTTTTCAAGAAAAATGATTTCCCAGAAAATATTTTTCGAAAATGCTTTATTTTCGCCAAACAAACGGACCCTTAATATCCCCTTTGTCGAGAACCACTCGATTGTGTATCACACATCATTGACGTGTCATCTTTAATCATAACCTCCTTTATTCCCCTCATCTAATTGATCCGAGCGGATGACCAAATTTCGTACACTATATTTATTTATTTATTTACGGTTCCAAATCCAATAAAGTTTTACTATTATTGGTGGAGCCGTGTAGAAATCGCCTACGCCTTCCTCGATTCCTTCTCTTCAATTATTAGTCAATCAGTTCGGCACGTGTGTCCACGCTCTTGCAATAGCCAATATCATTTTTTATTCTTAAAGTTCCTTCTTTTCTTTTTTTTTTAATCGTCGTTGGCGGATGTTGAAAGTGTGAATTGGGCTTACGATTCGTGGAGCGGGTTCGCCGTCGGCTCCTCCTCCAATAATGTTACGGCGTGCCGTCGTGTGATCAAGGCGGGGGAACGTGGAAGATTGTGCGGTGGCCCTTTTTCCAAGGGTCAATGTGGAAAGGACAACGTGCACCCATCTCCACTACTTTTTGTCCTTTTAATCCTTTTTTTTATTATTAGCATCGCCAGGTGGAGCGGCGGTGGCTAGTATCGACTGCGAGTCAGGCGATCTTGTTCCCATGACAACCGTATGATCTAATCGAATGGAACCTTGATCTAGTATTGACGTCAAAATGGGCTTGTTTCCAATGACCTAACCGTGGCTCACCTACCGGATGCGAGTCGAATTGAGGTCGGAACACCGGATGCAAGTTGGAGTAAGGTTGAAGTAGTGGTGATCAGCTTTCAAGAAGGTTTGGTTCTCTTTGAAATTGAGAACCAAATTGGTGGGACGGATCTTGAACCAGAAGAAGATGGTGGGGAAGGTTCGTTAGGATATATGACTTCAGGTTCTATCATCCGAGAGGAACTTATCTTCAGAATATTCCCTTTCTCAGTATTTGCATGTTTCAACTTGACGCATTTCCTTGTGTCCAAAAGGTTTCGAATAATGGCTTGATGTATTTGTAAAAATAAAATAAGTTTGCAAGAGGAGACTTGTGAGGTAAGAGAGGAAAGCGAAAAGTGATAGAGGAGAGTGAGACACTTGAGAAGGCAAGAGGAACAATTTTATATGAAAAGAATAAAAAAAATAAAATTTGGTATGGGTGATCTATTCCCCTGTTGAAACAGGGATTGGACCATAAATCACCGACTCCAAATTTATGGAATTGGGAGCTGGAGGTTCGAACCGACACTACCAAGAGCCACCCATAATCAGTCAATCAGAGCGCCCCGCATTGCTCAACCCTAAGTTGTAGAGATCCTTTATGCTTGATGCACTAGTTAATTTTTACGCTATAGAAGAACCAAGCTTCACTAGAGATTGAGGAGCATGATTGTGGGATTCGAATTGCTAGAAAGTAAGTCTTAACCAACTCGACCAATCGCCTTCATGGCGACCCATCCATGCTGCATTGGTCTTGTAATTTAAGCAGATCTCGTGGTGTTGAGGAATGGTTCGAGCCTTTCTTGTGAAAACCGCTTGTTCTTTATTCTCGAAAAGCATGGGAGGAGCCGATTTTTATCATTTTTGCAAACACCCCCTTCTTCTTCTTCTTCTTCTTCGCCCGGGGGGTCAAATTGTGAATAAGATGTTCTAGGGGGACCATTCAGGAAAATGACTAAAGTCGGGTAAATCGAATTTATGGCTAGGCGTCATGTCATCTCCCCACCAAGCCATCTGGATAAAATCTTAACTCCACCTTAGATAGGGGAAGATAGGGATGGCAATGAATACAATAATATTTTAATTTCTTTTGAATTTTTTTATATATACTTTTTATTTTTTATTTTATTTGTTCCATTATTATTTTTTCTCATATCAACGGGTGAGCTAGCCAGCAACACGGGGAGATGAATTGAATTGGGGCTATACAAAATGGTTAGAATTCAATTGACTCTTCTACGGCTCTCATGGCCTCATCTAGATGAATTGAATTGGCACGATACAAAATGTTTAGAATTCAATCGATAAAAATTATAAAAAAATATTTTTATGTGTTTTGGCTAATTCTTCCCTATCCTACGAGGCGGTTTGTCATTCCTTATCGATGCCGGTAGGAACGAATTTTGCACGCTACGACATTCACATAGACGCAAATTATACATTACCCATTCGAGACAAGACAAGCGTTGGGCATTCGGAAATTTCTAAGAGACATCGTCGTACCCCACAAATGTTTTCAGCACTTTGATTACGGAACGGCACATCTGAGTCATGATCCGAGTCTTAAACGCAATTGTTCGTTCCGAACGAATTGACGGTCGAGAGTAAAACGTCACGACTCATGCGCTTCCCTGCGGAGCAACCAAGAACAGAGCGATAGAAAGGTCGCGAAACGTGACCAAGACGGAGAAGCGCGGCGGCGGCGGGGGGCCCGAGAGCCGCCGTGGGAAACGGGACAAAAGGAGGGAAGGTAGGAGAAGAAAAGGCGGAGGAGACAAAGGACCGCCAGCTAACGCGGGCCACCCCCGCCCCATTCTGTCAATGGTGGTGGGCTTCTTCTCCATCTCACGTTTGGCATCTTATCTTTTCCACCTTTCTTTTTGGGAAGCGAGAGGAAAAAAAAGGAAGAAGAAGATGGGCCCCAATTTTCTCTTTTCGTGATATTATCGCGCTCGAAAAGACTAGGCAATCGACTTGTCTTCTTCTCTGCACATTATATATACAGGGAAATTTTCGGTCCGAACGTATCGGAATAGATAACTAGTTGCATGAGCTGCGCTCTTTTCATGGGCATGGATGAATAACGTGCGTTTTACGTGAATTACTTGCGGTTGTAAAGCGTTGAGGGTAGAAAGTACCACATAAAGCAAATTGCAAATTGACGGGCGATCGAACTTGAAGGTATCTCTTTCTTCTTGGGGGACAAGATTGAAGCGCCCAATTACTATGCCACGCGAGGGATTTTATCGTCTTCCGTCTTCGAGAAATAATTGCCGTATGCCCTCTCATGGTAAAGATTTCGCCTTCCTATGTCGTGAAACTAAGCTTGCGCGCAAGCATGACCTATCTAGTTCGAATTGGAGGACGGTGCAAAATCGAGGCATGTGTCTAGCGCCGGCCCTTTGCGACTTGTCTTCGTGTTCAACTCCATATGGACCGCCATCGACACGGATAGTCATAATTAAAAAAAATTGACTTGCCATCAAACCAAATTAACGATCGGGTTTAAAAAAAAATCAAAACATTCCACATGTGTGAACGTCAAAGTTATCCATACTAATATTTTTTTATATGATCAAGTAATCCATCACGTGCCATTGTGCCTGGACATCTCGGGAGAGATTAGCACAGGACCCCAATACCATGACTCCTCATTTAAAACGTTATCAACTGTGGGTTTTGAATCCTCGATATCGACTATGAGAGAGAAACAATTTAACTAATACAGTTATTTACCGTTAGGTATTTACACGAATATTAACATCCCTCGCTTAAAAAAAATAAATTCCTGAATTATACGATAAATGAAGGAATTTGGCATATCATCGACGTGACCAAACTTATTCCCCAAGTGATTCCACGACTCTCCGCACGCCGGCCAAGGCGCACCCGATTCGATTCCCGATTAGCAAAGAGATCGCGCGACTTTCTGCGCAATTTCCTCCTCCTCTTCCTCTTTTTTCCTTTTTTCCTGCTTTATTTTGGGAAAGTTCCTCCTTCGGAAAACTAATTTCTCGGAAATTAGCTCCAAACGTCAAACGATGGAGCGAGTTCGTCCGTCCGCTAGCGCTTGCCAGATTGCGCGACGTGCGCCACATCGGGGTCACCTTCAACGCTTTGTCTTCTCGTTCGAGAATATCGAGGTGCCTCACTCTTGTCCACCCGATGCTGACATAAAATAAATAAATGATAATAAGTATATATATATATATATTTGTATTATTGAAGTGTTTTTTTCCCCTCAGATGAGAAAAGATGAGAAATAAACTTTAGAAATAAAGCGAGGACATCAAATAATAATAGTACTTTAAAGTCACGTCGACGTTTTGGCCCTTTCCCTTTACGATTTGTCAGGTCAGTTTTCGATAGATGCACGACGCGAAGAACTTCTCGAGGGCAAAATGACACCAAGACAAGATAAGTGGATCGAGATGAACAAACATACTGGGTTCTCGCGTATCAAGCTGAAACGAGAAAATATAGTCGGACGATCATGCGGGAATTACCATTTACCTATACGTATAAAGTAAAAAGCAAATACGCTCGTGGATAGTTTTCGAGTTTCTTTTCAAACACCCGATTCGTGGAGCATTGAGTTTCGTTTGGAAGGGAAGAGAGAGGGTGAAAATCACGGTACGCCTGACGATACTAAGAAAAAGCTGAAAATTCCTCAGAGCACGACGGAATTGTCTTACGAAGCATCGTTTTACAAAAGCTCGTCATCGATGGTGACCTCGGAATTTTGAAGCGATTAACTATCTATCCGTGGTACTTAAAAAGAATTATCTGTTCATCGCTTATTCATGCGGACATCAGCGCTTCCTTTAGGGAAGATCATGTTGACCTGAAGAGCACATGCTCCCGGGGCCGAGCGTACCGTAATTTCCCCGCCCGGGATTTTGGGCAAAACGCACCGTCACCAATCGGATGAGGACCGAGTGAGGAGGGCATAGCGGTCAATTCGCCGCGCGTTGCCCCGGGCAAACGAGCGGAGAAAAGCGAAAGCCGGAGAAAATCCAGGGATCGGAAATTTCAATCGTGAACCGAGCAGTAAGGGGGCGAACGCCAGGAAAGGAAGTAAATCGAAAATAAAAATAGAAAAACGGGGAAGAGCAGCAAATTACGAGATTCGCCCTCCCTCCTTCCTAGTTTATACGCGAACGCGCAACGCTTCCCCCTCCACCCCTATATAAAGCGCCCTCCTCCATTCCTTCAGGGTCCTCGCGATACGCGTCACGCATATCATCCACGCAACAAACTCGCTGCTTCTCTCCTCGCCTCCTCCTAGCCTCAGGCTCTCTTCCCCCCCCCGGAAAGCTCCTAGGGTTTCGCCGCCGCCGAATCCAGAGGATCTCTCCCGATCGGATCGATCCTTGGCCTCACCTCCTCCCGCGTGCTGCACGCGAGCGTCGAAATCGGATCTGTAAGTTCTCGCCGGTGGATCTGTCGGTTTTTTGTCACCGTGAGCTGTTTGTTCGGCGTCGCTCTTTGGTTTAGAGGAGATCGATGGCTACTTTGCTCTCTTGTCGGTTCCGGTTGTTTCGTGCTCTTCGCGTTGTTCCGGCGAAGCGCATCGCGTGCCTTTGGTGTTTCGCATGGCGATAGGCAGGGAATGTTGTTTCTGTGAATTTTTTTGCGTGTTTTCGCGTTGGAGCTCGGTAGATCTTCTGCAACGGGCTAGGGGATGGTTTGCGTTTTGCTCATGTCTGCCGTAATTACAGGATGAGTTTAGTTCTTGATGGCTATTGATTTGTTGGTTCTGTTTCTTTCGAATTGGAAAAAGAAGAGCGTTTTTCTTTAATCGAGGTTCGTGTTTTGTGATTCGAGATTTGCGCAGTTTTCACTTTTGTCCTTATAAATACAATTTATTTATTTGTTTTTCTCAGTTTGATGTTGAATCTGATGATAAGGTTGTTCCTATTGACTCTCTCGGATACGGTTTGTCTCGAAAGATCCATCTAGGTTGATGGGATTTTATAATTGTGTTTCTTTTTTCTCATTTTTCCCCTTTTGATTTGATTTTGATGGGTCTTTATCGTCTCTTTCATCGCTGAGACTGTACCTTTCCTTTTAAAGCAAAATTTAGCATCGCTTTATTTGTGCTTGTGGATGAATGTTGAATTGTGTGTTTTCGAGAGCTCTGCCTCGCTTTGCTTGTTTGGTTCAATGGAATTTGCTTAGGGTTCTCTTTTTGTACCTTTGGTGTCTAACAAATACTGAGCTGTGGATCTGTTTGGTTGAGCAGGAAAACTGAATGAACTAATGGAGTCTAAAGGTGGGAAGAAGAAGTCTAGCAGTAGTAAATCCTTATTCTACGAAGCCCCCCTCGGTTACAGCATCGAAGACGTCCGACCACACGGTGGCATCAAGAAGTTCAGATCTGCCGCTTACTCCAACGTATGTCACAGTGTTCCTTAATCATTTGTTTTTAGATTTTATTCCCTTTGGATTCAGGGCTCTTGAGCCAAGTGCTTGTCTGACATCTATCTTTCCAATATGCAGTGCGTGCGCAAACCATCCTGAGATTCTCCAAGCAGCGGCATAACTTTTTTTGTTTCTGCAATTTCTTTTAAGTCATAATAGCTGCAGTTCTTCCGTCTCTGTTTCTTTTCAACTTCTCTCATCTCCTCGTTCTCTCTCGCAACTCGTTCTCAACCACTGTTACATCGCTCCCTTCCCAAAAGACGTGATGGCATTGTCCGTTTCTGCCATTGGATTTGAAGGTTACGAAAAGAGGCTCGAGCTGACATTTTATGAGCCCGGAATCTTTGCTGACCCTGAAGGGATGGGTCTCCGCTCATTGTCCAAATCCCAGTTGGATGAGTTTCTGAAACCAGCTGAGTGCACCATTGTTTCTTCGCTGTCAAATGAATTTGTTGACTCTTACGTCCTTTCGGAGTCTAGCCTCTTTGTGTACCCTTACAAACTCATCATCAAGACTTGCGGGACAACGAAGTTACTTCTTTCCATTCCAGCTATCCTCAAATTGGCTGATTCCCTGTCCCTTCCTGTCAAGTCTGTGAGGTACACTCGTGGGAGCTTTATATTCCCCGGTGCCCAGCATTTTCCACATCGGAACTTCTCGGAGGAAGTTGCTGTCCTTGATACCTACTTTGGTAACCTTGGTGCTGGTAGCAAGGCGTATCTGATGGGCTGTCCTGAAAATGCTCAGAAATGGCATGTTTACTCTGCTTCTGCCGAGAAGACGACCCCCTCGGATTCAGTTTTCACTCTTGAAATGTGCATGACTGGTCTCGACAAGAAAAGGGCATCTGTCTTCTTCAAAGAAAATTCGCCTTCTGCTGCCTATATGACCGAGGAGTCTGGGATTCGGAAGATTCTTCCCGAGTCTGATATCTGCGATTTTGAGTTTGATCCCTGTGGCTACTCCATGAATGCCATTGAAGGGGGCGCAATATCTACCATCCATATCACACCAGAAGACGGCTTCAGTTATGCCAGTTTTGAGGCGGTTGGCTATGATTTCAAGGCTGTGAATCTGTCACAGCTGATCGAGAGGGTTTTGGTCTGCTTCGAGCCGTCTGAATTCTCCGTGGCTCTCCATTCCGAATCACCTGGTGAGGATCTGGTGTCGAGGTTCCCTGTTGACCTGAAGGGGTACAGTGCCGGTGAAACGAGTTGCGAGGCGCTTGGAAAAGGTGGTTCTATAATGTACATGGGCTTCGCTAGAGCAGGAAGCTGTGGATCTCCGAGGTCCATCCTGAAGTGCTGTTGGAGCGAGGACGAGAAAGATGAGGAAGTCGAAGAGAAATAGTCAGATGGACTCTATAGTAGGTTATCATTAATAGTAGTATGAATAAATAAATGTACTCTGGGTCGTGTTGTTCCGAGCAACATTGAACTGGAGTCTGTCATGTTGGTTTCATTTCTTGGTCGTTTGTCATTTGGATTCGTAGTTGCTTCTCGCTTTGGAGTCTTGTGGTCCGCCATGGCGTGGCGACTGTGGCAGGGTCAGCGTCATTGTGCGGACATGCTGTTGCTGTTTAATGAAAGATCATTCTATGTTTTGATCGACTTCTTGCCTGATCTTTTGTCCTCTTCCGTCGGTTGTGGCTTGTTTGAACAAAACGTCAGTGCGACTTCTGGTGATGGCCGCCTTATTACGTGACTCAATTTATCTCGGCGGAGAAGGCATCTACCGCGCTTTACGCGCACGCTAGTCAGTTTCGTAGATACTCTATGAATTAATAACAAGTCAAGAGTTCACTAAGATAACTAACAAACTATGGAGACTAGCCCCCCCGCCCCCCAAGTACGCATCATTGCTCTTAATCTTGTACGATCTCTTACGCTTGTAATTCCCAAAACTTCGACATGGTAGGCATGTAACATAACGAAATTATTAATTTGCTTGAGATTATCATTTGATTTCGTTTTATCTAAACTTAGCGATGCACAAGTTTTTTCGCCTTTTGTCAATCTGAAATGCTTGAAAATATCGCGCTATGCCTTATACATTTGCATACAACCCTTCCAAATTTGCCTTAAAGGAATTTGATTAATTGTTCGAGTGTTGATTGGGAAATAAAACTGTTTCCGCATCCTTTTTGCTGAATCGAAACAAACATGCCCCTTAAAATTTGAACTACTAGAATACATCACATATGGGAGAAAATTTGGGTTTGAACAATAACCAATTCTACAAATACCAATTTAAAGATCATCTCCATTCCCTCGAGTCTACCGGTAACTCCTTCCCTCCCTCCCTCGGTGTGTATTAAACCGCAAGTGCGTAATCTTGGAATTTATTATTCATGTCTTCTGTAATTTTTACCCAATTTAAAATAGACAAACACTAAATAGAGGGTGTAAATACCCACCAAATTAAAATTAAATTATTTCCCTTGGGAACTCCGTGATGAATTTGTTAAAAAAAGGAAAAAAAATTTACTTGTGGAAAGAAAGTGAATACCGAAATATTATCCTGACGTTCGAGTCTCTCGCGCTCTCTCGTTCTCCGGAGCAGAAAACAGAAAATGAGAGATTGGCCTCCTCTCACTACGTGGACGCCTATCAGATGGACGACCCTAACAAACGCATCTTGATCTCCTCAAAGCCTAACAGGAGTCCCTCGTCAAAGGGCGACATTCTTGGCCACGCGTCCCCCGCGGATCGCTCATTCCCGTTTCTCCACGTGGCGTCGTACGTGTCGAGCAAACGGAGGGGTCCTGTCAACTATAAAATCCTCCCACGATCGACTCCAAAGATTCATCAAAAGCCTCGTTCTATTCTGATCTCTGAGAGTGACTGTGAACAAAGAGTTGGGACCTTGCATCTCGGTGCGTGGATTCAAGAGGAAGCAGCAACACAGTGGAAATGGACAACTCTAAGATGGGCTTCAACGCAGGGCAGGCCAAGGGCCAGACTCAGGTCCAGCTCTTCTTCCTTTACCTCCGCAGCATTACGTGTTATTCACTCGTCGAGCGAATATCTGAAAGTTTCTTTGCTCTTCTCGAACTGATGATTCAGGAGAAGACCAGCCAGATGATGGACAAGGCGACCAACACCGCTCAATCCGCAAAGGATAGCATGCAAGAGGTTCTGTGCATCGAAGAACTCATTGCTCTTTGTTCTTGTCCTTTTTGACTTTTTCTTTAAGGCTGATTGTATTGCATCCGACAGTTTATGGTTTGATGAGTCGAGAAATCAAGTGCCTTGTAATCTAGTGATCCTGGGTGTTGATCTTGCTGTGTCTCTTGTGCAGACTGGTCAGCAGATGAAGGCCAAAGCACAGGGTGCTGCTGATGCAGTCAAGAATGCAACCGGGATGAACAAATGAAGAGCTCCGACATGAATGAATAATACCTGAGCTCCGATTTTCTTTTGCTTCTCTCTTGTTTCTCCATTTTTGGGGTCGTTTGTCGTCCTTTTTCTGTTATGTCAGGGAGCTTATCATGAGGGTCTTTTTATTCTTCCATTAGTTCTCTTCTTTTCTTGGTTGAATGAAGAGGGCAACTCTCCGTGTTTGGTAGGACTCATCTCGTTTTATAGAGTCTCAGGATGTAGTTGCCTTCGGAGAATGTTGTGTTCTCTCTCATTATGCAATTTCTGATTTCTCTCCGTCTTCCTCTCTCTCTCTCTCTCTCTCTCTCTCTCTCTCTGTGCATACCCGTATTCGGTTAACTATCTATATTCGATTGCCAACCTATTGGCGAGCATATTAGAATCATTCGTTAAGAATACTTTTGTGACGAGTCATTCCATTATCAAAGTATTAACGATACATGGAAATACTTTGGTACATTTGAAAAATATTTTAAGATTGAAATTCAACCACTACGTTAAACATTGCCTGTTGAGATATGTAGCATGGACCGGAAGATGATTCTAAAATTGATAACCTTTGTGAACAGCATATATAACAATAGAAACAGCACAGCCCGTAGACTTGGGGGAGAGTTCTTTTTCCTTCTGTGAGGCCCCAAGTGAGAACAGCATGGTTTTAAAGGGGCAATTTCATGCGTACTGCAACAACTGTTCTTCATTTTGGAAGAATCTCAAATCAAATTACATGAGGAGCTTGGGAATGCTCTCTTGCTCGATCTCAAAACTATGAAGTTGCTGGCAAGTCTAATGGCTCGTTTGTCATCTCTCCCTCACTCAAAAAGGAATGCATTTTGCAGATATTAGGGGTGAGCAAAAACAGGGTGGGTAGGGTCCAGACCTGGACCCTGTACCCGACCCTGTTATAATCGGTTCCCATTTTTTGGACCCTGTTCCCTACCCTGTTTATATTGGACCCTGTTCCCTACCCACCCTGTTTTTCCGGTCCGGGAACAGGGTTAACCCTGTTTATATTAAAACCTGTTTTGCAACCTGTTTTATATTAAGCACTAGTAAATTTGAAATTAACTCATACATTAAGAATCCCAAGAGAGATAAGTGTAGCCACAATACTCCAATACAATATGTCAAGATGAAGGAGTTTCCTCTCCAACAAGAGATTTCAAATGGGAATCTAATACATCTACATAGTCAAATGAAGATATCCACAGTACAGAGAGAAGTTTTTATGGGGGGAGTACACTTCGGTTCTCAAGAGTCATAAGGACGTGGGGAAGAAGCTAAGCAAAGTGTAGGAGATCATGACTATTAGAAAAAAAATTAGGCACGCTGAATGGGAAGTCATATGGTGCAGAAGACGTTGCTCCATCATAAGATAAGACTTCAAATCAAGAAAATCCTCAAGAAAGCATCCCAATTAGATCTAGCTCTAAACAATTGATCTCGTCTTCGATGCCAAAGAAAATTGCGTGTCACCAAGCTCCTCCTAAACCAAAACCACACCACATCCTGAACCACAAAATTAGAAATATCAAATAAGCATGTGATCGCAGGTATGTTCAACAGCAAAAGCAGTTTCATCGTGAGTTGAAGGTTCATGACATGATCGACAATGAACAACAAACCAGTGCAGCTTGCACAAAATGAACAGCATACCAGTATACAATATGTACAAAATGAAGCTATTTACTTACCACAAAATCGGAGTTTCCGTAAAATGAAGTTTATTTTCTAATGATAATTTCCTCGGTAAGACAATCCAAATCTAAAAGCAAAACAAAGAGAGATTAAATAAGTCATTCATTTGATAGATAGTTATGCGGTTGAATTAAAAGATAGAAAGAAATATATATGACTTACCCGTCTCAAACTTTTCGGCATTCTCAATACACTCTTCAACATTAATTGGCACACGAACAGCTCTCAACCAATCTTGAGTACAAATTAAACCTTCCACCACTCTAGGAGTCAAAGAACTTCGAAAGCCATCAAGTACACGTCCCGATGTACTAAAAGCTGACTCTGAAGCAACGGTAGTCACGGGAATAGACAAAATATCTCGAGCCATCAATGATAATATTTCATATTTTGACCCTGTACTCTTCCACCACATCAAAATATCAAGATTAAGTATATCTTCATTTTCAGCTTCAAGATACCGGTCAAGCTCAGATTTTTTTTCATCTAACACCTTTTTCTTCGTATGAAGAAAGCTTTTGCGCCAAGCATGGATTTCACATTCATTATCATCAATATCGGCATTAGAAGCACTACTACTGTTACTTGCACTTGAGCCACCAAATTCTTCTTTAGTAGAAGAGCCAACAAAAGATCGCTCATAAGACTTGTACAAATTCTCCAAGGTGACCCTCACTTTATCATGCATCTCATCAATTTTTACTTCATCATCATAAATTTGTTCAAAACAAAACTTTACATAATTCAACTTCTTTGTAGGATCCAATACAACTGCAATCAATGCCATCATATTAACTCTATCCAAACTCCCATAATACTTGTCAAACTTCTCTTTCATTTTTAAACCCATAGCTTGAAGCTTTGGGTCTAAAGAATACGCAGCATCATTCAAATACTTGTACAACATAGCTATACCCTCAAAATAATCATTTGAAGTGACATAGGCACTACCCGACATCCTTTTGGTTGCATCATAAAATCGTCTCAGAAATTTAGAGAGAATGATGGCATTTTCCCAATCTTCATCTTGAGGAGGATCATTGTCAATTTCCCTTAAGAAACATAAATCATCTTCTTCCATTCTTTTGAAAGCTTTCTTGAACTTTATGGCGGTGTCTAACATCATGTAAGTGGAGTTCCATCTAGTGGCAACATCAAGACAGACCGAACCCTTATATGCAATCCTCTCATTCTCAATGTAAGTTTTGAATGACTTGGCTCTCGCCGGAGAACTCCTCACATACCTAACAACGTTTCGGATGCGTGCAATAGAATCACGCACCTCATTCAATCCATCTCTTACTATCAAGTTAAGTATATGGGCAGTGCATCTCATATGTAAAGCATTGCCATTCAAAAGCAAAAATCCTTCTTCTGAAAATTTTTCTTTCAAATAATCAACGGCCACATCATTTGAACTGGCATTATCCACTGTTATTGTGGATACTTTTTTCTCTATTCCCCAGTCATAAAGGCATTTCTCCACCATTTTCCCAATCTCCCTACCCTTGTGACTATGCATCACCACAAAATTGATTATTCTTTTATGCAGCTGCCAATTTTCATCAATATAATGTGCAGTAAGACACATGTAGTTTAAGTTTTGAATGGAACTCCACATATCCGTTGTGAGTGCAATCCTAGATTTAAGCTTACCAAAGCAAGCTTTCAAACAAGTCCTCTCACTTAGATATAACTTCATACAATCTCTTGCCACCGTGAATCGAGAAAGATGTTGGAAAAGAGGTTGCAACTCAGTAATAAAATCACGAAAACCAACACGCTCAACCATGGAAAATGATTGTTCATCAAGGATAATCATTCGAGCAAGCATGTGCCTACAGCGTTCTTGATCAAACTTCCATGTTGTTAAAACACTACCACCACTTATAGGATTTCCCCTTACATCGCCAACCACATCTTTGTCACGTGATGCAAACAACATTTGCTTTTTATCTGCCTGAGGATACTTCTTGCACTTTTTCAAGTGCTTCCACATGGTAGAGGTTCCATGATCAACATTATATGCATAATCTTGCCCGCAATGAATGCACTTCACCCTAACTGCTTTCTGTGTTTTCTCATCTATAATTCTCAAATAATTATCCCACATGCCTGATTGATTAACTCGCTTTTTACCCAAAGAAGGATGAGACTTAGGTACCGTCACCTTGTTTGTCGTGCCCATGGTCGCAGATTCATTATGTGACCCATCCACTTCCATTGATATATTATTATCTTGATCCATTGACTGAAAACTGAAAATAGAAAACCAATTATCAAAAAAAAATAATGTTCATCATAGCAGTTAAAAAAACAAACCCATAATCATGGATATTTTAGTTACCTTAACTATGGTCGGGAGACACTAGCTTGACACAAGGAGCTTCTGCAGCCATAAAAAAGTTACATCATCTCATTATATTTGTAAGATAACGAGAGCCCTCCACAACAAAATCGAGACAAATTGAACCCATGATTGCCTGCATGTATGACTATCTACAGAAAATACCTATAGTAATTCTTCAACTATGTCCTTTGCGTGATTTTTTTATCTTGGACGCATGGCTTAGTGTGGGGTCAACAAGATATTCAGTGCCTCATGCCAGAACAATTGATCCGCACTCTTATTACAGGCGGGATGAGGAGTCGGTTTTGAGCATCGTCAATCTTGACTAGTCCACAACCTGAAATTCACCTCGGAAAGGTTAGCCAATCAGCGGCTGCCAGAAGAATGGCATGCTCCAATCAGCAACAGGAACATGCAGGTAGGCAAGTCACTTTCTTTTGAAACACAAAAGGCAATGGTCGTGCATTATTGCTCATACAATTAACTGACTATCTGAAAGAGAAGCATCATAAAAGAACAAGAGAAAGGAACTTCCTCTATGAATTATTGGCAAAGACGGTCAACATAGAAGCATTTCAAAGCAAGTTTAACTACCGCTTTAGAATGGAAGAACAGATTGCTCTAGATACGAATTAGGTGGCACATTATATGTCAAATCTACATTTCATGGATAGTCTGAACAACTTGGGTGGAGGAAGGAGAGATGATAAAAAGATATTTTTCAGTCTGAACAACCTGAGGCTTCTTTATTATGTCATCTCAAAGATATTTTTCAGCTTAAAAATGCCACAGAGATCTTTATCAATCATGAAAAATCTGCTTCCCATACATTATCAGTCCCTTATTCAAGAAATTCAACAGCACCATCTTCAAACATTATCTGCAGCAATCAAATGTTTTCATATGAGATCATGCAGTAAATTTTATAATACTAAAATGGACTTAATCTTACAGAATGTTTCCTGGAAAAGTTATCAAAGCGTCTGATAATCCCAAAAGTCCTGGAGGTCAAATCAGAAAAAATTAACATGAGGAAAAACAGTAGAAAACGAATAAACATCACCAGGCTGTCATATATTTCACTTTGAAATTTCACATGTTTGTCATTGCAGACAAGGAAAGAAAAAGAATATAAATCAATTAAAAAAGAACAGATTGAGTAAAACTGGACCAAGAAAAGAGTAACCAACCTGTAAAAATGGGTGATGGCAACTTAAAAGCTCGTACAAAAATATGTAGAGAAAAGTTAGCACACCTGCACGCAGGCCTCCATTCTGATAAACCTTCCAAAATCAATAACTTGCAGTCAGTCTACTGTCTGATTTAGTGAAAATTATAATATACACGATATTATCAACAGCAAAAGGTGAAAACAAGTATTTGGGGGGAAGTTCAAGAGATACAGCTCCTATTTGGAGGGAAGTTCAAGAGACACAACTCCAAAAAAGAGAATGAAATGAGGATGCCAAAGCTATTATATCAATATAACCACGTCAGCAGACAGATACTAAGATAATATGGATGGACAAAAATAAATCAGATGCACAAAAAAAGTTAAAACTCTTCTATTTTTCAAGAACCTATAGAAAGACTGCCAAAGGCCAAAGTGACAACTACGCAGCAGGAGGAAAGAAAACTTTACACTGTCCAGCTTCTTCCCTACCATATGTACATTATTTGCAAAATTTTAAAAGCAGAACATAGAAGCAGGAGAACTTCAGAAATGTCATTCTCAAGTTTGACATCTTAATACAGATTGTCAATAGGCAAAATATCCAATGATGTCTTATTTTACCATCTAATCTTAAATTACACTAAGGTGAAAACATTATTGTTCCTATTACAATTCTTGCATATCTACATGCTTTGTCCTCCAAGACAGATTCAATTATTCACTAAAAGTTCAAGCTATCTAAGTAAACTCAGGGTAGGATATACTTTGCTAAGAGAACCGCTCTTCAGAAACAACAGTTGTGTCTTTACTTATAGCCACATGGCTCAAATCCCCCTGGACGACCAAATTTTGACAACTCAGCAACTTTAGGTCTCTGGATAGCCTGCAAAAGCAACATAAAAAAGAATCAAAATCAAACACCGTGAGAAGGGTAATATTTGATGCTCCAGAGTCTAAAAAAACATCTACTAGCATGCATTCTATAGAATGCTCTACAGAACAAGCAATTAACTCTTTTTGCAGAACTTCCATGTACTTATTTTAGGATTTGCAATCTCCAAGAGTGGCGAGGCCATTTGGGTGATTTAACGACATGCTTTGGCATCAATCAGTTTTCTCGTGAAATAAGTACACTCTAAACTATGACATGTATTACACTAGACTGGAAAAGATGTATGGCTTCATGATCTCTAGCAGTCTAGCTCTTAAGTACCAAAATTGAAAAAGAAGACTGAACAAGGGGTGTGCATGCGCGTGTGCAGGAAGGGCAAAACTAACCAGAACACATTCTTGTTCCTTTCTACTTGCACCCTCGACATTTTGTCTATTCCATGTGATCCTTCCCAGGTTAAACCAAACATCCAATTGTTGTCCAATTTTAAAACTTTGTCACGCAACTTACGTAGGCAACACAAATACGAAAATAAATCAAAGAGCCAGTACCTTTATCAAAGCATAAAAAGAACCGACATGAAAGCACTTAAATTTAAGATATGATTTGTTGATTACAAAGACGAACAATATCAACATGAGCATGACGAACAATTCGAGCGTGGCGTCGTGGGCTTACCAGACAATGGATCTCCTCTCCCCGATTCCAACGATTCCAGTTTTTCACCGATCTCCTCTCCACCTTTTGAAAAAAACGAAGACTCCCTCTTCCCTCTTTCATATTTGCTTCATCTTCTCTTTTTATGACTTCATGCGCACAGAAAGGGAAGTTTCCTTCTTCGTGCTTCTTTGACTTTGCTCTTTCTTCCATGCGTGAGAGGTGAGATCGTGCTATTGCTTCCCTGAGATCGCGCCGGCTCTGTCAAGGAAGATTTGCTTCTGCATCTGCAGAACTGCAGCTTCTGCTTTCCTTCTTTGTTCCCCATTCTTTCCCCTTCTTCCCGATCTTTTCCAATCTAATTGAGATTCTAGGGCTGGAGCGAAGTGGGCTGAGGAGAAGGACGCTTGCAAAAAGTGGGCTGGAAGGCCGCACAAACCGGTCCAGAACCGGTTCTAAAACCGGTCCAGAACCGGTTTCCGGGTGGGTAATCCCTTGGAACCGGTTCCCGGATCGGTTTAAACCGGTTCTGAATTTTGGGAACCGGTTCCCGGACCGGTTTCAACAGGAACCGATTCCCAACCCTGTTTTTCGGGTGGGCCGGTCCGGGAACCGGGTAAACCCGGTCCGGTTGCACACCCCTAGCAGATATTGCCCAATCTTAAGAACTGTGACATTATTATCTCGATACGCTGAGTGAACTCAATCATTGCCGCAGGCACTGGAGAGTAAGTGAACCTTCCTCGAATTAGGGTGATCTTTCCAATCAAAGAAAGCTTCAGAGGAAGCCTTCCAATCACGATGCTCTTCCGCACTAGGCTTCTTTCGAGAAGCCTGGAACGCGGACTTGGGTGGTGCCATCGGTTCTTTCGAAAGCTCTTGCATGTCACATAGAAGTGTGGTCAGATACGGCTCGATCCTGGACAGAACTCGAAGAAGAAGAGTCCCCCTCACTATTAAAGTCATCTTCTTCGTACATCTCGAAGATTAACAACCCCGAGTTCAAGAAGTTCAAGAAGTTTGAGTAGGAGATCTCGGAATCCCTTGGGGAGCCTCTGAAGGACCTCACTCTTGACGGAGATCTTGAATTTGCATTGGCGCAACTCAGAAAATTCTTGCTGCACGTCGGTGTAGATTGCGTCTTGCTTTTGTCCCCTAACCATGTCAATTTAACAAAAAGCTGGCGCAACGAAGACAACCTTTCGCTGCGATACCAATCGTGATGCGGGGCGATTAGAGCTTACAATAAAGGGATCGACAATTCCTCATCTCAATATGAAGCAACCATTTTTGGCAACTCCATTCATGCAAACAATCTCCTTAAAGAACAAGCCAGCAGTACGTTAGGCGGTGGAAGATTTGCTACTGGGAAAGAAGTTTGCACCATTTTACAGAAGCGGTACACCACAACCAGACGATCTGGAAGCAGGGAAAGGCGACTCTTCATGGTCAGGTTGTCTAAACTAGCAGCAACATTAATAAGTGCAATTCCTTGTCAGGGCAGTTCCGGTCTTCTCCGAAGAGCATTTGGACAAGTCGCCGCGATGCTGCCAAGAGCACTCCCTGTAAAAAATGCAAAAAATCAAGAAAAGGGTGCAAGATAATCTTTCGTCCAAAAAGATATAGAAAAGTTCGACGAATAGACAACTAAAATTTTGTAAAAAGTGAAGACCATAAGTGAAATGGACTTTCTTTCACGCTAATTCTCATCTCCTGATAAGAGTATTAACGATGATTACGAGAGAGAAAAAAAAAAGATCGTAAGTGAAAAAAAATTCGTTGATATGCACCGCTTGATAAGAGTATGTCAACGATGCACCATTCTTTGGCTAATAATTTCGTTAATTGGTTTTTGCATCTTTTTTACATCAAACATCTTACACAAGCATTGATATAATTGATTTATGGTACTTATAAGATTTCCTAAAGGTTTCAAAAAATCGAGTTGGCGTAGTATATTAGAATGTTAGGGGATTTTCAGCTCAAAATTTGATGGTCATATGTCCAAATTTCAACAAATGCATGGAAATTGATATGAAATAGGGCCACTACACAAGCCAAAGGCATTGATATAATTGATTTATAATACTTATAAGATTTTCCAAAGATTTCAAATAATCAAGTATTTATGCTTATGCATTATAGAAAGAAGCCTATGCAAGGAAATTGATATCGAGGGCGACCCCTTGAGTTGGTGCAGTATATTAGAATGTTAGGAGATTTTTTGTCAAGACCCACCACGCCCCGCCCCGCCCCGCCCTTGGTCACGCGGTGGTTCCCGATTTCTTTCTCTTCTGGCCAATTTGATTGCGACGTCCCAAGTAGGTCGCTAGCCTTCTCAGACATCAAAGTTGCAATGCTATGCGGAAGCAATTTAAAAATCGATATTTACAACCCTTCATATCAAACCTCAATATCGACACCTCTCATATACTCACATCAACATATACAGAATAAACAAAATCAACTCCATAGGTTCTCAATACAAGCCTAGGAGGGGTCACGTCTCGCACTAGTTTCTCCTCTATCGATCCCATATTGATCTACCCTTGCTCGATCGGCTCCTCCTCTGGTTTCAGGCTTGAATCTTGCAAATGATCTGTGGTTGGGTGAGATATGGGGATATCTTAGTGAGGGAACCCTAATCCAAAACTAGGAATACCACTGCCCTAGGGTCCCTATCGTGTCTCACCCTTCAATGATCATCTCAATTTCTCTTCCATCGTTCGACTCTTGCCTAGAGTTTAATCATTTCTAACCCTTCCAATGAAACCCGAAACTCTGTAGTTCTTATCCTATATTTTCTATCTATGAGTCAACCGGTTCGTGACTAGGTCTCGGCACTAAGCCCAACAACTAGTTAGTGGCAATCATCATACATTCAATTAAATATATAAAGGATATTTAAATAAATAAATAAGTAACCTTTAAATAAATAAATTGCAGAATAATGAAATAATGCATAGTTAAATAAATAAATTGTGTAATTAATAGCTCAAGATTGTCCACAACCGGCCTAAGACCCTAACTAAGCCTTCTCGGCTCGTCGTCGTTTTCCACGTTCAATGGTCTCCATTGTCGTCTTACCATCAAATTGGCTCATCGACCATACCATCCATTCACGTACCATCGCCAATCCATGGCACGTTATCATCCCGTCTATCGATCCATTCAAATGCCAAGTCCATGGCACACTATTCAATCCGCCAATTTCATGACATCGTTCAGTCATAAGTGGACTAAATCATCAATCTAATTGATGATTTCTAATTGAGCCTTGCCACTTCGTTAATACTGTGTACTCGGCCATAATTGGCCCCATTGTTCATTCTTGCCATCAAGACACCCATTGAATTCCATTAGCCTCCAATCAACGATGAGGGCTCATATGCCACCTAATCGGTCCTTCCCAATTACCATAGACAAGTAATACTACGCGGTCCTCAAAGATCATAATCGTCTAATCATACAATTAGACCTCGTTGGCCTCTTAATCGATCACCATGTCGCATCGTTACCGAAAGTCTATACTTGGCCATACTTGGCCCCATTCATCTAAACACTCGTGCCATTCGACTAATTCATTCAACTCATCTATTCATTCCTAATAGATCTACTACAACAATAGCACGCCTAATAAAAGGTTAAAGTCCACTCACAGCTTATTCCTCGAAAATCGCGATTGGCGAAGGCAGCTCGTGGTAAAGTGCTTCTCACACTTTCGATCGCGCTTGGGCTCAGTGCGGCTTTTCAATCTTTGAGCCGACACCATGGGAGAGATGGTCCAGCTCTGTGGCTGCTCCAGGACGTCTCCGGCGAGCTCCGACAAGATTTTGGCGGCCCTCGGCGACGGTCCTTAGTCCCGAGAGGCTGGTCAGACTTGTTGGTGGTTGTCGTTGGCGAAGAAACAGCCTCGATCATGCCGGAATCTGGCCACATAGACTCGAAATCCTTCATGGGTTTGGAATAGGGTCGGCGGGGAGGTAGTCAGGTCGCAGCTCGATTCACCCTCCCTAGGCCAAATCGATGAAGGAGACTAATTGGGCTTCAAAGAGGAAACCCCCATGAGTCTATTGAATCTGGTGGCAAGGGCTGAGGTGACCGGAGGAGGGAGAAACGGCTTAGAGAAGACGACGGCTTGCGGTTAGGGCTTTTAGGGGAGGGACGGCATTTCGGGGCTAGATCTCGGCGAACGGCGTGGTGCTGGCGGCCAAGGCTAGCAAATCCGGGCTCCTAGGACTCCTATGAAGCTTTCCCATGTGGCGGCCGTGGCTGGGTCTTGCCAAAGGAGGCACGGTGGGCACGAACCGCAGCTTTGACGAAAGCTGGGTTCTTCACAGCTTTGGGGTCGATTCAAAAGGCTTTGGGGGTGAATTGACGGCAATGACCACCTTAGAGAGCCCGGAGGGGCACCTAGGGACACACCGGAGGTGACGGCTCGGTCTGGGCATCGCCGGAACGGCCCAAATCCGGCGAGCTCCAATCTTTGTGAACATGGATGAACAGTGCACGTGGAGGCTTCTTTCGGTGGCTACCGGTGGTGATCAAGGCGGAACAGGCGGCGACGGTGGCCTGCATCTTGAAGTTGACTTCACGAGCTTCAAAACAGTACCAAGATTGAGCCAAATGGACATCGGAGTAGGAGAAATAGATCTTCAAAGAAGGCTGCTCGCGCGAGTGGAAAAGCAAGGGTGTCGGCTCACATGGGGAAGAAAACTCGTTGCTAAGGCCACGTGGCGGCCATCCAACGGCCACGACTCAGGTCGATGGGACGCCCATGGTGTTTGGTAGGCTACGCCTGCAGCCGGTCATCCACTGGCCATCGATGGGACGGCTCTTGCGCGCGTGTGCCACTCGCTCGGCAAAATGCCGATGAGAGAGAGAGAGAGGGAAAGGACTAGGCTCCCACGCGGCTGGGCTGGGTCTCGCGGGCTTGGGTTGGGTCTGCTCCGGGTGGACTAGTCCAAGTAGTAGCTGATCGGTCTACTGACCCGATCTAACTTGACCCGATCTGCTGGTCAACGGTCAATGTTGACCAGATTGACCAAAAGTCAAATTTTCCCAAATTTTCCAAAATTGCTCCTAGGCCCAAATTCACTTCTTTTGGGGCCAAAATGCAATTATCTAAAAGTTGAGGGACCAAAACGTGATTTCAGAAGTCCAGAATCGCCCAAAACGAAAGTTGTCGATTTAGTCCGAGGTACTCTTGGGGCCTAATGGGTTGCTAACTAAACTCTAAAATTTACACTATTAGGTCTCAAAAAGTGGGATCGAAAGTGGGCTGTTACATTTTCAGATCAAAATTTGATGGTCATATGTTCAAATTTCACACGATGCATAGAAATTAGTATGAATTAGGGCCACTGCACAAGCCAAAGGCATCGATATATTTGATTTATGGCTGATGACTCGAAATAGACTATCAACCCGGGTTTTCTTACTTCTGTGTCATCGTATTATGGAAGTTAAGTGCATATTCTGTAATCATAGGCCAGACTTGGTAGATCACCTATTTTTTGGTTGTCATTATACATCTCGGTTGGCACATTTTTGAGCGGGAATGTGTAATCTGCCTTTTGGCATGGTGGCTCTTGGATTTAGACTTTAGATTGTGCAAAGAGATATTTGCAGGGGTATTGTTTCCATCAGAACGTTGTTAGATTCTCTTTGGCAGCTCTTTGTCATATCATTTGGAAGGCAAGAAACAATGCCTTTTTCACAACCAGGCTGGGTATATCTCGGCAATTAAGTTGAAGCTAGAAAAGATGGTCAAGGTAAAGCTAGAACCTTCCAACATGTGCCAGACCTTCATAGGATTAGGAGGATACAGTGAGGATGGGGCCTTCATCTTGATATGTTTATGCATTAACGGACCTTTGTTATATGATCCTTATGTAGGCCAATTTTGGCTTTCTTTATATTCTAACTCAACACCTTGGCACCCTTTCACTCATACATATCAAGTATTGTAAGTGAAAGCTTTTATGGTGCCAAGATGTCTCTCCTTATATAAAAGTTTATACAATTACTTATATTACTAAAAAAAAGTTCAAAGTAAATATCATACCTATCTTAAGGAATAAATGTGCCATAAGAGTGAAAAGTACAAAGTTTACTGTTGGGCATTATGGGTTATGTCAAGAAAATATTAGCTGCAGCTCGGGTGCCAGCGTGGCAATGCAGCTCACTATCTATAGCATGACACGTGGCACCTGCGTGGAGGAAAGAGAAGCCTTCACGCGTGGAGGAAGCCGTGCAGAGGAGTTTGAATCGTAGGGGGAAGAGACTGGCTTCTCTCTCCTCTACTCTTCTATTCTTTGACAAAAGTTGGCGTCCTAATAAATGCATTTACTCTCTATCTCTCTCTTTGTCTCTCTCTATCTCTCTTTCTCCCCTTCCTTGTTCTTCATCTTGAACTTTACTGAAGCTCTCTCTCTCTCTCTCTCTCTCTCTCTCTCTCTCTCTCTCTCTCTCTCGTGAAAGAACTCCGGCATAGCACGACGGCAGAGAACTCCAGCTAAAGTTCTTTAGCTACTATTTGGCAGCCGTGCCATCCAGCAGCCGTGCCATCCAGCAGCCATCTCTCCTCGTCCAGCAACCCCGCCGTCCGCCATTCGGTAGAGCATGACGGCAGAGAACTCTAGCTGAAGTTCTTAAGCTGGCGTTCGGTAGCCTCGCCGTCCAGTAGTCGTCTCTCCTTGTCTAGCAATCGTCCACGCCAAGCCGTCCGCCGTCCAAGCGGTCCACCGCCTCGAACGCAAGAACTTGAATGCCTTCGATCTTGACAAGGTGTCAAGCGAGGCTCGAGTCTATGCGGGCGGCGTGGAGTCTACGCCGAGCACGGTTTAGGGTAACATTTTCATCTTTTCTTCTTCTTTGTAATTTCTATCAATTAACGCGAAATTATAATTAGTCATTTGCTTTGGACAAAAAATTTTTGCACCTTTCGTATAAGATAGTTGCATTCAAGATGTAAATAGAATATATACCAGAGTCTAGAGGTAAAGAAGGTTTTGCATAATCGGAGTTTAACGTAGTTTCTCGTCAAAAATAGATAGCTATACTTAGAGATGAAAAAGCTAGTGTCTTTTTGCCTTTGGTGTACTATTGATCCTTGAAAATGTTATCTTGTTTCATGCTGAGAAGTGATTAGTTCCTGATTGGGATTTTTAGTGGTGTAGAGGCACCGGTGATACACAATGTGGGTGGTTGGTTCCTGATTGGCCGTCCGCTCCTCCACAACAAGACACAACGTAGGTTTTTCTTCGTTTCCCAAATAGATCGAGGCCACTTGATCATGCATTGGACAAATTTGTTAGGTGTCTGAGATGATTTCATGTTGCCAATAAAGAATTATTGATGAGTGGTTGTCACTACTTGTTGATTTGTTTGCATTCTCGATTTTTCATTTATTGGGTTTTTTTTTGGAATTCAAGCCATTCCTTCGTTGATGATGCTGTTTTTGTGCTCCATGTGACAATTCGTTCAATTCTATTCTTGCACCAGAGAGAGAGAGAGAGAGAGAGAGAGAGAGAGAGATAAGGAATCCGTGTCATTTGGACAATTTTCCATTTTTGACTCAACTATCTTCTAAAGGGCGTGCCAAAATAAAAATACTTGGGAATTGCGATCAGAAATATTGCTGGAGTCACTCCAACGAACTTTCTTAAGAGTTATGAAATTTAAGTGATCAGTCGAACAATTAAAAAACTAAAATGAACATCATACACACTCCCATGCGTTAAAACTGTCTTCTATCTGAATGTCCATTCAATAGAAACTCCCATGTGTGTGTATTTAACACTTTTTGTTACGATTGTTTATAAAGCCTACGTCATTTGCGCCAAAAAAAGGGATTGGCATCCAATACTTGATAAGAAAGGTGATTGCTACGAGGATGGTTGAATTGGAGGTAATTCTCCACTCATTTATTGGATGTGACTTTTCGCTTATTAAGTGATGTATGAGATGTTATTTCGTTTGTGCAGGCATTTTATTAATTACTTTTTATTATTTTAGTTGTAGCAATATTCTTCACATTTTGAACATGTAGATGTAGATGAAGAATTTGAGTTTGCAATAGGAATGGTTTTTGCAAATGAGCTCGAAGCATATCAAAGATATGTGGCTTATGCTTTTGGCAAGGGATTTGGAGTGAGGATGGATAATTATTCTAGAAATAAAAAAGGAGAAATAACTCGACGGACTTTATTATGTAATTGTGTGGGTTATTCTGCTGGCTCATCTGATCATGAAAAGAAATATGAGATATTTGATACTAGATGCGAATGTTTTGCTCATGTCAAATTTAAAGTAGACAATGGTATCCATGAAGTCATATAGTATGTTTCTGAGCATAATCATCCATTCATACAAAAAAATCAAAAGTATTTAATTAGATGTGAACGAATTATATCGGATACTAGTAAGGGTGTTTTATTGGATATGGTTAAGGCTGTCATTGGAGGAACTGCAACATATAAGTTTTTGGCAAATGAAACAGGAGAAAGCAAAAACTTAGGTTTCACCATGCGTGATTGTCAAAATTATTTGCAGACGGTGAGATCCAATGGTATAAATGAGGGAGATTGCCAAAGTCTTCTAAATCATTTTCATCACATGCAAGAGATCAACCTAATGTTTTCCTATGCTGTACAAGTAGATCAAGATGGTAGATTGATAAAATTATTTTTGAGAGATAGTTTATCGAGATTTGACTATTATTGTTTTGGTGATGTGTTGGTGTTTGATACCACGTATCGTACTAACAAATAATACGATATGTGCATCTTTTGTTGAGATTAATCACAATTGAAAGAATGTTTTGTTTAGCTGTGTACTTTTATTAGATGAGACTGCATGCTCATTTATTTGGTCGTTTAAACTCTTTTTGGAGTCTATGGGAAATAATGCTCCAAAAACTATATTTACTAATTAAGACCAAGTTATGGCAAATGCTATAAGAATGATTTTTCTGAATACCCAGAACCGTATGTGCACTTGGCATATTGGGAAAAATGCCAATCAAAACATCCCACATCTTTATAACAAGTCTGGTTTTTAGGATAAATATTTCTTAGCACTTATGTATAGGTGCAGATCGGAGGATGGATTTGAATATATTTAGAAGGAAATGGAAGTAGCGTGGGATACTGAGAATAATAATTGGCTTCAAAGATTGTACAACTTAGACACAAATAGAGTTCAGCGTTTGACCGTGATATTTTTACATGTAGTATAAGATCAAGTCAGAGGAGTGAGATCACTATATAACGCTTATAGGTTTATTCATTACTATGAAGAACAGTTGAAGCATATGAGAAAAATTGAAAGTCAAGACGATTATAGTTCACGTGGGAAAGCCAAATTGCAAGTTTCAAATAATTAGATTTTAAAATATAGTGCTTCAGTGTATATCCGTATCTTGTTTAAAAGGTTCAATGAAGAATTTTTAGAAAGTCTCTCTGAACGTATTGTGAACAATACATTTGATGGAATTGTTTGTTTATATACTCTACAAGGGGGAGTGAACATCTGAATGTTGTTAGATTTAACCCTATCGACTTTTCAGTTTCTTGTGAATGTAAATTATTTAAATAAAAAATATGGTTGTGTTGACATGCCTTAAAAACCCTGAGTGAGAACACATCAATTACTAGCATTTCATCTGCCTATGTTTTGAAGAGATGGTCGAATAATGTTAAAGACAAGATTGTGCATGATGAATCTCATTAAATGTCACCGAGTCTATCTAAGTTTAATAGATTTTTCACATTAATGCACCGATCTTTTGACCTTATGAGTTTGGGAGTAGAAGATGAATATATCACGGGAATAGTGACAAAGCACATGGATAGGGCAGAGGTTGAAGTTTCAGCATACAAATCATATGTGGTCATTACTGATGATGTCAATGATGATGATGATGTTAATGAGGAATCGACGTGCCATATTTCAGTTATGGACCCTCTTTAAAGGAAAGAAAAGTGAACGAGTTATGGAAGACTTAAGAGCTCAAGTGAGAAGAATAAGAAGAAAAAGTTAAAGAAACCAGCATTTCCAACTCGAGTAGTAGGTGGAGGTGAGTGACATATACATGTAATTAATGTGATTAATTAAATTATAAGCTTATCATACATGATACTAATTAACATATTCAATACTTTATAATGTAAAGATGGTTGTTTACCAAACACATAATCAAATTCATTTCTAATGTTATCCGAGTAACTCGAATCAGTTTCAAAGTGCATTTTATCATGTTTAGGTATGCTGCTTTTAACCTCCATTTGTATTTACTTTTTACTAATTTCATAATATTTTATATATAGATGCAATAACAATCATATACGATGCCTCCTGGGTTTATAAATTGATTTTCACCAATTTCTACACAGGTATATGGTTTTTTACAAATACTAAAGACATCATAAAACAAGCAAGGTGCCCCAGGTATGTTAATCCACACCGGCGAGCACCGCGCTCAAGCCACTCAGGGTCTGCCTTTTAGGAGACAGCCTTACCTAAAGCTAGCAACAGAATCGAAATGCTCAGCAGAGAAGAAAGAAGCTGCAGTTCCTAGAGGCATTTACCAGGCTAGGAAGAAGGAGGAAGATTTAGAAGGCCATGGAGAGAATGGATAGAATTGAGAGGAAAGAGTTGAGAGGAATCCGAGAGGAACTTATCTTCGGAAAGTCTTATTCTTCACCATGCACTCCACTCGTCCTTATATAGACGAAGATTACAAGACTGTTGACTCTTGACCCTTGAGTCTACACGACACTATTACCCTTGAGTCTACACGACGCTATTAGCAAACGGACAAACCAAGCCTAACATGAAAAATACCTTTACAAGACTTTTACAAGACTCTCGTGAGTCTTCACGACTCTTGAAATACACAATTGAACAAATCGACAAACCAAGCCTAATACGGACAAACCAAGCCTAACAAACCAAACCTAAAAGGACGATATTCAGAAAGTATAGCGGCCGATGGGTTCTTCAGAGTTGTAGTCTTCTTCATAATCGCCGGTGGTCTCCGGTAGGTCTCCTTCGTCTGTCCTTGTCACACCATGAGTAGCAGTAGCAATACTGAGGATATTGGCCCAGTAAGAATGATATTCTGGAGTGTCTCTTGGTGGGGGATTGTCGGGTCTGTCTCCTGGCTGTAAATCTGTGGTGATTTGCAACATGGATGAACCAGATTCTTCTGCTTGTGTGGAAGACTTACCAGTGAAATAAAGCGGACCATCTTTTTGTCTTTGAGAGCCTCGGATAATGGCTTCAAGCTATTCTGCTGCAATTGATGGATCATGTCTAGAGCTTGCGTAAAATGGGTCAGCAAATGGTCCTTCTCCGTATGTAGACCATGGGTCTCTAGAGTCCTGAAAATATTTAGGAGGAACACTAGGGGCTGAAAAACCTTCAGGAGGGTGTGCCATCTGATAGACTTGCAAAGCTTGTTTGACAAATTCTTTAGGAGGATAAGCATCCCACGAAACATTATTTACATGTGTGGGCCATGCTTCAGAAGGGATGACTCTGTTGGCTTCACAGAGAACACACTAGAGTTCTCTATATGCTGGAGGGTTTGATGCAATGTTTCTTGAAAATGTTTTGTATACAACATGTTTCTGCATATGATTATGAGGTTTATACGTACTTGTGTCTACAAAGGAGGGATATGCAACATGATCTCCAGTGGGGAGAATGAATGCCCAGGGTCGATAGAAAAAGATAACTGTGTGTCTTTCTGGTTCAGGACGGACCTTTCTGTTTTCATCACGAAATATCACACGCCATACACTGAGTGGCTGGAACCATGCAAGAAACTGGAACAAGTACTTGAGCCTGTAGCTCTGGTGATCATTCTGTCGAAGAGTTTGAACAAGAGCTTTGTGGATCTGTTCAGTGGGGAACTGTAAGGCTATAGTATATGCATTACAGAGATACCAAAGTAACCATTTTAATTCATCAGGAAAATCTTCTTCTGGATTCCATGTAAGGGGATGAATAAAAGGATATTCAGGATGGAGTCCGGAAGATTTCAAGAGTAAACCTTCATGATTAGCAAAAATTGAATATTCACACTGATGGAGGATATCTAGAAGCTTTTCGGACAAATGATTTTCTTCAATGGCTTGAAGAATTTGTGGTGGATAATCAAGATTAGGCCAATTGAGAGGCATGTTCTGGGTTTTGTATGTGTTCGAATGTGGATTCTTCTTCACGTACATGTTAATTTCAAGAGGAGCTTTTGGTCGGGAAAGAAAATCTGCAAGAACATTTTTCTTTCCTGGGATGTATTTTAACATCAAAAGAGTATTTTGAAAACCATTCTGACCATCGCAAAAGTTGTGCATGAGGAATCTGTTTTTTCTTAAATTTCATCATTTGGGGAAAAAAGGCTATATCGGATTCCACTAAGAAGCGATAATCGATAAGATGGAATTCGAATTTCTTGATTCCATTTTTTACTGCTAAAATTTCTTTGAAGGTGGAGTGGTAATGAAGTTCAGCTAGAGAGAACTTACCACTTCCATAAGCGCAGATGTGGCGCTTATTATTGATTTCTTCAAGCAAAACTACTGCCTAGTATTCATCACTTGCATCCGTTTAGATGATTCTCTTGCCCGTAGAAGGATCTGAAGAGGAGGAAGGTCTTGCATAAGCTCCTTGAGTTTGGCGACTGCTTCAGTTTGTTCTTTTCTCTAAGGAGGGGCATCTTTTTTCAACATTTTCTAGAGAGGAATGAGAAATTTGGCAATATGGGGAACAAAGTCTCTGAGATAATTAATTATCCCAAGAAAAGTCTGGACTTCGTTGATAGTTAAGTTCTCATTTGAGAATTTAAGTAATTCCTGGGCAATGTGAGGATTCGGATGGTATGTGCCATGATCAAGATTCATACCAAGAAATTCAATTTTTGTCTGGGCAATGACCATTTTCTTTTGGAACAGCATGATACCATGTTTTTGGATGATATCAATGAATTTTTGAAGGAGCTGGCCATGAGATTGCTCATCAGGACTGTAGAGCAGAATATCATCAATATAAATGGCTGCAGTGTCTAAGATTGGACTGAAGATTTGCCAATGGTCTTTTGGAAGAGAGAATGGGCTGTTTTAAGTCCAAAAGGAAGGACTTTCCACTGGTAATGGTGATTCGGTATACAAAATCCAGTTTTGGATCTATCTTCAGGGTGAATATCAAGTTGTCAAAACCCTACTTTAAGATCAAATTTTGAATAGATCGTAGCTTTTGTAAGGCTAGCAAAAAGTGAGCTTTTTGAAGGCAACGGGAAATTGTCATCTTTGAGGAAAACATTGAGAGGTTGGTAATTTATGACTAACCGTAATTTTCCTCTAGTTTGCTATGCTCGTTTATTGACATAAAAAGCTTGACAAGCCCATTGTGAATATGAGGGTTCAATGAGTCCTTGCTGCAAAAGTTCAAGGCACTCCTTTTGAGCAAGAGCAAGATGATCAGGATTCATGCTCGGATGACTGGCTTTGGTCGGGTTGATTTCTTCATTGTTTTTGAACGGAAGACGAATAAAGAATTGAGGATTCTGCCACAAAGGGTGTGGACATTTTTGAGAAAATTCGAAATGGCTGTTCGCACATGAGTTCAAAAGGTTTTGCATGATGGGATCAAGGATACTCATTTCAATAGAAAATAATCTTTGGATGCTTGTGAAGTCTTTGAAAGAGTCTTTGAATTTGAAACATTTTCCACTGATAATTTTGAGTTTAGGAAGCTGGGATAAAATATCCCATCCTATAATGAAATCCTTGTCTGGAAGAAGACAACCAAGAACTTTGGTAGTGATAGAACGTTGTGGGAATATCTGGATGGAGATAGGATCGAAACGAACTTTAGCTGAAAAGGTGTCTCCAGAAGCTGAAGTAAAATATCGGATATGTGGCTTCCAATATTTTTCTGGGAGGATTTTGAGGTCAAGAAGAGAAGCATGAACACTAGTATCTATCATGGCTATGACAGAAATTGGTTCGGAGTACTTGGATGGAAAAATCTTAATAGGGATGTATAGAGGGAGGTAACATGGAGTTTGAGATAAAACCTGGGGGGTAAAATGAAAGATGTCTTGATTACTTTCGTCTTCACTGAAGAATGGATAATGTGGAATAGGGCAAAGTGTTTCTTTGGAAGGATTTTCTTCAATGGAGAAAAGGGACTCAAGATCATCATCTTGGAGGGATATACCTATCTGATGCTCAGCATGCTGGATTATATTGATCTTGGCTTTCTGTGCTTGAGGGCAATTTTTTTTGCAAAATGTCCATTTTTGTTGCAAATATAGCACCGAGTAAACTTCTTGTGTTTGGAGGCTAATTTAGAGGATGAAGAAGCCTTGTAGCGCCGTCGTCGGAGAAATCTTTTTTGACGGAAACGCTTGAGTTGGACTTTATCATCATGAAGATGACATCTTTGAAAGTGCTTTTTCTTGGACTTTCGGGAATGATGACACTCACAGGAGAGATCACTGGGGCACTTGATTCTTAAGTAGTCTCTGGAGCAGACATTATCAAGATGGCGACTTTTTCTAAGAAATTCCTTGAAAGCTCGTTTTCTGGAACACAGTTCTTCTAGGCTGTTATGAATCTCTTGTTGGAGCTGGCCTAGACTGACTGTAGCAACTGTGAGATTTTTAGTGAGAAGAGCTTTCTCAGCTGGCTGGCTAAGCTTTTTAGGAATGGAGTTGAAGAACACTTGCTTTAGGTTAGGGTCTGCACCTAAAGCATAGAAGAGCTTAAGCATTTCTTGAAAGTGCCGGTTCAGATCTTTTCTCTTGAGAGAACATCATTTTCTTTCAAAGAATTCTCGTCTTTGGAGTTCAAGGATGTCTTGTGGATTTCCATAAAAGTAAAGATGTATAGTGTAAATGTTGTCTTTAAAGTTGGTAGAAACAAGGAATTTGAGCTGATCTGACTCAGGAATGGTTTGCCACCAATTTTAAGACTACCAGTAAATTTGGAAACAAATTTCAAATGGATGTCATAATGACTGTCTCGGGTGAGATTTTGTGTAATCAGCCAGGAATGAAACTCTTGAAAACGGTTAGGCAATTTATGATATGGAATATCATCAATAGTGAAAAACTTAGAGCCTGATCCTTGACTGGCTAGAAATTGAAAAGTTGGTTCACTAGGGAACTCAACATCGGGTTCAGAAGAGGGTTACTCTTTCATAGGGTCAGCCATCATCAAATGAGGGATGCTGAAACTACTAGAAGAAGATAGAGTTTTTGGAAGGGAGTCCGGAAGAGAGTATTCTGGATCAGATCTAACACTGGGTGGAGGAGAGTCAAAAGCTGCAATCATGGGAGTGGGTGGTATAGAAGTTGGGGGAGAATCAGAGTTTTGTGTAGCAAGGGTCTTGAGGAAAGACTCAATCGGGTTAGAAATCATCATCTGATTAGTGGGGTCTGGCTTAGGTGGAGCAGTGGGAGAAGGGACATATGACTGTGGTCTGTCTATTTCCTTTTCTTTCCATTTTCTGTGCATTTCTTGAATAATGCGCTTAAGTTGGGAAGGATCAGACCGATCAGGTTCAGAGGAGACGGAAAAGAAAGTAGAAGGAGTAGTGTGATGGGGCTGAGGTGAAGTAAATAAACCAAAGAGAGAAGTTGATCCGGAAGGTTTAGGAAAAAATGTACCTTCTTGGAGAAAAGCTATCAGCCTCTTTAGCTTTTCTATTTCTGGTCTTGGATCATCAAGATAGGAAGAGAAAGTTTTTCCTTGCTCAAGATCTGAGAGCTTCTGCTTGAAATCTCGAAATATTTTCTGAATGGTATCATGGTGAACTGCAAGATTTTGATGGACACTATCGATCTTTACATCAATAACTTTAAAGGCTTCATTATGAGATAACAGGGTCTCAGATTGTCAATTCAGAACAGCATCAGCAGGAGCTATCTTTTTGGGACGTCCATAATCGTCAACATCAACTGGAGTAGTTATCTTGGGCATATTGTGGTATCTGCGACTTGTGTCAATAAATTCCTAGGGCTCAGGGAATTTTAGAGACGTATTTTCCTTTCTTAAAGGGGGAAAATCTTGAGGCTGGAACATGCAGATACTAGGAGGTGTTGATGAAATGGAACTTTCTTGGATTTCTTCAGATTAGACAGTAGGAAGGACTAACGGGTAAGAATGTTTCTTAACCCATTTTTGGATTAGCTTATAAAAAGGAGACACAACCTGTTTTGTGGGTCTTTTTGGTGGGGGAGGTAATGGTGGTGGAGATGACGGAGGAACTGATGATGGTGAATCTGACGGAAGATTCCCATAGGATACCATAATTTGTTCACCAAGAGGACTAACAGAAGGATCTTTATCGAGATACCTTTGGAAAAGAGGATCTTTTCACTTGGCCTTTCGTCGGGACTTCTGTGTTGGATCTACTTCATCCGGAGAGTTAAGACAGTAAGAGCATTGGCACCAAGGATCCCAAAAACAGTGGCCATATGGGTCTTTATAGTGATGAACTGGATGTCCATCACCTTTAAAGAACTCGACAAGCTTCTTTGAATCACCTTCTTCAGGGATTGGATCTGGAACACATGGCTCGATCATAAAAAGAGTAAGGAAATCGGAGGAGCTTCTTCTTTCCCCTTTGCAAACTTGATCTAGACTATGCCATCTTTTTTCTGAATAAATTCGAAATCTGTGGAGTGCACTGGCTTGTTACTTTGATGGAGTTGCTCGTAATTAGTTATCCAAGTCTCTGGCAGGAGCTTGGCTAACTTCTCTTTCGGGATCTGGCGAGGAACATGGATACACGAAGCTTGATTATTCTCAAGAGATATGAACAATGCATCTTGATTCCCATGAAAGTTCAGATCTAAGGCATGATTCTGAACTCGATAAACTATCTAGTAGTGAAGAGTAGCTGCAACTGAGTCAGAAACTTGTGGAGCTCCAGTAAGCTGAAGTTGAACTTTTAGAAAGGAGAGCAACTGCGGGTCTGAGAGGGTTATATTGAAATTTGGATAAAGGGTTACAAAGACTATGCCAGCATTTAGAGTAGTCTGAACCGTACCAATACAAGTGTGCTGGTACTCTAAGAACCTTGTATCAAAAAGAGCAATTCTAGCAACAACAGGAAGACCTTTTCGACCATGAAAGGTAAGGGCTAGACGAACTGCACCATAATAGATGTGGGTATAACCCTGTTGAGACCATTGGCGCAGGAATTCAGGAGGAATTTGAAGGGTAACAAAGTACTCTTGATTAGTAGCCAAAATAGGGTGCTGATCGAACTTTGAAGACTGGACATATTCCTTGACCTGGGTTGGTATATGATGGATAAGTTGTTTGATGGAGCGAATGGGTGAGAACGAAGATGATGGTTTTGCAAAGGCAGAATAGGGGTTCATAGGGGGAAGTTGGGTTTTAGAGATGCGAGTGTCCTATGTCTGGGTAACCTCATAGAGGAAATCGATCTTTGAAGCATTCAACACATGAAAGTCAGAAGAAGATGGAGATGACTGTAAAGAAACAGGTGCTTCAAGAACAACTGAGGATGTTTCCATGAAGCTGAAGACTCTTCTTCTTCACACTGGATAGTTCCAACTAGGAACACCTACTAGGCGCACGATATCTTCTCATCTACTGAGCAACCCGCTTTGATACCATAAAACAAGCAAGGTGTTATATGTAGATACCATCACCATATATTATGTTATTGGGGATTATGAATGGACTTTCTTCATTTACTAGTCATGTAATTATCATAAAATCAATATGCTTTTTTGTGTTATTTTATCTTTTGTTTACTTCGAATATATTTATTGTTCATGGTTTTTTTTGTAGATGTTGGAGTACCATAATATATCTCACGGAACCATTTTGAGTCAAGTATAACTTGCGTTTTCCATCATTAGATTATTTGAATCATATTTTTCATGGCATTTGTAGTGAAAAATAATTGAATTTTCCGTTGTACAGGGGTCATCAAACTTTCTTCAGCAACTAACAATAAATGAATTTAACAATTCTACTGGAACCTTGCCTTGTGTTGAATCATGGATGCCTATCAATTTCCTTGACAAATCGTTGGGTCAGAAACTTGCCTCTTGCCTCAGTGCGCGACCAAGCATCTAAATGTGAATGGGAGGGGCGACTCCACCATAAGCGTGTGAACGTGGAAGGCGCTGTTGCTGCTCTAAAAGGGGCATGAAAGCTAAGTGTTGGCATGTTTGTCTGCTGTGCTATACTATTAAGTGCCAGAGAAATCTTGTGTTAATTATGCTATTTTGGCTTGTTTATCTGTCATGGTGTACCTTAATATGAGAGGAGATCTCGAAATGCTACTCTTCGACTTGATGTTTCTACTCCAATAAAGGCTTCCATTTCACCTACTAGCTTATTGCTAATGGGCTTCAATTTCATTGTGGCAGCATGTCTCTCCCTCCTCATGGAGTATTCATTCACGATCGAGGGTCTACTCCGCGTGCCCTTTGCCTATCTCCTCTTTCGCCCACGCGCTGCTCCCATTCCTCGCTAGGGATGGTGCGTTTCGATAGCTTGACATCCTATAATCCATCATCCTACAATCCAGTAATCTCGTGCTTTTCTATTTTATATTTTAAGATTTTGAGCACATTTTGTGTTTTCCTATTTATGATTTAATTGGGTTGACTTGATTGGAAAGGCTAACACACGGCGTAGTGAATTATCGAGGAAGGTTTCAAACGATTGAGGTCATCTCAACCTGTTCTTATCAATTTTTTTGCATTCATTTATTGTGCAATTAAAACATGTTCCAAAATAATTCAGGTACCAGTGTCGTATGTGAATAAAAAAGGTTTATCTTTAAAAGAAAAGAATGACAGAAAGCGCACGTGATGTGTTACATATGAGTGGGTTGTTGCCGTTAATTTTGTACGAATTGGATAGATAAGGAAATATTTTCGACGGAAATTAACTTTTTTTTTTAAATTTTATCATGAGGAGATGGGGTTTTTTTTTTTTTTGCGATGCTTCCAAAAAGAAGTATTATTAGTGGAGCATGAGGAAACGAAAAAAATAAAATAAAGTCAACTAAATTTGAATTCGACGATAATATGGCCTAAGAGAAGGGTGTAGAACAAGAGTCGGTTGATCTTGACCAATTCTTGTATCCACCTCTCTTTTTCTCCTTTGGGTGTCCCTAATTATTGGAATATAAAATACAGCTATAAAAAATGGATTTTTTTGGGGGTCTTTTGTTTGGCTTTTCGAGTTTTCTTTTTCTCCTTGGGGTGTCCCTAATTATCAAGTTTCTGCAGTTATCAACTCCGGCAAGCTTAAAGGTACGACGATAATGGAAGACTAAAGAGCCAGGAACGCCGTGTCGACGCAATGTATCTATACCGCATTGTAGCCTCATATTACAATTATTCTAACAAAAGACAAATATACCTAAGGCTTCAGAACTCCCTTCCTGACCAACTCAACTGCTTCATTAATTAACTATGGAATAATGTACATAACACATTCATTTCATTAATCAACAATTGGACTTACAAACTTATAAACACAATACTATTGAAGCCTTAAAAGCTTTCTACCAAGTCTCATATTATATATAAACGATACAATAATATAGCATATGCATAAAATAAATGCTATTCGATATAGCATCTTTTCTTTCTTCACCCTTTTAAACTCCTCATTTAAACGTCTGTGCTTCATTTTTTGTGTTTTAATTTCAGCTAACAATGAGCCTACTTCAACCTCATCACCCCTCGATTGGCTTGACTGGCACGATGCTTGATTCCTTTCAAGGAGGTCGACTATTATTTCCCTTGCTTGATCTAATATCTTTGGATTGACCCACATGAAAAAATTAAAACGATCAATACTATCAACTTTAGCACATCCATGGAACCTTCTCCTTGCATTTTTCCTAGTCTTTGCCACCATAATTGGCGATTTCAGACCACAATAGCAAGTCAGTTATGACTCCACCTCTTTAGGACTTGCCCCACTTGATTCAGATGTTGGCGGCTTTAATCTTCTTGTTGTCATTCTTTAATAAATATAAAATATTAAATCAGAAATCATCACTTTTCAAATCAGAAATTGCCGAACAAGGCAGTTCTAAGGCAATGCGTGAAAAGTTCCCAAACAAGTAGCAACAAAACAATTGCCGAAGATACAAGGACCAAACATACATTGAATCTCAAAAAGACAAAGACAAGCATATATATATATATATATATATATATATATTATATCCAGAGTAATGTAGAGCTTGTAGATTCAAATTCTGTAAACAAATGTTAATGCAAATCAAAGCACAATGAAGAAGCTGCTCAGGTTGCAACCATAGTAAATCAATCGTACATCGCACAGAAAGCTGCGCACTTAACAAATGAACTCAATATCGTACTTCAACTCAAACCAAGAGCCTCAAAGCTGCCAAATGCAGGCCAAAAAATGTCCACCCAATCCAATATGCACCTTCAACCTATATGCTCAGCATGTTCATTACAGTCACTGTAGACACACAAGAGCAAGCTAATCCCGCTAAGGTCGAGCGAATGCTCCAACTACAAATCGCGATAGTACGATTGAGGAAATTCGCCCAGGTGTCAGGATTCGCCACGAATCCTTTTCTTTTCCTCTCTCTTTGTGGCGTAAGAACATAGAAAGAACAGAGTTGAATGAATTGTCACATGGAGTACAAAAATGGCATCATCAACGAAGGAATGGCTTGAATTCCAAAAAAAAAAAAACCTAATTAATGAAAATTGAGAATGCAAACAAATCAACAAGTAGTGACAACCACTCATCAATAATTCTTTATTGGCAACACGAAATCATCTCAAACACCTAACAAATTTGTCCGATGCATGATCAAGTGGCCTCGATCTATTTGGGAAACAAAGAAAAACCTACGTTGTGTCTTGTTGCGGAGGAGCGGACGACCAATCAAGAACCAATCACCTGCGTTGTGTATCACCGGCGCCTCTGCCCCACTAAAAATGCCAATTAGGAACCAATCACTTCTCAGCAGGAAACAAGCTAACATTTTCAAGGATCAATAGTACATCAAAGTCAAAAAGACACTAGCTTTTTCATCTCTAAGTGTAGCTGTCTATTTTTGACGAAAAACTACGTTAAACTCCGATTATGCAAAACCTTCTTTACCTTTGGACTCTGGTATATATTCTATTTACATCCTGAATGCAACTATCTCATATGAAAGGCGCAAAATTTTTTTGTCGAAAGTAAATGACTAATTATTATTTTGCGTTAATTGATAGAAATTACAAAAGAAGAATAAAAGACGAAAATGTTACCTGAAGCCGTGCTCCTCCATGCCGCTCGCATAGACTCGAGCCTTGCTCGACACCTTGTCGAGATTGAAGGCGTTTGGGTTCTTGCGTTCGAGGACGGCGGATTGCTTGGATGGCGGATGGCGGGGCTGCTGGACAAGGAGAGAAGGCTACTGGATGGCGAGGCTACCGGACGGCAGCTGAAGAACTTTAGATGGAGTTCATTGCCGTCGTGCTCTGCTGGACGAGGAGAGACGGCTGCTAGATGGCGGACGGTTGCTGGACAGCAAGGCTGTCGGACGGCAGCTAAAGAACTTCCACTGGAGTTCTCTGCCGTCGTGCTTTGCCGGACGGCGGACGACAGGACGGCTGGACGAGGAGAGACGGCTATTGGATGGCGGGGCTGTCGAATGGTAGCTGAAGAACTTCAGCTGGAGTTCTCTGCCGTCGTGCTCTACCGGAGTTTTTCCACGAGGAAGAGAGAGAGAGAGAGAGAGAGAGAGAGAGAGAGAGAGAGAGAGTAAATGCATTTTTGAGGACACCAACTTTTGTCAGAGAACAGAAGAGCAGAGGAGAGAGAAGCCGGTCTCTTCCCCCCACGATTCAAACTCCTCCGCACGGCTTCCTCCACGTGCGAAGGCTTCTCTTTCCTCCACGCTAGCGCCACAACTCCTCTGCACGGCTTGCTCCACGCGTGAAGGCTTCTCTTTCCTCCATGCTGGCGCCACGTGTCATGCTCTGGATGGTGAGCTACATTGCCATGCTGGCACCCGAGCTGCACCTAATATTTTCTCGGTAATGTCACTCTTTTCTTCCATTGCTTGTGTACGACGGAAAATGCTTTTTACTTCTTTTTCTCCAATAAATTTATTTCTGATTTAATTATTATTTTTCATTTATTTCACACAAGATGTCGCTTAATGGAAACACACAAAGTTAAAAATGTAGAGCAGGTGTAATTGTGAAAATAGAAACTTGATCAATATTTTTTGTTTTGTTAGTATAAGCGTCATCATTGTCTTAACTTGCTTTTGGTATCGATATCACAAAATTAAAAATGTCCAAATAAGAACATTACGAAATTATGTCCATGGATTATCAAATTGAGTCACTTTTGTTATTTTATGGACCCCCCTTTTGTTTATTTGTTTGTTGACAATTTATAGACTCGAATTGAAAAAAGTCCAAGCACAAGTGATTGAATGGGTTGAAAGCAGGTTTTCTTTGGATCCATTAGAATTCGTCATCAATCAGGCTTTACTCTATTAAGCCTTAGACAAACCATAAATCACCCGGCTCACTATATATGATTTAAAATGTAAGTACATGATTCATTTTGCCACCTTTTACTCGATAATAGTAAGCAAATTCAGTGAATGCATTGCGTAAAGTCTATTGTGTCTATACCAATTCCAAGTAAAAAGTAAAAGTGAAATCTCCAACCACCCATCAATGTATAGTGCTAAAATACAGTCAAAACACTAAAATGTGAAATTTTCGTTTTGCAAAAAATAAGTGATATGTAAAATATTTTCTTAAAAATGATTAGAAAATTATTCCTTTTAAGTGATACAAATAATATATTTTTAAGAAAAAAATATTTTTTAATTATAGAAAAGAACCGGAAGGTATTGAATGCGGGTCTACATTTGCTTGGTCCTCATTTACAATTGCAGCTATTGAGATTCGAACTCTTAATCTTGAATCGACGGTCACAGGTTAGTGTCAGTCCCCCTCTAGAACCCTAAGCCAACGCCCTTCCATCGTCATCGTCGTCGCCCGCACAAACACTGATCATCTTCGACCGCTCCTCCTCCTCTTCCTCCTCCTCCATTTTCAAGGTCCGTCGCAGCAATCGCATCCCAAGGATCACCCAGAGAATGAGACATTCATGGCGTTCGCTTCTCCTCCGAGCGCACCTCCGTTCGAGATCGAACATCCCAAGACACCCTGCCCATCCTTCCTCGCTCTCCGGCCCGAATCTCCACTCGCTTTGTCACTTCTCTTCGCGTTTCCGCACGGACCCTCTTCATTACTCGCCTTCGGGGCTTTCGTTTGATGCCCAAGTCGCGAGCTTGGCGAGACCCAATAACCCGTTCGTCGCCAGGCCCTTCTCGTCGGAGCCGGCCATTGAAGTGAAGGACTCGGATCACGCGGTCGTCGCCGACGCCTTCGCTAAATACGAGGACTCGGAGGATGCGGCGAAGGAGCTAGTGGTGAACAACGTCGCCGTGAGCCACGACTTGGTTCTGAAGGTCTTGGAGAGTCTCTCTGTTAGTCCTCGCGCTGCGGGTAAGTTTTTCGATTGGGTTTCGGAGAGGCATGGTGAAAGGTTGAGCTCGAAATCGTATAATTTGATGCTGGGTATATTCGGTGTGAATGGATTTATCTCTGAATTCTGGGATTTGTTTGAGACTATGAAGAAGAGGGGTTATGGCATGTCGGGGCACGTTAGAGATAAAGTGTTGGAGGCGTTTGAGAAAGAGGGGAGAGAGAGTGATGCGGAGAAGCTGAGGGGTGTTTTTGCATCCGGATCGATTAGTAACTCTGTTGAGAAGAATCCCTCTAGGATTTGTAGGATAGTGAAGAATGAGGTTTGGAGTGAAGATGTCGAGAAGAAATTGCGTGAGTTAGATGGCGAGTTTTCCACTGATGTGGTTAAGATGGTACTGGAAAATCTTGCTACTGAGCCCATGAAAGCGTTGATATTATTCCGGTGGATTGAAGAAAGTGGTTTATTTAAGCACAATGAGCAGACATATAATGCCATGGCAATTGTCTTAGGGAGAGAAGATTGTGTCGATAGGTTTTGGAAGCTGGTTGATGAAATGAAGGTTGCCAGGTATGAAATGAGTATGGAGACTTACGTCAAGGTATTGGGTCGGTTTTGTAAGCGGAAGATGATCAAGGACGCAGTCTATTTATATGAGTTTGCAATGGGTGGTGCCAATATGCCTTCAGTGCAGGGAAGTACATTCCTATTGAGGAAAATAGCGGTTAGCAAGGACTTTGATATGGGTCTTTTTTCTAGAGTTGTGAAGGTTTATACAGAGAAAGGGAATGTGCTGACAGACTCCATGCTTTATACAGTTTTGAAGTCTTTAGCCAGTGTCGGAAGATTAGGGGAGTCTGACAAGGTTTTGAAAGTAATGCAGGAAAGCGGGTTCTTACCTGGTGGCAATCTCCAGAGCAAAATCGTATTCCGGCTTAGTAGTACTGGTAAAAAGGATGAGGCAAGTAAATTCATGGATACACTAGAATCATCTGGGCTTGCTTCTGATTTCAGGACCACTGCTTCGCTAATAGAAGGGCATTGTGTTTCGGGAGATCTAGAAAAGGCTTCTGATTATTTTCATGAGATGGTTGAGAAGGAAGCAGGTTCTTCTGCTAGCCGTGCTCTTGATTCACTGGTTAATGCATATTGCAACAAGAACAGAGCATTTGATGCTTACCGAATTTTGAAAGATTGTGCATCCGACATGAAGTTGAAGCCTTGGCATACGACATACAAACTTCTGATAAAGAAATTGCTGGCTCAAGGAGGATTTGAGGATGCATTGAGACTTTTGAGTTTGATGAAGGAACATGGATTCCCACCTTTCCTCGATCCTTTTATCCAGCACATATCAAAGAAAGGAACCAAAGATGATGCTCTTGCTTTTCTAAAGGCAATGACCTCGAAAAAATTCCCATCTACACCTGTGTTTCTCCAGATGTTTGAAGCCTTCTTCAAGGTTAGGAGGCATAATGAAGCACAAGAGCTTCTTTCCAAGTGCCCGAGACACATACGTAACCATGCGGATGTTTTGGATCTCTTTTGTTCAAAGTCTAAAGGCACTGTTGCCACTGCAATTGCCTAAGCCTTAGTAGTCCTGTTGTTCTATGTCAGGATTAGGTAGAATATCTTGTTGTCAAGAATTTTGGTTGGAAAAATAGTTTTTGTCACATTTGTTCACTAATTCATGTCCTCAGAGTGGCAAGCACCTCGACGTTCTTGCAAATAAAGCCTGAAGCGTCAATCCGTTCTTCACTTGCATTTATTTGGCTCATCATATAGCACCATTTTGAAGTTGTTGGCGACATGGATTATATTGATGTTTGGACCCTGACATTTGCGTTCCACATGCAACCTGGAATGCGGATGCTGTCACTGCTTAGTTTACTGTTTATCGTGCATGCTTGATGCACTTATGCTGCACGTCCCTATTTATTATTTGCTATGTAAGCGAGAGTTCTGCTGCTTACAACTTCAGGAAAATGGAGGTCAAATCTGCGATATCAAACACACAGCAACCTTGCTGCAACAAACACTACAGTCAAGAGTACATCAGGCCCGGTTCTTGCAAATTTGAAGCTGATCAGGGTCCTTAATGCCAGTACAAATCAATGTACTATTAAATCTGTGCAAGAAATCGCACTGGACCGGAAAGAAAACGGCCTTGCTATAGACGGTAAAAGCTAAATCATGCGACTTTTTATTCCCGGTGAGCCCCTAGTGTAATGGTAAGCCCACCGCCCCAGGAGTAACTGCCTTCCCTTTCCAACGAGTTGCCACCCGTTCTAGCTGATCAACCTCCCAACATCAAAGGCCTGGAGAGTCCACATCTTTGATACTCTGAAAGCTGCGGCCTCCTTAGCTACACCACATTCTGCAAACAAATGATCTTGTCTCAGAGTAATCACCGCAGAGCACCCACGGGCCACACCAATTATCAACAGAGACATTCCATCTCAGAAGCCTATCTAGGGGAGACAACCTATTTAAATAACCAGCCGACAAATGAAATTGCGTTTTGTGACATTAGGATTAAACCAAACATGTTTATGCATTAAACTTTCGCGGCCGTAGTTCTCAACTTACTCCGTGAACTTTTTGAATTGTGAGTTTTTTTGAAGGAGCTATCTGAACCACCTTATCAGAGAGTCTTGGATTAGGGAAGACGGGGTTACACGAGGCAGACTGAATGAAGACCAAATCCTCTGAACTTGCAGCAGGCCATGACCATGCACGATCTTCTATCACATTAGCAACTCTCAACGAGAGGGTAAGTACGAGTCATACACCGTTCTAGGAGAGAATTCTTCCTACAAGAAGCCCAATGGATGCCAAAGATCCAACGGAAGGAACGTCTTCCTAACATCTTCAACAGCTCATTTGATAAAATGCTTCATTTCTTGTCTTAATTTGAGCAAGTCCTCGAGGTGTAAGAGGACGTCGGTGAAGTCGTTAGAATCCAAAAGCTATTATGGGTAATCAAATATGATTTATTCAAGCAATCAGCAAGGTGTCAGAAGGTAGAACTTCAACTTTCAAACCACTATCGTGGACCAACTCCTCCAGGGAATCACTTGAAAAACCAGAAGTACAAGCTGCGTCCTTTTCGGGTTAAGTCTAAGTCCAAACATTTTATAGAAATTTCCAAATGAAGTCGTGAATTTCCTTAGAGCCCCTGCATTTCCACTAGTAAGAATCTAGATATCATTGGCAAAACATGAACGAGACAACTTGATTTTAGAACAAATCGAATGAAATGGAAGCTTAGCTTGTTCAGCAGCATTTTTTATCATCCGAGAGAGCACTTCAATTACCAGAACGAAGATACAAGTCCTTGCCTCAAGCCGCACATTTTCCACAATGTTCTTCCCCTCCACAAAAGCACATCGATTCAAGCTAAAAAAGCCACCTGAAAAGAAAAGAAAGAAGCCAACGAAGCTAGACAAAACCACTCTTAGCCTATTATTAGCAAAATTTTAGTGATGTAAAAATAAATCCTTTGTTATGGCGCTCTTAACTAGGTTTTTTCTCCTCTCTTTTTGATAAAAATATTCATTCTTTTTATAATTATTATTTTTTCATTTCTTATTGACATTTTAGCAGTCTAGTCCACGTAGTTTAAGTGTGTAAATTACAAAAGGACTCAATTGCATAAGTGATGTTAGGTAGAGTACTTGACCGCATAAACTAGTCTAAAGACCAAATTGCGGAAAAGTCAAATAAGCCTAGAAATCAATTGTCAAAATGTGAATCAATTAAATTGCTCAACAATTCAAATTCATTCTACAAGGAAGAACAACTAGCACTTAAGCTTTGTATCAACTAAGAACTTCATGTTTAAGGTTTACAATATCGAAGACTTAATGTTTACAGAGCACTACACGCATACTCCTGGCATATGGAAAAACCTACTCGATCTTTACTGTCAAATGATTAGGGTTGTGTACGAGACCCAAGTGATCTAAAGGCTCGGCTCACTTGAGCACGCAAGCTTCGGGTGCGTGCAAGAATTGTCCGACTTTTGTGCACATTAAACTCTGTGAAATAATGGGTTGAACGGAAAGAAAGAACATGTTAGGAGCGCTGGCTAGCAGCGACGCCCACCTTTTTCTGACCTAATGAGGCGTTTCAGTGATATGTCCATTTGAACTGCACAGGCGGGGACCGGAGAGAGCGTCTTCTGCTGTTTATGAACACAAGTAAGCGTGCTTCGGAGGTTTCGCACTGTTGTCCCTCTCTGCTCTTGGAAAAAAGATCTTCCGGATGGGAAAAGAGAAATTGTTCTAATAAATATTCTTCGTTTTGGTTTATTTCTTGAATGGAATAGAGTAAGAGTATTTGGATCTACTCGACAAACTCCCGTCGGATTCGAGAGCCTTAGAGCTGTTCCAAATTCTGCTGCCACTGAACAATCACCCTAATGCTGTCGTAGACGGAATATCGTGCCGAGTTTTAATCAACTCGACAAATTTAAGATTAATTCTCCTTTCTTTTCCAACGACAATGTAGTTAACCTTTCATTTCTGACGTCCTAGAATGTATGCTTATTGTGAAGCCCGACTCGGTGCTATGTAGTAAGCTGGGGGCCGAGAGACAAAGGAGAGACTGTTGGCAAAAGACACTATTACAATACGATTACACCATGGAAGAGATCGTAATCTCTCGCCATTGTCCAGGAACAAGTCTTTGATGATGCACTCACGATGCCTTCGGACGAACACACACGAACGAGCACATGAGCCACTCGCATGGATGTAACTTGATGTTATTTGATATATTCTAGTGTAGTAACTTTAGAAAAGTTACCAATTAATGGATAATCACAACATATTCGTGGGCTAACTAGACATATCTAATTAGAAAGCATGTAAAACGGAGTGATATGTCTCCACTCTTCTAATTAGAAAGCATTTGAAACATAAATCTTGTCAACGACTTCTTGAAGATTGATTTCGACCGTTTTTCATCACAAGCTCAATATCAGCCCCTCTTTGATACCAGAGCGTTAGAATTTGACTCTTGCGGCAAACTTGCAATGGGTGGTCCCAACAAAGCCCAAGCACATGTCTTCAGTAGCCAACTGAGCCCGCCTTTAATTTCCTTCGCAGATGATACCCGTGGAGCCATTGAAGGCAGCGGACCAAGGAGAAAGTAAGCTCGTTTGCTAATAGCGTCACGACCCTTTTTCCGCAACGCGGTCGGGCAAAAGACGGGTTTAGAGGTGATGCCCAAAAGGCGATGGCTCTCGATTAGGTAGAGGCTCTTCCAAATTCTTACCTTGCGCGACGTTGGATTCACTTTACATTTGATTTAGCCTATGAATATTCTATGTGAAACAAGATTTGGCAATGGCCTTTTGGGGTTGGTTAAAAACTAATTGTGAAGGGAAATTACCTCACTTTTTAAGTTTTCTTGGTTCAACGATTTCATTACACTAATCATGTTCTTTTGGTTCATAGCTTTAATGATGTTCAAATTTTATAAACTATAGATCAAATTAAAGCCAAAATTCAGCTGAAGACGAGTTTGCTTATCCTAAGTCAATTTATCCATAAAAATAAGAAGAGACAAAGAGGTTACAATAGACTCCGAATTTTCTAGCAATCTTCAATCTAGCAGACCTAAGCACATTCATCTGTTCCTAGAACACCTTCCAGTCAACCATTTGAATGTTCAAGTATATCTACAACATTCAAACATTAAAGTTTATCATCATACATCAATTAGGCCAGTATTTCTAAGGAATTGGCATGATTTCAATTTAACTTGCTCCTCAACTAACATACATGCAGCATTACCTCAATCTATGGTCAATTGTTATTCAAGTCAACATTAAATCTATGTTCTAAGGATGTCGGCTAACTTAGAAAAGTTAGAATCAACGTACACAAGTTCCTTGAACTATAATCAATTTCTAAGAAATAATACCTGAATTCATAAAATCAAACTCAAATTCATCCTTACTAGTAAAAAATCATCATCAATTCCTAGCTAGGAGATTTCAGCCATATGAAATTGAACATACTAGGGAGTCCAAAACATAAATTACCATTGAAATTTCTAAAACCAAGTCTCACACTTCAACTATTCGATTTCATCATGTCCTACCTCACAGATTGAAGTCGTAACTTCAATTTTGGGCTATGACTCAATCAAGGATCGTTGGACGATCCTTTGAAATGATCATCACATGATTGTGTCAAACCTACCTTGAAGTAAGAGCAACGATATGTGATTCAATAAATCGGTGGAATCGGAATACTTTCCGTGATAGAAATGGATGGCAATTATCATGGCAAGACCGGAGACACCTCAAGGAATATCGTCACACAACAAACTTGGAGAATTGACGCCAGGAGTTGGCCATAACTCGGCTGGCAAGAGGACTTCCAAAGAGAGAGATTAGAGGGCGAGAGAGATTTTTTGTTCTTAGGCTCCGTTTGTTTCACGAAAAGTGCAGTATTTTTGGAAAATATTTCACAGGAAGACAATACTTTCGGGTGATCATTTGAAACTTAGGAACAATTATAAAAATATCAAATTTTTAATTTTTTTATTTTCTCTCATTTTTTTGTTCTATATTGACTGGCCGGTGGTCACAAGCCACTTTTGAAAGAAGATAGAAAATATTTAAAGGTGAAGAAAAAAGATGAAAAATGTTTTCCACTTCCTAAAAAGCGGAAAACATTTTCTCTACTACTTTGAAAGTGTTTTTTCAACTGGTGAAAAATATTTTTCTTGATTATCTTATTTTCCCTGAAATGAATGCCGAAATATCTGAAATTTTTTTTTCTTGAAAGTTATATTATGTGAAACGAATGGAACCTTAGAGAGCTTTCTTAATCTATTTTATAAAATAAGAATGGCTGAGTTAAAGTGAAAATTTGGACCTTAATTTTGAGGGGAATTTTTGAAGAGAAAAAAAAATCAAATAGGAGTTAATCTTATCCCTATAACTCACCTTATGACCCTATGGGTGAAGTTCTGATTGGCCCATACTAGGTGGATCAAGGATAAGTGACTTGGCACATCCTAAGGTCTAGATTAGAGGAGAAATGAATGGCTAAGATTGATGCTCTTAAGGATTGATGACATGACATTTAATTTTGGTAATCGAGAGAGAATGGCAATTTTATGATTATAAAGAGAGGGGGTCGGCCAAGCGGTCCTGTGGGTTGAATGAATTGATTTTTATGTTCACTTGGTTGAGTTGGGTCAACCTTGGTCAAACGGGTGGATAGGGTTGAGGCGAGACTTCCAAATTACCCTATTTTCTTCAAATTATCTCATAAGTCCTAAATGGTATTAGGCTTAATTGGATTTGGAATTTGTGCATTAGCTTTAGTGTAAAAAGTCAACCCTCGCCTTGAATTCATTTGCGATTGTTGATCGTCCCTGCCATGTTTAGAATCATTAAAATTGGGCTGGAATCTTCGATTGCTTAGGTCCCCAGATCAAATGTCTATAATAAAATAAATCTAAAAGATGACTATGAATTAATGAACTTGGAAATTTTTTTAACCAAAGGTTAAAGGTCTCATTTTGAACGAAGTAAACCTTTGATCATTTCATGAAAGTTCGAAATATAAAAGCCTTATTTTACATGTAAACATCAAATGACACTTTTTGTGATTTATTAGATGATTTGTCAAGTGGCGACCTATAGTTGACATTTTAGGTTTAACCAAAAATCAACCCTTGATTTATTAACTTACCAAAAAAAAAAAATCCTTGATTTATTAAGAAAATAGTATCCAATGCAAATGAAATGGGATTGGGGTTCCTTGCCTGTTTGTCAAGGGGGCAGGGAAACCTAAGAAGGAAGGGGGTTGCTCCTTAAATTAGGGAGGGGGGGGGGGGGGGGGGGGAAGGTTTATTAATCGGACGTTGTGCGGGACAAGGATTGCCTACTACTAGGACAGTCGATCCTTTTCCAATGAAATGGAATGCCCTTAATTTTATATACAAATGGAATGCTAACGACTCTTTTTGGCTAAGAAATGAGCCTTGCTACTATTAGGGATTATGAGCCCCAAGCTTTAACCTATTTTGACACATCGATGAAAATAAAAAGTGAGGAGATATTTTCGAGTGTACACGTTTCGGATTACTTCCCCATGAACCAAGTCAACTTTGTTTCACAATGCCTGTTAAGTAATAGAACTCGTTGTTCATCTAAGCAAAGTAACTTTTGAAATTAACTTATAAATGTAGAGTTAAGTTGCGAATTTGGAGTTAGCTGAATTTTGAACCGTGGGATTGAATTTAGGAATTGTTAGGTTGTGAGTTAGGTGAGAATGTGTGGTGAATCCATGAGTTTTGATGAAATAGATTCTGAATTATGGTTTGATTGAGAACGATTTTTAAAATTTTGTGTGTGAGTTGCACGTATTTATCAAAGATGAGTGCTTGTTACGAACGAGTTTCTTTGTTAGCGCGTAGGAGTCGATTAGTCGATGAATAAACATATCAAATTGTTTGTTAGAATAGTGATTTATTTGGATATTGAGATAGCCTTTGATAACTTGATAGGAATATGAGTTCATCGGTTTGAGTAACCTTTGTAGCTTGGTCTTCGGTTTTCCTAGGTAAGTGGTGTTGTCTTTTGTTCAAGTTTGTAAAACTATATTTCGAAAGTGATATGGATTAGATATGTTATGTGTTATGAAATGACATTGTTGTTGCATAAAAGTCTAGGATATATATATTTATATGTAATGCTTTGTGAATCTTATTTATGAAATCAAATTCTTGAATGATTAGCGATATGCTTGTACGAAAAATATTTCGATTGATCAACTGAGTTGTGAAAGAATATGTATTTTGGTTTATGGAAGTTATTCCGTTTCTTTCCATAAGCTTTGCCTTGTCAAGACCGACTTTTAGCATTCGGCTAAATTTTTTTGTGCTCAAGAGAGAATTACTAAGTTGCATAGTTGGAGTAACAATTGGAGCAAAACGATCAACTAGCTACTTTGGGTACTGAGATACACTTGTGAGTTTATTGTTTAGATAAAGATGCATATATTCCTTTGATGGATTATAGAACTTCTGATCTTGTAACTATATATGGATACATAAACGGATGTATCTATTTAGATGACTCTTTTGTCAAATAAATGGATGCATCTATTTTGATAACGAGTTGGTGATGATTATGTTTGAGCCTGCTTCCTTTGAATAGAAGGACATCCATGTTTTTTCTCCTTTTCTTGTAGAGTTGGGGGTGTGACAAAACTAGACCGCATTAAGCGCATCTATATGTGATACAATGGAGGGGTAGGTCTTGAATAAAAGGACGGCCATGTTGTTTCTCCTATTCATGTAGAGTTGGGGTTGTGACAAAAGCAGACTGCATTAAGCGCATCTCTATGTGATAAGATGGAGGGGTAGGTGTTCTTGCTTATGCGGAACTGGGGTTACATGCAACGTCTCTTGTGCACACTCAGGCGACGTCAAACCGTCTCATTTGGTTTCTCTACTGCACTTTATTTCGGATGAAGTAATCCAATTAAAATAAGAAAGAGAGTAAGGTGAGCTGAGCTCCCTGAGGCGCTCCATACTTGTCGCAATTCACTACTGAAAATACCCATCAGAGAGACTGCAAATGCCTCTCTCCTCTTCTCTGCTTGTTATAAAACCAGCTGAGTTCTGAATAACTTGTTGGCTTCATAGAAACATAAATTAGCAGTAGATGATAGATTTCATCACCAAACATGTGACCCGTTCCAGTTGTCGGTGTTGGGATTCAGCTGGGTAGATCAAATGGCGAAACGAGCCAAAGTGTTGCACCTTGTCTCCACTGTCTACTTTGGAAAGATAATGACTTCTCAGATGCCTGCTATACAGTTGTTCCCACCTAGCGCTGCTTCTGCATATTTTTATGGGCCGTCTCGTTATCGTGCATGAATCTCTTCTTGGCTCACCATTATCTCGTGGCCTGATCGTACAGAATAGACATGTCGATGAGCAAAGCGAAGTGACCAAGACGGAACGAGGCCAAATTGGCGTAAATTCTTTTTGTCACTGTCCCAATATTTGAATTACGCGTCGATCTCTTTATAATGGAGTAGTGGAGCTTCCCATGGAGCATTCAGTTTGGCGTCTTCTGCCTCCTTGTTGCGACGCAGAATATGTTTCGAGTAAAAGAAACGGAAGGGAAAGGGACAAAGGATGCTAGAATTACTAGCAGGAAGACAAAACCTGCCATCATTCTGTGATGATTGGGAGATCTCAGTCCCTCTCTTCTTATCCCCTTCATCTGCATTGGCGTTGAATGGTAAGCCAAGAGTAGAGTCGATCTTTCTAGGGTCTGACTGGAGTGGGGGGACCATCGGTCGTGATCCAAGGCGGTAGCAAACTGAGTTTTTTCCTCTAAGTCGTACTCAATAGGTCAGGTGATAAATAAATTGCCTAAAATTTTAGAACATGTTAAAATGGATTCAAAAAGTAAATGCGTAGCTAAGTGTGGATTTTGATGTAATTGCACCGCAATCACTTTCACGAAGACAAACAGAAAGAGCAATAGAGATGGGTGGATAGAGCGGCGATGGCCCTCGATTGTGGACACGGCCATTGGCGATGTCGTTCCATATCGGTCGATCTCGCTGCCGACGTCACTTGAAGATACGGTAGATCTCGTCGGTCATGTCGTGGTGCGCCTGTCTTTCTTTTCAGACATGATCGACATATTTGCTTGATGATTGGATGAAGCTCGGCATCCATTGACACCGAGCAGCCGACCTTGCAAATCTTCAAGGTGGATTTGTGGTGAGATGACGATTCCTTCTTTCGACTTTTTTCGTGTTTTAGTTTATTTTGTAACGTTTGGGGTATGCTTTTCATAGACATTGCAACAAAAAAACATCCTTTTATTTTTCTTTTCAAAGATATATGTGAAGCAAGGGATTGTTTCACTTTTTAAGGTAAGCAATAGAAAAAAAAACATTCTGATGAGGAAAACTAGATCAAATTTCTAGCTCCAAAAGAAATGACAGAAGATGTGCTTTAGTAGCTTGAGTCGACAAAATTTACTGTAATTTCTTATTTGCAATTTTTTTTTCATTTTTAATTTGTTTCTAAATGATCATTTGCCCCCTTCCAGTATGCTATTTTCCATATTTAAGAAGACAAATAGCCAATAGATCTGTGTTGGATTGAGTAGGATATGAGTCGTTAGAATTGCATTACACAAAAATGGGTCGAAGTTTGGCTAGTCTATCTATCACGTAGTTAGTCCATTAGAATCTTTATATTCACATGGGTATTATGAGAAACGAATCAAAATTAGTTTTAGCAAATAGATTCTTTCAGTCATGCGAAGATTAACAAGTGTAGGACTCGAGATTTTCGGTAGTCCTATTAAAGTCGACTTGAATTGAATCCAGTTTCAGCAGGACAAATGATATTCAAAAAGGAGATGAACTTCTAGATTTTTCTTGGACCCGATTGCCTTGTCATGCAACACCCCAAAGCGCATTTACGTTCTTAACATGTGAACTAGTAGATCACTGTTCATTTCTGAGACCGCCTACGTGCACATTCTGGACTTGTTACCACTTTGGCAGTATGAGCCATCTGCAAACCTATTTTTGTCGAATCTTCTAAGTTGCTTGAGATACAGACTGATCTGTTATCCGATACCCGGATTTCGTTCTAGTCTCAAGGGGAAAGAGTGAAGTATTTACAAAATTCAGCTCGGGTAACTTCATCTTATGGGTAGATAAGGAGAGGAATCGAAAGCTCGAGCCGGTCGAGGAGGCATGAGAGTTAGACATGCGCAGCGAAATAAACTCGCTGGAACCACTTTGGCAGGGAAGGGAAAGAACATATTTTCTAGTCTGCAATCAGTCGGCGCAAGTATAAAAGGCAAAAGAGTAACCGTGTAGTGAGCGGCGGAAGCCGATGGACCGACATTGTGATGTCCATGAAGCACCAGCAGATAAGATCGACGATCTCTCAATAGTCCCGAAGACCGAATCATCACTCGGAGCAAGAAAAGTTACGAAACGATCTAAAGCGATCATAATTAGTTGAGATAATGCTAATGGGTCCTTTTTTAGGAAGTCTTTTGAGTTTGTTGTTAACATGGCATCCATTTGCTAAGGGGCAAAGGTTCGGGGACCCCCCACAATGTTTCCTTGCTGGTTGCTCGAATTTCCTTTTCACTTTCACTTTCCAGCATTTTGAATTCCCATCACCACTTTCTTCCTTCCTTTTTCCTTTTCCGCCTCTCATGTGACCCCTGAGATGTCACGAAAAGGATTAGTCCAGAGAAAAAAAGGCTTAAGCAAGATGAACAGTCTCATCGCAGCTGACGAACGATGATGAAGAGGGTACAAATTTGTTTTCTGTCGCAGCTTTTCTCGGGACGCAACAAGCGAGCCATGCAACACAGATTAACGGGTTCCGGGTCTTTATGGTAATCCATAAAGATTTGTCATAGATGACTCCTCCGTCCTGGATCAATCCATCTCGCAATTTTTGCTGTCTTCCTTTTCTGTCCGGGCCATCTTAATGAGATTTTCCAGCGGTTTGACTTGCTAGGTGTGGACACAGCCTCGAAAGCGTGAGAGCTAGGAGCTCATAATTGTAGTGTCATGATTGAAGTGATGCTTTAGCCACTTTAGATGTTTGTACTTACATTCACCAGACGTTGATTTATTCGGATGCGGCAAAGCATATGGAGTCAGCTAAATAATGCTTTATCCAAATCAAATTACTACTTAGGAACGAGATCCCTTGCCTCAAGCAATTGCGACATATAAGGAGACTTGGCATAATTGGGAACGATATCAATGTTGAAAAAAGAGTTTTGAAGAACACATGTCCATTTCTTTTGCAGGTATGGTTATAAGCAATGAATGGATGGGAAGGCCTTTAGAAATTGCTTTTGAGATCAGCAGACAAGATGGGGTCTTAAGTTTCTTTGAAGCCAGATTCTCTGCCGAAAGCATCATGTGGTTTTGTACCTTAAATGTTTGAATGGATGTCCATTCAAATGCATGAACAACAGCAACAACCGGACATCGAGCGTGGCAGTCGAGTAGTGAAGGCTTGTCACTCTTTTTGAGGCGTCCCCAAATCCAATCACCGAAAGCACAACGGTTATGGAATTTCTATGATAATGTTTACTGAACACACGATATGTGTGAAGACTTTTATAATTATGTCACGGGCTCTTAAAGTGAATGTTTCTTCATTTTTTTTATTCAATAGAAGAAAAGAAAAGAAAATTTTAGCAACCTACTCAAAAAATTAAGTATTTACTACTTATAAATTGAAATAGTATGTGCATAATCACATGAATAGATTTGGTTTGCTTAACAACCAGAAAAACGAAAGATAGTGCTGGAAAAGAATTTATATTAGAGCTCGATTGAAGTTTTACGAGAGTGGTTATACCAATTATAACCAAAATGAACTAAAAAAGAAAACCCAAGCCTAAAATACATCATGGAAACGAAGGTGTATCATTAAACTCAAACGAGTGTACAAATGGAAAATGCTGGATGATTAAGGAAGAGAGGAGAGGGAGGGGAGAAGCTCCATTCGAAATAACTACAATTGCATTTATGGATTGGCAGCTGTTCCTTTACCAATAATAGGAAGCTCTCATCACCCTCTCCCGTCCACCATAATAATCGAGTAATCGCTTCAATGTCACTTCAATATTTTTCATCTTTGTGTCCCCCAATAATTTTGCTCATCTCGACTCCTTTAGTGTTCATTAAGAAGCCGTGGACCAGCAGGTCTCCATCTAAACTTTAAATGCATCTCCTATCAATATCAATACTCTTGCATTGAACTCTCTCTCTCTCTCTCTCTCTCTCTCCCCGGAAATTCCGAAACGTAGACCAATGTTATTGCCATCCTTCAGTATAATGTGGGCTCACCCTCGAAGTCTAATGACTAATCAAAGCACACACGAGCCTCAAGGAAAGCTAATTAAATAATTAGCCTTGGCACTTAGCATCAACGACCCCGCCTTCTCCCTGGTCCCCGGTCCAATCCCGTTTTCAATTTCTGATCAATCAATACTGGCCCCTCAAAAATCTTTTTTTTTTGGGGGGGGGGGGGGGGGGGGGGGGGGGGGAGGTGTGTTCTTTGTTATCATTCTGCTTGGAAAAAGCAGAAAAAAGTATCACTAGTATTTTCACATTTTATCCACGATGTTCGCACTCCTCTCTTTCCATCATCATGCCAATGTTTCCTTTTTTCTACTTTCTTTTGAGGTATTGTTAAACACTTTTTTTTTTTTCAGGATAATCAGTTTCCATTTGAGTAGGTCTGATAACATGAACCTGAAACTTAACATGTCATTGTTAGGGCTGAGTACACTGGATCGCCCAACTCGAGAATGGTTCGGACCGGCTGGGTTGGTTTGATTTTTCTGAGTTTTGATTCGATCCTCGGTTCCTAAAAATGAAACCGGTTTCTGGATAGTTTGGTTCCAAGTTCCTAGGAGGGCGGGACTGGACTAGACCACCAGAATCAAATCACCTAGACCGGATTTAGAAGCAACCCCAATTTCCCTTTCTCTCTTTGAGTCTCTCTCTCTCTCTTTTCCTCCCTTAGTCTGAATCTCACTTTATCTCCTTTCAACCAACACAGTCCTCTGTTCTTAGAGCAGAAGAAATTTGCTTAGCTTTACATTCATTTCATAGTATATTTTCTAATACATCTATTGGATGGGCTCGGACACATTAAGTACAATCTATACATGTATCATAAATCTTTACTGAATGTGACATCGGGTCTATAAGTTTTTGAATGTCATCAATTTTCGATCTAGTAAACTTTTAGATATATTATATATTTAGACACTGAATCAATGGATTTTACCATCCTCCATCTCTCTCTCTCTCTCTCTCTCTCTCTCTCTCTCTCTCTCTCTCTCTCTCTCTCTCTCTCTCTCTCTCTCTCTCTCTCGTTGAGTCACTCTCTCGCTCTATCTGCGCTGTGCATTTTCAATTCAATCGTCGCGATTTAATCTTCCATTGGTTCAATTCAACTAAAGTGGGTTCCTCACAAGCTTGTGTGGGGGAGTACTTTGGCGATGCTTCAACGAAAGAAATCCAAGACGAATTGCCAAGGGATTCCATCGACCAGAACTGCATCCAAGTGTTGGATTCCAAGTCCACCGATATTTGACCATTCTTGTTGCAATTTTGCGGGCATCATATGCGAGTTGGGAGTCGAGACACCTAGAGGAAAATTACAAATCTCCGTGGCAACGTTATGTGAAGTTCGGAGTTGCTTTGCGCTGGTTTGGTTACACAGTTATGGCTCTACATGGTTTGAATTATCTCCAATCCTATTGGACCGCATGTGAACTGGTACGGTTCTCGATTTTGAGGGGAACCGGACCGCCTAGAGAATTGATTACCCTTAGTCAACGTCAATTCTCAATTTTTGCAATGAGAAACTGACGTGGAACCGAAGAAATATAAAAAACATGTCATGTACAGAATTTGGGGCATGATGGTTATGGATATTCTAAACTTCTCAAGTTCAAAATCCATCTTTAACATATCTATCGTTGTTTAAACAAAGTAAAAATAGAGCTAAGAATTGACTCAATGAGGGTTCTTGGTATAAAACTGGGAATCGAATTGGGGAAGGTTGCTTCCTAATTCTTTTTCTTAGGAACTCACTCGGTCTCCATGTGTACTAGCTAGAAACCAATTGTGTAAGCGTGACATCCATGAAAAGCCTATCCTACTTCTAAGGATTGGTCATGTGAATCGGGCACGGGAGTGCCCATGCAGTTCTGGGGATTTTTTGGGAGGTCACTTGAATTGGTCATGTGGAGTGGCTACAAGATTGCCCACATTGGTAGTGAGAATTGGTTATGGGATTATATGGATTGGCCAAGTGAATCAGCCATGGGATTACTTGTATTGGTCACAAGGATTAGCTATGTGATTGCTTATGTGGATCGCCAACATTGGTCATGGGATCACTTAGTTGCGTAAATCGGCCGCAGGATTGCTCCCATGAGTTGTAAGGATCGGCCGTATGATCACTCAAAATGGTTTCTCGAAACGATGGCATGAATCTACATAGGAATTGCTAAATTGGCCGTGGGAATTAAATTTGAGATCGGTTGAATTGATCACAAGAACCAGTTATGGGATCGCGTGGATTGACCATGCATCAAATGTAGATTGATCATGGATTGATCATATATTAGTCATGGTTTGGTCATGGATTGATTTGAGACCAACCATGCATTTTTTTTGTTTTTTGGTAAATAAGACCAACCATACATTAGTCATAGATTAGTTCAAGAATTGTTCGAGGGTTATTAGTACATGGTGCATGGACCAATCATGGATCATTTGAGGATTGCCCATGCACTCTTCATAGATTAGTAAGGAGTCATCTAAGAATTGTTTAGGTGGTTATCATGGCTTGATCATGGATTGATTGAGGATCGTCCAAACATCTACTATGGATCACTCATGAACGACCAACCAAGGGTTGGTGATTGATCATGAATTGACCATGGACTGGCCATGCGCTAGTCACATATTGACCATGGACTAGCCATTCACTTTGGCCATAAATTGGCCATGAACCAATCATCCCTAGCAATATCCAGCTGTGTGCTTGGCCATGCTTGGCCATGGCACTAGCCATGGATCGGTTGTGGATTGGCCATGCCTTACCAGTTGTCCCTTCGACTCAACAACCTAATTCTTAGACGATCTATACCCTAGGCGATTACTTGACACAAATGAGGTCTCCATGAATGAAGTTGTACCAAGTAACCCTCAAAGTATTAGATAACGTTCATTGCACCATTGACTCCCCATTCAAACTCATCGCCCTCAATTTGGGCTATATAACACCCTTGACATTAATTGGAGAATCTACTCCTTCTTGATCAGGTTAGACTGTTCAATTTGGCCACTTATACACCAGCTATAATTAATGTAATAGAAGGACATTATGATCGAATCTAGTTATTAAATACAATTGCCACCTATTTTAATTTCTTGGCCAAATAATGGAAGTTCAATTCACCCTTTGAGATATAGATATTTAAGGGAATGATTGGCCAAATTTGAGTCATTCCATGAAATGTGTCACTTTCTATTCATTCTTAACAGTAATTGAAGGTGATTGGGCCACTTATAACTAGCAACATTTAGCAAAATCCTAGGCACATTATCATCGAAATCTTAGTTTCTTAATAAACCAAGCCACATGGATGATTAATGGTCAAGTATTTAGGACCATTATTGGTCTAAAGAAATACTTAGACAATTTAGAGTGTCAGAACATTAATCTCAAGCAGTAGAAGAAAATCTATGATTCAATTTTGAATTCTTGATATTCTGGCCATACCTCTATCATGGGGTAAAATAATGAAAGCTACTATGTCTCCTCCTCATCAGTTCGGTCCTTTCTTGCTGCATTTTTGGTCTATTTATCAAAAGATGTTAATCAAAATTTGGAAGTTTTTTAGTTGCTCTACTGTGATAAAGTAAAGTTCTAAATAAATTTGATCACAGATGTATCGACATTTTAAGTGATTACCTTTTGGCTATCAAATTTGAGTGAAAAACTGCTGCTCGAGCTTTTAGCTTTGGAAGATCCAACAAGCAACTTCATGTTATTGATAACCTTCATGTCCACAGCTGATAATTTAGACAACTAATTTCATGAACAAAAGTAACTTTTGATTAGTTACTATAGCACAACTTTTTTGAGCCATGTTGATTTTATGAAGTTCTTAAAGATATAGAAATAATTTATGTGCATTTATGTGAAATTGATATATTTAGGTGACATGTGATTGAAGTAGAGGAATGTGATAAGATGTGTCAGAAGATGGAGTCACCAAGTCATGGACGTGAAGAATAATCACAAGAGTTGACCAAGGTATCCACTAATCAACATGCTTCTTTTAAGAAGCGAACAATGGATAAGTCTGTTGCGTGGAATGATTTTTTGAGAATTATAAATGAGAAGACAAAACAAAACATGCATGGTGAAATGCATTCATTGTGGGAAGGAGTACTTGTATTCAGTTGATAATAGTATTTCAATAATGTTAAAACACTTGAAAAAATGCAACAAGTATCCTGTCAATATAGATAAGAAGCAAAGATTGCTTTCACCACATAATGTGAATGCAGCTGGTAAAGCTAGAAAAGAAACCAATGTCGGTGCTAGTAGTAATACTGTCTTATCAACATGGAGGTTTGATCAAGACAAATGTAGATTCATACTTGTTGGGATGATTATACTCGATGAACAACCATTTTTTTATGGTTGAACGTGTTGGGTTTTGCGATTTTGTTACTAAGTTGCAATCTCTTTTCACACGTGTCACGATTTATAATGGTTAGAGATTGCCTAAAATTATATATCAGTGAAATAAGCTGTTTGAAGACTTACTTTTATAAACTTATATCAAAGATTGCATTCATGATCGATATATGGACTTCTGTTCAAAACTTGAACTATTTATGTCTTACTGTACATTTCATTAATGAAAATTGGAGATTATGTAAAAGGATTATCAATTTTGTGGTGTTACATAATCACAAGGGTAGGGAGATTGGGAAACTAGTTGAACAAAGCATTTATGAGTGGGGAATAGAAAACAATGTGTCTACAATCACGATGGATAGTGCAAGTTCGAATGATGTTGCCATTGCCTATTTGAAAGATAAATTTTCAAGAGATGACTCATTGATTTTAGTTGGTGAAGTTCTACACATGAGGTGCACTGTTCATATATTGAACTTGATTGTAAAAGATGGCTTAACTGAGGTATGTGATTCTATTGTATGTATTCGAAATATTATTAGATATGTAAGAAGTTCTTTTATGAGACTTAAGGTATTTCAATTATGTGTTGAGGCTGAAAGAATCACTTATAAGGGTTCTGTTTGTTTAGATGTTGCCACTAGATGTAACTCCACTTATCTTATGTTAGATACAACCATAAAGTTCTAAAAAGCTTTTGAAAGGATGTTGAAAAGATGATTCATCTCTTGAAACTAAGGCTAACCATGATTCTCCTAAAAATGAAGATTGGGAAAACACCATTATTCTTTCTAAATTTTTGAAGTAGTTCTATGATGCTACCAAACAAATTTCAGGGAGTTCATATACTACTTCGAGTGATTATTTTGAGGGGATAGCGTTTTGGTATAAATATTTGAAAGATGCGAGTCATGCGTTGGATCCTAAACTTAGAGCTATGTGTACGAAGATGAAAGAGAAGTTTGATAAGTATTATGGAGGCTTGAATAAAGTAAATATGATAGTGTTAATTGCTGTGGCGTTAGATCATATCAAAAAGTTGCATTATGTGAAGTTTTGCTATAAGCAAATTTATGATGATGAAGCAAAAGTTGATGAAATGCATGGCAATGTGAAGTATGTGCTGAAGCGTTTATATATATAGTTTATGAGCAATCTTTTCATGATCATAATAATAGTCGGTATTTGGGCAATCACACTATGACTACTGATAGTAGTAATAGTGTTTCAAATGTTGATGGAAATGATGATAACAACGTAGTTAACATCAAAGTTTAACAAAAAAAAACTTTTTCCATCAAAAGAAAAGAGGACAAGATGACAACAGATAAGAGCTTGATCGGTATCTTGAAGAGGAATGTGAATATGTTCTTAATCTTGATATTTTGATGTGGTGGAATAATACTGGATCAAAGTATAAAATACTATCTTTGATAGCTCGAGATGTTTTATCTATTCCTGTGATTATTGTTGTTTTAGAGTTGGCTTTTAGTACTTCAGGTCGTGTGCTTGATGACTTTCGAAGTTCTTTGACTACTAAAGTGGTAGAAGCTTTGATTTGTACCCAAGACTAGTTGAGAGCTACTCGCATGCTTATCAATATGGAAGAGAGTATTGAAAATGCTGAAAATTTTAAATTGGGTAAGCTTAAATCATATGTGTTTCTTTTTCCTTGTTAATTCATTTGTGTATCTCATGAATACGTTTTTTTTTTATAATACGATGGTCTTATTGAATATATTATTACCACTAAATAGAGTTTACGCATTGGAGTTAAATGAGAAGAATTTGTAAGATGTATATTCATTGTGTTGTTAATAATTCAATATTTAGTATTGATTATGTATGTTGTTTCTTTTCTTTTCAGGTGTCCAAAAGTTCGGCAAGTTTGGAATTCGTCTGTGGTGTGAGCAAATTTTGGCTATGCCTTCTTGAGATTCCCACTTTGATCAGCTTCTTTTTGTAGACGAATTTTAGAGTAAGGAATGATAAATTAGCTATAGTGAGTTAACACTTGTGAATGACACTTAGATTTGGATTGCTAAATTTTAGTGTATGCATTTCTTGTGTCCATTTTCTGAAGGGGCTTTAAGCATTAGTGAGTACACTTAGCTTAATGTTGCAGATCATATTAGGGCAGAAAAGTTATCATCCCTACGTTATGACATCGATTCCATTTTTCTAGAAATTTGTATAGTGTAAATTTTTCTACGGGGATCATCATGAACTTTCTCCTTGCACAGATTAATATTTGGAGTTATTCTGGTCGGAAGCTTTTGTATTCAATTGATAGCGATGCTTGTACGAAAAATGTAGTGGTCCTGAGTTGACCTGGGGAATGGACCAAATCAATAGGGTCGGTCAGGTCCTCAGTCTCAAGCTTGACGGGTTGGTCCACAATTTCAAAAATTTAGGACGAACACTATGTGGGTTGGTCCTCAGGTTGAGCAAGGAATTGGCTCAATCCAGACCATGCAAACTCCTAATTTCCGCACCTTTTTGAGCCATCGCATCGCCCCTCCTAGCCGTTGAATCGTCGGAATCTCATTGGGAGTTACTTGGATCACGGAGAGCCCCTATTTCGCGAGTAGAGAGAGACAAACACAAAATTGGATAAATTCAAGGATACTCATTCTAAATCGAGGACATCAATGTGTTCCTTGTAATCTCTAGAATGCATCTAAACTCTTGGACATGATCGATTTGGTCCCGAAGGTTATTGAAGTTTGCTGGGAAGCTTTGTTGCTTGGTTTGTGCATCCGATTGAGGTTTATGACCATATATAAGCATTTTCGAGTTTCTAACTATGAACACCAATTGGAAAAGATTCCTGAACTTCTCTTGAGTACATTGCCACCGGTCTTGGCCGTCAACATTTTACTGTTTGGGAGAATTTCGCTATATCGTCCAACTGCTCCTCTTAGACCTGGAACTTTGGCTAGCCACCTTCATGGCTGCCATTGGTCACAAAATACTCGTAGTCCAACTGGTCTCTACCTTCAATATTTCCTAGTTTGCTCGAATTTGTCACTCATCGGACTTCCGGCGAGTTGGCACTAAAGTGAGCTCCGTACATAACTTTTGGCACTTCTAGTGCTCTTCTTCCCATGTTTCTTGTATGAACATGTGCATTAGAAGCATGCCTATTGTGGGCTGTCGAACCCAAGAACGATTCAACGTGCTTCCTCAATAGATGCCCTTGTTTGAGGAAATAGTGATGTCCCTACTGTGTGGTTTGGGATGCTACTGAAATTTGGCAATGCCCTTGTTGTGTGGTTATATGTTGCGGAGTTGCATATCCATATAAGGGAGTCCCCTAGATACCTCGGTGGGATGACGATATTGCAAAAATCATCGTGCATTGCATGTTTTTATATGATTTTTTGTGGCATGTGATCATATGGTGGCCGTGCAACTTGTGATGAGCTAAATTGGCACAAGCATTATTGGATTAGTTGCATGACGCTTGAATTAACTTTGCAATCAATCAACCATCAATGCATCTTCCCATTGAGTTGAGCAATAAGTCGATCTCTTACCTTCGAGCTAGAGATATTGCTTATTGGGTTTAGGCACACTATTATATTACTTTTATAAATTTTCATGATGAATGTGGAACTTCATACTTGATTCAGCATGCCAATAATCATATAGATGACCAACCATGATGTGATGGACCTCAAAGTTGGAATGACTTATCAGTAGTACGATACTACCATGTCGGTGGAAGTGCGCTTAGATAATCGGGTGTTCGATAATTACTTGGCATAGTTTGTGCGCTTTGATGGGGATCTCATAGGTCTCCTCCAATGGTTCGATGGAATGTACGATTCTAACGTGGAAGAACCCCACAGGAGGCTTTGCTTGTCATTAGGTAGTTCCATTAATAGGGGACTAATTCTAGGAGTAGATAAACTAGGATCCCCTACCACGTAGCCCATGTTAGATATATTGTATGTTTTGCTCAAACCAATGTGATATATGATGTGTAATGAAATGGTAGTGCTTGAAATCGTTTAGTGTATCGCTGTTATTGGGTGATTCTTCTTTTGCGCTTCCACATACTAATGAAAGAAAGAAAAGGAAAAAAATTAGGATGTGCTTATAGGTGATGTGCTTGAGCCGTCACAATAAGTGTAGTTCGGTTCCTGGATCAAACTGGCTCGATTTTTCACCCCAAGTTCAATTCTAGAGGTCCTCTCTATGAGTGTAAATAAATGAAGTGGGTCTCAAGTTCAACCGAAATAGGGTTGGTTAGTTGGTACTTCGGAGGGTATTCATGTGGGAGTTGCTAATGATGCGTGAATGCATAATAAAAGATGAACGTAGCTTTTATCAAGGTATGCAAGTAATTTTGGCAGCATCCTCATTAGTTGACGTTATTATATTCATGCCGTTCACCAATGGTCCAGCCTCGCAGGCTAACAGGTCCCAATACCCAACTTGCAAAACGTCTTTTATTTGTATAATAGAGCAGATATTGTCTGTGTAATTATTTGAGTACTTCAATATGTCAATACTTTTGCATAAGATTGCTTATTTTCACTAGAATCCCCTGTTTCTGTCTCCGATAACATAAAATCAAAGAAACGACCTTAAAAAAAACAAAAATTGCCTATACCGTTATTCTTGTGTACCTTGATCTAATGCTTGACAAATATAACTGGCCTCTTTGCCAAACCTATATCTTTTTGGGTAGAGATTTATGCATGATCTTAGACTACAACCTCAGTTTCCAAACAAATTCGTCACTGTTCTCAAACAATATGATTTCCCTTTGTTCTTCCAAAATAGCAATAAAGTATGACACGATAATCAACGTGGGTGAACCAGAATGTCTTGTTTCCAGAGCACTTATAGTTATTAATTTTCCTTGACAAATTGTTTTGTGCATACAAGCCAAAATTGTAGAAAGGAGGGAGAGCAAAATGAGGAGCTAAAAGGGGGATAATTAAATGTCATGGTTCCTAGATTTCCTCTCGATTGAACTTACTCTTTTGGAAGGAAGGTGATGCTGAACAAGGGGACAAAATGTGCCAAGCTGTTCCCAGATTTTATGGCCTAATCTCTGGGGCATCTCTGTCATTTTCCAACATAATAGCCCCTCCTGTTCTTTTCTTATGTTCAGTCGATTTCCTCTTTTGCTTCCTTATGGTTTGCTTGCCCACTACCTTGCAATTGCATTGGAGGTCCCTATCCCTCCATAGAGCAAGATGTTCTTTGGATTTTAGTTTGGGCTTGACGTAGTGACATCAAAGCCATACGTCTCATTCCCCATTCTTTTTTTTTTGTTTAAATAAAGGAAGAGGAAAAATATCATGTTATAAACAGTAAGGAAAAGGAAAGACGTGTGATGCGAGCATAATAACATTTGAACCACACAACCGCCCAGTCAATGCTTCGTGCTTTGCTCTTTCTAATCGGACTCCTTCATTCACAAAAGCTTTATAGTAAACTTTCTGTACTCCCCCGGAGATTTTTTTACTCCATACTATGCCATGATATCTGAATCGAGGCTATCTACTGGCAAATATTACATCACTGAAGGAGATTACTGATAACAATGTGAGTCCTCCTATAATCTCTCGAGGAATCAATTTCTGGTTATTACCACACTTGTACTCAAATTTATTCTCATAACTCCTATGTAAAATGATATATATATATGTATATATATATATGTATATATGAATACTTATAGAGTTTCAATGATGAGTCATTTGTGTGATATGACACCGTACGAATATTGCGTCTCCATTGCCTAGTGCATCTCTGGATGCAATTTGCTCCCAGAGAGAGAATCATAGTTTGGTCTTGGCCACTAATCCTATAATCCATATCCAGTCAAGTACAGTGGAAAAGAAGAAAACGGGGGAATTTTCTCTTTGGGTCCACGAAAGGGCAAAATCCAACAGAGGGAGAGAAGGGAAAAAGAAAAATAAAGGGAAAGGATAGCTGAAAGTAGACCGAAACAATTCAACAACACGGGGCATGATCTATGTCCCTGTTTCCACGCGGGCATAGCATTTCATGATTCGCTCTCATAATTCAAGAGAGAATGGTGTCAGCTTTTGCCTTTGAAAGCTTCACTCTTTTTTGAACAGCACAGTAGAGAGAGAGAGAGAGAGAGAGAGAGAGAGAGAGAGAGAGACTGTGTTAGCTGGTAGTGGGTTGTGGGAATCAATAAAGCAAACACCCCAAAACTTACAGCACAAAAGTGAAACAGGTAATGCTTACATTTTGGTTGCATTAAAAAACTGCTAAAGATCTAAACGAAGATACTCAAGCAAAGCAAAGGCCATGGGGGTGTGGGTGACCAAATCCATCATCTAATCTCGAGCCCCTCGAGATTCTCACATTCTTTCCCTGAATAAACAAATCAAAAGCATCGGCTGTTTTCGCTTTTTCGTTTTTTGAAGTATTTCGTACTTTTCTCAAATGGCCAACCACGGGGAATGTAGGCGTCCCATGAGCTACAGCCACAAGCAAAGCATTTCGGAGTTATTCTATGTCCAGTGCATGCATAAACAAGTAGCCAGCAGTTAGCATACTTAACTTTGATTCTCACAGCTTGTGCTGTTCTCTGTCTAAATCACCCCGCAAAAGATAACCGGAAAAGGTTGTTCGTATCTGTAAAAAATGGCAACAGAGTAGAAGAAGACAACCACAAGGCTTCCTGGGCAGGGGCGATTATATGACACAGTACAGATTTTGACCGTACTGGAATTTTTGGCACCACTATTTGTAAACTTCTATGGTCTTAATATTCAGTGCTTGCTTGCTTGGTACATCCTGCAATGTCATCGTTTTTTTTTTTATTGTTGATCTTTTTTGTTAAAGAATTTAGCACTTAGGAAGAATTTTTCTTTAAAGAAAAGAACATCGTTGGAAATGCATTATTGTTGAAAAAGCGAAGGGAATTTCCCATTCTCTCCCCTGGACAATCTCCCCTTGATTTGGTAAGTCTGTGTTCGCTTTAAGAGCATGGGGTTTTTTGAATATTCTTTCCTTCATGACCATCCCATCCCAGTCTCGCTGGGCATGCGTCTTCACTTTTATATGATACAAGAGAAGCGGTTTTTTTTTTCTCTCCCTTGGTTCTGACAAACGAAACAGTGAAATACCTTAAGTTTCTATTCTTACTAGAAACTCACTCCACAACCAAGAGACGTTATTGCAGAGATTTATCCATCTTCACCATCACTTGCTTCAAGCGGATTTGGACTAATCTAGCCTTAGCCCATCTGGGTTTTCTTGATTCTGAGGAATCTCAATACAATGAGATTACTGAAGAGAGGGGAAGAAGCTGCTCTCTGTTTGGTGGCCTTCTTGTGGATTTGGGATTCCGCAAATGGATTGCTTTCTCCCAAAGGTGTGAACTTTGAAGGTAAGATGGGCGCCTTTTCATCTCACACTCGGTACTGTTCATTAGCATGAAGATTTTTTCTGGGGCCTTAAGCTAAGAATTGAAGGTCGTCTTTCTTTGTTTCCTACATTTTTGTTTTTCTGGGCTTGACGTTGGAATGATTTTAGTGCAAGCTCTGATGCATATAAAGGACTGTCTACATGATCCTCACAATGTGCTCGAGAATTGGGATAAGGATGCTGTTGATCCATGTAGCTGGACAATGGTCACATGTTCACCTGAAAGTTTAGTTGTTGGACTGTAAGTACTAATTCCCATTCTTCCCCTTCTCCAACTCTGTTTGTGGGAGTTTGTGTCTGCAGGAGATTGTCTAATCATCTTTTTTTTGTGGTAAATTCTAATAATCTTTTCTACACAATAAATCAAAGAGAAAAGTTGTGTGGGTTCTTATAATCCTTTTATCTTGGGAAGGATTAGTATCGATGTGAATTGAAAGTTCAGATGGTTGTGTTGTCATGTATTGCAGGGGAACTCCAAGCCAGAGCTTGTCTGGTACTCTGTCTCCAAGCATAGGCAACTTGACAAACCTTCAGATCATGTGAGTACTTTAGAGTGCATTTTGATCAGAGCTCCTCGTAAAGTGGTTGAAGAAGGACTGCTATTAAAGATTTATTCACCCATGCAGGCTCTTACAGAACAACAACATAACAGGGCCACTTCCTCTGGAGCTTGGGAGGCTTTCAAAGCTTCGCACTCTCGATCTTTCCAATAATTTCTTCACCGGAGACATCCCCTCCTCACTGGGTCATCTGAAGAATCTTCAGTACATGTAGGCCTTTCATATACAGTATTAAGTAAAGAAACGAAGCCTGTGTCGCACTTATATGAGAACTGTGTTTCTCGCAGTTATTTGCCCCTAAACATAACATGGTTGGTGTCAAATGATTGTAGGAGGCTTAACAACAATAGTCTCTCTGGGCCATTCCCGAGCTCTTTGGCCAACATGACTCAACTTACATTCCTGTGAGTGTTCTAATTCTGTGAACGTGCACATGTTAAATAGGAAGTGCTTCTGGAGAGTACAACTTTCTTATGCCATTGTTCTTGGTCATTCCTACAGTGATTTGTCTTACAATAACTTGAGCGGTCCTGTCCCAAGAATTCTGGCCAAAACGTTCAAGTAATGCTCTCTCTCTCTCTCTCTCTCTCATCTGTGTGTGTATAAAGATTATATAAGTCACAATTTAATTTGGTTATTTCTGGAGCAGCATTGTTGGGAACCCTCAAATATGCACAACTGGCACCGAGCCGGACTGTTATGGAACACAACTGATGCCTATGTCCATGAGCTTAAATACTTCTCAAAGTAAAGCCTGAATTTTTCCATATGATACTTTCTCTTTGCCAGTTAAAGCTCCAAATCGTGTTGCTTTTGTGCTAAGAAGGAATCTCTATTCTACTTTTTTCAAGGTCTTGGTGCCTTCCTAACCCGTCTTTAAACTTTGAATGCAGCGCTACCCTCTAGCAAACGTGAAAGTCACAAAGTAGCCCTTGCCTTGGCATCGAGCATCGGTTGTGTCTGTCTCATCATTCTCGCCTTTGGCATACTTCTTTGGTTAAGGCAAAGGCACAACCAACCCACCTTCTTTGATGTCAAAGGTCCATAAAAGTTGCAAAATCTAGAATCAATCTTTGTATGGTATGATTTATGTTTGGATAACTGAATTTAACTGGGAACTTGAGCTTATGTATCTTCCTCTGGGAATTTCAGATGGGCATCATGAGGAAGCTTCGCTAGGTAACTTAAGGAGGTTCCACTTCAGGGAACTTCAGATTGCCACAAATAATTTCAGCAGCAAGAACATTCTCGGCAAGGGTGGCTTTGGAAATGTCTACAAGGGTATTCTTCAAGATGGTACGCTTGTCGCTGTCAAGAGGCTCAAAGACGCAAACGCTGTTGGGGGCGAGATCCAATTCCAGACAGAAATTGAAATGATCAGCTTAGCGGTGCATCGCAACCTCCTCAGGTTGTACGGGTTTTGCATCACACCCGCGGAAAAGCTCCTTATTTACCCATTCATGTCCAATGGTAGTGTCGCTTCTCGCCTCAAAGGTAAAGCCTGCCTCTTTTCTAGATGAGAAACTGATTCAAAAAGCTATTGATGATGACAGTTCTGATGTTGCATTAACTTTCAAAGTTATAAGAATGACATGCATCGTGCTTCTCAGGGAAGCCAGTCTTGGATTGGGGCACTCGGAAGAGAATCGCCTTAGGAGCTGGACGGGGGTTACTGTACCTCCATGAGCAATGTGACCCGAAGATAATCCATAGAGATGTTAAGGCGGCAAATATATTGCTTGATGATGACTGCGAGGCTGTGGTCGGAGATTTTGGGCTGGCAAAGCTTTTGGATCACCAGGACTCGCATGTCACTACGGCCGTAAGAGGCACTGTGGGTCATATTGCCCCTGAGTATCTATCCACGGGGCAATCCTCCGAGAAGACGGATGTGTTCGGCTTTGGAATTCTTCTCCTTGAATTGATTACTGGACAGAGAGCACTGGAGTTTGGCAAGGCTGCTAATCAGAAAGGAGCAATGCTTGATTGGGTAAGTGAAACTTCATTTCAAAAGATTGTATTCGCTTTATATCAATCTACATATTCTCATTCCTTCAACGATGTTTGGTTATCCTTGCTTGGCTAAAATTGTGTGATCACTTCAGGTGAAGAAAATCCATCAAGAGAAGAAACTGGAAGTGCTTGTCGACAAGGACCTCCGAAGTAACTACGATCGGATTGAGCTTGAGGAAATAGTACAAGTAGCACTCCTATGCACCCAGTATCTTCCTGCTCACAGGCCGAAGATGTCGGAAGTGGTCCGAATGCTTGAAGGTGATGGCCTCGCGGAAAGATGGGAAGCCTCTCAGAAAGTTGAAGTGAACAGAGGCAAGCCTCATGAGTTCTCATCATCGGACAGATATTCCGATCTCACTGATGATTCTTCCTTGCTGGTCCAAGCGATGGAGCTCTCGGGCCCTAGGTGACTATGGTTCTTTTTTCGGCGAACAATTGATGAAATCTTTATTTTTGGAAAGGAAGGAGGTTGAAACAGCTTATAGCTATTGCATATACAGAGAAAATGATTTCGTGTTGGTGACCTTTCGGATGACTTTATAGCATACCTGAGTTAAATGGGGTAAACATTGTAAGGAATTACAGGAGAGATCTGGGAGCTATCTAGAATGTGTGACCACAAGATGAGTATTTGTATTTGTATTATACTAGATCGAATATGTGTTGGCTCCAAACGGCTTCAGTGTTTGTTTGCAACTGTACAGATTTTGGTCTTTGAAGTTGACACTCTTTTCTCGAACCGAAGTTCTAGTACTTGATTTTTGACTGTAGTTTGTTGAAGTTGATGTGTCATTACATGTCTAACTGAGCTTTGAATAATGTATCGAGCTGTGTGGACGCTCGTGTTGGATTTCAGATATGTCTCTGCTCCCACTTCGTCTAACTATGATCTGTTGCGGTGGCATAAGTATCGTGCATCCATAAAGCTATGCAGTGTGTTTCAGGTACATGCTTTGTTCATTCATATGGGAGCTCAAGTCAGTCCTAGATCTCCTTAGCCGTGACACTGGATGAAACTCCATTAAATTTAGTACGAGACAGGGCACAATACATGACATGAATCTCTTTTTTATCGTTTAATGTAAGTCATTCTCGTTTGCTCTTCTTATTTAGTTTTTAGTTGTGTCGGAGAAACTGACGCTGAAGTGGATGTTGAATATACGGAGTCATTTTTAAGGAAGAGACTGCGGTGGAGGTGTTGGGATTGTGATTTTCCTTAGGAATTCTTAAATCTTTTGTTTGTGTTTTCGTGCAAAACAATGTGTAGAAAAAAAAAACAAATGCTTGTAAATCAAATAGGCAATGCAACAGAAATGTGAAGAGAGTAAGGGATAAAAGAAATTGGGAAGTAATTTTTTTTTTTGAGAAAGGAAAACATTTTTCAGCAATCAATCGATACTCGATGTCAACCAAATTATCATTAAACCCGCTGTCGGACTACCGCCGCCACCTGCTGGACCGCCGCCCGCTGGAGATCCTTCTTCTTCTTCTTCACCGTTCGGTTCAATCTCGCTACTATTTCTCCCCACGCCCTTCTTCGATTTAGGTTTTCTTTTTCTGCCTTTGCGCATTACCCAGGTCGCGGCTGCTCGCCATACGTGGGGCGCAGTCGCCGGTATCTGCACTTCCCGGTCCGCCGCTCTTGGTTTTTCACCTTCTTTTCTTGTTAAAAGAGGGCGGATTCGATGGTTCTCTGGGCTTGTGATTCATATGCTGCGGACGCTCGTTCTTTGTTTCTTTTGCTTTCGATAGTTTCATCGTTGTAGACTTGTGATAATAATTTCGCTTGCTCTGGAGCTAAAAAAGATGCAGGAACGCCACTATTCATGGCTGCATCGATTGCGGAATTGTGTCTACATTTTTTATATGGTCGCTGGATTGCCGGTCGCGGTCCAGTGGCGGAGGCGGCGGTCCTTCTGGCGGTCGGGCAGCGGTAGTCGGACGTCTATGAACAAGAAAAAAAATGTAAAGAACAAAAATAAGAAATTTGTGAATTTATTTTTAAACTTCAAACGCACACCGGAAAATATTGTCATTTTTAAGAAAAATGACTTTCTAGAAAATATTTTCTGAAAATAATTTATTTTTCGATGGAGCCTTAGTTTTCTCTTACTCTTCTGACCCTAACAGCCTTATAACAGGACTGAAATTAACTAAAGCAATTTTTGAAGTCTTTGACAGCATTTTCCAGCTTAGGTCAAATCTCTCTTTATAATGATTATACCAATACCATTTCAAAGAATTTCAAAGAGAATCCCGAGATTTTTTTGAAAGAATAAGCGCAAGAAAATAAACAAGTTTTGACAGCATTTTCAACTCCCATTTTGAAGCATTCATTACAAAGGCCTCCAAGCTCGATTTGCACGGTGGAGTCCTCTTCTAGGTCAAAAGCAAAATTGAAGTGTTTGTTCTTCTTAAAACGCTCACCCGGTGTTTTTAAGAACAGTGTTCCAGTATAGACAGAACAACTCAGTAAACTCATCCAACACTACCTCTACTTTTCCAGAAATGGCTAAACCATCTTCTCCATAATGTTTCTGCCACGATTCCAAGACATGGAGTTACCTCCAAAGCACCACTTTGAGTTCTAATCAAATCGATATGGAGCCGGATCTTCACTTTTAGGTATGTGGAGTATCGTCCACGGCTTTTGTTGCTTGAAATTTCTCTGCAGCGTGATCCATCTAGACTTCATAATTTTACCAAATTCGAATCCGTTCACCTGCTGTAATTGGGTCCTTTCAAGCATATTTATATACTTGAGTTATCCAAGTTGTCTCCCTTCCATTTGGTCCATCTAGGTCCCTTGCAACCCATGTCCCTTATTCACCAAAGGTTCTTCCTACTCTAGCACTTTCTGCTTAGTATCTTGTTCTCCATTTTGCAAAGCTCTATAGTATTACACTGTCTTGTCGTAAATATTATTAAAATATGAAATTCTGTGTGTAGGGGTTACTTCGTTTGCACCCTCAAATAGTTGTCTTAGTACACACAGAATCTTTCTCATCCTCAACATAGGTAAGCAGTTTTCCCAACTGTGTTGACATGGTAATGATAGTTTGAAACAGAACCAAACTAAAGTTTTGGTTTGGCTTGAGTTGTCATTTAATTAGTTTCGTTTGAGTTTGAGGTCGAGATTTTCCCAAATCGACGAGTACAATCTGGTGATCCGTAGCGCCTATTGTCATATCGGTAGACTTTTAGAGCAGAAAATGAACTGGTTCAATGCTGGTTTTGAGTCTATTTCAACAATGAACTGTTTCTCCCACAATGTTCACTGTTGTAATGTAATAAAGTGTATGACAAATCTAATTCTTGACCTTCGTACCTGTGGCCACTCACTTGGGCGGAATTGAAACTTCCCCAACTTTGATGCATTGACTTCTGTGCTAAAATTGGATATATATCAAAGTGTTTAAATTCTATGGAAGGATAACTAAAATTAGTTGCATGCTATGAAATGAAACTTCAGATAAAAATCAAATAAATATTTTTTTGGGAGATCTTTTTTAAACATAATATACAATATCAAGTTACATTTCATAAAAGGGCTTCTTTTCTTTAGCAAATCTTGGCACTGGTCTTGCACAACTTAGTTACCTTATCCTGAAAATCCGCTGGCATCAGACTCTTAGTTAACCCGTAACAGGCATATCTTGAAGCAAATTGTGACTTAGGATTTCAAAACGCGACAAGTAACTACTAATTGAATCCATATCTCTTTCTGCACGCATTGTTTAAATTTATACGATGGGAGATCTGAACATGTCACCCCACCATCACTCACGTTAATTTGTTTTTCTTTTCCTTTTCCCTTCTTGGGTGTTGTAGGTCCTGGTATAGCTGTGAATGTGCTTCTTTTTCCTTGTTCCAGGTTATTGACACTTATTTTTTTGCCGATTTGGTAATTCATTTTTGGCTTAGTTTTTAATTAAAATGTTATTATTAGAAATTAAATTAAATTAAAATTTTATTTCTGTTCGAAAAGAAAAAAATTAAAAATATTTTTATTAATTATATTTTTATTTATATGTTTTATTTCTAAAAAGAGAAAAAAGTATCTAATTACTAATTAATCAGTTAATTAGTTAATTAAAATTGAAAAAAAGGGACCTTGGATCGGGCCCGACTGGCCCGGCCCACACCCACGTTCGCGAGGGCAAGGCCCAAACGAGTTCTTTTTCTTTCCCCGGGCCCATTGGCCATTCTTTTTTCCCACGGCTCGTCCACGGCCCACACTGGAGGGCCTAGCCCAAGCGTTTTTCTTCTCCTGGGCCCGTCGCCCAGCTCTTTTCTCCCCAGGCCCGTGCTCCAGTTACTGGTCAGCGGCGACGAAGCAAATCTGCTTTGACTGACCCGGCGCGACCTCAGGAAGGACAGCAAGGGAGCTTACCCACGCGAGCAGAGTGGAGATGGAAAGCAGGAGATAGAGAAGAGGGAGACGGAGGTCTTCGCAGAAGGAGCAGGCCTTCGGGAGAACGGAGAGAACAGGGAAGGAACAGAGAGATAACAGAAGAGATCAGAGGAGAGAGAACAGAAGGCAGAGAGAAAAAGAAAAAACAGAGAGGTGGCGAAGGGAAGACAGGAAAAAGAAAAAAGAGGGGGTGCTGCGCGAGGGAGGACGAGAAGCTTCGCGGGAAAAAAAAAAAAAAGGGGCGACAGCGGAGGGAGAGTCGGGGCAGAAGACAGAAGGGACGAAGTTAAAACAAAGGGGGGAGGTGACAGGGGAAGGCGGAAGAAAAAGAGACGAGAGGACAGAAAACCCCCCGGGGGGGGGGGGGGGGGGGGGGGGGGGGGCGGCGGCGCGGGCAGCGGCCCGGAGCGGAGGAAAAAGAAAAAAAGGCCACTCGCTCTCGGGGGGCCCTTCTCGATGACTACCACCCATCAATGCACATCGTGCACAGCCCCGGACCGCTTCGCCCTCGCCATTGCAGGTAAGCCTGCACCGATTGTATGCTCTGTTTTCCCGGGCTCCTCGAGTTGAAGTAGCTGGTCACCGGTCCGGGCGAGTTCCGAGCACATCCGAGGTTTTCTTAGGTTGTGTACTCGTCCTTGCTTGTTCTTGATGCATGATAGATTCCACCTTTGTTTTAGCCCCGAATGCGCGCCACTTACTCGACGAGATGCGTGAATGAGGCTGAGTTTTGGCTTGAGTTTTTGTTGTTCTTTTTGGGCCGCTGTCGCTGCTACTTCCAGTTTGGATAGGGGTCGCGGGAAGTTGATAGATGGAGTTGAGCTCGCCAGGAGACGCGCAGTGCCGTCTGCTTCCACCACAGCCGCTGCCGGTCCCACCAGTAGATGGCTGGAGATTCGGCAGAGTAGAGCAAATTCTGCGGACCTCGTGCGGGCCCGGCCGGGCCTCGCTCGGGCGTTCGTTTCTGGCCCCGGCCTGCCCGAGTGGGCAACACGGAGCGTTGGGCTTTTCCACTCTGGGTAGGGCCGACTAATAAGAGTGGGCCAGGGAGAGAACGTGAGACAAAGGAAGAGTTGGGCCGGGCTCATTACGAGCCCAATCCAGGGTCTCAGGGCCCCTGATGGCTTCCAGGGTTCGAGTCAACTCGAACTGACCCGGTTCAGAACCTGACTCGGATTCCTTTTAATATTTTTAATATTTAATGAATAATAATAACAATAAAAAAGAAAAAGTTGATTAAAAATTTTAAAGTCTTGCATAAGAAAGTCAGCCTTACTTTAAATCAAATTCTACCTTTGGAATAGGTCTAGTTTAATAAACAAACACCATGTCGTGGAAAAGATGAAGAAGTTGTTCTCAATGAATGATTAGATGTTTATGGTTCTCTCGATACTTCTTAACTTGATTGCATGTCTTGTTGAGCTTTGCTTGTGGATAGTTAGATCCACGCGATGCATGTTTTGATGGATGACTTACTTGAATGACTTGAATTAGTAGAATTGAATGTGTAAGTTTCATGTCAATTGTGAGGCCATTTGTTTAATTTGATATGAGTATTGCTGATGATTTGCTTGATTGAATGCATTAGTGATTATTTGAATGTCAAAATTGCCACCTTTGGATTATGTCATGTGATGGTGATTGAGGAGATGACGCTTATACAAATTGGTAGTGTTAGACCGATGTCCATTCTAGTCTTAATTTTGTAAAGGTTTAGTTTGCATTATGATTATGCTAATTTAAACATGTCTTGATCAATTAATATGTGTTTTGTCAATAAAATTTGTCTAGACATAGTATCACCTCATCTAGTGAATGATTAGGATAGCTTCACTTGAATTAACTCATCGAGTTTAAGTTCTTTCTTATATTTAAATAGATAACTTCCGACGGATCATGTCTCGAGACTTAATGCAAAGTCGTGTATTATTAATTACCTGACGAGTTGCAGGTTTTATTTTCTTGTTATTATGTAGTCGCATTCAATTATTTGACAGTTTATTTACTGAATCATATTTCAGTACTTTGAGTGTTTATTTTTAACAGCTATTTTTAATACATCGCGTGTTGATTTCTTTTCTAGATTAATTTGGTATTAGTTTAGATTGGTATGAAAATAACTCCATAAAAACAATTGTATGGACGCTCAGTGACTTTGGATGACCTTTTAGGGTTTAAAAGATAAGTAAGAGTGCATGACCACTTTAGATTAAATAACCAATTAGTTAGGTATTGAAAGTGCGCTAATAGAAATGTTAGCATAAACACGTACTCGAACTTTAGAATCTTTGGTTTCGTAGGGATCGGTCCTGTGTCTTGATCAGTTTTTAGCCAATCCTAATAGGTTAGTCACGACTCCTAGAAATATCTAGGTTGTTAAGCAACATTTAAAATGCAAATACTTGAACATCACGTGAGGTATGTACTTAAGAGAGTCCGAATTCGAAGTTGATGAATCGAATCGGATTACAATTGACGTTACTTTTAAGCTGTCTTTTAGGGATGTTGATTCGGATTTCCTAACAAGAGATACCTCTAAATCTACCTAGGACGACCCCCTTTGTGGCGAGGTTCGGGTAAGCCACAACACAAGTAGATTCAGATCATGATGTCCAGTGAGGCTTAAGTTTTAGTCTTTTTTTTTTTTTTTTTTGACAGACCTCTTCTGATAAAGCATATACAAGGCACTTACCAGCAGCAATTGATGTTCTACTGATCTAAATGCCCTTTTAACATATTTAATTTCGCATTTGATGTCAGATCCCAGTTTAACCTTTCCTGCCTTTTCTAGCTATTCTTTCCCGAGTCTTCTCTCGTTCATTTTTCCTGCCTCGAGCCCAAAGCAACAGCTGATGTCTTCCTGACTTGGAACTGCATTTGCTCTCCATGCTGATTGGTAACGAATAAATATTGTTTTGATGCACTGAACAAGTACCTATTCGGGAAACCTCAAATTCTTACTAGAGCATTAGGAATTGGCACAAGAGACTTGAACCTATTTGGGAAACCTTCCATTGCTTAGACCTCAAGGACAGATGACTGCATTGAGATAACATTTCTTTCTTGATTGGATTAGGGGCAATTTTACTTCAGTATTATCTGCATATTTTACAACATCTTAAGGAGTAGCTAGTACAAGGTATGGCTAACAGTGGGCGAGAATTGAGTACCTTCTTTGATTATTCTTTGCTGGAATTTCCAACCATTCCATTAACCATCCGGATCTAGAAGGCATCTTGCTATGACCTTCTCTTAAATTCTCAAAACTTATGTCACTCCATAGTAGAGATGGAACAAAACGTAGTCTTGTCCTTCCCTTTACATTGACAAGGAAAGATGATAATAGTGTCTTTCACCTTCACATAAATCTTAGGCCTAATCCATTTTAATCTTACTCTGAAAAATTTTATATATGACCATTGGATTAGCATTGTCCCTTCTCTTAACTCACATTTGATATTACTGGTGTGACTAGGGATAATAAATATGCATAGAAAGGATGAGAATTTTTATAATATTCATCGGGCCATATTAAATTCAGGTGAGATATTTTACTCACATTTTCCCACTAGAAACGTTCTATAAAAGTCCTGGACCCTGAAAATTGGAGTGTCTTATTTTCAGGTAGCTCATAAGGTTCAACTAGCAATGCATATTTCACAATCAAATAATTAGAAAGTGAGGGAAACAAGAGCAATCTACAAGAGACACAGCAGAAGGGAATTTACAATATAGAGGACAAGTTCAGTAATATTCCCAATTATTAAAAGAACATGAATAAGAATTAGGTCATTGTGTTTAGATTTATACGACAAGAAAGAATCTGGCCTTGCCAACATGGGGAGCTTCGATCATGCCTTCACTGCAATATTCATTGTCTTATATATCAACCGTTGGATCAAGTCTACCATTATGTCACATTCCTCCATTACATGTCCGATCCAATAATAACCTAGGAGCTTAATAATCCAGCATAGGCTATCATAGCAATTTCTCATGTGATAGGATAATAGTTATGCATGCGCAATTATTTTTCATTCCTCGTGTAACATCATAATGAGTTGATAATAATTGGGATATAGAAATAAGATCGTTAACATCCGTTTTATCATTTTTTTTCACACCATATGAATTTTTTTTATTTATAGATACAAATGTCAAATAACATTTCGTCCACTTTCACTTAGTAAAAAACTATCATTTACTTAAAATTATGAAAAAGAAAGTGAAAGAAGGATGAAGTTGTTCTTGCTAAAGAAAACAAAGAAGTGAGCCAATGAAGCATTGCATTTCATTGATATGTCATCACACATAACTAGAGTGAAATTTAAAAATAAGAAAGTGATCTACATGGAGATTATATAAAGACAAATCAGAAAAGATCTTCAAATAATCAATCCGCAAATACATCGTTTGGTTTGTTATCATTGTGCTGATATGTAGAAAATTCTGCATTACAACCATTCTGAATTTATGCCTTTTGATGTTACTTCAATACTATCGCATATGGATATTAAAAGGCGTTTCGCATGGGTAATTGAAAGGAATTTCAGATTTCACCAAGTGGGTATTAGTCCATTTTTTCTTGTCCATTTTTTCCTGGCCAATGTACTTTTTTCTCTTTAAAGCTAATCGGGAAAAGTAGAAGCGAGACAAAATCATTTGTGACTTTAATGGATCGGCGAAAGCATAAGTAACCCAAACCAAAATAAATCACAAAAAACAAATTCTATATAGAACACATATTTAGAGCCAACATATTCCTGGCCATGAGAGGGAACAGAATGGTGGAACAGCAATGAACTTCAGATGAACTTCTGTTTATTTAAATATGCTAGCAAGATTCTAGCAGTGTAGGGCAAGCTTCAGAAGATTAGAGTAGTGGCTTCTTTCAAAAGGATATAGTAATCAATGTACGAGTCACCTGCGACAAAAGGTCAGCCGCTAGGGGTCACCTGGATTTGATTGATATCCTCAGGTGGCTGCTCAGATACCTCAAGGGTCGTCTATTGCTATCAACAAAAGAATGAGACGAAAGTGGGGGTCAGTTCGACCATCTAGAATACGCATATCAACATATCAACTTGACATATATTAATGGCTCATCTTTCGCCTGGCTACAGTGATTCTCATCGTAATGTACTGGACTTACAAATTTCAAAGGTGTAATGAGGAGAGTAATTATGAAGATATGAAAATTCTGGTGTCAATTGATGTAGGAATAAATTTCACGAATAAATCGATTTATTTCTTGATGAACGATAAGATAATTATCCAGAAATAGCAGTTGAATCATCATAATGTACTAGATGAATCTTCAACTCACCAGCTATTTGAATGGAATATAAAATAATATTGTTTCATAATGTAAATACCAAACGTCTTTTCTAAGTAACCTGATGGATTATAAGAAAAGAAGAACATGCATACGTTTATATATATTTTAGTTTTTCCTTTTTTTTTTATATATAGAGATGGTGGGAGTTATTAGAAAACAACTGCTCCCATCTCACAAATGGTGTCTCTTAAATGCACCTTATCATAGGTGTACGTACCTTTGACGGGCGAACCACTAAAAACATTACAATCGATAAAAACTGCCAACAACTTTCTCCACAGTCTACAATTTGCAAAAAATTATGTTGTTGCATAGCCCATTTTTCGGAAAAGCCTACATTTTGCATCCTGCTATAGAAGGAAAGTAATAGGATGTAAAGTGTGAGTTTGCGAAACTTTAAGATGCACAGGGTAATAGGAGAAAAACTCAGGGTACAAAAGGGCAGGGTTTCAAAAGTAGAACATGCGTGGTGTATATGAAGGTAAAGTTGAGTTTGATCGTTGTTTTTTGGATTACACTCTCGCTCCCGAAACAACTCTCACAATAAAGAAGATGATTCCATTGTCGATAACATGCAGTGCGATTGGCATAGAAATATCTAAGATATGTAATTTCATACATATTTTTTCTGCTAACTCATAAACATTTGGGTGGTTTGTCTAGGGAACTTGAAATCGACATTATAAAATTGGGACTTACATAGTTCATTATACAACACATCGGTTCGTTTTTCTCTTTTGAATCACGAAGATCTCCAAATGTAAAATTGGTTCATAAAGGTGTGCGCATGAGTTAGTGCTGGGAGGCCGGTTACAGACCAAATTGCATCTACTTTCAAATCTTGAAGGACCCCCACCACTCAAATGCTACTTTCGGGCTATTAGTGCATATCCCACCACTTTATGTTCTTCCTCATCCAACTTGGTGGATAATACATATTTTAAAAGGATCACCTGGCTTTTCAGCCAGCAATTTCCCATGTTGGTCATGCATGGACATCATAATTGCAACGAACCCATTGGAGACACGTCGGATGATTTCTTCTTCCACTTGTTTTCTTTTGATTATCCATTTTGTCTGATGGATAGTTTCTTCAGCGAAGTCTACTCGATTTCAATTCTGGCTGGATCAACCTGGAGCCCAGCTTGACGGAGTCGGCTAATTAGTTTGACATTGGATGCCAAGACGAGGAGGTCGTTTACTTTTGAATTCTGTGACCACGAGTGACCATTTTTTTCTTCCTCCGTGGACCATCAGCAAATGCTCTCTTTTGTCCTGTCAAAGATTAAGGATAAGCGATGTTGAAATTAAAAATGGAGCTATGGGGAAAAATGATCATCTCTTGTCCGTTTTGTGTGTAAAGAGAGATTTAATTATCATGGTAGATCAGTGGTTTTTGATGGTTTACCAGCTACACTTGACCGCTTAACCAGAAGGCTCTGCAAGGTATTGGTGCTTTACCATCTATGAACGAGATGACGAGTGAATAGATGGAACTTTTAGAATTGAACAGCGTCAACGGTGACAAAATCGAGATCTAAGTAGGGAAAAAGGGCGAAATCCATTGATTGACCGTAATATTGAAGTTGCCGGTGAAATAGCGATGTGAGGTCCTTATTTGAAACAATTATAACCACTTCAAGTCCTTAATTGAATTAATGTCCACTTCGAATCCTTATTTGAGAAAACTCTGTCATTTTAGGTCTTTATTTGGAATTTTCCCATCTTCTTATAGTTGACTCTGCATTAAGGTTTAGTGCATCTTCTCTCACTTGCACTTACCCTGAGAGGTCTTGGAAGATTGACCTCTTCTTGATGGTCACTTCCTGCTACTCTTTAGCGGCTGAAAATTTTAGAATGTTTGACCATTCAACAGTCATCCGCTTGTGTCAATCTATTGGCCATGTCTTTAATTGATACGTCGGCAGGCTTTTGCTTATTAATTGCACCATCTCAATACTTAGTTAGAATTCACAATTATTTGCTGTTGATGACTTTGTTGATCAGTCTCTCGCAAGTCCTGATGGAAGCTCTCATTAATAACTTTCACAACATGTGTTATCGTTTTCCTTAAGTGTGGACGAGTTCATTTTGCTGATTGATAACCTTTGATACGATTGAACTTTATTCTTGTCGATCTAGTGTTAACACCTAAATTTTAGCTAACCATTTGAAAATTAATTGTATGAAAAATTAGGGACTAATCTCTAGATCATAAATAAAAAATAATATAATTATATTAAATTGCATAACTTATAATTTTTAGGAGCATTTATCATATAGTTAGTTTACTAATTGTGTTTGTATTGGACTAACAGTGGTGAGTGAACCTAAAATAGTCACATGTATTAAGGCTCATAGAAGCAAAATTCGGCCAACTAGAGGAATAGGAGTAGCTGAAATTTGAAGCCAAAAGTTCAGAGTGATTGTGTTGAATGATTTATTTGTATATATTATTTTGAAGATGACAAAAAATCAGTTTCAGACTTTGAATAATATGGTATGACGTGGCAATTGCGGTGTTCAATTCTATTTTTGGTTAAGTTGTGATTCTTTCTTATCATACTATATGAATCAAGGACATGATCTTTGATCTGATGGGAGATATGGATCAAGGACATGATCTCTGATTTGATGGAAGATATTGATCAAATTAGGAAATAAGCTAATATGGAAGTTTTCACTTATGGAAGCTTGAAATTCCGATTGTGTGGGTAATTGGAATTTACAAGATCTCTCATGATCTTGTTATGGTTAGAAAATCTTTTATCTAATGGGAAGTTTGGACGTACGTATTTAGAAGGCTCCAACAGTCTAGAAGATATTAGACGGTCTGGAAGTTATCAGACGGTCTGAAGACATCAGAAGGTCTAGAGATGTTAGACGGTTTGGAGATAGCAGATGGTCTGGAAGTTATCGGACCATGTATAGTCTGGGTTGATTATACAGTCTGATGTGTTTCAATTTTCTTACAGCTTATCTTACGATATCTCATGAGGTTTATTTGATTCCATATGTATGGATCTTTGACAACTTGTTAGTTGGATAAATATGGTTGATTATTTTTACTATTATGGAAATAATCGATCAACTGGAAGGTAAGTCTTTATAGCAAATATTTATTTATGGAAACAAAAGATCCTCATGGACTCTTATTATATTTTTTAAATTGCTTGAGATCTCCTGATTGATTTTGTCAAATAAGTAGATTGGGAGAATTCTTTTGGAAAGTGCCAACGGTAAAAAATGCATGAAGGAGTGTATTAGGAAGATACACATAGTCATTTAAGAGAGCGTGAATGAGAGGTCAATTTCAACTTTGAGCTGATTGTTTTACTCGTCATTCATTTAGTGCTTATATTATACTCAAAAGAGAAATATTCATATTAGTTTTGAGAGAGTAGAAAACTCTTGATTGAGAGAAGCACATATCTTAAAATTGTAACTCTTTTGATTTATAGTGAACTTCAGCCAATAGGTTGTCACTATAGGAAATTGGATATAGGCTTAATTTAGGCTAAACCATTATAAACTTTGTGTTTATTTCTTTTTCCTTATCTCTCTTATTGTTATTGGATTTTATATGCACAGAACGTTCTATTATTGATCTCACTAGGATTTTCAAATTGAGCTTTAAGTAAGTTGTGTTTAGCTCATAAAATTAATACGTTTAGAGTTAATCAGAATAAGGATCAAGCTCGTCACTAATTGAGTCCAAGAGGAGCAAATCCGGCCAATCTATTATGCACACAAGGCCCGACCAAAAATTACTAGGAGAATGAGCCGAATTGAGCCCCGCTGAGTTAAGAGAAAAGTTCTGCCAGCACCCCATCGGCCATAGCCCCTTGCGGCTAAAATAGGGTTTATCTAGTTAAGATAATATCCCAATTTAAATTGGCCTAGTTTACTTCTTGAAATGAATTGGAAATTGTCTTAATCCTCATATTTTAGTTTCATTATTTTCTAATTACGCATTTTAATGAAAATACAAATATGTCATGTGCATATTATATATACTTAGGTGCATAAATTCCGTGTCACGTCACGTCACATGTCACGTCATTATGCTTGCCATGTGGTCGTGCCATGTCATTACATTATGCCATGCTATGTTGCCATGTCATTTATGCTTGTCATCATGTATGCCACTTTATTGCCATGTCATCGTGCTATACCATGTCATCAATTCCATGTCTAGGTTTATTTAATTAGAATTGCATGTCATGCTAGATTGGTTGCATGTCAGTTTTTACCCATCATAGTTAAGTATCATGCCATGTTAGGGTAGACAACATTTTCTATATCATTGCATATAGAATAAGTTGGCATCTTATGCGTTGCATATAACTTACTTTTCATTAAATAAAAGAAAACCTAAAAAGAATTGTGTGATAATCAGAAACTATATTTAAGTTGAATACATGTTTTTCTTATTAATGCCGCTACGTATTGCTTTTGCTTCGAAGTAAGTAAATTCCACTCTTATCTTAACAATTTATTTATCGCTTTGATTAGTTGGTGTTGCATTAATAGTTGTGCGCTTGCATTATCTCCTCATGTGTTAGTGGATATGTTCAAAATCAATACAAGATACTTGCCAAATATTTTTTTTTGTATTGCCCAGCTCCTGAGCGTTGTGTGGTTTGGGAGAGACAAGGATATTTTATTGGTCTCTTCTGACTTGCCCACTTACCGCAAATTGGGCAAAGTGCAAGGAGGTCGTGGGGTAGCTTTTATCTTTAACTCATCGGGCTAATTATCGGACTGTGTTGCTTCGATTAAGTTGAAACTGAACTATTATTCAATCATAACTTAATTTAACTTCTATGGATAACTATTGGCAAGAAGTTAAATGATGATATAAAGCGATTAGAGCCTAAATAAGAAATCGATTGGATACATAATTCCTTGCATCTCTTAACTATATGTAATGTCTCCTACAATCACATTATTAAATGCCAAAGTGCTATGATCATCTGTCACAATGTACATCAAGTAATCTAATCCAATCGGATGACGAATAAAAGTTGGGCAGGGTTATGATTAGCATTCTAATCAATGGATTAATTAAAATCGAGAGAATTAATACTTGAGCCAAGAGGACACGCTTTGATGACGGAGACAGGAGATGTTGGTATTGGACAAGCCAAAAGCTAGAGGGCTGGCTCCACGGGACATATTCACCCGTCACTCACTTTTCCTCCCACGTTGGTCCCTTTCTCTTCACTCATGGAACAACATGAATTTCGTCACCACGTCAAATTACGCCAATGCCCATGCATTTTCACGAGGAAAATAGAAAAGTCTCCAAAAGAACCTAAACCTAGAATCTCGGCTCGGGCCTGGCTCGAGCCTTGACCTCAAGTGAGGTCGAATTGGGATCAGCAGCCATAGCTAAGCTTTCCTTAAGTTTACAATAAACATCAAACCCTCGAGCCGGGGGAGCAATAGGGAAGAGGGCAAGATAGAGAAAATGGGGAGAGCCGAACGACAGCTACAGAGGTTGTGGAAGGCATTGTTGTGCACGAAGGCCCACGGCGAAATCATGGAAGGCATCTAGGATTAAAGGGGGCGCCAGCAGACGGGCAGTGGCTTGAACATTAGCTGGAGAAGGAGAGAGAGATTAGGGTTCCTTTTTGGATGTTTGATCATCACGTGACATGAACTGAGAAAATGTGATAGCATAAGGTGAGGGGGTGCGTGGATATAGAATTTCTTCTCCCTATGTGCAAATAATTGGGAGGATATCAATGTAAGAATACACAATTCCGTAATATTTTCAGTCATCTAAATAGACTTCAAAAAGAGGGAAAAAGAAACCCTACACACGTTCCACTTCGATCAGGTCCAAGCCATATAATTTTCGGACACGTACTCCCCGCTACAAGGGAAACGTTGGGGGCAAAATGGGTACCAGAAAAGGTGAAGAAATGAAAAAAGAAAGAAAGAAAGAAAGAAATACCTAGTATCAAGTGCAATGCGTACCAGTGAAGCACACGGAAAGCAGAATCTCCCTTTCGCAAAACCTCCTCTGCAGCTTCTTCGTCCTAATCCAACAAGCACTGTGCATCTTTTCCGTTTATGTTTTTTCTAAATGACCAGAACAAACGCGGTTTGTCATCGAGCAAGGTCCCAGCGCCCGAGTATAAATACAGGCACGCACAACACAGCCACCCTGTTCACATTGCACTGACAAAACCAGAGCCTGAAAGACGAACTTCGGAAAGCAAAACAAGAACGAGAGCTTCTCTCTCTTCACAAAGAGGAAGACCTTTTGCTCCCACTTCATCGAAGATGAGCTCCGCCACAGCCGTGGATGGCGGTTTCCGGAAGTGGAACTCGCCGATCCCGTACCTGTTTGGAGGATTGGCTCTCATGCTGGGCCTCATCGCGGTTGCCTTGGTGGTCCTGGCTTGCTCCTACCGGAAGACCTCGACGTCATCCGGTCCGAGTCGCAATCCCGAAGATCAAGCCGGAGCGAGTAACGATAACGAGCTAGAGGACAATGTGCCCAAGATCGTGGTCATAATGCCCGGGCATGAGAATCCTACCTTCTTGGCGAAGCTTGCTTCTAGTTCTACCACGGGCCACAAAGGATGCCAACAAGTTTGAGAGAACATCATCACCGATCAATCTTCATTTGCTTCTACTATTATATAGAGATAGCGCTAGATTTTGAGATCCCTTTCATCTTTTTCGATTTTTCCATCGTTTTTTTACACATAGAAATTACCTCGATTCTTTCATTTTCGCTTATAAGTGAATAAATAGATTTTTCTTCCTTATATACATGTGTTGTGCTTCTTCTATTTCTTTGCCTTACTGGCTATTGCAGCTTGAAGACATGCTTGTTTGTTTCAAATTTCCAAAAAAAAATTGTGAAGAATTATGTGTGACTCTACATGTTAACGTCTGCATTTTGTGAAGATTTCATGTCTCCTTAAAAAAAAAAAATCGAAATAACATGAGTCGCGAAGTTTTTCATTAAGCAAAAAGTGAAAAGTAAAAATCCATTCAGGCATGCATTTATCCCGACAATTTCTTTTAGAATTTCGATGTCACTAGAGGTAATAAGAGATTTTATCACAGTTCCTTGGTAAATGGTGGGTTACAAATTATAAGCCTGGCACTATTACCATCTAATATTATATTGTTTTTAGGATTTCTGTTGAGTCCGTTCCTTTTTCGTTGAAAACAATATTCCATATGTCCTTTCTGTATTGCTCCTCGTTGCCGTAAACACAGCGATAGAGGTTATTGAGACATGAAACGCCATTGTTTCAATAGTGCCACATAAAAAGAAGCCTGAAAATTTAAAATGAGAAGAGGACTTTCGATTACAAGAGATCTCATATTTCTTGTTTTTGTTTCTTTTTTCGGGTGAGGACGAATGCAAAGGTTGACAAACCCTCACTCTCGCCCTTGCTCGAGCCGTGGTGGCACCATGCCTTGCCACCATCGAGCGATGGGGCGACCATCGCTCGGGCAAGTAGGAGCGGAGTATAATTTCATTTCTCAAGGTCTAGTTCTGGTCTTTATTTGCAGAAGCTTTTTGTTCCACAAAATAACTAAAAGTCCACAACGCCATCGTAATCTTGTTAGCTCCGACGACCTCGTCAACTCCGATTAACTGTTGAAGTCAGAGGAATTTGACCACAAAAAGTTTAGCAAGTGGAAAGATTTAGATAACGCAAAATTCCAGAGATTACGCCAACTCAGTTATCGAACGCAAGAGAGGAGTGGAAGATTACAAAGGGACAAGCGAGAAAGGCGAATCATCAGCCTTAACAGTCTGTTTTACAAGTGAAAGAAAACCGATTTGTCAAAAATGATTTTAGCCTAATAATTTCATGAGCTTTTATGGCGTTCGACGATGTCTGCGCTCTTAGGAAAAATGATTGATATATCGAAGAAGAGGGTTATAACCCGATGAAGTTCCTTGGAAATATGACACATTCTCTGTGGACGCCATGATCCCCTTATCCCAACACTCAAGCACAAGCGAGAGACCAAGCATACTCATAAAAATCTTATTATGAAAGTGCTCTAATCTAATAGCAAAGCGTTCCGGCTTTCAGGACATCGACAGAACTTCTGACACGCACCATTAAGCTTCGTCGATGTTGAATGATCAGAGTAACGTGAACGAAACTCGTCCGCGTCGGCTAACTCCGCCGGTCAAAATAGAAGATACCGCCGGTCTGTTTGTAGATGAACCTTTTATTCTCCCTCCTTTCTACTTGTTTGACACGACTGATGGACAAAACTTTTTATAAGCAGAAAACGACGGTCAGGCATTTGCAAGTCGCCGGTGTCTGCACATTCGGTACAGTTCCAAAGCGTGGAGCTCAGGTTGATGTGGGAAAGGGACAGGCAACTAGCCCAAATGTCACATCTAAGGCTGTGACACAGCAAAATGTATTGGCCCCGTTAGCATATGGGTCTACCTTTATTTATTTATTTATAATGTTATGGGAATCTTACTCAATCCAATGCTTTAGATCGAATTTTATACGTATATTAGGCTCTTACGAAATTTTGATTAATTTGCAAAGATGATAAGTCCGGAGGTTTTGAGCTTGGGCTTTGTGATAGATTTTGTTTTATTAAGATTGAATTTGAGACATCAGAATCAACTTAAGTAACTGGGTTCAATATAGAATGTTCCCTTCCCCACCCCGACATATATGATATCACCCCTTGACGATTAGTTTTGACATGAAGCGGCTCCTGGGCTATATGGATAGGAGAAAATATTTTGTACATTGGTAACTTATTTTGCTTTTTTGCACTAAACCATTTGGGATTGCCACGGTCGGTTGAGACGTCACGGAATTTTTACTTGGAAATTGAAGGTCACCACCCTATTCAAATATCATCACTTACGTTCAAACTGTTTCGGGTTGGAGCCATCTGCACAAGATAAAAACCTGTGCTACGTTGATGGGGCTTCTAAAGTATTTCTCAGGCCTTCAAATAACCAGTCTTGTATGCACATGCCCTGATTTAATACATATTCAAATTGTACCCTGTGTTGATCCATAAAATGTTTTCCCCCTCCTTACTGTAGATTATACTTCAAATTATATATTTACCGCTTATTTTGAGTCAAATCACATTATGTCATGTATCTTGTGATCACTTTGGGTTCAATTTGCAACCCTATCTACCTCAAAGTCATAAAGAAGATGATTACCAGGCGCTTCCGGATAAACACTAAGAAAACCGGCTGAATACCTCCAATTCCAAGGATAGGTGCCTAGGTGGTTGGAATAGGGAAATTGCAGGGTGAGCAAATCAAGTGAAAGCAAAAGAAGTATCCACCGGCTGAAAGAAGGTTAAGGGAGTAGAAAGGAAGGAAGAAAACGAGGGGCAGATTTCAGCGGTGAGGCAAGGTTGGCTCATCTATTTTCTCGATTAGATACGACCCCGAGTCTTTGTTTATTACTACTTGGGAGTCTCCATTTGGTCTTAGGGCACATTTAGCAAACGAAGTTTGACAAATTGGGATGAAAACATTGTATTTTAATAATATCAGGGGTTAATTGGATTAGGTTGATGATTAAGATACGTGGGGGCTCGGAAATGCGATTTTCGGGTCATGATTTTGGCAGCTGTTGCCTTTTGGCAACCAATCGGAATACGTTAGGTTCTTATGTTAGAGACAAAGGAGTAAGTAAAAAGATGTTCCAAAAAAAGAAAAAAAGAGGGCCTTTTTAATATGCGTTTTAGGAACATTTATTAATCATAATCGATAGAGATTTTTTTTTATTTGTAATACATCAATTGTACATAACATGAAATAATCAATATTTCTTCATGGGTAAGTCAACAATTATCTCAGGATGAGTTTGAAAAATACCTAAAGAAAACAAGAAAAAGAGCCTCTCTCTCTCTAGAGAGAAAATATTCAATACATATGGTGCACATTTTCTCGTTTGAAAGAAAGCTTTTGCGGTATTTTATATAAATTTATGATTGGTATAAATGGAAAAATGTGTATCACATCAGCTGATGATGTGTCGTATGATATTACTGGATAATGACAAATGAAAAAAATTTCCAAAAAAGAAAGTGCATTCCACCTCAGGATCTCACTTGGGGACATGGGGAATCATCATCGTGTCCACTATCATCTTTTTTTATATGCGAAAATTGCGTTGGGTCTCTCTCACGAGTTTCAGGGACAGTGACCTGAGAAGACTGTCTGCCTGCGCCGTCCAAAGTCATCCTCAAAATTCTCTCGGCTCATTTAAGCTTTGTCGCCGAGCTTTGTCGAGTCGTACTGCTCTTGAGCCGACGGCGTCCAAATTGCACGTTGTTTTCAGACACGCCTCCTCGAGATGATTACGGTGGGTTTGCTTGTCCCGCCGTCCTAAGATAAGTTTCCTTTACTCCCTTGGAAAATTTGAAATCATAGAGGTATTCTTAAATTCTAGAGACAATAAAAATTACCTAATTAATTTTGTGATGTTAGTTGTAGAAACTTGGCTGTCTATAACAGTTTCGAGTCAATCAATCACGTTTTGAGACGGTTCAGTCCAATATCGATAGTCAATACCGAGAGAGATTTTAATGTTATGACTCATACCGTGGCCCATCGCCGACTAGAATGGTATCTCAGCAATTACGTCATATTTTATTTCTCATCCCTATTGTATGCATTAAATAAAGAAGAAACCAATGTGAAACTTGCTTTAGATTGGGTTTAACACGGGGGATTAAACAGTTGTGCATGGTTTGTCATTGGGAAGGAAAGATAATTTCTTCGTAATTTCACAACAATATGCCAAGGGAGTACATCGTAGATGTCAGAAAGTTGTCATCATTAACGAAGTTAATCAGCCAAACATTGTTGACTTTTGTAATGCGCATTGTGCAGTTAATCATTAATAAAGGATTATTAATGCAAGGATGTGTCTCTCCTTGGGAAATTGTTCTATGGGCAATAGTGAAACGAAAGGGCAATCTTATTAATTGAGTTTGTCCAACTGCTTAAAGGAGGTATCCTCATGCGCCCAGTTGGATGAGTGAGCTGCCTTCCAACCGCGCTGTTTTTGATTTACAAATCAAGGGACGAGCCTTCTAGAAAATGCATTAAAACCTGTTTAGATTTCAAAAATGCTTTATTAAGTTATGTTTTATCTGGAGCAATACAATTTTCAAGGTACTAGATATACCGAATGTGACAGACTCGATTTCTAGTCGTAAGAAAGGCGAGTACTGAGATTTGGACTCAATATCAAAGTTGGCTGCTCATTTTCAGCTCTAATGGACGTACTCTTCCCTAGAATAAGCCTTTCCCAATATGTCACACATTTTCTTCGCCAATGGCCTGGGAAGATTTTCGTAACATCATTAGGCCCACCACTTACACACTCGCATTCCAACTGGCAATGAGGCAGCACTGTTGGAGGAAACTCTATTGTTATTTGGAAGATGACAAAACTTGATAGAATCTAAAGGTGTCAAACTTAGAATACAAAACTTGGTAGAATGTGGAGGAGTTAGACTTAGTAGAGTTTGAAGAGGTCAGACTTAAGTAAAATATGAAGATAGCTAGACTTAAAAGAGAAGTACAAAGAACCTCAAACATATTTGAAGAAGATAATTTGAATGAGATGGTATTCTCATCGAATTGATTTATGTGAATCTTTGATAGCTTGTTGGTTGGACTAAATTTGGTTGATTATCTTTATTATGGAAACAATCGTTCAACCGGAAGATGAGCATTTTGAGCAAGTATTCACTTATGGAAACTGAAGATTCTGTTTGTATGGGTAACCACGATTGATGGACTTTTATTACGATCTATATATGGCTCGAGATTCATGATTTATTATGTCCAACGGATAGATTGGAAGAACTCATTTGGAAGGTGCCAACGGTCAAGAATGCATGAAAAAGTACGTGTAAATGTACGTGTATGAGAGCAAATTCCTAAAGTCTGAATTTGTTTAGTTTGATCATTTATAAAAGCACATTCATTGTACTCAAAAGAGAGAATCATACTAGTTTCGTGAGTGAATCATACTCTTAGCTGAGAAGAGTAGATCTTGATATTGTAACTCTTTTGATTTATAATGAACTTTAGCTGCTAGGCTGTCATTGCGGGAGAGTGGACGTAAGTTTGATCAAAGTTGAACCACTATAAATCTTGTCTTTGATTCTATTCCCTTAACTCTTTGTCTATGCCTTTTATGTTAGATTTGATTTAAGTATTGAAAGCTTTATATTTTATATGTCCGCAAAAGTTTACCATAACACCTATTCACCTCCCTCTAGGTGTACTACACTGTTCATTTCAAGCATTATTGGTGTTGCTAGCTTGGGTGACAAGATGGAAATTCAAAATGTCGCATGGTGTTAGGGCTAAGCATAATAGACTGCTTGACCCAAGAATCGCCCGGACCGGCCCGAACCGATCGGGTAGGTCTAGTTCTTTAGAGTTTTGGTCCGGTCCATGGTTCCCAAAAATAGAACCAGTTCTTGGGTGATCTGGTTATCAGTTCTTGGTAGGGCAGGATCGGACTGACCACTTGGACCGACCCATTCCCCGTTCAAAGTGTCTCACTTGGGAGTTTAGAGTCCAGAGTCCAAAGTCCATACCACTTTTGTCTTCAAAGTTCTGAAGTTCATATCGTTCCTGACTCCTCTCCTCTCATGCTCAATACTCACCCTAGGCCAAGCTCTCTCGTTCTTGTTTAGCTCTTGAATGAGATCCAAATTGAGCTTGGAGATCCAAATTGCCTCCATCTCGAGGTGCCTCGAAGAGAGAAAGCATGGCGGAGGTTGACGTGGAGGCCTTTGGCCACATGATGCTAGGTGAGGATGGGGAAGCGAGGTTTGTAGAGGAGAGAGGGATGTGAGCTTGTTGAAGAGGAAGAGGGAATCCGAATCGAAGGGGAAGTCAGTTTGGACAAGCTTGAGGAAGAGGAACTTGGATGGCCTTGTGGCTAGGGAGAACGAAGTGTTGTGATTTTCAAGTTTGCCTCTCTTGAGTACCTCCATCAATTCAGGCGATTTTGTTGTTGATGTATGCATTTTGGATGAGAAAATTGAATTGCTTTCATGAATATCTCGGTTCCTTGTAGTGCACATAATCTATTCGAAAAAAGGTTTATAAGACTTTCTTTAGACATTAGTTTCGTTTCCTCCTAAAGCCAACTAAGGTATTGCGATTGTTTTTTCCTCTCAACGCATATAGGCTTCTTTTTAAATTTTTTCCAATCCTATTGGATTGACCAAGAACCGGAACTGGTCATAGGATTGGTTGGTCCGATCCATGGTCTTAAAAATCGAGAATCAGTCCCATTGGTCTAGTTCCTAATTCCGGGGCGGAACTGGACCGCCCTAAACCATGCACACCCCTACCCAGTGCCACTTGGCTTCGCTTGTCCTCACATGAAAATGAGCATTAAACGGTTGCCACATGGCACCTTGAGAGGGATAGGCGCCGCCATGGCACCACCTCTTGAGGTGGAATTGCCAAGTGGTGAGTTAGGAGTAAGAAGGACTGTTGAGTGCCACTTGAAAATAGGAGGTGCTTCCATGTATCACTTGTAACAACCCGCTTCCAGCCTCGTTTTCAAGGTCCAATTGGACGAATTTACGGGTTTAATTAGTGGCCCGTTAGCCTTGAGAGTCCCTCGGACTAAACCATAAATTTTTGTTTCGGGTGATTCTAGACTTTTGGAATTTATGTTTTGGTCTCTCGACTTTTACATAATTGCATTTTAGTCCCAAAAGAAGTGAATTTTGGGTCTAGGGGCAATTTTGAAAAAAAATTGAGAAAAGTTTACTTTTTGTCAACAGTCAACATCGACCATTGGTCAAACTCACATATGACCGGTCTGATCGGGCTTAAGTCGGTCCAACTAGGAGCATACTCGGTTTAACTTGCGTGAATCGGCCAGCCAATCTATTTCCTTCTCTCTCTTCGGCATTTTACTGAGCAAGTGGCACGCACGCATGGGAGACGTCCCATCGGTGGCTAGTGGCTGACCAGCTGCAGGCGTAGCCTTCCAGACTGCGTAAGTGTCCCGTCGGGACACCTCTCGGCCGTTGGATGGCCGCCACATGCCCCCAATTGTGTCTCCTTCCCCTTCGAATGTGAGCTACCCCTGTCTTCCCATCCGCGCGAGTAGCTCCTCTTCAACGCCCATTTTCTCTCGGCTGTGAGCTTCGTTTAGCTCGATCTTGGTACCATTTTGAAGCTCGTGAAGTCGGTTTTCAGGACTTAGCCACCATGGCCACCGTCTTTGCCCTGATTGCTATCGGTGGCCCTCAAAAGAAGGCCCCGTGACTCGGTTTTCCCCCTGTTTTTCCCAACAACATTCACCGGCGACGTTCAGCCAAATCGTTGATCTTTAGGCCATGCCGTTGCTTCCAATCGATTGGTGGATACCCCTAAACCCTAGTTATGGCTTTTATTGCGATCAATTTTGTCTAGTTTGGGCGATTTCACATTTGAACTCTATTTTGCCTTAGAACAAGTTGTCGGAGCTAGATCCGGCCAATTGGCCGTTCCAGTAATGCTCACCCCTCACCGTTGGTCTCAATAGACTCGTGAGACTCTTGTGAGTCAACCCCAACTCTTTAATTTGGTTGCTTTTGGTCAGATTAGGAGAATCAAGGCTCAAACCAATTCGTGCCCTAATCAAACTCGCAATTGTCCGAGCTCGCCATCTCTGTTTGGCTACCCCCAGCACAATGCATGGGCCGCCCAGATTCCTAGGACCACCCAGGATCAACCTCAGTTGCCGTTGGACCATCGACTACCATTTTGGAACCAAGAATAACGCCGGTTAGTCGAGTTTAGGTCGAACCAGCCTATTTGAGCCTTGCCCGGAGCTGATGGGCTCGCTGGTGGGCCTCGCCTCATTACTCGTGGGCCCAACCAGCCTCCCATGGCAATGGGCCGTCTCCGGGAGCCTCACCGATGCCAGAGATGTCCAGAAGCTGCTCCCAACCTCGTCCATACCGTCCGTGGTGTCAGATTGGGGATTGGACAATCGCAGCAACCCTAAGCGCGATCGGAAGTGTAAGGATCGAGTCGCCGTGAACTGCCGATTCGCGAGATAATGCCAAGTGAATGGACTCTCTATACTTCAATTACACGCATTTATCGCTTTAGTAGAATTATTGGATTTATTAGAATGACTGGATTGTGTGTTTGGATGAATAAGGCCAAGTATGGATGAGTACATGATACTAGTGATGAGGCGACCAGGAGATCGATCAAGAGGCCAATGAGTCTAATTTAAAGATATTTGAATGATTTAGTTGTGTGCTTGAGTGACTGGATAGGATAAGGAGGTCACCCCGCCAATGATGTGGCGAGTGGAATTACAAAGGGGCCATAATCTCTGATTGGATATAGGTTGGATCCAAAGTTGGATTGATAAGACTAAAGTGATGTTTTTGTAGAATTATTAGGACTACTTAGATGGCCAAATGGTGTGAATAAGGGATGTACAATTACATATCGGTGACAATAACTTGAATTAACCAAATGGCCAATAGGCTTTGATTAGTTGATGCGATTAATAAGACCAGTAGGGTGATGACGAAAAACATATGGATCACATGGTGATCGCTAGGATGACCGATATGGTCATCGGTACTGAACCGTCTATGAAGGTGACGGCGCACCAGGAAATGATGGTTAGAAGACCTTGGTTTAGACATAGAGCCAATTATGGCTTTGGCTATTTTGACAATGAGTTGGTGTTATTTGATTGAATGATTAAGACTGGATGGTGCCATAGAATTGGCGATTGAATGGTGCCATGGATTTGACGATTATAAGGGTTGGTGAATGGGATGATTAAGGCCAAATGTGGCTTGAGTGAATGTGCCGTAGATTTAGTGGCTTAATGAATGAGTGGTAGACTTATGATCTACCTGAGTGGCCGATGAGCCGTTAGTGTTGGTGGATTAATTACGGATGACAGTTGAAATTGAAAAATGATGATGAACTGGGAAGGCTTGGTTAGGGTCTCAAACCGGTGATGGACGGTCTTAAATGTTGATGATTGTTTTGACGATGACAAAATTGTACCAAAGTCTGAGGTGGTCAGACTTTTCCAAAGTCTGAAGAAGACATACTTAAGTTCTTATGGTTACAGATCTTGTTGATCTTATTCTTTTCCCACAAAGATCTGGTGCATAAAGTATGGATTGATATATATCTTCGACAGCTTATTGATTGATTGGATTTGATTATGGCATTTATGGAAGCAATCAATTATTTGGAGCAAGTATTCACTTAAGGAAACTGAAGATCCTGATTGAATGGGAGATCGGGATTAACCGATTCTCTATTGTTTCTATCTATAGCTTGAAATCTCCTAATTGATTCTGTCCAACAGTTAAATTGGAAGAATTCCTTTGGAAAGTGCCAACGGTCATAAATGCATGAAAGAGTATTTAAGGGAGATATTTTAAGTTGTGTGGTATGAACGTAAGAGAGCAATTCCTAAAGTCTGAATCTGTAAAGAGCTTTAATTGTACTCAAAAGAGTTGAAACACGAACTTTGTGAGTGTCGAGTTGAGAAGCGTAGATCTTGAGATTGTAACTCTTTTGATTCATAGTGGACTCCAGCCAATAGGCTGTCACCGTGGGAGAGTAGATGTAGGCTTGATCTAAGCCGAACCACTATACATCTTATGTTCAATTCTCTTTACTCCCTTACTATTTTTATTATTCTGAAAGTTTAATTGTTTATATTTCCACATTAATTGTGAGCACTAGCACTTTCATTAAATATTCAATTATTGTACATTTTATTTATTATGTGATTTATTTATTTATGGTTCATTATTTACTTTATTTGTAATTGATTGATTGATTTATTTAATTGCATTAGGTTACTTAATTGAATGTATGGCGTCATTGTGGCTGATTGGATTGACAAGCATGGGGCTTAGTGCCAAGTCTTGGTCATGGGCTGATTGACTCATAAGTAGATTTGGTTAACAAAGAGAGATACTAGGGACGAATTATGTAATAAAAAGAACGGAATCGTTGGATGAATTAGGGGCATTAAGTTAATATGATCTAATATGAAAGTCGAATCATTTGAAGGTTAGTTAGTGGCTATGGCAGCACTGGATGCTGATTTGAGGATATTTATTGATTGTGGTCACGATGTGATGTAATTGAACGTCTTTGGGCTGAGTCTTGATCGCGGATCGGTTGATTGACGGATCTAGCTCACCAGTGTGGTTGACATGAGAATGTGGGCTTGAACTCAAGGATAAGCTTGGGGTTAGCTAGATAGAGCGAAAAAGAATTTTAGGGTGGTTAATGGATTTGAGGAATATGAATTGATTGATCTCAAGGAAAGAAAGAATATGATTATCGACGTGAGAATATATGATTAAGAGAGTGAAATACTGATGCTAGTTGCACTTGTGGAAGTGGTATTTGGAGGTTGACTAGTGAGTAAGGACCATAAGGCGATAGCATTTCTAATTTTGGTGTGGGGATAAACTCACTGAGATATTTATATATCATCTCATTATTATTAACCGTTTTCATGTGCTTAGTTAAAGATGGATTGGGGGTAAGTACAGTGGGAGGAGACCCAGGCTTCCGTTGAAGACTTGAAGGTCGGTGACAAGTCCTGGGCTATCGCCACTTGATGACTGAAATGAAGGAATGAAATCCTGGCAGCACTGCATATGTGGCGTTGCCAATCTAAGCTATAGCACCATTTGCCACGATGTTGCCAGCTTGGTGGCAAAGTGGTAGCGTAGACACCACCTTGCACCATAGACAAACGACACTGCATTGTGTGAGCTGTTGAAGCGCCACATGGTGCCATCTAGCATCATGTTGGTTGCTGAGCACTACACAAGCCCCATCGCTTTAGGTGGAGTAGTCATGTGGTTGGTTATGTAACAAGGTGTCACTGGTGGAAGAAGAGAAAGAAGGCAGAGAGAAGAATATATAAACATGCTTCTTACAATTTCAAGAGGCTTTCTTCTGCCTCCCCACCAAGTCCCACCTCTATCCTCGACCGTTGCCACCTCCTCATCCCCTTCTGTTGCTCCATCACCACCACCCCTTACTAGCATTGTCTGTCTTCGGCACTTTCTTGACACTTTTTGTCCACCATTGCCTCTGTTGGTATTTACCATCCTCTACCACTCTCCCTTGACGCCAAGTATTTTGTTAGTTCTTCACATCCACTGCCACCACCACTGCCACCACCCTCTATCGCTATAAGTTCCGCACCGTCCAGCAACTGCTGGCACCTCCAGTTTCTGCATTGTTACCTCTTGTCATCATCATCATCGCTCAGTCAGTCCCCTATTCTTGCCACAACCACCATCACTTCGATCAATCGTAGCTTAGTCTTCGTCACTTCGATCGGGCGCTGTTCTTAGTCGACGTCACCTTTCCAGCAAGGACTTTGCTTCTTTGGGTTAGTCGTCACCTCTGACATACTAGACCATCGTTCCTATCTCTAGTTGACACCTTCTTAGCCACCACTTCATCAAGGCAAGTCGTGCATTCGGACTTCATACTTCTACCTATTCATCAAACAGATTTTCAGCCAAGGAAGTGTTCTTTCACCAAAACGATTTTCAATTTTCGTTGAATAACTAATGAAAAGCATAAATTTATTTTCCAATCTAAACGGAAGGAAATAAATCAATTTTTGAAATTTAGAAGTAACTATTGACATACTTAACTTTGTGCTTTCGACAAATATTTGAGAGAAAGCTTTTAAATTGCATTATCACATGATTTTCGAAAATTAGAAGTAACTATTAACATCCTAGTTTACTTCCAAAACTTCAAAGACTATGAAAAACACTTGAAGTTGGTAGTCCAAACCTTCTAAAAACATAAACTATATGCCAAGTTCAACAAGTGTGAGTTTTGATTAAATCGTGTGGTATTCTTGGCTTATGTTGTGTCGAGAGCTGGAATCTCAATCCACTTAACTGAAATAGAAGTCGTGATAAACTGACAAAGACCACTACGATGACAAAAGTTTGAAATTTCCTAGGCCTAGCAAAATATTCTGGAGATTTGTGGAACGATTCCTAAGTGTTGTTACCATTTTGACACACTTAGTGAAAAAGAGATGTCAATTTCGAGTAGATGGATTTCCAGGAGTTGAAACAAAGGCTAATCATGGCCTTAGCTTGTATTTTGACGATATTGTCAAGATCATGAGGTTTTGGCATTTAAAATGGCATCTCAAATAATATTCTAGGCTACGTATTGATACAAAATGGCAATGTTGTCGTGTATACTTCGAGACAGTTGAAGCCGTACAAGCTGAATTATCCAATCGATGATTTAGAGCTTGTGGCAATCATCTTTACTTTGAAAATATAAAGGCATTACCTTTATGAAGAGATTTGAAATTTACACCGATCATTAGAGTCTCAAGTATATATTCTCCCAAAAATAGTTGAATATGAATAATACAGATGGATGGAATTGTTAAATGATTATGATTGTGAAATATTGAACCATCCTAGCAAGATGAATAAAGTCGCTGATGCCTTTAATTGGAAGTCTGTCATTAAACAATTTATGCTTAAAGAGTAGAGTCTCCTAGAGAAGGTTTGAGATTTGAAGTATAAGTTCATGGTCGAAAATTTTTCCAATTTAGTGGCTATACTTTGAATTGAGCTGGAGATAGTGTAGAGAATTAAAAATCTTTAGCAATTGGATCCCGAGTAAATTACGATTCGAGGGCCACCACCAAAGATAAGAGACCAAATATTAGCATCTTTGACAGTAGAATCTTAAGGTTTTTAGAATGCCTATGCATACCTAATAACCTAGAACTAAAGGAAGAAATCTTATTCGAAGTGCATCGAAGTGGCTATAGTGTCATTCCTGGGAATATAAAGATGTATGGAAATCATTGCCAACATTATTGATAGGAAAAAAATGAAGTGGGACATTGCAAGATATGTTGCCAAATACTTGACTTGTCAATAGGTAATGGTGGAACCTTTCAAACCTGGTGGATTACTAAATCCATTGGATATTCTTGAGTAGAAATGAGAATATATTGTCATGGATTTCATCCTAGGATTACCTCGAACCAGTATAGGTTACGATTTCGTTTGGGTAATTGCATATCATTTAACTAAGTTTTCTCGCTTCTTCCGTATTTGCAGATTATGCTCAAGAGAGGTACATCGAGTTGTACGTGCATCATATTATTTGTTTACATGGAGTTTTGATAACGAATACCTTAGAACAATATTGAAAATTTATGGTGAAGTTATGGTGAAACCTACAATCAACTTTTGGCACAAAACTTTAGTATAGTATTGTTTATCACCCACAAATTGATGATTGGTCTAAAAGAACGACCTTGATTTTGGAAGATGCTATGAGCTTGTTCAATTGATTTTGGGGTAGTGGGGATGAACATTTGCCATTGGGTTGAGTTTGTTTACAAAAGTAGCTACCAACAAAGTATTAGTACACTTACCAAAAAAAAAAAAAACAAAGTATTAGTATGGCTCCAGTTGAGTCACTATGTGAAAAGATTTGTAGAATTTTAATATGCTATAATGAAGTCGGTGAAAGAAAGCTCACCAAACGCAAGCTGATCCAATTGACTACCAACATAATGCAAGTGATCCGCAAATGACTCAAAAAGGCACAAAGAAAGAGTTATACGAATAAGCGTTGAAGACCTTTGGTATTTAGTCTGGGTGACCACGTATTTCTAAAAATCTCACCTATGAAGCGTGTACCATGTTTTGAGAAGAAGGGTAAGTTGAGTCTGCGATTTGTTAGACCATTCGAAATTCTTTAGAAGATCGAGAGATGGCATATTGATTGGCTTTGCCACAAAAGTTGTCCAACATGCACTATATTTTTCATGGTCTATGTTGAGAAAATATGAACCCAATCATTCTCATGTGTTGGATTTCTAGATGGTTGATGTTGATGATAGAGTAACTTACATTGAGGAGCTTATACAAATGCTAAACTGAAGAGATCAAATGATTATAAACAAGACAATTCCCTTGGTGAAGGTCTTGTGGTGGCATCATAATTTGGAACAAGTCATATGGAAAAGTGAGGACTCTATGAAACATGATTAGGTGATTTCTTCAATTAGACAGTTGAGTGCAAATTTCTATGACAATTTTTTTTTAAGTATGAGAGAATTGTAACATCTAAAAAAAAGTTGATTAGTTCAGTGAATTAACCATGGACTATTCACATGGCTTGCGAGGATTGGCCATAGAGTTAGTCGGACCGACCATGTGGATCAAGTGAGGAGAATTATGTAGCAATCATAAGGAGTGGCTAAGGAATCATATGGATCAATTGAGTGATCAGATCGCAGGATCGCCTATATAGTCATAGGGATCGGTGGAACCATTTAAATAGGTTAAATGGATTCATCATAAAATCACTTGAATTGATCATAAAGTTGGCTATGGGATGGCTTGGACTAATCGGGGACTGATCGTGGATTGGAAGGGATTGATTGAGAATCGGTTATGCATTGATAATGATCTATTGATATTAGATACCTACGGATCACAAGATTGATCCATGCATCGATCTTGGATTAGTAGAGCCGATCTATGAATTAATCATGGATTAGGAGATTGACCCAGGGATCGATGGGGATCGATTAGGAATCAATCTTAGATCATGCCATGCATTATCCGTGGATCAATCTAAGGGTCAATAGTAGTCATGCAAGATTCGTCCTAAGGTTGACTTACAATTCGTCGATCCATCCTAGAGTCAACAGGCAGTCATGTATCAATCCATTCGACCATGAACTAGTCACGCATTGATCATGAATAAGCTATGAACCAGCCCTCCATTAATTACGCTTGATCATCTCCAGTTTCGCACTTGACCATTGAACCACTATGAATTAGCCACGCCTAATCACTAAATGGCCATGCGTGGTGTTAGGATGGCCAAACTGATCATGAAATGGTGACACCCAACCGTGGATTGATGGAGCTCGGTTGTGCTAAGCCATAACTTGATTTGAGCTTGATTGACCAATTGGCCATTGTCTGGCCACACGTTAGCCAACCCAACTTGGTTATTGACTTACCTAGTTCAATTGGATACTCGACTCCTAATTGACAAAGTTGAGTCAACCACCATATGAGTGACAAGTGATCCTAAGCATTAAATTGCATTTATTACAATATTACTGTACTAAGCCCAACCCATCACTCTAGAACTTGGACCTTAGCAATATTTTGGCTTAAAATGAGAGATCGCTTAGACATGAGTATTAATTAATGTAATCCAAATTCCATGATGACAAAATCTAGGTATTAATTAATATGATCTAAAGTGCATGATAACTAAATCTAACCAATTAATATAAGTGATATACCTCAATACTCTCTTGGCCAAGTAAAATCATAACATTGGGCCACTTGTGCATAATGTCTTGGCAAATCTTAGGCACATCTTATTCCAATTCTTATGTTCTTAAATGAACCAAGACATTTGGACCAATGAGGATAATGGCTTAAGATCATCATTTGACCCAAGGGACATTCAAGCTAACCTAAGATGCCAAGCAAGCTCTAGGTGATGAGATTGTTAGCATATCATTGGGCTAAATATAACCTCTAATTAATGTGGATAATCATGATAGCCAAGGATGGATATTATAAAAAGGCAATGACTCTTCTTGAGCAAGCAACTCTCAAGCCTTACTCCTCCCCTCTTCTTGTCACTTGCTGCCCTCCTCCTCCTCCTTCCTCTCATGCTTTCTCTCTCTCTCGACCGCCTCTTGCTGCCTGTGAAGTCTTGTGAGGTATAGTATTCGTGAGTTAAGTGGAGTTCTTAGAAGTTAGGTGATTCCTCATAGTGAATCCATGGAATTGCAAAACCCATGTTTAGATTGCGTGGGATTGCGATATAGGAGATTCAGCGACACTTCCAATGGGGGTTAGGAGATCCCTATTTGAGGAGATAAGGACAATCTTTGTGAGGTGATATAGGTTTATTACTAAGAGTCAGCGATGCCCCCATGTGTGGTTTAGGAGTGTCCCTGTGGTGTGGTGCATGGATGCTGCAGTGTTATGAAATCCTATCATGTAAAACGCAGAGGTCTCATTGGAAATGAATGCACCGAGATAACCTGAAGGGAGTGTCAAAAATTCTCAATTCATACATGCATTTATGTATTGCTATCGATCAGTTGCGGACATGTTTTTGCATTGGATCGAGTCCTAAATAGCTCTCCTACCTTGGCGCTAGGAATTTTACATATTGTGGCGACTCTTATTTTTCACTATTTGAGGTGTTGAGGATGGATATATAAGTGCCTATGTGGTTTAGGATGCCAATAATAGGATGGTTGACCATGATATCGGGGATGCCAAGGAGAATATGACTTATCAACGCTACAACATCATGGTTTGGGTAGACACGGGCCTTAATGATCGGCTTATGAGTATACATGCTAGTTTATGCTTTTTGACGATGATCTCGTAGGTCCTCTCTGAGGGCTCCACAGTCCATCGAAGTTTCAATAAGGGAAATATTAATTTTGGATCCATTATGTTGCAATGACTCCACTTAAGAGTAAAATTTTGGAGCAGTGGCTTAGGACTCTCTCCTGGGAGTTGAGGATAGACTCGCTTTGTAACTTTGAGAATGATATAATGAAACTAATTTAATCAAAGACTAGTTTTTGTACAATGAATAAGTGATCTTACGATGTGAGTTGTCCGGTGTATGTATGATATGCTTCCACTTGATATTAAAAAACAAAGAATGAAAAAGCAATGAATTAGGTCATGAGAGCACGAGTGACACACTTGAGATGTCAACACCTTGCAAGGATCGGGCATCCATCTCTCGCTCTTAGGAGGATCGAGCCTTGGTTTGCTACAATTACTATGAGATTATAAGGAAAGTATGAAGTCATATGTGCTATGTCACCCACAAAATAGTAGTGATGATGTCTCAAAGATGAGATGCCTTGAGTGTGTTTGAAATGCTTAGGAGTGGAAATGTCCAATGTGTCGGATGCTTCAAAGTTGAGATGTTTTATGAGTTAGGATACCCTAAGAGCATTTGAGATATTTTGGTGTGAAGACGTTCTGTGAGTCAAGGTGCCCCAAAAGCTGCGACAAAACAATGAATATGATGCATGGTTATGTGTACATATGTCTATTAACAAACCGGATAATTAGAATTGTGCATCACCATATGTTATGCCATCTTATTGCAATAAAGTGAATAAGTGTATGCATCATAGTTCATTGTATGTAATTGAAAAAATAGTGCGTTTATTCCTTCAATTGTCTACTATAGTTATTTTGATACTTGTTTGGATTTAGTATTACTTTGTTGATAATGGTAAGGTCACCCTTTACCTTATATTTAGAAATTTCATTTAGTGGGCTTTGGCTCACTTCTTTATTTTTTAGATTTATAGAATGGATCACGCTTCTTTGCTATAACTCGGAGTTCTTGTACATTTTGATTGTGAATATCATGAAGTGTTGGTTTTGTGTTGTTAATAGTTTATACTAAGTACAGTTCTATCATATAGGTCGATGTGGGGTTTCTTGAGTGGATTCCCTACCAATTCATTGCTTGGTACTTCAACATTGACGGGAAGTTGGTGGAACTACTTAAGTACTTTGATGTTCCCCTTAGATTTGACTGCAATGGCTTATCGATGGGTGAAGTTTTCCATCCATAGTATAGTAGCGTGACTTTGTGCAGGCAAGTATTTGGATGTTGGAGTATGTGTTAGTATTGACAAGATCCGGCCATCTTCATAAAGTTAATAAGTTGTATGTAGTTTCTTTTCGCACTTGTATCAAAACTCCAAAGAGGATAGATAATGGAAAGATACATTTTTACAATATTCAAACTTGTGCAATTTCTTATATGGGGCGTAAGTGAAAATTTTATTGTGCTTCCGCATATAGTTGACATTTAGAAGATATGATTAAAATGATGTGTGTCACACATGTGACATTTTGGGGCGTCACATTACAAATCTTTTTGCTATATTCTTTTCAGTTCCCTTAAAACCTATATTACCTAAAATATCTACAACATTTACATTTATCAAATTAGTAAGATATCATGGATTGTTATGTCAACTTTAAAATATTATAAGAGATTTTTCTCAACAATGTAGGTAAAAAGGAAGGACAAGTGGTATATGAATAACAGCTGTTCAGGACACATGATTTGTGATGCTACTGAACTCATAAGCTTAATCCAAGTCGATTGTGCAATTGTTGCCTTGGAGGAAAGGATAAAGGAAGAATCATTGGCAAGAGCAACATCAAAATAGATAACTTCATCATTGAGGATGTCTCTTTTGTTAAAGGACTCAATCACAATTTGATCAGCATCAACCAATTTTGTGACAAAGGATTCAAAATTAACTTGAGAAAGGTAAATTAGTCAGGGAAGTAAATACAAACTTAGATCACCTATTGGAAAGAAATATGGTAATACTTGTCTACTTGATGTTGATTGTGATAATGCTAAAGGCCTAACTTCTATTAAGATGAGAAAGAAACTTGGAATAGAAAGTTGGGTCATGTAAGCATAAAATAGATCTTAAAATTAGCAACTAAAGATTCTGTGCGAAGTTTGCTCAATGTCAGGTACTAGAAAACTGAGCTATGCAACATATGCTTCATGGATAAAAAGTAAAAGTTTCTTTCTAACTTTATGAAAGCTTGTTAATTTACAGAACTTTACGACTAGTACACATGGACCTATTTAGATCAACTAGGAACAATAACCTTACAGGCAAAATATACTGCTTAATGGTTGTGGGTTGCCACTCAATATCCACATGGGTGATGTTGTTAGCACACAAGAGTTAAGCTTTTCACTCAATTTCGAAGTTTGCTTGAAAAGTTCAAAAGGTATTACTTATTGAATGCTTATCGTTTCAAGGGATCTCCAAATTATAGAATCATCAAAGTTTGTTTGACACCGTCCTTTTTTACCTAAGTTGAAATCTTTTGTGTTTGATTGTGTTACATAGGTCAAAATGCGGGACCATAGATATATTGTTATTTTCTTGCACATCACTTTTAGTTAATTTATTTTTTCCATCTACAATTTTGATTAAGGAAGTTGGGCTGACATTTATATACTGATATGATTTGGGAGTTTTCGACTTAACCATCCTAAGGAGGTTGGAACTAGAGGTGGAAAATGGGTCTATGAAAGACCCATATTTTAACTTATTTCATAATATGAGTCATAAATGTGTTGGCTTAAAATGTTAAATGAATCTTAAATGAGTCACTTAATAACTTTATGGGCCATAAATGAGTTTTAAACGGGTCATTAATGAGTTACCTAATTAATTTTAAGTATTATTAACAAGTCATTTTTAGGTTATGAAAATTCTGATACTCTAATTATTTTATTTTTTAAAATAAAAATTTGGTTGTTTTTAATTTCCCTTAATTTTCCTTTTTTTCTTTCCTTTTCTTTTTCTCCTTTTTCCCTCTTTCTAAGTTGGCCGCCAGCCAAGAGGTGAGGGATGAGTTCACTAGACTTCATTGACTGGAAGAGGAAAAAGCAAATAAATGATTTTTTTAAAATAATTAAATTAAAAAAATTAAAAATTAGAAAATTATAATATAATTGTATTGCATAAAATTATTTTAACAATACATTTAAAAAAAATCACCAAACAAGTTTTTCAAACTTGGTTAAATATGGAAGTATCTTTACAATAAGAGTTGGGTCGAGTATGAGTCACTAAAATTATATTGCATGTAAACGAGTTAAACGGGCTACCCGACCCAAATCCAACCCCATCCGACCCACCTATCTGATGCCCTTAGTTGGAACACACTTAGGAGTTGCTGTGATTTTGGTTCTTCTTTTGGTTCATCGTTGAGGAGATTGGACCACCTTTTGTTATATATACATATGTTTTTCCCATGCACTACACGATGTATACTTATGATCACGCCACATTAACATTTATGTAGAAACACTGCCAATATTTTTAATCTGAAACGACTTTTTGCATTGAATGTAGTGCATATAATGTCCCAGAGCATATTTTATTATAATATAACTAATATTTAAGTCAAAAGTATCATTTCTCATGCTTTTAATTTTCAAAATTACCCCGACAGTTGCAATACTCATTTATTGACTGACCATCCACTTTTTCATTTACATAACCATCACTTTGTCTCGATTTTCGGATATACCAACATCGTCCTAACACTTCCTCACCACAATGAAAAATATACACCCACCGCATTGCATATATTTTCCATATATAGTTTTACATGTCACATTTCTCATTTGGATACATACATATATATATATATATGTATATACATGCACACTATTACTCAAAAAGTGTTTGTGCAAGTGCGTGGCGCATGTGTTAGAAGACTTAAAAATAGTATATATTTAAGCCAGTGCGCCACATGCATTCACTTTCATCCCTATAGAATCTAGCCTTATAAAAAAGTACCAATCAAATTCCATCCACTACTCTAAGGCTCAATTCGTTTCACGAAAAATAAGTTTTAGAAAAATATTTTTCATATTTTTCGGTATTCGGTTCACAAAAAATAAAATAGTTAAGGAAAATAATTTTCATCAATGGAAGATACACCTTCAAAAGTAAGGAAAATGTTTTCCGGTTTTTTAAAAGGGGAAAACATTTTATGTATTTTTCATTTACCTTTAGATACCTTTAACAGTGTGTCTCAACCTCGCTCAAGGCCAGCGAGCTGGTGGCATTTGACAAACGAACACTGGAGAATATTTTCATTTTTCAGGAAAATGATTTTTTCAAAAATATTTTCCAGAAATACTATATTTTTCCGGGAACGAATGGAGCCTAAAACCTCCATCTGCTCTCCTAAAAGATAATGATCCTCACCCATTTCCTCTCGAAAAGATTACCTCCATATTCCAGTTTTGACATAACTATCAATCAACTATTTCTTTATCCTTACACATCCATCTAATTTAGTGCACGTGCGTAGAGCGCGCCCAACAGAAGTTCAGACGTTAAAACAATGGGCACAGCTGAACTGGCCTGCTTCAACAAGAGTTAATCAGCAATTACGTCATCCACCAATATTCGACGAGTACAAAAGGAAGTCAGTGCGGCACTCACTTTAATTACCCCCCACAAGAAAGTTCGGCTATTATTCGATTTTTATTGCATAAATTAATCAAGCACCAACAGGTGTAAACGTGCACTAAATCAAGAATAAACCGGTGCTAAACGTGATTACGATGGATTAAACTGTTTGACACAGTTTGTCATTTGGACGGAAGGAAAAAAAATTCCTGAAATTGATGGTCCAGATGCTGCCAGATGTGCAGTTCATAACACAGATATTACAAAGCAATTGACTAGTAACAGAAATAAAAGGTAATTGATTAACAATGTAGACCTGAAGCCCCGTATTTGATGATAAACATCGTTTGACTTTGAAGTGAATTTGCTAATAGAGCGAGCGTGCTACATATTGGCCGGCAACATCAGTTACAGTCCCAAAATGGAAATAATAAATCTTAAAAAGAATTTTTTCTTCCAACTAGTAAGATGGTCCAAAATTATTTGTAATATTATTTGAAATATCGATGTCGACATGCATTTTAGCAAGAATTATAATACTTATAAAATTATAAACATTTAAATATCCGTACCAATCGAATTTTCATCTAGAGTTTACATGAAGTTTATGTAAAATCTTCTGAAATTAAAATGGTTTCATGTCTTTTCTCCACTAGCTCCCCTTTGTATACAAAAAATTAAAGGGATCTCTTCAAGATCATTTTCCAATTTCATATGCTTAGTTTTCTTTTTATGGGAAGTCCAATTGGTGAACATTTGATGTCTGTCGTTTTGGTTCACTAAGAATTTATAGATATTCATCCTTGACATTTCGCAAAGAGAATTATTGGCTATCTTGTGGGATTATGTGATACTAAAATTTGCGACAATTCTTTCCCAAAGAATGCATATCTAATAATTCAGAATATTCTCATATTGGTTCGTTTTCTTGTGAGACTTTTGTTGCCAACAATGGGTTGTTAATATATTTCACATTCACTAATGGTTAAACTTAATTGCTTTTTCAAACTTTATATATATCATCGTTATTTGATTAGTATTTTATGACTTACTTACTATATCTAAATGTTATATCGACATAAACGTCATAATAGTGTAATATTTAAACCTCCACATTTAACAACTTGCGGGACAATTTTCTATTAAATTAAAGGAGCATAAATATTGTTTACAAGATTCATAATAAAGTTTTTATAAAATATGTTTTAAAGTGGGATGCAAACTATACTTTGAAGTGTGGATATGAAAAATAAATAAATAAATAAATAAATAAATAAATATATATATATATATATTTCGAAGTTGATGCTGTGGTAAAAGTACGTCGCTGAGGTTACAAAGTTGTGTGCTTCATATTCTTCCTTTGACTTTCATTTTTCGGTGATGATTTGAAGAAGGATTTCATAGAGGAAATAAAAGATTTGAGTTCAGCTGCGAAGAAGGAAGATCCATTAAAACGAGGAAACGAAGAACTACAGCAGCGCACCCCAGATGTGGAATCGTTAACCTTTAGTCATTGCTGGAGGATGAAGATGCTGATGATGTTGTGGGGCCTCGTCTTCCTTCACCGCCGACCATGAGAAGAGAGAGAGAGAGATGAGTCGAGTGAGACTGTCCATATATTTCATATTTGATTTTGGTAATATTTATTTCAATCATGTTATATCCAGACATTAATAAACACCGTAAATGATATTTCAAAACTTATTATATCCTTATTCTATCGAGTAAAAATTCGTAATATGTTATATCCAAACATTATTAAACACTGCATAAGATATTTTGTATCATATCATATCTTATTTTATCTGGCCTTGTACTATTTCTATACGCGGAGTATGGTGCGTTTTTTTAATGATATTTTTCTGAGGGGGAAATAAAGTCGCAGCGATTGTTTAAGCATTCTCTGAAGCAACAGAGAAACTCCCATGGAAGAAAACGGCACAGTGGACGGTGCAGAAATTCACCCTATAAATTCATTCGCCACCTTCCCTCTGATTCTCACTGCAAAACCCCGCAAAACCCCATCCTCTGGTTAGAGTCATCTCCCACCAAAAAAGAGTAAAAAAAAAAAAAATTTCAACAGCTCAGAGCGACATTACAGAAAGATGGTTACTGGAAGCTCTCCATCAAGAACCCACATATGGAGCTCTCCGATACCTTATCTCTTTGGAGGACTGGCGATAACGTTGATCCTCATACTTGCGGCGCTGATCATGTTGGCGTGCTCGTATCAGAAAGGTGCTTCTGAAGAATTGCACGAGGCTGACAAGAAGGCGCCAAAGACCGTGATCACGCTGTTGGATGCGGAGCCAAAGATTGCTGTGATCATGGCCGGAGATGACATGCCAACTTACCTAGCGAAACCAGTCACTCCTTTGCCCACCTGCTGTGATCAAGTCTAATATATATTCACCATCACTACGAGTCCTCTTTAGATCATGTGAACCGCGTATCACGCGTTTGGATTACCTATAAATTTTGTCCTCTTTCTGCCATTTGTGCTACACGAATTTGTATAATTGAAGAGTATTACAGTGTTTCTCAAAGGATCAGTACAGTTTCCTCTTTTTTTTTTTTTTAATTGTTGTTGATCCTCAAATGATTGATCTTTTATTCATGGGAAGGAACAGGGGAGGGTCCGGGGTCCCTCTCTGGGCTCAACCAAGGGCACAGCCTGGCGAGTGACGATTGAGTGCAACCTTTGGGACGGTTTCCCCGTCGGACTTGTTCATGAAGTCACTGCAGGACTACAATTTCTGGGTTGAGTTTGGACTGATTAATAATGGAAACGGCAAGCAAGTTGTAGATGAATCATTTGGCGGAGAAAATTCATGTAGTTATTGGGAAGTAAGGTAAACAGCTCTAGTTTGAGTAGCATTATTGGTCGCAGCAATGTAACTAGCTTTGACGGTCGACTGTGCAACAACTCCTTGTTTCTTCGAAGACCCAGCAATAATTCCATAGCCGAGGCGAAAAGCATAGCATGAAGTGCCCTTAGTCGTATCAACATCACCTCCCCAGTCGCTCTCAGTGTAACCCACCAGTTCCACTTCTTCAGGCATCTCTGCAGGATAGGAGCATATCCCGTCCATTTTGAGTCCATTAAAATACCTCAAAATCCTCCTTGCAGCTATCAAGGGAGACATTTCTGAATTCTCCGTAAGCCTGCTAATGACATCAATTCACCATCAGTCATTTCAAAGTGAGAATTCTGGCCTCGGGGACTAATTTCACATTGTCGCCTGTGAAGATCAAGTTTTCAATATACAAGTACACGCTAAGTAAGTCTCTTTGTGAACTCTTATTTACATACATAGTGAACTCATATGGGCGATTATTGCGAAGAATAAGCGCTCGGACATAGTGATGGAGTGCAGCAAAGTTAAGAATTTACTTGTAATTGTCTTGGAAATAAGGGGTTGGGCATAAAATTGGAACCAAGAATGAGTTCCGATGAAGCTCTTGATTCTTACTGATTCTTTTTGCGAGCGTTGTTATGGGGTGCAACCATTACAAAAAGTACTTTCAGAGACTTGGGGATATACATGTTTAAGTAATACGTCATATGTAAATGATTGTCCTATTCTCTAACAATCCAAAGTTTTAGGAGAAATGGTATCTTTAATATGGTATACAAGCATAAATCAATAGTTCACATTCTAGCAGCCCTCTTTAATCTATGATGTTAGTTACTATTGCTCTCTTGCTTTCCTTCTTTGGTTGTCTATTTGACGCTGTTACATTCGGATCCTGTCTTATGCACGTAAGAACGGACTTTCATGCCAAATTGCTTTAGTAATTTTTTTTTATATGTATAATGTTGGTCCATTTCTCAACAATTTGAGATTTTGGGAGATTTGTCACATGGGGTGGGTAGTGATTTATTTATTTGTTCGCACAAAGCCCAGCGCAGAATTTGCAATCTACCTTTAGTTATGTTTACTCTGCAATATAGATTAACACGAAGGGAGAGCCAAATAATGTGGTTGATGCGACATTGCCACATCGAAGTTTCCCATTTAAGACCGTGGAGAGCATCAGCGCTGTCAATCTTACTTGTGTGGGTTATAGCATTTCAACTCCAAACACGGAAGTACAGCAAGCCCTCATGAATACACACTAAATTTGTCAAACGGGTAAGTCGGATTGGATTAACTATCTATCCATAATTTATTTGGACCCAACCTATACCCAACCTATCTCGACTTCAACCTGTAGAAATTTTCCCCTAGAAGAATAATTCACGACCAAAAAACGCTCCAGATGTTCCTGGAGCCACCAGATGGATAAACAGATTGCATATATGGCTTCTTATAGATTATGCTTCAGATTGCATCCCCTTAATCTCCACAAGCCACTTGGTGACTGAGAGTATATATCAAAATGAATCTTCCGTTTTTTTTTAATCTTCATTTCTTGTTATAGGAGTTGTTGGCTTTAGAATTCTAGCATCTACCAAAGAATTGGCACAATTCTGGGCAAACAATTGTAATCTTGCTTGGCGATCCTTACCTTGGATGCATACACTTCATTGGGCTAGGAGTAACTTCTTGGGTAATTGCTTTCATCAATCTTTGGCTCGGTTTTCTCTTGGAGCTTTATGTCATATTATTTGGAAGGAGAGGAACAACATGCTTTTTAGAAACAAAGCAATAGCCTTACCGGCTATGAAAATGGAATTGATGAAGATGGTGAATGATAAAGCCATTTCGCTCCGTCCTGTAGTTGATTCTCCGAGGAACAGACGAATGTAAAGGAGTTGGAGAATTAATCCAGTTATCTTTTTCGTTGTATAATCTACTAATTTTACCCAATGTTTTGGGTTTTCTATTTAAGTTTCATGTAAACTTGGTACCCTTCCACTCATTGATTTTCAAGCTTTGAGTGTAAGGTTTTGTGTACCAAGAGCTTGTCTCTAGCATTGTACGTGATATTTGGTAAAATCCATACAGAGCTTAACTTACCAAAAAAAAAAAAAAAGAAAGTCGCTTTTAACTTTTTGATTCACTGTACTTAAAGAGCAGCGACAGGAGAGGAGCACAAATGTTTTGATTGATCATTAGCATTCAGAACAATGATCGAAGAGAGAAGGGCACGACTCCTTAGGCTTGCTGCAGAAAGTAAAGATTGATTTGGTGATTCCTAATGTAAAATCAAGCTAACTAGGATGAGAGATAAGCGAAAGTAGGAGAACAAAGAAGAGCGCAATCTTTGAGTTTCTTGGGAGATAAGTCTACATACCTAGTTTTCCGAAGGAAAATCAAGTGAAATATGGATAATTTAAAAAACCTAACATGAGCCATTTTACTTAGAGGTGAGCATGGTCTAGGTTAGGCTAGTTCAGTACTCAATCCTAGGACCAACCGGTACAGTGTCGGTCCTCAATTTTTGGAATATGGGATCGACCCGTTGAACTTGGTTCTCGAGGATCGAACTGACCTTATGGGTTTAGTGTGGTTCTCGAGGATCAGACTGACCCTATGAGTTTGGTATAGTTTTAGGGTTAACTTCGGACCGCTAAATTTTTATTGCATTCTTTGAAAGGGCGAACATACTATTTCAAATTGTATATCCATTCACAATGTAATATTAAGTAACCAAATTATGAACACTGATGAGTGTAAAACATAAATATAAGATAGTAATATAAATATTCATTTGCTAGAAGTTACAAACCACAAAAAAGAATATATGAAATACAATGAAAGCATAAAAAAGTCAAAAATATGTGATATAAACCATAAAATAGTTATAAAACGATTGAGCTACATTAGTCATAAAAAGGTTCAAAAGTTCCATTGAACATTAATTCCTAGGTCCACCATGCATTATTTCACGAATCGATTGTCAACTCGTAATTGCTGAACATTTAGCAAAGGTAAATTCACAATAGTGACATCTATAGAGGACCAAAGAAAAGTGGCAAGCTGAGCCCTGAGCTTGTGAAAAAAATGGAATATTATGTATATGTCGAGTTAGTTCGGATTGCACCAACTCAAAATCCCAAGATCAAGGTTCAACCCATACAATATCGGATTATATAGAGATTTCAGAATCAAGCACCAATTCAATGGTCTAAAGAATCATGGTTTGGGCTGGCCAAGGATCGACCTTGAATCATTACTTACCCCTAATTTTACTAGACTTTGTCATTCCTTTTAAACTTATTTTACCCTCATTCTTTGTCCAATGAGTTACCCACTTTGCATGGGGCTCACTTTTAAACTTATTTTACCCTCATTCTTTGTCCAATGAGTTACCCACTTTGCATGGGGCTCACTAAACATCAGTTGTGACCCAGTTCGTGGATTATCTGCCCATAGATAGGGGGAGGCTGATTAGGTTCCAGCTCGATCGCCAAAGGTTGGACCCAACCGATCCAACTACTCATGAGTCGCCGCGTGTGGCAAGTTGGAGAGGCGAAGTATCGAACCGCTCACCTCCATGGCACTATAGAGTGATCCTGGCCACCGGGCTAAGAGACCGCTGGAATCCCAACAATTTTTTTCCCAGTCTAGAGTCCTTTGATTGAGCTCGAAGGGCGCCAACGACCATGGTCACTTCTCTGCCTTTCTGAAGCATGTCGATCGGACAATTGCTGGCGACTTCGAATGAAGAAAAACAATTTGTTTCCTCTTATTACTTACTTTTATATCAAAAGAATTGTGCGAACTCATCTGTAAGATAGTCAACTTATGGCGGTCATAACTAAGCTCGCTAACATGAGTTTGTAAACTATATGGAGCATTTAAGTATTGTATATTATTAATGAGTCGGGCTAGAGGACAAAAATTCATGTGCCTACCTCTATACATGTGCCCTATTAGATCTAGATGACCATATAAATGTGACGTTGAAACATGAACGATAAGTTATGCTGAAAACCAAAAAGGAAAAGGGGAAATAAATACAAACTTCTTTTTCCTTTACTATGTAAGCATGAGGTCAAAACTGACAGCTGTTTTGGATCTTCATTTAGATTTGGTCTTAGATTATTGGAAACTCAGCAACCTTAGTTTGACAAAAGGGTATATTATTACGAGAATACTCAGTCGTCGGGTTAGGTCGATGGACGTGGGGACTCGGGAATGCGTTTTGGCCGTCTCTTTACCAGCACTGTTGCTATTTGGAGACTCAGAAAATGTTGGCTCGCGTGACAGATATGGACCAAAAGAGTCACTGAAAACAGAAGGAGGGTCTTCTTTTGCTACTAAAAAGAATTATTTTATCTTATAAATAATCGGTTTTATGACCAATTTTCCAAAAAGGAAGTGCACACCACGTCATCATGTCACTGGGAGACACAAAGTAATTGTCCTCTTGTCTTTTTTCACTCTCTTTTCTGCATATTGCCCACTTGGGAGGAGCCGATCGGAGCACATCTTTGGCTGCGCCATCAAAGTCGTCCACAATTTTCATCTAAGCCGCTGAGAAGTCTCCAGCCAACGACCATGGTTTGAGCAGCATGTTGGCTAAGGTCATGCTTATATGGAGGAAGTCCCATAAATTATAAATTCAAAAGTGTGAATTCATATAATGATATAAATAAGAAATACATTTTCTCATTATTTTTAAATGGTGGTCACAAAAGGAACATTCATTGACACGAAATAACAAGACAAAAAAGGGAGTACCAAATCTAAGAAAATGATAGTATTTGATTATCATCAAGCTACGTTGGAGGTCAATTTATTATTTGATTGAGCTGAAATTTTGTCAGCATGCTCATGATTAATTCTTCTCAAATTTGATCAGTTTGATTTTCATTTTAAGCTCTTTACGTTGGGTTTTCATGGGTTGAACCAAACCTGCAGTTTTGTGAGATTTACCCTCAATCTCTTGTGAAATCATGTGTATTGTTAAGAATGGTGTTGTTGATCTATATATCTCTAGTATTAACTAGAGAGGAATATTATTCACCCAATTTTGTTGATAGTAAAGTTTAAGGTTGACTTCGGTCCAGTACTTTTTTTTTTAATCTCTTTATGTCGAAAAGGTTTTTCATGTAAAACAATCACATTGTGTTTGTGGTTGCTTAATATCTATATCGCTCTATCATATCATTTCCTATTAGGCTTGTACAAGACGAGAGATTATTTTATTCCGCTAAATTAATCTAATACAATTCGAGTTGTCATTGTTCTTCCAATTAAGTGGTATTGGAGCATTTGTTATTGCTTGATTTGTCTACCTTGTGTCAAATAATGGAAATGACTACGAGTAGAATGATTATGTTGAATGGTTTAAATTATCATATTTGGAAAAGAAAATGAAAGACCTTTTGTATGTGAAGGATTATTAGTTGCTCATATTTGCTGATGAGAAACCTGAGAATAAAACTAATGTTGAGTGGACTATATTTCATCATCAATTGTGTGGTTATATTAGGCAATGAGTGGATGATAATGTTTTGAATGATATCATTGAGTAAACACATGCACACATTTTAAGGAGTAAGCTCAAACAATTGTATGCTTGAAAGATTGAGAATAACAAGTTATTTTTGACAAAAATAGATGATGGCTTTGAGATATAAAGATGTTACTCTTTTAACTGACAATTTAATTTCTTTTCAAGAAATTATAAATCAACTAGCTACTATGGGAAACAAGTTTGATGGTGAGATACAAGCATTATGACTCCTTGGTACTTGAATGGACTCATGAGAGATGTTTCGAACTTCTTTATCTAATTTAGCCCTAGATGATATGATTACCATGGATTTGTCCAAGAGTAGTATTTTGAATGAAGAGATGATAAGGAAGACACTTGGATTATCCTATTCACATTTTGATGTCTTGGTTATTGAGAAAAGGGGGAAGAAGTGAGTCTCAAGGTTTGAAAAATAGAGACAAATCCACTAGATTTGCAAATGTTGAGTGCTATTATTTTCATCAAAAGGGACATATCCATAGGTATAATCATCCGTTGACAAGAGAGAAATAGAGAGAGAAAAGTAAAGAGAAGAGAAGAAAAGTGATCATGACAGTTATAACAATTGTGTTGCTACACTTTCGGAAAAATTTCTCACTATATTTGATGGTGATGCAGTGAATCTTGTATGTGATGAGACTAGTTGGGTAGTTGATAATGGTGCATTTGTTCATGCTATATCTCGTTAAGATTTTTTTACATCTTACAGGTTAGGTGAGTTTGAATATGTGAAGATGGGAAACAATGAGTTGTCTAAAATTGTGGGCATTGGTGATGTGTGCCTTGAGACTTAAAATGACACAAGGTTAGTACTGAATGATGTTAAGCATATACATGATATTCGTTTGAATTTGTTTTCCATTGATAACTAAATAATAAGGGGTATTGCAACACCTTAAGTGAAGGTTAATGGAAGCTCATTAAATTTTCTATGGTTGTGGTTAGAGGTAAGAAATGTTCTTCGTTGTACATTATACAAGTAAAGTTGCTCATATGAAAAATTGATGTTGTAGACATCAAAGAGGCGATTGTTATGGCACAAGAGGCTCAGTCACATTAGTGAGAAGGGTTTGCCAGTATTGGCTAAAAAGAAGTTCATTTCAAGAATGAAAAGTTTAGCATTGAAGAAGTGTGCTTGCTATCTAGTAGGAACACAAAACATAGTTACATTCAAAAAAACTACCCTCCTTCCAAAAAGTCAAATTTATTTTATTTAGTGCATTTTGATATTTGTGGTCCTATGAAAACAAAATTACTTGGTGACTCTATTTACTTTGTTACTTTCATAGATGATCATTTAATAAAGCTTTAAATTCATACCTTGAAAATTAAAGATGAAGTACTATATGCTTTTAAGCAATTTTAAGTTTCAACTGAGGGACAAATTGGAAAGAAGTTGAAATGCATAAAATTGACTTTTTTGATGAATATGGCAAACAACAATGTATTCGGCAATGAAAGACACCTCCTAAGACATCTCAATTAAATGGTTTAGTTGAGAGAATAAGAAGAACATTGGTTGAAAGGGTAAAATATTCATCTTCACAATCAAAACTATCATGATCCTTTTGGGGTGAGGCTTGAAGTACATTTGCATATATATACATATATATATGTATATATTAAATCTTACTCCATGTGTTCCTTTAGATTTTGATGTTCTTGATAAATTTTGGACAAGAAATAATGTTTCTTATGATTAATTGCATGTCTTTGGGTGCCAAGCATTTGTGTACATTCCCAAAGACTTTCCAAAGATGAGAGGTCTAAACTTGATGTAAAAACACGATAATTCATTGATTTTGGAGAAGATATGTTTGGTTACAAGTTTTATGATTTAGTTGAGAAGAAAGTTATAAGAAGCAAATATATTGTGTTTTTGGAAGATGAGATAATACAAAATATTGAGAAATAAAAAATGGTTTCAATGCCACAAGTTAGTGGTGATTTGATTGACTTAGATTTAGTTCCTTATGCACATGTTCCCACACAGGTTGATGAGGAGCAACTGGAAGTGAATGTTCCAGACAATGCACATGTCCCACAACATGTTGAGATCAATGATATCATTCACAAACCAAAGGCTTCATTAGATGCCCACTAGATATTGTAGTCTGGAATTCCATCTGAGACCAATGACCATCCAAAAGCTATTTTGTAAATGAGCATGTGTTATTGACTGATGTAGGTGAAATGAAGTGCTATGCATAAGAAATATAAGAAAAGTTCAAAAGCAAATGGTTTAATACCATGTAGGAAAAATGTAGTCACTTTATGATAATCATATTTTTTAGCTGGTAAAATTGCTTAAAGGCAAAGAGATTTCGAAAAACAAGTGGCTATATAGGTTGAAGCAAGATGAACATTCTTTTCAACAATGACACAGAGCTAATTGATTGCTAAGGAATTTGGTTAGATAAAGGGCATTGACTTTGATCATATAAGTTCTCCAGCAGTGAATATGTCTTCTATCCATGTGGTTTTAGGCTTAGCAGCTATCTTCAACTTGGATATTGAGTACATGGATGTCAAAGGCTTTTGGTAACTTAAAGGAACAAATATACATGGAACAATCAAAGGGTTTCAAAGTGAAAGGAAAAAAATGACTATGTATGCAAGCTGAAGAAGAATCTCTATGGCTTAAAGTAAGCACCATAATAGTGGTACAAAAAGTTTATGTCAACTATGATGGAGCAGGTTTATAAGGAGACTTCAATGGATTACTATCCGTTTGTCCAAAAATATTATGATAACGACTTTATTATTATCTTGCTTTATGTTGATGACCTATTGATTGCTACCAATAATGCTTCACGAATTGAGTTATTAAGAAACAACTGATCAAGTGTTTTTCCATGATCGACTTAGAACCAACTAAATAGATTATTGGCATTAGAATTACCTGAGATAGAAATACTAAGAAGGTATTCTTGTAACAAGAGAAGTACATCGAGAAATTTCTTTGAAAATTTCATATGAATAAGGATAAAGTGGTTAGTACTTCTCTTGCTAGCCATTTGAAATTAAATACGAAGCATAGTTCTATAACTGATAAAGAGAAGAAATATATGTAATGTGTTCCATATGCCTTAGCTGTGAAAAGCTTGTTGTTTAACTGTATGTACAAGATCAAACTTGGTGCATGGACTTGGCATTCTTAGTCATTATTTGTCAAATCTAGGATGGGAGCAATAAAATGCAATGAAGTGGATCATGAAGTACCTTTGGGGAACATCTAGTTTGAAGCTTAGTTTCGATACTGGGAAAGTTGAGTTAGTTGGATACACATATTTCGACTTGACTAGAGATACTCATACTTGTAAATTTACTTCTAGTTATTTAATTCTTTTGTCACTAGGGTTGTGTTAAGGAAGTCAAGATAGTAAAAGTGTGTTGCACTTTTTACAACCGAAGTTGAATTTATTGCAGTGACCGAAACTTGTAAAGAGTTGGTAAAGTTGAAGAAGTTCTTGAAAAAATTTGGGCTTAAGCATAAGAAGTACTTGTTATTTTGTGAAGACCAGAGTACAATTAATTTTGGAAGAATTCATCTTTTCATTTCAAATCATAACATATTGACATTAGATGTCATTGGATAATTGATATTCCAAATGAGAAGTTATTGGAACTTGAGAAAATCCATATGAACCATAATCTTCCAATATAATGACAAAAACTCTATTGAGGGAGAAGTTGAATATTGCCGATTGATAGCAGAGATGGTGGAATCCTCCACATTGTTGTGGGGGAGAGATTTGTTAGTTAGATTCAATCCTATATGGAGGAACCCAATGAATTGTAAGCCCTAGTATCTTGATCGTGTTGCTGCTTACCTCTAGTATTAACTACAGAAGGACATTGTTCGCTTAATTTTGTTGATAGTGAAGGATTTGGAATTCATTTTATCCGTGGTTTTTGATCTCCTCGCACCAAGGAGGTTTTCATGTAAAAAAATCAATTTGTGCTTGTGGATACTTGATATTTATATAATTCTATTATATTGATTTCTATTAGGTTCGCATAAAATGAGATATTATTTTGTTCCGCTACAATAATTAGATTTTATTCCGGTTGTTATTATTGTCCAGAAACAAGACACTAGTTATGTTGTATACATGTCGGAGGGATTGCATATATGTTTTGTCTGCATAATTTATAGACATCATTTCCCTAATTGATCAAATCAATTGACATCAAGAGGATATTGTTAAAATTTTAATCAAAATATTTTTTCCTATCTATTTGATCAACTCTCCAAATAGTAAAAAAGAAAAAAAAGAGGTTAACGTCAACTACACTTTATCTTAATAAAATGTGGGACTAAATTGTTGGATCCGGCCGGTTATCGGGATCTTCCTCAGGTTAAGGCTATGTTTGGAAGTTTGGCGTGGAAAGAGAATGGAAAAAAAAAAAACTTCATATTTTGAATCTTTGAATAGAAAAATAATCTTCATATCTTGAAGTTTTTCTCCGTGTCCTGCTCACAAATACTTTATATTTGTCAAAACTTTCTACTTCAATTTTCATCCCTGTCCGGTTCTTAACCATAGCCTAAAGGGTGAAAGTTTCTGTAAGTAGATAGACATGACTACAATGCTCATCAACCATGTGTTGACTTTAAAGAGATCAATTTGATTTGATGAGCAGGCGTAGTTGCCAAAAGAGTTTCCTTCTTTCCTAAGTTACATGCCGCTTAATCTTTTAGAAGGGCAAAAGTACTTCATAGGATAAATATTTTACTTAACAATTGACTTTGCGTAATCGATCAATCACAAAAGAGGCAAATATGGATATGTCTAGATCAGAGACTTGTCATTTTCCAATTATTTATTAATTTCGTAAATTATATTTGATCCCATTTCATCTCCTAACATTCTCCAAATATATCACTGGATGTAAAAAGAAGAAGAAGAGAAAACAGTGTTCTCTTATCCACTTTTTTCTATCTCATTCTAGTTCTTACTAGGACAAGCAAATGCAGCTTTGGAAATTTAAACTTTTTTTTTTTGGTAAGGATGAAAATTTTAAAATTTTGTTGATTATATTTCCATATGAGCTCTTTTGAGTTGTAGAAGTTTTTTTTTAATATATATAACGAGGAATGGCCCTATTCACACACTCACAAGTTTTATTTTATTTTTATTTTTATGGGGCATACAGAAGTTCATCTTACACCTTTTTTAAGTCATTGTAGCTATTGAAAAGTATGCAGGCCGAAGCATTACATCCTTAATATTTGCTGGGTCTAATTGCGAAAGTTTGGTTTGTTATGCGGAGAAATGAAAATTCTGGAGAATGTATATTTCCCGAGGATAGAGGCTGGGTTGGGTCCAACATTAAAAAAGTGTTCACAATAGGGCAACGACGAGAAAAAACGTGGTTCGATGATTGCTGGGTCTTCAAATTACTAGAGCCTTCTCAAATGCATTGACCTGGCAACCTATGGTTTTCGACATATGAAAGGAATGACGAATGTGTTTTGGCAAAGTGAGGTAGGAACACAGACAAATGGGTTGTTGGCGGACGCGATGGCTCGAGAGAGAGGACATTTAGGGAGTATTAATCCTTATTTTATGGCAGAAATTTGAACTAAAACACACGGCACGAGCACGATGAATTGTCGGGAGGAGCATCATGGGACTTGTTTGATGGGAGGCCATGGTTTGTGGCCCGTGGGGGACTAGCTGGAGCCGTTGACACTTCGTCCAGGATCAATATCTTTACAGTGAAACACGTTAATCTGCTGTACATTCATATTACTTGTTTGACCGGTTCTCCATTTCCTTTAATCCCTTTGGGAAGAATTCCTTATTATTGCCACTTCTATTCTCACAATATTGAAGTGTTGTATCATATCTCCCAAGATTGACGTGATCAATTTATTTGGGACACCGGGTGATTTCAAAGAAACTAGAGGTTATTTGTTCACCAGTTCAAATCTCATAAATTGTGTATACATCTTCAAGTCAAAGCTACTAAATTAAGTCATAAATGTGGACTTAAGTGATTCATTGTTCTTGTAACGTTCTTTATGGGCCTACAAGCAGTCCAACCTCTGCGCATGCATCTATGAGTTATCGAAAAAAATGAAAAACAACATTACATTATCACCCCCGATACATTTGGAGGGGAAGCTTGACTACCCCCACGAACCTATAAGTTAAATAACCCAATATTGAAAAAGAAAAGAAAAAGAAACCGCTCGCTCCACACTGATGAATGAGAGGAGATTTTTAGGTACCATATGAGTCGTTAACATTGCTATATGGTATTGTCAAGTATATGAATCTCAATATTTTGTTCTAGATAATAGTAGCGTTTTCATGGTGATTAGACTCTGGTGGATGGAAAATGTCGAGCTCCAAAAACATCTAAAGCCTCTCAACAAACAGGTGTGTTGAAGATGAAATTAAAGGGCTTATCCCCTTTTCACTAGTTTCCTTCACTTCACTGCTAAAATAATCTGAGGCGGCTAACGAGCGCTACAAGCCTTCCGCATCACTTCAATATTGCGACAATTTGATCGGCTAGAGTTTAATTTGGAGGAATCTTCCTTTGTATATCCGTCTGCACTTCCGTCGCCAAAGTAGTCAACACCTTTAATCATATACACCGTAACTTACTTCACCCTCTAATTAGGCATACTTTAACCGCGAAATATGTTAGTCACTAACTTCCTCTAGTGTTATTTTCAACTTTTCCTTAACTACACCAGCTAAATCCCAATTTTAAATCCCACACTTCGCATACTTTATTTTTTTTTAGACAAATGTCATGTCATCTTTTCATGAGTGTCGGATTCTGAAATTAAATGGTGCAAAGCAACGGGGAAGTTATTATGGGGACTTCTACAAGAATCTGTTTTTCAACATAGTTTTCCATGTTTAGCAACTATGATCAGTCTGAATTGCACTTGTAACAACAAAATTGAGGAGATGGGTTATGGAGAACCAGTAATATAAGAGACTCTCATTATGTATAAGGATGATATTATGGCCATGTTCATATGGTTTTAATCCTAACGATGGAGGTGGTAAGGCAGGGAATAATCAATTCTAGCTAATAGCTAAAGCTTGTTTAACGCATGAGTTTTTCTGCGACCACTGATGTGGAACACACAAAGTCATCATTGCTAAAAGATTACATATTTTGCAGGACTTCGTAAAGTGCTTCGACTCACCAACACATCCAATACCTTTTCACTTCTTAATGAATGAGCAGAAGCAAATCTACGAAGGAACAAAGAATGTTCTCCGAGAACCAAATGGCATCAATGTAAATACCCATCTTGTCCTACCCCCAAAGCGGTTGTTTCGCCCTATAAATACGGTCACCACCTTCTCTCTTCTTATTGCAGAAGCCCACAGAAACTCTCACCAACTCCATCACCCTTAAGAAAACCACCCTTAAGAAAACCACCCAAAAAGGAGAGAGAGAGAGAGAGAGAGAGAGAGAGAGAGACATGAGAGATTCAAGTTCCGCATCAAACGCCCACATATGGAGGTCTCCAATTCCGTATCTCTTTGGTGGGCTTGCTGTAATGCTGATCCTTATAGCTGTGGCGCTGATCATATTGGCGTGCTCATACCTAAAACGGGCTTCCAACACCTCAGGCGATGCGGATGCAAAGCCAATGAAGCCCGCAGTCCTGCCGTTGGATCTGGAGCCAAGAATAGTAGTGATCATGGCGGGAGACAAGAAACCAAAATATCTGGCGAAGCCGGTCACTTCACTGCCCTCCTGCTGTGACAAAGTCTAAGTAAAAACTTCTGATCCGATTTAGTCATAAAAAATAGCTGAAAGAGCAAGATTTTTGTAGTGCTTTTGATCTTCCTACGGTAGGTCCAACCACTGGTACACCCGCCACTTTTCCCTTTTTGCTTTGCGGGAATATATGTAAATTGGTGACCACAACCAAGAGATGTTTTTCATTTTCTCCCCATGATCACTGTTCGTTTTCGATCTTGTAATTGTGGATGGTTGTTTTTATCTACATGCATGGAGTTTTTCTGGACCGCATGAGAGAACAAAATGAGAACCATTAATGAGAACATTTTCAGATGAAAGGACATACGGCGATTTCATATGACTCAACTCCACGTTCCAAAAGATTTCCAGTTGAAACTCCAAGAAATTTCAATTCTCTAGCGTTGTGATTTTAAATACCTGCAAAAAAAAAAAAAGAAAGATAAAAAAAAACACAAAGAAGCTTCGAAGAGAGACATCCAGATCACTTTTCCACATATTAAAGGCCTCTTTTCGGAAATTAAATAAGATATATGTAAATATCAGTATTAGCAAGATGATTAGTGGATGGTATTTGCCGAATTTAAACCGATGGCATGAGCATTAGATATTGTTCAGTCATCAGCAAGCGAATCTGCGCAAATTCTCATTTAATTTCTAATATTCTGGGGAAGGAGCTCCTCAAGTTTAGAACTCACTTGAGGAAAAGAAAAGGAAAAAGCACAAAGGGGGTGTGTATTCCCTTCCGATGGACAAGAAAAGGATCTGTTTTCGGCGAAAGGGATTGATTGTTTATTGATTGGCTGATGTTAGTGGGACGCGGCGGCCAGAAATTGTAAATGGGTCGATGAGAGAGAGAGAGAGAGAGAGAGGCTCATTTTCTACTGTGAGTAATGGGGGACATAGGTGACAATAATTCTCAGTTGCCCTTCTTTTCTTTAGCTCAAGTGTGGATATGTTCTGAGCATATTCCGGTCATATCTTTCCTTAAAATACTGTGGGAAACAACGAGTTCCGAGTCAACTTCTGCTAAAGAGGAAAAAGAAGACAGGCTATTGCACCTAAGGGAAGGGCAACATTCTCCTGTCTGCTCCGCTGGTGCAAGCGGCAAAAGGCGCACCACTCACGGGTTTTCTTCATCCAAGAACTAGATAATGACGCGTTCAAAGGAATGAAAGAATTAGCTCCATAGTCACCTCTGAAAGCTGTCTGTCTAAGCGGATCTATGTTAGAAATTAAACCAAATTAATAGATATCGTCATTTTCAACACCATCAATCAACTATGAATTATTGCCAGAGTGTACAAGTTATAGATTTAATGTGATATCCATTCAACTTCAAAATTTTTTTGACTAATTAAGAAGAGTCTTTATTGTGGTTTCTTTTTAAATTGTTCATGTTTCTATGTCTAGTTTAATGCTTTGTAAGTTCCTAGGAAAGTATTTCCTTGAAGTGGTAGAAATATTTAATAATTTATTAAAGTTTCTTTCATTTCACGGAAAATATAGCATTTCTGCAAAATATTTTTAAGGAAAATGATAATATTTTCCGATGTTCGTTTGAAACTTAAAAATGGATTGAAAAATATTTTCCACTGTTTGGTAGAGAAAATATTTTTCCAGACTTTATCACTTGTTCCTTATATGCCTCAAGCTTGGCAAGACCCATAATTTTAAGCAAAAATGGACCCCATAAGTGCAAATCACTTCAAGAAGCAACCGGTAATATCAGCAGCACATATTTTTAGCCAAAACTGCAACATCAAGTACCAGGAATCATGGACTTTATGTGACTTCCTCTGTTTTCTTGGAAGTGCAAGAACTCTAAATAAAATGAAACCCCTTTGTCCTAGAGCGGTTTGCTAGCATAGTCAAACAAAAATCATCGAGAGTTAAATCATGCAGCACAGTTTGAGTTCCCTTGTGAAGCAGCTTATAGAGATTTTCGTGGTCTAGTATGTTCGCATCAATGACTCCTAAAAGGAAACAAACTAAATGATGAACAAAATCTAGCAACACACACCACCCTACTCTCCTCTGCCTCATACTATTATCTTGATTAATAAGATGCTGAAACTTCCTACAAGTTCCATGGAGCATCTGATAACTGTAGGCCCCATAATCTTCCTTTTCATTTCAGTTCTAGTGTTTGGTCATAAATCCAATGTGACATTTTTTATTAAATTTTTGAGTTGATGTGACTCGCCGAAAAGTTTAATCAACATTTAAAATAATTTAGAAAACTAAAAAATATATAATCAATTAGATTAAAAATTTTAAAAAACTTTTAAAAAAGGGCAGATGAGTGACAAGCTCTTGCTGCTGCCGCCGGCCATCCCCACCCTCATCAATCCTTCCCATTGTGGGTGGGGAGGCGACAGTGGCTATGAGGGCTTGCCACCCTTCCCCTCTAAAGCCCCTCTTTTTTTTTTTAATTTTAACTAATTTTTATTTAATATTAATAAATTAAAAAGTCATATCATATAAAAAGATAAATTGAAAAGCTATGTTAATTAGTTTTTTTAGAGAAATTTCACTACGTAAGTAAAGTGGCCTAAATTTGTTGTCGTTGGCACTTAAATAAGTTAGAGGAAATACTTATGGTATTTTGAAGATGACAAAACATGTCTCAGTCAGACTATGGACAGTCTGAAAAACACAATCTGATGGTTATTAAACTTTAGCTTTCTTATATATCTTATTCCTCAGTGATCCAAGATGTTTTATATCTATGATTTGATTGGATCCTAAATAGGTTTCTAATTAGATGATTTGATTGATTATCTCGGTTATTATGGAAGTAATTGATCAACAATCAATCAAGCACATTAAGCAAGTATTCACTTTTGGAAATTGAAGATCTTATTTGTATGGGCGATCATGATTGACGGACTCTTAGTATGATCTATATATAGCTTAAGATCTCCTGGATTATTCTGTCCAACGAGAAAGTGTCAATGGTCACAAAGGCTGAAAGAGTATATAATGAGTTATCTCTAGTTGTGTTGTAGAATGTGTATGAGAGATATTTCTTAAAGTCTGAATCTGTTCAGTTTGATTAATTACTACAACACATTCATTGTACTTAAAAGAGATATTCATATTAGCTTCGTGAGAGTAGAAGACACTTGATTGAGAAGCTTATATTTTGATACTGTAACTTTTTTGATTCATAGTAAACTCTAGCTGATAGGCTGTCATTGCGGGTAAGTGGACGTAAGCTTAACCAAAGTCGAATTACTATACATCTTGTGTTTGATTTCCTTTCTTAACTCTCTGTCTCTTTCCTCTATTTTAGATAGGATTCAAGTACTAAAAGTCTAATTCTTTATATTTCTACAAAAGATAGGAGTATGCACTATTTATTTCAAAATGTTCACTTTTCTTTTCTGATTCGGCACTTAACTACTTCGTTCGAAACTTTTGGCACTAAAGTGAGTACCGTACACAAGCTACAAGTTTCCTAGTGTCCTAAAGAATTGTAAGGAAGAACTTAGATCCATCATGGTGTAGGGTGTGATAAGGGCACTTGCATATCTCCAACAATATACTTTCTACATAAAGAAAATTAGATGGTGAATATATCAACAATGTCGCAAAGTTGGGTTCAATCTGGAACCATGTTAGCTATCTCGACAAAAGGTATCGCGAACTGTAATGTTTCTCAACCCGTATATCCTAAAACGTGTTAATGTCAATATGCAAGGAAAGATAATAAAATATTTGCATTTGTTTTACATAATATATGAATGCTAAGTTCCTTTATTTCGATTTTGTTGACATAAAGCTGATATCTCAAAACTTCGAAAAGAGAAGGCAATGGATTTTGCCTTTAAAAACTTGGCTATTGTTACATCAAATATGGCATTTGTTAATTTCAATTGAGTGCATATTATTAATTTGTATTAAATAATAAGGGCATGAATAGGGTTAAATTCTAAACAAATAGCCGAAAATGAATATTATCTCAAATAAGGACATCAAGTGGCCAATTGAGTCTCAAATAAGGGCTCACCTTCACAAACTAACCAAATTTTGTTCACGTCCAAAGGTACTCTTGTCCACACACATTTTTTTTTTCATTTTCTTACTCTCTTTGTTTCCTATTTTTGTTTTGTTTTCTTTCTTTATCCTATCATAAATGTCCTGCGCTTTACCATCAATCATCGATATGTTCTCACTCTTCCACCTTGCACGGTTAGCGGCTCCACACGAGCTTCGCGGTATTGCCCCAATTGAGAGATCACACCAGTCGCTATCATTGCACACAATTTCTTTTTTGTAGGTTGCCAAACTCCAATCTAGGGTCATCAAGTCAACTTGTGGAAGTGACCAAAGTGGGCTAACTCATATGCAGCCATCTTTGTTCTCTATGGTGTCTTTCGGCCAACCGCAAAACAACTCGTAAGCATATGCACTTCTGATCGTTGTCTTGTGACCGAGCATAGCCAGTCGCCATCTCCACATTGATTCCCCATCTTATTGTTCACTTCATCACCAACCCAAGAGTTTGTCCTGCTATAACCACCGCCCCAATGTTCTCCTCGAGCTAACAATTTCCCTTGTGGCTATTGGGGTGTGGTTCACACCCCCTTGCAATAGGAAAGTATGTAGGTCCCACGTGAATAGTTATTTCTATTCATTAATAGTTTGGGTTTAGGATCATGAATAGCTATTGCTATGAATATATTATGATTTCCTGTACTGAAAAGGAAAGTATTACTTCTTGCGCTGAAAAGGAGAGTTTTGCTTCTTGTGCTGAGAGTTGTAACTAGAATTGTGAGGTGCTAATATAGTGAAATTCTCTACCGGACTTAGCCATAATTTAAGGGTGAATTAGGATAAAATCTCGTGTCTCAATTTTCTCTTCTCGCACTCGTTTTACTTTACTAGGATTGTGCGCCAATCCTAACATGTGGTATCAGAGCTAAGGTTTGAGGTTAAGTTTTTTTTTTCTTGGTGAAGAGAGATTCAGAAGAAAAAAAATCAAATATTGGAAGATGTTGGCTAGTCAATCACGAATTGAAGTGGAAGGTCAGAGGAAAGGGTTTCGAGTTATGGAAATTGAAGATTGAGGTTTTACTCGTGGATAGAAATCTATGGTACATGATTGAAAAAGGTAAACCTGACGCGATTACCAAGGAAAAGGCGACGGAGGAAGATATTATGTTTGCATCAAATCAATTGAAGGCATGGATTAACAACGATCAGAAGGCGTGAAGCCTGATCTAGCTATGTCTTGTGATAACGTTTAGGTGAACGTGAACTCTGAAAAAGCAGCGAAAGATTTTTTGATTAAACTGTGAAGCCTTTATTAGAGCAAGTCGCTTATGAACATGTTATTTTTGCGTGGGTAACTATACAGTCTCTGGATGAGCGAAGATGATTCCTTTTCTACATACTTAAACGAATTCAATATAATCTATGGGCAACTTGCATCTATTGATGTTAAATTGGATTAGGAAGATAAAGCATGTATTTTGCTGTGTTCATTATTGAATTCATGGAAATATATAATTTTTTCGATCATCACTGGTGTTAGTGCACTGTCCTTTGAGAACGTTGTATTTGCTTTATTATATGAGGAGATGAGGAGAGCAGGTTTGGATAATGCAGCTAATGAGGCTCTTTTAGTAAGAGGAATGAACATCGAAAGATCCAAATCCAAATTTATTAAGAGAAATAAATTTAGAGGAAGATCTAAAAGCTGAGATCGACCAGAAAATAAATGTTGAAAGTGTGGAAAAATTGGACACTTGAAGAAGGATTGCAAAAGTAGGAGTGTGGGTCCAGAGAAGCAAGATGAGGTGCCATCCTCTAGTATAAAGAAGGATGATGACAGTATCGCATGAGATATGTATCTCGTTTGTAACTCATTTCATGGTGACCGTAGTGCATGGATAATTGATATTGGAGCATCTTTCACATGATACCTCATCGAGATTGGTTTTGCTGTTATAAGTCAAATTAAGGAGGTACAGTACTGATGAGAGATGATACAACGCTTGATATGTTGGTGCGGAAATGTGAAGCTGAAGATGAAAGATGTGATAGTCAAGAATCTTCAAGATGTGATGCAAATTCTTGGTCTTACCAGAAATCTTATTTTTGTGGGAGCTATGGCAAATATTGGCATCACTTTCACCAGCGATAAGTATTCATGCAAGTTAATCTATTGATCTATGATGATTGCTAAAGGTGAAGGGGAAGGAAAATTGTGAAAATTACTGGGAAGCATAGTAGTTAATAGTGAAAGTTATACCATCGAGCAAGTGAAAGAAGATCATGTGATGTTGTGGCATCGAAAGTTGGGTCATATCGGTTAGATTGGCTTGGCAACCCTTGCTTCAAAGAAGATGGTATATGGAATCCCTAATTGTTCTATGGGTTTTAGATTTTGTGAATGTTGTTACATGGAAAACAAAATCATGTCTCTTTTGAATCCATAAGAGGGAGATTGAAAAGAATTTTGGATTTAATCCACAGTGACGTATTCAATCCTAGACCTGTAGCATCATTTGGAAAATCAATGTATTATTTCTCTTTATTGATGATTTTTCCAGATATGTATAGATATATTTATTACAAAGAAAAGATTATGTATTTGAAAAATTTCGTGAGTTTAAAACTTTGATGAAAAATCAATTTGATAGAAATATTAAAGTTTTTTGGATTGACAACGAAGGAGAATTCTATTCAGCGAAATTTGACTATTTTTGTGCGGCTAGTGGCATTGCAAGGCAGAAAACAATACCCTATTCACCTCAGCAAAATGGGGTGGCAGAAAGGCTTAATCGGTCTTTTATGGAGAAGGCGGATAGTATGTTGAATGATGCATGTTTAGCAACTACATTTTGGGTAGAAGCAGTGGCTATTGCGTGTTATCTGAAGAATATGTCTCTCACACCATCTTTAAAGGATTGGACACTATTTGAAGCACTATTTAGGAAGAAGCCAAACATATCTCATGTTAGAGTGTTTGGCTACAAAGCGTATGTGCATTTACTAAAGGAAAAAAGGAATAAGCTTGAGAGTAAATAAAAAAAAAGTGCATTTTCATTGGGTACAAGGATGGTATTAAATGATATAAGCTATGAAATCCTAATACTACACGTATTATCTACAATATAGATGTGGTGTTCAAAGAATCTATGGTGAATTAGATTGTTTCACAATCTCCCGAAGAACCATAAACGGTTGAGATAGATGTTAGTTTGCATAGAGAGATAGAGGTTGCACCAGTTGAAATAGAAAATTTAGATTCTGAAGCTAATGAGCTTGATGTAGAGGATGATATTGTAGATTATGATACTGAGTTTAAAGTTAAAGCACCACCTGAACCGGCCTTAAGGAGGTCCACACAGCAGATTAGACAGCCTCAAAGGTATACCTTATTTGCCAGTAATGTACTCTTACTGTTACAGCTGATGATCTACATACTGTTAAGAAAGTAAGAAGCGTGGAAGATGCCAAATAGTGGGAGAAAGCCATCATAGATGAGATGGACTCATTAGAGAAAAACAAAACATAGAACTACCCGTAGATTGAAAGGCAATTGGTTCTAAGTGCGTATTCAAGAAAAAGATGTCTGCAAATGGAGATATAGAACAATACAAAACTCGTTTGGTTGGGAAAGGATACTCGTAAATAGAGGGAGTCGATTATCGTGAGATTTTTTTTCCTGTTGCTAAATTAAATTTCATAAGACTTGTTTTATTTATAGCTGCTACATATAATCTAAAGGTAGAGTACCTTGATGTAAAAACAACACTCATGCATGGTGACGTGGAGGATGATATTTATATGAAGCAACCAGACGGGTTTATGGTCAAAGGAAAAGAAGATTTTATTTGCAAATTGAACAAGTCTTTGTATGGCTTGAAGTAATCTCCAAGAATGCGATACTAGTAATTCAACTCATATGCCTTGAAGCTTAGCTTTGTTCATTGTGATGTTAATCATTGTGTCTATTTGAAATGGTTAGATGATGATTTTGTTATGTGAATCTTATATATTAATGATATGCTATTAGTTGGGAATAATATGATAATGATTAGCACTGTAAAAAGACTGTTGGCAAAATAATTTGAGATGAAAGATCTATACCCAACAAATTTCATCTTGGGTATGCAGATAACAAGGGAACTTGAGAATGGGAGGTTATGGTTAAGTCAGAAGGTTGTGGTTAAGTTAGAAGAAATATATTGAAAGTGTGCTAAAAAAGTTTAACATGGTAGATTGTAAACCTGTGAACAGTCCTAGTCCACAAGTTGCAATTTATCAAAACTCCAATATCCCAAGACTGAATAGGAAGATGAAGAGATGGTAGCAGTCCCATATGCAACTGTAGTAAGGAGCTTAATGTATGCCATGGTGTGTACTTGTCTAGATATTGCCCATGCAATGGGAGTATTGAGTAGATATATGTTTAATCCGGGAAAAGAGCACTGGATAGCTATAAAGAGGGTGCTTCATTATCTTCACGGTACGTTTGACTTTGAGTTATGCTATGAAGGCATGAAAAGCTCAAAGGGATATCAAGCGTTAGAACTGAAGTGTTTTGTTGATGCTGACTAGGGAGGTAACATTAATAGTAGGAAGTCAACCAGCTGTTATGTTATTTCATTATTTGGCAGAGTTGTGTCTTGGATGAGTAAGAGACATAACACTATTGCTTTTTCTTCTATTGAGGTAGAGTACATGGCTTTTACTCATATTATCAAGGAAGTAATCTAGATGAGCATATTGTGTAAAGAGCTTGATTTTATAATAGGAATAGTGAATATTGGATGTGATAGTCACAGTATTATATTCTTGGCTAAGAACGTTGCTTTTCATGCAAGAACAGATCACATTAATATTCAATATCACTTCATTCGAGAAAAAGTAGAACAACAAGTTGTAGTACTTAAAAAGGTTGACACACATGTGAATAGTCCATATTTTTGACCAAGACTGTGACTGTAAAAAAATATCAATGGTGTACAACTGAATTGGGTTTAAAGAAGCATGAGAAGTATTCACTAAGTAGAAGAATATTGGGATGCGATTCATACTCTCCACGTAATAGGAAAGTACGTGGGTCCCGCATGAATTGTTATTGCTATTCATTATTATTGACTCACAAATTATTACTTCTTGCACTGAAAAGAAAAGTATTACTTATTGCGCTGAAAAGGAGAGTTTTGCTTCTTGTGCTGAGAGATTTACTTCTTGCATTGAGAATTGTAACGAGAATTGTGATGTACTGATATAGTGGAATTTGTTGTTGGACGTAACCCCAGTTTAAAGGTGAATCGGGATAAAATATCGTGTCTCATTTTTCTCTTCTTTTGCTCGTTTTACTTTATTGCGATTGTGCACCAATCCTAACAATGACTTCATGACTCCATTATTTGTATTGTGTCTTTAGGCACATTCATTGGTGCTTTGGTCATCAATTCAGCAAATTTGGAAAATTCAGCACTTGAGAAACAAAGGGCTCGAGATCATTCATTATTGCCCCCCATGCGCTGCCAACTCATTATTTGAAGAAGCTTTTTCAACTAACAAAGTGGCGACCTGAGATGAACTTGAGGATCTTCAGAAGAAGATGATAGATTTTAGAATGGATTAGGCCACAAAGATGTTAAGTGCTTTTTTGTGGTCCAAGAAAGTTTTTATAGGCATTTCTTTTTCATCCAGGGATCAATGATGTCAAAGAGGGAGGTGCATTGAGTGAAATAGGTAGGAGGAAGATGAAGAAATAAAAAAAAAACAAAAGAAAACAAAAACATGAAACAAAAAGAGAAAGAAAAATTATATATGAATGAGAATGCCTTTTGACGTTAAATTTGGTTAGTTTGTGAAGTCAAACTCTTATTTGAGACTAGATTGGCCACTTTAGCCCCTTATTGGAGACAATGTCCACTTTGGATTTTCTTTTGAGAATTCAACTCCATTTTGAGCCATTACTTGAAATTTTTGTAATAAAGGATATCCCAAGTATTAAATAATACTTTGTAAGATAAAAAAGGACAATACAAATATACACATTTTGCTTGTTTAATAGAAACAATAGTTACATCGAGCTCTTCTTATCAACCGTTAGAAAGTCTACAAGGAAGAGATATATATATATATATATAGTAATTATTGAATTATTGAATTATATATATCCTCTTCAATTTTTTTTAAAAATTTATTTAGATATGTATCTATATATTAAAGCGAAAATCTGGTTTCGTCTAATTTATTTGGTATTCCTAAATTACCCTTACATTGTATAATAGGAGGAACAAGAATGACAAACACTCTCAATGGTTTCCCACTTATTCATTTTCCTTACAGAATTATTCATTCTCTTCCTCCACATAATCATCTAACTGCGCGCGCCCAAACAATAATAGACTTTTGAGCCCAAAAGGTGGTGACATGTTGCATCGTGCAGAAGCTGGCAGGGGTTAAGTAGTGAGATATGATCCATAAGTTCCATCAAATAGGATGACTCTCCATTCAACCGCGAATCATCTGTCGTGTTTGTGGTCAAGTCCTACAGAAGACAGCGTCAAAATTATACAGGTGTCGAGAGATTATTTCCCTCGAAATGACATTGCTTTTTTTATGACAGCAACAAGGAGAAAACAAATGACCTTAACCTAGACTGTGAAGTGTCCAATTCTAATGCCTCATCCAAATTTGGTCAAAGGGTCGTCCTTCCTCCACTATCATGAATATTCCAATTACCCCATTAGACGTCGCAGTCCTCGTGCCGCATAAAAGCCTCACGCACAAGAGATAATTACCGGCACTCTCGGGTTGGTGCTCCTCGACGTGGCCACAAGAAAATAAATAAAACGGTGATTTGAACTCAAGTATTGTGCGAGGAAAATGGACATGCCTACCATTTGAGTAATCTCTCCTATTCTTCCACTGGAATCATGATTGTTCCTGATTATTTACTCTCCGTGGAATGCTTGCGCTTATTTGTTTCGACTTTGGTAGCAAAAAGCAATTTTTTTTTAACTTTCCTGCTAAAACTTACAATATTATTTAAAATTTATAAAATTACAAGAAAATTAGTCTTAAATTTACATATTAGTAAAAATTTCTGATTGTTTGAAATTATGAAAAAAAAAAAAAGGTTTACCGCATGCTCATGACACCATTTGAGGAAAAAAAAAAAGATAATTTTATCAACAGGCCACGCAAATGCTTTTATCCTATTTCATTGCCAGTGATTGTTTGACGTAATCTATTAGCGGAGTGGAATTTGAATGGTTCAGCACGTTAATCCAGTTCGACCACACGATAAAAACATGACAATCCCGAGGATGCGAATGAGGATGTGAAATGCGATGTCGTCATGCCATGAAGAATGTGAATGCAATGTCGTCATGTTATAAAGCAGGTTATTGCACCACCGCTCATCCTCGACATTCGCATCGCGGAGACCATAAGAACACCATGAGGATTACGACATCGCCCACTGATTTCAGGAAATGGAGGCAAGTCAAAAAGATGTGATCTTCAGGGGAGATCACGGGCCCAACAACAAGAGTACGATCCGATAATATAATCAAACTTCGACGGCGTTCCATCGTTTTGAGGATTTTCTCCGCGATATGAATGCTCCAGAAGACTATCGAGAACGTTAGTGTTAGACGTCGGTGAAAAGGATCGGATGTAGATTCGAAAACTTGGGGTGAGTTGAAGTTTAGCGTGGACACTTTTAACTTTGTTCCTTGAGTTGATTCCTTTGAGATGTAGAGCCCCTTCCAAATATTACGTGTTATCGACATATTTGACTTCTTTTGGTTTAGTCGGGTGGACATATTCGAGGATTTACTAATCTCATACCAGCATTATGTCTGGATTCTTGATATCATGGAAATTTTCATATTAGTTTTAGATATATAAAGGATCTCCCTTGCTATAATTATGCATTCCAATGAGATACATGGATGCTTCATTTGCTTATCTTTCACTAACATGTCATCAGAACTTTTTCTCATAATTGAAATCCACAAACACCCTATGAAACTATATTATTTTGGTAGTTAACCCATAAAAGTGTATGTATGCCCATGAAGGGGGTGCAATGAAGAGACACCATTTAAAGAGGTGGGAGTAATTATATTCTGATAACTCCTACCATCTTCATATGAAAAAAAAAAGCAAAGAAAAATATAAGAATAAAAGCGTTATCATCCCTACACAATCCATTATTCATGTTTTCAGAAAACAATTGGCCTTTATGTTGTGTAGCAATAATATTTTTCTTGTGATTATATTCGAACCACAGTTAAGTAGAAAATTCTTCTAATACATGCTAGAGATTCAACTGTCATTCCTGAGTAGTTTTTTTATTATTCTGCAAGAGGTAAGTCAAATTTTTTCGTTGAAAATGACTTCCAACATTGCTATCAGAGCCCTTTGGTTTTTTCCTATCCATAAAGTCGATTTTTTTTTGTGATTTTTCATGATCATGTAATGATTTTCATATATTTATATTAGTATATTCTTGTAGCACTTAAAACAAGCTTTCCAAGGATATATTACATGTAAATTTCAAGCTGTGTAGAGAAAGATGGTTGATTTGAAAATTGATGGCATTTCTGTTAATAATTGATGTTGGTATGGGATTGAGAACAAAATTGCAAATTTTGGCTAAATTCTGATGACCCACAACTCGGCTTCAAGCGAGTAAAGTTGCACTGCCATGGATAACAATAGCCCTAATTATTCAGCATTTGAGTGATTGGCTAGAGGCCAATTGCGTGGTAGAAATGTGAGCCAAGGTTTTTGTATCCGGCGATTTTTTTTTTTGTCAAATTCCGACTTTTTTCTTTATCGTTTTCGCGAATTTCAGGATCTATGTGATCGTACTGGCATCGTCTACAAAACCCATGATTTATTTTGGCGGGAGATGGGCTATTGGGGAAGATGTTCACGGTGGAAGGGCGGCGAAGGAAAAAAAGAAAAAGGAGGAATTGGCCCGTGCACCCACGTGCTATGCGTGGGTTCCACGCACTGGGAACCCTGAGCATGCGGATGCACGGTTTTAATTAATTAATTAATTGTATTTTATGGATTTACCCCTTGCTCCACCAAAATTTACTGATTTGCCCCTATTGTTGAATTTCCCATTCTGCCCCTCGTTGCTTTATTTACTGTTTGGCCCTTTTTTGGCGGATTAAATGATTATTTTACCCTTGGGGATTATTTTCCATTTTTACCAATTGCAATTTGTTGATTATTTATCTATGAAATAAAATGTTAAATGATCCAATTATTATTATTTATTTAGTTAGTGATCATTATGTGATGATACTTAGTCATTTTTTTCCTAGTGGGAGCTTATAAGTTGGTAGAATTTGAAGGATTTCTCACTTAAACTTGATTTTTTGCTTAAATTTAACAAAATTAATGATTTTTTGGATAATCGTCACGTAGAAGTTGATTGGGAACATGGTAAACTTTCACTTCAATGCCTTTTGTTAGACTATCATTTATTTATTTTTTTGTTTTGCTGCAAAAACATATATATATATATGTATATATATGTGTGTGTGTGTGTGTTAATGCAAGAGATGTGCTAGTATTAATTATGCATTTATTATGTCAATATAGAATTATAATTGATTATGACTTTGGCATCTAAGACCATTTTGGATGATCTCAAGAATGATGAGAAAATGAAAGATTATAATTTTGATATTTGGCATCGAAAAGTTCAGTTAATCCTTGAAGAGCAAGAGATTTTGGAAACTCTTAACCACATCATGGTTGAACTTGAACATAGAACTTCTACTCAACATAGAAGAGATCAATCATCTTATCATGTTCGGAAAAAGAAAAATAGTGTTCCTCACATCACGTTACTAAATCATGTGCAATATGATTTCATATGTGAGTTTGAAAGTTATGATAGCGCTCAACGAATTTGGGCTGCCTTGAAAGATAAGTTCAGTGGAGTATATGCTACTAATTTGATGAGGCTTACTATCAAGGTTGACATCTATTGAAAGTGCTTTAATCAAACTATGAGGCAGCATCTTCGAGAGATGTCGAACTTCATATGAGAATTAAAAGACAGCAAGTCATACCTTAATTGATGAACGACCAATCCAGGTTGTTATAAGCTCTTTTTCCTAATTATTAGGAACATATGAAAATAAACATGATGCATAATGATAATATTGTATCTTTGGATGATGTAGCACGTCATTTAAAGTTAGAGGATGAGCGCCTTTAGGAGACAGGAAAAAGACACTAAAAGTGTCAAAACTTGTGTACGACGCTCTTTAGTGCCAAAAGTTTCATTCGGATCACTTAAGTGCTAATTTAAAAAAAAATGAACACTTTAGTGCCAACTTCAATTTCTTTGTCCACAAATCCGACATGGCACTTTTTTATTAATATTTTCAGCCTATGTGACTCGCTAGAATATCTAGTCAGCATTTAAAATAATGAAAAGTTAAAATTCAAAAAAAAAGAATCAAATTAATTTTTTTAAAAGGGAGTTAAAGGGGGAGGATGGCAAGCCCTTGCTGCTGTCGCCCTACCCTTGCTGATAGCTAGGGGCAAGGGACCCCCCTCAGCCGTCCCCACCTGTGAGCCCTCACCAGGCATCGGCAAAGGTTGTTGACCTATGGTGAGCATGACCGGGGCAAGCAATCCCCATTGACCATCGCCATGCTCGTTGGCCCAACTTGGCGATGGTGGAGCAACGGTGGTAAGGACTTGCCGCCCTCCCCTTTGACCACATATTTTTTCTTAAAAACATTTAACTAATTTTTATTTTTATTTTAATAAAGTAAATATCATATCAAATAAAAAATAGATTAAAAAGCCACATTGACTAGATTTTAAAAAATACAGTATTCTAATAAAAAAAATTAATTATAAATGCCACGTCATTTTTAAGCTGGAATATCTAGTCGTTAGTATTTAAGTGATCTAACAGAAACTTTTAGCACTAAAGTAAGAGCCATGCATTGGCACTTGTAGTGTCCTAACCCCTTTAAGAGGCCATTTCAGTCTGATTTTGGAGAAAGTAGATATTTCGTGCCCAATCAATTGAACTGAGTCAATTTAATTTCACGAAATTAACTTAAGAAATCCTTAATTTAGCCTAATTGGACCAACTTGAGGAAGAATAACACAAAATAGTTCACGATTTGAACCGATTAAGTCTCAGGTCAACCTAGTCCAATTGGGTTAACCCAGCTTGGTCGTTTTGACTGGTCAACTGGCCAAGCTAATTTTTCGAGCCATTTTTTAGTGGCTAGCGACCTCTGCTAATTCCCCCCTCTCCCCCTTTGTTCAGGGAATTACCAAATTGCCATTAATAGCTAACAAGTAGGCGAATTTCTTAATAATTAAGAAACAAATCATGGCTATTCAGCTTAACTTTAGATCTTAGCCATTCACAAAGACACCTCATCAATTCACGTGACTAAATTTCAGTCAATCAAATGAAAAGGGAATTTTATAATGAATATATCATTATTAGGAAAGAAATTAATCTTAGTCCTTGGTTTATAATTCAAATTTAGGTATCTATTGATTTTCCCTCCAACATTTAAAGGGGGCTCTTACAAATTTTCAAAATCTCTCTCTCTCTCTCTCTCTCGGCCAAATTAGTTCCCATCAGCTCCTTGCATTTTATGGTTGGCCACGGCTACTCCATGGTGGCATCATTGCTCGTCGGTCATCCTTGACCTCTTCTTTGCCTTGTGGTGGCTGGTGTTGGTTGGAACTTCCATCAGAGCCATTAGTCAATTTCTTCTCGTGGCATCCTTGCCTAATCACTACATCGGAATCTAACCCAACAACTTCTTGCCTCGTTCTAGTGATCCTTGCCTTAATCAATTTGATTCAAATTATGGTCAACTATTCAAGGCCATTTGATGAGGACTTTGAGGTGGCCGGATAGCTTAATTGAGCTACAAGACAACTTTGATCAAGGCATCCTCTCTAAACTTAGCTTAGGATCAAGTAAAAGTAAATAAAATAGCTATTGTGCAATGTAGATCAATGTTGCTGCAAATGATGACATGCATACTGAATAGAGAGCATAAGGTGATGTTTGAGTGATTTGTCATGTTCAAATTTCGTTTGACTGATGATTAGTGATCAATGTTGTAATATGATGATGCTTTGTGAATTTTGAGCACAATGTGTTTGCTTCGGTATTTGCATATTTTGAACAAGTAAACTTCAGAGTTTCGAAATATGTTCTTATAAATGGATAAGTTGCATGTTCATGAACATCATTTGCTATGTCAAACCTATCTTGTAGTTTGATTCCATATTTTTAAAAATTGTGCTTGACGTTTAATAATGCATGTTTTAGGATTGAACTTGGCATGTTTTTGGATTTTTATGATTTGTTGTTTGCTTTCTTGAAAAACTTGTCTTCATAGGTGACACATTAATCTTTATCAAACTGAAATTTAATAAGCTTCTAAGTATATTTGGTTTGTATGAAAGATGCATAAAGATCATGATTTAACCTAGACATTCGATAAAAAAATCAATATTTCAAACCTATTTTAATTTTACAAAATTGGTAAAATTCAGGTCATTTTCACCAAAATTTCAAAACTACAAAGTTGTTCATTGAAATCTTAAATGGTAAACCCAGGGGTTTTAGAACTTCTTTTCAAATTTCAAAGGTCTTTCCTCGAAAATTCTTCAAATCACTTTGTTTTGGCTCAATAATAAGCTGCAATTGAGTAGTTGTCATTAATCGATTTTCTAGAAAAAGTATAGAACTATGTTTCAAATAGTTAAAACACGAAAATTATTTGAAATTGAATTCTACATGGTTGCAAAATATTGTGGGATTTAAAAATTTCTAAATAGGTTTCCTGAATTTTAGAAGTCAAACTCTAGGTCTCTTTGGTCAATTTCAAGCTTTTCGAATCATAAATAGGTCAAATAGGCCCATGAGGTTTAAACTTTCCAAGCTTTCTAATGATGCTTGAGCCGTTGCACTTCGACCTCATTTGTTATACTAGCTTAAATTTTGAAATTTAATTCGCTTCTCTTGTATGTTTGATTGAGAAATAAGGTAATTGACCCGAATGTGTTAGAGAAAACTCTGTTTTTGTTTCGAAGATGACGAAACTTGTTAAAGTCTGAAGATAGTCAGACACAAACGCAAATGCTAAAGTTTGAAGATAGTCAGACATAGACACAAATGTCAAAGTCAGAAGACGGGCATACTCAATGTTCAAACACAAGTGCCAAAGTCTTACGACTACAAAATCGAATTAGATATGGAAACTAAGATACGATATATTGTTTCATTCCTTTGACTTAAAGACAAGCTTTTTGGTTGGATTCAAGATTAATTGTCCTTGAGTTGGATATGATCGATCTTCAGAAGGAAAGTAAATTTGGAAGGCAACTACTTATGGAAACCAAGATCTTGATTGTATGGGAAAACATGATTGACGACTTTCTTTATGATCCTCAATTGACTCAGGATCTCCTTAATTGATCCTATATAATGGGTGCATTGGAAGAATTCATTCAAATAGTGCCCATGGTTATGTAGGCATGAAAAAGTATTTAAAGGACGCTCTCTAGTCTTTTTGAGGCACTGGTGATTGAGAGGAAAATTTCAAAGTTTGAAAGCTTACATTTCACTTGTCATTTACTGAGTTCAAACATTGTACTAAAAAAAGAGATTCATAGTATAGCTTTGTGAAAGTAGAGAACACTGATTACTGAGAAGTTTTGAACATATTGTAATTCTCTTTTGATCCATAGTGAAATCCAGCCAGTTGATTGTTAACAAGGAGAGTTGATGTAGGCTTAGACTTAGCCGAATCGTTATAAACTTTGTGTCTATTCTTTCTTCCTTGAATTTGCTTATTCTGTTTATAGTGCTAATTAGTTTCATTTGAATTGCTTATACCGTTGTTCATCAGTCTTAGCATTCGAAAGAATCCTATTTTACTTATTCTGTGAAGAATTATTTTTACACCTATTCACCGCCTTTTAGGTGTTCCTATTAGCCCTATGAATTGGTATTAGAGCAGGTTGCTTGTTCGTTTTTTTTTTTGAAGTGTTTTACTTCTTACTAAATGATCTACAGCTAGTATCTGGCTCTAGGTTTGATTGAAGGACAAAGTCACACCAAACTACCATACTTCGACGGGAAGGATTACAATGTATGGAAGAATAAAATGAAGGCATTCCTGAGATAAAGAGATCCTTTTGAAATGGGATGTAGTAGAGAAAGGAATAAGTTCTAAAGCTACATCAACCATAAGAAGAGAAGAAGTTGTTGAGATGACACAACCTGAAATCATCAAGATACAAGCTCTTGACACTAAAGCCATTTATGCTTTATATTGTGCATTGTCTCCAACTAAATATGACATAATCTCTTCATGTGAAACAACTAAGGAAGTCTAGATAGGCTGCACATTACCTATGAAGAAACTAACATAGTAAAAGAAACAAAGATCAATATATTACTCGAATAGTATGAAGCATTCAAAATAAGGCCTGAAGAGTCAATCACTGATATGTTTAATCACTTCACGAAAATTGTCAATGGTCTTGCTTATCAAGGCCAACCAATCTCTGGCGCTATGAAAGTCAACAAGTTGTTGTGAAGACTTTCAAAGAATTTGGACAATATGAAGACTTCCATCAGAGAGACTCAAAAAATTATGCCTCTCTCTATTGATGAGTTAGTAGGAACACTCCAATCCTATGAAGCCGAACAAATTAATAAGGAGGAAGATTTACGAGGTAAGAAATCAATTACCTTGAAATCTAATGATGATTCGGATGATGCTATGGACAATGAGGAGTTAGCACTCATGATCAAGAAGTTCAACAAGTTGAATAAACGAGGAAGAAAATTCAACTGGAAGAAACAAAGTGCAAAGAGCTTCCAAAAGAACCAACAGAGGAGGATGAATCCATCAAGGATGTGGTATGTTTTGAATGTAAGAAAAAAGGACATATTTGACCTAATTGCCCCTTGTTGAAGAAGAAGAAAGAGAGATATGAGAAATCTAGGCTCTCAAAGTCGAAACTTGGAGTGACACTGAGTATTAAGAGAGTGAGGAAGAATATGCCAATATTTGTCAGATGGCACACTAAGACTTAGAGCAAGAAGAAAAGGTTAGTAACCTCACAATCCATGTTAAAGTTTCCAAGTATATAGATGAACTAGTTGTTAGTTTTAAAGATTCTCTTAAAAGAATTTCTAAGCTTAAGAAGGAGAACTTCAAGATCAAACAAGAGGAGTCAAATTGGAAAGAAAAATTTGAGATGCTTGATAAAAGTTTTAAAGATTTGAAAGAAAATTATGATTCTATTGCAAAAGAGGATGTTATTTTTGAAAAGTAATATTTCAAACATTTCCAAAAGGTTCTTTACCAAAAAAAAAACATTTCAAAAAGGTTTACAAATGGATCATAAAAGTTAGAAAAAATTCTTTCAATTCAAATACCTTCTTTCAACAAATCTAGTTTAGGTATGACTCTTGAAACGAGTTTTTTGATTGATTTTCTAAAAGTGAAGGCGAAACTTAAGCAAAGATCTCCAAAGCCTTCTTACAAAAGTCATTTTCAAAAGAATTTTGTAAGACATGTTGGCAAAAATTCTCTTAGTTGTTCCAAGTGTAATAGCTCAGATCATTTTGAAAATGATTGTCCTAAAGTTTGGAAACATGTTAAAAGGAACTTGGCAAAGTCTATTCTCAATACTAACTCTCTCAAACCCAAGAAAGTTTGGGTACCGAAGAAAACTTGAGTTATCTCTTTATTACAGGTCACTATCAAGAATAAGATCAAATGGTACTTGGATAGTGGCTACTCAATGCACATGATAGGAGACACAAATTGCTTTATAAAGTTCACTAAACTAAATGGAAGAAAAGTTTCCTTTGGATAAGACAACAAATGAAAAATCATTGGCCGTGATACTGGGAAGATTGGTACTTTAACCATCAACAACATTTCATTAGTGAAATGATTAAATCTTCTAAGCATTAGTCAACTATGTGATACTGGATTAAAGATCAACTTCCAAGAAGATATTTACTATGGAATCAATCAAGACTCTACTGAAAGGTTCACTAGACGAAGGCACGGAAACATTTATCTTATAGATGTAAATCCATAAAATTCTCAGAAGCAATTCTCTAGCATCGAAAGTTTTGACATGTGAATATGAAACATATTGCTAAGATTTCTTCCAAGAAACTTCTTCTACACATGGATCTCTTTGGACCAACTAGAACTCAAAGTATTGGTGGAAAGAAATACTACCTAGTAATCATGGATGATGACTCTCGTTTTACTTGGGTATACTTCTTGGCAAGTGACTCAGAAGCTTTCTCTCATTTTTCAAAGTTTGCAAATAAAGTTCAAAATGAGAAATGTTATACTATCTCTAGTATATGTACTGACCATGAAGGTGAGTTTGAGAATCAAGACTTTGTAAAATTCTGTGATGAATTTGGTTTCGAGCACAATTCCTCTTCTTCTATACTCTACAACAAAATGGGGTTATGGAAAGGAAGAATATATCTTTACAGGAGATAACCAGAACCCTTTTGATTGAGAGCAACATTTCCTCTTGATTTTGGGTTGAAATAGTTTCAACCGCATCTATATAATCAATAGAGTGTTCTTAAGGCCAACCTTAGAGAAAACTCCATATGAAGTCTACAAAGGGAAGAGACCAAATGTTTCCTACTTTCACATATTTAGATGCAAATGCTAATGATCGTATTGGAAAGTTTGATGAAAGGTCAGATAAAGGAATATTCCTTGGTTGCTCTCTACAAGCAAGGTGTACAAAGTTTTTAACAAAAAGACTCATACTGTAGAAGAGAGTCCATAAACATCAACTTCTAGGAGGATATTCAAATTCAACATGATCAGACTCAAAATAAAGAGTCTGAACTTGTTACAGACTTATGAAGTATGACTCCCCTAAAGAGACTCGGACTCCTAGTGATTGGCAACATGCATATCAAGAAGATGCAACCCAAGCTAGGGACATACAAATTTCAAATTGGAAACGCAAATCAAGTCATCCCACAGAACTCATCGTTGGAAACATTAATGAAGGAATTCAAACTAGATCCAAAAGGCAAGAAGAGTCCAATACTTTAGCACTTGTTTCTGAAATTGAACCAAAGAATATAGATGAAGCTTTGTCTCATGAGAGTTAGATTGAAACTATGCAAGATGAACTCAGACAATGCACCATCAATGATGTTTGGGAACTGATTCCAAGACCCAAAGGAAAGTCCATAGTTGGAGCAAAATGGGTTTTCAAAAACAAGATGGATGAGTAAGGAAATATGATTAGAAATAAAGAAAGACTCGTTGCCAAAAAATATACTCAACAAGAAGGGATAGACTATGATGAAACCTATGCATTAGTGGTGAGGTTAGAAGCAATTGGATTATTACTTACTTTTACTTGCTAAAAAAATTCAAGTTATTCCAAATGGACGTCAAAAATGCTTTCCTAAATGGATTCATCCAAGAGAAAGCTTATGTGAAACAACCACCTAGATTTGAAGATCTAAGAAAACCAGAATTAGTCTTCAGATTGAAAAAGGCTTTATATGGACTGAAGCAAGCGCCTCGAGCTTGGTATGAATGATTGACTAAGTTTCTCATTCAAAATGATTTTGAGAAAGGTAAAATGGATACAACGTTATTTATCATTAGAGAAGGAAATGATTTTATACTTGTGCAAATATATATGGATGATATTATCTTTGGATCTCCTAATGAAAATCTTTGCAAGAAATATTCTAGTGTAATACAGAGTGAATTCGAGATGAGTATAATGGATGAATTAACCTTTTTTTTTCTGGGATTGCAAATCAAACAATCGAAGAAGGGTGTCTTCATTCACCAAGAGAAATATGCAAAAGATCTCATCAAAAAGTTTGGGATGGAGAACTGTAAGAAAATCAAGACACCAATGACAAGCTCTTCAAAGATGGACAAATATGCAAAGGGGGAGAAATTAGATCAAAAGTTTTATCGAAGCATGATTGGTTCACTTCTTTACCTTATTGCATGTAGACATGACATTATGTTTAGTGTTTGTATATGTGCTAGATATCACCATAATCCTAAAGAATATCATTTGAGTGCTATTAAACGTATTATCAAATATATTGCAAACTCTATAAAGTTGGGACTATGGTATCCAAAAGAAGGAGAGTTTACTCTTATTGGATATTCAAATGCATATTTAGCTAGTTGTACTATCAACAGGAAGAGCACTTCAGGTAATTATCAACTGCTTGGCAATATGCTCGTATCTTGGTTCTCAAGGAAGTAGAACAACGTAGCACTCTTAATAATAGAAGTTCAATATGTGTTCTTGGAAGTTGTCCTCATTCTATGGATGAGACAACAACTTAAAGACTTTGGAATTAAAGAATCATGTACTGAGATTAAGTGTGATAACACAACTGCAATATATCTCATAAAGAATCCAGTTCTTCACTCAATGGCAAAGCATATTGAAATTCGGCATCATTTCATCAGAGATCATGTTCAAAACAAGAATGTTTTGATTCATTATATTGATTCAAAGAATCATCTGGCGGATATATTTACAAAGCCTATGGAGAAAAACTCATTTGAATCTATTCACAGCAAGTTTAATATTATGTCCAACACTTAAAGTTTATAGTTGATCAGACTTAGTAATCGTTTATCTCAAACTCAGAAAGTCTCAAACACCAAAATATTTAGACTCAGAAAGTCTCAGACACAAAAGTTCTCAAACTCAGTGACCTTAGACTAAGAAATTTTTAGACTCAAAATCACTAGACATATGGACTCCATCTTCGAAATTTTCAGACACTACATCACACTTCATGATTATAGGTATTTACATTTGCATAAGATTGAAAAGGTATGTTTGTTCGACTATTTTCATGAATCAATGCTTATGCTTTTGAATTGTTGCTTAAAATATTGAATCATTGCTACTTGAAATGTTGCCATTTTATTTTTGGAAAAAGACAAGTCATGACAGATGACAATGATGATGATGAGGTCGATAAAGCATTGTTGATTTACAAACTTCAAAGATTCTTCCAAAAGAAGAGGAAATCCAACAACAAGAATGTCATGCAGGCTATAACGGCCCACTTCCGACCCTTTCTTTGAGGTCCAATTGGGCGAATTCTCAAGTTTAGTTAATGACCCGTTAGGCTCGGGAGTACCCAGAACTAAATTAAAAATTTTTGTGTCGGGCGATTCCGGACTTTTGAAAATCATGTTTTAGTCCCCCCCAACTTTTGTATAATTGCATTTTGACTCCAAAAGAAGTGAATTTTGGGCCTAAGAGCAATTTTTGAAAATTTTAGTCGGGGTTGACTTTTGGTCAACAGTCAACCATTGACTGTTGACTAGTTAATGGACCGTGTCAATGGCTATTGGACTAGTCCAACCAAGGCGTTAGTTAGTCTGATCAGCCCAACCCTAGCGAACTAGCCAACCCAAGGGTAGGTATACCAACCCCCGTTGTTTTCTCTCTCTCTCTCTCTCTCTCCCCCTAGTTAAGCAGCCTCCTTCCCATCCTTGGTTCTTGCTACTTGGACCACCTAAGGACGCACGACTACCTCCCTCAGCTTCCTCGATGCACCTTATTCCAAATACGACCAGTCGCCACCTATATCGTTGTCGCCATCGCTGTTGAGAGCCGCTCAAAGATACCCTCGTGAACTAGTTGCCCATGTTCATGCACATCAAAGCTGGACTTCCTAAGGTCGCCACTTCTTCTTCGACGACACCTAGGCAGAGCCACCACCTCTAGCATGTCCCTAGGCCTCCCCTCAACCTCTCTAAGGCCGTTGCTACCTCCAGTTTGCCCCTAAAGTTGCTAGCTTTTTCCGCAACTCTATGACATGCCCTTATTTCCTTGCTGTTGTACTGTTTATGGCCATTGCTGGCGTTTCAAAGAGACCCAATCACCACCGTCGCCCTCGATCAATAGCTGGGAGTCACATGTGCATAATGGCACTTGTCTTAAGTACTAGCACTACACCGTTTGAGAGAAATCAACCCTGAAAGCCAACCCATCCCTAGAAACCCTAACCTCTGATCCACTGCTTTCTTGCCACCATATCTCGGCAGTCCGACCACCTCAGGCCGCACCATCGATACCCATCAATGTGCAAGAGAGTCAGCTTCTAGATCCATCCGATCTCAGCTGTCAATTTGGCCAGAGGAGAGAGAATTGACCCTTGACCTGACTATCCCTCGCTCGACCTAATTCCAAACCTGGTTGGGGAAACTGGGTCTAGTTGCTGTTTTTGGCCTGAACGGAGCCGTTCTATCGCCGGTAAACACCACCCATGAGCTTAGTTAGCCTCCCACGGCCGAGGGCTGCTTGCCGCAAGGCTCGTTGGAGACGTCCTGAAGTTGTACCAGTGTTGGACCTTCCTCTCAATGGTGACGGATCGAAGATTGAAAAGTCGCACAAAGCCCAAGCGTAATCAGAAGTGCGAAAATGCGCCACGGACCAACATGTGATTGGACATCCTATCCTTGGTTTAGCTGGTTTATAGATTTAATAGAATGGTTAGGGTAGATTGGTTAGGTTGATTGAGTGAATAGGTGGATGAGCTAATTAGGGCCGTGTACATATTATAAGTTAGGCAATGATTGATTGAATTGATCAGTTGGCTTTTAGGCCCTGATTAATCAAGACGATTGACAAAGCCCAATGGGGTAACGATGGGAAATGTATGGATCATTTGATGATCGCTAGAATGACTGGTGTTGTCATTAGTATAAGACCGCCCAAGAAAATGGCGGCATACTAAGAAATGATGGCCGATAGGCATTGATTTAGTTGTGTTGGTCAACTGAGCCCTATGGGATGTCGATTGGACTGCTTGGATCACTAGGTGATTGTTTGAATGATTGATGTGGTTGTTAGTACTAGACCACTTATGAATGTGTTGGTGTGCTCGGCGGATAGTGTCTCAAGCCGGTTGTGGATGGCCTTAAGTATTTAATTATTATGCAATTTATTTATTTAATTATTTATTATTCAATTAATGGTGTATGATTATGGTGATTGACTCAGCTTGACATGTGTGTTGGGCTTAGTGCCAAGTCCTGGTCACGGACCGGTTGATTCATAGGTAGATGTATGTTAGCTGTGGTCACAATGTGACAGGTTGAATGGCTTTGGGCCAAGTCACGATCGTGCACCGATTGACTAATAGGTCTAGTTCATGAATGTGGTTGATTTGAGGAAGTGGTTTAGATATTGAGGTTAAGCGTGGGATTAGTCAATAAATGGAGTGGGATTATCAGGGTAAGGGGTCACAATAGGAATATTGGAGACAATTAGGTCCCACATACGGGCCAAGTGGTATGAGAGGTTGGCCAGTGGAGATGAGTAGGGCCTAGCGCCATGTGAGGCGTAGGCTAGGACTAGACCGATCGTTTGTGGCTAAAAGGGGGCTAATAGTTGTGCTCACATATTGACTCTCGGTTCGCAAGAAAGTAAACGTGGTGATTTGAGTTAAGGTCTGGAATTCGAAAATAAATATTGCAAGTTCCCCTATATCCATACATTGTAGTACTTAGATTAACACCGGGATCATCTATTTGATTATTACGGACCAATTCACTAATTTGGTAGAGTACATAATGGATTTGCTGGATATAATCATTTGTGTTTGATCCATTTGGATGGTAGTGTTATTGATTAGGAGGTTTAAGAAGTAAGGATTGGTGGTGAGTGAAGTGAAGGTTGAAAAGGGTTTGGCTGTAATAGCCATGGTTGATTTGATATGATATGATGCGAATCATTGACGTGGGCTAACTGAGCAATTAGAGAGCCACGAGTTTATATAATTCTGACAACAAGACGGTATAAGTTGTGAATTTGTAAAGCATTTAGAATGGTACTCGATACCCTAAAATGGCGTCTCACAAGGCAGAGGCACTGCTTAAGAAGGTTTTCTAGGTTATCTGGTATTGGTTTTGGGTATGTCAATCGACGGGTTGACATTAGAATGGATTGTGATAGTGTGAGGAAGTCTTCGGAAGTATTTTCGGAAAAACCGCCAAGTTGGCCTTGGAAGGAGAGATCAAGTTTGCAACCAGAATTAGTTTCTGGCATGAAATCGATCTCTAAATTATCTGTTATGGGGTCGTGATTGGAAAATGTCGAACCTTGGCACTTGTGCGTTGACTACCAATAAACACATTTTAAATATTATTTAGTGTATTCAAAGGGTCTAGAAGATCATGAGCAACACTTGAGGGAAGTGATAACGACTCAGAAATAAATTGCACTATATATAAATATTGTCAATATAAGTCCTAGTTAATCGTGTATGATTATAAGGCTATAGGTCTCAAGTGAGGAATTATTGTCGACCCCCCTAAGGTAGAAGTAGTCGTGAAATGATCGAGACATCCGATGGTAATTGAAATTTTAAGTTCCTAAAGTTTGGTTGGTTATGATTGCCATTTTATGAAAATAATTCTAAGTATAGGCATGTCAGTGAGGAAACCACTAAAAGAAGACGTGAAGTATGTGTAGGCTAATTATGTGATGGAATGTTGCAGGAACTAAGTAGCGGTTAACTACCACATTGATGTTGACGATTCTGTCAAGTTCTTGTGAGTATGATTTCCACGGTAATGCATTGTTGGTGCGTCTTGAGGTAGTTGAATGAATTATTAGCATGTATGCATATGCGGCAGTTCTCGTCCCTTCCCTGTTTTTCACTCGTGTGACCTGCCCTCCTTTCGACTGGGATTTCTCTCGAATCTAGTGACCATGGTGCTCAATATTAGAGGCGTTGGAAAGCTTATGAAGCCATCTTCACGACCAAGCCAGCCATTGCCGTTAGTTCAGCTTGGAGCACCACCAGCAGCCGCCGAATGGAGGCCCTAGACCTCGGGTTTCTCCCTGTTTGGGTCGAGAGCTTGGTCTGGCCACCATCACCGTTTCGGCGACTCCCAGCCACCACCGTTGGCACCAATCGACTTACGGGAGTCTGGTGAGTGAACCTTATATCTTTGATTTGGTCAATTTTGTATGGATTTGGAGAATCGAGCTCCAACTCAATTTGTACCCTAAACGGACCCTGGCTGACCTAGGTTGCCATTCGCCGACCTTGGGTCGTTCTCTGGCCACCCACGACCACCCAGGGCTTTATAGGCCACCCAATAACCATACTCGACCACCGGTGAGGCCCAAATCGCCAATGGGCTATCAGAATGGGTTCGGCTGGCCTATTTGGTCACACAACCAGGTTTGTGTGCTTCACTGGAGCTGCTGTGGGCCATCGTTCGCCTCAGCTGCCCCACCCATGGGCCGGCTAGCTTCTTACGGCCACGGGCCACCTTCGGGAGCCTCACCAGAGCTTCGCTAAAGCTGGCACCGGAGGGTCACCTCGATGTTGGACAACACGTATGTGGCATCGAATTAGAGATCAGACAACCACATTAAGCTCAGGTGCAATCAGAAGTACAGGGATCGCGTCACCACAACCCACCGCCGTCAACCACCAGATCGCTACAAAATTGAGGTGAGTGGGCGTTCTATCCCTAATAGGGTACGTTTATTACCCTAGTAGAATTGTTAGACTAATTGTATAATTTTAGTGAATGAGATTAATGAAATGGAAAGTTATGATTGAGTACTGGGTACTGATTGAACAAGAGAGATAGAACGAACGAGAATCCAATAGGACTAAATGGATCAAATGTGAGGCCAATAGGTCTAAATAGATCGAATGCGAGGCTATTGAGTCTGAGATGGATCAAATGAAGGACCAATGGGCCAAGAGGGAATAAATGTGAGCTCGTGAGGTTTGAGATACCAATTTGGACACCAAAGTCCAATGGGAAATTGATGGGTTTGGATTTAATGATGGTTGAGTTGCGAGGTAGAATAACACCAAGAAAACTGATTAGGTCTCAGACCGGTCTTGGACGGTCTTATTATTTGGAATGGACAATTTACTTGATCGCCGATTCACTTACGTAATTTATTTAATTACTGGTAAATTATTTATCAATTTCTTTATTGATTCATTTCATTGAATCTGGATCTATGTACCGATTTGTGTGATAAGTAGATTTAGAGCTAGCTGAGAACGTAGATTGGTAGAGTCCTAGATAGAGAGAGTATGGAAGAGAGAGAGAGAGAGACGATCGATTTATGGGTATAATATTTGAGAGGGTGATGACGAATTATGCCCTAGATCAATCAAGACGTGAGACACGAATAAGGACCCTATGGTGATTTGCGTACCTAGTTCTAGATTAAGGGGTTTGCTCACCGAGATACCTCCATTATCTCACCTCACCACCCTAACCATTTCAGGAGTGGTCCTGGACCCAAAGGACGAGTCATTAAAGGAAAGGGACAACATAAGGGGATCAAGTTAATGAAGTCGGTCAGCAGTTGGATGAGGATGAGAGGATATTGTACATGGACCACAGCTTACAGGGAAGTGGCGTTGTAATTTTAACTTGGAATGATTTGTATTTAATTTTTATGTGATCGGGAGGAATGTAATTTAATATCTGATTTATCTCGCTTTTGTTGTCAAACTCTGATTATCGAGAAAAAGATAGGAAGGAAAAATCGAGGTCCGTGGTGCGCTTGGAGGTTGGGGTGTGACACTAAGACATGTTTTGTCATCTTCAAAATAACATAAGGATTTCCTTTGACATAACTCACCCATCCTTCTTCATTACCGACATAATGTTTGCAACCCAATCAGGATAATGTGACACTTCGATGTATAACTCTGGTTTTGTCCTCCTAAGTCTTTGCTTCTTAGGTGGAATACCAAGCTCAGTAGGTAAAGCATGCTCAACAATCGTTGGATCCAACCTTGGCATATCAACATAGGACCAAGCAAACACATCTTGATATTCTTTCAAAAGATCCATCATTCTTCTTGCTTCCAACTTTGAAAGATTGGCTCCAATTTTTGTTTCCTTGACGCCATCTTCATCTCCTAAATACACCATTACCGTCGGTTCCGCTGTCAAAGGTATGAATTCCTCGTGATGGGTCCAATCTCTTTCGACGTTTTTCTGACCATCGTCACTATCCACATCAACGTTTTTCATTAAGTATTTTTGAGTCGCATATGCATTTATCAAGATGCAATGAAGATGGTTAGTGAATAAGAAAAATGACCGCAATACATGAAACCTTTTAAAAAAAATTTCAAAATACAATTTGAAATGATGGTAGCTCAAAAATTAGTCTTCGTATCATTGGACATCTTTATCCAATAAATCCATTTTAGAAACTAGGAAACATGTAGAAATCCAGGCCTCACGCAACACTATGAAGCGATTAATGCGTATCATCATTAGGCTGGTTTGATATATTTCTACATGCCCTTAATAAAACGTTTAGATGCATTGTATTGATAAGGCTGCTTTACAAAATTTACAATGTTAGATCAGCAACTCAAAATCCAAGATGTAGACTACAAACCAAAGTAAATAATCAAAATGATAAGCAATTACTAGGTAATGAAATATATATCTAAAAGACATAAGAAGAAATTAAATAAAGAGCATCCCTATGGAGACGGATTAAGATAACTAGCCGATGATTCAGCTTCTTCATTGTTGATCCTGCATATGAAGTCCTCCTGAAATAATTAGGCAATATTACATATGGCCTTTCTCCTCTTGCAACAAATTGGATGGTCTTGGGAAGTTTTCTCTTATATGTGGAGGGAGTAATCGCTGGTGGACTCCTGCTCTTTCCTTTGATTTTTTGCCATCATTTGGGGTATCTTGGGTTTCATCATAGCCTTGGCCTTTCCTTCTATAACATTTGACGAGTTTGATAGGCCTAATGATACCTTGAGCGCATATACCAATCCCTTCCCTGGAGTATGTCCATGCTCAAATAATACCCTACTTGACATCATCGAGGGTTTGCTCATTTCTGACCTACGAACAATGGCTCTGGTAAAGACATGGATCATGGATATCATCTCCAAGGCTTGATAGCTCGGCACCTCTTTAGTCTTTAGTTCGACATACGAGATTGCAGTGTCATGGTAAACTTTAAAATCTATCTCAACATGAATAGTTCTAACCTGTTATCCACAATGAACCTAACCTTTTGATGTAAACTAGAAGGCATTGCCCCACCAGTATGTATCCATGGGCTCCCCAATAGAAAGTTGAAAGCACTGGGGATATCCAGCACTTTGAAGTTTACCAAGAAAGATACTAGGCCAATCAAGAGCTCAAGTTCAATTTCGCCACTGACCTGCTTCTTCATTCCATCAAAGGCACAAATAGTTGATTTAGAGTTCCTGATTCTCTCTTCTTCAATCTCCAAGTGATGCAAAGTAGACAAAGGGTAGATATTCAAAGCTAAGCCATTATCAATCAGCACCCTCGAAACCACCTTGTGCGTCACTTCACTGCAATAAGTAGAGCTTTAGCGTGGTTATGGCCTTTTGGAGGGAAATCTTCGTCAAAGAAAGATATTTGGTCCTTCAATACTATATACCCAATAAACTCTTCAAGCTAGCTATCATCAATAGCCTCTAAAACATGGACTTCATTGAGAACCTTCAACAATGCATTTTTATGCTCCTCTGCCATTTTGAAGAAGTCTAGTAGCAAAATTTGGGCCGGCATTTTCTGCAGTTGCTCTACCACATTAAACTCACTTGTTTTGACAATTGCGAGAAATTCTTTAGCCTCCTCATTGGTGATTATTTTCTTCTAGGCCTTAGCAGGTGCACACCAACGACCAAAATAGGTGACAGCATCAACCTGGTTCATCTCATAATCCCATGGGATAGCCTTAGAGATTAGTTTTTGCGAAGCTTTCAACACCCTTTCCTCCTCATCTGATGATGACAACTCAATAACCATTGGTTTCATATCATTCCAATCCATCCCTAGTAGTGCAAACTCCTCAATTATAGGATTTCATCACCACATACTCAATATTACTTTTGCTAGATCTAGAGGCTTCCTCTTCAGCATACAAATCAATTATCACATGTGTTATCATGGCCACGACGTCTTCCAATTAGGGAGGATCATCACATCCCTTTTCTGACTCCGACAGGCCATCTATATCACCACAATCACCTCCAATAATCATATTTATATTCTGATCATGATCTAGGAGGAGATTTTTTGTACGTATGGCTGTGAATCTTTGAATGGCAAAATCCCTTTATCGAGCAAATTATGTACTCTAAATTTAAGTGTTAAGCAGTTATCAACATCATGCCCTCTTTCACCCAAGTGATATTCACAAGACTTCGACATGTCAAATCCGAGAAATTTGGGAGGATTATCTTAAGGCACCTTCTTGACAAGCATTTGTTTTATCAGCAACATTGGCAGCAATATTGATAATGGCCTTAGAAGAGGAGTAAACTACCGCAGTGCTTTTCCTATCACTTCATAATTTTGATTTGTTCCACCTCTAGATGCCGACAGGTATGCAAGTTCGAGGGCATTCTCGATTCAACTAGAGCTTGGACATAAGCCACTTCCACTTCTTTCTCCTACTTGTTAGGAAACTTTTGATTCGATCCCTTGTTAATTCGTCCATCATGCATGACTCCTTCAATTCTTTCCCCAATGGTCATGAGATGGAAGAAAGTTTCACAACTTGATCCAACCATCTTTTTATAAAAATCCTGATGAAGAGCTCTGAGAACTAATTCGATCATCTCCTTGTCATCTAACTATGGCTTGACTTATGCCGTGATAGTACGCCACCTTTGGGAAAAAGTTTAGAAAGATTCGTTTCTCTTTTCTCCATACAAGCCAACACATCACGTGTAGGAGCGATCTTTGTATTGTACTTGTATTGCAGTATGAAGGCTTCTACCACTTCCTCACATTGTTCCATCTTTTCAGGTTCTAACAAGATATACCATTGCAAGGCCGGGCCAGACAAACTTTCTTGGAAAGTCTAAATCAGAAGTGAAACATTCTATGCATACCTCCCACTCTGGTTAAGATAGTACTTCAAGTGGATCTTGGGATCTCCTATCTTATCATACTTGACAAACTCTAGAATTTTGAATTTTTCTAGAAAATTCATCTTAGTGTATCGAGATAAATCCTCAATCACATTCACCTCATAGCCTTGCATAGCTCGAAACGTTTCCTCCAGTTTAGCGAACCTTTTATTATTTTCTTCCTTCGTTCATGCTGAAATTGCCTCATAAATAGGGTCAAGTTCGACCATGATGGGTGTTGAAGTTGGAGCATGCATATTTCCACTTCTCGCCTCAACAGTCAGTGGTTCAGGAACTGTTGTATGTGTTGCTTGATTTGTGCCAGATGGCATCAAAGAGGCTTTAATGTCATTCGTGAATTGTGCAAACTGTGCAAACAGCTCATTAATTGTGTTGTCGAGCACAGTAAAGCGGGCATTATGCTCCTCCATATTCATGTTTAAAGCTTTTGACCTCATACGAATTGGCGATCGTCTTGAAACCGCAATTATAGTACCTGGTTTCACCACATAATACAACATAATGAATGTAGGAGAAGATAAATATCACCAACCCTCCAATCATATATTTTCCTATAATGAAATAGAAAGAAGAAATATTCATATAAGCCGAGTCTTATACAATTTTTTTTTACATTTCTTCATAGGATGGTATAAAATTGCAGGGGTAATTCACGATGATTGATCAAAATACCTCTTGCATATTACATTAGAAAAGAAAAACATGAAAAATTAAGTATCCACATTAAAATTTGTAAAAGAAAGTCTTTATACATCCACTAAAACTTGATACAAGAAAAAGCCCTAAACACCAAATTTAAAGCAAAAAAGAAAAATTGCAACAAGGGAATGTTCTAATGGAATATGACTTTGCTATAAACTAGGGTCCCCCCTTAAAGCAACTTGCGGATGTGTTTGTTATCTTTGGCCAAATGGTCCACTTTGGCAAGCTTCGTCTTTTTTCTTTCATGACTTTTCCCATCTTAGTTTCCTTTGTAGTCAGGTTGGAGGATATGTGTGGGATGATTACTTCAATTTCTAGATCAGTAGGACGAGCAAGGTAGTCCATGAAGGCATGGTGTTTTTTCATCTCGCCATCTAGCTCTGCGACCCATTCCACTTCTCTTGGTCGGCATTGGTTTAAGATATCAATGATGTTCTTCACTTCGCTTTTTAATCCATCAAGTTGGTATCCTGTAAGAACCTTTTTGTGAAAGTCGAAACGAAATAAACCATGCTTTAAAGGAGGGGCAATTTTTTGAAGCACACGATACTGTCGAACCATTCTTAAAGGGTAACATGACATAGACCCTGTCAATCCCAAAAGTGGAATCGAGTTGTCAAGTCCACTCAAAAGGCGTGCTTTATGAAATTGAACCCAAGGAGCTTGCCAAGAAATTTGATCTAAACTAAGTTTTTCAAGAAATTCTACCCAAGCAGGAACACTCCAAGATTGAACAAATTTTTTGTGCATCTTGAAACCTCAGAAGGGGATTAAAATCTCTATCTAAGTCGACAAGCATGTGAGTTCTAAATTCCTTGAGATGTGAGATAAACCAAGCTTGAAGAATACTTGTGAGAGCTCTAAAAGTCACATGTTTTGCCTTATTAAGGCGATTTAATGAAAGGAACATTTCAATGAGGAGCATATTTGTAAACCCTTTTGAGTGAAGAACTCCATTAAAAATGTGGATGACATTAGGATCCATTGTCTTTTGAGTGAATGGGAAGAGGAAAAACCCAAAAAAATTGCTAGGATGAAGATCTTGGTATCCAAATTATTAGGAGCAATGTGTAAGGCATGGAATCTTTGTTCGACAAAAGGTAAGGGAATACCATTCGAGTTCCTCATTAAAACAGTTGTAATTTCTAAAGGTGAAATGTGAAGATATTGACTTAGAAGCGGTGTGGGATCAACTCCTAAGGGAGGCTCGACAAAGTCGAAAGAAGGAAGAGTGCCTACCATGATTTCCATTTCCTCTAGAGTTGGAGTTAATTCGTGATGACCAAACACAAAAGTAGAGGTCTTGGGATTCCAAAAGAAGGTCAAAGCTTTGACTAAAGCAACTTATGACTCCATTTATAGCTGGTGAATGAGGTAGCCTATCTTCTTCTCCACGTATGTCTTTTTGCCAGCATCCAGTGCATCCCACATATCTAGCAAAGCTTTCCTCAAGATAGGAATAAATCGAAACTCGAGATGACCCATTATGTCTAATCCTAAGGAGAAATTTTGATCAATCACCACTCATTACGAAAAATAAATAGATAAATGAAAAATTGCATGAGTAAAAAAAGTGTGAAAGAACATCCATACCTTTTAGAAGCTAAAGAAAAGAATATATGGCAACCACATTAACACATCACATGCTGATTGGTGATGCTCACTAAAAGGTGGGATTATAAAGGTTTAAGGCTCCCATTCCAATTAGATCAAAAGAGTTTTCCCCACTTCATGCTTTCGTCGGATAGTTCTCTTTATCACTGAAAGTGCTAGTGCTTACAATTAATACGGAAATATAAACAATTAAGCTTTCAAAATAATAAACAGAGTAAGGGAGTAAAGAGAATTGAACACAATATGTATAGTGGTTCGACTTAGATCAAGCCTACGTCCACTCTCCCACTGTGACAGCCTATTGGCTGGAGTTCACTATGAATCAAAAGAGTTACAATTTCAATGTCTAAGCTTCTCAACTTCACACTCACGAAGCTTGTGTGTCACACTCTTTTGAGTACAATTAAAGCTCTAACAGTTTCAGACTTTAAGAAATGATCTCTAACGTTCTTACCACACAACTCAAGGTATCTCCCTTAAATATTCCTTCATGCCTTCATGACCGTTGGCACTCTCCAAATGAATTCTTCCAATCTACATGTTGGACAGAATCAATCAGGAGATCTCAAGCTATAGATAGAAACATACAGAGAATCTGTTAATCCCAGTTGCCCATTCAATCAGGATCTTCAGTTTCCTTAAGTGAACACTTGCTCCAAGTAATTGATTGTTTCCATATAATAATCAAATACAATCAATCAATAAGCTGTCAAATATCTACATATATCAACCGAGATGAGATTAATATCTCACTCATACTTTCTGCTTCAGATCTTCGTGAGAAAAGGATAAGATCAACAAAGTCTGTAACCATTACTTTGATAGAGTCTGACTGTCTTAAACGATACCTTAGACTTTAGCAGAATCTGACTGTTTCAGACTTTGGCAAAGTCTAACCATCTTAGACTTTCGCCAAGTTTTGTCATCGTCAAAATAATATAAAGAGTCTTCAACAATCACTAATTGAAATGAGTGGGACCAAAAGGAAATCACCACGAATCATGCGATCCACAACTTCCTCCTTTTGGCACCTCTTATAGGTTTCCTAAATAATCGGGATTTTAGGTTGTAGGTTGTGCATGAAAGGTGTAATGCTAAAGCTTTTAAGAACATGCATATCAATTTATATTCAAACAATGCTTTAATAACACCAATATGTGCATAGATTCCTTCATCTCCCTATAAAACAAATTAACTGGCGGACACTCCACCCCTTATGACTCCCAACTTGCAACAACATTTAATACATAATTAGTGGACTTACCCCCATTTCATGTAAGCGTTGCATAAAAACATATTAGTTAACAATCAACCAATTGATTAGGCCTAAGTCCACAAGTCCCCAGTGGAGTCGCCAGGTTGTTACAACCTACTCAAACTTTCCTTGATAAAAGGGGGATGATACTAGGTAGATATAGAAGTATTCACTCTCAATTCCTCAATTTTAAGCTCGGACTCTCCTAAGTCCATACCTCATGTGACATTGGAAAATCTTACAAAAATTCTAATAATTGAAATCATTTAAGGAGCCACCACTAGCCTATTAAGGTCGGCTAAAAACCAAGTGAAAGCATGGGAGAATGCTTCACTTTTTACACAACCAAAGGTTTAGGAACCGGGACTTAGTTACACTAGTAAGTAAACTAGTGCCCTTTTTGGGTACCTAGGCTTGATTATCGTCTTAATCAAAGTGCTTTCATGAAGTCTTCGATCTACTATGAGACTAGTCCACTAATTGATCATGCATGATCCTTTTTAAATCCTAACCATGCTAAAAGAAAAATAACAACTAATGTAATGAAAGTGTGCAAACAAATATAATTGAAAAGAAATGCTCAATCAACAATCATGATATTGTCTCTAAAAGAAAAATCAAACAAAACACCCATAATGTAAAACTCTAAGAGCTTATTCAATTAAATTTAAAACTTTTTAAAGGTTTTCTCAATTTTTATGCTAAACTAAAAACATTAATTCAAAATGGAGAATCCAAAAACTAATTGAAGACTTATACTATTACTACTAAAAATTTATGAAATCGATTATAATCGGTCTCCTAAACACTTTTTATTTTTTTTTATTTTCTATTTTTTTTAAAAAAGGATTTTTGAATTTATCTGAGTTCTTTTTGAAATTTTTATTATTTTTGAAATTCTGAATTTTTTTATATATATCTTTTATTTTTTATTCCAAAAAAGGACTTTGGACCGGTCAAGGAGACCCGGTCCAACTCGCTAACTCGGTCCGTAATGGTCTGAGTTGGGTCTTCGATTTGGGCCGAGCTTAAGGCCTGGCTCAATTTATATAAAAAATGGTTTTAACCTAAATCACAAAATTTGGCCCAAAACTAGAATAGGCCAAAAATAAAAACGAATTTATATATATAAACCCAAAACCTATTAACCCTCTAGCCCACCGAATCAGAGCAGGTCATACTCTACTTAGCCTAACTTTGACTTCCAATTTCGATTTTTCTTAATTTTATTTTTTATTTCCCTTCTCCTACACTTCATCTTCCTCCCGACGCCATGTTCTTCCTCTTCAACGAAGTTCCATTGACAAGAAATATCCAAACAAGAAAATCATCATGCCCAAACATACCAAAATACACATCTAAAGAAAAAAATTGAAAAATAAAAAGAAACTGATTGTTGTAGCCTCTTATTGCGAGCATCGCCGATACGCGAAGGTTTCTGTGGAGGTGAAGTTCATTAAAAGTAGGCTCAAGGCGAAGGATGGACATATCATGAAATCATGAGAAAATCAAGGAATAGTGATCGGACTACACGCTCCAAAATAGAATGAGTCAAATTGTGACTTGAGCAACAAATCTCTAGAAAAAATCAATTCAACATTTCACTTAGGCATTCTATCAAACAGTTGATATGCGATATAAAACGATGACTCAAAACTCAATACCGATGGAAGTCTCAACCTAAGATGATCTATTCATCCACAAGATAGCATTTTAAGCATAAAACCTTTCAAAATTCATCTATTTTTATCCAGAATGTCAATAAAGAATTTTTATGCTTCAAACTGTCTAAGCTCGTTTAGACATTTGATCGAACAGATGAAGTATGCTTCCAAACAATTTTCTGATCCAGACTCAATGCACAAACAAGCTAAATTGAGCTTCGAACCAACGTTTGTATGTCAAATCAGACGTAAGTGCTCGTAGACAAGTCAAAAACAAGACACCGATCATGGCAAAAAAATGTATATCCAAATCACCCTACAGAGGCCGGGGTTCCGGGGACTCAACAGACGCGCCCAAGGAATTTGGACCTAGTCTTTGTCGACCCGTGCACAACCTGTGATCGTGATCCTCGGGGCAGCAGGAAACAAAACAAACCAGATCCTCACTCACCAGAAAGAAGGTGAAGACTGTGAGGAAGTGGGAATGTGAAGTCCCGATTGAAGATCTTTGACCGAGCGGGCCTCAGGCGGGTATCACCACGGACAGCCTTTTTCTCCTTGCCTACCTCTTCCTCGCTCTCTCTTCTCAGCGAGTGCTCTATCACCTCTCTGCTTCCTTTTTTTTCTATTTTTGACGCCCCTTTCTTTGTCCTCTACTGCCCTTTTTAGAGAAGAACAAAGACTGCCCCCTTCTCCAATTTTCTTTTCTTTGCTTTCTTCTGACTCCACAAGCGCAAGACCCCATTTTTCATGCTTCCCCCGCTTCCTTCTTATGATCTCACCTGCTCTTTGTTTCTGCCATTTTCCCTTTTTTTGTCTCTTGAGTACAGGCCCCCTTTTCGTGTTTCCTCCTGTTTCCTCCAAGATCGCCAGGAGCAGAAGCATGCAGATCTTGTGGGCGTTGACCACGCAAAAGAGAGTTGGGAAGGGCGAGCTCGCGGGCTGGGCCGTAGGCCCTGGCGAAGAGGAAGGAATCCTCACAGGCCAGGCCCGCGAGTTAGAGAGATAGGCCGAGATAGGAGATGGGCTGAAAGCAGAGGGCTTCGCTCGGGCCTAGCCCACGCGAACGAAGGCGTGGCTGGGCCAATCAGGCCTGGTCGACGTCTGCTTCATTTCTTTCTTTCTTTTTTTAAAGGGAAGATAATAAAATAAAAACAATATGAAAATACAACTCTAGTCCTAATTAGTGGCAATTTTATGTAAAATAAAGTTAAGCAAAATTTGTCGAACTGGTAAAAATTAGGTGTCAACAATCATAAGTAAATTCAATTAAAGGTAATTTGTCATCCCGGATACCTAAAGTCTAGTGTGCAGGCTCATAACATATCTTTCAAGGTATGAATTACTCTTTTTGATAGTCCATCTGCGGATGGCATGCATGCTAAATTGTAATTGGGTCCTTAGTGTAGCTTGCAACTTCTTCTAAAAACTTGAAATGAACCTTGAATCTCAACCAGATGTGATGGTTACTAGAATTCCATACAGTCTCACTATTTTGTTAATGTATAATTCGACATACCTTTCCAAAGAATAGTCTCATCTTACGCCAATAAAGTAAGCGGATTTGGTCAATCGTTAAAAGTTTTGCTATTGCTTGCTTGGTGTTATTTGAATTCACATATGTAGCTCATGTATTAATTTGTATGGTTTGTTCATGTTATTGCTTATGCATGAAATTCAAAAATGAGTTGTGTATATGTCATGTGCACGTTGTGCTTGCGAGAAGATTGTTTTGATTGTTGACATGATTTACTCATATATTATTATCTATGCTTGAAAGCACACCCTGAATTCCAAAAAGAGATTCATGTTGGTTTTAGACATGTGTGGTAGCATACTGTGTCAAGTCATCTTGGTGCAGCAATATTGAAGTGTGTTGTTCCGAATTGAGATTGACCTAGTTTAGTGCTTGAAAATATCGGGTCAAACCATGTATCTTCTCCATGTCTCTTCTCCATGCTTGACATGTTCCATTGACACAATTTTGGTAAGTCATATGGAATACATTGCATGACACGCCTTTGAGAGAACTCTTACATGGGCTTAAAGTAAGTAAGTACCAGATTATGTATTGTACATATGCGTGATAACATGAGAAATAAGTCGTCCTCGATGGTTTTCAGGACAATGCTATTACCAATGGATTTTAGAATGATGCTCGAAGGATTTCGAATAACATTTATGAATGGAATACGAGATGACACCCAATGGATTTCAGATGCCATCTTCAATGGATTTCAAGACAATGTCGTGCACAATGGAGCAGGACAATGACCGTGGATTCCCAAAAAATGGATGGATTTTAGTTACATGAAATAATATATAAAGTTTTGTATGAATTGTCATTAATGCTCGAAGTCTTGCATGATTGCATAAGCTTTTGAGATGCGTGAGCATGATTGGACTATGAAACTTAGTATGGGACAAGCCAAAGTGAGCATTCATTGCAAATGCATGACATCCGAGATTACTTTGCTATTAATTGGCAATCGACATCGCATCAATAATCGCATGGTTTGATAACAAAGGCGTCCTTTATGACAATTAGGCGATTTACTTATTGAGTTATCAAACTTAATGTTGTGATTTTCACCATTTTCAAGCCTCTAAGTATGGTTTCCTCGCCGCCTACTCATTTTGATGTATAGATGACAATTAATTACATGTATTACAATGTGGTTGACGTGGAAGAAGGAGAACTATACACTCTTATCCCATAGCCCAGGCTAATCATGTTGTGTAGCTGTCGAATTGATATAAAGTACTTGATGTAATAGATACTGGTGTTTTGTAAATGGATTGGCATTTTCTTAGTTATTTTGTTGATGAGTGTTATGTTTATACTTTCACATGCTCGTAAAAAAAGAAAGAAAGGAAGATTAGAACATGTTCACAGGTGACGCGCCTGGGGCGTCACATCACCGTGGTGAATTAGATCTCAAGTTCTTAGGTAAAGAAGAATTAGGTCTCGATTTATGTTGACACCTAAAAAATATTGCATATAGTTAGTGGGTACAACTTGCATTTTAAGGAAGATTATTGGCAGTGATATATTTTGACTTTAGCTGATAAAGAAATTTTTGGCATATTTTGAGCGAAATATATATGAAATAAGGCAAAAAGAGGAAGCATATATTTATCAAATTTAAGGAGGAGAAAAGGAGAAACAAAATAAGAAAGGGGAATATATGCATCAATTTTGTGGAGATTACAAAATATATAATGAGAAAGATATGAGAAATTTCTTATTTGATCACATGTAGATTTTTGGCAGGAAAGGATCCAATTGCATATATTCGACAAGAAATCGGTGATGAGGTTTGATTTTAAGAAGAGAATCTTTAAAAAGGGGGAAGAAATAAAAAAATCAATCTCACTTGATTAAGAAGAAATCAAATAGTATGTTTCTTTTCCTGATCTCTAGATACTATAAAAAAGACATGAGGGGTCTTTCAAAGGAGGAGGCCACATATTGAATACACGGCCACATTGAGGAGAAAAAATGAGCAATTCGATGAAACAAAGAAAAAGACGCAAGGAGCCGCGCAAGAAAAAATGGGGGGAGTGCTGAAAGGAGAATTAAGAGGAAAAGATGAAGGGCTCATCCAGTGCTTAAACAGAAAGATATGAGATGTCCAAAAAGAAGATAAACACTTATAGATCCCTTGTGTTTTTCCTTGATTTTGTTGTTTATTCATTGAGCTATTTTTTTAAAATAAATGAAAATGTACCGAAATGGCGTTATATTAGTCTAGCATAATCAAGTCCCCATACTTGGAATCTCTAGTTCGTAGGGGTAAAGTATAACTCATGGTACTTTATATAGATTTCTAATCGACCCACCATAAATAAATTAGTGGCGACTCCAATTGAAAATATTTTACATGTTAAAAAGTGAAACATAAATCGTGAATTTATATGAGCTTGGGAGAGCTTAAGCTAGGTTAGACTTAGCAATCCATTAGCTAAAGCTTAGGTGGTACACCTTCGGGAAGGTCGCAACAGCTTGACGACTCCAATGGGGACTAGTTTAAAGAACTCTAGTGGACTTAGGCCAATTTTCTTTTCTTTTTTTCAAAAAAATATTTTGTTTGGCAGCGAGGATACTAGGTATGTCCCTAACACATGTGTTAAATGTTTTTGCAGTGGGGAGTTATAAGGGGTGTACTCTGTGCTAACCATTTTTCTTGTAGGGTGGTGTTATGATGAATGCTTTGAATTTAATAATTTGAAGTTTTATTTGTTTATAAATTGTTAAGTGTGCCATGATTATATTTTGCACTACATTTTAGCACACACAACTGCCGTCGAACCTGGGTTGCATAGGATCACTTAGGATGGTGTTAAGGTAGATACCACTCCAAGTGCATGCCTGCAGTACGAGTCGCCTATCTCAACTTTGAAATTTCTTTCTTGGAGTCGGGAGTATCCACCCCAATCTGTAAGCCTGTGACCAGGGTTGATCCTTTGACTATGCTGGACTCGTAAGGACTCGACTTAGTACGCGTGCCTGCAGCTAGTCCAATCATCCTTGTGGCTCCACTTTGTTAAGCCTTTTTGAATGTGATTGCCCCCAATTTATTTATCTTCTATCCATATTATATGAATCATATTTACAGTTTTCTGTGTTTTCAGTCGGTCCATGATAAGTTAGGTCATTAGTGTCGTCATAAGGATTTTGGAGCCAAAATTGATTGAAAAAAAGTTTCCATGAATTGAAGTTTTTAATTGTAAGTGTGTCATAGGTCACCATTTTTCTGAAGATAAAAATTCATCCGTTTTCTTTAAAAAGAAAAGAAAAGAAAAGAAAAATTCAAAAAAAATGCATAGAATTCATGTCATATAAACATTACTTGTTTTTTTTTTTAAATCTCATTACTCATGTCTCAAAGCATAACTCTCTTAGTTAATGAAGCATCTGAAAATGACACACCAAATTCCACTGACATGGAAGAGAATTTGCAAAGGTTAAATTGAGAACAAAAATAACCTCGGAAAATGTATGTCTTGATCCTTGACATGATTTCAAATTGGCATTCCCTTACTCTTTTCCATGTAGATGGCAAATTGTGGGACATTTCAAACTCTGATGAGGATAGCTAATTTTCTAATCTGATGAAGACAATGCATTGATGAGTGATAGAAATTTCTCCAATCTTGGATTACATTTATTTAGGGCCATATTCATGCACTTTCTTTTGGTGCAAGGCAGGAACAAAAATACAGCATTGAATATTGAGTTTCCATGTTGGTCAATCAATGTATGTGTCCATCTCCAAGGGTGACCAAATGGTTCCAATTCCTAATAACCATTATGGGTATTTGATGTCATGTGCTTTGATGATAAATTTTTGAGTGAGATAAATTATTTGTGCTTGTCAATAAGCTCAAAATGCTCATATTTACTGAAAAAGGATTGTGCATGATGGTTCTGCTTGTTTCATTCATCAATTTCACTGAATATTACAAAAATAAAATAATTTGATGAGTTATGCAGAATTGATTGAGAATACCAAATGAGATGCATTAGGATGACGAAAGATAAGCCCTATCATACATAGTCCCACATTTATATACTTGTGAGAAAAGCATGCAAAATTCCCTGTCCGCAAGGTAAAAAGTTCTCTCGTGAAAAGTACGATAGACGAAATGATGAGAGGCAATTCATTTCTTTATCCCAAACACTATAATGATCCATTGGATACCCATTTTAAGGACAAACACTTGTGAAGTTTCATTTCATACTACCCCTATCAGAAACCATCCTACATTGGGGCAAGTTGGAAATACATTTACTTAATTGGTGTTGAAGGATGAGAAAAGTAAATCGAAATTTTCTTACTTTCACTTGCATCAATCTTCATGTGTTGGTATTACATGAAATCAAACAGTAAATCAAGTGCATTAGGAATGATGAAGAGCATTCTTTTCTCTATCCAAAACACTTTTATCATTTGTTAGCCACTTTGAGCTTGTAATTTCATTCCATTAAACCCACATTGATGATCATCTCTTATACTGGGGCATGAAAAAAATCAAAGCCATTGGAAACAGTAGAATACAAGCGTCACATCAAGGGATGTTAGGCCAAGATGTCATATTATTCACACTTGTTGAGTCTAGTCCATAGGTCAAGTGAAAGGAAAAAGAATGCCAAAATGGGGCATGAAAAAGTAGTATACCTAGTAAAAGTAAGGCCGATGCCCATAAAAGTCATAGTCAAAGGCTCAAGTCTGTAAAAGTCAACCCTCAATATGTTTGGGTTTTCAAAAAACGCTGAATGAGGCAGTCTTGTAAATAATCCCTAGAGGATTTGACATCATGTAGCATCTTTAGTGGAGCAAAGTCAGAAGCTTGAAATTTAAGCCTTGGAACAATTCCCCAGTGAAAAGAAGTCCAGTGACAATTTCGAGATGATCACCAATTCATCATTCCATACACACTTTTTGAGCCTAATGATCCTTTCGTTTCTCTACCCATGAATCAAGCCTACATTACAACCCTTTAAAGTCTCTTTTGATTATGGCACTTGAATTAACATAGGATTCAAATGTTTTAAACTTAGGTCGAAGGAGTGCAAGCAAGATTGTTTCTAATTCTTTGTGCAGGGTTCTTGACTTGTAAACCCAAATATGCTCATTTAAGAATTTTTTTTCTAAGCCTTGACTCAAAGAGTTCCATTTGCTTAGCTATTGACCAAGCCCAAATTACAGTCCCATTAAAGGCCTCTCTGATTGGTAAATTCGTACTGCTTGTGAGAATACTCGGACCTTTGTTGACATGATGATTGTGAGATCGAGTGATATATTTATTCCCACATTAATGGTCGAGACAGAAGCCTTTAAATGAGAGTGAGTGAAAGTCCTTTTTAATCGAAAGTATCTCATTTGGCATTCTTAGGAAATTCATGCTATGAGTGAAAATGATGTTGATTGATGATCTTCTTCGTTGAAAATTTAGTGATGCAAACATGGTAAAACCATCATGCATAAATATCTCATTGACATGAATACCTTGATGAATGCATATGTTGTTCTACTCTAATCATGTTTGACAGGTAATGTTTCCTTGAATACTGAAGAGCTCTGAATGCTCAAGTTGTTATTTGAAGCATCATATTTGTCTAAATGTTATAAAATACCCGATTGGAGTTTTAGATAGCTTGTTCAAGAATTCGTAGGGATAAAATTACCTGATTAGGGTTTCAGGTATCTTTTTCGAAAGTTTGAATGGAGTTTTCGAATCATTTCCATGTTTTCCTCGAAAGTCCGAAGGGAATTTTCAAGTCAATTACCTGATTGAAGTTTCATATATCTTTTTCGAAAGTCCGAAAGGAATTTTCATTCTAATTTCATATGTTTTCCTTGAAAGTCCGAAAGGAATTTTCAAGCCAATTACCTGATTTTGAGTTTCATGTGTCTTTTTCGAAAGTCCGAATGGAGTTTTTGAACTTATTTCATTGTTTGCTATTGAAAGTTTGAAGGGAGTTTTTGAGTTTATTACCTGATTGGAGTTTCATGTATCTTTATAGAAAATCCGAAGGGAATTTTCTATCTTATTGAAATACTTGATTGAAGTTTCAGGCATTATCTTTTTCGAAAATTCGAAGGGAACTTTTAAGTCCATTACTTGATTGGAGTTTCGGGTATATTTTTTTCGAAAATCCAAAGAGAACTCTCGAACCTATTTCACCTCTTTCTCTCAAAAGTCCGAATAAAACTTTTGAATCTATTACCTGATTGGAGTTTCATGTATCTTTTTTGAAAATTTGAAAGAAATTTTCAAACCTATTTTTTTCTTGAAAGTTTGAAGGAACTTTGAGTCAATTACCTGATTGGAGTTTTAGGTCCTTTTTTTGAAAATCCAATGGGAATTTTCGAACCTATTTTTTTTATCTCGAAAGTCCAAAGAGAACTTTTGAGTCCATTATCTGATTAGAGTTTCAGGTATTTTTTTGAAAGTGTGAATGGAACTTATTTCACTTCTTTTTCTCGAAAGTCCAAGGGGAACTTTCAAGTCAATTACATATCTTTTTCGAATGTCCGAAAGGAACTTTCGAACCTATTTCACTTTTTTGCTTTTGAAAGTCCAAAGGAAACTTTCGAGTCCATTATTTGATTGGAGTTTCGGGTATCTTTTTAGAAAATTCGAAGGGAATTTTCTATCTTTTTGAAATACTTGCTTAAAGTTTCAAGTATTAACTTTTACGAAAATCCAAAGGTAATTTTCGAACCAATTCAGGCATCCAATTACTTCTCATGTGTTCAGGTAAGTAATTTTAGGTATGTTTCTCTTCCTCTTCATTTCCCATTCATCATGCTAGAGCTAATCTTAAAAAAAAACAATTTAAGCGTTAATCAGTTTGGATGTCTCCCTCTCGTTTAATGTTATGTTCTAGATGTGAATGCTATTTGCTGACTTATTCAATTATCTTAATTCAGTTAGCTAAATGAGCATTTTATTCTAGAAAAATCACATTCTTTGGAGAATCTGAAATGGGATTTGGATATGAATTAAGCAAATTAAGATCAATCTCGTGCCGACAAGTAAGTGACTACATGTATACTTTCCTTTCTCACATTATACATATACATTTTCATCTTCATACCATTGCATTTAAACTAGGATTCGCATTTTTTTTCAAAAAAAAAGTTCCATTACATTTCATTTGCATAGCCAAAATTTAGGTCTCGATGATCTTTGAATGTAACATCTACGAGCTCACCTTCAAAGAGAAGCAGCTGTTGAAACCTAAATTTGTGTGCCTCATTTAGTAAAGAAATAGGGATTTACTTTAATCCCTTAAAAAATGTTGCATATAGTTACTAGGTGCATCTTGCATTTTAAGGAAGATATCGGCAGTAATGTATTTTGACTTTGGCTAGTAAAGAAATATTGGGCATATTTTGAGCGAAATATATATGAAATAAGGCAAAAAGAGGAAGCATATATTTATCAAATTTAAGAAGGAGAAAGGATGAAACAAAATAAGAAAGGGGCATATATGCATCAATTTTGTGGAGATTACAAAATATGATAGGAGAAAGATATGAGAAATGAAAAAGTACTGAAAAGGTGTTATATTAGTCTAATGTATTCAAGTCCCCGTACTTATAATCTTTGGTTCGTAGAGGTAGAGTACAACTCTCGATACTTTACATGGGTTTCTAATCGACCCATCTTAAATAGATTAGTAACGACTCCAGTTGAAAATATTTTGTTAAAAAATGAAACCTAAATCATGAATTAATATGGGCTTGTGAGAGCTCGATTAGGTTAGACTTAGTAATCCATTAGCCAAACCGTAGGTGGTTCACCTTCGAGGAGGTCGCAATAATTTGATAAAGAAACCATATTCTCATTTGATTCAAAATTAGCTTGGGAATTGTTAAAGATGTTCCTATGAGTTGAGTTTGTGCTCAATATTATTGTGAGCCTATTAAAGGGCTTGTAAGTATATATACCAGTTAGGTTATACCTTTGATTCGAACCACCAGCTTTGTATGTAGAGACCTTGTTAAGGGAGAATCTTGGTCTCCTTGACATTAAGCATTGTGTTGTGACCATGATAGTATACTGAGCAATAGAGTGGTTGAGAGATTGCCAATTGACGTATAATTTGGGATTGATCAATGGAATAGACCATTGACATGGTTTTTAATAAAGATTGATCAATGGACTTAACCATTGATATTTGAATTGTGATAATAAATTTAAATGAGTATTTCTAACTTGTACAAAGCTATGTTCGATGTTGTATCTTGAAATTGAAGTATGAGTTTGTAGTATTACTTTAACTATATGCATAACGATTACTCAATCTACTTAGAAGAGTTATGCATTACTTATTGGGTTGTGGTTGCACATACCAATTATTCCAATCATTTTAGGTTTCTTGGCAAACAATAGAATGAGAGAAATATCAACGGGATGTTTGGGAGTTGAATTTTGTGTATAGCTTGAGGGGATTATTTATATATCTATTGTTATTTGTTGGATTAAGTTGAGAAATGAGATATAGGTATATTTTGATAGCAAGTTGTTGATTTTTTTGGAGACCACATTCTTCATGTGGAAGGAAGATCATGTCATACCCCTATTATTTTCGATATGGGGTGTGACATGTTACTCGCTGAAGCAATACAAATACTAAATTTTGAGGTTTTAGTGACTTTTTAATTATATGGGCATCACATAGAAAGAGAGTATGTACTTTACTTTGTGATGATCGTAGTATTATACAAATTGCTTATAATGTTACTTTCTACAAACAAACTAAACACATTGAGAATGATTATCACTTCATTAAACGACATATAGCTTGTGGCATTTTATGTTTACTCCACATTTCGCCCAAAGACCCTGTGGACAGCTTTACCAAAGCCAATCATCCAGGTCCTTTTCACAGGTTACTTTCCAAGCTACAGTTGGCTTTACTGCATATCACCTTCAATTCGAAAAGAAGCTGGACATATTAGATAAATTTGATTTTGATTAGTCTCGATACAAATCTTCTTCGCTTGTTATATCTCACAGATATTATAAATAGTGTGTGTCTTATACATAGAATAATCAGTATTACCAATTTGAATTGTTATCTATAAATTTCCATAATAAACTAGGTATTAAAAAGAGGCAACTTTTCGTCTATGTTGGACCGATTTACCTCTGCAATTCTGTTTAAGATTTCAGCAAGAATTATACAAACAATTGCTCACGCTTGTGCGTGCATGAAGCTGGGGTATGCACTAAATTAAAAACGGGCTCACTTTTGGCTTTCTAAAATTGCCCTTATATTACATAATTAAAAAAAGGGTTAATACCACGAAAAACCCCAAACTTTGCCACCTGTGACACATTTACCCCAAACATTTTTTTGGGACACGAAAAACCCCCAACTTTGCCACCTGTGACACATTTACCCTAAACTTTTTTTATGACACCAAAAACCCCAACTTTCCCATTGTGACACATTTACCCCAAATCTGGGCGAGGCCGCCCAAATCTGGGCAAGGCGGCCCTCGCCCGGCCCTGGTGCTGGGCTGACCCTCGAATGAGATTGTTCACATCTCGTAAAATCACGAGTCCAACACCTCACTCATTCCCTGGTGCATAAAGCCTCGGTATAGGCTAAAATCTAAGGTCTATTATCTTGCGATTTACCCAACAATGTGGGGCTCATTTGACGGAAAGATCGTGCAAATCGGAAGATACTCAAACTTGAGGCTTCTATGCCTCGGGTTGAAGAGCACGACATTTCCTGTATTGGTGATAAGCATTCATTCCTAGAACACTCACTTGTCAATGAGATGAGAACTGTCCGTAGCTTCTAATTTTTCGAAGAAGTAAATCTCTCCAGAAAGCTATCCTTCTCTCCCTCTCATGAGATTTGAGCTTTCAGTCTTTTTTTCTCGGTGAGCTTGTGACGGTCCGGTCCGAGCGATGAGACTCCGATGGATCCCACACGGGTAGGGAAAATGCTTGCAATCCCCCTCTTTAAATCAGATCACAGAACATGTCTGGAAAGTTCTATCAGATTTAGATCTCAGATAGCACTGTAAGGTCGCTGATCGATGCACTTTTCATGCCATTACGCTAGCGAAATGAAGTCTGGATCTATTAAATTATTAGGTCGCTGCCATATTCAAAATTCACTTTTCAATATTCAATTGTCGTCGGAACGCATGCTGCTATTGTTGTTACTGAATATAAACTATGCAATTATGAGGGTTTATGTAAGGCAGCTGAATATTCTAAGTGCTTAAACAAGCCGCTTATTCTGGAAAGTTACCCCTTATGATCAATGCAACTGGAGATCAAAAGCTGATTGCCATAGTGATTCATACCATGAATTGAGGCCCTATGCATTCGAGTCATCACTTCCCCATTCAAAAATTTAATATTCAAAACGCGACTCGACACAAGTTTCAAAATTGCATTCATGCATCTCTAATATAGTTTACTTAAGCAATTAATCAATCACACATATCCAATGAGCTCATACGTTATTGAGTTTCTACGTGACAAATATATATTATACACACATGTCATATTCGCTAGCCACATCATCCCATATGTCATTTTCATGTGTCGCTTTCAATTACCACACCATTCACATTCACATGTCATACGCACAAGCCATTTAATTGACATGTCATTCGCAATGTTATTTACACATGTCACATCTAATTGACATGTCATGCATGTTACTGGAACATGTCATATTCACTTACTAGATTATTTAGCACGTCATTCGCTCATGTTATTTTTGCTCATCATTACGCATGTCATTCATTCATACTCCATTAATTTCTCCGTCATTTTGCATGTTATTTGTTCATGACGTACTCAATTACCACGTTGTTGTTTTACCAAAAAAAAAAAATTACCACGTTGTTGTGCATGCCATTCATATAATGTATTTGATTCCCTCTAAGTGTGTCATTCACTCATACCATATTCCATTGCCTAGTCATTTTTTTCATGTCATTCGATCACATAGTATTCGATTACCATGTCATTATGCATTTTATTCACTCACGGTGTATTCAATTACCATGTCATATCGCACACGGCTGGCAAGTCATTTTTTATTTGGACTCTATCCAATTCTATTGCGACTCTTATGTCACGGTTGGTTCCTGCAAATTCAACATTGACTTCAAGCATCTCACATTCAACTCCATATTTCACTATATTCATACCCAAAATGCGGTCACCTGATAAGGAAGATAATGCGATTTTTTCACCTGATTCCGTCTTGTAAAATATAGTTTCAAGGAAAATGCACAATAAATTTGAATTCGTCGTACTGAAATGGGTTTGTGAGATGCTAATCCATCTTTCACTGACTGAACCCTCAGACCTCAATCTCTGGTTGACGCACATCATCTTAAATGTGTCAATTAGGTAGTTTATTTTCCTATAACTACTTTTTTTTTGGGTAAGAAAAAGTTTATTTTCTTAAATGTGTCACTTAAGTAGTTATTTTCCTATAACTACTTAGGCATGCTAGGTGGACAATTACTTAGGTAAAATAAATTGGCCCGTGGCAACTTCCTCTCTGCTTTCCAATTGAAGTTTCTGGCTTTAGTGGCCAGTTCGAACCTAGGATTTGGGAAAAGTCTTGGGAATTTGGGGCCGCTACGGACTGATGCTTCCCCTCGCGAAACTGTAATTGTTACAACGGTCATTAGGCAAGAAAAAAAATAGAGAAGTGAAGAAAGAAAGGATTTTATTGTACTTCCGATAAAAAGTTTTAAGACTCTTTACTCATACATGAAGTTTAGCAACTTCAATTGACTTATCCTATTAAATGGACATTTTAATATTATTTTAGTATGGATAAATGTAATGCAAGTCATAAAACTTGTCCTAAAATTATACTTGAATCCTAAAAATTTCACAAAATGAATTAAATTCTAAAATTTATTAAATTAATGCAATAATTCTTTGTTAACTCTATTAAATTTTATTAACAAAAATACCGAGATGACATGACTAAAGCATGAAACATATGGTTAAGACATCATTATTTTGGTCCAAATATGCTTTTAACTCAAATATTATTTAAATTAAATAAAAACAATTTTCTTTATTTAATTTAGCTTATTTTAATCTAATTTAAATAAAATTTGGGCGGAAAATTCGAATTTAGACCAAAGGGCGTCTTTTAATGTTTTATGTTATAGCTATGTCAGCTCAAAGTAGGAGAGAGAAAATAATAAAGTTATGTTAGCACTTTTCATTGATCAAATTGGATGGGATTAATGGAAGAATTTGATAGAACCATTTTAACCAATTCTAAGACTTGTTGCCCTTTTTTCCTTGAAGTTTTAGCACTTCCGATATACTTTTTTTTTGGTAAATACTTCCGATATACTTTTCCTTATTTATATGCAATAAGTTATAATAACAATATAGTGTTGTTAACTATAAATGAGTATTAATTAATTATATAAGTCTTAACATATGAAGAACACACAATAGACATTCTTAAACTCACCTTAAAGATTTCTTATCAATAGATTTCACCTCAATTTGGTCCAACAGTCAGCCGCCAATTCTATCTTGCTCACGTGACATCCACGTGCCGCTAGTGGCTAATTTTATTGACTTAATATGATCAACTGTCGGAAATGACAAATGCATAATATAAATCCATTTTTACAGAGAAGCTAGCGAAGAACGTGTTGTATCACTGTCTTTGGTTTTTGAGAATTCTGCCCAAAACAAGTAAGAAATGCCTGAAAATGGAGGACGCCTTTCAAACAGTTCGAACTCAAAACAGCAATGCCATGGTCATTCAGTTGGGCCCGGAAAGCCATCTTCATGTTGAGGTAAAGGACAGATTGAAAAGACCAGTGAAATCTCTGTATCCTGATCCAGAACTCAAAGATCCAGTTAGGTTCTCTGCACTTGAGTTTCAGGGAGAGAAAAGAAAAGCTGGCAGATATTGATGGACAGACAGAGAATTTAAGGAATGAAAGGTAAGGGACATGGTCAGTTTATGTTTTGGGGCATGTACTCATCATGGGTCTAATGTTGTTCCAATGGCAAAGTGCTAGGATTGTACGATTGTCATGTACCCAAAGAAAATAAAAAGAAATCTATATTTTGAAGAGAGAGAGAGAGCACCTTGGCTCCTAATAGCAGCATACTGCTTGAGGACGTAGGTCTGCTGTTCAGTCCAGTTGTTGGAATGGGCTCACCTGTACATCACAGAAAAAGCTGATTTTCCCATTTAAGAGTTGGATTTTTTTCGGACAACTGTAGCTGAAATGTCTCTTGCGATCAAAGGGACAGGAGGCCTTAATTATTGCATCCCTATCAGATTCTTTTCCTTTCAATATTAGACGGTTTGATGTCATTAGAAGCTGTCTTCTGCCAAACAAATCAGTTTTGACATGTGGGGGCACTCTATTTCGTAAGAAAAACTAAATGACCATGGAAATTGTATGGTATGAACTCTTTTAATATAGATAATTCGTGATACATCTTACGTCTTAACATTTTTGTTATGTGTTATTTTTTCTCGACATATGATTGATTTATCCTAATAAAATAATAGTAAATAAAAGTTTCGCAATCTACATTTTCAAGTTCATCTATCTCTCGAGAAATTTGGCCTATTACTGTTTCTCCATTAATTCAAACAGATCACTTTCACCACTTGAAGAGTTTGATGGTTTGATGGTTAATTAGTTACCCGATACCTTATTTACTGAAATGACATACATGTAGTTCCGAATTACATAAATCAAGTATAAACTAGGACATGTATCTAGAAATAGGTGTTGGAAGAACCACCTAACACTCATTCTCTTCCCCCTCGCCGACACACCCAACCCCCCCCCCCCCCCCCCCCCCCCCCCGGGCCTCTTCTCTTCCTCCTCCTTCTCCTTCCCCTCCTCTCTCTAATAAATGGTTTGCCTTTAATTTTGAATCTCCTAACCAAGAAGTCGAGCAGCCCCATGTGTGCCATCAGAACAAGACTGTGGCCATTCCTTTACCTTCAACCTCAGTAGATGGAGTACTCTCCAAACCATTCAGGAGCCGAAGGATTCAGCAGCAGCGAATCAGGTTGGACCACGTACATTGCTTCTCCGATGAAAGATGATGATTCTGGATGCACCGAAGCGAGTTGGGTCACTCAGAAGGACAAGATCACCACCAACAGCCTCTCTGGAAACGGAAGAAAAGAGGGCAGCGATGACAGCGATGATTCAATGGCTTCTGATGCTTCCTCTGGTCCGAGCCACCATCGGCAAAAACACAGCAAGGATGGTCATTCAAAGCCCGATAAGACGCAAATATGGTTCTCTGATGAGAAATCGAAACGGAAAGACAAGAAAAAGGGAAAAGGAAGTGCGGTGAAGGGTCCCAAGCGATGAGAACTTGTGCTTGCTATTGACAGATACCGATTTCTTTTGGTTTCGCTTTTTGATGTTTTGACTTAGCATTAAAAAGGTGCATGCATAACAATAATTTTGCGTGGTTGTAGTTGGAGATATGAACGCAGTATGAGCTTCTTAATATTTCATTTATCCAAGCCAAGACTGGGGGAATGAGCATATTGTCAACTCCGTTCTAATTTTCTTGGTCTTTCTTTCTATTTTGGTCTTCCCTTCATTCATTACTAAAACACCATAATCTGCAATTTCCAAGGGGACTCAAGTTTATCTGGAGATTGACAAATATTTCTGCTTCACCATGTTCAATCAAGATTTTAAGTTCATTACCATAGGCTCCAGTATGATCAACTGGCAAGTACTGAGTCATATATTTGTTAGTTCAAACTTCTGTTGTTCGATTAGGTTCACAGTTTTGCATATTACCAGTGTAAATCAATCTATTTCAGATCAAGACTAACCAGGAGGAATGTGAATAAATCAATGAAATGCTTTTGCTCCAAGCGACTTGAGGTTGGAGCATGTATAATTTCAAATGCTCTTTTTTCTTGTATTTTTTTTTTATGAACGTCCCTGATTGCATACTAAACATTATGACAGAAAAGTAAAAGCCCTGTTAGCAAATAGAATAATGCCACGTGTCACGGACTTTAATAATTCAAGCATTACCCAGTAATCAATTTTAAATGGATAATTGTCGGATAAAATATTATGTGAAATCGGGAAAACAAATGGTATCATATCAGTCGGTTAAACAAAGCTTGAAGCAAACTTGGCCGTTCTTGCACCTTGTGTAATAATTAATTAAGCTAATGAATCATTGATTGTGATGATTTTGTGTGCTTTCTCCTTTATTTATTTATTTTTTTTTTACTTTTTGGGTTGAGCTGCGAATCAGAAGAATATAAGCTGGAAAGGGCAAAAATCAAGCTAGAAAGACAATCCTTCCAACCATAGGGAACAACCGAAAATGTTCGGACAGATATTGAGAGGAAAACAGAACAACATAAGTGGGGCAAAAAGACACATTTCCAACCAGCTAGGCAGCCCCTAATTATGTGCTGTGCACACATAATGATGCGAGTTGTAAAATTACTGCACCCACATGACTTTGGAGGGCCTTCTTTGGACCATTTCTAGCTTCCGATTTAAAATTCCTAATTATCACAATCATTGACCTTCCATCGCAAATAAATATTTTCTTTTGGGCAATTTCAATCATCAAAACTCTGATTCGACATTCCATATCTTTAAGGGTCCAACTTTTTCTATCTTCCATTATGTAATTTCTTTTTTTACTCGTAAGGATGATGTAGAAATTTATTTTAGCTCATTTAAAGCTTCTTTACTTTGCTAGAAGATAATCTTTTCTAATGAAACATCCCCATTAGTCATTGCGATGGAGTTGATTTTGGCAAAAAGGACGGAGGAGGGACAACCGGTATAAGCCATTCGGCGTTTTTTTAAAGTGATATGTTTGAGTCATAGTTACTCCATACACCCGCAATTATAAGGCTGAGACTTGCATTCTCATCTGAGCAACCCTACCAATTAAGCTATTGGCAATTTAGAAGTCTTGCCGCACATGAAATGCTGCGCATAGACACGGCAGTGCAGACCCATAAAAGATCCATAACGAGGGATTTCCATAGAAGATCCAACTTCTTTTAATTTCGAGAATGAACCTAGCTTGGGCGTCCGAGGGTGCCCAACGATCAATGCTCCGCGGAACTTTATAATTTGCAGGTTTTCCGTGGAACTTTATATTTTGCAGCTGGCGGAGACAGATAGAACTGATCTGGTAGAAATGATAGGCGATCAACAGCTTTGGGAGGTACACACGCTTATAGCAGGCCAAGCCCATGCGGTGTGGTTTACAAACCTAAAGGTGGTCCATTGTCCTAGAAGTTGCAACCATGTTGCGGATTGGGTCGTCAAAGCTCAAAAAAATAAATTTTTACCGAGCAATTGGGTCAGTCATCCCCCCTCTAGTCACTTTGATTTAATTTTGTGATGAATCTATGTATTTATCTTATCAAACTTTTACTGAAATAAGAATATGACAACTAGTTTTTTTGACAAAAAAAAAGGCAAAATGACATGCGAAAAATGAAATGGCAACATTGAAGCAATTCAAAAATTGACATTATAAATACTATAACTTTTATGTAGTGCTCACTTAAGTATCTAAACTTTTTGAGCAGCCACTAAGGTATGGTACCAATTAGCATTATCAATGACCATTTCTCAAAAACTTCTTCTCGATTATCCATCATGTAAATTTGGATATTTTGTTAAAATCTTTTTGCTTTGAAGTGTAATCCTAGTATTCCACAAAAGTTTATCTCAGTGTACTTCTGTCTTGCATTAGCATATGTTTGCATCTATACCTAATTTCATTTAAAATGGGACTCATAATCTGTTGACACCTAAATTTTGACTTATCATGTAGAGTTAATTACATGAAAAAATAGAAATTTACTTTGACTCCCAAACAAAAATACTTAAACAAAAATATTATAATAGCATATAGTTTTAGGAGCTTATGCATAGTATAACGATTCTAAGTAACTCACAATATTCAAGATTATGTGTGCTGAAAAATAGTCACATATCTATTATTAGAAGGAACATCTTGAATAAAGCCATAAAAATGAGCAAAATTTGGTCAAAACGGGGACACGAAAATTAGCCAGCACTAAATAAAGAGGAAAGACTTAATGTATGATTTCCTGATCATATTCACACAATACTAAATAAAGCAGAAAAAGAAAATAAAAGAAATTGAGAGGTTTATCAAATTGGCACGATCATATAAAACGGGAAAGGAAATCCTCTTCTTTTCTTGGAGAGGCTATTTCTTTGGCATATAAAAAGGGGTCTTGGCCATTTGTGAAGGGGGTGACTCTGCACGTAAAAAAAAAAAGGTGAGGGACGCGTGCTGGAAAAGAGAAAAAGTGAGAGCGAAGCCCAGCCAAAAATGGAAAGGGAGGTAGAAAGAAAGGTCTGAAAGTCAAAGACGGGGGACTCTGCACGTAAGAAAAAGAGAGGGCGTGAGTGCTGGAAAAGTCAGAGATGACCAGCGAAAAAGAGGAAGAGACAATAGAAAAAGCACTAAGCAGAGAGGGGAAGAGAGCTGAAAAAAAACAGAGTGGGGGAAGGAAGGCGATTCAGTGCTTAGCAGTGTTCTTTCGCACGATGCCCAGCGCATTGCTATCACCATGGCTGCTGCTCCTCGCCATTGGTGAGTTCTAGACGACTTCTTTTTCCTTACACTGCCCACGACTGGAAGTGGCCTCAGCTCCATCTTAAACAGCCCCGCAACGGCGTCTTGGTCTTCGCGTGCTAAATAATTCGAAGATTTGCTCTCACCGACGTGCTCCTCGCCAAACTATTTGCTGTTCACCACCAAGCTTACACCACTTCCGGCCATTCTCCTCGAATTCACAATGCCAAGTCGACGCGCCCTTATTGCAAACCAAGCCGATCCACCCCTCCATCACAAGCCTCACCGTTCCGTGCCCACGATTTGTTGCCTTTTGCACGAGACATCCTACGTAAGTGGTCAGCCGCCACGATCCGCAAGTTTGCGATTCACGTTTGACGATTCAAGTTTGGAAGAAATATGCAAACTAGGTAATAATTTTATCCTAAATTGATTCGGATATATTATTGTCTGTTTTGAATAGATCGTTATCTAACTTGGATTTTTTAAATGTCTAGTTATATCTCTAGATTAGAAAACTTTTCTAGTCTGCATGCAATGATCGATAGTCCGATTTCATGCTCGAAATACGACTCACGATCACATGAAAGAATCGGCCAATCCGATTTCATACCCCAAATACGATTCGCCAATTTATTAGATAATAAATGTTTGACGTGAATCTTATTTTTTTCCATCATTGTTTCTCTTGAGTCGATAATATTTCTAAAAAATACAAAAAAAAAATAGATTAGGTTCATTGCATCTATAAGATAGATTTTGATTACTTTCCTAAAATAAAGTAAGATAGTTTTAGAATTTATGAAATTATGAAAATTTCTTAATTTGAATTAGGATTTAATTAGGTTTATTTCCTAGTTTAAATTAAGCAATTTCCTAGTATACATAGTTTATTTAGGGCATTTAATCTCGAATTAAAAAAACATAAAATAGGTTATCTTAGGGTAAACTAGGTTCTTTGCGTGCATGATTAAATTAAGATATTTAATTCATTTCGAATTTAATATATATAAATCATAGGTATGTCTATACCATAAGTCATGTCATATCATCATTCCATGTGCATGCCTTATAGTTTGCACGCTAGGGAAATAGCATTTTCAATCTTGCACGTCACTTATAGCATAGGTCAAATTTGCATTAGAACTAGGGTCCCTTAATGCATGTCATATTAGTTTAGAATTTATATTCATATTAGATCATCTAATTTTAAATTTGAATAATAAATGTTATTATATTAAGTTAGTGGCATGTTTAATTTAGGCATTTATTAATTTCAAATTACTATTAATAAATGGAAAAAACATCAAAAATATATCATTCGCACGTCATTTAGATAATTGCATTTTTTATTAATTTAGTTAAGTCGCATGTCACGTGTACTAGTTTAATTTAAAATTGTATAATATGTTAGGTTAGTGGCATATAGGGTTGACTCTTCATTACATGCATTGCATATTAGCGCAATATATTTATAAAAAGTGAATATCCAAAAAAAAATTAAAAACTTGATCCTTAAATACTTAGTTAATTTGCATGTATGATAATAATAGAACCCAAAAAAAATTCATTTAGCTAGCTTTGTTAGATTATGCTTGTGATTATTTTGCTGCTTTTATTCAGCATTTATATTAATATTTGGACACCCGCATGGACACTTAATATGTTAGTGTATAGAGTTAAAATCAATTCAATCAAGCTTTCTTTTGTTTGAAATAAAAGAAAATGTATCGAAAAGGTGTTAGAGTAATTTAGCGTAATTAAGTTCCATTACCCATAGTCTCTGGTTTATAGGAGTAAAGTATATATTGTGATACTTTACTTGGATTTCTAATCAATCCACAAAAAAAAAAATAGATTAGTGGCGACTTCAAATGAAATCAATTTTGCATGATAAGAACTTTAACCTAAATTGCAAATTGCTATGAGTTTGGAAGAGTTTGAGCTAAATCAAATTTAGTAATTCATTAGCTGAAACCTTATGTTGTGCACCTTTGGAGATGTAATGACATAATCCCAACTAAAATATCATATGTTTCATTTGTATGGTCAAATTTACGTATGAATTTGTCTTTGAACGCAACATCTGCAAACTCACCTTCAAAGAAGGTTGGCTATTGAACATAATTTTTGACAAAATTATTTAGGTATTTATTGCATAGAGATTTAGGGACTAATTATTAGCTCCTAAACAAAAAGAGTATATAGTTTGCATATAGATTTTTATGAGCATTAATCATTTAGTAAATGCATTTTGCATCGGACTGGTGTTGGTGAATGGATCTAAATTAGTCGCATGTACTAAGGCCAACACTGAAGGGAGATTCGGGCAGGTCTTAGGGGAAAAGAACTGAAATTTTCAGCCTAATGGACCAAGGTTCTGAGCTTTAATTCAGTTGGGTTTAACCGATAATGTTAAAAGGTTTTGAGTATAAGCATAATAAGCCTAAAAAAGGATCAATGCTGTCATTAATTGAACCCAACGAGGAGCAAGATTCGGTTGGCCCAATGAGTGCAATGGCTTGGCCGATAATTATAAGAAGATGACCTGATTGATCTTGAGTCAATCAAACTTCAGCCAATGAGAATTAATTAATGAAAGGCCTTAAGTTAATTCAGCTAATTACATTGAAAGAGGCCTAAATCAAGCCCAAGAGACAAATTGACCTAGGCCAACTTCGGCCGAAATCCATGGAGAAGATGGGCCAAGTCTAGCTCAATCAAATTTCAGCCCATCACTAGTCTAATTGGATGTAAGCCCTAATCTAATTGAGCCTGTTATTTGGGAAAGGCTGAATATTAAAGCCAGACCACTATAGTCTAATTGACATAGGTTAAGCTCTATATAAACGCAATTATGCCTGATAAATTAGAGGTCGGCAACTATAATCTCGAAACGCTCAAGAAAACACGCAAAAGAGAAAAAATAAGTGAGAAAGGGAGGAAAGAAGTTTTCCGCCAGCCCCACTCTCGGCCATATCCTCTTCCACCGATGCAATCCACAGCTAGTAACTATGCCGATAAGGCTATTGCCCTCCCATTGACGAACAACGCCGCCGTGAATCAAGCTGAGCCTCCCCATTGTGGCCAAGATTCCCCGACGCTATCATGCCGACCATGCGTATTGCTTCCTTCTTGGCCCGTCAATGCTACCGCTTTCTCGATCTGAGCCACAACAACCTCCTTGATGTGAAGCTGCCCGTGACATCACTGCCCTCCAACATTCACAGTGACACGGCCCTATCCCTGCTGCAGCCCACCGCCGGTTGCCTCCCGCTGCCGTGACCGACAGATCCTGCTGCTGCTACGCCTTCTTCACCGAGAAATCACTGTCCATTATCCACAACTAAATGGGTAAAACGCGACATTTAGGTGTCCTACTGAATGCGACCTCTTCGAAGGTCATCACCTAGGAGTTTGCTAATGAATTTCTAAACCTATACTTAACTTTAACTCTGCTAAACCCACACTAATTCGCAACTTATATTCAAGTTCTTAGCGTGCAAGATTATTTTAAATGCCGCCACTAATTTCTTTTTTTTTTTTTGTGAATCGATTAAACCTAAATAAAGTATTGAGAGATATACTTTACTCCTAATTCTGAGTATGAAGACTTAATTACGCTTGATTACTCTAACATCATTTCGGTATCTCTTCTTTTATTTGAAAACAAAAATTTGGCAAATAGTCTGGATGCATTTCAATTATATCCACCAACATGTGAGGCGTTCACATGGGTGCGCATACATTAGATTAGCAATTAATAAAAACAGAGCAGTAAACAAATTGCAACAATGAACAAAAAAAAACAAAATGATATTTTTTTTTTGGATTGTTTTTATAATCCTAGCATACAAATTAGCCAAGTGTTTAGGAATGAAGATTTAATTAAATTTAGGATTTTCTAACGCTGTGCTAGAATGCAATATATGTGATGCAAACTTAAGTCTAGATGCAATTATTCTAATGTGTTACTTGACGTGCAATTTTAAATTAAACTACTCCACATGGCATGTAATTCAACCTAAGACATGTAATTCTCTAAATGACATGCAAAAGGTATTTTTTGATTACTTTTTCATTTATTAATGAAGTTCGAAATTAATAAATGTCTAAATTAATCATGCAATCCTAACCTATCTAAAGAACCTATTTTTTTCTTAATTAAAATTTGAAATTTAGTGATATGATATTAATATGCATTTAAAAATGACATGGCGTGTCCGACGCTCGAGAGAGAGCCGAAGGCAAGGGACGAAGTGGAGGCGGCGACGCTCGAGAGAGAGCCGAAGGCAAGGGACGAAGTGGAGGCGGCGGTGACGGCGTGATTTGTCAAATTGTTTTGCTCGGGTCGATCGTAGGTTCTAACCGTTAGGGAGACCATAAGGAGCTCGTCTAGTGGCAAGCTTGGAACAAGGGAGAAGAAGGCTGGGTAGAGAAAGAGAATGGAGAGGGCTCGGTTCTGCATGGGAGAAGAAGACTAAGCTCAGTTTTGTAAGCTTGGAACAAGGGAGAAAAAGCCTGAGAGAGAGGTCAGAGGGAGAAGAAGGCGTGGAATAAGGGAGAGGAAGGCTAGGAAGAGAGAGAGAGTGGAGGGAGCTCAGTTCTACAAAGCTTGGAACAAGAGAGAAGAAGCTGGGAAGAGAGAGAGAAATAGAAGTGACAAGTCACAATCAGAGGAGGGAAGGGAAATTAAAATTGGGAAAAAAGCTCGACTCTACAAATCAGGATGCCTTTCTCTCTCTCTTCCCAATGTGGACCTACTCCCTCGACGTGGCTACACGTGGCATCCATTCAATGGACTATTGCATCGCCTACGTGGTACCACTCAAGCACCCGATATTTTTTCCCTATGTACGTCCCAGTCTAGTTGCCATTCCTCCTAAGGGTCGTCAGCATCTTCTGCCGCAAGGGGAACATGAGGCATCCATCATCTCATCTTTCTTGCTAGTGCATTCTGAGGAATACGGAAGGCCCATAGAATTTCACTGTGAAGTTTTCTCAGTTGTTCTCCTCGTAGTGGGTTCAACAATGTTCTAGTGGGTCTCCTTTGCTCCATTACATCCGAGAGGTTCTGGTCGTTGCCTAGCAAGCAACGGCACCTGCTTACTGTTATAATAATGAGATCCCACATTTATTTGTTATTTGTTTCTTGTTTTAATTCACCAACATATATTACCCATTGATATTATGTGATAATTACTGAATTATCCCGTGACTTCTTAATGGGAGAAATTACTAAAATGAGTGCAAACGTGAGTCATAATAGAGGTCTTCTAGACCAAACTTTCAAGTTTCAGAAAAACACACTATCAATTTCTAAAGAACAATTTGCTAGAGAGTCTATTCTCTAAACATTCGACGCTCTAGACAATTGACACTTAGGGAATCAAGTTCTTCATAGAATTTCATCAATGGTTAGAGATAAGTAAAGATTACTACACGTTTCCACATTTGGTCCCGATTATGAATAGATTTGTTTGTTCATGAATAATCGAGACATTGAGTTCTTCATATATATCCTAACATCTTTGTCTTGATGAAATTCGTGTGAATTTATGTTGATTTTGAGTGAATTGAAAATTGAGGCTTTTTGGGCTTAAAGGGGGAATCGCCAATTTTGGCCAAATTCCCGCGAACCGCAACCTGATTTCAAGCATACATGTTCGTAGTACCACGAGTAACTAAAGCCATAAGGTAGTTCGGCATTTGATTGATCGCTGAAGAAGAATTACGAGTTTAAAGTTTCGATTTTTAGGGTTCATCACTAAAGGTATTTTTGTTCAATTCAAGGCCAATTTTCACCACTTTCGTTGATTCTTGGACACATTTGGTCACGTTGACGTTGGCTTTAAACCCCACAATTTATTTTGACTTGGGGTGAGCTGTCGGAGAAGAATAGTGGAGGAAGGCGGCGAAACATCAAGAAAAAAAAAAGGCGAAGAGCAATTGCGAAATCGCAATATGGAAGAAGAAGCCAGGTGCGTGTGCACGTGGCTTTTAGGGGTTGTGCATGGGCAAAATCACGTCTTTGGCCCTGTTACTTTTCAAATTCTCGATTCTCCCCCTCTTTGTTAATTTACGGTTTTACCCTTAATTGTTTCCTGGAATTGCGATTTTGCCCTTCATGCCAATGTATTTACTGTCTTGCCCCGAATGGCTACTGAAATTCCACTTTTGCCCCTGATTTAGTGTATTTGCAGTTTTTCCCTTATGCTTTATTTGCAGTTTTGCCATTATGGTGAATTATTTACTATTTTGCCCATGTATACAATTTGTGGATATGTATGGCATGAAATTAAATGTCCAGTGATCCGTATATTTTTTATTTATTAAGGAGTACCCACAACATCCTTGATTGAATAAATTATATACATTAATTGCCTCCGGGTCATATTTAGAAAAGGACATTAATTGTAATTAATTATATTTATATAATGAATTTTATCTCACAAGAATTTTCATTATATTAATATGATTAATTAAGTTGAAATATCATATTAGTTTTCTTAATTTACCCACATGGATTGAGAAAATGAATATAATATGATAGTTTCTTCATGAAGTTATTATGGATCTATTTAAATTAAAAACTTAGCCCACATACAGTTTTTATGTTATGTGATTTATATTTTTTCATATTTTGCATTAGTAAAATATAATGTTGGTTTAGTTAACCTCAAATTTATGACATAAGCATGTATATTTGTTATGCAGCATTACAACCTGTGAATTTCTCTGAACTTAAGAATGATGTTCCCATATTGGATGGTGAAAATTATAAAGTTTGGAAGGAATTGATCATTCTTCAATTAGAAATGATGGACATTGATTATGTTATAAGGAAAGACAAACTACTTGCTTTTACTGTTTCGAGCACTGCAACTAAGATAACCCTTTAAGAAAAATGGGAGCGGTCTAACTGCCTTACTGTAATGTTCATAAGGACTAAAATATCTCATACTATATGTGGTTCGGTCGCTTAGCATAACAGTGTTAAGGCTTTATTGGAGGCCATTGATACGCAGTTTAAAACTTCAAAAAATATGCATGTCATGACTCTGATTATGAAGTCTTTATCCTTAAAGCTCATTAGTGTAAGAGGTGTGCGTGAGCACATCATGAAGATGAGTGACATTATGGCTCAACTTAAGAATCTTGAAGTTGATATACTTGAGTCTTTTCTTATGTATTATATTCTAAACATTGTTCTACAACAGTAACCTTTCAAGATCTCTTACAACACACAAAAGATAAGTGGTTAATTAACGGACTCATGACCATGTGTGTTCGAGAAGAGGAAAGTTTGCTTATGGAATTGGGAGAAAATGCTCATTTGGCAACACAAGGAGAGAATAAGAGGTAAGGGCAAACAAAAGGGAAAATGTAAAATACCTCACAAGGCTGACATTAAGAAAGAATCCAAGTGCTTCTTCTATATAAAAAGAAAGGGCACATGAAGAATGATTATGTCAGATTTACTACCTGGTTCAATAAGAGAGGCAGTTCAATTTCTTATATCTGTTTTGAATCTAATACGGCTGATGTGAGTCGTAATATATGGTGGATCGATTTTAATTTTACAATTCATATTGCACATTCCTTGTAGTGTTTTCAAAACCACAGGAAGCCAATGGACAGTGAACAAAGCATCTATTATGGAAATAGGATATTTTCACATGTGGAAGCTATTGGACATGCATATTAGTTTTCAATAGTGGTTTTCTTTTGATTTTTGAAAATATCTTTTTATGTACCAAGTTTCTCAAGAAACTTGATTTCAGTTTCTAGACTTATACTTTAAGAATACTCCATTAATTTTTCAGATTCTATCTTCAATTTATCGTTTAAATTTGAAATTGTTAAATATGGTATTTTGTCTAATAGTCTTTTTCGAATTAATTTACTAGATAATGCCTCATATAATGTAATGCATGTTCACAATAATACTACTTTGAAATGATGTATTGTGAATGAGGATTCTTCTATATTGTGACATTGGAGATTATGATATATATTCATAGAGAGAATTACGCAATTAGTAAATGAATGAGTACTTAGTACTTTAAAATTAATTGATTATGGCACTTATGTGAATTACATAAAGGAAGCATACCAATAAGTCTAAGCAAAGTATCAAGAGGAGTTCAGAATTGTTAAAAATCATACATACAGACATTTGTAGTCCAGATATGAACTCATATAGTTAGAAATATTTCAATAGTGACTTTGAAAAAGACTTTTTACGTACCAAGTTTATCAAGAAACTTGATTTTGATTTCTATACTTATACCTTTAGGATACTCCATTAATTTTTCAAATTCCACCTTTATTTTATCGTTTAAATATGAAATTATTGGAGGTGGTATTTTGTCTGATGGTTTTTGAATTAATTTACAAGAGAATGCCTCATAAAATGCGATGCATGTTCACAATAATGCTGGTTTGAAATGATGTGTTGTGAATACGGATTCCTCTATGTTGTGGCATCGAAAATTGAGACATTTCTCCATAGAAAGAATTAAGCAATTATTAAGTAAATGAGTACTTAGTACTTTAAATTTTATTGATTATGATACTTGTGTAAATTGCATAAAAAAGTATACCAATAAGTAGTCTAAGAAAGGTGCCAAGAAGAGTTCAGAATAGTTAGAAATTATAGATATAGACATTTATAGTCCAGATATGGACTCATATGGTCAAAAATATTTCATCTCTTTCATTGATGATTATTCACGATATATGTATCTTTACTTAATTCATAATAAATACGAAGAAGCATTACATGCCTTTAAACTATTCAAGGTAGAAATATAGAAATGATGCGATAATTAAATTAAGATTGTGAAGTCAGATATAGGTGGATAATATTTTGATAAATACACTAAAGATGGACAAGTTCCTAGTCTGTTTGCAAAGTTTTTTCAATAACATTGGATAGTTGCCCCAGACCAAAATGGTGTAGCAAAAAGAAGAAATCAAACCTTGTTAAATATGGTGAGAAGCATGCTTGGTAGCTCTAAACTTCCGAAGTCTTTGTGGATTGAAGCGCTTAAGACGACTATATACATATTAAATCGAGTTTCCACTAAAGCTATCTCAAAGACGCTTTTTGAATTATTCAAAGGTTGGAAATTGAGTTTGCGACATGTATGTGTTTGAGGATGTCGTCAGAAATGAGAGTTTACAATCTGTAAGAAAAGAAGTTAGACCAAATGACTATAAGTGGTATTTTATTGGATAAGCCGAAAAATCCAAGGGATACAAATTTTATTGTCAATCTCATAACACTAGGTTTGTGGAATCAAGAAATGCTAAATTTATTGAAAATGACTTAATTAATGGGATGGATCATTTTAAGGACTTTGTTCCTAAAAAAAATCATTCAGATACTCAACCTTCTACTTCAAGTATGAGATCGATTGTTGTTCATAATGCCCTTTCAGTTCAATCAAGTGTTGAACAACCAATCACTGAAGTTCCACAACATGATAATTTTGATATGACGGATCAAGTTATTCAGCAATTGCCAGAAACTGTCGAACAACCAGTTGAACAACATGCTCATCAAGAGAGTGTTGATGAGACATTAAGAGGATCCACAAAAAAGAATAAATCAGCAATTCCTAGTGATTATATTGTGTATTTACATGAATTTGACTATAATATTGGAGTTGAAAATGACTCTAAAACGTTTTCACAAGTAATGAATGGTGATAACTCAAATTTGTAGTACAATGCTATGAAGGAAAAGATGAATTCTATGAGATCTAAAAAAATTTGAGATTTGATTGAGTTGCTTAATAGTGCGAGGATAATTAGTTGTAAATGGGTCTTCAAAACAAAGAAGGACTCATTAGGCAACATTGAGAGATATAAAGCCAGACTTTGCTCAAAGGTAAGGAATTGACTACATAGAGACTTTCTCTTATGTATCTAAGAAAGATTCCCTTCACATTATCTTGGCATTAGTTACCTATTTTAATAATTGGATGTGAAAGCGACGTTCATCAATGGAAAACTAGAATAAGAGATTTACATAAAACAACCAGAAAGATTTTCCTATAGTAATAGTAAGCATTTAGTGTGCAAGCTTTAAAAAGCTATATATGAATTGAAACAAACATCCCGCCAATGATACTTTAGGTTCCATGATGTTATTTCTTTATTCGGTTTTGAAGAAAATATAATAGATTAATGTATATACTAAAGGATTAATGGGAGCAAAATTCGTTTCCTTATATTATATGTAGATGATATTTTACTTGAGACAGATGATAAATATTTGTTTAATAAGGTAAAACAATTCATCTCTACAAATTTTGACATGAAAGATATGGGTGAGACATCTTTTGTCATTAGTATTAAGATCCATTGAGATATACCTCAAAGTATATTAGGACCGTCTCAAGAAACTTATATCAATAAAGTCTTAGAGAGATTTCAGATGGAAGATTGTGCATCTAGTATAATATCTACTGTGAATGGTGATAAGTTCAATAAGAATCAATCCCTGAAAAACGATGTAAAAATGGAATAAATGATGAATATCCCATATGCTAATGCTATCGGAAGCTTGATATATGCTCGGGTTTCCACTCAACCTAACATTGCATTCGTTGTGGGAGTATTAGAAAGATATCAGAGTAATATATGTATTGACCACTGGAAAGCTACATAAAAGGTGATGAGGTATCTTCAAGATACCAAAGGTCACATGCTTATGTATAGACAGACAGACAACTTGGAAGTAGTTGGTTATTCTGATTCGGACTGAGCTGGTTGTGTTAATTCTTGACAATCAACATCTAAATACATGTTTATGCTAGCCAGTGGAGCCGTATCATGGACGAGTGCAAACCAAACCTTGGTTAATACTTCTACTATAGAAGCTGAGTTCTTCTCTTGTTTTGAGGCCATTTCACATGGTATGTGGTTAAAGAATTTCATTTCATGGCTTAGAATTGTAGATTCAATTGTTAGGCCATTAAGAATATATTGTGACAATCCAGTTGCGATTTTCTTGGATAAAAACCACAATAATGGTAGTCAAAGTAAGCACATTGACATCAAGTATTTAGTTATAAGGGAGTGTGTCAAGGAGAAGAAAGTGATCATTAAATACATTCTCACTGAATTGATGTTAGTCGATCCTTTAACTAAATGCATGCCACCTATGAAATATAAGGATGGGAATTGGTTTTATCATGTAGACTTTTGTCATATGGTTTATTCAATTGTGATGTTTTCTCAATTCATATGTACGCATCAATTTATTATGAGAATAACAATCACTTTTGATCCAGAATAAACATATGGTTTATTCATTAAGTTATGTTGTCACACATGAGCTTATTTGGAAAGATAGGATGCATGTCATACATGAAAAAAAAAATACTCATTCTAAGAGGACTTATCACTATGATTCATGTATTTTGTCTTTAGCATGCAGTTTTGTGGATTCAGTCTGATATTTGTTAATGAAATGTTGGGATCAAGTGAAAGAATGTTATAATAATGTGATCTCATATTTATTTATTTCCCGTTTTAATTCATTAATAGATATTATCCACTGATATTATGTGACAATTACTCAATTATCTGTGACTTCTCGATGGGAGAAGTTACTAAAAGAGATGCGAATGTGAATTATAATAGGAGCCTTCTAAATCAAGCCCTCAAGCTTTAGAAAAACACACCATCAATTTATATAGGGCAATTGGTTAGAGAGTCTATTCTCTGAACGTTCAACGCTTCTGGAGATCAACACTTCTAGAATCAAGTTCTTTATAGAATTTCATCAATGGCTGAAGGTAAGTAAAGATTACTTCACGTTTCCGCATTCAGTCTCAATTACAAACAAATTTGTTCGTTCATGAATAATCGAGACATTAAGTTCTTCATGACTAGTTCACCAAGGAGCTTCATTGCATCACTGACACATTTGTGGCTCATATAAAAAAATGTCCTCAATAGCCACTGAAGCCTTGATCAATGCAACTCGAATAGTGGTAAAGTAGCAATTTGCCGTGCTTAACCTTCCTTTCGTTGACTCCTATGTGCCTCAAGAATTTGACTCCTGCATGCCTCAGTCGAATTCCTTTAGGCAAATTAGCTATACGAATGCGTGCCGCAAGCCAAGCACCTTGCATTGCTGCGAGCCAATTGCGCTGAGCATCTCCATCGCATTAAGCCATATCCCTCCAAGACATGTTGGTGTTACCTCAATAAGCAAGTCCTGTGTTGAGCCACTCCCACTGCCGTGAGTCCACGAGACCTGGAGTTTAAATTTGAAGGTCAATTCACAAATTAGGTAATGATTTTAATATTTCGTAATTCAAATTAATGGATTTCATTATCTAGATTGAGTTTTCAAGTATTGATGCATAATTCTAAAGATCTTTCTAGGTATACTCGAATTAGGAAATCCTAATCCATAATGTGCATTTGTTGATAGTCCAATCTCACTCTTGAGATACGACTCGCGATCACACGGAAAATTGGCCAATCCAATCCTCATGCTTGGGATACAATAATTTATTTCCAAATTCAATTAAATATGGATAATATTTCATGTGATATAGTGCCACGTTTGATGTGGATTTTATTCTTTTCATCATTGCTTGATATCAATTGATAATATCTCTAAAAAATGCACAAAAAAATATTAGATTTATGTAGAATCATTGTATCTATAAGATAGATTTTGATTTCTCCCCTAGAATAGAGTAAGATATTTTTAGAACTTAGAAAATTATGATAATTTCTTAATTTGAATTATGATTTGACAAGATTTAGTTCCTAACTTAGATTAAGTAATTTCTTATTGTATATAGTTTACTTAGGGTAACTTTTAATTCCAAATTTGATAAAAATATCATATTATAGTAAACTAGGTTTCTTGTGTGCATGCTCAAATTATGATATTTAGTTCATTTCGAATTTAAAAAAATACAAAAATCAAATGCATGTTTATACCATAAGTCATGTCATATCATCAATCCATGCGTATGCCAATAGTTGGCATGGTAGGAATTGTATGTCATATAAAGATTAGGTGCATAAACCTCATGCCACATCATATTATGTCATCTACAAATTGCATGTCTAGGTCATAAAATCGTCATGACATGTTAGAATAATATATTAAATTGGCATTAGAACTAGAGATCTAGGGTTATACAATACATGTCATATTAGTAAAAGTGCTAGTATGAACACCTAGAGGGGGTGGATAGATGTAAAAATAAATTTGCAGAATGTATTGTAATGTTTTTTAACTTTCGAGGCAAAGTCAAGATCACTAACTTGATGAATTTATATTATAACGGTTAGATAATACTATTAGCACAAATGAAAGAGTTTAGGGAAGAGAATATGAACACAAAGTTTATAATAGTTCGGCTTAGTTCAAGCCTATGTCCACTCTCCCATGTTAACAGTTGACTAACTGAATTTCATTATGTAACAAAAGAGTTTTACAATGTAGTGATCTCGGCTTCACAATGAAGAGCGAAAATGTATCTCTCTCGTTTGTGTATGAATTTGAGCTCAGTGAAAAGCAAGAGTATAAAAGGTTTCAGACTTTATAATTTCTCTTTCACGCATGTTACCTAAATGACTAGAGGTGTCCCCTTTAAATACTCATTCATGCCATCTCGACTGTTGACTCTTTCCAAAGGAATTCTTCCAATCTACTCGTTGGATAGAATCAATCAAGGAGATCTCCGTTGATTTAGGATCATGATAAAAGTCCATCAATTATGTTTACCCATACAATTGGGATTTTGATTTCCATGAGTGGATACCTTCCAAAATTGCTTGCATCCTATAAGATTGGTCATATCAAATAAAATCTTAATAAGGATAGCCAATCGTGTCGATAATATTCCAAACTAAGAAGTTGTTTGTGAGTCATATGAATCGAATCCTTAAAAGAATAATCTAGATCTCGCATCATAATTTCCTTATCCAATTTCGTCTAAGTAGTCAAATTTTTTGTGCATGGTAGTCGTTTGAGTCTGATACTTGAATCTAGTCGTCATCAAACTTTACCACTTGAGTCTGATACATATAAGGTCTAGAAAACTTCATTTTAAACTTGGAATAAGTTTTGTTAACTTCAAAACACTAAAGGAGCTTTTTCCAACAATTAGACTAGAATTCATTTTATTATTTAATATTTCGCATTTTCATGTTTTTATGATAGGACAGCAACGGGTTTATGTTCATTTCTATCATTTAATAAATAAAAAACACCAAAAAATATCACCCGCATGTCATTTAAATAGCTACGTCCCATTTAAGCTTAAGTTTTCATCATATGCACTACATATTAACGTAGTCCACATACAAAAAGTGAAAATCCCAAATAATATTTAAGGCTTCATTCATGCAGATATAGTAAACTTGCATGTTAGGATTATAACAAAAAAATTCATTTGACTTTCGTTATATCATATTTGTTTGATGTTTTGTATATATATTAATGTTTGTGCACCCGCGTGATGATTGCACATGTTAAGAGTCAATTAAAATCAATTCAAGTTGCCTGTAAAATATTTGTTTTGAAATAAAAGAAAATGTACCGAAAGGTCGTTAGAGTAATCTAGTGTAATTAATTACTCATATCCATAATCTCTTATTCGTAAAAGTAAAGTACAACTCCCCAGTGGGTTTCTAATCGACTCACTATGACTCTAAATCTTAACATAAGTCGCGAATTGGTATGAATTTGGGAGAGCTTTAGCTAAGTCAAACTTAGTAATCCCTTAGCTAAACCTTCGGTGATACACCTATGGAAAAGTCACGACATGAAGAAAAAGCAAGGAAAAAGTACAAAAAAAGAATCTCTAGGGACAAAGAAGAAGGTAACAATGTAATTTGACTTGAATACAAGAAAGTGGCCATTCTAAACGAAATTGCCCACTTCCAAAGAAAAATAAATAAAAGTTTGAGAAATCCAAGAAGGCTCTAATGGCAAATATTCGGAATGATATTGAATGCGCAGAAAGTGACGGAATATGCAAACATAAGGACAGAATCGGATTAGGGGAAGAATTGAGGAAGATTCTCCTAAGAAATCTCGGAGTTAAAGAAGGAAAATTCAAAATTGAAGTAATAGGATTTTTCAAACAATGAAAAAACTGAATTTCCACAAAATGATTTTTCTCAAATCAAATAAATCAAAATTTACTTGTAAAAGAAAATTATTTTTTTGAAAAAGAAATTTCAAAGTTTTCCAAAAAGTTATCGTGGTTCAAAAACTTTAGAAAACACTCTTTTCATACAAATTACATATCTTAACAAACATGAACTTGGTTTTAAAAGGGAAATTTTTATTAAAAAAAGATTTTCCATATGTCGTTGAAAGATCAACCTTAAGCCTTCAAACAATATTTACAAAACTTGTTTTTGAAAACATTTTACAAAACCCGTTGGCCGAAACTTTTGTGAGAACTATGAGGATCCAAATCATCTTAAGCCAAGAATTCCCAAAAAGTCAAAGACGACCCAAAAGGATTCTCTGGCATTTCGAGAAATATTGTAACGGGAAAGGACCCAAGCAAATTTAGTTTGCAAATAAAAAATGAGATTGTTCTTCTTGTAATTGGTAAGGAAAGGTTTTCTTTGAGTACATACATTAAGACTGCGTTTGATCGTCCGGATTTTTAAATGCGATAGTATCTGATATGATAGGATAATAAATCAATGGAATTCTTCATATCACATCCAATATTTCGTGAATTTCGAATTTAAAGTCGGATATCCCCATATCCTATCAAATATACTGTTTGGTGAAGTACGGATTTAAAGTTGAATATCCTCGTATTTTATCAAATTTGTTGTTTGGTGAACTACGAATTTAAATTCAAATATTCTAAAACAATAATATAAAGTAAGTACACATTTGCATGTTTAATATTCAACAAATCATCCAAAATAAATATTCTTTGAAATAATTTTTGGTAACCTATTTCAACATCAAACTTTTTTAGAATAGTCTCCATTTCAATATATTTACTTTGAAACATGAATTCTGTTTATCTTTTACAAGTTTTTTATTAGTTTCTATTTTGTTATATGTCCAATATTAAATCAAACAAATGTCAAATTAGAACAAAACATAAAGTCCAAAGTTCATTCGCTTTATTTTCCCATTTGTCATGAGAATGTAACAACAATTAATCACGTTAATGAATGATCTTTGAACAAGTCGCACATATAAGTACATTACAGTTCATCGCTTTCGTAAAATTTCGATGTGAATTAGAGAGCTATTGAGGAGAAGGCTTCGACGTCGATACTTTAGATAAGAGCTTATTCAATTGAGTTTAAAACTTTATAAACGTTTTCTCATTTTTATGTTAAATTAAAAATATTTATTCAAAATAAAAAAAATCTAAAATTGGTTTAAGACTTATAGAATTAATACTATATGAAATAAATTGTGGTCAAACATAATCTTTTTAACAAAAATGAAATTTTGAACTTTTTTGAATTTTTGTTTTGTTTTTGGTATTATTATTTTTATTATTTAGTTTTTTTTATTCGAAAAAAGAAACTTCGGACCAGGTCGGGAAAACTTGGTCCAACTTTATTACTCGAACTCAACAGAGGAGTTGGAGTAGTCTGTGGGTGAACAATGGAGAAAGAAAAAAAACGTGGAGTTTTATGTTTCGAATAAAAAAAATCATATCCTACCTTATCCCACCCTCCTCTTGAGATTTTTTTTAATCCGGTCCACATCCCTTTTATATCTGACCTTATCCTATCTTAGACAGTTATCAAACATAAGATAGGATAAAATATATCATATCCTATTTTTTATCCGGTCGACCAAACACAGCCTAAGGGTTTAGTTAGTAATGTTTTTGTTTTTTAAACTATTTTGTTCTTGAGCACGAAAAATGAATATAAACTTATTTGTATGTCAATCAATTTTTCTATTCACTGGAATAAAATAGTGGCTGGGCAACAAATTTAGAACATAAATTAAAAGTAAAAAAATTACTTCTTCTTCTCGATAACAATTTCTTAAATATTTTTTTTATATTTTTTTCTTCTTTTTCCTCTAAATAGTCGACAAGCCTCACCAATGACAAGTAACCATTCAGGACTCGAGCTGACAAAGTCAACCTCATTGACCATAGGTGAGCCTTCTTGCTACTTGGTGAAGGTTGACCTCGCCAAATCTGGACAAGGTACGAGGGTTAACCTCACTTAAATCTAGCAATGTCGAGCCTTGCATACCTATCAATAAGCCTCAACCTCATGGCAGCTCTCCCCTAGTAGCAATAAGGTTGACCCTCACCTAGCCTCTGACAAGACTTGACCTCACCAAGTAAGCGGACCTTGTAATGGCTATGCGAGGTGGGCAAGCTCATCGGGCAACGACCGGCCAAAGCAGGAAGGAAAAAAAAAGAAAAAAAAAAGAGGAAGAGAAAGACAAAAAGAGGAAAATTAGAAAACAAATCAAACAATTAGTTTTGTACTAAACACACAGCTATTTTTTTTTTGTTACTCAAAGCAATCTTTGCAAAGAAACTTATGCAAGGACTATAAATAAAAAATACTATTTCTAAAAAGAAATTGTTCCGGGAATAAAAGTGCTTATATGAACTCTACATATCTATAATTTCTCTTTGTAAAATACTATTTCTAAAAAGAAACTGTTCCAGGAATAAAAGTGCTACTATATGCACTCTACATATCTACAAATTCTATTTGTACTTGATTTTTTATATCTCCATAGTATGGTTCGCTTGACTCAGACTTTTTATAATGTGTTCCATAATTGATTTTTCCATGATATCTTTTTTAGAGTAAAAAATGTGATGCAACTTTGTGGATTATATGATGGAATGTGATTGAATACATGTGATTGATTAATATCTTGCTTAGAGATAATTCAGATTTTGAACTGATTTTACGCTCTCTAATTTTGTCATGGGTCACAAAGTGAGAATTTTTTAAGAAGGAAATATTATACGATTATGCATATTATTAAGCTAATAATATTTCTTTATATGCTACAAGATTATGGACGGATCTTTAGGTATATATGAAGATTTCTGTTTTGCGTCTAAAAAAGGAAATCGTCAAAATATGTGAATACCAAAAAGGAAATAAGTTTATTGTAAGCAATTATATAAAGGAAGCATGATTTCAAATCTATGCAAATCATGGTATAATCAGAGGAATATCTCAAGCGAAGATTGGCAAGGATCATATTATACATCAATAATATATTTTAAACACATACCTTTGGTAAGATAATAAAAACGTTAATTCTCTATCGTACCTCGCAAAGTCTTACATGAATTTATAATGTCTCTTAGAGATCAAAATATTTTATAAACAGTTGAGCAGCTTCTAGTTAAAATATTTGATATTTTTATAGACGTTATTCAATTTATCTATTATAAATAAAAGGCATTATATTACGTGAGATATTACACCCTTGACAGTGAATTTGTGTAAAAGGTTTGTTGAGTTTATGCGTATAACATTCGAGATGAGTTAGATTGAAGACAATAAATCTATTTCTTGAACTTCAAAAAGCAAACGAATGGTGCGAATGTTGCTGCTTTGAAAGAAAAAGGAAAAAACATTCTATTTAACATGCACAATCCGCGATAAAAGCATTTGGAAAAACTGTCATGACACAAGGATAATAAAACGAAAAGGTAAAGCGAAGAAAGTGGAAAAATGCAAGAGAAAGGGGGATAAGCATTTCACAGAAATCATAGTATTTCCGGAAAATATTTTTCGAAAAATCATTTTTTAGGAAAATGATGATATTTTTATTGTGTTCGTTTGTCAAAGGCCGCCGACTTGCCAACCTCGAGCGAGATCGAAGAACACTATTAGAGGCCGCGATATTTAAATGTAAATAAAAAACAGAAAATGGTTTTTTCCTTTAAAAAAAGTGGAAAATATTTTCCCCACTTTTGAATGTGTTTTTTTCCATTGATGGAAAATATTTTCCTTCATTATTTTATTTTCCGTGAAACAAATGCCGAAAAATTAGAAAAATATTTAATTCAAAGTTATTTTCCATGAAACAAACGAAGCCTAAGTAACAAATTGTGGGAGCATTCATCAAGTACGCAAAAGTCCTGATACCATTAAGTTAATTTCTACCTAATCTTGATTATGATTTTGGCGATGGAAGAAAAGGGTAAATAATGTGTCAGATTTTGCTAAAGTTTTGCAAAATCCGATTAATCCATCTTCTATTTCTCTTACTTTTTATCATTACCAAATCTGTTATTTATTTATTGTTTTATTATTACGAAAGGTGATGAAATTTATAATGCATCTGTGCTCCTTGATAGACATTTCTTGATTTGTATAAATGATACTTTCATCTACAAAAAATGAGTTATATGAGTATCCTTTCTGTTCAATTTTAGCACGTAGGGGATGATATTTCTAAATATCAGGTTTCATCCCCCATTTGTTTCTGAAGATGTTATGTGAATATGATGTGATTTACATATTCTCTAAAGCTATAACCTTTTTATTATTATCGCTTATTGGTTATGATTTAAAAAGTGGGGGGGGGGGGGAAGAAGAAAACATAAATACGCATATGTGTTGATTGGTTGATATTTGCGCGGCGCATTATATTAAGCTGCGACTATATTTGTCTATGTCATCTATTGTTGTGCTCAATTCCGCAATTCCTTATTAGATTCTTTGATTATCATAAAATTTGGAGATTGCATTAAATGTTTGTTATGCCTTGATCTAAATTCCTTTTGTTGGCAAGATAAGCATATTTCTTTGATTCTTCACGTACACAAAATTTAATATATTTAAAAGTGTTAATAACATATGTATTCAAAGATTGTTTTGTCATCATCAAAAAGAGGAAGATTGTCGCATGAAAGTACCATATGATGTTTTGAAAATGACAACATAATCAAAGGCTACTAATGTGTTTATTGGTTGAGAAAAATCAAGTGAAAGATGCACAAGGCTTTATGCATCTAATGTCTCCATAGCATGTCTAAAAGGCATTGAGGTGTTGACAAGCTAGAAGTACTTGAGTAAAAGATGAACAAGCTTAGAATGGAGAGTTTTGTAAAATTAGGAAGTATCATAAATAAGTGAATAGTGAGATAAAGCCACGATTGCCAATATACTTGAAAGGACTAGAAGATAAAAGCTTGGAGAGTCTCCAATATAATATACAATCCATATTTATGTATTGTTGAAAGTCTTACTAGTAGGGGGTGAGCAATGGTTAAGGGTTGATCCTAGACCAACCCTAGACCGGCCCAACCCGACCAGTGCTAATTGAGTTTTTAAGACGATTGGATTAGTTCTTGGTCCTGAAATCTCTAACTCGGTACTTTACTCGGTACTTTGCGGATTGATCCTTAATCCTAAGACTTTGGACCAACCCAACATATAATATATATATATATATATATATATATATATAGGAAATGTGTAGCCCACCTACGAACACACACTTTTTGTCTTTCTATGCTAAGAAGTGAATGCCACTCTTCTATTTCTAAATTGTGTGAAAGCCTCAAAAAATATAAAGTTTAGAGAAAGAAATATATATATCTTTCTCTCCAGAGGAGATTCGTTATTTTGCTTCTTTCTTTTCTATCAATATCTTGTACACTCCTTGTGTCAATTCTTTCCTCTTTGCCTAATGATTTTCCCGATTTTCTGTCCTCACTTTCTTTGGCCTTGTTCATGTTCATCTAGATTATTTCCCCAAGATTAAGCATTTGCTACTCCCACAATACGAGATTTGGCAATGTAGATTTCTATCTATTACCAATTTTAATTAATAAGAAATTTAGTTCAATATTTTTCAGTCGTTGAGAGCAATCCCGTCTTTTTTTTTGTCCTTCGCTTTTTGAGCTTTTTTGTGTATGAATAATTTAGCGATCCCAAGTTGATCTTGAGAGCGGACCAGACCGTAGGGTTGGTCTGATCCTCGGTCCTAAGCTCGACGGGTCGATCCACGGTCTCAAAATTTAAGGACCGACATTATCCTTTGGTTGAGTATGGGACTGGCCTAACCTAGACCATGCTCACCCCTACTCACTAGTCACCACGGTTTTGAGAAAAGTAAAAAAGTAAAAAAAAAAAAAACGCTTCAAATAGTCATTATTTTGCTAAAATTCCGCAGTTTCACCCCCAAAACACAATCTCTTGGCTGTGAAATAATGACCAAACTTTGACCGGTGATATCTCCCTTGTTTTCGACCAAAAAAGAATATCTCCCTTGTTGACTCGATTTTTGTTGTATTAATATCTCTATAAATCTCTATTTCCGTGGGTGCTTTCGAGATTCAGCAATCGCCAGAACACGCCACCCATTCTGAAGAGTAAAAAATTGACCATTGAACTCGTAGAACAATATTGGAATCACATTACTGATTTTGATTCGAGAAACCCATGTAAGATTAAGTGTGGTCCACATGACATTATAATATGGTTTAATATCAATTTTAATGCTAAATTAAATAATGGCTATGAGAAGACGCGACTCTTCGTGAAGTGCTATGATGGAAGGCACCCATTGAAAGACACCCACTGAATTATAAGAAAAGAGTCCGGTCCTCTCTCTACCCATATGTGTAAGAACAAAAGCGATTTCTCTCCATCAGAAAATTGCATAAAAGAAAATGAGGGTTAAGTGAGAGAAATCAGATTTCTTCGATTCGTCCGTACGCATCAAACACAAAGAAAGAAGTCATTGCGTCATGGACAAAGGTATGTTTTCAACCATCCTATTGTTTGTGAAAGTCATGAAGATCTAAGATCCGTAGATAATCATTTCCGCATTATAGTTTTGATTATCGCTATCAGTTGGTATCAGAGCAATGGTTTTTGATCTCTTGATTTTCCGTTTATTGTAATATGGATGGTTTAAGGGTCTTATTATCACTGATCAATTGCCTTTTGAATACTGTTGATAATTTACGTGAGTTTTTGAATGGATTTAATTCGGATGGTTTTCGGGCAATTTGGGGCCGAATGAGGAATGGCCGATTCCGACCAAATTCCGGCGACCCATCGGCCAGCGTCCGGCTAGTAAGGTCGTACCGACATGGGCAACAAAAGCCCTAACTTGATTCGGCATTATGGTGATTGTCGGTGGCCAATCGAAGGGCAAAAGTCTCGGGCATTAAGATTAGGGTTCATAGAAAGATTGCTTGATTTCGGCCAATTTCTTGGTCGTTTTCACAATTACTTGAACCTTTGAAGTCGTATAAGTGTATTCTACAAATCCCATGATTTAATTTGATCGAAAAAGGGCTGTGGAAGACGAATTGGGCGGTGGAACGGGCGGTGGAAAAGAAAATCGCGAACCGGCGCGAGGAGAAAGGGGGGCGCGTGCATGGCACGCGCCAGCATGTGCCCACGCGTGGTCCCCACGCGCCAGCATGTGCCCGCGCGTGGGATCCACGCGCCTGACACACTCCCCGCGCGTTTTTACCCTTCTGCCCCTCTGTCATCCGTGTCCTTCCAATTTTTCCCTTGGCTTCACAAATTACAGTCTTGCCCTTGTCCGATCAGGGAATTACGTTTTTGCCCCCTGATTCGCGAAATTACAGATTTGCCCTTGGATTCAAAATTTACTGTTTTGCCCTTGCCATGTGAATTTCCTCTTATGCCCTTGATAGTTTAATTTACGTTTTTGCCCTTGCTTAATGTGATTGCACGTAAATTATAATTTAGGCATTATGATGTATAATTTGATTATTATATCTTTATGATATTTTGATTATGAATGTTTAAAATAATCAAATCATGAATAATAGTTATTGTACTTTATAATTTTAAAAATTCAATTAAGAAAGGTTTGTTAGTCACCAAAGTGGCCAAACCTTAATGTGTGAATTTTTGGAATTGTAATGTTTTATTCAATTATCCATGAATAATGATGCTATGAATGAAATGATATATTGTATATCATTATTAATTTCATGGATACATTGAAGTTCTTTTATTATAAGAATTTAGGGATTTACCCAAAGGTTAATCAATTTCTTATAATTCAAGAACATAATAGTTGGTAATTAATATGTCTCATTTAATTTGTTTGTATATCCAAAGATAGCAAATAAATTTTAATGTGGTACATTTATTATTGCCAAATAAAAGTTATTAGCATCATTATAATTTAACGTACGTATATCATAGGATCACCCAAAGGAGAACTATGATTTGCATATTATGTATGATTTGAATCTGATTACGTGATATCCTCAAAGCATTAAATTGTGAGTATCTTCTTGTAAATTTGCAGTTTCTGCACCCGTTTCTCTGCATTCGCATGCTTCATCTGTTCCATTATTCAATGGAATGAATTTCTCTGATTGGTGTGAACAAGTCCAGTTTCACTTAGGTGTCCTGGATCTTGATTTAGCACTTCAAGTTGAGAAACCCGCTGCTATTACTGATGAAAGTAGCGATAATGAAATATCATTCCATAAAGCTTGGGAAAGGTCAAACAGACTGAGCTTGATGTTCATGCGGATGACAGTTGCAAATAACTTAAAGACTACTCTTCCCAAAACTGAAAGTGCTAAGGAATTTATGAAATTTGTGGAGGAGCGCTCTCAAACTGCTGATAAGTCACTTGCTGGTACATTGATGAGTACTTTGACCACCATGAAATATGATGGTTCACGTACCATGCATGAGCATGTGCTTGAAATGACAAATCTAGCAGCAAAATTAAGGACTTTGGGAATGAACGTGGATGAGTACTTTTTAGTTCAATTTATTCTTAATTCCTTACCTCATGAACAATATGGGCCATTTCAAATGAATTACAACACTATGAAGGATAAGTGGAATGTAAATGAATTGGCCAGTATGCTTGTTCAAGAGGAAACAAGGATTAAGAATAAAAAACCTCATTCTGTCCATTTCTCAAGTCATCAAGAAGCTGGAAAGAGTTCTAAAAGGAAAGGTGGAAAAGACAAGAAGAAAGGGCTACATAACCTGAATGATTCTTCTAAAACAATCCATAAGAAGGAATATGGTCCTATTAAGTGTCACTTTTGTAATAAAGTTGGACACATGAAGAAGGATTGTCTGAAGCGTAAAGCTTGGTTTGAAAAGAAAGGTAAGCCTTGTGCTTTAGTATGTTTTGAATCAAACTTTACTGAAGTTCCTCATAATACTTGGTGGGTTGATTCTGGAGCCACCACTCATGTTTCCAATACAATGCAGGGATTTCTTACGATCCAAGCCATAAAGCCAAATGAGAGTTATGTGTTCACGGGGAATAGAAACAAAGCTCCAGTTGAAGGCATTGGCACTTATAGATTGATCCTAAATACTGGGCATTATTTGGATTTGTTTCGAACCCTTTATGTACCTACGTTTTCTCGCAACTTAGTGTCTTTGCCAAAACTTGACGTAGCGGGATATTCTTTTAAATTTGGTTGTGGATCTTTTAGTTTCTTTAAGAATAATATTCTTATTGGAGCTGGAAATTTATGTGATGGTCTCTACAAGTTAAAACTTGATAGTGTTTTTGTTGAGACTTTAATGACCTTGCATCATAATGGCACTAAACGTGGTTTAGTTGATGAGAATTCTGCTTACTTGTGGCATAAACGTTTAGGTCATATATCCAAAGAAAGAATGCAAAGATTAGTGAAGAATGAAATTCTTCCAAATTTGGATTTTACCGACCTTGGAGTGTGTATTGATTGTATTAAAGGCAAACAAACGAAACACACTAAGAAAGGTGCCACAAGAAGTACAAAGCTTCTTGAAATTATACACACTGATATATGTGGTCCTTTTGACGTTTCATCTTTTGGTGGAGAAAGTTATTTCATCACTTTTATTGATGATTTTTCACGTTACGGTTATGTTTATCTATTGCATGATAAATCTCAATCTGTTGATGCACTTGAGGTGTATATTAAAGAAGTTGAAAGGCAATTAGATAAAAAGGTGAAAATCATAAGATCGGATAGAGGTGGTGAATATTATGGAAAGTATAATGAATCGGGACAATGTCCAGGTCCATTTGCTAAATTCCTTGAAAGACATGGTATTTGTGCTCAATACACAATGCCAGGTACACCACAACAAAATGGTGTGGCAGAAAGGCGTAATCGTACATTAATGGAAATGGTTAGGAGTATGATGAGTTATTCATCTTTACCCTTATCATTGTGGATGTATGCGTTAAAGACTTCTATGTACCTATTAAACAGGGTTCCGAGTAAGGCAGTTTCAAAGACTCCCTTTGAACTGTGGACGGGAAGGAAACCTAGTTTAAGACACCTTCATGTTTGGGGTTGTCCGGCAGAAGTAAGAATTTACAATCCACATGAAAAGAAATTGGATTTTAAAACAACCAGTGGCTATTTCATTGGTTATCCTGAAAAATCCAAAGGGTATAGATTTTACTGTCCTAATCATAGTACAAGAATTGTTGAATCTGGGAATGCTAGGTTCATTGAGAATGGTGACATTAGTGGGAGTGAAGGAATGCGAGATGTTTGCATTCAAGAAGTTGGGGTGGAATTTCCCATACCTAAAACTTCTAAAGTTGTTGTTTCTGATATTATAGTTCAACCGAACAATAATCAAGAACAACAAATAAGTGATCAAACACTCCATAATGAAAATGTCAATAATGAACCTAACGTAGTTGAGCCACCAGAAATGGAATTAAGAAGATCTCAAAGAGAAAAGAGATCAGCCATTTCTGATGATTATATGGTTTATCTACAAGAGTCTGAAATTGACTTAGGAATTGGTAATGATCCAGATTCATTTTTGCAAGCCATGAAACGTGATGATTCTATTGAATGGTTCAATGCCATGAAAGATGAGTTAAAATCTATGGATGAAAATAAAGTCTGGGACCTTGTTGAATTACCTAAAGGTTGTAAAAGGGTCGGGTGTAAATGGGTTTTTAAGACCAAGCGCGACTCAAAAGGTAATCTTGAACGATATAAGGCCAGACTTGTTGCTAAAGGTTTTACTCAAAAGGAAGGCATTGATTATAAGGAGACCTTTTCACCGGTTTCCAAGAAAGACTCACTTAGGATCATTATGGCTTTGATAGCTCATTATGATTTAGAGTTGCATCAAATGGACGTTAAAACCGCCTTTCTTAATGGGAATTTAGAGGAAGAAGTTTATATGGATCAGCCCGAAGGCTTTTCAGTTAAAGGAAAGGAACACATGGTGTGCAAATTGAAGAAATCAATATATGGACTTAAACAAGCTTCCCGACAATGGTATCTTAAGTTCAATGATACCATAACCTCTTTTGGATTTAAGGAAAACATCGTTGATCGGTGTATATATATGAAGGTTAGTGGGAGCAAGTTTATTTTCTTAGTTCTATATGTTGATGACATTTTGCTTGCTACCAATGATCTTGGTTTGTTACATGAAACCAAGATTTTTTTCTCTAAGAATTTTGAAATGAAGGATATGGGAGAGGCAACATATGTGATAGGAATAGAAATATTCCGTGATCGATCACAAAGACTGTTAGGGTTGTCTCAAAAGGCCTATATTAATAAAGTTCTAGAGAGGTTTAACATGAGTAAATGTTCAGCAGGAATTGTTCCAATTCAGAAAGGGGATCGTTTTGGACTAATGCAATGTCCAAGGAATGAATTGGAACGAGAGCAAATGAAAAGTATTCCTTATGCATCTGCTGTTGGGAGCTTAATGTATGCCCAAACTTGCACCAGACCAGACATTAGTTTTGCTGTCGGAATGCTGGGCCGGTATCAAAGTAATCCAGGGTTAGATCACTGGAAAGCCGTAAAGAAAGTCCTCAGATATTTGCAAGGAACGAAGAATTACGCACTCACATATAAAAGGACTGATCATCTTGAAGTAATTGGATATTCAGATTCAGACTGGGGTGGATGTATTGATACAAGGAAATCAACGTCAGGTTATCTATTCCTTTTGGCTGGAGGCGCAATTTTTTGGAAAAGTGCCAAGCAGTCAGATATTGCTACATCCACTATGGAGGCTGAGTTTGTGGCATGCTTTGAGACCACTATTCATGGATTATGGCTGCGAAATTTTATTTCAGGGCTTGAGATAGTCGACAGTATTGCCAGGCCGCTGAAAATTTATTGTGATAATTCAGCAGCAGTTTTCTTCTCTAAGAACGACAAGTATTCTAAGGGTGCTAAACATATGGAAATCAAATACTTGTCTGTGAAAGAAGAAATTCAGAAACGGAAAGTGTCAATTGAGCACATTAGCACCAACGTCATGATTGCAGATCCCTTAACAAAAGGATTGCCGCCCAAAACATTTAGTGAACATGTTGAAAGGATGGGCATTATTGGACGTCATTGAGGATATTGTATTATGATTACATTATGTTTATTCATTTGACACTTGGAGCTCATTTATGTGTTTCTGACATATCTTGTTTTTCTATTTAGTATACATTATGAAAAATAGATTAATGTTTAACAAGATAGTCCTAAAAAGGACATTATTGTTGGACCTTTATTATACTTCTCATTTATGGATCATGTTGAGTAAGGAACTATAGTTGTAGTACATGGAAGGGACTATGTCAATTAAGTGATGTACAACCGCCATGACTCGCGTTAGTCTTCTTTGCTTAACGGTGATTGTTATGATGATAGCCAATTAAAGAAAAAGTTTTAGCATTAAATTTTGCGCGCATTATGGTCTTTATTGAACCATGAAAAGAATGTCACATGGACCAAGTGGGAGAATGTAAGATTAAGTGTGGTCCACATGACATTATAATATGGTTTAATATCAATTTTAATGCTAAATTAAATAATGGCTATGAGAAGACGCGACTCTTCGTGAAGTGCTATGATGGAAGGCACCCATTGAAAGACACCCACTGAATTATAAGAAAAGAGTCCGGTCCTCTCTCTACCCATATGTGTAAGAACAAAAGCGATTTCTCTCCATCAGAAAATTGCATAAAAGAAAATGAGGGTTAAGTGAGAGAAATCAGATTTCTTCGATTCGTCCGTACGCATCAAACACAAAGAAAGAAGTCATTGCGTCATGGACAAAGGTATGTTTTCAACCATCCTATTGTTTGTGAAAGTCATGAAGATCTAAGATCCGTAGATAATCATTTCCGCATTATAGTTTTGATTATCGCTATCAACCCATTTATGAATTTTGTTTCAAATTTAATAATTTAAAAAGCTACCTTGGTCTACCCTACACTAACTATTTGCTTTTCAGAGAAATAAACCAATCAATCTTGAGTCAACCACACTCTTTTAAAAGTCCACAAAAAAGACGGAATTCCCTCTTTTAAAGTTGTTTCTAGTGGTTGTTCAAGAGCCCCTAACCAAGCAATTTTGAAGTAGCCCCATAATTCAACCATTTTCCTGCACGAAGTTACCTATGGCCAATAGTAGGAAGAACCACCAAAGTTTCAGTCTTCACGATTCCATTTGTTTCACACAAAAAAAAATCAACAGTTTAAAGAATATTTTTTCGAAAAACGATTGCTTAGCTAATAAACAAATGAAAATAAGTTTCATCATCCACTAAAATGTTTAGAAATAAAGTTTTATTAATAATAAAAATAATTTTCATTGACTAATTATTACAAGCGATCATTTTTAAGAAAATATTTTCTAAATAATTATTTTTCATTAAACATGTGAAAGCTCATGAACTTTTATATACCATAAAGGCAATATGAAAGAGAAGTGGAATCTTGATAATCTAACAAGATATCTCTTTCAACTTAACTCGCCATTAGAAGTATTTGGGGAGGCCGCTTCTATATTCCTTCATCGAGGGCCTAGTTGCCGTTGAAACGTAAAGGTAATGGGTCTCAACCTTTGATTGGAAAGCGTGTAAATTTTCGTATGGTACATACTTTATACACGAGTTAAGACCAAATTCTTTAAATCTGCATGACGAGACAACCGGACAGGCAAAAAGAGATCTCAACTTACTAGCCGTGAAACGCCCAGATCGCTCCTCTTTGGGCATTAGGGAATTAAATAATAATGCTCAAGCGAATGTTATTGTCAATTCAGTAAGAAACGTACATGGAGGTCTTGAAGAGGTAGGTGATGACACAAGTACAACACTTTCCACAAGAAGGATGAGAAGAGGTTCTTTCTCTCTAATTTTTTGTTTTACTTTTCTGGTTGCTTGTGGCCGTATCTAGCCTAGCAAGTCCATGGAACCCACGATGGAGTGGCTCGACGGTTCGGCTCTGAGATAAGCAGCGTTGCACGGGATCTCGTCAAGGTCCCTAAGCACCGAGATGGGGCTGCTCAGCCTCATGTCAGTGAGCATCTGGCGGAGCTCGGAGGCCTCCTCCTTGAGCTGGACATTCTCCTGGAGGACCCTGTCGTGGTCCTCTGTGACCTGGTTGAGCTTGTCCAGAAGCTGGTGGTTCTCTTGCCGGAGCCAGACAACCTGCGACCACAGCTCGTCAAGGTGCTTCTGCTTCCTCATCCGGGATCGCCGTGCTGACTCCCGGTTTGATATCATCCTCCTCTGCCTCCGCTCGTTGATGATGCTCAGCTGCTGCTCCTCAGACTCATCCGAGGTCGAGTTGTTGCTGAGGCACGAGGCCTGTGTGTTGCTGATGCAGTTAGGCTCTTGGACTTGGGGAGGGAATTGAAAGTTGTGCAGTGACTGTGAGAGTCTACTGAAGTTGAATGCCGGAGATTGGTCCTGAATCAAACTCGTCATTTGAGCTGGGTATGGAGATGGGTTTGAAGGGCAATAGTAATATAATCCTGACACTCCGCCGGGCTCCATCTGTTCCTTTTTCGTAAGATCAAGAGTTCAGAGAGGATGAAGTTCAAATTTGATCAAGTTGGTGTTTAGTAAAATGAGAGACCTCAAATTGCTAGAGCGTAGTTTTTATAGGCTGAGGAAAGGTTGAAGTGGCCCCTCTGATTGCCATTATCGCACGTCAGATAAAAGTTTCAGGCCAGTGGAATAATATTATGCGAGATTATGTTATGTAGTGACCATTACATGGTCCTTTATGTGGCGCATGAACTAAATAGCAATCCATGAACTGTTTTCCTGACTCTTATGAGGCATGTCATGGTCCTACCTGAGCCCGCAAGCACTTGGAAAAACATCAATCATTACACGGTGGATGGAATCGGAAATGTGGAAGATCATTTCCCTTTCTGTAATAAAAATATATATATTGCTTACATCAGAGAGAAGGCGAGAGAATTCAGATTGTGGATGGTATAATTTTATGGATAGCGAAGTCGTGTGGTTGAGTAAAAACGAGCAGAAAGCAAGAAATAAATGTTATTCCGCACCATGCCCTTACGTTCTTTGACCAATTCCTCACGTCCCATATTTATCCACTCTTGGTTTTCTCTTTATGAAAATGCAATGGGGTTGTCTTCCGTTGGGTATCAATTTCACAACTAATAAGTCGTGGAGGAGGAGCACGAGAGACCATTTATATTTTGCACTATTCCCCAATAATATAAGTCTTTTAGTTTGTCAAAATGAGAAAATGAAAGCTTTCACGATATGCCAAATTCAACCCCTCTTGAGAAATACACATAGACCTGTGTGTCAACCGGGGAAATGAGCGGGGGCTGGCCACTCTATTGGCTTAGCTACTGAGTTTATCAATCGAAAACTACGCTACGAGTGTCCATGAGTCTTGGTACACTTAAATTGATATGCTGAAGCTAATTTATCAAAATGATATAACAGGCTGAAGTGAGACATTTTCCATTTCCCATAATAGTTTATCATATCCATTAGTGTACTAGTTTCGTGAACAGAAATTACGATAATAGTGCTTTTTTCTTTTACTTATTAAATTATTAAAGCCGGGGTCTAAACGAGTTAATCCCTAGGTGGAGATGTGAATGCCAATCCAAATACAGGTAACATGGATTAACTTCAACGCTCTTAGCCAATGAGCCATACTAACGTACGCAAGTGAAGCGGGGAGGATTGGAAGAGGCCATATCTTTCCTGCGACTAGAAATTCCTTTTTGTGAATTAGTGACTCGTTTACCACTTAAAGCCGACATTAACAGAGTCTCGTTCATTTGTCTATTCCCGTGGCTGATCGCGGGGGTCTTTCCTTTCTTGCCAACAGCAGCCATCTTTATTTTCTTTATGGGCGTTCCAGTTAGGCCGCAGTCACGATGTGGCACATCCTGATGAGGAGAAGTTTCTTTAGACAAAATTAAAAGGGTGTTTTTGGAAAAGTCGAGCGCAATGAGACTTGATCTGCTATTCTAAATTTCTTGAGTTTTAGGACGGCCTTACTTTAATTTCCTGCTAAAAAAAGGCCCTGGCTTAGCCCTGTCCAATCCCGCCCTGGATGGTTGCAGGGAAGGTTTTCAGCTGATGCCCGAGGACGGGTAACATTACCTAGGGATGAGCATGGGCCAGGTTGCTCCAATCCAACACCTATCCAAGGACCAACCCGTGTAATGTTGGTCTTCAATTTTTAGGACCGAGAACCAAATCTATTGAGCATGGCTCAAGGACCTGATTGACTCTATGGGTTCGGTCTGATTTTAGGGTCAACCTAGAATTGCTAAGCGAGCAAAACCAAGGCCAAAGGTGATGATAGATCGAGGTGAGTGAGGCCGACGCAAGCGGCAAGCTAGGCAACCGGCGAGGTGAGCGAGGTCGAGATGGGAGATGAATTGGGCGAGTGAGGCGCGACAAACTAGATGAGCAGTGGGGCGACACAAGTGAAGCCAAGACGAAATGCTAGTTGGCGAAGGGAGGCCAAGGTAGGTGACGAGCTAGGCAAGTGGCCACACAATGTGAGCATCAAGCTAGGCAAGCAGTGAGTGATGGCAACAGCAAGTGAGGGTGATGGCAAGGTGAGCAAGGCCCACGGTGGGCAGCAAGAGGGCAACGACAAGCGGCGAGGCAGGCGCCGAGCAACAAGGCAAGCAGTGAGCGAGAGTAACAGCAAGGCGAGCAAGGTCCTTCTATGAAATTAGGGCTCGGCAAGAAAAATAAGGAAGAAGGGCTCATTTGCTTATAGACTCGGCACTTTATAGTGTTTATTATGTAGACACATGAGTAAAACTTCTATTTACACGGTGCCAACCTGTATTATATAGGGCAACTCAGTCAGTACATCTTATTTTATTTTTATATATATTATATATAATATATGTCAGGTTGATCCGACTTGGACAAAGCCAAAATTTCATATCCAATGACAAACCCCCATAGTATTGGATTAGAGATTTCAGAATCAAGAACTGATTCATATGTCTTAAAAACTCAACCAAGACCGGTCAAGTTTGGCCGATCCTGGGTTAATTCCTAACATCACCTTTGTCCCTTCTCATGCACTCTCTTAATTTCATAGAAATTTGACTACAGAAAAAAGAATGCATAATGATACAAGCTGTTCTTGAACTTGACCTAATATGCAATATGATCATTGAGCTTTAATCTAATGTGCAATATTATTTCTAAATTTTTATTTATTTAATATAGTTTCTGAACTTTTGATTAATGTTCAAACTAGTCACTAAATTATTTGAGCATATTGTTCCTAAATTTACATTAATGGAAGAATGATGTTGGACAAAATTAGACATTTTATATAATTCAAAGATTAGTTCAAATATTTATCCAAAGTTTAATTATCAAATTAAACAAATAAAAGTTTAGGAAGGATATTGGACATTGAGATAAAATTCACAAACCACATTGAACAAATTAAAAGTTTAGGAGCATGCAACACATTAAATCAAAGTTGAAGGACCATTTACATTATTTTAACAAAAGAGAATATCAGTTATTAATCGTTTTTCTTTGAACTGCCGGTTCTTCTTGGCTTTTTACATCAGTAAACTCCTAATAAAATCAAACATATCACATTCCGATGGCATCATATCCTAGCATTACAAAATCTCATAGCTAATGGGATGTGAGGGGATCATTGCTCATCACTTTGTGTGGTTATCTAAGTACTACATCTACGCGTTGGCTCATATGATTCAAGAGACAATACATACGACATCAGTGTAGGATCTCTTCAATGGGTAAGCAATTTGTGTACAGTATTTGATCCGGACTAAGGTGAGGGAGTGATGACCTAGATGAGAAGATTTAGATAAGAGGCAGCCACGACAAACTTCTACAATGATAAAGAGTGATAAGAAATGACCAAATCACACATTGAATGGAGAGAGTATCATTGGGGTATGAGCCAACTATCGTTTCTTCAAGTGATAGAAATGTAATGTTTTACAATTTGACACGCCAAATGGGAGACTTCTTTAAATAATTCATAAGTATGACCCACTTTGAAATGATCATCTTACGTGGTTACTGTGATTACTTTTCTGGGGTCTTGGCATTAGGTGAAAATGTTCAAATTGCTAGAACCAGCTTCCCGCAAATTTATGGCCACATGAGGCAATAACTAATGAATTTTCACGACGACAGATAAAGGTTCAGGGTCCCACAATTATTGACGTCATATGATCTCAATCAGATATGGGTACTTTGAAGAGGGGGAAAGAAGGATAAAGTAAGGCAAGACCTGTGAGTGGTGGCTTTTCCCCGTCCAAGTTGTTGAATATAATAGCACACTGGGAAGGTCATTAGCCTCTCCTGGCCACTCATAGCCGTATGTTTATCCGTATTGAATTAGGGTTAGCAAGACAAATCCTGACACCAAGAAGGACAACCATAATTGCCAGTTGCGTGTTCAAAAATGGAGAACAGAGTGGAAGAAACCTTTAAAAGAGTCATCAAGAGAAGAGCCTTATCTAACATAAGAATATGCTCTAATCAAAGATATTTTTTTGCCCAAGATCGAGCAGCAGAATTTGTTCCATGTTCCTCTAGTACATCAGTTAATTCCTCAAACCATTTCTATCGATATTTATTGATAAATGACCAATGCAATTATATGTTTCGCAATTTAAGTTGCGTGAAAAATGAAAGAAGATGGGAGAAAGGAAATAACAGATCATCGGTTAACCAAAGATACCATTATACGGTATTTTATGAATTTGGGTTTATTTATCTAAAATGGTTTTTTCACATAATATATAAATAAAAAAAATCATGGTGGCCCTTGTAAGGAAAATCTTTCTAATGCATCCACATCCAGAAATGCAATACGAAAAGAATAATCCTCCAATGCGAGTAGGATTGAGTAGGGGCAAATTACCAGTCAGTAACATCGTCGCATGATAAAAAAAAAACATCGTCGCACGCATTCATACGCATATTTCTCTTCCTGTCTTGGATGGATGTGCATTTGTCCTTTGTATTCGAAAGGTTTATCTTCATTTTTTGTTATTTTTATACAAGAATAAAATGTGAGCCTCTTAGAAAGATATCGCCCGAATGTCTCATCACGGGAGTTGTGTATGAGTGAAGTTCGGATATAAATCGTCCCATTGAGTAGAAAATTGACTAATGCTGGGCGCCTTTGTCGAGGAATTATTGGACAAAGGTACGTTAGAAGGGTCATGTTCTCGTTAATTTGGTCAAATGTTGCGGCTAATTAGAGATAATAATGTTTGTTGAAAACTTCTTTTGCTCAACATTTGTTTCCGGTTGAAATTGGCTTTGTTAATTTTGTCAAAATTTCAAGTCCTCCTTCTCGTGCGTGGGTTCAGATAAAGAAAAGAGAGAAAAAAACAGAGAGAGAGAGAGAGAGAGAGAGAGAGAGAGAGAGAGAGAGAGAGAGAGAGAGCGCAAAATTACTGCTGGTAAGAGGGAAAACCACTTTTCATTTTCCTAGCGTTTTCGTTAGGGGTGAGCAAAAACAGGGTGGGTAGGTTCCAAACATGGACCATGTACCCGAACCGGTTCCCATTTTTTGGACCCTGTTATCTACCTTGTTTGCATTGGACCCTGTACCCTACCCACCCTGTTTTTCCGGTCCGGGAATAGGGTTGACCCTGTTTATTTTGGAACATGTTTTGCTCATTATATACGAGTTCAAATTTTATATTAATATACGAGAAAACAACATAATTCATCTAATTTATATTGTAATATTAATCACTTGTAATTAATAAATAAGTAAACTCTTTGATTAAACAAAAATTAAGGATTCACAAGGCAAATTATCATAAACAAAATCATAAGATAAAGCAAAAATCATAACATTATATATATATATATATGTAACAAACATGGACCTAATATTCTTCTCATTACCATAATATTACATGAAACTTTTTATTTGTCTAAAATGGTTAACAAATTTATAGTGCAAGCATAAGTTCTTTAAAAGTGAAATCAACATAACTCAATCCGCGTGGTACAAAATCTCTAACAAAAACTAAATTTCATGTATAAATAAACATCAACAAGAAACCATGTTCCAAGAAATATACAAAAGTTATGATTAATAAGTTTATTTACTTATAAAATCGGAGTTTTTATTAAATAAAATTTATTTTATAATGATCAGAAACAGGGTCCAAGGTTCAGGGTAGGTTCCATACTTGGACCCTGTACCCGACCCTGTTTTAATCGGTTCCTCTTTTTTGGACCCTGTTCCCGACCCTGTTTGTATTGGACCTTGTTCCCGACCCTGTTTTCAGGGTGGGCCGGTCCGGGAACAGGGTTTACCCTGTCCGGTTGCACACCCCTAGTTTTCGTTGTTCGTACATTCATTTTGCCACCTATAAACAGAGACAATAACTTTGTTAACAATATATCGAAGTGAAATTATATGATTCGGGACACGACCATGTACATAATATCATTGTTTTCTAAAGTACATAAAAATGGTGATTTGAAAAGAAAATAAAAAATTATGCTATCATGACTTTATATAAAATATATAATCATTGGAAAAAGATTGTATATTTACATGGGACCATTTTAGATAAAGCATTTGTATAATGAGTAATGTAAAAGAAGACTAACTAATCTATACCATATCGAATGGGGGAATTATCAAAATATTTCTAAACCTATTACAGTTATACTGAATCTTAAACGTTTCAATTGTATCAGTTGAGCCCTAAACATTTTGATAATTTACAAAGTTAGTCCTAAACCTTTTAATGATTTATCGATTTAATTCTTTAAGCTATTTTGACCAAAATCGCTAATATGGTGGTGTAGTTAATGTCAGTCATTTTACATAACATGACCAATGCGGACTCAAATGACTTTTATAATATTTTTTTTTATGAATAAGTGCACTAAAATTTATAAAATATTTCATGAGAATACAATTGAATTCTAAAACTTTCAAAAAAATCCAGTCAAGTCATAAAACTTGTTACATTGTTGCAACCAAGTCTTTTCATTAATTCCATCTAGTTAAATACTAAGAAATGCTAGCATAGCTTTTTTTTTATTATTTTCTTCCTATATGTGGTGTTGACGTGGCTAGAATATGGAGAACACTAAAACAACAGCCTTTTTATTTAAATATGTTTTAATCTAAACATTATTTATATTAAATTAAAAATAAACTAAAAGAAGGCAAAAGAGGATGAAGACCCGGCCCTCGTCACTACCTCCCCACCATCACCGAAAAGGGCCGACAATGGTTTTATGCGATGATGAGGTGAGGGTCAGCTAAGGTTGCCGAGGCTCAGTCAATGGTCGCTAAGGAAGCATTTTTATAACATCTTTGTTATTAAGAATAAATCCTATTCATATTTTTTTTTCAATTTCTATTCCATAGATGAGTTTCTAAGCAAAAGAACACATTTGGTAACTACTATTCCTGAAATAGAAAAAAAATGGAAATGAGTTTCATACAACACTAGTTTTATGAGATTGTCTTAATTTTTCTGAATTTTTTCTTTTCTTTTCTTTTCTTCTTTTCATCATTTCTTCTTCCTCTACTAACAACCAGATAGAGACTTAGGCCAATGAGTTTAACCTCGCTAGCCTCAATTGAGTCTCACTAGTGACTAGAAGAGGTCAGCCTCACTAGCAAGGCCAACCTTGTCATAGCTGGGTGAGGGTTGATCTCACCAGCCAAGTCTGTGGCTAATCACAAGCCATCGTCGAGGCTTAGGGATCAACTAGAGGAGGAAGAAGAAAGAGGCATGAATAACTTGTTTCTCTTTTTGTTCTCAAGAACAAAGAAGTACATTTTTTTACTATTTATTTATGTTCTAAATCTATTCCTTCACCACTTTTCTATTTTAGGAAAGAGAAAAATCAACTAATGCACACAAATAGATTTCTATTCATTTATATATTCTGGGGAACAAGAAATAGAAAAATAGAAGAGCACAAATATTACCAAACGCATCCTAATCTCAGTCAATCACAGGCAAGGACTTGCCGACCTTATGTAGATCTGGCTGAGGGTTGTAACCCTCCTCCAAATTAGAAGAGGGTCACTGGCCCTCACCCAAGTCTAGTAGAAGGCCACTATTGGTAAGTCATTGTCCCATTATCGCTAGTGGCAACTCTTGACTAGATCAAGGTGAAGGCTGGTAGACAACGCTTATGGATGGCCGAGTTCACTAGTTATTGGATGGAGCCTAGCTGACCTTTGCTTCACCAACGCTAGACCATCATTAGCCCTTTCTAGTGATGCTAGGGCAACCACAGTAAGGGCATGGGCCCTCGACCTTTTCTCATTCCTTCCTTAATTTTATTTAATCTAATTTTTAATAAAATTTAAATAATATTTATATTAAAAAATCAAATTCAGACCAAAACAACGTAGTTTTGATGTTGTCCTTCATGTTATAGTCATTGAAAATGCTAGTTTGTACACCTAGAGAGGGTGAATAGGTGTTTTTGAAAGCTTTTGCGAAAATATAAAATATAAAACTTTCAGTACTTGAATCATGTCTTAAATGAAAGACACAAACAGAGAGTAGAAAAAAGAAAATCAAACACAAAATATATAGTGGTTCGATTTTGGTTAATCTTATGTCCACTCTCCTGTGATGACAGCCTATTAGCTAGAGTTTATTATAATTTAAAGGAGTTACAATGTAGATCAAAGCTTCTTAGCTAACATTTGTTTGCTCTCACGAAGCTAGTATGAAACTCTCCCTTTAGTACAAGGTAAAGTGCTAAGTGAACAATTGAACAGCTTTAGATTTTAGGAAATTGTTCTCATATAAGTTCTATTACATGACTAAAGGTATATCCCTTCAATACTCGTTTATGCATTCTTGACCGTTGGCACCTTCCAAATGAGTTCTTTCAATTTACCAGCTGGGTAGAATAACTCATGAGATATTGAGCCATAAATAGATTGCAACAAGAGCCCGTCAATCATGATCGCCCGTCCAATCAGGATCTTCAGTTTCTATAAGTGAATACTTGCTAAAAGTGCTCAACTTCTGATTTGATCAATTGTTTTTATAATAAATGAGATAATCAATCAAATTATCAAATTATACATCTGTTTAAGATTCATATAAATCAAACCACAGAAGTAACATATCATTTTAATAAACTTCTTGGATCAAAATAGGATAAGTAGCATAAGAATTCTAAAATATGATAGTTATCAAACCGTGCTTGTGTCTTAGAATGTCCATAGTCTGACACCTTCCAGACAAACCCTGAGTCTGACTCCTTCAAACTAAAATGAGTTTTGTCATTTTCAAAGTAACACAAGAATTTCCTCTAACAATCTTCACATTTTTTATGATGACAAAACCATCATACAAATTTGAGATAAATTGTAGCATATAGTAAATAACCTGTAGCATATATTAAATTTGCAACACAAAGTTAGTAGGACAATCAATAATAACCAAACTCGATTCAATCTGAACTAAATCAATCAAAGTTCAACCAAAGTTATAGTAGTAACAGAAGCAACATAAACAAACCAGAACTAAAGGCAAATAATAAAATCATCATAAAGTAATTAAATATGTGCTTCTCCCTCTTTTTGACATTAACAAAAAAATTTTTAAGGAATGTGGGGAACTCTAACAATAGTGAAAGAATCCAAAGACTGCACAGTCTGTTCCAATCTATGGATGTCCTGCTAAAAATCTTCCCTTGACTAATCAAGATGCTAATTCACAGACAACTTTAGCTGGTCAACTATGAGCAACAGATGAGACTATTGTGCCTTGATGTTAGAATGAAGCTCTAGTATATGTGGGAGAGTTGCAAGCTGATTAGTTGAAGCACCAGTTGGAGCATAAGTTTCAAGTACATCAATTATGGGCACACTTAGAGTCTGCCGACTTTGATCAAAAGGTTCTCCTGGAGTATTGACTCCCCCTGTCTATAAGCCGACATGTGATGAAGGTTCTACACTATCACCTACTCCCCTTGCATTGAAGGTAGCAGTTGGAGAAAGAGCATCATGAAATGTGGCCTCTTCGTCTGGTGAAAGATGTCTGCCTACAGAGGTGACAACATTGTTTTGCTTCAGTCTAATCCTCGTCTTTATCAACCATTTCAGTGGATTCACCATTTACAAGTTCTCCTATAGCAGTACATTCGCCACCGATATCTAATCCAGCTTCATCTCCTGATGAGCTGATAGAGACATGTCCTTTAGCAGAGTCCATGTTGACCTCAACTCCACCAGCTTATCTACTAGCTTGTTCAACAACTTGTACATTAGCCTATTCATCATTCTCTCCATGGTCCTCCTCATTGACATACTCATCAATTTCTCTATCCAAATCATCTTCTTCCTCTGCAACAACAAACTCTTCCTCATTCGCATCTTCATTACTGAGAATTGTAGGACATCTTTTCTTACGAGAAGACTCAATTGTAAGCTCTTTGCCCTTTCTTTTGGCTATGGAAGGTTCGGCCTTAAACCGATTGAAAATAGCCTTACCAAGGAGAAGATCTTAATTTCTCATTTTGGCAATCATGGTCTTTGCCAATAACATAAGTCATCAACTTTTTCTTGTAGAGAATGGAAGGAAGGCCAATATAAAAATGATGAAAAATCTAAGTTACCAATGTAGTATATGGTAACTGACCCTTATTTTTCTGAGATGCCCTATTCATCTGATAGAAGATAATGAAAGGGATGTTGATTATCCGATCATGAACCATTCCAAACATAATTCCGACCTCAAATTTAGATATATCTATCTTAGAAACAATGTTAGGTCTGAGGCAGTTGATAATGATCTTGTGCAAGATAATGTGAGAGGCTTGCATCCTAGAATAAACAAGGAGACCAAGAATGTCTCCATCAGATGCCTCAATTGGAAAGAAGCATTGTTTCTGAACTCCAAAGATGTTAGCCAGATCATCCACATCAATAGTAAAATTCATATTTCTCACAGAAAATTGAAGTTAATGCCGATTGGGAAAAGATAAATAGGAGTAGAAATAAGCGGTTAGTTTTGGATAAGATAAGCAGAGATAGTCTCAAAACAAAATTTCTCTAGCTTGAGGATCCGAAAAAGTAACCTCAACTTGACCTTAGTTGAGTCTAGAAAAATAAAATCAACAATTCGAGGGTTCATTATCCCTCGTGCCAGCAATTTATCATACTCGTCCTTATGGGTTGAAGATCGAAATAACTTCCTCTCATCGGGCAAATCAGCTGCAATCCCTTTCTACGACTTGAATAGATTGTACATTTTTTCATCCTCATCCAAGATCAGGTTTTTTAGGCTTACCAATAGTAATATCTAAAGGACAATTCTTCCTTCCCTTATTAGCAACACCTTTCGGTGGGATACCCATTTGTTCTGCTTACTTAAGAAAAATATGCACATTTGGGAATCCTTCACCTCTCAAAAAGTTGTGAATCGCAACCAACGGTGTATTCATCATCTTAAGTTCCTCATAGACCTTAAAAATAACTTGAGTATTTCGACTTTTAAGGAAAGGAACCTTAAGTACCTGTTCTACATCCTCCTTTATAGTAGGAACTGTCTACGAAGCCAAGAAAAGGGCATCCTCATCAGTGAGATCAAAATGAGTTAGGCTTAATGTAGACCCGAAATTTGTGTTCACCAGTCGTGAGGACTTCCTTGGTAAAGACATAGTGCAGTCTAAGGAAGATCTAAATGAGGTTTTAGTAAAAAAAAAAAAAGGAGTGAATTTTGAAAAACTAGGAAGAAGAACATTGGGGTTTCGAGAGAAAAAGGTGATCAGTTTTCCTTTTTAAAGTTTTTGTTTAAAAAGGAAATTGAAAAGCAATTTAGGCAACACTCAATATGCTAAGAATATTAGAAATAATCATACAGTTAAATATCATAAGTAACATTAAGAAAGAAATTTTTGTTTTAGAAAACATACATTTTCATTCAAAAATTAATAAAAAAGTACCTAGAAGACGGGAAAGATATAAGGCATATTCTGAGTCTGAACATACATAAGATTAAGTTTATTATACAACTCAGAATATTTTCAGACTCAACACGTTCTGAGAAGAGTATTGTTCTAAGAAGAATAACGTTATGAGAATCTCAAGACTATGAGTCTCATGATATGCTTAGTTTGCAAGAGTGCAAAGTCTGATACTATATACAGTCTAAGCCTAAGGAGATAGAATATTTAGCATGCTCGAATAAATTCAAGAACATTTATCCAGAGGTTTAATAAAAATGTTTGCAAGTTGATTCCTTGAATCGATAAAATTTACCAAAACATTATTCTTCTAAGCATGATCTTTGATGAAGTGATGTCAGATCTTGATATATTTTTCTCTCAAGTGAAGCATGGGATTTTTAGTAAGATCCATGACACTAATGCTATTATAACGAATCTCAACACAATATTTCTTAATGCCAAAATCTTATAACTATTGTCTCATCCACAGAATTTGCGAACAACAATTCCCAAGAGCTACATATTTTGATTCTATTGTAGATAGTGCAACGGTATGTTGCTTCCTTGAAAGCCAAGAAATAAACATACTTCCCAACAATTGACATGTTCCAGACGTGCTTTTTCTGTTGAGTCTCCACTCAACTAGGTCTGCATTTGAATCTCCGAGAAGGGTAAAATCATCGTCCTTTAGATACCATAGACCGAATTTAAAAGTTATAGCAATGTATTTGATGATCCTTTTGACTGTACTCAAGTGTGATTCCTTGGGATTAGACTGAAACCTTACACACGTACAAACACTAAAAAGAATATTAGGTTGTGAAGCAGTGAAAAAAAGAAAAGAACCAATCATGCTCCTGTAAAGTTTATGATCAACTGGCTTGCGCTCTTCATCTTTCTCAAATTTGGAAGTGGTTGCCATTGGAGTGTCAACTTTCCTGCAATTTTCCAATCCAAACTTTTTCACAACATCCTTGGCATACGTTTCTTGATGTATAAAGATGCATATCTCAGATTGTTTAACTTGTAACCCCAGAAAGAATGTCAATTCTCCCATCATACTCATCTCGAATTCAATATGCATGTCTCTGAAAAAATTCTTACACAAAGTTTCATTTGGTGAGTCAAAAATAATATCATGAACATAATTTTGAACTAATAAGAAATCTTTACCAACTTTCTTGATAAACAAAGTGATGTCGACTTTACCTTTCTTAAAATCACTTTGAATTAAGAAATTACTCAACTTGTCATACCAAGCTCTGGAATCTTGCTTTAGACCATACAAAGCATTCTTCAGTTTGTAGACATAACTTGGATGCTTTGGATTTTCGAATCCTAGTGGTTATTTCACATATACTTCCTCTTGGATGAATCCATTTAGGAAAACACTCTTCATGTCTATTTGAAATAACATGAAATCTTTGAAATGAGCAAAAGCAAATAAAAGACGAATAGCTTTTAGCCTTGCTACTAGAGTGTATGTTTCATCATAGTCTATTCATTTTTCTTGAGCGTAACCTTTGGCTACTAGTCTAGCTTTAATTCTAACCACATTTCCTTCTTCATCCATTTTATTCATGAAGACCCATTTGTCCTAATGATAGACTTTTCTTTAGGTTTTGGAAATAATTCTCAAACGTCGCTGATGGCAAATTGTCTGAGCTTATCTTGCATGGTCTCGATCTAGCTATCATCAATCAATGCTTCATCAACTTTCTTAGGCCCAATTTCTAAAATTAGTGCAATAGCAGTAGACTCTTCTCTTTCTTTTGGAAAGACTAGAACTCGTGATCTTATTTGCATCCCATCTTCAAGATATCCTATAATGTTATCCAATGGATGGCTTGAAATGTGCTTCCAATTTCTTTAAATATTGGTCACTTCCTCTATTTGAGGCAAATCTGAAAAGATCCGAGTCTCTTTAGGCAAGTCAAACTTTGTTAAGTCTAAGAAATCTCCAGTTCTTCAACATGAGATTGATCATGCAGACTGTGAACAGTCTCCTAGAACTTCACATGCATGGATTCTTCCACAGTATGTGTCCTTTTGTTGTAAACTTTATATGCTTTGCTAGTCGATGAGTAGCCCAAAAAGATACCTTCATCTGATTTCTCGTCAAACTTTCCAATTCAATCATTTGCATTTTTGAGAATAAAAGCACTTACAACCGAACACATGAAAATAACAAACATTTGATTTCTTGTCCTTGTAAATCTCATATAGAGTCCTTTCCAAGATCAATCTTAGAAAAACTCTGTTTACATTGTAGCAAGCAGTGAAAATAGTTTCTGCCCAATCAATAACGTTCTAGCCACTTCTTGCAATGACCTATTCTTTTTTTTCTACCACTCCATTTTGTCGTGGTGTATATGGAGAAGATAAAACATGCTGAATTCTAAAATTATCACAAAACTTCATAAAGTCTTGATTCTCAAACTCACCTCTATGATTTGAATGAATACTTGTAACGGCATAACTTTTTTCATTCTAAAATTTCTTAGTAAATTTTGAGAAGTAAATAAATGCTTCAGACTTATTTGCTAAGAAATATACCCATGTAAATCGAGAGTAGCCATCTACCATTACCAAACAGTATCTTTTGCCACCAATACTTTGAGTTTGAGTTGGTCCAAAAAGATCAATAGAAGAAGTTGTAAAACACGATCAGTAGATAATTGATTTATTGATTTGAAAGTACTTTTGACATGTTTTTCCAAGACACAAGGGGTACAAGTGTTTGTCTTTTGAAATGGCAACTTAGGAAGCCCATGAACAAACTGTTTTGAAGAGATCTGGGCAAGTTGCTTCATATTAGCATGTCTAAGCTTTCTATTCCAAAGAGTTGCTTCATCTTGTAGAAAAATAAGACACTGCAAGTTTTCCAAATTCACGTCTAATAGATAGATGTTACCATGTCGATGACCAGTGAAAGACTGTGTGCTGTCTTTGCTTGTTCCGAAGTAAGTGCTTTTTTGAAGTTAATCCTATAACCAGCATCACATAATTGATTGATACTTAACATATTGTAATTCAAACATTTTACCCTAGATACATTTTGATTGTCAAGCTATGAATCTTTACTATTCCATATCCAACTATCTTTCCTTTGCTATTTCCTCCAAAGGAGACTTTCCTCCATTTACTTCAATTAAACTCGTGAAACATTATAAATTCCCAGTCATATGTCTTAAGCATCAACTGTCCAAGTACCACTTCATTTTATTCAGGTGTCCATAGTCTGACACCTTCCAGACGAACCTTATGTCTAACTCCTTCAGACTAAGATGAGTTTTTTCATCTTCAAAATAACAGAAGGATTTCCTCTAACAGTCATGTCAACTTCATGTATGAGAGAAAAAAAGAAAAGAAAATAAGTTACATTAGTATTTTTTCTTTACTCAAGTTGGACAAAATTAATGAAAAGATGTGACCGCATCAGTTTGACAAATTTTAGTATTTCATTACATGTATTAAAATTTTAGGACTCGATTGCTCTTTCATAGCAAATATTATGACCTCTAGTGTACTTATCTTTTTAAAAAAAAATTCTAAAAGTTTTTTTCTTTTTTTTTCTTTTTCCTTACCCTTTGACTGCCAATAAGGACGAGAGTCGAGACACCTTTTGGCCAACCCTCGCCAAAGGCCGACAAGTGTTGGGTGAGGGCATCCTAGCCCTTGCCCTCATTGGCGGCCAGTGACTACTGCTGGTGATTAGAAGAGGACAATGAGTTTAAAAAATAAAAGTAAAGCGAAAAAAAAAAGAAAAAGGGAAAGAAAAATAAGGAAAAAGGGTAATACCATTAAAAAACTCTAAAGTGTTACAAAAGTCATCCACATCAGCACTAGTTATGCCACCCAACATGACCAGTGCTAAGTGGTCCACCTAAATTGGCAAATTATCAAGCAATTTAGGATTAAATTGACAAAATATCAATAGATTTATGACTCAATTGGCACAATTAAGAAGTTTAGAACTAAATTGACACAAGTGTAATATGTTTATAACTAAGTTGTTCACATTTATGACTGAATTGATATAAGTGTAATAGATTTGGGACTTTTTTTTCAAGTAATTTCCCCCATACCTAATAATAAACTTATGGGACTAGCATGTGCTATTTAATAAAAAGCTATAGCAAAATGTTATGTGTATTTGTATATATGGATATACTATCATCAATTTGTTTGTATATAAACTATTTTTCACAAGTTGAATCAATTGACACCTATTTCTGGTTCAGAATGAGTTCTGAACTAAAAAAACTAATTCTGAACTAGAAACATGTTTGCTACCCGATTTTATTTTTTCTATTTCTAAAACAAGTTTCTTGTTCAGAACTGGTTTTGGGCCAAGAATGAGAAACCAAAAAAAAAACTATTTCTAGTTTTTGAGTCCCAAATCAGAATGAGTTCTCTTTTCCTTATTTTCTTTGCCCTAGTTATTTTTGCCTCTCCTCTTTTGCGATTGAGAGCCTCACCCTTGCCCTAGCTATTTATGCATCTCCTCTCTTCTCCTCCTGATTGACGCCTCTTCGCCCATCTCGTTCGATCGCCTCGGCCTCGACCTCGACCCTCTCTCTCTCTCTCTCTCTCTCTCCCTCCCTCTCTCGCTCCCTCTCTCTCTCGCTCTCTCTCTCTCACTCTCTCGCTCGTGCTCTCTCTCTCCCCCTCCCTCCCTCCCTCCCTCCCTCCCTCTCTCGCTCTCTCTCTCTCTCCCTCTCGCTCTCCCTCTCACTCTCTCTCCCTATCTCTCGCTCCCTCTCCCTCTCTCTCTCTCTCGCCCTCTCTCTCTCTCCCTCCCTCCCTCCCTCCCTCTCTCTCTCTCTCTCTCTCTCTCTCTCTCTCTCTGTGGATGTCTACTTAGGCTGAGTTTGGCATATTATTGATGGGATGACACTTTGATAGACGTGATAACGTTGCATTCTAGTAAAAGAAATCCACAAACTATCAATTCAAAGTTCTCATGTTTGCATATTTGCATTTCAAAGGCTTGAGAGGGCTTTCAAAGATCCCTCTATTATTCATTAATCGTGCTTATCTTGTTCAGAGTTTTCCATTTCCAATTAGAGAAGTTTGGATGGAACATATCACAATTAGAATCGCAGGGTGAATGATTTGTCGATTCTCTCTTTGGAAGCAAACTATGTCGCACAATGTGGTCCCAACGCAATGTGGTTCTCTCTTTACCAGTTATGAGCAACCTCAAAAAGAAAAAGAAAAGAGGAAAGTGCTTGAGGCAAATAAACAACCCAACATGATTGAAGGATATAAGTCTTAGGCTATCACCATTTTCTTACTTTATTTTTTTAATAGAAAGCAGGCCTAACACTAACAAAATAAGTTAATTTACAATGAAGTATTTGATTTTTATTAATATGAATATCTTGCAATCTACAAAATTATATATTTTTAATAAATGAAACAGAATCAGAAATATAATTTTTTTTATCATATCAAACAGATTTCTGTTTCTGGAATAGAAATTCTATGTTCATATCAAACGTCTTTTTTTCGTCAGAAACTCATTCTAAACCAGAAATTGAAAAATCTAGTTCTGGACAGAACTAGTTTTCTGGAAGAGAAACTGAATCATGCGCAGCCTTAACTAATGAGAAGATACGAAATAAGTTACAACTGAAGCACTTCTACCGGATTTTATCTAAATGATTTTTCCTGCAAAAGAACAAATAACTTTTCGCATGTTCAGAAAATGTGTAGGAGGCAAAAGTTTTTGTTGAAAATGATGTGTGTACACGTATTACATGTGAAATCAGAAACAGGAGTAAGTTTACTGATAGAGATAGACCATCTAATGACGTGAAACTTTATCTCTTTATAACTTTTATTCATTATGAAAAATTTTATTCCAGTGTACTTATTAAAAAAAAACTAATATGACGTAGCACAATTGTTTTTTAAATTATCATGATGCAATAAAATTACTCCCCCTGTCATGGCGGAGGTCCTCCACTTCGATCACAGACCTCTAACAAAATTAGCATGTTTATTCCACACAAAAATTTCAAGTGGATCAACTATCCAACTCATTCATTATCGTAGTCTTGCCTATGTCGATGCTCAATGCATCCATGCTCTTCCTAAAAGAAAAAAGTCCCTAATTTCTAAATGAAGAAAAAATGTAGTAGAAAAACCAGATGTAAGAGTATATTTTTTGTTAGGGGTCAAAACTTTTATGATATCAATGGATTCGATCCCAAATTAAGGAAAACAAAACGAAACTTTGAAATGAAATATAGGTGTCAACAGATATAAGGTGAATAATATTTTATAGTCTTGGTGCAATGTAAGATTAACAAATTTGCGTGCATACCTACTCCTTATAGAAAGGGGCAAAAATACATGATATTGTAAACCAATTGTCTCTAAACCAGTAGTTAAGCCTCCAAATGAAAAAGAATAGCAAGTTTCAAATGATTCTTTTATCGTGTTATAAATAATCGTAGTTTGGTAAGAATACCAAAAACATACTTAAATTTTAATCTAGACATCACTTATATATCTCTACTTTTCAAAATGCATATGCTTCCCAAAAAAAAATCATATAATCATAACTTTGTCATTTCCCTAGTCAAAAGCACTCCAACCGCTCTTTTAACCACCAAAAAAAAAAGGGCACTCTTTGCTTCTCTCTCTCTCTCTCTCTCTCTCTCTCTCTAATAGGGTTTGGTATGAAGTAAACATTTTGAAAAATAAAGATACATGACTTATATCTACGTGTAAACACCCTTATGTTTATTTATTTCTCATTAATATTTGAAATCCGATGCTTAACTAGACGCTCTTTTAAGACCTAGAATGGTGATATAAATTACGCTCACCACCATTTAATTCGGGAAAACTTATCAGCAATCATTTGATGGAAGGATGAAGAGATGGACCGGGAACCGACAGTTGCCCTAGAATAACGGCTTAGGTTCTGCACGGACGGGTACTTGATGTGAAGGTAGGCACTTTACCTTGGCGTGTAGTACCAATCACAGATTCACATCCACAGATGGCCACCCAAAAACTTTGCAGAAGTAGGCAGACACTATGTATGTGGCCGGTGCACCACATGCAACCATTATCCTCCTCCTCATTGCCCAACTTGTCGACTCAACCCAAGAGTCTCTCTCTCTCTCTCTCTCTCTCTCTCTCTCTCATATACTTTATGTCTCCTTTCTTTCTTAAAGAGGCTTTTTCAGGTTTCCCCCACCCACCAAGAAGGTTGCAATTTTAGGGCAATGTCACTTGTACCATGTGGCACCCCACTTGGGTGACCTAGGCAAAGTCATGTTGGATCCATCAAGATATGTTGGTTTTCAATTGACAAATTCCCCTATGAGGCCATGATCCGACCCATCATGATCAAATTGATGACGTGCATTGGAAATAAAAATCAAGATAAGGCACTTGTGTCCAAACTTGTCAAAATCGCCTCCTGGCCACAACTTAATTGCATAACTAACATCTTTAATTAATTTCATCCAGTGTTATTAGATTGATTTGGGCAAAGATTTGTGAATAAATCTCGGATAAACCCCATCATCAGCTTGCATCATCTTCAATCACCCCCCACCTCTGTTGTCGTTTCCCACCTTTTGCTTGTGTGATTGCTAAAATCTTTCATGTTTTCATCATCTATAGGGCTTAGTGTAATTTAATGGTGGGTGTGGGGCAACATTTTGGAGACTTATTCTAAAGTTGCACGCATTTTTACAGGATGCTTACGTGCTTGTGAATAAGGTCTCGATCCACTAACGATGAGGATGATAAAGATGTTGGGTTATTTTAAGCAAATGGGCATCATTTTATTCTCTTTTTTTATGGGGCAAACAGGACACACTTTTTCGGGCCTTTCACTTGAGGTTTGCCCAGTGTCCCTGTCTCTTGCCAACTGCTGTCGTCTTATGTATGGTCTAGGGAGGAATCAAGCGCCGTTCAGCATCGCCAAGTGTCAATGTAAGAATAATGAATTCTGTGTTTTCACAATTGTCGGTTTCTTGATTATTGTGCCTGGACCGCAACGCTTTTTAAGGTTTTTAACCTCGAATTGGGGTTTAACAGATGGCTGAAGACCTGGTGATACTAGGGCAAAGCCAATAAAGAAATAATTGACAGAACGAGAGGCTGAGGGAGTACATCTTCCTAGTCATCCAAATCAATGAGAAGGTATTCTAGTGGCAGAATCATTTTGAGACTTGAACTTTAGTACCTAATCCAATTAGCACAACCTGACCTAAATTCATGTATTGACAGTTTACACGACTCTGCAGCAAGCTAATCCACATATAATCAAATCATTTTTGTATTTTTCTGTTCGGTTAAAAGAGTGCTCTGATAAACTAGAGAAGCGTGCTGAAATGCAGTGACCATGTCCTCTTCCAATGCAGGTCTGGGCTCACAGATAGCATTTATCATTCAAATAAACACGAGCACGGGGGAACAAAAGCAAAGTGTGGATAACAAGTTTTTGCCCAGACAAAAGCAATTGCACTTTCTGTTCAAGGCAGACAGATAATTTAGAGGAAAAAGAAGGAAGAGCTTTTATCAGATTCAGGGAGGGACATTTCACGTTTTTGCTTTCTATCCTTTTCCTGATGATACAACAGACGTGAAAAATGATACAGCTTCCTTTCCTATGATGCGATATGCTGCAACATGCATCAATGACCCTAGACATCATTCGACCACTCGCACCTATCTATGTTATACTGGCCTGTTGTAAGATTCGCCAATTCTTTTGTTTTTTTGTTTCCGTTTGCCACCTTTCGGTGCTCAAGATATTATCTAAGATATCTTTCCTATCATATCACAGATCCAAATGCTTTATCTCGATAGCCAAAGGAAGATCCACGGACATTAGGAGCAACCAAAGCTTGAGGCGTTTCTTAGGCGTAGGTGATTGAAGAGAATGTCCCAGTGAAAACATCCTAGAAACTAAAACAATTCACTTGCTCCATAATAATTTACTACTGTTTGCAGATCAATTGCTATGCAGTCTAACATAATCTCGCCGACACAGGGTTGAGGAGATCTCATTTATATTTTGGTCACAGCTAAAAAAATGATCTCACCTGACATATGCTTCAAATATCAGCACAAATTGAAGACTATCAACAAGGAAACGATCCATAGATCTCATCTCTAATGTTGATAATCAAAAGACTGGCAATCATTAAGTAAAACTTCATGAATTCTGCAGTTATAGAATAGATTCCAAGCATTGTCCAGATGTGCCAGAAGGTAGTTTTTGGGGAAGAAATGGGGTCAAGGAAAACTTCATGATTTCGGCAGTTCTAGAATAGATTCCAAGCTTGTCCAGATGTGCCGGAAGGTAGTTTTTGGGGAAGAAATAGTATTTATGGCAAAAAAGGTTCTTGTACCCTGCGGACTTCAGAAAAACAAGCTGAAGTTAGCCAAAAGGAGAGTCTCTCTTATTAGCTTCTAAAGGTTATGCCAAAACTAAAGATGGATGTCACAAAAATGTAACTTGTCAAGAAGGCACAATTAAGTCCTAAAATTTAAGAAATGGGTGCAATCAAGACATGAAACTTGTTAGCATTTTTCGTTTGTCAAGTTAGATGGAGTTAATAAAAAAGATTTGATTGCACCAATTTACTAAATTTTATAATTTGATTACACTTTTTGAAAGTTTTATGACACAGTTACACTTTCTTGACTATTTTTATGACTTCCCATACACTTATCCCAAATAAAAATCACGCTCACATCATGTTTTATACTGGAAAATTGGGCAAATTGCATGGTCAGCACTCACCCCGAGAGATACTTTTAATCGGGTCTCTGGACTCTCAAATCCCCAAAACTTCTAGCCAAGAAAAAAAACTTCAAAAACCTTCAACCAGATCACTGACCTCAAGGACTACTTTTAATCAGCTTGCTCCATCAGCTATCCATTAAAACAAGCATCCATGTGCCAATGCAACATGCATTGAGTGAACGGATTGAAAGTATTCCGCAAGTATAGTACCTAGTTGATAGCTTGAGAGTTCAATAACTTAATTGAAAGTAGCTTCAAATTTAACCTAGATTAGCACCCCACAAAAAAAGAGAGATCTTAGACTAGCGAACCAAGCAAATCTGCTGAATAGTTATATATCCAGTTTAAACTGCACCTCGTTTCCCACAAATACTTGTGGGAGCCAATATGTGACGGGATTTGGTGCAAGGTGATGCAAAGTTACGCGGTAAGAAGAGGTGACCGAGTGAAAGACAATAGAAAAACAAGCAAACGGGGAAACACTGGAAAGACACTACTGCAATACCCCATCCCCATTCCCCCATCAGCCTTCAAACCTGAAATGATTGAGATAATAATTCATATGTTTCCACTTTCTTAAAAAGCTATTGCCCGGAATGAGAAGAGTTACTTTGGAGGTGTGCCACCCACTCCCGGGAGTCACACAACCACGGTAATGGTCTCTACGCAGAGTCAGTGCTTTGTTTGATTGCCTCAGTGGACACTATGAGGACATAGGTGCTTCATTCCATCACTGAAAATGACAACTTTGTTCCTTTCTACTTTCACACGTCCTCTGTTCTTTCCTTGTTATAAAATAATTTTCTTTGTACAAACCAACAGAAATGAAAACATACGATAATTAAATAATTGGTCATGGATTGACTGCCAATTTTAATATCTAAACTTAGGACGATCATAACAGATTCCCGAAAGGAGCAATTATCCAGTAATGTCATCACTAATGATCTTCTCTCTGTTGATGACACTAAATGCACAGCTACTAACACAACCAATAGACAATACCAATATCTGGAAGGATATTGCTCACATGACATCAAACCTTGAACACAGCTGCAAGTGAACTCCTGAAAAGTGCAGCTGTGAAAATCCACAGTAAAAGGCATATAAACATAGGCAACGTATGAACTTGATGATAACCCTCAACACAACCAATTCATGACATAATAGTTGAGTGATGAAAAATGCCATAAGTCAGATAAAGCTGCTCACCATTTGTAATTTGTAATTCCCCAGATTTTTCTATTTGAGAACAAATAGAAGGTTTTGTGAGAACATAACCACACTGCCGAACCTGGAAGCATTTTGCAGATCTTTCCAATGGCGCGCGAAGCGAATGCGGAAGGGGCACGGAGAAAACTCCGTGTGGAGGACTCTTCTTACTTATTGAAAAACATATAAAAGCTTAGTTCTGCCCATCTTTGCCGAAATACAAAAACAACTCAGAGTAAATATTTACCAATACTCACAATCTAATAGTGTGCGACTTAGCTTTTCTAAAGTACCTTCAAGAAAGTTGAAAACTGAGAAATCTCAGACAGAAGGTGCAATTTTTTGTCTTCTGATGTATAATAAATAAAACACTCTTACCAACAATAAACAATTGATTGTAAGTGTCAGAAACCAAGTCTAAACGCTTTAAAATGGTCCAGTTTGTTACAAAAGCCAAACCACCAACATAATCACGATCCTTCCCTCAACATAATCACGATGGCCTTCCCTCTCTGATTAAGTTATGTGCTTGCAAAGGTTTCAAGCATCTTGCAGACATAAAATCCAAATGATTTTGTTCAAACCTACTAGAAAAACAAGAAAAGATTTACAGTCTGTCAAGAATAAGAGTCTCTTCCAAACAGCATTAATTTTCTTGAGCAAATATATTTCTCCCTGACAGCACTTTTTCGCCAAAATCTAATGGAAATTGAATCACCTACTGAGTTTGTAATTTAAATAAGTCTAGTATCCTTCACTTCAGTTAGATCACCCAACTTTCCTCAATAAAAACATAACAGTTTAAGCAAAAATTAATACTAAAGGCTACCTTCAGTATCTCACTATTTTTAAACGTAACGACAGGTTAACTCATAAACTGAAGAAAGTAATAACTAAAATCAAAACCCAGAGTACTTTCATATGGATAAAATTCCTTTCTACCAGTTTATACAAGAGTCAGAAGCCAGTCAAGTTTATGGCGCATAAAATAATTGTTTGTTATAACTTGTATGAAAACTTCAATATCTTGATCATGCTCACCAGCAAAACACAAAAATTGTTGAGTTTCTCCAACATCTGCAAGAACAATTTATGGATATATCCTCCTCCAAGGAATTCTAATTGCGGTTATAAGTTAAAGCTTTTTCTAAGCCTTGACCAATATAAGTTCTCAGAAGACTAGCTTTCATCTTCATATCGCATCATATTCACAAAATTTGAATGAAATCCATACACATGAATAAGCGGACTTTCATCACTCTGAAAAAAGCAGTCAAAATGTATAAATTGGTTAGCAAAATGGTGGTCATAAACTGCTTAACTTTATTAATTGTTTAATGTACTTAAAAAGATATATGTAACCAGTGAACTGTCATACAACTTAGGCGACACATAGAGGCACCATTTCTGGATGAAACTTCAGAATACATGCAACTCTGGAAAAAAAGATCACGAATTTTTTGGAAACAATCTACATTGAACCGCAAAAATGCTCAATGATAATCATCATTCAGATCATTTATCAACTACACTGTCTTGATGATAATCATCATTCAGATTATTCATCAACTACACTGTGTTTCCACGTAATTTACACATCTCAAATAGGCGTATCACTATGCAGTCCACCCCCATCCATACCTCCATCCCTCAGGGTCCTCCAGATTCACAGCCTCGAGCAATCTTTCGACAACTCGAACCGGCAAACTAGGCACGTGTTATGCATCCTCAACCACGGCAAGATGCAGTCTTGATGGTAGCGATGCACGCAAGGTAACGCCTTCACCTTCTCCCCCTCCACGAACTTGTCCTTGCAAACAGCACAAACGCCATCACCAGTTTCCAATCCCTTTTCTCTCGCAGTAACCAGAGGCAGGTTCTTCACGACTCTTGCCGACGCCGGCGAATCGCCTCTTCTGGCGATGTCATTCCCAATAATCCGCCGCGCCACTGCAGCGTTACTCTCGTCGGGATCAACATAGTCACCTCGGATGACGAATACAGGATCCGAATCCAAATTAGGGTCTGCACGCAAACCTCCCGGGGAGAAACTGAACGAGATTTTTCGATCGGGGTCTTGCAATGGCTCTTCATGCTCGGCCAATGTCATCAATTGCTCAATCCGACCAGTTTCTCCTTCAATCGCATCTTCCCAATCAGACTCTTCCCTCCCGTTGGAATCCGACGCGACCGAGTCCAATTGCTCCGAGTTCGAGTCTGAGTCGGTTCCCACGATTTCGACCCCGCCGCACGGTAAGTCGGCTTGAGACGACGCAGAAGGCCCAGAGGGCCACTCAGGGCGATCATCGTGCTCGGTGTCGAACCCTAGGCCTCCCTCCTCGTCCGCACAATCGGATTGATCTCGAGGAAGTCACCTGGGTCGGGGTAGCGAGGTGGATCGACGAGGTCGAGGTCGACGGCGAAGGCCAAGGCGAAGGCGAGGTCGGAGAGGACATCGAAGTCCGATGCGCAACAAGACATGGCCGGGACGATGATTCGACGACGGAAGCTTCGGCTTCTGCAGGGCGAGCAGAGACGATCGAGCTCGACCCGAAACGGCTAGAGACTCCTGGGTTCCAGTCCACGTGGAGAGTGCGAGGGCAAACAGAGCAAACGGATGACTTGTTAATGTGTTCAACATAATTTCTAAATTATAAATAAATATTCGATTAAAATGTACAATACCACCATTTTATTAATTCTATATGCTTTGAACGATGGACATGTCATACGTGAATTATCTATTTAGGATATTCATCTCAAATTAGAAATAATAATGATGAGCATGTTATTACCTTATTTTTTCCCTTTTTTTAGAGTAGACGATTAAAAAGAAAACTAAACCCAATGGTGAATAACTGTGTCGGTCCAGAGTTTATTCATTATCGTCGAGGTTTAGAGTTCAAAATCTACAGTTACTAACGTCTTAAGTATATGTTGGGGTCCTGTGCTAGTCTCCCTCGGTATAGAGACGTGACTCTTTGGTGCCGTCTGAGCAGGAGGGGCTCATGGTGGATTTTTCAAAGATAAAAAGAAAACCAACATCTTAAATGATCATTCTAACAATTTAACCCATTATATAATTATTCATATCATCAAACAACGTCTAATATGTTGATTGAGCGAACAAAATGATTATATTGAATATTTTTCAGTCATTTAGACATCACATTGTAAAAATTTAAAGTTTGGGAATGTCATTGCATCTAAAACTCAAATTTATCCATCATTTATGTCATTTTCCTAGAACATTAATTGGAAAAGGAATAGTCTTTACGCCTTGAAAATTTGTTATATGAAAACTTAAGTTTTAGTCAAGGTCATGTTTTGATAGAATTTTATTTTTCAACTGTAATTTTGCAATTTGTTCATTTAATTTTTGTTTTTCTTCAATAAATTCCTTTTAATTTATTGTTTGCGCAGTCATATTCATTGGCCAACCGCTTTCTCTAAAACTATCAGATAAATTAGTGGCATGGCCTTGTTGGTATAGTACGAAATCATATGTGATGCTTATGTGACACCAAATTAGCAATAAATAAATTAGGGAGAGAAGGAAAAGAAAACACTAATTTGATCTCATTCTATATGACGATTAAAGAAAGCAAAGATTGGAAAAAATAACAGATTTGAGGATTTGATCTAGCAAACATTTGCACGAATTTCAATATAGTCATTATGAACAACTGTCTTTAAAATCATTAAGGTGACGTCCAATCATCGTTAGCCATCCTAAGTAGCACATTGATGTGGATAATAATCGAAGACATCAATGATTTCTAGCGACAATTAATCGAAAAGACTATAGTGGAAACATAGGTTCAGGACTATATTGCTAGGACTAAGTAGTATCCATCCAACATGCTAGGATTGAACTAGTAATTTCACCAATATCTATGCCCATCAATTAGTGGGTCAAGTCGAAAATGGTCAAATGCAAATTGACTCATTTGATTCGTTTTGATCCATTTACATGCAATATAAATGTAGTGATCAATATCCAATCGACAATCTATATTTACCAAACTTTCTCCTTGAGTTGTTGCCTTTGAATATTAGACAACTCATTGTGTTAGTAAGTTAGGTCGGCTGATTTCTGTGAAACCAACTCCCCCCTTCAGGGAGCTTAACTCTAACTTAAGCTTAAAGTGTTGAAATATACAACTAAAAAAGCAAATAGAGGCCTAAAAGATTTCGAGTCAGGACATCATGCACTGATATCATGTAAAATTTTTGTATGACAATTACTAACCTATTAAATAGCTTAAGCCAATAGATAAATGAGTGATTTAATATTTAATTATTTTAACAAAAAGTATGACCGGACCATCCATAAATCATGAAACAAGTTGTGGCTCTAATTCTAGGTTAAAATATAGACACATTACATGCTATCTACAAATCATCAAAGGGTTCCGACTTTGAGTTTAAGTCTTGACCAATTAAATTGAAATTTAAGACGTTAATTTTAGTAGTTTGTTCGGTGGAAGTATATATTTCGACCAAATCCAATATGATAGTGAAGGTAGGCTATCGGCATTTAATCCTCAGTCATACAAGAATCGAGAGAATTAGCAGGCAGGCAAAGTGCTATAGATAAACCTGGAGCAAAATCGATGAGCAAACTTGGCCAGGTGTATCTCTCGCACACCAGCCAGCATTTCGAAATTTCTGACCCTGAACTTCCTGAACTTGGATCCTACCATCTCATGGATAAATGAAGAAATTTTTTCAGAGAGACTGGGAAATGCCACTACAGAACAGCATGTCCCACTTCGAATGACCCCATGTCATGCAAATTCAGTACTTAACGGGAACTTATCAGTAACTTTCATCTGAATAGTTTTCAGCTCAAACCATGCTATTGAAAGCTGTCATGCGAAATGACAAGAAATAGTTCCAGACAAAATAACAAGTCGCAATGCTCATTAGGCTACGAGAATTCCAGATATGTAAAATCACGCATCTCCAATCGAGACCACTGTCAAATCGAAAGTGAACTAGAATTGAATTGCAATGTCGAAACAGATGGGTGGGTTAAAGGAAAAGATTTTGACCTAGAAGCAAGGATTAGAGGTCGGGCGAGGGCGGCGTCACAAGAAGAGCAGAGAGCGTCTAAGTGGTAAGGACATCAATTGAAGGGCATTGAGCGTTGTCTATCAAGTAGGTTAGAAATGGGTTCATAACATTAGCCATTTAAATCCATTTGTATTGGATTTTTATTTTAGAACCCATTATGATTGGCTTGTCAAATTTGAGGTAACTCGTATATGATCCGTTCCTTATTTGAGACCCATTTTGACATGTCTACCTATATTCTTTTAAGACCGAAACGGTTTATATGCACTATTTGCAAATGACAACTAGTGGTCATAAAATTCTTAAGACTTTACCTAACTTTTCGCTTGCTTACTCAATGAACGTGCATCACAGCAACTTCCCTGGTCGAGCTTGATTTTTCGAGGACCACGAATGAGGTCAGCGTTGCTTGAAGTTAGCATGGCCAAGCTTTCTTCTATCGACTAGTTTTTCCTCATGGGAGTCCTTTGACAAGCAGCAGATTGTCCACTGTAAAATCGTTGCAACGAACAGTTACCAGAACAAATGCTCTTTCTTGTTGGTTGACATTCAGGTGTGGCTGTTCCTCCATCTTTATCTTGCAGAATGGTGAATCTTTTGGCATCCCGAGTCGTGTGCTTCTGTCAGGAAAAAAAATGTTTCAATTAGCAGATCTCACAGTGTAATGAGATTTGACTATATCCCTAAATTGTTTCGTTTGAGATCTCGTGCGCATCTCAATGTCCATTAGATGTCAAACATTATAGAGAGTAGTGCTACACTAAGGGACACAAAAAAGGTCGACGCCACATCACTCTACGGAGTGGGTACTATTGGGTGGGCAGTATAGCTTCTTAGAGTTTCGGCTCTAGCTGGGTTGGTCTGCACTTCACGCTGTGCTTGTTGACCGGCTTGCTGGCCCTTACATCACTCAGACAAAGGTTGACAAGGCAAAAGACTCCAATGGTAACTTGAGAATTTTAGTAACAGAAAGTGATACTGATTCAACATCTACCTGTCTCGCATGAGGAAAATTAGCCCCTCAGGTTCCAAAGAATCTTTCTTTTTTCGCTTAACTTTTCATCGTCTTATCTTATAAATCGATTCTACACATTTGGTCAGGTCCCTTTGTTTTCTACTATGGAATATGGCGCGACTAATTTCATCCTTCTCGCTCTCTTGATTTGATCATACTATCATCTTCTTTTCAAAAAATTTCCACTGGCACATAAAGGAAAGTTATCCAAAAAATCTTAATCTTATTGCACTTTTATTAATTCTAAACATTTCAATTGTGTCAATTAAATTCTAAACTGTTTCACAGTTCGCTAATTGAGTCCATGTTACTAACTTTGGCCGAAAACTGCTGATGTGGACATTGGACGTCTTATATGGCACATCCAACACTAATAGATATATTTTTAATAATATTTTAATTTCTATATTTTTCTTGATTTTTCTTCATTCTTCTTTTCTTTTTCTTTTATTTGAATTGTCTATCAATCAAGCCCAACACAGTCGAGGGGTAGGATGTCCTCGCCAGCACCATGAGGATGTCATTGTCCTTGCTGACACTAGGCATTGGCTTCCATGCCATCACTGGATTTGGGTGAGAGTGTGGCAGCCTCACCTAGAAAGGGTCAATGTAACATCTAGAAAAAGCCTACCTTGATTTTAAGGATCGCTCAAGTGAATAGGCCATAGACTACTAACTTTGGTCATGAGAATCGACTATAAGGTTGGCCAGATCAGCCATGTGGTTCAGTTGTGGAATAGTCCATGTGGATTGCAAGGATCAACTATAAGATCACATGGATTGGTGAAGTGCATCAACCACATGATCATTTGTGAAAGTTGCGAAGATCGGTCATTGAATCGCATAGGTTTGCTGAGTGAATCAACCATAGAATTACTTAAGTTGATCATAGAGATTGGTTATGGGATAGTTATGATTGTGAGCTTTGGTCATAGGACCCTACATATAGGCCATAGGAACACTCGTGTGAAGTCATAATGATTGACCACGAGATCACTCAGAATGATCTTTTACATTAGCCATGGGACCATTAAATCAGTCTTGGAAAGTAGCCCTAGGATTGAGTGAAACGATCTTGAGGATCAACCTTGGGATTACGTGGATCAACCATATCTCAGCATGGATTAGCCATGGATTGATCAGGAGCCAATCATGGATTTACTATGGATCAGTCAAGATCGATCTTGGATCAGCTATGAATTAGTTCAGGGACCATCTAAGGATTACAGGACATAGTCCACCGATCTATTCAAGATTTATTCAGGCGATTACCATGGATTGATCGAGGGTCATCTAGCATCAACATTGGATTAACTATGAGCAATCATCCGAGGATAGGTGATTGATCACAAATAAACTCGCCCGATCATGCGCTGGCCATGGATCAAGTAGGGACTAGCCACTCACAAACCACACCCAGCCATGCATTAATCATGGATCAGCCACAATTTGGCCACGAATCGGCCATACTCAGCCATGCATCCAACCACAAATTGACCATTAATCAATCTCGCCCAGTCATACACTTGGTTACAACCAGCCACATAACCAACCATGGATCGACCGCACCCAACTATGCCCAACCATGCCACCAACCATGGGCTAGCTTAGGATCGGCCTAACTACACCACACTTTCTACCGATGATCAAACTATTTTCTAAATAAGTTAAATACTAGACATTCACTTGGCACAAATGAGGCCAACCATTAATGAAATTGTGCCAAGTGATCCCATGGGCATTAAGTAATATTAACTGCATTCTTGACTTATCAATCCACATCGCCATCCTAAACTTAGACCTTGAGGCACACTTGGCCTATGGTAGATGACTTAATCCTTCTTAGCTAAGTAAGGTCATTCTATTGAACCACTTGGGTACTCATATTAATTAGTGTAACATAAGGTTTATAATGATCAATCTAGAATAGTAAATGTAAGTGTGACATTTTCTAACTTCTTGACAAGTAGTGGAAGCTCATTGAACCTTATTAGATAAAGTTCAATCTAATGTCATGATTGATCATTTTTAAGTCGTTTAATGAAAGGTACCAACTTATACACCTTATTGACCAAGCAGTGAGAAGTGATTGAGCTTGTACCCAGGAATAATTAGCAATATTTAAGGATGATTATACTCCAAGCCTTAGGCTCTTGATAGACTAACTCACTTAAATAAATAAGGACCAATTATTTAGAACCATTATAGGACTAAGGGACAACTCAAGTCCTTAAACTAAATTGATGTTTAGACACTATTTGATCATATATAACCCTCTAATTAATGAGGGCAATAATGGATATTAAGGTGAAGTCTATATTAAGGAAGAGCCCTTCAAGCTCAAGCAGACCTTAAGCCCTCTTCTTATTGTCATGTCCCCCCTTCCAAGTGCACGACAGATCCCAATTTCTTTTCTTTTCTCTTTTTCGATTGCATCCAAGAAGCGGTGGTCCAAGTAGATCGCAGGCCTCCTTAACAATCATCAAAATCATCACAATGGAAGCAAGGTAAATAAATATTAATTTACAGCTCATAAAACCCGAAATATTCCATTCACCCTTCAACTCCAACATGCTAGTGTTTACTTTATAGATTGATACTTGTACTGACATTTACAGCTTGATACAATCATCAAAGGAATCCCATTGGATTCACTATGCTTCCATCTAGGGAATCATCTCTCCAAAAGTCCAACTGGTGATTAGCGAGTCCTCCCCACGGGCAATTGTAGCGCACATGGTAAACCTCTAAGGATTCACCTATCCTTCCCATAAATCTGATCTCATACTGGTGGGGCATTCAAACCCAAAAGGAGTCATCAAACTCCCATGCTCAGCACCTGAAAGGGGTTTGAGGTAGTGGGGTGAGATACTGGGGGTATTTCAGTGAGTTAACTACCTATCCCAAAATTAGGATTATCTCCTGCCGTAGGGTCCCTAATTGCGTCTCACACGACCTAGTCATCTTGTCTATCGCTTAACTCTCACCGAGATCTAGTCCTTTCTCACTTCTCCATTATACTTGCTCACCCCAAGAATCTCTCTCTTTTACACTCATCTAGCCTATGCGTCAACCGGTACTAGACCATAACTAGGCACTAAACCCAATCACAATCAATTAGATTAATTACAATAATTAAACAAACCAACATTCAGATAATTAGTCAAATAAATAAATACACAACTAAATAAATTGCACAACCAATTCAATAAAGACGTCCGCAACCGACTTGATACCCTAATTGCATCTACCAGTCCCATCGTCCCATTCACGATTCGATTACCGCTATTTATAATCCCAACCATCCTCACATATAATCAAATCAATTCAACAATTTATAATAAATAACTAGGGCAATAAATACACCTAATATTGATTTAGGAAGTTCCCTCACCTTATTTGCAGTTCCAATTGATGGTGGCGACTCATGAATTTTTTCATTCTTTTCTTTTTCTCTCTTCTTTTCTCTGTGGGCTGGGCTGACAAAGGCCCACCAACCTAGGTCCAATCGTATGCGTGGCCCATGAACAGCTCTAGGTCCAGTAGTTTGGGTCAGAAGGAGGGCATGTCGGTTTCGAGCTCGATTCTTCCTCCTTAGACCAAACTGGACTCGAGATTGGTTGGGTGCTGAAGCTAACTTCCATACGAGCTAATTGACACCAACCATGGCAACTAAGGTGGATGAAGGGATGACTAATCGCTCCTCAACGACGGCAGTTTGAAAACGAGGGTTTGCCAAGAAAGGGGTGAACCAACCGAGCTTCGATTCGCCAATCTTGAACCAAATCAACCAAAATAAATACCCAAATCCTACTCATGAGGATCATATGAATTGATTGAGAGTGCTGGGAGAGGATGGGTGTCACCAAAATGGTGGTATGGCCGGATCTAGGGTTTCGGTCACACGGTTTAGGGCAAATAAGGGTTCAATTGAGACCCAAACAATTCCAAACCAAAATCAATTGCAAAGAGAGCCATAACTAGGGTAAAGGAGTACCTAGAAGTCGACTGGAGGCAACATAGAGGACTCTAGGTAGCCGAATTGCTTGATCTTCTACAACAAAGCTCTTGACCCAAAACAGGGTGCACTTGAGCCAAGGGAGGCTCCTTCAGGCGACTCTCGGCGGCATTACAGGAGGAGAAGGCAACGACAGTTGGTTGTATCTAGAAGGTGACGTTGTGAACTTCACAACGACACCAAGATTGAGCCAAAAGGAGGTTGGAGGAGCAAGTTCTTCGAGTCGAAAGGAGAGGAGGTCGGCTGATTCAAAAATAGGGGTTTCGGGTTTTAGTGGGGAAAGCGTCGCAATTCGGGGATGACAGCCACCCATTAGCTGTGACACATGCGTACAGGAAGATTGAGACGGCTAGCAAGCGGTACCGCTGGCTAGTCAACAACTGGCCACAGGTGGGCTCCTTTGTGACGTGTCCGCCGGGTGTTTGTCCCTTCGCTTGAGAGAGAGGAAAAAAAGCGACGAGAGGTAAAAGGGAACTGGCTCACATGCCGGTCGAATTGGTTCACGCTCGGTTGAACCAATCCAGTCGCAAGTTCGCTAGTCTCCTCACGAGAGACAATTCACTATTAACCAAAAAGCCCACTTTTTCCAAAATCTTCCAAAATTGCCCCTAGGCCCAAAGTTCATTTCTTTTGAGGCCAAAACGCAGTTATCTAAATCTCAAGGGATCAAAACACAATTTCCGGAAGTCCAGAATCGCTCGAAACGAACATTTACGATTTAATCCGGGGAACGTTCGAGGCCAACAAGCCACTAACTAAACCCGTGAATTCCTCCAATTGGACCTTGAAAAAGGGGTTGGAAGCGGGCTGTTACACTTACTCTCATGTCACTCCCTCAAATGCCCTACCCTCCCTCCCTCCCTCGTGACTATTTGTCATCTATCTTGTCGACTGTCGATGTAATCACATAACTGTGTGATATGGTAACAAACTTCACAAATAAAGTGACATCTCTAAAGGTTAAGTCAAGTGGATCCATGTAGTGCTCTCAATGTGGGGAGGACTTGTATTAGTGGTCACCCAATTATATTGTCTTTGCATCTTATTTGGTACTTTTATGCATAAAAGTATGTGTCTTAGATTGTATTGGATTGTGAATCCACGTGAAATTTGATAACACTATTGACGGGTGCAAGGAGGTTCCCATTTGAGGAGATAGGAACCCCTTATGAGTGATAGAGGGATGCCACCAAGAACCGGTGATGCCCACACTGTGTGGTTACACCTATGGTGTAATGTAAGGACGTTGGGGAATTGTGAAACCTTGTAATATAGAGATCCCATGTACATGAGTCCTAAGATGACCTAGAGGGATAGCCAGGAAATCCTCATTGCATCTGTATGGTTGCTTGATTAACTTTGCTATTAATCGGTCTTAATGCATGTTCTCACTAGGTCAAGCAAGAAATCAATATCCCACATAAACATTATAGATCTCACTTATCAGGTTTAAACCCGCTATTATTTTTCACCATTTCAGGTGATTAACCATGACGCTGTGGACGTCAAGGAAAGCATGCCCTATTGGTGATGCGACTCCAGCATATTGGTGGAGGTCAGCCTATACGATTGGGCCCCTCATAATTACTTATATTGATTCGTGCATTTTGATTGGGATCTTGTGGGTCATCTTTAAGGCTTTGATAGTATAGCTAGGTTCCAGCATGGGAAAACATCGATCATAAGGTTTGTTCATGACTAGATGGTTCTACTTTAGGGATCTAATTTTGGAGTAGTTAACTCATGATCCCTTACTCTATAGCTTAAGCTAAGTGTGTTGTATAATCATGGAACTAATGTAAATATACTAGATGTAATGGAAAACTAGTGTTTTGTAAATCAAGGGGTGCTTTTCGTTATGGTTGTTGTTGAGTGTCATTGTTATGCATTCACTTGCTAATTTAAGATAAAGAAAGGAAAACAAAAATTGGGTTGTGTGAGCATATATAATACACTTGGAGTATATTATCCTTGCAAGGATCGGGCATCAATCCCTAATTCATATGAAAGGTTAGGTCTTGGCTCTCTACAGCCAGCAGTTGTGATATAAGAGTAAGGATTAAACTTTAAAGAGATAAAATATGTTAGAATCATATAAGTCGGAGATAGGAAATACCAAGTGCATGAAATTGTATGCTTATTACAATGTCATACTACTAATCTTGACTTATGATAAGGAGTGTGAGTTTCAAAAAGAAGTTAGTTCAAAATCTCCAGCTCAATGAAATTTTGCACATGCTTTCGAATATTAGCATGTTGATAAAAAGATAGGTGCAACAACAGATGCAGCTGTAGACTGCACCTATCCTTAATAATAATGATGAAGAGCATCATTTCCAAGGATTAATCAAATAGTTCTTAAGGTTAAGGCCTCTTGAATTTGTCAGGATGGGTAATCCTGAGGAAACCGAGGTCTTGATGGATGAGATAAAGAAAATCTTACATAGAATGACACTACAAGTGACATATCTTATGTATAGCACTCACTTAAATGCCAAAAAATTTTCACCAGATCACTTAAGTGTCAAATTTGTTGGAAAATAATGAGCAGTAGTGTTCGGACAAGCAACAAAGCATGACAATAATAAAATCAACAACGGCCAGTGTTCGGGAAATCAATTGATGAGAACAACAATTGCATACAACTAATAAATAAAACCTGGAGATTGCAGATTGATCTGAGTGTTGAACGCTTGCAAATTGATTCAATTCGGTTCGAGCCCGATGAATTCACGTCGTGTCCTTAAGACGTTATTTGCCGCTTAATCCAGTACCTAAGCAACTTGTAAACCGTCTCCCAGGATAGAACGAACATCGTCTCTCTCTTGCGGTACTACAAGAGAAGACCCGACGAACTCAACCGTATCTTATTGAACGATACCGCACAATGCATTCTAACTTACTAGAATGAACAATAACGACGATCACTAATGAATTCGGTTTCTGTCCGAATATACATGACGAAATGACACCTATTGGTCGAAAGGACATGAATGACCAAACAACCGACAATGAAAGGACATGAATGAAGAGTCACCACTTCTCATTCATAACTAGGGACTCTAAGTCCCCAACAATCCCCCACATGAATGAGAGGTTCAGCTAATATGACTCTTCATTTATGCATGAAATGCAATGTGCGGTTATTCGATTAGAGATTATTGCATCAGGATAAGTAGTCTGAGACTTTGAACTTTCCCTAGTGAGATCTATCGGACTTACTCGGTTGGTTAGTAGACATGATGTCTTTGAACTGCCAACCTTTGGTGTAAGCCTAGACAATAGAAAACACACAACTTTCTCTTGAATACAGTTGGTTCTCACTGTTGTGTTCGTTTCGGCCATGAACACCGCCTGATCTCATGAGTGCTTTAGAGAACCGGCCTTTTCGAATTCTCATAGAAGCGACCATCACTTCGCACTCACATAGGTGATTCCTGAATTCCATGGTATATCTTACACCCAATTCAGTATCATTAAAAGCTTTACGCTTAACCTCCTCTTTTTAGTACTGTCCTTCCACAGGAATGGGTAATAGTTGACAGTACGCTATACCGTCTACATCACTTAGTTGTCCCTTTGAACCTAGTTCTTGGGATCTCCAGTCATTTAAGTAGGGTGTCCGCAATGAAGACTTATTTTATAGGCCTTAAACCCATTCCCTTGAATGTTTTCACAACCAATTCTCTAGTTAGGCCTTTTGTCTTGTTAGTGGATCCATGCCATTATCTATTGACTTCACATAGTCAATTGAGATAATTCCACTAGAGATTAGTTGTCTTATGATATGGTGTCTTCGACAAATGTGTCGAGACTTACCATTGTACATGACGTTCCTTGTCCTTCCAATTGCCGCTTGACTATCACAATGTGTACACATAGCTGGCATTGGTTTAGGCTAATTTGGAATGTCTTCCATGAAATTCCGAAGCCATTCCGCTTCTTCACCGGCCTTATCCAAAGCTATGAATTCTACTTCCATAGTAGATCTTACAAAGTAAGTTTGTTTGGATGATTTCCATGACAGTACTCGACCAACAAGTGTAGACACAAACCCACTTGTTGTCTTAGTGTCTCTCACGCCGGTTATCCAATTGACTCATATACTATGTTATACGTATTAACATGTATATCTAAGACCTCGGAATCAAGAAATTGATATGCACTACTATTAATAGCATATCTAATAAAGACACAATCAACAGATTTAGGTCTTACCTTAACCCTTTTAGGTTTAAGAGTCGCGACCTTAAATAAACACCCCCACATTTTGAGATATTTCAAGTTAGGCATTCTGCCTTTCCATTTCTCATAGGGAGTTCATTGTGTCTTTTGTGGGGTACTTTATAAGTTCGCCGTCAAAACAGCTTCCCCCCACATTACCGGATCTTACATTAATACTCACAAGCATGACAACTCGTCCTCAAGGCTTCTCCGGCCTCCACCTCAGCTATCGAGGTCTTTCATTCACTTGGGAGATCTCTACTATTCAAGGGTTTCATGACTTACAATGCGCGGCAAAGATGCCTCACAACTTACTATGCGCGAGAATTCCTTCCTCAGCTCAAGGCATCAAGATCAGCGCATGCCTTCAAACTAATAGCAAATGCGCGCGCGTAACATTGCACTTATGTGTTGCAGATTTCGGCAAAGCAAGACCCCATCTCCCTCTAATGGCCATAGCTAACAAGCTCATTTATCATGGCAGTCCAAGAAATGACATTCTTCAATGGCATCTCGTCGAACATTCTATAGCCCGCTCAATTCTATCGGCTTTTGTGGACATGTCAAGAAGGGCACTTCCCACATATAGCGAGTTCGCATCTCCCGTTTTTGACAGCATATCGATGTAGTGACTCGTCAAGTTTCGGGTTCACATCAACCGTGCAAGCCTTGAGCAAAAGACCATAAATCAGAGTGGTCCAAGAAGTCTCTTAACATCCGAATGGGAGTTATTTCATTGATTCCCAGCCTATAAAAAGAAGGTGAATGCCGATTCCAAGTCATTTTGAACTTGCGAAAGAACCTCCACCACCAATTCTGAGGACGCATTATCGAGTCTAGACGCCGTTTCCACGCGATGGGCCACCGTCTCGCCTAATATGTCCGCGATGGACATGGTGTCGCCAGCAAGAGCCGTGTTTATCACCTTCCGCTCTTGGAAATCAGCCTCCCAATCTGAGACTCCGTTGTCCTCATCCGCTTCTCATCGCCATGGCTGTTGTCCAGACCATCACAGAAAGCAAAACGTCCAGAGGCCACCGAATGCGGATATGGAGGCGCATGTTCAAAGTCAGCATGGGAAGAAAACAAATCCTCGGAGACGAAGACCAAGAGGCTCGCGCCATTGGAGTCACCGATAGCAGACGACGCGGTGTCAAACACGACCGAGAGAAGAGCATGCTTCGATGAACCGATTACAGCAGAACCGCCATGGTGGCGAAGCAGAACGAATGCGCCTAGCGACTTTGATCTTCTCATTCTGACGCGAAGCAGAGGAGTCTTGCATGCATGGCAAGTGTTTCAGACCAATTTCTTTATTAAAAGAAAACACCTCGTGGTCCCACTTCATAGTTACTTCCCTTAGAGAAAGCCCAATTTCTCTCCTCACCAACAGGAGACACATTACGCAAAAGAACATAAAAACAAATAACAAGTCTTCACCGACAAAAGAAAAATGATCAGCCTCGAGTCCAAGCAAATCTAAATGATCACACTTGGCTCGTGAGCGCCACACACAATGGCATCAAACACATGTAAATGAGGAAAGACCGAACGTGTCAATTAGTGGATTTATGTTCTATGTTCTTTCAACAAAAGCATCAGACTTGTATATAAAAAAAAATACCCGCGGTCTATTTATATTTTGCTAACCACGCAACAACAGCAGCCAAAGCAATTCTCACCGAAAGATCGACGTGTAAATAAGAGAAGACCCAATACTGATCGTCCACTCAACCACAAGATAAATGTAACAAAAGTTCATTGTCTTTCCAGAAGCGATCCTATACACAATGTCTAGGAACAGAATGCTTCATAGGAAATTTTCAACCAAACAAGCATAAATTGGAAGACATAATGCTTCGGTCAAAAAGTCAAAGAACTCAACTAAACAAGGACCGAACAGAATGCTTCAAAAAACAAAGTTAATGAACCAATCAAAGAGAACACTAATCTACAGAACAGGCCGAACGCTAATTGGACAGAAATGCTTCAAAAGGGAAGAGCCGAACAAAAAAAATTGGAGAAAAGACCAAAGGTGTAAACCCAGAACACTAATAGACGTTCGGAAAGTAGGACCGAACACTAAGCACACGCGTATAAAATAACGTCTTAAGATTGTTGGAAAATAATGAGCAGTAGTGTTCGGACAAGCAACAAAGCATGACAATAATAAAATCAACAACGGCTAGTGTTCGGGAAATCAATTGATGAGAACAACAATTGCATACAACTAATAAATAAAACCTGGAGATTGCAGATTGATCTGAGTGTTGAACGCTTGCAAATTGATTCAATTCGATTCGAGCCCGACGAATTCACGTCGTGTCCTTAAGACGTTATTTGCCGCTTAATCCAGTACCCAAGCAACTTGCAAACCGTCTCCCAGGATAGAACGAACCTCGTCTCTCTCTTGCGGTACTACAAGAGAAGACCCGACGAACTCAACCGTATCTTATTGAACGATACCGCACAATGCATTCTAACTTACTAGAATGAACAATAACGACGATCACTAATGAATTCGGTTTCTGTCCGAATATACATGACGAAATGACACCTATTGGTCGAAAGGACATGAATGACCAAACAACCGACAATGAAAGGACATGAATGAAGAGTCACCACTTCTCATTCATAACTAGGGACTCTAAGTCCCCAACAAAATTGTGGAGAAAAAATGATCACTTAAGTAGCACCTCTAGCCAAAAAATGACATGACAAACTAAAAGTGTCAAGTCAGTATTTAAAATGATTAAAAAAATCCACATGAAATTTTTATCAAAAAAATCTATTACACGTGGCTTTTTTTTAACTTTTATGTGATATAACTTTTAAATTTGTTCTTACCAAAAAAAACTTTTTAATTTATTAAAATTAAATTAAATTTTTTTTAAAAGGTCAAAGGGGAGGGCACCTTGTCGCCGCCTCCCCGTCGACGAGGGTGGGGACGGTCGGCAAGGGTCGCTAGCCCCCAACCAAGGTGACTCTCAAATGCGGACTTCATCTAGATGACAAATTCCCCAAGGTGCCCGCCTAGGGAAAGCTTGAGCAAGTTGAGGCGCTTGACATTGACAACCTCTATGCCAAGGATGTTGCTAAAGGCCTTCTCGATCTTGGTGCCCTCAGAACCAAACACGACAAGGGGGCCTTTGCGGTTGATGTAGCGGTGGTTACACATCTTACCCTTCCCGGGGCAAATGCCCATTTGTCCTTTGCCTTGTCGACATCAGGGAAGGCGCCAATTTATCTAAGGACCTTCTTAGCGGTAATAGCCTTCTCGACAGCCTCATCAATATCAAAGACGATATGGGGAAGCTCACAGATGGACTTGATGAGGTTACTATAGGTAAGGACGAGGGAGGATATGGCAGAGGCAACGGCATGCGCTTCTCATTCAGGTTGACACGATGGTGCCAATGATGCTAGGTCTTCGTAGGGGAAAAATTGCAAAGGCACCCTGGCTGACGCAGTGGGTACCGCATCCTTGGACACGGGGGACTCAATGTGTACTAAATCTAGGACCTTATGATGTTGAGCAAGGGGAGGTTAACGACGGAGTTAGTGGCCATATCGTCTTCCAAGGACTGGATGGTGACAAGAAGGCGCGTAGCAGTAGCCATTGGTGCCGGTGGTTATGGAGTGAGGGACTAAAGGAGGTAGAGGGTAAAATGGTGGAGGTGAGAGTTTATGGGATTTATGGACACCAAGGCAGTAGCGGTGCTTGGCCATGGGCTAATGACCCTCACACTACTCGGTAAGGGTATGGCCAAGGGGGGTGACCCCTACTGACCATCCCCATAGGCCGGCGACCCTCCCCTAATTTGGCGAGGGCTGCAACCCTCGCCCAAATTTGGGCAAGGGCTTAAGGTAGGCTTGCCGGCCGTCAATGAGGGTCACCGACCCATGGCCGATAACCCCCGCCAACCACCTCCACTCTCATTAGCGAGGGTGGGGCGGCGATAGCAACAAGGGCTTATTGCCCTCTCCCTTAAATTCTTTTTTTAAAAATTTTTATGGAATTTTAATTTTTTATTGTGCTAAATGCTGACATGGCACTTCCAGCGAGCCACGTAGGCCGTTACGTTGGGTTTCTAGCAAGTAAGATTGGAGTTGGCAGTGAAATGATTACTTTTCAAAAAGAAAAAGTGGCACTAAAATGAGGTAATTGTATTGGTTGAGAGCTTCTTTCTTATTGTCGTAGTTGAGGGTTCGAAACCCACAGTTGTCAACATCTTAAGTGAAAAGCCATGATATTAGGGTCATGTACTAGTCTCTCATGAGGTATAGGGGCTCGGTCCTATAGTGTCATCCAGGCATATGGGGGCCTGTGGTGAATTCCTCGATCATAAAAAAAAAAGGCGATTCGAATGGAAGTTTTAGCACTAAAGTAAGTACCGTACACAAATTGTGGCAATTATAGTGTTCTTATCCCGAAAATCTTCTCATTCGTAGGATGTTATGAAGCTGACTATTAACTCTAAGGAATGCTAGCCACTTGTGGAAAGAGACCAAGAGAAAGACATTTCCCAAAGGTACAATAATATCCTAGAAATGTGTCATTGATGCCTTTTTGGAATTTACTCATGATAAAACGATCAAGGAATTCATGCAATGGAAGAAGAATCAGATGACTATAAGTTAGCACAAGACCATAATTGCCGAGTTATCCTAATTCACCCACAAACTGATAACACCCGATGGACAAAGTAAAAATTTTGTGATGGCTTAAAACCAACCATCTTAAACCTGAAAGACTATAATGAGTTGTATGAGCGGGCCTAGCTAATAGAGAAAGACCTCATAGAGCGGGCAAAAGATTATGGTTGTGATCTCCGTTATGCTAAGAGGCCAGCTTATAGGGAGAAACAACCATTTTCCTCTAGTAAGAACAACAATAAAGGAGCTGTGAATGGAAGGCTTGAGAAGTTAGCTACCTCATACAAGATTGCCAAATGTGTGAGAGAAAGCATGGAAATCTTTCATATTAGGGTAATCAATGCCAAGTGTACTTTGGATGTAGCCAATAAGGGCACTCGATTAAAGATTACCCTGTAATGGTGTAAAGAGGCTAGATGGAAACCTACAATGGAAACAACTCCATGGAGACTTACAATGGCCCCTAACTCAAGGAAAGGTCTATGAGTTAACTTAGGAAGAGGTTGACAAATCAAATATCGTAATCTCATATACAACTTAGTAAATGACACTAGTGCCTATACTTTATTTCGATACTAGTGCCACTTATTCTATCATTTTCGAAAATTCGTATATCTAGTTGGACTGAAGCCTAGAATAGTTGAGGTATGCCTCAATGTTTCCATGCCTTTAAAAGATAGCATATTATCCACATATGTTAATTTTTAGTATAAGATTTTATTGGTGATCATGAGTAGCGAATCAACCTAGTCGTGTTAGCTATGCCTGACTTCGATGGGATCATTGGATGAACTATAAACAACATGCTAGCTTGGCTTGTTACCAAAACGAAGTCCAAGTTAGTTCCCCGAATCGGCCTAGCTACACTTTTCTAGGAAAACAGTAAGAGTCCCTCTAAACCACTTATATTAGCAATCAAGGCCTATTAACTTCTTAATGATGGGTGTAAAGGATGCTTGGCGGTAGTGGAAAATAAAGCCAAGAAGGAAACGAAGTTGGAAGATATTCTAGTATTCAGAGATTTTCCAAATGTATTTCCCAAAAATTTATTTGGGTTATCTCTGGAATGGAAAGTTGATTCACTATCGAAGTAGTTGTAGGGATGGAACCGATCTCTCAAGCCCCATACCACATGTTACAGTGGAGCTCAAATAGCTAAAAATTCAACTTCAAAAGTTGCATGACAAAAGCTATATTTGGCCAAGTGTTTCACCATAAGGAGCACCAGTCCTTTTTTGTGAAAAACAATAATAGGTCTTTAAGGTTGTACATTGACTAACAACAGTTGAATCAGATTACTATAAAAAATAAGTGCTCGTTGCCCAAGATTGACGATTTGTTTGATCAAGTTTAGGGTACGACAGTATACTCTAAAGTGGACCTCTGATCCTGATATCATCAATTGCAAATCAAAAGGGAAGATGTGTCGAAAACAACATTCCAAACTTGTTATAGCCAATACAACACCATTTAGGTTAACCAATGTGTCAACAACCTTTATGATGAATAGAGTATTCAAGCCATTGTTAGATCAATTTGTCATGGTATTTATTGACGACGTCCTATATATTCCAAGAACTCCAACGACCATGATCAGCACTTGAAGTCAGTACTTCAAACTCTCCAAGAACATAAACTACATGTTAAGTTCAATAAGTACAAGTTGTGATTGAATTGTGTAGTGTTTTTGGGCTATGTCATATCAAGAGCTAGAATATTGGTCAACCAAGCAAAAATAGAGGTTGTGATAAATTGGCCAAAACCCACCTTGGTGACCAAAGTTTGAAGTTTCTTGGCTCTAACAGGATATTATCAAACATTGATGAAACGGTTCAGAAGTATTGTTGCCCCATTGATGTATTTAATTAAAAAAGACGTCAAATTTGAGTGAACAGACAAATACAAATGGAGTTTCCATGAGTTAAAACAGTGGTTGACAACAACTCCTATTTTGATGATAGCGCCAAGATCAAGAGATTTCGTTATCTACAACGATGCCTCACATTATGATTTGGATTGCATATTGATACAATGTGGTAAAGTTGTTGCTTACGTTTCGAGACAATTGAAGACATACAATTTAAATGATCTAATCCATGATTTAGAGCTCGCAATGATCATTTTTCTTTAAAAATATGGAGGCACTATGTTTATGGGGAAATATTTGAAGTTCATAACGACCCTCAAAATCTCAAATATTTATTCTCTCAAAAGGTGTTGAATATAAAGCAATAGAGAGAGATGAAGTTGTTGAATGACTATGCTTATGAGATATTGTATCAACATGGCAAAGAAAGTCACTAACTCCGTCACTTGAAAGTCCGCTATCTTGCATCTCATGGCAAGAAAGAGAGATCTATTGGAGAAAACTTGAGACTTGGAGTTTAGGTTCGCACTCAAGAACCTATCTAGCTTTGTAGTCACACTTCACATCGAGCCAGAGATAGTGCAGCAAATCAAGGCTCTTCAACAAATGGATCTCGAGGTAGCCAAAATTCAAGACCCCGCCTCCAAAGGAAAAGGGCCACATTTTCAAATTTATGAGTATGTAATTCCGAAGTTCTAGGAATGCCCTTGTATACCAAACAACTCAGAAGTGCATCAAAGTGGTTACAATGTCCACCCAAGAATAGCAAGATGTACCAAAAACTTCATAAACACTATTGGCCGGAAGGAATAAAGCGAGATATCAAGAGGTCAATTGCTAAATGCTTGACTTGCCAACAAGTAAAAGCATAGCCTTTAAAACCAGGTTGATTATTGAATCCATTGGAAATTTCCGAGTAAAAGTGATAACACATCATCATAAATTTCATTATGGGGTTATCTTAAACCTCTACAAGATATGATTCCATTTTGGAGATAGTAGACCATCAAACTAAATATGCTCACTTCTTGGTTGTACAAGCTGATTATGCCTAGAATAAGAACACCAAGCTGTATGCGCAATACGTCATTTTTTTTACATGGGGTTCTAGTGACAATTACGTCGAATCGAGATCCAAAATTCATGGCCATACTCTAGGGAACTCTTCAGTCGACATTGGCACAAAGCTTTAGTACAGTACTGCTTACCACCCATAAAATGGTCAATCTAAAATAACAATTCAAACCTTGGAAGATATGTTACATGCTTGTTCGATCAACTTTAGGAGTGATTAGAATGAACACTTGCCATTGACCAAGTTTGCTTATAACAATAGCTAACAATAGAGGATTGGGACGGCTCCATTTGAAGCATTACATAGAAAGGCATGCATGACTCTAGTATGCTAGAATGAGTTTTGAAAAATAAAGCTAACAAGGCGAAAGTTGATCCAACTGATAACCGATGTAGTGCACACCATTCGTGAATGACTCAAAAAGGTTCAAAGTTGCCAAAAGAGTAAAGCATGGGAGATCCTTGTAATTTGGTGTGGTTGACTATGTATTCCTTATAATTTCACCAATGAGACTAGTGTCACAATTTCAGAAGAAAGGTAAGTTGAGTCCAAGGTTTGTTTGTTTTTTTTTTTTGGTAATTAAAGTCCAAGGTTTGTTAGACTATTCGAAATCCTTAAAAGGATTAGAGAAGTGGCTTATCAGCTGGCGTTGCCTCCAAGATTGTCCAATATGCACGATGTGTTTCACGTGTCTATGCTAAGAAAATATGAGCATGAATCCTCTAACGTGTTGGATTTCGAGGCAGTCAACATTAAAGAGAGTCACCTATGTCAAAAAACATGTTCAAATAATGGACCAAAGAGAGAAAGTTATTAGAAATAAGAACATTCCTTTAATGATGATCTTATGGAATGTTTTGAACCCTATCTCGATCTATTACTAAGTTGACCAAATGCAATTCTTTTAATTAGGAGAAGAGTTGGAAAAATAGTTGATTTAGTTGATGTAACAACTTTTCCTCGATATGATTGTTCTATGTGCACGATTTAGGAAATGAGATTAGTAAACTAATTTTTGATTGCCAAGATCAATCTTGGGATTAATCATAGGTTAATTATGGATCGACTATGGATCAATCAAGATTGATCCTAAATCAATCATGAATTAGTCTAGTGACCATCCTGATGGTTGTTAGGATATACTCCCTTGCTCCATTTTAGAGTTGTTCAAGCGATTATCATGGATCGGCCGTAGATCAACTAAGGGTTGTCTAGGCATCAACCAAAGATCGGCTACGAGAAATCATCCGAATGGTGATGATTGATCTTGAATCAACTTGCCTGGCTATGCGTTGGCCATAGATTAGTTGTGCTCAGCCATGCATTAAACATGGATCGATTACTGATTGGCTACAAAATAGTCATGCCCAGCCATACTTGGCCATGGATTAGACCATGGATTAACCATGGATCAACCAGCCCGACCATGCACTTGGCCATGCAACTAGCCTTATCTAGCCACTAATCGATCACGCCCTGCCATGCCACCGGCTATGGACCAATTAAGAACTAATCTAACTCCCCCATACTTTTTGCTAACCTATCACTCTACTTTCTAGACAAGTTGAACAGTAGATACACACTTGACAAATAAGGCTAACCACTAATGAGGCCAACGCATGGCTGGCTGTAGATTGGTCGTGCTCAGCCATGCATTAACCATGAATGGGTTACTAATTGACTACAAAATGATCATGCCCGGCCATACTTGGCCATGGATTAGACCATGGATTAACCATTGATCAGCCAGCCCAACCATGCATTTGACCATGCAACTGGCCTTATCTAGCCACTAATCGATCATGCCCTGCCATGCCACCAACTATGGACCAATCAATAACTACTCTAACTCCCCCATATTTTCCACTAACCTATCACTCTACTTTCTAGACAAGTTGAACATTAGATACACACTTGACAAATGAGGCCAACCACTAATGAAATTGTGCTAAGTGACTCTTAGGCATTAAATGACCCCAAATGTACTCTAGATTCACCAATAGCCATCACCACCCTAAACTTATATTTGAAGGCACACTTGATATAAGGTAGAGGACTTACTCCTTCTTAACCACGTAAGGTCATTTTATTGGACCACTTAGATGCTAACATTAATTAGTGTAATTCAAGGTTCATAATGATCAAATGTAGCCTATTAAATACAGTGCTACATTTTCTAACTTCTTGGCTAAGCAGTAGAAGCTCATTAAACCTTATTAGATAAAAATTAATCTAATGTCGTGATTGGCCATATCCAAGTCATTTAATAAAAGGTACCAACTTCTACACCATCTTTGGCCAACCAATGAGAAGTGATTAAGCCACTTATACCTACGAACACTTAGCAATATCCTAGACTTATTATAGTCCAAATATTGGATTAAACTTCTTGTATAAATAAGGACCAAGTGTTAAGGATCATTGTTGGTCTAAGAGAGTTTAGCCGTCTTAGGAGGCCACTTAAATCCTTAGATTATGATGCTGTTTACACACCATTGAACCATATATGACCCTCTAACTAACAAGAACAATAATGGTCTCACTCTCTCTCTCAGCCGCTCATTGTCCGTCTTGCTGCCATTCGTGTAATCACGTAACCATGTGTTTAGATAATAAACCTTACAAGGTAGGTGACATCCTGTGTAATCACGTAACCATGTATTTAGATAATAAACCTTATAAGGTAGGTGACATCTCTAGAGACTAAGTTAAGTAAATCCACTCAGTACTCTTGATATGGTGAGGACTTGTATCGGTGGTCGTCCAATTGCATTGTCTTCGCATCTTATTTGGTATTTTTCATGCATGAAAACATGTGTTTTAGATTGTATTAGGTCGTGAATCTATATGATGTTCAATGATACTCCCGACGGTTATTGAGATGTCCCTATTTAAGAAGATAGGGACATCCCTTGTAAGTGATACAAGGATGCCAATGGGAGTTGGCAATGCTCTCGCTACGTGATTATGGATATGCACCTGAGGTGTGGCACAAGGATGCTGGGTAGTTGTGTAGCTCTGTCATATAGAGCGCAAGGATTCCGTTAAAGAGAGTCATTGGGATAATCATGGGTGAAGGCCAAGAAATGCTCATTGCATCCTCATGTTTACTTGATTAACTTTGCTATTGATCAGTCATTAATGCATATTCACGCTGTGTTGAGTGAGAACTCAACATCTTGCTTAGTACTACGAATCTCACTTATTGGACTTAGGGTCACTGATCTTTTTCTACCACTTCTAGTGTCGGGGATTAATGCAGAATTATCAACTAGGTTCAGGATGCCCATTACCTTAGAGATGACTAGCCATCATGTCATGGATGTCAAGGAAGGCATGATGTACCAGTAATACAACTCCACCTTATGGGTGGAGGTCAGCCTAGATGATTGTGTCCCTCACAATTACTCGTGTTGGTTCATGTTCTTCGATGGGGATATCGTGGGTTCTTTTCGAGACTTTGATAGTCCATTTGAGTTCTAACATTATAGGAGCACACCAACCAAAGGGTATGTTCATCACTAGACAGTTTCATGTTAGGGATCCAATTTTGAAGTAGTTTTTCTAGGATTCCTTTTTTTTTTATAGCTTAGGCTAAGTATATATTATAACCATCAAACTAATGTAAATATACTATATGTAATAAAATACTAGTGTTTTGTAAATCAAGTGGCGTTTTTAGAGATGGTTGTTGTCAAGTGTCATTGTTATGTTTTTGCTTACTAATGTAAGATAAAGAAAGGATGAAAAAAGTTAGGTCACGTGAGCGCAAGTGATGCACCTAGGGCGTCACATCTTTGTAAAGATGAATCATCAATCCCTCATTGATGTGAAGAATTAGATCCCAACTCACTATAGTTAGGTGTTAAGGCCCTCACCTAAGGCTAGTGATCGCCATAACTCCATTGTTTGGCCTTGAACTGGCAAGGCCAATAGGGTCCTCACCAAATCTCAGTGAGGGTCGCGCACCCTTGCTTTGGCTAGTGAAGGCATCATGGTCCTCACTATGGTCGAGGTGGGCCGTGATGTGCTCAGCCATCGCAAGCAGCCTAAATCCAAAAAATAGGTAAACAAATATTATAAAAAAATAAAGAAAATGCTCAAAATCATTAAAAATTGGCACATCAGGACCAATCATGTTATGTAGGACATCTAGTACCTATTTCAGTAATATCTAGTCAAAATTGATCGAATTGACTTAAGTAGCAAATGTAAAAATATTTAAGACTCAATTTATATACTTAGAAGAGTTAGAACTGAATTAACAAAAGTGTGACAACATTGGGACTTTTTGGACAATTTTCCAATGAATAAATATTAACAGGAACAATAGGATGCGGCTTCTCGTGTAATGCACATTATGTGTTGACTAGTTTTTAGAAACTTCTAGAACATAATTGATGAAACGAAACATTCAAGATTCAATTCATCAATGATTAAAATATTGAAAGCTAACCCAAATCGGTTCAGAGCCTGACCTAGATCCTTTTTAATATTATAATATATACTATTTTAATAAAAATTAAAGTTTTTTTATATAAAAATTAAAATCTTGCTTACAAAAGCCACACTTATTTGGAAATTAGGTTTTAGCATTAAAATTAGCCTAGTTTAATTAATAAATACCAAATTTTTGGGAATAAAATGGAAAAGTTACCCTCGTTGGTCAATTTGATGTTTTGTTATTCCCAAATTTTTTAGCCTAATTGTATGTCTTATTTAGCTTAGCATATGAAGGCTTTGATGTATAATTAAACTCGAAGTGCAATTTGATAGGTAACTTAGTAGAATGGCTTAAGGTAACCAAATTGTATGATTAAGTTCAATACCGACCCTGAGACAATTTGATTGAATGGATATGAATGTTACCCATAGTTTGTTTTAATTAAATATATTGAATGGATATTTAAATGTCAAAATTGACACTCGTTTGAGTTATGGCCCAAGATAGCATGACTTTCTTCTCTTGCTTTTCTTATTGGCTGTTTCAAAGATTCTCTCCTCCTCTTGTTCCATGTTGTGCTACTTGTCAGAGGACATATCATACACTAGGAAAAGAAAGTACTTGAATAAAATCCTTGATACAAAGACACAAGTATACAGTAAGATCTTTTGGGAATTGAGAGAACCTTGAACTCTCTTTCATGCATGCGTGCGCGAAATGTGAGTATGATTTTTTGGAAAGTTGAAACCTTTCATGCAGTCGGTTCTCAAACAAAGTACGCAAAATACGAATATTTCACAATCGTTAACTCTAGCATATTCTTTATTCATTAATCTCCTTTTAGTTGTTGGTACAAGTTCATTCCTGGTCCTCAAACTCATGCATTTTTTCCAAACAAGTCCTTGAACTTCTATTTTTGCCTACTTAGACCTTGAACTCACGTAGCTTTTTCTAATAAAGCCCCTCCCCTTCCAAATCGATGTATTTAGAATTGATGTGTCCGTTGAAATAGGAAATAGGGTGCAAAGCAAAAAGCTCATTCGCGACTAGCTGACTGTCAAGATCTTCATTTTCAAAACTTTTGTGAGATTCATTGTGATCCACATGATATTGTCAATGGTCTAATAATTAATTAAATGCTAAGACATATTGGCTATGAAGTGTTGCAATCTTTATAAAGATTGCATATGATAAGTTGTGACTTCAAGCAAAATAGAATATAAGAAGTTGTTACTTCTATAAAAATAGAATATTCAATAAACTTTGATGGATAAAGGCATTTTCTGATAGTTTATAGAAGAAGTCTAGTGCTCTGTCCATCCATATAGATAACAAAAAAGATATATTTTATCATCTATCAGATAAAATACGTTAATAAAAACTGAATTAAGAGAGATAAATCGAATTTCTTGTTTCTCCAATTCTGCAACTATCTAAAGCTCAAGACGACCGCCTTCTCAAGGTATTGCTATAGATATAGGCAAGTCTTAATCCTTTTGTCGTGAATAAATCATGAACATCTACAATTATTTTATTATTAATTTCCCTATTGCCGATTTATTGCCAACAACTTTTAAGTCCCATGCATGAACTGATAATCGACACTGGCAAAAGATTTTCTCCACGTCGGACTTTTTTTTTAATAAGATGATATAACACCATGGAGTTTGACCAACATTTTGACACTTTGGATTTTAAACGTCATTAAATAAATTAAAAGTTTAAAAGCGTTTGTCCGAACAAAAAGGTGCAATTTTAGGGACCAAAAATCAGACTTTTTAACCTTTAATTTATTTACCATCTGCACACGTGCACTCTTTGCGTCAGTAACCTTTTTCTTTGATTTTTTTTTTCTTTTTGGCTTCCTCCCATGTATCGTTTTTGTACTCACCTTTAGCCGAAGTAATTCCATTCTGCTTTCCTCCATCTACAACAAATTTCCTCGATGAGAAACAAATTTCCGCGGTATCGTTTTTGACATGCCGCGAGTTCTCTCCCCTCGCATATCTCAGCTCTAGCTTCATATACAACCACGTCCACACAGAATTAGGAAAAGAAAATATCTACCTAAATTTCCTCGATGACAAACAAATTACTTAAATAGTAATCACAATCTTCATTGAAATTTCCATGCATAGTACCATATTCAACTTAAAAGTTTCGACACAGGAGATGGAGATCCAGCGCATCAAGAAGCTGGAAAGATCAAGAATCACCAAGCATGCTCACAAGAGAAGACAAATAACTCCTTTTTTTTGTTCTTTTTAATGCATAGTACTGTATTCAACTAAGAAGTTCATCAGACACAGCAGATGGAGATGCAGCGCATCAAAAAGCTGAAAAGATCAAGAATTACGAAGCATACACTCAAAAGAGCATTTGAAGAACTTGCATAGTACTATATTCACCTAAAAAGTTTGGACGGGTACAAAATTTGTTTGAACTAACGAGGGATCTCAATGCAATTGGTAGGCGAAGTACAAAATCATTGCTAAAGTGATCCCAACCTGTTGATTGATGTGTCGAACAACTCAAGGCAACCACCAATCATCCGACTTGTATATAGACTGAGTACCTTGTACATGGTTCAGTTTTGAGTACTCGTCCTGCACCTAGACCTTCCGTACTTGATTCTTCAGTACCAGCACTTCAGATAAATCCAACCAAAAGCTTCTGCCCCAAAAAAGAAAGGCCGCCACATGATCAACATAGATATCAGTATTCCTCACTGTCACAGTGTTCTCAGTCATGTCTTGGAGAAGGACAAGATTTCTCCAAACCTGATCAGGCTTATATAATACGAAGTTAATGGTCACTTGCATCAAAATGCCAACTTAAACATGATGCACTCTCTAGGGACGAAAAAAGGCTCTCTCAAGGAATGTTAAGGAGAATTCTGTTGTAGGAGCAGATAAGCTGCTGATGCAATTAATGCCATCAGCCCAGCAAAAAGAACATGCTTGTAGTTGAGCGATCCTGCATCTACCCTCCTCACGGTTTCAAGCTGAGATGTTACTTCTCCACACTCTGCTTGTGTTCCGAGTGCTGATGGATCTGTGGATTTGTCATCTACCTACATTAGAGAAGGACAAGCATCACTCTAACAGTTTTTTCTTGCGGAACATCCATGTCAAGAATTCAGGACTATAGAATATGATTAGTCTATTTACATATTAATGTTATAGATAGAGATTATGCTGTGTGAAGCAGAAAGACCTGTACTGTGGATGAAATTGCTGAAAAGGTCAAGATAAATGATGTTAGCAGAAAGGAGAAGAGAACTTCAGTTTTTCCAACCAAATATCTGAAGATATTAGTCTATGCCTGTAATAGTACAAGGAAATACCAAAGTTTGCGTGGCTAAGAATTGGTTTTCTATCTCTTTGCATTCTCCCGTAGATACGGCCATAGGAAACTCGAAAGTGGGATCTTCTTGTCCACCATAGTTTTTTCTAGGTACGGTCGAACCCTTGCTCGTTTGCTGCAACTTCGCCACTAAAATTTTGTTCTCAATTGCTAACGATGTCGACTGCACATAAAGAATGTACTCAATTTAGTCAACACCAATTTTTATCAGGGACCTCAGATCATGCAAACCAACACCGGAGGAACTACGGTAAAAAGTTAAATCAGTTTCAACTGCAAGAGGAAGGACCATCTTGTTGTATGCACATGACTAACAGATTTACCTGCTTATGGAGGCGTTCTCTTTCAATTGCCAGCTGCATGACAAGATTAGCGATAACTTTGGTCCGAATTCCAATGTTCTTGGCAGTTGCCAGTTTTGACTCTTCGGCATGATGCAATGAGCCCTCCAAGCCTTCCATTCTCCCTCTCAAGAAACTCAGCTCATCGTTTAGCTCTGCATTAGATTCAGATAGTATGATACACTTCTCCTCAGCACTATCAGCACGGCTTTCAGCTTTTGCAACTTTAAGTTTCAGATCCTCAATTATAGTCTCCATATCCTTAATAGAAGAATACAACATGGCTTGCTTCTCCTCACTAGCATCGGCTGATGCCACGGCACGTTGTAGCAGAATATCCGACTCCTTCAACCGCCTCTCAAGTGCTTCAACCTTCTCGGCTGTCAAGCAACTGCTTTTTAGAAAAACCAACTCTTCAGTAAGCTCCTTATTTTTAAATTCCAGTGATTTATAATTGGTTTCTGCAGTCTCAACTCTACTTTTTGCTTCTGATGATTTTTCTCTAAGATCTTCAATTAGATTTTCCATTTCTGACAATCTACAGACTGCAAGATTAGTTTCTTCCTGACTTCCATCTTCAGAACCCTTAACAGCTTCAGATTCTTCCATCTGCTTCTCAAGGGAACTCGCCTTGTCCCAACGAATTGAATTCTCGGAATTGGCAAGATTTAGTTTATCTTCAACTTCCTTCAAACAGGCTCTTAAGTTGTCCACCTGGGCAGAAAGAGAGTCACTAAATTCCTTCCTGCTGACTTCAAGCTCCAGCAAAGCACTTTCCTTTACTTTTAACTGCTCAGTGGTGTCCTCCAGCTTAGACCTTTGCTCAGCTTCTCGCTGAATCAAGCCATTTGTATTAAACTGGATGATTTGGAGTCGACCTAGTAGATCTCTTGAGATGCCCAGAAGAACCTCAGCAGAATTATCTGCCTCAAAAAATCTCCCCCATGCATCAAATACTTCTTCTTCTAAACAAAAAATTTCTTGCTCTGCAGACCGCAGCCTCAGTTTCATGTCTTCATCACCTTGCTTTGTCTCAGTTAACTTCTTCTCAAGATCTAATTCTCTAGCCAAAGATTTCTCCAGCATCCTCAAGAAATGCTTATGCTGTTCAGCTGTTTGAATTTTGGTTTTTGTCTTGACATTCAACGATCCACCATTTGCCAAGACGCCCGCACCCGTATTCCTTTCGCCTGTTAAATAGAATCAATGATCATTCACGACTCTCTTTTTTACACATGTAACGACGTTAATCTTGGCATCCAGCACAAAGAAGCAAATCAAAGTAACACAGCAACTATTGCACAGATTTGCCTAATCATGGAGCCCCTACAAATTAACAGCCTCAGTTAAAATGGAGAAATTGGAGACAATACAGTGATGACACAACCTTATATTATGATAAGGTGTTTTATGCGACAGTTGCATTACATAGCAGTGACAGCTGGAGTTGGAGTTGGTTTAACAAGTCAACCAAAAGTGGGATGCATAACACACATGGCACCAAGTAGAATGAGACTAATAGCAGCTGGGTAATGATAATTGGTCAGTTAAATCATGTCAACCACTGTCATGTTGTGTAAACATCTCATACGACATTTTCTCATCATACCATTAAGTGGACATCTAAGCAAATGGAAGGGGAAGGGGGTAACCAGCAGACCTACAGCCCTCATACAAGGAAGGCCTCTTTCAAAATTTGGATAATTCTCTACTATCTTATTGAATACTCAAACATTAACCTATAAATATACCAAGCTCAAACTAAGTACCCACCACTGCAAGTTATACAAAAAGCAATGAATAGATAACAGAAAAAAGGAAGGGAAGAAATTCTGCCAGAAATTGTTTCTATAACATACTCCTCTCTTCTCCAATAAAGCATGATAACGTCTCCTGGAACGTGGAAGACTGCGCTTGCAGCTCAATGACCTGCTCCCGCAGCTGCTCCAATGTTTTCTCAGAATCGCTTAGCTTCTCTTCCAACTCCATGAAAGATGTTCCTAGGTTTTGGGATGAAGATATCCACTTATGAGACTCCTCAATCTCTTTTTGAAGGGTGGTAATAAAATCATCCAATTCTTTCACCTCTGAATCCAAAAACCCAGACAAGATATCACATTCCAAGCCCTTTTCCATGGAACTCGCAATTTTCTGACCTCTCTCTGAATCGAGTACTTCGAATTCATTCTCTTCCGTCGCCACATGCATCATGAGTATATTAAGATTGTACAACTTCTCGGAAGTACATGCCAAATCAAGTTCTATCCTTGTCAGAACCTCCCCAGCCCTTCCCAACTCTCCATTCATTTCTCCACTAATAGAGATACCGGCAAGCGAATCAACTTTACATGACCCTAGCTCCGAACGATTAGTGTCGATATCATCGACAGAAACACTCACATCCGAAACAGGATCCATATCCATCTTATGAGCTTGATACGCCAGATGCCCTTAATACCTGAAAACCAAATCAAGGGACAAAAAGGCCAACGATCAAGTCAGAAAACTAACAATGGAGAGGAGAAGAAAAGATAATAATAACCCAATTCAATCCAAGGAATTCATTCCACACAATAACCCCACACAGGCCACCTTACGACATCCCTTCAATTCAACCAGAACGAAACGCCCGTCTCAACAGATTGTCTAAAACAATCGTGCGATGAAGAGCGAATAACGCTGCAGCAAGAAAAGATCCCTTGCGAAAGATTTCACTCGTTAAAAAGATAAATCAAAAAGGCAAAAAGATTAGAAACTACACACAGAGCAGAGGATCATTCGCGACGCACCTCAACCTCGTGAGAAGCAGCGCCGGGGAGTCGTCTTCCTTCCTTCCTTCCTTCCTTCCTTCGAGCTCGACGAGCACGGAACAGGAACGAAGCGGTGTGCGGGAGGCCTCCCCTAAAAAGGGGCGATGAGAAGAAAGCACTGACCAGAAAAGGTGGCGAGTGTTCGATATTTAATAATGTTAAAGAGAAACTTAGAAATTGCTCCAAAGGTATACCTTGGATGAAGCGGCTTCTAGTTCGCGTGCGTGGTGATCGGTCCGAGGCCGAGCCAGCCCACAATGGGCGGCGCCACTCCTCACGGCCAGGCCTGTCATTTTATTCGAGAATATCATTACGTGGCCCCGGAGCATATATACATGTAAGATGTCATCTAGATCGTTAAATCTTGTGAGACTAATTTGAGATACGTGATTCAACGGTTCATATTTGTGGGCTAATTACGTTAAGTGTTTCTAATTATTTCTCTTTTAAGAGCGCTGCATGAAATTCGTGTGAGAAACGAAGAACATGTCGAGTGCAAAATTATCTAATCAGTTGTTAGTGTGGCTTGCCTGCCACCATAGGGTTAAGCTAAACTCAATAGCTGTTCATGCCAACAAAACCCGTCAAGACCACATGTCAGGCCTAGGACGGTACACAAGCAAAGCAAGACCACATTCTTAGCTCTCGCGTCATGCTTGTGGCACTATCAATGACAATTCATCGCACGATGAAAATGAAATTTGTCTTATTATACCAACTTTATTCAACGAATGCTTATCATTAAGGAAGAAGCTATAAATTTTTGAAGTAATATATGCATAATGGAGTAACAAATAAAGTCATACAGCCAAAAGTCACGCCAACGAAATATTTTCATTTAAGTTTAAAAATTGAAACCATCCCTTACCTATGATCTTGACCAGCGTCTTAAAGCGGCAAAATAAGTTGAAAATCCACTTGATTAATTTATATCTAGTAGGCTGCACTATATATGGGTTATTAAAACTTTAATAATAGGTCATTAGATGTTAAAAGTAGCAATACCCAATTAGGTATGTGGTGTGTATGAATTACAATGGTTCTACAATATGCCCATTCTCAATTTGTATTTTTGGCAATCGGGATTGTTCGTATTGTTTAATTTCCTTCTTCAGAAACCTTCACAAATTTTTTTCTTGAAGAGCAAGTATCTCCCCAATAGTCATTAGACATTATTTTTCGGTATGTATTTAGCTCAGCAATTTGGTTGGACCACATTAGTCATTCGATTAGATAAAATTACTTGCATTTCATAAAGAGATAAAGTGAAATATATTATTTTTAAACATTATATTTCTCTACACTTGATTCTCGTGAGAATTAACAAAAGAAGTCCAGAGTTTATAGCAATATATACTAATGTTGTTTCAACTTATGTTTTATGCTAAATGAGTTGAAATATTTTCAAATTGTGTCAATTTAGTCCATTCAACCAATTTTAACCAACCAATGATAACATGGAAATGTGGACAATTTCTTTATAATATTTTAGTATTTTCTTTATTTCTTTTTTTTTATTTTCATTTCCTTTCCCTTTTTTTCTCCTCCCCTTTCTTCTTTTTCTAGCTAGTCACTTCGCCGGCCACTAGGGAGGCCCAACGTTACCGTCTTTGAATGAGGCTCGACCTCACTAGATATGGCACAATAAGGCCTAGTCTCACCCATCAATGGCAAGGGCAAGGCTGAGCAGCTTGACCTCACCAGCCTCACGTCTAGCTAGTCTCCCACTAGCGACCAACTAGAGGAAGAAAGAACGAGAAAAGGGAAAAAAAGATATAGAAAAGAGAAAAGGAAAATTAAATTATAAAAATATTACAATATTATGATATTATAAAAAAATTGTCAACATCAATGTTAGTGGCTTTTATATATGATGGTTGGTGCCTATGTCATCACTAGCAAGCCAAAATTGGAATCATAGATTAAATTGGTCCAATTACAAGATGTTTATGACTCAGTTTAAAAAATAATATTTATAATTCAATTAATATGAGTATAAAATATTTATAATTTTTTTAGTAATTTCGTCATGTTTGTCAGCATTTGAGGAGGCTATTTTTTTTTTAAGAAATAAACAAATGTAATACTACGACGAGTACATTTATAGGCCTCGCCCTTCCTTCTTCCATAAACTTTTCAGAGGTTTTGGCGTCAAACTCCTGATGGAAAGCACGTTGTCCTGAAAAAAGTCATGCTTACTATCATACTCTACAATGACAATTGAAGTGCGTCGCTTGATCATTCAGCCAGACATTAGAAATTCTAAAAAGAGGCTGTTCATGAAGTCAATTTGAACTGTATCTCTATGTTTCAATATAATAAGTCTACTTTCTCTAATGTTTTTTTCCTGTATGCATAATTATTACCTTAAATTCTAATTGTATTAATTGATGCTCTAATTTTTTTATGATCAACTTTTTTAATTGGTTTTTTTTCTTTATATGCTATTTCCCATATTTAAAGGGAAAAATGTTAAGAATTGGAGCCTTAATTAATTGGATTTGGATATATGACACTTAAATACTTGCTATATGAAAGTAGGTCTACTGGGTTAAATGGTTTGAGCCACTCAAACGCGGCCCCACCCATCTAACATGTTCGATTGACACTTGACCATGAGATGTGTCTTCCTTGTCTTCCTTTGGCAGCAATACAATCTAACCCTCACACAGACATGTGCATTTTCTTTTATTAGTAGAAGGGTAGGACCACCGAAGGAGCGTCAAGTGATTCCCTCTAAACATTATCATGAGAGTTGCACCTACTATAGAACATTCGGGTCGAGATAATTGCTACGCATCACCCGCGATCTGAAGGTCGGATGTTAGTGAGCACGTCCATGCATCCCCACCAAGATATTGATAACCATAAAGTCTCTGAGTTGGCTTCTGAGCATGAGATGTGTGGTAATGATTTGAAGGTACTAGGTGCCAAATTACTTTGAGAAAATGACACTGCAAGTATTCAAATATTATCTGAAAACGAAATAGAAGAATCATTCTATTATCAATATATAATAAGCATTAAGTCACACTCACAATGAAAAATACTAAACTACCATTCAACCCTCTCTCTCTCTCTCAAGTTGGGGCATAAATATTAAAGAGTCACAGTCTATTACATAAAGTAGTCAATCTACTACCCCTTAATAATTTGGTGAAAAGATCAGTAAGTTGATCTTTAGTCTGTGTGTATTGAAGTGTTATATCCTTGCTCTGAATCTTTTCTCGCACAAAATGACAGTCCACTTCAATATGCTATGTACACTCATGAAAAACTAGATTTGAAGCAATATGCATAGTGGACTAGTTATCACAAATTAAAATTGAGGAAGTTGAAGATGACATGGTAAGTTTGAATAACAACATCCCCAACCAAAGCAACTCACGATCATATGAACCATGGCCCAATGTTCTGCTTCTGCACTTGATCGAGACACCACATGTTACCTTTTGCTTTTCCAACGTACTAAATTGCCTTCCAAGAACACATAATAACCAAAAGTTGATCTCCTATAAATAGGACATCTAGCCCAATCAGCATCAGAATAACTAGTAGCATTAAGATGTCCATAATTCTTAAATAGTATCCTTTTACCTGGTGCTCCCTTCAAGTACTTAACAACACATAGCACTACCTCCTAATGTGTAGTGCAAGGAGCCCTCATAAATTGACTAACCACGCCGATAGCAATAGAAATATCCGATTGGGTGACAGTTAAATAGTTGAGCTTATCCACTAACCTCCACTACCTACTTGGGTCATGAATTAAGTCTCCACATTCTGCATCAAGCTTCACAATTAGGATAAATTGGAGTATCGACAGGTTTAGCTCCAATAAAACTAATCTCATTAAAAGTATCTAAAACATATATCCATTATAATAATGAGATACCATCACATGAGTCGGCCACCTCAATGCCCAAGAAATACCACAAACGACCCATATCTTTTGTATTGCGTCTGTAAAACTCTTTCAACTTTTGTATGCCCACATAATCACTACTAGTGATAATAATAATATTGTCCACATACACAACTAGGAGAAACTAAACACTGAATGATCCATGTACAAAGCCACAAACCAAACTGAATGACTACATCACTAAAACAACCAAACCAGGCATGAGGAGATTATTTGAACCCTTATAATGCCTTGTGCATGCAACAAACACTAATAGACTCCCCCCGAGCTACAGATCTCGAGAGTTGCTCCATATAAACCTCCTCTACCAAGTCGCTATGAAGAAAAACATTCTTGACATCAAGTTGACGGAGAGTCTAAACATATCAAATAGCAAAAGAAATTAAAATATGAATAGAAGGTGTCTTTGTGACGGGAGAAAACGTATCATCATATAATGGAAATAGAGGATTATCCTTTTCCTATTTATTTTGAAACCATTCTTCTTAGGTATCCTGGGGCAATGTAATGAGTGATCTTGAATTGTGCAAACTCTATTTATCATGGCATTGTCCAAGTTCGGGCCAAGTCAAGTATCCGCTGCAACATCCATCACTCTCACTTATAAATGAGTCAGTCTCGAGTAGGTGATTTTGGATTAGCTCCGGGATATCAACTCCATAGTTCTAAGTGTAACATTTGGCACCTAGACGTGCCTTCAAACACTCAACAGAACCATTTGGTTGAAAACTTCATTGTGAAGACCCAACGACATCTCACAATCTGTTTGCCAGTGGGTAATGGTGTAAGATGCCATGTCATATTATCTTATAGCGCTTTTGTTTCATCCTCTATAGCTCGCTACCAACTTGGATGAGCAAAGGCCTCTTCAAAGGGCAAATAAAGAAGCAACAAACGAAGAACATGTGGGAGAAAGACAATCATAGAATAAAATTTGAGAAAGAGGGTGACAAGAATGTGTATGACAAGAGAAACAAGTGTACGTGGTAAATTGGGAATTAGGTTGACTGATGCAAGAATGCATACCTTTGCGCAATGCAATAGGAATATCAATACTAGGATCAGGCTCAAAAGAAACTGGTGGATCAAAGGCCAAGGCATTAACTGGTGGAGAATCATGCATGTCCAATGTTGGTGGTAGCTGTACTAACTCACATTGAATAGGACAATGTTGTTGATAAGTCTTGTCAGCAAACTGAAAATCACACGACATATGGCAAGAGGATATGTGGTAGAGCGGCTGAGCACCAATCATCCAACTTTATTTTATCGATTTTTTCCGAAGGTGGAGGTTCGGTGGCCAACATATACATTTCGACCGCCATAGACCAAGAAGGATAATTGGTCCCATCCGGCTTGACAGAACTCAACTTCAGATTAGTAATATTGGTATCAGGCTTTGTTGAGCCTCTCAAAAATGGAAATAAATCATCTAACAATAAAAAAAACAACCATCTAACACAGTGTCCTAGATCAGCAACAAGGGCTCTAAAAAATTCCGTATTAGCAAGCAAAGTCACGTCACTCTTCGTTGAGAAATATATCCACTAGTCATCATATGAATAACCAACCAATCAAAATCTTAAACGATTGCATTCGCTGCACTTACAATCCTCGGCCATTAATCAGCGGATTACCTAAAGGAGCTTTGGAAATTACTAGACCATAACCGGAAGATGCTGACGATGCTTGGGAAGAATGGCCTCTGGACTAGACGGCTATGACACGCGAAAGAGTTACTGAAGTTGTCAGGATCTGCTCGTTGGTCGTCTTGCTGGAGCTACTGGTGGTTGTGAGATGGGCAGCACAGTGAGGCTTATTTGCTGGGCTGTTGTGTTATAAGGGCATGGTCATGATAGCGGTAAGGCAGCATCGCTGAAAGTCACTTTCTCCAGGAAGATCTTGAGACCCCACGGGTCTCCTCGTGGATCAGGCCGCTGACGCTGATGCGCTTGACGTCCCCCCCATGAGCAAGCCTCCTAATGGTGGGCTTGGTGATCCCCTGGATGTTGTCCCTCAACACCTTCCAATGCCTCTTGGATGATTGCTGATGAAGTGGCAACTAAAGGATACAATCGACAGGGGCAAGGACGTTGTCGGAAAGACCAAGGGAATCGGCTAGTTCATGGATGTTGTTGTCCGGCAATGGTGGAGCTGAATGGCACTTCTCCGGTGGCGGCGTAACAGTGACCGATGGCGGTTAGGGTTTGTGTGTTACTCTGATACCATGGAAACGAAAGAGAAAAATTATTCTATTTAATTATGAATTACATCAATATATAATGAGCATTAGGACACACTCACAATGAAAAGTACTAAACTACCCTTCAACATTATCAATGAATATGTGCATTTTTTTTTGTGAGATGTGATACCACACTTAAAATCTCTACTGCAAAATACAAATTTTGGACACTAAAGCTGTTAAATGGCAGTTAATTGTATACATTGGCATCCAATATATCCCCATGAGTTGATGTCACGTTTGTAGAGACGTATTAAACGGCAAGCAATTCGCCAAATTTGCTAAACTTTTACCGAGTAAACGAGCCACTTCAGCAAAATCTTATGACATGGTAATTTGTTCAGCGGAGACCCTACATCGAGTCAAATATGAACGTATTGGATATTTGATCGAATAGAAAAAAAAATTAAATACTCGATAGTATCCAAGCACTTAACTTTTCAAACGGCAGTCTTCCAGCTATACTAAAGGTGAACTCTGATACCAAACTAGGGTCAAAGTCAGGTTTTAATGATGACTTATTAAGTTCTGGCGTTATAGAACGACTGCATTCTCCTCTTCCATGAGAAAGAAGAAAGTCAGAAGAGCCTAAAACTTGTGCTCAACCTTAAACTTACTCCTTTGCTGGAAGCAGAACATGGTCCGTAAAAGAAGATGATTCAACTGCCAGGGAGATATCTGCAGAAACAAAACAATCCCAGCCCTTCAGCATTATGTCGTACCCCATGTTCCCTGATTGCCATCAGCTGAAGGGCACAGCCAAATCATATGATTTTGAAGTTGCCCGCAGAACCCAGAGCTTCATTCCAGATTTCAAAAACTACTGAACTCATTCAATTTTTGAACCGTCACCTCTTTCAAGAATCCCATTCCCATTTCGCACTCGCCACTACAGTCACAATCCTCCACAGACTTCTCTAATCACATAGATAAACAATGCTTACCCATTCCCTGGATGCTCTTTCCTCTTGCAGTAGATTCCCCGAATTAATTCAGCCCCAAAGTTTTATTCTTATCTTGTCAGAATCAGTTTGACACTTTATTGTGTCATCAGAATGCACTGAAAAATAATATAATCAAGAAAAGAACCTTATCTGCACCTAATAACATACCAACGGGCCAGGTTCATCAGCATGAGGCAACCTCGTATCAACTCAGTTTCCAGAGTAATTACACATTGAAACACTAAAAAGCTTCTCAAGGTACATAAGCTTTCATAATTGCAGAACCAATAGGCATCTCCATAAACTTAACCCTCAAGTCTTGGGAAAAAAAAATTGACTTCACCACAGCAAGCATCAAAAGCTAATGAGACCCACAAAGAATGACAGCAGTAATTTGGACCTAAACCATAGAAAAATGCAGCACTGTCCCTGAATCACTGTAGATTCACCACATGTTTACAGATGCAAGTAAAGCCTAGAAAGATAAAGCCAACTTCTATACACACCTCGTAGGAAAAGTTTATTTTTGGCATAACCATGACTAACCATTCAGCATAATTTGAAAAGCAACAATGCCTTCTCATGTGCACAAATTAATTTACAAAGCTTTTTCCCCGTTTTTAATAGAATCTCGCAAACTGAGAGTAACTAATCTGAGAACATATACTCAAAGGCAATGATAGGAAGAATCATCGTGATGAACATCATAACAACAGAAGAAAACCTTGTAACAGAGCTAAAATTTCAGTCCTAGAATGATGCCCTTTGAATATGCTTATGGTCTTGGTAACTCTTAGCATTTGAAACTTTTAATTTTCTCTAGCCTACTAGCTACCTTCAGCCAGCATCGATCTGGAAAGTAACAATACAGGAGAAAGAAATTCTGTCCAAAACAACAGAATGGATAAATTATTCAGCTTATAAAATCTTAAGTACGCTTGCTAAACTCAAATGTGCTTTTGCTGTGCTATACTGATCTCTTCTTGAACTAGTTTCAAATAAGTACGCTTGCTAAACTCAAATGTGCTTTTGCTGTGCTATACTGATCTCTTCTTGAACTAGTTTCAAATCACTGGTATACATAATCACTTTTAAAGTGAACTTTCTTAAAACTCAATTGCCTAAAAGTCATTCTCCATACTTTCGGCAGAAGTTCTTTCAGATAATAGTTAGAGAAGATTCTACTCTCTAGTCATAATAGAAGCTCTTGTCTAGCGAACTCTTTGCAAGTTTTGAAGCATCAAGGCCCGCGTCTTGCCATCAGGCTTAAGCCCTTTCTCACGCATTCTCGTATAGGTCTTCTTTGCAGAATCAATCTTGCCCCTCAAGCACATCCCTTGAATGACAGCATTATATAGAGATGCATTTGGTGAAACCTGCGGGCAAACCAGAAAAGTGTGACTATATAACGGATCTTTTACATTCTTCATGAAGAATCACCAAATTAATGGCAGGCAGCAGCAACCATTAGGAAAAAAGATTTAAAAACTATGAGATGACAAAAGACCAAGGATGAAAACAACTTCAACTTGTTGGGAGTGCGAACAAGCTGAGATTTAGAGGACAATAAGAAGCCCCTGACAACTTTCCAAAAGAATTGACTGTCTCCTCAAAACCAATAAATAAAACTGCAGAATTTAAAAATTTTCAGAAGAAAATGACACCCGGCACATACTGCTCATTCAAAAATATATAGAATGATGGATATAGTCATGATGGCAAAGCGTGTCAAGAAGCTCACTTTACCTTCAAAATTTCCTCTATTTCTGTCCAGAGAGATCCCCAAATGCAACTTCTTACTAGAGATAGATGGGTAAACATATCAGGAGTGCAGTTCTTGTAGATCATATGTTCATACACATGCAAAGCTATTTCTGGCTTTCGTGCAACCTCACAAGCATTGATAGCTAGATTATAAGATGCAGTTGAAACTGATAGCCCAGAAGTTTCCATTTTCCAAAGAAGTTGTAGAGCTCTATCCCATAACCCAAGTTTAGAACAAGACATCAAAGCATTATTGTACAGATGAATGTTGAGCTGAGAGGCCTGCTCTCTCATTATGTTGTCAAAGAGCTGAAGAGCATCACCTGGTCGGTTTGCCCGATATAAAGCGCTAACAAGTGCATTCATTGTGTAAGCGTCAGGAGTGTGACCAAACGATTTTGTAATGTTATAGACCCCGAATGCTAACTTGACCTGTCCAGCTTTGCCAAGCGAATTAATCAATGCATTGCATGTGATCAGATTTGGCTCAAGTGCATTGCTCCTCATATTCTGGAAGATGTTAAGTGCTAAATCCCATTTACCTTCTTTCGTGCATGCTTTGATTATAGCTTGCGATATATCAGCACCGGGTTTATATCCATTTAGAACCATCTCCTTGTAAGCATCAATTGCAAGCTCGTACTGACCACAATGGACAAACACGCTGATTAATATGGAATAAGTGACTTTGGTTGCTTCAAGGCCATTTTCCTTCATGCTCATCCAAAGCCTCTCACACTTATGCCAGTAATTCATCCTCCCACAGATGGATATAATGGTGTTATAAACAACAGCATCAATATCTTTATTCCCATTTCCCTCCTCTTCTAATTCCATGAACATTCTGAGCGATGATTCACAACCTTGGGCATGTGCAACCGCTTTAAGCATTAAGCTATAAGTATGCCGCGTGGTGATTGTTTTGTCCTTCATAAACCTAAAAATTCTCATTGCGTCATCATTAAGACCATTCCTTAGGAGGGACAATAATAGAGAATTACAGGCATGCGCATTTGGATGCAGACCTGCCAATTCCATTGACCTAAACAACTCCAATGCACTTCTAACCTTCTTTCTTCTACTAAGCACCAAAACCCGATTCGATAACACCTCTGGATCCATTTCCTCAAGAAATTGCACGCTCTGTTGGTTCACAATAATCGGTTCTGATGTCAGCGGACCCTTGTATACACCTCCAAGCCCTGACCCCAAGTCATCGAAATGCGAATCTCTCCATGGAACCAACCCATTTACATGGAAACTCGACTCTAATTCTTCATTTTCAATTGGAACCACGTCCTCCTCTTCCTCTTCCTCTTCCTCACACACTAGCCCTGGCACCCCTGTACTAAGCATAACCCTAACTGCACTGGAGCCATTCAACCTAACCGAATTAGAACATGAAGTTTCGGACTTCACATCAGAAGCCAAGCTGAGCTTATGCATCATAACCGAACCGAACCACAGCAGATGCCGGGAGCGGATTTTACATGAACAACCCGCGAACCGAGTCGATACAGTCGCTCCGGAGACAAAATTGTCCAACAGTGTTGCCATGACCCCGACAGGGATAACGTCTCAATGGCAGCTGAACATCAAAACTTTTCTGCTTCCTAAGGGCAGGGGATTGACGAACTCACCTTCAAATGCATGCCCAACCCGAAGAACGGCTCAAGCACCAAGCACTTGGCACTGAAAACTTCGTCCACCGATCGAGATCGATGAAGAGAAAAGTGGGGGTCCACGAAATTCAGAGGAACGAACGTCGGGCATGGAGTCGGAGAGATTGACTGGGCAGCTGACACCGACGGGTGCTTTGCCCGGAACCCCCACAAGAATATCATGGAGACCCGGATGGAGGGAGAGAGATAAAAGGGGCGATCGCCAATTGGGTGGTCGTGCCACTGGAGGTTCTAATAAGGACCGAGACAGCAAGTTTGTTAATTATGTGCAAGTTATTTCTCTTGACATAACTTTCTTAGGTTTGCTTTATTTTGATAATGAACAGAATTTAGGACGCGTTTGGTAACGTTTATGTTCTAGAGAACGTTTTTTGAACAAAAAAAATTTTCTTATATTTTTACTCTTTAAAATAATTTTTGAATAAAATAGAGCGTTTGATAGAAGTGTTTTTAAAATAGAAAAATAATATCAATGTGTTTGGTATGATTTACAATTTTTTTTGTTCATTTTATTTTTTCTTCTTGTTTATGGCAACCCGACCTTTGCCACTATTGACTAGACTGCCGCTAGCTGACGGCGAAGGTGTGTCGGCGGTCTGACAGTGGAGGTTCGGCGACGGAGGCACGGCGGCCCAACGGCAACAGCGGAGCTCGTCAATGTTGACGAGGAGATGGCGGGGCGACGACGTGTCCCAAACGACATCATTTTGGAGCTAATTTTCGTTTCTCCTCTTTGGCCCCATTCTAATCACCACTGAAGCTGCTGCCCAAAACCCTAAAGCCCCAAATTGACAATTGAAGAACCCAAAAAATTGCAGCTTCTCAAGAACCTAGAAATCACAGCCCCAAATCATTCTTCTTGGCCCCCAAATGACCGAACCCTAGCTCCCCAAAGATGCAGCTCGTGATCGAATCCTGGCTCACTCAAAATTGGCCTCCCCCAAGCTCGTGAACCGTAGTTGTTGGTGTCGTTCTTCGTCGGTGCACTATTGCTGGACATGGTGGTCAACCAAAATCACGGCCCTCATCTTATTCGCCTCTGCTTTTGGTCGTGGTTGGTAGGGCAGCAGGAGTTCCTTCCTTCGAGCTTGTGCATATTGGTTCGAGTTCATGACTCTTCACTCAAGTTTGTTCATTCCGATAGTTGTTTTAAAGTAATCAGCTTATGCATTGCAAACATTTCAAATTGTGTTTAGCTTGGCCACCAATAGTAGTGCGTCGTTCATAAATTTTGGGTGTTGGGGGGTGCTTGAGCTCCGAATTGTTGGTTTGCTGCATTAGTTAAGATCATTGGAGATGATAATTAGAATGAAAGAGGCACAACACTAGGAAACTCGAAGAAATAGGAGGTTGGTCATGGCGAAAATAGGGAATAGGGCCCGAAAACCCATCTAAACAACTTCGAAATGCAAAAAAAAGGGCCTAACTCATGGCAAAGCCATGAACTTGGATCAACACGCCGTTTCCATGCGACTGAACAAATTTCAACATATTCTAAGGTTGTTGGGTCGAAAACCGTGTTCACTACCATGTGAATTTGACCTACTATTTAAGCTATTGTGCTTGCTTGCTACTTGTACCTTATTATGATGACATGTTTTAAGAACGGTCCCCTGGCTGGTAACTGGCCACTCATTTGTTTTTTGGCAAAAAGTCAATGAGTTGCCGTTGCTTCCTTATTTTCATTCCTTATGCTATTGCTATAATCCTTATTGAACAAACTTGCTAACCCGTGCTTGTCGTTATGTTTGCTATTTAGGTAAAAAAAAAGAGAGTTCATGAAGAATATTGACAATGGTGCATCTGTGTTTTGCTATTGTAGTCTTAAATCTCATATGCAAATAGCAAGGATGAAGGAGAATCGGGAAAGAAGATATTATAGTTGTCCAAGATACAACCATAATAACAAATGGGAACGTTGCAATTTTTTTATGTGAGTTGATGGGGAAATTAGTCATTCAACTACAAGCATGTCCAAGAGTTTTCACCAGAACATTTATGCAGAACTTATCTCAACTGATGATACAGATGATGGTTGTTTAGTGAATGCCGAAGTGAAGGCTCTGAAGACACAACTTAAACATGTCAAATAAGACTCGGCAAAGGTTCTCAAGGCTTTGAAAAAAGAAAATTATAGATTGAAGATAATAGTGGTTATGTTGTCTGATGTTTATAATAATATTAGCGCATATAGTATTTTATAATTGAAAGGCGAATAATGTACTGAGTTTAGTTGGATAAGATGTTATCTTGTTAATTACTAAATTTGGCTTGTTATGCATTTTGATATTGAAAGATCATAATTACAAAAAAAAAAAAAAATAGAAGCACCACATAAAAACTGAATTGAACGGACACATTTCATTGCAATAACTGAGAAATTCATTACGTTAGCGAGTTTGGCATAGCATAAAACAAAATAGATTGCCTAAACTACTTATTATTCATAGTTGCACTTATTGTCCGTGCTCTTCTTTCATACTAGTACTTCTAGGCACCATTTCTTCAGCGGATGCAACATTGCCACTTACGCCTTCAGCTGGACATCTTTGAACCTAAATAAACAAAAATTTACATACTAAATTATGGAAGTAAAAAACATCAAATCAAATTATATATATACTTGATGTTCAATATAAACAAAAAAAATGAAAGTACAATACTGGAAGTTTAGGCCTTTGCAAAGTTGCAGCTTGCCAAGATGAAGTTGCAAAGAAAAATATAGCTATTATAGCTTGAGAAGCTGTTATTGCAGCAACTTCATAAGTAGTTGTTGCTACTTCTGGGATGCCTCAGCTTGAGAAGCTGCCGTGGCTGCTGCAGCTTGATAAGCTGCTGTGGTGACAGCCTGATAAGCTTCAACTAATGCAATAGCTAAATAAGGAGTCGCTAACATTTCTGAGGACGCTGCTGCTACACGTTGAGAAACTACTGGGGACGCTGCTACATATTGAGAAATTGTAGGCCTAGTAGGACATGTCACACTATTGTGTCCTTTTTTTCTTGTAAGTTCGACATGTCATCTTCAATCGTTTTTTGGACATCCTACTTCCACTTACAAGCTCACCTTCCTCCCTTATCCTTTTTTGTTTGCGTCGACTGGCTTTCACATTGACTAGAAATGATTCTGGTACCTCCTTATTAGTTTTTTTTTCCAAAATCTCTCTTCTCAAACCTGTATCATCATGTTATGATATGTGGTTAAGAATTATCCTGCTTATAATAAATATCCACATAATCATATGCATCTACATATCTATGATTTAATGTGTAAATGGCATGTAGGCAAAGGATGCCAGTAAGCTATCACCTCCTGCAACTACATTCTCCCTCGAAAACATCCACCACATGCTTGTCCCCCTTATCCTTATCCATCACTTCATAGCCGTTGTCACCAATCCATATCACTTCACAATAAAAATCGTATTTATTCTATTTTATTCCATCCTTTTTCACAATTCTTGGACCACACTCCCTTCTCCATCAGGCACATGCATCCCTTTGTGTGTGCATCATTTTTTTTTTGTAAATGTAAGTATTTTATAGATTTTACCATACAAAGCTGTACAAGGCGTGTGTCTTGGTACCACAAAACCCACACTCAACATTACAATAGATGTGTGAGTGCAAAGGTACCAAGAAAACAAAAGTACATCCAAAGAAGAATGCCTAAATACATCATCTAATAGATGAAAATGCCTAAACAATGGCCAACAAAGCCTAAATAGGCTAACCTACATGAAAAGATCTAACAAGTAAAGTACTAGGTAAGATCATCTATCACAAAAAATGGAGGGGTCAATCTGCCACCTCTCCTAGACTCGCCTATTGCGGGAAGAATCAATAACAGGCTGGAACAATCTGGCTCTATCTCTGACCATCATGATAAGCTTCATCTTCATGGCTGGAACGAAGACGTCGTGATTACGGAATAAGGCATCATTCCGTGTCTTCCACATGATGTGGCAAATGGCTCCCAGTGAGAATCTAGCAATACATTGATGGAAGTGATTGTCAGATATGTATCTGATAGCCCACTCAAGTGTCTCCCTCCAAGAACCGTGCCTCCAAGAAAGATGACAATTCCGGGCCCAAAAAGACGCAAGCCCAGCAGTGACACGACATCCAAAGAATAGATGGTCTATAGAATCCGGTCTAACATGGCAGAAAATACAAAATCCATCTACTATCCCACCAGAAGATATCAGGAATACCTAGGTGGGTAGCATATTCCTCGTCATAATCCATAGGTGGAACTGATGTATGGGAGTGATCACCTTGTTCCATATAAATGAAGACCATGGAACCCTCGAACTTGACGGACGAACAATACTCCATGCGGATGCCACGGAGAAGGTGCCCGACTAGTCTCCCGCCCGACGAGTCTCCCAACCAACGAATGTAGTCATGCCTGTCAGTCAAAATAGGAAGCGATCCTAGGTCATGTGGAAGAGAAGGATCACGTCCTCGAGCCTCAAAAAGATCGGCCAACCTGGCCTCCTTAGATAGACCGGAACGATATAGTCCCGATTAGTATACATGGTATGGAGTGGACCACTATCGTGCCAATAATCGAACCATAAAGAAATAGACATGCTGTCTCTAACGTCCCATCGGAACATGTGCCTGAACTCCTGCCCAAGCTCTACAATCCTCTTCAAGGCCGAAGAACAAAAAGTTGGTGGCATCATTGTCATTATCATTATCTTCAAATCCTCTAGCATGCTGTAAATAGACTTACACCTGACATATATGATTCTTTCATTAAATACCTCACATAAATTATTGTTAACAATATCACATTTCACATCAGTGGTAAAAAACGCTCTAGACCAATGCTTATGCTTTATTTGAACCAAGTCATGATACGCAGCCGAACTGATTTTCTTCAATGCTTGGGTATTCGCATCAAAGTCTTCCATAGTATTACTCTTAGAACACTGCCAAAAATAATATTGGCATTTGAATATCCTTTCACTTCTTACTCCAGTTGGCATAAATGTGTCTAGCGCACATTCTATGCTTGGCTACAGGTAACATCGTCTCCACAACCTGTATCAGCCCCTACAAAATATAATATTATCAAAAATAGCCTGTCAAAAAATGCAAGACAGGATAGCAACAACACACCAGAACAAAGCAGAAGCAGTGCAGAACAAAACAAAACATCACCAGACATAACACATCGGCCACAAGCACAGAACATCAACAAGTAGAGCAAACAACACAGCAATAGCAGTGCAACACACAGAAGCAAAAGCAGAAGTAGCAGCAGCAACAGAAGCAAAAGTAGAAGCAACATGTAGAAACAAAACAACAGCAGTAGCAAGTAGAAGCAACACATAATAGCATAAAGCATAAATGACAGCAACAACAAAACATCAATAATAGAATATGAATAATAGAACAACAACGATATAACAACAACATACCTTTTGCTTGTTGCTAATTATTACCCAGCCTTGCCCATAAGTGTCTATAATACTGAGGTTCCACATCAACTGTGTCAGAAACCAGGTCCAAATATATCTACTCTCAACTTTGACAACTGCCCATGCAATTAAGAACATCTGATCATTTGCATATCTTCCAATAGCACACAAGATTTCCCTCTTATAAATTACCTTCAAGAAACAATCATCTAGCCCCACAACTTTTCAACATCCGTTAATGAAACCTCTTATGGATATACATCCTATCAAATGATACCTTAGAATGCATCTCAGGCTTATCAACCTTCAATATGACAGTACTTCTAGGATTTTTGCATCTAAGCTCCTTTGTATAATCCCACAACTTTGCATACTCTTTCTTATAGTATCCTAGCAAAATTGCACAAGCAAACAACTTGGCTTTCATACATTGATTTAAAGTTACATTTAAGCCCAATTGTTCTTTGATAAGCTCCTTCAATGTACTAGTTTTGATATTTGGCATTGTTCTAATTGTACCAAGGAAGTGCTTTACCAACCAAGAGTTGGTAACCCTCTTATTATTAAAACTAATGTTGCATGAATGTTATTCGCGATATTTCTTCACGTGAAATGATTTGGTCCTATCGTCCAAAGATGCAAAATATTCTAAAGGCAATTTTCATCGGCACATTTTGCTCTAACAACTTTCTTTTCATTCTTTATAAATTTTATCTCTCTACGCTCTGCTATTGAGTACTTTATTAGAGCATCTTTAAATTGCCTACCATCGACAAACTTCATAGCCGGACAAAAAAAAAAGGCACCACAGCATCGTATTGAGTAAACATGCTTCTCCTTTGTGTACCGTCTGTCTTTTCATCATCTTCTTGTTCAGCGTCAAAACTCAAACTGTCATCTTCATCTATTTCATGATAATCTGTTTGGTAATCTTTAATAATAATCACATCAGATATTGCTATCATATCGAACTATTAGACCGCATCAAATCCTTCACCCACAACAAATTGCTGGCTTGAACCTTTGATGACCGGTTTCCCTACTGGATTACCCATTGTGGCCCTGTTAAATTCCATCATACTTCTCCTTCCTTGTACAAGGTCTTCATCATCGTTATCCTCATCATCCATCAATATTATATTAAAAGAGCTTTCTGACTAATCACTTTCATCCCCATTAAATGAGTAGTCGTTGTCTAATTTGTCGCTTATCTTAACCCTATATAAAAGTAGCATGACACTAGGTCATGCATAAGTCAGCAAGTAGGTCTGCATATTGGCAGTAAAATAGGTCTGTATAATAAGGCACAAGCAGTAAGCAATCACAAAAAAGGTAAAATAGGTCTGCACGATTCACCTCAAGTCTGCACGATTAGTCCAAACTATTGCAGCATCCTCACATGGAAAAGGAAATGGATAAAACAAGTATGCATAATAAGGCTCAAGTCAATTGGTGTAGGTCTGCACAATTCAACAAGTAAGCCCTCCAACTCAACATATATGCATAATAAGGCACAAGTAGCATAATAAGGCACAAGCATGTTTGCATAAGCCACCTCACTTCATCTCATTACCAAGCAACATAATAAGTCACAATAAGCAAGCAAGCACAACAGCTTAAATAGTAGGTCAAATTTGCATGGTAATGAACTCGGTTTTTGATCCAATGACCTCAAAATGAGTTGAAATTTCTTCGATCGCATGGAAACGGCGTGCTGATTCAAAGTCACTACTATGTTGTGTGTTGGTGGCCAAGCAAAACACAATATGAAATGTTTGCAATGCACAAACTAATTACTTTAAAACAACTACCATAATGAACAAACTTGAGTAGAGAGTCATGAATTTGAACCAATATACACAAGCTCGAAGGAAGGAACTCTTGCTACCCTACCAACCACAACCAACAGCAGCAGCGAATAAGATAAGGGCCGCAATTTTGGGGCACCACTGTGTCCAGCAGTGGCACACGACCGACAGCAGGGGCGCACCGACGAAGAACGATACCAGTAGCTATGGTTGACGAGCTTGGGGGAGGCCGATTTTGAGGGAGCTAGGGTTCTGTCACGAGCTACATCTTTGGGGAGCTAGGGTTCGATCATTTGGGGGCTAAGAAGAACGATTTTGGGCTGCGATTTATGGGTTCTTGAGGAATTGCGATTTTTTAGGGCTCTTCAATTCTCAATTTGGGGGATCAGGGTTCTAGGCAAAAGCTTTAGTGGTGATCAGATTGGGGCCAAATAGGAGAAACGAAAATCAGCTCCAAAAAGACATCGTTTGGGACACATCGTCACCCCGTCATTACCCCGTTAGCGCCGGCGAGCTCCGTGGTCACCATGTATGCATTCTTCGGCCAAAATCCGTCAGAATAACTTAAAATGGTAAAGTGGCAAAAGGTTTAGGATTGAATCGGCATAAAATAAAAAAATGTTTATGACTGAATCTACAAAGTAAGTAAATATTAATGACTTTATTGGCAATTTTCCCACTAAGCATGTGGTTGGAAATTAGCGATAGAAATATATTTTGTCGCTAATTTTGTGGGTAAATTGTTGATTTATAAACTTATTTTCGTCGCCAAATTTAGCGACAGAAACTTCTCTTTGTCACAAATTAGTGACGGAAATAAGTTTTCACATAGATTTAGCAATAGAAACTGTCGCCAAATTTTGCAACAGGAAAAGAATTTTGTCACTAAATTTGTGACAGACTTTACTTTCCATCGCAAATTTTAGCGACATACTTCCCTTTCCATCCCAAATTTGGCAACCAAAACTTCTCTTTGTTGCAACGAACTTTCCTTTCCGTAGCAAAATTAGCAATGGAGAGAAGTTTCCATCGCAAATTTAGCGACATATATAAGTTGCTGTTACAAATTTAGCGACAAACTTTTATTTCTATCACTAAATTTGTAGATGGACTTTTCTTTCCTTCACTAAATTAGCGACAAAAATAAATTTATGTCACTAAATAGCGACGGAAATACAATTCATTGCAAAAATCTATTGCCAATTAGCGACGTGAAAAAAATTCCTCACAAATTTTGCAATAAATTTCTTTTTTCCATCTCTAATTACTGGCATAATTATAATTCGTCGCTAATTTGCAACGAACTTTAATCTGTCGCTAATTAGCGACATATGTTTTTTTTTGTCGCAAAATCTTTCGCAATTGGCGATGGATTTTGTTTCGTAGCTGATTTTCTATAGCTAAAATACAGTTTTTTGGTAGTGATTACTTTCATTTGAGCAGTACGTGGAACTAATGGCCATGTCTTATTTTTGTAGAATGCATCTATTTCTTCTTGCATAGCTTGATTCCACCTTTATGTGCAAGAGCAGACTTTATAGACTTAGGTTCTGAAGGAACCATATATTCAACTAAACAGGCATACTTAGGATTAGGCTTAAGAGTTCCAGCCTTAAGATGTGTATGCATTAGATGAGTAGAAGTTACTTCTTGTTGAGATGATGTCACTATAACTGAAGGAGAGGAGATATGATCATGATGTACCTCAGATTGCTTCTGAAAAAAGAGTTTTGAGATTCAATAGTTTAGGAGATATGTGGCATAGGCGTATCTAGAGCATTGATAGAATCATCAAACTATCCAAGTTGTGTAGCATATGTGTCTGACAAGGAACTTGAATGATCATAGACATTGACTTTTGTTTGAGGTTGTTTATGGGGCTCCATGAAACCCACTTTTGCGATTCATTTCTTAAATAAAGCCGTAAGTGGAGGATACACAGCACCTAGTATGTGAGCAAATGGAAATAAACCTTCATCAAATGTCACATTTCGACTGATATAGATTCTTCCATTAGTTGGTATAAGACATTTATATCATTTATGCTTTTCACTGTAACTAAGAAACACACAAGTCAGAGAACAAGAAGCAAATTTATGTAGCATGTAGGGTCTGAGACAAGGATAACAAGCACACCCAAACTCAAGGAAATCAAATCTTGGCACTTCACCAAAAAGTTTACTATTAGGACTATCTCAGTGCAAAATAGGAGTAGGGAGAAGGTTGATTATGTAGTTGGCAGTTAAAATGAATCAACCCAGTATATCAATGGTAGCCTTGCATGATAGAGCATGGTCAATCCAAATTTTACAACATGTCTATGTTTCCTTTTTGAGACTCCATTCTACTCAAGTGTATAAAGACATGACATGCAATGTTTAATACCACAGTTCTATAAGTATTTCTGAAATCTCAAGCCGGTAAGCTCTCCACCTCCATCACTTTGAAATATTTTGATCCTCTTATCAAACTGATTTTCCACACAAGTCTGAAAGAGAATAAAGATATCATAAAAGTTTGACTTGAGCTTCATTGGATAAATCCAACTTTAATGAGAAAGATCATCAACAAAAACAACATAGTATTTGAATCCCTGAAAAGATTTTACAGGAGATGAACCCAAAATGTTACAATGAATCCTTTCTACAGGAAAAGTGGTCCTAATCTCATATAAGGGAAATGCTAGTTTTGAACTCGGCAATTTGACAACTCCCACATATCGATTGTGCTTGTCTATTCCAGTGAATGAGGTTTTGATTGTGTAGTAGTTTTAGTGTTTGTACACTTGTGTGAGCAAGTCTTTGATGCCACACATCTTCATCAACTTTCCAATGTCTTTGAGTGAAGAAGGCCGTGGTTACTTGCTGATCGACTTTGTAAAGTCCTTGAACTTTCCTCCAAGCTTTAGAACTGAGTTGGTTTAATTGTCCTTGACATAAACACCATATTTTTCAAAAATAAAAGCACAAGGATAATCATCGATTAGTTTAAAAATCGATACATGATTCTTATTTATATCAAGTACCACTAGGACATTGTTGAGTGGTAACAGATCAAGCTCAGTATGAAGATATGTGTTACCAATATGTGTTATAGACAAATATGATCCATCTCCTATCATAACACTATCATTGCCCATTATATGTTGTAGAATCATGAACAATACCAACATTGGCAGTTATATGTGCAGTGACTCTTGTATCACGGTACCACTCACTTCCCTTTGGATCCTTGAGATGCATGGCAACTAGAGCTCTTAGTATGTCTTCATTCTAGAAGGAATTATCAAAACTATACTAGCATCACATAGCATCATGTCCTAGACACTTACAAAATTGACAAAGTACTCTCACATTTTCAGATGTTCTTTCCTTTTGAAAATTCTTGTCCTCAGGTGGAGAATATGTCTTCACATCTTGATATCTTTGTGAAGAAGCTGCACACAGTATAAAGTCTTGACTTGAAGTGGAAAAATTCTATTTTTGAACCATTTGTGTTTCTTGGTTCATACGAAAAAGTCTATATGCTTGATTCCTTCCTTAATAACCAAAGTTACTTCCTCTGCCATAACCACGTCCTCTACTAAGACCTCTTCCTCTTCTATCTTCATACATTCGACCAAATCCTCTTTGACTAACAAATGCATAATATGATGTATTGTGACCATTATCTTGATCAATCTTTTGATCACTTCCAATTGTTCTCTTCCCATGAAAGGCCAAATAAGGGTTAAATGGATTTCTAGTATAATTTTGTAATATTGCCTCAAATCTCTCGAGTTGTGATATAACCTCATCATAATTCGGTTGAGGTTTTAGGTAGTAAATTGTGGTTCTGAAAGTTTCATATTCAAAACTCAAACATTCTAAGACTCCAAAGACTTTCGTTATCTCATCAACAAGTTTACCAATCACATTTAGTTGATCACAAATAAGCTTCAACACCCTGAGATAATTAGATAATGATCTATCTCACTTATGATATGCTTGGAGTTTTCGTCTTAACTCAAACTCCCTAGCTACAGACTTCTAACTAAAGCGATTACACAAGGTTTGACATACATCGAATGAAGTCTCGAGTCTAATGATTAGTCCAAGGATGCTTTTAGATACAGCTCCACTTATCCATGAAGAGATCGACTGATATGTTCTCCGCCAATCAATATAATCCTTATTATGTGCTTCGATCTCTCTTCCTTCAACTTCGACACATACATGGTGGTGTTGTTACTTCTCCATTGATGAATCTCAAGAATCTATATAATTGCACTTGTAAAGGGAGAAAGTTATCCTCAGCAAGTTTGATCGTAACAAAATTCGTGATGTTTACATGAATGGGGAAAGTAAACTTCGATACTCTCGCGACCCTTGTGGATATGCATATGTTTGGTGGAATTCAGAGAGAATGCTCTGATACCATGCAAAAAGCTAAAAATCGAAAAGAAAATGGAGATATGAACTAAGAATAGAGAAGAATATGAAGATACACACTCCAATCTTAAAGGTAGTTGTATTACAAGAAGAAAAAGAAGAATTGAATCTCTACTTCATCCGAAAGCTACCATACATGACATTGCTTTTACAGCTTTACTCACTTATAGTATACATTGCGACTTCAATTATAGACTTCAGTTATTAACCAAAAATATCCGACACTTGCTAACATAGAATTTACAACAAACTAGTCAACCAAAAGTTCTAGTAGTATCAAGCTTGAATATCACGCAACTTTTCCTTCACTTGTTTCAGTACTTGAATGTATGAAGAAGCTAAGTACATTGCCTCGTCTTTGTTTAATAGAACTTCACTTCTGTTGACTTCACTTCTGTGGACCTCTTCTGATTGTATCTTCGAACATTGAGCATAGCCATCCTTCATGACTTCCTTGGTTTTCATCTTCAAGGAGATATTCTCAACAGTAGCCCTAGCACCAACTCACAAACTCTAATATCTGCCTCTTGAACTTCTGCTGACTTCTCATAGTTTGGAGGACGATCTTGAGGAATCGAATGGTGTGAAGTAGAAAAACATTGGCTAAAACACCGAACCAAACAACCATGGAGTTGTGAACCACTTTTGTATTGGCCTCATCTCAGCTGGATGCCGGTTCTAAAGGTACAAGATGGCCATCATGGAATAAAGGTAAGCGAGTGCCATGAATGTGATGGTTGTTGGAAATTGGGATGAAAAAGGATAAATGAGAAATTGTTCTCAAAAGAAAACTCTTTAGTGAGATGTGAGTCCCACATGATAAAGTAACTTTGAGTTGATAGTGAAAAGTGTAGAAGCACTTATCCCACATTAGATAGAAAGAAGGCTTATGAGTTTTTTTTATATATAGTTACACTATTTAAAAGTGGTAATGTTTAAAAACAAGCACTATGTCTCGTGCGTGCAAGAGGGTGCAAATTCGGTTCTCAATGAACCTGAACTTGGGCGTGAGCATGCGACCTGCGTACACCAATACAACCCTAGAAAGTGGGTTTAAAGATAAGCCATTTTTTGCCTTCTTTTTTTGCTGTTACATATTCTGTAGTGGTGGGATTCATTTGAGTTTGAGTATGAAGACACTAGATGATGGACAGTCTAGAGACGATTAGACTCAGAACGTTATGGGGACGACTAGACTTAGCAGTAGAGTCTGTAATTGCCAGAATCAATTTTAATCTGTCATTTCGTAATAGCAGATTACGACTTTAAGTTGTAATGGTAGAATAATGATGGAGGTTCCTGATTTGATGTTGTAACCGTAGACTTAATTCGTCATTAATTTGTAATAGCTGATTTAATCAGCTAATTAATCTCGTCATGTTTGTAACGGCTGAGTTAGTTACCGGAAAAACGGTTCCTGCACATTTTGTTTTCAAAAGGCTCTTTCATGCTTTCGGAAACGAGGTCAAATATTTCTTCATAGAAAAAGAGTATTGTTTCCCACTTGTTTCTACATTATACTGTTTGAGACGATGTTCGGCACATAACATTGTTAAAGTTCGCCGAAAGCCTCGAAACTTTGTTCTTCGTTACTGTTAACCGTTGTATCATGGGAGACAGACGTCCATGTAGACTCACGTGTACTGGAGGAGATGATGCCTCATTGTGTATTGGAGGGGACGAATCTATTTTAAGGAAAATTGTGTCTATCACAAGCCTTGGTTTCCTTCTTCTATTTCCTTTCAATCCTCTTGGTGTATCGTTCTATGATACATATATATTATTCGTGTGGATTGATGTCTTCTTGAATTATTTATGTAGAACAATATAAAAGTGGATTTGGAGATTCGTGCAAACCCTCCAGCAATTAGACTTTGGACACGATCATACTTTGCAGAGTCTAGAGAAGGCTAGACTCAAGGGACAAAGTCGAAAGACAGCTAGTTTTTGCTGCTAGAATTTTTCTAATGCCATTTGAATCTTTTTGTGGACATCCTCCAACAATGGTCACCCACATTGTGGCCATCAGAATCCACATTAAAACCTTCTTCCTTAAGGGCAAGCCACTTATGAGCAAAAAGATTGTGTTAAGAGATGCAACAAAGGAGACAGTGTTGTATATTTAAATCTTTTCGTAACCATATGGATAGTTTGTGGCCATTATCGATGTTCTTGCAAAGTAGTCGATTTTGCCGTATTTATCTTCCTGATCTTCGTCCCACATGCCTCCGGGAGGGTTAAGGCCTGCTTGGCAAGCCATGGCTGCCATCACTATTACGGCTACCTGTTGTGATGTGACACAAAAGTTCAGATTGCGAATTAAGAAATACCTTGGCAATGTATTAGATTGTATTGAGAAAAAGAAAACTTTGGATATTTCCACTTGTCGAAGAATTGCAAGGAGAACCGCAAATGCCAACGTCAAATATTGTCTTGACTATAGCGAGATACGCATGGATAGTAACATTAAGCATGGTGATGGAGTCAAAATAAGTTGTTTCAACAAGTGCACGAATTCGATGGATGGTATTTCTCATATATATTGATTTACATGAAATGTAGGGCGAGCACTCTTGACGAAATAGTTTTCCACTTATATATGTATGCATGAAGATCATTGAATCAAAATCAGTCATTCCAATGAATACATGTATTCCATTCAATGATTTCAATTTATATTATTTAAATAAAAGTAAATTGTAGTGAGCTATGTTGATAAATGAGAAAGTTGTCTAAAAGTCCTAGATTTATTACACTTTGGCTAATTCAATCTTAAATTTTTCAATTTCGTTAATTGACTCTTAAATTATTAGTTTTTACGTTTTGTCAATTATGTTTATCCCATCAATTTTAGTTGAGAATCACTGACGTGTATGTCATCTGTCCTATGTGATACGACCAATGTTGAAGTGGATAATTTTTATGATTAAAAAATTATGAAATTTTAATAATTTCTTTTCTTTTTTCCTTTATTTTGATTATTTTCCAACCCTCACCGGCTACTAAATGAGGGCCATGGGCCACAAAACCCTTGCTCAGTCTCCAATGAGTGTTATTGGCCATTGCATGTGATTGGCAAGGGTCAAAGGCGACCCTTGTCCAACTTGGTAGAACAAAAAAAAAGGATGAAAAGAAAGAAAAAGAAAAAAGAAAGAGAAAGATTATCAAAATTGTCCACATCAACTAGTTTCTTATGTGATATACTGATATTCATATAATCGGTTTTTTGTTATAATTAGCCAGATGGATTTAATTGTTCAAGTATAGAAATGTTTGACAAAATTGAAAGGTTTAGGATTGAATTAGCTAAAGTGGAATGGATTTAGGACTTTTTGGACAATTTTTCCATTGAGCAATAATAGTGCATTTATTTTTATACTAGCAAATACTCACAAGCATTATGTGTATGCAATGAATTGACATACAAGAGATTAAGCAAAACTGCCTCATCAGTAAATTGGAATGGAAATAAGTAGTTGCTTGATTGCATGAAGAAGAGAAATAAGAATGTGTGTTTGCTTGCGTGTGTGAAAATTTAAAGATATTCCAAATTTGAAGCTTTCTTAAGAAGATTATTACGAGATGAACAAAATTCAAATCTTCATAATGAAATGAGTGAAAAGTAAAACTCACTTATCAAGATAGGTATTTATCCATAGACAAGTATACGTAAAATAATAACTGAAGATATTTGAGAGAAACATAAATTGGGAAGTTTAAAAGACCTACTTACTAGATACAATGGTAGAGATATTTAAGGGGAAAAATGATACGGTTTCACTTTTGGATTGTCTAAATTACCTTTCATTTCATTTCTTAGAATCATTCACTTTCTATCTCTTTTTACTATTTTCTCAAATTACCTTGCATTCTCTATGTTATGCCACCTATTTTACATGACTATTCAGTTTCTTTCTATGCATAACCATCTAGTCATGCTCACGTGCTACCCGCTTCCGTTGACTCTAGTATATGCGTACACCCAAATTCAATTCAAAATTCAAATGAATCAGTTATGAGTTAAGATGACACACATGGCTATAATCTTTCCAAAAAGTTGCCACACACTTCTAACAAGAAAAATTCATTGTATGTGCCATAACTTTAAGGCCTTAATTATTTTTTCAATTACTTGAGTGTCATAGCATATATATTACGTCTTGAGTGTCATAATTTTTCTTTCGATTACTTAAGTGTCATATAACTTTTCAATTGATCACTTAAATTAACGTAATTTAAACAAAACTATTAATATATCTACCATACCACGCCAAACTTCCAACATTTGAATGAACGTTTTTAAAAAGAATTATAGCAGTCAAGTAATAATTTGAAAACAGTTATGACACTTCCAACGAACGTAAAGCATTACCATAAGAGAATCTCGCTTCTTCTTGATCCACTTCTCAAGGGTGTCCTCCTTCTCAATTTTACCCGAAGAAGACATTGCCGGCACCGCCGTCACCGGGGGAGTATTGGCGGGGAGAGGTGCTTCAGATGTGAGGTCAACTACAGCAGTTGAATTCGTCTCAGTTATATTATCAACAACTGCTTGGTGGGATGTTGATGCAGCGAATGTCACGGCTCTTGCAGCTACAGGGTGGACCAGCGGTTCTCTCAATTCCATGACTTTGAAATCCCTTAAAAAGTGTTTTACTATGTCCAGAGCAGTGAAGCCATTTTTTTTTTTTTACTGTTTTCACTCTCACCTTCACTCCTTTGAAGCAGATACTTCGTGGTCTGCACAAGACGAGCTTCCTTATCAATTGGTAAGATAAATAAGAAACAAAGATATTTCTTGCAATTTTCTTCAATCGGTATATCTTGACGCAGGAAGCTCGAGTCTACAGAAAAATGAGAATGAGCCAAAATTTATCTTCACAATATGTTCGATTGGAGTCCAATGTCTGATGTCGCGATAATTTGTAAGCAATTCGAAGCAAAAAGATTACCTCTATTTGCTTGTTTGCAGCGGCCAAATGCAAAACTGTATTGCCGTCATCATCTTGAGCATTCACCAGATCCACACCGCTCACCATCTCCACCAGAACTTTCTGTTGGGGACTTAGTGTTCTTTGTATTATGAATGAGAAATGTACGTGAGAATCCCACATTGGACAAGAGAGAGACAAATATAGATCATATATATGGATTCCTCATAATTGAGATTGGGCCCCAAGGAGCTCCCCACTTTTGTGGAAGAGAGAGGACGTACGCTTAGCTGGTGACCACCACATGCGTGCTCGGCTCGGCTCGGGCCGCGCCCGGGTCCGAATAAAATATTAATTTATTTTTCATCCCATTTATTTTTTGCTCAATCTGTCCAGAAAAAAAAACGGTAACTCTTCGTTCATTCACTTTCATTTTCGGTCTTCGTGACCCTTCAACAGGCGCCTTCATACACGTTTGGTTAAATAACCGAACTTCATATAGTGAATAGGTGTCATCTTCATGCAAGTTCGTGGTTGTGCGGTATCATTCACAATACAGTTGCGTTCAAAGGTTTCTCTTGTTATAGTACCATACGAGAGAAAGAGAGACTCGTTCTATCTTGGGAGACGATTGTTCGACGTCCTTGGTACGCGATAAGGAGAGCAAATTCGTCTTAAGGACACGGCGTGAATTTGTCAGGCTCTAGTACACTAACGCTTTTCAAGGATCGACCAACGCTTTGTTTCAGGTTTTTCCTATTTAATTTGTTGTTCCCGAATACTATTTTGCAATAGGAATTGTATGATTATTTTGTTATTCAATAGCATTCCTCAATTCCTACTTTGCACGCTCTTTTTTGGTTGTGCCGAACACTGCCCTTTTATTTCTTAGATCTAACACTTTCAAAGTCTCCAAACGATTATGCATAGCTCCTAGATGGAGAGCGGTTTGGCAGTGGCTCAGCCTGGATGCAGCCGCCTCCGGTCTCGCCTTGACCAGCTCTATCACGACGTTACTACAACCCTTCATCACGGCTAAATGAAGTGGGTTCCTCCCATCTTCATCACAGATAAGGCATGCTTTGGGCTCTGATTTCAACAGTTCCCTCGCTATTTCCACGTGCCCATTTGCGGACGCCACGTGAAGAGGCGTCCGTCCCTGCAAAAGTAAGGTGGTTAGCTATGGAGCATTCCGATTCGAGGACTCTTTGAAAGAAATATTTTCACGTTCACATGATTCATATATATCCCATTGTCAAATCACATGTAACCTGAGGATCAATCAGGTCGAATTAACCCCGAAATCTGTGAGTTTTGTTATAGTCTGAATTTTGTTAATTTCCTTTAAAAGCCTAAATCTTGCAAAAACCGAATCAAAACAGTTGCGTTTCCATGAGTTATCTGGTTTACAAGGACGAATGCTTCATTTTTTTTATTTGGTCATGGAGAAAAGGATATCCAACAAAGACAACCAGGTTTTCGCTCTCCTTTACCTGCGAGTCCAACTCCGTAGACAAGTTCTGTTTGTGAGCCAAAAGAGCCTTGGCGAATTCCAGATGACCGAGCATGCAGGCCCCATGCAACGGCGTCTCGTCGTAGCAAGTGACCGAAGCCTGAGCCAGGATTAGTCGGTCTTCTTGCAGCACCTGAGCCAACAACTCAACGCACCCGCTGAGCGATGCTTCATGGAGCCTCCTCACTCTGTTTCTTCTCTCATATCCCGAGGAAGCTAGTTGAAGTGATGACGGTGATGGCGACCTTCTACTTGGGCTTGTGATCTATTTCACTGATCCCCACTTGTGCGTGAATTCGGAATCGCCTGGCTTGATCGCTTTTAGTGGCTCCATTCCGTTGGTGTTCCTTCGAGCTTGGATCCACACAGAGTCTCTTTCTTTTTGCTTAAGACTTCTCAGGGATTCGGAATGCAAAGCTTGAGATTGTCAATTATATAGAGGCTAAATTATTAGTCTTACGAAAGCACTAAAACGTTGGAAAGAGCAGAGCAGTGACGCAAGCACCTTGGATTAAAAGAATATTCTTGCATGCTTCCGCAATGTTGAAAAGATAAACAGTGTGAATAATGCTCGAGATGATACATAGACAAAATAATGGGATTGGTTTACTTACTAGCGAGACATTATTAATTTGGAAATTGAATGTGATGAACTTGCTTTAAGGATGATGTGAGTTAAATTTGGTTTACGTAATTATTGATGTGATAAATTTTTAATTGGTATTGGTCTACTTGTTCTTATGTCTACTTTCAATCCATTTGCTGAGGTGACATAATTATGAAGTTCTTATATGGTTGACAATATATATGTTCCTTTAATATAACATACACGTGTTGTTTGTGGAAAATATACTTGACGCCTAGCCAAGCTCATAAGAAATGTACTATTCGTCACCTCTGGGAGTAACATGCAAGATTCCTTTTCTTGAAAATACTCACCCAATATCGATCTACTCATGGTGCCCTTAGCTCATCCAAACTATTGGTTCTGCTATCCTTTCCTGAGATGTGTAGCGAAAGCTTAACACCTTCGCTCATAGAGATTACGAAGCAAGAATTTAAGTTCCAGATTGTTAACAATTCACATTTACACAAAAATTTAAGTCAACCAGCCACAGGTTTATTAGGATAATAGTAATGGCTCCACCTTACATGAAATTTTCAATGTCGCCCTCGAACGTGGACTACATTTCCAAGTCGTACATGTTTTGCTTTACAGCTATTAGTCATGCTTGATAGATAGATATGACTTTGTCGACATTATTGGCTCAGTGACTGTGTTCTTCTTTCCACTTCACTTTATTTCATATCAATTTAACTAAATTACAAAAGGTAAGTTGGACCATTGTGCATATGCGTAGTTGAAATATTAGCACATTCCTATATCCTTAATCATAAGATAGTGACACACTTGAGAAAGTATAGATAATGCGTTCAAATAGGAGAGAGACAAATGTTGAATTGATAAAAAGGGGCAACAAAAGGAAAAATTGTTCAGAAAGTCCTAAACATATTACACTTTTGCCAATTTAGTTCTAAAGTTTTAAGTTTTGTCAATTTAGTCTTAAATATTTTAAAATCTTGCCAATTCAGTCGTTCGAACAAATTTGTCTTGGACATGTAATGTAATCATTTCCAGACATTCATGTAAGCACTTTTTTTAGAGAAATTTGTCAGAATGACTGAATTGATAATGTTTTAAAATATTAAGGATTGAATTGGCAAACATGCAATATGTTAGGACTGTTTGTACCATTTTCCCAGCAACAAAAGGAATCTTATTTCCTTTAGGTGCCTCAGTTGTGTGGATTAGTGGATAAAATATTCGGGTGATGGGCTTTGACTACATGGAACAACACAAAACCCTAACGTGCCCTAAACGGGAATGCAAAGAGATAAGGTTTTCACGATCATGACAGACTTCCAAAATAAAGGAAAAAAAAAAACTTAATAAGTGCCTTCAGAGAGACAGATTGTCACCTATTTAATAAAGATTTTTTCTTGACCGTTTATTTTTTTTTTAATAACAGAATAAAATTTAGTATGACTCCAAGCTCGCCGGCTCAGGTATCTTGAGATCATTTCTTTTCTTATAAATAAGCATGAACTTCTGTGGCAACAACAAAATTACGTGGTTTTCCTTCCCTCCCTCCCCCCCCCCCCCAAAAAAAAAACATTGTGGTCGATTACCTTGTATTTCAAGGGCGAAAAAAGGAAGCTATTGTCTTTTGACTTGGTCTAAGTAGATGCGAGATAGAGAGCAGACTTCTCTCTCACAGCTCATCACAAATATAAGTGAGCAAGTTGTACTGCCCAAATCGGGAACAACCCAAACCAGTCCGAACTTGCTAGGTTGGTTCGGTTCTTGGACATGTTAGTCAAATCCTCGATTTCCAAAAGTGGAATCGGTGTTCGGGCAATCCGGTTTCCGATATTTAGAAGGACCGGATCGGTTAAAGATAAAAAAAATAATAAAAAAGAACCGATCCTAGTCATGACCAGTGATGGAGTCTATTTCAGCTATTAGCTTGGCTGGCTCATGGATGCGAACTTTTTCTCCTCCAATAGTCTATTTGCGTTTTCTCCAAATACAGTAAATATGTTAACCACGAGACGAATCACAATTCACATTGTGTACTCGGTTAATTCGTTTAAAAAGAAAAACCACACAGCATTTTTTTTGTAGTGAGGCTACTGTATCCTGTCAAGAACCCTCTCGACAATGCCTTCCTACCATCCTTCATGATACAAGGCATCGACTCTTGGCTTCGCTCATAAGGGTCGACCATGAAGGTTGTCGGTGGGTATGGCCCCAGACAACTTGTTGGGACTTGCTCCCTCAAGTATTCTGAGCTATTATCCTCCGCTCTAAGTCGATGCGGAGGAGCCCGTGGTGCATCTCACAAGCGAGGTAGGAGGTCAGGATAGCGAAATCAAGTAGATGGAAGGGCGAAACACAGGAGTCGTCCTGGAGGTAGAAGTTGACGCAGCAGCTGAAAAAGGTGCTAGTGACAACAAAGGAGCAGTGGTGGACTCGATGGAGACACTGAGGGAGTCGGAGTCGGAGGAGGCTAGTGACAACAATAAGGGACGACACACTTAACGAGGGAGCGGAGAAAGCGACGGTGGTGGACCTCACAGCCATAGTTGTGGCGGTGTTGATCATTTCCTGATTCCATTGGACCATCTGAGAACCAGCCCGGACCGACGGGTTTAGTCCGATCTGTTCCCAGAACTAATCGGTCTAGTTGACGGTGTTAGAGATCGGGAAACCGGTCCCACAGGTCCGGTTCATGATTCCGTGGGGAATCAGATTGCCCGGAGAACCAATCACTTCAATCACGAATATATGGAAATGCAGAACCAATCTTCTAGTCATTCCTCAAACTACCTCAATATTTTCGAAAATCTTCACTGTTTGTAAAATGTTGCTGATGGAACTTTACAAACCGAAAGCCGAGGACGAGAAATCATGTCGAACACTTGAAGCGGGATGCCTAAAACAGTGTTCCGTAGCGTTGTCAACAAGTTGAGAGACTTTACTAACTCTCTTATCCAATGACATAGTGAATTTCACCGTCTTTGAAAGCAAATAAGATCCATTATTTGAAGGATTTACAAACAATAAAAAATTGCCACATGTTGCAACCTCCCCGACTGGTACAACACCTAAGGGTTGGGTAGTGAATTATTAGGATTAAACATAACTTAGGTTCTTCCAAGCCCATACCAATTTGTAACTTATGATTTAAGCTTTTTGCATGCAAATGATTTTTAACTAGAAATTGCCGCTAATTTATCTATAGTGGATTGATTAAAAACTCATGTAAAGTACATGGAGTATACTTTATATCTACAAGCTAGAGAATTTAGGATCATAGAATTGATTACAGTAGATCAATAAGAACCTTTTATATTATGAAAATGTTTTCAAAAACAGTTTGGATCAATTTTAGTTTTGACTACTTAACATTTAAGATGATCATTCGTGTGCGCCAACATTTATGAAACACTCAATAAGAAAAGTATTAAATAAATTGTAGAGATAGAGAAATGCATACTCACCTCGATAGCAATATAAGTATATGCAATGTTAGTAGAAAAATCAATTAATAATCATAATATGATTTCTTCTAACATGCATTAGGAAACAATAATCTTTTTTAATTTTTATTGTATTTAAATGAAATGAGATGAAATGCAATGCATGCATAGGTTATGTGTCATGCTAAATAAATTATACTAACAATGACATGCATAAATTTTAACTATCCTAATATGGAAAATATTTATTTAAATGACCTAATTCTAATGAGATGCGCCATGGGAAGGTATGAAATTATTAAATGTTATGCATTTTCTAACACGCAACCTATATGACATAAAATTTTAATTGATTTAATCTAATACACAATTCTTGAAAGACACGTCATTCATTAGAACTAACATGCAAGTTATGTCACATGACATAATTGTCAATTAAAGAACCTAGCATGCAATTCTAAATATTGAACTAAACTTGACTGACATTGTTCTAGGCAAATTCAATTTATTAAACTAACATGCAACCTATATAACATGCAAGTGTAATTAAATTAAATGTTAAACTAAGTGACACGCATTTGATAATTCAAGGACATGCAATATGACATGTGCAAACATGACAAGCAATATGACACGCAATATGACATGCAAACATGATTAGTTGAATTTACGTGACATGCATAATAAATTAAATAAACCTCAATATTTATTTGTAATACTATACATGCAATAATACTGTGACATGAAGAATAATACGGCTAGACTATGATATGCACATGATGTATGTTTGGTATTTTTCATGAGAATTTCTGTATAAATAAATGGCATATTCTAAACATGCATTTTAAGTTTGAAGCAATTAATCTATTCTAAGAAGACATCCTTTGATTATCGTTTTATGAAATTTGAAACTATCAAATAATCTATTCTAGGTAGGCACTCTAAGCACTCTAAATAAATAAGGAAATAAATCTAATCCTAAAATATGATTTTAAGTTGGAAATTCGAAGTAAAGGTCTATCCTAATTTAGACATGTGATCCAGAATAAATAGGAATCTAATCTATCCTATCTTAGATATTATATAAAAAATTATTTGGAAAATCTATATTATCCTAACACGCGAGTGATTGGGGGTCACGACTGGATGCTCGAGTATTGACGTGGTGGCTAATGCTTCGGGGTAGCTGTGTGTTTGGTCAATTTTGTAAATGAGCTTTGGGGAAATGTAAAGCTGTTTAGTGTAAAGGACTTAAGAGAAATACAAAAACCGTTTGGTAAATTCTGCTTTAAAAAGCAATTTTTAGAGAAATGAAGTTTGGTAGAAAACACATTTTAAAAACCCATTTGAGTAATTAATTAATGTTTTTTATTTTTATTTGTCAAAACATTAAAAATGGTGTTTGGAACTTTCTTAATTTTAGATTTTGGTAACAATCTTAAAAAATATCATATCATGTAAATAATTTTATTTAAAAATAAGATATATTTATACCTAAGTAATTCAATCTAAAAATATTACTTCAATTATAACATAAATGTAGCAACATGTCTTGACAAAAAAGAAATTCATCATCCTTAAAAATTACAATTATCGTCAAACATTTCTCAAATTTGTATCTATTTGATCACGTAAATATGACATGTCATGATATTCGAATCCATAGCATATAAATTAGGATCCAAATATGCTCTTGCAAAACGTGCATCATTCATGACATTTCTCCTTATGAAATTATCCACAGTCATTGCCGCTACCATAATTTTCACTAGCTTTTTGAATGGATAATTTGGCATGTAACATCCTGCGTCCAACCCCTTCTTCGAGACCCAATCGGGTGAATTTTCGAGTTTAATTAGTCATCTATTAGCCCCGGTAGTAACCGGAGCTAAACCACGAATTTTCTTTTCGGGTGATTCCGAACTTTTCGAAATCGCGTTTTAGTCCCTAAACTTTACTAAAATTGCATTCTGACCCCCAAAAACAGTGAACTTTGGGTCTATGGGCAATTTTGGAAATTTAGTCAATGTTGACTTTTGGTCAACCGTTTACTAGTCAGCAGACCAGTCAGCCCTCGCGTGGACCGGGCCAACCGTGAGTTAGACCAGTTCGACTGCGAGCTAATCGGCCCCACGACCTACCCTTACCTGCTTCTATCCCATCCCTTTCTCTCTCCCCCATGGCCGAGTGGCCTTTCTTCCCCTTATTGTTTTTTGCTGCTCAGACTAGCGAAGGAGGCACAGTTACCTCCCTTAGCTTCCTTGACACACCATCTTCCAGATCTAATTAGCCACCGTCGACATCGCTGCTGAGAGCCGCTCGAAGACACCTCCGCTAGACAGGTCGGCCCTATTCACGTGAGCATTAGGGCTAGCTTCTCGAAGCCGCCGCTCCCTCCCCAACAATACCCAGGCTAAGCTGCCGCAATTGGCATGTCCCCAAGCCTCCCCTTAACCTCCCCACGACCACTATTGCCGCCAACTCACCCCTGAAGTTGCTGGTTTTCCCCCAGACCCGCGACTGCCCTGTTTCCTTGTAGCATCACTATTCACAGCCACCGCCGGTGTTCCAGCGAGACCTAGCCGCCGCAGCTAGGTGTCCCCTAAACACAACGGTACCGGTCTCAACCGCTGACACTGCACCATTCGCCGGGATTTGGCCCTAAAGCTTAACCCCTCCCTCAAAACCCTTTCCTCCGATCCACCGCCTTCATGCTGTCGTATTCAGACCCTCTGGCCAGCCTAGGCCACACTACCGGTACCCATTAACTTGCAAGGGAGTTAGCTTCCAAATCCAATTAGTCTTCACCATTGATTTGTCATGAGGAGATAGAATATGGCCTCGACACGACTACCCCTCGCTTGACCTAGTTGGGGAAACTGGGTCTACTTGTTGGCTTTCCACCTAAACAAAGCTACTCTGTCATCGACCACCAACTCTCACAAGCCTAGCTGGCCTCCCACGACCAAGGGCCGCCTGCCAAAGGCATCGCTGGAGCTTACCGGAGCTGTCCCAAGGCTGCCCTGGAGGTGGCCCATCCCATATGAGGTGTGGGATCAAAGATTGGAAAGCCACACCAAGCCCAAGAGCAATCGAAAGTGCGAAAAAGCGTGTCATTGCAAGCCACCGCTTAGAGTGCACGGACCTTGGAGGACCGGCACAACTATCTGTACTTGGCCACTTATGAAATGGATGTGTATCGAAAAAATCAGTTAGGGTCTAAGACTATTACAAAAAAATCTAATTTATTAATGTGTATATTCTGGTGATTCTCTGATTAACCTAGTGCGGACATGGATCATGTGGCGATCGTTGGAATGACCGATGTGGTCATTAGCATGGGACCACATAAAGATGGTGGCATGAGGGTCCTGGTTTGTCATGGAGCCAATTGGGGTTTTGGCTAATGGCAACGGAATGCATACTGAGACGGTCCGATTAGATGGCCAATGGGTCATAATCATTGAAGGAAGTAAATCGAGTATCGAGATGCCTTATTTAGGTCTTAGACCGATCTCAAACGATCGTATTTATTTAATTGTTGATTTACTTAATAACGTGTTGATGATGGATTTTATTAATTAATTATGCAATGTTTGGATGATGGTTATTATTTAATTAATTATTTACGTGGAATTTGACGGTATTTGTTTAATTAATTGTGCAATTAGCATTTAATTATTGTATCTTTCTAGAAATTTATTTATTTAGTATTTAATTATTTAATCTCCAATTATAAAAAATTATTTACTTTAGTTATGCATTTTTTATTTATTATTAAATGGCTAGTTATTTATGCATTTTATCGTTATGAATTTCATGAATGGGGTTAATGTGGCTAGCCCTGGTTTGGTGGACAATCCTAACTTAGTGCCAAGTCTCGATCATGGACCGATTGACTCATGGATAGACTCAATTAGTGTAAAGAGAAACCGTAGATGGGCTGTATGACGGAAGAAGTGAATATTTGGAGGAGTTATGAAAATTCTGGATAATTGGGTCATACATAAATGTCAAGTGATTTAAAAGGTTGACCAGTGGAAATGAGTAGGACCGCATGATAGATGTTGTATTGGTTTAGGCTTGATCTTAGACCGATTGTTTGTGGGTAAAATGGAGTTATGTGTGAGAGTGATGCAAGGCACAATGGTCAAGGTGGAAAACCCCGAGAACTTAGTGGTACACTAGTCGTCCCAAAAAAAACCCCGTAAACTAGATTGTAAGCTAGTTGGACCTATGAGGCTGTGTTAAGAACCCGTTGTACTCAGAGTGGTTGCCATTGTCTTCATTGTGATTGATGACCTAGTGAGGTATTGATAGTAAACCCAAGGGAGTCAAGTGTTGCCTGTAAGGGTTTGACCTAAGGACTATGAACCCTAGGGTGAAAGCTTTCCTAGTCTGGGTTTAGGACTAGACTCACTAAGATATCTAAATATCTCACACCACCATATACCCTCTTGCAGTTATGAAACATAGAACCAAAGGAATGAGGAAGATGAAGAGACGCACTTCTGGTTGCGCTGAAGGCCAACGACCTGCTTGAAATGTCGCAATTATATGGCCAAAAGAGAAGATAATCATGGATTGTCTCGTGCCCAAGGACAAGGCGGGACAGGGTCCTGACATGGTATACTCTTGAGAATCATGAGCTGTGTAATTCATGTCTCCTAATGACTTCATATAAGATGTGTGTATCATGAGTTGTTCCTTTCTAACCAGCACAAGCATAAGTAAATTTCATATTAAAGTTGCACACAGCCAATATATTTTGTGTTGGTGTCCATTTTCAACCGATAAAACGAAGTTGGTCACTCGTAGGTACCACCGCTGGAATATGTATACCATATATTGCTCTAATACCAATCCTAAAATAAGAACATAAAATTCATGTGACTGGAATTTAACTATATTTTCTTATTGTATAATCATAATTTACCTTAAAATTTAAATAAAATATTTGATTTCTCTTTATCTTCGTTGAAACTTCCTTGAATTGCCGATTAGATGGTTGGATTAAATATGCTCCCACTTCACATATCTTATCCAAAACTAAGCTAAATATCCTACATATGGTTTCTCAAGAGTGTTGAAACCGCTTTTGTGTGAACCTATTACCTATACCATGTCCTAAAATATGAAGAAACATCTTGATCATTTATGTAACATCAATATTCTTAGATCCGTGCAAACAATATCATGTCATTAAATTATGCATTCAATTATTAAATATGATTTCATCCATTCTAAACATTTAAAAATGTCTTCTCAGATTCGCATCAATGCTCATCAACTCTCTTAACCATGCATTTCCTATATACGATGAGGTCATGCATGGTACTGTGTAAATATATATTTCCTCTGATAAACAATTGCACAATATACGACTGCACAAAGTTGCCAAAATTCCTCTTCTTCATCATTATGGTTTTCCTTTTCAAGGGAATCTACCGTAACTGGTTAATGCAATAAAATAAAATTAGCATAAACTATATTTATTAAAACCCCACTCAACAAAGAGAACACAAAAAAAAAACAATTTCACACCAATTAGAAATATGTTTCACAATAAAACATGAACATATCTTACCATCCAATACATATAAACAATACAAATATGTATCACAATACAATAACATATAATATGCAAAAGTAGCTAACATCCTAATGATGACTACGCTATGCAAACTTGTACTTGATCCACCGCAATTTTTCCTTATTGCCTGCAAGTGCATAAAATGTTGCATGTTGTCCTTCTTTTCCAACAAATAATCTAATGCAAAAAAAAGTAAAACTCTTGGTCTTACTTAAGCTTAGGTATGTCTTTCAACGTTTGTACGATTTCCCCATAAGGATCAAACTCCGTTAGACGAGTTGTGGTATTCCACCTACTTGCAATGGCTAAACAATGTTAGCTTAGCAATTGAACTCATTTTCTTTTGTTTCTTTCCTTGAGAATGCTTCACTAAATTAGATGAGCTTCTTTTTATGGCTTTGACCTTGTTTAACGATCTTTTCACCTACATTACACTCTACATTATTGTCATCATTAGATCCAAAACAATCACCAATATCAAGTTGTGTGGCCACAATATCCTTATCAATACATAAACCTTGTGCATGATTCCATGTAACACTTCTAGTAGCAATTGTGTCTCCGAACATTCTATCCAACAAAACTTGAATAATCGCATGTATGCCTTTTGTTCTAAAAGGTCTAACCATAGGATTTTTCTATTATAATAAATAAGTTCATAAGTTGTATCACTAAAGATAAACTAAAAAAAGTAACAAAAGAATGGGAAAAACCTGAATTTTTTTCTCCCACTATTCATTTGCATCAATGGTATTTCTTTTTGCATCCATCCTAATCCGGTTTCCTTTAAAACCAATGCCCTCCATCTTTTCCATTCTTCCTTAAGATTATCTCCCACTCGCTCTTCATTTAAATTTTGTCGTACTTTTTGCCCCTTAGTTCCTCAAACTTCTTAATTATAATTGTCCATCCATCCCTTTTGTTATTTGCTGGACGATTGCCATTATCAAATTATTCAACGCACAACTTACAAAAAGTTTTCACATCTTTAGAGCTCCAAAATGCCTTTTCCTTTGATGAACTGGCCATCTACTAAAGTGACGTATACATATTCAAACGGAGACTAGAGCAGAGGGACGAGCTCGGCATCGGAAGATCGAACGGAGAAATCATGTGTTTTTTGGAGCATGAGGAGAAGAAATCGTGCGTGCGTTATTTGGAGTAGAGGGAATGAGAAGAACAGCGGATGTTATTTTGAAAATGGGCAAAGTTGGGTTTTTATTAAATTATTAAGGGCAAAAAAAAGAAACATAGAAAATATTATTAATCCTACCATCGGCATTCCGAAAAAGCTGAAAGCCCAAAAGTCCTTCAAATTGCATTCTGAAAAGTAGCTTTCCCTATGCCAGCTTTTACCTGAAAAGCAAAAAAAAAAAAAAAAAGCTTACACAAACACTTCGGCATTTGTCCAAGGGGCTTTGGGACCCCAAAGAGTTTTCCAAAAGCCCAATCAAACACACCCTATAACGACACGAGGACATTATTAGGATAGCAGGCATGGCGCCATATGCTGGAAGGCTAGCATAACGGTGGACATTAAAAGGTAGTGATGTCCTTGATCAACAATTGATTTAACACATCAGCAGTAGGCAAGTGAGGGGAAAGTAGTGTCTGAATCTATGGCGTCGTGGAGGCAATTACGACGCAAAATGACATCAAGGCTAGGCGAGGTGAGTGATCCAAAACAAGAAGCAGTGGTAAGAGGCTCGTGGGCCGAACTAGGCTCTAATGATGTAAGGTTGTGTCAGACGACTTAAGCTGGATGGCAAGCAACGGTGAGTGGCGACGACTCTCGGGCTTTAGGCAGGGGCAATGTTTTATGAACACAAGTTTGGCCAAAGAGTAATCAACACCAATGGAGGGGCGGTCAACCAAGATTGAGGTTCCCTGCCCTACTGTTAGGGAGGTTAGGAGAAATGAAGGGTGAGATGGGGGTTCTACTCATTTTTATAGAGGGGAAGCTTTTAATGGACGGTTAAAGGGACAATGATTCCTTGTCACTAGGACAAGGGATCCTTTTCCGATCAACCACAAGGAAAAAAAAATTGAATTCTCTCTCTCTCTCTCTCTCTCTCTCTCTCTCTCTCTCTCTCTCGTGTGCCTCCACTGTGTGTTCTCTAAGCGTTTTCTAAAATTATATTTGCAACTCCAAATCGTAAGTCATAATTGCATATGTATATGAGTTGGTCGTTTGCAATTAAGCGCCTTAAGTTTTTGGGGAGAAGAATATCAGGATTGCCAAAAGTTGTGTATGACGCTCACTTTAATGCTAAAAGTTTCAAAAATCACTTCAATATCAATTCTGGCAAAAAACGATCACTTAAGTGACAACGGTAAGAAATTCTGGCAAAAAATGCCAATAATAAAAAATACTCTTTAAAAACAGACTTTGACTCGCCGTGAAGCTCGATTGGAATTTCGAGCAATTGAAGCCCATCCACATTGACCCATAGCCACCCCCACCATCAATCAAAAGCTAACTCATTTCTGCACCTTGCTAAACCATTGCTCGCCTCCTCCTCACCGTCGAGTCACCATAATCTCGCCGGGAGTTACTTGATCGCGGAAAGCCCCTATTTCATGAGCAGGGAGAGAAAAACATAAAATTAGAGAAATTCGAGGATAGTCACGTGAAACTGAGGACATCACTGTGTTCCTTGGACTCTCTAGAGCGCATCTAAGCCCTTGGACACGATCAATTTGGTCCCAAAAGTTATTGACGTTTACTAGGAAACTCTGTTACTCGGTTTGTGCACCTGGTTGAATTTATGGATATATTTCGGGATTTTGGAGTTTCTAGCCATAGCCAGTAGTTGGAAATGATTCTTAAGCCTCTCCTGAGCACATGGGCATTGATTTTGGCCATCGACATTTCACCGTTTGAGAGAATTTCACTTTGTTGTCCAATTGCTCCTTCCACCCCCAAAACTCTAGCCAGCCATCTTCGTCCAGCCACCCACAACATCTTCAGCCATCTCAATGGCTGCCACCAGTCATAAAATGCTTTGTCAGTGAGTCCTTATCAAAGCCTAATCGGTCTTTGCTTTCTACTTTTCTTGGTTTGCTCAAATTTGGTCTCAACTCGATCACTGTGCGCTTGACCCGATCGCTCATTGGACTTCTAGTGAGTTGGCATTGAAGTGATCGTTTTGAAACTTTTGACACTAAAATGAGCGTTATACACGACTTTTGGCCTTCTAGTGTTCTTCTTCCCAAGTTTTTGGTATTTGCACATTTAATCCTAGATTTTAGAATAGTTCTGAAGTCTAGGATTAATTGTGCAAATACCCAAAAAAAAATCATAGATTTTAGAAAATTTTTCAATTAAATCTTTGGGGGGTCAAATTAGGCAAATTCTCTCAAAGCAGAAGCTGAATTTCGCAAGACCAAAATTCTTAGAGTGGGCTAGCTGAAATTCCCTACTTGTGGGCTTGGAATTAGTAAGTCTCAACTTATTTGTAGGATTTTTTTTAATGATTTTTAAGGCTCGACAAGTTAATGAGAAAAATTTACTTCAATTGAGGCTCAAATCATCATAAATTAGAGACTGAAAAATTCAGTCCACTCCTTCTAGGTGCTAGCTGCACACTCTTTGGAGTGATTTTAATTCATACTATCGCCGATCTGACACTAGATGCTATCATAAATACTTAGAATTATATGTTATGCAATGTTACTGAAAAGTATCTTCATTTAGGAACAGAAATAATTAATCCCTAAATTTTTTATACAATATGAATTAAGTGGATCATCAAAATTTTAAGTGCAAGAGAGTTTCGGTAAGATCTTTTAGTATACACGATATTTTCTATAACTATTTGATTTCGTTTCCAAGAAGTTTAGTCGGTTAATATTTTCCATTGATTAATGATTTCATTAGGCGAGAGTCCGACAATGATTTCCAGAAAAAGCCAAAGCTGTGGTCCCGCGGGCTTTAGAAGACTATTCACCCCGTGGACAATCGGCTGCTCATCTCAATTTCTTTATGCTCATCTCCACCAACCGCGACGCAGTGGAGCCCAATCGCCAAATTTGAACCGATTCAGCGGATCCCCTCCTGGCCCTAATCACCAAAAGGATTAAAACAACATGAACTTTCCTTTAGAATTTATCATACAAATCACCTGGCCCAAGTTCACAAAATATCAAACGTTTGCAAAACGATCCACAGGTCGATCGGTTGATTCCTGGCCTTTGGATATGCTTACGCTTAGAGGGCGGTGGGATCGAGTTTTAATTACAATTAAACCTAGTCAAATCGATTTTGCTTACGAGTCCTTTTCTGGTCAAACTCGTTGAGTTCATCTACAAAATCAATATTTCTCGTTCTATGTCTATTCAAAAAGGCAAATGTTATTCTTTTAATATTTGAAATATAAGTTATTATTTTAGAAATCTCGAGAAAAATATAATAATATGTGATTTTGAGTTTCAAGTTCTTATTCATTTTGAAAGATTTCAAAATGTTTGGCAATTGATTGAAAGTTGAACAATAGGGAGCCGTAAGAATTTGAGAAAAGAGTACTCAAACGAATCTTATTAAATAGGCAGATAACGACTTTCAGTTTTAATTTTTAGGATACATGTAAATTTTAAATTAAAGCCATTTGAGATCGGTGGAAATTATATTTCGTAATTATTGAATTTACCATTTTGTCCTTTCTGAAGATCTCTCCAACGTTCAAACATGTCTTCTTGAAACTCGCAATAAAAGAGGAGAAGAAATTAGAGAGGCTAATAGGTTGGGTTTCTGCTCTCTTTTATTTCTCCGCCAGAAATTAACTTCACTGATCTCGGAGTCGGGGAAGCCTTCCTCTGACAAGTCCGAAGCAAAAATCTGGATGGTCCTTCTCGAGTGCGGAACGCAATCCATCCAAGAACCCTCGAGCACCAATTGCATCCGTGACGCAGTAAGTGATTCGTCTACATTGATTAATCTCTTTCTTGATCTGAGGTTTGGTGCTTGCGTCCTGTGAAGATACCATGGCGACGGAAATGTTTGAGCTTGTTGGGTTTTCTCGTGCGACGCTCTAAATCGACGTCTCGCGGTTGCAGATTTCTGATCTTTGTCGTGTCTGAACCATGATATAATAGCTGGAAACTTGTCTTGGAAGAGCTAGGTTAATGGAAGCAGCAACCGCGGAAGTTGGGTCATCTTCTCCATCTGGGTCTGGTGTTTCCAGCTCCCAATTGACCAAAGATGGGGCTTTTCGTATAGATGACAGGTGCCCTAAACAAGTATCGCCCATAAGGGGTGGTGGGTCAAGAAATACTAGCCCTTTAAGCCGGGCAGGATCGAGAAACACGAGTCCTTCTAGGCAAAAGGTTATTAAGACGAAGCCCCGTGGTTTAGATGAGGAAACGGCGGCTACATTCAGCAAAGTTGTGCACCCTGATGTTCAAATGGAGGATAATATATGGGCAATGTTGCCGGAAGACTTGCTGAACGAGATTTTAGCTAGAGTCCCCCCATTTATGATTTTCCGGCTTCGTTCAGTTTGTAGGCGTTGGAATTCTATCCTCCAGGATAGTAGCTTTCTCAAGTTCCATTCGCAAGTGCCGTCTCATGGGCCATGTCTTCTTACATTTTGGAAAAATTCACAAACCCCACAGTGCTCTGTTTTTAGTTTGCCTCTGAAAACATGGTACAGGATTCCTTTTAACTTTTTGCCGCCTTGGGCATTTTGGTTGATCGGCTCATCTGGAGGTCTCGTTTGCTTTTCTGGGCTTGATGGGTTGACTTTTAAAACTTTAGTCTGTAATCCTCTTACACAGACATGGAGGACACTGCCAAGTATGCACTATAATCAGCAAAGGCAGTTGATCATGGTCGTTGATCGGACCGATCGGTCTTTTAAAGTAATTGCAACAAGTGATATATATGGCGACAAGTCATTGCCCACTGAAGTGTATGATTCGAAGCTTGACATTTGGTCTCTCCATCAGATTATGCCTGCAGTTAATCTTTGCTCCTCAAAAATGGCATTTTGTGATTCTACATTGTATTTGGAAACTCTCTCGCCTCTTGGACTGATGTTATTTCGATTGGACAGAGGGCTGTGGGAACATATCCCTGCTAAGTTTCCAAGGTCCTTGTTGGATGGCTATTTGGTTGCTGGTACTCAAAAACGTTTGTTTCTTGTTGGGAGGATAGGCCTTTACAGTACACTCCAGAGTATGAGGATTTGGGAACTGAATCATGGAAAGAATACCTGGGTGGAGATCAGTAGAATGCCGCCGAAATACTTTCGGGCTCTTTTTAGGTTGTCTGCTGAGAGATTTGAGTGCTTTGGACAGGATAACTTGATCTGCTTTACGTCTTGGAATCAGGGGAAGGGCCTCATATACGATGTAGATAAAAAGGTTTGGTCTTGGATTGCTGGCTGTGCTCTTCAGTCATACAATAGCCAGATTTGCTTCTACGAGCCAAGATTTGATGCTTCCATTAACTGAACAGAGAAACATGGTATCATGCTTCCATTTGACAAGAAATATGTTGGATTATTGGCTTCACCGGCATATGCATATACCAGCTACCTCTCGCTTCCCTTTTCCAATTTTTAACTGACCTCATGAATTAGCGGCATTCCTGTCGTTTGAGCTCGTCTTTGTGGATCACCTTCTGACATGACTGCGATTGAAAGAAGTACTTTTGTCTCGATTCAAGAGCACAACTAGTAATGACACTATTCGTTGAGCTTTTTGTGCTGATTATTTGAGGATCATTGTGTTTATTCACTTGTATGGAAGTAGCTCTTGAGAGTTATTGATTCATGGACAGTAGCCTCTGGGAAAGTATGTAATTATATCTCCTTTTGTACTCTTGGAGGCTATAATATATGGAAGTTGTATCATTTGATTACTGGGCTCGTTATTTGGTTTTATTTTTCATCAAAATTGTCTCCTGGGTCTCCATGCTGGAAATTTTCAGTGTTTTCTGTGCCTCCATTCTTCAGCTATTTCTTACTTGTTTTATGGAAAATACTATGTCTTCCTTTCTGGTTTTACAGATTTCAATATAGCTGTTTCAGATGAATTTTGCCTTTTTATTAGCATGTTTATGTGCACCTTTCCTTGTGCTGTAGTGATATCTGCTCGTCAACTTGTGCTTTGTACTGCATCTATGTGAGGAGTTTTGCAGGCCAATTTTTCAAGTTTCTCTTTCCCCATGTAATGGTGCCTTTTCCCGAGTTCAAAATGTTTCGATATAGAGCTTCCTTTTTGGCAGAGTTTAGTTTACCAATGGCATTTTTTACCTACCGTCAAAAGCGTATGCCGGAATTGCATGTTGATAATAATGCAGGAAGTGTTTGTTTTAGTCTTCTTCACTTTCATGTCATAAAGTTCCAGTTAATTGTGATTCGAAGAATAAAAAAGTAATGGGTACATTGATGCCTTCTGAAGCACAACTCGTAGAAGCTGATTTGACTTTGGCCAGTTAAGTGGCATATTGTGAAAGCTATTGTCACAAACTCCTCTTCCTTGAGGGCGAATGTATGGGTGTTATATTAGTGGTTATATTAGTTCCAACTGTACTCATCTAACAAAATCTGGCTTCTTCATTTGTATTCTTTAGCTGTATGCAGTGCCTTTGCTTCCTTGTTTAACTGGGCACGTGATAAATGGACTACCAGCTTTTAGTTAAGTTTGGTACAATGAAATGGAATTCGGTGAAATGGATTGAGATGTGGAATAAAGTGGAAACAGAAAATTCCTAATGGAGTGGTCCTTCATTTCCTTATGTGTGGTCAGACTCTCAAATAAGTAGAAATTAAGGGTCTGTACTAGGTTTTGCCCTTAATAATATAAGCTAGCTCATAGCCATTTCCTTACTTAGCAGGAGTGCTCTCTCCATCAGAATGGGCATTCCTGCTTCCAAATACCTGACCAAACAAAGGAGAAGGAATCTAGTCAGAATGCAATTCTAATTTTGCTATTCTTTCAAATGAAAGGTGAACTGACTTAGCTGAGAATTGTATGTGCAAAAGGATGCCATCATGCAAAGTTTCATTCATGTGAGACATTTTTTTTAACTGCACTGCATAATCCAGTCGAATGATGCAATCTGAGCTTCTTGCTGTAAAGATTGCTTTCCTGGGAAGTTATGGCTAAATACTGCTGGATATGGATGGTGGAGATTGTTCATGTGCTATATCTGCAAAGAACTACTAATCCATCACTCATCAATACTGGTAACAATGGGATTGATCCTCACATGGTAAGTACATTGGAGGAATTGTTTGAGATATGAAGTGTACTGGAAATGTTTATAGGTGCTAGTTAATTCTCTGAAATCTGCTTAATCTTGTTTATCTGCTATAATGTTCCTGATAAAAATATTATTTGCTGAAGCCCTCAGCTGATCCGTACTAGAAGATTGTGCTCTTTGAGTTCCTGACGATAGGTTGTCTCTTTTTGGTTTGGTCTGAGAAAGCAATATAATGAGCCATGTATCTGCAAGTTTCTTCAAGTCCTGCATAAGTGCCCCGTTTGATTTGTATAATTTACTGGTGAGGGAAAACATACGGCTTAATTGGGATTTCATATCCTGGAAATTCCATGTTCTTCATGAGGGAAGACTTCTGATTAGGCATCCCGGTAAGCTTCTAGTGGGTTAGACATCCTGTTTGTAGCTGGCAAATGAGCCATGCATTGCCTACTGAATGTTTTTGAATCTTTTCCTTTGGATTGGTTTTGACCTCAAACGCATGTGACATACTCATCTTGGTTTCTCAGTGCTAATCCAAAATGTTGTTTTTGAGGTAACAGGGGTAGCCCCAATTATATGTCAGTCCCTGTAGGAAGTTCATTCTGAGCCAAATGTGCATGAGAGTTCCATATATAGAAGGTTTTGACCTAGCCCTTAAGGATCTAAAGTATTCTTTTCTGCGCATGAGATCGACTTGTAACTATTGTGAGCTAAAACAGTGGAGCTAATTAGTCTTTTGAATTTTGAATTGCGTTCTGTGTGATCATATTAACTTGCTTTTGTTTTTTCATGTTAATTAGACAACCAAGCTAAACTCAAGAAGTTCTTGATTCCAGAGATTAAATGAAGGAAGACCAAACCAAGAAGATAGAAGAAACCTTGCTAGCCAAACGACATAGAGTTTGTGAAGGATCACAATAAGACCTATTGCTTGTTGCAGAGCTTTTCAGATTGTTGACTTGCATCTTCCAAGTCTAGTTACTGGTTGTTGGGTTATACAAGATAGGTAAATTTGGCCTACAATGTCGAAATGAATGACCTTAATTGGACCAGCTGTCCAAGTGATTATAAAATTTCTGTCATCCTTCATTCTCTCAATTAACCATTTTGTATTTTTACTTCTCATAATCTGCAGAAGAGGGAAATACATTGGGTGTAGGCTTTTTCTGTGCGCTTTCATCGACCGAAGGCTTTTTTTCTGCTATGATTTCACCTTTGTAGTTAATGAATGGGAAACATCAAATGAGTCGAGGAGAAGCTGAAGGCACAGGCAGGCCTTCTGGGATTGTGCAAAGACAAAACAGAAGCTTCTAATATTTGGCCCGTGTGGGGGATAGGAATAGGAGAATGTTTGAAAGTGCAAAGAGTTATTTTGTGGATAGCCCCTGAAAGTGGAAGGAGACCGGAGGTGCTTGGTATCATTGATATAGTAAATGGTCTGTCATGCCATTACCTGAGGTGCTGTGCAATGCCATTTCAATGATGTTTGTTCGTACATAATGAGAAGGTTCTCCTTTTTGTTTGCTGCTGCAAAATACCCAATGAGATAGGTCTGTTATTTGCTTATATTTCGTAGTTGCTGAGCCTTACCACAAGAGATTGTAAGAATTTATGAATTATGTATCAATGCAAAAAGGAATACATTCCATCGCACTCCCAAGACAACGAGCTGAAGAAGGGAGAACTTATTAGACGCGTAAATGCTCTAGTTGTTTCTGTTTTGTATGGGGATCCAAGATTGAGGATTCAGTAGTGATTTGATCACCATGAAACTTCTGGCGCTTGACTTGCTACCAAACCCCTCATTGCAACGTCACTTTGCGGCTTTGGCTTCAGAAAATTTTGATGGTGGATGCGTTAACAAAAAGGGGCAAGCAGGGAACGCAACGTAAAAGATAAGCGCCGTTGAGCAGAGCTTAAATGGTTATGTTATGAAGTTGGCATATCAGAGGTTGACTTTTGGGTATGGTTTGGTCTTTAGCAATTGAATGCATCTTCTCACCACCATCATTTAGGAACTGCACCATATGGTGCTCTCTCTCTCTCTCTCTCTCTCTCTCTCTCAAGGTCAACCAAACATGTATGCTTTGAATGTGACATTCAAGGAATTGGTCTAGGGCCAGCCGGCTCCCCAATTTGTCAGCATCCTACCAAATCCTTTATCACGTTTCAAGTGTTGATGTATATGCTCGGGAGGTTTTCTTAATCATAAAAAATAGAAAAATCCATAAATTCATTAACAAACAAATAAATAAATAAAAGCAAAAGATTTGCTATTTTGATTCGGACAGGTTAACTTTACATTCCTCTTCCTCTAATATACAAAGCTTCGCTTGTGTGTGGGGGCAGGAGAGTTTCAGAACATTCCCTCATTTAACCAGCTACCCCCCTAATGATTTACTTTTCTTTATTTTTCATTAAAAATGATTCATGAATTGATAACCAGTATATATATATACACGGAGACTCGCACGTGCGACTGTCGAGGGGGAACAAAGATGAAGAGTAGAGTACCGTGGGAATTTATTCATAGATTTGATCAAGCCGTGTCCAAACAATTTTGATTTATAAATTTACGTTCATGTGGTTTTAGGACAACTAAGATTTTGTCGCTTAATTTGATGATGAAAAGATTGTACGTTATCTTGAACATCAATGCATGTAAAATTCTGCCAGAGACACGCAATGGGAAGAAAGGAATTATAGAAAAAGATCTAGTTCAAGCCCCACAAGAGAGGTGACAAAAAGAGAATATTCGTCCAGAAAATCGTTATCTCCATGGTGATATGGTGATAGTCAGTGGTATTCAATAGCTGCACATATTAAGAAAATTAGAATTCCATCTTCTTCTTCTATTTTTAATATATCAAATGCATCGCGATAAATTAGCCGAAACACAAAAAAAAGAAAGCATAAATGATATCAGGAACGTGAAAGTCAATTATTTTCAGTTACTAAAAATTATTATAAATGTTGATCATTTTTTGTCGATAGATGAAATTAAAATTGCCCGCATTGAGAAAGTTATAATTTCAGGATTCCAATCCTACTATTTTTCGGCACGAGGTTATAGACAGATCCTTTATTGAACAATGCCATTCGGACGAATCAAAAGCATCGAAAGAAATCGATCGAGTACAAGGATGAGCACCAACATCGGAAAGGTCAAAAAAAAAAGAAAAAGGAAAAAAAAAGAAGAAAAAACGAAAATGAAAGATGGGAGAGGCGGATCCGTCTAAGTCCTTGTTCTTCGGGCGACCCACTCGCAGATGACTCCAAAGAACACCAGTTCTTGTTCCGGGGCTACTGCATAACAACGACTGTATGCACATAGTCGTGCGTACGTCCCAATCCCAATTTTCCTTCTTCTTTTTTTATATTGGTTCTCCATTGCTGTTCGCCCACACCCACTTCAGCTTTCCCTCTCCCTTGCCAATAGCCGTGTATCTTTATTCTCTCTCCCCTCCTTTCTCTCATCCCTCCGCCTTTTCTTTCCTGAACTGGGTCGTCCCCTCGAGCCTTGACTCTTGACCCAGAAGCCACCCTGAAGATGGAAGATCGCGAAGGGCGCTGCAGGACGGATTGTGCGGACCCAAGCTCCTCTCCTCTCCGCAGCAGCTGATCGGAGGAGTTTTGCTGATTTGGCTGCTGGGAAGGAACAGCTCACTGTGTTGTTTTTGGCTGCTGAAAGCGAAGGAAAGGAGGTGATTCCTGCACGTTTCTTGGTTTTGGGAAAAAAAAAAAAAACTAAGGGTCGTGTTTTGGTGTCCTAAAGGTGATCCTTCCGTGGGGGGTCCTAGCTTTCTGCGATCGGTCCCTTTCTGAAGGTGATTCCTGCACGTTTCTGCTTGCTTTTCATGGTCGTCATGTTTGAATGTTCGAGTTGTGAAGATGATGGAGTGTATGTAGTGGAATGGGTGTTTTCCTTGTGCTTCCGAATTGGGAAGGTGTGTGCCCCTGGGGCTAATGATGTTTATGCGAATACATGTTTTCTTAGGCTATGGCTAGTTGGTTTTCCCTCTGAATCGATGTCTCTTCGAAATGTACAGTCCGAGCTGATAGTTGGGAGGCTTTGGAAGGCAATTTGTCTCCTCTCAGATTGCAGTTTCCCATGTTAGGCTTTTATTGTGAAATGAACTTCTCCGATTTATTGGTCATTTGTCATTTGTCGCATATCCTTTAATAATTTTTGAATGAGTGAGAGCAAATGGCCAGAAGGTTGTGGAATTCGTGCAATTGTGACAGAACTGTCCTCCAGCCCTGAATCTTTCCTGGTCTGGTGAATACTACATATTTCATGCAAAAGCACCATATCCATCTTGTTCTTTTTCTCCCTCTTTCATTCTGCGAACATAAAGATAGTAAAGTGATTATCTGCTAAATTGTCTTGTTTTGATGATATATACAACTTCAAATGACTTATTTCCACTTTTCTTGAACTCATTTCACAGTTGTACTAGACAATGATTGTTTAGACTATGCATGCACGTCTTTCTATGAAAATTATTTAACTCCAGATGATGTCTGATGTGTGATAGGGATTCTGAAGAATATCTGCCCTCCAAGATGTTTGATCTGTTTGAGGTCCAAGAGCTGTTGCATGATGGATCAATCTGATTTAATTATCACTGGTGTCTCTGCTGGCCTTGCCCTTGGCATTTTAATAGCTTCGCTTGTATTCTTCGGCATAAGATGGTACAAGAAACATGCTCATCTTCGACGATGTGCGAATGAGCGTAGTGTAACCACCCTTCCCATACGCATGAATGGATTAGACACGAGCACTGACTTCAGTGCATCATTGTCAATCTCAATAGCCAATGGGGCATCTGATAACCACCAGAAGAATCCTCCTTTTAACTGGCGGAGCCACCAGCATAAAGAATGGCTTGCATCTGCATCAGGCATACCCAGATATTCTTACAAGTATGCAAACTGATTGTCCTCAATAGCTCTAATATCTTCAAGATTTCCCTTCAACTGCATATTCATTGAAATTTGAAATTTGATTCCTAAATATTTTCACTTCAATTCAAGCTCTTTTGAAGTAATTTATTATGCGGCAAAAATGTACAGAGGGTTTCTATTGTGTCAAAATGAATAATCAATGTCCCATAATGCTCTCTTTTCTTGTTTGCATGTATGGCTACTATTTAGTCTTTCTTAATGAATGATATTATTTCTTCATAGCAACTCCTGCTTTCGGAAATGGGGAAATATATCTCTTCCATTCTATGTTTCAAGCCATGAACAATAGTTCAAATAATTGCAGGGTGATCAGATCTTTTCCACATGAATCGTGCTCCCAAAAGCTCTTATGAAATTTCATTTTTTTCATTTGTAAAGTTGTGTGAGCCTTGGCACATCTGCAGGGACATACAAAAAGCTACACAAAACTTCACTACTGTCATAGGACAAGGTTCCTTTGGTCCTGTATATAAAGCTGTGATGGCAACTGCGGAAATTGTAGCTGTCAAGGTGCTTGCCTCTGATTCAAAGCAGGGTGAAAAGGAGTTTCAAACAGAGGTATGGGCTGAAGTAACATTAGGGTGAAGGAGCGTATATAAATACAATAAACTACTTGTCTTTAATCATTTTTTTATGTATTGTTACCCTAAAGTTTTCTAATGTTTAGAAAAAAGGATAAAAGTATTGTAAATTGCTTCTGATATACATAAATGTATATGTGGACAAATAGGCAGCTGGACAACAGTCACTGGAGAATGTATGGTAAGGTTCAGAATGGTGGATCCTGCCAGTGTTTTGTGGGAGTACTTTTATGCTTCTATACAATTGAGTCAATTGCTGCAGGCAACTTTTTCCCAGCATCTTCTAAGAGAATATGCACTAAAGCATGCCGAGTAGTTTTTGACTTTGTTGATTCTATTAGAATTTACTCAACTAATGTAGCATGAATAAGAGAGTGAGCATGTGTCCAGCGTGCTGACGTTAGTTCTTAAGTGAGGGGACCTTCTCAGATAATCCAGGACCAAGAGGAGGGAAAGACAACTTTATACTCCAATCGTCAACCATGTGATTGCCTTACCAATAATTACATTTTTCCTTGCATCTCTTATATTTCAAAGTCTTTACCACAAGCAACCTTTTCTTGAGTATGGATTTAGAGATTAATCAAATATGCTATTTCAAATTGTCAAGTATTCTAAATAGCATTTGAAGCAAAATGTGTGCCAATGACATGGTCTCCTCTTCTGCAGGTGTCTCTGCTTGGCAGATTACATCATAGGAATCTTGTAAATTTGGTGGGCTATTGCATAGATAAAGGGCAGCACATGTTGATTTATGAGTTCATGAGTAATGGAAGCTTGGCAAATCTTCTTTACAGTAAGTTAAATAAAGCCAACTGATCTGGAACATGTTTCGCCTTTGCTATTTACATGTAAATTTCTAGCCTTACAGGTGACGCATGTAAAGTTTCCTCAATTAGAACTTCCATTTTCATGATAAGTACAGGAGCTGGCTTCACTGTTTCGCCATTGACTGTATCTTTTACTTTATTTTGGACTTTTTGATGCCAATAAATTTTCTAGAAAATTTGGGTATTGAAAGATTCTTCAACAATTTTCTATGACTATCGAACTGTTAGACTTAAAGTTAAAAAATGGGATTTCATTGTTAGTTTTCCTTTATTATCCTCTCATGCTTATTCCTTTCGTCAAATTTTCTGGCTCTGCTGGCTGCTTGCTTTTTACATCTGTAGTACATCGTGCAGTAATGATAACAATGGCTAAGCAGCAGAGGTTGCAAATTCTGAGTACTATCATCTCAAAAATTGGTTCACTCTATCTGGAGCAAGTGCCAAATGGCATCCACTTGCTTGTTTATATGCATTGGTCATCTTAGTATTAGTGGTTATGACTTGTGACGTTAACTGTCCATGTCCATTTCTCCTAACTGCTTGTTTCCTCTATTATGCAAGTGTACAGCCATATATTATTGTGCATGCTTAGCTTAATATTTATTTCCCCTTGTTTCATATTCAATACTCCCTTTCGTACATGTATTAGTGGATTTGCTAATAAGACTTTTCTGCTCTACAATGATCCAGACGAAAAGGAGAGGGTTTTGAATTGGGAAGAAAGGCTTCAAATTGCTCTTGACATATCACATGGAATTGAATATCTTCATGAAGGGGTATGCTTGCTGACATTAGCTCTTGCTTTTTTTTTTTAAATGGAATTTTTGGTTCTCTGATAAAAAAAAAATTGAGCAGGCAGTCCCGCCTGTCATACATCGTGACCTAAAATCAGCAAACATCTTGTTAGACCGAACCATGAGAGCTAAGGTAAAACACTAGTGTTTTTTTCGGTCAATTTTTAAAGTTTTTATGTCCTTTTTCTGGTACATGATGATGGACCAGTAAGCAGCCCCGCCCATTTTTGTAGGTGGCTGATTTTGGTCTATCTAAGGAAGAAGTATTTGATGGAAGAAACTCTGGCCTGAAAGGTACATATGGCTACATTGACCCAACATACATATCAACGAACAAATTCACTATGAAGAGTGACATATACAGCTTTGGAGTTATCATCTTCGAACTCATTACAGCAATTCACCCACACCAAAACTTGATGGAATACATCAATCTCGTGAGTGTTCCTTTGAAATTCACAACCTTTTTTTGTTTTGTCATCTGCACATTGATGCAAGCTCATTGGCTGCACATTCTGTTTATAGGCTTCGATGAGTGCAGATGGTGTTGACGAAATACTGGACAGGCGACTGGTTGGGGAATGCAATCCTGATGAAGTGCGACGACTAGCTAATGTTGGTCACAGATGTCTGCACAAATCACCGAGAAAACGGCCTTCAATAGCGGAAGTTTCGCAGGCTATATTGAAGATAAAGCAGAGGCGCCTTGTTAAAAATGATGAAGTGTCTTTTGCAAGATCAGATGTATCCAGAGCTGTAAGCCTAATAGAGGACGGGCAGGTGGAGCTGAGTAAGATGGCCAGCATGAAGGAGAGAGATTGAACTATCGCTTGTTTTTCTTCCCTCCTGGTTCATCACTTCTTTTCTTCCTTTGTTTCTCTGTTCCTTTTGCTTTTGTTTTTGTTTTCTCTGCTTTCTCCTTCAATTTTCTGGTTTCTCCTAGCATCCTCATCTGGTCTTATTTTCAACAAGCTTTGCCATAGCGTAGAGAACAAGGATGTAGGTAGGTAGATGCCGATGAGCTTTTTTACTAGAGGAAGTTATCAGAGCGAGTGGTGTAAATGACAATCCACGATGTTCAAGTGAGCTCAACAGTCTAGTTCTTGCAAGCCATAATGCTTTTGCAGAGTCTTGTGGTGGCCCAAGGCTCAAGAAACGGTTCCTCTTCTCATCCTGTGCACGGTTAGCTCCTTGGCTGAAGTCGAAGTTTTGCCCCCACACGCCTGAGACGCACTTTATGGATCTCATTCCTTGTAATTCCCCTCACGCTCTTCGTTGTATGTTATGGCTGACGTGAATAAAGACCCACATCGAGCACAGACGCGACAAATCACGACTCTGGTTCTGCGGTTCTTAAGATTAGCCCTTTTGAAACTGGCGTGCTGGATTCTGTAAACGCTTTGTTCGTAAACAAAGTCGCCTGGACCCCATCTAAGGGACCATACATGGGCAAATGCTTGAATAAACGTGGAGTCAAGCGTCAACTTCTTTGCTCAGCTTCCGGAGAAGTTCAAGCATCACTCTTGGTAGCTCCAAGAGATGGTTTTGCCTTAACCGATTGAGCTTCAGAAGATTATTTGGTTCCAAAATTGTGCAGAGAAGAGGAAGATAGCATAGTCTATGGTTGTCTCACAGTCGAATCATCCCAATCAGCCACTCGATAGTCTGACCTCGAACACGAATACCTTCACGTTCAGTAAACCCCACTATAACAAAAGTTCAAAATTGTATATCTAAATTCGCACTCCTTATGTGAGTTCCGTTTTGCCATATTCTTGTTGACGCCTAAATTTAGGCTATTCCATTTATCATACATTGAATAAGAAAATTAAGCATCGAATCTGACTTCCAAATAACAATATCATTTGCATGATTTATATTTGCAATACGTTTAGGTTGCATGATGCATTTCTTTGCATTTTAAGACTTAACACATGCTACAAGAAGCCAGAGATAAACTCGACAAGCAGCCCTGTGAAAGATTGGCGATCAAAATGGAGAGACGAGCTAAATTTCCAACGGTCTTGGAAGCCGAACTTAAGAGATAAGTTGAGAATTTGAATTTACAACACTCTCGGAGCTCAATCACAAACCCGCAAGATGAGGAAGACCAGAATCAAATTTCCAACATCAAGGGAGCTCAAAAATAGCTCGATGAGCTAAAGAACATGCTTTCTAATTCTAATTTACTACGATTGAACCCCATAGCCTATAAGCCCTCGATCAGTCTTTTGAGGAGATTCTTAAGAAGCTCAAATAGAAAAGCTCTCTTGCTCTGTTAGCTTTCTCCTGGCAGTGCACTTCTGTTATGGCTTGATAAGCAACTTGGAAAGGGTGAATAGGTTGATAAATGAAACTTGATAGATTTTGCAGAGTTATTAAAATCAAGTTTAATATATGCAAGAACTTTTTGATAGATGTAAAAGTACGCTAATGATATCAAGTGTGGTATACTATTATCAAACAAATACGGAAATAACTACAGAGAGATAGAAAAGTCTTATAGTGGTTTGGCTTAAATTGAACCTATGTCTACTATCGTAAAATAATGGCCGTCTCTTCCAAACTAACAATCACAAGTGAGCTAGATTCATTGGTAATTCTTTAAAAGGTTGTAATGTAGCCCATGCCGCTTCTATCCAAACTAGTACATCGCACTACCAAATTCCAAGCACCTTTATGAACCTAATACCATAAAAAATTCCAAATTTTTCATTTTGTCTCATAAGAAGCCTTACTTTGGGTCTAGTCTTAATTTTAAACTAAACTTTTTGTCCTATGAAAAACCCCAACTTTAGGTATCGTCTTAATTTTATTGTCAAGTTCCAATTTTTCCCTTAAATTTTTTATGATCTTATTAAAAATCACAAATATTTACTTGAGTCACATATTTGCCTATATTGATGCTCCATCCTAAATTTCTCGTTTACAATTTAGTGATGAAAATGTCCTAAACTTTAGTTGTTCAAGCATCTCAAGCACGAGTGGAGCTCTCCAACTGCAATAGATGAAATCAAAGACCAAGTGCAAAATCCCTAAGGACGATTTTGACGAAGTGTTGATGATGAAGAGTAAATCTTGGGACATAAGAAAAATATGGTGATTTTATATGAAACAAAAAAAAATTATAGTGCAATTGAAACTGGACATAAAGTTGATTTTTTTTATGAGACAAAAAAGAAGTTTAAAGTAGAATTTATACTGTACATAAAACTGAGGTTTTTTTTTCTAAGACAAAAAAATATTTATGATAAAATTGGGATTGGATCTAAAGTTGGGGGGTTTTCTATGGGATAAAAAAGTTTAGGATGAGATATGACCTCAAGTTAAAAAAACTTTTACAAGACAAAAAATAGAATTGGGACAAAAACTAAAGTTAAGGTCATTGAGATATTAGGCCCCAATACTACAACACTTGTACACTTCTCGAAAGATATGACAATCACTTAATAACCCTCAGTAAATGAACTTCTTGCTCAACAAGAGTATAGGTTTATCAAATAAGTTAAGCTTTTCAGTATGTAGTTGTTCTCGCAGTCTGTATATTCTTCAGCATGTGCTGATCTCTTAGATAGTCTTCACGATCCATGCCAATGGTTGAATAATTTTCAAGAGGATCAATTTAGCCATTGAAGATAAACGGCACAATCACTGAGAGATTAGATCATTCATACAATCGGATCTGCCTAATAATTGTGTGGTTTTCATGAAGAGAGTTGCATATATTAGAAAATAATTCTTTTCACCAATTTGATTGACAACAAATTGGATTTTCCTCTGTGTCTCAATTTTGGAAATTTCAGGCGTGCGGCTTGCCATCAATATTTTTTGAGACTTAAATTGACACTCAATGGAATTTCTGGGTCTTTAGATTGAGCTCTTTGTCTTGTCATGGTAAGTTTAGGTCCTCATGAACTTATAATCATCTGACTCGTTCACCTCCATTAAGGTCCATCCAGCTATCATCAATCGTTTCATTCGAAATTTATGTTTTATCAGTGGTGATAGAGCTTTCCTCGTATTTGTTTGACCTAGAAAAGGACAATATTTGCATTTAGCTAATACTAATATGGATGGAAGGCTTGTCAACTTCAAAATATGATAGAAATTTTTGTCAACAACTTCAACACTGCTGAATCTCTCATGGTCTACAAAGAACTCCGGCCACCAGCATCTCCTTTGGCGATCCATAACCTTTGTCTGTGTACAACATCTCTAGTCAGGTGTCTCAAACAGCTCTTTCGCCATCATCAAGCTGCAAACCATTGCCATTCACGCCCGAAGGATCGCCGGCGCTTAATATCTCCACCGCTGGTTTTCCCTCGCACCGACAGTACTCAAGCCCCATCGATGTCTCCCTCGGGCCATTATCTTTACTGAAGTTCTTGGTTAGTCTTAATCAAAGAAGGATTTGGTAGGTTCTCTCAAATAATGGGTTAGTTTAATTTATGTCATGGTCTCATGCATCCCATATAGTTGTCAAAAGTTAGGGTTCGCTTGCATTATACATTGCATTTCATATTGGGGCGTTGGACCTTTGAGCCAAAAGGTTGGATCCTCCATTATGATATTCTATATAGTATGTAGGTTCAAAAACTAGCCCGCACTATTTCCATCCCTTTATTGACTCCCGACAACCTATATCACATTAAATTGACTACATTATTTTTTGCAGGTCTCACTCTTGATTAAAGATCATTCCCTACATATTTTCTTCTTTTATTTTTTTTTTCAATTTTACTAAACAAACGAAACTACCTACATCCGTTTCAAACAACTTTTTTTCACCCTTGGTGCCTCTTCACATCCATTACATTTCAATGTTTCATTCATGTTTGTCTTCTTTTGAGCTTATTTTTCATTGCTATAATCTGAGTAAGCACTAATCATGTACCGGAATATGTAAAGGTCAGTTTTATTTGCAAATTATTTACATTATCTCCCTAGATTATCCTTATGATTATGAATTTTCAACTTTGATTTTTTATATGATTTTATGAGAACCTACTCAAAGATTGAATATTATGGTTGGTGTATGCATTCTAAGCATTTTACTCATTTTTGAACATATTGTTTCTTGTAGTATAATCACTATGGAAGATGATATTTTTTTTCTACTAAATGTATCCATTGTTGATAGAAATTGCGAATGTATAATAGCAATCAATCATCTAAATAAATTCATTTGAAATTTTAGCAACTAAATTTTGCATGCAAGAGAATCTTTTGAGTATTATGCAAGCGTATCTCTTGCTCAAGGTTATTTTGTCTCTATAAAAGGTCAAAGAAAGATAAATATGTTCTTCTTACTTGTGATAGGGAATGTAATTATTGTGATCGACATTATTATTTCTATTGCATGTTAGAAAATAAAGACTAGATCTCATTAGGTTGACCTTTAAAAAGTAATGTGCTACAAAAACAAGGAGGGATTAGAGTCACTCAATATATTTAATGCATCATATAGTATGTCACGTCCTAAACCTCAAGAGTGTGCGCACCCCTCAATGGTTCAGGACACGTTGCCGACCTAATCGACTATGTATATGTGGAAGTGAATTAAATAATCCCCTAACAAGAATCAAACATGAGATATAAAAGTTGGACAACCAATTTACACAAATCATGTTTTATAAACAATCCCGGGTTTAAATACACAAAAGACAAAACCAAAAGTGGTTTACAAAACTATCTAAACTCCAGGATTTATAACCATGCGCTCCAGGTCCATCCAAAGGTGTGCTCCAAAAATCATCACCTACGGTACCTCTTATCGCATGGGATGTACCTCTAACTAGGAATTTGCAAAATAATGTTCAGTTGAGACAATATCTCAACGAGTCTACCCCCTAAGCCTCAATAAGGAAGGAATTCACTTAGAGGTGGCCTAACATACATCAAACAATCCTTACCTCGTCTTATCACCTCCCTACACATTAGTACAACTCATAAAGATATCCAGATAGCAAGCATATTCAACGATTGGAACATTGCACATCAATCATCAAACACTCACAAAGGTCTCGATTATAAGGTCAAATCATTATGACACGTCCCATTCCATGTCACACAATTTCGATCCATAATAAGGCGCGGCAAATCTATGGTTCAATTCACAATCAAGCTAAGTTCCGATGTTTCCCAACCCACGTAAACACGCCTCAGGTCCTTGCCACAACTCGTGTAGTAGTTCATGCCTCAAGTGTGCGACTCGCCATAATCGGCGTACAAGTTCACGCCTCAGGTGTGCGATAGTTGGCATTGTTAGGCTCAACTAAATCCCAAGTAAAAATGCCTCAGGGTAGCCCACGTAAAAGTTCATGCCTCAAGGTAGCCCGCGTAAAAGTTCACGCCTCAGGCTTATCTCTTTACCACGACCCTGCGTAGAAGTTCACGCCTCAGGCTTAACTCAACACAATCAATAGTCATCACTTAATCACATATCATCACATATATACTATCCAGCAAGCACGACATAAAGAACAACAACAAAATCAATTTTGGTCCCAATCAGCAAAAACATGGCCACTCGCGTGTCTCCAAGTTTAAATCCAAAAACTCAATCAAATGAATTTGGAAAATTCCCAAAATTTAATATGTCATAAAGAACACTTAAATGAACATTTTTCATGCATACACCATGACCCAAATCCTTCTGGATTGAGAGCAGTAAATTTCTCAAATCACTACAAGAACTATGTCCATTTCTAGAAGTTATGTCTTTCAAAACTAGCTTGGTTCGAGATCCAAAACTTCTCAGTTTGCTCTGAAATTTAATTATGTTAAATTAAAAGATTTAATAAACAACTTTTGTGAAGGAACTATTTTAAAATTCAAACCCTAAGAGTTGGAAAAAATTCATTGAACACCAAAAGAACACAAGTTTCAGCAAAAACAGGGGTTATGTTTTGTTCCAAATGAAGCTGAAATATTATCCTTTTAAATCTGTAAAATCTTGGGTAAAATATATCTTATATTTGAAGATGTCTAAAACATTTCTCAAGAAGGAATTGATCCCAAAATCTTAGCAAATCTCGTTCCACAAAATTGGCAAATGGCGAGGGTCCAGTAAACAGATTCAAGAGAAAACCACTGAATTATAGTAAATCACCTTCACTAGTGTTAACCCAACCTAACAATAATCTAATCAAGCTAAGTAACACTCATCTAACCACCTAAGTGTAATTATAACCTAAGAAAGGGTTACGAAATAGACTCGCCTATTTAGTGAGTGAATCGATTTACGGTGATAGCGGCACAAAGGTGAGCATTGGGGCACGGCTGGCTGAGATTGGGCTTGCTGGTCTGGCGATGGAGTTTGAGCAACAAGGGAGTGGGCGTGAGCAGCAAATGGAGGGAAAGAAAATGAGAAAGGAAGATGAGAAGATGGAGTTGTCTTGTCTTGAAGGAGAAGCTACGCATGGGAGGATGAAAAAGGGAAAAGACAACCTGCCCAACAAGTTTATCTTGTGGCAAATGGTGGTCTTCTACAAATATCTCATGCACTGAAGTGCAATGCCATAAAGTCTTCTACCCCTAAAGTCAATGGGTCATCCAATGGCTAATTTTTTCTAATTTCTTCACAAAATAAAGTCTTTTTGGAGGTCAAAAAAATCCCTTGACCAGCTCCTACGAATTTTCACTATTTTTCCACCTATTAATTCAATTTGGTAGCCCAAAAATCCAACTAAAGAGGCCCCTCCAAATTTCTTGATTCAAATTTGCTGAATTTGAATTTTTCCGCAAAATTTCTAGCTCGATAGAATTTTCCCAAGAGATGAGATGAGGTCCACAAATTAAATCGTAACACACTCGAATGTTCGATTCTTGAATCCGAGTTCAATTTCATGGTTATAATCAATTGAACGCGATTCTAGTACAATCCAACTTATCGGGTAGCTTTTAGGGATTTTATCACAATTATATCCCTTAACAGCTTCACCTAATAGGTTAATTAACTCGAGAGTGATTAGCTTCGAGAAAAGGACTATAGGCGCATCGGTGAAAAACCCATTTCATTATACTTCAGACATGATCAAAATTCAGGATTTCACAACTCTTCCCCTCTTATAAAAATTTCGTCCTCAAAATTTTAATCATACAACAAACTATTGAAACAAATAAGGGTGCTGGCATCTCATTATTTCTTCATTTTTCCACGTGGCTCCCTCTATTCCATGATGCTCCCATATGACTTTAACCAGTGAAATCATCTTGCTTCTCAGAATCTACTCCTTTCTATCCATTATTCAAATCGGCTTTTCCATATACAATACCTTGTCATCTACTTTAACGACTTCATGATTCAGTACATGACTCGGGTTTGGTTCATACTTCCTCAACATTGAAATATGAAAGACGTTGTGTACTTGCGAGAGATTTGGCGACAAGGCCAAACGATAGGCTAAGGTTTTAATTCGCTCTAGTATCTCGAAAGGACCAACGAATCTTGGACTTAGCTTCCCCTTCTTCCCAAATCGAGACAATCCTTTGGTGACACCTAAGGAGCATATGATCTCGGACGTGAAATTCTAAAGGTCTACGTCGTTTGTTTGCATAACTTTCTGGCAACCCTACATAGTCTTAAGCCTCTCTCAAATCACTTTCACAGCTTCCACTGATTGCTCTACCAATTATGGTCCCGTTATAGTCCTTTTTTACACTTTGTCCCAACATATTAGAGTCCTACATGCTCTTCCATACAATGCCTCGAACAATGCCATTCTGATACTTTGCTGATAATTGTTATTATACGCGAACACCACCAAGTGTAATTGTTATTCCCATCCTCCGTTGAAGTCAATTACACAAGCCCTTAACAGATCCTCAAGTATTTGAATCGTCCTCTTAAATTGTCCATTGATTTGTGGGTGCTAAGCCTTACTATTATGTAGTTTAGTTCCCATAGCCTCTTATAAGCTATTCCAAAACATTGCAATGAATTTGGGATTACTATCTAAGATAATTGTCATCGGTACTCCATGAAGACGTATGATATGGCGCATTTATAACTCATCATACCTTTCCAGAGCGAAGTCCTTTCATACTGGTACAGAGTGTGCAGATCTTGTCAATTTATCCACGATTATCCAAATCGAATTGTATCATCTTTGGCTCTTCGATAACCCCATCACAAAGTCCATAGTAATGTGTTCCCATTTCCATTCAGGGATTTCCAACGACTATAGCATACCACCGTGTTTACAATGTTGTGCCTTCACTTGCTAACATGTCAAGCACTTTGCTTCGTGTTTAGCTACATTAACTTTTATTCCATTCCACCAGTAGTGTTGACGTAAATTATGGTATATCTCCGTGCTACCCAGATGAATACTATAATTATTTTGATGAGCTTCTAACAAGATCCTTTCCTTAAGCTCCTCATTGTTAGGTACACACAGTCGTTCGTAAAACTTCAAGATTCCATCGTCAAATGCTTGGAAGTCGGGTTTTCTTTTCCTAGCATCCATACTCAAGATCTTTTGAAGGTAATGGTCCATAGATTGTAGTGCTTTAATCATTGCTTGAATTTTTGGTTCGATCTTTAAAGTTGCCAACAAACTTGAGAGGTATACTACCTCGAACTCGAACTTTACTCCACTCTTTAACCATCATATGTGCCATGCTCAATTTTTGACTAAAAGCATTTGCCACTTTACTCTCCTTCCCAATCGTAGTCCTTAAGTAATTACATCCTACGCCATTGTCTCAAATTCAGCTCTTTCTAAGAAAATATATTCTTCAAACTTTGATGATTAGTGTAAATCTAAAACCTTTTTCCGTACAAGTAATGTCTCCAAATTTTCAAAGTAAAGATCATCGCTGCAAGTTGTAAGTCATGCGTTGGATAATTCATCTCATGGGGCTTTAATTATCGTGATGCATAAGCAACAACTCTTCAATACTGCATTAAAATGCATCCTAATCCTTTAAGCGATGCATCACTGTAGATCTTATAACCTCAAGGACCAGAAGGAATTGTCAAAATAGGCGCGATTGTCAATATACGCTTAAGCTCTTGGAAGCTTCTTTCACACTTGTTATCCCATTTGAACCGTGTTTCCTTCTTAGTCCGCCGTATTAATGGAGTAGCTATAGAAGAGAACTTTTCCACAAACCTCCTATAATTACTTGCTAATTCGAGAAAACTTCGAACCTCTGTAACTAACGTTGGTCTTGACCAACTCATTATTGCTTTAATCTTCATCGGATCTACTGAAATCTCATTTCCAGAAACCACATATCCAAGGAATGCCACTTTACTTAGCCAAAACTCACATTTGTTAAGCTTAGCGTAAAGCTAGTGCTCCCTTAAGATCTGTAAAATAATCCTTAAATGTTGTTCATGTTCCTCATGAATTCTTGAGTATATCATGATATCGTCTATAAAAATGATAACAAATCAATCTAAATATTCCTTGAATACTCGGTGCATCAAATTCATAAAAGCAGCTGGAGCATGAGTCAATCAAAATGACATAACAGTGAACTCGTAATGCTCATAACTCATTTTGAACACCGTCTTTGGTATGTCTTCTTTTCGAATCCTCAATTGATGATAGCTTGTCCTTAGGTCTATCTTTGAGAAAACTGACGCCCCTTGTAGTTGATCAAACAAGTCATCTATTCTTGGTAATGGATACTTGTTTTTAATAGTTACTTGATTCAACTGCCTATAGTCCATGCACTACCACAAAGGCCTGTCTTTCTTCCTCACAAACAATACTGGGGCTCCCCACGGTGATGCACTAGGGTGAATAAATCTCTTATCAAGCAACTCTTGCATCTAAACTTTTAACTCCTTCAATTCCGATAAGGACATTCTATAGGGCGCTCTAGAAATTGGTTCCGTTCCTGGTGCTAACTCAATCATGAACTCCAGTTCTCTAGCGAGTGGCAATCTCAGCAATTCCTTAGGAAAGACAATAGGAAATTCGCACACCATGGCTATATCTTCTAGACTAGGTTCCTCAATCGACGAATCGATTACTGACACTAAGGACCCTCGACATACTTCGTCAAGTAACTTCGTCATTTCAAGTGACGAAATCAAAGGAATCGAGGTTCCTCCTTGACTTCCTACAAATTCATATCTAGGATGATCAATCGGATTAAAATGGATCACCGTGTTACTATAATCCATAACAGCCTTTTGCTTAACTAACTAATCCCATATCCACTATCACATCAAAGTCATACATAGGCAACACGGCCAAATCTATCATTTCCTTTATACCATCGACGATTAACTTACAATTCGAACATCCGAGCAAGATCATAATTTTATCCTTTAATGGTGTGGTAACATGTAGCATTACTTATAACGGTTTTACTTTGATACCAACCAGCTCAATAAATTGAGTAGATACAAAAGAATGTGATGCACCGTGATCAAATAAGGCATATGTAGCGTGATCACATAAAGAGACTGTACTTGTGACCACACTAGGCGTATCCTTCGTCTCCTTGCGCGCCATTGCATAGACTCTTCCTTGCACTAATGGCCTATTTTGATTGTTCTGAGGAGGTGATCCAACTTACGGTCCCAATCTTGGTTGATATTGTTGAAATTAGGGTTCCACTCTTTGATTCAAGTAACTCCTTATCTGATGATCACGCGATCCACATTTGAAGCAATCTCTCATTCTACTCCGGTAAGGGCCATTCCCATGCCTCCTTCCACATAAACGACACACCGATACAATTTGGTATGCCGATTTCCCAAAGAATTTCTTCATTGGAGGGATGAATCGCCTATTATTCATCATGGGCCTATTCCCAAGGTTACAATTATCCCTCGTATACACATACCGCGACGTGGAGGCAGTAGTCCTCTCATTTATATATCATTCGATCATTTGAGCCCTTTCATAAAACTCACTGTAATCCCTTAAGTTCAGGAGAATCAACTGACTGTGAAAGCTCTAGTTTCAACCCATCTCTAAACCTCCTCACTTTATCCGAAGGGTCACCTACCATCCTAGGCACAAACCTCAATAACCTCACAAACTCCACTTCGTAATCATCCATGGTCCTCTGATTTTGATGAAGTCTCATAACTCTTCTATCTTTTGCTCCTTGGCCGCATTAGAGAAATACTTCCCATCAAATGTCTCAATGAATATCGTCCAACTTGGAGTGATATTAGCAGGAAATGCCCTATCCCAGGTGGCTTCAAACCAATCATTTGTATTCCCTTGGAGCTGATAAATAGCCAAGGCGACATTTTCTTCCTTGGTGCACCCCAGAAGTGCAAAGGATTTCTCTAGTTCTTCAATCCAAAGAGAAGCAGCCTCGGGATCTCCTTTTCCATTAAACCTAGCTAGCCTTAATTTCAGAAATTGTTCAACTAATTGCATTTGATGATTTCCACTGTTTCCTTTTCTAACGACGACAGCTTGATTTTGAATTTGCTGCCCCATCATATTTCCTAAGGTTTCAAGCATCTATATGATTCCGTTGGTTCTAGGATCACCAGGTGCTACTTCAACGAAATCGTTCAGCAGTGTAGTATCCTACTTATGTTGGCCTAAGCTGGCGCTCTTCCTCGGCTATCAATTTTTGTCGGCATCCTACCCCGAGTAATAGACACAACAAACCTTTTTCTAATTCCTCTGCTCCTAATCACTCATGTTATAAAATCTTTATAGACTAATGTTTTCTAATTCCAATACTGAATTAGGAAACTGAGTGACCTACATAAAATAATCTGTTAATCAGCTATCAATCACATGCATTAGCATAAGAAAAAGGCATTTTCTACTATCTATCCCAAGATCCATCCCATCTTATCACTCTAGACACTAGCCTTGCTCTGATACCACTTCGAACAAGGATGTCACTTCCCAAACCTCAAGAGCATGCACACCCATCAATGGTCGACTAAATTGCGACGTTCCCAGGACAAGTTGCCGACCTAATCGACTATGCACATGTGGAAGCAAATTAAACCATCCCCTGACAACAATTAAACATGAGATAAAAAAGTAGGACAACCAATTTACACAAATCATATTTTATAAACAATCCCAGGTTTAAATACACAAAAGACTAAACCAAAAACGGTTTATAAAACTATATAAACTCCAAGATCTATAGCCACAGGCTCTAGGTCCATCCAAAGGTGTGCTCCAAAAATCATCACCTACGGTACCTTCTATCACATGGGATGTACCTCCAACTACGGACTGCAAAATAATATTTAGTTGAGACAACGTCTCAACAAGTCTACCCCCTAAGCCTCGATTAGGAAGGAATTCACCTAGAGGTGGCCTAACACACATCAAACAATTCTTACCTTGTCTTAACACCCCCTTGCACATCAATACAACTCATAAACATATGTAGAGAGCAAGCATATCCAACAATTGAAACACTGCACATCAATCATCAAACACTCACAGAGGTCCCGATTATAAGGCCAATCATTATGACATGTCCCATTCTATGTCACACAATTTCATTATGTAGTAAGGCGCGGCAAATCAATTGTTCAATTCACAATCAAGCTGAGTTTCGATGTTTCTCGACCCACGTAAACATGGCTCAAGTCCTCGCCACAACTCATGTAGAAGTTCACGCCTCAGGTGTGCGATAGTTGGGATCGTCAAGCTCAACTAAACTCCACGTAAACAGGCTTCAAGATAGCCCGTGTAGAAGTTCACGCCTCAGGCTTATCTCTTTACCACAACCTTACATAGAAGTTCACGCCTGAGGGTAGCTCGCGTAAAAGTTCACACCTCAGACTTATCTCTTTACCATAACCTCATATAGAAGTTCACACCTTAGGCTTATGCTAACACAATCAATAGTCATCACTTAATCACATATCATCACATATATGATGTCTAGCAAGCACGACATCAAGAACAACTACAAAATCAATATTGGTCCCGATCAGCAAAAATAGGACCACTCGCGTGTTTAAATCTAGAAACTTAATCAAACGAGTTTGGAAAATTCCCAAACTTTAATATGTCATAAAGAGCACTTAAATGAATATTTTTCATGAAGACACATTGACCCATATCCTTCTGGATTGAGAGCAGTAAATCGATCAAATCGCTACAAAAACTGTGTCCATTTTCAGATATCATGTCTTTCGAAACCAGCTTGGTTCAAGATCCAAAACTTGTCCGTTTGCTCTGAAATTTGACTATGTTAAACTAGAAGATGTAATAAACAACTTTTGTGAAGGAACGCTTTTAAAATTGGAACCAAGAGTTGGTAAAAATTCATTGAACACCAAAAGATCATAAGTTCTAGCAAAAACAGGGGTTCTGTTTTGTTCCAAATGAAATTGAAATATTATCCTTTTAAATATGTAAAGTCTTGGGTAAAATATAACTTATAGTTGAAGACGTCTAAGACATTTCTCAAGAAGGAATCGATCTCAAAATCTTAGCGAATCTCGTTCCACAAAATTGGCAAATGGCGAACCACTGAACTATAGTAAATCACCTTCACTAGTGTTAACCCAACCTAACGTTAATCTAATCAAGCTAGGTAACACTCATCTAACTATCTAAGTGTAATTACAACCTAATAAAGGATTATGAAATAGACTCACCGGTTTAGTGAATAAATCGGTTCACAGCAATAGCGATGCAAAGTCGAGCGTTGGGGCACGGTTGGCTGAGCTTAGGCTGGCTAGTCCGACGGTGGAGTTTGAGCCGCAAGGGAGTGGGCATGAGCAGTAGATGGAGCGAAAGAAAATGAGAAAGGAGGAGGAGGAGAAGGAGTTGTCTTGTCTTGAGGGGGAAGCTATGCATGGAAGGATTGGAAAAGGGAGAAGACAACTTGCCCAACAAGTTTATCTTGTGGCCAATGGTGGTCTTCTACAAACATCTCATGCACTCAAGTTCAATGCCATAAAGTCTTCTACCCCTAAAGTCAATGGATCATCCAATGGCTGATTTCTTCTAATTTCTTCACAAAGTAAAGTCTTTTTGGAGGTCAAATAAATCCCTTGACCAGCTCCTATGAATTTCCACTATTTTTCCACCTATTAATTCAATTTGGTAGCCCAAAAATCCAACTAAAGAGGCCCCTCCGAATTTCTTGATTCAAATTTGCTTAATTTGAATTTTTCCGCAAAATTTCTAACTCGACGGAATTTTCCCAAGAGATGAGATGAGGTCCTAAAACTAAATCGTGACACACTCGAATGCTTCATTCATGAATCTGAGTTCAATTTCATAGTTAAAATCAACATAACGTGATTCTAGTACAATCCAACTTATCGGGTAGATTTTATCGCGATTATATCCCTTAACGGTTTCACCTAATAAATTAGTTAACTCAAGAGTGATTAGCTTTGAGAAAAGGACCATAAGCGCGTCGGTGAAAGCCCATTTTATTATACTTCGAACGAGATCAAAATTCACGATGTCACATAGTAGATAATTTAAAATTAGACTACTACATTCACCGGATAAAGTGAATGTAGAGTAGTCAAAATACATGGATTGTAACTTAATGACATATTAATGTTATAATTAGACAACATGCGTACTAAAACTAGTAGATGGTTCTCTTCACTCTTATTTGTTGTTAAACTATTTTTTGAGTAATAGTTTCCTAGTACAAACATAGAGAGAAATATTCAACTCATTAACAAAATAATTATTTTTTTGTCAAAAACAAAATAATTACTTAGTTATCTACCAAATATACGAAGAAAATAAGGCAAGCAATAGTTTTAAATCAAGAATGTGCCGCATTTAACCTCAATAAGTGTTGTTTGAGAGAAGCGTGAATAGTTTGAAATTGCAACTAAGTTTCACTTCTTGTTCAATTGAAAGAAAAAAATGTAAGAAATTATATTAAATTAAGAGTAGGACCCATAAGAGATAATGTAGTCAATTCACTGTAAAATGGGATGCCAAGAGCCAATAAAGCAGTGAAATTAGTCCAGACTTAAAAAATAAATAGTTGTTACCTTGCATATAGATCATGTAGTAACTGAGTAAGTTTAAAGAGCTAACTCTTTACTTAGGGATTATCTCTTCGCTCGAAGATTATCTTTCGTGTAGAGTTATCCTTTTTCCTAAATATGTTTGCTTGACATTTGATTTAGCATCCAATGCATCTGAAATTGCAATCCACGACCCAGTCAACCTAGTTAGTGACTTGGTGGGAAGACTCCGGCTCGAGAAGGATCACATAATCTATTATCAGAACAAACTCAAATCACTTCCTAATCTCCCAACTTGGACTCTTTGAGTTTGACCGATTAGCAGTGTTCTATTTCAGACTGAAATGTCCCCACCACATATCAACTCCATACACGAAAACATTGCCAGTCAAGACAAGTATCTGATCCATTAGGTATTTGCCGCTAAACATTTAATACAAGACTTACAAGAAGAAAATGAAGATTAAATAGAGAAGGCAATAATAGACAGAAGATTCACTTCCCAGTTGATTTCTCAACAGGCGCCATGGCAGCTCACAGACCCACTTTTGATCTCCCCATTCCTCTCCTTCCAATTTGGCTGAAGAAAATAGGGTGGCAAACCTTACGAAATGTTGTGCTTATTGAATTATCTTGATTTTTAGGAGCTGATTATTAGGAATATTCAATCTCTTGATTTGTGGGAAATAGCTATCTATAATTAGTTAGGAAATAATTTATTAGTATCCCTTGATTTGTGGGATTATATTCATATTATTCAGCTCTGTTTTTTCCCTAGTTGGTACTTGTAGAAGTCCTATAAATAGCTTTGTAATCCCGGTACAAAGATATAGAGAATTATGACAACTTTTTCTCTAAACTCTTCATGGTATAAGAGCATCATGCTCATTTTTTTGGGATAATGTTGCAGTGCATCCTTCATTGATGTAATACTTTTCCAATCAAAGCCTTCATTGCTGGATTTGTCTTTATCTTAACAATTTGATAGTAATATCATTGTTGTGATCCCTTTAGCTACATTTTTCCCTCTTTGCTTCTAAAATTGTCCCAATTTTCCTTTTCCTTAAAACTTCATTCACTTGTGCACCTTTATTGCTTATGTTTTTTTTTTCTCTTTCTTTCTAAGTACTTTCTTTGTACCTAGAATTATCATGTTTGAGACAAAACTAATTGGAGATACTTCGGGTCAAACTGAGGAGGCCAACACCAACCATATGACCAGAGATCTATAAAATGTGAGAGCAATTTATAGACTGAATGAAAAGAATTATCTCAAATGGTCATAATTCATTAAGACCTATTTGAAAGGTAAAGGAAGACTCAACCACCTTTTCGGAACAGGTCTAACACCAAAAGATCCTACATTCAATGCATAGGATAAGGCATATTCAATGATCATATCATGGCTATGAGATTTAATGGACCCGGCCATAAGTGATACATGTATGTTTCCCAAAACCATAAAAGAGATTTGGGATTATATTCGTAGGACTTATTTAAAGGCTCAAGATGCAGCACAAGTATATGAAATCAATGTAAAGACAAGTGCAACAAAACAAGGGAGCAAAACGATGACGGAATATGCTAATTTCCTTCAAAATCTATGGCAAGAACTCGATCATTATTGAGTATTTGAGATGAAGTCTGTAGATGATGCTGCAATTCTAAAAAACTTCATTGAAAAGGATCAAGTATATGATTTCTTGGCGGGTCTTAATTATGAATTTGACCAAGTCAGGATTCAGACACTTAGAAAGGAAGAAATCCCTTCTTTGGAAGAGACTATCTCTCTAATCTAGGCAAAAGAAAGTCAAAGGGCAATAATGCTAGAGCCTCAATCCGTGGAAGGAGTAACTCTCAATGCGTCAACACAAGAAAAAGGAAAGGTGGATGCTTCAAGGCCTATATGAAGAGATAATCAAGATAGTTTGCAATGTACCTATTGTAAGAAACCAAGGCATACAAAGGAATGTTGTTGGAAGCTAAATGGAAAACCAACAACCTCATGCCTAGATAAGGGTAACAAAGGAGGACAGCCAAGGCCCTAAGCTCATCTAATTGAACAAACCAGCCAGCAAATCAGTCACAATGAAGGAGAGGTGAAAGAATCCTTCAACAATGAGGAAATAGAGAGAATTAAAGGGTTTTTAAGGTCTCTTAATAAAAAAAAAAACCCTATGGTGCATGTTCCTTAGCATTCTCAGGTAAGTCTCCATTCTTTTTTTTTCTAAGTGCCTCACAAAAACTTTCAAGTAAAGCTTGGATAATAGATTCAGGTGCCACTTATCACATGACTCACAATTCACATTTTTTTAGTACCTACACCCCATGACCAAGCAATAGGAAAATAGTGGTGGTAGATGGTTCTATGGCCACTGTTGCAGGAGTTGGTGATATCTATATTACACTTGTTCTAACTCTAAAAAGTATCCTCCATGTGCCAAAACTATCAACCAACCTAGTCTCCATACAAAGGCTCACCAATGACTTTAAATGTCATGCAATTTTTTATCCTCCCTATTGTGTTTTTCAGGAACAAGATTCGGAGAGGAAGATTGGGCTTGCTAAGGAAAAGAATAGGTTGTACTATCTTGAGACACCGAGGTTGTCAAGCCCCGCCACGCCCTGTCTTTAGCCACGCGACGGTCCTGACTTAATTCCTTTAACCAACATAAAATTAAGCGGAAGCAATTTACTCCAAATATATTTTTACATAACTTAATATCAAGTCATTTACAGGATCGGCCCAGTCGTTCAGTCTCAAAAGCTAGGACATCATAACCCTTAATAATTACATCCAAAAGGTAGGATAAGAAGGGGGGTGTCGGACTAACACAATATACATTCAAAACGGTTCCATTTCTATTGGCCAACATAAACTAAGGGTACTTAAAAGTCAGTCTTGCGTTCCATCGGGCTCTACGTCGATCACGGTACCGTCTACGTGATCCTCATCGTCAGGGTCCAAGTGTTCCTCGATGTAGCCTCCTATTGTCGGTCCGTGCTGTCCGAATTGAAATTTCATCCCTCCCTCTCTGACTTCACAGTGTTCCTCAATATATTAACGCGGAAACCAAGTCCTTTCCCATGCGTCCCATTCCCAGTCCGTCCTGTAGTGTTTCTCCACACTAAGTCCTCTAGGCCAGTCCTTCCTATCTATGACCCACCCTAAGTCCAAGGGGCGAGGTGGTATCGCCATGAACTCCTCTTTGTCATCAGTATCAGGGTACAGAACTGGCTTCCCTTCCTCTTCCTCTTCCTCGGCCAGCTCCTCTTCTTCCTTTATCTGTTCCTCGTCCTCCGACTCCTCTTCCAGGTTGATCAGGTCCTCCTCGGGGTCCATTGTCAGGTTTTGAAATAATTGGTGGTTGTGGTGGGGTGAGATACAGGAATATCTCAGTGAGTGAATCTTAATCCAAAACTAGAAACATCACTGCTCTAGGGTCCCTATTGGTTCTCGACCTCCCGTCCTATCCTCAAATAAAATTCTATTCGCTTAATTTCCTTCTAAAGTTGGCTCTCCTCCCACCCTCTAACCAAATCATAAACACTTAATTTCCACTAGTCTAACTATGAGTCGCCGGTGCTTGACCGAGACTTGGCACTAAGCCCAACACACCTAATCAACTAATCAGCCATCATAAAGTGACTTAGTCTAACGAAAATCAGATGAATTACAATTAATTTACATAAACTATTAATAAAAAAAGGGAATCACATGACTAATAGATAATGAGACCGTTCACAACCGGTCTAAACCCTAACTCAATTTATCCAACTCATTGCCAACTTCTACTTCGACCACTCCTCCCCGAGGACCATTGCTAAGGACTCACTCATCGGTCGCACCGTCGCTCCGTTCGGATCATTTCCGTGGTTCAAATTGGTCAATCGACACCAATTTTGATCAATCAATTCACCAATCAAATCCCAAGCCATGCCAATTTATCTCATCAATCATCCACCTCATTCAAAGCAATAATCCCATCATCCAATTGACTAATTAATCCTCTACTAAAACAATAATGCGTCTAATTAAGAGTTAAAGCCCACTCACCTTAAATTGAGCTCGAAAAATCGACAAGTGGTGTCAATTGAAGGTAGTCTAGTCCAAGAGAAGTTGTGACGAGCGACAATTTGGGCTCGAGCTCTCGAATCGGCCGAAAATTCGCTCCAATTGCAAGTCGGGTCGAGAACCGGGTCGCGGAGGTCTGTCCGGGTCCGGGCTCCGTTCTTCCTCCTCGGGCCGAATCGGGCCTCGCAACTTATTGGATCTGGAAGCTGACTTCACCACCAGTCCAATGGCACCAGCGGCGTGGTCAACGGTGGTCGGAGGTGGGTGCAGCGCGGCCAAGAAGTACGGCGGTCGGCGGCTGGAAACCGGGAGAAGGGACGAGGAGATCGAGCTCAAAATCATGAGTTCTAGTTCAAATAGTTCGAAACCAAAGCCATATCTAAGCTTAAGGGACATCTAGGAACCGATTGGTGCCATCAATTTCCAGTAGGTGCGTCTAGATTGGCCGGAATTTCAGATCTAGGGTTTTTTGTTTCAATTTGGGGCAAACTCGAATCAAGCCCGAAAATTGACGAACCAAGACCAAATCAACTCAATCAAAGGCCACAAATCAGTCCTAGAGACTCCTAGGAGTGGTTTCCATGCAATTGTCGAGCTATAAGTGAGAAAATCGAAGGAAAATCGAGAGGAGGAGCTCGGCCAACTTACCGAGTTGCAGAAGCGTGGTTGGTCACGAAGCTCCCTTTCGGGGGCTGTTGGCGACGGTGAAGGGGGCGGCATCGACGGCGACGGCTGGTCGGGGTGTCGAGTGCGAGTCGAGAGGATTCCAACGGTGCTCATGGGAAGGAAAACGGTGGAGTGAGGAAGGTGAGCGAGCCCGTTGCAGGAGGCTCGCTAATCAGCCCGGGGAAGAGGAGGAATAGACGGCTCAGGCGCGTTAGGGCGTCACCGTCACCGATCCAACGGTCGGGCGGTCCCCCGACAGCGCTGGGGAGAGGCCTACACCGCTGGCCTGCGGCTAGATGGCCGTAGACTCGTTGATGGGACGGCTGGGCAAGCGCGTTCCACGTGCTCGTCGAATTGCCCAAACGAGCGGAGGGAGAAGGAAGAGGAAAGAAGGAGGCCGGGCCGGGCTCGCGCGGGCCGGGCTTGGGCTGTCTCACGTGGGTCGGCCTGGGTCTTCGGGCGTCCGGGCCGGGTCCTCAGGTCGACCTGGTTGGATTAAAATAATAATAATTAATTAATTAATTAATTATAGAAAAATCCCGAAAATTCTGAAAAATTTCCCGAAAATAGAATTATGTATTTTTGGGCTACGGGGCTTTTAAATAAACCTTTAGAGAGTGCAAGGATAACTTTTACAAATTTCCATGTCTCCTTGGAAATTACAAAAATTTCCCGGAAAAATCTCGGGGCCCTAAAGTTATGGTCCGAGCCTTCCTAAGTATTTAATACTTCATCTAGAAGGTAGGAGAGCGGTTGTTACAATTCTTCCCCCCTTAAGAAATTTCATCCTCGAAATTTCTTGTTTCTAATTCCTCGAACAAATAAGGATACTAACGTCTCATGGCTTCTTCGCTTTCCCAAGTGGCTCCCTCAGTATCATGATGCTGCCATACTACTTTAACCAGTGGAATCACCTTGTTTCTCAACTTCTGATTTCTCCGGTCTTCAATTATGATACGTTTCTCCACATAGGTGATCCGATCCTCCACTTCTATATCATTGAAGCTTAACACGTGCGAGGGGTCAGGTTCATACTTCCTTAACATAGATACATGAAAAACATTGTGTATCTACTCCAAATTTGGGGGTAGTGCTAATTGATACGTTGCAACACCTATCTTCTCTAAAATTTCAAATGGTCCCACGTACCTAGGGCTCAGCTTTCCCTTCTTGCCAAAGCGAGATGTCCCTCGCTTAGGTGACACCTTCAAGAACACATGGTCTCCCACTTGAAACTCCAAAGGCCTACGCCTTCGGTCTGCATAATTCTTCTGTCTACTCTGAGCTATTCTCAGTCTGCTCCTGATCAATTTGACTGCCTCCCGAGACTGCTATACAAGTTCGGGGCCCATGATCTTACGTTCTCCTACTTCGTTCCAGCATACCGGAGTTCGACACGCACGACCATACAATGCCTCAAAAGGGGCCATTCCAGTACTTTGCTGGTAACTGTTATTGTAGGCAAACTCCACCAGGTGCAGGCGATCCTCCCAACTACCCTTGAAATCCAAAACACATGCTCGCAACATATCCTCAAGAATTTGAATGGTCCTTTCAGATTGTCCATCAGTCTGTGGGTGAAAGGCAGTACTATAGTTCAATCTAGTACCTAGGGCGGTCTGTAGGCTTTTCCAGAAAGATGCGGTGAACCTCGGGTCACGGTCCGAGACGATCGTTACTAGCACTCCATGAAGCCTGACAATCTGGGCCATATATAACTTCGCCAACCTACTCAAAGGGAAGTCTTTACGCACAGCAAGGAAGTGAACCAACTTGGTCAACCTATCGACGATGACCCAGATCGTGTCATGCCATCTTTGACTCCTAGGTAGTCCAGTCACGAACTCCATCATGATGTGCTCCCATTTCCACTTTGGAATCTCTAAGGGCTTCAGTAAGCCTCCTGGTTTGCAGTATTGGGCCTTTACTTGCTGGCAGGTCAAATACTTAGCCACGTTAGCTTTCATCTCGTTCCACCAGTAATGGGGCCTTAAGTTCTGATACATCTTCGTGCTCCCAGGATGAACACTGTAATTACTCCTGTGTGCCTCGGCCAAAATTTCTTCCTTAAGTGACAAATCGTCTGGTACACACAATCTTCCTTGAAACTTTAAAACTCCATCCCCTGAGACTTGGAAGTTCGGATCTCTTTGTCTATCATCAAGCCGAGTAATTTTCCTGATAAAAGGGTCTGTGCCTTACAGCTCCTTAATTTCAAATTGAATTCGTGGCTCCACTCTCAAGGTGGCCAGCAAACTAGTGAGGTGCCCTACTTCAAACTTGAAGCCTGAATCCTTCACCTTCTCCAACAGTTGCCATTCGTCGACCATTAATGAGGCTAATGAGGACTTACGACTGAGGGCGTCAGCTACTCGGTTTGCTTTGCCGGGGTGATATTGAATATCACAGTCGTAATCCTTTATAGGTTTCATCCATCTCCGCTGCCTCATGTTCAATTCCTTTTGGGAGAACAAGTATTTGAGACTTTGATGGTCCGTAAAGATCGTAAACTTTTCTCCGCACAACTAATGTCTCCAAATCTTAAGGGCAAAAATGAAAGCCGCCAATTCCAGATCATGCGTCGGGTAATTTTGTTCGTGAGGCCTCAACTGTCGGGATGCATATGTCACCACCTTCCCATACTGCATCAAAACACATCCTAGCCCTTGATAAGATTCGTCATTGTAGACTTCGTAACCGCCGGGTCCTGTGGGAATCGTAAGTACTGGGGCAGTAGTAAGCCTTCTTCTCAATTCCTTGAAACTTTCATCGCACTTATCAGTCCACTCAAATTTCACCTCCTTCTTTAATAATCTCGTTAGGGGCACTGCTATGCTCGAAAATTTCTCCACAAAACGACGGTAATAGCCTGCCAAGCCTAAAAAGCTGCGGACCTCAGTCACCGTGGTAGGCCTTGGCTAACTCAATACTGCCTCAATCTTAGCAAGGTCCACACAAATTCCCTCACTTGAGATCATGTGGCCCAAAAATGCCACGCGATCCAACCAAAATTCACATTTGCTAAACTTAGCGAATAGTGAGTGGCTTCGAAGAATCGACACCACCTTCCTTCAATGTTGTTCATGCTCCTCGGGACTTTTTGAATAGACTAGTATGTCATCAATAAATACGATGACAAACTTGTCTAGATATTCCTTGAAAACTCTATTCATCAAGTCCATAAACGCAGCTGGAGCATTCGTCAGCCCGAATGGCATTACTGTGAACTCATAATGGTCATATCGAGTGTGAAAGGCTCTCTTGGGGACATCTCCCCTTCTGATCCTCAGCTAATGGTACCCGTTCTCAAGTCGATTTTTGAGAACACCGAGGCACCTTGAAGTTGATCGAACAAATCGTCAATCCTGGGTAGAGGGTACTTATTCTTGATCGTCACTCGGTTCAATTGCCGGTAATCGATACACAACCCAAAGGTCCCATCCTTCTTTTTCACAAAAAGGACTGGTGCACCCCAGGGTGATGCGCTAGGGCGGATGAACCCTTTATCAAGTAGTTCTTGCAGTTATACCTTAAGTTCCTTTAACTCCGTGAGAGACATCCTATAAAGTGGCTTAGAGATCAGCTCGGTCCTAGGGAGTACTTCTATTACGAACTCAACTTCTCTTTCAGGGGGTAGTCTTGGCAACTCCTCCGGAAATACGTCCGGGAACTCTCGCACTACAACGACTTCATCTAATGTAGGTCCCTCCACCGATACGTCTTTCACACTAGCTAGGAAACTTTGGCAACCATCTTCCATAAGGTGGGCCGCTTCTAAAGACGAGATGAGTAGGGTCGAAGGCCCTCCTCCATTAACAACAAACCGGTAGCTAGGCCCCTCTAATGGACTAAATTGTATCATCCTCTTATAACAGTCTACAGTAGCCCTCTGCTTTCTCAACCAATCCATCCTAATGATCAAGTCAAAATCATACATAGTTAGGACAGCTAAATTAATCAACCCCTTCTCTCCACCGATAACTATTTCACACCCCTTACATCTATTCATTGACAACATGCTGACATGCATAGGAGTTGAAATAGATAAAGCGACATCCAGCGGTTCAGTAGTCGGCCCTACTAACTCGACAAACTGTTCCGCAACAAAAGAATAGGTAGCTCCCGTATCAAATAGAGCATAAGCAAGGTGCTGATGTAGAGAAACAGTACCTGTAATAACCCTTTCAGCATTATGGGCCTCATTCCGAGTCACAGCGTACATCCTTTCCCTAGCCGGGGGTCGATTTGCAGGGGGAGGTGCGTTCCAGACTGATTGCCCAAGGCACAAGGGTGGCTGGTTTCCAGTGGGGCACTGAGGACAATCTCTCGCCAAGTGACCCTGTTGGCCACACCTAAAACATGCTCCAGTCATCAACGGGCACAGACCAGCCCTATGGAATCTCCTGCATTGACGACACTTATTATCTTGATAAAATGGCGGCCTCTGAACTCCACCACCTCTCTTCGGCGGCATGGGATTTTTATATGCAGTCATCGGCCTCTTCCCTTGCCGACGACTTTCTCAGTCTGCCACGTGTCTTGATCCAGGCACAGTCGTCCCCTCTGAGTTTCCTTCTCTATCATCAACGCACTTGTATATATTTCAGTGTAATCCTTCAGCTTCAGGGGCGCCAATAGGATTTTAATCTCAGGTTTCAACCCATCACGAAACCTAATTGCTCTCTCAGTCGGGTCCTCAACCATTCTACCTCCATACTTTGACAATTCGGCGAACCTCGCCTCATACTCGACCATAGATGAGTCATCCTGGCGAAGTCTCAGAAATTCCGTCATCTGCTGCTCCCTTGCCACCTCGGAAAAGTACTGCCCATTAAATGCATTCACAAAGGTGCCCCAGGTCGGTGCTACACCTTTAGGGAATATGGTATCCCTAGTAGCCCTCCACCAGTGGCTAGCGTTACCTTGCAATTGGTAAGCCGCCAACGCCACTCGGTCAGCTTTCGAGCAGTCCATAACTTCAAAAATCTTCTCCAATTGTTGGAGCTAATCTGTTGCGGTTTCTGGGTCTCCTACCCCATCAAACAGTGGAGGATTCATTTTCAAGAACTGGGCCACCTGCCTCGGCACTATCCTCCCTTCGTTTGCCGCGGCGACCATTGGGGCAAGAGCAAGGGCAGGTATCTCTAACTCGTCCCCTTCATCCTCTACATCACCCCCAGCGAGCCTCGGTGTAGCAGTGACATTCTCTTTTCTCATTGCCGCAATAGCGGCATTAATAGCAGCTACGATCGTGGCTTGTTGATTCTGAGCTTGCTGTCGTACTTCTCCTCTAAGATCTTCGAGGGACTTCAAGAGCCCTTCATACCGGGGGTCTCCTTGAGTATTGTCCTCCTCGATGCCAAAGCGACCGATGGTCACCCTCCTTCTTGGGGGTCTCTGGTTCCCACTCATTCTCACAAGTATCTAAACCTAGTTTAAATATACAATTTATCTCATCAATCTTGAAGGACCATAGCCGTTCTTACTGAGGAAAGTAATCGGTACACATAATTACTTACATCAAAGGACTTCTCACTACCTTTCTACGCTACAGATGTGTGTCACTATACATCGCTTTCCTAAGGAATAATGAACAAGCTACACATCCCTTCAAGGCGTAGCCACACTGCCATGGTTAATAATTATACGGTCATGCCATCATGATTGATTACGCGGCCACACCGCTATGATCGTTGGTTAGGTGGCCACACCGCAATGACTCTTAGGGTTTTTTTTTTTAGAGACACGAACACACCGCTATGATGACGTTCCGGTAATTATCTCTTGCAAGAGCTAGTAGGGCGCGGCCACACTGTCTGATTAACGTCCCTACGACGTATCGTGGGCACACCGCTATGATTAACGTCTCCTTGACGTGTCGCGGCCACACCGCCGTGATAAACTCCAGAAACGTGCCTCATTTATTAAACCAACGGGGTCAGATATCAGGTCTTGTTGATCACTTCCTATTTCGTGTCGACTTAACTAACTAGCCAAATGTTCGGCCCGGTTGTACACGTCCCATCCCGTGCCAACGCGGCTAAACAAGTGACATCAATCCTAGGGTCCAATGGTAATTCAGTATCTAGATCCTAACCAACCTCCCTAAATTTTTCATCAAATAACCATAGAATACCTAACCAAATCTCTAATTTTCTTCCCCGAAGAGTGCAATTCAACCTTATCGCTCCAAAGCTCTATCTCAAGCTTAACCCTATAATAAATGATCTATTCATGCCATCTTGATCACTTGACCTCCATGAACACTAATCCAGTATCCTCAATAATGCTTTCCCTCCTTATCACTTCGTGAACTTAGTCTTCTCTAGGTCCTAACCTGGCTCTGATACCAACGCTGTCAAGCCCTGCCACACCCTGTCTTTAGCCACGCGACGGTCTTGACTTAATTCCTTTAACCAACATAAAATTAAGCGGAAGCAATTTACTCCAAATATATTTCTACATAACTTAATATCAAGTCATTTACAGGATCGGCCCAGTCGTTAAGTCTCAAAAGCTAGGACATCATAACCCTTAATAATTACATCCAAAAGGTAGGGTAAGAAGGGGGGGTGTCGGACTAACACAATATACAATCAAAACGGTTCCATTTCTATTGGTCAACATAAACTAAGGGTACTTAGAAGTCAGTCTTGCATTCTATCGGGCTCTACGTCGATCACAGTACCGTCTTCGTGATCCCCATCGTCGGGGTCCAAGTGTTCCTCGATGTAGCCTCCTATTGCCGGTCCGTGCTGTCCGAATTGAAATTTCATCCCTCCCTCTCTGACTTCACAGTGTTCCTCAATATATTGACGCGGAAACCAAGTCATTTCCCATGCATCCCATTCCTAGTCCGTCCTGTAGTGTTTCTCTACGCTAAGTCCTCCAGGCCAGTCCTTCCTATCTATGACCCACCCTAAGTCCAAGGGGCGAGGTGGTATCGCCATGAACTCCTCTTCGTCATCAGTATCAGGGTGCAGAACTGGCTCCCCTTCCTCTTCCTCGGCCAGCTCCTCTTCTTCCTCTATATGTTCCTCTTCCTCGGACTCCTCTTCCAGGTTGATCGGGTCCTCCTCGGGGTCCATTGTCAGGTTCTGAAATAATTGGTGGTTATGGTGGGGTGAGATACGGGAATATCTCAGTGAGTGAATCTTAACCCAAAACTAGAAACATCACTGCCCTAGGGTCCCTATTGGTTCTCAACCTCCCGTCTTATCCTCAAATAAAATTCTATTCGCTTAATTTCCTTCTAAAGTTGGCTCTCCTTCGACCCTCTAACCAAATCATAAACACTTAATTTCTACTAGTCTAACTATGAGTCACTGGTGCTTGACCGAGACTTGGCACTAAGCCCAACACACCTAATCAACTAATCAGCCATCATAAAGTGACTTAGTCTAACGAAAATCAGATGAATTACAATTAATTTACATAAACTATTAATAAAAAAGGGAATCACATGACTAATAGATAATGAGACCATTCACAACCGGTCTAAACCCTAACTCAATTTATCTAACTCATTGCTAACTTCTACTTCGACCACTCCTCCCCGAGGACCATTGCTAAGGACTCACTCATCGGTCGCACCGTCTCTCCGTTCGGATCATTTCCGTGGTTCAAATTGGTCAATCGACACCAATTTTGATCAATCAATTCACCAATCAAATCCCAAGCCATGCCAATTTATCTCATCAATCATCCACCTCATTCAAAGCAATAATCCCATCATCCAATTGACTAATTAATCCTCTACTAAAACAATAATGCGTCTAATTAAGGGTTAAAGCACACTCACCTCAAATTGAGCTCGAAGAATCAGCAAGTTGTGTCAATTGAAGGTGGTCGAATCCAAGAGATGTTGTGACGGGTGACAATTTGGGCTCGAGCTCTCGAATTGGTCGAAAATTCGCTCCAATTGCAAGTCGGGTCGAGAACCGGGTCGCAGAGGTCTGTCCGGGTCGGGGCTCCGTTCTTCCTCCTCGGGCCGAATTGGGCCTCGCAACTTGTCGGATCTGGAAGCTGACTTCACAACGAGTCCAACAGCACCGGGGGCGTGGTCAACGGTGGCCGGAGGTGGGCGCAGCGCGACCACGAAGTACGACAGTCGGTGGCTGGAAACCGGGAGAAGGGAGGAGGAGATCGAGCTCAAAATCATGAGTTCTAGACCAAATCGTTCGAAACCAAAGCCATATCTAAGCTTAAGGGACGTCTAGGAACCGATTGGTGCCATCAATTTCGAGTGGGTGCTTCTAGATTGGCCGGAATTTCAGATCTAGGGTTTTTGGTTTCAATTTGGGGCAAACTCGAATCAAGCCCAAAATTTGACGAACCAAGACCAAATCAACTCAATTAAAGGCCACAAATCAATCCTAGAGACTCCTAGGAGTGGTTTCCATGCAATGGGTCGAGCTATAAGTGAGAAAATCGAAGGAAAATCGAAAGGAGGAGCTCGGCCAGCTTACCGAGTTGCAGAAGCGTGGCTAGTCGCGAAGCTCCCTTTCGGGGGCTGCTGGCGGTGAAGGGGGAGGCGTCGACGGCGGCGGCTGGTCGGGGCGTCAAGTGCGAGTCGAGAGGATTCCAACGGTGCTCGTGGGAATGAAAACGGTGGAGTGAGGAAGGAGAGAGAGCCCGTTGCAGGAGGTTCGCTAATCAGCCCGGGGAAGAGGAGGAATGGACGGCTCGGGCGCGTTGGGGCGTCACCGTCACCGATCCAACGGTCGGGCAGTCCCCCGACAGCGCTGGGGAGAGGCTTGCAGTGCTGGCCTACAGCTAGGTGGCCATAGACTCGCCGATGGGACGGCTGGGCATGCGCGTTCCACGTGCTCGCCAAATTGCCCAAACGAGCGAAGGGAGAAGGAAGAGGAAAAAAGGAGGCCGGGCCTTCTCGCGCGGGCTGGGCTTGGTCTGCCTTGCGCAGGTCAGCCTGGGTCTTCGGGCGTCCGGGCCGGGTCCTTGGGTCGACCCGGTTGGATTAAAATAATAATATTTAATTAATTATAGAAAAATCCTGAAAATTCTGAAAAATTTCCCGAAAATAGAATTATGCATTTTTGGGCTATGGGGCTTTTAAATAAACCTTTAGAGAGTGCAAGGATAATTTTTACAAATTTCCATGTCTCCTTGGAAATTACAAAAATTTCCCGGAAAAATCTCGGGGCCCTAAAGTTACGGTCCGAGCCTTCCTAAGTATTTAATACTTCATCTAGAAGGTAGGAGAGAGGTTGCTACAATTTTGAAGAAAGTCATAAACAATTCTCCCTTGTCATTTCTTAGTGCTTCAAATAAGGATGTCATTTGGCTTTACCATTTTCATTTTGGTCTGCCATCTTTTCATGCCTTAAATATCATATTTCCTTCCTTGTTTAAAGGATTAGATATGAGTCAATTCTAATGTGATACTTGTGAATTTGCTAAGCATATTCGTGTATCTTTTCTTATAAAAAAACAAAAGAAGTTCTCATCCTTTTGATTTGATTCACAATGACAATTGGAGACCTTCCACAATTCCAAATATCTCAAGGGCTTGATGGTTGTTACTCTAATCGGTGATTGCACTAGGGTCATATGGATATTCTTACTCAAACACAAATCTGATGTAAGTAGTACTGTTCCTAATTTTAATCATATGGTTCAAAATTAGTTTGGAGTTAAAATTAAGAACTTTAGATCAGATAATGCTAGAGACTATTTTGATAAGATCTTGTCAGCCTATTTCCAAAAGGGTTATCCATGAATCATCTTGTGTAAACATACCACAGCAAAATGGGGTGTTTGAAGGACAAAACGATCATTTGCTCAACATTACTAGAGCATTGTTGTTTCATGGAAATGTCCCTAAGTCTTATTGGGGAGAAGCTATCCTTACATTTGCATACATGATTAATAGATTGCCATCAAGAGTATTAGATTTTGAAATTCCTATGGCAATTCTTTCTAGCTTTTATCCCCATTTCAAGACAACAAATAATCTCACACCTAAAGTCTTCAGTTGCACCTACATGTTCATAATTAGCAAAGGGGAAAACTAGATCCTAGAGCAATCAAGTATATCTTTCTTTGTTACTCCTCTACACAAAAGGGGTATAAATGTTATCATCCTCCTTCTCAAAGGACCTATATATTAGTTGATGTTGCATTTGTAGAAAACAAACCTTACTTTCCACAGCCTTATCTTTAGGGGGATAAGTCTTTAGTTGAAGATAAAGACTTTGACAACCTTTATCTTGACCTCCCACTTCTGATCAACCAATCCCTAATCAATCAACTCACAACCAATCAGCCTTCAACTCTGATCAACAGGCTTCTCATGAATCAGTTCATGCTACTTCAATTCCAGACTCATTCTCTATGATTGAGCCTATTCCAAAACAAGAGTCCACTCCCATTTCTCCCCGTATTTATGACTCTATGAGATTTTCTCAGGTGTACTCAAGAAAAACAGTTGTTCTAGACCAAACACAAGTTCAAGATTCTCATCCGAGTTCTGTAAATGAATTTCCGATAAGTTTTGACTCTCCTTTGCATAAACAACCAATTAATATGCTAGAAAATGACTTGCATCTTCCCATTGCTATTAGAAAAGGTACTATAGATTGCACAAAGCGACCCTTATATCCACTATCTCAATATGTGTCACTTAAACGCCTATCACCATCTCATAAAAATTTCATTGTGAGTCTAAACACCCTTTATATTCCAAATGCTTTATCTGAGGCATTGTCTAAAGAGGAATGGAGGAATAAAATGAGAGAAGAAGTGGATGCACTAGAAAAAAAAAATCAGACTTTGGAGATTGTTGAAAAACCTAAGGGAAAGAATATTGTGGGTTGTAAATGAGTTTTTACCTTGAAATACAAAGCTGATGTTTCTCTTGAGAGATGTAAAGCATGATTAGTGGCAAAGGGTTATACTCAAACTTATGGAGTAGATTATTAGGATAAATTCACTCCGATGGCAAAGATAAACACTATGAGAATTCTATTATCTTTGGTGGCTCACTTTAATTGGCAACTTCAAAAAGATGATGTGAAGCATGCATTCTTACATGGAGACCTACAAGACTTGAAAGTCAAGTGGGAGGGTCCTATGAAGCTGTATTGTGACAATAAATCAACAATTAATATTGCTCATAATCCGATACAGCATGATAGGATGAAGCATATTGAAATTGACAGACATTTCATCAAAGAAAGATAGAAGAAGGGTTGATCTACATGTTCTACATACCTTTCTATGATCAACTAGCTAATGTGCTAATGAAGGAACTTAATGGTGGGATATTTCACAAAATTATTTCCAAGTTGAGAATGGAAGACATCTATTCCTCAGCTTGAGAAGGAGTGTTGAATTATCTTGATTTTTAGGAGCTAATTATTAGGAATATTTTTTTTGGTAAGTGATTATTAGGAATATTCAATCCCTTGATTTGTGAAAAATAGCTATATATAATTAATTAGGAAATAATTTATTAATATCTATTGATTTGTAGGATTATATATATTATTCGGACTTGTTTTTCCTTAGTTAATACTTATAGAAGTCCTATAAATAGCTTTGTAATCATGGTACAAAGATATAGAGAATTATCACAATTCTTTTCTTTAAATTCTTCACTTATCCTACATCTCTTTATAGGGATGTCTCTTAAGATCTTGTTGATGCCAAGCTTCCTTCATCAGCAGCCATTGTGAGGCATAAGAAATCTATGGAGAATATGGCAATGTCGGTAATGTTCATAAACAAATCTGTTTTTATTATTTTGTTTCAATGAACAAAAAAAGAATATAAACGTGTTTGTTTACACTATTATTTCTGATAGTAAAAAAGATGTTTTTTTGTTCCTGGAAACACATTTTAGACCAATAACAAGACACAAAAAAAACTTACTTCTTGTTCTTGAATTATTTGGTAAAAAACGCGTTTTGTTTTTATTTTTTTCTCTCTTGCCTTTGTAGCCTCCGACCACCCCACCACCACCCGCCGCTGCCACTCGCCACCCTCGATCGCTGCAGGTCACCGCCTGCCCACCACCGTCGGCAGCAGTCCAACGAGGGCTAATTGGCAGCGGCGGGAGGCGGTCCAATGGTGGGGGACCGGTCGGTGGCGATTGATCGCCCATGAACAAGAAAAAGAAATGAGAAAAAATAAAAAAAATTATTAATTGTACCAAATACATTTATATTCTTTTCTATTTCAAGTACACTTTTATTAAAAGTTCTATTTGACTCAAAAATTATTTTATGGAGTAAAAACAAAAAAAAAATATTTTTGTTCAAAAAAATATCCCTAGAAGAGAAACGTTACCAAACTCTAAGCAAGTTAGGAAAAAATGGTACACCCAACTATAAAACGGTACTTAGGACATCGTGAAAATGGTAACACAAAGCATGGACACACAACTACACCTAAGGGAAATGAAAATAACCACATTCTGCTTGCAAGAAAAGTTAGATCAGTCCATCCAAACTCCGCTACAAGGATTCACAATGCTAATCCAACGAATCTAATGGCAACAAAGCCAACTTTTCCACATGTGACAAACAAAAAAGTCACAATTCAGTGGCTGAATCACCAAAATGATGAGATCCTTGTGTCGCAGATTGTTCTTGCAATTCATAAATAGTGGGCAATCTCTAAGTCCCCACACACTATAATCCAGCTATCGGTGTTGAGCCTGAAGATGTTAGGAAGGGTAAACTGCGCCACTGCACAAATAAGTGAAATATATTGAACTCTGGTAAACTTCATTCTATAACTGGATATATGCACATCACTAATTCCCTTGCACCCTTCCTCATTTATTTATGTAAAAAGAGTGAATATTAAGTGAAAGATGAAAAGAAAACAGATCAAGTCCCCATTACACAAGTATAATTTGATGCAGCTACAACTCCATTCCTAAGCAGAAATGGTCCTGCAAGAGGATAGACCTGGAAAGCCAATGCATTCATCTTTCCAGGTATCTTAACTAACATTCTCCTTAAAAGTCAGCTATTGCACTGTTATTGTTCAACCTCCCTAGAATTGGCAAGAAGTTCCAAGCCTCTGTCTCTGCAGGAGACCCATACTCGCAGATCTACGACTAGTGAAAGCGGGAGATAGCAATTGCTGAAAGTTTTCAAGGAACTGATCCCATTCTTCTTTATCCATATCAGCCAACTTCACAAAACTGCAACTTGCAGGTAGCTGCTCATTCACACTCCTGTTTCCAGATGATGTACCAGCCAAATAGCCAGTCCTCTGCCGGGTGCCCAGGTGCTGCCAGCTCTTCTCTCCGTTGGGAACACATTTAAGGGACTTGGACAACTTAGAAATGCGTGGCTCTGGATTTCTTGTGAGGTCAGTGTGCATTTCTATCCCTGAAGCTGTGCTATCGTTCCCATTCTCAGTCCCCTCTTCCTCTTCAGTCTCCTTTGTGCTCTCCTCCAGCTTTGACAGTGGATAATGACCATTTCCAATTTTTCTGCCATACCAGAAAGGTTTCATGTCCAAATTTTCTACTATTTTAAAAGTGCATTTTACTTCTTCATCCTCACTATCAGTGTCAAACTGAAACTGGTTATCATCTTCTGGCTCAACCTCTTCAAACGCTACTTCTCGCTTGTCTAAACGATGCCTTGCCTCAATGCAAAATAACTCCAGTTCACTTGGTTTCTCCTCATGGCCTCGAAACTCTCTACTCATCATCTCACCGATTTCTGCTAGACAAAATCCAAAAGCCGCTGCTTTCTTAAGGAAAATTGTGCAAATAACCAAGACACGATGGGAAGCCTCACGGATCATTGGCAACTTCATCCTAAGCATGTCAGAGTCCCTGTCCGGGTCAAGACTATGTATATACTCAAGTTCATCCTCAGAGAAAGGAATTGATGCCTGTGGCCAATGTATCCACTCGAAGTAGGGGTCCTCCAAGCTTTCTGGAAGACACAGACCATGATCAATGGGAATAAGCTCCATCTCAGCCAGGCTGCCAGTCCCTTTAAGCTTTCTAACCAGGAGGTTTCCAGCATGCCTATCGGTGTTTAAAATTCGAACATCCAGTATTCCAATCCGATGAACTGCAGAAACAGGAAAGCTTGATGTTCCATGATCACTTGCATCAAAATCATGAGGGATGAACTGCTGCAGTGAAGCAATCTTGCTGATCTGCTTCTTAATATGACACTTATTAAAACTCACCCCATCATTCACATTAAAGATTGAGTGGGTGACCTTCACAAGCACTGTAAAGGGTACATTCGCAGAATGATCACGGTCAAGTAGGTAAGCTGCCACTTCTCTAAACCCTGTCTCTCCAACTCGTACAGAACGCTTCAATCCAGGTTGTCCAAGAGCTTTTCCCACAAAGCCCTTTGGGTTGTTAGGAGCATAAGGTTCCTCATCTGTTGGCTTCACAATAGCGACGTTAGCTCCATCTGAGTTTCTGAAGTAGTATGCACCACCAAGACCACCATGAACGGGGATCGGATCAATACCATTCTTCATAGCCTTGACAATCTCCTTAATTAACTTTTTCTTTGCAGAACAGCTATCAGAACATCCTAATATCTCAATTGGACCGCTCTGATCACTCTGTTGGAGGTCTTTCCCAGTTGGTGAGAGACATGGAGTAGAAGCACTTCTGTGCAAAAAGTTCTTCGCAAGTAGCAGGGGAGAATCATTTCTAACAGCACTTAGATCATATCTTAACACCATATCTCCATAAAACAATGAACACTCTTCAGTTGGGACATCGAGAGCCAGCTGCAATCTCCTCTTTACTGTATGAGCATTGTCACTCCTGTCTAATTCTATGCCCATGACACAACCAGTTTCAGTTTGAACAAAAACACGCCTTCTATTAGAAGGCTTCCTGTCCATCCTATCCCTACCAGAGTCACCTCTCAAAAGTCATCTGAGGGCAGCAGCAGCCATTTGATTATGTACAGATATGCCCAGATCAGAAGACACAGAAGGAAGAGAAGAAAAGGATCATCCACTGCTGCTGGAGGGAGGCAGCAGAAGAGAGCTGCTCTCTGAAACAGAAAACCAATGCAATTGCCAGCAAAAAGTGAATCTGGGAGACCTTTGTGTATATGAAAATCATTTCAGCTTGGTAATAGGTTGAATCTGATCTGTTTATCTTACATCTGATCAGAAATGCTGGGAAGTATAGAATCAATCAGAAAGAAAAGGCTACATTGGAGGAGTTGGCGACATAGCTGGCTGAATGCAAAATACACATTGTCAAAAAGGATGGACAAAGAGAGAGATCTGGTGAAGTAAATGCAAATCAAAGCATTTATATTGGATGATAAAACTTTCTTCAACAAATCAAAAACAGTAAATGCTTTAACATTTTTTTCAACCTACCCAAAATCCTGCATCGACATGCTATTTAGGAGTCTACGCTGCGGGGGGACCAAAAAAAAACCATCCTGACTTTCTTTTTTTTTTTTAAATTAAGGGTTTGTTTGATTGTGAAAATCTTTTCTTTTTCAATGAGAACAAAAAGAAAAATTCTGTTTTTCATCCCAGTGCTTTCTTTACTTTTCTAATCAAGTTGCTGCACTTTCAATTGTCCTAATCAAACACTATTACTTACAAAAAAATATTTTAATTAAATAATTGCCAAAGTTTTAGCCCGAGAAGGAATCAAGTTTAATTTTAGATGGCCATTGCATCACATCTCCAGCATATGCATAAAACACATAATTTGTGCTCTTTTCGGATGGTTGGAAAAGTCGGTCAACCACCGTTTCACACCTCGATGTCCCTGTACTAGAATTGTATTAAAATCTAGAGACGACTCTCTTGGGATGTCTCTCTTACACTCAGAAACAGGAATACCATTCTATCAAGAAAAGTGATAACAAGGCATGTCATTACCCTACTAGAACAATAGAGAACAAAAAAGGGCGGAAAAAAAAAAGAGAACACTACAAATCCAATATCAGAATAACAAAGAAAATAGAGACAATCAAGCATTGAGAGAGAACAAGAGTGTTCACCGAGAGAGATTCTTGCCTTGGTTCAGCCTTCAACAGAGCTAATATAGAAGCAAGTCTCACTGCCAAATAACAGAAAAAAAGACTTCCTTGAACATCCATATCTCAGCTTCTCTCGACATTCATATTATCTGAAATCAGGGATTCAGCATTTTAGCAAAAAGCGTCTCCCAGACAAGACAGTGAAATGCATAGCATGAATTTACGACTTTGACGCTTAAAATACACAGCGAGGAAACTGTTATGAACCCAATTCACAAAATCCATTAATGTCTATAATTCAACTCCGAAAAGCCAAGAAACTGAAATATTATCGCTTAAACCGAACTTCTGAGTTACGATCCACCATCAAGACACACCCACACACAAACACACACTGAGAGAGAGGGAAAGAGTAATCAAACGCGGGCATTAAAGGGACTTCAGAAGCATGAAGCAGCGAAGAAATGCTGATGTTTCCAACCGATAAAGCAGAAACTCATCGTCGACAACCGAAATGCAATCTCAATCACACAACTTCACGTTCAGAAATCAGATTAAATTCGACGAGCAGGACTCGCTACATTAGTCCAAGTTCGGATCCTCCAGCGAATGCGGCGGCGCGTCGAATCTACTCACCGGCGGAGTGAAGGATGAGGAGGCCGGGCGGCGGTGCCTCCGACCGATCAGCCGCCGCAGGAAGGGTCGGCCGAGGTTCGCCAGATGAAGGGCTGAGATTCGACGTTGTACGGGCCGAAACCCTCCGTCAGTGGCCTGTCGCCCTCGCTCCGAAGCTGCGGGACGTTTTCTTTTAAAGTCCCGAAACGGCAGGGGCTTTACCGATGGGTCGATGAATTAAAACGAACTTTTTCTAGCAATAAAATATATATAATTAAATTCATTGCCCGGACAACTTTTTTTTTATAAACACATTTACCGTTAAATTGGAAAAGAAAACTGATAAAAGGATTAATATCATAAAAAACCCTAAACTTTGTCCACAGTAACACATTTATCTCAAACTATTTTTATAATAGGAAAACACCAAAATTTGCCAAATGTGACACATTTACCCTAAATTTTTCTCATTGTGACACATTTACTCTGAACTTTTTTTGTGATATGAAAAATCACAAACTTTACTCACCATGACATATTTACTCCAAACTTTGTCCATTGTAACATATTTACTCAAAACTTTTTTTTTTTGTGAAAAAATATTGCCGGCGAGCTTTCATCGGCCACTGGAGCTTGCCGAAGGGCAACGAAACCTTTGTCGGCAACGGGCGAGGGCGGCGATAGCTAGGGAGGTTATTGTGGCCCTCACCCAGATCTAGGCACGGCAAATCTGGGCGAGGGCTACCTTGCCCAGATTTAGGTTAGGATGGCCTCGCTCAACCCTCGCTGGCCGCAAGCAAGGGCCACCCAATCCCCAAGGCCCTTGCCCACACTCAGTGAGGGCCACCTTGCCCAAGTCTGGGCAAGGGAGACCTCGCCCAAATCTGTCCCACCTAGATCTAGGTGAGGTCGCCCTTGCCGACAGCATGTGAGGATCGCCCAGCCCCTGCAGCCCTTGCTCGTAGCCAGGGAGGGCCGAACGTGGCCTGCCCCTCCTAAACGCTGCCTAAACTCTGGTCGCAATTGACGGTTTTCCCACACGCGCCACATGTTCGATGAAATGCGCGAGTGAGCTGTGATGAAGATGAAAATGAAGACTCGCACATTTAGTCGAACAGGGGACACATGTGGGAAAACCGTCGACTACGGCCAAAGTATTGGGTAGAGTCTATGTAGGGCAGGCCACATTCGGCCCTCACCAGCCATGAGTAAGGGCTACTTGAACGAGGGTCGCAGTGGCCTCCCCAACCCCCACGGTTGGCAAGCTTCGGCACTTGGCAGAGCTCGCCAATAGTAAAGTTTTGAGTAAATGTGTCATAATATGCAAAGTTTAAAGTTTTTCGTGATATTAACCCTAGATACAATTATGTAACTGTTTTTACCACATGTTATCCATCCCTTGATGAATGTGTTGAAGAAAATTTTCATTGAGTATAGTGATTGGCCGCCAGAAATTTATATTGATAGGTCTATTTTTTAGGGATAATAGTGTACTCTCTAGATGTTATACTTGCTTATGTGTAGGTTTGCTAAACTTACCTCCCATGTATTATTCTGAGAAATAAATAAAATCTTTCTTTCAGCAAAAAAAAAAAACATGTACTTTTGTGAAGTTTGCGTTCTCTATGAATTTTCCTCAAAATTAAACTCATCGTATTTTATTTAGTAAATTTCCAGTATCTTCGTCAAAATTCACCTGAAATTCAGGTTTATTTAGTTGAATTTCAGTCATTTTAAAAAAAATAGAGGCACGGTGAGCGATGTAGATCTTGACATCTGCCCAATTTGGGAAATAATGGCCAAAAGCAAAAATTAGGTGGATGTAAGCCAATTAGAAACTATTGGGTGGCTCTCCATTGGTGAGTGAGTGAATAAGTGGCTTGGTTAGAAATAGAAGCAGGTGAGCGGAACCGGCGGCTAGCAATTGATGCGCAATTCAACCAAATAAACGAAATTCATCATCTTCTTCTCTCCAATTTCTTGACCTTAGCTGAGCCACTAGAATTTCAAGCCCCCTCATCTCAATCTTTCCAGTTCTGCCCTTTGAATCGGAGGTCAAAAAGATTCACGATCGACCCAAACTGTGGATTCACTTGATATGATCGTGAGGTGAAGTCTTTTATACATGTCATGACCGTAAAAAATGTTAGCAATGTACGCTTGAGTGGAGTATGAGTGTAGCATTAAATCACGCAATTACGAATTCGGAGTGCTATTGCCTGCGTGTACAGTATGATTTCTATTTAAGTATACGGACTTGACATTTTTCTTGTATTCTTTTAGAGATCGATGGTGGTAAGCGGTTGCTGATTCGCTACTATTGTCGATAAGATGGCAAAGGATTGTTTTGAATGATTAATCTTGCCAATTTGTCGGTCTCCATTTGATTTAAGGGTGATTAAATATTTCTCATGCTTTAGTTTCGAGTAAAAAGTAAAGAAAAGTATGATTTCTTTTGTTAAGTGATAAAAAAAAGTAAAAGAAATTGGCCATAAAGGAACCAAACCATAGATCATGAAAAGCTAGGGCCAGAAGGTTGGTTATATCTATTATGGGGCTGTAATTTACAAAGCAAGAATATAGTTTTCATGGAATTTATCGATAATTAATTTAAATTTACCATAAGGTTATTATATCCATTATAAATCGAAATTCAGAAACAAGTCGTCCTTTTCATATTAAGACTCAGTTCGTTTTACGAAAAAGAAAATATTTTCCACCGATGAAAAAAAAACACATTTAAAAGTGAGAAAAATGTTTTCCCTTATTTAGAAAGTGGAAAACATTTTCCATATTCTTTTTTCACCTTCAAACATTTTCTATCTTCTTACGAGCGGTCAGTTAATGTAAACTAAAAAAAAGAGAGAAAAGAAAAAACAAATTAAAAATCGTTTTTTTTTAATTTTCCTAAGTAAAAAAAATACACTAACGGGGTTTTCTCTAACAAAGGGACGAATACGATTTAGAAGATGAAGAGCGAGACGAAAAACGGACGCTAGTTTGCGACCTTTTCTTTCTTGGCTTTGCTAGTAAGAGCGCAACATAAGAAGCACGACATCGAGCATACCCCGCGTGAAGCAGCCATTGTTGCTGCCTCTAAGCATTTCTCAGTCCCTCATAAGGTACGGTTCGGGTGAATTTCGATTTTGATTCACTTCAAACTTTCAAAGTCAACATTGAGAAGAAGAAGAGGAAGGAAAAAGAAGGAAGACTGAGAAAGCAAGAATGGAGACATTTTCTTCTTGGGTTGCTGAACAAAGGATCGGAGGCTGTGGCGTATTACTCAGTGCCTGTACACTAGGACAACCGTGAACTCTTGAAGGAGGTTTATAGGGTCTTGCGTGAAATCCAACGAAGTCAACATGTTTGAACTTTGTGGGTGCAAATCGAAGTAGGTGCATGATCAAATTTGTCCCTAGTTTGAATCCCCGATGTTCAGGAAGATCTGCTCAGAGAGTGCTGTTGTCATTGAGACTTGATCAATGTCCCGATACTCAGGAACAATGTCTGTTTTTGGGAGCCAACTGTAATGTCAATAAGGAAAATTCTAGACATACTAAAACTGATTTAGAAAATTAATTTTTTACTAAGCGATATGTTCATTCATGAATATGACCCGCTCGATTTTGTAAACCGATCTTGTTGAAGTGTAGAATTATTCAGTCAACGCATACTAGTTGCGTTATTTGTGTACATATACCTCAAAATCATAAAATTGGAGTTCCCCACTTATAAGCTGAATTTGTGTGAAAGGGACAATCGCCAAATAAGTTATAAACATTTATCCGCTTTACCGATTCAGTCATAAACATTTCTTTACCAAATAAGTCATAAACTTTTTCCAACTTTGCCGATTAAGTTCTTCCGATGAATTTTTACCGGAAAATACTTACGTGGCGTGACCAGGCCTTGCTAGCGATAATGTGGCAATACATGGCGACAAATTTTTTTTCTTTTTTTTTTCTCTTCTTTTTTCTTTGGCCGGAGGTCATCAATCACTCTAGAGGATGGAGAAACCCTTGCCGGCTGCGAGCAAGGGCGACAGGGGCTAGGTGGTCGTCGTGGCCTTCACCCACAATTGGCGAGGTCTAGCCGAGCCCAAATTTGGGCAAGGGCTGCCCCACCCAGGTTTGGGCATGGCAACCCTTGCCTAGATCTAGGCGGGGCTGCCCAGCCTAGATTTAGGCTCGCCTAGCCCTCGCCAGCCGCGATTGAGGGCCATGGCGGTCTAGGGAGGCCACCTGCTTGCTTATTGTGCTTCTTAGACATATGTTAAGCTTTGTTTCACACTTGGCATCAACAGATCTCCTTCGCACGTTCCTTATTCGATGAAATGCATCAACGGAGCTAGATTGCCTAGGTGTCTTCGCGAGTCAATTAAGCTAGGCTGACCTCACCCAGCCCTCACCGGTTGCGGGCGAGGGCAGAAGCAGCCTCCTTAGCCCCCGCCACCATTGCCTAGAGCTAGCTAGGGCCAAGCAAGGCAGCCCTTGCCTAGATCTAGGCTCGGCTAGCCCTTGCCGCCTGCGAGCGAGGGCCATGGTGGCCTCCCCAATCCCCACCACCCCCGGATTCGCCGTCCTTTAGAGTGGCTAGCAAGCTCCAGCCAAAGAAAAAAGAAGAGAAAAAAAAATTATCGCCACATAGTCACCGACGAGGTCTGGTCGCGCAACGTAGGCATTTTCTAGTCAAAATCCGTCAGAATGACTTAATCGGCAAAGTTGGAAACGTTTAGAACTTATTTGGAATATAAAAAAAAAGGTTTATCATTGAATCGGCAAAGTAGGCAAATGTTCATGACTTATTTGGCAATTTTCCTTGAATTTGTGTTTTCCCAATCGATTCCCAAAACCTAGTCTTCCAAGCAAGGTTGATTGAAATTCCCGTATTTTATTATTTTGTCATGGAAAAAGTCATGGTTAGTTTTTGTGAAAAATTGAAATGGTTTTCAGTGACAACAAATCACGCGTACTACTTACTATGAAGTTGGGATGAGAACACAGTCATTTAAAAAAAATTAGGACTTAATTGATCATGATAAGATATTTAGAACTCAATTGATCTATAAGCAAAATGTTTAGGACTCTTATTGCATTTTCCTTTCTCCCACTGGGAGGAAGCATTCACGAACGACTAATGAAGGCAATGGTGAGCAAGATTAGATGTAGAGAGAGAGAGAGAGAGAGAGAGAGAGATAGATGACGACCATCGTCATTGAAGTGGAGGTTGGCAAAAGAGATGGAGCAGCGGAGTGGTGATGGAGGAGCAAAGGTGTGGCGGCGCGTGGTGGTGGGCGGTGGTAAGGCTGCTCCTTGGAGGAAGAAAGAGGGGGATGAAAGGGGAAAGAAAGGAATGCACATTTGAATTATGATTGTGTCTAACTCTCAATGCCATGATATATATTGACTCTTTCCAGAATCCGAATCCTGTACACAGAGAATCAGAAACCCAAAAGCATCATCTCCGTCAATTTCCGCAGGACTCCTGTAAGAGTCTGTTATGCATAGCGCACATAGACAGCTTATAAAATTTGCTCCGAATGGAAAACTCTGTTGTTCACTTGTTTAAAACGCGGGCCCTTGATTCCTCGACCAATTTAATTGCGGAAGGGGAAGCTTCAGTGATGGTTTCCAAGATACATCCCACGAAATTGCAGCTGCACCGAAAGTCAAAAGGAGTGGCCTGATTGACAGCGCAAAAATGGACTGAGTCAACCAACTCTTCTTTTAGTCAAAACTTTTTAGGCGTTTCCATGTTTCTACGCGGTGGTCCAGTCTCTTTGCTAATTGGTAATTGCTGTAACCTTGGACATCAAGTAACATGACCTCTATATATACATAGAGATCGAGATTTTTGTAAAATCAGGAAAACTTACAGGAAATCAGCCATCAGAGAAGCAAGTTCACAAGTTCAACTCCATCATCACCCTCTATCTTATCTCTTATCTATTGATACTTTCGGCTAGTTTGTGGATAGAAGAATTTGAGCAAGAAGATGACGGGCGATAAGGAAAACATACCCTGGTTCAAGACCTTCTTTTCTTTCTTGGCTTTGCCAGCAAGAGGGGATCATAGGAAGCATCACACCAAGCGAACCGTGCCTGAAGCAGCCATTGTCGCTGCCTCTAAGCATTTCTCAGCCCCTCATAAGCTACGCTTTGGGTAAAGTACGTTTTCGAATTCACTTCAAACTTTCAAAGTCAATATCAAGAAGGCTGAGAGAACTGGCTGACAGTTCCATCTTCCTTCGCTGCCCAGGCTATGGGGTGTACTCGGGGCCGCTGCATTAAGACAACCCTGAATTCTTGGATGATGTTCATGTGGGCTTTGCATGAAATCCATCACTTCAACGAGTTCGAACTTCCTGGGTGCAAATAGATATAGCTGCTTGCTCCAATTTGTCCCAAGTTTGGAATCCCTGGTGTTTAGGAAGATACGCTTGGAGAGTGCAATTGTCGCTTGAATAGCTGCTTGTTCCAAATTGTCATGTCCTAATTAACTTTGTTTTGGTACACCAGGATAATGTCAATAGTGAAAACTGTATTCTCATTAGAGCGGATCTACAAATTAATTTATTAAATGATGTATCAGACTATTATTCATTCATGAATATGATCAACTAGTTCAAGGTTTACTCATTATTGGAAGTAAGTTTCAACATAAAAATTAAATTACCTCTTGTAGAAAGATAAGAGAATTATCCAAAAATTACGATTGAATCACTAGCATGTATTAAACGAATATTTTACTCAACAATGGTACGAATATAATTACAGGCAAAATATTATTGTTTCACAATGTAAATGTTGATCATTTTCTCAAACCATGAATGATTGATTGTGTATGAAGGAGAACATAGGTTCTTTTCTTTTTACCTTTTTATTCTGGTGTGTTGTTGTCATATGAACTTATCAAAATATAATCAATCCTACCTCTTCAAATGATGCCTCTTTGCACCCACATCATGGGAGTACATTATTCATTCACTTCAAAAAATAATTTCATATTAGCAAATAAGTCGTGTGACCAATGAGTAAACCTACGCATGAGAGCTATGTACCTATTAAAAATTAACATAGCAGCTACTACCTTAAAAATATGTCTCACGGTTTATCAAGCATATTTTGTTATATCAATTTTAAGTAAACTTATCCCCTAAGGCTATACTTGACTATCATTAAATCACGATATATTTACAATTATATCTGAAGCTTCTTAAAGCGGTATAACTGGTCAATCGGTAAACGTATGTTATAAAAAGTAAAATAGTAATAATCTTTCTTTGCACTCATGTCTCTTTCATTTCAGAATAACTGCATTCCTAGACATGTCCCATAAAGGCATATTATTTTCATAACTGCGGGCAACATACTAAAGTAGTAACATTGATTTGTTATTTTGATAACATAGTTAGAAGTAACATATGACACAAATTGAAGTAATTAATTCATAAATTACCTCAAGGACTCACACGATGAATAACTAAGGATAAGTTTAACTCATATCACTCATCGGTCGAATAAAGTACATGCAATATGAAGTACATGCTGCAATGTATTTCTCATTTTATGAGATCATACGTCATATGCTAAACGTATCTACTACACGAATCTTAGCTTAAACAAAGTCGCATGCTTCTCACATACATATGTTTGGCTTAAATATTCTACTAGCTCACTCTCTCTAGCATTAATTAAGTACTTGCATCCAGTTTCAATCAGGCATACATGATTGTGGGACTATCAAGTTCAATCTTTTCATTATATTTATCACAGACCTCATGTTGATCTTAATCAATACGATATAAGATCAAAATATAATTATATTGAGGACTACATCTTCTCTTTCAACACATAGAATGCATATTGTCCTATATCAACTCGCTTATTATAGTGCTTGAGGCGATTGCTCGTGTAAGTGAGCCAATCAATGCTTGGTGACATACCTTTCAATAATAAATGTGTATATGCGCTAGTCATATGACCAATTGCACTAATCAACAAAATTTCAATTGATTGAAAAGCAATAAACTAGCACAAGTGATATATACATATATATAATGATCCCAAACAATAATAGATTGTATATTATGCGCAATCCAAAAGATATCATGTGAGTCAAAAACATGTATCTAGAAATAGCCTTAGTGAATGGATTAGCAACCATCCTGTTAGTAGAAATATATTGTAGGACCACTTGCTGCAGCATTATTACACCTCTAATGAAGTTATTCTTTATGTCAATGTGTTTCATCCTACCATGATATTTATGATATTTCACATAGGCAATAGCTACTTGACTATCACAACAAATTGTCACTGGTCTAGGAACATTGGTGACAATGACTCAATTTTTCAAGAATCATTTTAGCCATAATGTTTTTTGTACTTTAGTAGAACATGCAATAAATTTAGCCCCTATCGTAGATAGAGCTGTACATGTATGTTTCTTGTTACTATAAGAAATTGCACCTCTAAGTAAGAACGCATGTTTTGATGTTCATTTATGCTCAACCAAGTCTCCTCCCTAATCAGCAACTGAGTAACATAATAAGCGTAAATCATTCCCTTGAAAATAGAGCAGATAGCCAATAATGCCTTTCAAATATTTCAAAATCCTCTTAACCACTTTTTAGTGTGATTGGCTAAGATTTGATTAGTATTGACTTATTAATCTCATGGCATAACATATGTTGAGTTGAGCACACATTTTAACATACATTAAACTTCTAGCTGTATTAGAATAAAGATTATTTTCCATTTCTTTTTTTTTTAGTCTTAGGACTCATCTTAGAACTCAAGTTCTCACCTTGCATGACAGGGGCATCAATGGGATTACAATGCTGCATATTAAAAGGTTGATTTTTTTTTTAATATAAGACTCTTGTAGTAGAGTAAAAAGTTTCCTTGATCAATTATTTTCAATCTTAACTCCTAATATATAAGCACCTTCCTTCATAGCTTTCATCTCAAAGTTAGAGAACAACCATTCTTTTATAATGATAATCAAACCCTTATCATTCCCAACTAATTATAAATTTATCCTCAAACCAGCAAACATATACACAATGATATTCTTCAATCATCGTAAAGCCAAAAGAAGTCATAGCTGACGAAAACGAAAATACCATTGTCTATATGATTACCCAAAAGCCATATATTGATCAATGAAACTTGCAAAGTTTGCTTTTATGGCCTTTAACAATGAAACATATTAGTTGTTTAATATAGATTTCCTCATTTAATTATCCATTGAGAAATTTTGTCTTTACATTCATTTAATATACTTCTAAGTCTAAATTTGAAAAAATAGTTGGGATAAGGCATTGTTGACCCGCTCGCTGAGAACCCAGCGAGGACAAAAGGGGAACGAGCTGGGCCCGCGGCAAGCCCAACACCATTCCTTCTGTCTCTCGCTGGACAGAGAGCAATCGGGCCCGGCTCGTGCCCTATCCTCTGCAGCAACAAGCCCAGCTCCCTGCAGCCGCGTAAGCCAGTGCAATTCGGCCCCCAGGCCGACTTTGGCCCAGTTCTCGGCTTGGCTCCACGCAGAACAACTCGGCCCGGCCTTTCTCCGGCCGGTCTTCTTCTCCACGTGAACATCGCGCACACAGCAACCCGCGACCTGCAGAAAAAAAAAATTGCCATGGACTGCTCCTACTCACTGGAACCACGGCGGACGACGCTAAGAGGCCAAAACACGACCAAAACTCCAGCGACTCCCCAGCGTTGACAAATCAAGCAAAGATTTTCGATACTTGATGATCCAGAAATATCGATTTGTGTCTAACTCTCAATGCCATGATATATATTGACACTTTCCAGAATCCGAATCCTGTACACAGAGAATCAGAAACCCAAAAACATCATCTCCGTCAAGTTCCGCAGGACCAATACACACAAATCGTTATATCTCCGTACGTGCATCCTGTAAGAGTCTGCTGTGGATAGCGCTCATAGACAGCTTATAAAATTTGCTCCGAATGGAAAACTCTGTTGTACACTTGTTTAAAACGCGGGCCCTTGATTCCTCGACCAATTTAATTGCGGAAGGGGAAGCTTCAGTGATGGTTTCCAAGCTACATCCCATGAAATTGCGGCTGCACCGAAAGTCAAAAGGAGTGGCCTGATTGAAAATGCAAAAATGGACTGAGTCAACCAACTCTTCTTGCAGTCAAAACTTTTTAAGCGTTTCCATGTTTCTACGCGGTGCTCCTGTCTCTTTGCTAATTGGTAATTGCTGTAACCTTGGACATCAAGTAACATGACCTCTATATATACATAGAGATCGAGATTTTTGTAAAATCAGGAAAACCCACAGGAAATCAGCCATCAGAGAAGCAAGTTCACAAGTTCTACTCCATCTTCACCCTCTCTCTTATCTCTTATCTATTGACACTTTCGGCTGGTGTGTGGATAGAAGAATTTGAGCAAGAAGATGACGGGCGATAAGAAAAACATACCCTGGTTCAAGACCTTCTTTTCTTTCTTGGCTTTGCCGGCTGGAGGGGATCATAGGAAGCATCACAGCACGCGAACCATGCCTGAAGCAGCCATTGTTGCTGCCTCCAAGCATTTCTCAGCCCCTCATAAGCTACGCTTTGGGTAAAGTACGTTTTCGAATTCACTTCAAACTTTCAAAGTCAGTATCAAGAAGGCTGAGAAAACTGGCTGATAGTTCCGTCTTCCGTCGCTGCCCAGGCTATGGAATGTACTCGGGGCCGCTGCACTAAGACAACCCTGAATTCTTGGATGATGTTCATGTGGGCTTTGCATGAAATCCATCACTTCAACGAGTTCGAACTTCGTGGGTGCAAATAGAAGTAGCTGCTTGCTCCAATTCGTCCCAAGTTTGGAATCCCTGGTGTTTAGGAAGATACGCTGGGAGAGTGCAATTGTCGCTTGGATAGCTGCCTGTTCCAAATTGCCATGTCCTAACTTTGTTTTGGTAAACCAGGATAATGTCAATAGTGACAACTGTACACTCATTAGAGCGGATCTACAAATTAATTTATTAAATGATGTATCAGACTATTATTCATTCATGAATATGATCAACTAGTTCAATGTTTACTCATTATTGGAAGTAAGTTTCAACATAGAAATTAACTTACCTCTTGCAGAATGATAAGAGAATTATCCAGAAATTACAATTGAATCACTAGCATGTATTAGACGAATATTTTACTCAACAGTGGTACGAATATAATCACTGGGAATATATTATTGTTTCACAATGTAAATGTCGATCATTTTCTCAAAGCATGAATGATTGATTGTGTATGAAGGAGAACATAGGTTCTTTTCTTTTTACCTTTTTATTTTGGTGTGTTGTTGTCATATGAAAATGGTGGAACTTATCAAAATATAATCAATCCTACCTCTTCAAATGATGCCTCTTTGCACCCTCATCATGGGAGTACATTATTCATTCACTTCAAAAAATAATTTCATATTAGCAAATAAGTCGTGCGACCAATGAGTACACCTACACATGAGAGCTATGTACCTATTAAAATTAACATAGTGGCTACTACCTTAAAAATATGTCTCACGGTTTATTAAACATATTTTGTTATATCAATTTTAAGTATACTTATCCCCTAAGGCTATACTTGACTATCATTAAATCACGAAATATTTACAATTATATCTGAAGCTTCTTAAAGCGGTATAACTGGTCAATCGGTAAACGTATGTTATAAAAAGTAAAATAGTAATAATCTTTCTTTGCACTCATGTCTCTTTCATTTCAGAATAACTGCATTCCTAGACATGTCCCATAAAGGCATATTATTTTCATAATTGCGGGCAACATACTAAAGTAGTAACATTGATTCGTTATTTTGATAACATAGTTAGAAGTAACATATGACACAAATTGAAGTAATTAATTCATAAATTACCTCAAGGACTCACACGATGAATAACTAAGGATAAGTTTAACTCATATCACTCATCGGTTGAATAAAGCACATGCAACACGAAGTACATGCTGCAATGTATTTCTCATTTTATGAGATCATACGTCATATGCTAAACGTATCTACTACACGAATCTTAGCCTAAACAAAGTCGCATGCTTCTCACATACATATGTTTGGCTTAAATATTCTACTAGCTCACTCTCTCTAGCATTAATTAAGTACTCGCATCCGGTTTCAATCAGGCATACATGATTGTGGGACTATCAAGTTCAATCTTTTCATTATATTTATCACATACCTCATGTTGATCTTAATCAATACGATATAAGATCAAAATATAATTATATTAAGGACTACATCTTCTCTTTCAACACATAGAATGCATATTGTCTCATATCAACTCGCTTATTATAGTGCTTGAGGCGATTGCTCGTGCAAGTGAGCCAATCAGTGCTTGGTGACATACCTTTCAATAATATATGTGTATATGCGCTAGTCATATGACAAATTGCACTAATCAACAAAATTTCAATTGATTGAAAAGCAATAAACTAGCACAAGTGATATATATATATATATATATATATAATGATCCCAAACAATAATAGACTGTATATTATGCGCAATCCAAAAGATATCATGTGAGTCAAAAACATGTATCTAGAAATAGCCTTAGTGAATGGATTAGCAACCATCCTGTTAGTAGAAATATATTGTAGGACCACTTGCTGCGGCATTATTACACCTCCAATGAAGTTATTCTTTATGTCAATGTGTTTCATCCTACCATGATATTTATGATCTTTCACATAGGCAATAGCTACATGACTATCACAATAAATTGTCGCTGGTCTAGGAACATTGGTGACAATGACTAAATTTTTCAAGAATCATTTTAGCCATAATGTTTTTTGTACTTTAGTAGAACATGCAATAAATTTAGCCTCTATCGTTGATAGAGCTGTACATGTATGTTTCTTGTTACTATAAGAAATTGCACCTCTAAGTAAGAACGCATGTTTTGATGTTCATTTATGCTCAACCAAGTCTCCTTCCTAATCAACATCTGAGTAACATAATAAGCGTAAATCATTTCCCCTGAAAACAGAGCTGATAGCCAATAATGCCTTTCAAATATTTCAATATTCTCTTAACCACTTTTTAGTGTGATTGGCTAAGATTTGATTAGTATTGACTTATTAATCTCATGGCATAACATATGTTCAGTTGAGCACACATTATAACATACATTAAACTTCCAGCTGTATTAGAATAAAGATTATTTTCCATTTCTTTTTTTTTTTTTTTGGTCTTAGGACTCATCTTAGAACTCAAGTTCTCACCTTGCATGACAGGGGCATCAATGGGATTACAATGCTGCATATTAAAATGTTGATTTTTTTTAATATAAGACTCTTGTAGTAGAGTAAAAAGTTTCCTTGATCAATTATTTTCAATCTTAACTCCTAATATATAAGCACCTTCCTTCATAGCTTTCATCTCAAAGTTAGAGAACAACCATTCTTTTATAATGATAATCAAACCCTTATCATTCCCAACTAATTATAAATTTATCCTCAAACTAGCAAACATATACACAATGATATTCTTCGATCATCGTAAATCCAAAAGAATTCATAGCTGACGAAAACGAAAATACCATTGTCTATATGATTACCCAAAAGCCATATATTGATCAATGAAACTTGCAAAGTTTGCTTTTATGGCCTTTAACAATGAAACATATTAGTTGTTTAATATAGATTTCCTCATTTAATTATCCATTGAGAAATTTTGTCTTTACATTCATTTAATATACTTCTAAGTCTAAATTTGAAAAAATAGTTGGGATAAGGCATTGTTGACCCGCTCGCTGAGAACCCAGTGAGGACAGAAGGGGAACGAGCTGGGCCCGCGGCAAGCCCAACTCCATTCCTTCTGTCTCTCGCTGGACAGAGAGCAAGCGGGCCCGGCTCGTGCCCTATCCTCTGCAGCAACAAGCCCAGCTCCCTGCAGCCGCGTGAGCCAGTGCAATTCGGCCCCAAGGCCGACTTTGGCCCAGTTCTCGGCTTGGCTCCACGCAGAACAACTCGGCCCGGCCTTTCTCCGGCTGGTCTTCTTCTCCGCGTGAACGTCGCGCACACAGCAACCCGCGACCTGCAGAAAAAAAAATCGCCATGGACTGCTCCTACTCACCGGAACCACGGCGGAGGATGCCAAGAGGCCAAAACACGACCAAAACTCCAGCGACTCCCCAGCGTTGACAAATCAAGCAAAGATTTTCGATACTTGATGATCCAGAAATATCGATTTGTGTCTAACTCTCAATGCCATGATATATATTGACACTTTCCAGAATCCGAATCCTGTACACAGAGAATCAGAAACCCAAAAACATCATCTCCGTCAAGTTCCGCAGGACCAATACACACAAATCGTTATATCTCCGTACGTGCATCCTGTAAGAGTCTGCTGTGGATAGCGCTCATAGACAGCTTATAAAATTTGCTCCGAATGGAAAACTCTGTTGTACACTTGTTTAAAACGCGGGCCCTTGATTCCTCGACCAATTTAATTGCGGAAGGGGAAGCTTCAGTGATGGTTTCCAAGCTACATCCCATGAAATTGCGGCTGCACCGAAAGTCAAAAGGAGTGGCCTGATTGAAAATGCAAAAATGGACTGAGTCAACCAACTCTTCTTGCAGTCAAAACTTTTTAAGCGTTTCCATGTTTCTACGCGGTGCTCCTGTCTCTTTGCTAATTGGTAATTGCTGTAACCTTGGACATCAAGTAACATGACCTCTATATATACATAGAGATCGAGATTTTTGTAAAATCAGGAAAACCCACAGGAAATCAGCCATCAGAGAAGCAAGTTCACAAGTTCTACTCCATCTTCACCCTCTCTCTTATCTCTTATCTATTGACACTTTCGGCTGGTGTGTGGATAGAAGAATTTGAGCAAGAAGATGACGGGCGATAAGAAAAACATACCCTGGTTCAAGACCTTCTTTTCTTTCTTGGCTTTGCCGGCTGGAGGGGATCATAGGAAGCATCACAGCACGCGAACCATGCCTGAAGCAGCCATTGTTGCTGCCTCCAAGCATTTCTCAGCCCCTCATAAGCTACGCTTTGGGTAAAGTACGTTTTCGAATTCACTTCAAACTTTCAAAGTCAGTATCAAGAAGGCTGAGAAAACTGGCTGATAGTTCCGTCTTCCGTCGCTGCCCAGGCTATGGAATGTACTCGGGGCCGCTGCACTAAGACAACCCTGAATTCTTGGATGATGTTCATGTGGGCTTTGCATGAAATCCATCACTTCAACGAGTTCGAACTTCGTGGGTGAAAATAGAAGTAGCTGCTTGCTCCAATTTGTCCCAAGTTTGGAATCCCTGGTGTTTAGGAAGACACGCTTGGAGAGTGCAATTGTCGCTTGGATAGCTGCCTGTTCCAAATTGTCATGTCCTAACTTTGTTTTGGTACACCAGGATAATGTCAATAGTTAAAGCTGTACACTCATTAGAGCGGATCTACAACTTAATTTATTAAATGATGTATCGGACTATTATTCATTCATGAATATGATCAACTAGTTCAAGGTTTACTCATTATTGGAAGTAAGTTTCAACATAGAAATTAACTTACCTCTCGCAGAATGATAAGAGAATTATCCAGAAATTACGATTGAATCACTAGCATGTATTAGATGAATATTTTACTCAACAGTGGTACGAATATAATCACAAGAAAAATATTATCGTTTCATAATGTAAATGTCGATCATTTTCACAAAGCATGAATGTTTGATTATGTATGAAGGAAAACATAGGTTCTTTTCTTTTTACCTTTTTATTCTTGTGTGTTGTTGTCATATGAAAATGGTGGAACTTATCAAAACATAATCAATCTCACCTCTTCAAATGATGCCTCTTTGCACCCCCATCATGGGAGTACATTATTCATTCACTTCAAAAAACAATTTCATATTAGCAAATAAGTCGCGCGACCAATGAGTACACCTACACATGAGAGCTCAAACTATGCACCTGTTAAAAAATAACATAGCGGCTATTACCTTAAAAAAATGTATCACAATTTATCAAACATATTTTGTTATATTAATTTAAGTATATTTATCCCCTAGGGCTATACTTGACTATCATTAAATCACGATATATTTACAATTATATCTGAAGCTTCTTAAAGCGATATAACTGGTCAATCGGTAAACATATGTTATAAAAGTAAAATAGTAATAATCTTTCTTTACACTCATGTCTCTTTCATTTCAAAATAACTGTATTCCTAAACATGTCCCATAAAAGGCATATTATTTTCATAACTGCGGGCAACATACTAAAGTAGTAATATTGATTTGTTATTTTGAGGACATAGTTAGAAGTAACATATGACACAAATTGAAGTAACTAATTCATAAATTATCTCAAGGACTCACACGATGAACAACTAAGGATTAGTTTAACTCATTTCATTCATTGGTTGAATAAAGCACATGCAATATGAATTACATGTTGCAATGTATTTCTCATTTTATGATATCATACATCATATGCTAAACATGTCTACTATACAGATCTTAGCCTAAACAAAGTCGCATGCTTCTCACATACATATGTTTAACTTAACTATTATACTAGCTTGCTTTCTCTAGCATTAATTAAGTACTCGCATCCGGTTTCAATCAGGCATACTTGCTTATTATAGCGCTTGAGGGCGATTGCTCGTGTGAGCGAGCCAATCAACGCTTGGTGACATACCTTTCAATAATATATGTTTTTATGCGCTAGTCATATGACAAATTGCACTAATCAACAAAATATCAATCGATTGAAAGCAATAAACTAATACAAGTCATAAATATATATATAATATAATTATCCCAACAATAATAGACTTTATATTTTGCGCAATCCAAAAGACATCATGTGAGTCAAAAACATGTATCTAGAAATAGCCTTAGTGAATGGATTAGCAATCATCCTGTTAATAGAAATATATTGTAGGGCCACTTGCTGCAGCATTATTATACCTCTAATGAAGTTATTCTTTATGTCAATGTGTTTCATCCTACCATGACATTTATGATCTTTCACATAGGCAATAGCTTCTGGACTATCACAATAAATTGTCACTGGTCTAGGAACATCAGTGACAATGGCTAAATTTTTCAAAAATTGTTTTAGCCATACTGTTTTTTGTACTTTAGCAGAGCATGCAATAAATTTAGCCCATATTGTAGATAGAGATGTACATGTATGTTTCTTGTTACTCTAAGAAATTGCACCTCTAAGTAAGAACACATACCCATATGTTGATTTATGCTCAACCAAGTCTCCTCCATAATCAACATCTGAGTAACATAATAAGCATAAATCATTCCCTTGAAAATAGGGCCGATAGCCTATAATGCCTTTCAAGTATTTCAAGATCCTCTTAACCACTTTTCAGTGTGATTGGCCAAGATTTGATTAGTATTGACTTATTAATCTCATGGCAACATATGTTGAGCTGAGCACACATTATAACATACATCAAACTTCCAAGTGCATTAGCATAAAGAGTATTTTCCATTTCTTTCTTGTCTTTTGAAGTCTTAGGACACATCTTAGAACTCAAGGTCTCACCTTGCATGATAGGGATATCAATGGGATTACAATGTTGCATATTAAAAAGTTGATTTTTTTTAATATAAGACTCTTGTAGCAGAGTAAAAAGTTTCCTTGATCAATCATTTTCAATCTTAACTCCCAATATATAAGCACCTTCATTCATAACTTTCATCTCAAAGTTAGAGAACAACCATTCTTTTATAATGATAATCAAAACCGTTATCATTCCCAACTAATTATAAATTTATCCTCAGACCAGCAAACGTATACACAATGATCTTCTTCGATCATCATAAAGCCAAAAGATGTTATAGCTGATGAAAATGAAGATACCACTGTCTATATGATTACCCAAAAGCCATTTATTGATCAATGAAACTTGCAAGGTTTGCACTTATGGCCTTTAACAATGAAACATATTAGTTGCTTAATATAGATTTCCTTATCTAATTATCCATAGAGAAATTTTATCTTTACATTAATTTAATATACTTCTAAGTCTAAATTTGCAAAAATAGTTAGGATAACGCATATTGAGACAAACCTTACAATTGGTGAAAATATTTCCTCATAGTCTATATCCTCTTGTTGAGTATAGTCTTTTGTTACAAGACAAGCCTTATACTTTTCAATGGATTCGTCCACCGTATGCTTGATTTTTAAAACCCATTTATTTCTAATAGCATTGTGTTCGGGTGGTAAATCCACCGAGTCCTAGGCATGATTTGCTTTGATAGACTCCATTTCGTCTTTTAAAACTTTTCTCTATTCTTCCTTATTTATGAGATGAGTGACTCTCTTCAACTATCTTAAGCTCTGCATCTTCTTGAGGAGTAATCATAAGCGCTTCCCGTGTAATCTCAAAATGACAATGGGGAATACCTATGCGATTGCTTTTACGTAATTGAATCTTGAGGATTTAGTTAATTAGGCGATGCAACACTCCCACTAAATATTATATATTGAGATAAATATTCATTTTTCTCAATAACATTAGGGGTTGTATTATTAGAATCTTACATATCATATAATTGCAAATCCTAATCAATCTCACCTATATTAGGAAAATTGTTCTCCAAGAACGAAACATATTGTGACCTCATTTTAGTCACACTTCCATCAACTTGTTCACCTATGAACATTTACCCTTTGGAGTACTCAGAGTATCTTATCAAGATGAAATTCTTCTTTCTATGACCTAATTTTCCATCTTTATGAGAAAAATTATGAACATATGATAAAGACTCCCAAAGTCATAGATTAATTAAATATGGTTTCCTATCAGTTCATAATTCATAAGAAGTGAAAGTAACTGATTTAGATGACACTCATTTAAGTATATAAGCAGCAATTAGTAATGCATCTCCCTAATATGAGATAGGAAGATTTGATTGTGCCATTTCCCTAAAAAGTTTTCCGTCTCGCCTTCTCATTACAAAGCCAAGCTCAATTGGGCTTACATTAGTTAAGTCCATATCAAATTAATTAAGAATTATTAGGATAATCTATCAAATAATTTTGTAAGATGGTTAACTATAATCTCAATTAGTTTAGTCCACTTCAAAAAGACTTTTACAACTTCAGTGATGGTTTCCGAGATATTCCCGCGAAATTAAGAGTCCAAGGATATTGCACGAGTAATAAAACAAAAATGGACCAAGTCAACCGGATCTTGTTGTGGTCAAAACGTGAGGCATTTCCTTATGTTCGACGCGGTCAGGTCTAGCCTCCTTGGCACAACCTTGAACATCAAGCAATATCATCTCTATATACATGGACGTCATTTTTGTGAAAATCAAGAAAACGCACTAAAAATTTAGCAATCAAAGAAGCAAGTTAACGAGTTCGGCTCGGTCTTAGCTCTCTTTGTTCTTATTTCTTGGCTGTTGATATTTTCAGTTGGTGCATGAATAGAAGAATTCGAGTAAGAAGATGAAGAGCGAAGGGATAAAAACATATCCTGGTTCAAGACCTTTTCATTCTTGGCTTCGCCGGTAAGAGCGGATCATAGGGAGCACGACAAGCGGACCGCACCTGAAGGAGCCATTGTTGCTGCCTCTAAGCATTTCTCAGCCCTTCTCATAAGGTAACGTTTTGTTGAACTGGGGGTTTTAATTCACTTCAGACTTTCAAAGTCAAAATCAAGGAGGAGGAGGAGGAGGAGGAGGCTCATAAAGTTGGACTTGTGACATTTTATTCTTCCGTCATTGGATGAAGGATCAGAGTCTAGGATCCCGATCCCCTGATCTGATTAGGTGATCTGGATCTTCGTGCATAAGGGATCGTCCAATTTTTGATCGGGCAATCCCCTTTTAATAGGGGGCAAATGCTTTGAGAGGCGAATATTTTTTAAATAAAAAATACCGGCCCAAAAAGGAACCAAATCACCTAATCTCAGATCAAGTGATTTGTTTCTCGGAGTCTATGGCTTGTACTCGGTGCCAAGGCATGAGGACAATAGTGAATCTTTGGATGATGTTCCCAGTGGGCCTTATATGAAATAAGTCGAATCCAACAAGTTTGAACTTAATGGGTAAAAGTGCATGTTCAAATACATCCCCAATTGAAAAGGCCTGGTGTGTAGGAAGATGCGTTTGGAGAGTGCAGTCGTGATGAAGATTCATCAATGTCCTGGTGCTTAGGAAATATATTCGTTTTGAGACTCAATTGAAATGCGAATTACCCAAATGCCACACTAATTAAAATTGGTTTGAAAAACTTATTACTATCAGACGTTTTAGTGAATTACAATTTGCATATCGATTAGTATGTCAACTTCGTAAACCGGTCTCAATAGGTGTAGGATTGCTCGGTCGACATATTAATGAAAGGACAAGTTGTCATTTTCTCTTAATGAATAAAAGCATCTTACTGCGAAGTGCAACTTATTTAGCCTTTCCTTGTCATGGGTGCAATTGAGCTATGAAATGATGAATGAAATGCTTTAATCAGCCAATCTTGGCCCAACCATGCACATCTTATCTGAAACTTGTGCCCCTGTTGCAATAACCCAACTAGAGAGGAGTTGGACCCGAATGATATTGAATCCTTTTACCAGCAGAATTTTATCTGCTGGTTGGCTTGGAATTAGCTTGGTCGGGATAATCTCAACGTGGAATCAACAATTCTGATGCCGAAATCTAGACATTAGCCCATTTGACACAACACAAGCCTTGCCGGTGCAACCCATTGCGGATGCGGTCGTACTGGGCCAAGGGTCCATGTTCATCGGCATGGCCCAAGAAACGGCTCACTAGCGGAGAATCTGCAATAATTTTCTTATCTACATTCTATCTGTCACGTGGAAAATGAATGATTGAAAAAAAATATTTTCTTAAGAATAATCACATTTATCGTATGTGAAAATGAACAAATGAAAGATATTGTTTACCGTCTAAGAAAATATTGAAACCCAATTTATTATCGATAGCGAAAAATTCCCAATTGGTAAATAACTATTTTTTTCGGAAAATATTTTTCAAATTATTTATTCTTCGTGAAAACAAATGGAGCATCAAGGTCCGACGATCTTGTAAGTATCATGTTGTTCCACCATTAGAAAACACATTGAATTACAAATTCAAAAAGGGGGGAAGTGAGGTATGTTTCATATTGTTACTTCTTGTTGGACCGGCGCGTGCTCGAGCATAGGCAAGCGTGGGAGACAAGCATAGGCATAGCACGAGCGATTGCTCAGTCGTGCTTGACTACCAAATACAGAGTGGACTGAGTCGGCCCATCACTCCATGTCTTTAATTATACCTTGACTTCATGACCATACATTATCTCTCTTATGTTTGCAATGGGCTATGCTAAGTTGAATCAAAAGCTTAAGACTGTTGTTCCAATTCACATGAATTGACATACAGATATGACAGTATTTCCATTTTCTTGTTAGTAGTTGGTAGTTGAGTCGTATCCAAGCCAGTTTTCGTGTGACTCAACTAGACCATTTTAACGACATACTCCTCCACATCAGCCTGATGCGTTCGAGATTTTGGTCCCGGACCACTCTTAACAAGGCTTGAGTCAAGACCGTAAAAAGAGAAGCAAACACGATTGTCATTTAAGTCAATTCAATGTATTGTAAGCAACATGACAATATGTTATATAAATAAATAACGACGTGTCAAATTATTTGACGAATTTTTTCTTTTCTTTTTGGATACGTCTTAGTGTCTCCATCATTACCCAATCAAGCACCTCTGCAGGTAGAGGAAATTCCAGTATAGGCCCTACTCCTAGGTGTGAATTTCCTTCTAGAAAACTTTCAATGAGTTGGTGGATCTGTAAACCCTCGCTAGATTCAGAGCATTCTACGATGCCCGGTGGTGTCATGAACACTGATGAATTAGCAAATTCCCTCACTTAGGATCCTATGTGCTTGCCAAGCATTTTCGCCGTCAGTGATCATTTTAGGCTTGATTCACGTTTTGCTGGTGCTCACTTTTGAAAGTGGGACTGCGACCTATACAACAGCGCGAGAGCGTGCAATCCTCCTACTCTTCACATCCCACCACACTTTAAGTTATGCCTAGTTCAAATGGACATACATTCATGGTTTTTATATTTTTCATTGGACTTTGTCTTATTGGATAGGCGTTTGTCAATTCTTTAGGCTCTGTTTGTTTCATGAAAAATATAGCATTTCTGAAAAATGATATTTTCTTGGAAAATGATACTATTTTCTAATTTTCGTTAGTTAAAAGCCGCTTACTCGCTGACCTCAAGCGATATCAAGGCACGGTATTAGAGTTCGCAATGTTTAAAGTTAAACAAAGAAGATGGAAAATATTTTCCCCACTTTTGAAGATGCTTTTTATGTTGGTGGAAAATATTTTCCTTGACTATTTTATTTTCTGTGAAACGAATGTTTGGAAAAATCGGAAAATGTTTTCTTAGAAATTATTTTATGTGAAACGAACTGAATCTTAAGCTATGTGAAATCCACAATATCAACGGTCGTGATGAAATTAATTCAAGTCTAAATAAGAATACTTTAAATTTATCGCTTACAAGACCATTTCAAATGGTAGTCTCCCAAATTGAACGGAAGAAATGGATTGTGTGATGCGAAAGCTATGTTGAAGAGGCACCACTTGAAGTCGAAATTTGAGGATCGCTAACCATCGGCATACGACCAAAGTCATTGGAAAGCGGCTTCTTGGATCACCCAACGAAAGGGCACAGAAAAACAGAGTCCTCCGATCACCCCGAAATAAGCTCATTGGATCACTCGTTCCCCTCTCTCTCTCTCTCTCTCTCTCTCTCTCTCTCTCTCTCTGTGTAATATAATTGCTCCACCCACGATCCCGTTTCCTCGTTTTCTCTACCCTATCTTTCTGGACAAACTCGTCGGGTCCTTGGTGATTGCACCGAGATTATTCAACTCTTCTCCCACTTTGAGTGGATGTTGGGCAATCCTTTTGGGATGGGCACAATCTGTTCTCTCACCTCATACGCCAGTCAGACGTGAGTTTTCACCAAATCGTGCGCACAATGTTTATTATGTGGACTGATGAAGACATCAGGAGTTTGGTCAAACTAGCACTACTCAGTGCGTATTAACTCCAACCATGTTGACCATGGCTTATCCCGAGTCACATGGCTTTGGGAGAGTATTTAGGGACAAACCCAACTGGAATAACTGAGTGCTGCCGAGGAATAAGCAGAAACTACTGTAATATTAATGCATTTGTTGAATTGTTGAATGACTCTTTCTCTGATTCCATAATGTCGAACCGGGTCATGATTGGTTTGGTGGTGCTGCACCTTCGGAAGCATTTTCCGGATTTTGAATTGATACAGTAACAATTCTTCAGTGCAACGTGATATCAGGATTATGTAATTCAGTTTCGTTTGCTTCGTGTGGCGGCAGATTATGAAAACAGGTAGCATGCTTGCGAACTAGAAAATACTTGTGTAGCAACAGATAAATTGATGAGAAGGGAAAGAAAGAGAGTCTGGTCAACAGTTCTAAGAAGGCAACTCTCTGCAACATGTATACTGACGTTACATCCATGGAAGGGGAAGAGTATTACAACCGTTGGACATCTCCATCACCCCCCTAATTTATCTTTGCAGCTCAAGCATGTAATAACCAATCAATGGCAAATTTAGAATGATACATGAATCTGATTATTTGAAATATAAGGAATAACCGCTGTCCATCACGTCTCATTCATTTACAGTAACCGCCGGGGACTGGAACTCTGAAAATCTTGACCCCAATGTGTTTCTGAATCGATGCCATTATTGTGAAGGGCACGGCCCCCTGCACTTGCATCACCACTTCCGGTGTTCAGTAGTTGTGCTCGGATCATGTACTCAGTCTCACCACTGGCTCATCTAACAGTTGCAAGCACTCCTGAGGATTGGCATAAAAGTAATCTTCTTCCTTTGGTCTATCCGGAATCACGATTCGCGACTTTGGGCTGCCCATCCGAAGTGAATGAGCTTCCTTAACGAGAGAAGAGAACTCGTCCCAGCCCAATGATCCATTCATGTACCGATCAACCAAATGGACCAGAAGCTTTCTGTCTAGCGAAATTGTCTTTTTGAAGCCCAGGAATCTGAAAGAGAGTAGTCAAATGAGGCAGAAACTCAAACTCTGTGCACCTGCCTTAATACTAAAGCAGGTTACTGAAGTACCATAAACGGATTGGAGACTACTCTGCATTAATTTACCTTCGATGGCCTTCAACTACTTTTGCCATATTCCCATCGTACGTTGGAATAAATATATCACTCTCCAAAGAGACTAAATAATCTAGCGCTGCCATTTGCGACGAGTGATTCTGGAAAAACTTCAGATCTGCTGGTTTCAGCAAAGTCTCTTTCTTCACCTGTGCCAAAATCAAGAGACTTAACCAAGAAGCAGCCACAGACGTATAGTGAAAGAAGATTCAGAAAACGTGTTTACTCCAACTAACCAAGTTACGAAAAGACAACATCAGAGTCGCCATCCTTCTCTCTCCACCATATATCTCTCCAGCAGCAATGTATATTTGGACGTTTCGATCAATACCCAATGCATCTAGAACAAGAGCAGTTTCTTCTGGTGTTAAAGGGCAGAAGCCTTCTTTTCTTTTCATCACCGAGTCTATTACTTTCTCCTTCCACCAGGGGTACGCATATCTATAAAGTGTGACGATGTCAGACGATATCTAGAGTAATAATAAAATGGTAGCATCGGGGATAGACTACAGCCAATTGGAAGATGTGAAGGATTACCTGAGTTGTGTCAACTCCTCTACCTCCTCACTGTTGCAACCATGAGAGCAGCCCGAGAAAGCGAGCATGTCCATTTCATATCTTAGATGCAGGACCAAGAAGGGGCCCTTTTCCCTCAGAATCCGGACAGCTTTTCTACCCAAGTCCTCTATCTGGGGAGTAAATCTCAGAGAATTAAAGTTCACTCGACACCGCAGCTTCTGAATTTCCAGAGGCAGCCCATTGTTGGCAAGCCGAGTGTCGGTTCGAGTCAAATGTAGCACTTTGTACTTTCTCACCAGAGGAAGTATCTGTCATGGATAGTTCAAAAGTTGAGATTTATTCCAAGATAGGACTGATACAGATAGCAACTTTTTTATATGGACTTACTTGATCAAGGTAGTAAGAAAGGTTAGACCAACTGATGGGCGGCAATGAGTAGAATATTCCTAATTCCACTCTTTTCTTGAGCTTCCTGGGTAAGTCCTTCAGTATACGGACCTCATCTCTCAAAGAAGAGATGAAATGATCGACGTCAAATATGTCTTGGAACTCGCTGCCTCATCAAAATTCAACAAAACTTTAAGCTTCTCTTATATGGATGCATCCTCCATGCATTGACAAATCCATGAAGAGATATGGAACTTACCTCGGGTCAGCCCAGAAGGAGGTTTTGTCCAGTTCTGGAACAATTAGAGTGACATTCAAGTATCTGGCGATAGCAACCATGTCGCATATCTGTCAAGAAAATCCAAAAGCAAGAGAGACGGAGATTCAGATGAGGATTAAGCGATCACTGGAAGTCAACATGGTCCTCTTATGCAACTAAATTGAGAAGACTCAAAACAACTCACAGCAGCTCGCATTTGATTGAGCCCTCCATTGCAAGAAACCATAAGATAACCATTGTTCTTGTAAACCCCTGAAAACATAATAGGGTTAAGCTAGAGAGTTTCAAAAGCTCATGTATAACAAATCCCCGAATACTACATCCCCCATGAACAAATTAATTGATCGTAGACTCAAGCACGTGCATAAAGAAGCGTTCAGTGGTTCGATAACTAGACGTTCATTATTCTGTCTAATACTTTTTTCTCACGCGAAAGGTTTTCACAAGCCAACTTACTCTTTTGGGGAAGCCGGACTTTGATTGGTATAGAAGATGATTGAACTGCTAAAGAATGATCTGCAGGAACAAAACAAGGAGGCCAGTCCTTCAACAATCGCGGACCCCAAGTCTCCCCGATCGCCATTAGCTGAACGATGCAAATCCAAATCAATGCCGTCGTGGTCGCCCGCAGAATCCAGAGCTTCGTTCCGGATTTTGAAACTACAGAGCTCTTAGATATCCGAACTTTACCCTCTTTCAAGAATCCCATCCCCATTTCACACTCGTCTCTATGATCTGAGTCCTCCACACGCTTCTCTAATCTACACATGTTAGCATCGCTAGCTCCTGCCACTGAATTCACTTGTTGCTCTTGCAATGGAATCCCAGAACGAATACCAAGCAATTGTCTTTATCCTTATGAATACATAATGAGCATGACCCAATCAGTGCCACTTGATTGAACAGACGAGTGTATCGAGAAAGGTAACACAAAAATTCAGGAATCTTATCTAACCTTAACCTAATATGAGCTTTCATAATATTCTAAGAGCCACCATTCATCACCACGAGGCGACCTCATAGTTCATAACTCAACCAGCAGAGTAAAGACAATCTTGAAACTCTAAAACCTCCTCGATGTACATAAAACTTATTTAGCAGTTACGAAAAAACCAATGGCTATCCCCATGTCCTCATACCCCGAAGTCTCCCAAAAAAAGGAAAAAACAAACGACGTGATCTTTCCAACTTCAGCACTACAATCTCCAGGCAACACCCAGAAAGGACAGGAGCATCAAGTCGTAGTTAAACCAAATAAGAGCGTCACTCCCTTTCTAAATCACCACCGATCCACACGACGTTTACTGAAGCAAGAAAAAAACCGAGAAAATGCTCATATCAACTTCCACCCACGCTCTCCGGGGAAAAAAAAAATCCCTTTCGCCTTCTAATAGATTCTTTTCCCCCGTGAGTTCGGAAGCAAGAATGCCTTCACATGAACAGCTAACCACAAAGCTCTTTCCTTTTTCAGCTTTTACAAGAACCCAAGCTCGGAAAATGAGCATCAACTAATTTTCCGATGAGATGTTCCGAGAGGATCCCGGCCAAAGCATCACCACGAGAAGAGGGAAAGAGAGAAACAGAGAGAGAAACAGAAAGAGACAGAGCCAGAGGTGGTGTTAAATAGTACCGCGAAGAACAGTGGAAAAGCCTGTGATTGAGGCGCTAAGTGTTGATGTGATATTCAGAACAAAAATCGAAACAATATTATATAAACAGGCGTGAAAGCTGGAAGGGAGCCGTACAGGATCACACCGTTTGTTGGTATTCTCTTTTTGTCACCCATCATTATTATCATCCACATGACCCCACAGCCTAATTCTTTAACCATTCTGAAGAAATGATGAACATTCAAGAACCCTGTGACTCTGTCATGTATCCAAAGCAAGAGGATCCGAAAGCCTGTTAATGACAGACAGACGGAGCATCAGTCTTGCCTGCTCTAATTCCAAATGGGCGTTAAGTCAAATCCTGCCGTTTTTGCCAAACTAGCTGACTGGATTCGTGGAGCATCGAGCGGGCCGGCACAGCTTTTTTGATAGTTTTGCTTCATGACAATCATCGTCATTGTTATTTCCCCAAGTTAACATATGCATTTGGCACATCTCCATCGTTATTCCCTCAGGTGTGCATTTTTTGGCTTATGCACTTGCCACTTTGTGCTCTTTTTATGAAAAAATGAGTCAAATAATTCATGAGTTTTGATCCATGAACTTTTCATTTACTCACATATTTCATAACTTGTAGCTCGATATGCAATGGGATTTATGAACTTTTAATATGTTCAATGTGGTCCCTAGACATTTGGCATATATTTAATTTAGTTCTTGAACTAATTTCACACAATTCAAGAATTAAAATGAATACGTATAAAAAAATTCAATGATTACATTGAATAAATTAAAAATTCAATGATCATATTACATATTGGCATAAAGTTTAAAAATTATATTAAATAAATAAAAAAAGTTCAGTGATTATATTATACATTTAACAAAAGTTAAGAATCTTATGTGTCATTACTTAGCTCTTCCAATGAACAACCTTTTAATTTAAAGAATGATCATCAATGCCTCATACTTTTATCATCCAAATCAACACTTTTTCCTCCCTCAACCATTGACAACGGTAGCCCTGGCCCTCACGTGAATAAGAATAGCACAAGCCTCACTAGTCAAAGGCCAAGGACTCTAAACCATGATTGTTGACACCATCGTCGACATTGGCATTGGATTTGCGCATGTTTGAATGAATGCGACTTTTGTTGGGTTTGGATTTATCCCCAGTTGTTTCATAGTAGGACGTTGTTTACATATGTGAAGTGTATTGATTGATTTGGCATTGGAATTGTCACACCCCAAATCATATAGAAATAGAGATAATGACAGGGCCATCCTTTCCTCATTGAATGGTGCAGCCTGAAACATAGTTCAAAGGAAATTGACTCCCAAAATTCCTCATCGATATCGCTCTTGCTTTATTAGCCACTAACTGAGAAACCTAAAAAGTGTAAATATGAATGGAATAAGCAATTACAGCCCAGTGAGTAATACATATCTTCTAAGTAAATCGAGCAACTACTATGCATACATATAAAAGCCAAACCAAAACTTATAATTTAATTTCAATATATGAAATACATATCAAATCAAATATGCATCATTACATATTAACAAGCCTTTAAGTAATTCAAAAATATATATAATTAAACCTCCATAATAATATAATAGTCAAGTCCATTGATTAATCTCAGTCAAAACTATATTAATGGTCCATTCCATTGATTAATTTATTGCTTAATGCATTACCATGGTCATGACACGATGCCTGGTGACAAGGTGATCAAGATTCCCCCCTTGGCAAAGTCTCCACTTACAAAGCCGGTGGCTCGGCTCAGAAAGATATCCTAACCAATATGCATCCCTTCACTAGGTTCACAGCTATATCAAGTATCAACAATACTTTACCACAAAAACAATTTCATAAACTCAAACATATATTTCGACTTTGAAAAATCAACACATAATATTTCAACATTTCAACTCAATCAATGGAAACATTTTTCCGAACACTCTTTCAAAACATTCGTGATGATCAAAAAGCAGTAAATGCTCGATCTAATTTTATGCAATAACCATGCCATTTTGTAACTCATACTATACATATTTCATATTACATGCAAAATATGAATTTTACAAATTAAAAAAAATATATAGAACCACTCACCTAGAAATGCCTATGTTCCCCAACAAACATTACTCGAACAATTGAATTCGCAATTCTATCAAATAAGTGATGAACGACATTAAGGTCGAGCGAAATAATATTCTAATGAATCACTTCACTAATCATGTATGTTATTGATAAAATGACACTCATGAGCCAATCAAAAAGTTCGCTGTAATGAAAATCATTATTATTTATTGTACACAACTCACGCAATAAAATTATTTGTGTTATAAATTTCTCCATAGAACTTCATTTTTATTACATTTAATGGAAAAGCCCTTTCGACATACTACAAAATTCCCAAATTGACCAACCCAAATTTCTACCCCAAATTGACTAAAATGGCTCACGAAGTTACTGTTCGCGCACTGTTCACTGCACGCGACAAATTTCTAAATTCAATTTCGGACAAACTATAAACTCAAATTGAATTATGTCAGTTGTAATGGCTTCATGACATCCTAAATTATCATAATCTCATAATTTCTATGTCAAATAACGCCAAAGTCAAACTTCACCACCCCAACCTTAGATAACTCTGAATTTAAACCATAATTCCGAAAGCTCCTCTAATTGGACTAACAAAGGGCGGGAATACTTACCAAATGTCACAAATTAGAGTTGATTTGGCTTAGCGAGATTTATGTGGGAAGAATCGCCTTACGTTCAATAACTTCTTCTTTCCTTTCGTCCCTTCTTTCTCTCTTTTCTTTCCTCCCTCTTTCTCTTGGCTAAACATGCCTTTTTATTCTTCTTTACGTCTCATGGTATTCCCTTTATTTTGTTTTTGTAACTCCTTTCATGTCAAGCCTTGCTTCCGGGCACATGGCAGTCATTGATTCCTACTCTTCTGGCCACATAATTGGCGACATTCTAGGTAGGTCGTTGGCCTTTTTAAACCTCGGAACATAAACAAAGAAAGCGAGAAAATAATATAAGATCTTAGCCCTCCATGTTATAGCATGCACCTCTAACATTCTCTGATATACAACAAAAATTTTACAAATACTATTTAGGTACAGCCATAATTGACCAAATCCAAAAGACTTCAATACGAGCCTAAGAGGAGACCACAACCTGCATCATTTCTTTCTCCTCTGGTACTACTTTCATCGGTCTAGTCTTGATCTACTCCTGCTCGCTTGGCTCCTCCTCTGAGTTCATGATTCCATCCTTAAACGGGATATGTGGTGGGGTGATATATGATGATATCCTAGTGAGTCTACCCCCTATACCAAAACTAGGAAAGTAATTGCCAGATGGTCCCTATCGCGTCTCACCCCTCAACTGTCAACTATCTCTTACCCCAAGTTTAATCGATTCTAATACTCTCAACTCCATTGATCACCCCAAAATTCTCTTTCACTCTCTCCCTAATAATCACTTTCCGCTCCTTAACTAATTCCACACTTAGCCTTGGATTCTAACCACATCCTTAAAACCAATCACACTTAAAGAGCTAGACTTATCAGTGGACCGGTTTGCGATCAAGACTCGACCCAAAGCCGCTCAACTCTTCACATCGTGATCACAGTCCGTAAACATCATCTACTCAATGCTCTCGCAACAACTATCGCCCCTAGTCGAATCACTTGTCACCTAGTCCTCGCCTAGGATTTAATCATCTCTTGTAACCATATTATAACTATTTACCCCAATTATTCTCACTTTCACGCTCATCCTTTTAACGAGTCAACCGATTTGTAATCGAGACTTAGCACTAAGCCCAACACATTTGTCAAATCAAGTCAATCACAGTCATAACATACATCCTTAAGTAAATAGTAAATAATTAAATAAATAAGTAAATTGGCCGTCCACAACCAGCTTGAGACTCTAGCTAAGCCTCCGATGCTAACCATCACTTTCATAGCTCAACTGCCACCACTTGTTCTGTCGACTTCTTGTCAGATTCCATTAACATCAAATCCAAGATTAGGGTCTCGTGGCCGCCTAATCGGTTTATCCAATCACACAATTAAGCATTTCGTTCAATCCATTAACCCACAATCGGTGATTAAGGCTCATAGGCCACATAATCAGTTCTTTCCAATTACTACATCATTTGTACTATGTACACGGCCATAATTGACCCCGTGCACCTAATCACATACTCAGGCAATCCAATCACACAATTGCCATTCAAACAATTCTAATAATTCTACTAAAGTGGTAAACGGGCCTAATTGAGGGGTATGAGGTCCACTCACGGGTAAAAATCCGTGCGACGGCGGTTTCATGGCAATGGTGAGGCTCGGCAGCTCCTTCGATGGATGAAGCACAAACCCGGTTCGGCTAATCGGGTTAAGAGTTGGGTTGTAGAAGCCTGGTCGGGTCGGAGCTTCGTTCTCTCTCCTCAGCCTAGGTCGGAGCTCAAGACTGGTCAAATCTGGAAGCTGCCTTCCTTACGAGTCAAACGATGCCGGCGGCGAGAGCTGAGGTGGCCGGAATTGAGAGCTGCAACACCTTAAAGCCAGCGGTTCCATAGGCTGGGGTTTCTAAAGACAACAAACCAAATCGAACGTTAATCTTCGATTCTAAGCCACATCAATCGAAACTAAAACCACATCTAAGCTAAAGGGATGTCTAGAAATCTATTGGGGGCATCAGCGTCGAGTGGGTCTCGATAGAACAATGGATTTGCTTGGTCTCGAGTTCCGAGACTCAATTATGGAAAAATAGAATTATATCCTAAAATAGCCGAATTTAGACCAAATTGATTCAATCAAAGGCCATAACAAGATCTAGGAATCCATAGGAATCTATTGCAAGTAGTGGCATAAGCCCTCGATCAAAGGATTGGAAGAATTCACCTCGTGAAGCTCGGTAAGTTTTCGAAAAGACTAGGAGAGGATTGAGCTACTAGGCCTCCTTTCGGGCGCTATTAGCGGTGGCGGCTCGGACGAAGACGGTGGCAACGATTGGTGGCATTTTGAAGACGGCGTTCCTAGCTTCACGTATGGATCTTTGAGTCGAGAGTTCTCCTTGTCCAAAGTAGGAGCATGACTCGGCATTTTGCACAAGGGGTATATGGGAACCGGTGGCGTTCTCACGTCGCTGGTGCCACGCGGCAGCCTCCCACAGGCTGGGAGGTACCGCGGCCATCCCTCAAGGACAGTTGGTGGTTGGCGGTAGTGGCTGGCTAGCTGCTTAGTCGACACATGGCCATGCGGTGCTGCGCATGCAATATGCTTGTCAAAAGGCCATAGAGAAGAGAGAGAATAGGGATAGAAGGGGGCTCGTGTGGGTTGGGCCGGTCATACCGGTCTAGAGTCAACTAACTAGTCCATGGTTAACATTGACTCGGTAAACGGTCAACATTGACCAAAAGTCAACTATTTTCAAAATAGTCCAAAATAGTTCATAGACCCGAAATTCATTCATATTGGGGTCAAAATGTAAATATTTAAAAGTCAGAGGAGCAAAACACGACTTAGGAAAGTCTATAATTGCCCGAAATGGATTTTCATTATTTAATCCGAGGAACTCTCGGAACCAATGTGCCACTAACTAAACTCGAACATTCGCACTATTGTATCTCGAAATAAGGGATCAGAAGTAGGCTGTTACATTTTAGCCGAGTGGTCTTCCCTCTTTTCTCCTTTTCTCTTTGATTGTTGACCTTCTTTTCCGTTTCTTTTTCTTTTATTATGGGCCCACCTCTTCTCTTAACCCTAATAAAAAGACAGTGGTATTATAGGATTCTTGCCTTCCTGATAGAAGGTTGTTCCGATGGGACTAGATTCATCCCCCGGTCAGTTGTTTTTCATGCTCAAATGCAGTCCTTGCATGCATACACGAGGTGTGTTGTTGACCATTGGTTAGATTTATGTCTAATTGAGCTTGTAATTTGTCATGGATTGGATTTATTCCCCCCCCCCCCCCCCCCCACTCCTCTTCCCTTCTGTTTTGACTTTCTTTGGACAACTTACTTCTTCTTTTTCCCGAAAAGACGCTAATCATGGCATGACCGAGCTGAATACGTATATAATACTAGAATTTTGAAATCCATGATAACACTTAACAAAAGACTGTGGTACCAAAGGGGCGATGTCGGAGTATCAACTCTTCCCGACGAGTAACTAAACCACTGGACCAGATATATAGTTTGTGTAGACTAGTTGACCTATAGGCGATTCACTGACTTTTACCAACATATATGATTTCATGTTCTTAAAAGACCTAAAAATTTTATCGACTGCGATTCCTCAATGATTTTAAGATTTTGAATCACATTAGCGCACTCGGACCTAGGTAGGCTCTAGGCTAGAGACAAATTGGGCCGAATTTCGAATTTTTTATTCTTTCAACTTTGATTCTCGATATCAAAAATAAAAGTTCTTAAAGATTCAAATTGCATGTGGCGACATGTTACAAAACTGATATTCGACAATTGACTCTAAATTAAGAAACTTCACAAGTTGCATTTAAGGTTCACATTGCCATGACATCCTGTCCTCCACATAATTTTGCACTTATCATCACATCATCATGGAAGTTCTTTTTTTTTTACATCGTCATGGAAGTTCACACGTGATTTTATCGCATTATTTTGTGTATATGTTGGATAGATGATGCATTCCATACGAAAATTACATCATACAACAGTGATACGTGATGAAACAGACAAATAAAAAAAAATCAGTGAATGCTAGTTTAAGTGGTGCATGCACTATAACAAGTACTTGACGCGGATAACATTATCGACTGGTCAAATTACATTAGATCCGTGACCCACGTGATATAAAAAGTATCCCATTCAAAGGTGACATACCTGCAAACTCTTCTCTTGGAGGAATTAAGGTCACTAAACTGGGCACAAGATTTTGTTTTTGGGGTCAAAAGATGGGATGAGATTTGCAAAGCGAAGGATGGGAGGGCCTCGGCTTTCCCAAAAGGGCGAGAAGTTTGGTCTCACGCAGTGCCGTCCATTCTCGTCGAACGACGTAGAGACCAGGATGATCACGTGTTTGCAATGACTGGGACAAAAAAAGATCACGGACGGCTGTCGTGAGTGCTGGCCCGGATGTTTCGACCAAAAATAAGTCCGACTTGGAGGTCCCATTTTTTTTACCCCCATCTTTCTTCTCACCAATGATAAAAATCATCTATAAATTTTGGACGAATTATACAATATGATTTCTGAATTTTTAATTTATTTGATATAATTTCTGAATTTTAACGTAAGATATAATGTGGTTTTTAAACTTTCACATTATTCAATATGGTTTATGTACTTAAATTAATGGAATGATGATATTGATCTTTTCATATAATTTATGGATTAGTTTGAGTATGTACAAAAAATTCAATAATCACATTAAAGAATTTGAAAATTTATATACTACATTACACATTTTGTTAAAGTTTGGAGATCACATTGAACAAATTGAAAGCTCATATATCACATTGAACATTAGACCAAAGTTTATAAATCATTTCAATCATTATCCCTTTTATTATTTATTAAAAATCATGTAAGAAAAAGGGATGATGACACAAAACATTTATGAACTTTAAGTCAATATGTAACGTAGTTCATTAACTTTTTATTTAATTGAATCCTTTAACTTTTAATGTTTGTTCAATGTAGTACCTAAATTATGTAAAAATATGCAATGTTAATTAATGAAATGACAACTGTAGACATTTTCGCATAATCTGAAAATTGCATTAAATATATGTATAAAAAATTTGATGATCACTTTGGACCAATCAAAAGTTTAAGTATCATATTATACATATGACTAAAATTCATAAATTACGTTGAACAAAGTAAGGGTTCAAAAAACACATTACAATTTGTGTTTTTTCCTGTGTTTTCTAAGAAAACTGGTTGTGAGCATGGGAAAAGACTTCTCTTTATTGACTCCCCCCATAATAATGAATTAAAAAAAAGTTACGCAACAAAATCTAGTGAAGGAAATTAATGAATGGATTGGTTGATAAATCAAGCTCCATTTAAAAAAACACCCTAATTAAAAAAATTATCACATTCATATGATATAAGATGGAAAGGTAGAGTTGAGCGAGTAGTTGTGGAACTCCAAAGACAACCTTGTCTATGGGCAAGGGGCCCGGGACCACATTGTCCGTTTCTTCCATTGGACGGACGGACAGCCCCGCCGTTCCCCCGCATCCCATGTACAGCGGGGCTAGGAGGCACAAAAATGTCGAAAAGGATTTTTCGCCGCTAGGCTAAGAAGAGATACCCAGAATGAGAATATGACGGTGGAATTCTCAATCCAGATTTTTCGCTTGTCTGATCGCATCCTTCCCTTGGATTGTTGGTTTCCTAGAATGTTAGCAATTCTTCTTCTGTCTCCAATGCTGCTTGGTCTTTCCCTTCTTGACTTGTTGCCTCGGCTTCCACAAGCAACTCCTCCTTCGGCTCGGCCACTTCCATGCTGCTCGACGAGTTCTCCACTTTCGGAGAAAGCACATGTGTTGGCATCTCACTTTCAGTTGGCATAGCTTGCCCCAACTCCACCTTCGGCTCCTCCAAAGGCTGTGGCTTCGCCCTCGACTCGACTACAAGGTCCTCAATTCTCGACCTTTCATCCACTAGTCAAATTGTGGAATTGTTCTTGGTCTCCATCAGCCCAAAGGCCATTAGTACCCCCAATGGGTATTTTTGGGTTGGTGATAACAACTGACTTGGTTCTCATATTGATGATGGCATTCACACTACCGAAGATTTTCAAACCCAAGTTAAGATCATGCGCATCAAGTTACCTTGATAGAGTATTTGTCCTTCCAATCAACTATGTGTAGTTCCATGTTCCGACCAATGCCAACAGTTAGTACATAATCCAAGTTGACCACCTTGAACTGATATCTGGTGGGTTCTACTCAAAATCCCAAAATTTTCGCAGCTTTGCTTGACAAGAATATGTTTGACACACCCATGTCTCTGTCAAGGCGTAGAGTTTTGCGTTATTGACATTGACTTCCACGAATGGAAAATTTAGAGTGTGTTTGATTGGGTTTTTGAAAGCCCCTTGGGATCCCAAAGCCCCTTTGGGGTCCCAAAGCTCTTTGCGCAAATGTTAGAGTGTTTGGCAAGCAATTTCAAAGGGCTTTAAGATGAAAGTTTGCTTTGGGAATGCTGAAAGTCTAAAACTACCTAAAGGAGCTTTGGGCTTTTAGCATTTTCGAAATGCTGAAGCCAATTTTAATGAATTTTTGTTAGTTACCCATTTTGCCATCAAATTTTTATCAAAAGTTTGCATTTGCCCCGAACTGTTCATCTTCTCCGCTTGTAGCCTTGTCCTCAACCCTATCCTCGCGGCCAAGGTCACGTGACCTCAGTCAAGCTAGCTGGGTTGCTAGACGGAGTTGCTATGATGGTTGGGTGGCTTGATTGGGCGATTGGAGAAGGCTGTTGGAAAATAGAGTAGGATGGTGTCGATGAGCTAGATGTTTGGTTCGGATCAATCTAGGCACACCGGAGGCAACAAGGACCTCCATTGATGGTGTTTGGAACTGGGGAGGAGGCCGGTGGCAAGATTTGGCCTTGGTTGACCCCTATTGCTAGAGCAAAGGTCGAGTGAGCAGGGGATTAGGGTTTTGGGTTTGGGGGCGTCGGACGACATAACCTAACAAAAAAAGTAACCCTGAAGTGTTGCGAAAGACTGGGGTCCTAATCGAAGAGCCATAGATTCTAGTCCGCATTGAGGAGCTAACCCCGACTGCTTTCTCTTTTATTTTAAAAAGTAGCTTGGCAGTCATCCTTTAGTGAGAAAAATCAACAAGGAAGGAAAGCAGGCGAAGCTTTTGGGACAATTTCCTAGCAAAATGGCGTCGATGAACGCCATGGATGAACAGCTAGGGTTTCTTGGGGGCAACGTACGTGCAGGGTAGAGAGAGGAAGAAGACAAGCTGACGTTGCTTCCTCCCTTTTGCCTTATTTTTTTTAGAAAAATAAAAAAATTGATTAAAAGCCCATTTTAAATTCAAGTTTTGCCAAACACGAATTCAACTCAAAGCCAATTCTAAATGCGTTTTTACCAAACGCATTTTGCATTCTCACAATAGACTTTGGGCTGTCTGTATTCCCATTTCTCCAAAGTCCATTGTAAATGCCCAACCAAATTCACCCTTATACTCATATGCTTATTGGATGGAGCTTGAGTCTTTCCAAAGTTAAGAATCTTTACAACACGAAGCCGCACTTCTCTCTTCTTTCGTATCTCGAGAAAGGTGTGGACCTTCACCAAAGAAGTGCTTGATCGGCTTTCCATGTTTCTATTGACACCAAATTTTGCCGGTCCGATAAGTTATTTTTAACTTAATTTTTGAGAAAAAATTGTTATTAACTAGAAATAATATTTTTTATTTTCTAAAAAATTCAATAAAATTAATTAATAATTAAATTAAGACTAAAAAATTAATTAAAATTAACAAAGAAAAAGAAAAAAAGGGGTTGGCGGAAAAGGCTGAAAAAAAAAACGATTAATTAAAAAAATCGGAAAATAAAATGAAATGAAAAAAGAAGAGGTCTGCAGAGAGTAATGGAAGGGATGGGTCTGGTAAAACCGGGGATTGGACGGGGCTTCGCAGAAAATGAGGGAGACAGTGAAAAAAGAAGAAGAGAAAAGGTCAATAAGTCAAAAAGAAGGAAAAAGAAGAGGGAAGAGACGTGAGCTTCGGCGGAAGACGGAGATAGAAGGGGGAGAGGGAGAGAAGAAGAGAGAAAAATGGCACCGGTCGGAGTCTCCCGCGAGATCCCCTGGACTGAAACCTAAGGTTGCAACACCTCGCCGGCGACGCTTCCGTTCAGCTCTCCCGTTCTCCGGGAAGCCGAGATCATGGCCTTTCTTTTCCCCTCCCAAGGATTGGTTTAGGATGTTTCGTGGGCGACAGCGACTTGGCTCAAGCTCTCTTGGCGCTTCCGTTGGCCAAAACCCCTGAACCACGTAGGGAACCTTGTACCTTCGCATTATCCCTCGAGCGACCTAGTGCTCTGTTTCGGGCTCCCCGGACCAAGCTGACCGTTCGCTGGTCCGAGTAAATTCCAGAACTCTTTCGCTACTTGCTTTACGTTATATGTACATTCCTCTTGCTTTTCATCCTTAATAGGTAAAGGTTTAGTCACGTTTGACCCCAAAACCAGCCGTTCTTCCTTTGCACATCACCTGTTTGTTGCAATGTGTGAGTGAAACCGTATTAGGCACGAGTCGATTTCCTGAGTTTCGGTCGTTGGCTAGCGTGTCGGAGTTGTATGGAGTTATCGGGCCAAGAAACCTTGCTTGGAAGGTCGCGGCACCGCCCGTCCGGGACCTAGTCGCTGGGCGCTCGCGGGGGTGGAAGGGAAGCAAGGCGCTCGCGGAGGAACTCTGCCTCCTTCATCGTCGCTGGACCGGTCGGGCACTTGACTTGGGTCCCTCGAAAGCCCGTCCAGGTGGCTGAAGTAGGCCTTCAGGCCTTTCAGAGATGGCTGGGCTCGGCCGAAGAGGGTGGATCGGGCTTGTTGTGACTAGCGTGCTGGGCTTGAGTCAAGTGGGCTTTTAGTTTTGGGGCTGGGCCCTTACTTTGTTAATTTGAATTTGAATTGGCCCCTTTCGTGTGAGGGCCAGGAAGGCCCAGTCAGCGGGTTGAATTTCGGAGCCCGGCCCAGATATTAAATATTATAACAAAGTAAGATATTTTATTAATAAAATAAATATATAGCTATTTAAAAAAAACTTAAAAAAGTTCGAAAATTAAAATTATTTTTTGGAGAGCCGAGGACCTGACCCGATTTGAAGTCCGACCCGAGTCCCTTTTTAAATACTAGAATATTAAAAATATTTTAATAATAAAAATATAAAAAATTATTTTTTATTAAAAGTTTTTGAAAATAAAAAAAACTAACGTTTCTTCTGGGAAAGCCAGCCTTGCCTAAATCAAATTGCAGCATTATAATATACCTACTTTAATTAACAAACACTAGCTTTTGCAAAGATTGAAGAAGTTATTTGCAAATGTTTTCTGATTCTCTTGGTACTTATTAACCCGATTGCATATCTATCTAGTTTTGCTCATGTGTATGCTTAGGTGCGTGATTAGATTGGATGCATGATATGATGCTTATTGAAATGACTTGGGGTAATCGAACCACAGGAATAATTCATGCCAGCTCTATTGTCACCTAATTATTTTGATATGAGCATTGTTGATGTTTTACTTTGACCGTGTCATGTGGTAGTGATTGAAGAGATGGCACATGTATGAGTTGGTGGTATTAGACCAATATCCATTCCGATCTTAATTTTGTAAAGGTTTAACCTAAGTTCATTAGGATTATGCTAATTTGAATCTATCCGAGTGAATTAGCATATGCTTAGCCTAATAAAATCCACATAGACTTAGTATCACTTTATCTAAGGAATTATTAGAATAGTCTAGCTTATACTTCACTTGAATCAATTTATTAGGTTTAAATTAACTTTTATATAGCCAGCTGTGAGGTTTAATAACAAGGTAATGTATTATTAATTACTCGATGAATTGCAGGGTTTTATATTCTCATTGTCGGTAGTAGCATTCAATTTTTAAGTGTTTATTTACCACATTGCATTTCAATACTTTAAGTGTTTACTTTCTTCGCATTGTCTTTCGATAAATTAAGTGTCAATTTCTTTTCCAAAGTAAATCAACATTAGTCTAAATTTCCGTGAAAAAGATCTCACAAAAACAATTAAATGGACACTTAGTTACTTTGAAAGACCTTTTAGGATCTTAGAGGATGAGCAAGAGTACGTGATCATTTTAGATTAAACAATCAACTAGTTAGGTACTAAAATGGTTTTAATAGAATTTTTAGCATAAACAAATCCTCATACATTAATCTCTGGCTCGCAGGAATCGAGGCAACACTCTCACGCCTCAATTGGTTTCTAGTTGACCTTAACAGGTTATTGACGACTCCTAAAATATGTATGTTACTAGATAATTTTAAAAATCAAAACTCTTAAACATCATGCAAGGTAACTTGGGAGAGTCTGTGTTCATGATTGATGAACCGAGTTGGATTATAATTAGAGGATACATTCGAGCTATCTTTTAGTGATGCCAACTGAGATCCTATTACGAACAATACTTTTAAACCTATCAAGTACTAAACCTCTCACGAGATAAACTAACTCGATTACAATGCAAAGAAGAAAGTAGAATATGAAAAACCGATTCCTATGTTTCACACAGTCTCCTTAAAGCACATTCGTCTCCTCCAGTACACAATGAGGATCTCTCCAGTACACGTGAGGCAACTTGGACGTCTGTCTCCCAATATACAACGGTTGACAATCAAGAAGAGTATATCTTCGAGACTTTCGACGAACTCGAATAACGAACTATGCTGAACACTTTCTAAAACAAAACTATGCAATCTCTATTTCTTTTTCGAAGAAGATGCAAAAACTGTATGCATGTGAGCTCGGGTAAAACGAATGGAAAAACCATCAAATAATGTGAGGAGACCGTCTGGTATTTATTCTACCGTTCTGAATTAATTCAGACATTCAGGAATTAAACATGGCTTTAAATCAACCGTTACAACATTGATAACACGGTTTTAATTTAGCCGTTACATCTTTAATTACAACCAACTGTTACGAATCAACGGATTAAAACTATCATTTAATCCAAATCTGGCGATTACAGACTCTACCGTTGAGTCTGGTGTTCTTCAGACTTTACAAAGTCTGATCACACATTCAGACTCAGACAAATTCCGCCGTTACCAAAACATAATAGTATAGAAAGAAGGCAAAAAGTGGCTTGTCCTTAAGCCTAATTTTTGAACTTTTCCCGGGTTGCAATCGTGTACGCAGGTCATATGCTCGCGCCCAAGTTCAAGTTCGTTGGAAACCGATTTTGCACCCCCCTTACGCATGCACGCGAGGCATAGTGCTTGTGATTTTAAGTTATCACTCTAAAGAAGTGTAATCACATTTAAAGCACTCACAAGCCTTCTTTCTATTTTATGTGAGATTAGTGCTTCTACACTTCTCACTCACAAAGTTGCCTTTCACATGTGAGACCCACATCCCACTAAGGGTTTCCTTTTGAGAATAATTTCTCATTCACCTTTTATTCATCCCAAATTTCCAACACTTTGTTCATCAACTAGCAATTGTATTGAAGGCAACCGAAAATTCCCCCAGGAGCGACTCTATGACCTCATCAATTTGCTACTTCCCCTCCTCGCAAAAATCGTTCGTCATCGATTTCATCCTAGCGAGTCTCTCTTGGAAGGAAGACATGACATCAGTCGAGGTCTCTTAGCCTTCGCATAGGGTGTCCTTCTCTTGGACAGCCTCTCTTGGAGCTTCTCACCAGTCCTAGCAACAGGGGCTACCTCTTCCTCCGACATTCACTCAAATACTTGGTGTGTACTGCACAATCAATCACCTTCTCTGTAATATGCTTTGATACCACTTATCATAGGTCAATACTTGAAATCATGAATCGTGCAACAATTAGGCTCCCTTTGGCTCTTGCCTAGATGCCTAAGCTTAGCCTTGCTGATGTATTTGCTCACTCATTCGCTAGCCCCACTTAGATGGTAAAGAGAGAAAGTGTTTACAGAGAGCCACACTTACAGAATCAACTTCTATTGCTCGAGTGTTGGATGATACTAATGAGGGGGAGAGCACCACATTTATAGATACCGCCTTTTTATTATTATCGTTTATCATTCTTTGATCAAACAGTGGTGATCTTTCTTCGCAACAAATGTCTACCCTACTAATACAAGACCCCTATCTATCTCATTAAAACTAGATATATCTTCAATACAAATACACATTTCCCATACTATCTTTAAAAATATTATAAATTGCTCAAGAAATCATAGAGCCCAAGACACTTCTTGTCTTATTAATCATCTAGACTATCTCTTTGGTCTCTAGGGTGTCTTCAGTAATGTTTCTATTTCTGGAGATAATTTCTTTTTAAAATTAATTTTTTCTATGTTTATTCCCTAAATAAGTTTATTTGCAAAAGAACACATTTATTCTACGTTTAAGGGCATGTTTGGTAAAAAGTGTATCTATTCCCTGAACAAAAAATTTATATTCTTATTTTTTCGGAGAACAAAAAAAGAATAGAAATGCGTTTGTTTATACTTTTTGTTCTCGGGAACATATCTGTCTTTTCCTTTCCAAAACAGATTTGGAATAGAAACAAGAAGTAGAAAAAAAACTTGTTTTTTATTCTCAGGAACACTTTTTTAGAAACAAAAGAACAAAAACTTAAAATTTGTTTCTGTTAAACATTTGTGGTTAGTTATTACCAAAGAACACTTTTTAAGAAAAACTTAAAACTCAACATTTTTTAAGAAACAAACAAAAGAACACGTTAGCTATTAGTAAATGGTTCTTCTGTTAAAAAAACTATTTCTATTAAAAAATTGTTGCCTGGAACAGAAACGTAATCAAACGCGTAAACAAATGTGTTTCTGTTATTTTTTTGTTCTCCAGAACAAAAGGAAGAAAAAGAACAGAAATTTTATTTCAAGGAATAGAAACACAAATAAACAAATAGGCACTAAATATGCTAACTTTGACTTTGAAGAATTTACCTTCATGCCATTGTGAGCGGTCTGAAGCCTCGGCCTAGTGAGCAGAATGCTCCAGTAAGAATCTCTATCTAGTAAATCATCCTTTTCAATCAAAAACGAAATTTCCATTCTGGGGTTGGAGCTCTCTATCATTGTTTTTTTTTTCTTCTAATACCTAAGTATTATCCCACATCGCTTGATGATGAATAATAATTATCAGAATGACTTACATCAAAAGGAGCACAATAAACATTCACTGAGATCAAAAGGTAGAATGTGATGTTTTACAAACTTAAATGGCAAGTAATAAAAATATTTATTATTAAGAAAACTTATATGACAGCTAGAATTAAATGACCTGATCTAGAAAAAGAAGCATGACCCAAAAGTATATATCATGTTTCAAATGATATTTTGGTATTATGGCTACTAGGAGCATTTAGAATCTTGAGGGGAGAGAAGCTCAAATAAATGTCCCCCTTTACAACATATCACACTTATCTATCCGCATGTGGATTTGCACATGACAACCATTAGAGGAGAAATGAATAATAAAATTGAATGCAAATAGTTGACCTACATATATCAAGTTTAGAGATAGTTTAGGAACCACGAAAGTATCAAGTAATGACAATGTAGACATCAGGATATTCTTGATATAGTTAACTAGGATCTGTGACTTATCGACCATATGAGCAGTTCGTGTTTGTGAAAGTAACGATTTGACTAAAACAAATTGCTATTTGAAGTCATGTGTTGCAAGAGGTAGAGTCATAGAACCACGAATCAAAAGTATTTAAGTCACAAACAAAGAAGTACTAGGAATATAAGAGCTAGAGCTAGGTTGATTTCTGAAGAATGGAGTAGAGAGCCTCTAAAGATAAAGTAACATATGAGCTATTAAGAAAACCATCAATATTAGCAACAGTGGCCAATGAGCATGTGGGTGGACTTCTGTATCGAGATCGATTATTTGTCCTTATAGGTTGCCTAGGTTGTCATCGATAGCAAGTGGATGCAAACGGAACAGATTACAACATGCACAATATTTGCTAGGCAATGATGAGGAGGTGGGTGCGGTAAGCACTGAATGTGTAGGAGTAGATTAGATAGGGTGGTGCACCTTTGAAGTAGCTGGCCAAGTTTCTTTAGTAAACAATTCTGAAGCACAATTTCAAGATAAGGTAGTAGATCTTAATGCAGAAGTGAAGCTCCTTCAGGCTTAAACTCATCATTGAGTGCCATTAGAAATCGCATAACACGCATATGGTTCCGATATTCAATTAACTTGTGAACATCATCATTAGCTTCCCATTGCAGCTTGGACAAAGCCAATTAATCCCAAATGGCATGCATAGAGGACAAACTATCATTAATAGACTAACCAATCTTGATGCATCCAATGCAAATTTCTTAACAGCTGATGCTGATGTGCAATATTCGAGGTGGAGTAAAGCCTACAAGTAAATCTCGTGCTTCCTTTACTATATCGAGGCAACCAAACTAAAGCTTTATAGAAGGAATCAAAGTGCTTTGACAACCATGTTGAAGTCTGATGGTTCTTGTTGTCTCACTCCTTTAAACGCTCAATGAGTTATAAAATTTCTTCAGCAATTCTTGTAAGTGTGCAAATTTCACTAATAGCATAACCCTAAAGTTTGCATTCTTCAAAGAAATTTGACATTTCTTGAGCTCATAAAGTATAATTCGATCTATTCAAGACAATTTGTATGTGCATTGACACATCCATTTTATCCACTAAAAAGAACTAATTTATGTAATGAAGACCAAGATACTTGTACTGCAATGCAAAAATGAAGAAAATCACGTCAAAAATGGAATTAGCATGTCAAAGTACTTCAGCAGCCGATCGGTCAATGATTAACAATCATGTGGTGGGTAAAGTGACAGACGACATGGCTGATGACAGACAGTGATCCTTTTGATCACTTGCAACACACGTGAGAGCATGGATGTCATGTGCATAATCTGGAGGTGGCACATTATTGACATTTAAATTTTGACAATTCATTTAAATCTATTTTTTGCATAAAAATTATGGATTAATTGTTTAATTAATAAGTAAAAATATTTTCTATTTAGCATTTCATAACATATAATTTTAAGTATTCATGATAATATATGTATCGGACTAACACGATGGCATAAATTAGAATTAGTCATGCATATCTTACCCATACTTCATATGGCATTCAGCTAACACCCAGAGGGGAGTGACTAAGTTTTCCAACCCCTCGTTTGAGTGATTTAAACTTTAATTGAAATAAATTTTACCTATTAATTTATTAGACTTCGAAATTAATCAGAACAAGTCTTAAAATAGGTCAAGACTTGCAAATCTTAAGCCTGCGAGACAAGGGATTTCGGCTGGCCCACTATGGGAGTGGGGTTGGCCAAAATTCAGCCTTCAATCAGAGAAAATTTCTACAATTTGATCAACCGAGAACTTAGTTGAAAGAATTATAATTTCTTCAATTTGATCCTCCAAGAATTCAATTGAAAGAATTATTATTACCTAAAGTTAACTGTGCAAATACGCGTTTCAAATTGCTATTGTTCCTTGATCCACCACCGACCGTGCCTAAGAGCCATTCGATGTCACTGCACCGTCGATACAAATATGCTTACTACTGTGCTAAAAGCCTAAAACTGATGATCTTGACGAGTAGTTGTTTGGCCCCATGTCGTGTGGTAATTGGAAGCTACGTGCTGCTCCCTTCGCCATGACCTCCAGCCAAATCGACTGTCAGCTTATCAAGGCCACCACTAGCTACCATTGATCGCCTCCCTGTCCAGGCCTTAATCTGTCGATTTCAAATTTGGAAATATTCTTCGCCAGATATTTGGAATTAGATAAAAATCTTATTGAAATTTCACCTAGAAAATTATTTGATTTTATTACCTAATTTGATAAATGTGATCTTTGTTAGGACCCGCCACGCCTTGACCTTGGGCATGTGATGGCCCCTGATTTCCTTCCTTCACTTCGGTCATCGGTCATCAAGTGGCGACATCCCAAGACTTGTCATCGACCTTCAAGTCTTCAATGGAAGCATGGGTGTCCTCCCACTATACTCACCCCCAAATCAATCTTTAACCATGCACATGAAAATAGTTAATAACAACGGGATGATATATAAATATCTCAGCGAGTTTATCCATATACCAAAATTAGAAATACTATCACCCTAGGGTCCTTACTCACTGCTCAACCTCCAAATAGCATTTTCCCAAGTGAGTCGTTGAAGCCCTAGATTCGGCCAATCGGCCGTTCTGGCAACAACCACCCCTTGTTGTTGATCTCGTTGGACTCGTGAACCCTTCATGAGTAAACCTTAGCCCTTTAATTAGATTGATTTGGTCAAGAATTGGAGAATTGAAGTCTAAATCATTTTTCCAAAATTGGGCTCGTGGCTGACCTGATTGTTGTTCGCCATTCTAGGGCCGTCCCATTGCCTTCAACTGGGCCACTCAGCACTATCTCAAGCCGTCTTGGACCAGTGACAAGGTCATGGTTGCCGTTCAACCACCAATTTTGACTCCTAATAGCTTCGAACAAGGAGATTTAGGGGTTTTGGACCCTCACTGGAGCAATTTCAGCCACCACCAGCTCCCACTGCCTCGTCCTCAATGTTAGCGATCTGTCCTAGGAACCAATTTATGTTGATACTCTAACATTAGTTGCGGTTTAGGTTGTGTCGGAAATATCAACATTCACTATACTTAGGTAGTCATAATGTCTTGCTAAAGACTGCTTGTGATTGGCATGTTGCTAATGTCTAGTGAACCTACAGGGTCGTACACAATAGTGAACTAGTTTTATATTTCTCTGTGGAACGTGGCCTAAAGACTTAACTGGGCCCAACCCATTTGCTTGATATATATATATATATTCTTTTTTTACGGTAGATCCCTATGGGTTTTTTGTGAGAGTCACATAGAGGAGAAATTAGACAGATACATTAGTCTCAAGATCTACGAGCACTTAAGTAGAAGGAACTCCATAGTCTGCAAGTTAGCACTTGAATTTGGAGATTCTAGTTCTTGTGTATGGATATCAGTAGAGGTGCAACACTTGGGGCATTAATATAGACACAACCGATCGTTAATTCTTATCAAACACAAAAGGTACGTCTAAATTCCTTACTTTGATTTTAATATATTCATGGATCCTGTCTAGGTTTTGTTCTCCTGCATTTTGAGAAACTATTAGAAACCCAACACACAACCCCAGTCGTTCACCCATAGCCAAGAGTAGTCTTTGGGGAGCTCGCCGAAACAATACTCGACAGAGCATCACCGAAACAATACCTCGTCGAAAAATCTCATCCGCCGCACCGCGCTGAGTTGAGTTGTGCCCCCCAAGACGAGCCACTTGTGCCTTCATTACGTGAGATACGCAACTTGGGAGCGCATCACAAGTCGCCTCGCCCAAATTGCCGAGGAAAGCGCCAAATTAGGTTAATGGACTTTTTACATCTCAATTAGACTCATCTACTGCTTTAGTAGAATTATGAAAGATATTTAAATGGCTTAACTGCATGATTGTATGATTGGATTGGATGGGGTGGTTATTGTGCCAGTGATGTGGCGACTGGATGAATCGATTAGGTGGCCAAGGGGGCTCTAATCATTGATTGGATGTCGATGGAATCCAAAGGGAGATCGACGAGACCGCAATTTGGTGGCGACTGATTAAGAAAAGGACTAGTTAGGGTCTCAAGCTAGTAGTAGACAGTCTTATTTGATTGTTAGTAGACTTATTATGAATGATTGGATAGATGAGACCAATTGTGACTTTGGATAATGTGCCAAATGATGTGGCGATTGGATGAACTGGTTAAGTGGCCAAATGGGCCCTAGTTGTTAATGGTATAGTGATTTGTGGCAACTTAGTTGCGAAAGTGACGATGAGACGAGGAGGTTCAACTAGGGTATCAAGCCGATTGTGGACGATCTTAAGTAATTAATTGCGCAATTTAATTATTTAATTGCTCACTATTTACTTAATGGTGTTTGTTATTATTTTGGCTGACCCTGATTTGAAAAGTGTGTTAGGCTTAGTGCCAAGTCCCGGTCACAAACCAATTGACTCATAGTTAGACTTGATTAGCATAGAGAGAGACTTTAGACAGGCCGTGTGATGGAAGAAATGGGAATCGAGCCAATTGAGAGCTGTTCGGTGGTTGTGGTAGAATTGATTGTTGATTTGATGATATTTACTTATTATAGTGACAATGTGACAAGTTAAATGGCTTTGGGCCAAATCCTAGTGCAGACCAGTTAATTGATAGGTCTAGCTCATGAGTATGATTGATTTGAGAATGTGGGTCAAAACTCAAGGCTAAGCGTGGGATTAGTTAATGAGTGGAGAGAGATTATCGGAGTGATTAATGGAGTTGAGGGAATTGATATTGATTAAACTCGAGGTGAAAGATAAGTGATATGAGCTTGATTAGAGGTGACAGTTGACCCTGGGGATGCAAATAGGGACCATAGGGCGATAGTGTTCCTAGTTCTAGTATAGGAGGTAGACTCACTAAAATATCCACATATCTCACCCCACCGCCTAACCCTCTCCACAAGATATGATCAAGGAACACGGGGAGGAGCAATTCGAAGAGGAGCTGATCCAGAAGGAGCTAATGGAGGAGGTGGGAGAGATGGTGCAGGTTGTGGACCAAAGCTCCGATGAGAAGATCTAGAGAGATAGATTTAGAGTCCCCTCCCCTATTACTTTTGTTTGTACATTCTGTGGGTTTTGAGACTCGTCTTTTGAGTTGCATTTGGCAAGTATGTGAACAGAATTTACATGTTAAGGTAAAATGATGATTATCTTTTGAGGAGGGTTGTAGTTATTTATTTTCTTGCTTTCATTGTATATACTCTAAGGATTAAAAAAATCCACGACCTACTTGGGACGTCGCACATTTATCTAATGGCTATTAGGAAAAAGAAAGAAGGGAAAAATCGGGGATTGCCGCATACTCAGAAAGCAGGGCGTGACAGGCAATCCTTGCATCGTGGACTAGTGACGAGGATTGCTGGCACTTGACATGATGGCTCGGGTAGTGGCGATGGGGGCGATGCTGCAGCGACAAGGAGTCACTGGACAGCTTCGACGGAGTCTAGCTAAGGTAGTGTGTGACAATGGAGGCGACAACAGTGAATGATGGGACAACATGGAGCAGGGAGCACGGTCTTGGAGATTCGTAGAGGGGTCGACGCAGTTAGTCTCCGCCCGGCCCCAAGTCTTCCCTCTCGTGTCCCCTTTCTCGCCTGTTTCTCTCTTTTTCTAAGTGCATTCTGAAACAATGATCACCCCACAAATGCTGAGGTATATCGACGTATATATAAATGATGTTAATTTACCATTAAGGACCTCAGGTTTCCATTTTAACACAATTGACTATGGATTATAGAAGGCCTTCTAATTAAATCACCGTGGGGTCAATTGCATTATTTAACCTTAATCCAGGGCTGGATTTCGACCAAGCTCTTCCCACAATGGGTGGGCTAAAACTCATTGGCTTGTGTGCTCAGAATTCTTTGGCTTCAACCTATTTTAGGGCTTGTTTTGATTAATTTCAAGGGCTAATAAACTAATTAGCTAAATATGTCTGAATTAAAGCTCAAATTACTCAAATTAGGGGCTGGAAAATTTAGCCTCCTCTCCCTTAATTGCCGTTGAGGTTCCTCAGAGTTCGGGCCAAATTTGTGCGATTGATTCTAGTCCCTTCCGTCACCGGTCTGATGCTAATGTTATGTAGATACTATCATAAATGCTTAAATTTATAGCAATGTAATAGTATTGAAAATATTTTTGTTTAGAATCCAAATAATTAATTCCTAATTTTTATGCAATTTAAACCTAGATGAGTTGTCGAAATTTAGATTTCAACAACCTTCAAAGTTATATGACAACACTATCCAGTAAAACATTTTTTAGCATGCCCAGTGCGGCACATCTTGTTGATTTGAGAAAACAATAATGACAAGAATCAGACATCAACAAGAGTCCCATAATACTACTAGCAACAACAACCCATTACCACAAACTAGTAATGAGACGGTTGTGCATTCCAATACTTCAACCCCTAGGAGATCCGGAGAACATAATCAACATAAGAAAGTTGATCTTTCAATGCATCACACCAAAGAGCAGCTAAGGGATGTTCTCCAAATTCTAACATAGTACCAAGCATGACAAGATTGTTCGAAGAACAGCAGAATGAGTTAGCCATTCATATTACCAGTCACATATCAGACATGATCAAATCAGTTGTCATCAAAACTGTGAATAACAACATATAAGTCCACTGATGGTTCGAAAATGTTCAACCAAATCTACTATTTTACCTAGTACAGTTTGTCAAAGAAGTTCAATAATGACTGGGATTAGAGAGGGTTTATCATCCTTGCTCATAGGAAATCACATCCTGCATCAATCAGTTTCAAAATGCCTAAGTTTCCTATATTTACTAGTTAAGATGAATGATCAACCATCGAACACATTGTTCAATTTATCGCCTAGTGTAGGGAAGTGCAGATAAATGAGTTTTTAGAACTTAAGTTCTTTCCTTTGTTTTTGTCAAAAACTGCTTTTACTTGGAACAAAAAATGTACCACCTAATTCGGTGTGTAATTGGTCAGAGATGGAAATATAATTCCATTCTCAAATTTTAGAGTTATACTTGAGGTATCAATTGCTAATTTGGTTAGACTGTATCAATACAATAATTAGTCAATCAATCAATTTGTTACTTAATTTAAAAAGGCTAGGAATACATGCATTACTTCACTCTCAGAAAAAAGGATATTAGGAATTTGGCTCGATTGAAATTCAATATGAGGGAAAACTTTGAAGGCCAAGACTTTGCCGTTTTTTTTTTTCCATTTGCCAACGACAGTATCTAAGTATGAGCAGATTTTAAAATACTGGGATAAAAGGACAAACTGAAAACTTTGTACAAAACTTGGCTTTAACAGGAGACTTAGAGTATGAATCATACCCGAATGAGAACATTTTCAATGTTGCAAATATGATGCTCGGAAAGCTTTGCTTTTGTTGATCCTTAAAGCCTACCAAAATAAAGAAAAAAAAAACAATGGCTAAGGCTAAAGATATTCAAGTTAACTCGTTCGACATGAACAAATTGGAGAAAATCTTTAATTTTCTCTTAAAAATGGCCTGATAAAATTAATAGTTACCAAATTATCCCCAGTAAAGAAGATCTAGTAAGCAAAAAAATTGTAAATTGCCCCACTCATAAAGCTATAACACAGTTAATTGTGTTGTTTTGAACAAAACAATTTAAGAGGCAATTCTACAGAAAAATCAAATTTGCCAATGACAAAGAGACATACGATGAAATTTAATTATCTAATTTAAAAGAACCAAATGAATGATAAATCATTCAATTCTCTCAAAAGTCAGCATATATTGACACTCAAAGTGACTATCATAAATGATGAACTTTTTATTATAATTGACAAGTGACAAAATTAATCGATAATAGGAGAGGTTGGTGAACAAAGTAAGTCATTGACAAAAATAAAAAAAAAGGCCGACATCTTGAAGAATATCAACAGCTTGCCAAGGAAATTATTGACAACAAACATCAATTATCGATGAGAATCCTCGCTAGGCTAACCGATAATAGTAGAGTTTGGTAAACAATAAAAGTCATTGATAAAAAGAATAGTTCGCAATTCGAAAAACATTGACAACTCATCAAGAAAGTCATCGACAACAAACATTATTGATAAAAAAATCCTTAGCATGATAAAGTTATCGACATCAACATATAATACGGGAAAGAGATATATTCATATATGAAACTTCTTCTATATAAGTATTGACAAATAATAAGTAATTGCTAAGTGATTATGTTTATTTCCACCATTTGAGAATTTTGTATGTATTTTCTTGCAAATGCAAATAGTATTAGGAAATTATTTGTTCTGAAGATAGTACTACGAGGTTATCTTTTAAATTCAATAACCACTTGTAACTTCCATTGTGGGCTTTAAATAGCAACATTATACTCTTTGTAAGGACCCTCCAATCACTCACAGAGTTTAGCGTCCTTTGCAAAATTACTTTTATCTTACTTTTCCGCAATTAAAATGGCCAGCCACGATTGTCTTCCCTCTGCGTTTATTGAAACCCACTGTCATTTACTTTCCTATTTAAAATCAACAAAGGCCCTTTATATGCTTTATCAATTCACTTATCAATTTATCAATACTTTGAAAGATATTTCCTTGACACAAAAAATACTTCATTGTTCAAACTTACTTTCAAGAGGATTGAATGCATGTGTTAGGACTGCCCTTGTAGCAATAGACACTTCCTAATTTGTTGCATTTAGTAAGGTGAACTCATGAAGCTTGTGGCTCATTAAGATGATCTCGTGACCCAACAGCGACCCAACTCTCTGGACAGAGTTTCCAGAGCAACAAAGGAATGAGCTCAATAAATGTCGAGTGCAACTGCTCATTCTAACATCCAACAGCAATCATGCCAAGGGCTCTCTTTTCTTACCTTTTTTGGCTTTCTATCATCCAATTCGCCTGCTTGGGGTGTGTTGGCAGGAAACAGGTCTACATTCACTGCTGCTAAGCTTTTAGCTGTCTTGCTCATGAATGTCATAAATGATTACTTTGCGGGGTCAAGGCTTCCCGAGTTGATGAGCATGTTATTTATACGCCTCAGACTCTCCTAAAAGAGGGACAAGTGACAGCGAGAGCAGAATATTGTTTGGTGCCTAGTCTCATTCTGGTTCCATCTCGAGAATACCTTCTAAGATAAGACCATCAAAATGTTTTGGTTTCTGATAGCACTCTTGATCCTAAGTTTTGCATCTAGTATTTCCGGAGCCACCCACGAGAAGAAGCTTCCTTCCACCAGAGTCGTTGGCACGGTCTACTGTGACACGTGCTTTATGCAAGCATTCTCGAAGGCTAGCCACTTCATTCAAGGTCCAATCTGAACTAGGCTACAACAAAGAACCATAAGTTTGTTGTTTTTGCGAACTGTGCGGTCCATATATAATGGCTAATAGCGCGTGGTGATTGTTCTCTGCAGGTGCAACTGTGGCGGTCGAATGCCAAGATGGAGGTGACAATCCGAGCTTTCGCAAAGAAGTGAAGACTGACAAGCATGGGGAGTTCGAAGTCTACTTGCCCTTCTCCAGCGGAAAGCACGTGAGAAGAATCAAGGGTTGCTCTGTGAAGTTGATCAGCAGCGGCGAGCCAAACTGCGCCGTAGGCTCCGCAGTGACCTCGTCATCCCTCCATTTCAAAATGAGAAAGAATGGAGACTACGTGTTCTCTGCCGGGCTCTTCACGTTCAAGCCCCTGCAACGACCCAACCTGTGCAACGAAAAGCCGAGCTCAGAGTTCGGCTCCGAGAAAAGCTTCAAGTTTCCACCTCCTAGTTATGATCCGACGTTTCCCCCTCCACTTCAAGACCCTGCCACACCAGGCCTCCCACCAGTGACCAACCCGGTGCCTCCGATCCTACTGCTTCCGCCGCTTCCCCAGCTTCCGCCGCTGCCGCAACTCCCTCTTCTCCCTCCTCTCCCTCCTCTTCTTGGGCTCCCAAAGCTGCCCCCAATTTCCGGGACACCTTCCAAAACCAAACCCAGCGACGACAGTTCCAAACCCGTCCCATCACTTGATCAAGAAACGAGTCCAATGAAGCTCTTCGTTCCTCCTAATTTGGCAGCGAACCCATTTCAGCCAGACCCCGTCCTGCCACCGAACCCACTCAAGCCATCACCAGAGCAGGCGATTCCTATTCCGCAGATTCCAGGACTATCAACCGCTTTGCCATCCTTCCTGCCTCCCCTTACTCAATTTCCACTCCAGCCTTCGCCCGGCTTCCCGGGAATCCCACCCGCTTCGTCTCGTTCAACAAAGACTACCCCTTGATGGAGCATGTACCACAATATGTCCATGAAACTCTCTCAGAGGGATTGTACGTTCCACGTCTGTCGTACGCTTTCTTTCGTGACCTTCTTATGATTCGGTTATGGTGTTATGAAGGGAGTGGCTGGAGGGTTTGGATTGGTCGTTGCGCGGGAAGTTTGTCGGGTGCTTTTGCCCTGTCAATGACATGGCTGTGGAGGGACCTTAGGAATATGTTGTAACCTGCGAATAACAATGCTAAAAATAGCTTCCATTGAGACAAGCTTCAGCATCCTGCGAGGGAATGTCCGTTCTTGTTTTATTGCAACAAGAATGGGCATTTAGCACAATATTAATATACCGCTTGCCAAAGACGGAACCAACTTTCTTGCATGGTAATTTCCTAATATGATTAGTAAATTTAAAACTCTGTTGGTGAAATGCAACTGGCAACGGATTGCTCAAGTAAACGGGTCGGAGTTTAATGGCTTGCTACTAAGTACTTGACGGGTCTAATTGTAATAGTTTTATAGCAATTGGTCATTTATTACTAGATATCAAGATGATAAAAATAGTTTTTTTTGTTGATAATCTACTTAACCTACTTGCAAAATTTTAAAATACTTGGCCATCTCCTAAATGGGAAAATGGCAAAATAATCAAACTTGCTAGATGTGAAGGGCTGACTTGTTGAGTCAGAAGGCACTTTGTTACCACCTCTTTCGTCCCCGTTTTCTAAAACACATTTCAAACCTTAAAAAAATTGGGTTCTGCTTGTCCAAATGAATCTTTTGACACCCATACATAGTCACCCGAAGTCCAACAATCAACATTCTATCCTTTGGAACCGATCCCCCATTTTAATATTGTCAGGAAGTTTGTCTGCAATTTCTAAATTTGAATTGCACAACATGAAACTAGGCATCACAAGCATTCTAAGGTAATAAAACCGGGTCAATCAAATGTTTGATGAGAATGTCATTGCTAGTCAAACTTCAATCAAATATGTCAATACTGAAAAAGGTCATGGAGCCCAAAACATCCCAAGCGATATTGGAGTCAAACGAAACTTTCCATACCTAAGTGCGATAAGTAATAATCTTTGAAGATGTTGAATTGCCAAATGACATCCGGCTCATTGACCTGAGCTTTAGGCCTCTGTATTCTGTAAGGACCAAAACCTCGAGTCCATGATTTCACAAAGAATCGAAGAAAAATAATGAAATCAGAAAGAATCGCACCATATTGTGAGCCAAAAAACACGAAAGTTGATTAGGGATGAGTTATTTTTAATGTGCTGGGAATTCATGTCATGGTTGATTTAAAATTCTGAAAAAATATTAATATATGTGCATGAGAGAGAGAGAGAGAGAGAGAGAGAGAGAGAGAGAGAGAGAGAGAGAGAGAGAGAGAGATGCTTCTTTATTTACTTAATTTCATGGATTAAATTCTCATAAATCTAATTTAACATTTCGCACATAACCCACATTTATAAGTATCATCCAAAAAAAAAAAGCTTGTACACCGACACGAAGGACAAAAAGAGATTAGATCACAATTCTTTTCTTATTTCTTTTAAGTGAACATAATAACGTAAACATGCAATTTTACTTCTAATTCTTGTAAACTGCTCCATATGTCAATAATACGAAATTGAGGTGTCTAGATAATGTATTGAATGATATGTTGATTCTCTCCTTTTCCCGAAAGCTTGGGGTCGGATAGTTGACAGTTGCAAAATGAAAGAGTGGGAGTGGAAAAATTTAGGGTGCACTGGGCCCAATGGTCCCCCAATCAGGAGGGGCCACCTATCGAGTGGGCCCCATCCCTGTGAAAGAGTGGGCAGGGCCCACCCGACAGGTGGCCCCCCTAATTGGGGGGACCATTGGGCCCGGCGCACCCCATATCTTCTCGAGGGAGAGAGGGGTAATAACCTTCTGAAGGAAATTTTAATCCTACCCATTTGAAATAAATCTATTCTTTCTGCTTGATTGGGGGGGGAAAATGTTCCCCTACTCACACTTACGACTTCCTTATTCAAGAAATCTTTCATTTGAGTTGTATTACTTACTCCAAATTAGGGACATAATCATTCGCCGACTCACACTTACAACTTCCTTATTCAAGAAATTTTTCATTTGAGTTGTACTCCTTACTCCAAATTAGGGACGTAATCAAGTCGATACAATGCCAATATTCGAGTTTAACACGACTTGTATGCTTGATGCTCCTAACTCAATGTGCACTCCATTGAGAATGTAGTCTCAAGCTCAAGTGGGATAGAAATTCCAAATACTCAAGCACGACCCAATTAAAAGAGTTATCCGTAAACTCAAGCTTAATAAGCTTGACTACTAGCCCTGCATTTATATCTACATGGGCACAATATGATCACAAGAACTTCTCTATCTTGCTATATAATCATGAAATATTTTTTCAAGAAATAAAACAAAATATAAGTTTGATTAGGCTCAATTGTGCTTGCGAGCATGTCATTGCGAGATTGAAGCTCGGCTCAACAAAATACTCACAGGTTTAAACTTGACCCAGAAATTAGACTCTACGATCTCAAGAAATTACTGAGCTAAGCCCGAGCTCTTAGAGAGGAGCTTGACTCTGCGATGCCTCTACTTCAGAACTTGCAATTTCAGAACAAGCGTCGGGGGTGATGCGTCAAGTAATTTCATTTTCTTTGTCTATTGTCTACTTCCCAATCAAATGATGGTGGGAAGAACATTGAAATTGGACGACAAAGCAACCTAAATGCACCTATACCATAATTTTCTCAAGCGGATGACGACCTCATATATCGCCCAAAATCTAATAGACCGGAAAGCAGCGGCAGCTACAAAAGGGAAAGATCTGCCTCTATCTCACAGCACAGCTTTGCTAGGAAGAGCAATAGACTTAGAACGAAATAGAGGTAAGAGTGCAAAGAAAGGTTAGGTGGAACAAGAATAGTGGTCAGAGCAGAAGAATGAAACCGTAACCATCAAAATGAAGTAGAAACAATCTTAAGTCTGCTTTAGCCATATACCAAGCTTGATCCATGCTTGACAAATTTTGAAATTATATTTAGACAACTGATGACCAACACTAGAACAAAAACAAACACTGTAATATACTAGAAACAGGCGGATTAAATACTCAACACCCCACTTGTTCCAGGATCCTAATATAGTGACTGTTATGTACATTTTTAGGAGACTGCTCGGGCAATAAATAACACGTTAAGTAAACATAGAAAGAAGGATTGCTGTTTCTCTCCACAAAAGAGAAAAAAAAAATGGTGATAGACACAAGATTGAACACCAGCTTAGCTTTTCTTACCTTTCATCATTCTCCAAGTCATTTTCTTTTTCTTCCACCTCAAAACGGCCATCCTCTCGCTTTTCCTTCTTCGGTATTTCACCCTATTTCTCAACCAGCCAATATAATCCTTCCCTTGCTTGAGCTCAATGAAATCTACTAGATCATTATAATGACATGACTTCTTTGGGTCTTCCAGGAGATACTTGAGGAAGATTTCCCCATTGCAAATTTCTTCTGTACTCTCTTCCACGCAAAAAGACTCTGCATGATTCGGTTGTGAGGCATTATTAGAAGTATGGCCCTCCACTTCTGGGATGTTACTGCTTATGCAACTGGTAGGAACCATCCTGTATACACAATAAGGGGAAACAAAGAACTGAAGATAGCAAGATCTAAAGAACAATATTGCATACATTTTATTTCTAAAACCTTGCTTGCACGTTTCAGATGTCTTTTAAACTGTACAGCAGCATAAAACACCATTCCCAGAAAGAGAATATGGCAAGACCTTACTCTTTGAATTGGGGCATAGTAAATATGTCAAACAAGAATAATGAGTTTTGTTCGGTAATTGGATCAAAATGGACGTTGAACCAAAGCAACCACACGATGCTTGGCAACTTTGGCAGAATCAAGAAAAGATGTAGAAGCTACCCTAAATTAATAAAAGAACGAGAATGCTATGAGAAGAAGGTAAATATCTCATCCTCTTATTTGCCTTTCAATATTTTGGAGATGGTACTTCAGTCTGTACATGTAACACACTGGTGACCAACGAAAGAACAGAATTTCATACTGACAGATTAAAAAAGACATGGCCAGCACAAGAACCAAAGAGGAGTTAACAATAGTATCAGACTATAGTACACTCTACCAGGTACCCAAGAATAACAATTTGTAAGCAAGCAAAACCCCAGAAGAATCAAATTAACCACATTTAACATGGACATAACTACCAAGGAGAAAGGGATCACAATTATAAGTTTGCGTACGAATGTTCGCTTCAGTTTGAAACATTCAAAGGTGAAAGCACAACCGCATATGTATCCTAAAGACTCGAGCAATCTGGTTCTATCAGTTTGGACCATGGTTTTCACCCTTTTATCTCCCACGTGCATGAGAGAGAGAGAGAGAGGGAGAGAGAGATGCAGAAGGCTAAGCACCACCATTAAGAACTAGTTCTATTGGTTTAGTTCACGGGTTTCACCCCTGCCACATAAATCTCCTAGATGTGGACTGACACAGTTGTGGCTTAACACCCATGAATTCGCGATGGCTTTTTAAGAAAATGATTGAGGAAAGGTAATCACAATTGGGAAATACAAAACCAGAGATTCTGCTATACATGGTCAGACCATGCCACATGGTCTGCAGTTCTTAGACCTACTGGCCTGAACCAAACCTAACAAGCAAAAGAAATTTTCCACCAAAAAGCAAAACGAGCTTCATCAAAACCAAGAATTCAGCTAGGTTCGACCAGTTTGGTTTGGTCTCTGAGGCTCCCCAGGTATTTTGTACATCCCTAATCATAACTTCAACTGAATTACCCTCTAAAATATTTCTAACTGAAACAGCAGTTTATCAACAATCCAACAAAGCTTCTACAGCATAAACAAAAATAACTCTAACCTCAGACGCTGTCTCTGAATTTTCTGAAATGTGGATGCAACTTTTTGAGTAGAATTGTCAACTGCAGGGATCTGTCAATTTTATGAGCACGAAGATCAAAAAATTGGCAAAGGCATGCATAAGACCACAAGAATCAGACCAAAACTTACCTCTTCTTTAGAGAAAAATCCATGAGAAGAAGATTCTCCTTCTAGAGCCAGTAACGACTTTACAGCAACTAAATCCCCTTCTTCCAAAATGATCAAATTCAAGAGCACCATGATCATAGACAAGCAAGCCTTAACTAAAAATTCAAATCTTGTGCCAAAGCATAATGATAGCAGTCCCAAAAAATGAAAGAGTATCCATGTACACTCTTCATGCCTCAATTTGTGCACTTTCATCCTCTCAGATAAGAAATGTTGATCTGGTAAATGAAAGCCAAATTTTTTAAAGCAGCGAACCATCTCAAGCAAGAAATTGTGCTGTCTCTGGAAAGATAAATCCTGTGAGGTGTGAAGACAACTTGTGTACCCATTATTCCTGAAGAGCCATATTACATGTAGCATGGAATTGCTCATCAAATTCAGAATGGATGCAAGGAGATAAACATCCTGGAAACTCACTCCCCCATTTTTGTTAGGGACGCTATGACTAGGGTCATGATTATATGCTTTTAAAATCACGCACTCTAAGACTGATAAGATCTCATCTATGTCTGTCCAATCCACACCATTGCATATATACTTAACATATGCTATAGATGCAGACAACATGTCTGTTTTGCTTTCCAAAATCATGTTCCGGCTGTGAGAGTTCCATGTATTTTCTAATTTCGCAACAAAAAGATCAAGTTTCTCCTTGGTCACCTGCTTAATACAAGATTCAAAGGGTAGCTGACTTCTCCCAAGCATACATGAAGGAAATGAATCTTTAGCACTCAGAGCATCAAGGCCAACATAAAAGTTACGCATATGCATCTTGTACAAATTGAGAGACCTTTCAAATACTTTCAGAAAGAGGTCCATCTCTGTAGGATCTGGCCCTGTCCTTAAAGAGAACATGCGAGTATCCATAACTTCAGAAACTAACAGAAGTAAATGTGCCTGCAGCAACTTTGGCACAAAAGGCACAATGGGGTTCATAAGAAAAGCCAAGGCTGCAGTCAGACTAAGTTCAGGAATTTTGTTTTCTTTCCGATGGTGCCCACCTATCCTGTTCAAAATATTTTCAATTGCTTCCTCATTAAAATCCAGTAGCATAAGATGAGCTGCCATCAATTCTAACACAACTCCAACATTATGATGAATACCATTGTGCCTAAATAGAGTTTCGCCAGGGAAGAAAGCAGAATCAACAGATACAAAGAGACCCCTCAGTGATGCTTCCAACAGAAGTTCATCTGCAAAAACCTGAAGATAAGACAATGCTCAACAGGATTCACAATAATAGTCAAAAAGGAATCAACAGGTACAGGAAACATCTTTGCTATTTTGCTTTTTCCCCCGTTACCTAGAAGTTAATTTATGAACACCAAGTGAGATCTCTAAAATGGCATCATGGCTCAATTCTTCATGTCCTATTCAATATTTTGTTTGGCATATGGTTCTTGTTAATGTTAGTCCCTTATCAAAATATCTCACATCACTTGTTTATGGAGTTTTTAAGGGCCTATTATTCATGTAGTCTCCCACCACTAATAACTTAAGCTTTTGGATTTGACTTTTCAACATAATAGAAGACCCAAGATCTGCCCAGTTCATGTCTCATGTGAGGCACTCTGTCAAGTCAATTTCACATGCCATTCTCAGTGCAGTTTGCATGAGAGAGGGGATGTTAACAAACTAATCCTCCATGTCATATATGACTTGCCATGCAGATTGATTTTTAAATGAGCGCTGCTAAAGAACAATCTTTCTGAAAATAAGCTCGATCAACTCTAACGTCGAACTCAGTTGATCATCCTATGAGGAGTTTATCCAATACAAGTAAAGTAGCTAGGAGAGAAAAAAAAAAGGATTTCATATCCCATTCTGGATCCTCATCATCCCCGATGAACTCCACATCCCAAAATCCTAGGAGCTACTCTTATTGGATTCTACTTTTAATTATCCACCAGCAATTGCTTTTCTCTGGGCTCTTGTTTGAAAAAAAATTTGGAGTCCAGTCACAGTTTTTGCAATTCGTCTCAAGTAAAACAAAGTTTTAGATCCACACTTCATACAAAGTGTTACTCAAAAGCATCTGAAGGACTTTTCAAAGCTAATGGAACGAGATATTGTGACACTCCTCCAAATTTCAACCCTAGCCTTTAAAACTCTAAATATGATTCATACAAATCTATTTGCATAGAGTATCTCATCTTTCAGCCTGCATAATGGCACTTTCCCAACTATATCAGTACCATAATAAATGTCCGATTGAGAATATGCCTCGAGCCCTTTCACAATAAGAAAACTGAATGGTTGTAGGGTTAAGAGGTCACACAACATAAAGACATTGATAGCAATATGGGATAAAGTCATTAGGCCTTCTTAATTTCTAGATCTAGTGACAAATCATCCCAATGAACAAGGTTATACCAGACATGATTGCTTCAGTCTCAACTCTGATAGAGACCTGTCAAGAAGCATTTGAATTTCTTGATTTTGACAGATTATGGTTTTCAAAATTGCACACCACAGCATGAGAACTTACTTCATCGATCAACAGGTGAGCATGCATAGTGCAATAACAATAAGGACTTTTCAAACTCAAAAAGCGGACGTTCACATTGAATCTTCGTTAGGATCTCATTGAGCAGCTGTACCAACAGCAAAAGAAAAGAACAAATCTAAACTGGAGAACACTCCCAATACTTTAACAATAACATAACAGGGCATGTAAAATTTATCGAAAGTACCTCTAGAAGTGCACTTAAGAGTGACCTGTGTGGATCTGAAGGTTGAAGAAAATGTAAGGATGCAACAAGGTCCTCTGCAACCGAAGTAGTGTAACCATTTTCACAGTAATTGCATTCCCGATGGAACCTCTTAAAGGAAATAAAAGTGTCCTCATCATTTCCACTTGAAGAAAAAGAAATTAACTTGCTGAGTATCGAAAGGAGAACTCGTGCTTTCTCAAGGATCAGATTTTGGTCAAAGCTGAGCAGAGTTAATACTGACAAACAGCACCTCAACAGCAAGGTTAGCTCTTCCACGTTATTCCACAATTCGGAGGATGATAGAGTCGTCAGATGCTTCTGACTGGTGAACATTTCTTGCCAAGAAGAGAATAGTTGTTGAGACCTTTCATAAAGTTCCTCATATAGGATTTCAGACAGCTTACATACATCCTGTTGAGGTAAAACATTGACAAGGCAAGAGCTGTCCGCCGTTCTCAAAGAGAAGCACATCAACAGTGCACGCAATCGTTTCAAGAGCGGTGGCTTTGGACACTGCCATTACAAAGGACTGCAATTAACAACAAAACTAGCTACACAAACATTCTTATTCATCAGTCATCACATCCTATAGAGATGTCGGCATACATCCGCATCAAACTCCCATTTTGAAAGGGTTCTTGTTTCTCCACATGGTAATTGTTAGCAACGTCATTCACCTCGGTAAGAACTTTTAGGAAACCTACGTTACATTTCGCTTCTTCTATTAATCAACTCGTAACTAGGAAGTGGAAGTCCACGCAAGACTTTGATGATAGACAAACTCAGTGAAAAACAAGGGTCACGTTACTTAAACCCGAGCAACCTCATTAGAAATAAATCACCACGAGAGAATAAGCTAGAGAAAAGTTAAAAATTCAGGCGTTCCAAGTTCTTGACAAGCTGCGGTACGCATTCAACCGGTGGGGAAAAAGAAACCAAAAAAAAAAAAATCGTACTTCACTGACGAATCGGCCAGGCATGGGAAACTGAAGTGGGAAAGTGCAATCGACTGAATGAGAGAGCAGATTCTAACGACAAATTAGTGGGAAAGAACACAGAGAACAAACGAACAAGATCAGAACTATCAAAACAACAAGAGAAGGCCAGAAACGCCCCGGTGTCGCCAAGGCAGCAACGAAGGCACCACACCCACCATCCCAAGACATCAAAAGGAAGCCCACGCAAGACGGAACCCAACACGCGAGGGAGATGGAGGAGGAGGAGGAAGCAGAAGGGGATGTACCATAGGAGATTGAAGAGCAGAGATCACGGCTCCAAAGAGGAGATGGGGAGGAGGAGGAGATTCGTCGTGGCTGGCGCTTGAGCGCGACGCGCGGGGAGCCTTCTTCCTTCTGGGTGCCATCTGCCATCACCGGAATGAACTGAAACGATGGGAGGGAGCCCCGGCCCGCCGCCTTTATACTTTCCTCCTTGTTCTCCTTTGAATTAGCGCGAATTTTCATCTTGAGTATTTTACTTTATATAAGACCGGAATTATTATTTTAAATAAGTAAATACTAACATATATAAATAATGCACATAGTAACCGTTAAATTGCACCCAATTTCATATAATTTTTCCTTTTTTAAAACAAAGAAAATGAAAAATTCTTAGTTCACTAAAACGTATTATTGTAAAACATGAGCGGTCAATGACGATTAAAAGTTCTTCGTTGTAATATTGAGAGAAAATAATAAAAATCATCAAGGGAAATGCTTAATAGGAGGAGCCACGTTGCTAATTTGCAAATTAAAACTCGTAAAAAGCTGATGATATCGAAGATGTAACACCCCGTTTTCAGACCACTTCTAAAAATTCAAATTTGACAAGTTTATGGATTAGTGGCCCGTTGACCCAGGAGTTACTCGAATTAAACCATAAGAATTAAATTAGGGTGATTCCAGACTTCTGGAATTCACGAATTAGGTCCCAAGATTTGGTTAAATGCATTTTGGCCCCAAAAAGGGGTGAATTTTGGGCATAGGGGGTAATTTTGGAAAATTTGGGAAAAAGTTGACTTTTGATCAACGGTCAACGTTGACCGGTTCGTCAATAGGGACTGGTTCAAGACAAAAGAGCAGATCGGCCCGGTTCATTGCCCACAGGCTAGTCCACCGAGCCCACCACCCCTTCACTTGGGTATTTGGTCGAACACGTGGAGGGTAGAGAGAAGGAGTATTCGCCGGAGCCAACCGACGTATACTGCCGCGAGCCATGCATCCCCCGCCCTCTGACAAGGTCAACCCAACCTCATCAAAGCCACACACGGGCCTCCATGTGGCCTGAGCCACTTGTTTCCTCCTTGAGATCACCTTACCCCCTGTTTTGCCCACAGCCCACTGACCCAACTCCACCGAGACACCACTCGAAAAAATAGAAGAGAGAGAGAGAGAGAGAGAGAGAGAGAGAGAGAGAGAGAGAGAGGGGGGGGGATAGGTGGCACGAATCAACTAAGGGAGTTGTGGACTGCACAAAGGAACCATCGAACTCCAACGGATCGGACTTGGATGACATCGATGGCCCTCAAAACCCGGCCCCCACGGTTGGCCAACGCCTATGTTTTCCCGATGAGTTGACCAAAGCTTCAACCTTGAAAATTTCATGTTTCTTCCATCTTTAGCTCGTAAGGCCACTTGAAGTTGAACCTAGGGAGTCCCCTCAACCTCATGCATAGTGTTCATCAAGTCGATGAGTCTCCGATTAGGTGAATCATCGGTGAACAGCGGAACTAGGGCTGAAACCCTAAATATGGCCCTATCGCCACTCTGGTGAGGCCTAAGTCACGGCATAGCCACCATTGGAGTCCGACGAACGAAAGCCCTAACTACAATTGGACCAACTCGAAGTGATGAGAGAGATTGAGCCTCAGGAAAGTTCTCCCAAGACCCTAGCCTAGCTCGAACCCCGGAACCGCGACCTTTGAGGGGTGATTCCTTGCCCCTCCGGCCACCTTCGACGCTGGCACCACCACCCGTCGATGCCCCACGAGGCCCCCGTCCAGCTCCGGCCGGTGGGCCTCGGTGGTTCGACCCAAGGGTGGGGGAATCGGGCCACAAACCTGACTGCCTCCCCTTTCCAAACCCATTCTCGACCCGATTTTCAACCTAGTTGCTTGATCTCAACCTGATTGCTCGATTTTAACCTGATTGGTCTGATTCCAACTTGATTACTTGACTTTGACCCGATTGGACGCCCAATTGACTTGGCTAACCTGATTGAATACCCGATTGACCCGACTGGATACTCAATTGACCCAATTGGATACCCTATTGACCCGATTTAGTACCCGATTGACCTAATTAGGTACTAAATTGACTCGATTAACAGCTGATCAACTCAATCGACACTCCAATTGAACTAATCGACCTGGTCCCGAATCTACCCAATTGACATAATGGGCCTATATGCACAGGTCACGTCGAATCGAGCCTGTTTATCAACACGGTCACTTCTAGTAGGCTTTAGCTCACTCTGGCGCACCCTTCTCAAGTGCCAGGTACTGCAACCTCATGTGAGTGGACCTTATATTCCCTTACATGGTACATTTATTACCCTAGTAGAATTGTTCGATTAATTGTGTGATTTTAGTGAACGAGCTTAAGGAAATGGACAGTTATGGTTGAGTATCGAGTACCGATTGAACAAGAGAACCTAGATTGGATGTGAGGCTGTAAATCAACATAGAACGGATGTGAGGCCATGGGCCGAGATAAAACGAACTAGACCAATATGTCTAAATGGATCAAATGTAAGGCCACTAAGTACGTGACGGGTTGAATCGAAGGCCATTGGGCCAAGAGGAACCAAATGCGAGGCCATGAGGCCCGAGATAACAATTTGGACACCGAAGTCCGATGGGAGATTTATGGGTTTGGATCTAATGATGGTCGAGTTACAATATACTGATAAGACCAGAGAAATCGATTAGGTCTCCAACCGGTCTTGAACGGTCTTATTGTGTGGAATGGACAATTTTTTTGATCGTCAAATCACCCATGCAATTTATTTAATTGTCGGTAAATTATTTATCAATTTATTTATTCATTCATTTCATTAGCTCTATGTCTGATGTACAGATCTATGTGATAAGTTTATTCAATCAATTACTAGCTATCTTATATAATATGGTTAGCACTAATTGGACAACTTTTGCAATAGTTTTTCATATAGTTTTTTTTTCCTTTTATCACCGTTGACCTTTTCCTATGCTTGTAGTCGGGGCCTCAGTAAGTGAGGACGTTGTGGCCCTTACTTTTGGTTGGCAACCTTCAGCAGCCATTGCCAAGGTTCGAGAATCGACAAAGGAAGAAGATGAACAATAGCACAAGGGAAAAAGATAGAAAGAAAAAGAAAAATAGCAAAAAAAGGAAAATATTAGGTTTTTAAAATTACAAAAATTATTAATGTTGATATTTTTCTGCCTAAATTGGTTGGAAACACTATAATAATAAATTACAAAAATTTTAAGATTTTATTGACAAAATTGAAAATTTTATAATTAAATAAGCGGTTACATAATATGTTTAAATTTCTTTTGAATAATTTTCCCTGCAACAAATTATACTTCTAGTATGTCATATAGCAATGACGTGTGCCCAGTAAAGTGCCACATGGGAGTAAAACTTAAAATAAACAGATGAGGTATATATTCCAACATATTTCGTCTAAATCAATGAAAGATTTGGCTAATGAAGATTAATGAAAGGTAAAAATTGAAATGGATAAGTGTTGGAGAATACATTTAAGATAATTTCTTATTATCTATTTTAAAAAATCTAAACCCAATATAAGATTAAAATTTGAGGTATGAGAAATCAATTGGGCCAATGCATGCCACGAGGTAAAAGCACATGACAATCCCATATGTAAAGCGAAGTGTTGAGAATAGGAACAATTGTAAAAAAAAAAAGTCATGAATATTTTACAAATTTGCCGATTCAGTCCTTTTTTTTCCATTTTAGTTATAAACCTTTTGAAATCTTACCTTTTAGGACTGAATTGTCAATATTTCAAAAAGGTTTAAGACTAAATGAGCAAGATTTCAAAAGGCTTATGACTGAATTGATAAAAAAAAAAGTTTAGGACTGAATCGGCAAAGTTGCAAAATGTTTAGGATTTTTTCGATAATTATCTTGTTGAGAACATAATTGAATGTTTTAAGTAAACTAGACGATTGTTCCTATTCTACAACATATTATTTAAAATTGCCATGCAATGTTTCCTTACGAGTTACTAACAAGCAAATCAAGTCATTTCTAAAATTAATAAAACTGCTAATAGTTTGTCATGGAATTTTATAGTGGTAAATTAATTATATTGTTGGCAAATTACACTTGTTAACCAACACTATGAATATATAAGTATTTTCATAATGTGCTAGTAAAAACTTCGGTATGATCAATATCAGCGGTAACTCACCAACTCTTGATCGGACGAAATAGTTGATAGTCAACTTCTTCTTACCAACCACACTTGAATTTTACTAGGGATTCTTGAAAATTACCATCACAGAATAATTTTCCCCTTTTTTGGTACACGAAACATCAGAGTTTTGCGTAAAATGATGAAGACTCACCATTTCAATTGCTTGAGAGTCTATATTAAAATCCAAAATTTAATGTACCTATTAAATTTAGGATATTGATCATTAATATAATTTATTATCACAGAGGAGTCTTTACTATTATCCATGATGAGTGATGCCTGGATTATTTTTGTAAGACGTCGATCATTTTCCTTGCAAAAACAACTTCTCTTGCGGACTCTGTATTTGGATCCCCTACCGTCACGGTAGAGGATTTTATTTTTGGGGCTGTCCATAGTGGGGATTTTGTTTTTTTTCTAAAAAGTCATAGCCGTCTGATTTGAATCGGACAGTTGTGGTTAAAGAAAGATCCCCTGCTTTACGGCAGGAGATCCATTTCAGCTCCACTTACCTTGTTTTGAAGTAGGATTCCTCTCCTTGTTGCTGCTTGCCTCTTCTGTCACGCCTCGACCTCCGGGTGTGCCGCAGACCTCGATTTTTCTTTCCTATATTTTGTTTCACGATAATCAGAGTCAAACAACAAAAGCGAGGTAAATCAAATACTTAATTCCGTTCCTCCTAATTATATAAATATTAAATACAAATTAATTTCAAATTAAAATTTCAATGCCACTTCCTCTAAGCCGCGGTCCATGAACGACATTCCCTTGTCCTCATCCAACCGCCGACCAACTTCATTAACTCGATCCCCTTTTCTTGTCCCTTTTTCTCCTCCTCCTCCTCCTCTAGACCCATGACCACTTCTTAAATGGTTGAGGTGGTTGGGTGAGATATTGGGGGTATTCAGTGAGCAAACCCCCTAGTCCAAAACTAGGTACGCAAATCGCCCTAGGGTCCTTATTCGTGCCTCACATCTCGGTTGTACCTAGGGCGTAATTCGTCCTTACCCTATCACCTAAAATGCCCATTAATCGCTCGTTTATCTCTCCTTTCCATACTTACTCTATCCATGAGTCTACCAGTCTAGGTTCTCAAATTGTCAAAAAATTTAAAACTACATAGGCTGAAATGGAAATTCATTTGAAAGTTTAAAGAGTAAATTGATGGTCAGGCAATAGATATGGAACTTGGTAGACAATTCTGCTATTATCAGCATGGCATAGACGTTGTATAACTTGCCCCACGGCACGAGTTCAACATTCTTGATAAAGTAATTTGTTATTCTAGACATTGTATATCTTTAGATTGAATTTATTAATATTAAATAAAAATATGTTGAAAAAAATAGTTATAATTATTTGAAAATTTACCTCTAGTTGGTTTTGAAAATTGCAAGGACATATAAATGCCAAATAGCTCGAAGTGCATTAACTAAGTTATTTAATGTAAGTAATAATAAAATATATATCTTATTACTCGAATTTTGACAATTTATAAACTGAAAAGAGGAAAATGTAGACAAAAGATTCAATTGATTTATTAAATTACATAGTTTAAATTACAGATGGATCAGAAAAATGTTAACGAACATTAGATTGTTCTAAAATTTGAAAACGCATAATGAAGGGATAAAATTACTATTATCTTCACATTAAAAAAAATATAATATCCACTTAGATGTGAAATTTGTTTAAAATAGTAGATAAGATTGCTCATCAGCTATTTTAACTGGCTATCATTCAAGAGCCTATGTTTTTAAATTTTCCATTCAGATTGAATGAATATAATGGAAAATAAGAGATGATCAAGATTTAACTTATCCGTAACACTATATTAAAAATATCATTTAAAATATGACACTCAACAAATAAATTCACAAACTCTTCTTCTCTAATTTTTAATGATACTTCTATTTTGCTAAATTTAAAGTTTAAGCTTTCAAGCACTTTTTCATGTCCAATTTGACAATGCTTTCACTTGGTATTTCTATGCTCAATTGACAATAATACCAAATAACCTAAATAATTTATTGACACTAGTACTAAAAGGGAAATAAACACATATAAAACTTGGGGTGAGCATGGGTTGGGTTGGTCTGGTCTGGTCCAACACTTAATCAAAGGACCAACCCGTATAGTGTTAGTTTAAATTTTTAGGATCGAGGATTGATCTTGTTGAGTATGGACCGATGACCAAACCGACCCTATGAGTTCGGTCTAGTTACAAGGTCAACTAAAAAATCGCTGAATTGGTTTTTCTATAATCATTTATTATATTCTTTAAAAGGACGAATATACTATTTAAAATTTTATATCTATCCATGATGTGATATTGAATAACCAAATTATAAACATCAATGAATATCAAACATAAATATAAGATAATAACATAAGTCTACATTTGCTAAAAGCTACAAATCATAAAAAAGAACATATAAAATACAATAAATACGTGATACAAAGCATGAAATAGTCATAAAGCAATTGAACTGCGTTAGTCATAAAAAAAGTTCCAAAGTTCTATTGAACATTAATTCTTAGGGCCACCATGCATTGGTTCACGAATCAATTATCAGCTCGTAATTGCTAAACATTTAGCAAAGGTAAACTCACAATAGTGATAGCTATAGAGGACCAAAGAAAAGTGGCAAGTTGAGTCCACCGACCTATTCATAGCACCTACAGCTAAACTTTGAAACACTTGAAAAAGGGAACAACATACATAATTAATACTAAACATGGCATTATTAGTAATACAATTAATTTAACATCTGTCATGCCCTGAACCTCACGAGTCCGATAACATCCCACTATGGTCGAAATGAAATGCGACATCCCAGGTTAGTGGCCGACCGATACAAAACAATAACGAGATGCACATGCGGAAGCGAATGCAATCTTCCTACAAATAATTATACTATGGAATGTGGATAGGAAGAAAGAATCAAATAACAACAAGTCAACATTTATTTACATATACGCAAACGTTAATTACATCAACTTTAATACAAGCTTTGCTAGAGGCCAAGGACTGCGGCACCCTATACATCAAAAGGAGTCAATGGTGCGGAAAGTTTAACGACCCTACTAATGTCATCATAAAAAAGAACATAAGCTATCCCAAGTCTTGATCACCGTCATTGTCCTCATCCAATACGCAGTCTCCATGGAATATCCATAGGCACCCCCAAAACATTCTGGCGACGGATTCATTTCAAGGGTTCGGGTCTGAAATAGTTTGTAAATAATGAATGAGATACACTTATCTCAATAAGTCTACTCCTTACACTCGATTAGGGTAAAACATACTTTTAGAATACCTAAACACAATTTGTTGCAATTAATAAAATCATAGTATCAAAATTCCCATTAATAATCTAATATGGCATGAACCATATTTCAATTTCAAAGTCAATATGCTCAAAAGCACGTAACCATGCTAAACACAATTTGATGCATGATTCGATCCTTACAAATAGCAAACATGTCCAACGATTAGAACACTGCACATCAATCATCAAATACTCATAGAGATCCCGATTATAAGACCAAATCGTTATGACACGTCTCATTCCATGTCACACAATTTCGTCCCATAATAAGGCGCGGCAAATCAATGTTTCAATTCACAATCAAGCTGAGTTCTGATGTTTCTCGACCCGTGTAAACACGCCTTAGGTCGTCGCCACAACCCGTGTAAAAGTTCACACCTCAAGTGTGCGACTCGTCACAACCCGCGTCAAGTTCACGCCTCAAGTGTGCGACAGTTGGCCTCGTCGGGCTCAACTAAACCCTGGGTAAACACGCCTTAGGGCAGCCAGCGTAAGTTCACGCCTCAGGCTTATCTCTTTACCACAACCCCGCGTAGTTCACACCTCAGGGTAGTCCGCGTAAGTTCACGCCTCAGGCTTATCTCTTTACCACAATCCCGTATAGTTCACGCCTCAGGGTAATAAAACCAATCAATTTCATAAATACAACATGTTTATGTCTCAACGATCAATGATTCAAGCCATGCGATTTAAAATCGAACCACTTGATAGATAAATATACCACATGATTTTCACTCATGACCACGTGATTAATAATCAGACCACACAATTAATTATCACACCACATGATTAATCAATCATGACCACACAATTAATAATCGAACCACACAATTAATTAATGTACCACACGATTACTCAGTCATGGCCACACGATTAATAATCGGACCACATGATTAATCAATCACGGCCACACAATTAATAATCGGACCACACGATTAATTGACATACCGCATGATTAATCAACCGCGGCCACACAATTAATAATCGGACCACACAATTAATTAACGTACCACACGATTAATTAATCACAGCCACACGATTAATTATGTACCACACGATTAATAATCGTACCACATGATTAATTACGTACCACACGATTAATCAATCACGGTCACACGATTAATAATCGGACCACATAATTAATTAAGTTTTATAATAAATGACATCATAATTTCTAAAATATCTTCTAGAAATCTTCTCTTGCAAGATAGCTTCATTTGACATCATCCATGACTTCATATTCATAAATGCCCATAATTACTCATGTGACATCATCACATTTGGCCATGACATCACCAAACTCAAATTCGGAACTCACCATGGCAGCCCACAAAACTCACATTTTTTTCACTCAAATCTTCATATAAACATCTCTAATACATGCCATAACAATAACTACATGATGGCACACCAAAATCATACAAGAAATCCAAGTTTTGGCATCCAAAAATCACCCTTTAACCTAGTCAAAGTTTAGAAAGAGACTTACCTCAAAAGTGAGCTAAACACGTGCACAAACAAAGATGGAATAGGCTCCGAACCGTTACTCCAAAATTGTTGTGGCAACCAAGGTGAAACCGTATAAGAAACAAGGAAAAATGGAGATTTTTGGGAGAACTTGAGTTGGTGGAAATGGTGGCCGTATGAAATGGTGAAGAGAGAGAGAATGAGCTGAAAAATTCTCTCTTAAGAGATGATAAAGTTAATCCAATGGCTAGGGATCAATCTTGACTAAAAGGACATTTAATGGCTAAGATTTAACCTTAGAAATAAGGCTAATAAAGCCAAAAATGTGCTTTTTATCCCATTAATAAAACAGCCAAAAAATAAATAAATAACAAAGTTAATTATCCAATTGAAAAAGAACCGATAACCGAACTAGGGGCAAACGACAATTTTCGATTTTCGGGCCAATCTCACGATTTCTTTTGACTTCTCAAACTTTACCACTAAAATTACTAACAAAATGAGGCGCCGTCCAAATGATGTTCATTGGTGTTATTAGAAGTTCAATACCCAAATCCAAGTTCAATTTCATGGTTAAAATCAACCGAACGCGATTCTAATACAATCTAACTTATTAGGTAGTTTATAGGGATTTTATCGCGATTATATCCCTTAATGGCTTCACCTGATAGGTTAGCTAACTCAAGAGTGATCAACTCCGAGAAAAAGGACCATAAACACGTTGGTGAAAAGCCCATTTTATTTTACTTCGGACGGGGTCAAAATTCAGGATGTCACAACATCTTACCACTTTTTTTTCATTTAACTCCAATGCGTAAATTCTATTTAGTGGTGATAATATTTTCAGTAAGAGAATCCATATCTATTAAAGAAAATGTGTTCATTGGATATACAAATGAATTAACAAGTAAAAAGAAACACCTATGATTTAAGCTTACCCAATTCAAATTTTCCAACATTTTCAATACATTATTTAACATCGATAGGCATACGAGCAGCTCTTAACAAGTCTTGGGTATAAATCAAAGCTTCTATCGCTTTAGAAGTCAAAAGAATTTCAAAAGCCATCAACCACACAACCTGATGTACTAAAAGCCGATTATGAAGTAACGGTAGTTATAAAAATAGACAAAGCATCTCCAACTATCAAAGATAGTATTTTGTACTTAGAACCAATACTCTTCCACCACATCAAAATATCAAGATCAAGAATAACTTCAGATTCCTCTTCAAAATAACGATCAAGCTTCGACTTCTTGTTATCTCGTTCTCTTTTTTTTTTTATAGAAAAAGTTTTTTTTGCCAAACTTTGATGGTAACTTCGTTGTTGTCATCATTTTTTATCAGTATTGGAAGCACTGTTACTACCAACAATCATAGTTCAATTGCCCAAATTGCTCATCAAATGTATATAAACACTCAAACACATAATTCACTTTACCATGCATTTCATCAACCTTTGCTTAATTATCATAAATTTGCTTATAGCAAAATTTCATATAACGCAACTTTTTTTAAGGATCCAATGCCACAACAATTAATACAATCATATTTACTTTATCCAAACATCTATAGTACTTATCAAACTTCTATTTCATTTTCATACTCATAGTTCCAAGTTTAGGATCCAAAGCATAACTTGCATCTTTCAAGTATTTGTACAAAAAAGCTATCCCATCAAAATAATCATTCGAAGCAATGTACGAACTCCTTCACATGTGATTGGTAGCATTATAGAATTGTTTCAGAAATTTGGAAAGAATAATGGGCATTTTCTCAATCTTTATTTTTAGGAGAATCATTATTAACCTTAGTTTTGAAAGATAAATCATCTTCTTCCATCCTTTCAAAAGCTTTTCTGAACTTCATGGTCGTGTCTAGCATGAGGTAAATGGAGTTTCATCTAATGGTAACATCCAAACAAACCAAACCTTGTAGGTGATTCTTTCAGTTTTAACACATGATTGAAATGCCTTAAGTCTCATGGAAGAACTCACATATTCCACAACATTTTGGATACATACAATGGAATCACATACATCTATTAAGTCATCTTTTACAATTAAGTTCGATATATGAGCAATGCACCTCATGTGTAGAATTTCACCAGTTAAGGCCAATGACTTATCTCTTGAAAATTTTATCTTTTAAATAGTTAATGGCAGCATCATTCAAACGTGCATTATCCATTGTGATTATCGACACATTTTTATTCTATTCCCCACTCGTAAATACATTTTTCAATTACTTTCCCAATCTCCCTATCCTTGTGACTATGTATCACCACACAATTGATGATCCTGTCAAATAATTTTCAATATTTTATGATCGATAAATCTACCACAGGTCCTTTGTGCCCGGATGGCATAAAAGAGCCAGGCTCCTATACCTCAAAGAGACTATTGTATGACCTTAACACCATGACCCTCTACTTAAGATGCTAGTAACTACGAATTTCAAATCCTTAATCTCGACTATAAGGGAGAAGCTTTCAATCAACACAGTTATCCACAGTTGAGTTGTAATTTCCAATCTTCATCAATGAAATGTGTAGTAAAATATAAATAGTTCAAGTTTTTAACAAAAGTTCATGTATTGGTTGTGAGTGCAATTCTTAATCTAAGTTTACCAAAGTAAATATTCAAACAGCTTCTTTCACTAAGATATAATTTTAGACAAACTCTAGCCACTATAAATCATGACAAATGTGTTAAAAGAGGTTGCAACTTAGTGACAAAGTCATGAAACTTAACATGCTCAACCATACAAAATAGTTGTTTATCGATTATGATCATCCGAGCAAGTATGTATTTACATCTGTCTTGATTAAACTTCCAGGTTATCAAGACATTATCTCTACTAGCACCAATATTGGTACCTCTTCTTGCCTTACTAGCCACATTCACATTATGTGGTAAAAGCAATCTTTACTTATTATCTATGTTGGAAGGATACTTGTTGCACTTTTTCAAGTGCTTTAACATTGTTGAAGTACCATTATTAATTGAATACAAGTACTCCTTCCCACAATGAAAGCATTTTACCATACACAGTTTTCTCATTTTCTCATTTACGATTCTTGAAAAATTATCCCTCGCAACAGACCTATCCATTGTTTGCTTCTTAGAGAGAGGATGATGATCAGTAGATACCTTCGTCAATTCTTGTAATTCTTCTCCACGTCCATGACTTGGTGACTCCAATATCAAACACATCTCATTGCATTCCTCTACTTCAATTGGCATGTCATATGAATATATTAGATTCGCATAAATAATTACTAGGAAGAAATGCCTGAATCGCCAGGAAAAAAACAAAATTAACTAATGAATATGATATTATTCAATGACTAGAAGGAGATAAGTGGCATATGAATCCCTACAGCTCCTAGAATAAGACTCACGTTAGAGAACCATTTAAATATCATATTGATATTGAATGCAAAATGCAATATCTTATATATAATAAAAGCATTTTCCCCTAGGTTTTCATAAAGTCATTGAGTAAGCAAAGATTTCAAGAACTTTGAAAGCACATGGAAGCTGAGTACATCTAAAATTTTCATCACAAAAACTAGACTTTCCAGCCATTGATATCCTCTATCCATTTCTACTGCGTGTTGATTGACAAAATTAATAGGTACACATTAACCATTTAGCTTTACCTCACATTCTGTTACAAGGTATGTGTAGAACACATACTCCAACTACAAAAACCATGTTCAACTAAACTAAATTGATTGTTCACATTTAGCAGTCGCATGTGGAGTAAAAAACAAAAGGCTCATTGTATCTCCATCTTGTCATGCACAAATGCTCATTTTCAAGCTATGGAGATGATCATTAGATAGTAAGGAACAACTTCCCAAGAAAACATCAACAATCATGAGGATAGACATCCCAAGACATGGCATCAAAATGAAAGCACTCATGGTTGTGAAAATTGAATTTAGTAGACAATAATTCAAAAAAAGGACTAGTAGACAATATAAATGCCAACGGAAATTGAACTTGTCATTTAGAGGAAAAACCTATGTATGCGTGGAAAAGATTTGTCGGCTGGAATAGAATAAAACAATGAGGTAAAAATATACATAATGAGCTAGCTAGGAGACAAAAAGCTATGGAATTTTACCAACCAACCAACATGATATGAATATATAAACTATGTTCCTCGATTAAAAAAATTGCAATCATGCATTACAACATACCCTCCAATTAGGGTAACGAAGGGCAGTGAGCGGCGAGGTGGGCAGCGAGCGGTGAGCGGCGAGGTGGGCAGCGAGGGGTGACGAGCGAGGACAACAATGAGGTGGGTGACGAGCGAGGACAACAACAAGGTCCTCAAATTAGAACTCTTTGCAGAGGAAGAAGAGTTGAACTGTCGAAGACTACTCTGCAGTCTGTAGCTTTGTTTCGAGGTTGTGGGCTTGGCAAGAAAAAGAAGGAAGAGAGGCTTTTACTCCTGGTCCTGGACTTGATAAAAAAAAGAAGCTGCTCTTGGGCTTGGTGAGAAAAATGGCTGGTTCAGGTTGGACAAATTCAAAATCTCAGGACCAAGGACCAACTCGCACAATACCTGGTTAGAGATTTCAGGACTAATGATCGATCCAAAAGTCTTAAGAACCAAATTAGGACCGGCCTGGTTAGGCCGGTCCAGAATTGACCCTGGACCATTGCTCACTCTTATGTAAAAACTAACATACTCCCTTGCAAAGTGCAGGCGGCATAACTAGGATATAAATATTATCTTTTGTTTCATCGATACAAAGAATTAACCGCATGGAAGATATTATCAATTACTTGTAAGTTTTACAAGTACAATTATTTATTGGTGTCTAAGTTATTAATGAAATACTAGATAATTTTACTTAGGATAAGTTTTACAAGTAAGGTTCCTTATAGTTAGTAAGTATATGTATGATAATTTCTATTTTTCTGTTTTCCGTTCTTTTATTCCTTGGGATAGGAAAAGAAACATAAATATGTTTGTATAGGTCAGTTTATTTTCTATTCTTCGGAATCAACTAGTGGTTTGGGAATAGTTTGGAATAAAAACAAGAAATAAAAAAAATCTATTTTTCGTTCTTGGGAGCAAAAAGAGAAATAGGATCAATTTCTTTTTTCTTCTTGGTGAGGCTAGCCATTGTCGAGGCTTGGCAACTGGCTAGGGGGAAGAAGAAGGGAGAAAAAAGGGAAACAAAAAATCTCAAAAAATTATTAGAAAACTAAAGAAAATTCCACTTTACAAAATTTGTTGGGGGTCATATCAAACGCATTTCTATTTTATTTTGTATAGTTGCCAAAGGTGTGGGTAAATGACAAACCAAATGAATAGGTTGATAATCTACCATTGGTAAACGTGGGTAAATTACTTAATTGGTGGGGCAATTACATACAATAAGCCGCACTAGTTGAATATTATATGTATGCTTCATTATATTCATATTAGTACTACAATTTCAACCCAACATTCCAAACTAATTACAAATGCATAAATCTTGTGATGAGGTAAGGATTATAGTCACCATACTATTCTTATTTGCCCCAAAGCCTGCCAAAATTAAAGCCAAGCTCTACGCTACTAATTGTGAATGTCGCCCATCATCTCATTACCTTTGCCATCAAAGCCTGTCGACAATATGACCATCTCACCCTCAATATTCATGTAAAAAGCAACAAATCAATAGGGAACCTACTCTAGGAACCCCACATCTACCCATTGACAAAACTACACTGTCAACTCAGGTAATAGCACACCCTTAAATGCACAATTGAAGTGCATAGGAACTCTGAAAAGCAACAGCAATGGATGACCCATTCTACATAGTTGTAAAAATAAAGGAGTAACTCGAAACAAGTAAATAAAATCCCTCGCCTTAATACTCAATCCAAGCAAACAACATGCAGGAAAGAATGTATTATCTTTCATGTTAAAATATGCTGATGGAAATCATTGACAACATATCATGAAATTTATTCATTTCAACGCAAGCGGATGGCAAAATATATTATAAGCAGGGTTAACGCCTATTGATGACTTGTAAATATATGCACTGACATGAACATGCAATTTATTCATTATTACTTCTCCTCATGAACACTCTCGAGTCATTTGGATACATGCGAAGCATCCAGACACACAATGGGGCATTTCAACTTCAAGACATCCCGAATACTGCATAATTGGACGTCTTGACTCCTACGACATCTTTAAACATTCCGGACATCCTAACTCATGGGACTCTCGACTTAACCGGACATTGTCACCACCACTAGATGGGCAACCGAATTACATTTTACATTACTTTTTTTATATAGTCATATGGTGTCATACAACAATGTTAATATCACATAATTTTTCTTACATACAAAATGAAATCAACATTTCTTGCATGTCATTACTTTGCCCTCTTTATGAGCACTATCGTGGATAGTAATACTCACATACTTATCTTTTCTTTTAATTTCTCATGCAACTGTTTAGAAGAATAGCAATTAGTATACTCGGTAAATTGTAAATGAATTAGCTTAGCAAATGGGTATACTTCACGAGTGGTTATTGTTGTAAATTATATATGATTAGTTAATGGTTATGCTCAACAAATGGATATGAGTAATAAGTGATAGTACTTAGTAGGTGAATCTGAACAATAATTGATGATACTCAATGAGTGAATTTGAATAGTAAGAGATGATACTTAACAGTTGAATATGAATAGTATGGGATGACACTCAATCGAGTGAATTTGGTTAATAAGTGATGATACTTGATTAGGTGAATATGTCAAGTAATGGTACTCAATAGGTGAGTTTGAGTGGTAAGTGACAATACTCAAATAGTTGAATTTGAACACAAATGATTATACTAAACTTGTGAATCTAAATGGTAAGTGATGGTACTCAAAAGATGGATGTGAATGGTAAGTGATGATGCTCGATGGGTGAATCTGAACAATTAAGTATAATACTCAATTAGGTAAAAATGAGTGGCAAGTGATTGTACTTAATTGGTGGCTCTCAAAGGTAAGTAATATTCAGTAGGTCACTTTGAATAGTAAGTGAACATATTCGGCTAGTAAAATTTAGGCATGACCAACAAGTATGTAATGGATCTAACCTGTGAGTATAAGTTGGATATTACCTATGATAGTCAAATCTAAATTCACCAGGTTAACAGTTAGGTGGATTCGACCAATGAGTACATAGTGAATCTTACCAGCGATTATAAGGTGACTATTAACTATGATGGTTGAATTTCGATTTACCAAGATATCGCTTTCAAATTTAGACTTATTAGTTTTCATGTACAAAATGTTACCATACCTTAAGGGAAATCAATTAAACAATTAGCAAGGTAATCAAACAATCACGACATTTTCACATCACTATTGCATGTACTGACGCTTAATGTTAAATTTAACTAAAATCAAGATCACACATATCAACCAATCAAGTGAAAATTACTAAGTGGATTTAACTTAACTCAACTTCTAAATTTTTCACTTACCTCGAAAGTGACTTCAGCATCAAATTTTCAATTCACCTTCAAACAAAATAAACAAAACGGAATTAACAAAGCTTGATTTCACAATGATAGAACTTGTTGGCGGAAGTAGTGAGATTCAGTTATTTGCGTTGTTCAGACTTGATCCTCTTTAGAAATAAGGATCTCTTCTTGCCTATTATGAAGATCAAGCTCTCTAAGATGGTTAAAGATAAGGCCTTGACTTTTGGTCATGTGATGGACATCCCCAAGAATAGACCGGTACAACTTAGGTGGGGTATAGATGATTTTATATTTTTGTAATAGGATTGTATTTAGTATGTAGGATGTATTCAGGTTCAAGGTTCCATCTTTTACTCCCATATAAACCATGGTACTCTTACACTTAATTTCTCCCTGATACTAAGTGTGAGCTCTTGTGGTTCCGGATTTAATTTCATTGTATAGTTGTCTTTTGTGATCAATATATTATTTAACTTACAAAAAAAAAATACTGGGACATAAATTTTGATTTATTCGGGTATGGGAACTTCACGTTTATCACTAGGTTTTTGAAAATGAGATACTGAAGGGGGAAGTTGGTAATTAGTAGGTGATAGAGTAAATATTTTTATCCTTGAATCTTAAATATTTCCGGCATATTCAACTGCATGGCCGAAAGTTTATAAGAGGTGAAATTGATTAATTAAGGTTAAAGTCATAATGACCTTGTGTTAAAATGATAAATGCTCCAATGACTAAGCTTCACGTAGTCTATATAGGGCTAGCTAGAATACAAATGGACCAATGGAATTTGTCGTATGAGGGTATTTTGATGGAAAGAAATATGGCATCCTCTTCTTCGGCCAAGTCTATACATGAGTCACTGATGCATCTATTGATTAAGGTTAATATTGATTAATGTCATCCATGACATCAAAACTAACCAAATTCAATATCTCAAAGGGAAGGTTAATACATGGGTATGGGGTTTAAAAATTTTGGTAGAGAAAGGGAAAATGGACGTGCCAATTGAAGAGAAGTAAAGGTATTTGCTCTTATGAATATATTTTTAAAAAAAGTGGAAGCTTTTTTTTATTATCATTTTTAGCTTCCTTAGCTAGTCGCTACCCATGGTGATGGCCAATGACCAGCCATAAGAGAGGGATGAGCTCACTAAGGTTGACAAGGCTTGACCTCGCCAAATTCTGACAAGCTCAAGCCTTGTTTACCTTGCCTCAGGCTAATAGGCTCGAGCCTCATTGACCTTGGGCAAGCTTGTCCCTTGCTTGCCTATGGCCTATCATAAGCCGTTACCATGACTAGTAATCGATTAAGAAAGAAGGAAAAAAACCAGACCTAAAAAAATAAAATTAATTAAGAAATTTACATTGTGGTAATTTTCTTATGAAAATAAAATTAATTTTTCCATACTAAATGGTGGAAAGTATTTTTTTTTTAGTTCATCTTCAAGTTTCAACTAAACATAAAAATTTGTCATTCCCTTAGAAATAATTTTTTAAAACATAATATCCTGAATGTCACATTTTTTACAAAATAAATATAACTGTAATTTCATCAAAATCGTTCATTTATTTAGGTTTACATGAAAATGTTTCATCAGCTTCTTTTGTTTACAAAAAGTCATCACCAACTTAACTAAATGATTTGTCTATTTGGAATGCCGAACCCGATCCGACCCGACCCATGATTCGGAGGCCTGACTTCGAGGCCAATTGATTTGGATGGGTCTTGGAGGTCAGAGCCCATTGAGTCAGTATCTTTCTAGATTTTATGGTGTGTTTAATTGGGCTTTGAAAAGCTCTTTAATATCTCAAAACCCCTTGAACAAATATTGGGGTGTTTGATGAGCTTTTTTTCTTTAACTCTTAACTTGAAGTAATTTTTGGTTTTCGGCTTTTTTCGGAATGCTAAACGGTAGAACTCATTTCTGTTTCTTTTTTTGCCCTCAATAATTTAATAAAAACCCAACTTTGCCCCTGTTCAAAACAAACCTAATCTTCCGCCGCAGAAAACTTCTTCGCATTCTGCTGCTCCAGAAAACTCTCTCCGCTCCAAGAAAACGCTCTTCGCTCCCGCCGCAGTCCCCGTTCGATCTTCCTACGCCAAGCTCGTCCCAGCGCTCCAGTCCTCGTTCGATCTCTCCTCCGTCCTTCCATCTCTCGGCACGAGTCTCCGTTGAGTTCCGGCGTTCGCTTCCTCTGTCGTTGGGTGAGAGGCTGTATTTTTACATTATTTGATTCAAGCTTTTATTCTTCTCGCGTTTCCATTTTCACGAAAGTTTCATTTTTTTTATCGGAGGACCGTGCGCAAACCTCAATATTTTGAGAATCTGGAGCTGTCTCTTTCGTTACTTGATTTTTATTTTTGGGCATGGTTTTCTTGGTTATTGCATCGTGCTCGATTCTGTGTGTTTCCGACGTGTCATTGTACATCGGCGTCGCATTTTCGGGGATGATTGGATTTCGCTTCCTCCGCGCATCGTGTCGTTGGTTGAAGTGCGCTTCATTAGGGGATTTCAATCACTTGGGTCTCTGTTGAGATTTGATTTTTCATGTTTTGGTGAAAGTTGGGTTTGGTACTTTAGTCTCTTTGTTGCTTGTATTTCGTGGGGATTGGTGTTGCTATATTATGGGTTGCCACGACTTATCTTTAGTTGTTGATGCTTGAGCAAGTTGCTGAGCCCTGGGATTATCGAGCTTATTTGAAGAAGAGAAGAGCATAGTATATGCTTTGGCTCAGTGTTCCTTCTTATCTGTTTGTCTAATGTTGTTTGTTGACCCTTTTTTTTAAAGTCCCTTTCTATTCTGGAATGTTGAAATAAGGTGTGATACTTTTAGGATTACGATGCGGATTATGGGAATCCATCTTTAAGATTTTACAAAGCTGGGCTGGTTTGTCGGAACTAATTGACTTTTCCCATTCTAGAATTTTTGGAAGTAATAAAGAGTTCATTTTCGTGTTTTTGATGATACATGACTTGGTCATTCTGCTGGTCTTTGAACATGACCCTTTTCTGTTTTTGCATCTGTTATACTGAAAAGGCGAGATCTCTTTTCGTGGGAAGAACTTGCTTTGCCAAATTCTATTTCAAATTTCACATGTTGTTGACAGCTCCACTATACTTGCATTTCCATCCATGAAATACGTGAAAGCGACATCAACGTGTAAAAATTCAAATCCCCAATAATGACGCAAGCTCCTTCACTGATTATGAGGGCAATCATTTTGTTTTCGCAGAGTATCTGAGAGACTTTTAAATAGTGGACATCATCTAAGAAACCTGCTGGTCAATCTGGTTCTCGAGAAGGTAAGACTCTGCTTCTTTCGGTCTTCTTTTGTTTTTGTCTTTGTGATTTCATAAAAGGATTTTGTGGGACAGGTTGATCTGCTCTTTTCTTATGCTTCACTTGATCATCTTGTTTCAGAGTCTATAGAACAAGAAGTGTTCGTCCCTGTTGCTTCACAGAAACTGCTGGTAATTAAAATAACAGAAGTGCTAGCCTCTACTCAGAAGTACGTGCTTCCTTCCTTCTTTTGTTCATCCTTAGCATTTTAGCGTATTGAAAAAAGAAATGGAAGATTCTCAAGAGTATGCCAAGTTATCCATATGAAAAGCAAGTGAAAATTGTGGTAGCGGAAATAACTTTGCATAATTACATACGGAGATATGCTGTGAATGATGCACATTTTGTAAGAGTAGATTTGGATTCCAATTTATATGCCATAGATTCGGATGATGTAAATGAGGAGTCTATCTAGTGTTTCAAATGATGATGTAACATTTGACAGGGCATGTTTTACGTGATCAAATAGCTACAAATTTAAGAAATTTTTAAAGATGTTTGTAATTTTTAAGGATGATGAATTTCTTTTTTGTTAGACATATGTTGCCACATTTATATTATAATGAAAAAAATGTTTTTAGATTGATTTTGTTGCGATAAAATAAATTTTATTTTGAAATAAAATTGTTTACACGATATCTTTTAACATTGTTGTCAAAATCTAAAATTAAGAAAGTTCTAGACATTATTTTCTAATGTTTGGATAAATAAAAGTAAAAAGGCATAAGTGTGTGTTTGGTTGGGGTTTTAGAAAGCCCTTTGGGTCCAAAAGCCCCTTGGGAGAAAGTATGGGTGTTTGGCAACCATTTTTGAAGTAGTTTGGGAGAAATTTAGCTTTAGGAAGGCCACTTTTCAGAATGCTACTTGAAGTTGCTTTGAGCTTTTAGTATTTTTAGAATGCTAATAGCTGGGATTAATGACAGTTTTTTAGTTTCCTTTTTTGCCATCAATAATTTAATAAAAGCCCAACTTTGCCCATTTTCAAAACAAACCCTAATATTAGATCTTCAAAAGACGTTTGTCTTCTACGATTCCACTTCTCCCCTTTCTTCGACCGTCGTCAACGTAACTCCCCATCTCTAGGGTTTCAATCATCTCTTGACATCTAGTGTTTCTCTCTCTCTGATCTCGGTACTTCCCTTCACTCCCTCTACTCCGTTTTTTTATGTCTTGTGGGCATCGGCTTTGGTCGGGTGGGGTCATTGCCTACCGAGGGGGGAGATGTTTCTCCTCGTCTCCCACCTGTGGCGTTCCTGACGAAGAACCGAAATCAAGGGTTGTCTTTATGAACGACTGTGATGGAGTTCTTGGTGACTTTTTGGATGGATCTGTGTCTAGGAGAACTTGAGGGGTGGAATTTCAGCAAGAATTTCTTGTTTCGTTAATTAACTGTGTGCGTGCTAAGTGCTTCTGTGGTGCTTGTGCTCAAGAGTAGTCAAAGAAGCATGTTTCTTTAATTAAGATAGTATCGGATTCAATTTCAATCTTTTGTTGTAGTTAAAGAAGCATGTATGAGATTTTGGTAATTGTTAAGGGCACGCTTGTGCCAAACGAATCTCGTGTGTGGATGGTGGATTAAGGAAACATGGTCGGCTTAGGTGCTTGGTTCTTTACTGAAGAGGAGAGACAAGTTCTTCTGTTTGATGAGACTAAAAGAGGGAATCTTTGTAGTAGCGAGATCATTAAATTTATGGAGTTCTTGCTTCAGCTGGCTTTGCAGCTTCTATGTGGAATCCATGGACATTAATTTGGGAGTAAAAATGCTTGTCAAGTTGCTTATATCCAGATCTGTGCTTTCCCTTTAATAACACGTTGTGTTCGTTGAGAAGATCAGTAGGAGTCCTTTCCTTGTGTTAAAAATGGAGGAGTAGGTAATGTCCATTGCCAATTAGATCTGTCATGTGAGTCATTCAAAAGTAGCTCAATTTTCTTTTTTTTTTGGTAAATAAAGTAGCTCAATTTTCTTATGACATGTTTTGCTAGAATTTTGGCAAATGTTTAAGGATGTTTGTAATTTTTAAGGATGATGAATTTCTTTTTTATCAGGACATATGTTGCCACATTTATGTTATAATGAAAGTAATATTTTTAGATTGAATTTTTTAGCAATAGAATGTATTTTGCTTTTTAATAAATTTTTTTACATGATGTCTTTTAACATGGTTACTAAAATCTAAATGAAGAAAGTTCCAATCATTATTTTTAATGTTTCAAAAGAAAAAACATAAATTAATTACTTAAATGAGCTTTTCAAATGTGTTCTCTATCAAACAACATTTCTCTCAAAATAGCTTTTCAAAGCAGAAGTTACTAAACAGTCTATGCATTTCCCTAAAGTCCTTTACACTAAACTGTTTTGCATTAACCCAAAGGGCTCTCCCTTCCTCTAGTCTGTGGCTTGCGTTGAACTCCGGTGAGCTATGAGGAAGCTCAAGTTCCATGAGAAGAAGTTGTTGAAGAAGGTCAACTTTCTGGAATGGAAGAGAGAAGGTGGCCACAGGGAAGCTCAGGTCATGCGCCGCTATCATGTCACCGGTCGAGATGACTACAAGAAGTAACTCTCTATCTCTACATACATGCCCATTCTATTATGCTTATGCTTCATTTTGTTCCGATTTCGCCATGAAAATGTTGGGTCTCATTGAAATCTGGTGATGATTTTGTTTGTGGGCAAAAAAAGGTACTCGAGCTTGTGCAGAACGGTGCAGAAGCTGGTCAACATCCTGAAGCAGATGGACCCGAGAGACCCTTTTCGTGTTGAGATGACCGATTCGCTTCTTGAGAAGTTGTGAGTTCTGGTTCCTCCTTATTCTGTTTCCCTTGCTATTTGCTTCATATTGTGGGGAAACTACCTCAATTAGAACACTTGTTTTTAGATTCCTTGTTTTAATGATGATCAGACTATCGATTGTGTGATTGTTTTACATGAGGTTTTGTTGGCAGTTTTCCTTTTGAACAAAGCTATTTGCTTTGAGGGTATGAGTTATGGGAAGGGTTAGGAAGGACAAGAAATGGCACTGTTTTGGTTTTGTGACTTTGTTTCATCTTAATCATTTGCATGACATGCTAGAAGAGCAGCTTCACAGAGAGACTGCACTTTTCCCTGGAAGGATTGTAATTGAGTTAGATGTGGCTATAGCTGTTACATAACGAGGCCTCCTCTGCATAGCAATTAAACATCTCCATTCTCCCACATTTGCTTCCTGCTTTGATTTTCCTAAGCTACCCATGTCCAAGCTAGGATGCTCTGCCATCCAAAAAACCTTTCAAATTCTTGTGAATACCAGAGGATGGGAAATATTGAGTGCCCGTCAAAAGCTCATGTAGATAAAGCTGTTGATGATTGGTGGTATGGAGTGGAGGTGATTTTCTGGACACAAGTGGTCACATCTATAGTCTGTTTATACTTGAACTATGGTTATGATTTGGGACTGCTAGATCCATTCTTCCTGTAATATATGAATCATGGACAAATTACATAATTTCAAACCATGAAGAGAGTACCAATCAAATTCCTTATTCTAGTTATAGAAGTAATAGCAGTCAATCAAATTCCTTTAGGCCTGTTACTTGGTTTACAACTGCGTCAGACTAATCCTACAATGGGATGTCTATTTTGACCAGACTTGATTACCAGAAGCTTCTCGTAGGTTTGTGTTTAGGTATTAGTTTGCCAATTTGCAAGTCTATAATCTGACTCTGCATCTCCTCCATTTTCAACTAAAGACATATCCATCAAGTGGTAAGGTGTATGAAATTATTCTGGTAGCTTGACAATGTGTGTTGGGTTTTGTCTAAACACTATGTGCTTCAGAAGGTCTATACGTAATCACTGACCTTAAGATGATGATTACATGTAACTCATCAGCCGCTCAGTTTCTCAGCTCATTACATTGCCAAATAAAGTGCGGCTTTCTCCATAATAGCCCGTCTATTTTATTTGTTCACCAACTTCCCTTCTATCCTGAAATAGCTTTTATGAGCCCTAAGGTTGCTCACTACAAAGCATTTAAATGTGTGCATGCTCGGTTTTTTCCCTGATCAGAGCAGTTTCATGTGATATGGGAAGATTTTTGAATTGCTGAATCTATTGCTTTTGCACGACAGGTACAACATGGGAGTGATACCAACACGAAAAAGCTTGGCATTGTGTGATCACTTATCAGTTTCATCCTTTTGTAGGTGAGTGCATTTTTGCAATGTTATGTGAGTCATGCCTGATATCGATGGTACTGAAAATGTTGATGCAATCCAACTCTTCCATTCCACATTCCTTCAGTGCCCACACAAAGATGTGCTCCTTTTCATAATTTATCAAGCACTCACCAAGTTTGCATCTGTTTTGCTCTCAGACGAAGACTTTCCACAGTGCTTGTTCGTTTGAAATTTGCAGAGCATCTTAAGGAAGCGGTTACATATATCGAGCAAGGTCATATCCGAGTTGGTCCTGAAACGATTACAGATCCAGCATTCCTTGTGACGAGAAATATGGAAGATTTTGTTACGTGGGTAGATAACTCAAAGATAAAGAGAAAGGTCCTCCAGTACAATGAGAAGTTAGATGATTACGATGCAATAAACTGCTAAGCTGTGTGCTGGAGGCTATGTTTTTGCATACAGTTAGCCAGCTCATACTGACATTCATACCTCATTCATAGCTTCATATTCGAAATTGGGATGGCTTGCTTTGCATGGTTTAGATGTAATTGGAGTTGGGAAACAAAATGGAAATGGTGGTAGTCATCAGAAGCTCCAACTTGTTTTTGTTGCTCATTTCTTGATAGCCAAGTTCACAGTAGGCACATGAGTTTCTGCTGCATTAAGATTACATGTTTGTGTGTGGATTCATAGATTGAACGGCTTTGCTTGAAACAACTTATGCAAGTACAGGGAATCCTAGTGTCTTGCGTTTCGTCACCTGAGGGACTTTTTAAGTCGTTGCTGTTTTGAAGGAAGTTTTCAGGCTCTTCAGAGAAGGTAGTGTTTTCCTCTTTTGCCAGCAATAATCTCACATAGTCGATGAGCGCTTTCTCAAACTCGATTATGGGACGTTCGAAGTTTATAAGTAGTATGATGTGAGGAACAGAGGAAGGAAGCAGAGCACATTACCTATATGGATTGACAAGATCAGGTTTTGTTTTAATGTGCTGCTTCACTACCCCTTTTGTGAACGAAATATCTTGCTTATAATAAGAAAGACATAGGCTTCGATTATGTTGTAGAATTTATAACATTTCGAAAATATTTTTTAAGTAGTTATATAATATTTTCCTGGTGGTTAATTGAAATTTGAAAATGGATTGAAAACTAATTTTTGACGTTTGATATGGGAAATTTGAATTGATTTTTCTGAATAGATGTTTATAACTTGTGTAAAGGCAGTACAATAATTGAATAAGGGCACTAGAGTCTTGGATCCTGCCTTAATGGATCTTGACTAGGGCACTAGGGATCAAGGCACTTGCTCTCGGTCCTAGGCCCAACATTGATGGACTTAAGCATGGGCAACAGAATCGTGGGCCAAACTATTGTGGACTTGGGTATGGCCTTTTGTGGACGTTGACTTCAGTGTTGATGCTCTGGTATTGGATCTTGGGTGTGGGAACATCAGGTATAGGCACCGAGGCTTCAGGCCCCCCTCAGTGGATTTGTGCTCAAGTGTAGGGGCATTCCCTCCTTGGTGGACCTTTGCATGGGTACCAAGAGCTTGGGTACAAACCATGGTCTTGGCTTGGGCTCAATGAGCCCAAGTGCAGCAAGGCATCTGGACATCGCCACCTAGGACATGGGCCCAACTTCAATGGATCTTTGCCTAGGTGCCGGAGAGTTAGTCTTGGACGTTGAGGATTTGAGAATTAATTTTGGAATTTCCGTGCTCAATCTTAGAATTTCAAGTCATGTACTAATAGTTAGTCATACTTTGAAAAAATGATTTTAGATTCTTTAAAGAAAGTTTATTTTCCTAAATTTTGAGTATAGATTTTTTGTTAATTAGAAAAAATATTTTTCGTTGACTATCTAAGCAAACCAAATGCTAGAAAATAAGGAAAATATTTTTCACGAGACAAATGAAGCCTAAATAGGCAGTTTCGTTTGGACTCTTAGTTATTGACAATTGGGAGTCATACTAGTCTATCCAATAAAATAAGCCCAATGGTAGATAAACCTTAGAATATAGCTGAGGTTCGACCTTCCTGTCTGAGCTGACTCATAGCTTCTTTTCAACTTGTTGGGCCAAGTCAATTGGCCATGCCCCATTAAGTTTGTACATATTTTAGCCTATATCGCTTGATTATTTTGAGAACTACTTTTGAAGTGATCTAGGCATGGTTAAATATTAGAATAATGACAAAAATGGTTCATGAACCTTGATTTAATGTGTAATGTAGTTTCTAAACTTTCAATTTATTCAATGTGGTGTTTAAGCTTTAAGTCAATATGCAACATGAGTCATGAATTTTCAATTTATTTAATGTGATCCTTAAATTTTTAATATATGTTTAAACTAATCCCTAGATTATATAAAGATGTTCAATATAGTTTTCGGACATAAATGATTGTATTGAATATTTTCATTAGTTTGAACATGTATGAAAAATCCATGGACCATATTAAACAAATTAAAAATTCATGGACCATATTGCATATTAAGCGAAAATTCATGGACTATTTTTGTCATTTTCCTTAAATATTAGGGAAAAATGCACAGAAAGCAAAAGGGTGCGAGGGAGCATATCTTTACCAGCTTAACATGAACAGAGGAATTCTTAGGTGAGCGCACGTCGAATCATGGCCATGCAATTGAAGATTTCATTGGTGATGGGCACGGAGTCCGGTGCCCTTGTCTTCTTTAGGGATAGATGCAACTAGCTAGGTAGTGGGTCAGAGGATTAGGGATTTATAAGCCCAATATCCTACAACATATCTAACTTAAACTTGTGTCTTATTTTTACCTTTAGTCTAGTCCTAATTCTACCATACATTTTTTGTCTTTTAAAAAATTGTCAATTTTAGGTCTTGTCCAAGTTCTACCACAAACGTTTTTTTTGTCTTGTAAAAAACCTTCAACTTTAGGTATTATCTTATTCTTGCCATTATCTCATAAAAATAAAAAACTTTTATTTGAGTCATGAATTTTTCTCCATCAACCATTTGTCCAAAAAGTTTGTTGACAACTATGAGATGGAAAACTCCCAAGCACATGCTGTTCGAGTGTCAAGAAATGTAATATTCTCAAGAATAAGAAATCAAAGACTGAGTGCAAGATCCTAATGTTGATTTTCATTGAGGGTTAATGGAAAATAGATTAGTAACTCAAATAAAATTTGTGATCTTTTGTGAACGAAAAATTCAAGTGAAATTGAAGTTGGACCTACAAATGAGATTTTTTTTTATTAGTTGAAAAAATTTAGGAAAAAATTGGTTAAAGTTGATGATTTTTATGAGGAAAAAAATGTCTAGGGTAAAACTAAGACTGAACCTAAAGTTGTGGAGCTTTTTGGAACAAAAAAGTATAAGATATAATTGAGACACTACCTAAAATTAAGGGTTTTTTGTGACAAAAAAAACTCAAAATTAGGACACGAGTTAAATATAGAGGCTTTTAATGCAACAAAAGGTAAATTTGAGATAAAGTTAAAATTAAAGGTTTTTTAGTGAAATAAGCTGGGTTTATTCAGGGAATCCAAGTCGCTTGACGTGACGTTGGACGATCCAGGATGACGTAAAATGGGGCCGTCCGATGAAAAAAAAAGTATTGAATCAGCTTTTTTCTTAATAGTAATTGTCACGATACACGTTATGCTAACCATTTCAAGAGATGAAAGTTGAAAAGAGAGTCCAGCGCTACCTTACCTCTTCTAGTAATAGATCGCTAGAAGCACAGAATTTTCTATTGGTTCTAGCCTTTATAATATTCTGATAGCCACCTGCTCCGGGGGGGAAAAAAAAACCACAAGCTTAGAGGGTTTAAATTCGGTTATAGTGAGTCTTACCTTCTTGACTTCGAAATTTAGAACTTTGAATTACTTGTTATCTTAAATTTAGAACTTTGAATTGATCAAAATGTAATAGATTTATGACTTTTTTGGACAATTATCCCGGTCAATCCATGTCTTAGTAACATGTGCTTGTACATTAATTAAAGAAATAGTCTGGTATTGCTGATGTTGTCTAGAAAATTTGACCCCCTCTGTTATGTGGAGGGAAATACAATGAACATTTAGAGCGTATGCTTGCTTGCAATGCAATTTATATGTTAGGCTAGAACATATTATTCTTTAAGATTGTTACACACAGCTAGGATTGGTGACGAAGGTGATCTCACATCCTGTTGAGTGGATTTCTAGATGGTCATGGCCTCCTAGCTTCTGTAATGGACTTGTAGATGGTGTCGGAGGATCCTGCTTGAGAATTAACATGGGTTTTTCCTTTAGTTTCTTTGTTGTTGTCGAATGTTCGAAAGTTCTTGGAGCAAGTGTTAAGTAGCAAGCTTGTATTGATTAATGTCCTAGAGAGAGAACTATCCTGGGAATAGATCAAGGACTCAGGCAGAACACTTGGACAAGATTGTATTAACCTCAGTTCTAACTCAAGTCAAATTGAATAGAGATATCGCAATTTGGATTGTATAGACACAATTTGATATCCATTTTATTATGTTCAACATTGTTATGATTTAGTTTAATTAAGAAACGTGCTTACTAGTTTTTCAATTGAAAAGCTTCAAGTATGCCATAGGTCCATTGGCAATCGGCCCCTTATAAAAGGAATTTGAATATCGTTTAATTTCAACTTTTAGATTGTGCTTCACCTACCTCCCTAAAATTTAAGTCGCAACAACCAGACTTTGGGAGTTTGCAAATTTTTGTTGAATTTCCTGCATACAACACGTCAGGCAGTCCTCTTCATGAAGTAAATTGGATCACTTGAAGCTTTTTGAAAGGAAAATATGTAGGACCTTCGTCTCTTTGCCTGTGTATGCCTGCGTTTCCGATTCAATAAGGAACTTGTGATTTTTTTTTTAATGTTTTTATGCATTGCAAGGAAGTAGAAACTGCAGCTATCATTCGGAAGTAATCTTCTTGGTTCTCTTTATTAGATCCAACATGAATGTGTACTGGGGACCATGATCGAAAAAGAAAATAAGGCCTATAACATGGTGGTTATTTTTTGGACTTCTGCTAATGTGGACTCGCTTATAGGAAATTGCAGAAGAAGTCGCTGAGCTGTTCAATTGAACTTTATACTTCGTAAAATAACATGGAGAAATGGGAGAGTTGTTGAAGATGTGTAGATAATGGAGATTTTTTAATTTGCATATCAGCTGTGAGCTTCGCATCCGAAATGGTTTCGATACTGAAAATGTATTAGTTAACTGTCCTGCACTCCTTGCCAAGACTGGACAGTTATATGGCTCAAGTGTTCTGCATTCTTTTCAGAACACCAGCTCTATAAAATATTGAAGGGGACTCCGATCTCGTTATGGTGTCTTTGTCTCCCACTTCTTTTTTGTTTTTGAAATTTCCATATTCATCTTTTTAATCAACTACTTTATCTCAAGTTATGTCAGGGGTCATTCATTGCATGTAACACGGTTTAGAGATGAATGATTGATTGACCTAGTACCGATAGACCATATCAAATTTTCAAATTTTCAAATAATATAAATGTTTAGCTTTAAACACAATGGGTGAGTCATTCCACAACAACTACAAGCACGTAACCTCAGAAAATGAAATGAACACCAACCTTCATGAAGTGGGGCAACGACCGGGGACTAAATCTATGTAGGCCAACCCTTGAAAATGAATATGCAAGGGTCGTCTTAAGACTACCATTAATATATTGTATACGGTGTTTTGACCTGATCTAGGGGGCTTCAAGCTATCGATATATCCCAACACGTTTGCTTTTATAGAATTGCTAATTGACACCTTTCAAGCTCAACTTGTTCAGAGTAAGGTCCGACAAAAATATTGTAAAGGCAAATGTTGTTGAAACTTGAAGGGTCAATCTCCACGTCTTAGGAACATTTGCTTTTACATTCATGAAAGAAATAGCCTGTGGATGCTTACGTTATTCCTTGTTAAATTGAAAAGAATTGACCCACTCTGTTATTTGGAGTAAAATACAAAGAATATTTAGGGCATACGCTTGCTTGCATGCACTTTTATATATCGGGCTAAAACATACCTTATCCAGGACTGAAGCCTTTTTTAAGGTCGTTTCACACGAGGCTTGTTGCAAAGGTTTTCTCATATTCTGTCGAGTGGGTTTCTAGATGGTCATGGTCTCACAGTTTCTGTAATGGACTTGTAGATGGCGTCGGATGAACCTGCTTGTAAATTAAGCTAACTTTTACGTTGGTTTTTATGTTGTTGTCGAAAATTCAAAAGTTCTATGCGCAAGGATTATTTAGCAAGCTCGTATTGATTGATGTACTAGAGAGAGAACTATGCGGGGACATAGAGAAAAAAACTCGTGCAGAAAGTCATTTGAGAATTTCAATTTTTCACTTCACCTCCTTCCGTATAATGTAAGTGTAACAGCTCGCTTCCGACCCCTTTTTTGAGGTCCAATTGTGCGAATTTTCGAGTTTAGTTAGTGTATTGTTGGTCCCGAGAGTGCCTCGGACTAAACCGCGAATTTTTGTTTCAAGCGATTCTAGGCTTTTAGAAGTTGCGTTTTAGTCCCCCCGATTTTTAGATATTTATGTTTTAGCTACAAAATGAGTGAATTTTGGGCCTATGGGTATTTTTGGAAGATTTGAGCAGGGTTTGACTTTGGGTCAACGATCAACCTTAGACTGTTTACTGTCAACGGTCAACGCTGACCAACAAGGGAGACTACTTACACTTGGACCGGTCTAGTTGAGCGTGAGCTGGTCTGATCGGAGTGCGAGTCAGTTCTCTCCTTTCTACTCCACTGGTTCTCTTTCTCTCTATCTATATGACACTTCTACGAGCAGTTGGTGAGCGGCGTTGGAGGGCCCTACCGGCGATCAATCAGTCAGCCAACTGCTAGCAATAGTTGCCCACTACCCCTAGGACCTTACCTTGCAGCCAATGGCCGGCTGCCACCTATTGCCGAAGTGCGGTTTTCTCTACGTGAACGCAGGCTATCCTTATTTTCCCACTCGAGCAAGCGCCTCCATTTCGACCGCTTGTTCTCCCTCCTTTGACCTTCGTTTTGCACGTCATTGGTGGCTTGGCTTCCTAGAAGCACATCCTTCTCGTCCCGATCGACTACCGCCATTGTCATCGCCTTGATCGCCATCAGGAGCTGCCTGAAGATGCTGTCATGAGCTGGTCTTCCCCCTATTCATGAGAAGCTCACCTAGATGACCCAAGGCTGCCGCTCTTTTTTTGGCGACACCAAGGTCACACTGCCACCTCTAGCATGACCACAGGAGTCCTCTTAGCCTTTCCAAGGCCGTTGTTGCTAGTCATTTACCCCCGAAGCCACTAAATCGACCTCAAAGTTGTGTTCCACCCTATTTCTATCGGACTCACTGTGTGTGGCCACTGCGCGCGTTTGGTGAGACCCAACCGCTACCACTGCCTCCAATCAGTAGCTGGGAGTCCCGTAAGCTTGGATCCATCAGCCTTTGCTACAGGAGTCACGTCGCTCGACAGGATCTGGCCCTGAAGTGTAGCCTTCTTTCCTTGGAAACCTTAGCAGCGGGTCGCCGTCTTCTTCGGTTGATTGCTTGCTGCTTTAGCCACCTCAGGTGACACCACTACCACCAATCGACTCGTGGGAGTCCCCTCTACAAAACCTAGCTGGTCGTCGCTGTTGATTTGGCTAAAGGAGGGCAAATCAAGCCACGATTTGACCTGCCCTCATTAGACCAAATTCCAGACTCGGTTGGGGAAAAACGGGTGTGTTTGTCGGATTCCAGCTTGATCAGAGTAGTTTCGTCGCCGACAACCACCATCCATGAGCTCGGCTAGCCTCATACGGCCAAGGGATGCCATCAAAGGCATTGTCGGAAGCTTGCTGGAGTCTTGTCGGAGCTTCGTCGAAGCCATCATGGAGTTGTCCCGAAGCTGGGCCTGCCCATTCGTGGTGTTCGATCGAAGATTGGAAAGCCACACCAAGTCCAAGCACAATCAGAAGTGCGAGAAGCGCATTGTCGCAAGCCGTTGCTTGGGATGCATGGACCAACATGTGAGTGGACATCCTATCCTCGGGTTAGGCTGGTTTACCGCTTTAGTAGAATGGTTAGGGTAAACTAGTTAGGATGGTTTTGTGAATAGGGGATATGGCCAATTAGGGCTGTGCGGTGATTGGTTGGATTAATAGTCAAGACGATAGACAAAGCCCAAATGAGGGTAATAATGAGAAACGTATGGATCACGTGGTGATTGTTGTAAAGACCGATATGGTCATTGATATAGGACTGCCCGTGAAAATGGCGGTGTACCATGAAATGGTGGCCAATAGGCCGTGATTAGTTGTGAAGGTTGACTAAGCCCTATGGGTCATTGACTGGATGACTTGAATCACTAGGTGATCGTTGAAATGATTGATACAATTGTTAGTACTAAACCGCCCTTGAAAGTGTTGGTGTGCCTAGTAGATAGTTAGGGTCTCTATTGATTGTGGACAACCTTATTTGAGTGATGCATCTATTGTTTGAATTATATGATTATTATGATTGAATCGACTTGACAAGTGCAATGGCTTAGTGCTGAGTCTCGATTGTGGACCGGTTGACTCATAGGTAGATCATATGAGATTATTGTCTTGAGTAGTTGCAATAGGGATTATTGGGAATAATTAAGTTCCACGTAAGAGTCAAGCGACTTGAGAGGTTGGTGAGTGGAGATGTGTAGGGCCAACTGCCACGGGAGGTTTGGGCTAAGACTTGGTCACAGATTGATAGTTTGTGGGGAAAAGGCTAGTAGTTTTGTGAGAGTGGTGTGAGGCACGATTGTTAGGCTGAAGAGCCTCGAAGATTGAGTAGTATGCCAGCCGTCCTAGTGAGCCCCACGGATCAAGCTATATGCCAGTTGGGCCTAAAAGGTCGTGTTGTTGTTGGTATGGCTACGTGGTACTAAGAGTGGTAACCACTGTGTGCAGTGTGGTCGATAACTTAATGAGGTATCGACAATAGACCTGAGTGAGTCGAGTGTTTCTTGTGAGATGTTGACCAACAGACTAGGGACCCTAGGGCGATAGCTTTCCTAGTTAAAGTTTAGGGTTAGACTTACTGAGATGTCTCCATATCTCACCCCACCATTCCAAACCCTCACTTCACGTATGGAGCATGGACTCAGAGGAGAAGCTGAGTGAGGAGGAACCATGACCTCCCAGAATTGTCAAGGTGAAGATTCTCACTTCTGGTTGCATTGAAGGCCAATGACCTACTTGGGACGTCGCCGCTCAATGGTCAAAGTGAAGGAAGGACATCGGGGATTGCTATACGCTCGGGAAGCAGGGTGTGACAGTAAGTCCCCAACATCCAGGTCTTGGGAGTTCACAAATATTTGTTATTTTTTCCCGCTTACAACATGACAAGCAGTCCTCTTGATAAAGTAGATTGGATTAGTTGAGGCTTTTTGGAAGGGATCAATTTTTCCTTCATCTCTTTGTCTGGTGTATGCAATGCATGTACAATTCAATCATGTATTTATGTTCCTTTTTATGTTTTTACGCATGCAAGGATGTAAAAAGTACAACACCAATCAGAAGCGAAATAATCTTGGTTGTGTTTATCAGATCCAAAAGGAACATGTACTGAGTATGATGATTGAAGATGAAATAAGACCTATGACATGGAAAAGCAAGACGGTTATTTTCCAACTTCTGCTAATGACAACTCGCTTATAGGAAATTGTAGGAGAAGGGGAGGAGCTGTTCAATTGAAGCTTGTACTTACTTCTTAATATAACATGGAAAAATGGGAGGGTTGTTGAATGTGTGTAGATGATGGTAACCTTTTTCATTTGCATCTCTGCTGTTTCCTCCACATCTGAGCCGTTTTCAATACTGAAAGTTTATTAGTTAATTGTCCTTCCCTTCTTGTGAAGAATGGAAAGTTTTGTGGCATAAGTGCTCTGCATTCTTTTCGAACACCTGCTCCATATAAAATATTGAAGGGGACATATATATATTTTTAATGAGTCTATGTCTCCTCTTCTCTTTGTTTTTCAGATTTCCATTTTCATCTTTTGTTAAACTACTTTATCTTGAGTTATTTTAGGGAGTGTTCTTTGCATATAACACAGTTTCCTAGTGGTTGGTTTTCCAAGTCGGGCTTTTGGTTGAAACTAGTCATGGTTACGAGAATAATCTGAAATTTAGCATGAAATGCAGAACTTGCTGTTGGAGATTTGGGAAGAATAAGTCTAATTGGATACTCTTAGTAGGATGTGGATCCCACATGGAAAAAACAACTTTGAGTTGGTAGTGGAAAGTGTAGAAACACTTGTCTCACATAGAATAGAAGGAATGTTTTGAATTGCTATATATGTGATTGCATTCCTATAGAGTGTTAACGTTAAATCACAAGCACTATGCCTTGCGCACATGCGCATGGAGGGTGCAAATTCAGTTCCCAACGAATTTGAATTTGGGATGAGCTTGCGACCTCTGCACACCAATAGAACCCTAGAAAAGTGGGCTTAGAGACAAGCCATTTTTTGCCTTCTTTTTTTACTGTTTGGTTATACCTGATAGAGTTTGAAGACCACAAGACTCAGATTAAATGACGCTTTAATCTGCAATTAAGTTGTAACAACTAATTAAGACGTTTTAAACATTGTTCAAGCTCGCCGAAAGTCTCGAAGTTTCGTTATTCGTTACTATCAACCGTTGTATCTTAGGAGACAGACGTCCACGTAGCCTCACATGTACATGAGAGAGTCTCATTGTGTACTGGAGGGGACGAATGTGTTTTAAGGAAACAATATCTAACACAGGCCTCGATTTTATATATTATGTTTCTTCTCAGCTTTGTAATTGAGTTGTTCGATTGAAATCCATTTGAATTGTATACGTCTGTTAGATTCGAGCAAATATTCTAACACTTGAATCGTAAGAGCTCCCGCCAAATTGCTATAGGACAACTTTCACAGATATGCAGACATGGCAACTATGAAATATGGCATGTCTGTGCAAGATGACCATAAATCCTGGTTAATCGAAAACGAGTCGGTAACTAGGTTGCACGAAGCATTGATCATGATGACAAGCAGTGTGTAATCTGGGACTTCCAATCCCGTCATTTCACAAAATCGGAGCATTGAAAAGGTAAAACCACTCGAATACCAATGGATCGTACTAGATGTATGTTGAATCACTATGAGAGTTTGAGCCTTGCAATGGAATCCAGGCAATAAACTTTTGTCGCTTCATAAGTTGACAACATCATTGCAAAGATCATTTTGAGGCTGATCTGACAGCTTAGAGTCGTCGCAATTATTTTTCTGAACTTATGTACGTCTTACCAAAATCTGTATTTTGTTTCGATTATGACTTTGCTTGGCATTTGCCTCCTATACATATAAAGAATTTCTCCTCAAAACACAGAATAAGAAGCAAGAGATTCTTAGTAAATAATATTTTATTGCTCAACTATTGATACAATAGGTATAAGTACCCAATGACCATTGTTATAAAGCATTAATTTTATTGTTGGCGATCTTCATGGAAACAAGGAATGATCTCATAAGTCAAATGGCTCAAATGCTCTGTTGGCATTTCTCTGGTCATCCGTTCCATTTAGTTGTTGTCGTACCAAAACTGTGCCTGGAGGTAGTCGACAACTTTCTTGTCGACTACCTCTGGTCATCCGTTCCATCCAGTTTAAACAATGCATATTTTCAGCTACGCAAGTGCTGATTCATGATTTTTAAAACCTTACGTCATTCCTCCTTCACTGCTTCAGCTCTTCAGCATCAATTTGGAATGTTCAGTAAAGAAATAGTCTGGGGTTGCTGATTTTGTCTAGAAAATTTGACCCAGTCTGTTATTTGGAGGAAAATACATTGAACATTCAGAGCGTAGGCTTGCTTGCAACGCACTTTTATTTGTTGGCCTAAAACATATTATTCCTCAAGGTTGTCACACAGCTAGAACTTGTGACGAAGGTTATCTCAGATTTTGTTGAGTGGATTTCTAGATGGTCATGGTGTCCTAGTTTCTGTAATGGACTTGTAGATCGTGTCGGAGGAGCCTGCTTGAGAATTAACTTGATTTTTACTTTAATTTATCTGTTGTTGAATGTTCAAAAGTTCTTTGAGCAAGTATGATGTAGCAAACTTGTATTGCTTAATGTAAAAGAGAGAGAACTACCATGGGAATCAATCAAGGACTCTGGTAGAACACTTGGGCATGATTGTATTATCCTCAGTATTATGCCAAGTCAAATCAAACAGGGATATAGCATTTCGGATTGTATAGACACAATTGGATATCCATTTTATCATATTCAACATCGTTTTTTTTTTGTAAGGTAAGTATTATATTGATTTTCACCAAATGGAACTATACAATATGAGAGAATCGGATGCCACAAAACTCGTAAGTTTTCGCATGTTCAACATCGTTATGATTTGGTTTAATTAAGAAATGCGCTTACTAGTTTTTCACTTGTCAGGTATGCCGTAGGTCCATTGGGATTTGACTCTTAAAAAAGAAATTTTAATATCGTGAATTTTCAAGTTTTGGATTGTGCATCTCCTACCTCCCTTTAATGTAAGTGGCAACAACCAGACCCTGGGAGTATGCAAATTTTTGTTGAATTTCCTGCATACAACACGTCAGGAAGTCCTCTTCATGAAGTAAATTGGATCACTTGAAGCTTTTTGAAAGGAAAATGTGTAGGATCTACATCTTTTTGCCTGTGTATGCTTGTGTTTACGATTCAATAAAAAAAAATTGTGATCTTTGTTATGCTTTTACGCATTGCAAGGAAGTAGAAAGTGAAGCATCATTCAAAAGTAATATTATTGGTTCTGTTTATTAGATCCAAAACGAATATGTACTGGGGACCATAATCGAAAAAGAAATGAGGCCTATAACATGGAACAACAAGAAGGTTATTCTGGGACTTCTGCTAAAGAAAACTCGCTTATAGGAAACAGCGGAAGAAGTCGCTGAGCTGTTCAATTGAAGTTGATACTTCTTAATATGACATGGGGAGATGGGAGAGCTGTTGAAGATGTGTAGATAATGGAGATTTTTTAATTTGCATCTCTGCTGTGAGCATCACATCCGAACTGGTTTCGATACTGAAAATGTATGAGTTAATATTGTCCTTCACTCCTTGCCAATCCTAGAATGTTCTATAGCTCAAGTGTTCTGCATTCTTTTCGGAACACCTGCTCTATAATATATTGAAGGGGACTTCGATCTCGTTATAGTGTCTTTGTCTCCCACTTCTGTTTGTTTTTCAAATTTCCATGTTCATCTTTGAATGAACTACTTTGTCTCCAGTACTATTTTAGGGAACATGGTGTATAGATGACGATTGATTGACCTAGTACCGATAGACCATATTAAAATGGCACATCTGCAAATATTATTAATGTTTTCTTTTAAACACAATGAGTGAGTCATCCCACAACTACAAGCACGTGTTGTAATAGACCATTAATATACAATGTACGGTGTTTTGACCCGATCTAGGGGACTTCAAGTTATCGATAGATCCCAACACGTTTGCTTTACAGAATTGCTAATTGACACCTTTTATGCTCAACTTGTTTAGAGTATGGACCGACAAAATATTGTAAAGGCAAATGTCGTTGAAGGGTCAATCTCCATGTCTTATGAACATTTTGCTTTTACATGCAAAAAAGAAATAGTCTGCGGATGCTAAAGTTATTCCTTGTTAAATTAAAAAAATTGACCCACTCTGTTATTTGGAGTAAAATACAAAGAATGTACAGAGCATACGCTTGCTTGTATGCACAGCATTTTTTAAGGTCATTTCACACGGCTAGGCTTTGTTACGAAGGTTTTCTCATATTCTCGTTTACTTGCGAAGAACGGAAAGTTTTGGGGCGTAAGTGCTCTGCATTCTTTTTGGAACACCTGTTCCAAGTCCGTCTTTTGGTTGATACTAGTCATGATTACGAGAATAGTATGAAATTCAGCATGCAACGCAGGACTTGAATCGTAAGAGCACCCGCCAAATTGTTATAGCGATAATTTCACAGAAATGCGAAACTGTGAAAATATGGCAAGTCTCAAAACACGGAATAAGAAACAGGAGATTCTTAGTAAATAATATTTTATTGCTCAACTATTGATACAATGACCATTGTTATAAAGTATAAATTTTATTGTTGGCGATCTCTCATGGAAACAAGGAATGATCTCATAAGTCAAATGGCTCAAATGCTCTGTCGGCATTTCTCTGGTCATCCATTCCATTTAGTTGTTGTCGTACCAAAACTGTGCCTGGAGGTAGTCGACAACTTTCTTGTCCACTTGGAAGGCCTTGGTGAGAACATCAGCAGAAATAGGTGGCTTTGCTCCGAAGACAGAGTTAGCAATGGTAATGACTCCTGGGTTTTGGCTGCTCAAACCAGCAAAGGCCAGTGCAGGGGTTTTTCCAATATTCAACTGGAAGTGAATGAGTCCAATTGGGAAAACAAACACGTCGCCTTTGTACAAGACTTTGGTAAAGAGAGTGTTGTTCAATTGGTTGGATGTGACGAAGCCGACAAGGAGTGTGCCCTCGATGACGACCAGAACCTCAGTGCCACGAGGATGAGTGTGGGGAGGGTTTAGACCGCCAGGAGCGAAGTCAATGCGAGCCATGGATATGCCCAAAGTATTGAGTCCCGGAAACTCGTTGACAGAAGCGGGTGTCACTTGTGCTCCAAGTGGGTTTGCAGTGTTTCCGGGGTTTCTGAGCCCCATAAAGACGAAGTCATCCGCATTGGCTTGCTTAGGGTCCTTGCAAAATTGCCCGTTTACAAAGACTGCATAAAAAAAAATACAGAACTCGTCAGAATATGTGTAGACTATTCCTGATAGATGATAGAAATGTCATTCTACCAAAACAAAACACTTTCGAGTGTTCTAATTGTAGCATCATTAACCAGATGAAAAGAGAACACTAGAATAGACGTCCAACCTGCTGACTTCGGGTCATTGATGGCCACGCATATGTCCTGAAGAGGACTTGGGTCATAAGCAAAGGCAGTGGCAGTGGCCAAAGCCAAAACAAGAAGGCTAATAGGAAGGAACTTCATTGTGGTCGGGTGTTGAGGCTTTGATCGCAGGTGCTATTTCCTGGCTCAGATATTATTGCTCGAGGGAGGAGTGAGATGTCTTGCATGCCAACTTGATCTCTATATATAAATGACAGTGCTTGACCTGGTATACAATTTACGGAACACGTTTCCCTGCCGATGACCAAGTTTTTAAACTTTCTATCTTTATTTACCCTTCTTAATTCGAAAGAATGAACCGTTCCACAACCACTGCAATCATGGGGCGGTCAATTTGACTTTCTCATCTCCAGCTTAAACAATGCATATTTTCAGCTACGCAAGTGCTGATTCATAATTTTTAAAACCTTACGTCATTCCTGTTGGAAATTGGGAATAAAAAGGGTGAATGAGAAATTGTTCTCAAAAGCAAACCCTTAGTGGGATGTAGGTCCCACATGCAAAAAGCAATCTTGTGAGTGGAAAGTGTAGAAACACTTGTCCCACATAGACTAAAAGGAAGGACTTGGAGTGCTTTAAATGTGATTACACTCCATTAGAGTGTTAACTTAAAATCACAAGCACTATGCCTCGCGCGCGCGCGCAGGGGGGGTGCAAATCCGGTTCCCGTCGAACTTGAACTTGTGCGCGAGCGTGCGACCTGCGTACACGAATGCAACCCCGGATAAGTCCAGAAAGTGGGCTTAGATACAAGTCACTTTTTGCCTTCATTCTATTTTGTTACATTTTCGTGACGGCGGGATTCAGAAGGAGACGTTCTAGATGTTTAGACTATCGACCTTCTGGAAATGATCAGAAGGTTCTGATCAGTACCTTCTGGATGTGACCAGACACAAAACGTTCTGGACCTTCTGGAAATTGAACAGACTCAACGGGAAGAGTTTGTAACCGCCGAATTTGGATTAAATGCTGGTTTTAATCCATTGTTTTGTAACAGAAGATTGCGATTAAAGGTTGTAACGGCTTAATTAAAGTCGTGTTATAAAGGTTGTAACGGCCCAATTTAAAGCCGTGTTTTAATTCCCAAATGTCTGAATTAATTCAGAAACGGTAGCTTTTATACCGAAGAGTCTTCCCACATTATTGATCTTCTTTTCATTCGTTTTTACTCGGCCGAATGCATACAGTTTTACGTGTTCTTCGAAAGACAAAAACAAGTGCATAGTTTTATTTTGAGAGAGGGTTCAGCGAAGGGCATTGTTCAAGTTCGCCGAAAGCTCCGAAGATATTCTCTTCGTTGCTGTCAACCGTTGTATCCTGGGAGACAGACGTCCAAGTTACCTCACGTGTACTGGAGAGATCCTCATTGTGTACTGGAGGGGACGAATCTGTTTTAAGGAAAAATGTGATTAGCACAGGCCTCGGTTTTACATATTATGTTTTCTTCTTAGCTTTGTAATTGATTCAGTCTATTTGTATTTGGATCGTTCTATTGAAGTCTATTTGAATTGTATTTTATTAATCAGATTTGTGTATACCCTCCAACAATTCCTCCTTCACTGCTTCAGCTCTTCAGCATCAATTTGGAGCAGCATGATTAATCAAGGACTGTTTATGAACACGGTTTGATGCATCCGAAGTGGATTGAATTTACCCACTCTGGAGTAGGAAAAGCTTTTTTCACACTCATCTTCACAATGAACATTCTTGGGCTGCGGAAATTCCTAATAGTAATAATTTGGGGACTTTGTCAAATTTAAAATGCCAACACTCTTCGTAACAATTCGCATACCAGTGATTTACTCTTCTCTTGCACAAAACGTGATACATTAAATAGCTTTGGACATACACTGTGAGCTCATAATTGTTGTTATGGACACTTAGTATAAATAGTGCCTTTTTCATTAAATGATGCTTGTGTGCAAACATTGTCTCATTTATCTGAAATGGTTCGTGGAAGGTCAGAAATAAGATGCTATTGTCCAAAGCTGCGACTGCTCTGCAACCTAATGAGCAGAAAGGTTTGAGGAAAATTAGAACTTGTGCGACATTGTTTACTTGAGGATCAAGAGTGTGGTTGTTTCCATCTTGAGCGGGTGGATATTACATAAGTCACCAATTCTGTTGAAAAATGAAGCTTAGAGAAGTTATAAATCGAAAGAGATTTTTTTGCCATCGAGGAATAAATAATTTTTAGCAAATTTACTTGAAATTGCAAGTCCCTTTATTGTTTCCAACCTCGAAGCTCTTCCGCAGATTTTTGCAGAGAAGTGAGAGATTTGCTAAAGATAGATAGATGAAGGCAACTTCTTAATCGTAATTGCCGTGATAGATGTTTTGCTAAACATTTCAAGAGATGAAAGTTGAAAAGAGAGTCCCGTACCTTACATCTTCGAGTAATAGAATCGCTAGAAGCATACAATTTTCTGTTGATGTTAGCCGTTATAATATTCTGGTGGCCACTTGCTCCGCAGGAAAAACAAGCTTTGAATTACTTGTAATCTTAAATTTTCTTCTTGGAGAGATTATCCACAATCATTCTTCTGGCTGGGATAGGCCTTTTACCTCTGATATTAAGATGCCTCCTCTACGTATTCTTGTCAATTGGCGTGAACGTCTTGCACGCTTTATATAACTGTGGCCTGATATATCCAAGGAAGTGGAAAAAATAAAACCCATCTTTATCTAATTTTGATTTTCTTTTCTTTGATGTCTACCGGCCCCCCTCATGTATGTGGTTCCTTCTCTTTTTGGATCCAGATCACCTAACAGCATGACCGGATCCCACATGCGTTGGGAACCGTTCGATTTTTGATTGGATGGTTACCTGTTGAATAGGGAGGGGAGTTTTTTTTATTATAAAAAAAAACTAGGGAAACCCTGCCCTAGAAAGGATTAGGGCAGGGGATCCAAACCATAGGTGAGCAATGATCCAGGGTAGACCCTGGACCAATCATGGGCCGATCCTAGTCGAGTTTTTAAGAGGATTGGGTCTATTCTTGGTCTTGAAATCTCCAACTTGATATTGAACGTGTTGGTTTTTGATTTTAGGATTTTGGGTTAGTTCAACCCATACCAACTCGACATATATATATATAAATAACAATGCTCTTTTTTCTCAAACCCAAGAGAGAAGCTAGTTTTAGCTTTAGCCTTCTTCTTTAGTTCTTCCTACGGAGCCCAGACCAAGAGTATAAGGCAAGCCCACGGCCCAAGAGAACTACCAACTAGCATATCTCTTCTTCCAAGTTCCAAGCATTTGTCTTTATCAAGGTCAGCACTGAAGATTGAACATTCAACAATTTCACTTGTCGGTAAAGCCCTAATTTGATGACCTCCCCATCGACCTCACTCCTCCAGTTGCCCTTGCTCGCTAACGCATTGTTCGCTACCTCGCTCACCGCCTCCCTTTCCTTCACTTTTTAAGCTTTTTGTGTACGAATAATTGAGCGGTCCTAAATTGACCCTAGGAACGAACTAGACTGATAGGGTCGGTCCAGTTCTCGGTCCCAAGCTTAATGGGTCGCTCCATAATCCCAAAAATTGAGAATCGACACTGTGCAGGTTGATTCTCGGGTTGACTACTGGATTGGCCCAACCCGAACCATGCACACCCCTGATCCAGACGCCTTTTTGCACGTATCCAAAAGAAGTGCCTCATCCTATACAAATGTAAGAGAAGTCTTGAAAAGTCAAATCGGCCAAAGATAACCTTCTTGAGCATAAAAGAAAATGAAACTTGCTCGGCCTCAAAAGTGGAGATTTGATTCAGATTATAAAGTTACATCAATTTTTTTAAAATAATATCCTCCAAACAGGTCAGCTGTAATGTAAAGTCTAAACTTGAGACTTAATTTAATAGCCTTTATGAGCATGACATGATCTTACCAGCGCTGTGATGCCCCTAGCCACATAAACGTTTAGGCAATGTGACCTTGGTAAGGGATGGCCTAAGCCCTACGTGGTCTCGAAGAGGGCCAAAAGTGAATGCTACCTTACCACCGTTGCGGTTTAGGACACCCTCCCTCATGATTACAAGCATTGGCGGGGTGGTAGTGCCCCTTGGCCAACTGCCCTCTCTTGACCTCGCTTGAGCACGGCGAGGTTGCCTGATCTACACTATGTTTGAAGAGTCTTTGAACCTTTGTCGGCACTCAAGCAAGCTTGGGATGTCTAGTCCTTAACAAGCACTCTCTTTCTCTCTATATTCTTGCGTGGGGCCACCTTTGAACACATTTTTGTGTTTCGCTATAGGAGTAACAGTTTGATTATGAAATGACTAAATCGCATATGTTTGTTTACCTTAGAGAATATATCAAATAAATGACAGCTAACGGATCAAATTGTAATTGACAACCCCCTCCCCCAACACGAAGTTCTAAAGAACTAATATTTCAAGTGTAATAATGTTATGATAATGTAGTGGTGAAGAGCAATTAATATATTTCACTGATCATAAATTTGTTGACTTAAGTTTTTGAATTAAAGTAAGTCTAGATAAATATGTCATTAAATCTATTTAAGCAGGAAAATGTCCAAAAAGTCCTAAAATTATTGCACTTGTACAATTCAGAGCTGAACTTTTAAATTGGATCAATTTAATCATAAATATTTTGCATTTGTGCTAGTTTAATCCATATGACCAAAATCGCTAATGAATACCAATCATCTTATGTAACGTGACTAACGTTGATGATGACATTTTATAGTAATATTCTAATAATATTTTGAAATCATTTTTTATAAGACTTTATGATTTTTTTCTTCACTTTATAATTTTGGGGATGAGGTTGGCAAGGTTTGCCACATGATCCTTGTTAGCAATGGGCAAGGGTGCTACAGCCCTCACTATGGTCGGTGAGGGCAATGGCCCTTGTCCATTGGTTAGTGGGGGTGTGGCAGTCCTTGTCTAGAGACGGCAAGGGTTTCGATGCCCTCCCCCAATGTCGATGTGGGTCGTTGGCCCTCGCCTATGGCTAGCAATCCCAGTTCGCCCTCTGCCACCCCTCTTCCCCCGGCCCGAAAAAATATAATAAAGAGAAAAAAAGAAAAAAAATGTAAAATTATAAAAATGCAAAATATGAACAAAAAAACAGTTTTGCGTGCATTACATAGGACAATTGCTATATAAACATGTGATTCCCAATTATAATTGGCTAGATCAACTCAATTGGCAAAATATAAAAGTTTTAGGACTAAATTGATTTAATCGAAAGGTTTACTATTGCATTGGTACCTTCAAGTACTTTCCCCATGATCTAGTTGACGATGCATGGCAACATGTGCTCTTTATTGAGATGAAGAATGATTGACCTATTGTAGTATCTTCTGCGCTACAGGCAGCATCAAATTGGCAAATATTTAAATAATATGCACGTTTAGTTTAAGACACAATGGACGAGTCATTCTACAACAACTACAAGCACGTGCCAATTGCTTTAATTTCGTGTTCCTTAGATAAAGAAATGAACACCAACCTTCATCAAGTGGTGCGAAGACCTGGGACTAAATCACTGGAGTCCAAGTCTTGTCACAGGAATATGCAGCATTGGTCTTATCACGATTCATTAATGTACCATTGAGGAAGATTTGACGTGATCCGGGGGCCTAAACCGAGCTAAGTAATCCATAGGATCCCAACCATTGAGATAACCTTTGTTTGGTTAAGGGCGGGCACAATGTTGTAAATGCAAATGTTGTTGAAAGGGTCAATCTCCATGTCTAAGGAACATTTGTTTTTCCATTCATTAAAGAAATAGTCCGGGGTTGCTGATTTTGTCTAGAAAATTTGACCCACTCTGTTATTTGGAGGAAGATACAATGAACATTCAGAGCGTATGCTTGCTTGCAACGCACTTTTATTTATTGGGCTAAGACATATTATTCCTTAAGGTTGTTTCATACAGCTAGAACTTGTGACGAAGGTTATCTCAGATTCTGTTGAGTGGATTTCTAGATAGTCATGGTGTCCTAATTTCTGCAATGGACTTGTAGATAGTGTCGGAGGAGCCTGCTTGAGAATTAACTTGATTTTTACTTTAATTTCTCTGTTGTTGTGGAATGTTCAAAAGTTCTTTGAGCAAGTATTATGTAGCAAACTTGTATTGCTTAATGTACAAGAGAGAGAGCTACCATGGGAATCAATCAAGGACTGGTAGAACACTTGGACATGATTGTATTATCCTCAGTATTATGCCAAGTCAAATCAAACAGGAATATGGCATTTCAGATTGTATAGACACAATTTGATATCCATTTTATCATGTTCAACATTGTTTTTTTTATAAGGTAAGTATTGTGTTGATTTTCACCAAATGAAACTATGCAATATAAGAGAACCCGACACCACAAAACTCGCAAGTTTTTGCATGTTCAACATCGTTATGATTTGGTTTAATTAAGAAATGCGCTTACTAGTTTTTCGGGAAAAGTGCCAAAAAAGTCCTAAACCTTTTATCACTAGTGCCGAATAAGTCCTCAATCTTTTTTTGGTGCCAAATAAGTCATCAGCATTTACAAGTTGTGCCATATAAGTCCTTTTCACCGGAGGAAGCACATGTGGTGCCGACGTGGCTCGCCCAAGCTCGCCGGCACCGACGTGGTGCCGACTTTGCTTTTTCTTTTTTTTTTCTTCTTCTTCTTCTTCTTCACCGGCAGAGCCCTCACCGGGGATGGCCGAGGGCGGTGAGGGCTGGGGAGGCCGCTGTTGGCCTCGCCCGTCGCCGACGAGGGCGGGGCGAGGTCGGCCTCGCCCGGATCTGGGCAGGGCAGCCCCGCCCAGCCCCTCCCTGCCCAGATCTGGGCAGCCCTACCCCCACCCCTGTCTGGGCTGGTCGGCCGCTGCCGGCCCTTGGCAAGGTCGGCCAGCGGCCGGCAGGGGCTAGGCAAGGCCGCCGCCACCCAAATCTGGGCAGGGCAGCCTCGCTCCTGCTCAGATCTGGGCTGGGCAGGGCTGCCTCACCCAGATCCAAGTGAGGCCAGCCTCGCCCCGCCCTCGCTGGTGAAGAAGAAAAAAAAAAAGAGTTGGCACCGACGAGCTCCGGCAAGCCACGTCGGCGCCACGTGTGCTTCCTCCGGTGGAAAGAACTTATATGGCACAACTTGTAAAGGTTGATGACTTATTTGGCACTAATGGTAAAGGTTTAGGACTTATTTGGTACTTTTCCCCTAGTTTTTCCCTTGTCAGTTATGCCGTAGGTCCATTGGGATTTGGCTCCTAAAAAAGTAATTTAATATTGTTAATTTTCAAGTTTATGATTGTGCTTCTCCTACCTCCCTATAATGTAAGTGGCAACAACCAGACCTTGGGAGTTTGCAATTTTTTGTTGAATTTCCTGCATACAACACGTCAGGAAGTCCTCTTAATGAAGTAAATTGGATCACTTGAAGCTTTTTGAAAGGAAAATATGTAGGATCTTTATCTCTTTGCCTGCGTATGCTTGTGTTTACGATTCATTAGAAAATTGTGATCTTTGTTATGTTTTAATGCATTGCAAGGAAGTAGAAGTGCAGCATCATTCAGAAGTAATATTCTTGGTTTTATTTATTAGATCCAAAACGAATATGTACTGGGGACCATAATCGAAAAAGAAATAAGGATTATAACATGGAACAACAAGAAGGTTATTCTTGGACTTCTGCTAAAGACGACTCGGTTATAGGAAACTGCAGAAGAAGTCGCTGAGCTATTCAATTGAAGTTTATACTTCTTAATATAACATGGGGAAATGGGAGAGTTGTTGAAGATGCGTAGATAATGGAGATTTTTTAATTTACATCTCTGCTGTGAGCGTCAAATCCGAACTGGTTTCGATATTGAAAATGTATTAGTTAATATAAGGCTGGAATGTTCCATAGCTCAAGTGTTCTGCATTCTTTTCAAAACACCTGCTCTATAATATATTGAAGGGGACTTCGATCTCGTTATAGTGTCTTTGTCTCCCACTTCTTTTTGTTATTCAAATTTCCATGTTCATCTTTGAATGAACTACTTTATCTCAAGTTATTTTAGGGAGTACTCTTTGCATGGAACATGGTATAAAGATGACAGATTGATTGACCTAGTACCGATAGACCATACTAAAATGGCAAATCTTCAAATATTATTAATGTTTAGTCTTAAACACAATGAGTGAGTCATTTCACAACAAATATAAGCACGTGTTGTAATAGCCCACTCCGGCCCCTTTTTCGAGGTTCAATGGTGAGAATTTTTTAGTTTAGTTAGTGGCCTGCTAGCCTCGGCAGTACCCCAAACTAAATCGCGAATCTTCATTTCGGGCAATTTCAAACTTCTGAAAAATGCGTTTTGATCCTCCAATAATTAGTTATTTGTGTTTTGGTCCCAAAAGGGATGGGCCCAAGGGCATTTTTAGGAAAATTTGCTCAGGTTGACTTTTGGTCAATAGTCAACAATGACCAGCAAGGAACCAGACTAAGTTCGGGACGACCTAACCCAGCCCAGATGCCCAGCCACTCGGGCCGTGCCACCTGGCCCAACCCTATAGTAGCCCTCTTCAAAACCCTTTTTCGAGGTCCAATCGTGTGAATTTACTGGTTTAGTTAGTGGCCCGTCGGCCCCGAGAGTGTCCCAGACTAAACCGTGAAAATTTGTTTCGGGCGATCATGAACTTTCAAAAATCACGTTGAAAATCCGTGGACCATTCGGTAACCACTACAATCTCGTGGCAGTTGATTTGATTTTATCATCTCCAGTTTAACAATGCAGATTTTCAGCTACGGAAGTGGTCATTCATAACTTTTACAACCTTACATTATTCCTCTTTTCACCGCTTCAGCTTTTCAACATCAATTTGGAGCAGCATGATTTAACAAGGACTGTTCTCTGAACAAAATTTCATGCGCGTGAAGTGGATTGAATTTGACCCTCTCTGGAGCAGGAAAAGTTCTTTTCACACTCATCTTTACAATGAAAATTCTTAGGCTGCTGATATTCCCTGTCAGTAATAATTAGGGGAGTTCATCTGATTTAACAAGCCGGACACTGAATTTGGCAACAATACTCAATAGCAGTGATTCACTCTTCTGTTGCACAAAACTCAATACATTAAGTAGCTCCGAGTACACAATGCAAGCTCAGAATTGATGTTGTGAACATTCAGTATAATTAGCGCCTTGTCCATTACTGATGCTTATGGGCAAACTTCGTCTCATTTATCCAAAAATGGTTCATGGGAGGTTAGCAATTAGATGCCGTTATTCAAACCTGCGACTGCTCTGCAGCCTATTGCGCAGTAAGGTTTTACAATAGCAGAACTTGCAAGCAATGTCTTACCCGGCCCCAATGGCTTCTAGAACTTGTAATTCATTGCTTACTTGAGGATCAAGGGTTGGATTGTTTTCATGTTGAGCTGGTGGCTATTACATAATTCACCTAATTCTGTTGAAAAATGAAGCTTAGGAAGTTTATAATTCAAATGAGGCTTTTGCAATCAACGAAGAATTTTAGCTAATTCCCTTGAAATTACCAAATGTCGCTCCACTGTTTCTGACCTCAAAGTTCCTCGGCAGATTTTCTCAGAGAAGTGGGAGAGTTGCTAAAGATGGGTAGATGAGGGCCACTTTCTAAACGTAATTGTCATGATATATTTTATGCTAACCACTTTAAGAGATGAAAGTTGAACGGACTGTCCCGCTACTTCATATCCTCGAGTAATAAAATTCTAGGAACACAAATTTTTAATTAATTTTACGCTATATCATTCCAATGTGCGCCTGCTCCACAAAATAAGTTTAGAAGACTTTAATCCAGCCTTCGTTCGCCGGTTTCTTACCTTCTGCATATCGAATTTTCAATTGCTAGTAATCTTGAGTTTTCTTCTTGGGGAAGTATTATCCACATACGGAAGTTTGAATGCTCTTCCGTTTTCAGATCATACTTTTGGCTGGAACAGGCCTTTTACCTCCCTTGTTCTTGTTATCATAACACAACTGCACAGCAGCTGACTAAAATGATTGAAACATCCTGCAAACTTTATGCAACAATGGGATGATATCCCGCAGAATTGGCAGCAAATCACCAAGAGGCAAGTCCTTTAGTGGTGAAGATGTATATGGAACACCTAATAAATGAATTATTTGATCTTTTCAGGACGTGATGCTGTCTCTGAAGAAATGGTCCGCACTTAATCCCGTGGCCGAGTCCATCCTGAACTGTCGAAACAATGAAGAAGAAAGGGAAAAAAAGGAGAAAAAGAAGAAGACTCAAACATTATGGAAGAAGATCGCTCCCATTTCACATTCATGCATCTCTCTGCTGAACATGCAAATTCAACCGGATTGGAGTTCCGTCAAAGCAGTTGTGGAACGATTCATCACTTGAATAAGAGATTTAGTCATGACCCTTGTAAAGCAGACTGTCAATTGGAGAACAAGGGCAAGAGTTGTTGAAAGTGCTCACACGGTGGATGGTTTCTCAAACCACATCCTATCGCTCTTGTCAAAGTTCCATTGTTGACCATCTTCAACACTAAACCAATCCGAGAATAGATTTTTCTTTATCCTTCTCCTCGGATCATGTTTTTACCAACTCATGCACTCTCTATTCTCCACCTGCACAAATAGAAAGGGAACGTGACATTAAAATTATCATAACTTTTGTACTTAGCTTATTTACATGTCATAATTTTTTTCCGATTATAGAAGTACCATAATTTACGTACGACATTCACATGAGTCTTATGCTTCTTTTTCTAATTACTTAAGTGTTGTATCTTTTTAAAAGAGTTCGCCACAAGTATCATGCCACATCAGATATTTACTACTTGGAATGTAGGTTTGAAAAAGTTATAGTACTCAAGAGATCCAATAAAAATAAAGGAAAAATCCACATAATGACCTGAAGTAACTGAATTTTCTCAATTAATAACCCGAAGTGGACACTGTTTCAAATAAGAACCTAAAGTACCCTTATTATTTCTAATAAAGACCTCAAGTAAACATCATTTCAAATAAGGATCTAAAGTGAATTAATCAGTCTCAAAATAAGACCTAACTACACTCACTAGTGACGGCATTTTTGTCTTTTGATTTTTTTTCTCTTTAAGAAACGAAAAAAGATAAACAAAAATTAAAAAGAAAAAAAAGAAAATACATGGGAGGGCTGGAGCCCTCTCGCCTGTGGCCGCTGCCACATTACCGGTAGGGCAGCGGCCATGACCGACGGCTCCTCGCTCACATAGAGAGAGGGTCGCGGCATTTTCTTATTTATGGAGGCGGACGAAGATAGATATCTACAATAGAGTTCATTCAAATCACTAAGAGATGAAAAGCAATAAGGATCTCAACACCGAAGACTGTAGTGTCGCTGATGTCAATTGTGCTCCGGCCCCTTCTCATCCTAGCAAGACGTCGTTTTGGACAAAGTGCAGTACTTAGCAATGGAAAAAATATTCATCACAAAATCCGTCACTAATTGCTACGAAAATAAATGTGTCGCAAAATCTGTCACTAATTAGTTACGGAAAATAATATACATTGCTAATTTGCTACGGAAATAAATCCGTCGCTAATTAGTTACGAAAAAAATATATGTTGCTAAGTTGCTACAGAAATAAATCCGTTGCTAATTAGCTATGAAAAAAAATCCGTCGCAAAATCCTTCACTAATTAGCTAATGAAAGAAAAATCCGCCACTAATTTGCGACGAATTTTGCGACGAGAATTTAGTGACGAACTTTACAACGACAAAAATCCGTCGCTAATTAGCGACAAATTTTGCGACAAAAATTTAGCTACAAATTTAGCAACAGAAAAAAAAATCCGTCGCTAATTAGCATAGAAAATTTTAGCGACAAATTTTGTGATGGAAAGATATCCGTAGCTAAATTAGCGACAAATTTTGCGACAAAAAGTTTTGCAATGAAAAATGAAATTTTCCGTTGCTAATTTTGGCGACAGGAAAAAATCCATGACTAATTAGTGACGAAAAATGAAATTTTCCATTGCTAAATTTGGTGACGAAAAATTTTTCATTGCAAAATTTGTCGCTAAACCTTTTAGCAGTGAATTTTGCCACGAATAATTGTTACTACCACGAATTTTTCGATGAATTTTGTTACGAGAATTTAGCGACGAATTTTACGATCCATCGCTAATTAGCGACAAATTCTACAACAAAAATTTAGCTACAAATTTAGCAACGGAAAAAAATCCATCGCTAATTAGTGAAGAATTTAGCAACGAATTTTGTGACGGAATGATATCCGTAGCTAAATTAGTGACGAATTTTGCGACAAAAAGTTTTGCGATGAAAAATGAAATTTTCCGTTGCTAATTTTTACGTTGGGAAAAAATCAGTGACTAATAAATGATGAAAAATGAAATTTTCCATTGCTAAATTTGATGATGAAAAATTTTTCATTGCAAAATTAGTCGCTTTGCCGAATTTTCCGTTGTTAAATCCGTAGTTAAATTACAGTTTTTTTGTAATGAGAGGGCCGGCGACCCTCGCCTAGATCTCCTTATGCGAGTAGTAGTTGCCGAGCCAACGACCTCGCCGCCCCACCGACAATGGGGCGGCAACCACATGCGGGAGGGCTCCAGCCCTCCCCCTGTATTTTTTCTTATCTTTTTTAATTTAAGTTAAATTTATTTTTTTGATGAAAATGCCCTTCTCCGGTCGGAATACTAGAGTTATTGGCGAACCAGCGAGGTGAGGTCCTTATTTGAAACAATAATAACCACTTTACGTCCTTATTTGAAATAATATCTACTTCGGGTCCTTATTTGATAAAAACATGCCACTTTGGGTCTTTATGTGGAATTTTCCCAAAAAATAATGATATTCAAGTGTACGCTTTTTCAAAAGTATGGCTTTCAAGTGATAAAAACAATCGTGATGCTTAATCAAACACTAGACAAAAGTTATGATGCATGTAGTAGTGTCCTTATTTTTTTTAAGGAAATATGTGGCAGCATCATCCCATTTTGATTTGTTGTGAATGTGACCATTCGTCTTCTGGTTTGCATATATTTATTGTCACGGTCATGTCAATCTCTGTAAAGTGCTATCTGAAATGGGTAATTAGGTGGGTTTTCACATCACTGTATTTTAACAAAATGCCTGCAATGCAATGGTTATTTTGCTTTGGACCACATAATGAGTGGTGACCTGTATTTTTTTCTGTATTCCATTTTTGGGCTGTCCAATGTTGATTCTGTTTAGCTAGTATTGGAGTTATAATTGCATTGGGGGGCAATGCCTACTGAGTTATGGGGACTGTACAAGGATCTTAATTGTAAGAGGCTCAGTCAAGTGTCAATTTTTTAAATCACCTGAGTACTCTAGAAAAATTTGCTTAAGTGACTATAACTTTCAGCTAATCACTTGAATGTATATCATTTTTAGCCAATTATTTGAGTACTACAACTTTTTTCAAAATGTCCATTCACGTGTTGGAAACCTGATGTGGGATGGCGCTTGTGGTGAACAACTTTAAAAATTTGTAAGGCTTAATTGATCAGTTGAAAAGTCGTACGGTATTTAAGTAATAAAGAAAGTTATAATCCTCAAGTAAACATTATACAAAAATTATTGCACTCAATTGATTAGAAAAAGAAGTTACGGCATTTAAATGAGTGCTTGAGTGCCGTATGAAAGTTATGACATAATCTATATGTCCTTTTCCTAGACTAATTGTTGCACTTCAAATCTCTTTCACTCCATGAGCTCGATGGAGGTCAAGCGGCTATGGTTGATTTGGACCATGGGCCAACAGCTCTTCATTCCCTAGATAGTTCGTGGTGATGATGGCTATCTCAAGCTCTAGTGTCACTTTCTTAATGCGTCTCATCCACGCTAGCCTATGCCAACACCAAGGAGAAGAGGGTGAAGAAGGATAGTTTATACAAGGCTGTGGTTTATGGAGTAATATCTTTCTAGGCATTGCTTCACAATTGACTTTGTCAATGGCGAGAGGATAATTAACAGAAAGGCATATTTAGGCTTCGTTCGTTTTGTGGAAAATACAAAAAATATTTTTCAAGAAATTATTTTCTCGGAAAATGACAATATTTTCCAATGTTCGCTTGAAATTTAAAAATGAACTAGAAAATACGATCATAAGAAAGAAGAAGAAGAAGAGGATGACCTCGTGTCCGCGAGAGGAAAAAGAGAGAGAAAAAGAGAGATTGGAGGGGGGGCCAGCTGGTGGGCCCCCTTCGCACAGCAAGAGAGAGAAAGAGAGGATGAGAGTCAATGGTGGTGTAAGGGAAGAGAGAGAAATGCAGGAAGGGAAAATGGAGAGAGAGAGAGAGAGAGAGAGAGAGAGAGAGAGAGGAGTTGGGCTAGGGAGGGGAAAGAGAGGAGAGAGAAAAGGGAGGCTGCAACATTTGCAGTAAAATTGAAAAATGTTTTCGAGAAAGGAAAACATTTTCTCTATTTTTAGAAGGATATTTTCATTGATTGGAAAACATTTTTCTTAGCAAATTATTTAGCCCCTCGAACATCACAATTTTCGAAAAATACTTTCCAGAAAAATATTTTTCGCAAAACGAACGGAGTCTTAGCTGATTTTTGCATATCTCAAAACTTTCTTTGTTTGCTGAATTTGAAGAACGAACTTAAATCCAATTCGAGATCTATCGACTCTACGAGGAACCGCATTTCATAACCAAATCAACCCCGATGAACCTTTTCTATTTGATATATATTTTGGGTCCACTACTTCAAAAGCATATGTACTCAAGCAAAATTGAAATAGGCTATTGTATTTGTTCTGGACTTGAATCAATTCGCTGAGATTCAACATTTTGGAATTGTTCTTTGGACTTAGTTTATTTTTACGGCAGCTTTTAGGGTCCAATATGAAAAAGAAAAAGAAGGTGACCCATCTCACGTACACAATTAATCAGTTATAGGTATTTGTTTATAGTTTTTTTTGTGCGCGAAACTTGCAGATTAAGAAGCTAATTTATGAGGTGTAAGATAAATTTTGTATTCATAGATATTTATTAACGTTACAGGTAATTTAAGTATGCTGAAACTAATTTTACGTACACACTATACAATTGGAAAACATCACTTTGTATCTATGACACGATAACTTATATTACTCAGACGAGACTTTGTTAGCTATTTACTAAGAATAAGAATATCCAAAATTAGCACTCGTTTAATTTCCTGTGAAGATAAGTTAACATAAGAATGCTTACAAATAAAATAAAAATAAGTTTGAACAAATCCGCCATGTCGACTATCGTGGAGGTAGGCATTGCCAACTTTACCGTTTCGACGTCACACGCATGATTTACTTTCCCAATTTGATGAGGGGCAAATTTGGAACAACAAGCAAAGTTAAGGTAAAATACCCGCCACAGTACAGACGCTCCTCTTCTCTTTCGTTCTCTGTGTGCTCCTCCTTGTCTTTGTCCGCTCGACGGAGTCGCATTTGGCTCATTCGGAGTGGGCTGAGCCACATCTGGCTCCGTGCGGCCGATCATCAGTGATCGTGTCGGGCCACAGAGAGAGAGAGAAGGGGGAGGGGGCGGCTGGGACTATGATGGGGTGCTGGGCGACTGGGTCGGACTCGGTGGCTGAAAAGGCGAGGCCGAGCAACGATGCACGGGCGGTGGAATCGAAAGGCTGGCTGGAGTTCGAGGTGGATTCGGGAGTTTCTTGAACCTTTTCCTGTCTGGCTTGTGTGCGTGGGTGGGTGTTGTTGTGGGACGATTATGCTGTCAAGTGAAAATCTTGCCGTAAGGACTTAAAATTTTCAGACAATTCCATACATACCGACTTTTGGAATTTTTTTTTTTCCGCACGCTGATTTATTCAGGGCTAACTTTGTTTCATACATCTTTTGGAAATTTAAGTTTTACATCTCGCAAATTTCATGTCGATGTCGTGATGGGCAGCGAGATTCTGTAATACTTCAAGTTTTCTGTCAAAAGAGTTACTCCATTTGAAGTTTTTGTCATACTCTTTTTTGAATGTTACAACTGATGGGGTTTATATTCCTTGCTCCGATTTATACCCATTATTTCTCCAATATGATTATCCATGCAAATTTGTTAATCCCGTTTATCATTGGCTATATGAGCAGTAATTTCTCAAAACATCTCTTCTTATTTTTTGAGAAAAAAATTTATTTTTGATTCTATCACCAATTCTCTAAACTATTTCTCAATAGCTTCATAATAGTAAGTTTGCAAATCTTTTTTGCCAAAAGTACGTACACTATTTTCTTGTCCTCTTCTATTTTTAAAAGTTCTTTTGTGGACAGATTTCCTAATATATCTCTCTATTTTAATGATTTTTAAGCTTTTATTTTGTTTTTTGGAAATATTAGCTTCTGGATTTTAAGCTTCCTAATTCAAGTAACTGGATTTAAAATTTTTTGAAAGTCACTGCAAATCTTGGCATTCTTCTTCCTTACACTGTTTGTACAAGACCTACTATTTCCAAACAATGTTGGGAGTTTGAATTTGCTTATCAAGAAAGTTATAGTATTTATTATAGATTGTATTCGAAGGTTTGCAAATATTTCTTTTTTGCCAAAACTTTAACTTATTGTTTACTCCTTTAACTTTCTTGATTCTAAGTTTCTTGCTTTGAGTGATTGGATTCAAAATTTACTTTCCACATCTTGCAAGTTATCCCAATTTTCCTCCAAAGTCTGTGATGTACAATGCTGCTATCTTCAAACAATGTTGAGAGTTTAAATTTTCATTTAAAGAACATCATCCAATTCATTTTAGATTTTATCACAAGTTTCTCCAAAGTTTTATTGAAAAGCTTTCTTGTCCTTTTGTGTATTTAAAAGTTGTTTGTTAAATGGATTTCCTAATACAACTCTCTATTTTTTAAAGCTTTGTATACTTTCATTTTGTTATGTCAATATTCCCTTCTTGATTGTAAATTTCTTGTCTCCAAGTAACAGGATTTGAAAAATATTCACAAATCATTGCAAATGTTCCAAATCTTGGCATTTTTCTTCCTCATTCTATTTTGTGCAAGACCTAACATTTTCAAACAACGTTGGGATTTTGAATTTGCTTATAAAAAAAAAGTCATATTATTTATTTTAGATCATGGGTAGGAGTTTCGAAAGTATCTCTTTTCTAATTTTTCTAATTTTTAATTTTTCGAACATATCTCTTTTCGAAAGTATCTCTTATAAAAAAGTCATATTAGAAGTTTTCTAGTTTTTCCCCAACAGCTTCATGGGTAGGAGTTTCGAAAGTATCTCTTTTCTGTCAAGAACGTTAGATTTTGTTTTCTCCTTTTATATACTTATCTCTCCATTTTAAAAGTTCATTGTTAAACAGATTATCTTATCATTGCGTTTAGAAAATTATGAGACTTTTTTTTGTTATTTTTAAATATTAACTTTCTTAATTTTAAGTTTCCTTTTTTCGAGTGACTGGATTCAACATTTTCATTAAAGTAGTTTCCACATCTTGAGAGTTACGGCAATTTTCTCCATGTTCTGGTATATACCAGGCCTATCATCTTCCAGCATTGTGAGTTTAAATTTGCATTTAAAGAGCGTTATCAGAATTTATTTTAGTTTCCATGAGTTTCTCGAAACTATTTCTCAATAACTTCATGAGCAGTAAATTTGCAGATCTCTCTTTTTTTCTAAAAGAACGTACCCTATTTTCTTGTCCTTTTTTGTATTTTTAAAAGTTCTTTGTTGAAGAGATTTCCTAATATATCTCTCTAAAGATTTACAAGATTTTTTTTCAAAAAAATATTAACTTCTTGATTATAGGTTTCCCATTTTCAAAAAACCGAATTTAATTTTTTTTTCAAAAGTTAGAATTGCATATCTTGGTATTTTTCTTCCTTACTCTGTTTTGTGCAACAAATATTATTTTCAAACACGGTGGGAGTTTTTGCAAATCCGGTATTTTTTGTTTTTTCCCAACCGTCCGATGAAAAAAAGCTTATTCTAGGCGTATTACCCTCCCCCGAGCTACTCATAGATAATGGTATCAATAAGGGTTGGAAATATATTATTTAACTCACTTTTGGAGTACCAGATTGTCTATTGGGCCTGTAAAATTCTCTGCATATGGGTGGAAATAGATTTAAAACATCCGAACCCAACTCTATATGAATCTTGCGTGGGTCTTGATGGGTTCACGCCAGACTCGTAGTCAACCCACTGTCATTATGAAACATCTTTCGGTGGATTTCGGGAAGTGCTCTTTGCCCTCCCTCTACCTCTTCGACGATGAGCGGTCCACTCCTCTCACTTTGGCCTCCCCACAATCTCTATTCATCCCTCCATTTCTAGGATTCTGAATTTCACTTTTGCACGTGCGCTGGTTGCATGCTGTCATGCTTGAAAGCGTTTCGACCAATGGATCTCTTCCATTCGCAATATCTGGCTGCAGCACTACGACCACAATCGCAGTGGACGTCGATTTTCCGGTGGGTGGTGTGGCATCGGTGCCATGGCAATGCTCTTAGAAGAGATACTTTCATGTTCTGTGAGTTGTGAGTTAACACTGTTTTAGCTCATTGCGTGGCTCGACCAAGTTGATGGTGGGGCACGTGATGAAAATTCTACATTGAAAGGGATCTGGTAGTTTTGTCTTTTAGTCGTGTTTATGTAATTGTCTTTTATCATGCGTTTCAGAACGTCCTTGGAGATTAGAGCCGGCAAAATTTTGTAAGACCCAAGATTATTTGAATAACTCTTTTTCTTTAAAAATGGGTTAAAATATGTTATGAAAAATTAAAACCCAAAAAACGAGTTAAAATATGGATCACTTTACAGGCCCTTATTTTAAGCCACATTTTAGAGCGCATACAAGAGTCCACCCTCCAAAGGAACAATCCCTCACTCACTCTACGCTCACAGCATTTGTAACATCCCCATATTTTCTCTCTCCTCTCTTTTTCCCACCTCTAGCCGAACGTCTCCTCCTCTCACTCTTCTATCTTCTCTCCCCTCTGACCTTTTTCCCTTCCCCATGCACTAACTTTTCTCTCTCCCCACCGAAGCTCTCTTTTCTCTCTCTTCTTTGCTGATAGATCGACTCTCTCTCCTCCATCTCTCAATTTGACTGGCATGTGTGCATGTGAAGGGGGCCCACCGTGCGACTTCCGTCTAATCGGGTTCCGTCTTCTCTCTCTCTCCCCCCATGGACGCCCAACTTATTCTTCTTCTTCCTCGGTTATCTTCACATTAGAATCAGGCTTCTGCATTCGGCTTTTGCTTTTCTTTCCCAGTCAACCTCAACTCGCCACAGACACCGTCGTCCATCTAGATGCCTCCGTGCCATGCGACACTGCTCACGGACGCCTCTGTTTGTCGCTCACGACACCACTTCTACCACAGTTCCCGTCTAGCTCATGGGTGTTCTCGGTCCCTCAATATTTGACTTTGATGTTTGCTTGTCCTCTGCATTCTACTTGTCGCTGGCTTCAATGCTATGCTGCCATCTCAAGCTTCGCCACAGCCAACTACCACCGACGCTACCTGAACTCTAGTGTCGTCATTGCTTTGCGACCTACAATGTCACTATTTTTCGACCGCATCGTTGCTGCTCCCTATCCACTCGACGCCATCCATTGCTGCATTATGGAAGCGTCGCCTCGCCTAGCCTCGATGACTTGTCCACGCCACGCACTAGCCACCATCGCCACCTCTCAACACTATTACAACATCGTTCTTCCCTCTCCTAACTTCAGACGTTGCACAAGAGCAGCTTGAAACCACTGCCAGCCACTACTTAGCCGTCCAGTCGTTTCGCCACCTGTTTCAAGCCTCTCGGCCATTGTTTTGTCATCGTGGGAGTAAATCGACCCTAGCTCATCCCTATCTAGCAAGGACCACCGGCTATGCTTCTGTTTTCCCATCATCGGAGTTTGGCCTAATCACCATCGGTACTGCCATCGTGCTGGACCATTCGTGCCCTTGTAGTGCAAGTTACACAACATCGTGAGCTTGCAGTAAGTCGTTGTCATCAATTACTTAGGATGCACGGACCAACAAATGAGTGGCCATGTGAGGTGTTGGCCAAGACTCGGTCACAGGCTAAACGTTCGTGGGGAAAGGATTAGTAGCTGTGCGAGAGTGATGTAAGGCACGATAGTTGGTCCAAAGAGCCACAAGGGTTTAGTGGGGAAAGTCCTGTTGACTGAAGTTTCTGCCAGTCAAGTTAGAGAGCCTCGTAGACACTGAGTTGTATATTAGTCGGGTCAAAGAGCTCGTGGACTTAATTATATATTCAACGTAACTTATACATATGAATAGCTTAAGTGCAAGTTGACCATCCGGCATGAACGGTCATGTTGGATCGTTCGTGCCCTCGTAGTATGAGTTATGCAACGTCGCGAGCTCGTCGCAAGGAGTTGTCGTCAGTTGCCTAAGATGCACGAACCAACAATTGAGTGGCCACTGAGGCGTTGGCTAGGACTCGGTCACATGCCGATCATCTGTGGGGAAAGGACTAGTAGATGTGCCAGAATGATGCGAGGCACGATAGTAGGGCTAGAGAGCCACAAGGGTTGAGTGAGGAGAGCCTTGTTAACTAGGTTTTTGCTAGTCAAGTCAGAAAGCCCCATGAACTGAGCTGTATATTAGTTGAGTCGGAGAGCTCATGGACTTAGCTGTATATTCAACATAACTTATACATATGAATAACTTAAATATGTGTGGGTTTCCAAGAATATTAGTGCATTTTAGAAATATGGATTGGATATGAGTTAGGTCAGGTATAAGTCATTATATTTACACTACATGAATATGGATCAAAACTAGTTATATGGGTCAAATATGGTCCGGTTGGACTATATTTGATCATGCCCACTCATTTGACACCCCTAATGGAAACCTGGGGATTTACTGGTTGATCTATAGGGAGCGGTTGCACTGCTCTTCTCAGACATATATTTGCTCTCTAAATTTGCATAAGAAGTGTTCGTTTTTATGTTTGATAAAAATAATATGTTTTTTTTTTGCATGGGATCTTGAGAGAGAGAGAGAGAGAGAGAGAGAGAGAGATTTTGTGATGGGTCAATGTGTGAAAGTGAAGTTGAGAGTGATGTAATGCATTCCACCTACTAGTTATCACTACACAGAGTGAATTTTAATTATATATATAATTTCTTCATGAAATTTGGCTAAAATTATTGAGAAATAATTAAATTTAGTTCGACTAGTAATAGATTTATCCACAATATGTATTGTCACATTAATGCACCAATTTGTAGTTTTTTTATGGGTTATATGATTTGTTTATTTACTTACCATTTCTTATTTTACTTTTTTAAGTTGATATAGAATTTTATCCAAGTAATCCATTGAAGTGGGTTAAAAGCGTAGAAACATCAATTTCATAGGATGAGCCAAATATGGATGTATTTTAGTAATATAGATCGAGCTGGACATAGTCACTAAATTTGGTTTGCATGAAAATGGATTGATGAGCCTACTTGTAAGAAAAATTAATAATATATGCATTTACTTGAAGCCAATTTTGTCTTATACATGATACTTAGAGCCTAGTGTCATAGGGCGATCGATTTACAACTCATTCCTCGTTCAACCTGTGGTGCACTTAGAAATTTCACTCCCAAGTCAGCTGAACCACTCAAACTCACAAACACTCTTAGAAAGAGAAAAGCTCTGAAATTATATTACTTGTGAGATATGAGATGATGTAAATGAGGAGGATGAGGACCCCTTATATAAAAAAACTCGGAGAATGACATCCGTAGATCTCTCATCGATTTAACGGCCTGTAAGGGTCTGCATGACGGGCACCTATTTCTCGTCCAGAACTGGTTCTGGACCAAAAAAACCAGTTCTGGACGAGAAACCCGTTTGCTTCGCGATTTTGTGAAAACCGGTTTTGAACCAATTTTTTCATCCAAAACCAACTTTTGGCCAAGAATGAGAAACTGAAAAAAAACTATTTCTCATTCTCCTAGAACCAGTTCTTGCCTTTTCTTCCTTCTTCTTCCCTTTCTTTTTTCTTTCCTTTCTTCCTTCTTCTTCGTCCTCGTCCTCGGCCTCGGCCGCCAAAAGGACGAGGGGAAAATAAATATTCCTCAAACTTTTATTAACATGCGATTTTATCCTCAATTTTTAAATTATTTAATCTAAATATTTTAATATATATAAATAATTAATCTCTAAATTATATTAAAATATTTAATATTTTCTCTATAACTAAATGCAAAGTTCAATATCATTTAAGGAAGTTTAAATAATATAAGGAAAATATTGAATATTTCGCCAACGGCCTACGTGGATTTTATTTTTTTTAAATTTAGAATATTACAAATATTTAATGCAATTAAAGTGATTTTTCAATTTTAGAGTTGGTACAATAAATTGTGCAAAAAATATCAAATTTCTTTATTTTTATTAATATGAACATCTTCCAATATCCCAAATCATATATTTTAGAAAATGAAATAGAATCAGAAATAGAAATTTTTTTGTCATATCAAACAGCTTTCTCTTTCTGAAATAGAAATTGTATGTACATATCAAACGCGTTTTTTTCGTCAGAAACTCATTCTGAACCAGAAATAGAAAAAACTAGTTCTGGACAGAAATAGGTTTCTGAACCAGAATGAGTATCATGCGCGCACTAAAACCTACCTAAAATAGATACACGAGAAATTCTCATATCGTCCGCCCTTGGAATCTTTCGGAATCTATGAGATCTCATTAGGATCTCCTTGGGATTTCCTTTCATCAATAGTGATCTCCTTCCATGAATAGTGATCTTCCGATGATCTCCTTCCATGGATGGTCGCTATCCTTTGTATTAGGAAACCTTATGGGACGAGAAACTTCTTGGTCTGTGACATTCTCCCTCACCTAATAGGGTGATGCCCCCATCACCCCTTTGGCCTTGAATTCTTCAACTTGTTGCTGAAATTGCCAAAGAGCTTTGGTAGGTTCCCAACTAGCTTAGCTCTCCAGGAGACCCTTCCAACGGATGAGGTACTCGTTCTTCATTAGTCGGTATCTCTTCATTATGCTCCGCTCGTCAAGTATGCTTTCAATGTTGCGATCATAGGAAGACTTCGCTTTTAATGGCGCCCAATGCGACTCCCCTCGATCAGGGTCTCTCTCGTCCAAGTAAAAGGGTTTAAGGATACTTACGTGGAATACTGGATGTAACTTCAACTTTGATGGCAGCTCCACTTTGTATGCCACCTTCCCAACCCTTTTCATGATCGGAAATGGACCTTCGTATAGGCGAACTAATCCCTTGTGCATGTTCTTATGGTGTAGGACCTGATGTAGCTTTACTAGAACTTGGTCCCCTACTTCTAACTCCACATGTCACCGTCTTTGGTTCGCCCATTTCTTCATTTTCTTGGACGCCTTCTCAATGCACGCCCTGGCTAAGTCCGCCTGCTCATGTCAATCCGAGGCAAACTTGTAGGCAGCTAGACTACTCCCATTGTAGTTCGTGGCAACTGTACTAAGGGTGAACGATTATTGCCCATTCACGATCTCAAAGGGACTCTGGCCTATCGACTCACTTCACTACAAGTTATAAGAGAATTAGGCAATATCAACTAACCTTACCCAATCCTTTTGTATCGTGCTCAAGAAGTGTAGAAGATATTGCTCCAAGAGTGCGTTCACCCGCTACATTTATCCATCAGTTTATGGATGTAAACTCATGGAGAAGTTGACATCCGACCCCAACAGCTTGAAGAGCTCAGTCCAGAATCTCCCAGTGAACCGTGGATCACGGTCGCTCATGATCAGCTTCAGTAGTCCCCAATATTTGACTACATGTATCATGAAAAGTCTGGCCGCCTCCTCGGCCGTATAGTCATCCAACACTAGCATGAAGGTTGCATACTTGGAGAAGTGGTCAACCACGACCATCAGCGTCCAGCACCCTTTGGACTACAGCAGGCTGATGATGAAATCCATTGTTACACTCTCCCATGGATGCTCTGGTAAGGGGAGAGGCTCCGGTAAGGCCCGTAAGGGACTTCTGCTCCATCTTGTCCTGTTGGCACATAAAACAAGTCTGCACGTCTGCCTCCACATCGTCTCGCAAGAGAGTCCAAAAGTATTTTTCTTCGACAAGTGCCATGGTGCAGCAAACACCTGGATGTCCTGACCACTTGGAGACATGGCACTCCTTGAGGATCTCCTTGCACAATCCTCTATATGATGGGACGTATAGCCATCGTCCCTTGGTGTAGAGAAGTTCGTCCTCCCACCAAAATTGCCGAGTCCTGCTTTCTTTTGTGATGGTGATAAGAGCTCTCGCCCTCAAATCATGCTTCAAGCCTTATTTGATCCGCTCGATCCACGGGCCCTCTAAATGGCTTATGGACATAAGCTCCCCTTTCCTGTTGAGCGCATCGACAACTAAATTGGACTAACCCAATTTACACTCCATGGTGAAGTCGAATTCCGCCAAGAAGTCTTGCCATCGAGCTTGCTTCGGGCTTTAGTTTCTTTTGCGTCTGGAAGTACTTGTGGCAATATTGTCTGTTCAGACAGTAAACTGCGATCCCGAGATGTAGTGGCACCATGTTTGTAGACAATGGATCGCGGCCATCATTTCCTTCTCTTGGACTGTGTATCGCCGTTCGGTATCGTTCAATTTCCTTGATTCATATGCTATGGAATGACCATCGTATATCAATACACCACCAATAGCATAATCGAAGGCATCCGTTTCTATCATGTATGGTTTCGCGTGATCCAACAATGTAATAACAGGCTCCTCAATCATTGCATGCTTCAGTCGGTCAAACGCCTCCTGGCATCTTCTGGTCCACTCCCAAGTCTTCCCTTTCTTTAGCATGTCGTGAGTGGAGTGGTGATGCTTGAGTAGTCCTTCACGAACTGCCAATAGTAGTTTGCCAGCCCCAAGAATGATCGAAACTTGGGCACCTTTGTCGGAGGCTCCTAATCCACGATCGCTTATATCTTGGTAGGGTCTATCTTCACCTGTCCACCGCCTACAATATGCTCCAAGAAATGCACTTCTTCACAAGCAAAAGCGCACTTCTCACGCTTCACGTATAGCTCGTTTTCCCTTAGAACTCGAAACATTTGCTCAATATGTTTTACATGCTCTTCCAACGTCTGACTACATATTACAATATCATCAAAGTACACTACCACGAACCAATCAAGGAAATGATGTAGTATCTTGTTCATTAGTGTGCAAAATGTAGCTGGCGCATTGGTTAGGTCGAAAGGCATCACCAAGAACTCGTATGACCTCACAAGTGGTCTCCTCTTCGTCATCTTTAGCATTCCACACTTGATAGGATCTTGATCGCAAGTCCAGCTTAGAGAACCATCATGCTCCTTCGAGTGGTCGAACAAGTTGGTAATCAATGGGATCGGGTACTTGTTCTTCATCGTCAGCTTGTTCAGGGCCTGGTAGTCAATGCACATCCAGAGAGAATCATCATGCTTCTTTTGGAATAACACTGAGGCACCGAACGGGCCCTTTGATGGTCGGATATAGCCTGCGTCAAGTAGCTCCTTAAGTTGCTTCCTCAGCTCCTCGAGTTCTAGGGGCACCATGCGGTAGGGCGCCATGGCCGGTGGTCAAGTTTCAGGCACTAGCTTGATCTGATGATCCACCTCCTTCTTGGGTGGAAGAGTCTTGGGTAGACTTTGAGGCATTACATCCGTGAACATGTCCAACACTTAGACTACCTCCAAAGGAATTGTGTCACCCATAGTCTCTAGTTCCTCTACCTTCAGGGCTGCAAAATAGGTAGGCTCTCTCTTCTTAACCCCCTTGGTCAACTGCATGGCTGAGATTACCTTTTGTTCTCTAGCCTTCCTTTTTACCGGAACCACACATTGTCCTCACGTGTCTAGAATGCAGATGCGATCCGCGAATGGGACTGGAAAAGCACATATACTATCGAGAAATCCTGAACCAATGAAAGTTGTAGTCATCTAGTGAAATTGCCTCAATGTTCTCCTTGCTCTTCCAATGGCCCAGGTGAAAGCTCTACTCCCTTTGCCATGCTAGTGGTAGGGATCAATATTGAGTTCACCATCTTGAGCTTACCAGCTCCCTTCTCAACTCATAAGTTGAGTTTCTTCGCCGCTTCCTCAGATATGAAGAGGTCAGAGGCTCCCGTGTCGACCAAGGCACTCATGGTCGTTCTCCAAATCGTGACATCCACGAACATGAGTCCTTTCTTCTTCTCCACTCGCTTGGACGTCACAGTGTTAAGGATCCTCATCGATCCCAGTTTGGCTCCTCCTTCTTTCTCTTCGACATGCTCCTTGACGAGGGCCACGAGTGTTGGCCTTGTAGGACAATCTCAAGTTAAGTGCGCACTATCACACATGAAGCATTTGAGGGTGAAGCACCTTCTCCAATAGCCTTGGTTGCTAAGTTCCAACTTTTCTTTAGCCGATGCAGCTTAAGATTTGTTGGCACCTTGGTAGGGCCTCTGGTTGACTCCCCCACCAATGGTCCTGCTCCTCGGACGAGGGTCCTGCTTCTTCTCAATCAAGGGGCGATGCTCGATCATACCATCCGCCAAACATTGCCGTTGCTAAGTCTTGAGTGTTACATCGCATGAGCTTTTGCTTGACATATGATTTGAGTCCCCCCATGAATTGGAAGTAGGTCTCCTTATCTTTCATCGATGGGATTTGGAGGAGAAGGTTTGAGAACTTCTTCACGTATTCCCGGGCACTCCCTTTTTGCTCGAGGCACTGCAGCTCATCGCATGCCTCAATCTCTACGTAAACAAGGTAGAACTGTTTGCAGAACTGCTCCATGAACATCTCCCAGATTGTGATTAGGGTTCCAGTCCTATCATCCGATCTACGACGCCACCATAGTAATGCGTCGTCACTAAAGCATATGGAAGTGGTACTTACTCGAAACGAGTATCCGTTTATCCGCATTGTCTTAAAGTACTACTCCATTTGCCATAGGAAGTTGTCTACCTCCTTGGCCACCTGAGCGCCTTTGAACATGTTTGGCTTGGGTGCATCCACCCTTAGATTGTGTTGTACCATGACTACGCCAGTTACTTAGACATACTCCAGCTTAACAACTCTAGCTTTGAGGTTATCTACCTTGGAAGCCGTCATCTTGAGCTCCTCCATCTCATGTCACATGGCCATCACCAACATCTCCAAAGAATCGCCTTTCTAATGTCACATGCTAGAATCCATTGATAATTCAGAAGAAGACAATAACACTGAAGAGCCTACTGATCGTTAGTATCGAGACTAGAAAAAATAGCACGTGTCTTGTACATATAATAAATGTGTCTTGACTTTGTCCGAAAAGAAAAAGAAAAGTTTGGCTCTTGTAATAAAAGTCTTGTAGTCTTGTAGTGTGAGAAAATGTGTCTTAGTCCGAAGACTTAGGTGAAGTAAGATAGTAAGAGAAAACGTGTCCTTGTATTGTCTTTTATGTCTTGTGTCATTTGTCAGAAGGAAAAGACTCGTCGGGCATGTAAAGACAAGAGTCTTTAAGACCATGTGTTGTAATTTTGCCTATATAAAGGCATGTAGTGTGGTTTGCAGAATAAGAGTTTCCGAAAAGAAGTTCCTCTCAAACGAAATCCTAAAGCCATGTCTCTTTAAATCCTCTCCTTCTTCTTCTTAGCCTGGTAAAAACATCTAGGAACTGCAGCTTCTCTCATTTGCATGACACACAAGGTTAGTGATTCTGTGTCATTTAACTCAAGCAAGCTGTTTGTCTCCTAAAAGATAGTCCCTTGGAGGCTTGAGCGTGATTGCTTGCCAGTACGAGATAGCATACTTGAAGACTATTTAGCTTGTTTGCTCTTCTTCCATAGATGCCATTGTCCCAATCACCTCCTCTCAGAATCCTCCCATGTTCCACTTCAACTCCTGCACCTTCGCATTGAGCTCTCCCATGTCGGATTCGACTCTTTTGGTGTTCATGGACAAGTCGTCAACCATGCCTTGGATGTTCGCCGTTGTGACCTCCAACTTGGTTACTCTGGACTTTAGGTCTTCCAACGAATCCTTCAAACTAGAGGTAGCACCTCCTGCCTTCTTTCCCCTGGTCTTCTTCCCGCATTCCTCCATGGTCTCTAACTCGACCTAAATCTCCTCTTTGAACACGGTTGACAAGTTGTTCTTGGCCATTGCTCTTAGGATGAACCTGGCTCTAGTACCACTTGTCATAGAACGATCAATTCACAACTCGTTTCTCGTTCAACCGTGCGGCACTTAGGAATTTCGCTCCAAAGTCAGCCTAACCACTTAAACTCACAACACTCTTAGAGAGAGAAACTAGAGAGAGAAGTTCTAAAATGATATGAAATGATGCAAATGAGGGGGAGAAGGACCTCTTATATACAAAAACTCAGAGAATGACATCCGTAGATCTCTTTTCAATCTAATGGCCTATATAACCTACCTAAAATAGATACACGAGAAATTTCCATATCGCTTGCCCTTAGAATCTTCTGAAATTTGTGAGATCTCGCTAGGATCTTCTTGGGATATCCTTTCATCAATAGTGATCTCCTTCCTTGAATGGTGATCTTTTGAGGTTCTCCTTACACTAGTGTTATGGATTTATTTAGGCTTCGTTCATTTCATGGAAAATATTTTTCCTAAAATTGTGGTGTTCGGGGGGCAAAAAATAATTTGCCAAGAATAATGTTATCCAATTAATGAAAAATATCCTTCTAAAAATAGAGAAAATCTTTTTCTTTCCTTAGGAATGAAAACATTTTCTAGTTCTACTATGAATGTAACAACCTCCCTTTTCTCTCTCCTTTCTTTCCCTTGCCTAGCCGAACTCCTCTCTCTCTCTCTCTCTCTCTCTCTCTCTCTCTCTCTCCATTTTCCCTTCCCCTACTGATAGTTCTCTCTCTTTCCATCTTTTTCTCTTGCTGACCCCACCATTGGCTCTCACCCTCTCTTTCTCTCTCTAGCTATGTGAAGGGGGCTCCTTGTGGACGTGAGATCTTCTTCTTATTCTTCTTTCTTTTGATCGTTCTTCATCCCTCGCCAAATAGTGGAAAATATTTTATGGTCCATTATTAGGTTTCAAGCGAATACCGAAAAAATATTGTCATTTTACAGCAAAATGATTTCTTGGAAAATATTTTCTAGAGATGCTGTATTTTCCGTGAAATGAACATAGTATTAGTAATGTTCCTATTTCTCTATGTTTTAAATTATTTTGTTTTTAGGAACAAAAAACAAAGAGAAATATGTTTGTGTATGTCAATTGCTTTTTTTATCCCCTAATATAATAGATGTGGAATATAAATTAGAAGTAAGATTACTTCTTGTTCTCGTGAACAGTTTCTTAGAACAACTTTTTTCTTTTTTCCTTCTTTTTACTTTTTTTCTTATTTTTATAACCGGTTGCCAAGCCTCGCTAGCCTAACCTCATTGCGGCTAGGCGAGGTTGACCTCACCTAGATCTAGCAAAGTGGAGCCTCCCCTAGCCACCGGCTAGGCTTGATCTTGTCTAGTTGCAGAGAAGTCGAGCCTTGTTTAGCCTTGGCATTGTGAGGGGCCGGCAAGGTAGGAGGAAGGTAAAAAAAAAGGGAAAAAAAGGAAAACATTAAAAAAATTATAAATGTCATAAAATTATTTTTGTACTAAATACACTTATATTATTTTTCTATTTTGGGAATAATCATCACTAAAGATGTATTTAGCAATGATTCTATTCACGAGATTTTTTTTAGAAATAGTTTTTTCTATTTCTATTCCATGCACAAGTTTCTTTATAAAAAAAAAAAGAAAACCCATTGGATAACTATTAGTTTTGAAATAGAAAAAGAATAAAAGTGTGTTTAGTAGAAAATTAATTTGTAATATAATTTTAATTTTATAAATTCATTTTTTCTTTTCTTTATTTAACTAATTTCCTTTCTTCTTCCTTTGATTGGTCACTGACCGCTGCAACTAGCCATAGACTCCGATTGGGAAGGTTGACTGTGTAGGTCTTTTGAAACACTGAGGTTGCGCAAGGCTAACCAACCTCACCAGTCTCTAGTGACACAAGGCGAGGGTTGGCCTTGTGGTAGTTGGTAAGGTTGAGCCTTGCCTATCATGAGGTCACCGTGGTCAAGTGAGGCTCATTGAAGGGCAGCAAGGTTGACCTCGCCCTCGCTAGCCTTAGTCTTGGCTAATCATCGATCCACCAATCATTGATTTTTGCCAAGACCTGATGATCGATTAGAGAAAAAAGAAGAAAAATGATGAAAAAGAAAAAAGGAAGGAGGAGGAAAAAACTGTCGTTGCACTGTTCTTGAGAATAAAAAGTAAAATTTTTTCTTACTTTTGATTTTTGTTTGAAATTTATTTCTAGTGGCTTCTTGATTTTTGGAAATAGAAAAATCAATTAACGCTACAAATAGATATATGTTCTTAGGAACAAAAGAATGGAAAAAAATAAAGAAGCATAAAAAATACTAAGGGCGCGTTTGATATCACTTATGTTTTGGGACATAATTTTTAAACAGAAATAACTTTTTTATTTCTATTCTAAAGAACAATTTTTTAATAGAAGAACGCATTTGTTAATAGTTAACGTGTTCTTTTGTTTGTTTTTTAAAAAGTATTGAGTTTTGAATTTTTCTTAAAAATTGTTCTTTGGTAATAGCTAATATGTTTAAAAAAAACAAATTTTAAGTTTTTGTTCATTTGTTTCTTGAAAAGTGTTCTTGAGATTCAAAAGTAAGTTTTTTCTCTGTCTTATTTTTATTCCAAATCTGTTCACGAGAGCAAAATCGTTGGTAGAGCCGAAGAATCGCCGAGTCCGGAGCACCGTCGGACAAGAACCGGAATCAAACCGAAGAATGAAAGTTCGGCTCATCCAAACCGGACCGATTGACCCGCTGACGCCCGGTCCAACCGTTTCCGGTCGCACATATAAACTCATTGCTGCCGCCTTTACATCTTGGCGCTCTGCAGATACGTAGAGAATAGGAGCAAGACGAGCTTTTCCTCGTTTCTTGAGATCCTCCCATGGGGATCTTGACAAAACCCTCTGTCCTTGAGGTCGATGAGTGTTTTTTCCAACACTGCTGATAGAAACCCTAGATCGTCCATTCAATCCCCAACAATTTGTGCGGCCAATCTCTTCTCCCGTGGACAGTATGGGTTGATTGCCCTAGGACTTCAGCACAACCTTGAAGAGCTGTGCCATTTTGATCGTCTATTGATTCTTGAGAATATCGATCTACCGGCGGTGCAGATGGCGAGCGGGCAGGTGATTAAGCGTGCTAAGTACAAGACTTCAGTGAAGGACCCAGGAACTGCTGGGGTTCTCAAAATGGTACCCTCCCCACCCCCCCCCCCCCCCTCTTCCGGTTCATTGTAATATGTGGTTTGTCCCTCGTAAGCTGCTTCATTTGATGAATCTTTCTACCTCTGTGGTCGAGGTGTGACTGTGTTTGAAGTGTTTCCGCAATCTAGTGTGGTGGGTTTCTGCTTTCCGTTTGAAACTTCAAATGTTGCGAGGGTATTATTGTGGACTGAAAATCTGTAAATCATTGTAATTGTCGTTTAGCTCAGCTCACTGGTACATTTTGTTCATGTCATTCAGCATGTGAGATCATGTGACTCGTGTATAGGGCAGCTGGGGTAGATGGGTTCTCAAATCAAGTTAGCTTCGATACTGTGCTTCAAAATTAGTTGTCATCCTTCGATGTAAAATTGCTCGATAGTGTAATGTATGGTTTGAGCCTTCTAGAAAGTAGCATTCCATTTTGGTTGTTGGAGAAGCAGTTGAAAGGATTACTATCATCGTCAGTACTTCTGTTGTCTCATGTCTCTTCTTTGGTTTGACTTAAAAGTTGTGGCATCTGTAAAATCTCTTATTGTTCATATTTTGCTCCTTTTTTTTATCGAAAAGCTTTTCCTTTCTGCAGGCTTGGGACAGACTTATTTTCATGCCTAATCATCCCAACTCTGCGTCAAAGCTTGATGTGGAATTTAGATTTATTAAAGGTACTTTTTCTAATGAAGGCTTAACTCTGTCATTTTGTGAAATTTAATAGGCCAGTCCCTTCTAAGGCAAGATTTGCTTTTGGAAGTAAATGCTGAGTTTTGTATGAGATGAACATCAATTGAGAAGTGTGCTTTTATTGAAGATTTCTAATGGAAGACAGTCTGTTTTGCTTTCTCCAACTGTTTGAAACGGTTTGACCTACTATTTCCCGTGATTGCAATCACTAAGTGCAAGTTTATGGCATGCCATCGTGTTTTAAACCAAACTCTGGATGTTTCAGGTCATAAAAACACCAAGGAGGGATCAAATAAACCACCATGGCTCAACCTCACGAATGATCAAGTTAAGTTTTCAGATGATCCATTCTTATTTACTGTGACTTTGCTCAAGATGAGGATGTGTAGCTTGGAGACGTGTAACATGGCCATTGTGGTCGTTGTTTTATCTTGCCTATAATTAATTAATCAAATTCCCAGTTATGGAAATAGCATTTTTCTGCTCTAATTTGTGTTTCATTAATTATACCTAACAAATTGGTTCTCTTTATGATTGAAGTGTGATTGTCATCGTCTCTTTGCAGGGGGGAAGTTACATATTTGAATTTGAAAGTTATTCCGACCTCCACATTTGCAGAGATTTTGTAGGTAAGGCTAATTCTGATGGCAAAAACTTTCTGCGACCCTATTATATTGCCAAAGAGGCTAGTTTGGTCCAATTTAAATGTCTGAGTTTTGACTGTGTTGTAGGAGCTGCTCTATCTTTTCCATTTAACAGACAGTAGAGATCAGCATTCTGTTATTGTTCAGATGCTGAATATTTTCTTCTATAAGGGAGAAATTTTGTCTTGCTGTGTTCATGTATTCTGTTTCCTTTTCATTTTGTTTTGCTGATGGTATTCTAAGCCAGGTGATGTCGTACAATTTTTCATTTTAGTTACCGCAGGAGGGATGAAAATATAACTTTAGTGTGCATAGCTGACAAGTTGTCTATGATTGTGGTTTTGTTCTTGCCATGTATCAGTGCACTTTTTTTTACATAGGTTGTGCATTTTTTTCTTGAAAATGTTTTTGTGAGGCCAGATGGATGGAAGTCATTGTCTCTGTTCTAGTAAGTTATGTATGTAGACATTGAACAACACTAGTTTTGTTTTTCCTTGTTGCCTTTGGTGTGAGTAATCATGAAGCTTCATGTGGTGCATCTTGAATAGGAAAAGCCATTGGTAGATCCGGGGAGACTCCAACAGCTGCCTCTGGAAAGACTGATGCCTCACTTCCTGATGAACAAATCAGCACAGCTGAATTGGAGCTCCGCATCAAGCTTTTGAGAGAAAACAGGTACATTTTTTTGTCTGACCACCCATGGTTAATACTAAAATCACTACAATAAGGAGTCACCCATTCTCCATTTCATCTAGTGGAGTGAATGCTTTGAACAGTTATGGTATAGAACCACAGGCCTTATAATCACTTGACGTTGACTATGGCCTTCTCTAGCTGGTCTTATTTTCTGATTTTCATCATGGACCTATACCCTAAAAGATTTTTTTGTGGAAAATAAGTAAGATCATTTCCTAATTCCTATTATGACCACATCACATGAATGGTTTGATAATTTAACAGATGAACTCTGTAACCTGTACTTCTCTGTTCTGATAATTTTTTTGTTTATATAATACATAATGTCTCTCTTAGAACCACCTGATTTCGCGAAAGTTTGCCTATCACAGTGAATTGCAGAAACTTCACAAGCAACTTGTGATTGGTGGGATCCTGACGGAAGCAGAATTTTGGGCGACGAGGAAGGTGAGTAATTTGAAGACACAAAGCTGCTTGGCCACGAGATATAAATTTCTAGTAAATGAATTGGTTGAATGTTGTTTCTTATGGAAATGAGTAGACACATGAATACAACTCGTGATTTGATTTTTTCTGCGGGTTATTTTATTTTTGCAGAAATTGCTGGATAGAGAGGAGAATAGAAAATCAAAACAACGTGTGGGCTTCAAAAGTGCCATGATTTCGGACATTAAACCAGCAACCGATGGCAGGGTGTGATGCCGATCTTTTCAACCTAGCATGCTCATGTCATAATTTTATTTTGGATTTTGCAGGACTTGTGGTATTTTTGTTCTCTTTTTGCAGTGTAATTTGCAATGAGAACTTAGGCTGTTTCTTCCCTGTTTATCTGCAGACAAACAAAGTTACTTTTAGTTTGACACCAGAAGTAATCCTTCAGGTATGGAAAGCTTTTTTATTTTAATTTCTGCTTCCATCTTTTGGGTAATGTGGAAAGATAGAAATATGTGGGCCTTTAAAAATGAGGAAAGTTCTGTGTAAGGGTAGATGGTTTCCACCTTATCCTTTTGGCATTGTGTCGGAGAGCTCTTTGACATGGAGTCTTTTTTCAAATTCTCAGATGCTTTCTAGCTTCTAGGTTGTAATGGAAGGGCACCCCTTGCTGCTATTTAATATGCTTGCCTTCTTCCCAAAGAGGGTGATAATTTCCTGGCATCACTGCGACAACTATACCCAATCTTTGCTAAGAGCTGAATTTTGGATGCTAGTCATCGATACGGAATGACAAATCCCTAACCATTTTGTTCAGGCATGAATCTGAGTATCATGGGGGGAATGTCTAATATATATATTGCAAAATAATGGGTGGTAAAAATGTAAAATATGTAAAGAAGTTAAAACTTGCACTTTAGTTATAAATATAGTGGTTAGACAGTTGTGCCCCTGCTTACTGGAACATAGGAATGCTTCTTGTCTCAGTCTCGAGTAATGTGGAAGTGTCATTTCTGATTGTCCTCTTTGTCTCAGTCTTGAGTAAATGTGGAAGAGACATTTCTAATTGCATTATGTATCTAAACGGTGTGTTTAGCATGAGATGCAGTCTCTTTGCACCTCTTTTCTCTCTGTCTAGGACAGAATGATATATTGGTATCATTTTGGTGGAAATTGGCTCGATGCATACATTCCTAATATTAAAGTGATACCTATTTCCATTCTCCTTTTGAATTGTTAATGTGTACGTGAACCCAGATTTTTGCTGAGAAGCCTGCGGTTCATGCAGCATTCTTGAGTCATGTTCCCAATAAGGTAATTAAAATATTGCTGCTTCTTCCATCATTTTCCAGACTTGTTGCCCCTGTAAATACTTATATTATGATGAAGCATTTTCTTATTGTTCATTAGATTGCTCAAAGCAACACATGATGTTGAACTATGGTTTCTTGAATAATTTTCTGTACTTCAGATGACAGAGAAGGACTTCTGGACCAAGTACTTTAAAGCGGAGTACCTACACAGCACAAAAAATGCTGTTGCCGCTGCTGCAGAGGCTGCTGAAGATGAAGAGCTTGCTATTTTTCTGAGGAATGATGATATATTGGCCAAGGAAGCTCGACAGAAGGTGCTTGTTTTGAGTTCTAAACTCTTCTACTTGTGAATATTTGAGAGAATTTCCACTTTTTTTTCCCTTCATTCTTGATTTTCTGTATCGATGTTTGAGTTTTTCTAATGGTTTGCTTTGTTTGCAGATCCGACGGGTCGATCCTACTGTAAACATGGAAGCTGACCAAGGAGATGACTACACACATTTGCCTGTATGATGATTGTGCATTTTTCTGGTTACTATACATCTGAACTGTGGTTTCCTTGAAAATCCTTTCCCATGTTGCTTCGGAGAACCAGTTGACCTGCCAATGCTAGCTATATGGAATCAAATTTGCTGCAATAGCCATTGAGTGCTCTTAAGTAACTCGTGTTAAGAAATCACCTTACTTTAAGAGAATGTATAAAATTTTGAATTCCTTTTACTACCTTTGTCTATTCAATTTTTCCCTAGGGCATTGCATGGCTTACTTGAGGACCGTCTCAAGTGTTTTATTCATGATGACATGGTGATAGTATGGCCAACACAAAAGATGGAGCTAAACTTCAAATCAGTTTGCATGTTTTGGACATGCAGGATCATGGGATTTTCCGTGATGGTGGCAAAGATATAAGTGAATCTGAAAATGAGCTGTACAGGAGGACTTTAGCTCATGACCTTAATCGGCATGCTGCAGTTGTGCTTGAGGGAAGAACAGTTGGTGGGTAATAACTTTTTCAGTAATTAATGTTTTCTTGTACAATAATTCCTCATTTTAGCTTTAGGCTTTGTCATAATCTTAGATTTTAGCCATAATAAATGAGGTCCGAGTTGGAATAAATTTTTTCCTCTTTTCTTTATGTCTATTAATCTTTAGATCTAGGCATGTAGGGTTGAGCCTATTCCTTTCTAAATGATCACACAGAGTTGGAGATGGAAGACACAAGGACAGTTGCAGAGGCACTTGCCAAGTTGAAACGTGGTTAGCCCAGTTCCTAATTCTACTTTCAATCATTTGTTTTTTTTCTTTTTTTATGACTAAATATTTTCAAACTTATACTATTCATATAGTTGAGTCGGCTAATGAGGATTCTGATGGGAACGCCAATCAGGGGAGATCAGAAAGGATCTCTCGTATCGCAGAGATTGAGGACCTTCAGGCACCTCACGGTCCTCCACTTGCTCCGCTCTGCATAAAAGTATATTAATATATACCTACGAAAACCTTTAATTTGCAAAACAGATACTGTGAAATGGATCCTTCATGTCAGTTTGCATCCAGGATCCTCGAGATTACTTTGATTCCCAGCAAGTCAATGCTGTTAAAGCCCCAGCGGGTGCAGAGGGAAAAAAGTGCAATTTCAGCTCCAGAGAAGCATATGGATCTCTGAGGGACTCAATAACCCAGACTAAACTAATGGGACTTCATAATCCTGTTGTAAAGACTAAAGATGCTCTTCAGGTAAAAGAGTATTTTCTAAAGTTATTGCTTAGCACTCGTAGAATTGTGGGACTAGTATGCGAAGTGTTTGTGTTGCCAATGGTAGCTTATATGACTTCCCTTCTTTAATGCACGATATAGGTTTTCAATGCACTGTCCCATGATATATCAAGAACCAAATATGATGTCGGAAAAGATCCTCAGAATAGTGTTCTGGACAAGCTGCCAAGCACAACCAAGGAGCAGCTTCTTCATGTAAGTTGATAATTCACCTAAGCTTTTACTTTTAACATTTCCTGATGCGAATTTGGTCATATTGTCTAATTTTTCATTGCAACTATTATTGATGATAGCATTGGACGTCCATTCAAGAATTACTGAGGCACTTTTGGTCATCATATCCAATTACAAGTTCTTACCTTTATGCGAAGGTAAATGTTTGTTATTTCTCCCTGGTCAGTATCAGGGGGTCTTATTAAAGGTCAAAGAAAGGACCCTTGGCAGTCAATGTACTAAAATGTGATAGGTTTTTTTTTTTTTTGGGGTGTGGCGGTGTCAGTGTGGGTGTGTGTGTGGAAGTCACATGCTGAGGTTTACTAATTCTATTGAGGTTACGAGTATCATTAACATAGTGCAAAGTTTGACGGCAAGTCTTGTTAGTAGAATTCTCTCTTTGGGGTTACATGACAACCCTGTTACGGCCCTCCTTGTCTGTTGCAAGCAAAAAGATAGAACACAGGGAACCGCTTTCGCAAGCCATTTCCCTTGAATGATTGGCAAGTTGGTCAAGTAGGTGGAGGAACTGAAAATTAGGATTAAGATGCAGCACTCAACAAGGAACTTGAGTATAATTGAATTGTGAAAAACTGAAGTTCTTTGTTTAGCATTGAATTTGATTAATCACTGCTTGCTTGTTTATTTATTAATGTGCAGGCAAACAGACTGAAGGATGCCATGTCACAAATTTACCCACAGCTTGAAGTATGTTTCTTGTTAAATCTCCTAGAATATTTTACCTGATTGATAAAGAAAAACACCTTGGAAAAAAATATGATCTTTTTCTCATTCAAGTGGTAATGTAGGGTTCTCATCCTTAAAATGTTCATCTGGTTTTGCTGGTTTTTATAGGGTCATGTCTGTATGTGATCCTTGTCAACGAGCTACATGATACTATGCTCTTGTTGATAACTTACAGTGTTTAATATGATTTTGTTCTACAAGAATTAGAGTTTTAAGAGGAGCCTATTGTGAGAAAAATCAATAAAATGATTTTGTCGCCTGCAAAAAAGAAAACAACAGCTTATTCTAGGCTTTTGAAGAATCACGTACTTCCTCTTCCTCTGCCAAGCAGGCTTTGCTGAAAATTATCTCTCTTCCATGTCGTTTGTTGAAGCTCTGCTTTGCTCTTATAAATTGATGGTACTACATGAAACTATCATTTACATAGTCCAAATGTTTTTCATGGAACATGGACTAGCTAGGTGTTTGGTAGTCTGCTTTTTGCTTCCAAAAAGCTGCGGTATTTCCGTTAGGGTGTTTGGCACATATTCCTATCTCGGTTCTGTTGGCCCTGTTAGGCAGGGCAAGGATAAAGTTAATGCCCTTGCCTGAATTCAGGCCTGATCAGTTCTCAGGCTGGCCAGTGTAAAGGTAGAATGCAGAGTCCCAGCTAAACTTGATCTTTTGGTTCCTCATAGATCTTTCATTTATTCGTGAAAGCCTGAAAAAATTGTCAGAAAGAGTAATTTTAAAGAGTATAACACTATAGAAGCATTATCCTTTTTTCAACCTAAAATCAAGTGCCACCTTTGTTTCCACCAATTCTCTCGCTTTCTCTCCCTACCAACTGGTCTTTTTGCCTCTCCTCTCTGTCCCATGCATCATTTGCTAAAATCTCTTCCGCTTTTGTTGCCAGAGTCCTCTATTATCAACAAAGGCTACCAGGTGTATTAATTATCGTTGACTTTTTTCTCATAAGATGATGAACGACATAAGATAGTATGCCACATCCTCAAATTTTTATCATTGATGTACCTACTCTAGACAGAACAACAGTGCTTTTTAGCACAGCTAAGCATTCAAGTAATTTAGAACAATGCCAACTAAATCATATATGGTGCTTGGTGCATTATTCAATATGCTTCACTTGTGACTATCATTTGAGGATTATGAATTTGTGACAGCATTGTTCGCAACCCTTGGCTCTGTTTAGATTTTCTTTAACCTTCAGTTCTCCTTCAAATTTCAGGAGATCAAGAAATCTGTGCCAGCTAACCACAAGCAGCATGTTTCTGTTCTTGTTCGCCAAATGCATCAGGTATGGGATTTCCTTGTAATGATTGCACCCACAGTAAGTTTTATAGTCTTTGTGCTGGACTTAAGTGGTTTCACTAGAAGCTATTTCAACTGAAATTTGCAGAACTGCTTACTGGATCATGAGTATTAGGGACAGAATGCACCAATTGATAGACATTCAGTGATTCTACTATTCCCTATGTTCCTTCTGAGATTACAAAACATGAACTTTTGTTGGAGAGTTAGCGTAGCTTGTGGTACTTAGGTGGCAAATGGAATGAGAACTCTAACAGAAACTTCATTCGATGCAGGCCTTAGATGCTGCTTTTCAACATTATGATGCTGACTTGCAGAAGCGATCTGCAAAGAGCAGTGAAAGACCAAATGGATATGTGTAGATGAATTTTATGCTCATCGTGCAAATTGATTTGCCGACACTCATGGCAGTCCATGGAAGAAGTGGGGTATGGAAAATTAGCCCATTTTGACGATACCACAAGATCCATGGCCACACTATCTGTGCTCGGGGCACTACTTTTGCCGAACTTTCATCGAATGAAGAGACCCCGTCACGGATCAATTTTGTTTAGTGCCTATATTTATTGAAGAAAGGAAAAAGAACCTCAGATGGGGATTGAGGCCATTGATCTGATCTATTGTGTTATATGAGTTCCATAAATGTGAGGGAACCATCAAAGATATTAAATATTTTTTTTGGTCAGAATCATCAAAGAGATTTGAGGAGAGGGAAACAGCACATTCTTCTCCTCTTATAAGGTGATACGGGCTCTTATGGTGTATGAGTTAATGTTAATCCTCGTTTTCTGCGGAGCATTTCATCCGGAAGAGCCCCATCTGGCTTTTTTTATTCCCTCGAAGTTTTCTTGAACTTTATAGTTATATTCCTGCAGATTTGTTAATATTCCAATAACGCAATCATGCAATATGTTGGTGCTCATGACCTATAAGAGCCGAAATTGTTTGTTGTAGTAATTGTGAAAAGGTAATGTTTTGCTCTTTGGCCAACAGACCAAAGAAGAGGTTGGGGAAAAGGTAGTAAAATTTATGAGCATACTGGGCATACATGGGTTCATTAGCAACCCGACATCTTTAGTATGTTGTTCTCGTTTTCTTTGTGGCTGCTTGTACTTTCTAATCTTGTGCAATTTAGGTCGACACGAAAAGTTGTAAAAGGGAATTCTCCAAATTTTGTTCCAAAAATATTCTGCACCTTCTATTTTTAAGATCACAATCATCTCACAGTCACCTCACATTTCACTTCTTTCTTGACAGTAGATTCCATCTTGATTAACATACTACTTCTGTGCTTTCCTTGTAACATTCCACTCTCTTTTTACTGAACCTCTAAATCTTGACTGGAAATTTTTTTATGATACAGAATTTGATTTGCTATCAATTGTAATTTTTTTTTAAATGTAAGCTTCATCTATGCTCACAAAAAATGATTGATTTGAAAAATATCTTTCTAAAACTATATTTTATATCGATTGATATAATTAGTGAACGGAAATTCCTTTTTATCATCAACAATAATTTGTATTTAAATTTTTTTCGTGAGCGAGTGAATTTTTCTTATATGTTTTTGTAAGTGATGTAAATGATTATTTTTAAGTAGGTCTTTTCTAAATCATTTATTTATGCAAACCAAATCCACCCAATATTCATGTCTTTGCATGTGCACAGATTAATAATCACAACCACATAGCAAGATTTTTTTCCTATTTGCATGTTGACACAATGTTTCAACTGGCATAGTCTAACCTTTTATTTTACAAAACAGCAAACTCTACTGAAAAACAAGTCTTTAATTCATCTGGACGGCTTATAGAAAGGAAGAATGCCATTGTGACATTTCTTGAGGAATAAACCTTAAAAATGCAAAACGTAATAGTCAATTTTTTCGATAATGTGTTTAGTTTATATCACGAAAAATATTTTCTTAAAGATAATTGTTCAATAAAAAATATTATTATTATCGACGATATTTTAGATCGGAATATTTTTGCGGACAATAAAAATCAATCTTTGTAAATAATGTGAATGATCATTTGATTTTTTTTAACCGTTTATTTATTTATTTATTTTGCGCGAAAGGAATGCAGCCGCCATGGATTTCAAATGATGTGGGAGATAAAAGAGCAGAGTCTCAAATTTGTCGTGTCCAAACAGCGAAAGAGGGGTTTTCTGGGGCGACTCCTGGTAGGGTTTTGCGACTGGCCAGCCCAGACAAGCTCATGTCCTCCTATAAAATCGTAACCGCCGCGCTCGCGTGTTTCCCTTTTTCCACCTCACAAACTCGGTGAAGAACCCACCGCCGTCGCCGTCGGCGTCGCCGTCGTCCCTGCCCCTGCCGTCTGCCCATAGCGACTGCCCGCCCCGCCTTTGGGCGAACTCTCCGGGAGAAACCCCCGTTTTGCGAATCGCCTCTCCGATGGATCTCAACGACTTCAAGATCATCAAAGAAGGGGAAGCGGAGATTCTCATGCACGCTAAAAATGAAGTCTTTTACAACAAGACCCAGGTGGGTAGCTCTCGCGCCCCCCCCCCCCCCCCACCCTTTTTTTTTTTCGCCCCAGTTTGCTGCGGATGCTTTCTTTGATGAAGCAAGTTATTTGGTGGTGTTTGAGGGATTCTATTCTTTGATTGATTAGAGGGAGTTTTCAGTGCTTTAATTTTACCTTCTGCTGAGTTTCTCTAAGTATCTTAAGAAAGAGGTAAGACGGACTCTGGTTTGATTTGGTTTGGTGTGGTTTTTGGCGGTTGGATTCAGTTTGACATGTGATGGCTTGATTCTTGTGCTTGACTGTCAGTTGGGCTGTTGGGACGTCTTCTTTAAGCTGGCCAAAAATGGGGTTTTTGGCTGGGAAGTGAGAAATCAAGTGTAAATTCCTGAATGCTTTTTCCTGCTTCAAGTTTGGGTGTTAGTGATTATTCCAATGGCTGCACCCAACTTGAGCAATGTGTTGTCACTGTTTTCCTAGTCTTCCAACGACCAATTTAAAGAATTGGTACCTTTTCCATGGTTGAATGAATGAACTTCTTTTGCAAAGTGGCAGTGGTATCCTTTAATTTGTATTTGCTGCAGCTCATTGTGTGAGAAATTACTAAATGCACCAGATGTGGTGATGGGATAAAAACAAGACTGTGAGTAATGTATTTCCCGCATTATAAAAAGTTTAGCGTGGAAAATAATCTCTTCTTCAAGAGTAATAAAGGTATCACTTTTTATCGTCTTGGTGTGTAGTATTCTATTTCTGTTATTCAACAAGCTGTTTTCTAGTTAGTGAGTGTGAGGGGAATTTGTGCCGATCTTATTGTAACTTCTTTACACATGCAAAAGCTTTCCTTGAAGATGTCATGTCATGCCTGCATCGTATTTATTCTAGTTTTTTTTTCCTCTAGAAAACAGGAAGTGAACATATAACAAGATTGTAGATGTCTCTTGTATCAATTGCTCCTTGACGTTATCCTGATTGTTATCTCTTGTAATCAGGTTAACAACAGGGATCTATCCATTGCGGTTCTGAGGACATTTATAGAAAAACGACAGCTGGAGCATGAGGCCTTTTTGACAAGAAGGACAAAATCAGCAGAAAAGGTACTTGAGAAAAACTCGGAATCTGTTTCAGAATCAGCACCCAATGAATTTGGGATGGATGATGTAAAATGTAATGGTGAGCGAGAAATGCTTGACGAGACGCCTCAAGAAGAACCGTGCAGTGTCCATGAGGACATTCCCGAGAGCACAAATGGAAAAGGGAAAAGAGAGCTGAAGCCACCAAGAGTTCTTGAGGTACTCCGTGACCGATGTTCTTCTCTCAGTTTGTTTCACTAATGAAATAATGCTGCATATATATGTTCTGATCACTTCCTTGTGACTGAAGGCTTTATCAGCATCTGGGTTAAGAGCTTTAAGATATGCCCGTGAAGTTGAAGGGATTGGTCAAGTCGTGGCCCTAGACAATGATAAAGGTGCTTCAATATGGGATAGCATTTTGCTTTTAAAGGTCCTTAGAAGTTCACCATGGTTTTTACTTTTGTCAATGCATGTGCTGGTTTGTCCTTTACTAGGATGCATATTTGCAGTCGCGTCACTTGCAAAGAGGATTTTTGTCTATCTGCATGTGACTGACATGGCGGAGTGCCTTTTGAATGTCCATTCACTTTATAATGTTGTATCTTTGGGTAACATTCCTGGGTAAATGTGTTTCCTTTAACATGAGTTTGTGCATGCTTCTTTGCTGCCCCATGCATCTTGTATAGAATAAATATATGCGTTGACATTCAGCACTTTTTGTTGCCCCCGCAGCGTCAGTTGAAGCTTGCAGGCGTAACATTAAATTTAATGGTTCAGTCGCTTGTTCAAAGGTGGAATCACATCTGGCTGATGCTCGAGTATTCATGCTCACCCACCCAAAAGAGTTTGATGTGGTACGGGAGCTGTTCTTATACGCAAGTCTTATAATTGTCAACTGACTTTTGGCTGGTCCTTATTGAGGAGAATAGATCATCAATTCTGACTGCTTTCATTATGATATTTTATGTTTAGAGTGAACCTTATTCATCCAGTATTGTCTCGTTTCAGGTTGATCTCGATCCATATGGTTCTCCTTCTGTTTTCTTGGACTCTGCTGTTCAATCCGTTGTTGATGGGGGAATGCTTATGTGCACAGCAACTGACATGGCTGTGCTCTGTGGTGGAAATGGAGAGGTTTGCTATTCCAAGTAAGTTTCTGAAGTTCTTGCTTTCCTTTCCTTTTGGAATGTCTTTAAGTGAATCCATTATATCTGCTTATATCTTTCTTTATGGGATCTAGATATGGTTCCTATCCGCTAAGAGGGAAGTATTGCCATGAAATGGCTTTGAGGATCCTCCTAGCATGCATTGAGGTAATTTTTAGTGCTTTTCAAGTCAATCCTGATGTCTGGCGCAAAAATAGAAGTCAATCTTGATCAAGGATCATATCAGGCTTGTCTCTAGAAAGCTCTTTTAGTAACTAAAAGTAGTATCTCAGTTATCTCTAGCAATATAATGGAGCTACAGCTATCTTTTTGTGAATGAAATTGTTAATTTAATTCCACATTTACAAGAGATTTATGGAAGCATGCATCTGAGCCATTTTTTGGTTCAAGTGCTAGGCTTGGGTGTGGTTGTTTCTGAAAGGAACTTGAATGCAATATTTCTTTGAGCTCACAGAATATCTCAGGAATGTACATCTATCATTTGTAATCTACATTACATCAGCACGTTATGGTGATTGCATCCAAAAGTTTTTGAAGGGACATATGAACCTCAACTTTTCTCTCTTTGCAAAATCACTGTTTTGGTATATGTTGAGAAGTTCAAAACTTACTGGTCAATTTTTCATTTTCGTTTGTTATGCAGAGCCATGCAAATCGGTACAAGCGTTACATTGTGCCTGTGCTGTCTGTTCAGATGGACTTCTACATAAGAGTTTTTGTTCGGATATACACGTAGGTGGTTATCCTCATCTTCATTAGGATTTTGGTAGAATATGATCTGTGGATATGGACTGTTCATTATCATGGTCTGATGGCTGATGTAATTGATGCAGGTCTGCTAGTGCAATGAAGAATACTCCCCTTAAGTTGTCATATGTTTATCAATGCACTGGTTGTGATTCTTTTCATCTTCAGCAGATTGGAAGAACAGTTTCCAAGGTTTATATTCTGTTTTAAGTGCTTTCCCCCATAGCTAGTTGTTTGGGAATGTCACTGCTTGCTTGACCTGAGGTAGATAATAAAAAACTAATTGGTGATTGACAGTGTTACGCTGTAAAACATGCATTAGACTCATGGCATGCTGGAGTTCATCAGACTTGACCTATGATAACTGTTCAAGTCATGGTTCAATTGTTTCCCCTTTTAAGCAATGAATTTTGATGTTCTTTTTCTTTTGGCTTGTCATGCAATGAATTCGCAGATGTTTTTGCTGTCATATTAGGTTGTCTTATTTAGAATTAGCAATTATAATTTGCCTAAGCATACAAGCCCTGTCTCTCTGAACTTTAATATTTCAAAGCTGGATGTCAGAATGTCAATGTTATTAAAATTAGAGGTATGAGCATAAAAATAATCCAAAGACAGCTGGCTATCATGAAACTTTTAATCTTGCTTCCTTAACTATTGTTTATATTCTTTTCGAGGGCAAAGCTGGATTAATTGACACTGTATATAATGAAAGTCTAAGTATGAGATGTTTGGAGGGTTCTCTACCCTAATGGTTGTATCTGTGAATAGAGGTGATTTGAGCATATTTTGAGAATATACATGAAGTTCTTGTTGAGCTTGATTAGGTAGAATGGGGTGAGAACAATGCCGGAGGATCATTTCTACATCAGCATTTTCTAAGTGTTTCACATTTCAGTTTCTATAGACCCAAATATTCCCTACTAGATGTCATAGTTCCTCATCGCAATACTACATGTGTTCCTAGGTTTGGCCCGAGAGAAAGCACAGGACTTAGCCTACTTCCTGTTATTTAATTCTTGTACGTTGTCATTTTATAAGCCTATGAATTTTAATGGCTGGTACAAGGATTCACATATCAAATCCGAGTTTGAGATCAAATTAAGTTTGTAACTTTAGTGTAAGTAGTGTCCGAGACACTTTGTAAGCAGCTGTAATTTTTAAATCCTCACTTTCTGTCCCCACTTTAACTTAATTATGTGGCCTTTTGGCTATGTGTGACAAGGTAATCTGTGTGTTTAGAAATAAAAACCCTCTGTTGTAGTTCATTTTCACTGTCACATGTTCAACCATGTTAAGGCTCAGCATCTTTAGTTTCTTATTTCAGTCATCATAGTCAATTTGTTGATTAAACGATTTTGCCCCTCCAGAATAGCAGTGTGAGGTATTTGCCTGGGTATGGTCCTGTTGTTCCTCAAGAATGCACCGATTGTGGCAAGAAATTTAATATGGGAGGTCCTATATGGTCGGCACCTATCCATGATCATGAATGGGTGATTTCGATACTTGGAGATTTGAAATCCATGAAGGATCGATATCCTGCTTATGATCGTATCTCAGCTGTACTGACAACAATCTCAGAGGTGAACTTTTTCTCTTTTTTTGTTCTTCATCTAAATGGCTTTCGCATGACCTTAAACTGAGAGCTGCAATTGTAAAGTAATGGTTTTTATGGAAGGAGCATGGCCTTATTTCTCTACAACTATAGATTGGCAACTGGGTTTATGTGGGCTCTAGAAATGACAATGTTTAATGACTAAAGTGAATGAACTTGTATGGCTTCAATATCTGTCCAGATGAAGTATTTGGGTCTTTATATGTCTCAATATACTTCTGAGCTTTCTTTTAAACATTGTTTCAAGGAGGCTAGCCTTTAAGTGTTATGTTTTTGCTCCCTCAGTGTTTTGATGACATATCTATAGTCAGTTATATCTGTGCAGACACATACAAGCTTTGATCAGTGTGCTTTGCTTGCTCATTACAATTATACTTTGCTTTTTTGGCTTGATCAACATGTTAATTCTTGGAGGATACGGTGGTTGCAGGAACTGCCTGATATTCCTTTATTTTTGAGTTTGCACAATCTCTGTGCCACCCTAAAATGCACATCGCCATCAGCAGTTATATTCCGTTCTGCCGTTATTAATGCCGGATATAGAATCTCTGGAACTCATGTGAATCCGTTGGGGCTGAAGACGGATGCCCCCATGGACGTTATTTGGGACATCATGCGTTGCTGGGTAAGGATTCTTCTGATTCTTCTTGAGCTACAAACCGGAAGTGATGGATGCCCCCATGGACGTTATTTGGAAGTCATATTCTGTCGCTGCAGAAAAACAGGTCCATGAGTTCTTGTTGTGTTTCTCATGTAGGTCAAAAGTCATCCTGTCAAAGAACAACCTCCAGATCAGCCTGGAAGTGTAATACTGGCCAAGGAACCAGCCTTCCAAGTGCGTTTCTCCTCATAGAGTTCCTCTTTTTCTTTAGTTCATTTGTCTTTTACGTAATGACACTCCCTGTACAATTCCTTCCCTTATGCTACGAAAATATGATTTATGTGGGTGCACGGTCTTGGCAAACACACCACTCACTCATAATAGGTATTAATTGTCTGAAGTGGTTATTTTAGTTAAAAATTTTGTTTGGAGCAGGCAAATTTTGCTCGAGCTGTTGCATCTCTGAGCAAGGCACAAGCCAAGAAGGTCGCACGCTTCCTTCCAAACCCTGAAAGGCATTGGGGTCCAAAGCTGAGAGCAGGTCGTCAAATTACCAGCAAGCACATTTCCCTATTGGGTCCAGAGGCAGTAAATGGATCTCTTAAGCATGACGACAGTGACGACAATGAAGAGACTCAAGGTGAAGCTAAGCGTCAAAAGACAGCAGATTCCACCTTAGTTTCATGATATTGACTGAAAAGAGTACGCTTGACTTGGGCTTAAATTCTATCAAATTTGCAGTCGCCATAAATTTTGATCTAGTTCCGCTAGGCAGGCTCCAATAGAGCAATGCCTATCTTTGTGGCCCTTTTTTTTCCGTTTATTCTTGTAATTTGACATAGAATCTAGAACTTTCAGTTGATTTATTACCTGCCTTAGCTCCATGGTTGTGTAATTTAAACCATGATCTTTGGCCAAGTGAAGTTTTTCCACCCTGAAGAATGTGCATATGAAATTGTTTGCTTAGCCTCTGTCTCGTCTTCCATCAGACGCTTGCCTTCTTTCTACTTGTATTTTCTTTATTCAGGAGAAGTGATAGTAAAATCCGAAATCTATTATATTGATGCTAATTTGGTTCTAAATTTTTTAAAGGTGCCAATTTAATTCTTAACCTTTTGATTCAGTGCCAATTTAGCCATTTCGGTTAACTTTGATCGGACATTGCTAACGTGGACGTTGGTTCTACTGTGAACAATTTTTAGTATCATTTTAATATTTTTTGTTTTGTTATCCTTTTTTTCTTTTCTTTAATCCTTTCTTATTTTTGCTGGTGATCGGCCATACCCAGGCAAGGCTGGGTGCTCTTAGGTGAGGGTTGTCATCAATTGCTAGGGCAAGACTCAGCTAGCCGAAGGTGAGCTCCTCTTGCCAAATTTGGTGATGCTCAGCGAGGCCGGCGCTTGCCCTCTTGCCTTGCCTAGGCCTAGGTGGCCTTGCCGAGGCTATCCCTCGCCAGTCAGGGCACTAACTTGGCCGGTCGAGGGCAAGCAGTGGCGACCCTTGCCTTGGCGAGTCCAGCCATATAGGCATGGCCTGTTGTCGGCAAAAGAAGGAAGAAAATGATAAAAGAAAAGAAAATAAAACAAAAAGAAATTGAAAAAAATATATTAAACTATTATTAAAAATTATTCAACTATTAGTCGGGATGATTGAATTGGCACTAACTTAAAGGGTTTTTAATTAAATTGATATCTTTAAATGTTTTACGATTAAATTAGTACAAATGCAATATGTTTATAATTTTTTCGACACTTCCCCCTTTCTTCGGTCTGCATATCCTTGAAGGTCTGGAACTTAATGTTATTATGCAAAGAAACAAGCCCAATATTTTAGCGGTAGGTTATTGATGAAGCTGGAAAGAAGTGACATTATGTCTTGAAATGTTTTGTTTATGAATGTCTATGAAACATCAAGCTATTAGGAACACGTTTTCATGATGAAGGGGGCAGTCTTTGCATGTTTGTTTCTTCTGGGAACTGTGCTCAACATTCTGCAAATGATTATGTACGATAAAAGGGGCTTGTCCGATTGCCTTTCTTGTTCGTTTAAATCGTCAATGACTGATTATAGTGAGTGTTCCAGTTATTTTCCACTAGATTTTAGTGTATGTTCAATGCGTATTGCGTTGAACTTTTGAGTACACATCGATTTGTTACAAGCCTAGCTAGTGTAATTATAGAGGTGTATACGGTGCGGCTGGATGGGCTGATTCATCTTTCCACTGGTGAATTGTTTGGTTCCAAGGTTCTGTAAATCATCGTCCATTGCAACCTCGAGATAGAAATTAATCTATCAAAAGCAAACTTTGATCTTTGGCACAATTGTCCAATCAGAATCACTTGTTCAAATTGGCCACAGTTCCTGCGACGAACTAAAACGTCTCGCTTGGTGAAGCTGTATGCTTTCTGCATCAAATTGTTGATCAAGTTGGACTCTTCAGATCATTGACTCCTGGGTTCAGAGGGTTAATTCCATGGCCCTGTCAGTTTGGTTCTGGCTGGTTTATGAAATTCGAAACTATCGTTCAGTTGTTTACATTTCAAGTTCCATGGATTCAATGTGATGACACAACTCAGGCCGATTTTTTAGAGGGCAGCAGGCCATTGCAGAAGGTTGCCTTGCTTCGGCTTGTTCTCTTGCCTGTTCGCATACGGGGGCAGTACCCATTTTTTCTGGGGTAAACCACAATAGGAAAATCCAACGTTGGACCAGGTACTTTTCAAGGTGGACCGGTGAATTTTCCTGGAAAGTCGGAACGGTTTCCTCAGGCACGATGTATGCTCAACATGATGAACGATGCCAGAGAAACAAGTTTCGTGGATTGGTGCTCGCATGAACGTTCTTGTGGATTCAAAGTCTATTCGGTTCGACTTTACTGGCTTTCTAGAGGCAGCAGAGGACAAATGACTAACATGCACAATTGCGTCATTTCCAGATTGGCTCATCACACGTAGATCACCTCTCATGTGAATCTCATGTGCACAATTGCGCATGTACCTAACTTATACAAAACTGCCGTTAACGTGCACGATAAGTAGGCAATGTTCGTTTGATCACCGGTCAATTCGTCACCGGTATATGCTAACTAGAGATATCGTTATTCACAAATGAGCTCATCTTTACATGTCATCCCTTTTACCAAAAAAGGCTCAGTAAGATCTGACTCTAATGTGCAATCCATTTGGTGCTTCAACTCTGGGGAACTTCATCAGTTTCTCTCCCCCAACTTCTTCCCATCTGCATATAAGATAAATCAAATTTCATGCATCCACGTGCCAGCCAAGTCAATTTTCCCTAGCGTCGCTGATAAAATGCATAAGACGGTTGTTTCGTTTACCTGTATCGAGTTACAAAGTAGTGAAGAAAGGTAGAGATCTCGGCAACCCCGAGTTCCTTTCCGGGACACTGCCTCGTGCCCCCACCAAAGAGGAAGAAGTAGTTTTGAGATTCCATGCTTCGGTCCTACATAAAGAAATGCAGACATCAGGGTCAAAGATCTTCACGCAAATAAAAGCAGGAGATAATGAACCGAGGGTTCTGATCTAGTCCACACGAACCATCCATCTCCATGGATTGAAAGTAAGGGGCTCTTCGTACAAATGAGGATCGTAGTTTATCTCCCTCGTGTAAACATATATTCTCCATCCCTTTGGAATTGTAAATCCTGCATAGTAATCACAGCATCAACTTCCAATCATCATTTGCTTCTGTTAATACTATATCGCATATAACTTGCGTGTCTGCAGCTGTAGACTTGTTTGTTAAATATTCCCAAGTTCTTGATTAGTCAAATGATTTAAAAAACATATTTTAAACGGCTGCATCATCACAGGTTCGTATGAAGTTGATCATTAGAAGAAATGTCCAATTGTTTAGAGCTACGGCTGAAAGAATCTTAAATTGCAGTATCGAGGATTCTCGGAATTATATGAAATTTTACCACTGAGTTCCATATCCTGAGTAGTTTTCCTCAACACCCCATTTACAATAGTGGCCAATCTGGATGTTTCTAAGATCACCTGCATAAGAAAAAGAAGAAGAAGCAGAGTATGCCCGATTAGACATGACTCCTGTTTTCATAGAAATCCCGTAATGATTGTTTCAAATACGAGTGTATGTTGCATTGCGTCTTACTGCACGGGTAAACTGCATTGATTTGAAATCGTCCCACTCAATTGGATCTTCAGGTTCTTTGGCACCTCTGATTGCCAAATGTTCTCTCTGCCCGATTTCGAATCGAGTCAGGCTTCCATGCAACTGAAAACAAACGAGACAAGCATGCCCGGAAGTAAAAACTGAAGAGGAACGGAACACTTACTCTTAGTTCTTGAAGCACTCTTGGGTGATCATGCAGGTATTTGATGGTCATCATGGTCGTTGTTGAGACGGTTTCATACCCAGAATATAAAACGGCTATTATCTGGTCTATTATCTCTTCATCCGTCAACTTGTACCTATTTTCATCTTCTCTCAGCAGATGGCCAAGCATGTCTTGGTGGGTTTCTTGGGAAGCCCTTCTCTCCCCCATAAGTTGCCTCAACATGCTGACAATGTTCTTCCTTGCCTGAAAATACAGAAAAAAGAAAAAGATATAAGTCAATTGAAACCGGAGAATATTTGAATTTTCCTATCATAATGGGACCTCAGTAGGCGGACTTGCCTGAAACCCATGGCGATAATTTGTGCCGGGAAAATCAATAGGCAGGGACAGAGTTCCTAGGACCAATTTGAAAAATTCATCCATGAATGCCCCAGCTATCGAGCTGGATTCGATACTGACAATTTGCTTTAGAGATGATAGAAATGCCATCTGCATTGAACAAAAGGAAAAAAAAAGGAAGGAACAAGATGACTGACAGAACACTACTAGTGTCAAAAACTAGATCAATCAATAGTATCATAGAGGATGCCGTATACCTGTTTGGTCTTTTCTTGAATGTTGATGGTGTGATGCTCTTCCCAGTTGCTGAGGTGGGACCTCATGAACTCGTCGATCTTGGGCAAGAGATGGTCCCTGATCATGGCCGGGCTGACAAGGGCGAGGAACGCCCCTCTTATGTGACGATGGGCGGACCCGTGGACGGCGGCAATGTTGCTCTTGCCCAATATGTCGAGCATGGACTGCGGGTAACCGGGCACGAGGCCTTTCGCTTCGTTCATGAGGATGAACCTGTTGAGCTCTGGGTCCATAGACACAATTGTCGGGCACCCCAGAATGTGGGACTTGTATAAACTCCCGTATCTGTCACCAGTAACGAAAAGATCAAGCATCTCAGACCAAATTCAAAGTAGTGGCGCTGAAAGAAGAGAAAAATAAACTGTTTCAAACATCAGAAATTCTCTCTTCTTCACAGTAACATTTACAGAGAACTCAGGGGGGCCGTTTGCGTGGTCAAGAGGGGGACTGCGCATCGTGGCTATACCCAGGCTCAAGTCCTGCGGAGGCAACGGAGGCCGAGTTTGTATAGTTTGGCCTTGACTTAGCCTGGAGCGGTGGACCAGTGGCTATCCGCCTAGCAGACACCCGATACCATCGAACTCAAGAAAAGTAACAAAGGAAGAAGGAATCAACCATAGAAAATTGCCAAATCGGCAGCGATTGAAGTAACAAAAGCCACACTCTCAAGAAAAACGGAAAGGACGACGGACATTACCCAAATTTACAGAGTGAAACCAAAAATAAATCATCTTTTTGGCAAAACGGAATTGCAGTAGTACAAAGAAGGGGGTGAAATGACCTTGCTCTCCGGTTTTTCATGAAGTTTGGGCCCTGTTTCAGGAAATCTGTGGTCTCACCAAAGAAGGGCCAGCCCATCGTGCCCGGAGGCAACCCTTTCTTCCTCCGGTACTTCACGTCATTCCACTTCAATAGAGCAGTGCATGCACTGAGCAGCATGAAGGCCACAAGAAGCAGCAGAACGTGAACGGCCATTGATGCTCTGAAGAAGCTCAGCTCAAGCCCTCTCTCTCTCTCTCACTCCTCTCTTCTTGAAAGACTGGCAAATATTATGATAGCTTGGACTACATTCCGTTGGTAAGTACGCGGATATATAGGCCTGCGTGGGCTGCAATTCCCTTACTGAATCACAATAAGTAAATCAACCGGATAGTTCGAAAGCGTCTTTTTTAGATTGATTACAATTAACTTTATATTATCATAATGACACTAAACCAAGTTGTCACCCTATGGTTTTCCATCCTTTTTAACCTTTGGATTGAGAGAGAGAGAGAGAGAGAGAGAGAGTAGGCCAACTGTGGAGCCTCTTAGGAGACCTGCAAGCCCCAATACTTAGATTAGCCGAAAAAGAAAGGTTTCTTTTCAACACTTTTTACAAGGCACACGGCTCAACTCAACAGTAAAAGGAAAGAAAAGTAAGTTGGAACGCCTTGACACTTGTGGTCTGATCAGCGGGTGGATTTTTGCATGCAAACATGCACTGCGGAGCCAATTCATCTCCCAACACATCTCTGCATTTTGACTTGTTGACAAATGTGGGCAAGGGGAGGAGCTGCTGCGTAGACTATTCACAGCTACAACGCTAGAGTTATTGAAGATGGGTCCTGGACGGACTCGTGGTGTGGTTTCCAAGAAAAGCATTGGGAATCAATATTATTATTTGTTAGAGAGAGAGAGAGAGAGAGAGAGAGAGAGAGAGAGAGAGAGAGAGGTGCACATCTGCTCGGAACATCCATTGAACCAATAAGAAAATGGCAAGACCAACAGCCTCAAGTGGTCAAGAAACACTTTTGCTGACTCGGGTCTATTGGGTCGGATTCATCACAATCCTCTATAATGTGAATTTCATGTAAGCTCCATCGATGAAGCACACAAGGCCTATCGGTATAACGGATTCGATTCAGCTCTCGGCTGAGAACTTTCATGAGCATTCTCAAATATCCATCAGAGTGTCAAGAAGATCCAACCCAGAAATCCCAACCACAAGAAGACACAGCAGGGCCTTGTTGACCATGTGAACATCAGAGATAAGAGAGGTTGTGGCTCCAGCTTAACAATTTCGTTCCTCATAGTTACAGCAGTTTGAAGCTGCGGACATGGCTGGAATTTCTCGGGCGGTGAGCTGTGCCATTGACTTTGTGGACCCTGAAAATGAACGCGGTTGAAAAAACACATTGAGAATGGCACCGTCTCTCTCGTTCTGTCCGATGGCCCCGTGCAAAAGAAAGCGAATAAAGATTCCACCGTCTTCCGCGGGGTAAAAATAATCGAAGTGGGATCCTCTTCAAATAAAAGATTAGTTGGGGACACTCGTGGACAGCAAAGGGCGCCTGTGAAACTAGGAACCAAGACCATAAACAAGACCCCAATGATGGTTCTCGTTCCTTTAGGACTAGAGGGTGTTGAACAACTGGGAAAAGGGTAAAAGAGAAAAGTGCTGCCGCAGTCATATGTCGAAAAGGACTATTTAGGTTATCACCGACGGTGATGGCCATGTCATTTGAAGCTCTGCAGTTAATATTTCACAAAATAAAATAAAAATAAAAGAGGAGTAACTCATGATGTGTTCGCTCCGGAATAATGAAATGATAAATGAAAATAATTTTCAGAAAAAATCGTTTTTTTCAGAAAAATGATTGCCCTCTTTCAACTTCATGAATTCACTTTCATAACTTTAGGCGTCCATATTTCCTCTAACTGTGAATGTTCTTTTTTTTGTTGACCGGTTATTTTGTCATACCAAACATATGAAAGTTCACAAATTTATTCATGAAATTTTTTTTCATTCAAACAAATACACCATTAATTTAGTTATGAAGGAGTGAATCACACATAGTTGAAAACAGGAACAAGATTTAGATTAAGTAGGGTTTCTATATACAACTTAATATCATTTCCAAATAATCTAATGAAAAAATGTACTTAAATTAACTGGAATAGCAAACTGATATAATTTAAGAGATTACAATTAAAAATATATAAAAGGAGCTACTGCAATATTTAAAAAGATCAAAAAATGGTTAATAGATAATAAAAGGAGGGCATATTTTTTCCCTGATTTAGAAATGGATTAAAATGAAAAGTTATTCTAAACTCTAGGCCGTAGTGTAATTATGGAAACTTTTGACTTGTTATGGAAAGTTAAGACGCTAGGTTGAGCAAATTAAATTTTTTTGGAGCAGGATTCCACAATTTGCAACAGTTTAGGGACTCGTTGTGATTTTCTCCCTTATTTGATCGAACAAAAATACTCTAGTCATATTCATAGATATTTCAAGGATTAGGTTGAATGAATTAAAATTTCAAGGGTGACGTTGTATGTTAATCCGAAATTTTGGAACTATTAGTAATATTTCCCCCATAACAGAACAATTAGCAGGGAAATAGGGCACTTGGATGAATATCACTGCGTAAAAAATAGATAATTAAATTTTGCAAACTCCTTTTCTTGACTGACATAGGTTGAGAAGCGTAATAATGCTTTTTTGAATGACAGAAGATGATAGTCGACCTCAAAGTTACGATTATAAGCTAAACTTCCAAATCTTAAAGATATAAAATGATTTTTATGTCATATAGAAGTATACTGTTGATGGAAGTTCTCTGCGCCTTATATGAAGGGAAAACACCACAAATGTTAGAATAAAACCGTAAAGAATTGGCTTATGGTTGAAAATTTTGTAGATTAGGAAAGATACTATAATAATTAAAATGTTGTAATAAATCAGGTTAACGCACCGCTTTATATTTGTGGACAGTAAGTATAATATGCAATACATATGAATGTAGTTACAGGAAATTATGAATTGGGAGACATATTATTGCAAAATGTCGTTATTAGTTAGCTTATTTGGCTAACTATTTGCATGCTAAGATAGCTTAGAATTGCTAGAATATCTCATGTATATACAAAGTTTATAGGTGGAATATAGTAGGACAATAACATGAAATGCTTATGTTGAAGGCCATGTTAATATGATAGTCATTCCTATTTTGAAATAGGAAAGAAATGGTAAGGTGTCCTCGTCGATCCAAAGGCTGGAGAGCTGAAGGCTTGTGGTCTCTGAATTAATTAGGTATTTGATCAAATCCTGGTGCTTGTTAATCATTGTTTACTGAAATGATTAAAAATTGATTTGCGTAAAAAAAATGTTGCATTTGGTTTTCTAATCATTGTGGAAAAGGGGACGAATGTTTCTCTTTTGGAGTTAATATATGCTCGACAAAGCGAAATAATTATTGACTTATTTCAGAAATCTCCATCCATTAATAAAAAAAAAACAATCCGTGGTTTCAGACCACCATCTCATCAGCATGCTGGCATGTATGCTCCACTACAACACATCAGTTGACCAAAACCTCCGGCAAGCATTGACGCTGCCCTGCAGTGGCGCCACATAACTAATTTAGCTCTGGACTCCTAGGAAAGATAGTAGTTTCCTCATTACCACTACCGTCACTCATCTAAGGAAAGGAATACCCCATGACACAATCGAAGACTAATTTCTCTACCATACTTCTCTCTCTCCTTCGACACAATATTCCTCACGATTGTCACCGGCGTCACCAGATTCCAACTTCGTAAGTCTCTTCCATGTCAAAGTCATTAGCAAAGTACTCCAGTCGAAAAAAACGAGACTAAGCTAGGAGTTGAAGAGCTTGAGAGGCCGATTAGCAATTTCTGGAGTTGGGGCCGGAAAGGTGAGGGCACCGATGAGGGTGAAGGCAAAGAGGAGGGAGGAGGCGAGAGTTTGAGGGGAGTGAGGGATAGAGAAAGGGCCTTGGGAGAGGAAGAGAGGAGGCAAAGAAAGAGGAGTTGGTGGGGGTGGGGAAGAGAGTAGGCAATAAAGGTTGCTTGGGTTAGTACTTTCTGCAGTCTGCCAGCCAGAGGAGAGAGAAAATAAGCTTCCGCTTCCAATTTTTTAATTCCATGTAAAGAACATGCGTTGCATTTTGAGTGGAGCATGCACGCTACGTATCCTGATGACTTTGATTGTTTGAAATTACTTAATATTTTCTCCTATGCAAATGAGCAATATGCCATGTTGTAACTGTATGCCATGCGATTAATATGCCATGTTATTATTGCATATCAACATTATAGGTCATGTTATTGACATATTAGCCACATAACTATTTCATGCCACTTCATGTCATCACATTTTCATATTGTGCATGGCACATCATCACTATTAAATATATCATGTCTGCGGATTTTTCCTAGCCCAAAAGAAAATGAAATGGTCTAACCATACTGTGCACTGACTGAGACAGAGACATAAATGTTGAGAGAGAATTATCATCGACTCTGTATTTACGCGACGCCTCGAAACACTTTCCGAGGCGGAGAATGCGAAAGTCAACTGCATCTGTATCTTATTCGAGGATTAGCTTAGGATTTAACAAACCGCCCCCATTAAATACCGCATGCAAGAAAGCGTCGGTGCAAAGCTTCTGCTGAGAACTGGCAGTTTCCAGTACTTCTACGAATAAAAAGCGTTGCCCTGTCCGTTCGTAGGATGGATCACTTCGACTCATGGGCCGGCGAAAAAGTTGCATGAGTCATAGTTTAAGTGTTCTTTATTAGTGATAAAATTTTAGACGTAAGTCCTCTAGATATCTGTGAGACTATCATATGCTCGACGGACAACTCGCCACTAATTTTGAGTCCCTCGTGCCTGTGAGCTTCAGTCACAGTAGTATCTTCAGGTTTGTTGCCTAAATATTTACCACCAATCAAAATTAGAGTTATAGCCTAACTAGACTCAAGTACGCGTAGTTAAATGAGTATATCGTGTAAAGTTACCTCATAAATTTGGAGTGGATACTCTAGTTTCCCTCTAAAGTTAGGCCACTTGTAGGTCTCTTTGGCTCATGTTAGGATGATGAGTTGGCTGATGGCTACGAAACATAACGCTGAAATGTCTCCCATAACATTAGACTATCTAAATCCTTGCGTTTATCGGTATGACGAAACGAATCTTATGACTAAAATGACATGTACGTCAACCCTTTTATTGGTGGCAAGTGCAATAAAACTAAGTTGTTCTATACTCTTAACAGGACATATGTCCCAACCTTTCCTTTGCATGGGAAAATAGCATTTGCGATGTTGATGTGTTGATGGATTCAAAATCTTGCCTTCGATATGTAAGGTAGGAACTCAAGTATAGTTTTCCTCATCTGTTTGGATATGTAGTGATGATAGATAAAATTTGAGAATGAATTGAGTAATTCATCAAATTACTCCTTGTTTATCTAAGTTTGAAAATAAAAGTGAAAGGTATGACAATGAGAGGAGATGGGAAAACTGATTTTCTTGCGCTACCTTGTGGGGGATATATGCTTGACTATTAACAAAGTTCAAGTAGAATGAGGTCCCAAAAAAATAATTGATGACAACAAAAATGGGGACAGGTCAGTATCACCGCCAAAATAATTGTACGTGGTTTACTTTGGTGTCAAGAATTTTCAAACAATATTTAAGCGTTATAACTTTTGGAAATTGATCAATAAAGTGACTGTGTGACATAAATCGTGGCATTATTCTAATTATAAAAACTCATGGGAGTCTCTCAAATGCATAGTTTGCAAAGTTTTGATACTAACATCATTTTTCGTAAAGTTTTGACACTAAGTTAATGATTGTTAATGCATTAGTCGGTTTCCAAAATGTAACATCGCATCACACTCCTTTATCAGAAGGGTTAATACCATGAAAAACTCCAAACTTTGCCCATTGTGATGCATTTACCCTTAACTTAAAAAAAAAAAACCAAAAACCCCAAAATTTGCCAATTGTGACACATTTACTCCAAAATTTTTTTCTTTTTTTTTTTTGTAAAAAAAACATTGCCAGTGAGCTCCGATGGCCGGCGAAGCTTGTCGAAGGGTGACGGTGGTGAAGCCCTCATCAGTTGCGAGCGAAGTTGACGGGGGTTGGGGAGGCCACCGCGGCCCTTGCCCACGGTCGGTGAGGGCTGAGTGAGACTGCCCCCTTGCCCAGATCTGGGTGAGGCCGCCCTCGCCAACTGCAAGCAAGGGCCACCCAGCCCCCGTGGCCCTTGCTTGCAGCCGAGGAGGGCCAGACGTAGCCTACCTCACCAGACTCCGACCATAGTCAACAGCTTTCCCACTCGCGCCACCTGTTCAACAAAATGCGCGACTCTTCATCTTCATCTTCATTGCAGCTTAATTGCGCATTTCATCGAACAGGTGGGGTGCATGGAAAAACGTTTGACTGTGATCGGAGTTTGGGTTGAGTCGGGTGAGGCAAGTCATGTCCGGCCTTCCCTGGGCGCGAGCGAGGGCCGCGGGGGCTGGGTGGCCCTTGCCCACACCCGGCGAGGGCGGCCCTACCCAAATCTAGGCGAGGGCAACCTCGCCGGCCATAAGCAAGGGCTACAATGGTCTCCCTCACCCCCACCGCCCTCCAGTGGTCGGTGGAGCTCGTCGACAATATTTTTTTACAAAAAAAAAAAAAGAAAAAAAATGTTTGGGATAAATATGTCACAGTGGATAAAGTTTGGAGTAAATATGTTACAGTGGGCAAAGTTTGGGGTTTTTTGTGTCACAAAAAAAATATTTAGGGTAAATGTATCATAGTGGACAAAGTTTAGGGTAAATGCGTCACATTGGGCAAAGTTTAGGATTTTTCATGTCACATAAAAAATTTCGGGGTAAATGTATTACAGTAAGCAAAGTTTAGGGTTTTTTATGATGTTAACTCTTATCAGAAAGAGAAGAAGCAAATGAAGCTAGGGATTAAATTTTGCTCATTTCGTTCTTTTATGGAGGAAAGCAAATAGATCTTTGTGCTTCTAAATGACATTATTTTTAGAGAGAGAATGTGTGCTCCATCATTGCTTTTAAGTTTAACAAAGAAAATAGGTGGCAAAGCTAGAATATTTGCTCTTGATTTTTGCTTCTAACCCTCGAGTCCTTTTGTCAAATTCCTAATTTCATATATTTTAGAGCCAAAGCATCACCGATGTTGAATTTTGTACCAGAAAATCGTGAGTTCGACCATCTATTTAAGTGACGTAGGCCTTCAATTACTAAAATAATTCCAAGTGAAAATTTCTAACACTCGAGCCATTTAGTTAGTGATCGATTTTCTAAAAGTAGCGACACTTTAAATGGTCTTTTTAAAACGTTTGGCACCAAAGCATTCTCCATATAATAGTGTTGCCATCGAAATAACACTTAAAAATTATAAGAAAATATATGAGATGCACTGAGATGACCATCTTGTAGCATCACATGTTTTGATCACCAGATGCATCTGTCAGCATGTCGCATTGCAATCAGCCAAAAGATGGAGCTGTGGCGGGAGATGGGAGAACCATATACATGTATAACTTTTACTTGTCACCCACCAATTGGATTAGAGTAGGGAGCAATACAAAGTTAGTCACAATTAATGACTGATCCGTAAGGATATTCCAACAAGTTACGTCAAAATAACTAGTCTAACCCAAAAGATCTGAATTTCATGTGGAGGAGAACTAAATATATGAAAGATTCATCAAAGTTTTGTATTCACGGATTCACAATAACACTTTAATACCCTCGGGGAAATGTTACCGGGCGGGTAGTTAACTGGCCTCAAGCCAATAAGCTCATCCACACTAGCCTAAAGGTACATAATTGCACGGGTATCATCCTTGAAGGAAGAGAAACAAATAAGAAAAATCCAAGTGGTGCTTTAGGACACAGACCATCATCCTTAATCAACCAAAAGGTTTTGTTCCAATCCTGTGTGCTTTTAACCAACACTTGGCATATGATTGGTAGCTTTTGCTGGTCCACTTCACGAGCTCATGCACAACCCCACCAAGACCTAGATGTACATTCTAAGGCCCTATCAATCCTTCTTCATTGGATCTGATGTGATGCGTCTTGCTGGTCCTGGCTATGAGCATTATTTTCCGTCATATAGCTCATTGGAGGAAGTCTTCTTTTATCATGTCTGCGATAGATAAGTTACAATAGTTATGGACATCATCATAGACATATTTAACAATATATAAGTATGAATTCAATACATGTTGGTCACCCACCAATCAGAAAAAAAATGATTTTACGACAAATACGGCGCCTTTGCTAATGCCTCTCTATCAGCCCCTTGATTTTATATTTACAGATCGGCCTTTTACTCTTTAAAACACCAGCGAGGGCAACTTCACCTGGAAACACACAGTATATTTACTTGATTTGGAGAAGAAAGACTAAATGTGTACGAGGTCTATTGTGCCCCACGTTATGTTTAAGTGATTTTGAGATAAGCTGTAACAACTTTAATACTGTTTTGCCAAGTGAAAAAATTATTTATTTATAGTCATCCCAAGTAAAGAGGATATGTAATAAATTATGAAAATTTTGAATTCAATTTAAATTATAAAATATAATGGTTGTAATAACAAGATGCTAAAAACACAAAGAAAAAGTTAAAAAGTTAAATGACCATACATATAAGGCACGAAGTAAACACCATAACTACAACCAATCAGGTTAGTAACGAGAGCATATGAAACTGTATGAATGGCATTTTAATTTAGCATAACACAATCAAAATATCTATATCATGAGCGATCTATGGTGTAAATTAATAATTTTCTGAGATAGACATGCCATCCCAAAACACATTATCCTCGGCTTTTCAAGGGATTGCCTATTAGTCTCCACAAATCATTAATCTATACCGTAAGACTCTTAAACCTAAAAAAGTTTATGATCCAAAGGATCCACAAGTGACAATCGGAGAAGATACTTACAGAATTGAGTCATCTTTGTGAATTAATAGTGTAACTTTAAGCTTTTAATGTTACACTTTGAGAAGGATAGGAAAACATTTAGAAAGCCATAGAGAGTGTACATGAACTTGATACTTCCAAAAACTTTATATAAAAGTGGCAAAATAATTCATGGCCCACATTTGATCTCATATTTGATTGTTTGGTGAAATATGGGTTGCCCAAAATATTGAATATGGTTAGCAATGCGTCTAGCAAACCAAAACCAATGAATGATGGGTTTCCAAATCCATTTTCAACCCATTTAATCAAAGAGCAATGCAATGTGCATTTTACTCTTACACTTTGTAAACAATAAAAAGAAATTCATTAACACGTTGGATCAAAATACTCACTGTAAGCCATACTTCACCAAACAATCAAGTACTGAATATCATATATAAATCATACTACTTTTTTAGAAGTCTAATTTTTCTTACAACAAATACCTTAACACTTAAATTACATCGAAAAAGAAAACGATAAAAGGAAGAAAATGACTTGTTCAGGTTATAAAAGACTTTTGCATGTACAAAGATAAAATATAAAGGAAAAAGCTAAAAAAAACTGCAAATCATATACATTGTAATACATTTACGTTAAACTTTTTTTATAACATAAAAAACCCCATATTATATCAACTGTAATATAAAAAACCCAAACTTTTACCTATGTGATACATTTATCATAATTGCCAAGGTTTTGCTAAGTAATTTTTCAATCAAAACATCATATTTAAGTTACTGAGTACCATGTCAATACCATTTGCTTTCTAGCATCCATGTAAGTTGATTTTTAGTGGTGTTCATTGGTAGAATCTTAATGGAGGGTAAATGTCAAACCTCATCTCAACGGGAAGGGTATGAATTGGCCATTGCTCATCCAAAGGATACGGCTTCATGTAACCAAATTCAACATGATATGATTATATACATACATATATATATGACAAAATCGTAACATGATTTATAATATCATAGTTCATTATGACTATCAAATAGTATATATACAGTCACATAAAGTTTCTCAACTCAGAACAACCCACACCAAAAATCATGCTAATAAAAGCTTGGATATCGATGCACTATGTCCTATTTGCCGGTTGCCAAAGAACCTAAAAAATAGATGAGGTTGAATGAGTTGGCTATAACTATTCAATGAATAATACACTTTTTAAGCGGATTGAACAAACAATATGAACATATTTAGAACACCAACATAACTCATTTTCACCAAATCTTTCAAAACCAAAATGAACTATGACGTACATATAAATACTCCAATATAACATATTCATATAAGAAATGATTAGTTCATTCAACAATATCTAAATAAATTCAATGGTAGGACTCATTGACCAATTTCATTAATCATACACTAATGGTCAATCTCATGTTATGCCAAGCATGCCAGTTCGAGTGCGGTCGAACGGTGGCCAGTATGCTGGTCCATTGAGTATGTTAGGCATCAGACTGTATTTGAGTTTGACCCATATAGACTTTATTGAGTCTAAGACCTTGTTGAGTCTAAACCCCTCAAACTGAGTCTTACACCTTCAAATTCAAAATGATTTCCTTTCACAACCCGTCTCCCTATTCGATCTAAACCATTCTCTAGCCAATCTCACGATCCATTCAAGTGATTCAACGACCAACTCACACATAAACATGAGTGGTGCCATCGTTGATCCATGCACTCATTCGGGTGGTCACGTGGTCTATCCACTCAGTCAACTCATATGATTCCACAGCCACTCCCTTGGTCGATGCTGACTCTTCAGCATCATATCTACATAGTCAACCTGATCGTCTTTATAGTCAAATCTCACATTTCGTGCGAGTGATCCGTGACCTAAATCACTGAATGATCGGAGTAGGCATTTTCGGGATGTTACAGTGGCACTCATTGTACCACCTTGTGTTCGGAGCTAGCGGCACTGTGGCAAGCTGTGCTACTATTCGGAGATGGGCGGTGCCCCGTGGCACCAGGTGGCGCTGTATAGTACAACCCATGGTGGTGTCACCTCTTAGCCAATCGAAGTACCAAACATGGAGGCAATGAAGACTATTGATGTTGTGAAAACTTCCCTAATCATAATACTATTGACAAAGAAAGTTTAGTGATATCCAGAAAAGAATAGGCCTATTCTAGGGAAGATCACATCCAAGTTTTGAAATACTTTTCTTTCTTGAGACCTAAAAATTAAGTCTATCACAAATATCAACTAGGGTTACATATAACACCCCGTCTATGCAACCATGATTCCCCCCTTGGATAGGTCTATACATATAATGTTGGTGGCTCAGCCTATAAGGATATTTTAAACTAGCATGCACATACCTTTAAACCCTTAATGAGTTCAAATAGACACTTAGTATAGTCCATCAATCAACAGATATCCTTAACAATCCACAAAAGTAAACTAAAAATAAGCTAATATATTAATGATGTTTCATAAAATATTTTGTAAATCTATGTACAATTTATATATTTAATCTATTTATGCTATAACTTTTTGCATCGAACTCCATTTCTAACAAACTTACACTAAAAAAAAAGCCTTTTCAACATAATACAAAATCTCCAACTTGGCTAATACAAACTTGAGCCCGAAACCGAGCCCACAACTTGTTGTGTGTGATTATTTAGTGTGGACAATTTTTAAAATCCGTTTTGACAAATCATAAGCTCAAATTGAATTCCATAAAATCCTATGACTTTACAACACCCCAAAGTATTATAGCTTCATAATTGTTCAGCTTGATAACTCCACAATCTGACTTTGTGGTTCAAATTTCACATAACTTCAAATTTGAGCACTAATTATAGGAACTACTTCGATTAGGCAAATTTGAAGACTTACCAAGCATTGCAATTTGGATTGAATCAACTTTGTGTGGTCTTCGGAACAAGAATTCCCCTCCTTTTCTACCTTTTCTTTTTCTCCCTCTCCTTCTCTCCCCTTTTCCTTTTGCTGCTCTCTTTTCTTTCCTTCCATTCTTGCCAGTCGTCTAGTGCCTTATACATAAGATTCTATTAAAAAATGAGTCCTAATAATTCATTAGGTGGGATGGCAGGACAAACCAAGGACCAATTCATTTATTCCGAAAATTCATGAGCTAACCATACAACTAAAATAGATATTGAAAGAGTAAATATTCGCCCACGAAGGTTGTTATTCGATTACTCAATCTTGTTTGATCCAATATGATGATATCATCAAAGGCAAAACAAAATAAGGATTCGTTATTAAAAAACGACATTATCTAGAAATAGAAATAATTATCTAGAAAAGAATACATGTTTAAATATATATCCAAACAATTTATAGAAATCCCAAGTGCACAATAGAGTAGTTGACCAAGGCAAAAAAAAAGTGTTCGGGTCTAGACTCTTGGTCCATTACACTAAATGTGTTAACATGTGTATAAGTTTAAAATTTTTGGTGTCATAAAATGGTTCGAATCAAATATATCACAATGCCCATATTTTTATTTGTTGGTGATTTTTTCTCAAATAATAATGGCACTGATCTGTAACTTTTAGTTTAATAATGAGAAAATATGGTTATTTTCTAGCTTTTTGGCTATCGGGTTTTGTTATACGCACCATGACTACTTATATATATGTAAGGGAAACTTGCAACTATCCTTCTCCCATTTCATTTATCTCCAACTCTGTTGTCAAGGTGGAAGAGGAAAACAAATTCATAATGAAAAGGAAGACTTGTGTTCCACACACAGAAAAGATCCGTGGTAGGATGAAGGTGGTAGCTGCCATGGTTCACTACCATCGACAAGGTAATATAATAACGGCATTTAGAAGTGAGCATTTGGTCTGGTTTAACTTGAGAATGAAACTGATGTGGCTACACTGAGGTGGAAAAGCGAATTAGTTGACAAGAATGAGGGCACTACTCGTCACTCTGCAAAATCTACTGCCATCCGCCTCACCGCCACCTTCATGCCCCTTGTAGTAACATGATCTCGGAATCCATCCATGCAATTATAGCAAATCGCTCACCCATGTCTCCATGTTGCTCATGTATTAGGCGTAGTTCTAGTCCACTGGCCTAACTCAAGCACTCAAGCTCCCTTACTGACTTGCTGAGCTGGTTGACAAAGTCATACATTTTTCAGAGGCAACACTTTAAGGGGGAAAAATTGTCAGAAAATGGAGCCTTGGTTGGGTCGAGTCTAGATAAGGTCTGGCTATGGAATCATAAAATTTTATTATATAAAATTGAGTTAATTAAGAGTTAAATGAGTCAGTCTGGATATGACTATTTTCGAGTCGACCCAATCCAACCTTATCCACTCTTTGACGGGTTCACTCGCATGCAATCTTTTCCCAGTAACTTAATTTTCATCTTCACTTTAGAAAATATTTGATCCTAATAGATGTGTAATTCTTATGCATGTTTAGGTAATAAATCTCTAATTGATGTACAACAAAATAATGGAGTTACGCATACTTTGGTAATAAAAGCAAATCTCTGATTTGTATGCATATTATACTAGCAAGTCTCTAGTCAATGTATATTTTGGTAAGAAAATCCTAGCAGTCTAGTTTTCATGATTACTTTGGAAAATCTCTAACAAATCCATAATTCTTAGGCATATATTTCTTATAATCCTCTAATCGATTTACAAGAAATAACGGAGTCATGCAGATTTTGGTAATAAAAAACTACCAAATTTCCATTTCTCTTGTATATTTTACTGATAAATTCATAATTATTGATGTACATGAAATAATAGAGCTATCCATAGTTTGGAAACAAATAAAATAACTATATAGGTACATATATTTATTCTATTCAAGCGAATGATTAAAAATCTGTGCTAGATAAAACTCTGTTATGTTCTTAAATCTCTTCTTATAATTTAAGTTATATGACGTGATAAATCTTATCACTTTCATGAGAAAGTCCTGCATCGAGTTTGTATTACACGATTAACTCTCATACTATTGATAAGGCTTTTTATAACACTACAATTGATTATCAAAAAATAAAAATACATAATGATATAATTCCATAGATTCTGCATCGAGATTTTGTTACACAGTGATTCTTATCACGATTGATGAGGCTCAGGGTATAATAATATAATTAATTATCGCAAAAAGAACCTAACTGAACAAATTTACATCTCTTGTAGATATTGAAGGACTAAGATAAGTTGTTTTCGGTAATGTCTAGTAATTAGAAAGATTCATAAAATAAAATAAAATCAACATATTTCCTGATCGCACATATCTCAAAATAAAATTTAAAGATAATTTGTTATAGTTATTCAATTTAGAATATAATATATGCCTTAGAGAGAACTTTTAAAAATTACAAAAGATTTATAAAAGCAAAGATTAATGTCAGATTGAGCCTCTATAAAAATAATAAGTGTAAAAATTACTTTCATAGTTCTTGATTTACCAATTATGATTAATTCCTAAGCGAGACTTCTTAATAACTAAAAACAATTATAAAAAATAAATTTTAGAGGTTGCGTTACCTGTGCGCATGTTTCAAATATAAATATGTAAACATAATTATTTAGATAGTATATAGTATCTTATTCAGTAAACTTTTTCTGATGATTAACTTTCATATTTAGAATCTAGATTTCTCTCAACAAGTTTGATTATCCATTGATAGTAAAACATTTTCAAAATTTGATGTAAGTCATACGGGTTATAAATTTATAAATTATTTTTTTGGGTAAATAATTTATAAATTATTGTTAGTTCCGTCGTCTATATAAAAAGATATTTACACCTTTGTCTTTGAATGGGTGACATGTGTTTCGATTTAATTATGTAACCAATGTGTTCCGCATATCCAACATTTCACAATTAATGTGTACATGTTTGTATTACTTTATGAGAGTATAGATTTAGAATTATCTACAAATGTTATAACATATATGACATCAATAATTTAATATAATACTTTTAACAAACATTAAACATAAAAATTTATTCATAGGTTTAAATAACCATATAATGGCAGGTCAGTACAACTAAATGCTAATTTGTGATAAATCTCATCAATTTGCCATCGATAAGAGAAATTATTTAGAATAAAGTATAATTTTCCAAAATATTCAAATTGGATTAATTGAAAGTTTGAAGATGGATTTTTTAGTGGATTTTTTTGTGATTAACATTTCAGTAAAAAGGCGATATCAAGTCAGGAGCATCAATGGCTTTTCAGCATTAGAAATTCTACATGGTTCTCAGATACATAGTTACCTGGCTTTTAAAAAGGCAATCTGAAAGCCACGGAAATCCACAGATTGGCAAGCTTAGGACAACATTGGAAATTTGTCCAAAAGTTTAAGGATTTAACTGACCAAAGTAAAACATTAAGAACTCAATGACTAACAACCCCAACGTCGAGAACTGCTTATGTGCTTATCCTTGCAATTATTCATACTAAGAATATGCATGTCAATCATTGTCTTTCTACATAGGATTCCATGTCAAACCTTGTGCTTATTTTATTTATTTATTTGGTCAAACCCAATTATTTTAAGTGTTGTCTACTTAAACCATTGTCATTAGATTAAGCCTTTCTCCTCTTGACTAGCAGGGGATACGGTAATTAATGTGAGACGGGGGCTGCATGCTAGGGCCACAATCGGCTCGTGGGGGTGGGGACTTGTGATCTTTGACAACGAAACAACAAAGGAAACAAAGCCAAATCGCATGTTACCCCCTCGTGGGGGCATCACGATCGTCCTCGGGTACGACAACGAAATAGGTATTTATATAAAGCGAGGATCACAGCCATGAATGTGATGTGTATTGGACCTCCTATTTTCCCTTTTTCATTCTGTGGATTTAAGGTCGTCTGGACATATACAAATTGAAGTTGAGATTATGTTATCATCGGATAACGGCCGAGGCTTCCAAAAAGTTGATATGCGTCCATCAGTTTGTCTATTCAATTTCGTGGGGACCGAATATTGTATAAATTGATTTATATGTGCTTCCATATATGTCGAATTTATTGACATACAATTTGTGAACTTGATGTTGACAGACTACATCGCACAATTTTTCAAATTTTAGGTCGACATTGAATTGGGATCTTTTGTTTAGTGGGGACGCACAATTTTTCAAAATATGGGTCGACATGGAATTGAGATCTTTTGTTTAGTGGGGACAATGATGTAATGACCTAATTCAATAAATAAATAAACAACTAGGTTTTATTTTCAAAATGGGTGCGGAAATTAAAAGTTGGTCTCTTGTTATTAAGATTTCCTGCTTTCATAAACTTTTTATATCTAAATTACACAAAACCTAACGGTTCTTCAGCTTCAAGCAAGTAAAGCTTTTTTCAGTTTAAGCTGGAGCTGATTCTTTATAAATTTTCAGGCTTTTTGAAATCATATCGAAATTAACAAAGACAGGAAGTTCATGTACTCAATAAACTTATATTTGCTGAAATCAAATTTGGGCTTACATTTGAAAAATGCCACGATAAGGAATGGCAACACTTTACCCAAGTGACACCCTAGTTTTATGCCACATGAGCAACACTTGTTTCAAGTAATATACACTACCCAAGTTCTACCTAAGATTGTTCTTGTCTACCAAATCTTCCATTCATTGAATACTTCAATGTTCTTAGTCACTCCAGAACTTCTTTAGTCTGTATCAATGCACAAAAGGCGCATTCAGAGGAATATTTTACGAGGTAATTAGCTACATGCAGAGAATCATACATGAATACTTGAGTCTAGTTCTACACATGAATGCATCTAGGGGCACAGCAAAGTCAGACACGGGTTGCATCGCAGTCACCACATTTGACCTGCTGACACATGCTTAATCATAGAACCAAATCCATTGAACTCTGTTTCGAGTTGAAGTATCACAACAGTTTTCCCTTACAAGCACTATGAAGAGAGAGATTGAGACAGAATCGCAGCCAGCGGAGAAAGAGACCAGTTTCTTCTCAGGCTCGAAGCCCTCGACACACTTCTGGACTCTGACGTATTTGACAAGGCTCCCAACAGGCCAAAAAATAGTTTGATAAACTACATTGGGGTTTTGGCGTACCAATAAAGTTCGGGTTTGGCTCAATGACTATTCAAGATTGACTCACCTAATTTCGAGCAGAGCTATTGGAGTATCTTTTCGAGTTGAGCTCAAGCCTATTAACATTAAGCTCAATAGGCTCATGAGCTTAATCAAATTACTTGAGTTCTCCTTTTTTTTAGAGATATATCTAATAATTATAAAATAAACACTGAATAATTACATACAATTCGAGCTTATAAATCTTGAGCTTTAGTTATATGTTGTTATAATTAGGTTGAGTCAAGATCAAATATCTCAATTTTCTAATTGGATCGACCTCGAGAAGGAAAATTAATGCTTAATCAAGCTTGACTATACTTTTGAGCACCAATTATGCAACTCGAGTTGAGCTCGAATTTGATAGTGTATCAACTCGATTGCACCCTACGCAGCAAATAAATGTTGTACTTTCTCAAGGTTGCTGACTATGTGTACAACTTTATAACCCTATTATAAAGATTCAGTTCCCTAATTTCCGAAAACCAGAGGGAGTGAGTTTCTTGGAAGTCGGGATGAATGTAAATGACCCCACACAATATTGTATGTATTGTTGACTGGGTAACCCTATGTCTGACATTTTGTATCCTGTCTACTTCTGGATGTAGTTTGAAAATTGCATGCCTCAGCATAATCTATCTGCCTATTAGCTGATGCAGATCACATGCCCGTGTGGCTAGATAGATGTCTCTATTTTGAGTATCATTCTGTCAAAAAGTTCAATCAAGCAACATTTTTCAACGCCCACCGTCAGTGTTTCCTAACCTAGACTTGCCTCGGCAGGATCTAGACTAAGTGCCCAATTTTTTCTTTTTCTTGATCTTTTGTCAAAGGAAAAGATATGTCCTTGAGGATACCATTCACTAGCCACGTGAATTTCGATATCAATGTCATTTTCTGGTAAGGTTCATTCACCAACCCCAGTTACGTGCACATCATTTTACTTTGAGGAGAGCCAACAAAGAAATTTAGCCAGCTCGCAACTCCCCGTGAATCGGGTATACAACCTATTATGTTTAGCAGGCCATTTTTTTCTTGACAATGTTGATATTCATTTGATCCAAGAGAGAGATACATAAATTCTTATATGAAATCTCAAACAAAAAATGAAACGGGATTAACAAAAGAAAACTCTCGTTAAGCACCCAGTTGTTGATGACGAATGCCGTCGCAACCTGATCAACATTATGGACGTAAGATTACATGAGTTAGCCCCTTTTTATGTGGGGGAATAAATTTGGCAAGTTCTCACTTTCATTAAGAGTAAATGGGATCGATTCATTGGTAAGTAAGAAGAGCAATCTGACGGTGAGTAGGTCACTCATGTTTACTAAGAATCAAATCGTTGTTTTCGGGAGGGTTAAGTGAAAGAATGAGGAACGGCTTATGCTTACTCAGTTTCCAGTTATCAACAGAACTGAGTTCCTAAACTGGACAAATTTCGGGGCCCAAACAGCCCACCAATATCCCTTGGGCCTTGGCCAACCACAACCATAAGGCTCCAAATCCCAACTCCCTAACCTGTTCTTTACCTACTCAACGCATATAAGTGTGCATTTGTTTTATTAAAAATTTCATAATTGATGGATATATATTCTACGAAGATCATTTTCAAGGAAAATGCTAGAATTTATATATTTGATGGTTTAGACAAAGTGATCTCCTTTTACCGAGAAGAGAAAGTTGTTTTTTTTTTCTTTTTTCCCAATATAAACTTACGAGTTCATGGAAAACTTTTTCTGTAAATTGATTAATTTTTCATTATCCAAACACTGAACAATTGGAAAGAAAAATTACCCAAAGATAGTTCTCCTTGAAATCAACAAACCCTAAGTGAGACATACTGAGGAGAAATGCTAGATCGCTTAAACTAATTATACTAAATGATGTAACATACTGGTATTGGTTGTCAAATATGCCCACTTATTTGATTAGCCACTTGCAGTATGCCGCGACATTTAGTATACAGAATTTGTAAAATAGTCTTTCTATATGCCTAGCATTGAGACCCTTGTGTCACAACTCGATGTTTTCCTATACTTATGTACCATTGTGAGCGGAACTGAGGGTGACATCGTGATGGGATAGAATTGCAGTAGGGAAGATACAACTGGTTCGTGGGAATAGCGTCGAGGTGGTTTATACTAGAAATTCATGGATAGATAGATTTTATCTTTATGAGCTCTAAAGGCGGGTTTGATCTCCGGTGTACAAATTGGACGGGGGCTGATGCTGCTCTCCTGATAAGGCCATAGAAAGGCGAATCCAGTTGTTGTACCAAAAGGATACTGTGTGTCCTGTTATGAGAGAGTCCTTTGAGTTAGGCTGAATGTGCCATAATCCGAGACGAGGTTACTATTCGCCATGCTATTCCTTAGAACAACTACATGAGAGAAGGTTGGCTTGAAGGCCTCGACCCTCCCAGGTGCCGCACGGGCTTTTTTGGCTATTGAATCTGTCGGTTCATGACACTTGTCTTTCGAAAAACTCCTTTCACTAGGGTAGACCTTGCTCCTTTCAAGAAGCAATGTAACTCCGATTATGCCTATGGGACCAATTGTATCAATCACGACATAATCCAATTTTGTTCTTCATGTATGTATCCCACAAAAGAAATGAGTACCATTTGGACAAGTAAGCACAAACTTAATCTGCAGCGCATGAGAAATAGAAAGATGTGCTGTAGTCTTAAATAAAACAAAAAAAAAAAATGCATGAACAATTGATTTGATTTCCTTAGTTGTCGGAGGCCCGGCATCTATTGCGGTGTGCATTTTGTCTACTCCTGGTTGCAGAAGTTGTTGTAGTTCCCTTTGTGCTACTCAGGATACTCTTGTTTTCTGTGGAGAGCACGCCCCAGAAGTCGAACCCGGCTGCAAAATGAAAATATCGATCGCGTCACCAAATTTTCCAGCAAAGAAACACGCAGTAGTCTGTGAATGGCCTTCGAACTACTAATGAACTTCATGGGTTTAGCTTCATTATTGAGAGGAAAGCATGTCTGTACAGATAGATTAGGCTCTGACACGGGCTTGGTTCCCCATACTATTTAAAGCAATTGAAATGGTCGGAACATCCACTCCTGCTGACTTGACCTTTTTACAAGGATCAGGCATCCATTTATAATGCCGACATTGAGAACAGAACATTCTTTTTTGTCCAATTGACGTTGCTTCAGGGAAATAAATCAGCACCTGAAGTTTAACTTACCACACAGGCGTGCACATCATCACATCCACATAGCAGCTCCCCGTTTAGAGTGTCTGCCGCTTGAAATGATCCTCCTCCGTCGCTCCTCTGGATAAAAGCATAGAGCTTTCCGTGTCAATGCTTTTCCATAACATTTTTATTCCGACAAATGCAGGTTTAAATGTATCGAGCAATTTGGTTGGACGAAATTAATATTAATGCACTTGACTTCTTGCACGTCTGAGTATCTACAAACAAGCGCATGAGCCCAAGGTACATACTATCTGTTGAGTGTTTCAACTAGTATTTATGAGGAAAAGACGAAATCCCTGATAATTTCTTAAATTTCAGGTCATGTAGACAGAGAAAAGCGTTGAAAAGATTTAAGAACCTGTACCTTATAATAATCAACGGCTACAAAATTAGCCCATCTGTTGCCAGCCGCGCCATGGCAAGTATGAAGCATGTTAATGAGGTCGCCAGAGTTGTTCTCGCAACTGAGTTGCTTGACGGGCACAGTCGGGAAGTAATTCACCAGAACCAAGGATTTGCTCCTGTCATTCAGAGGAGCCGATTCAGCTCTGTTTGGACAGCTTCCTGCTTTCATTCCGCCATCGCCATCTGCAAATTACTAATCAATTAATGCGCCATACACATACATGGACACTCTGTCAACAATTAATAATGAGTTTGAAAAGATCTGTGCCAAATAGTTGAGAAGTTTCTCTCTAAGTAAATTTAATTATGCACATACATTGATTCTCAACCATGTAATTCCACTGATAGGCAATCCCTTCGCTTTCTTCCTTCGACTGCTTGGAGGTAAACACAAGCAGCCGATGGTTGTTAGCCACCATGTCACTAACTAGTGGCCAATCTTGACCGTTCTTTGGCATGTTTGATACGGGAAACCAGTATTTCATCAAGCCAGAATCCGTAAAGACCTTTGTCAACCCATTTGGTGCCTGAACGTAGTCCTCAAGTATCAATGTGACTATCTCCGCTGGGTTGGCAGATAAAAAAGCTTCGATTTCCTTGAGAGTGTCTATAGCCGGTTCCTACATGGCAAACCAGGATCCTCAGCATTTGAGGTGCACCAAGAAGATATGCAAAGGAAGCGAAGAAAAATTTTCAATGAGAAGAGGAAAATCATAAAGCATGGAGTGGACAAAAAACTCTCTGTTTAAGGACAGAGTACCTACAAATGCGGTGTATTCATGACATTGACCTTTAAAAGAATGGCACAACCATACATCTCCTTCAAAATCATATGTATCTAGCATCAGACCTCGAACTCCATTCTGGAAATGGAAAAACGTTACTATAAACATCCTGAAAATGAAAATGAGGAAAAGCTGAAATGTAATCGGAAATACAGTCATACATTTAGTTGTTGGGTAACCGTGTCCTCCTGATTTGTAAACGTCACTCTTGGTACAGGCGTGTGGGGGGGCTCTCCAGCAATAGCAAAGGCATTGTGGGTCGTCAAGAATGCATATTTGTTGAAAGGAAGAGAGTTGTTCTAACGAAAAAAGTTAAACGAAGCAGATCAAATCACCGATCGACATGATATACAAGTTTAACCCTTCCAAAAACACCGGCCCAACCCCCCAAAAGGAAAAAAAAAAAAGAAAAGAAAGAGAGAGAGAGAGAGAGAGAGAAGGAAAAGTAATTACTCATGCCAGGATTTTCTCGTTTGCGATTCAAGCCTTCAGATAAGGTGTACAGTGTCTACCATAATCAAAGTGCCATCATTCTTTACCCAGTCAAAGCTCTTAGCACAAATTACAAAGCCCAAATATCGAATTACAATGTCTATGAATTTCCACAGACATTTATAATACATTTAAAACAGCAACGAATTGGCATATTAAAAAGCAAATTTCTCAGTGGCATGAGCTATGTAAATTTCTCTGTAAGCGTCAAACTCGGATTCTTCTTCACACAAGATAATGAATGCTTTCTTACTTTGAAAATTAGGCTGATCATGTAATAAGAATGGTGAATTTGCTTTCTTATTCTTTTGCATAAACATTAGTGAATTTGTTAGGGGCACGTCCAACTTAACTCCATGTTCTTCAATACTTCAGCTGCTCTACACCAACTTTTATTTATCCCACTAAGAGAAAATGCCGAATTGGGTAGAAAAACCTCATTTCTCAGTCGGTCAACATTTAAGCTACTCCCCTCCATAAAGCCTGAACTTCTCTGATATAACTGAGAAGGTCGATTGCGACAATCAAAAAAGAAAAAAATTCTTGTAAAGGCAAAGAAAAAAGTTACAGAAAGAGAGGGAGAAAGAAATACCAAGAGCTTGAACTGGTCAGTGATATTTGATCTTACACATCTGGAACCTGAAAGGTCAGTAAGGCAAGAGAAACAATAGAGACCGGCCTCGCAGTCGCTATCGCTTGAGCATTCATCAAGAAGCTTCCTCCACGAAAAACCACACAAAAGACGAAATCAGAAATTTCCCAAGACTCATGCGTGAGAACTGAAGTATAATCTGACAGAGGCAGACGAACCTTGCATTCTCCATTGGAGCAAGAGGCGCCGAAACTGAAGAGCGTTACTAGAAGCACGAGCAAGAGAAGGCATTTGCGACGATCCATCTGAATGTGAATGGGAGGGAAATGATGTAGGTGCTACGTATTGATCAACAGCGATCTTCCTCGGAAAAAGTGGGAGGGGCTTTTGGTCGGATGGAAAATGCATATAAAGTTCGTTCTTTGTCGTTCACTGAGGAGAACGAGGAAACATCGGTCCATAATATAGAAAGGAGATCTACCAATTTATTAAGGGAATGACTGCCACGCTTTCCGAGAAACCGACGAAAAGTTGCTCTCTTCGGTTATTAAAAAGCATTAGTCAAAAAATTATATCCTTACTTTCCTAATAAAAACATGATCGGATCTTATCCCCTAATTAAAGAAGAAGTAAACATAACGATGGGCTGTCTTATATGTAATTAGCACTATATTGGTGGGTTGGATAACCCAATTTCCTAGCCAATTTGCACATACATTTTCCTCCCTAAAATTATGGAGAATCTTGACATGAAAATACCGTAGCATATTTCCAATTTGAGAAATGGGTCATCAAAATGAAGTGATGAAAATTTCTGAAGTAGAGAAATGTCCGCTTGTGAGTTTATCTCTATAATAGGTTTGATAATAACCAAAGAAATTGCCAGTTGGCCCAAGAAAATGCCTCACGGTTCTGCTTTGATTAAAGAACATACTCTTACTACATGCACCCACCCTACTAAATCTATATTTGGCTTGACACTAGAGGCCCCGTTAAAATTCAGGTATTTCTTTTCTTCCTTTCAGCAAATAACTTATTTTTTTACTAATTGAGTAGACATGCTATATTTGGCATATCCTAACATTCAAGCACAGGCATACTTGGAAAGAAAAAATCTATATGGAAAAATCTTTGATTTCTTCATTTTCATGAATGCCAATGAATTACACCTAGTGGCCAATCATAACTATTCTAATAGATAGTTTTGCTAATAAACGACCTTGCAAATCAAGAGCCAAAAAAAGAAAATATAAAAAGACCCCTTAAACCTACAGGCAAAATCTTGGAGTATGTGTAAACTGATCTCAGAAAATTGTGGACAAGAAACGCAATAGGGATTCGTTCTCATTTTATGAAGAAAAACTTTCGTAGAAACTTTTGATCCTTTGCATTCCATCGTGATTTCATACTAAGCTCTCCAATTTATTCATAAACATATATTACTCTAATGAGATTAATTCATAAGCTTCCTTAACAGAGAAGTTCCCAATTGCTGTTACTACCCCAAATCAACAAATCATTGTCTTCACCATTTGTAGATGGAAGCATGGATTTAAGTCTCAAAAAAATTGGCTAAGCAGGATACCCACTAGACTAGGGAAGTTCCTTTGGTTATGACAAACAAAATCATGAGCAATGCGGTCAAGATCATAGACCAATTCTATCAACCCAATCATTAGTCCAAAATTTAAATTGTTTTCCCATTAACCACTACCCATCTCGTGTCCTCCACTACATCACCACATACTTCAATAAGAGCTTTCCAAAGCAAAGAATGCGTGGGACGAATAGGAATAGAATCATGAAGAATGCAAAGCAGTGATATCTATCTCTAATAAAAGTTACCCACAAGGCCTTTGGTTTCAAAATTAAGGACCAAGCAAGTTTCACAAGAAATGTTTTATAATTTCTTGGTAGATTGGAAAGCCCTAATCCTCCATAATTTTTTTGGCTGGCAAAGCTTTTTCCATTCCAATAGATGAATTTTTTTTTGTCATGAGCATCAGCTCAAAGAAAATTTCGACAATCGCCTGTACTTGCTTTATTAGTTTTAGTAGGCATCATCGATTGCATCACATAAAGGCTTGGTCATAACAACAAATTGAACCAAATTACTCTCCCTGCAAGAAAAAAATCTTCAGCCTTCCATCCAAATAATTTATTATGTTCTTTATCAACCATAGGTCAGCAAGTTGTATAAGTAACTTATTCAGTGGGCATAGGCACTCGTAAATACTTGCCAAGATTATTTATAAGAGGAAAGCCTCTAGTAGAACTAATATGGAGCACTTTGTGTTGTGGAATGTTCTTACAAACAAAAAGTTTAGCCTTAGTGGTATTTGCCTTCTCATTGGAAGCATCACAGAATGATTCCAGGCTACTTGTCATAACTTTGCATAATAGAAGCTTCAGCGAATAGATAAAGTTCATTTATAGACATCATATGATGAGATGTGACTGGAATACCTCGATGAACTTGAAAGGCTTCTGGTCACCTTTATCGACTAATAGCATGACAAATGTATACAGGAAAGCAGATCGTCTTGTCTTACACCTTATAATGTTGGAATACTTCTGCAAGTTCCCCATTCCAAAAATTCACACACTGTTAGTTGTAATACATTGTATGATGAGACCCACTAGAGTATTTGGAAATCCAATCTTGCCAATAGTTCATCAATGAAATCCCATCCAAACCTATCGTATGCCTTCTCTAGATCGATCATGACCACCATGTAGCCTTTCTTCCCCTCCATTTTTTTTGTATTGAATGAATGACATCCTAAGCCATGATTATATTACCTTAGATATGGCGGCCAGCATCATGCTAACTTGGTTTGCTAAAATCAAGTTTGGCCTAACTTCTTTCAATTGATTCACAATTGTTGGCAAGATAAACTTGCTAAGTCATAATAAGATCAAGGATTAAGATCCAATGTGTAACATCGACATTTACCATAAAAATCATAGCTATAATTAGCATCTATGCTATACTTTTTCTCTTTAAGGAGAATTAGTCTCCCCCAAAGCTAAGTTGAATGGGGATTATTCTGTGGATGTAGGCTTCAAAGGATATTTCCTTAGTCAAATGAACTGCATAAAACCATTGGTTATCTTACCTTTTCTTCCACTACACATAAACTCTCAATATAATATCAAAGCAAACAAGATCAACATCAAGCTTCTACGCTCCATGCTGCTTCATTGTTTGTTGCCCCTTGTCTTTATAGTCATTAAGTTCTCTCGTTTTGTTCATTTTTCACAATGATCAACATCTCTTTTACCACCGAGTTAGATTGTTCTTGCTTGAATGAAGTAAGAGCTCAACTCACCTCTGTCACTTTTTATTGTCGCAACTGCTTCCCCTTGTTGACACCTAAATTTTTGATTTCATTTAAAATAGGATTTATTTTATTTCTGCATATCAAGGAATTTTGGGCATATATTACATTTGGTTAAAAGGAAAGGAACAAAAGAGGAAACATGATTTTGATGTTCAAAAGAGGAGATATTTGAAAAAAGAGAAGAGGAAATAAAATTTTAGAGGCAATATTCACTTACTTCCTTTAAGTGTCAAGGAGATTTCTTCTACGTGGGGGGGACTTTTTCGGAAGAGGAGGCAAAGGAAGAATGGGGGCGCATAGGGAGAGAGAGAGAGAGAGAGAGAGAGAGAGAGAGAGAGAGGGAGGGAGGGAGGGGACGGATTGAAAAAAAGGGAGTTCTTTTTTGTTCTTTCTCCAAAAAAGAAGACGTCCACTTTCTCTGACGAAGATGACGTCTTAAAAAAAAAGAAAAAAGCTTCTTCTTTCTCTGCAGCAAGAAGACATCCACGAGTAGACCCGTTCAAGAGAGAATTAATAGAGAAGGATCCGCTCAAGAGAACGCAAGCAAAATTCAGAAGCAGTTTCCTTCCGGCACTAGTGCTCTACACCTTCAGCCATCGCCGCAGCATCACTAAAGAAAATAAAAGCTCGCTCAAGCCGACCTCGACGTGTTCAACTGAAGTTGCTGCTCCTCCCTTCGTGTGCAACGATAACGGCGACGGTTTCATCAAGTGTGGACTAGCCTTGTGGGGAATTGCACCTCACCGAGAAGCATTACTTATCCCCTCTTCATCTTCGCCGAGTCCTCATCGAACTGCATGGTGCTGGCCATCTCTCCGCGACTTGGAAGATTTTTATTTCTGCAGCTTTTGTTGGCCACGTCACGAACACTAGCGTACCACGAGCTTGTCCCTGGCCACGTCTTCTTAAATCCATCAGGTGGAAATCTTTCGTCACGAATTTGCTGGGAATCTTGATCTTGCACCACGGCAATCCAATAAAAATCTAGCCAACCACAGCCTTGGTCAAGCGGCGCGTTTTCGTCCCAAAAAGAAGATAAGCACTCATAAATTATTTGTGTTTTTCTCTGGTTTTGTTCTTTATTCATCGAGCTAATCAGGATTTGTTGGAATTCGTTGTTTTCTCGCAGCTTTTCGCTCAAGCCGTGTGATTGGCAACTTCACCGCCGAGCGTCACCGCCAGCCGCCATATTCTTCGCGCGCCATTGATTTGAGTTTGGAAAGATCACCCTAAAGATTTGTTTTTCCAAGTTGATTTGAGTGTTCGATTGGTGTTATTTCCTATTTAATTTGCTTGTGTTGGTTAATTTAGATGTCGTTTGCATGTTAGAATAAATTTGATGTGTTTTCCTTTATTTGCATGCTTAAATAAATTTCATGATTTTATTTGCTTTGCATAGTTAGATTAATTGCACGTTTATATTAAGAATTGCATGTTAAGATTAATTGCACGTTTACGTCATAAATTGCATGTTTAGATTTAAAGTTGCATATTTAGATAATTGCATGTTTAGTTTAATTTGCACGATTAGGTAAAATTGGCATAATTAGTTTAGATTGCACATTGGATTTTTTGTTAGGATATTTTTTTAGCTAGATTGCATTATAGGACATTATCTTTGGTTGAGTAAGATTTAGTTTAAATTAGGAATTGATATATTTGGTTTCCTAATTTAGATTAGGTAATATTTAGCTATGGATAATTAGGCTAATTAATTCATAAAAATTCCAAAAAGTTGCATTTCATATATTGCATTGATTTGTTGATTTTCATGCATATCTTATTTTATTTTGTTAGATTTTATTAGATTCTTTGATATTTTATTAGATTAGATTTTATTTGATTTCGTTAGATTAGAAATTAGATTTTATTTGGATTTGATTTTGTTAGATTAGATTTTATTCAATTTTATTAGATTAGATTTTATTTGATTTTTTTAGATTAGATTAGATTAGATGTGATTTGATTTTATTTACATTTGATTTGATTTGATTTGTTTTATTATTTCATTCCATTCTTGAATTTTTATTTGAGTATACGTGTGGTCATTATTGCATGTTAGGAGTAGAATTAAAATGAATCCAAACTGCCTGCGAAGTTTTGAAAATAATGAAAATGTACCGAAAGGGCGTTAGAGTAATTTAGCATAACCAAGTTCCCGAGTCCTAGATCTCTGGTTCGTAGGGAGTAAGGCATGACTCCCGATGCCTTACATGGGTTTCTAACCAACCCACCATAAATAGGATAGTGGCGGCTCCAAATTGAATATCTTGCATGTTTAAAGAAAGTGAAATCAAAGTCGTGAATTGGTCCGAGTTTGGGAGAACTCAAGTTAAGTCATACTTAACAAACCATTAGCCGAACCCTTAGGTGGTGCACCTTCGGGGAGGTCACGACAGCTTGGCGACTCCGCTGGGGACTTGAAACTTTTAGTGGACTTAGGCCAATTTTCATTTATTTTCAAAAAAAATTTTGTTTGGCAGCGCGGATTCTAGGTACGTCCCTAACTCATGGTTGAATGTTTTTGCAAAGTTTTTTGAATGCTTTTAATTGAGGTGTTGCTTGACTTAAATTGTTGTACATGCTTTAATTGTTTTAGCACTACACTTTAGCACACACAACCTGCCGCCGGACCTGGGCCGCATAGGATCACTTAGGATTGTGTTGAGATAGATGCCACTCCAACCGCATGCCCGCGGCTCGAGTCGCCTATCTCAACCCCGAATTTCTTTCTTGGCGTCAAGAGTATCCACCCCAGTCTGCAAGCCTGCAACCCGGGTCGACTCTTTGACTGTGCCGGAGTCATAAGGACCTGACTTAGTACGCGCGCCTGCAGCTAGTCCGATCATCCTTATGGCTCCACTTTACTAAGCCTTTAGAATAGAAATCAAGCTGCACTTTTCATGCGCATGTCTATGTAATTGCCCTTGATCTACTTGCGAAGTAAGTTTTCTATCCCTATTATTTGAATTTCATGCTTTGAGTCGGTCCATGATAAATTTAGGTCAGTAATGTCTTCTGATGCTTTTTGAATAGAAATAATTCTTTTCCTCAAGTTAAAAAAAAAAGCTCAATTTATTTTCTTTTTAAGTGGGTCACATGTCACCATTTTCTCAAGCAAATCAATCTTTCATTAAAGAAGAAGAAAAAAGTTAAAAAAAAATGTTAGCCAAATTGAGTCATGGACCGTCTCCTCCTTCTTTGTGCATTATGCTTATCTGTCATTTCTTTTCTGTTTAGGTGATCACGGAGCGTCCTCGTTCACCGATCCGCACGCGGTCAAAAGCTAAGATGGCTGATCAAATTGAACTTCGTGACCGTGTCACCAGCATGGAAGAGCAAATGAAGCAGTTTTTCACATTGATGCAAGAGATGACAGCTGAACTTAAGGCAGCCCGGCTAGGCTCAACCTCAGCAGCACCGAAACAGAACATCGATAACAACGTTATCGTCGATTTTGAGGAGGAGATATCTCCTTTGGAAGAAGTTCCCATTACCACTCGTGGGAGAAAAGCTAATGCTGATGATATACACAAGACAGAGCAAGAGAAACGTCTCGAGAAGTTAGAGGAGAAGCCGAAGCAACTGCAGGGCCCCTAGGACTCATCCGCGACAGATCTTTCTGTCTATTCTAAGGTGAAAATGCCGAAGAAGTTCAAGATGCCTGAGTTTGAGAAGTATGATGGCACAACATGTCCAAGGGCTCACCTGCAGATGTACTTGGTGCAGATGATCCCATATGTCGATAATGTTCCTCTAATGGTTCAATCATTCCAAGCTAGTCTGACTGGTCCTGCTCTGAGGTGGTATATCACGAAAGGTGTCAACCTTTTCGAAACCTGGGATGAAGTATGTGAGGCTTTTCTGAAGCAATACAAGTACATAATGGACATTACTCCTTCTCGTGACGACCTTGAACGTGCTGAGAAGAAAAGAAGTGAGTCGTTTAAGGAGTATACCATTAGGTGGAGGAATCTAGCTGCCCAGGTTGATCCCGAGCCTACTGATGTAGAGTTGAGGAAGATGTTCATCAGAACGCTCCCCCATGAATACCGCACTCAAATGGTAACCACAACTGCTGAGACCTTTTATCCGCTCATTCCAGTCGGTGAACAAATTGAAATCGGGTTGAGAGAATGTTGGTTCAACGAGCCAACTAGAAAGAAGGAGAAGGAGCAGGATTCAAAGGTCAACTTTGCATACTCGCAACCGGCTCCCAACAGGTCGTCAGCTGCTTATACACCTGGAAATCAGAGGGGCGAAGGCCGATCATCCGTGCCGCGACAATTCAATAGAAGGCAGTTCTCTCCTTTTCCTGGCCCTCTGTCGAAGGTTTTGTTAGTCCTCCAGAAGAAAGGTTTGCTTTCCCATGAACCAAAGCGACCTAATGCTGAGAAGTTCTCCAACTTTGATCCGTCCAAGAAATGTGATTACCATATGGGAGAAGTTGGTCACTCTACTGATGATTGCTATGCTTTGAAGCATAAAGTGCAGGATCTCTTGGACACGAAGACACTTTCTTTCAACACTGGTCAACCAAATGTCAAGCGAAATCCCTTACCCGACCATGGTGGAAGTGCAAATGAGGTCACTGAGTAGAAAAATTTTGTGTCCCCCTCTGTGGAGTCTTTTGTTGCTTGCTTTCTAGAATTTCAATTTTTGTTTGAGTTTTGATTTGAGCAGTTGCATTTTCATTCCAATAATGTAATTCATTTGATTAATGAAATTACAAGTTTGTTTTGAGGAGATGTTGAAATACACCAAACCAGCCTAGTGATGATATCCAACAATTGAAAAAAAATCATCCAAGGAGAATTTTGAGGGCTGGGTTTCTTCATGTTTTCTCGTTAAAAAAATTTCAAAAAGAAATTCAAAAAAAAAGTGCATGTTAGGTAAACATTTTTGTTTTTCTAACCTATTTACTTCATGTGTCAAACCCTAACTTATCTTGTCCGATCGAGGATTGGCACTTTTCAAGGAAAATAATTTGCAGAGATTAACATGCAAAACTGTGGGATATTTTTCAATCTGGCGGAGACATTGCTTTGTTGGGTGATGAAGGTTTCTGCAATCTTAGATTTCATTTATTTGGAATCATATTCATGCACGTTCTTTGATGCAGGGGCAAGAAAAATGCGGCATCAAAGGCTGAATTTCTGTGGTGATAATTTGTATGTTCACACCCAAGAGCAACCGATGGACTTTCATTTCTAATTACTTTCTCTTTCATATGATATCATGTTCATGCTAAAGTGCCCACATTTGATAGAATGATTTTGCATGATGGTTTTTGAATCCACTGAATATTGTCAAGATTAAACCATTTGATGAGTAATGCTGAGTTGATTGAGAATGTTAAGGAGATATGTCGGGATGACGAAAGGCAAGCCTTAACCATACATAGTCCCATATTTATACACTTGTGAGAAGAGTGTGCAAAGTTCAATGTCTACAAGGTAAAGAGTTTTCTCGCGAAAAGTATAATGATCGAAATGATGAGGGGCAGTTCATTTCTCTATCCCAAACACTTTATTGATCCATTGATTACCCAATTTGAGCCTAAACACTTGTGAAGTTTCATTTCGTGTTACTCCTGTCAAGAACCACCCCACACTGGGGCAAATTGGAGGTACATTTGTATTATTGGTGTTGAAAGGTGTGAAATGGGTAGAAACTTTCTTGCTTTCACTTGCATCAATCTTTGAGTGTTGCTATTACATGTGAAATCAAATGTCAAATCTGTTGGTGCTAGTTTTGACGATGACAAAACTGTATCAAAGTCTGAGATGTTCAGACTTTCCCAAAGTCTGAGATGGTCAGACTTTCCCAGAATCTGAAGTGTTCAGACTTTCCTAAAGTCTGAGGTGGTCAGACTTTTCCAAAGTCTGGGGGAGACAGACTTAAGTTATTATGGTTATAGATCTTATTGACCTTATTCTTTTCCCACGAAGATCTGGATTGATATATATCTTCGACAGCTTATTGATTGATTGGATCTGATTATTTTATTTATGGAAGCAATCAATTATATGGAGCAGGTGTTCACTTTAGGAAACTGAAGATCCTGATTGAATGGGAGATCGGGATTAACGGATTCTCTATTGTTTCTATCTATAGCTTGAGATCTCCTGATTGATTCTGTCCAACAGTTAGATTGGAAGAATTCCTTTGGAAGGTGCCAACGGTTATGAAGGCATAAAGGAGTATTTAAGGGAGTTATTTCAAGTTGTGTTGTACGAACGTTAAAGAAAAATTTTCCTAAAGTCTGAATCTGTGAAGAGCTTTAATTGTACTCAAAAGAGTGTGACACACAAACTTCGTGAGAGTGAAGCTGAGAAGCTTAGACATTGAGATTGTAACTCTTTTGACTCATAGTGGACTCCAGCCAATAGGCTGTTACCGTGGGAGAGTGGACGTAGGCTTGATCTAAGCCGAACCACTATACTTCTTGTGTTCAATTCTCTTTACTCTCTAACTCTATTTATTATCCCGAAGTTTTTTATTTCCGCACTAGCTTTTACATACTTATTCACTGCACTAGCGCTTTCAAGTGGTATCAGAGCCATGTTGCTCTCTTTAAGAAGTGTTTTACTTCTGAGCTAACGATCTATGGCAAGTGCTAGTGGAGCAGGTGTGGTGGAAGGACAACATTTTCTTAGACCTCCTTACTTCGATGGAAAAGACTACTGTGTCTGGAAGAATAAAATGAAAATTTTCTTGAAGTCAAAGGATCCCATGGAATGGGAAATAATCGAACAAGGAGTAATTCCTTCTACCAGTTCTGGAGAAACTAGAGTGATACCTCAAACTGATATTATCAAGAGACAACACACTGATTCCAAGGCTACTCATTCTCTTTACTGTGATTTTATCTCTTACTGAATATAACAGAATTTCTTCCTGTGAATCAGCCAAAGAAATTTGGGACAGACTTAATGTCACCTATGAAGGAACTGATCGTGTTAAGTAAACAAGATTGAATATCTTGCTCGGACAATATGAAGCCTTCAAAATGAAAAATGGTGAATCAATTGCGGATATGTTCAGCAGGTTCACAGAGATTGTCAATGGACTTGCAAATCAAGTTGCAAATCAAGGACAACCAATCACTGGACCAATGAAAGTTAACAAGCTCTTGCGAGGATTATCACAAGAATAGAATCATATCAGAACATCTATTAGAGAAACTCAAAGAATTCAGCCATTGTCAGTGGATGAATTAGTTGGAACACTTCAATCTAATGAAGTGGAAAATCTCAATCAAGATGAAGAGATCAAAGGTAAGAAATCTATTGCTTTAAAATCTAATATTATTTCTGATGATGCAGGATCAGATGACTATCTTGATGAAGAGGAAATGGCTCTTTTCATTAAGAAGTTCAAAAAGTTCAACAGAAATAGATCAAATTGGAAAGGATCCAATTCTTGGAGGAACTCGAATGCTCAAAGAAGACAATCTGATGAAAGAAATATTTATGCTGAGATTACCTGTTATAATTGTCAAAAGAAAGGACACATTAAGCCAGAATGTCCTCTTCTCAAACAAAAGAATGGAAGGTACGAGAAGAACAAAAAGGCTCTAAAGGCTGAAACCTGGAGTGACACAGAATGTGAAGAAAATGATGAGGAATTTGCCAACATCTGCTTAATGGATCATTCTGATTCAGACTCTGACTCAGAGGATTTTGATCACCAGGTAAACAATTATAGAGTTCCTATTAAAATAGCTAATTATATAAATGATCTTTGTTCCAAATTAGATTTCTCTTTTAAAGAGATTGCTGAGCTAAAAAAGGAAAATCTGATTCTCAAACAATAGAAGATTTCTTTGAAAGAGAAATTTGATAATGAGGTTTTGATTTCACAGGATAAATATAGCTCTCTTGAAAAAGAAAATATACGTTTAAAATCTGAAATCTCTTCTATTACAAAAAAGTTTTCTCTTGGATCTGATAAATTAGAAAAAATCCTTTCAGTACAAAGACCTTACTTCAAGAAGGAAGGTTTAGGAATGTCTTTGGAGAAAGCTCCTTTGATTGATTTTCCAAAAGTCAAAGAAAGACTTGAAAGAATGCCTTCGAAAAGAGTTTATGAAAATCATTTTAGAAGAGTGTTTATTAAACCTGTTGGAAGAAATTCTATTAAGTGCTCTAATCATGGAGAAGAAGGCTCAAGGGAAATGAATTCCCTAAGCAAGAGATGGACAGCTCCCCTGTCTTATTCTAACCAAAAAGGACCCAAGATGATCTGGGTACCTAAAAAGAAATAAATTCTTTTTCAGAAAATTCAATCAAAATGGTACTTGGACAGTGGATGCTCAAGACATATGACAGGAGATTCAAGTTATTTCATTAAATTGGAAAGCTTTGATGGAGGAAGAGTAGCTTTTGGAGAAGACAGCACAGGGAAAATTATTGGCCGAGGAACTGTGAAGATTGGAAAGCTTTCTATTAATAATGTCTCTTTGGTCAAATGACTGAAGTATAATCTACTCAGCATCAGTCAACTCTGTGATACTAGTTATAAAATTCAATTCCAAGAAGGAATCTGTCTTACCTTAAGTAAAGACAATTCACAGACTTTCAGTGGAAGGAGATATGGTAATATATATTTATTGGATATGCATGTTGAGACTCCTAAGTGTCTTATATTTTTACAGAAAGAAGTAGAATTATGGCATAAAAGACTTGGTCATGCTCATATGAAACAAATTTCCAAGATCTCTTCAAAGCAACTTGGTCGAGGTCTGCCATTCTTGAATTTTCGTAGGGATGAAGATTGTACATCTTGTACTCTAGGAAAACAGTTAAAGGATTCCTTCAAGTCTATAAATCACGTTGCTACTACAAGAGTGCTTCAGCTTCTTCATATGGATTTGTTTGGACCAAATCGAACAAAAAGCATTGGTGGTAAGAGTTATTGTCTGGTAATAGTTGATGATTTTTCTAGATATACTTGGGTATTTTTCTTAGCAAACAAGTCTGATGCATTTGCATACTTTGCCAAGTTTGCTAAGAAAGTCCAAAATGAGAAAAGATGTGTGATTTCAAGCATTCGATCTGATCATGGCGGTGAATTTGAGAATGCATAGTTTGCTAAATTTTGTGATGATTTTGGGATACAGCATATGTTTTCTTCTCCTTATTCACCACAACAAAATGGTGTTGTAGAAAGGAAGAATAGATCCTTACAAGAAATGGCCAGAACTCTGATGATTGACAGCAAAATCAGCTCCAGATTTTGGGCAGAAGCTGTTTCTACAGCTTGTTATATTATCAACAGAGTGTTTCTAAGATCTTTAATGGACAAAACGTCCTATGAGATTTATAAAGACAAAAAGCCTAATGTCTCTTACTTTCATGTCTTTGGCTGTAAATGCTTTATTCTTAAGAACTCTACCGACAAGATTGGGAAATTTGATAGTAGATCTGATGAAGGCATCTTCCTTGGATATTCTTCTTCAAGTAAGGCATACGGAGTATATAACAAGAGGACTTATTGTGTGGAAGAATCTATACATGTTAAATTTCATGAAGCAGACACAGATTCAGAGGTTACAAGACAAGTTGGTACTGAAGAACACAGTGTTCCACTGGAAGTTGTTGAACAAATTGAAGATGATAACTCACAGAATCTGGATAGTGGAAATTCAAACTCAGGAAGTTAAAGGAAGTGGAAACACAAGTCGAGTCATCCCTTGGAAAATATTATTGGCAATATTGAGGATGGATGCCTAACTAGATCAAAAGTAAGAATTTCTGTCAGTCCTGAAGAACCAGAGGAATCCAGTGCAATTGCCTTAATCTCTGAAATTGAGCCAAATAAAGTAGAAGAAGCCTTGGCAGATGATAGCTGGATAGAAGCAATGTAGGATGAGCTGAGACAGTTTGCTATAAATGATGTGTGTGAGCTAGTTCCAAGGCCTAAAGAAAAATCTATCATTGGAACAAAATGGGTGTTTAGAAACAAACTAGATGAAGAAGGATTAATTACAAGAAACAAAGCACAACTAGTGGCTAAAGGATACACTCATGAGGAAGGAATTGATTATGATGAAACTTATGCTCCTGTTGCCAGGTTAGAAGCTATCAGATTATTACTTGCCTTTGCGTGCTTTCATGATTTCAGGTTATATCAGATGGACGTCAAAAGTGCTTTTCTAAATGGAGTAATTCAAGAAGAAGTTTATGTTGAACAACTTCCTGGCTTTGAGGATCCTAAGTATTCTTATCATGTTTTTAAATTAAAGAAGGCTCTCTATGGCATAAAACAAGCTCCTCAAGCCTGGTATGAACGGTTGAGTTCTTTTCTTATTCATTGTGGATTTGAAAAAGGCAAAATAGATACAACTCTATTCATTAAAAGGACCAGTCATAATTTTTTGTTGGTACAAATCTATGTTGATGATATTATTTTCGAATCCTCTGATGAAACTATGTGCAAGAATTTTGCGAAGGATATGCAGCAGGAGTTTGAGATGAGTATGATGGGTGAATTAACCTTCTTTCTTGGACTACAAGTGAAACAATCTACTGAAGGTACCTTTGTACATCAAGAGAAATATGCAAAAGACCTTGTCAAGAAGTTTGGAATGGAAAATTGCAAAAAGGTTGAAACTCCAATGGCAGCAACTTCAAAACTCGAGAAAGACTCAGAAGGAGAAAAAGTTGATCAAAAACTTTACAGGAGCATGATTAGATCCTTACTATATCTCACTACTTCTAGACCTGACATTCTGTTTAGTGTATGCTTGTGTGCAAGATTTCAATCAGATTCAATAGAATCACAGCTATCAGCTGTCAAACGAATTATCAAATATATTGCATCTACCACAAAGTTTGGACTTTGGTATCCCAAGGAAAGCAACTTTATTCTATTAGGATATTCTGATGCTGACATGGGAGGATGTCGTGTAAACAGGAAAAGTACTACAGGAAACTGTCAACTTCTTGGAAATATGTTGGTATCTTGGTTATCGAGGAAGCAGCACACTGTTGCAATGTCAACAGCTGAATCTGAATACGTAGCTCTTGGGAGTTGTTGCTCTCAGATTCTATGGATGCGTCAACAACTACAAGACTTTGGTATCAAGAAGTATTGTGTTGAAATTCGGTGTGATAGCACAAGTGCCATGGATCTTACTAAGAATCCAATTTTACACTCTAGAGCAAAACATATTGAAATACGACATCATTTTATCAGAGATCATGTTTAGAAAAAGGATGTCAAGATCACGTTTGTTGATTCTCAGAATCAATTAGCTGATATTTTTACGAAACCTTTGGATAAATGGTCGTTTGAGTTCATTAGAAGCAAATTAAATATTCTCTCATACTGAGACTCAGACTCAGACTCAGACTCAGACGCAGACTCAGACTCAGACTCAGACTCAGACTTAGACTTACGGTCAGTTTCGAACTCAGGCTTAATTAAATTTGATTTACGGTCAGTTTTCTAAATATCATGTTTCCCGCCAATCGACACTTATGGCAATCTGTCAAAAGGTACAATTTCTGAACCATCGTATCTCTTTGATTATCCGTTTCCTTTATATTAACTGTTTAATTGATAGTTTTTGGAAACTTTTCAAAACTGCTATTTTTATTCTTTGAAAACCGTGGTTAAAAGAATAGATTTTTTTTCTTCGCAAACCCTAGGCCTCTTTATATTCCTCAGAGTTTCTTGCCTCTTGTCTGAAAAACTCTCTCTATACGAACGCACAATGTCTGCCTCCCGGAAATCGTCTCGACTAGAAAACAAGCATTTTGGCACCAGTTCTGGACCGACTCATCTTGACCTTACTGAGGAAGAAGAATTGCATGAAGAATCGGCAACCGGCTCCATGGAAACAAGGATTGAGATTCAACAGGGGCTCACAGAACCAGTAAGTAGCGCTGCCCCTCTCAAATTGTATCAGACATTGGTGAGTGGTGGTAGCGCTATGACAACTATTGATGAATTTCTGCGAGATAGTGGATATAAAAATCAACCTGTCTTTTTGCAAGAAATGGAACCACTTTCTATTGCTCCTCCTGGAACAGCGGATGAAGCACAAAGAAACTTTCCAATAGACCCACGATTCAGTGCCTCCTATTCTCACGAACCTAGGGATGAAGATGAGAAAATATTTTTACATTTTAAGCCAGTGCAGGGGTTTGATGTCAGTAGATCGGAGACAAATGATCATCTTTTTTGCTCAAAAAGACATCACAATGCTTATAAAGGATTGCCGAAACGTGGGGTCATGAACCCACGACATGTTGATTTTGAGTATTTAAACTCAATCAAGGTCTATCTTGGGGTTCACCTTAGTCGGCTTGGTATTGACAAATTCTGTTCCTCTACAGTTTCGAGTTATACGGAGTTAACTGCATATTTCTATTCAAATTTGTCTTTTCCTGACCGACATACTTTGAGATTTTCTGTGTTCAACAAATAATATACTCTCAATGTGGACATAATTGCTGACATCCTTGAAGTATCACGGACTGGATTTATCCCTATCACTGTAACAGACAGAGAAATCACTGCTGCCCTTTCTACCGATCAATCAAGTGAAGGAACACTCACATACTCTCGACTATCCCCTCTAAATGCCATTCTACACAAGATCATAATTAGTTGCCTGAAGCCAAAAGCAGCATCTAAGACAAATATTTCTAAATCTGAGGCACGGCTAATGTATGGCATCATTAGAAATCCAATTGTCTCTATGCCATATGTTATCCTGTATCAAATGTACAGAGTGGTATAGAAGGGTAAAGGTCAGTTACCATATGCCTCCTTGATCACCCAAATTTTTCATCATCTGAATATCTCAATTCCATCTATTCTGTGTGAGACTTTGGTCGTTCCTCTGACTATTGGGAAAAATATGATTGCAAAGATAAGATTGAAAAATTTACCCTCAGAAGCTAGTCCCTCAAAGTCAGTCTCATCTAGGATAAAGAGAAATGGCAAGGAGACTTTACAGGAAACTCCTCAAACGTTGAAAAAGGCAAAACGGTCGTTGATTCTCCAGGATAAAAAAGAAGATGTTGAGGAAGATGTTGCAGAATAAGAGACTCACAAGGAGACAGAATCTGAGATAACAGAGACTGATCAAGAGGAAGAAGAACTGGTTCCTAGTCCTCCAAGGGATACTATGGCTCCTCCAGAAGATACATTTGTTGTATCTCCCCCTCCTCCACAAGTTATTTCAAAAACTCATACATCAACTGGCTTAGAGACAGGGGGAGTTAATATAGGACAACCAGAAGAGGGTGGTCCTTCTAGACCAACAGAGTTTATATCAACTGCTTCTGCTGATCGTTCTGTAGAAATTATTGCTTTACTTACTGGTCTCAAATCTCAATATTCTCCTCTAGAACGAAGTATTGAGCAACTCAAGCAGTTCGTCAATCAAAGGATGGATCAGATGCAACAAGACATAGTTCGGGTTGAGTAAACTGTGCGTTCTATGGATAATTTTCATCTTGTTCGTGCTCCCCGTTCTAATTAGCTTTTTGATTGATGACAAAAAGGGGGAGAAAGTGGCCTGGGGATTAGAAGATTTGTTTTGATTATGGTTTTTGATTGATGGTTTGGATTTTGTTTTGATTTTTTGGTTTTTGGACTGATTTGGACCTTTTGGTTATTCTACTTAATATGATTTGCATACTCTGATGGATCTTGTTATCTTTATCTCGTTGTGCTAACATGTGATATTTCAAGTTGTTTTGGTATAGCATATAATATGATTGCAGGAAGGTTTTGTCATCATCAAAAAGGGGGAGATTCTTGCTGCTAGTTTTGACGATGACAAAACCGTATCAAAGTCTGAGATGTTCAGACTTTCCCAAAGTCTGAGATGGTCAGACTTTCCCAGAATCTGAAGTGTTCAGACTTTCCCAAAGTCTGAGGTGGTCAGACTTTTCCAAAGTCTGGTGGAGACAGACTTAAGTTATTATGGTTATAGATCTTATTGACCTTATTCTTTTCCCACGAAGATCTGGATTGATATATATCTTCGACAGCTTATTGATTAATTGGATCTGATTATTTTATTTATGGAAGCAATTAATTGTATGGAGCAGGTGTTCACTTTAGGAAACTGAAGATCCTGATTGAATGGGAGATCGGGATTAACGGATTCTCTATTGTTTCTATCTATAGCTTGAGATCTCCTGATTGATTCTGTCCAACGGTTAGATTGGAAGGTGCCAACGGTTATGAAGGCATGAATGAGTATTTAAGGGAGTTATTTCAAGTTGTGTTGTACGAACGTTAGAGAGAAATTTTCCTAAAGTCTGAATCTGTGAAGAGCTTTAATTGTACTCAAAAGAGTGTGACACACAAACTTCGTGAGAGTGAAGCTGAAAAGCTTAGACATTGAGATTGTAACTCTTTTGATTCATAGTGGACTCCAGCCAATAGGCTGTCACCGTGGGAGAGTGGACGTAGGCTTGATCTAAGCCGAACCACTATACTTCTTGTGTTCAATTCTCTTTACTCTCTAACTCTATTTATTATCCCGAAACTTTGTATTTCCGCATTAGCTTTTACATACTTATTCACTGCACTAGCGCTTTCAAAATCAAGTGCCTTAGAATGATGAAGAGCATTCATTTCTCTATCCTAAACACTCTTATTCTTTGTTAGCCACTTTGAGCCTATGATCTTTATTTCAAATTAAACCCACATTGATGGTGATCAAAACTTACACCGGGGCATGAAAAAGTTCAAGGCCATTGAAAATAGCTGAATACAAGAGTCACATCCGAGGATGTCAACCAAAGATGTCATATTACTCATGCTTGTCAGTCAAGTCTAGCAATAAGAAAAAAAATGCGAAAATGGGGCATGAAAAAGCAGTGTGCCTGGTAAAAGCAAGGCCAACGCCCAAGTTCAAAAGAGAAAGTGAAAAGACTTAGGGGCAAGAAAAAGCAGTGTGCTTGGTAAAAGCAAATTCGATGCCCATAGAATTCAGAGCCAAAGGCTCAAATCCACCAAAATCAGCCCTCAAGGTGGTCAGGCTTTCCAAAAAGTGTTGAATAAGGCAATTTTGCAAAAATCATGTGTCATCCCTAGTGAAGTAATATTTGAAGCTCGAAATTTGAGCCTGAGAAGATTTCCCAGTGATTGATCACCAGCTTTCATACGCATCTTTGAGACTAATTATCCATTTCTTTCTCACCCTTGAGCCAAACCTACATTACATCACTTAAAGTCTCTTTTGATTAAGGCACTTGAGTCGATATGAGGTTTCCAATGTTTTCAACTTAGCTCAAAGAAGTGAGAGCAAGACTGTTTCTATTGCATTTGCTAGGTTCTTGACTTGTAAACCTGGTGACATTTGTTGAATACAATTGTTGAGAAGACATTCTTTCTAAGCCTTGACTCAAAGAGTCCCCTTTGCTTAACCGTTGACCAAGCCCAAATTGCGGTCCTATTAAAGACCTCTCTGATTAGTAAATTTGTACCGCTTACGAGAATACTCGGACCCTTGTTTACATGATGATGATGAGATTGAGTGATGCAGTTTTTCCCGTATTAATGGGCGGGACAAAAGCCTTCCAATGAGAGCGAGTGAAAGTCCTTTCTGACTACATCTCATTTGACATTCTTGAGAAATTCACACTATTGAATGCAAATCATCTTGTTGAAATTTTGATGCAAAATCAATGTGCATGATTTTGAAATTTGAATGTTGTCTATGCTTATCTCTTCTAGTGATAGTTTTTCTTCCGAGAACTAGAGAGTTTATGACAATCAAATTGTTTTCTGAAACTTTGAGTATTTCTGGAATATTCTCGAGCTTTCTTCTTGCTGATAATCAATCTGGCGTGCTTTCGTAGCCCGGAGTCATTCTTCATCGACACGGCGTGCTTCTGTAGCCCGGAGTCCCTTCATCGACACGGCGTGCTTTCGTAGCCCGTAGTCTCTTCATCGACGCGGCGTGCTTTCGTAGCCCAGAGTCATTCTTCATCGACGCGGCGTGCTTCCGTAGCCCGTAGTCTCTTCATCGACGCGGCGTGCTTCCCGTAGCCCGGAGTCTCTTAACTTGGCGTGCTTTCGTAGCCCAAGTATATCATTTCGAGTGCCTATGGCGATGTATAGGTAGCTCACTTTCAAGTATTGACACGGCGTGCTTTCGTAGCCCAAGTATTATGTTTCGAGTACCGATGGTGATGTATCGGTATCTCACCTTGAGTTCCTATGGCGATGTATAGGAATCTCACTTCCAAGTGCCAATGGTGATGTATTGGTATCTTACCTCGAGTATCGATAGCGATGTATTAGTATCTCACCCTGAGTACCTATGGCGAAGTATAAGTATCTCATTTCGAAGTGTCGATGGCGATGTATCGATATTTTATCTCATCTCGAGTGCCTATGGTAATATATAGGTATCTCACTCTCAAGTATCACATCTCGAGAGCCTGTGGCGATGTACAGGTGTCTCACTAGCGAGTATCGATAGCGATGTATCGATATCTCATCTCAGATCCCTGTGGCGATGTACAAGAATTTGGATCTCAATCTGAAGTGTGAGTCCTCGTTTGCGTCTGTCGTGACCGACTGAAAGTTCGGACCCCAAGCAAACAAACCAGGTAAGTGATTGCAGGTATGTTTATTTTCTCGTATCATGCACTTGCATTTTCATAGCATTGCATTTAGAATAAGATTCACATTTTTTTCAAAAAAAATTTCAAAAAAAAATTCGAAAAATTCACTTCATTGCATTTGCATAGTCAAAATTTAGGTCTCATGTCGGTCTTTGAATGCAACCTCTGCGAGCTCACCTTCAAAGAGGAGCAGCTGTTGACACCTAAATTTTTGATTTCATTTAAAATAGGATTTATTTTATTTCTGCATATCAAGGAATTTTGGGCATATATTACATTTGGTTAAAAGGAAAGGAACAAAAGAGGAAACATGATTTTGATGTTCAAAAGAGGAGATATTTGAAAAAAGAGAAGAGGAAATAAAATTTTAGAGGCAATATTCAGTTACTTCCTTTAAGTGTCAAGGAGATTTCTTCTACGTGGGGGGAACTTTTTCGGAAGAGGAGGCAAAGGAAGAATGGGGGCGCACAGAGAGAGAGAGAGAGAGAGAGAGAGAGAGAGAGAGAGAGAGAGAGAGAGAGAGAGAGAGAGAGAGAGAGAGAGAGAGAGAGGGGGACGGATTGAAAAAAAGGGAGTTCTTTTTTGTTCTTTCTCCAAAAAAGAAGACGTCCACTTTCTCTGACGAAGACGACGTCTTAAAAAAAAAAAGAAAAAAGCTTCATCTTTCTCTGCAGCAAGAAGACATCCACGAGTAGACCCGTTCAAGAGAGAATTAATAGAGAAGGATCCGCACAAGAGAACGCAAGCAAAATTCAGAAGCAGTTTCCTTTCGGCACTAGCGCTCTACACCTTCAGCCATCGCCGCAGCATCACTAAAGAAAATAAAAAGCTCGCTCAAGCCGACCTCGACGTGTTCAACTGAAGTTGCTGCTCCTCCCTTCGTATGCAACGATAACGGCAACGGTTTCATCAAGTGTGGACTAGCCTTGTGGGGAATTGCACCTCACCGAGAAGCATTACTTATCCCCTCTTCATCTTCGCCGAGTCCTCATCGAACTGCATGGTGCTGGCCGTCTCTCCGCGACTTGGAAGATTTTTATTTCTATAGCTTTTGTTGGCCACGTCACGAACACTAGCGTACCACGAGCTTGTCCCTGGCCACGACTTCTTAAATCTATCAGGTGGAAATAGTTCGTCACGAATCTGCTGGGAATCTTGATCTTGCACCACGGTAATCCAATAAAAATCTAGCCAACCACAGCCTTGGTCAAGCGGCGCGTTTTCGTCCCAAAAAGAAGATAAGCACTCATAAATTATTTGTGTTTTTCTCTGGTTTTGTTCTTTATTCATTGAGCTAATCAGGATTTGTTGGAATTCGTTGTTTTCTCGCAGCTTTTCGCTCAAGCCGTGTGATTGGCAACTTCACCGCCGAGCGTCACCGCCAGCCGCCATATTCTTCGCGCACCATTGTTTTGAGTTTGGAAAGATCACCCCAAAGATTTGTTAAATATCTTTTCCAAGTTGATTTGAGTGTTCGATTGGTGTTATTTCCTATTTAATTTGCTTGTGTTGGTTAATTTAGATGTCGTTTGCATGTTAGAATAAATTTGATGTGTTTTCCTTTATTTGCATGCTTAAATAAATTTCATGATTTTATTTGCTTTGCATAGTTAGATTAATTGCACGTTTATATTAAGAATTGCATGTTAAGATTAATTGCACGTTTACATCATAAATTGCATGTTTAGATTTAAAGTTGCATATTTAGATAATTGCATGTTTAGTTTAATTTGCACGATTAGGTAAAATTGGCATAATTAGTTTAGATTGCACATTGGATATTTTTGTTAGGATATTTTTTTAGCTAGATTGCATTATAGGACATTATCTTTGGTTGAGTAAGATTTAGTTTAAATTAGGAATTGATATATTTGGTTTCCTAATTTAGATTAGGTAATATTTAGCTATGGATAATTAGGCTAATTAATTCATAAAAATTCCAAAAAATTGCATTTCATATATTGCATTAGATTTGTTGATTTTCATGCATATCTTATTTTATTTTGTTAGATTTTATTAGATTCTTTGATATTTTATTAGATTAGATTTTATTTGATTTCGTTAGATTAGAAATTAAATTTTATTTGGATTTGATTTTGTTAGATTAGATTTTATTCAATTTTATTAGATTAGATTTTATTTGATTTGTTTAGATTAGATTTGATTAGATGTGATTTGATTTGATTTGATTTTATTTTATTTTATTTAGATTTTATTTGATTTGATTTGTTTTATTATTTCATTCCATTCTTGAATTTTTATTTGAGTATACGTGTGGTCATTATTGCATGTTAGGAGTAGAATTAAAATGAATCCAAACTGCCTGCGAAGTTTTGAAAATAATGAAAAGATACCGAAAGGGCGTTAGAGTAATTTAGCATAACCAAGTCCCCGAGTCCTAGATCTCTGGTTCGTAGGAGTAAGGCATGACTCCCGATGCCTTACATGAGTTTCTAACCAACCCACCATAAATAGGTTAGTGGCGGCTCCAAATTGAATATCTTGCATGTTTAAAGAAAGTGAAACCAAAGTCATGAATTGGTCCGAGTTTGGGAGAACTCAAGTTAAGTCATACTTAACAAACCATTAGCCGAACCCTTAGGTGGTGCACCTTCGGGGAGGTCGCGACACTCCTACTCTCAAACAATTACAATTGCTCTTGGAGCTAGGCTGAAGTCGGGGCATATCATTGGCTTGATCAAACCCCATCCTACCACTAAACCTAAGTATGTTCGAGTGGCAAAGCTACCAACAATCTTGTTATGTCGTATATTTTTAATTTCATGGATCCTCATATCTATAAGAATTTTGCATATTTTGATACTATGAATGCCCTGTGGGACTCTTTTATAATATGTATGGACTTCAAGATAATGCTTTATGGATTTTTTTTTACTAGTAATAGGAGATTGTTCATAGTGAGCAAGCCTTTGGCCAATCATTTATCAAACACCATGGAAAATTCAAATGGAATTAGGATGAACTCTCATAGTATCATGCCCATGTTTGATCCATCGATGTATACTTCAGTTACTTGCTATCATTCAGGTTTATTATGAATATGTTAAGAGACCAATTTGTGTGAGTGTTATTCTTTCATCATTCACTAATGTAATCTTATTGACTTATTCATATGAATGGGATAAATGAATGAATATAAACAGTTCAATTAATGTAGCTAATGTTGGAAATCAAATAGGTATAGACCTCATTTTAATGGCAGCAAAGAGGAAGGCTATGGCTATAGTATGAAACTTTATTATTCCTATTATAGTAAAGATAGGCATACACTAGATGTTTTTGGTATCACTCTCACTTGTGATCTAGTAAGGACAAAACTACATATAAGAATATGGATCTTAGAGTTGTTAGTCAAATCACTATAGAACTTCAAAATTCTTTGGGACAAATAGCCTAACAAGTCTAATAACTATTATCATCCAATGGGGTGTCTTAACAAAAATTTGGCTTGGGCAACATATATCAAACTTTTGGTAATGTCATTGTCCTCCATGGCTCATTTTTATAATTAATTCAAGAGTAACTAACCACATGTGTAGTAGTTCTCATCAAGTAACTCATTTGCATGAGGTTCCTACTAGTTCTTAGTCTTATATTATAGTTGCCAATGGTGAAAATGTCTCTATTGAAGTGGTTGGGAAACTAGATTTATGTTGCAACTTTTTAGATGTGTTATTTGTGCTATCGTTATCTTCTAACTATGTTATTGATTGGTAAAATTATTCATGATCTAAATTGCAATGTTACATTTTTTTGTGATAAGCTTATCTTTTAGGATAGAAGTATAGAGAGGAAGATTGCTAAAGGCCGATTTCAAAATACGCTATACACTCTTGACTTTTCCAACACCGGTTTTGATTGTTAGCAAAAGTAAAGGCTTAACATCCCAACTCTAGCATTAGTGTATAGGCACCCATTAGATAAGTTATTACGATCCATTAATCCTACTTTTCCCTAGATTCAACATCTTTTGCAAATGGTCATTTGCTAAACAACATAGATTACTTTTTTCTCAAAGGACTAATAATGCATCCAAACTATTTGAGTCGATCTATTCTAATGTTTGGGCTAATGCACCAGTCAAATCTTGAGATGGTTTTACAAACGTCACTCATTTATAAATGATAAATCTTGAACTACTTGGTTGTATTTGAATGATCCATATGAGTATGGTTATTGGATTCAAATGTTGTGTAAATGTAAATACACTAGACTTCATGTGTTAAAACTCTAACAAAATGGAGTTATGGAGAGGAAATCCATTATCTCTTTAAGGTGATACAATTGATTCTGTTTCATGAAAACTTACCTTGAAAATGTTATATATAGTTATAACAAATTATTATTTGATTAATTGTCTTCCTAATAAATTGTTTCAATACAAAGCTCTTATGGAAATGTTCCTTGGCTAGTTTATTAATCTCTCTTATCTCCATGTATTTAATAGTGTGTGCTATATTCACACTTCATCAGAGAATAAATTAGATCATCATGTTCACAAATGCTTTTTTTGGGATATTCTAGTATTAAAAAGGGTTATCAAGGTTTTGCTCCCTCTACCAAAAAAATGTTTGTTTGTTGAGATTTTACATTTGATGAAACTCACAAGTATTTTGATATGGGATTTGCTCCCTTATCGATGGGTTTTTGATAATTTTGTTGTTGATGGAGCTAAAAAGATGGGAGAGGCACTCCTAATCAAGAGACATATTTTAGAAATTCACGATCCTTACTAAGGCTCATTTCCTCATATTTTTGGTGCTTTCATCGTTACCATCACTCTAGGATCAATTCATAATTTCTCCCCAACTCATCTAAAATTTTCGCATAACGAAAACACACTAACTATAGGTGGATAGGAAACAAGCGAACTATATATACATATGCCTAGATCACCTGACAAATATGTCAGCTTTATTTACATCATATAATGATTTAAGAAAGTTAATAGAGAAAGATAAATGTTTCTATCTACATTCTTCCTCTTACCTATACATTGAGTATTATCCTATACAAAAGCAATCATCTACTGACAAACTCTCGATATCCAAAAAGCAGTGGTAATCATCTCCATCTCAGCTACCGTCTCTCAGGTATGATCTCAAACCATCTCCTATAGGGAACGGGCTAGGGAACATAATAGGTCATACCCATCCATTCTCTAAGTAGGGGAATATGTAAGTGAGCTGTACATTATAGGGACCCACGCTTACTCTAGTAACCATTTCGACAAACAAATATGGCTGCTTGGTGGTCCTAGAGAACATGAACTCAGAAAACTCATGAAAAAGGCCACTAATGACCCCATACGGCAATGGCAAATCAAATGGGATGTTAGACATATGTATTAACCTAAAAACATGAAATTCCATAATAGTGAGTAATAGCTTAGCAAGCAATGCAAACCAACCACGCGTATGCACCACATGATTCATTGGAATGCATCATGCTATGCACATATTATTACAAGCGCATGTCAGAAAATTATTTTCACATTTTAAATCATTCATGTAGCCAAAGCTAAACATCCCTAATCGCCAAGTGAGAGGCTTCCAAGTTCCAAACCCAGACATCTTCACCCTAGAGGCTTTGCACTCAACCAGGAGTATATATCATTAGGTTTTCCCCCTTACCACCAGACTTCCTAATAATACCCACAAGTGCTATAAACTCGTCTGGAAGGCATTCTCGGCCTTTCCCTCCACTATCAAGACCCCACATTCATTGGAGACATCCCTATGGGCATCGCAACTTACAATACGCATCAATTATGCCTCACGACTTACTATGCACGACACAGCTTCCTCCCACCATAATCACACTCACAACATGCAAAAATGTAATTTCAAATATGGCAGTCAATGCAAGTTAACAATTTCTCATCACAGTTTCCAAATAATGAAATCTTAATAACTATAGAATCTTAAGCGAAGAAAACCTTTTCAAAATGAGATTTGTGAAATCAAAATGGTTTAACAAAATCGATGTTTCAAACAAGAAATTGGTCTAAGTTATTAGAAAACCATTGACGAACCAACAAAACATACGGACTCAGATTACACTACGTGCCTTATTTCTAGTTCAGAGATGAGTCTTGTCCATGGCTCAACCAACTCAGTATGAGCTCCAAACATTGATGACAAGCAGCAGTAATCAATGAAGACAAGCATTATTTGTAACTCCAATCAATGTCCGAGGCAACAATAAGAAAGTGAGGTGAACGGAAGGAAACAAGTGAACGATGGTAACTCTAGGTGGCGCCCGAGTAACAGACATTCAGTAGTTGGAGTGGTAAATAGCAGATGCAACGGAGAACAACGAGATACCAGGCGAATGGGTGGCAGATGGACACAAAAACAGTAGTTTTGGTGGCAAGAGTAGAGTGGTTGGTGGTGGAGTATCCCGAGATTCCGGGAAGTGTTGGGAAAAGATTTTGATAGACTATCGACTTGGGATTGGAGGAAATGTTCCTAAATTCTTGGAGGAGTTCCTATTTATAGCTGGTCTCTCTCACTGTTGAGTACTTGATTTTGTTAACGTCTCTAAACGATGCTTCAATAGCGGAAAAACTAGTTGTGTCTAACTGGAACACAAAAAACCTATTTTTCAGTAGTTATACTACTTAGAGTTATAAACAACCTAACTATAATATTCTAAATTTAGTACATATCACTAATCTTCTCCATGTCCTTTGCCTCAACAAAACAAACAATCTTCTATCTACCAAATGCCTCCTCCTTATGGCATTTATCTCAATATCTCGCCTTCTCGTGGTTTCATGATTTTTGGTCTATCACAATTCTCCCATTCTTTAAGAATTTCGTCCTTGAAATTTAAGTGTCCTTAGATTCCTCAAATAACTGGGAATAGTGACGTCTCATCTCTTCTTCGCTTTTCCATGTCACTTCCTCAGTATTATAATACTTCCATAATATTTTTACTAGAGGGATTACTTTATTTCTTAGTACTTGTTCTTGTCAATCCAATATTTGGACAGGTTCTTCAACATATGTAACCTTTTCACCTAAGTCAATTGCCTCATATCTTAAAGCATGTGTGGGGTGGGGTTGGTATTTCCTCATCATTAATATATGAAATACGTCACGTATATTAGACAATTATGAGGGTAAAGCTAACCGATATGTCACTTCCCCTATTCATTCCAAGCTCTCAAAGGGTCTTACATACCGATGGCTTAATTTTCCTTTCGTCCTAAATATGGCCATACCTTTCATAGGAGTTACTTGAAGGCAGGAGTGATCAAGTCCAAACAGGGTATGTTCCAGACTTGAACCCTATACACAATCCTATTATAACCAATTTCTTTCTTTTGGGATAAATTACCAAATCAGTCCTAAACCTTTATCAAGTTTGCCATTTCAGTTCTATACCTTTCATTTTTGCCGATTTAGTCCTAAACATTTACAAAATTTGCCATTGTAGTCCTTCCGGCCACTTTTGGCCGGAAAATGCCTATGTAGCGACGATGTGGTGTGGCCAGATTTTGCCGATGAGGACGTGGCGCGGACGTGGCACTGACATGTCAAAAATCACGTCGTTTTGACTAAATTTCGTTAGTTCCCTCGCTATGCCGTTTGTCTCACCATCACCGAAGGAAGGACATGAAAACCCCCAAATTGCCAAGAACCCTAAATCGTCGTTCGTTCTTCTCTCCTCTTGCCAAAAAGCCCCAAATTTGATTGAAGACCAGCGAGGAGAACAGCCAGCGAGGAGAAGACCAACATCGGTCGTGATTGAACCAACGAGGTAGAGAAGAACCCCATCCCCATCTCCAACGAACCAGCAAAGAACCAACTGAAGCTGTGAAGAACCCCATCTGAAGCTCCTCTGAAGCGAAGAACCACCGAACCCCACCCAAGCAGAGGAGGTATGTCTTTTTGTCTGCTGCTCCTCCATTTTTTCAATCATTTGTCTTTTTCAATTTTTGTTTTTTTTTCTCGATCTTCATGACCAGTGGTTTATGTGTGAAGATGTTTTATGTGTGAAGGTGGTTTATATGCGAAGGTGGTTTTTGCGAGCTCAATTTGCTTTGCGAACTGAGAAATTTGCTTTGCTAGCTGTGCAAATTTGCAATGATGATTCCTGAGAATTCAACGAACCATTTGCTCTTCCTGCGAAATTTTTGGTTGAGTTATTCGAGAGTGGAGCCATATGCTCAGTCAACGAGCTCTTCCTCCATTGCTCAGACCCTTTACAAGGTATTGGAGAAATGAAGGGGGAATACATAGATCTGTTCAAGGGCCTGAGAAGCGCTGCTGGGTTTGTTCATTAGGGGTGGGGAAGTTAGATTATGTTCCATGTTTTGTGGTCTTATTGTGATTAAGTTTTGCCCTTTGCTTTGTCCATTGCTTGCTACATACTTTCGAGTGATTACATCTCCCCTGTACTGCTGAGCCCCATAGATGGAGTTCACATAGCATGGGAGATGAATTCCCTGGGGAGTATTGAATAATTTTCATGTGTCTAAGGAAGCTCTGCTTTTTCAGTGTGCTTTTGAATTTCTAAGTCGTGGTCTAGCACTTTCTACTTTGATGTGTGGAGAAATTGTATGTTGCTTCCTGATTGTGCTCTAGCACAACATGACATGAGCAAACATGTCTTCTCCATCTTATGAATAAGAACCTCGCCATTATAATACTCTCATCCCTTTGCATTAAGCATGTTTACTTGAAATTTTTGATACCATCAACTGCGAAACTTGCTGACTTGCTGACGTGTGTTTGCTCTTTAGGTAAAAAAAAAAAAGCGAGTTCATGAAGAATAGTGACAATGGTGCGTCTGTATTTTGCTATTGTGGTATTAAATATTATATGTGAATAGCAAGGACAAAGGATAATTGGGGAAGAAGATATTATGGTTGCCCAAGATACAATCACAACAACAAAGAGGAATGTTGCTATTTTTTTATGTGGGTGAATGGGGAAAACAGTCATTCAGCTACAAGTATGTCCAAGAGTTTTCACCATACCACTCATGCACCGCTTATCTCAACTGATGAAACAGATGATGGTTGTTCGGTGGATGCCGAAGTGAAGGCTCTCAAGGCACAACTTAAACATGTCAAACAAGATTCAGCAAAGGCTCTCAAGGCTTCGAAAAAAGAAATTTATAGATTGAGGATAATATTGGTTGTGTTGTTAATATTTATAATAATATTAGCTCGCATGTTATTTTATAATTTGAAGGCAAACGATGTACTGAGTTTGGCGAGTTAAAGTGTAATTTATTTTGACTCATGATGATGAGAATGATGGCCGGTTGTATTCACAATGGATTTGTCCAATTGTATTGACAATGGATGAGATGATGGAACATATTTTTCTATTTTATATACTCGTACTGTTGAAGTTTCTTTTGTTTTATGCTCTATCTATTTAGAAGATGATATACACAGGGAGAACATATCAAATCTTTAAGCAACCATTTTTACCTTTTGTTTAACCGGTTTCTTTTAATAAATTAAAACCGAAAAGTATTTCTTTGTTGGATTGGAAGGAAATCACCCCCAAGTATTTCTTTGGTGCTTATGTCCAATTGTATTTATTCCTTAGATACGATTAAATAAAAAACAACATAATGAAACATATGGTATTATTTAAACCTATAACAACATAAGTATTTCTTTTTTAGGTTTTTTCAACCTATATCCACTAAATCCCTTCACAAGCTTGTAGTTGAAACACCATAAGCACTATGATGGCACCAAACAAGAAGGGTCTAAGGAAGTTGAAATCCTGACCCCTCATAGCAGCCCGGAATATGTAGAGAGTAAGGCTGACAACTACTGCAGCCGTCAAGATAACGGCTTCCAATATAACCTTCCTTGTTACCATTCAAAACAACATAAATGATGAGATTTTAGAGGCCTAATTAACATGCACAAATATACAAGAAGGTGCAACCTCCTACATAAATTACATTGAAAGAAATACTCTACAAGGATCATATTAATATGTCATCACCATGATTTCTTAGGAAAATGCTAGAGTTTCCCGTGGAGCACTCAACAAATAAAAGAGGGAGGCAGCCCCATGCACAAAGCTCATTTAATATGCTTTTAGGATATAGAATCAACTCCTTTCATTGTGACAACTTTTGTAATACATCATAATAGAGCCATCAACAAGTTTTGGTATAGCATAAAACAAAACACAAAACATGGTGTTTGTGAATAAAATTAAACTAAGCTAAACTACTTCTTGTTCATAGTTTTACCCCTTGTTCGTGCTACTTTTGACATACTTCTACTTTGTGGCGCTATTTCTTCAGAGGATGCAACACTGCCACTTGCACCTTCACCTGGATGTCTTTGAACCTACAATGGAAGTTGAAGTAAAAAAAAATCAGATTATATTATAATGGATGTACAATGTAAAGATACAATGGAAAAATAAACATAAAAATGGAACTATTAAAAATGAAAATGCAGTACTGTAAGTTTAGTCCTTCTCAAAGCAGCAGCTCGCCAAGCTGAAGTTTTAGGGGAAAATGCAGTTGATGCAGCTTGAGAAGCTGTTGCTGTGGCAACTTCATAAGCAGTAGCTGCTGCTTCTGGGGACGTTGCAGCTTGAGAAGCTGCCGCGACTGCCGCAGTTTGATAAGCTTCAGCTGCTGCAACAGCCGAATAAGGATCAGCTGATGCTTCTGAGGATGCCGCTGCTGCATGTTGAGAAGCTGCTGGGGACACTGTAGGCCTAGCTGGACATGTCAAACTATTGTGTCTTTTTTTCTTGCAAGTTTGACATGTCATCTTCATTCCTTTTTCTGGACATCCTACTTCCACTTGCCACCTCACCTTCCTCTCTTGTCCTTTTTTGTTTGTGTCTACCAGCTTTCACCTTGGTTGGAAGTGGTTCAGGTGCCTCTTTGTTGGTTTTTTTCCACAATCTCTCCCCTCGAACTGGCATCATCATGTTTTGATATGTGGCTGAGAATTTGTCATTCTTATAACAAATATCTAGATAATCATATGCATCTACCTATTTATGATTTAAAGCGGAAATGGCATGAGGACAAAGGATGCCAATAAGTTGCCACCTCCTACAACTACAATCTCTCTTGAAAACATCAACCACATGTTTGTCCCCCTTATCCTTATCTATCACCTCATAACCATTGTCACCATTCCATATAACTTGACAAAAAGCCATAACGGTTCTATTTTCTTTCAACTTTTTCACAATTCTTGGACCACACTCCCTCCTCCAACGAGCACATTCATCCCTTTGTGTGTGCATCCTTGTCATTATCATTATCCTCATATCTTCTAGCATGCTGTAAATAGACTTACACCTAGCATCTATGATTCTTCCGTTGAATGCCTCACATAGATTGTTGTCAACAATATCACACTTCACCTCAGTAGTGAAGAATGCCCTAGACCAATGCTTAGGCTCTGTTTGAACCAAGTCATGATAGGCAATCGGACTGATTTTCTTCAAAGCTTGAATATTCTCATCAAATTCTACCATAGTGTTACTCTTAGCACACTGCCAAAACAATCTTTGCATCTGTATACCCTTATACTTCTTGCCCCAGTTGGCATAAATATGCCTAGCGCACATTCTATGCTCAGCTGCAGGTAACATTGTGGCCACAGCTTGTATCAACCCCTACAAAATATATAATATTATATAAGAAAATGCACAACAACCCATAATAACAGAATGGAGGCAGCAACAGTTTCATGTGTCAAAATGCAATGGCAGAAGTGTACAACATCTTCAACCAAAACAATGTATTAGCTCAGCTCAGTAGCTGTTCATTGCAGCGAACAGCGACCGCAGCTGCGACCAGAAGCTATTCGCAGCAGCGAACAGCGACCGCATTAGCGACCAGAAGCCGTTCGTTGCAGCGAACATCGACCATAGCTACGACCAGAAGCTGTTCACAGCAACGAACAAAAGCTAGTCGCAACAGCGAACATCGACCACATCAGCAGAACAGCAGAAAAATGTCAAATAGAATCCCAACCGCACCATCACAGCAGAAACATAATAGCAAAAAAATGTCAAATAGAATCTCAATCGCACCAGCATAGTAGAGACATAACAGCAGGTCCTTAAAGCAAAACACCACAAAACAGCAGCACAGAACAGCAGGTCGTCACCGCAAAACACCACAAAACAGCATAAAAGACCATAAAAGAATAATGAAATAGTAGAAGCCCATCATCAACACGAGCACATAACAACATACCTTTTGCTTGTCGCTTGTTATTACCTAGCCTCGACCATATGTGTCTCTAATGTTGAGCTCCCACATCAACTATGTCAAAAACCAAGTCCAAGTATCTCCACTCTCAACTTTGACAACTGCCCATGCAATTGGGAACATCTGATCATTTGCATCTCTTCCAATGGCACACAAAATTTCCCCTTTACAAATTCCCTTCAAGAAACAACCATCCAGCCCTATAACTTTTCTACATCCGTCAACGAAACCTCTTTTGCATGCTGCAAAACAGATATACATCCTATCAAATGATGCCTTAGAATGTATGTTAGACTGATCAACCTTCAATATGACAGTACTCCCAGGGTTTGTGCATCTAAGCTCCTTTGCATAATCCCACAACTTTGCATACTCTTTCTTGTAATCTCCCATCAAAACAGCATAAGCAAACAACTTGGCTTTCGTACACTGATTCATAGTTACATTTGAGCCCAACTGCTCCTTGATAAGCTCCTTGAAAGCACTAGTTTTGATGGTTGACATTGCCCTAATTGTACTAAGAAAATGCTTTGCCAACCAAGAACTAGTGACCCTTTTATTATTGAAACTAATGCTGCATGAATGTTGTTCGTGATACGTCTTCACATGAAATGATCTAGTCTTACCATCCAAAGATGCAGAAATCTTCCAAAGGCAATTTTTATCGGCATATTTTGTTCTAACATACTTTTTGTCATTCTTGATAAATTTTATCTCTCTACGCGCCGCTATTGAGTACTTTATTAGAGCATCTTTAAAGTGTTGACTATCGTCAAACTTCATAGCCGGACAAAAAAAAAGAACCACACTATTAGCATCATATTGAACAAACCTACTTCTCCTTCATGTAACGTTGGTCTCGTCATCATCTTCTCGTTCGACTTCAGAATTCAAACTGTCATCTTCATTTATTTTATGATAATCTGTTTGGCAAGGATAACCTTCAGCATTAATCGCATCAGATATTGATATTATATTAGAATGCTGGACCGCATCAAATCCTTGACCAACATCAGATTGTTGGCTTGGACCCTCGATGACCGGTTCCACTACCAAATAACCCATTGTGGCCCTATTGAATTCCATCATGTTTCTCCTTCCTTGTACAAGGTCTTCATCATCGTTATACTCAACATCAGTCAACATTATATTAAACTCGCTTTCTGATTGGTCGCTTTCATCCCCATTAAATGAGTATTCGTTGTCTGATTGGTCACTCATCTTGACCCTATATAAAATGGAGAACATGGTTATATAGCAAAACGGTATTGAAACTATTGAAACAAAGCAGCAAGCATAACGAACAAGCATAATCCAACAATATGTATCCTTACAAGAAAGAGTGAGGTTTGTTATTTTAACTATTATAATAGACATTACAATCATCTAGCCGCTTTCAGTTTGCATTTTGGCAAAAGTTCAATTGCATAGGGACCTGGGGACAAGCCAATGCTGCTGGAACGAGAGCTGGAGTATCATAGTTCTATTGCATTTTTCTTTTTGCAAAAGCTACCTTTTAAGTTTGTTATGCTAATATACTCAATGCTTCATCCTATTTGAATTAGGATTATGAGGATTTTTTCCTCAGTGTTGATGGGACACTTTTATTGATATCCTACTAATTTGCAGAACCTAAATCGATTAACATATGCTTCGACATTGTCACATTTGAGAAGACTAAATTCACTAATAGGGCGTGAAGGTAAAGTTAGTTACTTTGTTCTTCCCATAATTTTCCATAAGCAATGCTTTTCTCTACAGATAAATTGGCAAAGCCACGACAGCTGCATAATTCTCAATGGGGAATGATGTGTCCAACTGAGACTCTTGAGGGACAAGTGAGTATTTTGCCTATTAGCAAATATCTATTTTTGGTCTTTGAAGATAATCTCTTATTTCATGGCATCTCAAGAATTCAATTGATATGTTAATCAGGCTTGCGGACTGGTAAAGAATCTTGTTTTGATGGTCTATATTACGGTGGAGTCAGTGGCATATCTCATCTTGGAATTTTTGGAAGAATGGGGCACGGAGAATTTTGACTAAGCATATAGCTCCACTCTCGAATATCTCAACCAGAAATTTCACAAGAAGAGCATATGGCTCATTGAATTTTTAGGGATCATCACCGCAAATTTGCGCAGCTCGCAAAATTTTGCAATTTCTGTTAATGTAGCTCGTAAAGCAAATTTCGCATATTTCGCAGCTCACAAAACAAATTGAACTCGCAAAAACCACCTTCACGCATAAACCACTGACCACGAAGATCAAGAGAAAAAATAGCAAAAATCGAAAAAGACAAATGATCGAAAAAATGGAGGAGCAATAGATGAAAGACGTACCTCCTCTGCTTGGATGGGGTTTGGTGGTTCGATGGTTCTTCGCTTTGGAGGAGCTTCAGATGGGGTTCTTCGTAGCTTTGGTTGGTTCTTCGCTAGTTTACTTGAGATGGGGTTCTTTGTTGGTTCGCTGGAGATGGGGATGGGGTTCTTCTCTGCCTTGTTGGTTCAATCACGACTGATGTTGGTCTTCTCCTCACTGGCTCTTCTCCTCGCTGGTCTTCAATCAAATTTGGGGCTTTCTGGCAAGAGGAGAGAAGAACAAACGACGATTTAGGGTTCTTGGCAATTTGGGGGTTTTCATGTCCTTCCTTTGGTGATGGTGAGACAAACGGCATAGGGAGGAAACTAATGAAATTTAGTCAAAACGACATGGTTTTTAACATGTCATCGCCACGTTCGCGCCATGTCCTCATCGGCAAAATCCGGCCACGCCACATCGTCGCCACATTGGCATTTTCCGGCCAAAAGTGGCCGGAAGGACTACAATGGCAAATTTTGTAAAGGTTTAGGACTGAATCGGCAAAAATGAAAGTTTAGGACTGAAACGGCAAACTTGGTAAAGGTTTAGGATTGATTTGGCAATTTGTCCCTTTCTTTTGGATCATGTACTTTATCATGTTTGCATTGGACCATATACCCTACTCACCTTATTTTTCCGATCCGATTTCAAGGTTAACCCTGCTTATATTAGAACCTGCTTTGCAACTGCACATGCTATGCGATTTCGAATTTTATAACATAATTTTTCTAATTTATATTGAAACATTAGACACTTGTAATTAATAAGTAAGTAAACTTTTTAACTAAATAAAAAAACTAAAGATCCATGAGGTAAATTATTATAAACAAAATCATAAGACAAAATGAAAGTCTTAATATTACATATACATTAACAACAAATATGGATAAAATATTAGTCTCATTCCCACAATACTACATAAAACTTTTCATTTGTCTAAAATTTAACAAATATTTGGCGCAAGCATAACTTTTCTAAAAGTGAAAGCAACATAGCTCATCCTCCAAAAATGAAATCAAGCGAGTCAATCCTCGTGGTATAAAACTTCTAACAAAAACTTAAAGTTCATATATAAAGAAAAATCAACAAGAAACCATTCTATAGACATATATAAAAGTTATAATTTAATAAAGTTTATTTACTTACAAAATCAGAGTTTTCACTAAATGAAATTTATTTTCCAATGATCAGGTTTAGGATTTAGGGTAGGTTTCATGCTTGGACCCTGTATACGACCCTAGTGTAACCAGTTCTCCCTTTTTTGGATCATGTATCCGACCCTATTTATATTGGACATTGTTCTCGACCCTATTTTCAGGGTGAGCCGGTTCCGAAACAGGGTTTACCTAGTCTTGTTGTACACCCCTACTTCAAGGAATACATGATCTTCTATATTGAATTCCAACGGCCTCTTTTGTCTATCGAACATAACATTTATGCTGGTCTTGTGCCATCTTCAAGCAATCCTTTACAATCCTAATCTCTTTGATTATGACCTGTACAATTTCGGGTCCTATCAAATTAGCTTCTCCTACTTCATTCCAACAAATTGGGCTTGCATGTCTTTCTAATAGATTAGGATAGACTTCTTTTAATAAGTTATAATGCATGTTAGATAAGATTTCCCTATTAAATTAGGATAGTTAGAAGATTAGGATATCTTTCTCATTTTAAATTAGGATTTAATATGATTTATTACTTAGTTTAGATTAAATAAAATCTTTCTTTAAATAGTGCGTTTTAAGTAATTTTTAATTTCGAATTTTATAAAAATAACAAAAAAAATTTTAGAATAGAAAAGATTATTTTCTAGGATAGATTGTATGTTTAAATTGGAACATTTTGATTTTGGATTTTAACAGAAAATAAAAAATTCTCATGTGCATTTAATATAAAATTAGGTACGTATGTTTGCACATATTTCTAAATGCATGCTAGGTTTAATTAATTAAATTGCACATCATATACAGTAATTTAATTAGAATTGCAAGCCATGTTAGACCAATTGCATTACATGCATTTCATATAGGTTAGTTCTCGTTTAAATAAGAGAAAACCCCAAAGAGAATTTATTGAAGTTGTCTAATAATTAGAAACCATTATAGATAGTTTCGTCGCTTCAAAGTAAGTAAATCCTCCATATCCGTACAATTTACTTATAGTTTTGATTATCATGCATATGTACGATCAGCTCACATATTAGTGGTTAACTTAAAATCAATTCAAATATATTTTTCATGAAAAAGAAATGTACCAAAAGATCTTTAAAATAATCTAGCTAACAAAGCCCCCTTATCCATAATCTCTTGTTCATATGAGTGAAGTGTATCTCTCGACCCATTAAAATATATTTTAGTTGCAACTCCTAGTTGAAAACGATCTTACATGTTAAGAATTTGAACTTAAGTTGCCTATTGGTATGTGATGGAATGGGCCGCCCGAGATGGGCTAGCAAAGTGGGCCAGGCCCAATACGAGCTCATAAGTAGCTATTATGGGAGCAGTCATAGTTACAACATTAAGAAGCAGAAGAAAAAGAACATGCGTCGTTTTTCTCTGCTTCTCCCTCTCAAGAACAGATGAGGTTCGCTCTCGCCCTCTTTCCCCCGATTTTTCAAAGGAATTCTCAGGCTGAGAAAGGGGCATATTATTTGTGGAAACCCGAGACACGTTCGTTTTACGTAATGTACCTTTAGATCAGTGAGACAATACAATTCTGGGCATTCCGCTACGTTTGGAATTGGAATTTGTTTCCGGTTTCAAGAGGATTTTAGTGATCTTAAAAACCAATAATATGGACTTGGGAAAGCTCAGTTGAGTCTATACTTAGCCATCAGCCAAACCCTACATGCACTGTTAGGGGAAACTGCCACATATATTGAAAGTAATATAGACAAGTCCTACTTCCCGTTCATTCTTTTAGTTGGATGCTCAGCATATCACTTTCGCCTCTGTAATAAAGGTGCTGTGATAGGTGCGCTTGGCCAATAAAAAAGTCAAAGTGGAGTTTCTAGAAATTGAAGAATATCGATCGCTTGGTAGGTATGCGCTATTTTGGCTGATTCGCTATAGCTTTACATTAGAAAAAAAAAAAAAATGCAGCAACGATTAGTTTGATATCCATATTTGTCGGAGGCTCCGCATGAATTGCAGCAGCATGGATTTTCCTAGTCCTGGTTGCAGTTGCTGTTTTGGTTCCCTTTATTCGAATCAGGATATCCTGGTTTCTAAGCAGAGCACACACCAGAAGTTGAACCCGGCTACAAAATGAAAATATCAATCGCATCAGCAAATTTTTCGGAAAAGAAACATGCAATCATCTGCGAATGTTCTCTTCAAGCTACTAATGAACCTCATGGGTTTAGCTTCATTCTTGAGAGAAAAGCAAGTCTGTACAGATAGATTAGGCTACGACACGGGCTTGGTTCCCCATACTATCGAAGCAATTGAAACAGTCGGAACATCCATTCCAGCAGACTTGACCCTTTTACTAGGATCACGCATACTTATAATGCCGACATTGAGAAGAGAACATTCTCTTTCGTCCAATTGCTGCTGCTTCAGAGAAATAAATCAGCACCTCAAGTTTAACTTACCGCGCACGCGTGCACATCATCACATCCACATAGCAGCTCTCCGTTTAGAGTGTCTGCCGCTTGAAATGATCCTCCTCCCTCGCTCCTCTGGATAAAAGCATAGAGCTTTCCATGTCAATGCTTAACCATGACATTTTTATGCAGGTTTAAATGTATCGAGCAATTTGATTGGACAATATTAATATTACTACGCTCGACTTCTAGGTACGTCTGAGTATCTAGCCCTAACAGGAGCATGAGCCCAAGGTGCATACTGGCTGTGAGTGTTTCAACTAGTATACATGAGGAAAAGACATCATCCCTGATATTTTCTTAAATTTCAGAAGGTCGTATAGACAAAGAAAAGCATTGAGAAGATGAATGAACTTGTACCTTATAAAAATCAACAGCAACAAAATTAGCCCATCTGTTGCCGGCCGCTCCATAACAAGTACGTAGCATGTTAATGAGATCACCCGCTCCATATCTTTCTCATTTAAATCAGGATTTAATATGATTTATTACTTAGTTTAGATTAAATAAAATCTTGCTTTAAATAGTGCATATTAAGTAATTTTTATTTCGAATTTTATAAAATGACAAAAACAATTTTAGAATAGATAAGATTATTTTCTAGGATAGATTGTATGTTTAAATGAGAATATTTTGATTCCGAATTTTAACAGAACATAAAAAATTCCCATGCGCATTTAATACAAAATTAGGTGCGTATGTTTGCACATATTTCTAAATGCATGCTAGGTTTATTTAATTACAGTAATTTAATTAGAATTGCAAGCCATGTTAGACTAATTGCATTACATGCATTTCATATAGGTTAGTTCTCGTTTAAATAAGAGAAAACCCCAAAGAGAATTTATTAAAGTTGTCTAATAATTAGAAACCATTAGATAGTTTCGTTGCTTCAAAGTAAGTAAATCCCTCCATATCCCTACAATTTACTTACAGTTTTAATTATCATGCATATGTACGATCAGCTCATATATTAGTGGTTAACGTAAAATCAATTCAAATTGCCTAACAAAAATATTTTTCATGAAAAAGAAATTACCAAAAGAGCTTTAAAATAATCTAGATAACAACATCTCCTTATCCATAATCTCTGGTTGATAGAGTGAAGTATATCTCTCGACCCATGAGAACATATTTTAGTTGCAACTCCTATAGTTTTTTTTTTTTTTGGTCAAATGCAACTCCTATAGTTGAAAATGATGTTACATGTTAAGAATTTGAACTTAAGTTGCCTATTAATATGGACTTGGAAAAGCTCAATTGAGTCTCTACTTAGCCATTAGCCAAACCCTACATGCACCGTTTAGGGGAAATCGCCACAGATATCGAAAGTAAAATAGACAAAGTCCTACTTCCCATTCATTCTTTTAGTTGGATGCTCAGCATATCACTTTCGCCTCTGTAATAAAGATGCTGTGATAGGTGCGCTTGGCTAATAAAAAAGTCAAAGATGGAGTTTCTATAAATTGAAGAATATCGATTTCTTGGTAGGTATGCGCTATTTTGGCTGATCACTGTAGCTTTACATTAGAAAAAAAAACAATGCAGCAACGACTAGTTTGATATCCATATTTGTCAGAGGCTCCACATGAATTGCAGCGTGGATTTTCCTAGTCCTGGTTGCAGCTGCTGTTGTGGTTCCCTTTATTCGAATCAGGATATCTCTGTTTTCTAAGCAGAGCACGCACCAGAAGTCGAACCCGGCTGCAAAATGAAAATATTGATCGCCTCAGCAAATTTTTCGGAAAAGAAACATGCAATCTTCTGTGAATGTTCTCTTCAAGCTACTAATGAACCTCATGGGTTTAGCTTCATTCTTGAGAGAAAAGCATGTCTGTACAGATAGATTAGGCTATGACACGGGCTTGGTTCCCCATACTATAAAAGCAATTGAAATGGTCGGAACATCATTCCAGCTGACTTGACCTTTTTACAAGGATCACGCATCCACTTATAATGCCGACATTGAGAAGAGAACATTCTTTTTCGTCCAATTGCTGTTGCTTCAGAGAAATAAATCAGCACCTCAAGTTTAACTTACCGCGCACGCGTGCACATCATCACATCCACATAGCAGCTCTCCGTTTAGAGTGTCTGCCGCTTGAAATGATCCTCCTCCCTCGCTCCTCTGGATAAAAGCATAGAGCTTTCCGTGTCAATGCTTTTCCATAACATTTTTGTGCAGGTTTAAATGTATCGAGCAATTTGATTGGACAATATTAATATTACTATGCTCGACTTCTAGGTACGTCTGAGTATCTAGCCCTAACAGGAGCATGAGCCTAAGGTGCATACTGGCTGTGAGTGTTTCAACCAGTATACATGAGGAAAAGACATCATCCCTGATACTTTCTTAAATTTCAGAAGGTCGTATAGACAAAGAAAAGCATTGAGAAGATGAATGAACTTGTACCTTATAAAAATCAACAGCAACAAAATTAGCCCATCTGTTGCCGGCCGCTCCATAACAAGTACGTAGCATGTTAATGAGATCACCCGAGTTGTCCTTGCAACTGAGTTGCTTGATGGGCACAGACCGGAAGTAATTCACCAAAACCAAGGACTTGCTTTTGTCATCAAGAGGAGCCGATTCGGCTCTGTTTGGACAGCTTCCTGCTTTCATTCCACCATCGCCATCTGCAAATTATTAATCAATTAATGCACCATACACATACATGGACACTGTGTGTCAACAATTAATAATGTGTTTCAAAAGATCCGGGCCAAATTGCCAAGAAGATTCTAAGTGAACTCGGTTATGTACCTACATTGATTCTCATTCATGTAATTCCACTGATAAGCGATCCCTTCACTCTGTTCCTTTGAGCGCATGGAGGTAAACACAAGCAGCCGCTGGTTATTGGCCACCATGTCACTTACTAGTGGCCAGTCTTGACCGTTCTTTGGCATGTTTGACACCAGAAACCAGTATTTCATCAAGCCAGCATCAGTAAAGACCTTTGTCAATCCATTTGGTGCCTGAACATAGTCCTCGAGTATCAATGTGACTATCTCCGCTGGGTTTGTGGATAAAAAAGCTTTGATTTCCTTGAGTGTGTCTATAGCTGGTTCCTACACAGCAGACAAGCATTTTTGGCATTTGAGGTCCCCCAAGAAGATATGCAAAGGAAGCAAAGAAAATTTTCAACGAGAAGAGGAAAATCACAAAGCGTGGAGTGGACAGAAAACTCTCAGTTTAAGGACAGAGTACCTACAAATGCAGTGTAGTCATGACATTGACCTTTAAAAGAATGGCACAACCATACATCTCCTTCAAAATCATATGTATCTAGCATCAGCGCTCGAACTCCATTCTGGAAATGGAAAAATGCCAGTGCTGAAATAAGTTGAGATCATGTTCCTATAAAAATCCTGAAAATGAAAATGAGGAAAAGCTAAAATGTAATCGGATTTACAGAGGAGAGAGTCATACATTTAGCTGTTGAGTGACGGTATCCTCTTGATTTGTAAATGTCACTCTTGGTACAGGCGTGTGGAGTGGCTCTCCATCAATAGCATAGGCATTGTGGGTCGTCAAGAATGCATATTTGTTGAAAGGAAGAGAATTGTTCTAATGAAAAAAGTTAAATGAAGCAGATGAAATCACAGATCAAGATAAATATGCCAGTTAACCCTTCCTATACACTTCCCGGCTCCCCCTCCTCAAAAGAAGGGGAATGAAAAGGAAATACTTATGCCAGAAACTTTTCTGGCCAGTAATTCAAGAATGTGTACAGTATCTATCTACCATAATAAAAGTTCCATCATTCTTTACCTAGTCAACTTCTTAACACAAATTACATAGCCCGAATGATGAATCCTCACATCTATGAATATCAACACATAACCAGAATACATTTAAAACAGCAACGAATTGGCATATTATAGTTGATCGACGTTTCATGAAAAAAAAAAAAAAAAGCAAATTTCTCGGTGGCCTGAGCTATTTAAATTTCTCTTTAATCGTCAAACTCAGATTCTTCTTCACAGGAGAGATGAATGCTCATGGGCAGTTGAAAGATTAAGCTGATCATGTAACGAGAACACTGAATTTACTTTCTTATTCTTTGTTTTTTATTCTGGTAAACAATTGTGAATTTGTTGGTGACACATCCTACCTAACTCCATGTTCGTCAATACTTCAGCTGCCCTACTCTTTAACTTTTATTTAGCCCACCTAGAGAAAAACCCGAATAGGGTAGAAAAACCTCATTTCTGAGTCGGTCATCGTTTAAGCTACTCCCCTCCATAAAGTCTGAACTTCTCTGATATCGCTGAGAAGGACGATGGCAAAAATCCAAAAAGAAAAAGAAATCCCGCTTAAAGGCATAGAGAAAAGTTGCAGAAAGAGAGGGAGAGAGAGATACCAAGAGCTTGAACTGGTCAGTAATGGTTGATCTTACACATCTGGAACCTGAAAAGCCTTCTGGGCATGAGAAACAATAGAGACCGGCCTCACAGTCGCTGTCGCTTGAGCATTCATCAAGAAGCTTCATTCACGAAGACCACACAAAAAGAAAAAACATAATGAAAAATTTCCCAAAGCTCATGCCCAAAGCTGAAGTACAATCTGATAGAGACACACGAACCCTGCATTCTCCATTGGAGCAAGAGGCACCAAAACTGAAAAGCGTTGCTGAAAGTACGAGCAAGAGAAGGCATTCGCAACGACCCATCCGAACGTGAATGGGAGGGAGACGATGATGGTGCTAAGTGCGTGGGTCGACCAGCGATCTTCCCGAGAAAAATTGGGAGGGGAGGGACTTTGGTCAGGTGGAAAATGCAGACAAAAGTTCTTGCTTCGTTGTTTCGAGGAGAACGAAGAAACATCGGCCAATATATAGAATAGAAATACATTATTTATCAACGGAATAACACCCACGCCACAAAAAAGGTATATGCTTTCAACTTTCACGGATCTTATTAACGTGTTCCTTATTTTAACCTATTAAGCAGATTTAATGAGAATTACTTTGATTTTAAAAGCATAAGTACATATAATAGACACTCAAAATTGCATAAAACACCGCAAAGTAGTTGTTCTTGCCCGTTTGATGGGAACATTATAGCTGTGAAAAGGATGCCGTAGCTATTTAAGGTGTTTGGCAATCTGCTTACCACTACAACATCCTCCAAGGTCCAATAAATTATAGTAACTTTTAGGAAATGTAAGAGCATCGAATTGCATTATAGACCGTTTGATGTTTATGCAAGCAGGGACATTTTGGCCACAATGTTAGAGATATATTTAGGATATTGTGTGATTCTATATCTTGTAATATATTTTGATCAAAACCCTTTCCCTCATATGCGCCTACTACTTGCACAACTGGCAATTCTCTCATGCGAGTCAGTCGTACCGGAAACAGTTCAATATGCACATTGTCCTTACCTAACACCTTTAGGGTTCCCAAACTCTCTAAATCTTATTTAAGTTAGACAATTGTGTGAACTTGATTTTGATATTCACTTGTCTTATCATGGGTTGTGGGCTTGAACTTGCAGGCATCGACCCATTTATTACTTCATTTCATTAATTTTCAGGGCCTTTAAAATTACGGGCTAAATCCAGTTTTATAATTAAAGCTCAAACTAGATCAATTAAAGCCTTATAATTTAGTGTAATTACTTCGTATGTACGACGCTGTACGTCGTCCTTAACGGCATAAAACATAGAATATGCTATGAAGGGAAGGTAAATAGCCACACGGCGCAGATTATCCAATCAAAGACTCCATTAGTGTCACCGCTGAAGTTGAGCAATGTGAATGGTCGAATAGACGTGGGCCAATGCAATATGACATTTGCCACCAACCCATATACATGTAACTTGGAAAACTTCTTGCATGATCCTGATCTATATGAGCTCGATCCATATTCAACGTCGTTGATGTAGATTCATGTGTGATCCACACAATTCAATGGTATAAAGTATATTGTGCTCACATGAATTGTAATTACAATAATGACTCCACAGTTAGAGAGATAATCGGTAACAAATATGGTCACATCAGTACTAAGGTCCAGCATCTTTATGCTACCTATAGAGTTGCGTGGCAAATTGGACGATTGCAACTGATTGAAACTGTCCATTACAGCTTGGTCCTTTTCAGACGTTCGCTTATTCCAGCTTTTCACACGCTTCTTCACATCACCGTTGTGTTTTGCGCCCACAAAAAAGAAATTGTTTACTTAAATATATTTGTTCCTTGTTCTAGTTTTGAATTGCGTGTGGGCCATTCTTATACAGTATTTTTCAAAGTTTTTGTTTCTCTTCCCATCCCTCCACTTCCATCAAAGTAATCAAAGTGATATTATTCATTTGACAATCTCAATTAAAATAAGGGAAGTTGAAAGGGAAAAGAAGAAGAAGAAGAAGATAACTATAGGAAGTAAAAGAAGTTCAAGAAAAATAAGAGAAGAAGGATAATCAAAAGATGCGTCACGGTACTAACACGGATTTTGCTTTCGTTTCACTTACTCTTTTCTTTCCATTAGAAGATAAATCTTTTAACTTTTAAGATCACTTGCATAACATTTTTTTTACAAAAGAATATGGTCCCGTGTTCAAGAATTAAATCAAATAGTTCTGAAGTTCATCTATATCTCTATGTTATAAAACAAACCATAATTAGTATGAATCTGTCACTTTTACCAATATGGTCCTTAATGCATCTGGATAACATAAGAGGATACGTTGCATCAAATTAGTTCATCAATGTGAGATTTATGTATATAAACTTTTGCTTTTATATTCCGTAATAAATTAAATTTGATGAAGCTAAGAAATAGATTGTAGACTTTTTCTAGAAGTCCTAATAGTTGTCCTCAAACAATTGCAGAATTGTCATTTGAAATTAGAACTCGTTCAACAAAATGAATGACAGCTAAAGCCATATTTACTACACTGAAAATTTCATGAAAAAGGGAAAATAGTTCGTTTTAATTTGTTTTGTGATTTAACGAAAATGATTTCTTTCTTGTTAGAAGGAGAGGTCACTTTCTCCCCCTATATTCTTATTATTTTCAATCCATGAAAAACGTTTAATGTAAATCCATTACTTTTCCATTATCTAAATACCTAAAAGTCAAAAAATAATTTCTCAAAATGAATATTCTTTTAGACAAACGGACCATAAAATGATTTCTAGGGCAATAGTTTTAATTTTTTTCAGAAAATTATATATATATATATCTAGTATAATTGTTTACATTAAGTAGCTTTATAATGTCACAAATACGAAATATAATTTGAATATGAAAAACTTTTGAAATTCTCAATGCTCGCTCCTAATCTGACCCATCATGAGCCTAGAAACCCATAAGACCCATCTAAGCTGAACAAAGCCGGAAGCACGAATTGCGTAGGCTTGGCCCAATGAGCTCCTTGTTGGGCCTGTCCAAGCCCGATAACTTCCTGAATAAAATTCAATGTCTCTAAGATCATCGGTCAGCCCGGGCAAAGACTCATAAACTCGGTATACAGTCTAAGCCCACACACAGGTCAAGTCTATCTCTGGATTAGTGGGAAATCTTAGTTCAAATCATAGAAAACAAGAATGGCATCTACAATATCTTCCAATCACAGAGTTTGCAAATCACACATTACAGATATAAGCTTCACTCACAAGTCCACAGGACATTTTTATTATTTACGAGGTGTACAATTATGCCGATTTATCTTTGGAGAAGAAGTGGTTGATGGTCGGCATGACCTCCGGCGGCCGAGTGCGGAGGAAATTGCGGAACTTGTGCTCGGAGTACCTCTTCCCTTCTTCTGCGTTGTCCAACACCGCCATGCCTCTATGTGTCTTGTTGATTCTGTATCATGGTGAACAGTTTGAAAAAGTGCCCAAAAGAATCTTGAAAAGGAAGGAAGAAAGAGCCGAAGAAATTCAATAGATTATGTTGCCAATTAGTTGTCGTCGAGGGACTCCTTTCATGGAATTGAATTGTATCAGAAAATGCAGGTTACCTGACATCAGGGTTCATGAAAACATTCCTTGTGAGCTGGAATATGCAGAGACCCGTCACAAATGTCATTGCTGCCATCAGTGGATAAACCTATTCATAAGAACGGAGCCATGAATATTAAGTCGATGAATATCCTATCTTGTGGGAAAACAGGAAGAAAGTACACTAGTACTTTATCAAAAGTGTTCATTTGTTCCTTTTTGGGTGAGAAGGGACAAAGAAAAGTGTTCTTGAAGTCAACAATCTACGAGGCTTTAACAAAATACATTGAGTGCATTTGTTTCATGAAAAGTATCGTTTTGAAATTTTTTTTATTAAAAATAATTGCTTGTATCACTCATAAAAAGGAACAATCGAAAAAAAAAAGTTCATCATCTAAGAAAATGTTTAGACATAAATTACTATTAATAATAAAATATTTTTTTCAAAAAAAAAAGTTCCTTTGCGGAGAGAATTCAAGAACGTATGTACTCACATCTGGCTTGACCCAACGCCCCATCAGGAAGTGCGTGCAACCTTCAGGACCTGCTTCCTTGATCAGAGTATGAATTGCTTATGAGACAATAGGTTGTGTGAGTCTCTGATCTGGACGTGTGTATGTATATATACTGCTCTCGCGAGAACGTGAGCAGCCGTCACCTTTGGATGGCAAAGAGAAACTTCTGCTCAAAATGGTGGGCGCTGAAGGGTTTGACTTCGGACAGAACCATGGGCTCTAGCCTCTTGTTTTTAAGGTTTTGCTTTGGTTCATCCGTTGACGCGGGGAGATTGAACGCGTCAACGCTGACGTGTTTCTGCGTGAATGGCCATCTTAGATGACTTTGATTTGTCCATGGAAGAAGTCATCTTACGGCAAGATTGGACATCGGCGTTAATTAACAATCCAAGTCGTCTTCACGGCGAGGTTCGAGTTGGCTTCGGATGCCACATACACGAATGAAAAGTGGGGAGGAGTTACCACCAATTGATTCACTTAACCTAGTTGACTGGATACGTAAAATTCATAGATTAACAAACTATCTAGGTGACATATATAACACGACTGGATTATATACCTTAGCGAGAGGTTTGAGATTAATGATTTCGGTTACGTGAGGAATTGATTAGCCCAAAACGTCGTCTTGGTGCTTGAACTTATTGATCAAACCCTAATTCATGCTTATCATACATTTAGCTTAATTTATTTGGAAGTGTTCAAGAAAATTGAATTTTAGCCAATAAGCAATCAAGTGAACACGTCACATTTCTTGTATCGAATGACCCCATCATTTGTGAAGATATATATATATATATATATATATATATCTGAAATATTTTATGCATGATGTGTGACTATAACTTGATTGAATGGCTCAAAGGATTGATAAGGGATTATGTAAAAATAGCATGGGACGTGTTTGAATGATGCATAGAAATGGAATATGGAATGTGCGAATAACATGTGGAGGTTGAATATGACATGTGTGAATGACATATAGAAGTACTCTATGATGCGGCAATCGTGTACGAATTGCATGGGAAATGCTATGTCGATCATGTATGCTATGTAGGAATGACGTGCATGATGACATGACAATCGAATATAATATGGACATATGACATACATCAAGTACTGCGTCTATGAATCTTGAGTTACCAAGTCATTGGCCGTGCCACTCGCACGTCATTTTTATTTCCCACAATGCTTTCAAGTGCCATGTCACATGCCACATCATTAGTATGTATCATATTCAAATATCATATCACATTCTATGTCATTCGGATATCAGGATGACAATATTGCCCCCAACCCACCTTGTGGGGAGGCGCCTTGCTTAACTCTACTCCAGAGCAATTCGGAAAGGAGAATAAAAATCTTCATTTTGTACGAAGGGCGGGGTAGGAATGCCATCTCTTATACCCTACTGTTGACACCTCGAAATTTCCTTTAAAAAAAATCAAAAAATCAAAAATAGAAAACTGGAAAAAAAAAACATATAATAAAGAAGGAAACAGAATAACAAGAAAAAAAAACAGAGGAAAACAGAGGCAAGAAAAAAAGCAAGTAAATAAGTTTCCAAATGAAACATTGTGCGAGAAAAGAAAAAATAGCAAAAAATGAAACAAGAATTATGAGGAAAAGGAAATTAAATATTCGGAAAAAGGAGGAGGTTGCAAAAATAATAGAGAGGATTCGGCCAAATCAAAAATAGGGGGTGGCTGAGAACAAAAAGAAAAGGACGACGAGAAAAAAAAAATAGAAAGGGAGAAGCGAACAGAGGAAGCACGAGCAGAAAAAAAAAAAAAAGAGAGAGAAAGAAGGGGGACATTGAAGGCCATTGAGGATCTTCAGTAATTGGCTTTTTCTCCTCGCGGACTTGTATTGCGATCCACGGCCTCTTACCAGGTAAACCTCGAATATGAATTCCCCTGCATTCACTTGCCTCTCGGATTTATGCTGTGTCAAAAGTATTTAGTCACTTCGTGATTGGCTCGCGCGTGTTTATGTCCAGTTTGAGATGCGAAAGATTGATTCAAATTTTGATCTATCTTATCTAGATTTGGATTTGCGTTAGAGCTGAATGGGAAGCTTCATGTTTGAAGCGAATTTTAACTGTTTGATGGAATGCCGCAGTGAAGCACCGAATTATTTTCATGTCTTGGTTCAAGTGTATTTTTCGCTATAATCTAGGTTTGCTCTCTGACCTTATCTACTTCCTTGTGATTTTATGGTATAATCCCCTCGTTCGAGTCAACCATGGATACCTCACCGGAAAAACCTCGGCTCGTTGGCGTTGCCTGCAGTTAGAGGCCTCCATTGTGAGTTGATTTTTTTTCCTAAAATGTGTGTTTTGTATGACTGGGCATGATGCTTTTCGTGTATGGAGGTCCTCTTGTCGATGGCCCTCAGTTGAGGGAGAGGAGGATAGCGTCGGGAGGAAGACGAAGTGCAGGAAAAAGGAGATAAAAGAAATGAAATTGGAAATCTGAGTCGGGCTGGGTAGAGAGTATGGGCTGATCTGATTTGGTGGGCTAGAGGGTTTAATTAGTTTTGGGTTGGTTTCTTTGTAAAAATTCGTTTGTTTTTTTGTGGGCCTATTTCAGTTTTGGGCCAGGTTTTCTTTCTGTAATTTAGATCAAAACCCTTTTTTAAAAATTGAGTTGGGCCATAAGTCCAGCCCAATTCACAGACTCAACCCGGACCATTAGGGTCCGGGTCAGAGATCTGTATCGGGTTTCTCCGAACCGGTCCGAAGTCCTTTTCTCGAATTAAAAGATAAAAAATTCTGAAAATAAAAATAAAAATCCAAAAAAATTCATAAAGAAATATAAAAAATTTTCAGGAGAGTGACCAAATTTTTGTCATAGATTTTTAGTATTATAAGTCTTCAACCAATTTTAGATTTTTTCATTTTTAGTTTAACATAAAAAATAATAAAACCTTCAAAGATTTTAAAGTCAGTTGAATAATCTCTTAGAACTTTTACATTAACAGGTGCTTTGTTAGGATTGTTGATTGCGCATATCTTTTTTGATTATATTTATTTGTGTACTTTCATTACATTGATTGGTATTTTTCTTTTAGCATGGTTAGGATTTGAATAAAATATGATGCATGATCAATTAGTGGACTAGTCCCACAGTAGATAAAAAGATTGCATGAAAACACTTTGGTTAACAAGATAATCAAGCCTAGGTATTGAAATGGCACTAGTTTACTTACTAGTGTAATCAAGTCTCCATCCCCAAATCTCTAGTTACATAAAAAGCGAAGCATTCTTCTATACTTTCACTTGGTTTCTAACCAATGATTCCTTATATATGATTTCCATTATTATAATTTTTGTAAGATTTTTCAACGTCTCGCGAGATATGAGTTTGGAAGAGCCTGAGTTTGTAATGGATGAGTTAAATCGAATTACGATTAAATGATACATTTGAATTGTCTTTTAGAGACGTGGATTTAAATCTCCTTATGAACAATATCTCTAAATCTATTTCCCCCAAGGGTAGCCCCTCAACGGATAGGTTGCGACACCTACCCCGCCACGACTTGCCCCACTTCAAATATTCATTTATTTGTTTTTATTGACTTTATTATATTATTTTGTATTTTTCTCACATCAATATTTCTAAAATTTCATGTCCTACTTCTATTGTTATATTATATAACTCATGGAAATTAAAAAATCGTGTTTTTTTCTTTTTTGTTAAAAAGAAAAAATAGAGATAAATAATTAGCAGTAGCTACCCCATTAACAAAATTAGGGGTGATTGTTCCCCAAATGGCCTGATTCCCTCTAAAAATAGAGAACCGAACCAATATGACTAGTTTCCTAGTCTCTAGGATCAAGAACCAGACTAATTGGTTATGGGACTGAATCGATTTTTAGTTGGTCCAATGAGACAGGGAGAATTAAACAAAAAAATTGGTAAAGTTGGGCAATGATTAAAGTTTCAAATATTTTTAAATTGGGTTCTTTTTACTTTTTATGTATATTTATCTTTAATCAAATGTAAAAATTTAATTAATGCGGTCCAATCTGCCTATCTTAGGAATTGGGAATCGAATTGCCTAGATACCATTTCCATATTCAAGAACTACAGACTGGACCAACACTTCTCGGAATCGGACTAAACCGACTGGTTCGGGCGATTCCTAATTTGGTCGGTTTAGCTTACTCGGATCTAAGCAAATCCATAAAGTTTCCGCATCAAGTCATGGAGTGTTTCGTTTGGGTGGGGGGGGGGGGAGGGGTTGGAGACTTTACTACTCAGCACCATTGAAGTTAAGCAATCACGTCATCATGACACCACCAGAGCATTTTTACCAAATTAAGTCATAATATTTGGGTAAGCAAGGCTCAACCCCCACGAAATCTCAACAAGAGACCAACTAGGCCTCCGTCGCCACCATTGCCGGTAGTAGAAAATAAGTATTATTATTGTGACATGATCAAAAGTCAAGATAAGAATAGTGTGATATACTAAGTATTTATCATATTATCTTTTCATCAGAAGTAAGATTTTGGTGGGGCAGACTAAGGGGGACGCGAGGGCCCTGTTACTTTCATCAGTATGATCCCCGAATCCCCCCCGACCTTCCCCTCTTATTTTCACCTTACGTGCCACTTGTCCCGTCGTATGTAGTTTCAATTTTCACGTCATATGTCATTACACTTGCACATGTCGTATGTGCCATGATATTTGCAAATTTCCATTTTTTTTTTGTTAATTTCCACATCTCGTGTTATGTCATTCACATATCGTTCTCCACGTTACGTTTCTCATTTATTGCATATCTTCAAAATACGTGCGAGATGGGGGTTTCCGCTTAGCAATATATGCCGTCTAATTTTGCCTAATTACAAATCAAAAAATGATACAAATGATTCGTGAATTTGATTTGATGTGTAATATGATCCATTAACTTTTTATTACTCATGCAATGTGGACCATGAACTTTGCCCAATAAACAAAGTGATCCTTAAATTTTAAATTCGTTCAATATGATCTCTCAACTTTTTGTACATATTCAACTTAATACATAAATTATCTAATATGATCCATGAACTTTCAATTTGGTATAATTGATCCCTAAATTTTAGCTCAATGAACAATCTTGTCCTTGAACTTTTAATTTATTCAATGTGATTCCTGAATTTTTTGTAAATATTCAAACTAGTCCTTAAATTATTTGAAAATGTTCAATGTGGTTCTTCCATTAAATTTGAGTTTAGGGGACTGCATTGAATATTTTTTTAATAATTCAAGGTTGAGTTTGAACATTTAATAAAAGTTTAAGAATCAAGTTGAACAGATTAAAAGTTTAGAAATCGATTGCGCATTGAATTAAAGTTTAGGGATCATTGTGTAAAATTGAAAGTTTAGGGACCAATTATACATTTGGCCAAAATTTAAAGAACATTCATATCATTATCTCTAAACATTTTTACATATATCTGTTAATTTTTTGTCATCCAAATGCCAAAAAGTCAATAATTTCTCGGAATCAATATTCTTTTAAACAAACGGACCCTAAAATGATTTTAGGGACACTAGTTTTAAGTTTTTCAGGAAATTATATACGGTATCAAGTTGTCACATCTAGTGCAATTGTTTACATAAAGTAGCTTTACAATGTCACAAATACAATATAAAATTTAAATATGAAAACTTTTGAAATTCTCAATGCTCGCTCCTAAATTGACCCCTCGTTAGCCTAGCAACCCACAAGACCCATCTAAGCATACGGTCTAAGCCCACACACAGATCAAGTCTATCTCTAGATTGGTGGGAAATCCTAGTTCAACCTACAAAGAGCTCAGTGGGCCACAAAAATGAATAACATCGAGGCTTAGACAAAACATTTGTTCGTTTCATAGCCGTTGCGTTCATGAGAACCTACGCCCAATTCTTTACGCGGATTTGCGGCCACAAAACAGGGACCGCCGTCACCTTAGCCTCATTTCATTCATGTCCTTGAAATAGAAAACAAGAATGGCATCTAAAATACCTTCCAATCATAGAGTTTGCAAATCACACATTACAGATCTAGTTACACATCATAAGCTTCACTCACAAGTTCTCAGGACATAAGTTCAAATCTGTGGATTTTATTTATGAGGCGTACAATTATGCCGATTTATCTTTGGAGAAGAAGTGGTTGATGGTCGGCATGACCTCCGGCGGCCGAGTGCGGAGAAAATCACGGAACCTGTGCTCGGTGTACTTCCTCCCTTCTTCTGCATTGTCCAACACCGCCGTGCCTCTCTGCGTCTTGTTGATTCTGTATCATAGTGAACAGTTCGAAAAAGTGCCCAAAATTTTTTTGAAAAAGAAGAAAGAAAGAGCAGAAGAAATTCAGTAGATTATGTTGTCAATTAATTGTCGTCGAGGACTCTTTTCATGTAATTTGATTGTATCAGAAGGTGCTGGTTACCTGACATCAGGGTTCAAGAGAACATTTCTTGTGAGCTGGAATATGCAGAGACCCGTCACAAATGTCATTGCTGCCATCAGTGGATAAACCTATTCATAAGAACGGAGCCATGAATATTAAGTCGATGAATAACCTATCTTGTTGGAAAACAGGAAGAAAGTACACTAGTGAATGTCTTTTATCAATATATCCCGCACGACTTGGTCGTCATGATCTGAAAACCATGAAATAATTTTTCCGGTTTAGAATTTGGAACACCGTTATATTATAGCTGAACAACTCAATCATCGAATAATCCGAAGTTACTCGTGCTGCACATATCCCGTACGGAAGTGTCTAGCTATGTTGATTATTGCACTGGAGACTTCTTTCCCTCTTACAGACATATGTTCATAGATTCGCTTTCTTTTTGGGTGAGAAGGGACGAAGATAACAATCAGGTATAAAATAACAGCATGGACAATTATCGTAAAGAAAACTTTATGCAAGCAGGCTTATTCAGGCGTTTAGTCGATTGTATAAGAAACATGATATGATATGTTTTATCCTATTTTGTGTTTGATATTTATCTAGGATAGGATAATGTCGGATATAGAAAAAATCCGAAAGAGTTGGATAGAATTTCTTTTATGCAAAACATAAAAACCTATGCTTTTTTTCTCTATTGTTCACTCACAGACGACTCCAGCTCCTTCGTTGGGTCTGGGTCAGAGAGTCGAATCGGGTTTTCCGAAACGGTCCGAAGTCCATTTTTTTGAATTAAAAAATACTAAATAAAAAATGAGAAAATAAAAATAAAAATAAAAAATATTTAGGTGGTTGACCACAATTTATTTCATATAGTATTAATTCTATAAGCTTCGACCCAATTTTAGATTTTTCATTTTGAATAAACATTTTTAGTTTAGTATAAAAAATGAGAAAACTCTTAAAAAGTTTTAAAATCAATTGAATAAACTCTTATCCAAAGTATCAACGACAAAACCTTTTTCTCGATAGTTCTTAAAAATAATCGCTTGTATCCCTTATAAAAATGAATGATAAAAAAAGTTTAGACATAAATTATCGTCAAATAATAAAATATTTTTCATCATCTAATTATTTCAGAAAATACCAGTTGTCATTTTTCCAAAAAAAAAAAAGAATTTTGTTTTGCGGAGATAATTCCAGAACGTATGTACTCACCTCTGGCTTGACCCAACGCCCCATCAGGAAGTCCGTGCAACCTTCAGGACCTGGGCTTGATTCTCTAGCCGCTTCCTTGATTAGACTATGAATTGCTTATAAGAAATAGGGTGTGTGAGTCTGTAATCTGTATGCATGTATGTAAGTAAGAACGAGCAGCCGTCACTTTGGATGGCAAGAGAAACTTCTGCTCAAGTGGTGGGCCATGAAGGGTTTGACTTAGGACAAAACGTTTTAAGGTTTTGCTTGGTTCATCCGTTGAAATGGATGCTTCGTAATAACTATATTTTATATAGAGTTTATTTATTAGATTAGACTTAATGTTCGCTTAGTTTTAATTAAATCCGATGTCTACTTAATTTTTTAATTGAATTTATAGGTAATTAAAGCTAAAAGGAGCTTCTGGACTAATTTTTTTAAGTCGTTGGCATAGGAAGACAAAATGCAAAAAAAAGCAGATACAAGCTTCCTAAAATATATAGGAGCTTTTCAAATTAGAGATCAAGGCTAGGCAAATTTGAAATTAAAAAGAATCAAACCTAGTTTGGAGAACAATTCAAAGTACATACCAAATTAGGAATTTTATTATGGCACACATAAGCTTCATAAACGGCATAGACGCTTCCAAAATAGAAGATCAAGGCTAGACAAATACGAAATTAATAAGAATCAAGCCTATTTTGGAGAGAAATTTAAAGTCCAAATTAAATTAGAAATTTTATGATTGCGCATATAAGCTTCCTAAACCGTACATAAGCTTTCCAAATTGAAGATCAAGGCTAGGCAAATATGAAATTAAGAAGAATCAAGCCTATTTAGGAGATAAATTCAAAGGCCAAACTACATTAGGAATTTTACAATTGCGCATATAAGCTTCCTAAACAGTATATAAGCTTTCCAAATTGAAGATCAAGGCTAGGCAAATACAAAATTAAGAAGAATCAAGCCTATTTTGGAGAGAAATTCAAAGTTCGAGCTAAATCAATAATTTTACGGTTGCACATGTAAGCTTCCTAAATCATAAAGCTTCCCAAATTGGAGATCAGGGCGAGGCAAATATGAAACTTACAAAAATCGAGCATATTTTAGAGAGAAATTCAAAGTCTGAGCTACATTAGGAATTTAACGATTGCATATATAAGCTTCCAAAACCGTATGGAAGCTTCCCAAATTGGAGATCAAGGATAGGCAAGAATGAAACTCAGAAGAATCAAGCCTATTTTGTAGAGAAATTCAAAATCCAAGCTAAATTAGGAATTTTACAATTGCACATATATGCTTCCTAAAGCATATAGAAGCTTCCTAAATTGGAGATCAGGGTAAAGCAAATATAAAATTAAGAAGAATCAAGCCAATTTTGGAGAGAAATTCAAAGTCCAATCTATATTAGGAACTTTAAATTGCAAATATAAGCTTCCTAAACAGTACATAAGCTTTCCAAAGTGAAGATCGAGGTTAGGCAAGCATGGAATTAAGAAGAATCAAGCATATTTTGGAGAGAAATTCAAAGTCCAAGCTAAATTAAGAATTTTACGATTGCATATATAAGCTTCCTAAACCGTAAAGAAGCTTCCCAAATTGGAGATCAGAGCTAGGCAAATCTGAAATTAAAAAGAATCAAGCACATTTTGGAGAGAAATTCAAAGTCCAAGCTATATTAGAAATGTTATGATTGCTCTTATAAGCTTCCTAATCAGTATAAAAGCTTTCCAAATTGGAAGATCTAGGCTAGGAAAATATAAAATCAACAAGAATTAAGCCTATTTTAAGAGAAATTCAAATTCGAAGCAAAATTAGGAATTTTATGATTGCACATATAAGCTTCATAAACCATATAGAAGCTTCACAGATTGGAGATCATGGCTAGGCAACTCTGAAATAAAGAAAAACCAAGCTAATTTTGGAGAGAAATTCAAAGTTCAAGCTATATAAGGAATTTTACGATTGCACATATAAACTTCCTAAATTGTGTAGAAGCTTTCCAAATTGAAGATCAACGCTAGGCAAGTATAAAATTCAGAAGAATCAAGCCTATTTTGGAGAGAAATTCAAAGTCCGAACTAAAGTAAGAATTTTATGGTTGCACATATAAGCTTCATAAACCATATAGAAGCTTCCTAGATTGGAGATCATGGCTAGGCAACTCTGAAATAAAGAAAAACCAAGCTAATTTTGGAGAGAAATTCAAAGTTCAAGCTATATAAGAAATTTTACGATTGCACATATGAGCTTCCTAAATGGTGTAGAAGCTTTCCAAATTGAAGATCAACGCTAAGCACGTATGAAATTCAGAAGAATCAAGCCTATTTTGGAGAGAAATTCAAAGTCCGAGCTAAATTAAGAATTTTATGGTTGCACATATAAGCTTCATAAACCATATAGAAGCTTCCCAAGTTAGATCTCAAGGCTAGCCAAATCTTAAAATAAGAAGAATCAAGCTTATATTATGGGGAAAATTTCAAAATCGAAGCTATATTAGGATTGGGCATATAAGCTTCCAAAACCGTATGAAATCTTTCCATATTAAAGATCAAGGCTAGGCAAGTATGAAATTGAGAAGAATCAAGCTTATCTTGGAGAGAAATTCAAAGTTTGAGCTAAATTAGGAATTCTACAATTGTGCATATAAGCTTCTTAAACTGTTTAGAAGCTTCCCAAATTAGAGATCATGGCTAGACAAATATGAAAATAAGAAGAATCAAGCCTATTTTGAAGAGAAACTCAAAGTCTAAGCTAAACTAGGAATTTTATGATTGCACATATAAGCTTCCTAAACCATATGGAAGCTCCCAAATTGAAGATCACGGCTAGAGAAATTTGAAATTAAGAAAAATCAAGCCTATTTTGGAGAGAAATTCAAAGTCCGAATAAAATTAGGTATTTTAGAATTGCGTATATAAGCTTCCTAAACCTTATATAAACTTACCAAATTGATGATCAATGCTAGGAAAATAGGAAATTAAGAAGAATCACGCTTAATTTGGAGAGAAATTCAAAGTCCGAGCTAAATTAGGAATTTTGCAATTGCACATATAAGCTTCCTAACCATATATAAACTTCCCAAATAGGAGATCAAGGCTATGCAAATCTAAATTAAGAAGAATCAAACATATTTTTGAGAGAAATTCAAAATCTGACCAAAATTAGAAATTTTAGGATTGCGCATACGAGCTTCCTAAACCTTATATAAGCTTCGCAAATTGAAAATCAAGGCTCGGAAAATAGGAAATTAAGAAGAATCATGCTTAATTTGGAGAGAAATTTAAAGTCCGAGCTAATTTAGGAATTTTGCGATTGCAGATATAAGCTTCCTAACCATATAGGAACTTCCCGAACAGGAGATCATGGCTATGCAAATCTAAATTAAGAAGAATCAAGCCTATTTCGGAGAGAAATTCAAAATCCAAGCTATATTATGAATTTTACGATTGAGCATATAAACTTCCTAACTCATATGGAAGCTTTCCAAATTGAAGATCTACACTACAAGTATGGAATTCAGAAAAGTAAAGCCTATTTTGGAGAGATTCAAAGTCCGAGCTAAATTAGGAATTTTGCGATTGCACATATAAGCTTCCTAAACCATATAGAAATATCCCAAATTGGAGATTAGGGCTAAGCAAATCTTAAATTAAGAAGAATCAAGCCTATTATGGAGAGAAATTCAAAGTCCAAGCTATATTATGAATTTTATGATTGTGCATATAAGCTTCCAAAACCGTATGGAAGCTTTCGAAATTGAAGATCAAGGCTGGGCAAGTATGAAATTGAGAAGAATCAAGCATATCTTGGAGGGAAATTCAAAGTCCAAGCTATATAAGGAATTTTACGATTACACATATAAGCTTCCTAAACTGTATAGAAGCTTTCCAAATTAAAGATCAAGGCTAGGCAAGTATGAAATTGAGAAGAATTAAGCCTATTTTGGAGAGTAATTCCATGTTCGAGCTAAATTAGGAATTTTACGATTGTACATATATGCTTCCTAAACAATAGAGAAGCTTCCAAAATTAGAGATCAGGGCTAGGCAAATCTTAAAATAAGAAGAATCAAGCTTATTATGGAGATTAAATCAAAGTCTAAGCTATATTCAGAATTTTATGATTGGGCAGATAAGCTTCCAAAACCGTATGGAAGCTTTCCAAATTGAAGATCTTGGATGGGCAAGGATGAAATTGAGAAGAATCAACCCTATCTTGAAGAGAAATTCAAAGTTCAAGCTAAATTAGGAATTTTACAATTGCGCATATAAGCTTCTTAAACCGTTTAGAAGCTTCCTAAATTGGAGATCAGAGCTAGAAAAATATGAAATTAAGAAGAATAAAGCCTATTTTGAAGAGAAACTCAAAGTCTAAGCTATATTTGGAATTTTACGATTGTACATATAAACTTCCTAAACCGTATGGAAGCTCCCAAATTGAAGATTAGGGCTAGGCAAATCGGAAAGTTAGAAGAATCAAGCCTATTTTTGAGAGAAATTCAATGTCCAAGCAAAATTAGAAATTTTACGATTGCGCATATAAACTTCCTAAACCTTATAGAAGCTTTCCAAATTGAAGATCAAGGCTAGGAAATATATGAAATTAAGAAGAATCAGGCAACATTTCGAGAGAAATTCAAAGTCCGAGCTAAACTAGGAATTTTACGATTGCACATATGAGCTTTCTAATCATATAGAAGCTTCCCAAATTGGAGATCAAGGCTAGGCAAATCTAAATTAAGAAAATTCAAGCCTTTTATGGAGAGAAATTCAAAGTCTAAGCAATATTAGGAAATTTTACGATTGCGTATATAAGCTTCCTAAATCGTATGGAAACTTTCCAAATTGAATATCAAAGTTGGGCAAGTATGAAATCGAGAAGAATATCTTGGAGAAAAATTCGAAGTTCGAGCTAAATTAGGAATTTTACGATTGTGCATATAAGTTTCTTAAACCATTTAGAAGCATCCCAAATTAGAGATCATGGCTAGACAAATATGAAATTAAGAAGAATTGATCCTATTTTGGAGAGAAATTCGAAGTCTGAGCTAAATTAGGAATTTTATGATTGCACATATAAGCTTCTTCAACCATATGGAAGCAAATTGGAGATCATGGCTAGGAAAATCTGAAATTTAGAAGAATCAAGCCTATTTTGGAGAGAAATTCAACATTCGAGCAAAATTAGGAATTCTACGTTTGCACATGTATGCTTCCTAAACCTTATAGAAGCTTCTCGAATTAAAGATCAAGGCAAGGAAAATATGAAATTAAGAAGAATCAAGCCTATTTTGCAGAGAAATTCAAAGTCTGAGCTGAACTAGGAATTTTATGATTGCACATATAAAAGCTTCCTAACCATATAAAAACTTCCCAAATTGGAGATCATGGCTAGGAAAATCTAAATTAAGAAGAATCAAGCCTATTTTGGAGAGAAATTCAAAGTCCAAGCTATATTATGAACTTTATGATTGCGCATATAAGATTGTTAAATCAAAAAGAAGCCTTCCAAATTGAAGATGAAGGCTGCAAGTAGGAAATTCAAAAGAATGAAGCCTATTTTGGCGAGAAATTCAAAGTCCGAGCTAAATTAGGAATTTTATGATTGCACATATAAGCTTCCTAAACTATATAGAAATATCCCAAATTGGAGATTAGGGCTAAGCAAATCTTTAATTTAGAAGAATCAAGCCTATTATAGAGAGAAATGCAAAGTCCAAGCCATATTAGGAATTTTACGATTGCACATGTAAACTTCCTAAACCATATGGAAGCTTTCCAAATTAAAGATCAAGGTTGGGCAAGTATGAAATTGAGAAGAATCAAGCCTCTTTTAGAGAGAAATTCAATGTTTGAGCTTAATTAGGAATTTTATGATTGCACATATAAGCTTCTTAAAGCTTATAGAAGCTTCCCCAATTGGATATGAGGGTTAGGCAAAAATGAAATTAAGAAGAATCATGTATATTTTGGAGAGAATATCAAAGTCCAAGGTAAATTAAGAATTTTACAATTGGACATATAAGCTTCTTGAACCGTCTGGAAATTTTCCAAATTGGAGATCAAGGCTAGAGAAATATGAAATTAATAAGAATCAAGCATATTTTGGAGAGAAATTCAAAGTTTGAGCTAAATTAGGAATTTTACAAAGTCTGAGCTAAATTAGGAATTTTACAATTGCACATATAAGCTTCCTAAACCTTATAGAAGCTTCTCATTCAAAATCAAGGCTAGGCAAATATGAAATCAAGAAGAATTAAGCTATTTTGGAGAGAAATTCAAAGTCTGAGCTAAATTATGAATTTTACGATTGCACATATAAGATTACTAAACCATATAGAAGCTTCCCAATTGGAAATTAGGGCTACGCAAATCTAAAATTAAGAAGAATCATGCCTATTTTGGAGATAATATGAAAGTTCGAGCTAAATTAGGAATTTTACGATTAGACATATAAGCTTCTTGAACTGTATGGAAGGTTTCCAAATTGAAGATCAAGGCCAGGAAAATATGAAATTAATAAGAATCAAGCCTATTTTGGAGAGAAATTCAAAGTCTAAGTTGATTAGGAATTTTACGAATATAAGGGTGCGAATGGTAACGTTTCTGTTTAGAGGAACAACTTCTTTCGAGAAATATTTCGTTTCTATTTCTACTCCCCAGAAAAATTTCAAAATAATATAAGATATTTGGTAACTACACAAAATTTATATTCTTGGAATAAAAAAGTAGGAATGCATTTGGTACGATTCACAAATTTTTCATTTTTTCTTCTTCCTCACGGATGACCAAATGTTGCAAGCATTGTTGAGTAGTGATGGTCGACAACAAATGGCGGTGGTCAGTGCCGGTAGCAGTCGGATGATGGCGGTTGGCAAAAGAAGACAATAGCCGGCACCAAAGGCAGCCAATAGTCGAAGGAAGGTGGTAGCCAATCAGCAGGTACCGGAGGCCTGGGAACAACAAACTACTTTTTTTTTTTGTTTCTTGTTTCTATTCCAAAACTATTCTGAAGCTAACTTTTGGTTCAAGGAACAAAAAAATAAGTTAAAGTTACCAAATGGATTTTTGTTCTTTTTTCTATTTTGGGGAACAAAAGAAGAAAAAAAACTAAGAAACGCAAACTTTGCCATGTATGCCCTAAGCTTCCTAAACCATATAGAAGCTTTCCAAACTGAAGATCAAGGCTATAAAAATATGAAATTAAGAAGAATCAAGCCTATTTTGGAGAGAAAATCAATGTCCGAGCTAAATTTAGAATTTTACGATTGCACATATAAGCTTCCTAAACCTTATGCATATAAGTTTTCTAAACTGTATAGAGGCTTCCCAAATTAGAGATCAGGGCTAGGCAAATTTGAAATTGAGCATATTTTGGAGAGAAATTCAAAGTCTGAGCTATATTTGGGATTTTACGATTCCACATATAAGCTCCCTAAACTGTATGGAAGCTTCCAAATTGAAGATCAAGGCTAGAAAAGTATGAAATTAAGAAGAATTAAGCCTATTTTGGAGAGAAATTCAAAGTCTGAGCTAAATTAGGAATTTTACGATGGTTCATATATGTTTCCTAAACTGTATAGAAGCTTCTCCAATTAGAGATTAGGTTTTGGCAAATCTAAAATTAAGAAGAATCAAGCCTATTTTGGATAAAAAAAATAAAGTCCAAAATATATTAGGAATTTTATGATTGCACATTTAACTTCCTATACCGTATGAAAGCTTTCCAAATTGAAGATCAAGGCTAGGCAAATTTGAAATTAAGAAGAATCAAGCCTATTTTGGAGAGAAATTCTCAATCCAAGCTAAATTAGAAATTTTACGATTACACAAATAAGTTTCCTAAACCATATAGAAGCATCCCAAATTGGAGGCAAATCTGAAATTAAGAAGAATCAAGCTTATTTTGGAGAGAAATTTAAAGTCCAAACTAAATTAGGAATTCTACGATTGCACACATAAGCTTCCTAAATCTTATGGAAGCTTCCCAAATTGAAGATCAATGCTAAGTAAATCTGGAATTAAGGAGAATCTTGCCTATTTTGGAGAGAAATTCAAAGTCTGAGCTAAATTCAGAATTTTACAATTATACATATAAGTTCCTAACTATATAGAAGTTTCACAAATTGGAGATCAAGGCTAGGCAAATTTGAAATGAAGAAAAATCAAGTCTATTTTGGAGAGAATTCGAAGTCCAAGCTATATTATGAATTTTACAATTGCGCATATAAGTTTCCTAAACTATATAGAAGCTTTCCAAATTGAAGATCAAGGCTAGGAAAATATGAAATTAAGAAAAATCAAGCCTATTTTGGAGAGAAATTTGATGTCCGAGCTAATTAGGAATTTTACAATTGCACATATAAGCTTCCTAAATCATATGATGCTTCCCAAATTGGAGATCAAGGCTAGGCAAATATGGAATTAAGAAGAACAAGCCTATTTTGGAGAGAAATTCAAAGTACATGTTATATTAAGAATTTTATGTAAAAATAATTATGGTCCACATGACATTATTATTGGTTTAATATCAATCGAAATGCTAAAATATTTATGGGACATGTGCACCGGAAGTCCTAAAACTTGTAGTGAAAGTGCAAGTGAGTCCTAAAACTTGCAAAAAGTGCAAATAAGTCCTAAAACTTGTCAAATTCGTTCAAATCAGTCCTTCTCTTAACGCCGTCCCATTAGACTCATGGAAAATGCTGAGGTGGCTTATTTTATTATTTTCTCTCTCCTACGTGGCAATCAACATCCATTACATACTCCACGCATACAAAACGACGCCGTTTTTGGAGAGTCCGTGCCCTAAACGAAAGAGAATACGACGTCGTTTTTGCCCTATTCATTAAAATAATTAATTTAAAATTATTATTTAAAATTTAAATATTATTTTAAATGATTTTTAAAAAAAATTTACTAAAATTTTCTAAAATTTTTTGAAAAGAAATCGCTCAAACTTTTAATTTAATTAATTTATTCTAAAAATTTTAAATTTAAATTTAAATTAATATATTTTAATTTTTGAAAAAAATTAGTTTTTAATCTAAAAAATTAATTTTAATATTTTAATAATTTAATATAATTAAAATTAATATTTAATATTCAAGTTAATTTATTTAATTTAAAATATAAACTATAAATTAAATTAACATATAAACTATAAATTAAATTAAATTATATATATAATATATAATATATCAAGTTAATTTTTTAATTTTTAATTTTTAATTTTTAATTTTTAATTTCAATATATAATAATGTATTTTTATATATAATAATGAAAAAAATTTCAAATTTACAATTTTCAAAATTTTACCCAACGTAGTTTTTTTGAGACATAATTAATTTTTTCAATTTTAAAAAAAATTAAATATTATTTATTTTTTAATATTTAATTTAAATTTAGAAAAAATTATAATTTAAAATTTTCTAGAATTTTTAATTTAAGAATTTAACATTTTAAATTCAAATTTAAAATCTTGAATTTTTATTTTTAAATTTGATTTATTTTATTTTATTTAAAACATAAATTCAGTTTAATTTTTTTAGAATTTTAAACCTTTTTAAATTTTATATTTAACCATAATCTCCTAAAACTTTAGGAAACGAATGCGCCACGTCAGTAAAAAAATAAAAATAAAAATAAATTATATTTTAAAAAAATAAAAAAGGTTTAAAATTTTAAAAAAGGTGATTATTGTTAAATTTAAAATTTAAAAAGGTTTACAAATTTAAAAAATTTAATTAAATTAATGTTTAAATATAAAAAAATAAATATTTTTTTAATTTGAGTAAATGTAAATTTCAATTTTTTTGAAATTTTTAGTTTTATTTTAAAACATAAACTACATATTAAATATTTTAAATTTAAATTTTGAAATTTTTAGTTTTTATTTTTTAAATTTAAAAAATTAATTAAAAATTAATTTTTAAAAATTAAAAGTTAATTTAATATATAGTTTATATTTTAAATTTAAAAAATTAACTTGAAATTTTAAATTTGAAAAATTAAAAGTTAATTTAATCTATAGTTTATATTTTAAATTAAAAAATTTACTCAATATTTTATATTTAAGAAATTGCAATAAATATTTTTAATTTAAAAATTAACTTAAAATAAGTAATAAATAATTTTATATTAAAAATTAAATTTTAAAAAAAATTAAAAAAAATTAATTTAAATTTAAATTTATATTTTTAGAATAAATTAATTAAACTAAAAGTTTTAGCGATTTCTTTTCAAAAATTTTTAGAAAATTTTAGTTAAATTTTTTTTTAAAAATCTTTTAAAATAATATTTAAATTTTAAATTATTATTTTAAATTAATTATTTTAATGAATAGGGCAAAAACGACGTCGTATTCTCTTTCGTTTAGGGCACAGACTCTCCAAAAACGGTGTCGTTTTGTATGCGTGGAGTATGTAATGGATTTGATTGCCACGTGGGAGAGAGAAAATAATAAAATAAGCCACGTCAGCATTTTCCGTGAGTCTAATGGGACGGCGTTAAGAGAAGGACTGATTTGAACGAATTTAACAAGTTTTAGGACTTATTTGCACTTTTTGCAAGTTTTAGGACTCACTTGCACTTTCACTACAAGTTTTAGGACTTCCGGTGCACATGTCCCAATATTTATTGGTTATGAGAAGATGAGACTTTCCAGAAGTGACATTTATATGAGAGAGTGATATTTTATGAAGGGAAAATGTTATGATGGAAGGCACTTATTGAAATGGCACCTATTGAAGTATAGAATAGAATCCGATCCTCTCTCTACTCATATGAAATGAAAGAAGCATTTTATTGTCCATCACAAAATTATGTAAAAGGTTAAAGTGAGTTAAGGGAGAGAAATCAAATTTCGTCGTTTCATTCGTTTTGTTTTGCATCAAACCCAGAGAAAGTCATTATGTCATGGACAAAGGTATGTCTTTAACCACCTTATTATTTGTGAAAATCAATAAGATGTAAGATCCTTTTGATGATGAATTTCTGCATTATTGAATTATGATTTTCTCTTACAGTTGGAATTAGAGTCATGGTTTATGATCTCATGATTTTCCACTTATTGAAATATGAATTGTTTATGGGTTTAATTTCCTTGAGGGACTAATGTTTGAATATCAATTTTAATTATTTCATGAGATCATTGAATGAATTAAATTCGGATGGTTTCGGGCAATTTGGGACCAAAAAAATAATTCGATTCCAACCAAATTCCAGCGACCCACCGACTAGCTTCAGACCATTACAGTCGTATTGACATGGGCAATAAAAGCCCTCATATGATTCGGCATTCCGGTGGTCGTCGGAGGTTAAATTGAGGGGCAAAGTTTCACGAAGTAGGCTTTGGGTTTAAAGGAAATTTGATTGATTTCGGCCAATTTCTTGGCCATTTCGACATTCCTTGGACCAATGTTCTTGTATCCGTGTGTTCTATTATAAGAACTTAGGAATTCACCCAAATGTCAATCAATCTCTTATAATTCATGAACATAATAGTTGTAAATTAATATGTCTCATTAAATTTGTTTGTATATCCAAATATTGAAGTAGAAAGTGTTGTTATATTTCCATTAAGCTTAGGTGGGTATTTATATATCCAATAGTGCATTCTAGAAGATTTACTAGTAAGAAAAGAAATACATAGAATATAAAACTTTAAATGATAAAAGATTCTAAATCTTCTAAATCTGACAACCCAATATTTGGCTGATATTATAAAGATAATATTGTGAATCTTCCATATACGATGCCATATATTTGGTTGATACACCCCCTCAAGTGAAAGAGTCGTCACAATGAATCTTCAACTTGTCATGCAAAAATACAAAACATGCTTTTGGAAGAGCTTTGATGAGAGCATTAGCTAATTGATGAACTGTGGAGATATACTGCATTCTGAGTTGGCATTAGGCGACACAATCACGGACAAAGTGGAAGTCAATTTCAATATGTTTGGTACGAGCATGGAAAATTGGATTCGCAGACAAATAAATTGCATCGATATTATCACACCAAATGATGGAAGAACTTTGAAGAGGAAACCCAAGCTCTTGAAGTATCTTAAGCCAAATGAGTTCAGCTATAACATCAACAAGAGCTTTATACTCAAACTCTGCGGAAGAGCACGCTATTGTTTGTTGTTTTCTAGGACTCCAAGAGATGAAATTTACACCAAAAAAATAGCATACCCTCCAGTTGACTTCCTGTCATGAGAGCTACTAGCCCAATCTGCATCGAAAAAGGCTTGCAACTGAGTGGCATTGGATCGAGAAAGAAGTAAAGCAAATGATCTTGTATGTTTGAAATAGTGCAAGACTCATTTCACCATTTGCCAATGGTCTTCAGTCGGTGCATGCATGAATTGACAAGCTTTATTATTAATTACACACGAAAGATTAGGTCTTGTTAATGTCACATATTATAGGGCACTAACTATAGATTGATACAAATAGGATCAGACATTAGAGCACCCCTTTTTTCAGATGGTTGTGTGGTCGTGGCCATAGGAGTTTGAACAGGTTTGCACTCAAACATCCCAGCTTGGTGAAGAAGATCATCAATATAATGTCCTTGAGAAAGAAGTAACCCATAAGAGTGAGAGACAACCTTTATCCCAAGGAAGAAGTGTAACAAGCCCAAATCCTTAATAGAAAATTCTATAAATAATTTTTGTAAGATGACACTGATAGTAGAAGATGTATTACTTGCGACTAGAATGTCATCAACATAAATAAAAAAAAATAGATGATATTAGTGCCTCTTCGATAAATAAATAAGGAATGATTTGTTTGTGATGTCGAGAATCCTAATTGAAGCAAATATTGTGAAAGCCGCTGAAACCAGGTTCACAGAGCTTGCTTGAGACCATAAAGTGAACGATGCAACTTGCAAACATAGTCACGACAAGTTGGATCCTCAAACCCAGGGGCTTTGCTCCATGTACACCTCATCAGAAAGAACCCCATGTAGGAAAGCATTATGTACATCTAATTGTCGCACTTGCCACCCCCTAAGAGACAGCAAGAGATAATATAGAGTGAACATTCATAATTTTGACAACTTGACTAAACGTTCCTATATAATCCAAGTTCTGTTGGTGATGAATATCTTTAGCAACCAAGCAAGCTTTATAACGCTTAAAACTACAATCTACTTTGCGCTTAATACTATAAACCCACTTACACCCAACGAGGTTCATAAAGGAAATTTGAAAGACCAAAGACCATGTGCCATTTTTTAACAAGGCACCAAATACATTAGTCATAGCTGCACGCCACTAAGGGATTTTGTTGGCTTGGGTGAATGAGGCTGGTTTAGTGAAGGGAGTGGTGGCTATATTAATTTGAGGATGACGAGAGAAAAATTACATGGGATGGGTATGTGTCGGCCTAGGTAGAGGCTGCGGCAAGGGTGAGGGAGAGAAAGATAAAAAGGAGGAATAACGATGGTCATAGAGAGGCTCAGTTTTGAGGGCAAAGGTAAAGGATAAATTGGTATCAGACAATGCTGAGGGAGTAGGTAGAGAAATATGTGATCTCACTATATTGGTAGGAGGAGAAATGTTAATAGGAGCTGAAGGCCATAGTATCGAGATAGATGGAGGAAGTGACAAAAAAAAGGTGATGGACCAATAATAGAAGGAGATGTAAAAAGAAAACATGTTTTGTCACGAATATGTCGAGCAATGTATTAATGATTGGTGACCGGGTCAAGGTAGTGATACCCTATGTGAGAAGGACTATATCCCAAAAAAAATACTAGAAACAGAGTGAAAATCCATCTTATGGGCATTATAAGGATGTATGTATGGGAAATGACGACACGCAAAGATTTTCAAAAAAGAGTAATGTGGAGAATGATTGTACACTAATTGAAAATCATAAACGATTATTAACCTTAGACAGCATCCGGTTGATGAGGTAGACCGTTGTTTCAAAAGCGTAGTGTCATTATTGGTGAGGGACAAAGCCATGAGCTAATAATGTTAAACTGGTTTCAACAATATGCCATGATAATGGTTAACCACCCCTTACTATTCAAGGGCATATTTATTGAGATGTGGTTCATACTTCCCTAAAATAGTAAAGTACGTGGGTCCCATGTGAATTGCTATATTGCTATCTGTTAATGGTTTGGGTTTAGACTCATGAATAGCTTGTATTATATATACTCTTTTTACTTCTTGCACAGAATATTGCTTCTTGGATTGAAAGGAGATATATTGCTTCTTACGTTGAATATCACTTTTTGCGCTGAAAAGGAGAGAGTATTTCTTGCGCCAAGTGAGTTTACATCTTGCGTTGAGGGTTGTAACAAGTGTGGTGACGTGCTGTTATAGTGGAATCATCTGCTAGACGTAATCCTAGTTTAAGGGTGAACAAGGATAAAATCTTGTGTCTCAATTTTCTCTTCTCTCGCTCATTTTACTTTTGCCGCAACTATGCATCGATCTTAACATCTGGTATCAGAGCCAAGGTTTAAGGCAAATGTTTGATTTTTTTTTTCTCTAGGTGAAGAGAGATTAAAAAAGTCGAATCTTGTAAGATGTCGGCTGGTCAATTGTGAATTGAAGTGGAGAAGTTTAGAGGAAAGGGTTTCAATTTATGGATACTGAAGATGGAGGCTTTGCTTGTGGATAAAGTCTATGGTACGTGATTGAAGAAGATAAGCCTGAGGCGATTACCAAGGAGAAGACGAAGGAGGAAGATATTGCATCTGCATCAAATCAATTGAAGGCATTGATTAATAGCGATCAGAATGTGTGAAACCTAATTTGGCTATGTCTCACTAATGACGTCTTGGTAAACGTGACATCTGAAAAGACGACAAAAAATATTTGGACTAAACTGGGAAGCCTTTATCAAAGTAAGTCGCTTGTGAACAGATTATTTCTACGGAGACAACTGTACAATCTTCGGATGAGTGAATGTGATTCTTTTTCTACACACTTAAATGAATTTAATACAATATGTGAGCAACTTGCATCTATCGATGTTAATTTGGATGAGGAAGATAAAGCATGTACTTTGTTGTGTTCACTGTCGAATTCATGGGAACATATAATTGTTTTGATCAGCACTGGTGTTAGTGTGCTCTCTTTTGAGAATGTTGTATATACTTTATTGCTTGAGGAGATGAGGAGAGTAGGTTCTGATAATGCAATGAATGAGACTCTTTTAGTAAAAGGAAGGAATAGTAAAAGATCTAAATCCAAATTTGTTACTAGAAATAAATTCAGATGAAGATCTAAAATCGAGATCGATCAGAAATTAGATTGTTTAAAGTGCAGAAAACTAGACGCTTGAAGAAAGATTGCAGAAGTAAGAATGTGAGTACAGAAAAGCGAGATGAGGAGCCATCGTCTAGTATAAAGAAGGACAATGACAATAGTGCAAGAGATATATATCTCATTTGTAACTCATCTCATGATGACCGCAGTGCATGGATAATTGATACTGGAGCGTCTTTCCACATGACATCTCATTGAAATTGGTTTTGCTATTATAAGCCATATCAAGGAGGTATAGTATGGATGTGAGATGATATGACGATTGATATTATTGGTTGCAGAAAGGTGAAGCTAAAGATGAAAGATGTGACAATCAAGAATCTTCCAGATGTGATGTATATTCCCGGTCTTACCAGAAATCTTATTTATGTGGAAATTATGGCAGATGTTAGCATTACTTTCACCAACGATAAGTATTCTTGTAAATTAACATGTGGATCTATGGTGATTGTTAGAGACAAACGAAAAGGACAATTGTAAAAATTACTAGCAAGCACAGTGGTTAATGACGAGAGTTATATCATAGAGCAGGTGAAAGAAGATGATGCAATGCTGTGACATTGAAGATTGGGTCATATCGGTAAAAAAAGGCTTAATAACCATTATTACAAAGAAGATGGTAGATGGAATTCTAAGTTGTTCTATGGGTTTCAGATTTTGTGAATATTGTGTACATGAAAAACAAAATCAGGTCTCTTTTGAATCCGTAAGAGGGAGAGCGAAAGGAATTCTGGATTTAATCTACAGTGACATCTTCGATCCTACATCAGTAGCATCGCTTGGAAAATCAATATATTATATTTCTTTTACTGATAATTTTTCTATATATGTATGGATATATTTCTTGCAAAAAAAAAAGATGATGTATTTGAAAAATTTCATGAGTTCAAAACTTTGGTGGAAAATCAGTTTGATAGAAAAATTAAAATTTTGCAGACTGACAATGGAGGAGAAGGTTGTTCAGCGAAATTTGATCAGTTTTATGCGGCTAGTGGTATTGCAAGGCAGAAAACAACGTCATATTCACCTCAGCAAAATGGAGGTAGTAGAGAGACTTCATCGGTCTCTCATGGAGAGGGTGAGAAGCATGTTAAGTGATGCAGGTTTATCAATTGAATTTTGAGCAGAAGCAATGGTTACTACATGTTATCTGAAGAACAGCTCTCCTACATCATCTTTAAAGGATCACACGCAGTTTGAGGCATTGGGGGAAAAGCCAAACATTTCTCATGTTAGAATATTTGGATGCGAAGCATATGTGCATGTGCCAAAAGAAAAGAGGAATAAACTTGAGAACAAGCTAGAGAAGTGCATCTTCATTGGATACAAGGATGGCATTAAATGATGTAAACTGTGGAATCTTGATACTAAAAGTATTATCTACAGTAAGGATGTGGTGTTCAGAGAATCTATGGTGAATCAGATTATTTCACAAGCTCCCAAAGAACCACAGATGGTTGAGTTTATATGTTGGTTTGCAGGGAGAGACAGAGGTTATACTAGTTGAAACTGAAAATTTAGATAATGAAGTCGATGAGCCTAATGTGGATGCTGATATTGTAGATTGTGATACTGAGTTTGAAATTGAAGCATTGACTGAACCAATTTTAAGGAGATCTACACGGCAAACTAGATCACCTCAAAGGTATACCTTATTTGCCAGTAATAAAAATTATGCTTTGACTGTTATAGGTGATGATCCAAATACTATTAAGACAGCAAGAAACGCAGAAGATGCCAAACAATGGGAGAAATCATGAAAGATGAGATGAACTCTTTAGAGAAAATATAACGAAAAGTTGTAATGCTGAAAAAGGTTGACACAAAGGTGATTGACCAACGATGTGATTGCAAAAAAGTATTAATGGTGTACAACTGAATTAAGTCTAAAGAAGTATGGGAAGTATTCATTAAGTAGAAGAATATTGAAATGTGGTTCATACTACCCTAAAACAGGAAAATATGCGGGTCCCGCGTGAATAGCTATATTGCTATTTATTAGTAGTTTGGGCTTAGGCTCATGAATAGATACTGTTATATATATTCTTTTTACTTTTTGTGCAGAATATTGCTTCTTGCACTGAAAAGGAGAGAGTTTACTTCTTACCTAAGGGAGTTTACATCTTACACTGAGAGTTGTAATAAGAGTAATGAGGTGCTATTATAGTGGAATCATTTACTAGACGTAGTCCTAGTTTAAGGATGAATTGAGATAAAATCTTGTATCTCAATTTTTTCTTCTCTCCCTCATTTTACTTTTACCACGATTATGCGTTGATCCTAACAAGATTGGGCAGAAATGCTATGAGCAATAATAATTTTTTAGAAAAATGAGGGGAGTGCATGAAATTCACCACCCCAGTCTGTTTGAATAGCTTTTAGTTTTCCTTGGAAACTAAGAAAAGCAAAATAAACTTTGGACTTTGTTTTAAGAGGATAAGACCAAATAAATATGGTGCAATCATCAACAAAAATAACCGAATAAAGATGACTATCGATAGAAGTAAATTGAGAAAGACCCTAAACATCACTATAAATTAAATCCAATGGAAACAAACTACGAGTTGGAGACAATCCTAAGGACTGACGACTAACCTTGTCTAATTGACGGGCTAAACATGATTAATTCAACCATGTTGACAAACACGGTAAATTATCCTCTTTGATCATAAACCATAAAAGACACTCATGAGGATGGCCAAGACGTTGATGCTAGCCATCCATGGAAGTTCATTTCGCAATACTGGCAGTTGGCATTGAAGATTATTGCTATCTGTTGTAAAGACCACGGTTACTCAAGCTGGAAAGAAGAAACATTATGGTCACTAGATATTTAACAAGAAAGTGGGTGGGACAAAATTCAAAAAATACATTATTGTTAGTGGTAAATTTTTTAATGGAAAGTAAATGCTTAAAAATATCATGAACATGAAGAACATTGTTTAAACGTAAAGAAATATTTGAAATAGACGAGGGAATAGAAGAAGTACCAATATATAGTGATTGTGAGACACTTACGATTTCCAACGTATAAGTTTCCTAGGAAGAAAGGGATTATATATCAGGTGTGACATGATGGGAGATGGCCATGTCAAGTTACCAAGAGACGGTATTGGTAGGTGTAAGTAAAAGAGGAGGAAGGACGTGGCTCAGGTTGGCATTAGGAGAAGGAGAAGGTTGATAAGATAAAGTAGAAAAAGCTATATGTGTAGGTGACGGGTGATAAGGCATACCTGAGGTCAACAGTAGCATGTGGCAGTAGTATGATTGGTGTGGTGACAGATGGAACACCATATTTGACCTTGTTGAAAGCCACAAAAACCACAACCACGTGCATATAGACCACCACAAGCCCCATGACCTCTAGACTAACCATGGCCATAAAAAGAGGAATGAGGAGGATTGGAGGCATTTTGCTGAGTAGAGTTGGTCGTAGCAAAATTAGCCTTGGAGGAAAACTCATAGATATGTAACTTTTGAAAGGCCTTAATACTCTCGTGACTGAGGAGAAGACCTTGTAGATTCGTAAATGAGATTGGTTCAGAATGACCAAGTAATGTAAGAATAGTGTCTTGAAGATCATATTAGAGACCACGAAAAATGTGAACATTGAAATCCTCCAATTCAAAAGGCTTGCTTGCAACATGAATCTCATCGACAATGGATTTAGCACATTGAAGAAAATCAATAACTGATTTGTCTTGTTAATGTTGCAAACGTTGAAGATTGAGATGAAGAGAGAGCATACGAGTAACGGAAGTTGAGCCAAAAGAGATATTACATGGCTTTACTAGTTGGTTCACCAATCATCAAAGGTAAAACTAATTCTAAGAGGGATGCAATTAAATGACTTATGATAGAAGCATCCTGTTGTTGCCAGAGAGTTGCTTGAGCTGCATTATAGGGACAAGTTGTGGTTCCATCGACATGACCATAGAGGTTTTTTCCCTTAAGAAACGAGATAACTTGTGCTTTCCATAGCAAGTATTTAGATACTGTGAGACATAAAGAAAGGAAGTGATTAGCATATCTGAATAGAGGAAGTGAGTCATGATGCTAGTAGCGGCGGAATTTCCCTCGGCCATATCAACCACCCTCGAAATGAGGGAAAAAGAAGAAGAAGAAAGTTAGACTTGAAAAGATGCGTTAGCCTTAGATGTTTGATACCATATTGAATCGAAAACCGTTGTTATATTTCCATTAAGCTTAAGTGGGTATTTATAACCCAACAGTACACAACAGTACATTCTAGAATATTTACTAGTAAGAAAAGAATTACATAACATATAAAACTTCTAAAGGATAAAACCTTTTAAATCTGACAATCCAATATTTGGCTAGTATTCTAAAGATAAGATTGTAAATCTTTCATATTTGATAGCCATATATTTGGGTAATACCAAAGACAACAAAAAAAATTATTGGGGTATATTTATAATTACCACATAAAAATTATAAGCATCATTATAGTTTAATGTATATTTCTATATAATGGGATCACACAAAGGAGAACTGTGATGTACATATATGTTTGATCTGAATCTGATTACGTGATATTCTCAAAGCACTAAAGTGTGAGTGTCTTCTTGTAAATTTGTAGTATTTGTACCTATTTTTCTACATTCGCATGTTTCATTTGCTCCTTTATTTAATAGAATGAATTCTCTGATTGGTGTGAACGAGTCTAGAGTTTCACTTTGCTGTCCAGAATCTTGATTTAGCAGGTTTAGGTTGAGAAACCCGCTGCTATTACTGATAAAAGTAGTGATAATTAGAAATCACTTCATAAAGCTTATGAAAGATCAAACAGACTAAGCTTAATATTTATGCGAATAACAGTTGCAAACAACTTAAATACTACTCTTCCCAAAACTGATAGTGCTAAGGAGTTTATGATATCTGTGGAAGAGCACTCTCAAACTACCGATAAGTCACTTGCCGGTACATTAATGAATATTTTAACTATCAGGAAATATGATGGTTCATGTACCATGCATAAGCATGTACTTGAAATAATAAACTTACGGGACATGTGCACCGAAAGTCCTAAAACTTGTAGCGAAAGTGTAAGTGAGTCCTAAAACTTGCAAAAAGTGCAAATGAGTCATAAAACTTGTTATTTTCGTTCAAATGAGTCCTTCCGCTAACGCCGTCCAATTAAACTCACGGAAAAAGCTGACGTGGATTATTTTATTAGTTTCTCTCTCCTACGTGTCACGTTTCTTATAACTGCAGACTCCACGTCTGCCAAAACGATGCCGTTTTCTCGCGTGCCCTAAACGAAAGAGACACGACGCCGTTTTCTTCTCCTAGCCCCAAATCGATGAAGACCCAAGCCCTAATTCGAAGAACCCTAATTCGTCTCCTCGCCAGATCGAAGAACCCCAAATCAAAAGCTCGTTGTTCCTTCGCTGTCGAAGTTTGTCACCGAAGCCATTGTTGCAGATACTGTACTCTCCACGATTGTCCGTCAACACCTGAAGAAATCATCGAAGCCCCAAATCGACGAAGAAGCGAAGCCCTAAATCGTCTCCCCGCCAGATCAAAGAACCCCCAATCGAAGCTCGGCGTTCGTTCTCCGTCAAAGTTGGTCAGCCAAGGCGTCGTTTTTCTTCCGTATCCTCCACTTCATGTCCATTAACATCTGAAGAAGTCGTCAAAGCCCCAAATCGACGAAGAAGTGAAGCCCTAAATTGAAGAACCCTAAATCGTCTCCGCCCCAAATTGAAGAACTCTAAATCGAGGAAATCCCAAATAAGAGCTCATTGCTCCTCCTTCGTCGAAGATAGCCTGCAAAGAAGGTTGCAGATACCTTCTTCATCGATCGGCAGTTTGCTCGAGCTCGATTTTTAGGTGGGCGCAAAATAGAGAAGCTCTATTACAGAGTTCCTAGAAGTAGTAATGTTGATAATCGTCTTAGAAAGTTGTGGGATAACTCTGCTGTGGTGGCTCTATTTTTTCAGCATCTGAATTCTCATCTTATCGAACTATATATACAGTATGTTGATGATGATGAGATTTTTATTGAGCAAGAGGGTGGTGCTGATGAGATTCAGGTTGGGGAGGATGAGGGTGCTAGTGATATGAATCAGGTTGATGAGGAGGAGGGTGTTGGTGATATGAATCAGGTTAATGAGGGTGCTGGTGATATGAATCAAGTTGAGGAGGAGGATGAGGAGGAGGAGAGTGATTATGCAATTCATAATTTGATTTATACGGAACACTCAAGTGATGATGATCATATAGAACTACTTGAAGCAAGGAACAAGTTGAAAGAATTTCCAGTGATGCAGAGGCCATAACTGGGGTTAACATCAACACAACTGGTACTTCCTAATCGGCGGTTAACTTCCCAACCGAGTCAGCAACTTGTTCTCGGTCTGTGGATGATTCTGGGCATCATTCAGAGGAGGATGTCAATCTTCATTCCAGCTCAGATGATGAGGGTGAAGAAGAGGAAGGCGGTGTTTCTAGAAGGGAAAGTAGGTTCCCATCTTATAGCAGTGAAGGCCAAAATAATCCAGAATTTATTGTTGGCATGACATTCGGGAATGCAACGGAGTTTTAAAGAGGCAATATTGAGGTATTCAGTGGCCGAGCAAAGAGCTATAAAATATACCAAGAATACTTCAAAATTTGTAAGAGCAAGGTGTGCACAAAGAAACTGTAAGTGGATGATTTATGGTGCTCTTGACAGTAAGACTGGATCGTTTCATTTGAAAAAGTACATTGACCAGCATGTGTGCAGCATCACTTTTGAAAACAAGAGGGTAACAAGTTCTTATTTAGCCAAACATTTCATGACACTAATTGCTGCAATGCCCAATATCAAGGCACCAGAGTTGAAAAATCTAGTAAGGGAGCAGCTGGGGGTAAATATTAGTGTGAGTAAATGTAGAAGAACAAAATTAAAAGTGACGAAGGCACTTCAAGGTAATTATAAGAAGGAGTATGAGTAGATGTGGGATTACTTGGCTGAGCTTCATAGGACAAGTCCCCCCAACACTTTTAAAATGAAAGTTGAACGGCCTCTTCCAAATTCCCTTCCTTTATTTGATAGGGCTTACTGTTATTTTGATTCTTGTAAGAAAGGATTTTTGGCAGGATGTAGAAAAATTATTGGACTAGATGGATGTTTTTTGAGAGGCTTAATTAAGGGTGAATTGTTATGTGCTATAGGCAGAGATGCCAATAATCAAATGTTTCCAGTGGCATGGGCAGTAGTGAGAATTGAGAATAAGGATTCATGGAGCTGGTTTATTGAGTTGTTGAGGACAGACCTCGATATGGACGATGGCAATGGTTGGGCATTGATTAGTGACCAACAAAAGGTATGTGCTACTTAATTATTGATCATATTAAAATTAGTTGTGACACTTCATGTAATGTTTATCAACTCTAATATCCTTCATTTTTGTTTTATGTATTTGTTAGGGTCTTATTCCTTCAGTTAGTGAACTTTTGCCAAGAGCAGAACATCGAATGTGTGCAAGGCATATATATTCGAATTGGGGAAGAAAGTATAGAGGCATTCAATTGATGAGTCAATTTTGGAAATGTGCCAAGAGTTCTAACATGGCAGATTTTGAGCTGAATAGGCAAAGGTTGAAGGAAATGACTCCACAAGGTCATGATGATCTATTCCATACCGAGCCAAAACACTGGTGTAAGACCTTCTTTGACACCACTATAAAATGTGATGTTATTGATAATAACATGAGTGAAGCTTGCAATGGTAGGTGTGTCGAAGCAAGGTGTAAGGCCATTGTGAGTATGCTAGAGGACATTAGGATCATGGTTATGAATAGAATGCATAGTCAAAGGGATGCATGTGCTAAGTGGGCAAGAAATTATGGTCCAAGGATTGTGCATAAGTTAAATCAAAATACATCTGCTAGTAGGTACTGTCGTTTGATATGGAATGGAGTGGTAGACTTGAATTTAAAGAATTGTTCTTGTAGATATTGGGACGTTAGTGGGATTCCATGTTGCCATGCTATATGTGCAATAAACCACAAGCAAAATAATCCGGGTGAGTACTTAGCCGAGTGTTATAACAAGGATAAGTATCTGAGTGCTTATCAGTTCATGATGCCTCCCGTGAGAGGAGAAAAGTTTTGGGAAAAAACCAACAAAGATGCTGTTCAACCCCCACCAGTGAAGAAGATGCCTGCAAGGCCAAAAAAAAGCAGAAGAAAGAAACCAATTGAACTGGTAAGAGGTGAAAGAATGACCAAAGAAGGTAGACAAATGACTTGTTCTGCTTGTCATATAGTTGGACATAATCGCAAAGGATGTCCATTGATGAAGGTATTTCCTCATATATGATAATATATTTGCTATGTTAATATGTTGTTGAGATAAATGACTTTTTTCTGCGTAATTTGTCCTTATAGGCCAATGCTCAAGGCAATGTATGTACATCAAGTACCAATATCAATGCACCAATTAGAACTGAAGAAGGATTTACAAGCCAGGCCGTTGCTTCTGCTGAGCATGCCAGTGCTTTTGATTCGTTTTCTAGTATGGCCAATGCTTTAGATGACATTACTATTGATGAAGGACGAGGATGTTCTACTCAGGCCAGTGTAGTAGCTCAAGAAAAAGCTTAGAAAATCCCTGTGAGTAATCCCCTTATCAATTCAATTAATGCATTGTCAGTTGATTCTAATGTGTAATGTTGTTTTTCCAGTGTAAGAGACGTGCAAATGAAAAGGACATTACTATTGATGAAGGACGAGGATGTTCTACTCGGGCCAGTGTAGTAGCTCAAGAAAAGCTCAGAAAATCCCTGTGAGTAATTCCCTTATCAGTTCAATTAATGCATTGTCAGTTTATTCTAATGTGTAATGTTGTTTTTCCAGTGTAAGAGACGTGCAAATGAAAAGGACATGCAAGGGCAAGCACAACTGAAGAAAATTAAAATGGTTTGTACTAACCCTTAAAATGCGTTCTCATTTGATGAATAAACACTTTGTGATTATTATGTGCTGGTGATATGTAGTCTGAAAAACCCGGTGCAAGAATATTGAACAAAAGGAGTTGTTGTTTGAGAGATAAAGATGCAAATGTGCCATTTCAGCCATCTCAACCTCAAGAGCATGTTGCTGTAAAGACAATGGCGCCATCAAAACCTCAGCCAAGCCAAAAGCCTCAATTAGTGAGGACTTTTCTTAGAAGTCATGCTGCTGGAAAGTTCAAGGTGCCATAAAAAAATCACAACCTGAAACTCCATCAAGTAAAGGATCTACTCGAAGTAATGCTGCCACAAAGATAAATGTGCCATCACATCCGTCAAAACCACAAGTAAGCTCTCAACCATATTCACTAAGACCTTCAACTCGAAGTCAGGTTACTGGAAAGCTCAAAGTGTCATCACAGCCATCACAACTTTCACAGTGGAGACCAAAATTAGTTCATGTTGCTGGAAAGGTGGTAAATGTACCATCACAGCCTTCACAACAGAGACCAGAATCAGTTGATATTGCTAGAAAGGTGAATATGCCATCACAGCCTCAACTTGAATCATCACAGCCTTCACAACAAAGACCAGAATCAGTTGATGTTGCTAGAAAGGTGAATATGCCATCACAGCCTCAACTTGAACCATCACAGCCTTCACAACAGAGACCATAATCAGTTGATGTTGCTAGAAAGGTGAATATGCCATCACAGCCTCAACTAGCACTATCACAAGTTCTACCAGAACCAGTAAGAACTTCCCCACGAAGGCATGTTGCTATAAAGGCAAAGACGCTATCAAAATCGAAGCCAAGCTTCCAACCTCCTCGAAAAGCTGTTGCTGTGGAGGCAAAGGCGGCATCCCAGTCTGACACAAGCTTCCATTCAAAGACAAATGCGCCATCACATCCTTATGCCAGTTCAAGAAAAAGTGTTGCTACAAAAGCAAATCCACTATATATAAGGAAAAGCTCAAGAATTCAAAATCAAGCGAAGGCCAGTCCTTTAGGACAACCAGGATTTGTAGATCTGGATTGATGTGTGTTCTGTTTTTTGTTGTCAAATGTTGTCTTTGTGTAGATTTTCTGTTTCTTTTTGCAGATTTCCTCTAAGCCATGATGTAATGGTGGATATTTGGTGTCATTGTAAGATGATTGAGTTTTGATCAATATAAGCCAGCCAGTTTATTATCTAAGCAAATCAGTTTGGTTCCTCATTGTTTATCGATCTTATGATGGTTGCATTGATGGTTACATTGAAGAAACTTGCAAGTACCGAGTGTACACTTATATTTCACCGCATTTGCAGAATGTCCATTAAAAACAGAGTATGTTGAAACACATTCATCTCACTAATCAACAACCAGGCTTACAAATTTACAAACGCAAAATCAACAACCATACTTTATAAACTTACAAACACTTTACTTTGGAAGCCTTAAAAGCTGTCCATCGAGTCTCATGTTACATATAATCGATACAACAATATATCATATGCATAATATAAGTGTCATTTGATATAGCATCTTTTCTTTCTTCACTCGTTTAAGCTCTTCCTTTAAACGTCTATGCTTCGCCTTTTGTGTTTTCACTTCAGCTAACAATGAGCGCACTTCAACCTCATCACCCCTCGATTGGCTTGACTGGCACAATGCTTGATTCCTTTCAAGGAGGTTGACTATCATGTCCCTTACTTGATCTGATATCTTTGGATCAACCCACATGAAAAAATTGCAACAATCCAGACTATCAAATTTAGCACATCCATGGAACCTTCTCCCTGCATTTTTCCTTGTCTTTGCCATCAGAATTGGCGATTTCAGGCCACAATGGCAAGTGAGCTGTGACTCCACATCTTTAGAATGTGCCCCACTTGATTCAAATGTTAGCGGCTTCAATCTTCTACTTGTCATTCTTTAATAAACAAAATACACTAAATCAAAAACCCATCTCTTCATTTTCGCATTCAACAAAGAGACTGGCCCAACCTAAATAAAAAAAATAACAATGCAACAAGAGAAGGGATTTTTGCTTACAAGCACTTCAACGGGATGACTTACAGAAATCAAGGTTCCCTCGAACTCACCGCGACGGGACAACTTGCAGAATTGAAGCTATGTCAGGCATAACAACGAACGACTCGAGCTCGAGAAAGCTGACAATCGACGAAGAAGGTATCTGCAATGACGCCTTGGCTGACCAACTTTGACGGAGAACGAACACCGAGCTTCGATTTGGGGTTCTTCGATCTGGCAAGGAGACGATTTAGGGCTTCGCTTCTTCGTTAATTTGGGGCTTCGACGATTTGGGGCTTCGACGATTTCTTCAGGTGTTGACGGACAATCGTGGAGAGTACAGTATCTGCAACAATGGCTTCGGTGACAAACTTCGACAGTGAAGGAACAACGAGCTTTTGATTTAGGGTTCTTCAATCTGGCGAGGAGACGAATTAGGGTTCTTCGAATTAGGGCTTGGGTCTTCATCGATTTGGGGCTGGGAGAAGAAAATGGCGTCGTGTCTCTTTCGTTTAGGGCACGCGAGAAAATGGCGTCGTTTTAGCAGACGTGGAGTCTATAGTTATAAGAAACGTGACTCATAGGAGAGAGAAACTAATAAATTAATCCACGTCAGCTTTTTCCGTGAGTTTAATTGGACGGCGTTAGCGGAAGGACTCATTTGAACGAAAATAATAAGTTTTAGGACTCATTTGCACTTTTTGCAAGTTTTAGGACTACTTGCACTTTCGCTACAAGTTTTAGGCCTTCCGGTGCACATGTCCCTAAACTTAACAACAAAGTTAAGGACTTTGGAAATGAATGTGGATGAGTATTTTTTTTTTTAGTACAATTCATGCTTAATTCCTTATCTCATGAAGAATATTGAACATTTCAAATGAATTACAACACCATAAAGGAAAAGTTGAATTAAATGAATTGGCCATTATGCTTGGTCAAGAGGAAATGAGGATAAATAATCAGAACTCATTCTATACATTTCTCAAGTCATCAAGAAGCTGGAAAGAATTTTAGTAGAAAGGTGTAATCATACATTACTGGAAATGGTTAGAAGTATGATGAATTATTCATCTTTACCTTTATCATTGTGGATATATGCATTAAAACCTTCTATGTACTTACTAAATAGGGTTCCGAGTAAGGCAATTTCAAATACTCCCTTTGAACTGTGGACGAGAATGAAACTTAGTTTAAGACACCTACATGTTTGGGATTGTCTAGCAGAAGTGAGAATTTACAATCCACATGAAAAGAAATTGAATTTTAAAATGACTATTGGTTACTTCATTGGTTGTGTAGAAAAATCCAAATGGTATGATTTGCTGTTCTAATTACAAGAATTGTTGAATCTGGAAATGCTAGATTCCTTGAAAATGGTGACATTAGTAGGAGTGAAAGAATGCGTAATGTTTGCATTCAAGAAATTAGGGTGAAATTTCTCATACCTAAAACTTCTAAAGTTGTTTCTGATGTTATAGTTCAACCTAATAATAATCAAGAACAACAAATAAATGATCAAAAACTCTATAGTGGAAATGTTAATAATGAATTTAGCGTAGTTGAGCCACATGAAATGATGTTAAGAAGATCTCAAAGAGAAAATAAACCAACCACTTTTGACTATTATGTGATTTATTTACAAAAGTCTAAAATTGACTTAGGAATTAGTAATGTTCTAGTCATTTTTTGCAACCCATGGAACGTAATGATTATATTGATTGGTTCAATGCTATAAAATAATGGTTAAAATCTATGAATGACAATTAAGTCTGGGATCTTGTTGAATTGTCTAAAGTATGTAAAAGTATTCGGTGTAAATGGGTCTTTAGGACCAAACGCAAATCAAAAGGTGATCTCGAACAATATAAAGCAAATTTGTTCTAAATGTTTTATTCAAAAGAAATGTATTAAGCCTATGCAACTTAATCTACAAAGTAATCTCAAAGGTCTTAGCTAATAGATTAAAGAAATGGCTCCCGGAGATCATAGCTGAAGAACAAAGTGCCTATGTTAGTGCTCGCCAGATTCAAGATAATATTTTCATCATACAAGAAGTTTTCTATCGGCTAAGAATCAAAAAAAGAAAGAAGAATTTCAATGCGATCGTCTAAGTTGATATGAAGAAAGCCTATGACAGAGTGTAGTGGGACTTTCTTAGAGAATGGATGCTGAAAATGGGGTTTTATGACACTTGGTGAACTGGATTATGGTGTGTGTATCCATAGTGTCCTATAGCATTAAAATGAATGGTGAATCTTTACCTTTCTTTCAGTCGATTAGGAGAATAAGGCAAGGTGATCCTCTCTCTCCCTACTTATTCATTATTATGGCAAACGTTCTTTTAGAATTATTGAAACAAAGGGTACATAATGGTCATATTAGAGGTATTAAACTCAATTCATCATACCCTACATTATCCTACCTTATGTTTGCTGATGACTTGATATCATTTCTCGATGGGAAAGCAGCTGAATGCCAAAAACACTGTCGATGTGTTGAATCAATACTACCTCTCCTCTGGTCAAACGGTCAACCTCAACAAGTCAGGAATATTTTTCAGTAGAGACTGCCCATAAGCATTAAAAAGAAACATAGCGTATGAGATGAGAATGCCAGAGATAAAAAAAAAAAACAAGAATGTATCTATGAATTCCTTCAAATTGGGGGGAATCTAAGAAACAAATGTTCTCCTAGATCATGGACAGAGTAAACAAGAAATTAGAAGACTGGAAAGAGAATCTTTTATCAAATGTAGGAAAAGAAATCCTTTTGAAAACTATGGTGCAAGCTCTTCCTTAGTATGCTATGTTTATGTTTAAGATGCCTATCTCCATTTGACGCGATATAGAGAGGAAAATAGTTAACTTTTGGTGGAATAGTAGTGCCACACAAAAGGGCTTCATTGGAAGAATTGGGAGACTCTAAAGAAGACAAAAGATGCGGAGGGATGGGTTTTCGAGATCTGGTTGTTTTTAACCAAGCCATGCTAAGTCAACAAGCATAGAGGTTAACAAAGAATACAAGCGCGTTATGGGGCAAACTACTCAAAGGCTTATACTTCCCAAATTCCAATTTCCTACATGCAACTATAGGCTCTAAATCTTTAAAAACTCTTCTCACTAGTTAGTCGGAAATAGCAAAAAGATCAATAATCATAAAGACAAGTGGCTAGCCAGAGGGGTAATTGGAGGACCAGCCAATAGAAATGACTAAATTTGGGTTTCAAAGCTTATGGAAATAGAAGAAATCAAGTGGAATACAGCGAAGGTGGAAGCAATGTTTGATGAAGGCACGACAAATGACATACTGTCAATTCACCTCAACCCCAAAATCCCATAAGACACTTTGAAGTGGGAACATTCCAAAAATGGGCTTTTCACAATTAAAAGTGCCTATAATCACATTAGGGCAAGCCAGGAAAGAAACTCTCTACATTAAGCATCTTCCTCCTATACTACCCCAAAAAAACTATGGCGACATATATGGACTTCAAAAATACCACCCAAAGTCCATTTCTTTATGTGGCAAATCTGTCAAAATGCTATAGCTACTAAAGAGTACCTGATGTGGAGAAATCTGGCAATTGAGAGTACCTGTCCATTTTGTCGAAGAGCCTCTGAGTCCATTGAGCATCTCTTTCTTCTTTGCCCTTGGACCAAGGAAATATGGGAGGAACCTACAATCAACATCACTATTAATAATCGTTCAGTGGCCATAATAGAAGAGTGGCTCGTTAACCTCTCACAAACCTCGATTTTGTTCGACCTCCTCGCTTTAATTCTCTAGCAAATCTAGAAAGCAATGAATGGTGCAGTTTTCAGAAATCAACCCACAAATCCCCAGCAAGTAACTTCATCAGCTAAATCGAAACTAGAAAGCACGAATTGATAGGTGAAGAACACATGCAACAAATTAGTACCTCAGAACTCTATACCTATAAGCTAGGTTCTTCCTCCTCCGAGGGTTCTCAAGATCAATATAGATAAGTCTTTTGACCCAATCTCAGGCGAGAGTGCAATAGCCGGTATTTGCAGAGATGGAAGAGGAATTCTTCTCAATGGCTTTGCTCAGATGACGAGATCCACCATGCTGCTTCAAGTGGAAGCAAAAGCTCTCATGGAAACCCTAAAATTTTTTGACACATGGCCGAAGTAGAAGACCATCTTGGAGTCTGACTATGCGAATCTAGTAGAAGCGATTCACGCACCCACAAATCAAGTATGATAGGAAGTGTTTGCCCTTATTATAGAGGCCCAAGCCCGGATGGAAAAACTCCCAAACATCAGCATAGCCCATTGCCCTAAAGAGTGTGACAAAGTGGCGGATTGGGTTGCAAAAGCCTAACGGATGCAAAATCTCTCTCGAGCTTGGCTAAGCATTCACCCATCGAGTTTATTGGATTTATTATGTGTTGAGGCTTGTAATTTATCTTCCCAAACTTTTTCGAATTTAAGAATATAGTATAATATTTGACCAAAAAAAATAAAACCCCTTGCCAGTGGCCACTATTGCCACCATTGAGAAGGGCTAGTGAAGGTCACATAGGTCTTCCAAAAACCCAACGAGGCCTCCCTAGCCCCCAAATGAAGGCCAACAACTCTCATTCACATTTACGACGAGGGTTACACCCTACCCCAAATCTTGACCAGCATGCTATCTTTAAAGATCGAGGAGGCCTAACTTGAGGCCAAAGTATCGCTAGGCTTCAAGAAGGCTTAGGCGACTTCTGTCAACCCTTCTAACAGTTGTGGTGGATGCCTTTCCAACAATTGTGGCAGGGGCTAATGGTGAGGGCTCATTCCTTCTTCTCTTTTCCTTACTTGGCTTTTAGAGAAAAAGATTGTCCTTTTTAATTAATTTAATATAATCTAAATAAAGTTTGAAAAAGACAATGGTAAAAAAATTATATAGGAAAGAGAAAGTAATAAAAGATGCCACGTCAACATTTTTCATTTTTTAAGTTAGACTAAGTTAACATAAGAACTTGATTGCACCAAGTTCGAATGAATTTGTTGACACAATTGATTGCTCTTTTTCATTATCGTTTTCATAAATAGATACTTCTAAACAATTTGAGTCCTCTTGAATATTTCCTTCCATAGTGATTGCATTACAAAAAGAAATATAATGAAAGGTGAGTAAAATTTTAAATTTAAATGCCATCAAGTATTCAAAATATTATCTTAATAAATGTTTTTAGGCTTTTGCTACTTAACAGCATGCTTTGCCATACCTAACAGGAGCTAAAGTGGGACCATTAATGGATAATACGGTCAACTCAAGGTGGTAAGGGGGTGCGTGCATTAAAAAATGCGGTGGAAAAAGCACAAGCCAATGCTATAAAATAAAAACATTAGCATACATCAGAGTTTGAACCAATATAGTGACGTTGAGTCGGATGATTTCAAATTCATGACTTTGCTTTGTTTTGAAGGTCACTTTATTTTAGATAATACTTTGTTCCTTCTTTTATTAATCATGTATCCAAATTTTTACATATCGTGTTGTTTTTTTTTAATTGGTACCTGATTATGGAACTTTTGATGTATTCTGATTTATGTTTATTATCATGTTCAATGTGTTAGAGTATAAAAATCCAAGTTTAGGGATAACAATACTAACAGCATAGTGACTTTTGTATCGCGTTCGTTTTGCTACCACAACTTTTAAAAGTGATCATGTAAGCTTTACAATGTTTACAAGCCAATCATTTAAACTACATATGTCGAAAACTCTATGTGGCATGTGAGATTTTTGGGTAAGGAAAATCAATAACTTCACTTGAGTAATCATTTTTAAAAAGCTAGCACACTTAATTAATTGTTTGAAAAGTCATAATATCAAAATGAATGTCATACCAAATAATGACATTGCTAGTATGGTTTTTGCCCACAAATTCTCACAGGCCCATCAGAGATGCCCAGAGACTGCAAAAGGGAAGAGAGGCATTTGAGAATTTCTACTTTGCGAAGCATTCATGACTGCCAGTCTGTAACAGGGCACAGGGCAGTGGGTAGTGTGTAGGTACGTCTTCTCCATCAAAAATCTACCGAGCATGACTCCACTACTTTCTGCTTGTCCCTACGCTCCTTACTTTCCCTCAACTCATTCCTCTCTCTCTATGGCTAAGGGACTCGTAAAGACAAATCTTTCTTTTTTTCTTACAGTAGGAGTAGAGCCAAAGCACAATTCTCAGAGGAAGATACAGTGTCCATGCTTATTCCAAACCCTCGGGTCCAAGATGCTCCATGTTCCGGGACGAAACAATGGTCACGTGTACAATATTTTATTATATCGATCAGCCCACATGTTTAACCACATAAGCATCTAGTAGATCTGCTGTTGACATTGCTAAGGGAATGTTCATTGAACTTTCTCAGAGGCAAAAGTGGGATGTTTACTTTCATTAAGGATGGGACTTTGTAGTAATTGCTGTTATTGTTCTATTGAATCTGTCCCATTCAATTTCAACCAGGAAGGTTGGCAAGTTATTCTCAACTTAACTACACATCACGTCTCTCTCTCTCTCTCTCTCTCTCTCTCTCTCTCTCTCTCTCTCTCTCTCTCTCTCTTGCCCATTCTCGCAAAGCTGTTGCTTGAAGATACGGAAAGCCTCGATCAGAAGGTGGCGAGAGAGAGAGAGAGAGAGAAACTGTGTATAAGTGTCCAACCACCAGTTGGTGAGCCATCTCCAGATACATACCTAAGAGATTTATGTTCACAGATTGTTCACATTTTTCAATTAATAAGCGCTTAACCTCACAGTTTTCCCCATTAGCCATTGCATCTCCCGGTTAGAACCTCTTCATCGCCAAGTAGCTTGCGAGGCTCTCTTCAGCGGTTCTCGTGCAGAATTCCCTGGAAGTTGGCGTGCTCGCATCTGACATCCTTTGCAACATAGACGTAATCGATTTGTATTCTCAATATGAGAACGGTCGTCCTAGCCTTTGTTTTTGTGATTTTTTCCCACGCGGGTAAGTAAGCTTCTATGTCACATTGGGGAATCGATAAACTATCTCGTGGTTGTTTTTTCATCGTCTCTAAAATTGCGTTTCGTATTCACTGCAGCTGCATATGACCCTTTGGATCCAAATGGCAACGTAACAATTAAATGGGACATCATGTCTTGGACTGCGGACGGTTATGTGGTAAGTATTGATGAATACAATCTCACTAATGTTGCGTGACATATAAACCCATGTACCAGAGAAATCGTAGATTCTCCAATGAAACCCACCTTCGTAGCTTCTGTGATCTTTAGTCGTCTGACTACCACCGCACCGATCTTAGAGAAGAAGAGGAAATGTACCGATGTCCTTTCCTAATGCTACTGGTTAATCCAGGCGGTCGTCACGATGAACAATTTCCAGATGTACCGGCACATAATGAGCCCCGGCTGGACCCTCGGATGGGCCTGGGCTAAGAAGGAAGTAATATGGTCCATGGTGGGTGCTCAAACCACAGAACAAGGCGACTGCTCCAAGTTCAAAGCCGCTATACCTCATTGCTGCAAGAAAACACCCACAGTCGTGGACTTGCTCCCCGGCGTCCCTTACAACCAGCAATACGCAAATTGCTGCAAAGGGGGGGTCGTCCCCGCTTGGGGTCAAGATCCGTCGGCTGCCGTCTCTGCTTTCCAAGTCAGCGTTGGCCAAGCGGGTACTTCAAATAAGACAGTTAAGCTCCCAAAGAACTTCACATTACTTGGTCCAGGACCAGGGTACACATGCGGGCCTGCGAAGGTCGTGCCATCCACCAACTTCCTTACCCCTGACAAGCGCCGGAAAACTCAGGCATTGAGTGAGTTCGCCTTGCACAATCTTTTTATCTTGAACTTTCAAGCCTGTTGTGTGAACGGAACTTTCAGATTGATATATTGTTCTGATGACGGAATTCCTCAACTTAGCCTAAAAGAATAAAGGCAGTGCGTCTTGCCTTATTGACATGTATTTTTTATTTATCTTATGCAATTCTGCAGCTCCGTTACAAAGAACCATAGCGTAAAACTGAAACATGTGGTTGTGACTTCTAACATACCCTTTTTGTCCTCTTGAATTGCAGTGACATGGAATGTGACCTGCACTTATTCCCAGTTCCTAGCCAGGAAAAACCCCAGCTGCTGTGTCTCTTTCTCATCTTTCTACAATGAAACCATCACTCCTTGCCCCTCCTGTGCCTGTGGTTGCCAGAACAAGAATAATTGTGTCAAGTAAGCTGATAAATACCAAAACAGGATCGAGTGCTTTTATGCTCAATGATAAATCGCCTGAAACCTGTTTGCTGGAGTAACTAAACTTGATATCGCTGTTGGTGATGCAGGAGTGACTCCAAAATTCTAAGCATGGCAGGGTTGAACACACCTAGAAAAGACAATGCACCTCTGCTACAATGCACGCACCACATGTGCCCAGTCCGAGTTCACTGGCATGTGAAGCTCAACTACAAGGACTACTGGCGTGTCAAGATTGCTATCACAAACTTCAATTATCGGATGAACTACACACTGTGGTCTCTCGTAGTCCAGCATCCCAACCTAAACAATGTGACCCAAGTTTTCAGTTTTGATTACAAGCCTCTCCTGCCATATGAATCCATAAGTCAGTCTGCCTATTTTCGGTTCATGTACCATTTCATGAGTTAGGCTTTTGATGAACTAATCTCTGTTTCACTCTGTATGCAGATGACACGGGGATGTTCTTTGGCATGAAGTACTATAATGACCTGTTGATGGAAGCAGGACCGCTTGGGAATGTTCAGTCTGAGGTACTTCTCCAGAAGGACAAGAACACGTTCACGTTTAAGCAAGGTTGGGCATTTCCGAGGAAGGTTTACTTCAATGGCGACGAGTGCATGCTGCCCCCGCCAGATGCGTACCCTTTTCTGCCAAATTCAGCACGTCGAAAGTTGCTTTCTTTCTCGACCTTAGTCTCTTGGGTTCTTCTCATGATATTTGCTGTTTAGTGATTGTCTTCCAGGAGTACGAGTTGCCAAGTACTCAGATTCATTTTCCCCCTCTTTTACATGCTGCGATTCTCAGCGGTTTTTGAGAACATAGGGTCAGATTGGAGTATTGAGAGTAATGTATACAAACTCACGATTCCTTGACAGATAAATATGGTGCATGATAGTCAGAAAAACGATTCGGCTATTTGAGAAAGAAGCAGAACATGATTAATTCATGGTTTGATCCCATTGAAATCAAACTTGCCTTTACTAATTGTAAGCCAAGACAGATTTCATGTCCGGTATACTGTTCTTTCTTCCTTTTGTCATTCCGGGTCTCCCTCGTGTCTTCCTAGTATCTAGGGCGTTCGACAGTCCAATGACATGAACGTTATTTATCAGACAGAGTACAGGAAACACAAAGTGAAATGCATTAGATCTCAATTCACATTGCTGTCATTAGTAGGTAACACCAGCTTGACCCAACGACTATTTTACAGATATAAGGTCAAGTACAGAAAAAGTTTTGGACACATCAGTTTGGTACAAAACTGTCAAAAAAAAAAAACAAAAAACAAAACAATATGGTCTGTGGGAAAATGACAATGCACCAAAGGGCAATCTGATCATTTGATGACGTCGCCCCCCGGAATGGAATTCATCATCTAACCATGGATTCTGTCATCAATCTTGTAAGGTAAAAAATTGGATCAACAGAGTAAGAATATGCCCACTCAATTAGTCCCTCAAAAGAGCCCCAAGTTAAGTACGAGCACCAATAAGACCACTGCTAGGCTTAATCTTGAGACAACCCATCGAATGCTTGCATTTGGCAGCGATGGATAGGCATCTGGAGGAGGCATCACACAGTTATCACCATTGAAATAGATCCTTCTCGGGAAAGCCCAGCCCTTATCAAAGGTAAAAGTTGATGCATCCTTTCTAAATAGAAGTTCCGACTGAACATTGCCAAAGGGGCCAGCTTCCATAAGCAGATCATTATAAAACTCAATTCCCCATAACATGGCAGTATCATCTGTTTCAAACGAAAAAAAAAGGTTGAGCGAATTCTTGTTATGTAAACGGCAGGTGCATTTCCAGATAAATGGTGACATAGGACTTCTGTTACTATGGAACATTGCATCTACCAGAAAATATATTAGAGGAGTAACTGGAGAAAGAGATCTTACTTATTGCTGCATACGGTGTTAATGACTTGTAGTTAAAGCTGAAAATCTGTGTTAGATTGTCAAAGTTCGGATGCTGAACGACTAAGTTCCACTGAGTGTAGTTCATATTATAGTTGAAATTCGTAATTGTGACCTTAACCCTCCAGTACTCCTTGTAATTGAGTTTAACATGCCAGTGCACTCTGATTGGGCACATATGATTTGTACAGCGGACAATAGGACTGTTCGTTCCAGCATTTGAAACAACTGAAGCTAAATATGGTGAGTTTGGCCTGTAAACAATCAGCAAAACATGTCACAAGCTGAGGCCAATCAAACTTCTTGAGTGACTGATTAATTGGTGAGGATTCTAGTGATTGCTGACGAGCCTAAAACTTTTAGGAAGTGTTGGCTAAGTGAAGAGAACTTACTCCACACAGCTCCCAGGCTGAGTAGCATTGTTCTGGCAGCCACAGGCACATGTTGGACAGGACACCACAGTGTCATTGTAAAATGATGACAGTGAGACACAGCAAGTGGGACTTTTCTGGGCCAGGAACTGTGAATATGTGCATGTAACATTCCATGTCACTGCCAATGAAAAGAAGAGCAATTAGACCGACCATTTCGGTTGGAGCTGTATTGGGTCTGACATAAGGCAATAACCTAAATTGAAAGCAGAAAAAGTAAATTTTAATAACTATTACGTTCTAATATTATTAAAGCAAAGTCAGGCTTCTTATCTGTTATTACCGAACGTAAAGCACATAGAAATCTGCTCTTATGATGCTAAATAAACAGATAACCACAAATAGGTACACTGTTTATGAGAAATTGTTTGTAGAACAGATGTCATCATTTCAAGTACAAAAATCCATTCCTTCTTTCATACTTTCAATGCAACACCAAGTACGTGCACTTGCAGAGTGAGCAGAATGTAAACAAACATGCTGCAGAAGTACACATCCTACTAATAACCAATGCTCACTTACCAAAGATGACATGCAAACTTCTGGTACAAGAATAATCATCTATTCTCTTACTCATAACTTACTTAGCGCTTGCGTAAATCTCCTTTTGTCCGGGGTAGGAAATTTGGTAGGTTTAACTATTTTAGCAGGCCCACAAGTATAACCAGGCTCAGGTGCTTTAAGAGTGAAGTTCTTAGGCACTCTGACTGTTTTGACGCTCGTTCCAGCAGATCCCACGCTCAGTTGAAACGCACTCACTGCCTTTGCAGGATCTTGAACCCATGAGCTAATGACTCCTCCTTTGCAGCAGTTGGCGATTTGTTGGTTGTACGGAGTTCCTGGCAACAAATCTACAACTGTAGGTTTCTTTTGGCAGCAATAGGGTATATTCCCTTTGTATCTGGAACAATCCCCCTGCTCTGTCGTTTGGCCACCCAACATGCTCCATATTACCTCCTTCTTGGCCCATGTCCATCCCAGAGACCATCCAGGAGCTTGGATGTGACGATACTGCTGGAAGTTGGAGATTGTTACAACAGCCTGCAAGTTTTAACAATATGCTAGTTAGAATTCCACGAGAGGATATATCCTTATAATTAAAAGAGAAGGAAGAAAGAAAAAAATGACTCTGGCATGAATACTCCAATTTTGCCTCTACACCCATCGTGTTAAAGTGAAGAGCACAAGTCCATATACGGCTATCTAATCCGGAACAGTGCTAAAGAAATCCAAAACTAAAAGGAAAAGGGAAGAGACGGGCCCTGAAATTAATTCCCACCCTGTTAGATAGAGCGACATGATCAAATTTCTCAATCAAATGAGAATGACCTCGGGTTTACAACGGATGCACCTCAGGGCAAGACCTAAACACGGGTTTAGAATTATGAATGGATCATATTTGAATTGAATGAATGCTAGTAGAATCTCAGAAGTTTTGCACCAAGTGTTTTCCGCTGGGACTTCAGAACATGTTTTATCCCAGAAAAAAGACGGTATCATTTGGTAGTTCAAGCAAGAACAAGATGTGCTTTCGTACGAGACTATGAGCGAGTCCAAACAAGATAAGAGTCGATATTTGACTTGATCAACAACTCTACAAGCATCTGAGAGGAAGGAAAGAGGACAAATATCGACGAGCACAAATAGAAACAATGGAACAGTACTTACAACATAGCCATCAGGAGTCCAGCTCATAATATCCCATCTGATCGTGATGTTACCATTTGGGTCAAGAGCATCATAAGCTTCTGATATAGAAGAAAATCACAAAACAGCTCCTTCAATTCGAGTTCACGCATTATTATATAACACAACTAAAGAGAACCCAAATAGTCCCCCAAACAACAAAATCTTTCGAATCAATGTCAAAATAGTAACAATCTTGGTTTCTCAACGACCCGGCCATTCCGTCAACCACACCAAAACCAAGGAACTCGTCCAGTCCCGAGAAACCTTCTGTGACAACCAACCCAGAGTCCATGCAGGGAAGATCATCAAATATCCCCTTTGGATCAGTCATGCATTTCTGACCAAGATCAAGTACCAAGCGCAAATATGGAAAAACGGCTACTCATTTGATCACCCAGAAGAAGAAGAAGAAGAAGAAGAAGAAGAAGAAGGTCATGCACCTGTGGAAGCGAAAAAGCTGCAAGAGAGCAATAACACGAGCAGGACGCTCTTGTCGAAGAACATGGAGACGGTTCTTGAAGCGGGCGAGAAGCAAAAGCCCATGCTTTCTTCTTCTTTCTTCTTCTTGGTGTTTCTTTCCTCTGGGTCTCTGGACTATCTTGCTGGAGAGCGAGAATGTCTTTGCTCGGTGCGTGAGCCCAAGATCTCTGTGTGACCCACTCGACAGTATAGAGATAGAGAGAGAGAGAGAGAGAGAGAGAGGTGACGCGGAGGCGCTGGGCTGGCATTCTGCTGTCTAGCAAGTACAGCAATACTTAAGGGAGAAGTGACTTTTTGAGCCCACTGATGAATTTCTAAAGGAGGGGCCGGACTTAGACTCGACGAAACTGGGGTTGCTTTCACCTGGGAGAGAGAGATTCACACGTAGCCGCAGAGAAGCCATCTGCGTTTGACCATGAATATACACGCGCATTTGTTTTTTTAAATTCTTCCTTTACTAATGCAGTCTCATACTATATAACCTCGACCATCGGTAAGACGAATCATTGACTTAACACGGAGGTTAAGTATGTGTGGCAAGATTAAAGAGGAGGAGGTCTAGAGACCGCGCGTTACGTGACCGGATATCGAGGATCATTCGATTTTTTATCGTATGGTCCCCTTTTAATACGAGGCAAATACTTTGGAGTACTTCTGCCTAGGAAAGTACCTAGGCAAGGGATCCTTTTCCGGCCCAGATAATTTGGTCTTCTATGAAACCGGACTTATACACACCATTCGTCATCAGCGAGGAAGTCCGTGGTCACATGGGAACCTTTTTGTCTCAAGTGCCCAAAAGAACACCAATCATAACATGTTCTTTTATGGAGTCGCGATGATTGGAAGAAAATTTTTGCAAACTTCGATTCCGTAGAGCTTCTAGGAAATTTGCTAAGACGAGATCTTCTTCGGCTCATCTGGCGTGAAGATTTTACAAATCGACGTCCCAAATCAACCCTAAGAAAACTAGCCTCGCAAGTTGCTGCCACGTATGAATGATAGAACAAGTAATTGGTACCATGTCTATTGCCAGTGCAGTTTCCATCGCATGTTATGTCGCATAAGGATTGAGATGATTTTACCGTACAAATCAGAAGCGACTCATGTTTACGAGGTTAGAGATATATCTCCATTACAAAGTATATGGTGCCTAAATAAAGTCATATTTACTTACAAACTCGATTGTATATGGAATTCCTATCGCACGGCATATTATTCTATTGAAATTCAGCCTAATCTCGGTTATAAAAATTGCACCGAATAAAGTGTTTCAGCCCTTACACTTTTGCACGGATATTGGAGTTTGTACAAGTAGTATTTTCTCTTTACCAAGTCAAATTAAATTCAAATCCATTATTATGAACGTTTTCCCATTACGACTGATATTTCCAATTGCTAAAGCATATATCACGTACGTCGAATCTATATAATGTCCCCTTTTTTAATTATTTAAATAAAGTAAACTCTCCTTAGGAATTTCTTTAAGTCAATACAGAATTTACTATGACCATCCTAAGTAAACTCTCCTTAAGAGTTTCCTTCTTCCTTCCGTGTGCGCAACCAAGCGGTAAATGTCCATTACAACCTCCGATAAAACCCGTAATTTTCGTAATTATGCTGTTGAGTTTTAGCTACGGTGCACTTATTAGTGATAACTTGAGCCCTAAATCGGGCCTGTAATCGAAAATTTTGAAATGTTTTGGCACCTTCTTGATATATAGAAAGGATAAAGGGGAAAAAGAGACATGAGTCCCATGATTGTTCATTTTAATATCATATCGTTGAACTTATTCCAAACTTCCGAACTGCATCGATGGTATTAGTTTACAAGAAAACGTAGGGTTTGAACTTTTAGAACACGACAAGATCGCTTGACTCTCGAAGGTTCTCGTTGGGGTTTCCATTCACCTTCTCATTGAATTTTCTGATCGAATTCCAACAACCGCTGCATACAATTTCTTCTTCTTGTTTATATTGAGCGATGAAGAAAACAAGTTAAGTTCTTTGGGAGCTGAAAATTATCACCAACGAATGGATCTGTGAATTACTATGTTGATTATTCAGTCATTGATTAACCACATAGCCAAAATCATTAGGGGCCTCATCATCTTCATTTTGAAAAGGACAGGTGATAATTTATTGTGATTATTGTTATCATCTTCATCGTCACCTCGTTGTTGGGATGTTCAATTTAAGGCACCAAAAGAAGAATGACCGGACGAGTCCTGATCGAATTGATACATACGTTAAGATGTGCATACAAAACTCATTCGTCGTGGCGAGAAGTCAATTGAAATACATTCGGGTCACTGAGCATGGCATATCTCCCTCACCAATGTGAGGATTCGACCTTCTTTGTACAGCTGCTGACGTGAAATTTGGCGAATAAGGAGGATAGTTAATGGTGGATGGACAGCTCGATGCATTGCTAATGATGTCTATGTGGGATGCGACCGCGTAAAGTGCCACTTCCGGCGAAAGAGAAACTCCAACCTCGACTTAATTTCCTCTAGGATGCAAAGACAAACTTGGGTTTCTCCTTCTTATTTTCAATGATTTCTGTAGGTACGCGAATGTGTTTCTCTCCTCTCTCTCTCTCTCTTTTTTCTTTACAGTCGATCTTGGATCGTGACATGAGTACATGTGATTGGTTCATTGATTGAAACAGTAGAGCCCAACCCAAGCTCTTCTTCCCCCTTATGGATCTGGGAGTTGTCATATTCAATGACTGATTAATCACAAAGCCGAAAGCAATCACTGCCCGGATGTTCCCATAGAAATTCCTTTTTCGTCTTCATTTTTTAACAGGCGAGGCGATATTTTAGCTTTTGTTTCTTTTTTGGGGGAAAAAAGAAAAAAGAAATATATTATCCCATTGTAACGAGCCCGGTTGAAACAGTACATGACTTAAAATACATGTATAGAAACCGTCGGTTGAGGCAATACGTATATTAAAATGCATCTAGGTCATCTTGAATATGACATCCTACTTGTATTTACAACAACTTGATGTGGGAATTTGCCAATCGAGAGCATTGTTCATTGTGGACGAGTCTATCTTCGATACAATTACATAAAACCCCTTCCAATTACCTCTTCCGGCCAAAAGAAATTCCACCCTCAACTTTTATTCTAAGTCATTTCCCTGATACAAAGACAATCTGGGGTCTTCCATTTTACTTTCAATGACCTTTTTCGGCATACGGATGTGCTTTTTTTTTTTCATTTTTGTTTTTCCATTTCGACAACCATTCTTAGATCATGGCTAGCGTACATCGAATTGATTGATTGATATAGTAATGAACATTAATGATGCGCAATACCCTGATCAGTCGGGCCAACCCCATCTTCATCACCATATGGATCTGGGAATTATTAGATCCTATTACTAATTGATCGCATAGCCAAAAGTACCAGTGCCTCGAAGCACTTACCCCACTAGATGGCCACTGTCCGTATGTTTCTTCATTTTTGCTGAATTACTATTGGAAGAGATTGATGAGTTTTCAATAATATAGAGGTTCCTCTTCGTCTTCATTTTGAAAAGGAGAAGTGACAATTTACTCTTATGTTTGACTTGGAAAAGATGGATTAGGTCGATGATGAATTTTACTGCTCGAATGTTCAGTTCAAGGGGCAAAAAGTCGACTGCTTACTAAACGAGCAGCACAGATGCCAATATATCCATAAAGAAATCATTACTTGACGATAAAATATTCAATAGTATCATAAATTTTCATAAATTTACATTTGATACCGCTTTTATGGATGATAAATTTTCTTTTATTTTGTGGTGCTACTTGTAAATTTGTGATTAATCTGAGTGGGAAAATGCGCAACGTTAGCCGGTGATGCGTAATACATAAAGTAAATTACATTTGAGCCATTGAAAGTGATCTATCTTGTTTATAAAGATAAGGGGTTGCACTTGCCAATCTGAATTTACCAATTAAGAGCATCGTTAACTTCCGTTGATGACGATGTCTACCCACAACGCAATCCTCGACCCCCTCGTCCAACTTCCTCTTCGACACCCGACCTCAACTTCTATCCAAAGTTATTTTCCTCGAAACAATGAGAAACTTGAGTTTTTCGTCTTACTTTCAGTGACTTCTATAAATTCTCAAAGGTGTCTTTTCATGTTCGTAATCGATCTTATATCACAACATGCTTACATATAATTCATCGATAAGCACATTGATGGATACTGACGAACCGCAAATCCAATTTACCCTTCTAATCACCAAAGCAAAGCAATTGGGCCAACTCCAAGCTCTTCATCGCCAAGTGGCATTTCACCACAGAGCAAAGAAAGCCAGAAACAAAATGTACGAGAGGGGGGGCGGCAAAAAGGGGCTAGGTTTCTCATACAGACCTCCACAATGAGACTTACCCGTACACTTCTAGCGTGTGGCTTGGTCCAAACTAAGGCAATCCTCCCTTTGGGCCCAATCGCACCTCTATGGCCTGCTGGACCACGATGACAAACATCTTAAAACTTGGGCTTATACTTACAAACCTTGGCACAGAGAGAAATTATATACTTTTATACCCCGAGTGAGATATAAGACCCTTCTTTTGATGTCATACCGCCCGGAGCACCCAAGAAAGGCTCCCTTCAATGGCATGCACCCGCTAATTCATATTCGACCGTACCACCTCGAAGTTTTTGCAAATTGGATCGACGCATCAGTCCAATGAAGAAGAGTATGCCATGTGAGTATGATCCCAACTTCGAAAATGACGGGTCAAATGACGAATCAAGTGTCGAATATGTCGGCGCAATTCAAATGTGGCACGAGCGGATGACGTGCGGGATGATGCGCGATTCAAACTTGACATGAGCAACAAATATGCGAAGATTGAACATGACGTGTTCGAATGGGATACGTACAGTGATTAAATATGGTAAGCGGCAATGAATATGCCAACGTTTGAATGGCATGAAATGGTTCGACACAAAGTGTTTGGGTATTAAGAAATTCTTACAGACCCAAGTGATGCTAGACAGTTTGTCCTGATGACAAACCCACGTATTGGCAATACTGGGTTTAATTTTGATGATGAAGAGTGGAGGCAGTGTTTCCTTGCTGGCCTTGTCATTCGAAGTTTAAGTATCAGCACTTCAAATTGGAGATGCACAAAAACATTGGGTGATTGTTTGGCAGAAAGAAATATCATGGGAATTTATGACGTTGACACGCGTGCGATCACCCGTCGATTAAGGCAGGATGGAAGCCTTATTAGTGTATTGAGCACTGAACAATCAAAGACAGATGAGGAACTTTTGGAAATGTCACGTTCATGGGACATTGTTGGTGTTGATTTGATCAGTGGGGTTTCATGTGATGCTCCTTATGAATGGGTTGCTAGAACAAACTTCGACGGGGAGTTCAACTGGGGTAGCAGGGTTGGAGATAAATTTCGTGTCATTGCATACGACTTCGGGATTAAGCAGAACATATTGCGGCGGTTAGCATCCTATGACTGTAAAATTACTTTTACACTCGTGAAGTTTTGTAGAACCACTGAGCTTAAGCCGTCAGGTGAAGACGTGTATTAATATTTAAGTACTTTCACATTTTTTTCTTACGCTTAGTGAGGTCTTTTTTGCCTAATACTAAACGTGCAAAGATTTGAAGAGACAAAATAGGGGCATTATAATATTTAAACACATGACCTCCTACTTTGATATCATGTGAAATTTTGTAAAACCATTGACAACTATCTTTAAAAGTTAAGTCATTAGGTGAAGACATGTATTAATATTTAAGTATTTTCACATACCTTCACCTAACGGCTTAAACTTTTAGGACAGTTGATAGTGGTCCTATACAAAACGTCTTGAATTCAAATCTTACTAGACCCCTATTTTATCTCTCCAAATCTTTTCACAATTAGTACTAGGCAAAAAAGACCATATTAAGCGTGTGAGGAGTGTAAAAGTACTTAAATATTAATGCACACATTTATCTAATGACTTAGCTTTTAGGGTAGTTGGCAATAGTCTAAAACTTATAAAAATCGAGTATGAAAAATCCAAATCATGTGCGGTGCATGTGGCACCTACATACGTATGTACATACATAGAGATGACATGCGTAATGATCTAGCGTGTGCAATTGACATGTGCGATGTGTGACAATTGAATATAACATATGCGGAGGATACGAGTGGCAATCGGATAAGGCATGTGCTAGCGATGTGTGAGTAATGACATTCGACATGATGTGACAATCGAATAACGCATGCATGAAGACGTGAAAATTGATATAAAACATATTTTCAATCGAATATGTGCGACATGTTGAATGCAATAATGCAATTTTGAGAGGAGTGTAGTTGCGCGTCAAAAGTGAACTTTGAATGATAAAATGGCGATCCATATTAGAAATTCCACCCCGAAGGGTCCAATCATGTTAAGATATTCAAATAATGAAATCTCACATTTATTCAGTAACTTAAATTTTTGAGCTGAAATTTCTAAAATAATACAGAGCTGATGTTATCCATCTCGCGAATGTGCTCCAACCCCAAATGTTGAAATATTGTCATGCATCGCTTAATGACAGGTTCTAGATGTTATATACAGTCTCCATTGACCTATTAATTTAAAATTTTGAAAAAAGTGAGCAACAATCCCACAAAAATCTCACATAAGTCAGGGCTACAGATCGCGAGTTCAAAATTTTTAGGCTCTTATTTGCTTCCCCAATTCCATATTTTCACACTTTGAGAAAAGGCTGAAGTTCAGTTTACGTGCGATGGATACTGCTAGAGTATTTAAATAACAAATTATATCTTCATTTAGCAACTTAAGCCGTCGGCCCTTGACCTCCGACTGTGGCACCGAACCCCATCGCAGCCACGAAACCAATCCCATTCATATCGCGTCGTAGGGGGTTGGCTTGCAAAAACTAAGGGAATTATTCCAGCACTTCATATATCCGCCACATTATTTATGTATATGTGGCCCTTCATACTGCATAATTTTTAGATCGAAAACAAGTAGCATTATATTTCAGCGAATTTTGATATAATTGGATCAACAACCTCCTTCAAGCTCCAAATTCGAGTTCCCATCGCCCCTACCATCCTCGGTACATGTATAATTTCTCATTCCTAACTTGACCGTATCGTGATGAATTTCGGCAGTTGAGATTTGGTTTCAGCATTATGACGGTTTACAATCATGCGAAGTCTCTATCGTTCTAATTCGACGACATACTGATAAATATATGATATTTAAGTCGAACGTTATAGCGACGGAAACATACTTTTTAATTGAAGTCAAAGAGAGAGGGAATGAAGACTTGCGTTGAGAGCGTCGAGGACAAGAGCGTTGGAGAACTTTCCGGGGCAAGTTGGGTGATCAAAAGATGCTTGAAATTTTAGCTCATCTAAGGGCCGTAGGCTTGAATATATATATATATATATATATATATATATATATATGAGTGTGTCGTCACCTCGGCATTATGAAATTTTTTCTAAAAGTAATTGGTTTAACTCGAATACATATGACATTTTTTTTTTGGTAACCGAGGTATCCTATACGCACCTTGACTATTCCTCGAAGGAGACTAGCACAACAACCCACAACCATGGCCCCCCACTTAAATCACAGTCACTTTCCTGAAGAATCGAACCCAAGACTTCAACGAAATTTAAGTTCTCCCCAATCAATTAGGCTACCTATGGGTGGGTTTTTGTCTTTATCTATTAATACAAAAAAAGTTCTTTTTTTTCCTAAAAGGAAATAGGGCCTTCTTGGTATAAGGAATTGTCCAGTTTTGTATTTTCATTTTCGTTTGCAAATGAAAACAACACTGAGTAAATACGTTTGGAGTTAATTGAAAGCTGCTTTAAAATGAATTTGTTCTGAATTTCAGACTACAATTTGAAGATGTAATTTTCAAAGTATTCTTCGGAAGGAGAACGCAATTTACTTGTAAAATAAAAACAGCTATTAACATCAAAAGCAATTCCATCAATCGTGTTCTATTTTTTTTTTCATATCGAAGATTTTAATTTTGGACCAAGCAAGTTTTCAGGAAACCAAAAAAAAAAAAACAGAAAAAGAAATCTGAAAGGGAAAACAATTTGCATTACGGTCAATGAAATGAAAATTGAAAACGTTTTGATGTACTAAACGGGCCCTTGTTTTTCCTTTTTCTCAACTATTTTTCTATTCCTCTCGAGTACTTAATTGACAAATATTTACACTTATTTTGTTTACCAATGATTACGGAATTCATTTTTGTCTTTCTTATCACTCAAGGAATATATCTTCTTATATTAGCTTGTTTTATAATGATGCTATCATCAAATTTCACAATTCTTTTTGTTCTTTCATTAGAAAAGGGATTAATAATTCTGAATAGAATATTGTTCCTTAATCTAACAAAAACCGATAAATTTGTGCCCCTAAAATTTATTTTTGTTAACAGTATAGCCCGAGCTCACGCTAATCCACTCTATAACTCCATCTAAAATGTCAATTCCACATATTCCTGTTACATCGCCAAATTATCAAAGTCTCATTTTTTTAGGGCCCCAATAAAAAATTATGAATTGCGAGAGTAATCGTTTATAACCGTCATGATTTAAAGCTTTTTCATGGCCCAAAATGATTGAGAATTCTCAATCGTCTTAATTAATTACAATAAATTTCTATGTATCATAAGAAAAATCATATTACGAAGTGTGTGTGTTAATTAAGTATGAAGGGGTGGTACCTTAGAATTTTCAACGGTCCTGACCCAAAAGAAGAAGAAGAAGAAGAAGAAGTTGAAGAAGAAGAAGAAGAGAATTTTCAATGTGAATAGCCCCCGAGAAAAGAGTTGGTCCCGTCCGACGAGTTCTACACGAAGCCGCGTAGGTGGGCTGAGCAACGTTAAAAAAATGAAATGATAAAAACGCCAAAAAGAGAAAAAGAAGAGGGAGAAGGGAGAGGGAAGTTTTCGCTCCAAGCAACCCGATTGAAAGCGTCCATCGATTTCTTCATCCCAGACATTCGGTCTTGGCATCTGGGCATCCGGGCCTTTGACTCCATTGCTCCTCAGCCACGTCCATGGACGCCTCCAACGCCCGAGTTCATGCGATTGGTCAAACCGAGATCAATTGGGACAAGTGGGTGCCTCATTCCCTTTTCTTTGATCGAGTCTTTCTCTTGTCCGTGATCCGTTCTTGTCTCGTTGGCGCCCGTCGTGGGTCCGTCGCGTTTTCTTTTGGGGGTTTTGTTTTGTGGGCAGTTTGGTTTCGTTGCTTCGGTTCCCCGGCTGATGGAGTGTGGAATTTATCTCGACGCGATCAATGAGATTTCTGGGCTTAAGGGGTCCCAAGTTTCGATTGCTTGCTTCTCTCCGTTCTGGAAATTATCGGGATTATGTGTTTAATGCATTTAGTGTGCGGATATGAGGATCAGATTGTATGTCGATTTCGTTTTTCTAAGATTATGCATTTATTGTTGGGCAAAGCTCCTGATGAACGGGAATGCGGTGATGTGAGCTGCGGAATTTTGGTAAAGAATAGGAATGAAATTAAATGGTTTATATCTGTCAATTCTCAAAGTTGGTTCGACATGTTTGTACATCATTTCGAAGCTTTATTAATATATTCAATGTGTAGTTTCGTATGTCAGTTTCGTAGTTATAGTGGGTGTCGAATAATCTCACATGTCGGGCACGAGGAGGGGAAAGATCTTAACTGATGAGTTCCTCTTTTGTCATGATTATTGGGAATTCACCTATGTGCTAGTGCGACAAAGATGAGTTCTTTGATTTAACATAACATAGGGTTACACAGGATATTTGTAGTTTACTTTATGTGTGTGCCTGCCATTATTCCCAGGATATTTTATCATCTGTTTGATGCTGACTCCTATGTGGATTGTACTAGTTTGCTCTTAAATGCTCATCCATTTGACCACTTTCTGCAGGCTAGATAAGACTAAGTTTTATGTTGTAGGAGCTGGCCTCTTCACGGGGGTTACAGTGGCATTATACCCAGTTTCTGTTGTGAAAACGAGGCTGCAGGTTGCTACAAAGGATACTCTTGAGAAGAATGCACTTGCAGTTCTCAGGGGCATACTGAAGACAGATGGGGTTCCTGGCCTTTACAGAGGATTTGGAACAGTCATTACTGGTGCAATTCCTGCAAGGATTATTTTCCTCACTGCTTTAGAGACTACAAAGGTTGCCACTTTCAAGATGGTCGAAACTATGAAATTAACTGAGCCTACCCAAGCAGCCATAGCGAACGGTGTTGCTGGCATGACTGCATCGCTCTTTTCTCAGGCTGTGTTTGTTCCAATTGATGTGGTATGTAGTTCATGTTGACATGTAATCTCTTGTTATGACTTACACCTATATGAGCATTTTTCTCGAGTTTGCTTAATTGGGGTATTAAGTATTATGGTAATGATTACCAAATTATGGTAAACTTACATCGTTTGCTTGTTACAGTTATGAGAATATGTTCTGGAAATTGGAGCCTACTTTTGGTTACCTGGAATGAATAACAAATATAGAAATAAGCTGCCACGGGGCTGTAATGCTAAAGTTCATATCCTCACATATGCTGCTCAGGTCAGTCAAAAGCTGATGGTTCAGGGATACTCAGGCCATGCAAGGTATAATGGAGGTTTGGACGTTGTTCGCAAGGTGTTGCAATCTGATGGCATCAGGGGATTGTATAGAGGGTTTGGTCTCTCTGTGATGACTTACTCACCATCAAGTGCTGTTTGGTGGGCAAGTTATGGTTCAAGCCAGCGTATTATTTGGAGGTAAGACTCTGTTTAGTGCTCATTTGCTGAGGATGCAGTTCAACTTCACTAGGACTGTTCCTGAAACTTATAAAAGAAAAAGGATTTCCAGCTTCCAAGCAATTCTATCTTATGTAATTGTTGATCTTCTCAATATACCTGAAGCTCCATTCTTCAAATGTGAATAGTATTGACTTCTTGTTCCACTTTTTAGCTGAATTGACTTAGCTATGTTTGTTATGTTTATAACTGGTGAACCTTGAGATGTGAACATGATATCCATTAGCCCTCTCCCCCTCTCTCTCTCTGACATACACACACACACACACACACACAAAACACACGCATGCTTTTGCCTTCCCTTTTATCCTATTTATCAATGTCTGGGTGGTCTCATCTAATAAGCTAATGGCGTGGCAAGATTAGCTTTTGATGCAGTTTTGAATTTATGGACTAGCATGTGGTATGATTGTAGATCTTAAATGATCTTCTATTTCCTTCTGCACATTTCTACTGCATGCGCATGTGCTATTTCATGTTTGCATAACTATTTCAATGCCACATGCGATATCAACATTTGATTGTCTCACTAGCGCAACATCGATGTTGTAGAAATTGAATTATCAAAGTCAAGGTAGAGTGTGGGTATGTTATTTCTCTTTTCCTCAGGCATTAAGCAATCCTTTAAATCAGTACAGAGGACTTGTCCTGTCAGACATGTCATTGTGCCTTCATTGCCCTTTAAAGAGCAGGAGTAAGATAACATCTTGAAAATGTTTACATGGACAATGATACCAAAGGCCAATCCGCACAACATTCTAAAATCTATTTATTATTTTTAATTTGTTCACTTATATTTTGTTTGGGTTGGGGAACAGCCTGTCAACCAAGCCAACAAACAACTTGGATCTAATTTACACAAAAATAAAAACTCAAATTTCTATTTGGCCATAAAAATTGGTGGAATTGCAGAACAGCTTTGAATTTAAAATCTTAAAAGCACCCAATACTTGAGATTCTTATTTTTGGCTTATCACATTATATGTGCTCTATTTTGTTTTCAAACGCTCTGCAGCCAGCATATTTCTACTTGAGCTCTTTTTGTGCTTATCAAGGATAATCTCTAATCCCAAAGCTCCAACTCGATCTCTTTTTGTAGTGCATAAATCACAATTTTGTTGTTGTTGAGAAGTGTAATTGGATCTCAACACATGTAGAACTTTGTTATGAAAAAAACACTGTGAGAAGGTTCACCTCCTACACCTAATCTTGAACCCTCCTTTTTGTCAAGTGTAGCTCTTCATCTTCATCAATTGAGAAGAGCGATTTCAAAGATGCAAAGCTTACCTAAAGAATCTTTTCTTCTGCCCATTGCTTTCTCATTTTTATTTCCATTTTCTCCTCCTATCAAGAAATCCTTACTCGTATAAGTACATTTTATGTTTTCACAAATTCTCTTTGTTTACATTCTTAACTAGTCTAATTCTTTTCTATTCTTATAAACTGAGGAGCCATTTCAATGTTTTCTTCTTCAAATATATGTTTATATCCGTCGAGTGGTGAAGAGGACAATCTTTTATGGCTATCTGGGTATAGCATAAGACAATTTTTTTTTAAAGTCCATTTAATATTGTAGATATATGGGATTCGGGTGAATTATTGGGCTGGTTTACCTTAATCTAAACCTAAAAGGATCTTTGTACCTCTGTGCATGTGTCATTTTACAGTTTTCTGTTGTTCCTCTTGTTAAGAATTATAAATCCTGCGTCAATTGGCAGATCTAAATACAACATAATCTTTCTTTTCCTGTGTGCAATGTTTTCTGAACTATCTGGTCATAAAGAACATCAGGACTTTTTGCAACTTGCTTTAGCATCCTTTAATTGTAGTAGATGCTCTTTTATTTTTTGCTACACGTATTTTGACAGTTAGATTTTTTAAAATTTTCACATTTCTGCCTTTGTCATCTTTTCTGTACGTGATCTTAGCTTCCATAATAAGTACTCTGTTCTGAAATGTGATATGCTGATTAAGGAAAGTTTTTTTGTGGTTCTCTTTGTACGGCATTAGTCGATGTAGTCTTTTATTCCAGAGGAGCAACAGGAAATTTGAACAGAAAATGTGAAAGTGGGACTGATGTGATACAAGATCTCATGTCACAATGCCATTTTTTTAACATGAGTTTTACTATATTGGATTTGCAATATGTACTCTTTAGCATTTTGAGTTTTCGTTTTGATTTGTTTGTGATTGAATAGGCTTCTAGGTCATGGGGCAGAGCTTCAGGAAGGTCCTCCAAGTAATTTGACAATAATGTCAGTTCAGGCTGCTGGAGGAATCATTGCAGGTGCAACAGCTTCCTGCATCACCACTCCATTAGACACCATCAAAACTCGCTTACAGGTAACTTTAAATAGGTTGGCTGTTGATATTTCGCTTTTGTAAGAACTACCTAAGATCTGAATGGAGCATGGCAATGGTTCTAGTTATTTTTTTTGCTGCCTTTATTGATAGATGTTATTGCTATGATTAATTGATGAAAGAATTCTCATTACCACAATGACTAGGTTGCCGCTTCTCGTTAATTTTCAACTGCATTGAAGTCCAGGTTGTTTTATCTTGTTTTTTTCCTTTTGGATTGATTTAAAGAGATAGTAGAAGTATTAGGTTGTAGAAAGGGTAGAAAGACTGGTTAAATGAAGCATGGGAATGGCTGCATAGAGCATTATAGTTCACTTGCTCTCCGAGGAAGGTGTTAATGGGATTACGTCTATAGGTTTCTAGAGGCATTCTTCGTGGAGGGTGGGGATGGTTGAGGAATCCCCTACTCATGACCTGTGAGCTGTATGGTTATGTTAAATGTCTCTTAATTGCTTTAGAAAAAAGGAAGCAATGACACCAGGTGTAACAATTTGGGAACTGTCATCCCTAGTGCCATTTTGTAATAGTGGTATATGTGCACCTTATTGACAATAAATGCATGATTAATAGATTAAACTACATGACACATAGTTCAAAGGTAAATGGGTGGGTCAAGAGAAGATGGATTTTAAGCTGTGTAATCCAAATTTTTAATCTACACAGGGCTTTGGCATTGATAATAGTAAAATGGACCAGCAAAAAGATTATCTGGATACTACATTAAAAGAAAAGCAATAAAAGAAATTATATTCTATCAGAGTTTTAGATTCAGTGACAGAATCAGGATTCGGATCTCCTTGCTTTAATATGTATATATCTGTCATCTTAACATAAATTGCGCATGAATGCTCTCAAATTAGGTAGGTCTAGATGTGTTTAAATTGGTTAAGTTGGCCTTTCTGTGTAAGATATTATTTGTCAGATTAGTCACGACCTCACTGAATTTTAGTTCTGGATCTTGTGACTAAAAAGCCCTCTTCACTTTTACCGTCTCTCTATTAATTCTCTCCACTGGCACATTGTAATCCGTTAAGTTCTTGTCCTTTTCAGTGAAACAGTTAATCTTATGTGTATCTTTTGTTTGTTTAATTGCCAGGTGATGGGGCATGAGAAGAGAACATCTGTTAGGACAGTTGTGAGAAACTTGGTAGCAGAGGATGGTTGGACTGGTTTATATAGAGGATTGGGTCCTAGGTTTTTCAGTATGTCGGCATGGGGAACCTCAATGATATTGGCTTATGAATATCTGAGTATGCATTTTCTCCTCTTTTCTAATCATATTCTCTTCTAATAAATGAATGATGAGATTATGCACATTATCAAGATACCTGTGAATTGAAAGGTTGTCAACTTGTGGGAAGTCAAGTGGATATATCTGTGCACATGTAAACTCTCCGTCCCCTTCTGTTGCAATGGGAGTGCGTCACGCACATTTCAAACTCTTTGCCCCCTTGTTTTGTGAGTAACTGGTGTCTTTCTGAGACCATTACCTTTGTCTCTTAGGTCTCCCCTACGAGGGCTTCAAGATATTATATGGTGCTTTATTGACTCTGTAGAATTGTTTGGATGTTCATGTAGCCAATTGTGTAGACGGCTCAGTCCCAACTTTGAAGTCTGCTCAAACTAGAAATATCCAGGTCATACATCTAATAAATTAGATTTAGACACCTATCTGCGGATAATGATTTCCGCAGAGCGCCTCATGGAAAATGGAAGTCATTGCCCAGTGTTTTTGCCTATCTCTTAAAATTTGGTTTTAGAGTGCACGTGGTTCTTATTCTTTCATTGTCTCTCTCGAACGTCCTTTTATTACACCATTGAATCATCCCTAGTCTGACAATTTATCATGTTCTTTGTACAGAGCGCTTGTGTGCAAAAGATGAATAGGTGTGGCACTATTCTGACTGGGAAAATGTACTGGTGCGTTGAGACCGTCTCCGCAGGTCAAACTGGATTATCTTTGGCAGGACATTCTACAGCTTCATTAATAGAATTATGAGTAGCTAGCAAGAAACAGGAGGGCAAAGAACATCCTCTAAAGTAGGGCCTTTCCCCTTAACTCCATCGGGGGGGTCAAATTTTTTAAGTCTAATTCAATTGGCTGTATTTTTTGTGAAAGCCTAGATGTCTGGCTGAATTTCTTTAGCATAGCCTTTTCTCTTTGTTTTGTTTTTCAATTTGTTATCATAGACAATAATTGATGATGGATATTACACTGTAGCATTCCCCTATCCTGTTTGCTTCACATTGTAAGTATATTCTTAAAGCAGCAATGTAGATGGTTTTTTTTTTTTTTTTTCTAGAATGGGGTCTCCTCTGTACTTTTAATGTAGACTTGTGGCTAGATTTTGTTTCATCCGTCTCTTCTTCATAGAGCTTTATATAAAGGGTTACCCGACTTTCCTAGATTTATCAGAACAATGTTTCGGGTATTCACAAATAATTCTCTCTTACAACTTTCCTTGTGTTTTCTTGGTCACGTTCCTTCCATTTTCTCTTTGTCATCATCTTTCGAGGAGTGGGTTTTGCGAGGCGATGCAAATCCAAAGGCAAGAAAAATCCTCATAGAAATCGATTTGTAGCGCGAGTGTTCCCGGTTTCATTCCCTCTTAAGGGTTGGAAGGGGAGTCCTCGAACCAGCCACCTTTTTGCTGCTATAACCGCAACACATCAGCAGCCTCCTACTCCATCAAAACAAGATTCAGATGAAAAAAGAAAAGATCATCAGCCGTTAGATTCAGATGAAAGGATCCCAACTGTTGAATCTGCGCCGAGTTCCACCTGCTGTGCATCAATAACCCCGCAATGGCGCCGTGGTGCAAAGCCTCCTCCTACGAGCCCGCCGGACGACGCAGCCCTTCTCCACGGCCACCTCCCTTGGTTCCTCTGGGATAGTGCCGCCGCTCTCTTGAGTGGTGGCGTCTGGCCGCATGACCGACGGAAATGCCTTTGACCCACAGGAAATTGCCTTTTCACCGTTCATGAGGTCGTGTTTGTTGCAAGTCGTCATGATCCCGAGGTTGATTTCCCAAAGATTACATGTCAATGGTTGTGATCGCCAGGGTCGAGTCCTCAAATACAAGAGAGCCATTCGAAGACGGGATCTTGTGCTGAATTTATGATTGATGAGTTATGATATAAATTTATAGAGATGTATTATGAATATTCGATCTATTTAGAATCAACATATATTACTCATTGGGTTATACTTGTTCATTCCACTCATCTTAGGTATTTTGAGGTTTTACAGCTAATAACAAGTAAGATAAAAGCTTTATGTTATCAGGAGAACACCATGTATGGTGAGATTTTGGGCATGAGTTGTTTATGGCAGAAATGAACCTCTTAGTTTAGTTGTTAGTTAGAGAACTTTTAATAGATTATAAAAGTTTTGATATTGTGACTAGATGGCTACTTTATAAGATATATGGATGTATATAATTTAATAACAGGTCGTTATAGTTATCTTGAAATAGTTTTTTTTTTAATTTGTGAGTGGTTCTTATTCCTTTCTTGTCCCGCCCGAACAACCATTTAACACATCATGAATCATCCCCAGTCCGACAATTTATAGTGTTCTTTGTACCGAGTGCATAGGATTAGGAGTAGCTTGTGTAAAAACGGGAGGCATAAGAAAACACCCGTTAAATTAGGGTCCTTCCCCTCAATTCCAATTGGGGTTGTAATTTTCTATATCTCCATCAATTTCTTGTGCTTTTTGTGAATGCCTAGATGACTGGTCGAGATTCTCTGAAGAAATTATATAGAAAGTGTACAAATCATAATTTAATTTTAAATATTTTAATTTCGTCAATTTAGTCTTAAAAGACAACATTCTAATTTGGTTCTTTTGATGGATGCCGGCTGATATGGATAATTTTACAATTGTTAAATAATATTTTTGAAATTTTCAGATACAATTTTATTCATTTATTTTTATTGTGACCAGTAGGGCTGGGCATGTTGGACTATCCAACAAGCAGCAGCAGCAACAGCAGCATCAACAGTTGGCAGGAGGCCGCCAGCAAGCAATGTAATTCCCTGAATGTGAAAAGTCAAGAACGGAAAAGACGGGAAAGAAAAACACTTCCCTGAATGATTATGTTATGCTTCTTCATGTTGCTGCTGTTGTTGCTTGCCGAGGGGAAATTTGATAGTTATCCATTGTCAAAACTTGACATATTGCACCCCGTTTGTACAGAAAATGAGACTAAGGAGCGCCGCGAATTTTTTTTTTGTTTGAATAGTCACCATGTCAATTTTTATTTGAATTTTTTCAGTCCTATTGGACCGCCCGAGAATCGGACTGGACTACAACATCTGAAACTGGGTTGCTCATTTTATCATATTTCATCTATGTTTGCCACCGAAAAGATCAAGACTAAGACAGGACTTCCGTGGAAGTCGATCAACAATTGTTTTCGTTTGTCAGATGATTATTCTTGGAGTGTCGAGTCGGCAATTCTCCTAAAATGGCGAACGCTTGGAGGTGGAGGACTGATCTCAAGGCAAAGCCAATCACAGGACTTCAACGGTGAGACTATCTAACATCTATCAAATTTTGAGTACATTGCTAATGACTTATACACAAACTTATAGGTGTGGAGGCATTCCGCAAGTTACAATTATTGTCTTAAAGCAGAAGAAGAATAAGCCCTATTTCATGCTCGATATTTTGTAGCAAAACCTTGCCATAACTCAACTTCAAGAAAAAAGGCAGGAACAGTTGGAAACCCGAATGCCCTCTCTCTCAACGAGCTCTGGGATTCATAATCTCAGAGAAGACGGCCCCAGTCAGCAACTTCTCCGAATCATAACTAGTCGTGCTCTCATCATAGACACCATCGCTACTGGTCGTTGTCGCGGCTGCCCCACTGCCCTTCCCACTACCACTGTTGCTGGTGCTGAACACCTCATCGCTGCGGCCCGTCAGGTTGCCTCTAATTGGAGCCGCGTCATCGTCGTTGTTGTCGCCGTCGTGCACGAACGCACTCACATGGTCTATCATACCCTCCTCCGCGCTCACCTGTAGCTGCAGTGCGAACTCGAGGCCCCACACCACGTCATTCATGGATGGCCGCTTGGTTCCCTCGTCCTGCAAGCAGCTCATGGCGATCTCGCAGAACTTATTGAGGCACTCGGGGGCGATCGCCCCCTTCAGGTGCGGGTCCACGATCTTGTCGATGGTCCCACTCTTACAGCAGCTCTGGGCCCAGGCGGCCAGGCTGATCTGCTTCTTCTGGGCCGTCCGGTTCACGGCAGGCCTCGCACACAGCACCTCGAACAGCACCACCCCAAAGGAGTACACGTCGGACTTGTCCGTCAGCTGCTGGCGCCTGTAGTATTCCGGGTCCAGGTAGCCGAAGGTGCCCTTCACGACCGTGCTGACGTGGGCCTTGGACACAGACGTGGGCCCGACCTTCGAGAGCCCGAAGTCGGACACCTTGGCGACCCACTTCTCATCGAGCAGGATGTTGGTGGTCTTCATGTCGCGGTGTATGATGGTGTGCTTGGCACCGGTGTGGAGGTAGTGCAGCCCACGCGCGGCACCCATGCAGATCTCGAGACGCTGCTTCCAGGGAAGGGGGGGATTGTCGGTGTTGTAGAGATGGTCACGGAGGGTCCCGCGCGCCATGTAGTCGTAGACCAGGATCATCTCTCCCGCGTCGTTGCAGAACCCGATCAGGGAGACCAGGTGGAGGTGCCGGAGCTGCGAGAGCATCTCTATCTCGGTCATGAACTCGTGGAGGCCCTGCTGCGACCCCGGGTTCAGCCGCTTGATCGCCACCTGGGTGGCACCCCCGTCGACATAGCCCTTGTACACGTTGCCGAACCCGCCCACACCGACAATAAACACCTCGTCGAAGTTGTTCGTGGCCGCTCTGATCTCCGCCAGCGAGAAGTGGCGGCACAGATCCGACGGCAGGGACGACCCCTGGGTCTTTGTTGACTTGGTCGTCCCGTAGGAGACCGGGCCCCACCATGAGGTGCCGTCGCTCGAGGTCGAATCCTTCGCTCTGTTTTGTCGCCGGTAAAGGAAGAAAGCCAGGAGAGAGAGGACGGCGAAGCCCGAAGCTACGCCAGCAACAATGGTGATCTTTGCTGTTTTGCTGAGGTTCGACGATTCTTTGCTCGACGGTGGAAGCTCTGTATGATTATCTGGGATTGGATCTGGGTTCAACCCGGCCAGATTCCTGTGTGGATCGTTGATCTTGAATATCTCGAGGCCGTTCAAGATGGCATCATTGTAACTGGTGTAACCATCTGGGAGCGCGCCCACCGCGACCGAGAGGTTGGTTCTTTTCTTCTGGCCGTCATGCACGTATGCTGCATAATCTCTATAGATAGGCACGCCCTTCCCGCTCCATCTGATGATGTCCGCACGATTCTCAACAAGTTGTGAATCTATGAAAATCTCGAATTGCCTGTCCGTGGGTTTATTTATCTCTGGTTGGAATTCACAAAAGTGTAACCGGACCAAGTAGTAGAAGTTTGTATCCACCTCGACGGACCACGTGAGGTTGTAGCTCAGATTGATTCTCTTGTCCGTTCCCATACTCCTTGCTGTTCCGTACACCGTATCTGGAGCCGTGTAATTTGGCGCTTCGCCTTTGTAATTGAGTTGGATAAATGTGTTAACGGGTAAAACTCCCTCGTTCGAAGAAGTCACATAATCGACATCTTCTTCCCAGGTCCTGCACATTCCCGTGTCACCATCTGGACCAATAAACTGTCCTCCGACGTTCAAGCGCTTCACCGCTTCGAGCGCATCAGAGGTTGCGAAGGTGTATGGCGCCTCCTGACCTGCCAACTTGATTCCCTCCTTTGAGTCGACGACCGTGTTGTAATAGAGACTTTCGGGCGTGGAAACGACTTCGATTCCATTCACGAGAGCATACGCGTCTGAATTACCAGGGGTTGGAGTGAAGCTTATGTTCAATATCTGGTCCTCTCCCACAGTTAAGCAGAACTCTTTAAAGAAACTCGGAGTGCGGGTAATTAAATCGGCAAAGAGGGAAGCGCTGAAGTTGCGGAGCAGCGTGTAGCCAGCGGCCTCGACGGAGAACGAAGAGTTGGCACGGCGGAAGTGGAGGTAATCGGAAGGGAAGAAGTGGAGGCGAACGAATTTGGGCCCCGCGGTGACATGGAAGGTGTAGGCGAACTCGGAGCGGGAGAGGCGAGCGGTGAGGAATGGGGCGGAGCTGGTCCTGTCGGTGGATGAACTGTTTGCCCTTGCAATGACAGAGGATTGACTTTTATCAATTGGAGAGTACGAACCGTCGTTGGCGTCTCCGATCCAAGTGCGGTTGTCCACAGTGGAGTCGCCGGAGGAGCCACAGTCGACGGCGATATCATCCGTCGGCGAGTATGCATGGACGTTGTCGCCGGTGGCCCAGACCGTGAGTGCTTTGAGCGAGACGGAGATGAGGAGGAATAATAAAAGTGGGGGTTCCATCTTCTTCATCTCGCCGCTCGATGGCCGATAGGATAGCGGCAGCTGAGTCGATCAGAAGAAGTTCACAGGGAGTGCGGGATCTTGGAGACGAACCAGTTCTAATCACGGGTGAATTAGCAAGGAGTGCGGAAGAGAAGACCAGAACTAGTGGCAAGATTAGGGGAAGAGCAAAGTCGTCGCTGAAAGATATGCAAAGAGATGAGAGCCCTTGCCCATCACAAAGGAAAACGGACAAAGGGATTTGGACCCTTTCGGGTGCCCTTTTCGTGGAAGGTGTAATTGCTTAGAAAGGTCGGATGCTCAGTGGTACGACCGCCGGGTCCATGCAATAATGCTCTCCCTTGAGGGACCACCCACCATGCGTTTTCTACATCACGCCCTTCCAAATTTCTACTTCGTCATCTTTCCGGGGGCGAACGTCGCGGACTCGCTCTGGAATCCAAAGTCTTCGCAGTTTGGATCATTCGAAGGGTTGGAACAGGCGGCAATCCAAGCACACCAGCTAGCGGCTTGGACTGTACTGCTGTCGCGGGATAGCGGCCTCAGAACTTTGACGGTACTGCGATGAAGAAGCTTTCACATGTCGACAGCCTCTTCGTCAGTCAAAACAAGCTGCGTAGGTTGAGGTCCATTTGGTGTATCGTGCACGGGATAAATCCAACAATGCTTAACAGGAGACTTTCTAAGGTTTTAATCCCTATAAATGTCAGCTGTCAGATCGAGATTGAAGGGCCGCGGCCGGAGAATGAGCCGGTTGCCAGTCTTCACATGTCCGATCCCCTAGAAAATGGTCGTCCGACGTACTGAAAGGGAAATCCACAATGCTTTAAGCCCTAGGCAAAGGGCGCCAGTGCTCTGTGTTGACGTCATGGTACGGGGAAAATCAAATTTAATGGAGTTTTATAAAGGTTATGTTCTTATTCACAAGGATTGTTGCAAAACCTTTATAATTCGTCATACTTTGAAAGGATTTAAATTTACAACGTTAAGTTCTAGGTTGCAATAAAATATCGAAATGTTAGGAAATTGCCACAAAAAAAAAAACTTTGCAACATTTTGTTCATGGTTAACTAATGCGTTGCAATCGAAAAAAAAAGTACAAAATTATGATGTGTTGCCCTTGTTTATGACGAACCAACATAACTTTTCATGAATAGCTGTAATTGAAAAAAAAATCCTAATATAATCTATGACATTTTGCTCTTGTAAGGACATCATAAAACTTTGTTTAAAATATTCTAAATTTACAATAATTTCTTCAAATTTGTGACAGACAGTCATAAATATTTGTAAACTTATGATTTTTTGCACTTAGTCATGAAACAATGTCATAACACTTGGTAGATAATCGTAATCAAAAGAATTTAATTTACGGTGCAAACCCGATGGAATTAAAAAAAATCCAAATTAATGATGTTTGGCTCCTGGTTATAGCATGAGAGCTTAAACATTTATAAAATGTCGTATTTTTACCAAAAAAAAAAGGTCTAGAATTGTGATGCTTTGCTCTTCTTTATGACAGGATGTCGTAAATTTTTGTAAATTATCACGACTGAAATTATTTCAAATTTACGATGTTTTGTTCATTGTTATGATGAACCATTGTAAACCTTTATAAAAGGTCCTAATTTAAATTACCCAAATTTGAGATATTTGACTCCTACTTATGATGAAACGGTGTTGCACTTTCTTAGTTGTCACAATTTAATTATATCCAAATTTACTATGTTTTGTTCTAAGTCATTATAGCCCATCGTTCACTTTTGTAAATTGCAGTCACCTAAAGAACTTTCCGAAGATACGATGTTATGTTCTTAGTTACGATGAAATGTCATAAACATTTGCAAGCTGCTGTAATTAAGAAAAACTGAAATCTACACCATTTTGTTCTCGGTCATAATAACATATCATCATAAAGCATTGGCAAATATTTGTAAATTTGAAATAACCCAAATCTACAATGCTTTACTCTTGGTTAATACAAACAGAGATAACTAATAAAAATGTTAAAATTTAAAACGTCTGGATCTCGTTTATGGCTAGTAAACATCCATAAAACCTTTATAAATGTATTCCAATATTAAGACAATTTCCTCTTTATTGACACCTAAATTATGGCTTCATGTTTAGTCCTTTATTGCATAAGAAAATCGAGGTTAATCCAACCCTTGAACAAAATTGTCATTTGCATAATTCGCATCTTATTTAAGCGACGTATCGCACATGCCATGACCTTTTAATACCATAAAACATGCAATGGTGTAAAGATTTTGAAAATTTCCGAGATGGAGAGCTTGAAGCAGAAGTCCTTGACCTCCTTCACCCTCACCACAACCTTGAAAATCTCGCAATATTCTTGTATGGTGGCCTAAAATTCCCATCATGGTTAGGAAGTCCCTCATATGTTAACATTGTGCATTTACGTTTTACATGGGTGTTGTAGAGCCAAAACGCAACCATCATTGGGGTAGCTATCTTCTCTGAAAGAACTTTACATCGAAGGTCTAAATGCAATATGCATGCTAGGGTTTGAATTTTATGACACTAGAAGTCCTTTCCCCTTTCCCATCCTTAATAACTTTGGAATTCAAGAGCATGCTAGTGTGAGAGGATTGATCTCATTGTGTCGACACTGAAGAAGTACGAGTTGTATTCCCTCATCTTGAGCATCTTATAGTTCGGGATTGTCCTATGTTGATATGAGGAATGCCTAATTAATTAAGCTCTCTTGTAAATCTTGAAATCAAGTCATGTCCTAGTATGGAAGCCTCCACGTCTTTCATAAGCCTTCCATCCCTCAAGGTATTACACTTTAGTGGTTGTAATATGGGGGTTTTGAAGAGACTAAGGAGCATATCTCTAACCACTCTTGTCATAAGAGTCGTTGCGGAACTTACTTGCTTAAATCATAGATTTACAAGCTCCTTGATCAATGTGGAGAAGTTGGAGATTAAAAGTTGTAATAGTTTATAGTACTCGTGGCAAGACAAAGATCTCATCATAAATTTTGCTCATTTGAAGAGCTTAGTTGTCAAAAGTTGTCCTGAATTCTTATCTTTTTGTAGCTAGAGAAGGAGATATAGAGCTGCCTAACAACTTGGAGACTATGGACTTGAGGAATTATGTCAATTTAGAGAAGCTCCCAAGCAATATGCAGACCTTCTCCTCTCCTGGATCCTTGACTATAAGCAATTGTCCAAAACTCGTATCATTCCCTGAAACAGGTATACCGATGTCAGTGAAATCATTATTTATCCAAGACCGCGGGGTGTTGCAATCTATACCCACAGGATTAAGTACTCATCTATATGGACCAAGTAGCAACAGCCATGGCTGCGGTGACTTGACGTCCCATCTCCAAGAATTAACATTCTCGGCATGCAACTCTCTGATAGCCTCTCTGTTTAGCGAGGGTAGATTTTTACCCGCAACCATCCAGAGACTAGCGGTCAAGAGATGCAGGGGAGTAGAGTCACTTGTAGAGATAAATGTATACCGTCTTTGGTCGCTACAAATGGTTGGAATTAATTTTTTGTGAGAGTTTAAGAAGCTTACCAAAGGGACTATACACACTATCCCATCTCCATTTATTAATATTGGGTGGATGTCCTACTTCTGAGTTGGAGTGCTTCCCTCCTGTTCCTCCCAGCATCTCACACTTAAGGCTTGACAGGTTTTTTGAAGATAAAATCCTTGCCTAATCAGTTGCATCGACATACAAGTCTCCAAGATCTGGAAATTGTAGAGTGTGATTGTATCAAGCGCTTCCTCGTTGGAGGATTGTCACCTCAACTACATGGACTTACGATATGGAGATGTAGGAACATGAAGCAGCTAGTGAGGGAGTGGCTTACCCCCTCACCTCCCTTGAATGTCTATATATCGACGATAGCGCCGGAGGAGTGGGAAAAGAGAAGGATCTCGTGCCATTCATTGTACTTAAAAGAGTGTAACACATAAGCTTCAGGAGTGTGAAACTAAGAAGCGTATATCTTGAGATTGTAACTCTTTTGATTCATAGTGAACTCCAGCCAATAGGCCGTCACCGCGGGAGAGTAGACGTAGGCTTGAACTAAGCCGAACCACTATATATCTTGTGTTCAATATTCTCTTTACTCTCTTACTTTATTCTTTAATTTAGACACGATTCGAGTACTGAAAGCTCCTAATTTTGGGTTAAGGTCAACTCACTAAGATATTCTCATATCTCATCTCACCACCACCACCCATTTCAAGAATCGCCCATGAACCTAAAGCTAGAGCAAATCAATCTAAAGCCTATGGAGCATATACTGAGGCAAAAGGAGCTGATAGAGTTAGAGACAGGGCAACGAGTACTGAACCTATGGTGAGAATTTGATAATAGGGTGCTACGAGAAGACCAAGTCCAGCCTAAGAAACATAAGGACAGAGGTTGGATAATAGATAAATATGAGACTAATTCAAGGAGAGTTATTGAAAAGCGTGAAACCACTATCTAGGAGTAGGAATCCATCTTCTGGCCATTGGTATGTCATCAGTATTGGGAGTGCTATGAGGGAGAGGTTAGGGACCCTTTATCATGAGGAGCGAGTATGATTGATTATTATAACCCCGATGCTGGATACGGTGATCCTCTAGGAGGTAGTGTCATTGACCGCTAGGTTATCTAGCCTAGGTTGGACATTTGATGTAGGTCTCCCCTTTTTGCATGTTGTAATACTCCAACCCCCTCCTTGATGTATTTTGATTGTATAGCTTGCGGGATGCGGCCTCCTTCTAGGCTTAGTTTTGATGTCGTTTTGGATCTCTCCTCCCTGGTCTTATTCTAGCTTGTACTGAACTAGGATTTGTAAGTGATGATGTAAATGTTTAAGATTGATTATGAGAAGGACGTATGTTTCATGGAAGGGTTGTGAATTATTTACTCGCTCTTGTGGTGAACGACTTTGATATTGAAAGAAGACCGCGACCAACCTGGGACGTTACTTTATTTCGATGGACTTAAGAGAAAGTAATCAGGGAGTGTCGCGTGCCCAAAGGCGGGGCATGACAAGTCAATGGATGATCGTTTCCATATGTCAGATGATTATTCTTGGAGCGTCATGTCGACAATTCTCATAGAATGGTGAGCACTTGGAGGTGGAGGATTGATGTCAGGGCAAAGCCTATTCATCAATTATCAACTATGAGACTATCTAACATTGATTAGAATTTGAGCACATTCCTAATGACTATATTTCCTTCTTCTTCTTTTTTTCTTATTTTGATTGCATAGAAAAATACACAAACTTATAGGTGTGGAGGCATTCCGCAAGCTGCAATCATTGTCACAAAGCAGAAGAAGAATAAGCCCCTAATTTATTGTGTTCTTTGTACCGAGCGCGTAGGATTAGGAGTAGCTTGTGTAAAAACGAAAAGGCATAAAAAAAACACCCGTTAAATTAGGGTTTTTCCCCTCAATTCCAATTGGGGTTGTAATTTTCTATATGTCCATCCATTTCTTGTGCTTTTTGTGAATGCCTAGATGACTGGTTGAGATTCTCTGAAAAAAGTATATAGAAAGTCATAAACTTGTTGTACAAATCATAATTTTATTTTAAATATTTTAATTTCGCCAATTTAGTCCTAAAAGACAACCTTCTAATTTAATTCTTTTGATGAATGCCAGTTGACGTGGATAATTTTACAATTGTTAAATAATATTTTTGAAATTTTCAGATACAATTTTATTCATTTATTTTTATTGTGACCAGTAGGGCAGAGCATGTTGGATCGCCCAACCTAGGAATCGCCCGAACCGGACCGAACCAGCGGGGTTGGTCCGGTATTTCGGAGTTGTGGTCCAGTCCACAGTTCCAAAAAATGAAACTGGTTCCCGAGTGGTCCGGTTCCCAATTCTTGGGAGGGCAAGACTGAACCGGACTGACTAAACTTGAATGTGATGAATAAGTGATAGATGATTCTTGCACCGCAATCCTTAATTGTTGCTCTTGATAGATGATTCTGTTCGGCAAAGTGTAATACCTGCGCATACATTTTTTTTATATATATAGATGGTAATAACTTCAATGGGGGGAAGGATTGTATATAAAGGAAAGAGGAGAGCATGGAGGAGCATGGTTTTATTGGAGATGATGGATTGTGGGATCGCTTGCGGGCATTAGAAAAGCCATGAAGAAGCAGCATCAACGGTTGGCAGGAGGCCTCTAGCAAGCAATGTAATTGCTTGAATGTGAAAAATCAAGAACGGAAAAGACGGGAAAGAAAAACACTTACCTGAATGATTATGTTCTGCTTCTTTATGTTGTTGCTGTTGTTGCTTCCCGAGGGGAAATTTGATAGTTATCCATTGTCAAAACTTGACATATCACATCCTGTTTGTATAGAAAATGTGATTAAGGAGCGCCCCAGAAATTTTTTTGTTTGAATAATCACCATGTCAATTTTTTATTTGAATTTTGGCGGTCCTATTGAACCGCCAGAGAACCGGACTGGACTACAGCATCTGAAACTGGGTTGCCCATTTTATCATATTCATCTACGTTTGCCACCGAAAAGATCAAGATTAAGACAGGACTTCCGTGGAAGTCGATGAACGATCGTTTTCATCTGTCAGATGATTATTCTTGGAGCGTCAAGTCAGCAATTCTCCTAGAATGGCGAACGCTTGGTTTTTGTTTGAATAGTCACCATGTCAATTTTTATTTGAATTTTTCCGGTCCTATTGAACCGCCAGAGAACCGAACTGGACTACAGCATCTGAAACTAGGTTGCCCATTTTATCATATTCATCTACGTTTGCCACCGAAAAGATCAAGATTAAGACAAGACTTTCGTGGAAGTCGATGAACGATCGTTTTCATCTGTCAGATGATTATTCTTGGAGCGTCAAGTCAGTAATTCTCCTAGAATGGCGAACGCTTGGAGGTGGAGGATTGATCTCAAGGCAAAGCCAATCACAGGACTTCAACGGTGAGACTATCTAACATCTATCAAAATTTGAATCTATCAAAATTTGAGTATATTTCTTTTTTTTTTCACTTGTACAGAAAAATACACAAACTTATAGGTGTGGAGGCATTCCGCAAGTTACATAGGCTACGCATGATTCAGTTTCTCTTCCAAAAACCTAGTTCTGTCCAGAACTAGATTTTTCTATTTCTGGTTCAAAATGAGTTTCTGACGAAAAAAAATGCGTTTGATATAGACATAGAATTTCTATTCCAGAAACAAAAATCTGTTTGATATGACAAAAAAAAAATTCTATTTCTGATTCTATTTCATTTAAAATATATATAATTTTGTAGATTGTAAGATATTCATATTAACAAAAATCAAATACTTCATTATAAATTGACTTATTTTGTTTGTGTTATGCATGTTTTTTTTAGTAAATGTAAGTATTTATAGATTTTATCATGCAAAGCTTTACAAGGTGTGTGTCTTGGTACCGCAAAAAACAGATAGACAATATTTAGGCATGTTTTCTATTAAAAAAATAAAGTAAGAAAATGGGGATAGCCTATGACTTATATCCTTCAATCATGTTGGGTTGTTCATTTGCCTCAAGCACTTTCCTCTTTTCTTTTTCTTTTTGAGGTTGCTCATAACTAACAAAGAGAGAACCACATTGAGTGGGGACCACATTGTGCGGCACATTGCGCTTCCAAAGATAGAACCGACAAATCATTCACCCTGGCAATTTTAATTATGATATGTTCCATCCAAATTTCTCTAATTGGAAAGAGAAAACTCTGAACAAGATAAGCACGATTAATGAATAACAGAGGGATCTTTGAAAGCCCTCTTTTACTATACGCGCAAGCCTTTGAAATGCAAATATGCAAACATGAGAACTCTGAATTGATAGTTTGTGGATTTCTTTTACTAGAATGCATCGTTTTCGCATCTATCGAAGTGTTATCCATCAATAATATGCCAAACTTAGCCTAAGTAGACATCTTGAGAGAGAGAGAGGGAGAGGGAGAGGGAGGGCGAGGGAGAGAGAGAGAGAGAGAGAGAGAGAGAGAGAGAGAGAGAGAGAGAGAGAGAGAGAGAGAGGGAAAGAGCAAGAGAGAGGGAGAGGGAGAGGGAGAGGGAGAGGGAGCTAGAGAGAGGGAGAGAGAGAGTGAGTGAGGGAGAGAGAGAGGGAGGGAGGGAGGGAGGGAGGGAGGGAGGGAGGGAGGGAGGGAGAGAGAGAGAGAGAGAGAGAGAGAGAGAGAGAGAGAGAGAGAGAGAGAGAGGCCGAGGCCGAGGCAATCGAACGAGGTGGGCGGAGAGGCGTCGATCGGGAGGAGAGGAGAGGAGATGCAGAAATAGCTAGGGCAAGGGTGAGTCTCTCAATCGCAAAAGAGGAGAGGCAAAAATGACTAAGGCAAGTGAAATAAGGAGAAGTGAACTCATTCTGATTTGAAGCTCAAAAATCAAAAATAGTTTTTTTTTTGGTTTCTCATTCATAGCCCAAAACCAGTTTTGAACAAGAAACTTGTTTCAAAAATAGAAAAAATAAAAACGAATAGCAAACATGTTTCTAGTTTAGAATGAGTTTTTTTGATTCAGAATTCATTCTGAACCAGAAATATGTGCCAATCATGCAGCACCTTATTGTCTCAAAGCAGAAGAAGAATAAGCCCTATTTCATGCTCGATATTTTGTAGCAAAACCTTGCCATAACTCAACTTCAAGAAAAAAGGCAGGAACAGTTGGAAACCCGAATGCCCTCTCTCTCAACGAGCTCTGGGATTCATAATCTCAGAGAAGACGGCCCCAGTCAGCAACTTCTCCGAATCATAACTAGTCGTGCTCTCATCATAAACACCATCGCTACTGGTCGTTGTCGCGGCTGCCCCACTGCCCTTCCCACTACCACTGTTGCTGGTGCTGAACACCTCATCGCTGCGGCCCGTCAGGTTGCCTCTAATTGGAGCCGTGTCATCGTCGTTGTCGTCGCCGTCGTGCATGAATGCACTCACATGGTCTATCACACCCTCCTCCGCGCTCACCTGTAGCTGCAGTGCGAACTCGAGGCCCCACACCACGTCATTCATGGATGGCCGCTTGGTTCCCTCGTCCTGCAAGCAACTCAAGGCGATCTCGCAGAACTTATTGAGGCACTCGGGGGCGATTGCCCCCTTCAGGTGCGGGTCCACGATCTTGTCGACGGTTCGGCTCTTACAGCAGCTCTGGGCCCAGGCGGCCAGGCTGATCTGCTTCTTCTGGGCCGTCCGGTTCACGGCGGGCCTCGCACACAGCACCTCGAACAGCACCACCCCGAAGGAGTACACGTCGGACTTGTCAGTCAGCTGTTGGCGCCTGTAGTATTCCGGGTCTAGGTAGCCGAAGGTGCCCTTCACGACCGTGCTGACGTGGGCCTTGGACACAGACGTGGGCCCGACCTTCGAGAGCCCGAAGTCGGACACCTTGGCGACCCACTTCTCATTGAGCAGGATGTTGGTGGTCTTCATGTCGCGGTGTATGATGGTGTGCTTGGCACCGGTGTGGAGGTAGTGCAGGCCACGCGCGGCGCCCATGCAGATCTCGAGACGCTGCTTCCAGGGAAGGGGGGGATTGTCGGTGTTGTAGAGATGGTCACGGAGGGTCCCGCGCGCCATGTAGTCGTAGACTAGGATCATCTCTCCCGCGTCGTTGCAGAACCCGATCAGGGAGACCAGGTGGAGGTGCCGGAGCTGCGAGAGCATCTCTATCTCGGTCATGAACTCGTGGAGGCCCTGCTGCGACCCCGGGTTCAGCCGCTTGATCGCCACCTGGGTGGCACCCCCGTCGACATAGCCCTTGTACACGTTGCCGAACCCGCCCACACCGACAATAAACACCTCGTCGAAGTTGTTCGTGGCCGCTCTGATCTCGGCCAGCGAGAAGTGGCGGCACAGAGCCGACGGCAGGGACGACCCCCGGGTCTTTGTTGACTTGGTCGTCCCGTAGGAGACCGGGCCCCACCATGAGGTGCCGTCGCTCGAGGTCGAATCCTTCGCTCTGTTTTGTCGCCGGTAAAGGAAGAAAGCCAGGAGAGAGAGGACGGCGAAGCCCGAAGCTGAGCCAGCAACAATGGCGATCTTTGCTATTTTGCTGAGGTTCGACGATTCTTTGCTCGGCGGTGGAAGCTCTGTATGATTATCTGGGATTGGATCTGGGTTCAACCCGGCCAGATTCCTGTATGGATCGCTGATCTTGAATATCTCGAGGCCGTTCAAGATGGCGTCAGAGTAAAGGGTGTAACCATCTGGGAGCGCGCCCACCGCGACCGAGAGGTTGCTTCTTTTCTTATGGTCGTCATACATGGATACTGCATAATCTCTATAGATAGGCACGCCCTTCCCGCTCCATCTGATGATGTCCGCACGATTCTCGACCAGTTGTGAATCTATGAAAATCTCGAAAAGCCTGTCCGTGGGGTCATTTATCTCTGGTTGGAATTCACAAAAGTGTAACCGGACCAAGTAGTAGAAGTTTGTATCCACCTCGACGGACCACGTGAGGTTGTAGCGCAGATTGATTCTCTTGTGCCTTCCCATAGTCCTTGCTGTGTTGTACACTCTATATGGGGCCGTGTAGTTTGGCGCTTCGTCTTTGTAATTGAATTGGATGGATGTGTCAACGGGTAAAACTCCCTCGTTCGAAGAAGTCACATAATCGACATCTTGTTCCCAGGTCCTGTACATTCCCGTGTCACCATCTGGATCAATAGGCCATCCTCCGACGTTCAAGCGCTTCACCGCTTCGAGCGCATCAGAGGTTCTCAAGGTGTATGGCGCCTCCTGACCTGCCAACTTGATTCCCTCTGAGTCGACGACCGTGTTGTAGTAGAGACTTTCGGGCATGGAAACGACTTCGATTCCATTCACGAAAGCATACGCGTCTGAATTACCAGGGGTCGGAGTGAACCTTATGTTCAATAGCTTGTCCTCTCCCACAGTTACGCAGAACTCTTTAGAGAAACTCGGAGAGGGGGTAATTAAATCAGCAAAGAGGGAAGCGCTGAAGTTGCGGAGCAGCGTGTAGCCAGCGGCCTCGACGGAGAACAAAGAGTCGGCACGGCGGAAGTCATGGTAATCGGAAGGGTAGAAGTGGAGGCGAACGAATTTGGGCCCCGCGGTGACATGGAAGGTGTAGGCGAACTCGGAGCGAGAGAGGCGAGCGGTGAGGAATGGGGCGTAGCCGGTCCTGTAGAAGGATGAACTGGCTGCCCTTGCAATGACAGAGGATTGACTTTTATCAATTGGAGAGTAGTCCGAACTGTCGTTGGCGTCTCCGATCCAAGTCCGGTTGTCCACAGTGGAGTTGCTGGAGGAGCCGCAGTCGACGGTGATATCATCGGTCGGCGAGTATGCATGGACGTTGTCGCCGGTGGCCCAGACCGTGAGTGCTTTGAGCGAGACGGAGACGAAGAGGAATAATAGAAGTGGGGGTTCCATCTTCTTCATCTCGCCGCTCGATGGCCGATAGGATAGCGGCAGTTGAGTCGATCAGAAGAAGTTCACAGGGAGTGCGGGATCTTGGAGATGAACCAGTTCTAACCACGGGGGAATTAGCAAGGAGTGCGGAAGAGAAGACCAGAAATAGTGGCAAGATTAGGGGAAGACCAAAGTCGTCGCTGAAAGATATGCAAAGAGATGAGAGCCCTTGCCCATCACAAAGAAAAACGGACAAAGGGATTTGGACCCTTTCGGGTGCCCTTTTCGTGGAAGGTGTAATTGCTTAGAAAGGTTGGCTGCTCAGTGGTATGACTACCGGGTCCATGCATGGATGATCTACAAAATTCCACTATTGAGGGGTGAGGGTTTTGTCCTTTACTTGAGGGAGCAAAGACATTAAATGGTGGGATTTTGCAGAGTTCCCTGCTCTAGAGCAGGGAATCTGCTCCCTGCATGGAGGGACCACCCTCCATGCGTTTTCTCGTTTGGGTCCCCAGCATAGATACTTTCCCCAATAAGATGTAAAAGAAATTATTCTTCCAAAACATTTGCCCATTATTAAATGAGAGATTATCAGGTCAAAAGATTGGACGGTCCCCAATGTAAGAGAAGTCAGTCACCAAACGTCCTGTCAGGTGATATGAATCATGCGTTTTCTATGTCACCCTTCCAAATTTCTACTTTCTCATCTTTCCGGGGGCAAACGTCGCGGACCCGTTTCCGGAATCCAAAGTCACGGATATTTCCGCGGAGAAATTGATTTCTCGTAGCAAGTCTTCGCAGTTTGGATCATTCAAAGGGTTGGAACAGGCGGCAGTTCAAGCACACCAGCTAGCGGCTTGGACGGTACTGCTGTCGCGGGATAGCAGCCTCAGAACTTCGACGGTACTGCGATGAAGAAGCTTTCCCATGTCAACAGCCTCTTCGTCAGTCAAAACAAGCTGCGTAGGTTGAGGTCCATTTGGTGTAGCACGGGATAAATCCATCAATGCTTAACAGGAGACTTTCTAAGGTTTTAATCCCTATAAAATGCCAGCCGTCAGATCGAGATTGAAGGGCTGCGGCCGGAGAATGAGCCGGTTGCCAGTCTCACACAAGATCACGTGTTCGATCCCCTAGAAAATGGTCGTCCGACATACTAAAAGGGAAATCCACAATGCTTTAAGCCCTAGGCAAAGGAGAAAATATTAGGTGCAGCTCAGGTGCCAGCGTGGAAATGCAGCTCACCATTTAGCGCGTGCTACATGGCATGTCACATCCCGCTTTTAGCCTCATTTTCGAGGTCCAATTGAGCAAATTTACGGGTCTAATTAGTAGCCCGCCGACCCCGAGAGTGCCTTGGATTGAATCGTGAAAATTCGTCTCGGGCGATTCCGGACTTTCGGAAATTTCGTTTTGGTCCCCCGACTTTTGGATAATTGCATTTTGACCCCAAAAGAAGTGAATTTTGGGCCTAGGGGTGTTTTTGGAAAAATTTCCAAAAAGTTGACTTTTTGGTCAACGGTCAACGGTCAATGCTGACTGGACCGGCCAGAAGAAGACGATCCGGTCGGACCGCCCGCGAGCCGGTCGAACCGCCCGCGGACCGGTCCGACCGGTCTGGCGAACCGGCCACGCGCGAGGGAGCCCCCCTCCCCTGCACGCCTGTACGGCATTCTGCCGAGCAGGTGGCGTGCAGGGTGAAGGGAGGCCACGCGTCGGCCAATCGAGCGGCCAACCCCTCCCATCGCCCACCCACCGCCGCTGCAAGCCTACCGGCGTGCCTCTCGGCCAATGGGAGGCAGCCACGTGGCGCCGGCGAGCCGAGGAGTGGCTCGGCTCCCACCTACCCCCTTCCCCTAAACCCGTGCGCGAGCCCTTCTTCCACGAGCCATAACTTTCGCTCCAGACCTCTGTTTTGCGCAAACTTGGTGCCGTTGGAAAGCTCGCGACACCAGCTACGCGACCCAGTCAACCGCTGCCACCGGTGCCACCTTAATCGCCGCCGGAAGCCCTCGACAGGAGCCCCCGCGGCCAGCTTTTTCCCCTGTTTTCCAGCAAAACTGTTCGAGCTTCAATTGCCGCCGATCACCCCTCTTCGTGGCCACGCTGCGGCCACCTCCGGCCACCGTTGGGCACGCCGTCGGTGCCGTTGGACTCGTGGGGAAGTCAGCTTCCAGATCCGACAAGTTTCAAGGTCCGATTCGGCCCGAGGAGGGAGAACGAAGCTCCAACCCGAACTGCCCTCTGCGACCCGGCTCGCGACCCGGTTCCCGACCCGACGCTCCGACCCGACTTCAATTGGAGTTGATTTTCCGGGCCAATTCGAGATCTTGAGCCCAAATTGTCACCCGTCACAGCTTCCATTGGACTCGACTGCCTTCAATTGACACCAATTGTCAATTTTTCAAGCTCAATTTGAGGTGAGTGGACTTTAACCCTCTATTAGGCGTGCTATGGCTTTAGTAGATTTATAGGAATGAATGGATGAGCTCGATGAAATAGTTGGGTGACTGGATTGTGTGTTTGGAGGATTTAGTTCAATTGTGACTAGTATTTAAGGACCCGTCGGTCGATGTTTGGACTGATTAGGTGGCCATAGTGCCCTAAGTGTTATCATTGGACCGATTAGGTGGTCATAGTGCCCTAAGTGTTATCATTGGACCGATTAGGTGGCCATGGAGCCCTAGTCGCTGTGTCTGAGGTTAATAGAATTGATTGTGACAGATTGGACGTGGATGGAATCCGATGGATACTTTGAGGGTATAAACGGACAATAAGGCCAATTATGGCCGGTTACACGGTATTGGCGAAATGGAATGGCTCGATTAGAATGAGCCGATTATATGGATAATTTAGACCAATTGTTGTTAATATGCCCTGGATTGGACATAGGTTTGGTTGGAGGAGTGACTGAATAAATGGGAGACCTGATTGTAACTCGGATTAGAATGCCGAGGGTCAGGCATTACGATGGGTCGATTACGTGCCCAAGGGGCCCAATCAAAGGTCGTTGGTCAATGAGACCGTTATTGGTGGCAGCTGAGCTGCGAAAAGCGAAGATGAGAAATTACTGAGGATTTATGGATATTATTATATTTATTTTGATATTATTAGGCCGATTACGAGACAAATATGCCCTAATTTAAATTGGAAGTCGATGAGATTAAATTGGGTGTCGACAGGACTGCGTTGAGCCAATTCGACTTCGCAAGTTGACCGAGGAGGTCGTGGACCCTGGTTCGCTTTGATTTTGGCTTTAAGCCGAGAAAGTAGGGCCACGGGCCCCAGTGATTGCTCGATGGAATGACTTGAGCCGACTATGGTTCGATATGTTGTGCCTTGGAATTTGGCGATCGAACGGTGCCATGGATTTGGCAACTTAACGGATTGATAGACAGAATGACAATGTGCCATGGATTTGGCGACTTAACGGATTGATAGACGGAATGACAATGTGCCATGGATTTAGCGATTGACGATTTAGGCCAATTGTGGCTTGATTTTGGACGCCATGGATTTGGCGTTGATTGATTGAAGAGTCGATTAAATAAATGGGAGGCTTAATTATGGCTTGAATAGTGCCATGGATTTGGCGGGTGGAACGAACTAATAATGACGCGCCATGGACTTGGCGACGACCAATAAGCCAATTTAATGACAAAAGATCAATTGGGGCAATTGAACGTGGAAATTGACCATGAGTCGGGAAGGCTTGATTAGGGTCACAGATCGGTTACGAACAGTCTTAATTATTTAATTATCATGCAATTTATTCATTTATTTATTTATTTTATTATCTTTCTTTATTCCTTTAAATCGCAATTTATTTATTAATTATGGTTGTTAATTATTTTATTTGTAATTTATTTCCTTACGAATAAATCGAATGGTGCGAATGGTGGATCGAAATGGCGTGCCATGAACTTGGCATGGGCTTGTTTAGAGAATTGAATGGTTAAGGTTGGTATTGTATCAACCAATCAGGCCATGGAGTTGGCACTGGAATGGATAGAGGGGCGGTCGATGAGCCGATCGATGGTTAAGGGAAATCGAGGAAACGATTGAATTGCAAATTTGCAATGAGCCGGATGGGCTGAGTTAAGGTGTAGACCGGTCGTGAACGGTCTTATTATTTATTTATTTATTTGATTGTGTAACATATGAAGATCGTGACTGACTGGTTTGTTGGGCTTAGTGCCAAGTCCCGGTCACGAGCCGGTTGACTCATAGATAGAAAATAGAGGAAAAGAACTGGAGAGTTTCGGGTTTTTCTTGGAAGGGTTAGAACAGTTGAACTCTAGGTGAGAGTCGAACAATGGAAGGGAAAATGAGATGATCGTTGATGGTGGGAAAGGACGATAGGGACCCTAGGGCAGTAGTATACCTAGTTTTGGGTTAGGGATCACTCACTGAGATATTCCCGTATCTCACCCCACCACAGGTTCATTGCAGGAGCCAAGCCTGGAGCCAAAGGAGGAGCCGATCAAGCAAGAGTAGATCGAGAAGGGATCAAAGGGGAAGGAGTAATACGAGTTGTGAAACCCTCCTAGGCTTGTATTGAGGTTGTTTAGAGCTGATTGTGTATTGTACCTGAACTGGTGTTTGTAAGTATTGAGGTGTGGTTCGAAGGGTTGTAGTGTTGATATCTATATCGCTTCCGCATAGCATTGTGATTTTGATGTTTGAAAGGGACCCGCGACTCACCTGGGATGCCGAAGTCAAATTGGCCAGATGAGAAAGAAATCGGGAATCGTCGCGTGCCCAAGGGCGGGGCGCGGCGGGTCCTGACAGCGTTGGTATCAGAGCTTAGGTTAGAACCTAGGGAAGACTAGGTTCATGGAGTGATAAGGATGGAAAGCATTATTGAGGATACTAGATTAGTGTTTATGGAGGTTAAAGTGGTCAATGTTGAGGATGATAAGAATGATAAGTATGGATTTGGTGACATGATTAGATCATTTATTGGAAGGTTAAACTCAGGATAGAGCTTGGAGTGATAAGGTTGAATTGTGCTCTCCGGGAGAGCAAGTTAGAGACTTGCTTGGTTACTTTATGGTTATTCGATGAAAAGTTGAGGACGGTAGGTCAGGATCCATAGATCGAATTACTATTGGACCTTAGGGTTTAAGTCCTTAGTTAGCTGAACTGACACGGTATGGGACGTGTGCAGTAAGGGCGACCATGGACTGACGACAATGGTCTTGTTTAACCGAGTTGACATGATATGGGACATGCACAACAAGGTCGAACAATTGACCCGAAGACGTGTATGGAGTAATCGCACGCAGGCATGTACGGAGTAATCGCATGCCTTGACATAAGACGTGTACGGAGTAATCGCACGCACGCATGTAGGAGTAATCGCATGCCTTGACATAAGACGTGTACGGAGTAATCGCACGCAGGCATGTACGGAGTAATCGCATGCCTTAACATAAGACGTGTACGGAGTAATCGCACGCAGGCATGTAGGAGTAATCGCATGCCTTGACTTAAGACGTGTACGGAGTAATCGCACGTAGGCATGTAGGAAAAATCGTATGCCTTGATTTAAGACGTGTAGAAGTATTCGCACGCAGTAGTACCTCGATTCAGTAGCATGTATGTGCAGCGTTTACTCCCCATAGATGAAATAATGGGACGTGCACAGCAGGGCCATACATGGACTGATAACTACGGTCATATTTAGCTAAGTTGGCACGGAATGGGACGTGTTCAACAAAGCGGATACCCAACCCCGTTGGTTTAATAAATGAGGCACGTTTCTGGAGTTCATCATGGTGGTGTGGCCGTGACACGTCATTAAGACGTTATTCATGGCGGTGTGGCCGCGACACGTTGTTGAGACGTTATTCATGGCGGTGTGACCGCTCGATCATTAATCATAGCGGTGTGACCGCGATACGTCGTAGGGACGTTATTCAGACGGTGTGGCCGCGCCCTACTAACTCTTGCAAGAGATATTTTACTGGAACGTCATCATGGCGGTGTGTCCGCACCTCAAAAAGGGCACGTCGTTAGAACGTCATCATGGCGGTGTGACCGCACCCTAGTAATCATGGCGGTGTGACCGCACAACCATCGATCATAGCGGTGTGGCCGCCTAACCAACGATCATTGCGGTGTGGCCGCCTAATCAACAATCATGACGGTGTGGCCGTATAATCCGTAATCATGGCAGTGTGACGGCACCTTGAAAGGACATGTAGCCTGTCCTATCATTTAGGAAAGCATTATCAAGTATTGTGCGTCTGTAGCATAGTGAGGCTTATTCATTGCACAAGAGGTAGACTTTGATGAATGTTACTTGCTTTCCTTTATTGCGAATCATTTTGGTTCCCGAATAATTGAAATAGTGGAACCAGAGAGGTTAGCTCGTAAAAATAGACAAGTTGTGTACCGTTGACTGATGTATGCCAGTTGGGCCTAAGAGCCAGTATTATCATCAGAATGGCGAGTCCGCGTGGCGCCTAAAGTGGTACTATATATTTTTACAGTGATCGATAACCTAATAAGGTATCGATGGTAGACGAGTGTGAGTGCCTGTAAGGTAGCTCAAGTCCCGTAGAGGACAGTATCGTTGCTTGGCCGAAGAGTCGTGAAACCACCGATGTGGCAAATTAGTATAGTGATGGGTACATAATCACTGTTTGGAGGGTCATGATGGACCAGTGTGAGGTGACTGGAAAGAGACGCACAAATGATATGGAGTAGCAGATAGTTTTTGAGAGAAAGATGTTTCGGTGATAGAAATAAATTAAAACATTATTGGGTGGATGTTTGGCAATAGTGCTTTTGAGTATTGCGAAGGAGCTAAGATAGCCGAGCTCCTAAGACCTCGTCAGGAACAATCCTTAATGGAGGAGTTGGAGGCGAAAGTCGCCAAGTGCCTGAGTATGGCAAGAGGATCGTGGAGAATTCTATTGATCGAAAGATCAAATCCTGAGATGGATTGAATTCCATTATTGAGAGCCAAATGGGCACCACTGTAAGTACATGCTTATTATGAGACTGAGTAAAGTCCGATGATTGAAAATGGACTTGGCAAAGAGAGCTGCCGTTGTGGATCGCGACTTGTCGTGAGTTGAGATAACTACGGGCAACTTGAAAGATTGATATCGGGAAGTAAGTATCCTATCCCCCTTATAATGGAAAAGGTGGTTTTGGGAGGTGATTGTCCCGTTTGGGTGTCAATAGTCAACATTATGTAAAGCATAGTGAAACAGATACTAGATCTCGAGGACCAAAGCTTGATTCAAAGGTGGCCAATAAGATCACTGCAGGAAGATTTGATGGCGTATCACTACCATAGTAAGCAAGCCGTCCAATTAGGTTGGGAATGGAACTGTAAGATACGGTCTTTAGTGTTTCGACCCCGTCGAATGATAAAGTGATATCAATTTTGGGATATGTGAGCATTGATTAATAGTAAGCGAGGTGAAAGTTGAAAGAGATTTGGTGGCAGTGGTCAGGCTTGGTGTGACGAGAAGGAATTATTGGGATGGACTAGTTTGAAAAAAAAAATTATTATGGTCTATGATTTTGGGTGATGAAATAGTTTCGACCATGAATGGCCTGAGTTGAGTTGTATTATTTCAACTATAGGGAAATTTTAAAGCATCAATGAGGGTGTTCCATAACACCAATTGTATCTCTCGAGACAATACCGATGCCCTAGAAGATTCGCCGAAGTCACACGGCATTGGTTTTGGACGCTACAGGGAATAGTGTGGGTTTTGACTTAACCCTATGGTATAATGTCACCTGACCTCAGGTGGAGAGATTTCAGTAAACCCTGCCTATATGGGAGTGGTCATTAATTGATTGAGACTCACGACGGAAACATAGATTTCAAGTTGTTGGATCTAATTGACAAGTACTGTCGCTCGTGAAAAGACCTAGAGTATAGTGATGCCGTCGATAGAATTTTGGAAGAAGGATGTGACAACTAATAAGCCCGATGAAATCGTTAAGTTCTCATGTATAGGAGAAATCGAAGTAGTGAAGTGAGAGCGTCGTTGACGCTCGACATTATGAAATCGTCTCTCGAGACAAATTGGATTGCTTGAGGAAGGTTGCTAGGGTTTGCGGCAACGAAAGTTACATGTCGGTAAAAGAACCGACTTGGAGGAGACCGACATGGGGAAAGAATCGTTGGAATTAAGATTGGAAAAGATGACTAAGTTGTCATTGGTGTTGAGATTTGAAGAATAGAAGTGGTTGACTAAGTGTTAAGAGTTGGGGGAGACCGACCAAAAGAGACGATTGGTCAAGTTTAATCTTGAGAAATTGGACAATAATGAATTTCGAGGACGAAATTCTTTTAAGGGGGGAAGAATTGTCACATCCCGCTTTTAGCCTCATTTTCGAGGTCCAATTGAGCAAATTTACGGGTCTAATTAGTAGCCCGCCGACCCCGAGAGTGCCTTGGATTGAATCGTGAAAATTCGTCTCGGGCGATTCCGGACTTTCGGAAATTTCGTTTTGGTCCCCCGACTATTGGATAATTGCATTTTGACCCCAAAAGAAGTGAATTTTGGGCCTAGGGGTGTTTTTAGAAAAATTTCCAAAAAGTTGACTTTTTGGTCAACGGTCAACCGTTGACCGGTCAACGGTCAACGGTCAATGCTGACTGGACCGGCCAGAAGAAGACGATCCGGTCGGACCGCCCACGAGCCGGTCGAACCGCTCGTGGACCGGTCCGACCGGTCTGGCGAACCGGCCACGCGCGAGGGAGCCCCCTCCCCTGCACGCCTGTACGGCATTCTGCCGAGCAGGTGGCGTGCAGGGTGAAGGGAGGCCACGCGTCGGCCAATCGAGCGGCCAACCCCTCCCATCGCCCACCCACCGCCGCTGCAAGCCTGCCGGCGTGCCTCTCGGCCAATGGGAGGCAGCCACGTGGCGCCGGCGAGCCGAGGAGTGGCTCGGCTCCCACCTACCCCCTTCCCCTAAACCCGTGCGCGAGCCCTTCTTCCACGAGCCATAACTTTCGCTCCAGACCTCCGTTTTGCGCAAACTTGGTGCCGTTGGAAAGCTCGCGACACCAGCTACGCGACCCAGCCAACCGCTGCCACCGGCGCCACCTGAATCGCCGCCGGCAGCCCTCGACAGGAGCCCCCGCGGCCAGCTTTTTCCCCTGTTTTCCAGCAAAACTGTCCGAGCTTCAATTGCCGCCGATCACCCCTCTTCGTGGCCACGCTGCGGCCACCTCCGGCCACCGTTGGGCACGCCGTCAGTGCCGTTGCACTCGTGGGGAAGTCAGCTTCCAGATCCGACAAGTTTCAAGGTCCGATTCGGCCCGAGGAGGGAGAACGAAGCTCCAACCCGAACTGCCCTCTGCGACCCGGCTCGCGACCCGGTTCCCGACCCGACGCTCCGACCCGACTTCAATTGGAGTTGATTTTCCGGCCAATTCGAGATCTTGAGCCCAAATTGTCACCCGTCACAGCTTCCATTGGACTCGACCGCCTTCAATTGACACCAATTGTCAATTTTTCAAGCTCAATTTGAGGTGAGTGGACTTTAACCCTCTATTAGGCGTGCTATGGCTTTAGTAGATTTATAGGAATGAATGGATGAGCTCGATGAAATAGTTGAGTGACTGGATTGTGTGTTTGGAGGATTTAGTTCAATTGTGACTAGTATTTAAGGACCCGTCGGTCGATGTTTGGACTGATTAGGTGGCCATAGTGCCCTAAGTGTTATCATTGGACCGATTAGGTGGTCATAGTGCCCTAAGTGTTATCATTGGACCGATTAGGTGGCCATGGAGCCCTAGTCGCTGTGTCTGAGGTTAATAGAATTGATTGTGACAGATTGGACGTGGATGGAATCTGATGGATACTTTGAGGGTATAAACGGACAATAAGGCCAATTATGGCCGGTTACACGGTATTGGCGAAATGGAATGGCTCGATTAGAATGAGCCGATTATATGGATAATTTAGACCAATTGTTGTTAATATGCCCTGGATTGGACATAGGTTTGGTCGGAGGAGTGACTGAATAAATGGGAGACCTGATTGTAACTCGGATTAGAATGCCGAGGGTCAGGCATTACGATGGGTCGATTACGTGCCCAAGGGGCCCAATCAAAGGTCATTGGTCAATGAGACCGTTATTGGTGGCAGCTGAGCTGCGAAAGCGAAGATGAGAAATTACTGAGAATTTATGGATATTATTATATTTATTTTGATATTATTAGGCCGATTACGAGACAAATATGCCCTAATTTAAATTGGAAGTCGATGAGATTAAATTGGGTGTCGACAGGACTGCGTTGAGCCAATTCGACTTCGCAAGTTGACCGAGGAGGTCGTGGACCCTGGTTCGCTTTGATTTTGGCTTTAAGCCGAGAAAGTAGGGCCACGGGCCCCAGTGATTGCTCGATGGAATGACTTGAGCCGACTATGGTTCGATATGTTGTGCCTTGGAATTTGGCGATCGAACGGTGCCATGGATTTGGCAACTTAACGGATTGATAGACAGAATGACAATGTGCCATGGATTTGGCGACTTAACGGATTGATAGACGGAATGACAATGTGCCATGGATTTAGCGATTGACGATTTAGGCCAATTGTGGCTTGATTTTGGACGCCATGGATTTGGCGTTGATTGATTGAAGAGTCGATTAAATAAATGGGAGGCTTAATTATGGCTTGAATAGTGCCATGGATTTGGCGGGTGGAACGAACTAATAATGACGCGCCATGGACTTGGCGACGACCAATAAGCCGATTTAATGACAAAAGATCAATTGGGGCAATTGAACGTGGAAATTGACCATGAGTCGGGAAGGCTTGATTAGGGTCACAGATCGGTTACGAACAGTCTTAATTATTTAATTATCATGCAATTTATTCATTTATTTATTTATTTTATTATCTTTCTTTATTCCTTTAAATCGCAATTTATTTATTAATTATGGTTGTTAATTATTTTATTTGTAATTTATTTCCTTACGAATAAATCGAATGGTGCGAATGGTGGATCGAAATGGCGTGCCATGAACTTGGCATGGGCTTGTTTAGAGAATTGAATGGTTAAGGTTGGTATTGTATCAACCAATCAGGCCATGGAGTTGGCACTAGAATGGATAGAGGGGCGGTCGATGAGCCGATCGATGGTTAAGGGAAATCGAGGAAACGATTGAATTGCAAATTTGCAATGAGCCGGATGGGCTGAGTTAAGGTGTAGACCGGTCGTGAACGGTCTTATTATTTATTTATTTATTTGATTGTGTAACATATGAAGATCGTGATTGACTGGTTTGTTGGGCTTAGTGCCAAGTCCCGGTCACGAACCGGTTGACTCATAGATAGAAAATAGAGGAAAAGAACTGGAGAGTTTCGGGTTTTTCTTGGAAGGGTTAGATTAGTTGAACTCTAGGTGAGAGTCGAACAATGGAAGGGAAAATGAGATGATCGTTGATAGTGGGAAAGGACGATAGGGACCCTAGGGCAGTAGTATACCTAGTTTTGGGTTAGGGATCACTCACTGAGATATTCCCGTATCTCACCCCACCACAGGTTCATTGCAGGAGCCAAGCCTGGAGCCAAAGGAGGAGCCGATCAAGCAAGAGTAGATCGAGAAGGGATCAAAGGGGAAGGAGTAATACGAGTTGTGAAACCCTCCTAGGCTTGTATTGAGGTTGTTTAGAGCTGATTGTGTATTGTACCTGAACTGGTGTTTGTAAGTATTGAGGTGTGGTTCGAAGGGTTGTAGTGTTGATATCTATATCGCTTCCGCATAGCATTGTGATTTTGATGTTTGAAAGGGACCCGCGACTCACCTGGGATGCCGAAGTCAAATTGGCCAGATGAGAAAGAAATTGGGAATCGTCGCGTGCCCAAGGGCGGGGCGCGGCGGGTCCTGACATGGCGCCACGGTGGAGGAGAGAAGAAGGAGCCCAGCCGAGGAGAGCGTTTGAAAAATTGGGCGGTCTTCTTCTCTCTCCTTTGCTCTCCTTTGCTTGGTCAAGAAAATATTAGGTATCTGTCCGGGTTACACGTCATTTTTATCGGATCCACTCATCGATTGACACCTGTTCGGTCGGGCCCACAAATTTCAAACCTGCGCACGTCTCTCCTCTCTCCTCTCTCTATTTACAGACTGGTCTGCACCAAAGGGATTTTCTCTCCCATCGCTCTTCCCCCGACGAAAAATACTGCGGCAACCTCCCCTCCCCCTTAACCCTACCTCCAGCGACCATGAGCTCCCTTCCCTCCGACGACCGTGATGCCACCCCCTCCGATGAACGTGACACCGCCACCCTCCGACGACCGCGCCACCGGCTCCACGATTTTCATTTTTACCCGATCGCCCTTCCTCCTCACACCTTTTATGAACCTTCGTCTCTCGCCTCTCTCTACGCTCTTCACCCGACCGCGACGTTGCCACCCTCCGACGAGTGCCACCTCCCTCCGATGACAACAACGCCACCTCCATTCGATTTGGCATTTCGGGAGACAACTGCCCCTCTCTCTCTCTCTCTCTCTCTCTCTCTCTCTCTCTCTCTCTCTCATTCATCGATCGAGACGGATCCGTCAATTTTCGATTTCCACAAGGAAGTTGATCGTCTTCGTCAGACAACGGTAGAAGGGTCTCCTTCGAATGAACGAATTGACCAGTTCAATAGCAAGTTTCGCTCGCCGAAGAGGGGGAGGGTGAGATGGCTGTGCAGTGGGCTCTGGTGCTGCATGGGCTAGTGATGCTGGTGGTGGTCGTCTTGTTCCTGTGCGGCCAGTGGCCCATCTTCCGCCGCACTCCCATCGACTCCATCCGCCAGTTCCTCATCATCGGTGCCTACGACTACTTCCTGTACCCCCTCTCTCTCTCTTCTAATTTTGCTGCTGGTGAAATGATATTTGCAAATTCAATCCATGTTGCCATTCTACTTGAGAGTTAATCTAGAAAGGTCTTTGGCATAGAAAATCATATCAACCACATGAGATCGGTTGATTTTGTTAAACCTTCACAACAAAAAAGTTGTGAGGAACGACAAAACTTCCCTACTGTATTTCTTGATCAACTACTCAACTTAAACATCACACGTATCGGAACTTACAAAATTGCAACTTAGAGCTAAGACAAACCCAAAAAGCCATCCCCCCAATTCAAGCGCTGGAAGAACCGATTAAACACCAGGCAAAAAACCTCACCTATTTTCTTTGGAATCAAGATGGATCGAGAGAAACTTCTCAAGCACAAGCAGCCCACATACAGAGAAGACCCCCACAAGCAATTCAGCGACCACCTGCAAATTCCGCTCCAAATTAGATGCTAAACACGATCCAATGCTGAACCACTGCCCATGACCCAAACAAATTTTATTCATTCATCCAATCAACAAAGGAACGGGAACAAAAATAATCGATGACCCAAACACCTAACACAATAGCCTCAAGAGAAATTGCAAATAAACCTTAGAAGCTATCCTATCATCAATCAGGAACAAGACGAAAAGTTCAAAGCCTGCTCGCGTTCATCAACGAAAAAGGAGGGCACGGATGAAAAATACCTGACTTCCAAGAGCGATGGAATGTCGAACCACTTGGCCCGAAGCGCGACCTGCACGTTCTAGGGTCTTCGATTCTTTCCATGGATGCTCACCAGCCCCACACAAACCAACACAACGGCAATGCAAAACCCAGATCTAAGCTGGGCATTCATCTCTCTCCTCAGCTAAGACGCGTCATCGAGCAACTACGATCGCGGCATTGGAGTCGCATTTTCGATTCGTCGTCGATGATCAATCAATGAGGTGTGCAAGCTCCGCGGGGCCTCGCTGTTCACGTCTTTGCTGTTGTGCACAGGGAGATTTGCAAGTTTATGGGGAGAGTTTAAACAGAGAGAGAACAAAGAGGAAGTGGCGTTGCGTTCGAAGGAGGAGATGGCGTCGCGGTCGGAGGAGGGTGGCGGCGTCGCGATCATCGGAGGGAAGGGAGGTTGCGGCAGCATTTTTCATCGGGGGAAGAGCGGGGCAGAGAAAAGCCTTTGGTGCAGACCAGTCTGTAAACAGAGAGAGAAGAGAGGCGCGTAGGTTTGAAATTTGTAGGTTTGAAATTTGTGAGCCCGATCAGATAGGTATCAGCCGATGAGTGGATTCGGTGAAAATGACGTGTAACCCGGACAGATACCCAATATTTTCTCTTTGCTTGGTCTGCCAAAAGGACATGCGCTTTCAGCTTTACTCTCCCATTTCCCCCCCTCTCTCTCCCCTTCCTCTTTATTTTCATTGTTTTCTCCTCCGTCGAGATCGTGGAAGAACCGGAGGCCCTCTCTCTAGGAAAGCCACTCCGTCCACGCAGCGCCGTCCGCTCCGTCCACGCCCCGCCGCCCACCCACACCCCACCGTCCAGCTGCCGTCCGCCGTCCTCGAGCGTCCACGCCCTCCCTCGGCGATCTCGTCCCTTTCAGCAATAAGGTCCGTCCCTTGCTCCTCCCTTTCGTTGTCATTGATGGGACTCCGCAGTTTTGCTGGGGTTTTGCTTTCATCTTCTTTTCTTTCCTCGGTTCTGCTTCCTTCCTTAGAGCCGAGCTCCTTCGTTTTCTCCTCATTCCCTTCCTCGTTCCGAACCCTGCGAGCTGAAGCTATCTCCCCTTTTTCTCTCGAGCCGGTGGCGTCTCGGAGGAGTCTTTTCCCTTTTTCTTATTTGTCGGTTTCCCTCATCCCCCCATTTTACCGAACTCATGGCTTGAGTCCGAAGTATCGCGAATTCGGTAAGGACTTTTTTGGCCGCAGCGGGGAGGGTGAAAAAAGAAAATAAAAGGAGGAAAAGAAAAGGATTCGTGGTCCTTACAAATGGGCGACGCTGGTCATCGCACGAACCTCGTCTGCTCGTACGTGCGGGAGTGTAGATGTTTTTCACCGCGGTGCTTCTTCCCTTGTCTGCAATTGAATTCTTCACACTCGTTTGATTGCCATTGATAGACCTTGTTTTGGTAGTTGTAATTTAAGATTTTTGATTTTCGATCTTAAATTTGACATGAATGGCAATTTCTGATTTAATATGTTTCGTTTATTGAAGAATGGCAACAAGAAGATTGAAGCCGTATGTCCTAAAGAGGTGGAGTGACAGCTGACTAATGAAGCAGCTGCGCTGGTCAAGAAGGGAGTTCTGAAGCCTCAGGATTTTAGATTTTTTATGGGCTATGCTGGATGGCAGTTTGATTAATGCACTGTTATTTATCTTTTTGGAGAAAGGTGTGCTGGATATATTATCCTGGCAATTATCATATGCTTGTTCTGTGAAAATTTCGAGTAAATTGTTACTTTTTATTGCTTCTTGACTCTAAACATTTTGGCGATCTTTGATAGGAAGAATTGCACGGTGGATTTGTGCACTTGTCTAACATAACACCACGTGGGTCCATGTTACATTTTCCGTTTTTGGAATAGTCGGATCAGGAAAGTATCCCATATCAGATTCAGATTTTCTATCCAAATTTAAAACAACCGATTCCCCCACTTGCCATACAATTGGAAGTTAGGAGGACAATATTTGCTTCAAATTGTGAGAGATAAATAAATAAACAAACAGATGAACAATCCAAACGATGCAAAATTTACCATACTAACAATTACCAAAATTATCTGGAATATAAACTTATCTCCCGAGGGAACCCGGAAAACAGGCTTCTCCAATAGCTTAATAGTATTACCACAGTACTAAAATATGTCTGTACATTTTCTATAGCTCGATACATATTGCTGTCCTTCAAAAAGACCAACTCTAAGCTGTTCGCATGTGGACTTCCGAGTCAGATGTCATAGCCACGGGCTCCTCAGCTTCTTCTTCTTCCTCACTAGCGAGATCATCCGTGTCCATCTGTGGCTGTTTCATGCTCCGAACAAATTGAGTAAACGAGGGAAAATGCTCTGGTGAGAAGAAATACGCCCCCATTCTTTGGTAAAAGAACGAGTGCGCCACATCTTCACCAGACAAATGCTTCCTAGTCAGCTCAAACCCCCCATGAGCAACAGTGTCTGATGAGTTCTCTCCAGAAACCTTGACCCCATACTTTTTGCAAGCCGACCATATCTGTCCTAGCAATTGCTCTGGACTCGAGAGGCCCTCCGGTAGCTGGCCATCATCTGAAAGGTCCATTCCAGGCAACATCATCTTGCAAGAATGCTGCGCAAATGTCTCCGCGATCGCTTCATAAAAATATCTATTTTGCGTGTTGTAGAACCCAGCTGTTAACTCGGTGGGGGTGGGACCGGGTCTTGTACCACTGGTGCAACAATGGAAGACATTTAAAAGTTCATCCAAATGAAGCATTAGATTTCAAGCGCTTTAGAGTGCACGTAAAAAAAGAACCAAACCTGGTGCAAAGTAAACCACTCAAGGCAAAGATTGTTCTCCCACTTCTCTTCAGATCCAAGACTTCCTTCTGCTTGAGCCCGCAATGTTGAGACAACAGAGGCAATGGAAATAGAGCGAAAGATGTGTCAAATAATGCAGAGATTAAGCAAAGGGAGAAGCAAGGAACTGACCTTATTGCTGAAAGGGACGAGATCGCCGAGGGAGCGCGTGGACGCTCGGGACGGCGGACGGCTGCTGAACGGCGGGGCGCGGACGGAGCTGACGGCGCGGCGGGGACGGAGTGGCTTTCCTAGAGAGAGGGCCTCCGGTTCTTCCACGATCTCGACGGAGGAGAAAACAATGAAAAGAAAGAGGAAGGGGAGAGAGCGGGGGGAAATGGGAGAGTAAAGCTGAAAGTGCGTGTCCTTTTGGCAGACCAAGCAGGAGAGGGCGCCAGTGCTCTGTGATACTGCGTCATGGCACGGCGAAAATCAAATTTAATGGAGTTTTATACAGGTTATGTTCTTATTTACAAGGATTGTTGCAAACCTTTATAATTCGTCATACTTTGAAAGGATTTAAATTTACAACGTTAAGTTCTAGGTTGCAATAAAATATCGAAATGTTATGAAATTGCCACAAAAAAAAAAACTTTGCAACATTTTGTTCATGGTTAACTAATGCGTTGCAATCGAAAAAAAAAAGTACAAAATTATGATGTGTTGTCCTTGTTTATGACGAACCAACATAACTTTTCATGATTAGCTGTAATTGAAAAAAAATCCTAATATAATCTATGACATTTTGCTCTTGTAAGGACATCATAAAAATTTGTTTAAAATATTCTAAATTTACGAGAATTTCTTCAAATTTGTGACAGACAGTCATAAGTGTTTGTAAACTTATGATTTTTTGCACTTAGTCATGAAGCAATGTCATAACACTTGGTAAATAATCGTAATCAAAAGAATTTAATTTACAGTGCAAACCCGATGGAATTAAAAAAAAAATCCAAATTAATGATGTTTGGCTCCTGGTTGTAGCATGAGAGCTTAAACATTTATAAAATGTGGTATTTTTTTACCAAAAAAAGGTCTAGAATTATGATGCTTTGCTCTTCTTTATGACAGGATGTCGTAAGTTTTGTAAATTGTCACGACTGAAATTATTTCAAATTTACGATGTGTTCATTGTTATGATGAACCATTGTAAACCTTTATAAAAGGTCCTAATTTAAATTACCCAAATTTGAGATATTTGATTCCTACTTATGATGAAACGGTGTTGCACTTTCTTAGTTGTCACAATTTAATTATATCCAAATTTACTATGTTTTGTTCTAAGTCATTATAGACCATCGTTCACTTTTGTAAATTGCAGTCACCTAAAGAACTTTCCGAAGATACGATGTTATGTTCTTAGTTACGATGAAATGTCATAAACATTTGCAAGCTGCTGTAATTAAGAAAAACTGAAATCTACACCATTTTGTTCTCGGTCATAATAACATATCATCATAAAGCATTGGCAAATATTTGTAACTACAATGCTTTACTCTTGGTTAATACAAACAGAGATAACTAATAAAAATGTTAAAATTTAAAACGTCTGGATCTCGTTTATGGCTAGTAAACATCCATAGAACCTTTATAAATGTATTCCAATATTAAGACAATTTCCTCTTTATTGACACCTAAATTATGGCTTCATGTTTAGTCCTTTATTGCATAAGAAAATCGGGGGTTAATCCAACCCTTGAACAAAATTGTCATTTGCATAATTCGCATCTTATTTAAGCAACATGCCATGACCTTTAATACCATAAAATATGCAATGGTGTAAAGATTTTGAAAATTTCCAAGATGGAGAGCTTGAAGCAGAAGTCCTTGACCTCCTTCACCCTCACCAAAACCTTGAAAATCTTGCAATATTCTTGTATGGTGGCCTAAAATTCCCATCATGGTTAGGAAGTCCCTCATATGTTAACATTGTGCATTTACGTTTACATGGGTGTTGTAGAGCCAAAACGTAACCATCATTGGGGTAGCTATCTTCTTTGAAAGAACTTTACATTGAAGGTCTAAATGCAATATGCATGCTAGGGTTTGAATTTTATGGCACTAGAAGTCCTTTCCCCTTTCCCATCCTTAATAACTTTGGAATTCAAGAGCATGCTAGTGTGAGAGGATTGATCTCATTGTGTCGACACTGAAGAAGTATGAGTTTTATTCCCTCGTCTTGAGCATCTTATAGTTCGGGATTGTCCTATGTTGATCGGAGGAATGCCTAGTCAATTAAGCTCTCTTGTAAATCTTGAAATCAAGTCATGTCCTAGTATGGAAGCCTCCACATCTTTCATAAGCCTTCCATCCCTCAAGGTATTACACTTTAGTGGTTGTAATACGGGGGTTTTGAAGAGACTAAGGAGCATATCTCTAACCACTCTCGTCATAAAAGTCATTGCGGAACTTACTTGCTTGAATCATAGATTTACAAGCTCCTTGATCAATGTGGAGAAGTTGGAGATTAAAAGTTGTAATAGTTTATAGTACTTGTGGCAAGACAAAGAGCTCATCATAAATTTTGCTCGTTTGAAGAGCTTAGTTGTCAAAAGTTGTCCTGATTTCATATCTTTTTGTAGCTGGAGAAGAGATATAGAGCTGCCTGACAACTTGGAGACTATGGACTTGAGGAATTACGTCAATTTAGAGAAGCTCCCAAGCAATATGCACACCTTCTCCTCTCCTGGAATCATTATTAATCCAAGACCGAGGGATGTTGCAATCTTTACCCACAGGATTAAGTACTCATCTATATGGACCAAGTAACAACAGCCATGGCCGTGGTGACATGACGTCCCATCTCCAAGAATTAACATTCTCGGCATGCAACTCTTTGATAGCCTCTCTATTCAGCGAGGGTAGATTTTTACCCGCGACCCTCCAGAGACTAGCGGTCAAGAGATGTAGGGGAGTGGAGTCACTTGTAGAGATAAAATGTATACCATCTTTGGTCGCTACAAATGGTTGGAATTAATTTTTGTGAGAATTTGAGAAGCTTACCAAAGGGACTACACACACTATCCCATCTCCATTTATTAATATTGGGTAGATGTCCTGCTCCGGAGTTGGAGTGCTTCCCTCCTGTTCCTCCTAGCATCTCACGCTTAAGGCTTGACAGGTCTTTTGAAGAAAAAATCCTTGCCTAATTAGTTGCATCGACGTACAAGTCTCCAAGATCTGGAAATTGTAGAGTGTGATTATATCACATGCTTCCTCGTTGGAGGATTGTCACCTCAACTACATGGACTTACGATATGGAGATGTAAGAACATGAAGCAACTAGTGAGGGAGTGGCTTACCCCCTCACCTCCCTTGAATGTCTATATATCGACGATAGCGCCGGAGGAGTGGGAAAGGAGAAGGATCCTGTGCTTATGCTCCCTCCCTTCTTGTTCTATTTTGTTTAGTCGTATAGCACAGTGTGTATGAGAGCATTTCCTAAAGTCTGAATCTAATAGATCATTCATTTTACTTAAAAGAGTGTAACACACAAGCTTCGCGAGTGTGAAACTAAGAAGCGTATATCTTGAGATTGTAACTCTTTTGATTTATAGTGAACTTCAGTCAATAGGCCGTCACCGCAGGAGAGTAGATGTAGGCTTGAACTAAGCGGAATCACTATGCATCTTGTGTTCAATATTCTCTTTACTCTCTTACTTTATTCTTTAATTTAGACACGATTCGAGTAATGAAAGCTCCTAATTTTGGGTTAAGGTCAACTCACTAAGATATTCTCATATCTCATCTCACCACCACCACCCATTTCAGGAATCGCCCATGAACCTAAAGCTAGAGCAAATCAATCTAAAGCCTATGGAGCAGATACTGAGGCAAAAGGAGCTGATAGAGTTAGAGGCAGGGCAGCGAGTACTGAACCTATGGCGAGAATTTGATAATAGGGTACTACGAGAAGACCAAGTCCAGCCTGAGAAACATGAGGACAGAGGTTGGATAATATATAGATATGAGACTAATTCAATGAGAGTTATTGAGAAGCGTGAAACCACTATCTAGGAGTGGGACCCCATCTTCTAGCCATGGGTATGTCGTCAGTATTGGGAGTGCTATAAGGGAGAGGTTAGAGATCCTTTAGTTTTTCACCTGGATTATCATGAGGAGCAAGTATGACTTTTTTATTATTATAACCCCGATGCTGGATACGGTGATCCTCTAGGAGGTAGTGTCATTGACTGCTAGGTTATCTAGCCTAGGTTGGTCATTTGATGTAGGTCTCCCCTTTTTGTGTGTTGTAATACTCCAACCCCCTCCTTGATGTATTTTGATTGTATAGCTTGTGGGATGCGGCCTCCTTCTAGGCTTAGTTTTGATGTCGTTTTGGATCTCTCCTCCCTGGTCTTATTCTAGCTTGTACTGAACTAGAATTTGTAAGTGATGATGTAAATGTTTAAGAATGATTATGAGAAGGACGTATGTTCCATGGAAGGGTTGTGAATTATTTACTCGCTCTTGTTGTGAACGACTTTGATATTGAAAGAAGAACGCGATCAACCTGGGACATTACTTTATTTCGATGGTCTTAAGAGAAAGTAATTGGGGAGTGTCGCGTGCCCAAAGGCGGGGCATGACAAGTCAATAGATGATCGTTTCCATATGTCAGATGATTATTCTTGGAGCGTCATGTCGGCAATTCTCATAGAATGGTGAACACTTGCTGGTGGAGCATTGATGTCAAGGCAAAGCCTATTCATCAATTATCAACTATGAGACTATCTAACATTGATTAGAATTTGAGCACATTCCTAATGACTATATTTCCTTTTTAATTTTTCTTATTTTGATTGCATAGAAAAATACACAAACTTATAGGTGTGGAGGCATTCCACAAGTTATAATTATTGTCATAAAGCAGAAGAAGAATAAGCCCCTAATTTATCGTGTTCTTTGTACCGAGCGCATAGGATTAGGAGTAGCTTGTGTAAAAATGGAAGGCATAAAAAAACACCCGTTAAATTAGGGTTTTTCCCCTCAACTCCAATTAAGGTTGTAATTTTCTATATCTCCATCAATTTCTTGTGCTTTTTGTAAATGCCTAGATGACTGGTCGAGATTCTCTGAAGAAATTATATAGAAAGTCATAAACTTATTGTACAAATCATAATTTAATTTTAAATATTTTAATTTCGCCAATTTAGCCCTAAAAGACAACCTTCTAATTTAGTTCTTTTGATGAATGCCAGCTGACGTGGATAATTTTACAATTGTTAAATAATATTTTTGAAAATTTCAGATACCATTTTATTCATTTATTTTTATTGTGACCAGTAGGGCAGAGCATGTTGGACCGCCCAACCCGAGAATCGCCCAGACCGGACCGGACCTGACTAGTAGGGTTGGTCCGGTATTTTCGGAGTTGTGGTCTGGTCCACGGTTTCAAAAAATGGAACTGGTTCCCAAGTGGTCTGGTTCCCTGTTCTTGAGAGGGCGGGACCGAACTGGACCGATTAGACTTGAATGTGATGAATAAGTGATAGATAATTCTTGCACCACAATCCTTAATTGTTGCTCTTGAGAGATGATTCTGTTCGGCAAAGTGTAATACTGGCGCATACATTTTATATATATATATAGAGATGGTAATGACTTCAGTGGGGGGAAGGATTGTATATAAAGGAAAGAGGAGAGCATGGAGGAGCAGGGTTTTATTGGAGATGATAGATTGTGGGATCGCTTGCGGGCATTAGAAAAGCCATGAAGCAGCAGCAGCAGCAGTATCAACAGTTGGCAGGAGGCCTCCAGCAAGCAATGTAATTGCCTGAATGTGAAAAATCAAGAACGGAAAAGATGGGAAAGAAAAACACTTCCCTGAATGATTATGTTATGCTTCTTTATGTTGCTGCTGTTGTTGTTTGCCGAGGGGAAATTTGATAATTATTCATTGTCAAAACTTGACATATCACATCCCGTTTGTACAGAAAATGAGATTAAGGAGTGCCCCGGAAAATTTTTTGTTTGAATAGTCACCATGTCAATTTTTATTTGAATTTTTCCGGTCCTATTGAACTGCCCGAGAACCGGACTGGACTATAGCATCTGAAACTGGGTTGCCCATTGTATCATATTTCATCTACGTTTGCCACTGAAAAGATCAAGACTAAGACAGGACTTCTATGGAAGTCGATGAACGATCTTTTTCATCTGTAAGATGATTATTCTTGGAGCGTCAAATCGGCAATTCTCCTAGAATGGCGAACGCTTGGAGGTGGAGGACTGATCTCAAGGCAAAGCCAATCACAGGACTTCAACGGTGAGACTATCTAACATCTATCAAAATTTGAGTACATTCCTAATGACTATATTCCCTTTTTCTTTTTTCACTTGTACAGAAAAATACACAAACTTATAGGTGTGGAGGCATTCCGCAAGTTACAATTATTGTCTTAAAGCAGAAGAAGAATAAGCCCTATTTCATGCTCGATATTTTGTAGCAAAACCTTGCCATAACTCAACTTCAAGAAAAAAAGGCAGGAACAGTTGGAAACCCGAATGCCCTCTCTCTCAACGAGCTCTGGGATTCATAATCTCTGAGAAGACGGCCCCAGTCAGCAACTTCTCCGAATCATAACTAGTCGTGCTCTCATCATAAACATCATCGCTACTGGTCGTTGTCGCGGCTGCCCCACTGCCCTTCCCACTACCACTGTTGCTGGTGCTGAACACCTCATCGCTGCGGCCCATCAGGTTGCCTCTAATTGGAGCCGCGTCATCGTCGTTGTCATCGTCGTCGTCGTTGTCGCCGTCGTGCACGAACGCACTCACATGGTCTATCACACCCTCCTCCGCGCTCACCTGTAGCTGCAGTGCGAACTCGAGGCCCCACACCACGTCATTCATGGATGGCCGCTTGGTTCCCTCGTCCTGCAAGCAGCTCATGGCGATCTCGCAGAACTTATTGAGGCACTCGGGGGCGATCGCCCCCTTCAGGTGCGGGTCCACGATCTTGTCGATGGTCCCGCTCTTACAGCAGCTCTGGGCCCAGGCGGCCAGGCTGATCTGCTTCTTCTGGGCCGTACGGTTCACGGCGGGCCTCGCACACAGCACCTCGAACAGCACCACCCCGAAGGAGTACACGTCGGACTTGTCCGTCAGCTGCTGGCGCCTGTAGTATTCCGGGTCTAGGTAGCCGAAGGTGCCCTTCACGACCGTGCTGACGTGGGCCTTGGACACAGACGTGGGCCCGACCTTCGAGAGCCCGAAGTCGGACACCTTGGCGACCCACTTCTCATCGAGCAGGATGTTGGTGGTCTTCATGTCGCGGTGTATGATGGTGTGCTTGGCACCGGTGTGGAGGTAGTGCAGGCCACGCGCGGCGCCCATACAAATCTCGAGACGCTGCTTCCAGGGAAGGGGGGGATTGTCGGTGTTGTAGAGATGGTCACGGAGGGTCCCGTGCGCCATGTAGTCGTAGACCAGGATCATCTCTGCCGCGTCGTTGCAGAACCCGATCAGGGAGACCAGATGGAGGTGCCGGAGCTGTGAGAGCATCTTGATCTCGGTCATGAACTCGTGGAGGCCCTGCTGCGACCCCGGGTTTAGCCGCTTGATCGCCACCTGGGTGGCACCCCCGTCGACATAGCCCTTGTACACGTTGCCGAACCCGCCCACACCAATAATAAACACCTCGTCGAAGTTTTTCGTGGCCGCTCTGATCTCAGGCAGCGAGAAGTGGCGGCACAGAGCCGACGGCAGGGACAACCATGAGGTGCCGTCGCTCAAGGTCAAATCCTTCGCTCTGTTTCGTCGCCGGTAAAGGAAGAAAGCCAGGAGAGAGAGCACGGTGAAGCCCGAAGCTATGCCAGCAACAATGGCGATCTTTGCTGTTTTGCTGAGGTTCAACGATTCTTTGCTCGGCGGTGGAAGCTCTGTATGATTATCTGGGATTGGATCTGGGTTCAACCCGGCCAGATTCCTGTGTGGATCGTTGATCTTGAATATCTCGAGGCCGTTCAAGATGGCATCAGAGTAAAGGGTGTAACCATCTGGGAGCGCGCCCACCGCGACCGAGAGGTTGCTTCTTTTCTTATGGTCGTCATACATGGATACTGCATAATCTCTATAGATAGGCACGCCCTTCCCGCTCCATCTGATGATGTCCGCACGATTCTCGACCAGTTGTGAATCTATGAAAATCTCGAAAAGCCTGTCCGTGGGGTTATTTATCTCTGGTTGGAATTCACAAAAGTGTAACCGGACCAAGTAGTAGAAGTTTGTATCCACCTCGACGGACCACGTGAGGTTGTAGCTCAGATTGATTCTCTTGTGCCTTCCCATAGTCCTTGCTGTTCTGTACACGCTATCTGGGGCCGTGTAATTTGGCGCTTCGTCTTTGTAATTGAGTGGGATATTTATGTTAAAGGGGAAAGTTCTTTTGTTCGAAGAAGTCACATAGTCGACATCTGCTTCCCAGGTCCTGCCCATTCCCGTGTCACCATATGGACCAATAAACTGTCCTCCGACGTTCAAGCGCTTCACCGCTTCGAGCGCATCAGAGGTTCTCAAGGTGTATGGCGCCTCCTCACCTGCCAACTTGATTCCCTCGTTTGAGTCGACGACCGTGTTGTAGTACAGACCTTCGGGCATGGAAACGACTTCGATTCCATTCACGAAAGCATACGGGTCTGAATTACCAAGGGTTGGAGTGAACCTTACGTTCAATACCTGGTCCTCTCCCACAGTTAAGCAGAATTCTTTAAAGAAGCTCGGTGAGCGGGTAATTAAATCAGCGAAGAGGGAAGCACTGAAGTTGCGGAGCAGCGTGTAGCCAGCGGCCTCGACCGAGAACAAAGAGTCAGCGCGACGGAACTTGAGGTAATCGGAAGGAAAGAAGTGGAGGCGAACGACTTTGGGCCCCGAGGTGACGTGGAAGGTGTAGGCGAACTCGGAGCGGGAGAGGCGAGCGTTGGGGAATGGGGCGGAGTCGGTGATAAGGGAAGATGAGCTGTTTGCCCTTGCAATAACAGAGGAATGAGTTTTATCAATTGGAGAGTAGTCCGAACCGTCGTTGGCGTCTCCAATCCAAGTGCGGCTGTCCACAGAGGAGTTGCCGGAGGAGCCGCAGTTGACGGCGATATCATCGGTTGGCGAGTATGCATGGACGTTGTCGCCGGTGCCCCAGACCGTGAGTGCTTTGAGCGAGACGGAGATGAGGAGGAATAATAGAAATGGGGGTTTCATCTTCTTCATCTCGCCGATTGATGGCGGATAGGGCACCAGCAGTTGAATCGATCAGAAGAAGTTCACAGGGAGTGCGGGATCTTGGAGATGAACCAGTTTTAATCATGGGGGAATTAGAGAGGAGTGCAGAAGAGAAGACCAGCACTAGGGGCAAGATTAGGGGAAGACGAAAGTCGTCGCTAAGATGCATGCAAAGAGATGAGAGCCCATCACAAAGAAAAAGGGACAACGGGATTTGGACCCTTTCGGGTGCCCTTTTCGTGGGGATCCGGATCCTATGATCTCAGATCAGATGAGATCAGGGGATCCAATGGTGGTGAGGCAAGAGAGAGAGGGTGGAAGTGGCGGGCCCCATACATGAAGGGGTAGATCCAATGGTTGAGGGGAAAAGAGTACTCTGATCTCAGATCAGAGGATCCTTTTCCTTTTCGTGGAAGGTGGTAATAGCTTACAAAGGTCGAGCACGACATGGCCAGGCGGTCCCACCTATCAGAATATTTGAAATTTCCAGCGCCGAAGCTCTCCGTTCTCTGCTCCGTTTGGTTTCCGATATCTCTCTCCCTTCCCCTGATAACCTGCTCTGTCTCTCGATAAGCTGTGCACTACACAGCTCTCTCTCTCTCTCTCTCTCTCTCTCTCTCTCTCCATCTTCATGGCCACTCTGCTCTCTCCCTTCCTCAGCATGCTCTGTCTCTCCAACCCAACTGCACAACCCTCTTCCTTGCTCCGCCTCCAACACGTGCTCCTTGACGGTGATCGGAAGGAGAGGAACCCTCTGCACGACTCCTTTGTGCCTCCGATCCCGACCACGTTGTCACCTCTTGGAGCCCCAACTATCAGGTTAGGGTTTTCCCCACTCTTTCGCGAAGCAAAACCCCCTCTGCACGACCCTCCTCTCTCTCTATCACCAGAACCAAAGTTATCCTCGACCTGGACAAGAATAGCAAGAATCTCTCTCTGCCTCCCGTGGGCGCTTGCATTCTGCCACAATCTCTCTCTCTACTTCGCCACTTCATCACAGTCTCACCTTCACCCTTCACAACTCGGGGGGGACAACGACCCAAGAAGAGCCGGGATCGTTATTTCGAGTAAGTTCTCTCTACTGCCATACTATTCTATGCGTTCATCCAGCTATAATCTCATACTTGGCAAAAAGTTGAGTAAAGTCCTACTCTTTGAATAATGAAAAGTGAAGTACAAATACCAAATAAATCATGAGTTCTAAAAATTTGACTGCCTGTAAGACAAAAGCAGAAGAAGACTCAGAGAGAGCAGCACCAATCACTATTCCCTCATCCAAAGTTCTGATGTTTACCTGCAACTGACAGAGTTTGGTCAATAAAAGAGCAGCACGAGGATCTAGAAATGGATCCAGGGCAATCTTAGGGTGATAGTTTTTATAATTTAGAACCAAGGCAATCTCCAGCAATGGTGCATGAAAAGAATCTCATTATTTTAAGATGGAGCACTATCTCCATATTCTACTAGGTGACCGCCTTCGTAAGTAGAAAGGCATGAGCACCAATAATAAGCCGTCAGCCTGCGCAGCAAATACTCAGGCCTACCCTTCAAATTTCAATGCAAGCTTCCAGTTCAAAGAAGGAGAACCTACGACGAGCAAAATAACAAAATCTTCGAAGGTTGAGAACATGAAATTACATCACTATTTAAGGACCAATATGTGAATGAAATATTGTGCTGGAATGTTCGTGAGAAGTGAGACGGTTTTAAGACACATTACATAAGCATATGAATGAAGCCATGTACTATGGTAGACGCAATAAATTGCTACTTGATCAACAACATGCTCACCAAATCTGGCCTTGATTGAAAAAGGAACTCTATAATTCTTGTTCCTATAGCTCCATTAGGTGGAAGTTCAAACCCCGTGAAAGCCAGAGTCGATAAGAAGACCTTCAATTGAAATGTCAAAATGTGATATGATCTTGAGATAGAATGTAGATGCCAACTAGCAAATGAGATTGGAGCTCCATCATGTCACCTCAAACTGTAATCTATCACTACAAAAAAACAGCTATTTAGCTACGGCAAATTAGCCACGACACAAATATCGTCTCTAATGGCGACGGTATTTGCTAAAAAAAATAGAAATTGTTGAAAATTAGAAATGACATCAGACAAGTCGACGCTAATTTGGGACGACAGACAAACCATCGCTATGTGCAACGATATTTGCAACGACAAAATGGCATCCATCGCCACTTGGCCACGAAGAAAGAATGCCGTCGCCTATGTAGTCGCTAATTTGCAACTATAGAACGAATTTGTCGCTATATGGCGACAAACTTTGCTACATGCAAAAAGTCATCGATAATCAGGGACGATTCCATTATATTGTGTCTAATTATCGACAACCTTATGGCTGTGTGGCTAATGTCATCGCTAGTTTGCGACGGCACAACTGTTCGTTGCAAATGTCGTCAATAATTTGTTACAAACTTTGCTACAAGTGAAAACTCATTGATAAATGGCTACTAATTTGATTTGAGTGTCGCCACTTAGTGACAGTTGATTTTGTCGTCACTAAATCTGTCGCGATATAGCGACTATGAAGGATGCGTATCTAAATGGCAACGACGTAGTCGCCACATAGCGACGATAGAGAGGTATGAGTCAATCCCATGCCAAAGGCAAACTTTGCAAGAGCTTTTAAGCGTGCAAATGATAGCTCCAAACCCATTTCAAACAGCTGAAAAGGAAGATGTGTGGTTCTTTCATGAAAAGAGTCATGACCATAAACAACATGATAGATGAGTTATATCTATTTACACACGTGTCTTTCTCACTGGGTTAATAATAAAGTCGAATATCTAGAGGAAGGAAAGAAGGAAAATGGAAAATCAAAGCCACCCATTACATGGAGTCACATGGATCAATTTATGCCACTGACTTCTAGTAAAGCCACGTCCACTATGTTAGAAGTACTTGAGATCTTTCTTCAAGATTTGACCTTAGTCTTTTGGGGTCAAATCTAGTAATGGAGACAGTGTATGGAAAATCATTGTTCCTCTTGACCTTAACATGAAATGCTAGGCAGAAATATTCAGGACAGTGCATTTCCGACGTTACTATCATACCTAGAATATTTGTAAATGATGAGTTGCCCGCACTTCAATTAAAAACACAAAATTGCACAATTTCTGCTTTCAGACATAGGAATAGTCACTAATGGAGGGAGGTGGAAATTTGTGAAATCAAGCCAAGTACTGTCTTCTTGATGCGCACTCCACACCACAGACCCAAGATGCAAACAATACATGGGACTTGGGACTTGGATATCTATTGAACATATTGTGTCATCCAACGAAAGAGATCAGAAGCTTATTAAAGGAGAAACATTGCACCATATTATTACTTTCACTAAGCAAGGGTGGCCGCACTAGAGTAATGATTCTTTCCAAAAATAGTGACTAATAAAAGTTAGAAACATCATCCATCGTGGCAAGAAGAAAAGATGATGCAACAATATTCAGATTAATGGAAGAGAGCAACTAGCTTACCAGGAAAAGGATGCCCCATTCGGCTAGCACTTTGACATCTGCGAGATTTCTTATAAATCCAAACTGATAAAGTACAATTCCAGCAAAGAAGAAACCGAGTACGTGAAGACACAACAATAGCTCTTAGACCAATCATGGCTCCATCCTTATAGCATCTTGCAATGAGAGACTCCAAGTTTTTATTAAAAAAGATCAGTCCGCAAGTATGCATGGTCTGTTTGATTGAGGACAGTTGCAAGCCAGTTCACACGCTGTGAAAACAGATGTTCTGATGGCCATGACCCATAGAACAACCACCTCCTAAGTAGCGGGGACAGAGTAAATTAGACGGAGCACCTTGCACTTTCCCAACATTTATTGCTGAAGTCAGGCTGTGACGAAGCCGCAAAGTAGAGAGAGAGAGAGAGAGACTGTGGCAGAAACGCGAGCGCCCATGGGAGGCAGAGAGAGATTCTTGTTATTATTGTCCAGGCCGATGATAACTTTGGTTCTGGTGATGGAGAGAGAGGAGGGTCGTGCAAAGGGGGGTTTTGCTTCGCAAAAGAGTAGGGAAAACCCTAATTTGAGATGGTTGGATGCAATCGAAGTAAATGGGGCTCCGGGAGGTGACGGAATGGTCGGGATCAGAGGCACAGAGGGGTTGTGCAGTCTCCTCGCGATCACCATCAAGGAGCACATGTTGGGAGCGGAGCAGGGAGAGGGTCGTGCAGTCAGGTAATAGAAATAAAGCATGAACAAGAGGAAGGGTGAGAGTAGAGTGGTCCTGAAGAATGGAGAGAGAGGAGGGTCAAGAAAATATTAGGTGCAGCTTGGGTGCCAGCGTGGCAATACAGCTCACCATCTAGAGCATGACACGTGGCGCCAGCGTGGAGGAAGCCCTGCGAAGGAGTTTGAGAATCGTGGCAGGAAGAGACCGGCTTCTTTCACCTCTGCTCTTTTGCTCTCTGACAAAAGTTGGCCTCCTCAGAAATGCATTTACTCTCTCTCTCTCTCTCTCTCTCTCTCTCTCTCTCTCTCTCTCTCTCTCTCTCTCTCTCTCTCTCTCTCTCTCTCTCTCGTTCTTCGTTTTGAGCTTTACTGAAGCTATCCCATTCTGAAGCTCTCTCTCTCTCTCTCCCCTTCCTTGTGGAACAACTCCGGCAGAGCACGACACTAGAGAACTCCAGCTGAAGTTCTTCAGCTGTTGTCCAGCAGCCGTCTCTCCCAGTCTAGTAGCCCCGCCGTCTGCCCTCCGGCAGAGCACGACGGTAGAGAACTCTAGCTAAAGTTCTTCAACTGCCGTCTGGTAGCCCCACCATCCGGCAGCCGTCTCTCCTCGTCCAGCAGCCTCGCTGTCCGTGGTCCACGCCCCGCCGTCCGCCATTCGGCAGAGCATGACGACAGAGAACTCTAGCTAAAGTTCTTCAACCGGTTATATTCAAGTGTCATGAGAATTATTTTTAGCCTCGTCATCAAACAATGCCCTCACCTCTCTCCTGCATCTCAGACAAAATCCTTTGCTTGCCGATGATGAGTAGGCCTCTCATGTGATGTTGAACTCATGAGATTCATGGTTGGTGACGTCTTCGTGTGAAGACTCGGAATGCTTCCTCTCTGTTGGTTTTTGCGGAAGCGTGTTTTGATGTGTGTGAGATGTATTGAGGAAGCAAGGGATTGAAAAGGGAAAATTTGCAACTAGTATTAGTTGTTGATTGTAGAAAGGAGAGATGAGTAGTTGAGCTTGTTCTAGGCTTCTTACAAAATGGACACCCCTCACTCCTATTTATAGGAGTTCATAATTTCTAGAGAGTTCTATACTAGAATAATCTAGCAACTAGAGAGAGAGAGAGTGTGTGTGTCTAGAGATTTCTACATACTTGGTCTTCTCCACATAGTTCTAGATAATTCTACATACTTAGTATTTTCTACACACTTATTATTTTCTACACACTTCTAGCAGGAGCACATATTCTAGAGAATTCTACATATTTCTAGCAAATTCTAGAAATTGGATCAACTTCTAACACTCCACCTTGATCCAATTTCGTGATACTCCGAGCATATTTCGCAGCGTCTCGAACTTGACCGGTGGTAGTGCTTTAGTGAATATGTCGGCGACTTGATCTTCAATCTTGCAATACTTCAACTCGATCTCTCTGTTATTTTGCACTTCACGGATGAAGTGATATTTGATGTAGATATGTTTGGTTCTTCCGTGGAAGACTGGATTCTTCGATATAGCAATTGCAGACTTATTGTCGCAAAGTATCGGAGTTGGTTCCTTTTGAGCTTCTCCGATGTCTTCTAGAATTCTTCGAAGCCATAGTGCATGACCGGTGGTCGCAGCTGCTGCTATATATTCCACTTCTGTAGTAGACTATGCAACTGATTCTTGTTTTTTGCATGCCCATGAAAACATTCCAGAACCTAGTGTGAAGGCATACCCAGTAGTACTCCTCCTGTCGTCAGTTGATCCTGCCTAATCACTGTCAGTGTAGCCGATAAGCTTGTTGCTTGCACTTGGTCGATACCAAATACCGTACTCTTAAGTTCCTCGCAAATATCTGAGAATCCTTTTGGCAGCTCGAAAATGGATTTGGCTCGGACTATGCATGAAATGTGATAATAAAATTGTTGCATACATAATGTCAGGTCTTGATAGTAACCTACCAATCAAGCTCCTGTAGAGCGAGGTGTCAGCTTTGTCTGCTCCATCTTCTTTTAGTAGCTTTTCATTTGTCGCGAGCGGTGTTGTAACTGGTTTGCAATAGTCCATCTTGAATTTCTTTAGGAGGTTCTCGGTATATTTCTTTTGAGAGATAAAGACTCCTTGATTTTGGTTAATCTCGATGCCAAAAAAGTAGTGCATCAAGCCCAAGTCCATCATCTCAAATGTCTTCATCATTTCTTCTTTGAATTCTTGAAACATGTTTTCATTGTTCCATGCATATATTAAGTAATCTACACACAGAGAAACAATGAGAGTGTTGGACTTACCTTGGGTCTATTCTGCTATACCAAGCTCATGGTAATTGTTTTAACCCATAGAGCGCCTTTTTTAATTTTAGAACTTTTTCTTCTTGGCCTTTAACTATAAAGCCTTGTGGTTGTTCCACATATATTTCTCTTGAAGATATCTATTTAAAAATGCCGACTTTACGTCTAATTGATAGATTTTCCACTCTTTTTGTGCTGCTAAGGAGATGAGCATTCGAATAGTATTAAGGCGAGCAACAGGAGTGAGAGTTTCAGTATAGTCGGTACTTGGTTGTTGCAAGTATCCTTTTGCCACAAGCCTTACCTTGTGTTTCCGGATAGATCCATCTGCATTTAGCTTCGTCTTGTAGACCCATTTGACGCCAATAACCTCTTTGTCTTCGGGACGATTGACGAGCTCTCAAGTTTCATTCTTCTCGATCATCTTGATCTCTTCCTCCATTGCTTTAACCCAAGTTGCTTCTTTGGCAGCTTCTTCATAGCTTCCTGGTTCTAGCGTAGTAAAGTTGCATGTTTCATAAATCTTTCTAAGGGATTTTACCCTTTGTACTGAAGACTCTGGAGTAGATTCTTCTTGCGTTGCTCTTGGAGAGGTTGGTGGAGTTACGCCTTGAGTAGTGGAATCTGATGTTAATTCTTCTTCTTGTGTTGTTGACTCCTCTTGTGGAGATGATGTGTTTGGCAAGGTGACATGCTTCTTCTCGATCTTTTCCTCCTCCCAGTACCAGGCTGCATTTTCGTCGAATTCAACGTCTTTACTAATCATGAGTTTCTTAGTCCTAAGGTTGTAAACTCGATAGCCTTTTGATTGGTCACTATAGCCGAGGAATATTCCCTTTTCCGTCTTGTCGTCAAGCTTACTTCTTTTATGAGCAGGGATGTGAACGTAGCATATACAGCCAAACACTCTAAGATGCTTCGCTGAAGGCTTTCATCCACTCCATGCTTCGACTGGAGTTTTATTTTGAATGGCTCTAATTGGACACCTATATAGGAGATATATAGCTATGTAAACCACTTCTGCCCAGAACGTATTAGGGAGGTTTTTATCTTTTAACATAAACCTTGCCATCTCCATGACGGTTTTATTCTTTCTCTCCGCTACTCCATTTTGTTTTGGAGCGTAGCCAACAATTAGTTGACGATGAACGCCTTCATCTTCACAAAATTTGTTGAACTCGTTGGAAGTGTACTCTGCACCTTTGTCACTTCTTAGGACTTTAATTTTGCGGCCACTTTGATTCTCGACATGGTTTTTGAATTTCTTGAAAATTGAGAAAACCTCTGATCTCTCTCGAAGAAAATATACCCACGTCATCCTTGTATAATCATCTATGAATAAGATGAAATTTATTATGACTGGCCGTGGGGGTTCTCATTGGACCACACACATCCGTGTGGATAAGCTCTAAAGGCTTCTTAGCTCTCCATGCATCTCCAGATGGAAAGGACTGCTTTTGTTGTTTTCCAAGAAGACAACCTTCACAAACATCTGAAGTTTCTAAAATAGCTAGAAAGTCTCTCATCATATTTTTCTAATGGAGAACTTTTAACCTAGCAAAATTAAAGTGGCCAAATCTTCGATGCCATAGCCATGAATCGTCAAGTTGAGTTTTCATGGCTATATTTTTTACACAATTCCATCTATTTTCCATCTTAACAAAGGCAATGACATTTTTATATTTATCATAGATAATGCAGGCATCTTTTCTGAAGTATAGAGAATATTCATTTTCTATCATTTGGCCCACACTTAAGAGATTTTGCGCGAGACTAGGGACTAAATATACATTATGGATATATTTTGGGCCTTTATTTGTTTCAATGGCAATGGTCCCTTTTCCTTTCACATCTACTAACGCACCATTGCCCAATTTTACTTGAGATTTCACCGACTTATCAATATCGGCGAATATAGTTTCGTCCCCCGTCATGTGATTGCTACACCCACTATCAATGTACCAAGTATCAACTTTCTTATCATTTGCCGCTTGGCCTACGTAGAATGTATTATCTCTCCTTTCTCTTTCTTCAACATAATTGGCTCAATTATTTATTTTTGAGCGACAATCTTTTTCTACGTGGCCATGTCTTTTACAGAAGCGGCATTGTGGTTTATTTTTAAACCAAAAATCCTTCTCCAAATGATTTGTTTTTTTTTTTTTTGCAAACACCACAAGGTGAATACTTTTCTTTTTGTGTAATTTCTCCTCCTCCTTTTTTATTTCTCCATGGACTCCTTCCACCATTTTTCGATTGATGAGACCGTATGTTTATTTAAGACTGAAAGGCATTTTCCATCGAATCTTCATCTTGTGCCATCAATCTTTTCTCATGTGCTTCTAGAGAGCCAATTAATTCACTTATTGATAGGGTTGTCAAATCTTTGCTTTCTTCAATAGTTGTGACGATTGGATTATACTTTTTAGTAAGCGTCACCAATATTTTTTCAACAACCCTTTGATTAGTAATATTATCTCCATAGGCTCTCATTTGATTGACTAATTCCTTTAGTTTGCCACAATATTCTTGAACGGTCTCATAAGTTTTCATTTTAGAATTCTCGAAGTCTCTTCTCAAAGTTTGAAGGCGAATAACACATACCTTTTCCGATCCTTGAAATTCTTCTCTAAGTGTCTCCCCTTTTGCGGTCTTTGCTCCAAGTATTCTTGGAAATACCATTTCCGAGAGTGCTTGCTGAATAAAATATAAAGCCTTCGCGTCTTTCTGCAACTGATCCTTTGGAACACCTGCGCCTTCTTGCGCAGTCTCATAACCATTCTGGACGACGTCCCATAGGTCTTGAGCCATCAAGAATGTAGTCATCTTGATGCTCCAAAAATCATAGTTATTCCCTTCAAAGATAGGAATAGGAAATGTCGATGAGGTAGAACTGGCCATAGTTTGGTTATAGGAAAATTAGGTTGATAGTTTTAGGAACGGATGGTTTAGACAAACGCCTGAAACCAACCAAAGAACGTGGCTCTGATACCACTGTTGGTTTTTGCGGAAGCGTGTTTTGATGTGTGTGAGATGTATTGAGGAAGCAAGGGATTGAAAAGGGAAAATTTGCAACTTGTATTAGTTGGTGATTGTACAAAGGAGAGATGAGTAGTTGAGCTTGTTCTAGGCTTCTTACAAAATGGACATCCCTCACTCCTATTTATAGGAGTTCATAATTTCTAGAGAGTTCTATACTGGAATAATCTAGCAACTAGAGAGAGAGTGTGTGTGTGTGTGTATAGAGATTTCTACATACTTGGTCTTCTCCACATAGTTCTAGATAATTCTACATACTTAGTATTTTCTACACACTTCTAGTAGGAGCACATATTCTAGAGAATTCTACATATTTCTAGCAAATTCTAGAAATTAGATCAACTTCTAACACTCTCACTATTGTGATTAGACGATGTCTTGTTTTTAGTTAGACCAAAAAAAAAAGGAATGTTCTAACAACATTATCGGCAACATTGAATGTACATTGAATCTCTAACCGGTGTCCAAGATTTTGCTTCCCTTTTTAATTTTTCTCCTCTAAGGCGTAGGCTTTGGTTGTGCCGTCTCCATGTTAACCCACTCAAAATTGGAAATGAGCTGTTGAGCACGACAGACTCCTGACTAAGATTAATCAGGAAGAAACAAGGTAAAAATATCGAGTACAGTGCATCATCCACACACAAATGTCGGAGGCGGAGTGGAAGAGCGGCCAAGATTCGGAGCTTTCGGCAGGAAAGAAAGGATCGGATCGGAATAAAGTCAAAGAACGTGGAAGAAGAAAACGTGTTCTTTCCCTCCGACACGGCACCCTTCGTCGGTGCATCCACTCGCGACTCACGAGAGATCCCGCCGATGCATAGGAACGCCACTGGGTTTTGAGTTCCTGAATTCTGATTATAACAGGACATCAGGCTTGAAGAAAGAAAATCATTGCGGCTCCGGCTCAACTTCGCGCCCAAGTTTGGGTAATTTGGTGCGAATGCCTATAAATGTATCGCGGGTTTTCGGCCTTGGACGTCGTCGAGCTAACCGGTGAAGGTGAAATTTTTATGGAAGGTCTCACACATCACTCAATTGAAAAGTAACATGGCCCAGCTGAACAAGATGGAAAACACAGCTCGGAAATTCTATTAAGAGTCTACAAAGAAAACCACTTCTCCTATACCAATCCCAACCCAATGTGAAAGATCCGAAAGAAGGAAAATGGGAAAAAAAGAAAGGAAATCCCGGTGACAATACATCAACGCCATATTAACAACCCAATGCTGGCTTCTGTGGAGCTCCATCGCCGCCAATTTCTCCAACGTTACCGGCTAAATTCCCGGGCAATTTTCTGTTGGGCCTTGCTTCTTGCAGCATCAACACGAAAACGTCACCAACCGTGAATCTCATGAGTTCAACATCACATGAGAGGCCTGCTCATCATAGGCAAGCAAAGGATTTTGTCTGAGATGCAGGAGAGAGGTGAGGGCATCGCTTGATGACAAGGCTAAAAATAATTCTCATGACACTTGAATATAACCAGTTGAAGAACTTCAGCTGGAGTTCTCTACCGTCATTCTCTGCCGGACGGCGGACCGTGGGGCATGGACGACGGATGGCGGGGCTGCTGGACGAGGAGAGACGGCTGCTGGACGGCAGCTGAAGAACTTCAGCTGGAGTTCTCTGCCATCGTGCTCTGCCGGAGTTGTTTCACAAGGAAGGGGGGAGAGAGAGTTTCAGAGTGGGAGAGCTTCAGTAAAGCTCAAAATGAAGAACGAGGAAGGGGAGAGAGAGAGAGAGTAAATGGATTTCTGAGGAGGCCAACTTTTGTCAGAGAGCAAAAGAGCATAGGAGAGAGAAGCCAGTAATTTCCCCCCACAATTCAAACTCCTCTGCACGGCTTCCTCCACGTGCGAAGGCTTCTGTTTCCTCCACAGTGGCGCCACGTGTCGTGCTCTGGATGGTGAGCTGCATTGCCACGCTGGCACCCGAGCTGCACCTAATATTTTTTTGAGGAGGGTGTGCACAGCTTATGAAGAGACAGAGCAGGTTGTTAGAGGACTGGAGAGAGGTAACGGAGACCAAACGAAGCAACGAACGGAGAGCTTCCGCACTGGAAATTTCAAATGTTCTGGCATGTGGGATCACCTAGGCAATTAGTGGACTTTCTCACCTATAACATGGCAAGATGGTCCCACCCAATATTTTTTCAGAAAGGTCGGCTGGTCAGTGGTTTGACCGCCGGGGCCATGGAATAGTGCTCTCCCTTGTGGGACCACCACCATGCATTTTCGACGTCACGCCCTTCCAAATTTCTATTTCGTCATCTTTCCAGGGGCGAAAAGTCGCGGAAATTCCGCGGAGAAATCGTTTTGTCGTAGCTAGTCTTCACAGATTGGATCATTCGAAGGGTTGGAACGGCCAGTCCAAGCACACCAACTAGCGTTTGGACGGTACTGCTGTCACGCGATAGCAGCCTCAGAGCTTGGATGGTACTGCAATGAAAGAGCTTCACACATCAGCAGCCTCTTCGTCCATCAAAACGAGCTTGCGTAGGTGGAGGTCCATTTGGTGTATCGTCCACGGGATAAATCCACCAATGCTTAACAGGAGACTTCTAAGGTTTTAATCCCTGCAAATGTCAGCCGTCAGATCGAGATTGAAGGGCCGTGGCTGTTGAATGAGCCGGTTGCCGGTTTCCACACAAGATCCCATATGTTTTGATCGTAGGTTGAGCTTCACATTTCAAGGTTTTTCACGCTTAGTCATGATGCAATGTTATAACACTTGGTGAATTTTAGGTTTCGTTCATTTCATGGAAAATATAGCATTTCTAGAAATTATTTTTCGAGAAATTATTTTGCTTGACTATTTAAAGGTAAATAAAGAATAAGGAAAATTGTTATAGCAATTTTCCTTATTCTTTGTTATAGCAATTTTCCAGGAAATCATGTAGAATGTCATAATCAAAGAATAAGGTAAACAAAGAGTAAGGAAAATTGCAATTTTCCAGGAAATCATGCAATCGGGTAAAAGAATAAGGAAAATAGCAATTTTTCAAGAAATCATTTTCCTTGAATCTTAGGCTTGTTGGTTCACCAGCTCGCTAGCCTTAAGCAAGATTGAGGTATGATGTTGGAGGCCACAATATTTAAATGTAAACAAAGAATAAGAAAAATGTCTTTCATTTTCAAAAAAAATGAAAACATTTTCTCCACTTTTGAACATGCTTTTTCTATTAGTGAAAAATGTTTTCTTTGACTATTTTATTTTCCGTGAAACGAACGCCGAAAAATTAAAAAAAATGTAATCCTGAAGTTTCTTTCGTGAAACAAACGAAGCTTTATTAATTAAAAGACTCCAAATCTACAGTGTCCTATTCTTAGTCATTACAAACCCGTTGGAATTAAGAAAATAATGCAAAATTAATGACGTTTAGCTCCTGGTTATAGCATGACACCATAAACATTTATAAACTGTCGTATTCTTGACAAAAAAAAATTACGATGCTTTGCTCTTTTTTATAAAAAGATGGCGTAATTTTTTTTTTTTGTAAATTGTCAAAACTGAAGAATTTTCAAATTTACGATGTTTTATTCATTGTTATGATGAACCACTGTAAAACTTTCCAAACAGTCGCAATTTAAATTACCCAAATTTGAGATATTTTACTCTTAATTATGATGAGACGTTGTTGCTCTTTCTTAATTGTCACAATTTAATAATATCCAAATTTACTTTGGTTTGTTCTTAAGTCTTTATAGACCATCGTTCGCTTTTGTAAATTGCAGTCACCAAAGAACTTTTCTAAAGATACAATGTTATGCTCTTGGTTACGATGGAATGTCATAAACATTTTCAAGCTGTTGTAAATAATGAAAACTGAAATCTACACCATTTTGTTCTTGGTCATAACATATCATCAGAAACATTGGTAAACATTTGTAATTTTGAAATAAACCAAATTTACAACGCTTTGCTCTTAGTCATGACAAATAGTGGTAACTAATTAATAAAAAAGTTAATATTTACAACGTTTGGATCACGATTACGACTTTTGGAAGATCACATGACAAGTATAGGTGAAATAAACATAAAATGCAGCGGAAACACTAACCTATACAAGTATCTTCAAAAGCTTTGTTCGTGCGTTTTAATAAAAAATCATATCAACAAAAGGTTTCTATAAATTACCTCCATAGCGTGTTTAAAATAACTTAGCTCAATTATTCTCTATTCAAGCTCCACAATTGTCCGACATGTAGTTCATGAAATATAAAGTGCAGTAAATATACTAGAAAGCTATTTACAGAATAAATAAAGGATTAAGCTTTTAGTACTCGAATCATGTCTGAAATAAAGAATAGAGTAAATGAGTAGAAAGAAGATTGAACACAAGATGTATAGTAGTTCGGCTTAGATCAAGCCTACATCAACTCTCCCATTGGGATAGACTATTAGCTGGAGTCCACTATTAATTTAAAGAGTTACAATCTTAGAACTAAAGCTTCACAACTTTTCACTCACATAGCTTGTGTGTGAACACTCTTCTGAGTACAATGTCAGTGCACTAAACTGATGATCACAATGGATTAAAACTTAGAAGATAGCTCTCAAACTCGTATCTTGACACGACTAAAGATTGCTCCTTAAATACTCATTAAGTTCTTATGACCGTTGTCACCTTCCAAATAAGCTCTTCCAAACAATCCGTTGGATAGAATAAATCAAGGAGATCTCAAGTCATAAATAGAACAAGCTGAGAATCCGTCAATTCAGATCTCTCATACAATCAGAATTTCCGACTTCCAAATCTAAATACTTGCTAAGAATACTTAATTAATTGTCGATCATAAAGTTCCATAATAAAAATACAGTCAATCAGATCATTAGATAAATCTCCCAAGATCACCATAGAATAAGATGTATAAGAAAGCTAAAGTCTTATAAGCATCAGACTTAGCTTCTCAAACGATACATAGTCTAATACCACTCAGACTATCCATAGTCTGACTTCCTTCAACTGAACCACAGTCTGACTAATATATGTTTTGTCATCTTCAAAATATAATAAGCATATCCTGCAATAATATCCCCCTTTTTGATGATGACAAAACCATCAGCATAATTGATATAACATGTGCAAAAATAAGAACTAAACCTGCAACACAAAGGTTAGTTAAATAATAAAGCTCTAAAATCATTCCATATCAACAAAAAAACAAGTTCACTAAAAACCACATCCAACTAGTCATTCATAGTTTCTAAAAAATCCTTAAAAACAACAAAATCAAAATCAAATATGTTGTACTCGTCTCCCCCTTTTTGACATCAACAAAAAGAAAACCACTTAAGGAAGACGAAGAGCCCGCACAAGAGTGAATGTATCCATAGAAAGCACTGTATGTTCCAATTGAAGAATATCTACTTGCATCTTGTCAAGTCTACCATTCATTTGACCCACCTTTGACAATAAACTAGCCTGCAGTTCCTTAATGCCTGATAAAAAGACCAACAATTCCAGAGGCAAAGCAAATGTGACAACAAGAACAAAAGTACTAGGAACATCCTCTTGCTATGGGATAGACCTAGACTCATCAGGAAAACCAGCTCCTCCTATCTCAGGAGCTCCTGGTGAAGAAGCATCAATCTCCATATGTCCCCCTACATCTAAGCCAACATCAACTATAGTAGCACCAACCTGGATATCCTCAACACTCAGTTCTTTAATCTGCATGAATTGGACAGGTTCACTGCCCACAATGTCAACAGGTATTTCTTCCCCAACTAGAGTCTACTCGGTAGCTTGAGTTTCATCGACACCCTGAGTCTCTACAACTAGAGTGGCTGCACCCTTACTCATATCATGGTCAGAAGAACTAAGGGGGACTTGTCCAACTAGAGATGTGTGAAGAGGAGACTCACTGGCCATTTGCTCAGATTGAGCACCAACTATTAGAGTAGGGACATTCTCACCAGACATTCCCTCAGCAACATATTCATCAATTTCCTTAAACAATTCATCATTTGATTCCTCACCAGCTTGACCAAGCTCATCCTCAGCTTCAAGCTTAAGCTCATCCTTCATAACATAGGACTTCATCTTATTACTTGGTGTCTCAACCAAGGGTTCCTTACCTTTTCTTTTGGCAGAAGACAATTCTCCATGTTGTGTACTTTTGCCTTCTTTTGTGAGAAGTGAGGTCAACCTCATCTTGGCAATCATTATTTTGCTAATCACAATTTGCAACATAGCCTTCTTACTAAACTTTGAGGGGATCTCAATGCGAAGATACTTAAAAATGTTGGTGATCAAAGCAGAGTAGGATAACAATCCTTTGTCTTTCTAGACAGCCCGATACATCTGAAATAGAATTATGAAAAGCAAATTGATGATATGATCATGGATCATACCATACATAATCATGGCCTTATACTTGGAGATATCTGTCTTTGATGCTATTTTGGGCTTCAAACAATTAATAATTATCTTGTGAAGCAAAATATAAGAGGCATGCATCTTAGGATAGGCAAGAACACCCTATACGGTTTTACCTTCAGACAGAAACATCAACACTTGCTTGTCAGTGGCTTCAATATGCAAAAATCTGCTCTTACTTACCCTAAGAATAATAGTCAGATCGTCCACATCAATAACATATTTCTATCCTTGACAATAAATTGGAGGGTGCAATGATCAAGAAAAGATATATTTGAGTAAAAGTAAGCGGTAAGTTCTGGAAACGCATCAATTGATTCAGAACAGAACTTTTCAATGTGCAGATAACAAAACATCAATCTCATTTTTAACATTGAAGCAGAGTACTGAACCTTGACATTTAAGGAATCTAGATAATCAAAATCAATAGTTCAAGGATTCATTACCCTTCTTGCCATAAGCTTGTTAATCTATCCTTGTGGGCAGTAGAGCGAAAGAAATTTGTTGCATTGCTTGGTAAGTCAGCCGCAACCCCTTTCCGTGGCTTAAACGTAGAATACATCTTCTCATCCTCATCTCTATGGTCAGCCTTTTCAGGAAACCGAAGATGTGTGTCCAAAGGAAAATTTTTCCTAACCTCATCAACATTCCCTTTTGGTACAATGCCTATATGTTCTGCTTGTGTCAAAAAGATAAAAATGTTTGGAAACCCTTACCCCTTAATGTAGTTGTTAATATCGGCCATGGGAGTGCGAAGGTTCTAAAGTTCCTTGAAGATCTTGTAAGTCAACCAAGTGTTTTTGCTTTGTAAATGGGGAACATCCAATACCTAATCAACAATAGTCTCTACCCCAGCATGAGGACCCGAGAGAGACGGTTCTTCTTCAGTAAGATCAAAGAAAGTGGGACCAAAAGAGGACCCAAAAGACTTGTCTGTCAAGTGAGAAGCTTTCTGTGGGCCAGACATGGTGCTTTTGTAGGAAGAGACGCAAGAAATTTTGAAGAGAAATGAGAAGAAAGGATGAAACAAAAAAAAGTAAGAAGAGGGTTTCACAGATGGGTAAAAAGTGATTGAGAGAAGACGATTTGTTTTCTTAAAAAGAATTTTGAAAAACAATTTTAAGAAGAAAAGCTTTTCTTCTTAAAAGAAGCTACACAAAATATAGAAAAAAGAAAATAAAAATAAAAGCAGTAACAAATAAACACAATTAGTTACCAAAAGTAAATGCAGTTAACCATTACCTCATAATACGTACCTCTTCATTCAAAAAAATTAAAATAACTACATGTTTGACTGGAAAGCAATATAAGGAAAGTTTGAGATAGGAATCACCATCTGATTTTTAGATCAGAACCTTCTAAGATTAGGCCGATAGGATATTCAGCTTGCCTCTTATAAATTCGAAAGAACGTTTGTCTAGAGGCTTGGTGAATATATTAGCCAGTTGATTCTTTGAGTCAATGAAGGTGATCAGAACATCCTTCTTTTGAATATAATATCTTATAAAATGATGTCTAATCTCAATATGTTTTGCTCTTGAATGAAGCATTGGATTCTTTGTGAGGTCCATGGCACTTGTACTATCACATCTAATCTTAACACAATACTTCTTAATTACAAAGTCTTGTAATTGTTGTCTTATCTAGAGAATTTGTGAACAACAACTTACAAGTGCAACATATTCTGACTCAGCCGTAGACATTGCAACTGTATGTTACTTTTTAGATAACCATAAGACCAGCATATTTCCTAGTAATTGACAATTTACAATTGTGCTTTTCTTGTTGAATCTGCATCGAGCTAAGTTAACGTCAGAATAACCAAGAAGCGTAAAATTACCTTCTTTTGGATACCAAAGTCCAAACTTTGAAGTTGTTGAGACATATTTGATGATTCGCTTAATAGCTGTTAGATGTGATCAAACTGGAATCTTGCACACATGTAAACACTAAACAAAATATCAGGTTTAGAAGCTGTAAAATATAATAGTGATCAAATCATGTTTTTGTACAGCTTATGATCAATTGCCTTCTCATTCGTATCCTGCTCAAGTTTGAAAGTAGTTGCCATTTGAGTTTCAATCTTCTTGCAGTTTTATATCTCAAACTTCTTCACAAGGTCATTTGCATATTTTTCTTGATGTATAAATATGCCTTCAGACAGTTGCTACACTTGTAGCCCAAAAAAGAATGTCAATTCTCCCATCATGCTCATTTCAAACTTATTCAACATATCTCTTGCAAAATTCTTACAAATAGTAGCATTCGGTGAGCCAAAAATCATATCATCAACATAAATTTGAACTAACAAAAAGTCATTACCTTCCTTCTTAATAAATAAAGTAGTATCTACTTTACTTTTTTCGAAATCAATTTGTATCGAGAATGAACTTAACCTATCACACATGAGTAGGATTTTTTGGATCTTCAAAATCAGGTGGTTGTTCCACATAAACTTCATCTTGAATGAATCCATTAAGAAAAGCAATATTCACGTCCATTTGATATAATTTGAAATCATGAAAACAAGCAAAAGTAAGCAATAGTTTAATAGCTTCTAACCTTGCAACAGGAACATAAGTCTCATCATAATCAATCATTTCCTCATTTGTGTAACCTTTAGCTACTAGCATTGCTTTGTTCATGACTATTAACCCTTCTTCATCCAACTTGTTTCTAAAAACCCATTTAGTACTAATAGTTGACTTTCCTTTGAGTTTAGGAACCAATTCACATACATCATTGATAGCAAATTGTCTCAACTCATCTTGCATTACCTCTATCCAGCTGTCATCTGTTAAGTCTTCATCAACCTTTTTTGGCTCAATCTCAGAAATAAGAGCAATAGCACTAGATTCCTCTAGTTCTTTAGGAAGAATAGGAACTCGAACTTTTGATCTAATCCGCAATCCATCTTCAAGACTTCCAATAATATTTTCCGATTTCTATGAATCCTCATGTTAGAATTTTACCCTTTTTGATTATGCTCAACTAAAGTCTGTGTATCTATAGTTATGTCAGACCTTGTAGAATCTAAGAGTAAATCTTGATCTCCACTTTGTTTTTAGTTTGTCACGTTCTGCTCAATCTCTAGAAATTTCACATGCATGAATTCTTCCACCGTATATGTCTTTTCGTTGATAACTCTATAAGCTTTGATGGTTGATGAGTAACCCAGAAAGATCCCTTCATCAGATTTACTATCAAACTTTCCAATGTGATCAGAAGAATTCTTTAGAATGAAGCACCTGCAGCCAAATACATAAAAATAAAAAACACTTGGTTTCTTATCCTTAAAGATCTCGTAAGGTGTCTTCTTCATAATGGGTCTAAGAAACACTCTGTTGATGATATAACAAGTAGTTGAGACTCCTTTAGCCTAGAATCTAGAAGCAATATTACTGCCAATAAGCAATGTTCTTGCCATTTCCTATAAAGATCTACTCTTCCTTTCAATTACTCCATTCTGCTATAGAGTATATGGAGAAGAGAACATATGTTGAATTCCAAAATCATCACAAAACTTATCAAATTGATGATTTTCAAGCTCATCTCCATAATCAAACTCATGGAGTTCAACATTATCAAATTCATGATTTTCAAACTCATCTTCATGATCAAAACGTATGCCAGAAATAACATACCCTTTCTCATTTTGAGAAATCATCCATTATAACCAGATAATATCTTTTGCCACCAATGTTTTGAGTGTGATAAGGTCCAAAAAGATCCATATGAAAAAGTTGTAAAACACGAACAGTCGAGACTTGATTTATTTGTTTAAATGAGCTCTTAACTTGTTTACCTAGGATACAAGAAATACAATCCTCTGTCTTCTGAAAAGCCATCTTAGGAAGTCCTCGAACAAGTTGTTTTGAAGAGATCATGGCAATCTGCTTCATATTTGCATGACCAAGCCTTTGGTGCCATAGAGTTGCTTCTTCCTGAACAGAGATAAGACACTTTGACTTTTCCAGATCTACATCTATAAGATAGATAGATATTATCATGTTGATGTCTAGTGAAGGTCTAAGAACTATCTTTAGATGAACCAAAACAAACTCCTTCTTGAAAGTGTATTCTGTAACCTGTATCACAAAACTTATTGATACTAGACAAACTGTAATTCAACCCCTTAACCAATGACACATTGTTGATAGATAGGTTTCCAATCTTTACAATTCCAAAACCAACAATCTTTCCTTTGTTATTTCCTCCAAAAGTTACTTTTCCACCTTCAGTACTTTCCAAACTCACAAAGCAACTAGAATACCCAGTCATAATGTCTAAAGCACCCACTATCCAAATACTATTTTGTTTTGTTTTTTTGACATAGCCTGCAAAAAGAAGAGAACTTATTTCTTTTTAAGTACCTAGATCATCTTGGGTCCTTTTATGTTAGCACAAAATAAAGATGTCTCCCATCATCTATTTATTGGTTTCCAAGCCTTTGGACAATCTCTCTCAAGATGTATTAAACTATTGCGGATAGAGCACTTAAGAGCTTCCCTCCCAATAGGTTTTACAAATATTTTCTGAAGATGATTTTCATAAACCTTTTTAGGAGGAATCTTTCTAAGTATCTTCTTGACTTTTGGAAAATCAATCAAGGGAACAGTCTTAGGAAACATACCTAAACCTTTCTTTTTGAAATAAGGTCTCTAAACAGAAAGAATTTTCTCCAATTTTTCTGAATCAAGAGAGAATTTCTTCGAAATACTAGAAACTTCAGCATTCAAACAAACATTTTCTTTTTCCAGAAAATTAGACTTTTCTTTTGAAATCGAGAAATCATTGTTTAAACTATCAAACTTTTCTTTCAAGAAAATCTCCTACTATTTGAAGTCTCAAGTTCTCCTTCTTAAGCTCAGAAACTTTCTTAAGATAAGAATCCAGCTTGGAACATAAGTCATCTATATACTTAGCAACATGATTATTTTGATCTTCTTCGATCTCTGAATCTGAATCTTTATCAGATTCCGAATCAGATTGAGCCATCAAACAAATATTTGCATACTCATCATCACTATTCTCACATAATGTATCACTCCAAGTTTTACCTTTCAGTGTATTTTTGTTCTTTTCATAACTACCATTTTTTCCTTTGAGCATAAGGCAGTTTAGCTTGATATGTCCTTTCTTCTAACAATTGTAGCAAGTTATGTCAGCATAGATATCCTTGTCATATGCTTGTCTTTTCTGGAAGTTATGAGAATTAGAACTCTTCCAATTTGACTTTTTCCCATTTCTGTTTAATTTTCTTGAATTTCTTAAAAGAGAGTTATTTCTTCTTCATCTAGAAATTCATATGATCCTACATCATCAGAAACAATATTAGATGTTAATACAATTGACTTCTTACCTTTTGGTTCTTCATCTTCATCAAAACATTCCTTTTGAAGTGTTCCTATAAGTTCATCCACAGACAATGGCTAAATCCTCTGTGTTTCTCTAATTGAAGTCTTAATGTGATTCTATTCTTGTGACAGTCCTCGCAATAGCTTATTGACCTTCACAGGTCCAAAGATAGGTTGGCCTTGATAAACAAGTCCATTTACAATCTCTGGGAATATGCTGAACATGTCAGTAATTAATTCTCCATGTTTCATCTTGAAGGCTTCATATTGCCCAAACAGAACATCGATTCTTGTTTCTTTAACTCGATCAGTTCCTTCATATGTAACATTGAGTCTATCCCAAATCTCTTTTACTATTTCAATTTTTCTCTCTCTTTTTTCTATTTCTTTTTTTATTCCCTTCCATCATTCCTTAAGTCCCATAAGTTTGATTCTGTAGAATCTGACCTATTTTATCATTGAGTGAAGGGTACGAAAGATTGATTTTTCGATCAAAAGTACTATGTGAGTGAAATCTTCAGTTTTTTCCTCTATCCCTATCCCATAGGTACAGCCTTTGAATCAATAGAGAACCTTTTCTTCTGTATCTATATGAATCGATATTATTTCATTCCAATTCCTTCCCGATACCTTCCAATTGAATCAAATTAGATGGTTCTATTTCTCAATCTTTCTAACTTGCTCCTACGGAAACAAGGTCGAAAAGATTGAAAAAAAAATCGGTCATTCACAACCACTGATGAAGGATTCCTCGAAAAGTTAAGGATTAGTAATCCTTTCTAGAAATCGAATGGATTCGATCTTATACATACGCGAGGAAGGTAATCAAAAAAGAAAGAAGATGAGTTCTCATTCAAAGAGAAAGATATAAAATATATGGAGTTTCTTTTTGTATATTATATGGATGATCCGATCTGCAAGGACCATGATTGGGAATTTTTTGATCGTCTTTCTCCGAGTAAGAGGCGAAACATAATTAACTTGAGTTCGCGACAGCTATTTGAAATCTTAGTTAAAGACTGGATTTGTTATCTCATGTTTGCTTTTCGTGAAAAAATACCAATTGAAGTGGAGGGTTTCTTCAAACAACAAGGAGCTGGGTCAACTATTCAATCAAATGATATTGAGCATATTTCCCATCTCTTCTCGAGAAACAAGTGGGCTATTTCTTTGCAAAATTGTGCTCAGCATTTCTTGTCACCATGACCAGCCCTGACTTGACTGGTGGGTGAAGGAGATAAAGTTTCAGCGCTAAGTTAGAGGAATCAAATTACGAGACTTATTTACATAGTCGAAGGAAAGATCACTGAGAGGGATTCAATTCGTTTTGAGTTTGAGTTCCCAGGTCCATGACCCCCCTTAATTGAATTAAAACTAAAACAGGAGTTCAATGTTTGAAGTCAAGAATCAATTGGATTCCACTACCCTACATATAGCTAGGATGGGGTCATACTTCAAATAAAAACAAAGATATACAATTATACTCAGTAAGGGATAAAACACAATAGAAAGAATTAATAGCCCTGGCATCAATGTGTTATCTCTTGGTGATTCCAGCTTGTGGCATCACCCTAGCTTCATCATAGTTAAACGCAGCTCTAAAAGTTATGCCTTGATCAACTACTTCCCATTTCAAAGGATCTTTAGATCTTAAAAAGGCCTTCATTTTGTTCTTCCAAGCACTATAGCCTTTTCCATTAAAATAGGGTGGTCTTGTGTAACTCTGTCCTTCCAACACACTTGAGGCAATTGCACTAGCCATAGATCGTTATGCTCAGAAGTAAAACACTTCAATAATAAACAACTAAGCTTTGATACCAATTGAAGTATAAAGTGCAGTAAATATACTAGAAAGCTATTTATGGAATAAATAAAGGATTAATCTTTCAATACTCGAATCCTATCTAAAATAAAGAACCGAGTAAAAGAGTAGAGTGAAGATTGAACACGAGATGTATAGTTGTTCGGCTTAAATTAAGCCTACATCAATTCTCCCACGGTAACAACCTATTGGCTGAAGTCCACTATTAATCAAAAGAGTTACAATCTCATACCTAAAGCTTCACAACTTTTCACTTACATAGCTCATGTGTAAACACTATTTTGAGTACAATGTCAGTGCACTAAACTGATGATCACAATGGATTAAGACTTAGAAGATAGCTCTCAAACTCGTATCTTGACACGACTTAAGACTACTCCTTAAATACTCCTTCAGTTCTTGTGACAATTGTCACCTTACAAAGAAGCTCTTTCAAATAATCCGTTGGATAGAATAAATCAAGGAGATCTCAAGTCATAAATAGAACAAGATGAGAATCGTCAATTCTAATCTCCCATACAATCAGAATCTCTGGCTTACAAATCTGAATACTCGCTAAGAATACTTGATTGATTGTCGATCATAAAGTTCCATAATAAAACTATAATCAAGCAGATCATCAGATAAATCTCCCAAGATTACCGTGGAATAAGATGTATAAAAAAGCTAAAGTCTTATAAGTATCAAACTTAGCTTCTCAGACGATACATAGTCTGATACCACTCAGACTGCCCACAGTCTTACTTCTTTCAGCTGAACGATAGTCTGACTAATATATGTTCTGTCATCTTCAAAATATAATAAGCATATCTTGCAACAGTTCAGACATACCTCTAATTACACGTTGAGCGGAAAAAGAACTTTTGCTGATAATCAACACTAGGATTGTGCTAACAATCTTGTGCATATAATTTCTGCACCTTTTCAACTTTTATTCACAATTCCTCGCCCGCCCTCAGTTTTGCTTGGTCCCCTATTTTTCTTGGTCTCGCGGATCGAGGTGGCTTGCTGCCATTTCACAGGAGCATTGGGCTCTTATTCAGGGTTGCAGCATGTTGTACCCTGCCTATGAAAGTATAAGAAGGCTTCGAGAGAAATGCAAAAGCTGATGAAGATTCACTGAAACACCACTTTAATATTGATCTTCAGTAGAGAGAGTTCATTATACAACTATATATCTCTCATTCTCTGTGTTTCAATTATACAAGAACTATCTCTCCTACTAAGATCTTTATACATGTTGTACATTAATAGAAAGTCGTTATGTAGCTTTAACAGAAGAAGTAGTAATATGTTGACACATGTCATTCTCATAAGAGATGGCTTGAGCTAGCTCTTCTTGATTGCGACTAGAGGTCTTCTCTTCACTTCTTCCAACAAGCTCCTCTGTTTCCCCTGTTTCTCTTTTCAAGCTCTTCAGGAGAGTATATTCAACATCCCCCTCAAACTGGGTAATCATTTGAAACCTAAACCCAGTTTGGTGCGAAAAAGACAATAATTAAGCTGATATAGAGACTTAGTAAAGATATCAACAAGTTGACGGTGGCTAGGAAGATATTGAACACAAAGTAGGCCCATAGACACTTTTTCTTGAACAAAATGATAATCTATTTCAACATATTTTGTCCGAGCATTTAATATAGGATTAGAAGTAAGTGCAAGAGTAGACTGGTTGTCACAGAACAAAACTATTGGAGCAGGAAGAGAGATACCAATATCTCAAAGAACAAAAGCTATGCATGTGAGCTCAGCAGTAACAGACCCTAAGGCTCGGTATTCGGCTTCAATCGAAGAACAAGAAATTTTATGTTGCTTCTTCATTGACCAAGATATGATATTAGATCAAGAAAGCTACAAAATCCCATTGTACAACGTTGGGTACTAGTACACCCAGCTCAATCAGCACCGAATAAGTCATATAAATGCATAGAGCCTAATAGAATAAATAAAAAGACCTAAGTGGAAAATAGACTTCATGTACCATAAAACCCTCTTCAAGCTTTGATAATTTCCCACATTTGGCTTTTGCATTTTCAGACATAACAAATTAGTAGAAAAAACTATGTTTGACCTAGTTAAAGCAAGGTATTGTAAACTACCAACCAGGCTTCTATAGGCCAAAGGATCATGCCAAGCATCATTATCACCAGAATTCAAATTACACTTCAAAGATAAAGGCGTAATGATAAGCTTACAATGCTTCATGCCTGCGCGGTCCAATAGATTAAGAGCACATTTGGTTTGGCATAGGAACAATCTATCAGCCACATAACAAGCTTTGATGCCCAGAAAATAGTATAAGTCACCCAAGTCTTTCATTGAAAAGTAGAACTGAGAGAAGTAATCAATTGATTGATCATATGAGTTGAACTGCCAATGAGGATAATGTCATCAACATATAGCAGCAAAATGATAATGTTTGAAGTGGACCTCAGTATGAAGAGGGAAGGATTAGTAGAGCTGCCAAAGAAGCATGGCTCCAAAAGAAAATTACTAAACTTCTCAAACCAAGCTCGTGGGGCTTGTTTCAAACCATACAAAGACTTTTGATGAAGACAAACATGATTATGCAGTGTTATGAAACCTAGAGGTTGTTCCATATACATAGTTTTATATAATGTACCATGGAGGAAATCATTTTTAACATCTAATTGATGTATCTTTCAATGACAAGTCATGGCAACAGAAAGTATGATACGTATTGCTGCATGTTTTACCACATGACTAAATGTTACAATAAAATCAATACCTACCTCTTGGTGAAATCCTTTGGCAACCACGTGTGTCTTTAGTTTGTTAAGACTTCCATCAGCAGTAAGTTTGGTTTTAAGCTCTTTATACATGTTGTACAGTAATAGAAAGTCAATATTTAGCTTTAACATAAGAAGTAGTAATATGTCAACAGGTGTCATTCTCATAAGAGATGGCTTGAGCTGGCTCATCTTGATTACAACTAGAGGTCTTCTCTTCACTTCTTCCAATGAGCTCCTTTATTTCCCCCATTTCTCTTTTCGTACACCACATGTTTGTCGATATCCCCGACTCTACTCTTTTTGCTAGCTCTTTTTTTTTTTTTGCCTAGCACTAAAGAAGAAAGATTGGATACACCTTATCCGCTATTTGCATGTTTTCAACGTGGTAGGCACAGTGCTTTTTTCGAGTTCTTTTGGTTATCAATGCAAAAGACTTGTGCTGGCACCAGTAGGTGAGGTTGCTTCGCTCGGCAACTCATGACGCCACTTGTCCAGCCCTACTTTATGCCTACCCTCGCGTTGGACCGAACCCAAGCAGCTTCAAGCAAGCCAAGCTCGGGTCACCGAAGAGCCGGGCTGAGAGAATGGGAAAGAGTTTAGGCTGAGGGCCCATCTTAGGTTAGAGAAAACCAAGCTTGAGCTAAGCTTGGTTTGCTCCCCGCTCGAGCTGGGCCTAGGAGCCAGCACAGGCCCAGGTCGGCCCCTTCATTTTGAACTAATGTGGGCCTCATTCAAGCCTCGTGGCTTGGGCTTAGGTTGGCTTGGACCCGGGCCTTTGGGTTGGGACTCGGGTGCATGTCGTTCCAAACTCAGTTCGAAGCCCGACCCAAGCCCATTTTGAATATTAAATTAATAATATAATATTTTTATAAAAATTATAATAATAAATTTATTATTATTATTTGGGAAAAAATTATTAATCAGAGCTTATTTAGCATGTCTAGTCCTTTTTAAAAATATATATGAATAGAGAAAAATGAAAAAAGAGGTCAAATAAAATCAAATCACATTTCAACACTAGAATGGGCATTGCTTGATTAATTAACACTAATCTTTAAAAAATGAATTGGACAAGTTGCCTTGGATGGACAATTAAGTGTGGTCCTAATCCCTAACATTATCTAGCTTGATTGCATGTCTTACTTAGTTTCGTCTATGGATATTTAGATACACGATTAGGCTTAGTGTAATTCAATGCATATATTGCTTAGTTGAATGCTAGAATGATTAGATTGGTGCATGTATAGTTATAGCATGACAATGGCAATCACGTAGTTGGCACACATGGAGCTAGTGTTTTTTTTAGACTGATATCTATTCCAATCTTTATTTTGTAAAAATTTAGCCTAAATCCATTAGGATTACATTAATTTAGATATATCCAAGTTCATGAGTGTGCACTTAATCGAATGAAATCTATTTGGACTTAGCATCACCTTAATTAATGAATGATTAACTTAGTTTGGCTTAGGTATTGTTTGAATCAACTTATGAAATTTAGGTTCACTTTTAACTTTAAATAGCTAACTTCTAGGGAATCATGTGTCGAGACTTACAACAAGGCCATGTATATTTACCCGACATATTCTATATCTTTGTCCTTAGGTTATCGCACATAATCATTTAAGTGTTTATTATCACATTGTGTTTCAATATCTTAATTGTTTACTTTCCGCACCGTCCTTTGATAAATTATGTGTTAATTCCTTTTTTAAACTAATTTAGCCTTAGTTTAGATTTGCATGAAAAAAATCCCATCAAAAATAAATTGCATGGTCACTTAGACTTCAAATGAATTTATAATCTTAAAAGACGAGTAAAAGTGCATGGCCACTTTAAATTGAACGACCAACTAGTTAGATACCGAAAGGGCTCAAATAAAAATGTTAGCGTAAATAAGTCATCGAACTTTAGAATATCTAATTTTGTAAGGATCGAGACAATACTCATATATCTCAATCGGTTTCTAGCCGATCCCAATAGGTTATTGACAACTCTTAGAAATATTTTAGGTTATTAAATAACTTTTAAAACACAAACGCTTGAACATCACACGAGGTGGACTTAGAAGAGTCTGTGTTCGTGATGGACAAACTGAATTGGATTATGATTAGACACTACTTTTAAGCCGTTTTTTAGGGATGTCAATTTGGATCTCTTTACAAACGATACATCTAAACCTATCTTTAGGACCGTCCCCCTCCACGAGGAGAATCAGGTAGGTCGCAAAACAAACGCATGTAAGTTTATCAAAGAAAACCTACAAAACCATAACTTTCATAAAACTCATTTTCAAAACACATAAGATTCAAATACCCCCCCCTGACTGTTTGGCGTTGGCATTTTGGACCCTTCACAAGAGAGCTTCCGAATTCACACCGACCATCTTCCCTTTGAAGGCATCGCGGCTCACAAGCCTAGCATCTCGTTCAGAGGCATCGCTACTCACCCTCTACAAGGGTTCGATTTTCGTTTATCCAAGGCATCCATAACTCCAAAGAAGAACTCTCCACATTGTATGACATCTAACATCATAGGCTAGCTCGCTCTATTCATCTTCAGGCAACGAGGAGCAATCCAACCTGAAATAAGGGAGCTATCGGACCTCTTTATCCAGGCTTCTTCACTTTGAAGGTATCCAACTTACCTTTGCGCAACATTTCATTCAGCTAGCATTGGAGACCGACTCTAGTTCCAACTCACAATCATACGAAGCATCCCAACTCTAGGGGCCGCCGATCACAAGCAACACATTCACATATACTAGCGAGATCAAATGTCCAACCTTACTGCACACGTCTCATACCATGCCAATGAAAATAAATATAAGATCATGCAACATAGATATTTTAAACTCTAGTGCATATTCATGTCTAAACCATACACGTCCCGTTTCATGTACGATCGATGTATGCATATGGACGTATGCAATTCCTATAGCTTTTCAAAAGAATCTACACAGTCCTACGATGCATGAAATATTATCATAGAATATGTATGACCATCTAGCAAAAATATGGTTCGTTGTTCTTGTTTTCAAATCAAAACAAACCCAATGAGGTGAGGACACCTAAACCATGGACTAAGGGCTACTTGTCTACAACCAAGAAGTTGGGTGAGAAAAAGGAAGAGCTTGGTTCAACTCGGTGGCAAACAGCTCAACAAGCGGCGGCAACAATACAATGATGGACGGTAACTCACAGTGGGCTAATGGTGATGAACAATGGCTCACAAAAACTGACTGGTAACAAATGACTCTAGGACAGCGACGACTCTTAGTGGAGAATGGCAATTCAAGGAAGAGACGACGGTGAACGGCAATCCACGGTCGATGAACAATAGTAGCTCCACGAACTCAGCAACAAAGTCTATGTAAGAAGAAGAAGAGGAAGAAAAAAAAGAAAAAGATGGAGAAGGAGAGCTCTTCAGTGGTAGCAAGCCACGGACGTGAGCAATGGACTGACGGTGGCTTCAACGGCAACATAGCAGGCGGTGCAGCAACTCATGGTGCTCTCTCTCTCTCTCTCTCTCTCTCTCTCTCTCTCTCTCTCTCTCTCTCTCTCTCTCTCTCTCTCTTATATGAACAAGTGGGAGAAGAGGACAAAGGGAAGGAGAGAGAGGATAGATTCTTATAGTGCTATTGACCGCCAAATTGGCTATGCCAAGTGGCGGAGCAAGCTGTGCCGATTGGCACAGCCACTAGCCACAGATGTGGCACTGCTTGGCTATCATGGGCAGCAACATGGCTACCAAGTGGTGGCCATGCAGTCCCCCTGACTACACAAGCATGCCCAACGCAATCATGGGCTAGAATCCTAAAGGGCAAATAATGGCCTAAAAAACTAGAGACACTTTTGGTGCAAGGCCGCCAAGTGGTGGAGTTGCTTGAGAGGCATTCTTGGCCTTTATTAGTCATTGTGGACAAAAAGGAGGGACATAGAGAGAGAGAGAGAGAGAGAGAGAGAGAGAATGGCCCGCTGACCATAGGAAGAAGGAAGAGAGGGAGACGACAACGGCGGACACTGGGGACGTCGTGCACATGGCCGACGTTCGAGAGCAGTCGTTGGCACTCCTGGAGGTCGGTCGGCAAATGGCTTTCCTCCATTTGGCCAATCATTCTATCGTATGGTTCCGAGGTTGGGGTGTGAAGATGGTGTTTCCTTGGTACTAATTTGGGGATTGAATTTGGGGTCAAGTCCAAACAAATCTAATTGATGAAACTATATCACCTATTGATTGGTATTTTATATACAAAGTAAGTTAGAAACCTTACCGTGGCATCAGATTTCTACCAACTAAAGAGAGAAAGATGGAAGGACAGAGCGCAAAGTAACAATGGACACGATGGGTTCTTCCATGCATATGCATATTGGAATGGTCTAATATTATAAATGACAATTGACCCTGTATGTAACCATAGCCAATCAATCAACCACTATAATATTAAATCAAAACCACGACAATGGAAGGCCATGAGTCCTAAACCCATTTCGACTTAATAATCATCAGTAAGGAGATTCGGGTTGTTGTCAATGGTCTCACTTTGCACATTAATTGGTTTAACATGCATAACATAAGCATAATAAATAAATAGATGTCATGTACACAAATATTTATCCTACGTGGTGTGATGATCATGGAATTATGACTAAATGGGTCTCGAGCCAATGAGCTCACATTTAGCCATTGTACCATTTTAATAACGGAGACTCACCTGTCATTGAATCCTCAAACTCTTCAAGGACGAGGCCTATGTAGCTCTTCAGTTTAATGGTTTCTCCATATAACAATTACAGAAACAATTTACTAACTAAAATATATTAAAATACATTACTAGAAAAAAATTTTGAGGATGCAACCTCCATTTTGATAATTACAAGCCAAAGGAAGAACCTGCCAGCATCGTACATTCATCTATATATTAAAAATACATATTATGTGTTTTTCCATGATCACCACCCTTCCTCACGAATCATAAAAGATTCGAAACATGCATATAAAAATTCTTCATTAAATCAAATCCATGGCCACGCAACGCAAACCGTGTCAAGAAATGAAAATCGGTGAAACAAATTTCATGAGTGTGATATCGTTGTCGCACTAGATTCACATTTATGAATCATTTTGCTAAAACTAAACATAAATAATAATAAAAAGATTCACACAAACTTCTTAAAGCAAAAGAACTTCTGAATAATCAGGAAGCCTCCTAGGCATGGAAGAAAATATCGGAGCTTCGAAGGGAGTTCAGAACCTTATTCCGATGGAATATTGAAAATGGCACCTCAATATCACTTTGGAACTGATTTTTATAGACAAGCCACAGTTGTTGATATTGGCTTGGCTGACCGGCTGCATCCATTAATCCTGGAAAGATTTACAGCTTGGGACTCATATCCTCCTATTCTCACGGAACAGATTTACAGCTTGGGACTCATATCCTCCTATTCTCACGGATGACAGAGACAGATTCATTTGGCTTGGGCATTCTTCTGGATCTTTTACCTTGGCTTTGACGTGGAGAATAGTTTGGCCAAGGAGCTTGAAGGTCCCGTGGCATTCATTCATATTGGACAAAATGTTCATTCTGATACACCAATTCCACCTTTGGCCTATGACGTGTAATACATTACCAACCCAGGTATATCTATTATATTGTCGTAAAATTTTAGAAGCTACGTGTCCCTTTTATAATAGCAAGCCGAATTCCATAAATCATTTGCTTTTTGGGTGTCCCATTACCAATCGATTGGCACAATTTTGGGCGGGCAAGTGTAATCTTGCTTGGAGATCATTACCCTGGACGCATACGCTTGATTGGGCTAGGTTTAATTTCTCTAGTAAATGTTTTCATCAGTCTATGTCTAGGTTCTCTCTCGGTGCTCTTTGTCACATCATTTGGAAAGAGATGAACAACATACTCTTCAAAAAAAAAACCGTTGGTTATTCCGGCAATGAAGAATCAATTGATAAAAATGGTAAAGCATAAAGCCATCTTGCTCCGACCGGTGTCCGACTCTCATAGGAATAGGTGATTGCAAAGGTGTTGGGGAATTGACCCAATTATCTTCTTGGATGTCTAACTCTTTTATTAGCCTATTGTTTTGGGCATTTTGTTTACGATCTCCATTTATTCTTGGTACCCTTCCACTCATCGGTGTTATCAACACTTTAATTGTAAGGTTTGGTTGTACCTAGATCTTTTCTAGCATTGTACATAACTTTGGTAAAATCTATACAAAACTTAACTTACCAAAAAAAAACATGTTTCGAATTTTTTATTCAATAAAACACACGAAAATGCCTACGGATTGGCTCTAATACCATTGTTGGGATTTCACATGACAACTATAGGTGAAATAACACAACGAAAATACTAACCTATGCAAGTATCTCCAAAGGCATTATTCGTGCATTTTAATAAAAAATATCATATCAACAAAAGGATATCAACAAATTACCTCTCGAAGCATATCCAAAATAACTAAGTTCAAATAATCATGATTTGAGCTCCACAACGTCGGATGTCTAGTTTAGACACGCGTCCAATCGCACTTTGAACTGAAGAATAGTTCTTACAAATAATCAACACTTCAATTGTGCTGGCAATCTTGTGTAGATAATCTCCACACTTTTTTACTTTAATTCACAGCAACATAAAAAGCTCTCTCCTTTTTCTTTCTATTGAAAAAAAACAAAAAACTGTACGCATACAAACCATTGCAACAATGGTTGGTGATTTGCTGAGGTCAACAAACCACCGTCCAAAGCGCGCGTACACGTGCGCTAATTATAACGACCCCTTTCCATATATCACATAAACGACGTACTCAATTTTTTTTCTTACCCCTTTCCATATATCACATAAACGACGTACTCAATTTTTTTTATTAAGTATAAGGGTTCATTACGTCGGAGTTATCATGTCCCGGTCCGTTGGGCACGTGATAAATCCCAACATTCATGTTTTCTTGCGACAATATTAACTCAGGATCCATTTGTCGACTTTTCATCTTTTACTCTATAATTATGTGGAAGCATCCCTGACAAACAATGGTAATTAAATAGGCAAGTCAAATAACATGCCGCACAATATAATACATATTAATTCATCAACATAACGATAGCCATTATGAACACGACAATCATCTTTTAATATAACTTTAACAAGACGTCCCAAAAGCACTTTTAATCATGAATCGGCTAAGATCGGGGGTCGGTTATCCCTAACTCCTCTAATCTAACCTCTCGACATAAGGGGTTCGATCACCGTCACAACTTTCACCATCATGCCAAGCGGAACGCTAAAGTGCTAATCATCGTGCAACCCTGGAAAATGTTAATAACCACGGGGTAAGATAACTCAGTAAGTAGAAATCATAAACCTCGCTTAGGAGGTGGCCTCGCAATCAACATGCAAAGGTTTGAAAACCCAAGTTCAAAGAAATCACAAAATAGTATTTCAAACCTCATTCTTCTCAAAAGAACACATTCTTGAGGATTTCCAAAACAACTCACCCATAAAAATCAACGTTAACATCAAAAGGTTTTCGCACACATCGCATGCATTTACTCTTAACTCATCTTAACGTGTATTGGAAGGGCAGAGGCACAAACGCATCACCATCCCTCTCCCAAGCCAATATATTCTCCTCTTTAGCTATACACACGCTCACACCAAAGTGTGTAGCGCTGCCTCAGCCTCAAGGTTTTATTTCCTTCACCCGTAGGCTCAGAACGCGTCCCTTGGACCGCAGCCCAAGCTACGCCTAGCCCTGTCTAGCGTGTCTACCGACTCAAAAGCTGGGCATATCCCGCAGGGCGTAACTCCCCCGAAGTCCATCCGACGAGGAGGCTAATTCCACCGAAAATCCATCCAGACATATCATCACGCCAAGCCCCATCTAGTGCGTCTACCGACTCAAAAGCCGGGCATACCCCGTAGGGCACAACTCTCCCGAAGTCCATCCGACGAGGAGGCTAATGCATCACACACAATTAAAAACATTTTCTAAAACCATTTCTTTCACCTTACTCTTGAAATCAAAGACATTTTCAAAGATCAACCATTTTCAAAATCATTTCTTTGGAAAAGAGAGGTATTTGTCATCAAAAAGGTAGCATGAGACTTTAAAAGTAATCTGCAACATTTCAGCAAGACTAGTAAGACCAAAGTGTAAAGATAATTTAAGAAAACCACTCCACAATTTAACTATGTAACATCACGTCCTACCCGAGGGTTAGAAAATCTACTTACCCAATGTAGATAATGAAAATGGGGAAGAGAATTCAAGGAACGGAGAAAACAGGAGAATCAGTGCAGGCGGACTGGCCAGAAAACTGCTGGCTTCATGCGGTTCTACAGTGGCTATTGCTGAACGTCTGGGGACATGGCTAGATGCGTTAGAAAGCTCTGGATGTTACGAAGACAATGCAGGCAGTTTCGCTCAATTCGGAGGTCGTTTGGTCAGTCAATTGAAGCCAAAAAATAAAGTGGACGGTGCAGTATTTCGAGAATGAAGTCTGGAACTTCCAGAATTCATCCAGGAGCAACCAGAGCTCCTTTGGGGCTAAATTTTGGTGGGAGGGACAGTTTTAAGGTGTATAAAAGGATGGTGGAGGGCTTTGGTGAAGAAAATAGCTGTAGGTAAGGGTTTGGGAGGCAAACAGTAGACTGGTCTACAGGGTGACGAATTTGGGCAGCAGGAGTTCAAGAAGAAAGTGAGAGCTTTTGGGCTGAGAAAGAGATGCAAGTGAAGGTGGCTCGCTTCCTATTTATAGAAAAGAAGATTGGAGCCCAAGACAAGCATTTAATGGCCTATGGCTAGGCTCATAGGTTAGCTGAACTTGGAGCCCAAGTTTGGGAGAAACTTGGAAACTAAGCAAACTTGGAGAGCAAGCTTAGGGAGAAACTTTGAGAGTAAGCTTAGAGGAAACTTGGAGAGCAAGTTTAGAAAGACACTTGAAACTCAAGCCAACATTAATAGCCTATGATCACTAGCCTAGGTCTATAGGCAATGAAACTTGATGCCCAATCTTGGAGAAGAAACTCAAAAGCCAAGTCTAGGGAATATTCTCATAATATTCTTTCTACATTAATGACCAACAAAGCTTGGAGAACAAGTTTTTACATAAGGTCTTCTACCATAGGGATTTAATATTCTAGTCCTCCTCCCTTCTTCCCTTGGCCGAATTCCCCTGTCATTCTCTTGCTACTTTCTCTAGCCTATAAGGCTATATGCTTAGGTCATTGAATCATTTATAGCTCACATGTCTAATTCTAATCTCATGATGGGCTAAGCTTAGCTTCTTAATTGTCTTATTCTCTAATAGCTTCCTTGATGATTTCATCCTACATCTAGGTAGCTTATCTCATCAAGATTACATCTTTCAAATCCATTCTTGTCAATCAAGTTCTCTCTCTCTCTCTCTCTCTCTCTCTCTCTCTCTCTCTCTCTCTCTCTCTCTCTCTCTCTCTCTATATATATATATATATATATATTTAATCTAGTCCATCTGGGTGTCCTAGGCTTATGTCAACCTTATGTCCCATCTCCGTGACATCATCTAAGCTAGTACATTTCTTCGACTAAATTAGTTCTTGGCCAACTAATCATATTTCTTGGCTCCTTCCTTGTCATCAACTTTCGTTAATCAGGATCTCGAAATTTAGGATGTTACACTAATTATCTTATATAATATTATAAAAAATTATTATTATAATAAAATATATCTATGTATAAAATATATAATCAACATATGCACATTCTTGGGCACATCATTACGTGTCCAATTAATCTGCAAGCGTACATCACATGTACGCACATATGTGATAAAAAAAATCTCAACTCAATTGATTACCATGCATTATTTTCCTTCCCATATATCTTTAGGTTCATCACTGATCTAGTAGTAAGACTTGCACTAATACGTTAACACTTTCAAAAAAACTTGATTGTTGCGATCAACATTTTAGTCTTACAAATCATGATTGATATCTAGCATGTCGCGACTTTTCCTACTAAGAGGTGATTTGCTCTAAAGTAGATTTAGAGGTATTGCTCTCAATTCCTCAATCTCGAGCTCGAACCCTCCCAAGTCCATGCATCGCGTAATGTTTAGGCGTTTTGATTTTAAAAATTGTTTAACAACCTAAAATATTTTTAGAATTCGCCACTAGCCTATTAAGGTTAGCTAGAAACCGATCAAGACACGGGAGTGTCGTCTCGATTCCTATGGAACCAGAGATTCTATAGTAAGGGAACTTACTTATGCTAACTATTCTATTAACGCCATTTCGGTACTCAACTGGTTGGTTGTTTTAATCTAAAATGGTCACACACTATTGCTCGTCTTTTAAACCTTAAAAGGTCATCCAAAGCCACTACGTGTCCATGCAATAGTTTTTGTGGAGTCATTTTAATGCGAGTCTATACTAAGGTGCTGCATGATACACTGCTGTTTCTCGTCCAGAACTGGTTCTGGACCAAAAAAACCGGTTCTGGACGAGAAACGCGTTTGCGAAGATATTTTGTGAAAACCGGTTCTGAACCAATTTTCTTGGCCAGAACCGGTTTTCATGGTAGAATGAGAAAGCAAAAATAAGTTATTTCTGGTTTTCTCCTCCCCCATTAGAACTCATTCTTCCTTTCCCCTCCCCCATTCTGTTTCTCCCCTCCCAGACGTGGTCCTTCTCCCCTGCAGCAGCTCGCCGCCTCCAGCTCCCCTGCGCCGCCGCCTGCAGCTCGCCGCCGCCGCCTCCAGCTCGCCGCCGCCGCCGCCTCCAGCTCGCCCGCCTCCGCCGCCTGCAGCAGCTCGCCCCAGCCGCCCCAGCTCGCCCCCAGCTCACCCCGCCGCCCCAGCTCGCCCCCAGCTCGCCCCGCCGCCCAGATCTGCCCCCATCTCGCCCCCAGCCGCCCCCAGCTCGCCCCGCCGCCCCCAGCTCGCCCCAGCCGCCCCCAGCCACCCAGATCTGCCCCCAGCTCGCCCCCCAGCCGCCCCCAGCTCGCCCAGCCGCGCCCCAGCCACCCCCAGCTCGCCCCGCCGCCCCCAGCTCGCCCCAGCCGCCCCCAGCCACCCAGATCTGCCCCCAGCTCGCCCCCCAGCCGCCCCCAGCTCGCCCAACCGCGCCCCAGCCGCCCCCAGCTCGCCCCGCCGCCCCCAGCTCGCCCCAGCCGCCCCCAGCTCGCCCCAGCTCGCCCCCAGCTCGCCCCGCCGCCGCCCCTAGCTCGCCCCCAGCTCGCCCCGCCGCCCCCAGCTCGCCCCAGCCGCCCCCAGCCCCCCAGATCTGCCCCCAGCTCGCCCCTTCGCCGCCCCCAGCTCACCCCGCCGCCCCAGCTCGCCCCCAGCTCGCCCCGCCGCCCAGATCTGCCCCCATCTCGCCCCCAGCCGCCCCCAGCTCGCCCCGCCGCCCCCAGCTCGCCCCAGCCGCCCCCAGCCACCCAGATCTGCCCCCAGCTCGCCCCCCAGCCGCCCCCAGCTCGCCCAGCCGCGCCCCAGCCACCCCCAGCTCGCCCCGCCGCCCCCAGCTCGCCCCAGCCGCCCCCAGCCACCCAGATCTGCCCCCAGCTCGCCCCCCAGCCGCCCCCAGCTCGCCCAACCGCGCCCCAGCCGCCCCCAGCTCGCCCCAGCCGCCCCCAGCTCGCCCCAGCTCGCCCCCAGCTCGCCCCGCCGCCGCCCCTAGCTCGCCCCCAGCTCGCCCCAGCCGCCCCCAGCCCCCCAGATCTGCCCCCAGCTCGCCCCTTCGCCGCCCCCAGCTCGCCCAGCCGCACCCCAGCTACCCCCAGCTCGCCCCAGCCGCCCACCGCCACCCCCAGCCGCCAACCGCCGCCCCAGGTCGCCCCAGGCCACGCCCCAGGCCGCGCCCCAGGTCGCCCCAGGCCGCGCCCAGGTCAGCCAAGGCCACGCCCCAGGCCGCGCCCCAGGCCGCCCCAGGCCACGCCCCAGGCCGCCCCAGGCCACGCCCCAGGCCGCGCCCCAGGCCCACCCCAGGCCAGCCCCAGGCCGCAGCCCAGGCCTGCCCCAGGCCGCGCCCCAGGCCCGCACCAGGCCGCGCCCCAGGCCACGGCCCAGGCCAGCCCCAGGCGCGCCCCAGGCCACGCCCCAGGCCAGCCCCAGGCGCGCCCCAGGCCACGGCCCAGGCCCGCCCAGGCCACGCCCCAGGCCCGCCCAGGCCGCGGCCCAGGTCGCCCCAGGCCGCGCCCAGGCCCGGCCCAGGCCGCCCCAGGCCGCGCCCCAGGTCGCCCCAGGCCGCGCCCAGGTCAGCCCAGGCCCGCCCCAGGCCGCCCAGCTCGCCCCCAGCGGCGCCCCAGGCCCCCAGCTCGCCCCCAGGCCGCGCCCAGGTCAACCCAGGCTCGCCCCAGGCCCCCAGCTCGCCCCCAGCGGCCCCCAGGCCGATCCCAGGCCGTCGCCGCCGCCCCTAGCCGAGCCAGCTCGCCCCCAGCTCTATTGTTCCTGGTAAAATCTCTTATTCACGAATCTGGGATTGTTGGTTGGCTGATTTTGGGATTGTTGAAGATCTCATTAATTGTTGGTCGGTTCATTGTTGAAATGTTCTAGCTTGGTAGTTATCTTAATTTTTGTGTAAAATAGTTTTCTAGAGTGCTCATACTAGTTTTTTAGGTAAAATGGCCTCCCAAAAAGAGATGTCTATGGCAAAGTGGACTGAGCCTTTTGTGAACGAGCTCATAAGCTTGTTGGTTATAGAGGTAAAAAAGGGAAATCGCACAACCTCTACGTACAACAAAAAAGGCTGGAATAACATACATGCTGAATTCAATAAACGGACAGGACTCCATTTTACTATGGTTCAGATAAAGAACAGGGTCAACAAATTGAGGAGACAATTTGTTAGTTTCAAGAAACTTTTGTCTCAATCTGGATTTGGATGGGATCATATAAACAACACGGTTGCTGTGGCCGAAGAAAGTGTATGGGAGGCTCACATTAAGGTATCATATTACTTTCGTTGCTTTTTTTTTTTGGTTATAAGCTTTGATTATATTGCTTATGTAAGTCATTTTGGTGAAAATTACAGGATAATAAGGAATGGGCTAAATTTAGGACGGAAGGATTTCCTCAGTATCCTGATTTGTGTGTTGTGTTTGGGGATACGTTTGCTACTGGGGAGCATGCAGTAGGGAATGCAGAACCAGTGTTGTCCTCAGATGAAAATGAAACTGATTTTGATGCATTTGTCTCTCTTGGTGGTGATGGGGATGGTCAAGGTGATAGTAGTGCTGATATGATGGGTGAGCCGACAGATTTTGACAGCCAACCTGTTGGTGAGGGAGTGTTTACGCCCGAGGTGACTACATCAACAACTAAACATGGGAAGCACAAGGTAGACAGGACTCCAAATGCCAAAAGAAGGAAGAGCAAGGCAACTGAATATGAAGCCACTTGCAAAGCCATTCGAAGTTTGATTAATATCAGGACTGTCCAGTCTACATCTGCATCGGTCTCCTCGGATCCACCATCACAATCATCAGCACCTGTTGACACATATTCTGTAGGAGCTGTGATGGCCATCTTAAATGGCATGACTGAGTTAGAGCAGGATTTGTACAACAAAGCTGTGAAGGAATCATTGAGTAATCCATCCTGGAGGGAGGCATTCATCTTAGCTCTACCTGAGAGGAGACGTGGACTAATTGACATTTTATGAGCCTTTGTTGAGAAATATTATCTGAACTTATGTTTGGTTTGTATTTGTGAGCTAGGTTTGGGTTGTATCTTTTATGACTTATGTTTTTTATGATATGGCAGGCTATGGATTTTATTATTGAATCTCTTATTTACTTATATATATATATATATATATAATGGTGTGATGTTGTGGTTATTGGATTATTGACTTATTTCATATGTGACATAGGTAATATGGAGGGGCTTGAAAGTATCGACCAAGTCTCAGCAGTTGAATCAGTTGAAGTATATCTTGATGAAGAAGATATAGATATATTGATAGCCTGGTTGTGCATCACTGCTATGGATATGTCGATGTATACAAGAGAACCAATTAGGGATAGCCAACTGTCAGGACCTGAATGGATGAGGGAGCTTCTTCATGGACATGTAGATAGAATATATGAAGCTTTTAGAATGGAAAAACATGTGTTTGGCAACCTTTGCAGGTTGATGAGGTCAAGAGGTTGGCTGAAAGATGGTCGAGAAATTAAAGTTGATGAGCAACTTGGGATATTCTTATTTATGATTTGTCACAAGAGCTCAAATAGGAATCTATGTGAGAGATTTCAACGTTCAGGCCAAACTATCAGCAAATATTTTGCAATAGTGTTGAATGCAGTTCGCAAGCTAGCCATCGAGAACATTGTTCCACCTTCTTTTGATGCTATCCCAAATGAGATTCTTATGCATCCTACGCATAAACGTTACTTCAAGGTTAAATTTATTGTGCAAAATTTTTTCTTTATAGTGTGATTGTTTATTATTATCAATTTTGTGTGATAATGCTTGTTGATTTAATCACAGGGTTGCATAGGCGCAATTGATGGCACTCATGTTCATGCTTCTGTACCTATCGCCCAACAAATTCCATATAGAGGCAGAAAAGGAATAACAACACAAAATGTGTTGTGTGCATGCTCATTTGATATGAAATTCACTTTTGTATATGCTGGTTGGGAAGGATCTGCCAACGATTGTCGAGTGCTTGCGGCAGCTATGGAGTCTCCTAATGCAAAGTTTCCTTGACCACCAGAAGGTATTTATATATTCCATACAAAGTATTTTGATATTGTTGTTCTATTTAAGTTATTAATTTATACGTTGCTATAGGTAAATACTATGTGGTTGATTCGGGGTATGCATCGGCTTCGGGATTCTAAACTCCTTTTAAAGGTGAGCGCTATCATCTAAACGACTATAGGGGTGTCGAGAGACAACCAAGAACAGCAAGAGAATTGTTCAATCGAAGACATTCTTCACTTAGAAATGTCATTGAAAGAGCATTTGGGGTATTGAAGAATCGTTTTTTTATTTTGAAACATATGCCCCCATTTACACTTCGAAAGCAAGCACATATTGTAATTGCATGTTGTGCTATCCATAATTACATTCGAGATGAAGGTAGGAGGGATATGAATTTTTCCATGTATGGAGATCCGGAACACCTTTGTGAACCTTCAGAAGACGTTCTTCAGGGTGATACATCAATTGAGGAGGGAAATGAGATGAACTTGTTTAGGAAACGTATTGCCAATCAAATGGCAATGGATGAGGGAATGCCACTGATTCCATGATAGTCTGTTTGCACCCTTTATGATGTATTTTTATCAATTTGTATTTCTTATCTCATTTTCTGTAATGTCATATGGTGTAATGTGAACTTTTGAAATTTTGTACCGTCTATTGGAACATCTTATGAGATTCTTCATGCATTTTCGAGATCTCAATGGTAGAAGATCATTTATGGTTGCCTACGTGGATTTTATCTTTTTAAAATTTAGAATATTACAAATGTTTAATGCAATTAAAGTAATTTTTTAATTTTAGAGTAAATTACAATAAATTGTAAAAAAAATATCAAATTTCCTTATTTTTATTAATATGAACATCTTCCAATATCCCAAATCATATATTTTAAAAAATGAAACAGAATCAGAAATAGAAATTTTTTGGTCATATCAAACAGCTTTCTCTTTCTGAAACAGAAATTGTATGTCCATATCAAACGCGTTTTTTTCGTCAGAAACTCATTCTGAACCAGAAACAGAAAAAACTCATTCTCGACAGAACTCATTCTTAGAAACAGAATAAGTATCATGCAGCACCTAAGACTAAGCCAGTCTAGAAGAGAAATTATCATACAATGATGCAATAGACAAACAATCCAAGTATTGAAATATGGCGCAATAATTAAATACTCTAATAATTGAATGCAATTATCTAATAACAATAAGGTAAAACTCGCAACTCATCGAGTATTTAAAAATACATGGCCTCATTATAAGCCTCGAGACAAGATCCCTCAGAAGCTGGCTATCTAAAACTACAAGTGAATTTGAATCTAATAATCTAATTCAAGTGAATCCTAAGCTAGACTATATTAGCTATTGGTTAATTAAGATGATATTAAATATAAAGTGATTTCATTTGACTAAGCATATGTGATCTGCTTAAGATTCTAATGAAATTAGGCGAAACCTTTACAAAGTAAGGCCAGAAGGGACATCGGTCTAAACACCACCAACTCCATACATGTGTCGCTATGCTATGACTAATCATATATCAAATTCGATGGCCTAAAATTCAATTAAACCATCTAAGGCAAACATTAAATCAAAGAAAACCTAATCATGCATCTTAATATCCATATCAAATGAAATAAGACATAAAATCAAATCTCAAAACATTAGAAAGCAAAATGCTTAATTGTCCATTAAAACTAAGCTCTCAATTTTCCCCCACAAAATGGCACTAATTAATTAAGCTAGACTTATTCTAATGCTAGGATTTGATTTTAGAACAAATTTATTTTTTAAACAAACTTTGATTTTTTTTCGAAATTTTTATTTAAAATATATCTTTTAATATTATTAAAATATTTAAATATTATATATTAGAAGGGGACAGGTCAGGCTCCAAACCAACCCAGTTCGGAGCGATCCAAACCTTGGAGACTGGTGGAGAACATAAGAAATTGGACTGGGCTCGCGATGGGCCCAGTCATGTTTCTTCATTTTTGCCAGCGGCTTCTCTCTGGGCTTGGCAAGGCTGGTCGGCCCATTTCTATGTCAATCCATAATAATGAAACATAAACAATTTATTCTCGTTACATAAACAAAGTATTGTCGTTACAACCATAGCCAAAGGACACAGGACAATACCTTGCACGTAATAAGGAGGCAGATTCCATTTTGCATACATGTGTAACTTCATATGTGAACAATATATGACCAGCAAGTACATAGACAGGTCAACGGGCCATTAATATGAGTACATGTGAACCATAGTCGTCCAACACACATGTCAATACTACGCCTTAGGTGTAAAGATTATTTACACAAGACCATAGTATGAACAATTAAACATTGACTATGATAAAAGCTTCCATGATACTTATTGTTAGTGAATTTGTATGATATAAGCACCTATGTTATAACTTGGGCATCTCAATAGTCAATGGCTTAAGACTCGTCATCCTTTTAAGTATCAAATACTTAACGATGAAATTAAAATACACCGATCTCAACATGATTATTAATTTCCACTCAAGAATCCATTGATCGGAACAATTTATAGATTCAATTTACCTATGTACTTATCACACGTATTATGGATCCAATCACAACTGATCTTATAGAATTATTCATCTAGTAATAATTGGACAAAAGAATAAATATACCTTTGCCATTAATTATATAATATGATTAAAAATACAACCGAAATTCCTAACATGTAACTATTACATGATCGCTCTAGGGCATAAATCCAACAAGGCTTACCCCTCACATAAGATCTCCACACAGGCGGCTGGTTGATCTTTCCTAGTAGCGGTCTCAGCCCCGTAGAATGGCCATGTGTCACCAACGAGCATGCAGCTCGAAAAGTACAGCGAGTCAATCAGGTACTCCAACTCCATGTCGTCCCCCATAAGACAGCCACCGGCACGGCCATGGCCGTGGACGCGATAGACTATGGCAGTGGCTGGGTCGCTGGTGTTGTTTCCGCAGGGTGGTGAAGCCCCGGAGGTCAAGAGCAGTGTCGCGATGGTTAAGAATAAAGAAGGAGAGGGCAACTTATCGGTGCGCACGGTCGGAACTTCCATAGTTGATGATCTTCAGCTTTTGCCTACATATATGATGATGTTCAGAGCATAGACTTCAACAAAAGCTTTCTGCTGGAGGCGGACTGGCCACTTTGCTCATCATAATCTGACCCGAGGGGGAAAAATGCTATCCAATACTTCAGCTTGTGAGCCACGTCATTAATTGTATAATTTACTAAAAATGATACAAAAAATAAATGAATTAAGAATATACTTTTTTTTAAAAATAATCATTTGTATATTTTGAAATACTTAAATGTTGAGTGATATTTTCATTATCAACAATGTTTTTTGTCCAAATATTTTTGTGTACAATGAAAAAAATTTCATTCATTTCTTTTTTATAGGCAATAGAAATGATCATAGAATTTTTTTTTCTTTAAATTATTCATTCTTTGCAAAATCAATGAAGTTTTTGTTCATTTTATTGAAAAAAAAAATTCAGAAAAAGATTTACCGGATCTTCTAATGTTTGGTTCATGAAAAATAAACAAATCAAGGAGAACATTTTCCACCAAATGAAAGATACCTTCAAAAGATGTTTTCCAATTTTTAGCAAGCAGAAGACATTTTTCATCATCATTCTTTCTCCTCTAGGCCAATTACTCTCTTTCACCAAGCACCTCTTCCTTTTCTTTTGGTTTTTCTTTTATTTTTTATTATTTCGAAAATTCGAATTTAATTATTTGAAAATTTAAATTTTTTTGTTCTTGCTTCTATCTTAGCCGGTCACTAGCCACAACGGCAGCCGGTGAATGGCCCTGAGCGAGCTCGAGCTTGCCCAAGCGAGGCCAAGCCCTCGTCATCTTCTAGCAAGCCTCAAGCTCACCAGTGATCAACCGAAGAATATGGAAAAGGAAAAACAATTGAAATTTTATATTTTATATACCAAACAGCATAAAATATTTTTTATAACATTTGCAGCATTCAGTAGAATATCAAAAAAAAAAAGTTTCATTTCCTTAAAAAATGAGTTCCTACAGAACATTTTTCAGAAGTATCACATCTTTCACAAAACAAATGGAGCTAAATTTTTGTAAAAAGGGGCGGTCAGCCCTTAAACTTTTAATTCGTTTATAAGTCATGAGCCTTTATTGAAATATGCAATTAACTTCCTAACTTATAGTGCAGGTAGCTTTTAAATGACACACGGGTATACGTATTGACACAACATGAATGAACCTTTTGATGTAACTGAACTATATCTTGGAAACCATGTTTTGGACTTCTGGTGCACCTCTCCTCATATCACAAGAGATGATTTACTTTTCGTGGCATTTTCATCTTTGGATGGGGCTCTTTGCAGACCATTTTGGCTTGAACTACACTTTTCATACTCAAGTTTCTAAGACGCCCTTCTAATATTGATAGCCAGTTAACTGATCTCTCGTCCTTCCTCCCCTTTGGATCACCACAAATCCCTTTTTGTTTTGAAGAGCAAGAAAACCAAAGACCCATTTGGTTACGCTTACACAAATTATTAACTTTGTGGTCGGACAAGCATAGAACTTTAATAAATATTCTTGTTTTAGCGTTAACAGATGGGCAAGATAAAAAGGAGAAAACTCAATGAAATAGTTCTATCGTATGAAATCTAACGTAACACATATTGAAAGTTAGGTGACTTGTATACTTTGGTAATTATATAAGGCTGATTTTGTCAACGTTCATTTCAGAGAAAATAAGATAGTCAAGGAAAATATTTTTCACTAATGGAAAAAAAAATACCTTCAAAAGTGAGGAAAACGTTTTCCGCTTTTTAGAAAGTATATAACATTTTACAACATTTTCAATTTTCTTTCTTCACCTTTAAATATTTTTCATCTTTTTTCAAAAGTGGCTTCTAACTAGTGGTTGGTTAATATAGAACCAAAAAAATTAAAAAATTAAAAATTAAAAAGATCAACTTTTTTAATAATTTTTCCGAAATTTTAAACGAACCTCCAAAAATATTGTCATTTTCCAAGAAAATGGCTTCCTAAAAAGTATTTTCCGAAAGCACTACATTTTTCTGTAAAATGAATGAAGCCTAAATTAATCACTTTCAAGATGAGCTTTGAATTGCCAAAAGACAAAAGAAAAATTAGCGCCTCTAAAACAGCTTTCTCTTAATGGCACCCCACTCAGACAACTTTTTCTTTTCAATAATCTTACAAATAGCTGTGAGGAATTACGATCAGTTTCATTGCTAAGAAGGGGGAAACGCTGGTTATTCTTAAATAAAAGAGATTCACGATCTCTCGGTTAGTCTAAAATTAGAGATAAACAGAATCACAATTCAGATTATGAAAAATAACTTGTTCTTTCCATAATTATAGATCATGCTGGGCTTCGCTTTTTAAATAACCGATTTTGTCTATAATCATCCAAAGGGGATTTCCGTGGGAAAACTATCTTTAAGCTTGATAAATTAAAACATGGGTGTTATGTGTGTAATATTGATGTGTATTTTGCTTACTTAAAGAGAAAAAAAGTGTGATTTTGCTTCACGAGTATATATGACATTTTTGCAAAATATTTTCTATGAAGTAGAAAAATGACAGTATTTTAACTTGAAAATGGACTAGAAAATACTTTCCCACATTTGATATGGAAAATATTATTTTTAATTAAAAATAAAAAATGTAGTTGGTTTTAACTAAAATTTCCAATTTTTTAAAAAACTTAAATTTATTTTTTCTCTTTCATTTTTTTCCCCTTCTTCCTCGGCCGATTGTTGGCTCGAGCCTCACCAAAGGATAGTGAGGTTTATGCCTTGCTAGCCCAAGTCTAGCAATCTAGAGTCTTGCTAGATTCACGTGCTCATCTCTCACTTGTGGCTGGTCATCGACCGTCATTATGGTCAGTCATCAATAGAGAAAAAAGGAAAAATAAAAAGAAACAAAAACAAGGTTCAATTTTTTAAAATCATCTTATAAGAATGAATGTTTTATTAACCCTAGGGACCCACACACAACCTTTGTGGACATGGACCTGAGTGCTAAGGACTAGAGCTTAACTGTCAAGGACCCAAGCATGGCCTTTATAGACTCGAGCTCGGGTGCTTTACATATGATGTGGGCACCAAGGGTTCGGGTCTAGCCTCAATGGATCCAGCCGAGGGTGCCAAAAGCCCAAACAACGACAGTGGAATCTTAGGGCTAACCCTAATGGACCTGAGCTCAAGTGTCGGAGACCTAGTCCTAAACACCAAGAACCTAGGGACCAATGTTGACGCCCTCTTGTCCAAGCACAATGTCAGATCCAACTATTAAAATCTAGTTATATTTTGAAATATTTTTTTAAATCTCCAAAAAGGGCATCTTTTTCCTAAATTTAAACTTAGTAGAAAGACATTTTCTCTCATTTTCATAAGCAAACCAAACGCTTAAAATAATGTTTTCCACAAAACAAACAGAGTCCTAATAAAAATAGTATCAAAGAAGTTTCATCTTTCATTTCTTCCTCTAAATTTTAATGTGGTAGCTATTCCATTCCCTATCACCATACTTGGCAAGATCTTCAATGCTCGAAAAATCATGTTTTCCATCCAAAATTGACATTGATAAGTATTTTGATTGTTCAACTGCAGTCTAAGGATGATGTGGCCATTGGATATGGTAATTTGCCAAAATGGCCATTGACCATTGGACATAGATATCTCATTCATCCTAAAAATTTTGGACAAAAAAAAGATTAATACTACAAAAAAAAATTCCAGACCAGTAAATTCGTGTCAAATATACTTCAAACTAATTTTTGTACCACAAAAGCTCTTGAACCAATACTTGAGTACCATATTTATCCCAAATTGGTGTATCCGCATCACATTGACCTCAAATTCATATAAACGTGTCATAGGTGTATCAATTTGAGAATTCTTTTGTGACAAAAAAAAATTAGTTAAAGGTACATATATATATATATATATAACTTTGGGGTTTTTGCCGGTATTAGCCCAACAAAATAAGATACCAATCAATTGATGAAGGTGGAATGATTTAATAGATTACAGCACTTTTTATTGCTTTAACATCAATGAAGAACGACCAGCATCGCAATTCAAGGCCGCGAAGGGACACCAACGAGGGCCAAAAATGAAGTGGCTAGGTCCTTGTCTAGGGCGAAAATGTGCAAATCTCGTTGCCCACTCTGCCTCAAATAGAATCGGAAGTGGAGCATTCAGTCAAGCTATTTAAGAAGGAAACTTCAGTATCTAAAGCACGAGTAGGAAGGGGCCCTCGGTGCTCCATCTCTCGAAATTAGTATTTCTTAAGACGTTAGGAGATTAAGGTGGACCTCACGTCGAACTACGTTCGTTGTTGGCACGTTTCTGATTTCCTTTGTAAATTTCTATCATTGTGGACATAATAGATATGACCGATAACTTTACCCACGACATCAGAAAGTAGCTGATTTCATTTGAAACAGTTTACTACCGACTTCTCCTGAAATTTTAAAGACGTTTTCACTAAATTGACTACGCTGTAATTAATTTACCAACATTGAAAGAATTTAGCAACTTGACAACTTACTTTGCATTAATAGAAGCCTGGTGAGTAAAACACCGGCCCTGCACAAAATAGACCTATGTTCCGACAAAATAAGAAGTTACCCACTCCTTTCTATTTACAAGTGTCGTTGGTAAAGTAAAGTAGTCAATGACTAACTTCTTTGAAACTCTATGCTTAAACAATGGTTTACATCAACCGAAAAAGAGTTCATCATCAATAATTATATGTGTAAATATTTTTCACTAATGATGAAAATATTTTTGATCCACTCATCTTATGCAAACGATCGTTTAAAAATATTTTTTTTTTCAAATCGTTGACTTTCTAACAAAATGTCCTAAAATGGAAGGCCTCGCAAATGAGAGATGTAGGAACAACTTTTTTCCCCTTTTTGATCTTGACAAGGCAAGATTTTTCTTCAATAGTTGCAATAAAATAAGGATAAGATTGTCTGGTATTAAAGACGAATAAGTTCATCAAAGCATGGTGAATGGCTTCCTCAACCACTAGTCACATGCTGCAATACTTCAGTCTAAAGCAGCTAGCCGGCTAAGTACTTCAAAGGTTCAGTTCCCGCCACTGCCAAAGAGGTAATTGAGTGATGAACCGCCACCAGGAGCAGAGTGAACCTTGGTTGACGGGCGACCCTGCACCAACACATATAAACCTTCTCAAAAATATAATGGCAGGAACGAGTTATATAGATTAGCGATAGCTTGCCAATTAGGATATGTGTAAGTGAAGAGCTGCTGCCTGAAAATATCCTGGTTAATTTGCCATGTTATGATGTAGCACCCTTTGCAATGGTATCATTGTCCAGGAAGGAAAGAGAAAAAGAAGAAATTATAGAAGCACAACTGCATGAATCTCATCGGTGCACTTAGTATGTAGCAGATTACCATGCCTTTTACTACATTGATCAGGTTAATTTTGATTTTTCCTAGAGGTCAGTACATAAGTTGATCTTACACACAAAAATCTTTTGGCTTCAACTATAATTGTCTGCAGGAACCTGCTGTCACTCTGGCTATCTGCTTTTGACTTTCAATCTATTCAGAGATAACAGGACGTATATTCATCATCTACACTAGGACAACAGAGACTCCTAAAGATTTTCAACAGGTGAAAATATCAAGCAAATCCTGCTTATGAGTTCCTTAGAATCCTGTGTGAAAATCTAAGGCATCTTCAAGCACAGCAAGAACTTACAGTGATGAAGTTGCCACAGTTCTGTCCATCAGCGCGAAAGTAGTTGTTGGACTGGTTCTCTGGGGTGCCTGCTGGAGTGCGGCCATCAACTGCTTGAGGAACTGGAGTTGGAACCTTCTCTGGTGGTGGTTTGCTGCTCAAAGCGTTTCCCTCACTTTTGGCAGATTTTTGGGGATTATTGTGGGCAGGCTCTCCACTTCCAAATAGGTAGCCCAAAGAACTTTGACCACCACCGCTGCTAACTCCACGACCCATCCTACACTTTTCCTGCCAATATAAACACTTCAGATCTTTCGCCTAATTTCAGTGCAAAATGATAGTGTACCCATGGGATAGGGATAGAGAATAGAGGGAAAAACTGGAGATTAAGCAAGCCCCAAGAGGACTTAGTTGATCCATGAAACTTAGACTGCATAATGACTTGGGCAGAGAGATGAAGTTCATAGGATATGGTACAATGCTGAGTATAACAAAGGTGGCCATTTACAACTAACAGATATGAGTGATTAATTATAACGTACATGTGTGAAGGAAAAGACAGAAAAATAGAAAATGGAAAGACCAATATTAGCATTTGATTTAACTGTCTAATTGCCGAAAAGAAAGCAAATACGTGCAGGATTTGGAACCTGTTTGAGTGGTCTTAGATTAACCACCTACATCTTGGACAGTGACATTTTAAAAGGTGGTCTTAGATTGACCACCTGCATCTTTTCTTTTCTTTTTTTCTTTGTTTGGGGTCAAAACCACCTGCATCTTGGACAGTGGTCTCTTGAAGGCTGATATTTTCTGTGCAGATCAGCCATTATCATTGGGTGCAAGATTGCTTAATTCAGCAAGATGGAAACTTCAAACGCAGTTTCAAACATGCTCTCTGTTTAGAGAGTAAAATCATTGAAAAGGAAACCATGTAGACAACATTTGCAGTTTCCAATGAAGAAACGAAAATGGAAAAGAAAAATAATCATATATGCACTACCAATCTGCAAATCATAGAAGGAAGAACCTGAAGCTGTCTCATGAAAAACCAAATTGATTGAGTCAAGACCACATCCAACCTCAGCACAAAGATCTTTCAGCCCCATTAGCCAAGAAAAAACAGCAAAAATGGCATACTGATTTGAGTACTCACAGCCAATAAAACTAGAAGAACGAGATCGAGCTCGTCCTACATAAAATGATTTCTGCAATTTCACAGCCCCTTCAACAATTTCACCTAGAAATAATCTATCCACTCGCCATTGTTGTAATACACCATAATCCTGCGCCTCCCTAGGCTGATGTAACCCGGCTCTTTTTTTCTTCTTTCAATATAACCCAATTCAAGCTACACCGTATAAACTTTTCTAAACGACATTGTAATCGTAAAACGTAAATGATCGGACAAGGTGATGCAAGAACCTCAACCCAGAAAGGGTTTCAAGAACAAGCGGTAATCTGATACGACATAACGTTCAGAAACACAGGATCCATGAGATAGCAAATGTGCATTACCTTGTCCCCGAAGAAGAATTCTAGGCGTGGCCTGTGCAGTGGAGAGAAAAGCGTCGGAGATATCCTAGGCAACCGAAAGACTGCTGTGACCTATATATGAAGAAACGAAACAAATTTAGTTTAAATATGCAGGACTTAAGAATTTGGTTTGGTGAAAAATTCAAAAAAGGGGAAAAAAGCAAGAGGAAAGGAGCTGTATATTTGTGAAAAATGGCTCGAGTTGGTTCTTAACATGAATTACTGAACGGTCGGCAGTGGCTGTCAAGTCATGATGCTCGCGTATGACCTGACGCTGCAAAATTCGAATTCTGGAATCAAATTAACGACCCCGGTTTCAAATTTGAAAATTTTTTGGCAAAAACTAAAACCTTTTTTTGAGGGTCAAATGAGTAAAAATTAGATAGAAGCGATCCGGTTTCCCATCAAAACTGGGAACCAAACTAATGGAACCGATTCCCCATCTTTAGGATCGAGAATCGGATTGACTAGTTTGGGAACCGGTCCAATCCGGTCCTTGGGCGGTCCAATGGGACCCAAAAAAATTCAAACAAAAATATATTCAATGCACAATCACGAGCAAACAATGGAAATCAAAAGTGGTCAGTCATCAAAGCCATGAACAACCATCAAATGAATGCTCGAGCTTTTTATAATTTCCATCACGATACTCAAAACGGCCCAAAATCTCATAATGTCAATGCTAAGAAACCAACTAAACAAAATAATAAAAAATCAAAGTTTTTTGTTTAAATAAGAAGATTCAAGCTTTTTCCTCTAATGAGGAAGAAAGAGATTGGTGAAAGCTGTAATTTATTCAACTCTAACAACTCGATCCTTCCTATATTAATCATAATTTCTCCTATATTTGATCGGTCCGGTCCACGTGGTCTGGTCCGGTCCTGTCCTCCTAGGAACCGAGAGGTCGACTGTCCGTACACCGATTTCATTTTTAGGAACCAAGAACCGGACCAATACTCTCGGAACTAAACCAACCCGACCAGTCCGGTTCAGTCCAGGCGATTCAGCCCCGATGCTCAGCCCTACTAAAAATTGCATGAACTTATGTACATATGACAAGACTATTTTAAGAAATCCTAAAAAACACATGAAGATTTATTTGATTGATAAAACATTGAACTTTATATTTTTAATTCACACAAATTGACGCGAGATTTGACATGGCCGACAATGTTGACATGTCAAATTGTAGAACGACAGTGTTTGTCCCAAGCGAAATGACCTCATTTTCTAGATCTTGAATCAATAAGTCGCTTGTATTAGCATGAAGATAGTGAAAAAGTTAATAGTCCCATGTTGAGGTCGGAACCTAGTGTTCCAAATTAATCATTTTGAGCGACTTCATCCTCCTACATGAGAAGAGTAAATGTTCATGCATTTTTCCCCAAACTTTTTATAAAATAACAAATAGGATTACCCCAAGTCAAAGTTCGTGTAATTTTTCCTATGGGCACAATTTCATGTACTTTTTTTTATTAATATCAAGGCTTGTTCGCAAAGAGGTTATTGACAATTTTGCATCTTCAGAGTTGAGATTCAATAGTTCTCAACTAGTTTTCAATGCCAGCCATTCTAAAAAATTAACAGGAGTCAAGTTTCCTATCTTATTGCATTTTTAAGACTAGAGAAGAATTAAATTACATAACTTTTTCGATGTCTATTTTACAATCGATGAAAAGAATTTTACTGGAAAAATTGTGAACATGAGTTAGCTTGGTCATTTAGAGCAGCAAGGGATGAAAGAGAGCGATGGTGATTGATAATGATGGTCAATACAATTGTTGATAACAGTGTTAGACGTGGGGCTTACGGAATATCGAGCAGTGATGGCGATCGCAACGACCGATGACAACAAGTATAACAAGAGATGGTCACGGCAGCATATTCGATGAAAACAAAAGAACAAAAAAAAAATTGAAGTCTAAGTCCATAATCTCACCATTGTTGGATGTATACCTTAAAGCGATCACGTATTTAGTCATAAGATCGGTTATGACTGGATCCATTCTTGAGACATTATCATACAGTGAATTATTGAGTGGATATTAATAATCCCTATTGAGATCGGTGTATTTTAATTTCATCATTAAGTATTGGATATCTAAGGAGATGACTAATCATAAGTCATTGGATATTGAGATGTCCGAGTATAACGCATGTACTTGTATCACATAAGTTTACTGAACATGACACATATAAAATGATTAGCAACATGGAAGTTTTTAGCGTGGTCAATGTCTAGTCGTTGATGCTCTAGTCTCTTGTAAATAATCCTTAGACCCAAGACACATTATTGGCTTGCGTCTCGAATGGCTATGATTCATGGGTATGCATATTGATGATTATACTTGCTGTTCATAAATTGTTCGCATACGAAGTTACATTGTGTGCAAAATGGAATATGTTTCCTTATTACATGGAAGGAATAATGATAATGTCATATACGATCTAATGTCAAGAATCATAGCCCAGGGCTTATGCAGTATGTGCATGAGTGTGGTACATATTAGGTGTACAGAAAATCCAACCAATTGGCCTCAACCATCAATGCCAGAAGATTTCACATGTGATTCCCCTTCATAAGATTTCTCAGCACATATGCCCTACTAGGAACACATTTTGAGGAACTCCATTAAAGTTGTTCCAAGCAATAATGACAATGCAGAAAATGACAACGACGATTCCATCTATAGTTCGGATGACAACACCGAAGAACCCATCAATCATGAATATTGAGACAATCAATTCTCTTAAAAGTATCAACGTGTTAATGCAAGTCTTACTATTGGATCAATAATGAACCTAGGGATTTCACACATCATAATCAATTAGGATGATGTTGAATGTGAATGACAATATTGCAAATGTTTTTGCACTTCTGACAATCGATTAAGTCGAACAAAATTTATACTAAATAAGATTTACATGTAATGTACCCGCGCACATATATTGGACACATAATGATGTGTCCAAAAGTGTGCACATGTTGGTTAAATAAATATATTTTTATTAAATAATTAATTATTATACTTTTTTTTTAAATGCTAACCACACATGGTCAACAAATCATTGTTGACCGCGTGCGTGCCGCACAACGGTGAAAAAGTGTGTATTGTATGAGAGAAGAATGGTTCTACTCTCATACATGATTACCATGAAATAATAGTCAAAAACGTGCGAAAATTATCTAGACAAGATTGCTGGCACAATCGACATGTTGATTATTTGCGAAAATTATTCTTCCATTCAACATGTGATTGGAGGTGTGTCTAAACTAGAGGTAAAACGATTGTTAGGCTCGAATTGAAAACATTTGAACCAAGTTAATTTCTAAACCCTGTGTTGATATGGTTTTTAATTAAAACACATGAACAACGCTTTTGTATATATTTGTATAAATTAATGTCTTCGCTACGTTTATGTTTATTTCGCCTATACTTGTCACGTGATTATCCAACAACCGCATGCCCAAGAAACACTTTCCAGTGACCAGTTTGAGAAGATGTTAATATGCACTGCCCATTGACAACCACATTTTAACTTTTGGTTGATAGTTTCCCTTGCGATGACAGATACGAAGATGCATTCTGTACTATTACCATTTCGTAAGTGAAAACAACCGGTCATGAAGCAAAGCCACTCGATACATTTGTGAACTTCTGCATCATCATGCCCCTCCTTGCAAACTAGACGCAGCGTTAAGCTTTGCACTTTCCCACTTCTCTGGCTCGAAACCTTGGGTATTTCCAATGCTTGCTCTTCGCTCAGGTCAAGCAACAGCATATGATTGATCAAGATCGACATAAACCGAAGAGAAGAGAATTGGAGGAATTTGAATTGTATTTCTCTTATTTGTGTCAATGTACATAATTCTATTTATAGTACAAAGGGAAATATGAAAATCGGAAATAATGAATATAGGAGATTACATTTTCCTAATCTAATAAATCAATTATGGATTGACTGAATCAATTAATGATTGACTAAATCAATTAGTCCATGATTAGAATATTTATCAATTTTTTCCAATCATGTCTCCAATACTCCCCCTCAAGTCGGCGGCTTGTATATGTTAGAGACACCTAGTTTGCTTAGTAGATATATATGTTATCTTTGACAAAGTGGTTTGATAAAAATATTTGCAGATTGTTCCACGGTTCCAACTGTTATGGAAAATAAGGGCAGTGTTCAGTAATCAAGCAAACAGCAATTGGACAAAATCCTCGGAACAAAGCAAATAGATTAGGAAAAAAAAGTGTTCCGAACAATAAAATAAATAAGCAAAACCTAGAGGTTGCAGATTGATCCGAATGCTTCTGTGTTGCTTCATGCCCAAAATCCTTGGAATGCTTGAGCATTGATTCATTTGGATTAGAGTCTGGCGAATTTACGTCGTGTCCTTAAGACAATTTTTGCCCCCTTAATCCAGTACCAAGGCAACTAGTAAAACGTCTCCCAAGATAAAACGGACCTCGTCTCTCTCTCTCTCGCGGTACTATAAAGGAAGACCAACGAACTCAACCGTATTTTGTCTGAATGATATCGCACTACACGAACCGGAATGAAGATGACACCTATTGACTATATGAAGTTCGTTTTTTTTTTTTGAATATGCATGGAGGCGCCTATTGAAAAGTCACAAAGACAAGAAATGAAATTATATGAACGAAGAGTCACATAAACACGGGCCCAGCCCAGCTCGATCCGAGCTGGTCGGACGAGTAGGCGGATATATATGTGAGACTCTCATATATATACTCTAACTCTTCCTCACTCTTGTCCAATGTGGACTCCCACATCCACTTTTTATTCATAACTAGGGGACATTAAGGGCGTGTTTCGCAATATTTCTATTTCAGGGAACATTTTTTGAACATAAACATTTTTTAGTGTTTTTACTTCATTGAACAATTTTTGAGTAAAATAGAGTATTTGGTAAAAGTATTCGTGTTTGGTGCGATTAGTAATTTTTTTTTTGTTTTTCTCATTTTTTTCTTCTTGGTCATGGGCGGCGGCGAGGATTAGCGGCAGGCGGCGATCGGCGACAGCGGCCGAAGCATGGCCAGAGGCCACAAAGGCAAAAGAGAGAAAAAAAAGAAAAAAATTATTTTTTAACAAAGTGTTCAAGAACAAGAAGCAAGTTTTTTTTTTTGTTTCTTATTGTTAGTCCAAATGTATTTCTAGGAACAGAAAAATATCTTTTTTGTTTCCAAGAACAAAAGTACAAACAAACATGTTTCTATTTTTTTTTTGTTCCTTGGAACAAAAAAACAAAAACACGCCCATTTTTTAAAAAAACAAGCAGGCCCTATGTCCCCAACACCAATTACTCTTTCTCTAGTAAAGTGACAATAGACTACTCTATGCTTCATTCTTTCATTTTCACAAAATAATTGGATTGGTCCATCCACAAGCGCTCCAAGGTATTTAAACTATTTCACAAATAGTTTTTGCCATGGCTCGATATTTTGATTTGGCTAATGATAATGAGACGGTCGACTTTTTCTTTGTTTTCCATGAAATCAATGACCTTGCCAGTTTGATGAAAAACCCAGTGATAGATCTATTGGTTATTCAACAAGTAGCATAGTTCATGTAACAATAGGCTGTCATCTTTATATTACAATATCAAGACAAAAGTACACCAAGTCCCAGACATTCCTTTAAGTACTTTATGGCTTTAAATGCTTCATTCATAAGAGACTGTTTCGGGTTATGTATAAATTCATTGAGTATTTGCACTACATAACATATATCAGGTCATGTCATGGTGAGATATATATTTCGAACGAGCCACCAATATCCTAACGGATCTTTAAGCGATAGGTTTTCATCAGTTGACGAACTCACGTCATACTTATATGTTGTTAGTCTGTCATTCTACTCAATTGGTATAACAATCGATTTAAACCATGGCAATCCAGCTTCTGAAATTATTTCATGAATGAATTCCCACTAGCTAAGACAGATTCCCTTGTTAGATCGAGTTATTTTAATACCAAGAAAATATTTGAAAGGTCCAAAATACTTGATGTGAAAAGTTGAGTGCAAATATTCTTTGATTCTCTCAATGATAGATTCATCATTTCTCATGATAATTATATCATCAACATATATTGATGGATAAATTAACAATGTACCTCTAGTCCACATAAATAGGGGATAATCGTGTTTGGAGTGCTGGAAGCCTGCATTTGTGAGTACATATGTAAATTTTACATACCATTGTCAAGAAGCCTACTTGAGCCCATACATTGATTTATGGAGATGACATACTCGAGACTCCCACTGTCCTCATATCCATATAGACTTCTTCATTTGGGTCCTCATGTGAAAAAGCATTGTGGACATCCATTTGATGTAGTTACCAATTGTGAAAAGCAACAATGGTTAATAAGGGGCAAACAATTACTTCCTCAGCAACCGGAGAAAAAGTCTCGTGATAATCGAAACATTCACATTATGTGAACCCTTTAGCAACTAAGTAAGCCTTGAAGCGTTCAACCGAGTCATCTACTTTATAGACCCATTTGCAATCAATGGGTTTACAATGCAGGGATAATGGAACAATCTCTCAAGTATGATTCTCCATAAGGGCAATTCACTCAGGCTTCACAGCATGTTAGCAACATAGATCACGTACCACTTCTATATAAGAGGATGATTTTTGCACCTCAAAAATACGACTAGCGCAACACATGCGTTCCATTGATAATTGATTAAAAGAGACATATGAGGAATATGGATAATGTGTACCCAAAGAATCTAATGTAGAGCATATGTAATCCTTGGTTCATGTGGGAGGGTGAACATGACGTCCCGAACGCCGAGGTTAATGAGTAATTATTTACTCAGGATATGTTGGAGAAGATTTAGTACCCAAAGGTGATAAAGATAACATTGGTGAAATATTTGTATGATTCTCCTCAGATGATAATGTGGGAAATCCAACTGCTTGATTCAGGGCATCCCTATTAATTGGCACAAGTGGCTCTGGTGCAATGAAGATGCATTGGGGTATAGATCGTCTTTTGATAAATAAAAAAAAGGCTTGTGGTTGGATGACGAGGCAGGTGATTAGATGCAAACGTCATCTCTTGGAATGGAAATACATCTTCATGAAAAACGACGTCATGGCTTACAAAAACCGGAAAAAGGGAGGAGGTTATTTGACAGACTCTGATCTTGGCCGTCACAGAGGAGTTTATTCACTGAGATGCAGTTGATAAATGCAAAAACTGGAAAAAGGGAATAATATTTAAGAAGTACTATAGTGCAAGATAACAGTGCAAAATTATGCCATAGTGTCGCAAATGTTGCCACATCCTCAGTAATTACATTAGCAGCTTGCCTGCGCCGCAAATTTGAGGCATACTTCTTTGAAGGATCATGCCAAAAGCAGACCAGAGGCCTCCTTCGCTGTAGGTTCAATACAAGATAAGAGAGAGAGAGAGGACACCAATTGGCACCCGTTATATTAAGTATAGATTTTAGTTCATACCATACAATGGAAAGCTTCACAACTCTTTCCTGTGAAAAACTCTTGTGCTTTTCATAAGAACCATGACACAGGAAGTAACATCTCTTTCCAATGAAAAGGGGAAAAGACTAGTCTACTTGAAAAACAGATATATGTGACATAGATAATCTCTGTCAAAATTCAAGCAGCAGATGAGAGAAAAACTATCATCTGCATTTACTTATCTCAAAAACTATTTTCATTGTGTGAGTTAACTACAGGTCATGTAGTGACAGTACCAGGGCCAAATAGGTCACTCTAAGCCATCTTCCTATAAGACTTGATCATGTGGATGAGATCTTCGAGATCTCTATCGACGGCTTGTGCAATGCTTCTTCAAGAAGAAAGGGAAGTGGTCAGCACCTTTTGGACAAAATACATGCTCTGGATGTTTTCATTTGATCATATTTTTCCTGTCATATGAAGACGGAGCACATCTTCTAGAGTCTCTATGTGAATCAGCCTCACCGACCCCACAGTTCACGTCCGAACTTGAGAGCTTCTCAAGAATGGGCTTGAAGGGGATTGGTCTCGAGAAAACAGACGCCAACGCTACACGAACACTAAATTTTCCCATTCAAAAACTAAGACACTGTTGAGTAAATTCCTTGGAAACTTAGCACAAAAGCAATAATTTCAGAAATTAGCCTTTCAAAATCAGTAAAGAAATCATTTCAGGAGAAAGGAAGTACTATAGCAGGAGATTGGTTGAATCGAAGGTCGCTTAAAATAGACGTGTCTCCATCAGGAGCAATGGGAGGTTGGTCCTTCCCATTGGCATCGTTTATATTAATTACAGATCATACTTTCATATCAGGCTATGAAAAGCTATACAACTTTTTGCCGCAAAATAACCTCTGAGAGCTTTCTACAAAACTTATGAACTATGACACAACAATTAACATCTCTTTCCAGTGAAAAAGAGGGACTAATCTCCTGAGCAGCTGATATATGAAATACAGAATCTCTGTCAAAAATCAAGCAGCAGATAAGAGGAAAACTATCAATATCTGCATTAATATAAACTTCTCAAAAACAAACATTCATTATGTGATGTGGTGACGGCACCAGGGTCCAATAGGTCACTCCAAGGCATCTTGTTGTAAGACTTGGTCAAGGGGATGAATCTTTGCGATCTCCACTAACAGCTTGTGTAATGCTTGAGGCTTCGAGAAAAAAGGTGAATGGTCTGCACCTTTTAGACGAAATACACGTTCTGGGGGGTTTAATTGGATCATTTTTTCCTGTAATTCAATAGATATAGCATTATCTTCTGGAGTCTCTATGTAAAACCGCCTCACTGACCCATAGTTCACATCTGAAAGTGAGAGCTTCTCAAGGACGGGCTTGAAGGGGATTGGTCTCATAGAAACAGCTGCCAGTGCTACATCCTGGATCAGGAAATCAAAAACTCAGAAAATACATTCAATATCTTCTACTATGAGTAAATTCCTCGGAAAATTAAGACAAAAGCGATAATTGCACAAATAAATAACCATCAGCAAAGCAATTCATTTGAAGAGAAAGGAAGCACCTTAGTAGGAGATTGGTTGAATAGCAAGTCGCTCAAAAAAGATTTGTCTAGATCAATAGCAGTTGGGGGTTGGTCCTTCCCATTGGCATACAAAAATATCTGAGCCGTTTGCATTAAATCGTTTGAGCCTGCCTGCAATACCAGTCTTCTGTAAGTATAAGAACTTGACAGGAAAAAATCTCGAGTAACTACATAAAAGACACTGAAGCTATCATCCACATAAGTTTGCAGGCCTCTGCTGCTATTCTACATGGAGGGACAGGTAACATGAGCAAACATTGAAAACATCCAAAAGTGCTCCTTTATTAGAGGAGATGCACCAATTAACAATTATGATTATAGGGTAAACAAAAGATGGTTGGCAGTAAAATAAAAAATATTGATTGGATGCCATCTCCAAATGCAATATCCAGTCAAACCCTTTAACTTTTTAAGAATATTTGGTGAACAATTCATTTCACAAACGACAGTATATTCCCATCAACATATATAGGAAAATAACTACTTGGATGATGATAAGGACATCCAATCTCTTTTTGTCTTCTTCATTCATTGCTTATATAAACATTAGGCCTTGTCATAGCATCAAGTCCCACACAAGAATTGGCACTTACTAGGCTTCAATTTGTCCTAGGCATGTTCCCTAGTGTTCAACTCAGAAGACGGAATTTCAGACTCCATTTTCAGGTGCAGATTGTGCTCGCACTTTTCAAGCATAAATGAGGTAACCCTTGGGATGCCAGAAGGTCTAACCACTAATATTTGTTTCCAGTGAACCACTGCCAATGGATCAACATATATAGCAAAAACCAACCTGTTGAGACCACAAATCAAGAGTACTTTGACCATTCCTCAGCATCGCAGCAGCAATAAAAACAGCTTTTGTGATTTTAGAAGGAAATAGCTCCATTGCATAAGACATGCATGTGCCACCAAAGTCATGGCCCACAAGAATCACCTGTGCCAAAATCTCTTTTCAACATCTAACTATCACAAGTACACAAGGAATAAGGGCGTGGCAAATTAGATAAAAAATGGGAGAAGAGATGCCAAACCATACTTTCTCATCATTGGCCAGCTTCTCAAGATGGTCTGCTAGGGGCTTGACATACTGCGAGAGACTTGTGACCTCACTGGTATCAAAGGAATTAAACCCAGATCCAGTTAAGTCTATTGGTGTAACTTTGAAACCGCCTTCTTCAAGCAGTGCTATAGTTTTATACCAACACCAAGCACCAAAGCCACCCCCATGAACAAGGACAAAATGATTGGTTTCCAATTCCTCAAGCTTTACATCCTATCCAAGAAAACACATGAAAAAACTATAATTGAGAAAATGGATGAATCATAATCTTAGTGAATCCAGATTTCTCCTATTCATTCATAAGGTTCATGTTGTTCTAATTAAACTTGTTTTCGAGGCTTAGTAATATTTTGTTTGCAAAGTGGAAATGAAGTTATACATGGTACAACTCTAAATTCTGTTCAAAGTGTTACAGCAAAAAATGTACAGAAAGGATTGAAGCCATAGTGGCATTACAAAGAAAGATACAAACTCATTTGCATAGAAAGTTGGGAGAATTGGTTCATCCAAATGTAATCACAAAGTGTGATTGAGCCCTGTAGGAGTCAGCCTCCCTGCTTTATTTATGTGATAAAATTTATCTACAATTATAAACCAATTAATACTCTCATTGATTAATCAAAGAAATCGCAATGATTTAGCAATGCCAGATATTGCTAGCAAACAATCATCACGCATCTCTCTGCAGGCTGATAAGAGGCAACACAGGTGAAGTCATAACCCAATGTAACATGCAAATAGAGAAACATCTAAGGAAGCTAAAGTGTGCTTAAAAAACAAAGCCCCACAAGTAGCATAAACTGCTTGCTTTACTATCATATACGGCACTCCTTTTCAGTATAAAAAGTTAATAAAGGATTAGGAAGAGTAAATCCATTGAGCAAATCAACTAGACACTTAACCTGTGCATCAAGCAACAAAGGGTTTTGCATTTGAGCTAAAGTATCATGCACAGTGAAACTAACTTTAAGTGATTCATTCCCATGCTCTCACAGGATTCACACATCCAATATGTGATTAAGTTGTAGCGTCAATATTCAGAAGATGATTATTCAAGCATCCAGCCACAGATAGCTATATAGTTTTAACCTTACCAAAAAAAAAAAAAAAGATAACTACATAGTTTTATTTTGGCTTGCTCCTTCTTTTCCCCTTCTGTTGTTCCTGTTATCTCTTCAAGCGCCATTGGAACTTTATACGAGACTATTTTACTTTCGTTCTACTCCATATAGTGGGAGAGTAGTATTCATAGGTAGACTGGCAATATCTCCAATCGGGATCAAAGGTCAGTCAATAGAGCATGATTTCCTCATCTAAGACAATTACCAAGTTCGTTCAATCCATTAAGCCCAGTCTTTGTAACCTTAATCATAAGAAAAACAAAACTGTCTTATTTGATCTCAAAAAAAGAAAGCTATGGGAGCGCTAAAAAAAGTCTTAACTTATTCCATGTGGTGCATTTGGATTAACCTTGATTGGTCGATCAAGAAATTATCACTACCCAATGAAGCCTTTGCTAGAAAAAAAATGACGATTGTTAATTGCCACTGTTGATTTAGTGTTCTCACCCTTCCTCAAATAACCTAAAGAAGCCCCAAATCACAGGACTCACTCTTACGCCTATAAACAACTTTTCCATTTCCAGAAGCTAATGACAGAACAATTTAAAACAACCACAATGCGATACCAATTCGACATCATAGATAAAGTATGAAGAAAGCAGAACACAGAAAGAGCAAATTAGCTCAAGAACCTCAAATAGAACAAGACCCAATTCGAGAATCATGCCAATAATCCCAAATAAAACAATGACAATACCTGATTAACGAGCTGGTGAGGCTGCAATAAAGGATCAGTGACCGACCTGGTCCGCGAGCTGCAGCTCCTGGGCAAGCCCTGCTTCTTGCCGCCGCTCGGGCTCGTGTACCGGAGCGAAGCGGAGCGATCGACGGGCGTGGATTTCCCGTTCTGGCGGTGGTGCTGAAGGATGATCGCGGCGGCGAGAGCCTGCTCTTGAATCGAGCGATCGTCGAGCTTCTCCTTGCGCGACGACGACGACCGGAATTTCGACCACCGGTTGCTCAAGCTCGCGATCGCGGAAGGGGGTATCGGCGGCGGCCGTTTCGGCGTCTTGGGTCTTTTGCTCTTCACTGGTTCGGGCGAGAGCAACGCGCAGAGATTCCCCATTTGCGAGGCGTCAGCTTACTAGAGAGAGGGAGAGGGAGAGGGAGAGAGGAGGCCGCGCGTTGTGTTATAGGGAGTTTTGGTCGTGGTTAAGGAGTGCATGGATGCCATTCATTGTTGCTTTCTTTCTTTGTGGAATGTAGATGACGCCATTGATGAGAATCCTCGACGCTTCCTTCCAATCTCCGAGACAAAAAGCGATTAGTTAGGGACGGTGTCAAAAGGAGTTCTTTCTCCCGAAGTCGAATGTCCGTCAGCGCTGGCACCGTGTTCCGACCGGAAGTCAATGGTGTTGACTCCTTAAGCTTATCACGGAAAACGTGTTAAAGAGTGCCTGTGACTTGTCGACATGTTCACGACACCACTAGCAACGGCCACGGGCATCGAGCCAGTGCTTGGGCCGGCATGGCCCGTGACTGTGGCTGGTCGCGCCGGCCCATGTACCAGGCCCAAGGAACGTTATGCCCTGGCCTGATTTTGTGGTTTCTTTTTTATATTTTTTTTAAATTATTAATTAGAAGATAGATTGACAGAGATCATTTTTCATTATTGTTGGACCGCTGAAAGAAAACATAATTCGAAGCCGAGCCCAAATGGGTCGGGGACACGGTTATAAACGATCTTTGAGCAACCCATTGATGTCGTCATTTCAGTGACATTCTTGTCTCCCGTAACTATAAGAATGTGTACATATACAATTAATTTCATCTTTCTTTCAAAAGAAAAATCAAATCATTATTAAAATCCCTTTTAAATCACTTTTAATATGATAATAAAGGTAAAAGTCAGGCTTGAAAACTATCAAGCTCCAATAGATGCGCATTAAAGGAGGTGCTTATAATTTTTGTTCTTATGAAATACTCCAAACGTCAGTCAACTTTTTTCATTTTACTCGAATGCCATAAAGCACTATGTAATGCATAATCCAACTTCCATGAAATTTCTTTTTGTTTCTGTATCTTAAAATATGATCTAGAAGAAGAAGAAGAGGAAGAAGAATCCGTAAGTTCTAGCATTGCCTCCAATGCTGGGAGAGACCCTTGATTTGGTTTTGTTATGAAAGAAACACATGCCCATCATTATGCGGGCTTAAGGTGGTTGATAATGGATAAAGCCATGTTTGGGATGATGAGACAAAGTGCCCCTCTTCGTTCTAGGAACGATCGTGCACCTTACAGATTTTCGATTGGTGGGAGACTGATTGAAATGTGTGACAAGTTGAACTTCTTGATTGTGGTCTTTGATAGGAATGAGAACTTAGTACAAGTGCTAGGAATGATCCCATGCCTTGAAAGTTTCTCTATTTCGGAAGATGATTGAAATGTGTCACAAGCTGAACTTCTTCATTTTGCCTCATTTTGGAGTGGTCTTTGACAGGGTATGAGGGACCTTACACATCCCTAGTCAACCCAAGAATTTTTGGGGGTCATTGCTATGTGTGATAGTACCTAGAAAGGAAATTTTGGTAGAAAACTAAAGTAAATAGGTCGTTGAGGCCGGAGCCCTTCCCCCTTGTTTCCATGCTGAGTGAAGTAGAGAACTGATGTTTTTCTAGGGTTTGACCAAAGTCGGATCGAAAGTCAACCTTGTATGTAATATGTCGAAGTGCACAATTGGGTCGTGCTTGGTGAGGACTTCCCTTTGATAATTGGATGTGCCAATCGCTAGAAATCTCAATTTTTAATCATAGTCGTTCGATCTCACAGGTGTCGATATTTTACGATTCACATATATCAAATTATGAGACAACAAAAAATTGGTCATATTTCTAATATCTCAAGAATCATTTCGATTGGAATTTTCTCAAAGGAAGATATTGAAACTTTCGCCTCCACAATCGGTTTGGTCCATTTTTCGAAAATCCTTGTTCACTGCATTTTATCGGATTGTATTTTTTTTTTTCAAAAGCTTGGGTTGCAAGACTTCCATATGCATGAAAACAGGAAGATCATATGCTGGATAAGAGAGAAGAAGCGGTCAAAATAACGTCAGCAAGCTAAATTTTACTATGGCTTTCCCCCGAACCTAGAACTACAACACCATAGTCGTAGCCTCACGGCATCACTCCCCGGCGCCGGCATCCCAACAGTCGCATTGCACAACTACGAACCAAATTTCTTAAACTCATCGACAGTATCGAAACTCAAGATTCGTCGCCATTACCACTATATTTGAAGATGGAATTTGTATTTTTGTTGCCATAATAGGCTAACCTAACAAAACTTTGGTGGCAAAAATTTTCGTTGCAATTGATTTTCGCTACGAAGCTTTAGCGCCTTCGGCAATGGATAGACCAGTTTTTATTTGGTGATTTTTGTTAATCTTTTAGTGACAAGAATTTGCTTACGTCTAACATGATGCTACCGTATCTAGTTAAAGGAAAACCATAGTTATCTAATGATATCTAGCGCTAAATGCGCTATTTTTGTCGGTTCTAACAAGTCAATATTTATCCTAATTGATGAGTGAAAGGGATTATATGAATTAAAATATATAACAAAAACTAGTGCTTATACACGTGACATGATTTACCCGAAAATGATGTTAAATAAATATTTATTATTTGGCCTATTCGAACATTTTTTATTTGCGCCAACAAATGTTTGAATGAGCTAAGAGCACGTCTAATGAATTGATCGCTCATAAAAGTCTTATAAGAATAAATGGACCAAATCATAGGGAAGGCTAAATAGCCAACCATAGTAAAATTTAAAAGGAGATAATACATTACTGATGATTATGATAACAAAACGGCGTTTTGGTTGTTGACTAATTTCACCAACGCATGTTAATTTATTCGACTTTTATATGTATAAAATGCCACCTAATATATTACGAATAGCATTATATTTGTATTGACAATAAAAAAAGGGAGAACACTCTACCTATTTTTGGATATGTGAACTTCTATAATATTGATATTCAATCAAGTGGTTCGCAAAAATCCTAATTAGAGAAGAATTACGATTAATCATTTTTGAGTTTATAAAATATTAGATTGTACGATTGCATTCATAGACTATGTTTACAATAAATTTTATTAATTAAGTAATTATATATAAAATTATGATTAGCAAGAGGAAAGAATGTGTTTTTCTCTATATATCATTGATTCTAAAATTACATGTATTTATATTACAAGTGATTGTATAATAAAGGAAAGAAAATGAATATAAAATATATACATTCTTTGTTGAGCTACACATGTAAGAGGCAAGTACTCTGTAAATATTCTACACAATCACGCATATCTTCCAACACTCCCCCTCAAGCTGATGGATTGTATATGTCCAAGACATTCAGCTTGCTTAATAAATATGCGTGTTGTTTTTGGCACAGTACCTTGGTGAAAATAGTTGCATTGATCCCACATGTTCTGATTATTTCCTCTTGAATCTTCTCAAGAGTAAAATGACAATCAATCTCTATGTGTTTTGTCCTTTCGTGTATGATAAGATTCACTGTAAGCTTAAGCGATGCATTATTATCACAAAAGAGATTTGTTGGACCTTTGACTCGTACACCAAGGTCCAGTAGCAGTTCACGTATCCAAACTACCTCGCAGGTGGTTTTTGCCATTTCCTGATACTATGTTTTAGCTGAAGATAAAGACACTATTAATTGCTTCTTATTTTTTCAGGAGAGTAAGGATTTTCCCAACTTAATGCAAAAGCCAATTACGGACCTTTGATTCATTGGACTTGTTGTCCAATCAGTGTCACAATAAATTGTCGTCTCCATATTGTAATCTTTCGAAAGAAAATTTCTCAATCCTGGACATTGTCTCAAATACTTCACTGCAACTACTTGGGTCGGTACGTGAATTGACTTAATGTCTGTATAACAAAACAAATGTCTGGCCTAGTCATGATAAGATAAAATCAACTTACCTACTAGCTTTTGATAACTAGCAGAATCTTCAAGTAATCGATCATTTATTTCATCATATTCTACTGTGGTTAGCATGAGGTTTTGCTCAATCGGTACAATTGCCGTTTTGCAACCTGATAATCTAGCCGTCAATACTATCTCTAGGATGAACTTCCTTTGACTAAGAGAATTTTCCAAATTAGAACAGGCAATCTCTATTCCAAAAAAAGTATTTAGGGCTCCCAAATTCTTAATGTGAAACGTTTCAAACCTTTAATGGCAGAGCTATCATTCCCGTGATTAAAATGTCATCTACGTAAATCATCAAGTAAATTTGTGACGTACCTTTTTATCATGTGAATAAAGCGAGCAACAATTAGGACACATAAGAATTTAGCATTCCATTATCAAGATACTTATTTGAGGCCATACAGAGATTTGCGAAGACGACATACTGCAGACTCCCCTTATCTTAGTAAACCCTGAGGAAACACCATATAAATCTCCTCATCAAGATCTCCATGAAAAAAAGCATTGTAAACATCCATTTGATGTAAATTTTAGTCTCGAGCAACTGATAAGAAAGAGAGAACGGTCACATCTTTTGCCACTAGTGAGAAGGTTTCTTGATAATTGAAACATTCACGGTGAGTGAATCCTTTAGCCACTAATCGTGCTTTAAATGGCTCCACTAATCCATTAGCCTTGTATTTGATTTTATATATCTATTTGCATCTAACTACCTAGTGATGTGAAGAAAGCGATACAATATCCCATGTATGATTATCCATCAAAGCTTTCAACTCATCTTCCATGGCCTTCTACCAACGAAGATCCCGGATTGCCTCATGGTAAGATGATGGCTCATGATTCTTGGAAATACAACTAACAAAGCATCTATGTTCTAAAGATAGCCGATCGAATGAGACATAGGAGGAGATCGGATGAGCAATACCTAAAGAACGTAGGGAATTGCAAACATAGTCCTTAGTCCAAGTGGGTGGCCGAATGGGACGACTTGATTGTTTGGGTATAATTGGCACACGATGTGGAGATGAAGCGACAGGTGTTGAAGATTGGATATTTGCCGAAGGCTCCACGATTGGAATATTTAAATCATGAGAAGATGGATATTAATTATCATGAGAAGTGTCAGTAGAAGTTGGAAGGACATCGCAATTTGAAGACTGAGTAACAACCAGTATTAGAGATGGTGCTTCCACTTGAGATATAGAAAAAAAATGATTTTCATCATTTAAAGAATGCATGTGTAATGAAGTGGATCTAGATTTCCCTGACCCTGATTCCATGTCTTTGAATGGAAAAACTTCATCATGAAAAACAATATCTCTACTGACTTACAAATCCCCTGTGTGAGGATCATATACCCGATAACCTTTATGTAAAGTCGGATATCCCATAAATATGCATTGCTGGGCATGTGCATCCATTTTTGCCTTAGCTCCCACAATTGTGACATAGCAGAGGCACCCAAATACTCAAAGATGATCCACCATGGGGTTTTTTTTTTTTTTGAAAGAGCAGTTCAAAAGGATTCTTATCATTTAGAACTTTACTGGGCATACGATTAATAAGATAAGCAGCTGTGATTACACAATTTCCTAAAAAAGTCTCAGAAAATGGATGCTTAAAATTTAAGAGCACGTACAGTTTCAAGAATACGGCGATGTTTTCTTTCAACAATGCCATTTTGTTGAGGAGTATAAATATAAGTGCTTTCATGAATTATATCAAGAGAAGAAAATAGAGTTTCACAATCATGACTAAAGAATTATTTTCCATTATATGTTCGAATTTTTTGAACAGTTATTCTGAATTGATTGTGTCTCAAGGTGAATAATTTATTTAGGTAAGATAGTACTTGACCCTTTGATTGCATGAGAAATAACCATGAGGCATGAGAATAGTCATCCACAATGGTAAGGAAAAAATGAGACTCATTATGATTTGGAGTGTGATATGGACCCCAAATATAAACATGAATTGTAGCCAAAGGTTTGTCAACACAAGTATGGTTGAGTGGAAAAGGAATTCTAGATTGTTTCGCTAATGGACAAATCATACAATCATGACAAGGTATAGCAGCACTCTGGCCAAGTCTTTAATGAAGAATGGAAATTTATTTCTGACGTTGGCATTACATAACGATTGTCCAAAAGGAAGAAAAAACTAAATTATTTTGGAAGCTAGTCCAAAAATAGAGCCCTTGAGATGCACTACCTAGTCTCATCAGTATGCCAATAGAAAAGGCTTGAAAGAGACATTAATCCGCATGGAACTTGACATGACAAGAGTTGTTTTGATAGACTTTGGAGACTTAAATGAGATTGAACTGGAATTGGGGAACATATAAGACATTTTTCAATATAATATATGGATTAAGGTTCACATTCCCTACTTTTTTTAATGAGTGTCACATTTCCATTTGGAAGCTATACATAGTTTGGAAAATTGGAATTTTCTACAGTACTAGAATAAAGACTATCATCACAGATAATATGATCACTAGCTCTCGAATCTGTAACACATGCATTATTGGAATAGAGCTTGAAAGACAATAAAAAGAGTACCTAAGAACCTGGCTCCCTTGTCATTGATATCCATTTGTTGCGGAGCTCTCATCAAATGTTGATACTGATCGTAACAGATGGGTTGGTTTACGCCAGTAAATTGGTGTGCTCGAGCTTTTCATATCCTTTTTCCCTTTTCACTAGGCTTTCTATGCAATTTCCAACATGTCTCCATTATGTGATGTGGACGTTTGCAAAAAGTGCTATATAGTTTCCCTTTTGATTTCCAATGTTAGCTGTCCACATTGTAGCACCGTGGCTGCTAGATGGACCCCCCTCAAAACCAAATGGGCCTGAGTTAAGTTTGTTGGACCTGGTTAAAGAAAAAATCGATGGGCTATGATTGTTGTTTCTGCCTCGTCCTTCGCTAGGCCGAGGCCCATTTATTGTTGGCCTATTGAAGTGTCCATCTGACGTTGTTCCCAACCCTAGTTCATTGGTGCCGTCTTTTGAGTTTTGGAACCCTTTAGGGTTTTCTTCTCCCCGAGCTCCTTCATCGTTCATCTTCTTCCTAAGGTATGAATCGTTTGCCTGAAAATCTCCATCCTCTAGTCCTCTGAGCTACAAAGATGAAACCTTCGACCTTGCCGTGATCCTAAGCTGCGACCCTATGACTTTTTTCCTAAACCGCGAGCTAGTATATCCTTTTAAGTGGCGGCGGCAAATCCATGGCGAGGATCTGCGTCCAAAAGGTGAGATACTCATCGTTAAGGATCAACAGAAACCTTGTGGCTTTCTGTCTTTCCCAAATAGCCTAGTATTGCCTCAATACGTGTACATGTGTGTCTAGTTTTTCTTCAACTACTTCCAATTCGTTCAATAGAGCTGCAAGCCTATTGTAACAAACCCTAATCGGGTTGTTACCTTGTTTGAGATCTACAAGTTGCTATTCAATTGCAAATACCTTGGCTCGATCTAATCTCCCGTACATTTCCTTGATACTTTCCCACATAATTTTGGGTCCTCTGTTGGGGACGGTCCCACTGCAACCTCTTTGGGTTTAGAGTATTACCTATTCACATTCTAACCAAATGACTACATTTGTTCCACAGTCGCTGTAGGCGTTCATTATTTGGGATTGGAATGATCTCGTTGAGGCATCCCTCTTTGTCCTTCGTCTTGAGCACTCGCCAGAATTCTGTTGCCCATGTTGAGTAGTTCTCAGGTTCTTGAGCATTTGTCTTATCAGCCGAAACTCCGATCTACTGTTGATTGACATGAACAGTGGTCTCTCGGCTTTGGATGACCAATGATGAGCGGAAAGGGGAACAATGAAGGGCCGAGTTGAGGAATCGGGTAGAGATCCGAACCCATACCCGGGCTCCTTGGTCCGGCTAAATGACTTGAAACATTCATTCCTATGTACTCTGAGGCCAATATAGTGAAATTTGACCCTACCTCAAGGCCCATGTTATTGGTGATGATGGATGGACCTACGGTGATTGGTCCTTGAATTGGGCTAGTAAGCCCAACCAGATAATACATATGAAGGAGCCCATACATCCAATATGGTATTTGGGCCGGTCCATATTGCCCAGAATGGGCTTGGTCGACAATCCCTGTAGGCCCAATTTGACCTTATGGACCCAGTAGTATGATCGACAAGCCCACTTGATGCTTTCTCTTTGCTTCATTTTCTAATTGCTGAACTGCTCTTTGGAACAGATTTTCCAATGACGAGTCCATTCTTGAATCTGAGGTCAATTCTTCCGCAGAGATTCATATGTCTCCCGACATGGTAATGAAATGTAAGAAAAAAAATGGTATATGAAGAATTGTTCCCTCTTTGCAATATGTGTTCTTGTTTTGTAAATTTGTGCAATTGCAATAGCAAGAGAACAAAGACAAAATTGCTGGTAAAAGACAAGGAAGAAATTGCGGAAGCTAGGCCAAGAAGTGGCGCTTTGATACCATGACATAAAGGAGGGAGGAAGAACGCAAGCAAGACGAAAGATTGTGTTTTTCAATGTATATCATTGATTCTAGAATTACACGTATTTTATATTACAAGTGATTATGTAATAAAGGAAAGAAAGAGAATATAAAATATCTACATTCCTTGTTGAGCTATATGTCACGAGCCGAGAAGTTCCTCGTTCCACGAGGTTTCCTAATACGAAATGAAAGCATCTATTCATGAAAGGCGACCCTCGGAAGATCCTTATTCAAAGAAGGAGATCACTATCGAAGGAAGGAGATCCTGACGAGATGTCATCGATTCCGGAAGATTCCAAGGGCAGACGATGTGGGAATTTCTCATGTAACTATTTTAGGTAGGTTATACAGGCCGTTAGATCGAGGAGAGATCTACGGATGTCATTCTCCCAATTTTTGTATATAAGGGGGCATCCTCCCCCTCATTTGTATCATCTCATATCTCACAATAATACAATTGCAGAGCTTATCTCTCTAGTTTCTCTCTCTACGAGTGTTGTGAGTTTGTGTGATCAAACTGACTTGGGAGCGGAATTCCTAAGTGCTACGCGGGTTGAACGAGGAATGAGTTGTGAATCGATCGCCCCGTGACATATACATGTAAGAGGCAAGTAATCTGGCAATATTCTACACAATCATACATATCTTTTAACATTTAGCTTTCGAGCTCTTTAAGAATAATATTTGAAAGATAAAATGCTACGTCAGTGTTTGTCTTGGGCCCATGAAAATGAAAGTACCTAAATATCTGCAATCGAAGAGAGACAATTGGCAAAGAAAAAAAAACAATTGATAAATCCCTCAACTCTGTCTTTATTTGATGTGGGAAAATGGTTAATCCTTCTGATGAGTATTCAAAATCTTTTCAACTTGGTGATATCCCAAATTTATATTAGCAATCTAAATACATTTTCTTATGAATTCCGTCTACAATTACCTATAAAAATACCAACATAATATCATTTTAAAACAACACTAGGTAAAGAAATCGGATGTGATCATGAGTGCACATTATCATATTTACGCATAGTCAAATTGAATTTTCAATGATCATGAAAATCATTTTTTTATAATTATATTAAGATTGAAGGTATTGGTAAGATATTTACCAAAAAAAAGGTATTGGTAAGATGGGAAATCATTATCCACAAAAAAAAAAGGTATAGTTAGAATTTTCTATGGCATTATCCTTTACGAAAAAAGATCTTCTCCTGCCGAAAACAAAATCCTGAAAAGACAAAAAAAAAAAAAAAAAAAAAGACCACACAACCAATAAAACATCCGCCCCAATCAAATATCAAAAACATCGCTCCCACCCGCCCGCGACACATTCACAGACACAAACAAGAAAAGGCTAAAAAAAAGAAAAGGAACACAGAGGTTCGTTCCTCTTCGTTAGGCGATGAACGGAGCTCGCCTCGGTCGGCAACGCCTGCGTTAGAGCATCGCCGGAGAGTCTAAGGGGTTGCGGTGCGGGCGGGTTGCTCCGGTGCCGACGCCGGCGACGAGGGCGTCGGCGCCGGCCTTTACAGCAGAAGTCCCTTGCCTTATTCCATCGTGATTTCTTCCTCTCGCGATTTAATCTAAAATCGGACCCAAACCCCACCAACACAGCAAAATTCCCACTTCGTTAAGCATACAATTTTTTATCTGATATTGAAGAATTCTGGAGTTCACCGAGTTTCGAGGATTGCAGGTAGTGTTTTGCCAAAAACTATAATCAGATGTTGAGTTTGAGAGTCGTGTTCGTACCTCTTTTTATGGGCTTGAAGGCTGTTTAGACTATTTATGAGGTGTGAATTGAAGATGTCCAGAGTAATAGCGTCAACTTTTATCTGGAAAGCTGATTTATTTCGTTTGTTTTGCTTTGCACATTGCCTGCAACCGTGTCTAATGGCTGTTACTGGAATTATGGATGTTCTATGCGGTGTGAAGGCGAGAATTTGAATCTTTCCATTATCATGTCGCACTGCTAGGCACCACGGTTGAGTTCCATGATGCAGTGTCCCTGTGAACATGAAAGTTGGCATTACTGAGAGTTGCTCTATGGGATTTTGTTTTGAATCTTTATCTGCTAGAGCTGCTTTGCTTTGCTCAAAATCTCAAGTCCTGTATCTCTAATTTCGATTTTTATGCCTTAAGTTGACATACTTATCAGTTGAAACTTCAAATTTGTCCGTATGCAGTTATCCTACTTTAGTTTGTCCTGAACCAAATTGTTTTGACAACTGCAGTGGTCTCGAATTTCCAGGTCCCTTCCATGTTGAAAATGTTGACTGAGAGTATCAAACCTGTAGAAACCGACCTGGTTAACTCTAGCAACAGAAAGATATTTGTGCGGGAGAATTCAAAGTTACCCGACAAGGCTGTGACTTTTTCGATGACTAGGACTGAACGACAAGAGAATCCCTTACAAGCAGATTTGATGACACAAACGTCACGTTTCAGAAATCTAAAGTTGGAAGAGGGGACAAGGAAAAATCCCTTTGAAGTGAGCATCGCAGAGAGAAGCAAGACAAAACCATGGAGTATGTGCATGAAAACTACCCAAGCAGTGTCAAATAGCTCTACAGCTTATGAACTGTTTGGCAATGGCCTCGCTGATCTTAGTCAAGCCAGTCTCCTGCCTATTGGTGTGGCAGGTGAAAATTGTGTGCTGGGAAATGGTAATATGTTTTGCGAATGTTCTGTGCATAAAGCAAAGTTATCTGCTGAAGCAAAGCCAAAGCTACTTGAGCAGTTCTCGGGCAAGGGTGAAGCGATAATGGAATACTCCATTTTAAGACAGCATCATGGAATATACCATTTTGCCCCAGCACGGCCACTTTTCCTCCATCGGAGGAAACTTCTAATTCTTGATATAAATGGGGTTCTTGCAGATATAGTTTCTCCTCCTCCCAAGGACTACAAAGCAGACATAAATATTGCAAGACGGGCAGGTGAATTGCTAACTTTGTTTATTTAGTTTACTGACTTATCATGTCTTTTATGTATACTGGCTGAGATTTTGTTGGTGTTGCTTCTTTCAGTTTTCAAGAGACCCTTCTGTGTTGATTTTCTGAAGTTCTGCTTTGAAAGATTTGATGTGGGCATATGGTCATCAAGAAACAAGTATTACTAGGGCAATCCAATTCATGACCCTCCCTCTCTCTCTCTCTCTCTCTCTCTCTCTCTCTCACACACACACACACACACGGCAGTTCTGGGTGTACATGCTGATTAGGTTTGTTCATCTCTGCAGGAAGAATGTGGAAAGAGTGGTTGATTATCTTTTGGGAGATCTGAAGCATAAGCTGCTTTTTTGTTGGGTAGGCATCCTTTTGCTTTTAATGGGCTCATTTAGTTGCTAGACAGTGGTCCTGCATGCTGGTTTTCAGATGAGTTATAGCTTTCCATTCTGCATGGTGATAGTGATCACAATTTCATCTGTAAAATTTTATGTGCATTGAATTATCCTCTTGACTTGAAACATCGTCTTCTGAAATGTTGAGATTTTGTGAGACCACTGCCAACTACTCTAAAAGCTTAAGCTGTTAGATGAAGGCGTAGATTAATATTGAATTCTCTAACACTCTCCTTCATGCTTAGTCTGGTCTTTTTGCCTAGTACTAAGTGTGGAAATATATAATTGGGGAGGCAAATAAGGGTTTAGAAATATTCAAACTCAAGATCTCTTACTTTGATACCATGTTGAGATTTTGTAGGACCACTGTCAATTCCTCTAAAAACTTAAACTGTTAGATAAAGGCATGGATTAATATTTAATTCTCTAATAAGAAACACTATTCTCCGAGATACTCAATCAGATGGTTGACTATTTGGCTGCTCCTGTTTCGGCTGTTCCTGCCAACTTCCATAATTAAGTTGAGCAGTACTTTTGCCTTAAAGTTGCCTGGATATAGACCAGATGAACCTAGTGTGTGACTGTGGCATTCTGTAATCAATTAGGAAATGTATGGACCTCTAATTTGAGTGCAATGTATCTCTGGTCCACCTAGTCCCATGAACACTTATCAAGGTTTGAATGTTCTTTGTCCACTTAGGTAATTTGGCAGAAACTTATGACCATTCTATATGTTCCAGAAGTCCTGTCCAATTTCTGTGTCTCTATCATAACATGAAGTGCATATTTTTATTTTCCTCTTGACAAGTGCTGATATTTACACACTAATAACGTCATCGTATATGAGTTGTATTATTTATTTATACTTTGTCTTGTGCCTTTTTTGGGTGTTCATTGGGATTCACACATAGTAAGCATTTGAGTTAAGAACTGGTGAGAAAAAGTGTTTCATCAATGTGAAGACTCATTTCGACCAATGGCACTCCTAGTTGCACATTAGCTCTCTATACGAATCAGGTGCAGAATTTGAAGCCATTTTGATGTCCTTACTTATGGTAATTCTTATTCGATAGATGTGTGCAATTTGATGACATTGTTTGACACCATGTCCTTGTTTTTGGTTTTCATCTTTATTTGACACTTTACATGCGGGATTGGAACTTAAGTAAACTAACGCTGCATGATGATCTGGTAGGACCTTTCACATTGCACTGCTACAAGGTTTAGAACACTAGAAAACAAGCATAAGGCCTTGGTTTTTAAAGATGTCAGGAGACTTTGGGAGAAACATGACTCTAGCCTTCCATGGGAAAAGGGAGATTATGATGAGTCAAATACGCTGTTATTGGATGATTCCCCTTATAAGGCCTTGCTCAACCCTGTAAGTGTCCCCTTTTTCTGATCCTCATGTTAGGCTGCTCACATAGCCTTGGGTTTTGATTTGTGCTAATGAAAATTCATTTACAGCTGCACACTTCAGTCTTTCCCAACTCTTACAAGTTTCAGCATGAGAGTGATGTTTCATTAGGTATGATACTTGATTTATTTTTCACAAAAGCGATGCTTGTGTTGGTAGTTACGGCAATATAAATAACGATTGTATTAATCCTTATAATATTTGAATAGGCCATGTCATCTTTTCTCCAGACTGTCAAATCTCTTTCTGCTCTTGCTTTTTGCCAAAACAATAATTGGGGCTGGACCAATATTATATTTTGTATGGTTGCATGAATTTCCTGTCCTTCCATGTCTTCTTGAAAAGTAAATTTAGTTATAAGTTGTTCTTGCAGAATTTTTTTTTTCTTTGAATAGAATTTCTAATATTAGCATAATGTGAGTTTGAGACATTGGTGACACTGGTGTCAGGTAGTGGAGGCGACCTCCGTGTTTATCTGGAAGAGCTAGCTGCAGCCAATGATATACGGCAGTATGTGGCACAGCATCCATTTGGTCAAACGGCAATTACTAAAGAAAGTGAATATTGGGGATTCTACCTGAGTGTCGTCAGAACAATAACACAACGACATCACCCATGCTTCTCAGCTCAGGCTTGTCCGTGACTCTTTGTTTTAATGAGCTCTGATGCAGATGGACAGCAATCTGTGTATCTTCATCCCAGTTCTTTGAGACAATTTCTTACGTGCCAAATCATCGAGTCTCGTCTAAGCTTCGAATATTGTTCTGATGTGGTCGCTCTGAAGTAAAGTGCTTGGGTGGTCTTCTAATTTCAATTCTCTTTTTGGTTCGTGTCATAACTATAGACGTGTTGATAGAAGAATATGGTGAGGAGTACCTGCTTTGGAAGTTACAGCTAACTGATTTGTAACAAAGATTGATGTATTCTCGCTGACTGCACAGATCGCTAATTATTGAAGAATGAAGCAACAACAGGAAAGAGTCTTTTTTGTTTTCGTTTTCTTTTTCTTATTAGGAGTAGCCATTTTGATTTGGCAGGATCATCAGCATGCCAACACCTTATAAACATTCACATATGGTTGTATATTATGACTACTGGTAATTTTTGTTACACTTGAATATTCCTCTAAATGGAAGTTCTTACTTTGACGTTGGAATGCTGTCATGATAAAGACGGTTTTTTCTTGACCGACTCTGTGGAATTTGTGGAATAGTCTGATTTATTAGATAATCCAAAACAGAGGATCTTGAATAGTGTTTGAAATTCAGAGGAATTACGTTGGAGATCCACTGAACAATTGAGAATAGTTCGGGCCCGTTTACGGAAAATGGAAATGAAAGTGAAGCTGTTACAAGCAGATTGATACTTTGAGATAGAACCAGATAAGTAATTCGACTTATACGCTGATGAATTCAGAGCCCCGGCCTCTTAGATGGCGTTTTCTCCCAGAGATGTCAATTTTACGTTAGTTGTGTTGGCACTATTCTTTCCCTGCGATGTTTTATCAATCATCCATGTGTGCAGTACGGTTCTCCTTTAAGGACGAACCATTGGCCATTCTCCATGGTTCAGGTCCAATCCGAGCTTGGATAACAGCAGATAATTTTAATTTGACTAACTCCAGTTTTATGCAATTCCTTAACTCTTGCCAACGAGTTAAAACAAATGAGCGGAACGCACAAAAGGCCATCCCATTGCTCAAGCCATAGAATGGAAACTACATATTCTTCCAGCAAATATCACAAAATTACAATGTAGGAGACCACTTTGACATTTACACATTATTCCTTGCCACTCTCATTTTTCAACCGGGGAAAGAAATCTCGTATTTTTTCTCCATGCCATTTTTTCATAAAAACCAAACATCGGAACTGCAAGGATAATTTCTGACTATTTCCTCTTGCCATTCCATACCAACCAGTATCATTTGATGTTATCAAGAGCGCCAGAAGCATCATCAAATTCTTCATAAAGACTTCTATCCAAGTAACAAAGAAACAATATGACAAAATCTGAGAGTAACCTATATAATTGCTTGCTCTACAATAAAAAGTGATCTTCATTCAACCCAACCACGTAACTATAGAAGGCAGAAATCTTTTTTTCCCAAAGACAGAAACAAGCATAGATAAAGCAACATCTAAAGCCTTCTTCCTGTGAATAAGTATTTATCAGCAGTAAAACCATCCATCTGACAGCAAGAATTTTTATTTGGAAAGAATAATTGACTGACAACAGCTAATTGTTCAACTGGTATCATAGAGCTCATGTACTTGTTATACAATCTACCATTTAGCACATTACCAAATTAGTATCGGGGGATATGTCAGAAAGAAATTCACTCGGATTAACTAAAATGCAGAACAAAGCTATCCTACTAGATTCTCAGAAATGTTGAAAGCTACTGAACAAAAAAAATGTACAACTAAGCTGGATCATGTGCATTTTCCACAGAATCCTCTACAACTTTTACAGACATTTTTTTCTTGTCATCATTAGAGTAACTATTCCCATCCTGGGGGGAACCCCAACTAATACCCTCATTCTCAAAGATCGAGTTTGGATATGCATTAAAGGACCTTTTGCTGGTCCTAATCTTAAACTGCACAGATGGCCTTTGGCTTGAAATGACCTTTTTCTGACCCTCATCTGAATCATTCAACCTGCTCTTCATCGATCCAATGCCTGGGACAAATGATTCCAGTGCCGATATTTTACTGTGCGTTACCTGCTTTTGTCCTACCTGATCGCCAGCCACTGCTTCACCAGAGAGCTTAGCCGGAAGAACAGCCGGAGATACTTCTTTCTCACCAAAATTCAGAGGTGCAGTGAGATATGGATTAACTACTGCTGCTTCTTTCAGCTTAGCAGCATTCCTCTCATCAACCAGGGGAGGACCTTCTAATCCCTCGCTAGAATGCAATGGCTGCACACTCAATGAAGACTGCTGCTCAGGCTTTCTATCGTCTTTTGCATGTTCAACGTCTACAAGTTGAGGATCCTTAGCACCGTTCTCCTGCGTCGGCAACTGAACATGATCTTGGGTATCAGGAAATGGAGGCAACCAAGATGGAATATGTTCATGAGGAGGCTCCACTCCAGCTTGCAAGAAACTTGGAGTCTGCTTTCTATCTCTAATGATAGGTAACTGAGGAAGAGCGTGGGCAAATGGTAATTCTTCAGAATCGCCCACATAATGCAAAAGTTCACGAACTACACCTGACTGCACTAGGCAGTGATCTATATCCGAGGCTCCCATAAAACCAAGCCCAAAATTTAAATCCTCTAGTCCTTGGATAACATCAAAAACATTAACCTCAGCTCTACCTGCCAAATTAGCATACAAGAGTGCCGTCTTTCCTACATCACGTATGTATCTAACTGCTACATCAGAGAATGTCTCAAGGGCAGATTGCTGAAAACCCTGAAACCCTTCAGCTTCACACACTTGCGCAACAGCAATCTTTGCAATGGCCCGCGCAAAATTGTCAACGCCGGATTTTCTGCGACTGCTTGATTTTTCATGTTCCCTTCTGTTCTCCCGACCCCCATCACTCATATTCGATACCTCATATCACTTCAACGAAAGCAGCAATAACCCATTATCTGCATTGTTTGCTAGTAACGCAATTATTAACCTGCTAGAATAATAACAAAATCAGGAACAAACTTCGGAATTCCATTTCCTCAAAACTGACATTCAGGGAAAGCAAGGAAAACCAACTAAGTCAATCAACTGGCAGTAAAAGCACAATTCTGTCAAACCCCTAAAGAAAAAAGTAAGAACTTGGACAAGAAAGATCTATACGGAAAAAATAGACCTTCATTTACACGCAAAATTTCCATAGATCCCTTCTCTTTCTTTTCTGTTTACTTATTCCGCAGCCGAATGAAGTCAAACTAAGCTCGGTCCTTGAGGTTCCAATAGACCAAAACCTCAATTCACGCACACCAGCAACCAACACAAGGCAAGCTCAAATCGCGCACATTAATCTTTACTAAAAAGCAAAGCAGGAACCGACGGAACCCACAACGCCACGACACAAACCCTAACGTGCCCGCTGCTTCGAGAACGCAAAATCATGAAGCGAGCTCGAGAAAGAAGCGAGTCAACCCAGTGCTCACCTTCGAACTCTTCACAACCCTGCAATCTGCATCCGCGAATTGTTCAACGGATTGAGCCCCAACAGCCCACCGGCAGGAATGGGGCATCGAGGTCTGGAATTGACTCGAGGGGAGACTTCAGAAAGCAGATGCACCCACTAGAGGAGAAAGCTCGCGAGCTCTGTCTTCTAATGGAGGTTCGAAAAACCCTCTTGGCTAAACCTCTGAATCCTACCGAGCCTCGGGTCGGGGGAAGAGAGGGATTCGGGCTGGTTTTTATTACAATGCCGGAACGAAATGACAGGAAGAGGCGTTATTTTCCTGTCTCCTCCCCTCTTCTTTCTCCTCGTTGAGGAGAGACAACGGTCTAAAAGGGAGTGCTCTTCACGGTAAAAAAAAAAACACTTATTTTAAGGGAAATATATATATCACAAAAAGTTTTCATACTTTAATCCAATATGTAATACCGTGAATTTGCTACTGAAGACCACCAGCTCGCTACTAGCCGTTGGCTCACCGACCTCAAGAGAGGTTAAGGCATGCTACTAGATGCTGCGATATTTAAATATAAATAAAGAAAATAGAAAATAATTTTCGCTTTTTAAATAGCAAAAAATATTTTTCTCACTTTAAAGGTATTAATCAATTGATCGAAAATATTTTCCTTGACTATTTTATTTTCTGTTAAATGGACTACGGAAAATCCAAAAAATAATTTTGTGAAAATTATTTTCCGTGAAACGAATAGAATTTAAATTTGAGTTAGAATTCTCAACTAATAAAATGAGTCCTACAAACCTTTAATGACGGTATATATCAGTGCTTAACTTTCAATCATCATATAAAATCCCGCTTTACTTTCATTTGGTTCAACATTTAATTTATTTTTCCATTTGCATGTTCTTAACGTGCGATTTTTCAAGGACGAAATCATACCCTTCTTGAATGGCGGTATATATTTGCCCTTAACATTCAACTATCATATTAGATCCTGCTTTACTTTCATTTTGTTGTGGCAGTCAACATTTGATTTTTCTTTCCTTTTTTCATCTGCATGTGCCTAACATGCGATTTTTCAAGGACAATATTATACCCTCTTTTTAAAAAAAAAATTGGGTCAAATCTCTCTTTTCACTCATATGTGAAAACAAATCAAAATTCGTAAAATAAATTTTGAAAATCAAAAGATGCTAAAATCTCTATAAATATACTAGGACGTCGTGATGATGATGATATTGCTAACTCATAAGAAGAAGTTTTCAAATATTATTCTAAAATTTTAGTATAACCATTGAAATGTGCAAAATGGTTATCTAATTTTTCGTAAACACTTCATTAACTAGTCGAATATAAAGATGATGGCTATTGGCATGGCACAGTTATGCACTCTTGTAGATTTTGGCACTATACAATATACTTTACTCAAACTGAAAAACTATGAAACCAGACTGGTTAAGGGATTAAATCAAGCCATCTTTCAATAATTTACACAACCTAAAATGAATGGAATAATTTTGGCGACTTTGGTGAAAAATGCTACAGGAGGGGGATATTCTACATTATAATATATGAAATGAATATTAAGTAGTTCGGGAATTCAAAAGCCTAATTATTAATTTTGTGCTAATTCTTTCTAAAGATCATTACATTTTTTTAACCTTTTTAAGTTTACTTTGCAATTCTAAATTTGTATATATCGTATTTGGAAGCAGACGGACGATTTGACTAAAAAAAACCAAATACAATTCAATTTTTACCCTTAAAAATTCATATGTTTGCACATGAAAATGGAGAAATAGATGGCGATTGAAGATGAACATGCACACTAGGATGAAAATTCGTGAGGGTTTCTTGTTTTCCCTTTATTAAAAAGAACAAAAGTATGAGATGTTGCCTAGAGGACCTTGTGATTAAAAAACCAGATATTCGTAAAGATGTTAGATATCAAATCATGCAAACTCGACTATGCGAAAGGTTCTAGTTTATACTGTACTGCATGAAAATCCATTATCTTTTGGTTTCCATGAACAATCAAATAAATGTAATCATAGATTCTCTTTTGAAAGTCGACTCTCTCTAATTATCTAATAACATTTTGAAACCAGAATTCTTCCACGACCCTCGCTAAAATTCATTGCTTCGACACGTGGCAGGTCAGGACTTTACCCAATATTTTCCTCCACTATTTCTCACCTCTAATAAGACTCTCTTAGTCTTCAAAAAAGTAGGTGAAAAGCTAATTAGACCGAGACTGGGCCTATACCCAAGGACAATCCACAGCATAGGCTCAGCCCATGGGCCGATCACGGGAAGCTCATTTAAGGCCTCCGTTTTGCTACCCTCTAGGCTTTTAGCTGGGGATGGGATGGAATCAATACCTTGTTGAAGGATAATATTCCGAATTTATTGTTTGTCGCATCAGCTACCAACGGAATTTGCGGCCTTTGAAAATCACAGACGGACAGAAAATATGTTTATCGCCTTAGGCAAATCTGATGCAACAAAAGCGACTGATGATCATGACAAAAGAAAATTTCGTTGTTTGTGCCTCAATCGTTACGGGAATATTGTAGCTTTAGTGCTTGAGTGGTCACTGAAAAGGGCTTGATTGCATCGAATTGAAAGATACGTAGGACTTAGTCGCCCACTCGGCAAAACATATATTTTGTTTTACTTTAATTTTAGATTGCCTGGGTAAATATTTATAATAGATCATATGCCATAATGATCTACATTTTATTAAATCACTTGTAATTAACCTACACGTAATATACTTCTTTAGAGAAATATACACGGGACATAGTAGCAGTGTGAGGCAACGATAACACCAATCTGCCCGTTGCCTTGCCAAATCGACACTATATTTGTTACAAAATTAACCAATAATTTGAATTGACCTAGGTGTAAGGGTGAGCATTATAAATCACTCACTAGGAACCACCCGGACCAGTCGGTTCCGAGTGATTCTAATAAGTAATGGTCCGGTTCCTGATTCTAGGGTGGAACTGCCCATCCGGACCGAAACTATTTTTAATTATTAAAAAATAAAAGTTTTAAAAAAATTATATACCATTTTTTTTTGTGGAACCTTCCTTCAGCAGAACATGTATACACGCAAATATCACCTTAGGGCAATTTAGAGAACTAGCTGTATCCTCTAAAGTATTCAATCCCAAGTTTCCCTCATCTTGAAACTAATTTTTCTGCAAAAGATTGTCTCAGTGTCATTGCCGAGAGGTCTCGTGATCGATGAAGTAGCATCATAGACGAGAGAGGAGCTGTTGTTGTCTGAAGAAGTTTGTGAATTTTTCCTACGCTTGTCAATCAGAAAATCCCCCAAATACACAGTCTAGCTACTTTCTTCAGCATTATCCGTGATTATTAAATCAGACATGTCATTTTGGTCCACTTCAGAGTCTCCCATCTACAAAAAAGCAAAGAAGGACCATGCTTCTTTGATGTTCTATGATCTATGCCCCACATATTGTCAAAAGGATTTTTTAAAAGGATTTTCAAAATAACAATTTTTAGTTCTTTCAATGGAAAATAATCACAGAACAGTTGGAATTGAATTTTGCATTGGTTCTTCTCGTGAAGGACAAAAAAACATGACGAGGAATGTGGTGGAGCGCGAGCGAAGGTCGTCGCCAATAATTAATAATTATACATCCGGAAACTAGACCGAACTGACACGGGAACTAAACCGGACCACCCAATTCGGTTTGGTCCGGTTCCCTATTCTACCGGCTGTGAACTAATCACCCCTACCTAGGTGGCATAATTTTTCTTACATTGAATTGAATTATAATTTTAATGATCGATACTATATCGAGTGAACTCACATCCTTGGTTGAAACCAATTTAAGTGAAAGTAGGTTTAGCAAGCAATGCGTTGTTAATTTGACCATCTTATCCTAATGTTGTCTCATTGCACATGCCTTTGTAGTCCCATGATTCACATATTAAATATTAACTGAGTGTTGAAAATGACCTAATTTTTATCTATATTCCACCACATTCCTTTCATATACTAATTTTATTCATTAATATGTTAAGTCCTTCATTAGTCAGTTTATTACCAAATGAGGATGGAAATGAATTTGTGTTCCATCTTCTTCTTCGAGCTGACCTTATTATTTTATTACCAAATGAGGATGGAAATGAATTTGTGTTCCATCTTCTTCTTCGAGCTGACCTTATTATTTTATTTGATCTATTTTGGCCCTTCTTCATGATTAGGAAGCCAAATCATGGGTGACATCATTTTCAAAATGGAACAGTGTTATGATATGACCTGCCCACTCGCATCACCTCCATATGTGCCAACATCATGAAAATTCCTGAGGGCAATTATGATCTCGTTTAAGCCAATCAGAAAATAAAAGGTAGTCAAATTCTGACATATTGGGAGGAAATGGATCACCCGCTCTGGTTACTTTCCAGAGCAGGTGATCTGTCATTTGCAGCCGTCAGATCGATGATCGGACGGCTGCACTTTTTTTAAAAAAAAAAGAAAAAAACAAAAGGGTGGGGCCCCACCCTCCCCCTCACATCTGCCCACAGAGCTGGTCTGCTCTGTGGGCAGACGATCCGGATCCATATTGGGATGGTTTATCTTGTCTTTCCTCCTCTTGATAAAATATTTAAATAATAAACAACGTTTTCATTTATCAACTTATAATATCAAATAGATTATTAATTTAAATTTTTGAGACTTTATTTGCCTCTCAAATTGAATAAAGATTAGATTAAACATGAGGATGAATGACCAATATTTAAATAATAAATTACACTTTTATCTAACTGTTTATATTTTTAAAATAACTTATAGTAATTCTATAGAATGCCAAAAGTGTGGTTGGGAACTACAATTATCGGCCATGATATCGTTACTTTTGATTCAAAGAAGTCACGGTGTCTTTGATATCTATATAAACGGTTTTAAACATAAAAAAAAAAAATTCATCTTGACTGCTGCTTTCTTACAAGATTTACCAATTAATATAAACAGTTTAAGAAGATACATTGTGAAAAGTTTTGTTCTACATATGTGAAGTTTAGTGTTGTGATATTACAAGCCAAGAGTGATGGGGATTCATAGAATGCCACCATATGATTATCATCATGCAGTTCCCACATAAAATATTTTCTTGTGAGAGTACTCAATTTATTTGGTGATAATAAGTTAATAGCGATCGCATCTCATGGACGTCACACAAATATGACGAGCATTATCCCCAAAGGCAAGAATGGTTCGGCGATGCACCAAGCCAAGACCTGATGAGATCCGGTTAGGCTTGATTGCTCGAAGTGCAAAGAATGAATTTTGCCTAAACCAGCAATTTCGTTCTTGAATCCAACTCGTCAAAGTCACTATCGTTTGTAGAATATTAGATACAGATTAATTTTTTGGACCCTACTCAGATCTATCCGATCGCTATAAGATCGTGATAAAACTACGTCAGGAATGTAAATAAATAAATATATAGATATATGTACAGAAAAAGTTTGAAGCAGTGACCCTAAATAGCTGTCCACACCCTCCGTTCTTCACCCGGTGGGTGATATCATTTATTCTCTATCTGTCTCCCTCCCTCTCTCTTTCTCTCTGTCTCTCTCTCTCTCTCTCTCTCACACACACACACACATTGGACAGCATCAAGAACACAAACATGCACAACTTGTAGCAGTAACGAAGCCAAGTTCATTTCAGCCTCTGCCTCTGTTTGGTCGGGAAATGGCCATGGCTATGGACAGCAGAAGAAAGATGATGACTTTCATGGCCGTTGCCGTTATACTCATGTCCAGGCTAAACGCTACGTCCAGTAACGTTCAAGAAGCAGTAGCCGTAGAAGAAGAAGCCGACCGCATAGCATCTCTTCCCGGCCAACCGAAAGTCCCGTTCCGGCAATTCTCCGGGTACGTCACCGTCCACGAAGCCGCCGGTCGAGCCCTCTTCTACTGGCTCACCGAAGCCTACTCCGATCCATTGTCCAAGCCTCTCGTCGTCTGGCTCAACGGAGGTCTCTCTCTCTCTCTCTCTCTCTCTCCACTGTTGTATTGCATGGCACATCGTTGCTTTCTCTTCCTTTACTCTTACTGTGGTCAGCTGGAACTGGAACTGGAACTGGGAGTGAGTTCTTTTAACTCGAGAGATTCTATCTTCCTTCCCCAAGTTTCTCCATGAAAACCACCCAAACAAGAGAAAAGAAGTAGAGTCCTCCGTATTTTGGCAAACCATTGATTAAACGAGAAGGCATCTTTCTTTTTCCCCTTCATCATTTTCAATTCTTCTGCTTTTGAACACTAAGACTTTGGAACTAGAAGAATGACATGCAAGTCGAAAAGAAAAGAGGAGGACACTTTCATGTGCTATGCATCCACCAAAACTGCTGATGTTTTCAACATTTTTTTTTTGGGTGGGGATGGCATGTACCGAAGCACAAGAGACCATACATGACCTAACTACCGTCATGGAAATGGAAACCCATTACGTGGGGGGGGGGGGGGGGGGGGGGGGGGAGAGAGAGAGAGAGAGAGAGAGAGAGAGAGAAGCAAAGCTCTCTCTTTCTCTTTCTCCCGTATTTCTTACTGGCCTCACGCAAGGCAGAAGCTGCAGTGAGAGTTCGCAGACGAAATTCAATGCTCGAAAGCAAAGCAACCACATTCACACACACACGACCCCTCGTCATCATTAATTGCTCTCTCTCTCTCTCTCTCTCTCTCTCTCTCTCTCTCTCTCGTGTGAGCAGGGCTTTGTCAGCGAGTTTTGATGCACCATCAATGCCTCTACGGCTACACAATTTTCAAATCTGCAAGTGCTGGGAAACCCTTGAAACTCACTCCACTACTTAATGGATAGGAATCCACCTAATTCCTAGTTTATATCCCTATACTGTCTCTTATCTTCTTAGTATTTCCCACGGCATTGAAGCATTAGTTAGAAAAATATTGAACTGTTAAGGTATCAATTACCCATATTATCTGAAGAAGTTGATATTCTGAAAATTGAATTATGATAAATTTCCTAAGACACCGGTTGCTTAGAGCCTTTGTGTGTGTGTGGACTCTTTTCACTTAGCTAAGGAGGTTCGTGATGTTAAATTTATGTGTTGTCATGAATACATTTTCTATTGGACCCTTGGAATATTCCTTCATTCTGGTTTTTTTCTTGACTTATCCGGCAATTGCATAGTGTCATGTGATATTAATCCTAATTGATGGAGAAAGCAATAACTCCATTTGTGCAAGAACTGGGAGTGCTCCACCCAATTCGTTCCCCTACCCAAAAAATATCCAGAAACGAATTGGACCTACCATATGCTTTTCTCAATGAATAGTTACTACATGCACACTACAACAAATATCTTTCTCACAAAATAAATAATTCATGTCTGGAAAGAGAGTCGCATTCAATGAATCAATATGGGTAATCTGTCGAATTCACGAGGCTTTTCATTTGTATTTTGCTTAAGGATGATTGCACAGTTTGTACTTGCGTATCGAATTCCATCCCCTCTTTAGAATTTTACGGCCTGCATTTTGAGTTTTGCCCCTTTCCTATCGAATTGCATCCTCATAACTTCACTTATTCAAAGAATTTGCCATTTTACCACAAATTCTGACATATAATTCTACCCTCCACCATCTCTCTCCTACCACATCATCGGCCTGCCGCCACTCTCGGCTGAGCCTGGTGGTTGCCTTAATATCTAGTTGAGATAGAGGTCAGGCGACCCCAATGGGAACTAGATCGAGGCTTGCTGCCATGGGAGACCTGCAAGCTTTGCGACATGGCTCGCGTTGCTGCCTTGAGCTCTATTGCGGAGCTCGCCTAACTGATGCCAGCCTCGCGATCTAGCTCACGTTGGTCGATGTCGAGCTTGCGGCTCGCTCAACCTCCCTGAATGAGCCGCAAGCTCTGTGAGAGAGATGGGGGATCATGGAGGCGAGGGGAAAGAGATGGGTTGGAGGGTTTGGATGTGAAGTTGTCTTTGTTTAGTTTGGAAGATACGTCAATGGAAGATTTTTCAAAAGATGGTACAAACAACAAGATGGTTTTTGCAATTTTTCCCTGCATAAGTGATTCGGTGACATAACTCTAATGGAATCGGTTTTACTAGTATGCGAACAAGATGATGCACACGAAGATATAAAAGATCTTTAATTGGATTGCTTATTATGCAAATGTGTTTGAGATGGCGGGACAATGACACAGGCCCCGGTTGCTCGTCGGTGGCATACGGCGCATCCGAGGAAATCGGGCCATTCCGGATAAATAAGACGGCGTCCGGCTTGTACCTCAACAAGTTCTCGTGGAACACCGAGGCCAACCTCCTCTTCTTGGAAACTCCCGCCGGCGTCGGCTTCTCCTACAGCAATCGCTCCTCTGATCTCCTCGACACCGGCGACCGCCGCACCGGTATGGCCACTCCCTTCATTCCTCGTTTTAAATTAACTCGGCTCGATCGTTCGGTCAACAAAAACAGGCGCATGATGCCGAACTAATAGCGCCTTACCCATAATGATTGGCTTGATGGGTGGAGGAGAGATGAGTAGAACTTGGTTGGGACCCGAATTCTTGGAGGCTAGCGGGCTTTAGCCAGTGATGATGATGATGATGTGCTGTGGGCCCTGGAAGGTGGTCCAAAATGGAACGTTGACCCTAGTTTTTGGCGTGGAGCCAATAGCGCTCTGGTTCACCTCATCCCAAGTTAAGACCTAAGGCCTTCTTATGTCTTATCATTGTGGACTTCCATAGAACTTCTGGTCGGGTCCACATTGACCCGTTTCTGTTCTTGATCTGGATCCGGTCAGAGGATTTTTTTTTTGGGGGGTTGGGGTGCGTCTGGTCGATTTTTGAATTGAACAGCCTCCCTTTTTTTAAGGAGGGTTTGATTGGGGTTTTTTTTGTTTGCAATTGTACGTCATCCCTAACGTATGACAAACGATCTTTTTCCCTCTTCTTGTTGGTGTAAATAATTGCAATTGAAAAGCGAAAGAGATGGTAACAATTAGCTTACTTCGTTAAAGGGACTATATCTTCTAGTTGAAACCGAATTGAAACGAGAGTTCGATGGAGATCTTTTTTGTTTGGTGAAATTCTGGATATTCCTCATTAGGCAATAAATTATTCATTGTATTTTTCTATTTGTATTGATCTGGGTAGAAATTGTATTGGGCAGCTGAGGATTCGCTGGAGTTCCTGGGGAGATGGATGGAGAGATTCCCAAGGTACAAAGGGAGGGAGGTGTACCTGACGGGAGAGAGCTATGCGGGCCATTACGTTCCTCAGCTGGCCCGCCAGATTATGGCCCATAACTTGAAGAAGCCCAATCACTCCATCATCAATCTCAGGGGCATTATGGTACTTTCTCTGTCGCAAGTCGGCAAGCCTTTCCTTATCTTCCGGGAAAATGAGCATAATTGGAAGGAAAATGCAGGTAGGGAACGCGGTGACGGACAACTACTACGACAACATGGGGACGGTGACGTACTGGTGGAGCCACGCCATGATATCGGACCGGACGTACAAGCAGCTGATGAGCACGTGCGACTTCCGCCGACAGAAGGAGTCGAACGAGTGCGAGTCGCTCTACTCCTACGCCATGGACCAGGAGTTTGGCAACATCGACCAGTACAACATCTACGCTCCCCCCTGCAACTCCTCCGGCGGCTCCTCTGCCGCCGCCACGCGGCAGTCCGTTCGCCTCCCTCATCGCCCCCACCACAACAAGGTGAGCCCTCGTAGTCGGGTAATGAGGCATGAATGAAACTAACTGGTACATGCAGACTTACATTATGTTTCATTGGCTTTTAGACAGTGGAGTCTTTATGTTTGTACTAACGTAAACAAGTGTTACGTAGCAATGTCTGACGGAATCCTTCGTATATGTGCAGAGAACCAATATCTTCACATATATAAATATAATTTTTTTTACCCGTTCTTTCCATTATGGAGCAAGCAAACATCTTCATCCATCACGTCATATCATTAACTGAAGTATGATGTCCATCGCATGGTACTTTTGCGTATGTTGTTGCGTGGATTCTGTGTGTACTCGCAATGACGTATGAAGTTTGTATTCCTTCTCAATTCACGTGTCTATTCTGTGTCTGTTCTAACGTTATCATAATACACCTGTAACAATGCGTCACTGCACACTGCACAAATTGATGAACTCGCATTTTGGAATTCCCGGTTCATTATTCTCCGTCGTCCTGAGGTCTAAAATTAACTTTTTCTTTAACCCCTTTTGTCTATGGGATAAAAAATGAAGATTTTGAGGCAGATATCGGGGTACGATCCCTGTACAGAGAAATATGCAGAGGCATACTACAACAGGCCTGATGTGCAGAGAGCCCTCCATGCCAACATCACCAAGATTCCCTACAAGTGGACCGCTTGCAGGTCCAATTTGAATTGCAACTGTCTTTGCTCCTTATTGCCAAAACGAGTACAATGAAGTGATTTGTCAATTTGTCATAGTCCAAGTGGAGAATTATGACTCTACGTTCTGTTTCTGATGGCAGTGAAGTGTTGAACCGAAATTGGAACGACACTGAGGTGTCGATTCTGCCCATCTACAGGGAGATGATTGCCGGCGGCCTCCGAGTGTGGGTCTTCAGGTTGGCTGGTTTATCTCTTCTTCGTCGATGCATACTTGTGCATCATTTCCTATTAAGAATTCAAGGTGACACTTTCTTCTGTCCTGTTGAAAATACAAAAATGATTGCAGTGGTGATGTAGACTCGGTGGTACCCGTCACAGCCACGAGATACTCGCTCGCGCAGCTCAAATTGGCGACCAAGATCCCGTGGTACCCTTGGTACGTCAAGAAGCAGGTCGGTATCTCCCCTTTAGCCAAGCGTTTGATGAAGACCCATATGCTGTATGATTGATATTTGTCCATGAGACTGATCAATTTAGGTACTGATGTGGTCATGTAGGTGGGAGGGTGGACAGAGGCATATGAAGGGCTAACATTTGCGACGGTGAGAGGAGCCGGTCATGAAGTCCCTCTTTTCAAGCCCAGAGCCGCTCTTCAGCTTTTCAAGTCTTTCTTAGCAGGAAAGCCCCTCCCCAAGTCATGAACGGAGAGTGTTGTGCGGTTGCTGCCACTATTTATTTCCTAGTGACGAGGGAAAAACCGAGCAGAGAGAGAGGGAGACAGAGAGGTTGATTGTTCAATGTGTGATCACCAAAATGCAGGGCTTCACCTGTCTGTCATTTCTTCTTCGTGTTACCTGATAAGTCAGGTCCTAATCCGTCTTTTACGCCTTTTCAATAAACCATTCTGCTAAGCAACTGGATGCTAATTCATTATACAATGGTGGCATCAAAACCCCGATCAGGCTAAGACCCACTAATTGAAATTAGTGTCATCTACGGGCAATAGTCGTCACATTTCGCAATCCACCTTCGTCTGAGATCTGGTGTCCGCCCTACCGAGCTTTGCCGCCTGTAAACCTTTCAACATCACCACCCAAACCAACCTTCCAAATAGACGATAACGTCCCAAACACATAACTGTGTCCCCAAGTCAATTCAGAATGAAGAGGAACGAAGGGCCAGGAATATTATTATTGGCTGACAGAATAACAATTAAAGCATATCCCCAATTGAGACTATCCAAGAGTCAAACAAGTCATAAAACCTAATGTACACGCCACAATCCCATCTCGGCTGAAGACTAACAAAACCATTTCTAGCTTCACTGTAACTCGGCCACCAAGACGGCCAGCATCAAGCTCAACTTGAGCCAGATGCTGGCAACATTCCTGTTTCTCCAAAAACGAGTTGGCACCACCATCAGCTAAAATAAAGCTTCCGTCACAACCTACTTGCCGTCACAGGATACACATGGAGTAGCAACATAGTCAATCCATCAATTTAACAGTTGAAGACGGCCAAAATTACACAGCCCAAAATGGTTTTTGAGTTGTCACTGTAGTCGAATTGCTGCCAAGTGATTCTTCGCTGCTTTCTTCAGGGTCATCATCTTCATTTCCATATTCCATCAATTTGACCAGAGTATCTGCAGATAATACCGCAAAAAATCTTGTGGGACAGATTAAATGAGAGTCAAGCTAATCTAAACGGAAACTAAAAGTCAATAACTCGAACATGGGGAAAGCAATGAGGAGATTCATCGCTTTTTATCTTTCTGACAGCAAAACCATTGAAATCTGCAATCAAATCAAGGGTTCAGGATGAAATTACTAATTTTGTAGCCTACCAGGTATAATCTCAGATCTTTTTTTGTCCAAACTCCCGGCCTTATAATATACTTCCGGACTAGATTTAGGTGCAGTAAATTTTGGAGGGGGAGGGGGCATGCTTTTTGGTGGAGGCGGGGGCATTGCGTTTGATGATGGCAGTATTAACTTCTTTGGAGGTGGCATGGTTGATAGATTTTTTGAACCCATGTCTAACTCTGGCTCACTCAGCTTTAAACATGCTGATTCCTGCAAAAAGGCAAGAAAAAATGGCAACATTAGCTTATACAGAGTAATGAACTTCTCTTGAACTTCTATGCCAACAGTCTCTGAACTCCATCCCTAATTTGTGCGTGTTACTGCTGCATGCACTACTCAAATAAAACTCACCATCACAAGCACTATTTGTGCTAATTCTCTAGTAGTGCCAACACAAGCACTAACCCAAGGATAAAGAATCCATAAATTAGAATAGCAACCTATGGGAAAATGTGCTAGCCAGCTGCCCTTGCAAATTCTAATTTGCATCCAGAAGCCAATTTCTACCGGGACCATCTAGTCTGAGTTTCCTTGCTGATTCTACCAACCAGCAGACAGCCAACAGCTGACAGTGCTCTCAGCTTATACAAGATTCATAGCTTTAATCGCATGGCTAGCATTAATCAGCAGTGAGAAATAGCTCGCCCTTCAAAGGTCAACTTAAAAGGGGATGGATTTGAGAGGTCCTGATCTAGTACAACAGAAGATGTTGTAGCTTAAGGATGAGCTAAAAAAAGAACAGCGACACAGAAGGATCTCTGAGTGATTTCTTCCATCAACTCGTCTCAGCTATTCTATGTTAAGCAAGAAGAATACTTTCCACCAGCATTTCAACAGGGTAATTGCTTGTTTAGAAAAGGTCCTTTCTACAAAGCTGTGAGAAACCGAGTGTCATTGAATCGTGGAAGCTAAAAAATCAATAAGGTAGAAAAACATGACATGCATTTCATGGTAAGGTGTAATAAATAATGGATGTTTTAAAGTTTCCAGGCTGGGAATCAGTTTGCAGCTGTCCGTTGAACTCTCCAAAAGTAAATGCCCTGTGACACATGCAATCCACTGTTCCTACAACAGGAGTCCAGTATCTGGCAGTTAGCTTCATAGAAGGTCAGACAAAATACCTGGAATATCAAACATTGAAAGTCAGAAGGAAAAAAATACATGGATCAGTAAGCAAAAACCCATAGTGCCACAAGTAAACTCAAAGTGATTAATAATCATCAGCGACATTACCTGTGTGCATAAATGTTAAAAGCAAAAGCACATGCAATGAAGACAAGCATTAGCACATTATTAATATGAACCCTCCTCACCCATCGCACTTCAAACTACCTATCCATGCAACAACGTCACATGCTTATGAACATCAACTGAAAAGATCTCCTCATAATTACACCTAAAGAGGACTCCCATCTATTATATAATGGTTTAAGCTTTATTCAACTGAATTCACATCAACCTGATTACACCCCATTTACCAAAAAAAAAAAAAAACCTGATTACACCCCATTTTCCCATGTGTTTTGGTTTAGAACTTTCAAGGCACTCATATCCACAAAGAAAATTCCATCAAAGGCATCTAGTGTCTTCACAGCAAAAAGAAGTCTCAAGAATTTGCTTGTACCTGATAATTTGGTGCTGGATCCTTATTACCAACTGGCAACTCCTGAAACTTCCGCCTCTGTGGAGGCCTTTTCTCTTTCTCAAAATCAGGCTTAGTGCTCAGCTCAGACATCATGCTTGCCGATGCTGGTGCAGAGGAGATGGAAGACGTGACAGAAGTTGACTGTTTAAGAACCAATGCAACTTGTTGCAAAGGTGTGGCTTGAGGATATATTCCTTCATATCCACTATATCTGGTTCCACCACTTACCAAAGGCTGGGCATGGTGAACCATGTTTGGTTGAGTCTGAATGCAACCTAACACTCCCCCAGACATTGACGCTGCCCCTTGAGTAAAAACGGGACTTACCCCAGGGACCATTGGTGACGAAAGTGGTGTAGATATAGTAAAGCCACTAGTAGATGTCAAACCAGCAGATGGATTTGTAGTTCCTGTTACCTCACTTCCAGTACTGTTAGATCCCACCACCAACTGCTGAGGAGGTGGAACAGCACCATACACCTTAGATGATGATACTCTGTGCAAAATTAGAGCCAAAATGATCACCTTGATCAATTAAACTTACATTGCAACAAAGTTGTCAAGAACAAAAAAATTTGTTCCACAAAGGTCTAGATGAAACATTTTTTTTTTAAGAAAAGAGAGGTGGATGCATCGAAGATTAAAGTAACACGCAGCATGAGAATAATCTTAACGGTGAGTGCTACCCAGTAAACATTTCTAGTTTTTCAGGTCACAAAGGAAAAAACGCAGTCTATAATTCTCACAAAAAAGGGGAGAAACTTAAAGCTACAGGAAACACTCTTCTTAATTGACTAATGTTTGTCAATGAATATGTCTCTAACGCATTTGTGAGCAAAATATGGTGAATATTCATTAATATCTGTATAACAAAGAAGAAAAGAAAAGAAAAGGATTAGTTAATATAACACATCGTAGCACAGATGGAGTCTAGCAACAAGAAAAGGAGTTTTTCTAAGTAGTTCTTTGATTATTTGAAGAAATAAAGCAAAGAAAAGGTAGAGGTAGCACCAATTGGCAGCAAATATTGGTCTATGTCAAAGCAAATTCAATGCAGATTTTACAATTTGGTGAGACAATACATCATCAAATGCAGCATTCAGCATAAGCATAGCAACTACTAAGACACAAGCCCAAGAATGGAAATAAAATCAGCTAAAAATACTTTAATAAGCAACATGACCTCAAAGTGGAGGTTATCCAATAAACACGGCATAAATTGCCAACTAACAAATCCTTTAACATTCCATATCAATTGATTCTTAAAAGGCAAACAAACTCAAGAAAAGGAACAAATGCCCTCGTTGACTCTCTGATATGTAGAACATCCAAGCTGAAGGAATGTTGGGGTACTCTAATTCCAGCATAATCAGAACCTTCTTACCTGGGGACACCGCATTCTAAACTGATTGTATCTAGAAGATTTTCAGCTAGACTCTTAGCATTTTCGAGGCTCTTTGCGTTATTACTGGACAAGAATAAGTGCAATGGCTGCTGTCCTTCTGCGAGTAGTCAGGAAATGGTGTCACTGACAAAAACACAATATGGAAAAAAGTCAAATCAGTGACCCATAAAGTAGATGATGCTACCTTCTCCATGTAAGTTCTCAGAAGTTGCAGAACCACGCCCTCTTAGTAAGACAGTTGCTCCTGTTTCATTCATAATGTGATTTATATATTGGTCCTGCACATATAAACGAACCACCACCAGCACAAAAACAATCTCTCCCATTTGCATGGAGAAGTCAGAGAAAGCTTCGGACATTAGAATCTTTCATCATCGTAATATTCAGTGTAAACTTTAAATCAAACAATAAAAATATAATAAACAAGAGCAAAGAGCAATATAAGCACATTGGCAACAGGACGATGCAGTGGACTACTCTGAAAAGGCTACAGTATAAGTCAAAATGCTCTCACACTGATGTCAACATTTACCACACCTAAACATGAATCCACAACTGACATTATTTTAGTGTACCGTTAGTTTAGTTAATATCCTTTTAGTCGTAAAGACTGTTAACTTTTTTCTGTTCAGGCTTTTCTGCCTGCATTTGCTTGCTAATGATAATCATTAGGATTACAACTTCCAAACACTAAATTCAAGCCAAAGCTAAAAGCAAAGACCGTGGAAGTTAACAAGTCACAGCCAAATGACATAGCCTTCTAAAAAAGCTAATAATGATGTACAAGTGCATAAGGTACTTTTGGAGCTCAAACTTAGCTCGGTTACATGATCCTACAAATCTATTCAAAACAAGTTTATTTCATGCAGAGTTGTTTTGTGAAAGTTGAGATTAAGCATAAAAGATAAAGTTTCTTATAGAATGAATGTCTAGCAATGACTTCTTGAATGAAGTATAATTCAAGTGTTTTAATACAATTGTAAGTAAGAAAATCCTTCCAATGCCAAGTCAATGCGGTGACAGAAAAGAGAAGCTAGATGGGAACAGAAAGATAATTTGGACTCACATTTGGTCCACGAATGCGGGAAGCAATGTTCCATGATGGGACCGTGTCAAACCCCAAATACACGCATGTGTTCAAAGCTTGCGGAATCTAACAGATAGAGAGTTCATATATATTCTCAGATCTCGTAAATAATGCAGCAGGAGGCAACAAGGAGATGATGCAATAGAAGACCACCTTAACTCCCTTGTCAGGATAGAAAACAGGCTGCGAATTTTGACCCTGTTTCAGCATGTCTTCAATCATGGCTGCTGCACGATCAACAGCTATAATTCGTTCAACAGTCTCTTTCAACTGTAAGGAGTCGATTTTGGTTAACACAAAGCAGATGCGAAAACAGAAAGCCTTGCAGAAAAGTGAACAATAGGACAGACAAATGCAAAACCTAGAAGCTATTTACTTTGACAAGCTACGGATTTACCAAGCACCATACTAGAGTTCAACAATTCCTCCAGGCACTTCTCATTAGACATATCCTTCATTACAGTTGTGTAGTGATTCAGTAACAACCAAATTTCTCCCATGGAACTTTTTCACATTTTCCTGAAAGGCACATGAAAATTTTCCTGCTCTACTACAGTAACAATGACTTTCAGGTGAACAAAATTTTCTCAACCAGTAAAAAGAATATGTCCAGTAAATCAACAGGTGTTGCTGGCATAACATAGTAGTAGTAGCCAGCTATGCACCTAAAAGAACAAGAAAAATTGAACACTGATATCCTCAGAAAAATAGATAGTTTGGACGTCTGAGGATGATATTTTGTGAAGATATAATTCTTGGTCTAGAAGCCCCAGAGCCAAGCAAAGAATGTATAATTGATGGAGGACACAAAGAAATGGATGCTTAAACACTAAGAGCAGTTTGAAAAACCAAAACGTAATTCAAACACTATTTGCTGTTGTGGAAAACTTTCAAGTTCAACCCGATTGGATAATAATGGGGTCAATTTTTAGTTCTCAATCTCATCTCCAAACATGCAAGAGATACCTCATGAAATTGGAATGTCCAACAACTAATCATATTCTCAAGAAACATATTGCTATGCAACAAAATAAAAAAGAATGCGTCTTACATGTGCGCCAGCAGAAATGTGGAGATATAATGGCTTTCCACCGTCAGGTAAGGTATTTGGCGGCCGGTATTTTCCCCTGCAAAGAGAAATCACCATGTAAATATCAAGAAAGAAGTAAGAGTTTGCAGTAACGTTGTTTTTAATTTTATTGGTGAACTGCATACCTAGTCGTCACCACAGCTCCAGTGCACTTCTGAATCTGCAAGTCAGATAGACATCTTGAATTACTCAAAAAAATCCATGGAAAGAGAGACAAAATTATAAGGCATGGAAAAGAAATTAAATCTCGTTACCTCTTCTTGTGTTTGACGCTTTGTGAGCTTGTATCGGACAGCAGATTCAGCATCATTTATGACGATTTCCCGAGCAATCACCAAGTCTTCTTGCACTTTTTGCTGGACAAAAAACATCTCGTCACCAAATAAGAAATTATTATAGACAGAGGCCAAAAGTATGGAGGAAAAGAACAGAAGGAAGGAGAGGAGAGAATAGTTCAGCAGGATAAAAAGTTTCCAAGATCATAGTCGCACAGCAATAATTACAATCTATGGGGCTCATAAACTGTCCATGCACAGCAGAAAGCGTCATTCTAGCATCACAGGTCTAGGACAAAGTTATTCTATGAACACTTCACAAAGCAGCTCACTTGGTTCAATGTGGGAAGGACGGGAGCACTCTGCTGCATCAGTGCAGATGCCTGAAGTGCAAGTGACGTTGCCATGCCATTGGCTGGAAGTGAATTCATCCCAGCAGCGACTGGAGTCACCAACGGAACAGCAGTCCCCGTAAGAGATCCAATGTTGGCCAATGGAGACACACCCGGCAATGCCAACCCAACTGACGCCAAAGACTCTGCCGGCTGATCCCATTTTCTCTTCTTTCTGCAACGCCAGTAAGGCGTGGCGGAAACATTGAGCATTGCAAGCAACGTTGATTATTCAAATTACTCGTGCACCAAGAACAAAATAGCCAAATCCCAAGCATCAGAAACGGTACAGCATGAAAGCATCCAATGGAAGGAAAGGGGAAAAACAAGGGACGTTCCATTTGCCACCATAAAGCGTCACCCACCAAATCATTCTTTTGCCACCCACGCAATCGAGGGCTAAACTAATTTTAATCATCAGGCGATTCTTGATCACAATTCACGACACACAACAGCCGTATCAAATACTCCTAGGCAAACTAACCGAGAAGGAACAGACTGCAAACGAACCCCAGCCCGCAGTACACAGAGCGACGAAATCCCAACCGATCAAGGAGATGTACCTTTGCCTCGTTTGCGATTCATCGGAAGAAACACTAGCGCCGCCGTCCTCCGTCATCCCCAACTTCGGTGGTTGGATCCCAACTGTGCTGCTCTCAGTTTTCGCGAATCTTTGCCGTCCACTGTGCGCGAGGGGGTGCTTCTTTTCTGGGGTCGTTGGGTTGACGCCTCTATTTGTTTCTTGTAAATAAGAAGGAGTTGATTAGAACAACAAGCTGGAATAGCTCAGTTGGTTAGAGCGTGTGGCTGTTAACCACAAGGTCGGAGGTTCAAGCCCTCCTTCTAGCGACGCCCCTTTTTATCTACTTTTGTTCCATATCTCTGCCTCCAAACTTATCGGTAGGTTTGAAACTTGAGAAAAATTATTAAAAAATAAATTTTAATTTTTTTGTTGTATATTGATATGTCCAAACTCCCACAAGCTCGTAGCTTATCGTCACTAGAGGCTATGAACTAGGGCTGAGCACCGGGTACCGCCCAACCTGGGAATCGACCGAACCGGACCGAACCGGCCGAGTTGGTCCGGTTCTTCGAAGTTGTGGTCCGGTCCACGGGTCTAAAAAATGGAACCGGTTCTCGGGTGGTCCGGTCCACGGTTCCATGAGGGCAGGACCGGACCGGACCACTCGGACCAAACCACTAGGACCTTCTCGATTTAAACTTCAAATTTCTTTTGACCCAAGTAACTTGGGAGCCTAACTCCAGAGTCCATAGTCCAAAGTCTATATCCTACCCCAAGCTTCAAAATTCTAGAGCCCAAAATCTATGTCCAAAGTCTTATAATGTCTTAACACCTCACTCTAGATCTGAATAGCTCCCGCGCCCGTGATCGCCAAAGCTTTCTTCTTCGGCGGTCTTCGTATATCGACTTTTGCCTCGTGTGTTCATATTTCCTTTTAGATTTTTGAGTGGACAATGGTGAGATTTCAACGAGATGGAGTCTAATGGACCTATTGATGTTTATTACTTATGGAAGCAAGGCGACTTCAACAAGGCTGAAAGAGTCATGAGTTTTTACTGATGGAAGTAAACAATTTTTATTTTAGTTTATAGTTCTCTTTGAATTTTTTCCGGTTCCATTGGACCGCCCAAGGACCGGACCGATCGGTCCGGTCCGGTCCGGTCCTAGGATTAGTCGGTCCGGTCCTCGGTCCTAAAAATCGGGGACCGGTTCCATTGTCCGGTCCCCGGTTCTAAGGCGGAACCGGACCGCCCTAGACCATACACGCCCCTACTATGAACTTCCAAACTTCTCTTTTAGGTTTTGTTCAGGTGTTTGTTTGAAATTTAAGTAAAATTATAAATAATAAAAATTTTAATTTTGTTATTATATATCGACATGTCCCAGACTCCCACGAGCTCCTAACTTGTCACTAGAGGTTATGAACTTGCCAATTCAAGGTAAGTCTTAAGCTCGTCTTTAGAGGTTATGACCTGAGGCGAGGTCAAGACACACTATTAAAAGTCGCTCTTTCGTACTTTTCGCTTTTTTGAAAATGAAAAATATTTTCCATCATAAGGTCGGTGGTTCAAGCCCTCCTTCTAGCATTGTTCCTTCGTATCTATTTTTGTTCCAAATCTACCTCCAAACTTCTCTTTGTGTTTTTGGCAATGCTCTCTTATCGTAAGGAATAATACCAACCTCCTAATGTTAATAATATTAAAGAAGTCAATGGCAAATTTTGTTCACATAACATATTTGAGGTTAGAGTGAAAGTTAGAGATGTTTTATGAGATAAAAAAATTCGAATTAGAATTGGGATTGGACCTATTGAAGAATTTTTTTAGGGCATTATACTTTCATGGTCTAGTCTCCTCTTTTATTAGTGATAGGTTCACAAATTTATGAAGTGCCAAGAAGATTCCCGCCATTTTATTAATTTACTAAAAATAGGATAAATTAAATATACTGTTAATTTAGGAAAATTATTATCTACGGTCAAATGTTACGGCCAATAAGACCCTTCAAATTTATCATAATATAATGACAATTACAGCCTTCCTTCATATTTGTTTTTGTTCTAGATCCAGCATGCTTTTGGCCTACTAATTCCCTAAAAAGTCCCAAACTTCATGTCTCGTTTCAATTTTACCTCCGAACTTCTCTTTTTATCTGATTAGGAACTTCCAACTTATACTCTAGTCACAAATTTCCCCACACATCCAAAATTTGCTATTAGTTTATTCAAAATTATCGATATCAGAATTAGTTAGGGGTAATCCGCAAATATATAGAGGTTCGCAGGCAAAGGTTCAATATTTTGCCTCTTAATGTTAATAATATTAAAAAAATCAATATAAATTTTGGCATATTTGAGGTCAGAGTGAAAGTTAGAGGTTTCTTATGAAAAAAAAATTCGAATTAGATACAAGATTGAATCTAAAGTTAAGGATTCTTACGGTCCAGTATCCTCTTTTATTTAATGATAGGTTACACCAGTTTTTGAAGTACCAAGAAAGTTACGGCCATTTTACTACACTACAAAAAAAGAACCCTTTCGCTACGCTTTTTGCGACGACAAAACTGAGAAAAGTCGTCGCTAATCACAATTAGTGACGACTTTAGCGACTACATAAGGGTCGTTGTTAATAAGGCGTCGCTATATTTGGCGATAACCAAAAACTAAGTAGTCGCTAATTAGCTACAACTTAGCGACTAAATACTTGTCGCCAAGTAGCGACCACAACCAATCGTCACTGAATGAGTCCCTAATTAGCTACACAAATTAGCGTCTTTGTAGCGAAGCTAGTCGCTAAATTCCGACTACATTCTATCTAGTCGCTATTTTGCCACTACAATGAATAGTCGCTATATAGCGACCACATATCCTAGTAATCGTTGAATGGCAACTACACCTCGCATAAATAGTCGCTATTTAGCGATAAATCGTAGACTGACGTCGCTAATATCGACGTCGGCTATTTGGCGACTACGGCCGTGGTACTGGTCGCCGATCAGCGACACCATGTTCAGGTAGTCGCCAATTGGCTATTACATATGCACTAGTTAGTCGCTAAACTCCACAGAATGCTTTGAATTGCATTCTGTGGGTTTTAGCGACTACATGATGTGTATGGGTCGCTATTTGGCGACTAAATCCGAAGTTTTGGTAGCTATTTAGCGACTACATTATGTATGTAGTCGCGAGTCAGCGACTATTTATGGTTCCAGTCGCTATTTAGCGATTAGTAATGTTTTGTCGTCGCTAAAATCCACAGAATGCTTAAAATTGCATTCTGTGGATTTTAGCGACTAGGACTGTTTTTTGGTCGCTATTTAGCAACTAGGTAGACGTTGTAGTCACTATTTGGCGACTACTATTTATTTTTGGTCGCTAAATAGCGACTACAACATTTTTTAATCGCTATTTAGCGACTACATCTACGTGGCAGTCACTATTTGGCGACGATTGTTGCTCTTGTAGTCGCTAAAACCCACAGAATGTAAAAAAAAAACGACTGAACTGGTTAGTCCCACAGCAGCAGCCTAATTTCAAATGGTATAAACAACAATCACACTTCAACAGCAGGAATGGCCACATCAAAAGTATATATGTAATTCAAATCCTGTTTATATATGTACAGCCCAATATAAACATCCGTTTCGCCTCTGCAAAAAACAATGACATCCTCCAATCACTGGAAATATCAACTAATGTCGACAGCCGCCCAACATGCAAGCAATCTATAAAAGCTATACAATGGCAACTACAGTAAGTGCTAAACTACCCATATCAACACATAACAACTGCAATCACCTACGGGGTCTCGTCCATGCCATCAACCGTGTCATCATCATACGTGTCATCTCCAAGCTGGCTGGGGTCACCGATGGGTGTAGGTGCAGGTACTCGTACTGGGGCCGGGGGTGGGGCTGGGGCCGGGGCTGGTGCTCGGGCTGCGGCTGCGGCTGCGGCTGGGGCTGGTGCTGGTGGACCTCCAAGTCCACGGGGATTCTGCGCTGCTGCCATGGCGTCCAATCGTCGCATGACCTCCGCCATATTCATCTGGAGGGTTCTTATTTCATCATCCTTCTGTGATAGCTGCTGTTTCAACTGAGCAACTTCTGAGGCCGATGCCGCATCCTCTCGACCCCACCTCGAACCTCTTGATGATGATGCACCCACTGACTTTGCACATTCTCTCCCCAGATTTCCCAGCCTAAACACCTTGCCATGTTTCACCCCACCTGATGCCTCCACCCATAACTTCGCCTGCTCAGTTGGCGACGGTTCAGGCGTCGCCAACTCCCCTTGCTCACCCCCTTGCTCACCCCCTTGTTGACCCCCTTGTTCGCCCCCGGAAGTACTGGCTAACATCAGTTCGTCAAATTTTTCCTAATTCAGGTTCAACAAAATAAAATCATCACTTCAGGCAACAGTAACCACAAACATTTGAATAAATGCTTCTACTTATCCAGATTCAACCTACCTTCACGGCTCGAGCTTTATCGCTGACATAAGACTTATCCTTCTTCATGAATGTGCGCTCGAACGTCTGAGAGAAGGATGGCTCCTTCTCCAATTCTCTCGCCTACGAACAATAACAAACATTGCATTAGATACTACATTGATAAAAGTAGATAAAACAGCCTAATGTACTGACCATGCGTCGTCTGTGCTCTCCTATGTTGATGGAGCCCCCCGCGTATGTCGCTGTCCCACCTCCTCTGGAACTGGAAGCTCGATTGAGCTTATTCCTTTCGCTCGCCTTCTTGTGCTCCTCCGATCCCCATATCCTCAAAATGTCCTCCCAATTGTTATGAGATATCCATCGTGGCCTCTTTTGTCTCGTGTGAGCTTTATTCATGATATTTCGCATGTGATCCCCGACTTTCTTGTCAAAAATCTTCTTCATAACTCCCTCCTGATTCTCAGGCCACAAAAACTTCCGCTGCAAATAAGACAATGGCAAACCAGTGACATCGCCAACTCATCCCAGCCATAACAGGAACTTCAAGCAATAAAACCAACATTCTCTTAAGTACACTATCCATATTTAGGAACCTACAAACTTACACTTACCGAGAATTCACGCCACCAAACATTCTTTGCACCTTGTGGGGCGGCGCTATACGTCGCATATGGTCCTCGCCAATACATATTGACGATTTCGTTCAACTCTCGCACCACGGCAGTTGCATTTACGAATCTGCCATTTTGTAAACCCAAGTGATGTTAACACATTGAAATAAATACTCGTTATTTCAAATATCAAAGTTAAAACTCAAAATGAATGTTCTTTCGTTTCACTTACGAGTCACCATCCGGTGCGATCAGCTTCCTCCCTTGATCATCTAGTACCCAATTAGATCCGGGTACAACTGCTTGAGCTCCCGACGATGACGGTTGGCCTCCACTTGGCCCTTCTGTCCGTCGATGATACACTTGACCGCCATGTGGGTCGACTGGACCCTCTTGCGACGATGGAGGCTGGGTTTTCGACCCATCTCCATCACCTTCCTCAGCAGCTGTCGTAGCTGCTGGGGGCGGCACTGGAGTTGTCGGACTTGCCTCCTCAGCCGGCTGCGCCGCTCCATCGGCCGGAGCGGGTGTCGACTCCTCTGCTGTGGTCGGCGGGGAATCGAACAACCCCGTCCCTTGGAGAGGCCTTCGGCCTCCCCGCCCACCCCGCCTACCTCCACGCGGATACTGCACACATCAAGTGTATATATTAACGTTAGACATTAAGTGATGTCAAAATAACATACAGACAACTTAGCAAACGATTAACACACGTTGTAGTTATGTTGTACTTACCATGGCGACGATTATCAAACTACCTTGCTGATTAATATCCTTGAACCGGACGACCTAAATTGTCTTCGTTACTCAAACAATCTATTGAAAACATCCAAAGTATTATAAGATGTTACAATATCACAAAACATAAGTGCATTGGGTTAGGTCAAAAGTGAAAAACATCATCATCAAGTAGCATCAAATACAGTAATTTTCATCTAACGATTGGCATAATGTATGAGAGACATCAATCCATCTCAGAACAGAATGACAATCAGGGGGTTATTAGGCTTGGCGAACTCAAAGTACAAGATGACCAAAAATGATCTCTCTTTAAACCTTCTACACACTCCACTTTAAACTATATATGCATTCATCAGGCTTGTGTAACAGACTATGTTAAAACCACGTGATAAAAATTAGTTTTCAACAACTTCACACGCCAAACGACGTCGCACGTCTTGGCTTCTCCTTTATCCACACCCATGTCACTAGTCTTCACATCATCAATAGATGATATTCTTAACACACACTACCATTGCGAGCCTTAATCAGCCTCCCCAAAGCCACGCGGCAACAACAAGCCCTAATTTGATGAATGAACCCTAATTCCAACACCCCAATCGACCGTCGACAACCCCAAATTGAAGATATAAACCCTAATTTCACTAAATCCCTAAATTGGCAGCCCTAATTTGATATCAAAACCCTAATTTGCAACAAAACCCTAATTTAAAGCCCTAATCACCGACAATTCAACCTAATTTTCGAGATTACCCAAATTTGCAAACCCTACTCTTTCAATCAAACTCCTAATCAGCTCCCCAAACCCCTAATTCCTAATCAACAGCCTCCATCCGCATCCCCACGCAAACCAATATCCCCTACCAAAACCCTAATTTCAATTGGCCGAGGGGCTTCGGCGCTTACCTCCGAACGGCGTGGCCTTCGTCTGGGCTTCGGCGCCGCCAATGGCTGTCGACGGCTGGGGACGGCGTCGCGCGTTCAACGGCTGGGCTCGGCGTGGCTCGGCGACAGGCTTGAACGGGGCTAATTGGACGTCGCCTCCAAGTTGAAGGAAACCCTAGCAGAGAGAGAACGGCGTTCCTTTTCCGTTTACGGCGTAAAATGAGGGCCCCCGCGAATTTTACCTCGCGATTTGGCGACGAGTAAGTACTTACTCGTCGCTCTTTGGCGACGACACAGTACTTACTCGTCGCCATTTGGCGATTACACGCCCAATGTAGTCGCTAATTCGCCACAACAACGAACTACGTCGTCGCCAAACAGCCACGACATCCCCACAACCTTGTCGCTATTTAGAGACTACAACAACAATGTAGTCGCTAAAATCCACGCTAGGTTAACACTCCAATGGATGGAGCATTCTGTGGATTTTAACGACAACTTAGCGACTACATAATAGCTATAGTCGCTAATTAGCGACTACATATGGAGGCACAGTCGCTGATTTGCTACTACACCAACCCATGGGAGTCGCTGATTAGCGACTAGGCCAACCTGTCGCAGCGACTGCATCTACTATGTAGTCGCTAAACTGAACGCTATGTAAAAAGTCGAATGCATCGAGGATTCTGTTGATTTTAGCGACTACATGCTCAAGTATAGTCGCAAATTAGCGACAACGGCCAATAGTAGTTGTCGCTAGTTAGAGGCGACATCATTGTAGTAGTCGCTAAAGTTGAACGGTAGTTTAACACAATGTAGGCTCGAGCATTCTGTGGATTTTAGCTACAATTTAGCGACTACATAGTCGAAGTGTAATCGCTAAGTAGCGATTACTTTCGCAACGACTGTTGGTAATCGGTGATTAGCGACAAGAAATTTTAGTGCGTCGCTATTTAGAGACTACCATCGTTGTTGCGTCGCCAAATGGCGACGAAGACAATGTAGTGTAGTCGCTAAGTAGAGACGAAGTAACAATTTGGTCGCCATAGTGCGACGAGGGCGCTATATGTGGTCGCCAATTAGCGACTAACTCAGTGCGTTGTCGCCATCTAGAGAGTACATCATACTGTTTGTCGCAATTTGGCCATGACTTGCTTTATGTAGTCGCTAAAATCCACAGAACAGAATATAACATTAGGTGGATGGTGGCGACGATGCATAATTGGTCGCCATTTTGCTACAAGATGACAATAGGTAGTCGCTATTTAGCGACGAGTGTGGTCGCTAAATAGCGACTACGCTTGATTTGTGCCGTCGCCAAATTGCTTGCTATGAAAGTGGTATCGGCAAGAAAATGTGTACTTATCAAATTGAAAAAGCCACATGATAGATAGGATTATCAAATTGAAAAAGCACTAACTATAACATGAATAATTGGATTAATTATATCAATATAGTAGATGGATAGTTCTAATCAATAATAGTCACAATCATCGATGTCTTCGTCATCTTCTGCGTCCATATCACTTTCGTTGTTGTCTTCCTGGTAAACGTCATCGCCATCATCATCAGTGTCGAATTCACCTATCTCAAATTCAGGTTCTTCATCAGAAATGTCATCCATCCTGGAGGGTTCGGGCGTTTCACTTTCGTCAACAGCTAACATTGTCCCATGCGGATCTCGTAAAGTAGAAATATCATATTCATGTGGATCAACCGTGTTCTCTACCATGTCCTGCTGATATGTTGTATCCGCCCAGTGTTGTTCGATTTTGCTTCGTGCTTTCGTCTTACAAACAACAATCCAACTACTTTTGTCCCGTTTCAAACTAGGATATGATGTATAGTACACTTGAATTGCTTGTTGTCCTAATACAAATGGGTCATATTTAGGGTATTTTTTCTTTTGGTTAATTTCAACCAAAGGGAACTTCGAATGCACCCTCATTCCTTTCACTGGGTCGAACCAGGTGCACTTAAATAAGACAATCCGCAAGATTGGCCCGTGGTATTCTATCTCTAAGATTTCATCCAGCAATCCATAAAAATCGTCAGTTAAGCTAGAACCAGAACCGGATTGCACACACACACCACTATTCATGGTGGACTTGCCCATGCCATACTCATGAGTATGAAAATTGTACCCATTAATGAAATATGCTGGCCATGTTCTTGCTCTTGCTTTTGGACCCAATGACAGATGATAGATAAGGCCTTCCTCCTCAACCAGTTCAGGTGTACTTTCCACCTAATAGCATCAAGGAATAATAAGGTAACCAATATAACATCAGCATTGTAACTTGAGAATTACAATAATGTCAAAAGAACTTACAAAAGATTTCAACCACGGGGCGAAATGTTGATTACACAGTGTATCAAACTCATGAAGCGATTGGTCGGAGATAGAAGCACGAAACATCCTGTTGGAGGTGGGTATATAAAATGAGATATCGGCAAAGTAATAAGTTGGACGTTCCAACAAAGAAATATAAATGGGAACTTACTCGAAATATGGCTCGACATCTGGGCAATTCAATAAAATGTATGTATGTGCGGCATGCCATTCTTCGTCTGTTAAATAACGAACCTTACATACACCGTTTGGTCGACCAAGATAGTTGAAAATTGATAACGGCTTGCAATTTATGTCAATTGGCCCCTCATCATTCCGTCCCGGTCTCCGACCCTTGCACTGTACGTGCGGTTCAAAGTAGTACGAAACAAACGTACTAACTTCTTCCCTAATGTATGCCTTACAAATTGAAGCCTCAACGCGTGACTTGTTCTTAATTTTTTTCTTCAAATGGTATAGGAACCTACAATGCCAAATAAGTGATAATTGAAAATTAATAATAAGTGCAACGAAGACTACAGTTAAATGAACCGCATATAAATGAACACATACCTCTCAAAAGGGTACATCCATCGGAATTGAACCGGACCAGCAACTTTTGCCTCATAAGGCAAATGAACAAGTAAATGCTCCATTGAATCAAAGAACGAAGGGGGAAATATCCGTTCCAAATTGCAAATGATAATTGGAATATCGTTCTCAAGTTTCTCCATATGTGATTTGCTTAACACTGTCGAGCAAATATCATGAAGGAAATAACTCAATTCAGTAAGGGGACCCCAGACAAAGTTTGGCAGAAATTCCTTAGTTGCTATTGGAAGTAGTCGCTCCATAAATATGTGACAATCATGACTCTTCATACCCGTCAACTTACATGCATTCAAATCAACACATCTCCCAATGTTGGACGCATAACCATCAGGGAAGCGCAAAGTAGTGCACCATTTACATAAAGACCGACGTTGATCCTTCGACAATGTGTACATTGCTTTAGGTTTAGGACCACAGCTTCCTGGAGCGACGTCAAGTGTTGGCCAAAGACAAATGTCCCTCATATCTCTTCGAGCATTGAGGTTGTCCTTTGACTTGCCGGGAACGTCCATCAACGTATTTATGACGTTATCAAAAACATTCTTCTCTATATGCATGACGTCAAGATTATGTTGAATTATATGACTTTTCCAATATGGCAAATCCCAGAATATACTGCGTTTAGTCCACTTATGCGTACACCCGTACGCATAAGTGATGCCACGCGGGTTTTCAACGACACTGTCAAATGCTTGCACTCGCTCCCATAGTTGTTCACTGGTCAATCGCAATGGTGGCTGCGTATGGTCAATTCTATTCTTGACGAACTCTTTTTTATTCCTTCTGAATGGATGACCTTCAGGCAAAAATTGTCTGTGGCAATCAAAGTAGCTCGTCTTCTTTCCATGTTTTAATCTAAATGACTTCAATCTCTCCATACATAGTGGACAGCCGAGGAGTCCGGCTGTGCTCTACTCGGATAACATTCCATAAGCTGGGAAGTCATTTATCGTCCAAAGAATGGCTTTCATAAAGAATGTTTGATCGGTGCAAACATCATACGTTGGGACACCCTCATTCCATAGTAGTTGCAACTCTTCAATCAATGGTTGCATGTACACGTCAATCAACTTTTTCGGATTATTCGGACCGGGTTAATTAATGTCAGAAACATTGATTGTGTCTTCATGCACATACCAGGGGGGAGATTGTATGTGGTTAAGATGACCGGCCAACATGAATACTTCCTCCCTGATTTCCCAAATGGAGCAAATCCATCAGCACACAGGCCTAGCCGGACGTTCCGCGGCTCAACACTGAATGCAGGATATGTTCGGTCAAAATGTTTCCACGCATGTGCATTGGAGGGATGACACATTTGGTCCTCTTCTGTTTGATGACGCGCATGCCAAGTCATGTGTTCTGCAGTGGCTTCAGACGCGTACAACCTTTGCAATCTGGGGATTAATGGCAAATAAAACATTTCGCTAACTGGTATACGTTTCCCATGACGGTGGGAATCTTGTTGAACCCTGTATCTAGGTTCGCTGCAGAACTTGCAAGATTCAGCCTTATAATCAGCTCTCCAATATAACATACAACCGTTAGTACAACAATGTATAGTCTTAACTGGAAGACCTAAATTATCAACCAGTTTTTTCATGTCATAAAAATCACGTGGCATTATGTTATCAGGGGGCAATGCTTCACGCATTAACTGAACGAAAGAGTTGAAACACTGCTCTGAAACATTGTGCTCCGCCTTAATATTTAGCATTCTAGCCGTGACGGATAACTTTGTGTGGTTATCACATCCTTCCCATAATTTTTCATCTGATGCGCTCAAAATTTCACGAAACTGATTACAGACATTTTCATCAAATGGTGTGTCACCCATTTGATGTTCACGTGATGTATGACTAGAACTCCCCACTTAGTCTGTGCGGGCATTGATAGGTTCCCAACTTGCAAAATTATGACCAGCTGCATCAATGACCATACGTTGGTATGGATTCAACTGGGGAAAGGCAGAGCTACATTCTCCCCTTACAGAAAATGTGTGAGTTTCGCGATATTCCTGGTCAGACATAAATGGTTCACCATGGCAAGTCCAGTTGTAGTAGTTCGGAGTAAAGCCGAATCTGCATAGATGCTCTCCAACTATATTGACATCTTGAAATCTACAATTATTGCATTTCCTACACGGACATCTCATCGTACTTCCGTCCATGTACTCAACATTTGAAGTTGCAAACTCCATAAACATTTGCAACCCAGTACGAAACTCTTCAGTCAATCCCCTACGTTCGGCAAGTTCTTATTATACATCCATGACCTGTCTCTTTCCATTATGTCTGAATTGGAAGACGATGATAAAAACATTTAAATATTTTTCACAACATTACACACTTAATAAAATGTAAATAAATAACATTAAGCTTCGTTATAAGTAAATTAATAGATCATATGCACAAAAAAATCAAACATAGATGTACCGATTCAACACGTAAGCGTTATTCGACAAAGTCAAATGCCTATACTGTTGGTAATTTTATCAACATTATGCATTTTCTCCTAAAACACTTGGATGCAAACACAAATAACAACCAACTTGCGTTGGGATGCAAGTACAGTAGATCTGGACGATGGTGAACATATCCAACCATTACATAAGATCAAATTAGAGTAAGAGGCTTAAACAATCGATGTAAAACCCTACAACCCTCCGCCAAACAAACCCTTTTTTTTCTCACAAGCCTCCAACACCAATTCTCTAATCTACCACGGTTAATCTTGTCTATATGTAGAAATATGCATTTAGCTTCGTCTTAAACCAAACGAAAAAGCAACTAACCTGATCTAGGGTTTTGATGCAGCTGGAGAAAGGGCGCCGCTCGGGGAGGAGAAACTGTGAAAGTGCGAAAGTCCGAGTTGCAGATTCTATTTATATGCGGACTTTGGCGACGACAAATAAATCTGTCGCCAAAGTCGTCACCAATTAGCGACTACGTAAATCACGTCGCCAAGTGGCTACTACATTAGATACGAAAATACTAAAGTCGTGCCTAATCATCCATGACAACAGTGATGTCGCCAATGTGGTCGCTACTTAGCGACCACACTTAATATGTAGTCGCTACATAGAGACGACTTTAGCGACTAAATAAAAAACTCATCGCTAATTTACGACGGACTCAATATATTTGTCGGCAGTTGGCGACGTGGATGTTTTGTCGTCGTTGAATGGCGACTACCGTAGTCACTAATTAGATACGACACACATATGTAGTCGCTAATTAGCGACCCAGTTAGTTTTTAGTCGCTAAGTTGAGACGACGTTGGCCACAATCTAGGCTGCTTGTCGCGAATTTACGACGAATCTCAAGATGTTCGTCGGCAGTTGGCGACGCATCGGACTGTCCGTCGTTGATTAGCGACTACATTAGTCGCTAATTAGTTACGATACAATTATGTTGTCGTGAATTACGTCGTTAGTAGCTACGCAGTCGTATTGGTCGCTAATTAGCTGCGAGATTCACTAAGTAGTCGCAATTTGGTGACGATTTTCGGTAGTCGTCGCGATATTGGTGGCTATCGGCGACGACTTTTATTGAGGGCCGTAGCTAAAGAACTGTTTTTTTGTAGTGCTAATTTACTAAAAATAAGATAAAATAAATACTCTTATTTTAGGAAAACTATTATTTACTGTCAAAAGTTTTGACCATTAAGACCCTTAAAATTTATTATAATATAATGACAATCACTGCCTTTTAAAGAAATCTACGAAAGGATATTTATAGGTAATTTACTATTGCCGTGAGGACAATTACGGATACCAAAGGAAAGTTACAATAAAAAGATAATTTAATGGGAGTTTACATAAGATAGGACCTCTAATTTATGAACATAAGAAAAATTACTTTGAATTATAAGGATAAGAAGAACAAAAGAAAGATAAACCAATTAAACCATTAAACTTACGAGAATATGTGGAGATTACTATTCTTGTAGGAAAATTGCAAACGAGGAGAAGTGTTGCCAACTTAAATGAGGTAGTTTACTATAAATAAAAAAATGAAGCTTACTATTATTCAAAGAAGTTCATGAACTTCATAGGAAAGTTAACCTATGGGTTACGAATTATAGGACCCTTTAGACTTATGAGTTAATTCTAAGGTAGTGTTAGGTCATCTTTCACACAATTTACCTCTAACGATTTTAAGGGTTCACTCCCCAAAATCAATCGGGCAAATTTAGGGTTTTACTCTCGGAGCATTCTTAACTAGACTTTGAACTAATGATTTTAATGAGAAGACCAAATGGTGTTGTCATCTAAGTGAACACTTTGTTGGAACATAAAAGGATATTACTACCCCTTGCTGAGCACTACTAATGTTTATTTACAAGGTGGTGCACGTAAATTACCATTGGTGAAGACAATTATTAAGTGTAGGTATTCTCCATTATGACAATTTGAGGTAATTTGCGATGTTATTAGTCACTATCCAAGAGATCTATCAATAGCCACTAATATAATCGAGATCCCAATGATTTTAGAATATCCACAACCGCCAAACACGAGAAATCACAGCCAGCGAATAGATTGCAAATAATTATGAATTATAAAGAAAAGCTACAATCAATATGCTAATTTACTAAAATGTGAGAATGAGAATTAGTATTGATTCACGGAGGTTGCTACTTCTCATGAACCGTCAAGAACAAGGACCTCAAATCTTACCAAGATGTATGGTAATCAACTGCCTCTAATTGTTCGACCAAAAAAAAAAAAAACTGCCTCTAATTGAACTGCGTACAATAAGTTCATGGTGGTAATGATTGTTGACAATTGGAAGAGGAAAAGCAAACAAACAAAAAATAGATTTTAAAAAATTATCAACTAAATTGTATTGTATAAAATTATTTTAACAATAAATTAAAAAAACCATAAAGAAAAATTTTCTAAACTTTGTTAAATATGGAAGTCTTTGTAACAATATGGATCGAGTTGGGTATGAGTCGCTAAAATTATATTGTATGAAAATGGGTTAAAATGAGTCGGCATTTGTATTGTACCAAATATCCATTCTTAAAATTGAACCAAACCTACCCTTAAAGAGCTGGCAACTCACTTACATTGTAAATACAAAGTAACAATTCTTCCAAAAATTGAATTGTCTCTCTCATTCTCTCATTTTAACTTAAGCATCACTATGGATCAGGGGTGTGCATCTAGGGCAGTCTGGTTCACCCCCGAAACTAGTAACTGGACCGGTGGGACTGGTCCTCGGTCTCTAGGACCGTGGACCGGATCGTTTAAGTCTTTGACCGAATCCTAGAAAATCTAATGGACTGGTTGGGAACCGGAAAAATAATTCTAAAAAATATTGGATTCTTTCACTTATTTTTAAGAAAAAATTATTTTGGTAAAGTTGGGTAAAATTTAAAAATTTAGAAATTTAAATTGTGCTTTTTAAAACTTTCTTTTACATCTTTATTTTTAATAAAATATAAAAATTTAATCGGTCCGATTTGGCCTTCCTAGGAACAGTGAATTTGACCGCCTAAACACTGGTTCTACTTTTGAAAACCGGGAACTGGACTAATATTTCCGGTATGGTCCAAACGGTTTTCAATTCGGGCGGTCCAAGTTGCTCACTCCTATCATGAATAGGTTCTCTTGAGATATATATTAATCGTTGGGCTTTAATTACCTATCAACGAAAAGAAACTTATCACTAATATAGTATATGAATTCAGATTTTGAGAAACAATCAACCTTGATTTTTTCTAATAGAATCGAAAGACTCGCCGAGTCTTCAAAGCCAATTTTGTTTTGTGACCTTCGGCTCAAATGGTCACAAATCCTGTAGTCAAGTTCGTACCGGTCTTAACGGGCCGACGCTCCGTTGATGCGACGTCGCATTAAATCCCTCTTCCTCATCACTGGCCCCATAAACAGGAAAAATTGTCGCTCGACTCTCGTCTTCATCCTCTGGTTTCTTCGGAATATCGACATACAGTGATGTTCTGAATCTCTCTCGTTGATGAAATCCAGTTTCCCAGTTCGCGCATTTCGATTTCGGGGCCAAGCTTTCGCCGACAAACGCCCGTCAGATTTTGATTTTGGTTGGATCGTGAGATTTTAGCCGATTCAAGAGTGAGTCTTGAAGTTGCGAATTCTTGACCTGATCCGATCTTGGTATTCTGCATATACGGCCTATTTGCTCGACTTTTTCGTTTTCTGTGTTGACTTTGCTGATTTCCTCGTTTTTCTTCATTGACCCATTTCAAGATTGCCGCTATCTTGATCTCTGATATGATGATTGTGATGACTGAAATTGGTCTGCTCATGCCTTGAATTAGTAGATCAGATCTTAGATAGTGGCAGATGGCGGTTTCCGGTGACCCCTCGGTCTGAAATACTCGGTTGATATGAGTCTTACGTTTAACCTTTTCTTTGTCAAATGTGGTTATGATCTCAAATCATTTACTTCCGTGTACGATTCTTGTAGTCATATTGATTTGGTGGATTGAAGGACGAACGAGTTTGTTTGTTTTACCCGTGCTTTGGTTTTTGTTAGCGGAGATGATTTGATAACCTTGCCTTTATGCTGCAGTTGGTGAGCGCGCGCCGCTTTGTTATGGCTGAGATGTCGTCATATGATGAAGTTCTGAAGGCCGTTTTTCCTTTTCTGGATGGTACAGACCTTGCTTCTTGTATGGCTGTGTGTAAGCAATGGAGAGAGATAGCCAAAGATGATTACTTTTGGAAGTGCCTATGTGCCAGAAGATGGCCTTCGACTTGCAAACGACCAAACTCGTTTAGGGTAACCTATTACAAACTATATCAAACATTCTATAAGCGTCAGCAACGGCAAGCACTTCTTCCACCACGACTTTGCTTTGAGGACTTGGAATTTTTTATCGACATATGGACTGAGGATAAGTTGATCTTCTCAGAAGTGGTCCCAGGCCCTTTTCTTGAGGCCGGAATAAAGAACCCACCTTCCGGAGTGAGTGAAGGGATAAGGCTTCACCTTGAGTGTCCTCAGTACAAGATGACACTACCGGTTGATCCGAGATTCACTGTGGCTTTGACCCAAAACCTGACTGTGTCGGTGCTTGTAAGACGCAAGGATTCTAACCGAGTTGCATGCATCATCAATAACTCGATCTTTGGCTATACAGATCGAACATCAAATAGGTTCATGGCATATGAATACCTCGATTTTTCTCCTCTCTATCCTTTCATCTCTAACACTCGAGCATGGATTTCTTTGCTTTTTATGGACAAGGATCAAAATGAGGGTGTCATTGATGTTTTTGGTATTGAGGTGGACTTCTGTGATGCTGCAAACTCCAAGGAAGAGGTTCTCTGGCTACTAGACATGCTTGATTGGAAATAAGGGACCAGTGCATGGAAAGCAGAATAGTGGCTGAACTTGTTCATTAATATGTATTTCTCTGTATGCCAGCTATGCCTTAGCAGCTGCACCTGGTATTGACTACAGGTATATTCATGGGATTTGCCTTCTGTCAAGACGACAAATAGTTGGACTGATGGGGAGTTCATGTCAACTGTTGTACATAGTCCCTATCCAATTTCAATAAAAATGTGCATCTGTCAATGTCAACTTCCGAATTTTGTTGTTTTTACTAGTTAGTCTGGTATTGCAGTAGCTAGAGAATACAAATGAATTATCTCTTTCAAGTTAATGTTTCAAGAATAAACATTTTAGACTAGACTACACTTCCCAGATGTTTAGTTTTTCTTTTTTAATAACAATTTTACCATGTCACATCGATTTTTTCTTTGTAAATGTTGCATACTGAGATTAATATTAGGACTCTAAATAGGGAGGCAACTGCTTTTGGATGGTTAAAGCACGGCATTTTCTCCTGCCTTCCTGTACCTTGAGTGCCAATATTTCTTTTCTGAGCTGAAGGTCTTCTCTTTTTATAACTGCTTGCCTACTGTGTAAGCTGGCTGTGAATAAGAAAGATGGCATGACTGAGCCAATATTAACAACTGCATAAGAGTGAACTTTGCCTTTTGTGTTGTTTAATTTTTCTCGGCAGTCTTTTTTTTCCACAATCCCCTGAGGTTCGAGGAATTGTTGGAAACAATGTTCATTTTGCTGTGTGTAATGCTTGCTGTGTAAATGTATTCCATGTTTCAAAAGATTCACTTGCCATTTTTCTGTTCTTTGTTGGATCTTCCTTTTTGTGCATTATAGTGTGACACACAGATGTTTGCCATTCGACTTTCCTTGATTGCTTTGTCATGTGGTCTCAGAGTTAAGTCCATACCATTTGGTCAGTTCTCTTCCTTCTTCAGAGCAAACAATGGTGTTAGAAAAGTGGGTCAACTTTTGGGTTATATGACAGTTGTCTCTCTCTCTCTCTCTCTCTCTCTCTCTCTCTCTCTCCCCTGTGTCCAGGAAAGGTACTGTACTTTGGATCATGAAAGGAAATCGTGTATCTGCTTTTATTATTACATCAAGCAATGGGTGTCACTTGTTGATGGTGCACTTTTCATCTGGTTCTCTCAATTCGTTTTTCCTCCATTTGTTTTATTTTTCTTGTGAAGGTGGGCTTGTACCCTTGACCTCCTTCTGCATGCTATGCCCCACATGCCTCTATTGGTATATGTAGGCCCTATCCCTTTTGTATGGATCTGGATTTTTTTATTCGGAGGTAGCATTAAGACTCTGTGGGCTAGAGATTTGTTTTTCTGATGATTAGCCTCTCACTGGTTTGTCCTTTGATATTTGGACAATGATTGTGAAAGCGGGATTGGTTTTGATTTGTTTTCTAGTTTCCCTTCTGTATGTTAGCTGTTAGGTTGATTATCAAGATACTTTCTAGTATCTCTTTGGACTGTCATGCCATGAGCAAATGCTATATTTAGTCTTTTGTAGAACTCAACAGTGTATCCTGTGGCACCTCCATGCTTGATGAATTCTCTTTAGGAAACTTGCGATGATGAGTTATTAATTATCATGGCTTCAAACATGAGAAGATAGCAGTTTTGAATGAATGTATGACGCTTCTTCCTCTGAGCTTTTAGAGAGAGAAACTTATTTAAACGGCAGGGTTTATAAGTTGGCTGCTAACAAGCTTAATCAGAACCTGATTGAGTGAATCTAGCTAAATATAAATTGCTTCCAGTCCACTCTTATCAGTCAATCTTCATCAGATTTTCCTGATTTTTATCTGAATTTAGTTATTCCTAATCCTCTCTTTCAAATTTAGTTTCAGAATGCGCAAGTCATTGCTTCAACTGCTATGAATTTCTCAATTCATGTTTGTGATGACTATAACTTAAAATTTTGAGTAATCACATTCGTTATGTTCTTTCATCTGATTTGATTTCCTGGAGTTGTGTTATTGTTCTGCTGTGATATTGAATATTTGTGAGTTTCCTGGATGGAGATATTATCTGATATCCCTGTTACTACTTCCAAACTGTGCTATATGTCTTCCCAGCTTGGTCGTGGAAAAAGGTGTTTAAATTTTCTCAACCATTAATAAATAAGGGAGTTGAATGATGGGATTCATGTCTTGTTGGACAATTGCTTGGTCCTAGACTTCATGATGGTAGGTTTCATCCTTAGCTAATATATTGTGGAGTCAAGATGGTCCTTTTGAAGTGATTTAACTGGGAAAGTGGTTTGTTATATATCTAAACTTCCCAGTTCTGCAGTTAGGGATTGGACTTAACCAATTGAAGAATGCACATTAACCATCGACAATTTGTACTAACAATGGGCAACAAATCTACTTCTGAAACATATGGTTGTTGAAAATTATATGTGTGGATCTTACTGCTTCTGCAGTTGGTTGCATTGCTAGTCCCAGGCCAACCGAGCACCCAGCCTGGGGGTTAAGGGTTTGGGGCTATTTGGCCGAGTAGTTTAGGGTCCATGTTTCTTATACTAGGAGAAATCAAAAGCAAAATCAAATGTGTCGAGCAATGCCTTGCATATGGATAGATCCAGGTTAGACTATGCAATATTGTGTGTTGAAGGGATAGTTGGATCTGAACTTGCAATAGATTTCCTATGATTTTAAAGTGTGTTTCTTCAAATGATTTTGAATTTCTAGACAATCCTGCATATCGGCCATCTTCGCATCTTTCTTCCTTTAAAGCCAGGAAAGTTTAGTCTTGGTTCCACCTTCTTTACGTTGTGACGTGGTTGTTTTTTGTGACATGTGACTTGTGAGTGGTGTTATCTACAGATCAAGGCTTAATTCAGCAATGAAAGTTCTTTTCTTAACCTCAACATCCCGGTTTGCAATTAGACATACAGTTTCTTTCTGAGACAATTTCAAGCTAATTTCTCAATTTCTGAGAGTTTTCGAACATGTGCACTAAAATGATGTCCTTCCGTTTTTATTTTCAAGTACTAGGAAGTATTTCCTTGACAACCAAGTGGGGAAAGTTATTATAACAAAGCGAATGACATAATTCCTCTCCAATCACGCAGGCCTATCTTCATGGCGCTAGAAATCGCTTGATATATAAGTTTTCAAGATATAAGAGAGAACCTAAAGCTAATTGATAATTAGGGATGAGCAATTTTAGAGTCGGTTCAAGTTTCAGGAAACGATTCTCTAGTTTTTGAAATCTAAAACCTTATTTGTGTACTTTGGAACTTGCCTTATCGACCAATTCTAGAATTTACTCAGGAATTCTTCTTCTTTTTTCAATTTTCCTTTTTCTTTTTTGCTTCATTTTTAGTCAAGCAATAGACAAGCACATTAATAAAAACTCTCATTCATCAATAATAACGATCCATGAAAGATGAACAAGTAAAATAAAATAAGTAATAAAAAGTTCAAAAGATAATAATGGGTCATTGCTTTTTGTTTCGAATCATATGCATAAATTGAGAATCGAATCACACAATATAAGTTTCACCTCTTTTGGAACCGAGGATAGGATTGATAACTGCGGAAACTCCAAACTAATTCAATTACTATGGTTGGTTTGGTTTGGCTTCCGATTTTACTTTGGGTCTATGCTCATCCCTATTGATTAGTATCAGTTTTGCTCGAAGCCCAATAAAAATTTGAAAATGAGTGCATCGTCGTGGCTTATCACAAAGCCACAAAGCGAAAAGGTTAAATCAGAAGCCAAAGGTCAACTTCAGTCAAGAAGATGGAGAATGTGGAAGGGGGACAAAAGCAGAGTCCAGATCACTAATCCAAACTCTTCACAACCATGCGCCTGGTTCTTCAGTGGCGAAATGGGACAAGCCCATGACATGCGCCCCATTTAAGAAAGATCACCCCCCATGATGTCGCATCTCAATAATTTGGAAAGCCTTAAGCTATCCAAGCAAGTATAAACAGGCTAAAGACAACCATTTGAGGCAAGAGAGTTTCGACAGGCATGAGCCATTACTCTCTACCAATTACATCCACTAAAAGATCTAAGCCCTCTGTTTGGTCGTCCGAATTTCTAAACGTGATATAATTAGATATAATATGATAAGAAATTTATGAATTTCTTCATATCTCATCCATTGTTTGGTGAACTTCAGATTTAAAGTCGGATATTTTTATATCATATCCAATTTACTGTTTGGTGAATTATAGATTTAAAGTTGGATATCCTTATTTCTTATTAAATTTTGTCGTTTGGTGAACTACAGATTTACATTCAGATTTTTTAAAACAATAATATTAGACAAGTACAAATTTGTAGGTTTAATATTCAAAAAATCATCAAAAATAATATTTTACTTTTTTCAAATTAATAGATTATCATCGAATTTCATGATTACGTATTTATTCTTTTCCTTTCCTTTGAAATAATCTTTTGGTTACCCCATTCAATATCAAATGTTTTTATAATAACCTCAATTTCAAGATATATTCACTTTGAAACATAAATTCTTTTTCTCTCTTACAAGTTTTCGTTTGTTTCCATTATGTTATAGGTTCAATACCAAATCAAACAAATACCATATTAGAACGAAGCATAAAGTCTAAAGTTCATTCATTTTTTTTCCAGCTATCATGAGGATGCAATGATAATTAATCACGTTAGTGAGTGATCTTTGAACAATTCGCACTTATAAAGTACATTATAGTTTGTCGCTTTCGTAGAATTTCGATGTAAATTGGAGAGCTATCAAGAAGAAGGTTTCGATATCGATACTTTGGATAAGAGTTTATTCAATTGAGTTTAAAATTTTATAGGGAATTTCTCATTTTATTATTTAGTATTTTTGTAATTCGAAAAAATAAACTTTGGACCAAGTTAGGGAAACCTGGTTCGACTCTTTGACCTGGACCTAATAAACAAGTTGGAGTAGTCTGTGGGTGAATGATGGAGAAAGAAAAAAAAAGGATTTTATGTTTTGGATAAAAAAAATCCTATCAAACATTATTCCATCCTCCCCCTTGGATTTTTTTTATCCGGTCTATATCCATTCTATATCCAACCTTATCATATTCTAGAAAGTTACCAAACACGGGACTGTATAAAACATATGATATCATGGTTTTTATATAGTCGACTAGACGCAGCCTAATGGCTCATGGCTATCAAAACTCTCTTGCCTCGAATGGTTGTCTCTAGCCTATTTGTACTTGCTCTAATAGTTTAAGGCTTTCCCAATATCTTTATTCTCCTTTGTTATTGGAGTTACTAGAGGGACCCTCTCAACAATAGTCGAGCCATAACCCTTAAGCCCTACACACTTTGACGGGTTGTTCGTCATCGGCTTCGTCGTCCTTACTCCCGGCTTCATCCTCCCCACATACTTTGCCACAATTTGAGATTTAGGGTTCTTTTGATTTCTCCACTCCTTGATTGCTTCACAGGAAGTAGTTGGATTCGGTTATTTAAAATCATCAATCTTAGCACTCTCAATTCACCACAATTTGCACAAATGTGTATTGTTAGGCTACTATATCATGGTTCTGAATTCTACCCTCCTATTCTTTCCTTATTCATTTAGCGATTGTTTCAAGAGTCGAACTATTGAGCTGATCTAAATAATCTTTATATGCTTTTGCTATCAATTGCAACTGCTTTAGTGATGCTAGCTGCCTAAAGTTGATATTGAGGTTTAGGCTGGGGTTGAGTTAAGCAATAAAATGAGGGCTGAACATATGGTTAGTGCTGGGGCGGAGCTTGAATATGGGGGTGTTAGCCATAGTGAAGATAGCAAGAGTGTTGATGGCCTTTATTTTGAGAGTGATGATACTGAGAGTAATTGTGATGAGATTGATTTATTTACCTGGATGTGTGATGAACACATCCTATCTAGAGATGAGGAATACTGAGAGTAATTGTGATGAGATTGATTTATTTACTTGGATGTGTGATGAACACATCCTATCTAGAGATGAGGAAGGAAGACATGATGTGGGAATGGTAAAAGCGGTGATATTTGCTATTGATGCAGGACAAGAAGACATCAATGAGGATGACGATGATGAGGGCATTGAAGCACATGAAGATTTCAGTCCTCCTAACTCTAGAGATGAGGAAGTAGGTGAGCAAACCCGAGCTTTGACTATTAGATATGACCCTAGCTGTGATCATAGAGAATTACAATTTCAGTTAGGCATGAGATTTGAGTTGCATATACAGTTTAAAAGGGTAGTGCAGAAATATGGAATCACAAATGGCTAAAATATTGGTTGGAAAAAAGTGAATTTAAAAAGATGCTTGCCAAGTGTGTAACCGGATGTGAGTGGTCCCTTTATGGTTTATGGTTAAACAAAGAGAAAATGTTTGTCCTCAAGACAGTCAGAGAAGAACATACTTGCCCTAGAAGCATGAGAAATAAAAGCGCATCTTACGTACAACTTGCAGATGAGTTCTTGCCTAAGATCAAAGCTAATTTGAAATATACCGTAGCACAATTACAGGCAGATGCAATGGAGATGTGGGGACTCACGCTCAAAAAAAGAACCTGTTATAGAGCAATTGAAAGAGCTCTTAAGACTATAAGGGGTCCATTTGCTGAACAACATAAGTTATTGGCATCTTACAAGGCTCAATTAAAGCAATCTAGCAAGAACAACACATTTCATCTTCTACATAGACACCCACAAAACATGTTCAAGAGATTTTATATAGCTTTGAAGGGCTGAAAAATGGTTTTCTTGAAGGTTATAGGAAAGTAATTGGACTAGATGGTTGTTTTATTAAGACTATAGTAAAGCAAATGCTGCTTTGTGCTATTGAAAGAGATGGAATGTCAGATCCGCCATGCCCCGCCTTTAGGCACACGACGGTCCTGAAATAATTCTTTTAACCATCATAAATTAAGCGGAAGCAATTTACTCCAAATACATTTATACATAACTTAACATCAAGTCCATTACGGGATTAAAGTTAGGACAACATAACCCTTAATAATTACATCCAAAGTATCGAGTACAAGGGGGGGTCGGACTAACACAAACATACATTCAAAATGGGTCCAATACTATTGGCCAACATAGACTAAGAATACCAAGAAGTCAGCCTTGTGCCCCATCGGGCTCCACGTCGATCACGGTACCGTCTTCATGATCACTATCATTAGAGTCCAAGTATTCCTCAATGTAGCCTCCTAAAGCCGGTCCATGCTGCCCGAACTGGAATTTCATTACTTCCTCTCTGACTTCACAGTATTCCTCAATATATTGACGTGGAAACCAAGTCCTTTCCCCCGCGTCCCATTCCCAGTCCATCCTATAGTGTTTCTCTATACTAAGTCTTCCAGGCCAATCCTTCCTATCTATGACCCACCCTGAGTCAAAGGGACGAGGTGGTATCCCCATGAACTCCTCCTCGTCATCAGTATCATGAAGCAGCACCGGCTGCCCTTCCTCTTCCTCGGGCAGCTCCTCTTCTTCCTCTATCTGCTCCTTGTCCTCGAACTCCTCTTCCAAATCGATCGGGTTCTCCTCGGGGTCCATTGTCTGATTCTGAAATACTTGGTGTTTATGATGGGGTGAGATACAAGAATATATCAGTGAGTGAATCTTAACCCAAAACTAGAAACACCACTGCCATAGGGTTCCTATTAATTCTCGACCTCTAACCCTAACCTCAAGTAAAATTCCTTTCACTTAATTTCCCCTCTAAAGTTGGCTCTCCTCCAATCCTCTAACCAAATCATAATTACTTAATTTCCACTAATCTAACTATGAGTCATTGGTGCTTGGTCGAGACTTGGCGCTAAGCCCAACACACCTAATTCACTAGTCAGCCTCCATAAAGTGCCTTAATCCAATAATAATCAATGAGTTACAAGTAATTTAAATAAGCAATTAAGTAAGAGAATAACATGACTAAGTAGGTAATGAGACCGTTCACGACCGGTCTAAACCCTAACTCAGTTCTTCCTGCATGTTGCCAAATTCCAATTCGATCTCTCTTCCCCTAAGGACCTTTACTAGAGGTTCACTTATCGGCCATGTCATCGATCCGTCCTAATGCCATCCCTGAGGCTCAAATTGGTCAACCGACACCAATCTTACCAATCAATTCGCCCAATCAATCCGAAGCCATGTTTATGGCATGCCAATTTATTTCGTCATTCAACCATTTCATTCAATACCATCACCCAATCGTCCAAGCAATCAATTAACCATTTACTAAAACAATAATGCGTCTAATTAAGGGTTAAAACCCACTCACCTCAAATTAAGCTCGAAAATCGACGAGTGGTGTTAATCGGAGGTGGTCGAGTCTTGAGATGTTGTGACGGGCGACAATTCGAGCTCAAGCTCTCGAATCGGCCGGAAATCTGCTCTGAATTGCAGTTCGGGTCGGGAACCGGGTTGGGAAGTGGGTCACGGAGGTCTAATCGGGTCGGGGCCCCTTCTTCCTCCTCGGACCAAATCGGACCTCGCGGCTTGTCGGATCTGGAAGCTGGCTTCACCACAAGTCCAATGGCATCGGCGGCATGGACAACAACGACTGGAGGTAGGCGCAGCACGGCCACGAAGTGAGGCGACCGGCGGCTGGAATCCGAGAGAGGGGAGGAGAAGATCGAGCTCAAAATCATGAGTTCTAAGCCAAATCGTTCGAAAACGAAACTATATCTAAGCTTAAAGGGCATCTAGGGATCGATTGGAGCCATCAATTTCTAGTGGGTACGGCTAGAATGGCCGGAATTCCAGATCTAGGGTTCTAGGGTTCGGTTTGGGGCAAATCGAGTTTAAACCCGAAAATCGACGAATCAAGACCAACCCAACTCGATTAAAGGCCATAAATCAACTCTAGGGACTCTGAACATGCATTTCCATGCAGTGGGTAGGGCTCTAAGTGAAGAAATCGGAGGAAAATCATAAAGAGAAGCTCCGATGAACTTACCAAAGGGCAAGGGCCAAGTTGACCATGAAGCCCTCTGTCGAGGGTCGCCGACGGCGGCACAGGCAGCGGCAAGGGCAGCGATTGGCTGGGGCTCGAAGATGGAGTTGAGAGGAAGCCGTGGGAGCTGAAATCGCGCAAAATGGGTCTCAGAGCAAGAAGATATCCCGCGTTACAAGAGGCTTTGCGGGCAGCTTGGGTGTAGGGAGAGATCCACGGTCGAGAGCCCTCAGTGAGTCTCCATTGTCCATCCTGCGGCTGAGGTGGTCCCGACAAGACTGGGGGAGGCTCTGCAGCCTCGGCCTGCAGCTAGGTGGCCGTAGGGGTGGCCGACGGGACGGCTGAGCACGTGCTTGGTGTCTTACCCGTGAGAAGAAGAAGAAGAAGAAAGAAAGAGAAGGGAAATGCAGGCCGGGTCTCTCAAGCAGGCTGGGCCGAGTTGGCTGACTGGGTCGACGGGTATCCGGCCGGGTTCTTGGGTCGACCCGGTTGGATTAAAATACTAATATTTAAATAATTAAATAAATACTAAAAATAATAAAAATAGTAAATAATTATAGAAAAATCTTGAAAATTCTGAAAAATTCCCAAAAATAGAGTTACATATTTTTGGGCCACAGGGCTTTTAAATTAACTTTTAGGGAGTGCAAGGAGAGTTTTTACTAATTTCCATGTCCCCTCAAAAATTACAAAAATTATCCGGAAAAATCTTGGGGCCCTAAGGTTACGATCCGAGCCTTCCTAATTATTTAATAATTCATCTAGAAGGTCGGAGTGCGGCTGTTACATGGAAACAATCATATGTTTCCAATTGCATGGGCTGTTCTTGGGGCCCTCAGGTTTCTGTTTATAGACCTTCAAGTAGGGAAAGGTGATGGCTTGACCTACATAAGTGATCAACAAAAGGTAGAATTGGTCTCCAATTTCATCAATTCTTCATAATAATGGTTGAATTATGTCTTGCAAGGCTTTATTAACATATTTTAATTTTGTCTTGTAGGGCCTTATCAATGCAGTTTTTTCATTGGCTCCTTGTGTAGAACATCGAAATTGTTCAAGGCACATTTACACAAATTTGAAAAAACTATGCAAGGGAGAAACATTTCAAAATTACTTTGGAAAGTTGCATATGCCACATACGAGGCTAAATTCGACATAGTAATTGAAGGAACAAAGGGTAAGTCTACCGGTGCCTATGAAGACTTCATGAAGCAAGGGTCAAAGCACTTTTGTGGGGCATTCATAAAGGCTGGGCGAAAATGTGATGCCATCGACAACAATTTGAGTGAGACTTTTAATGCGAATATATTCACAAGCAGAGAGAGTTGCCAATTGTTGATATGTTAGAGGCGATAAGAACAACTTTGATGGTGAGAATGTATGAGAAAAGCCAGTTGATGGTGAATTGCTGAGATGAATTATGCCCAAGAATTAGGGCAAAGGTAGAGGAAGCAAAGATGAATTGAAGGTTTTATAGTGCCAAACCTTGTACTTTAAGAAAAAGTTTGAAGTTGAAGTTGATGATGATCGATTTGAGGTAGATTTGAGAGGGAGGACATGTGCTTGTAGACAATGAGATATCTCATGAATACCCTGTAAACATGCTATCTCATGCATCAATTGCATAAAATATGATGTTAACCAGTACATTGATGATTTTTTCAAGAGGATGCCTATGAAAGATGTTACCAACTTCCACTACCGACGTTGAATGGGAAGCAAATGTGGCACTGTCCATTGAAGATCCAATATTGCCTCTGCCATTCGAAAAGCTTCCGGGGAGGCCTAAGAAACAGCGTAATAAGCAGTATGAGAATATTAAGAAGAGGACAAGAAAAAGGAAGGCCATAGTTAATCAAAATACTAATCCAATTAAATTGGCAAAAGTTGAGGTAATAATCTCATGCTCAGACTGTCATGACTTGGGACATAACTAGAGAACATGCCCCAAGCCGCTAGCACCAACACAAATTATAACTCTCGTAAGAAAAAAGAGAGATCGAGAAAACTAATGTGTCCCTAGTATTCGGTACCAACATTGCATTGTGACCATATTTACTATAACTAGTATATGCTATTCTATGTAGGGTAAAAAAGGGAGACCAAGAAAACATCCAACGGTGGAAGGGACATCTACTAGACAAGGATACAAGAACACAAGAATATGCAAATCAGACACACCACATCTCAACATTAGCATTTGGACCATATGGAACTCGAGAATATTAAAATCATGCCCCCACATTGAAGTAGATGTGAATTTGAATTCATGGCAAAGAAGCTATTCATTGTCCTTGTTGGTTGTAATCCAAGTTCAGCACTAACGTAGAATTCCTGCTGCTTGTATTTTTTTTTGTTGTAATTAAAAACAAAGAGTATAAGCATTTTGGTTGTAAGCGAAGCTCCTTTTTGATTGATCAGCAAGAGTTCTTTTTTGGTTTTAATCCAAGTTCAATGTAGAATTCATGCTACTTGTACTCTTTTGGTTGTAACTGAAAATGAAAAGTACATATATTTTGATTCTAATCCAAGCTCCTTTTTGGTTGAACTGCAAGAGTTCTTTTTAGGTTGTAATCCGAGTTCAGCACTAAATTAATACTTTTCTGGTTTTAATCCACACTAAATTAATTCTTTTTTGTTTTAATCCACCATTATTGGGAGGATTAGTTTGTGGTCTAGATGATGCTTCATGTGAATTGCCTCCCATTGATTGAAAGTTGATATACCATACTTAACCTAGTGGAAACAATATAGCTGATAAGTAGAAAGCCACTATAGTTCTACGATTGGTACCATTGGTTGTATATATCTGGTCGATTTAGCACATTATCAGTTGCTATGGTGCAAATTGCTAGTTGAATTGTGGCACACTAAAATATAGTCACGCCTTTACAGTGAAAATTGAAGGATTTGTTCGGTAATTACGTAATGGGTTACGATGCAATTGTTATGTGCATAGTCCATGCTATGTGAATACCATGCTATTTTGATAGAGAAACAGTTCCACCACTAAATATTCAAGAGCTTCTTTAAAGTTCCAAAGACGACATCAATTTGCAAATTTTGGAGTCCCAAGACAACTTGAAAAAAAATCCCACCTTTACATAAATAAAGATGGGTACAATATGGAAATCAAAATCGATATAAATATTTAGTGACTACATTTGTGGGTGAGTTGACAAGATCATTCACATTCTAAAGTGCACAAAAACTGCAAGATCTTTCCATATTTTCCTCCCAATTTGCGCCAACTTGAACTTAGATGACTACATATATTTTAACATTCTTTTTAGACCATAACCCAAACAAAGAAACAACCTTGGCCTGTACTGTCTACTATCATCTTAGCCACTGTTGACGATTTTCTCTAGCCATCATCGTGAGGAGCTGCTCCACCACTTCGAGTTGACTTAAAGCTCAATCTCCCCAGGATATTAACATCACGCATCCACATAGCTTTTACCTTTTCGTCACATAATTTTCTTCAGTTAGATGATGACGATGTACTTTTCAATAGAAATTTCTTGATCCCTTACCTTTTACTCTCCCTCACAAAGCACTCTCCATTTTCTCTCTTGCCCTCCGCAACTTTGTAATGTGGTTCTCGTCATTTTGGGCTTTGTATGATATTTTGCTCATGTAGTTCAAGGCTGGCTTTTTTTCTTTAGCTAGGCACCCATTTGGGAAAGGGCAGATTGGCATGGTCCAATGGCTCAACCGGTAGTTTTACTGGTGCTCCAGCTGTTTCTCGCTCATTTACCTAGCGGTTCCTCCCACTTAAGTCGATGGACCTCTGTGGACTCTCGGCTTTGAAGCCTTGCAAATCATATAAGAAATATGTGATGAGATTCAAACTACCAACGACCTGCAATTACAACTCTATACATTTAGACTTATAAGGAGAATCCTAAGACTGTAATTTCATCGGATGTCATATAATCTCAAAATATCGAGAACCTGTTAATTCCATTACTCTAATTATTCAGTAGGAAGATTGAATATCAAGAGAATAATGTAGTGACCAGTTACTGGTGTTATGGCTCCCACCACACTGTCCCCCTTTGCTAAATTTGGTTTACACTTCACAGGTATGTTAGAACAAGGACAAGTCCTATGAGGCACTCGCCTCAGTGTTTTGCCAGTTCTCCATAAGTTACTACTAACTTAATAGCTCAAAATTCATAGAAAATGAATTAACCCTGAATGGTGAGAGCAATTAAGTCCGCTTGTGATCATTAGCCTATGTTTTCCTTCTTGCCCTATTGTCACCCTTGACATTCTCTAGTGCCACCATGAATAGGTCAAAATCGTCATCCCACAGGCTCCTGTGCTAGAAATGGACCTTAAAGCCTGATCTTGGGGACTTTGGTCAAGGTGAACCAATAGGACTCTGATTTAGCATCTAGCGCCCTCATATTCAAGCTTCGCCTCAACACTGACCACAAGTTCAGCCCTTATTTTATTGCTTAACTCAACCCTAGCCTCAACCTCAATATCAACTTTAGTGCAACTAGCATCCCTTGCATCACCAAAGCAGTTGCAATTAATAGCGAAAAGCATATAAGATTATTTAGATCAGCTCAATAGTTTGACTCTCAGAACAATCACTAAATGAATCAAGAAAGAGTATGAGGGTAGAATTCATAACCATGTTATAGTAGCCTAACAATACACATTTGTGCACAAATTGTGGTGAATTAAGAGCGCCAAGATTGATAATTTTAAACAACCAAATCTAGCTACTGCCTGTGAAGCAATCGAGGAGTGGAGAAATCAAAAGAACCCTAGATTCCAAATCGTGGCAAAGTATGTGGGCAAGATGAAGCCAGGAGTTAGGATGACGAAGCCGATGAGGAACAACCCATCAAAGTGTATAGGGCTTAAGGGTTATGGCTTGACTATTGCTGGGAGAGTCCCTCTAGTAACTCCAATAACAAAAGAGAATAAGGATAATTAGAGACGAAACACTCCAAACTGGGGCACCGATGGATGATGTTAACATTTTATCTTTTAAGCTTTGAGGTGAAGACCATCGAGATACCTACTCATCATGAGAGTTCAGCCACAAATGAGGGAGAAGAGAAATGCAACGGGTACTCATGAGAGTCCACCCATAAATCGGAGAGGAGAACGGCAGCAGGCACTCATGAGAGTTCAGCTAAAATCAAGCTCCTTCCTGTGCAATCATGAGAGGCGGAGAGCAACCAAAATCCATGAAAAACCCTAACCCCTAAAATGAAAGAGATGAAGAGAAACAGAGAGACGAACAACTATTCTTTCCTGTGCAATCACAAGAGGCAGAGAGCAATTGAAATCCATGAAGAACCCTAACCCCTAAAATGAAAGAGACGAAGAGAAACAGAGAGACAAACATCTATTTCATGGATACGAAAGGATACACCGTTGTTTCTCTTTAACTAATCCATGTGGAGGCCACATCAGCGCCTTTCGTATTTCATTTGACTTATCATTTGCTACGTAAGGTTTTTCAAAGTGTCTTTTAACAGAGGGTAGATCTGTCACATTGATAAAACTTTAGGGTTTTTCGTGTCAAAAAAATAGTTTGGGGGTAAATGTGTCACGGTGGGAATAGTTTGGGGTTCTTGGTGATTTTTTTCCCTATATAAAACGCCACTATCCATTACATCTAATACTTTGCATCAATTGTTCAGTTACACAAAATTCGTAGTTAGGGATTCTAATTCTCCTTTATCCACGTTGATCACATCACAACACATCCATGCTACGGTCATTGGTACATCAAATTGAGTAGGCAACGAGAAGACCATATTCAGGGGCATGAAAAAGGTGAAAACCATAGGAGTGAATTTGGTAACTCAATAAGTAAATTGCATAATCTTTGCATAGGATGATGCATTGTTACCAACGCATACGATTCTTGGTGCTAATAATGTTAATGATCGATCAGTAGCAAAGTAATCTCAAATATTATGCATCTAATATAATGAACTCCCACTCTGGCTTATCCTATATCAAGCCTCATGGTCCTATGAAAATCACCAATCATGGAAGTTTATGTAATCATGTAAGCACACAAGCATCAATATCAATCTACACAAGTTTTCTTTTATTACATCACATAACTGAATCCATCAGTTCTTGTAGCATCTACTGAGCATTATCTCACTCTATCGGGCATTGCATCCGAAATTCGTGGGGTATCATCACGATTTCAATTCATGGACGGCATTCAACATCCATTAAGCATCGCCAAAATTCATCGATAATGGCATTGTTTCGAAATCCATCGGTGATGGCTCATTTCTTGTGTGAACACACATCCAAACATTACATAATTTGGTTCTTATCTTCACTTTAAGTTGATTAAGAGGCCTTGTAAGCGTGTTATGCAAGGTCTATAATATGGTTTACCATAATCATGTCGATTGAATATGTCGAGCATGGAACAAGAACTATGGTTGAACCTAATACATTCAAGTACTGACCTAAGCTAAACTAAATTTAGAATGATACACTTCGATATTCGGGAACCAAAATGACCTGATACAATATGTTATCACGCACATCCAAAACTACTGCAAATCTTTTTCAGGATCTCAGAGCATGCTCTCAAGAGTAAATAAGCAAACTATGTCAATAACCAAAAAATCACTTCACAAGCACAACATATACTTAATAGGAACCCGTTGCATCTACAAATCTTATGCACAAGTAACAACATGATCAAACTACACAAATCAATATATGAGTTACCTATATGAATTCAAATAACACCAAGCAAGTAGTAGTAAAACTCCTAAAAGCATGACTAAAATAGAATTCACTTTCAAGTTACACAACACAATTCCCTATCCAATGATTTGGGGATTGACATACCATCTGAATCGAAATCTTTAGACAAGCAATACACAAAGGTAGGCAGACAATGGCCAAGATAATGAGCAAGGAGGTGAAGGAATATGGATTAGTGTGTGAGGAGAGAAAAGAGAAGAGAGGAACTTGAGAGTGGTTTGTCCAATAAGTGTCTTCTCCTATTTATAAGTTCCATTTCTTGGAAAGAATGACACTACAAGTGCCATAACTGGTGTACGACGCTCATTTTAGTACCAAAACTTTCCAACGAATCACTTAATGGCAAATCGAAGAGAAAACGATCATTTAAATGCCAATAGCAAGATATTTTGGCCAAAAATTTACATGGCATTTATATTTAATTTTTTTTTATCTAAAGTGGTAATAAAAGATTAAAAAAACAAAGTCTATGTCGACTTCCAAAAACGATGCCACATGGAGAAGTAAAGAACACAATATCAAAATGGCATCACACTTGAGTAAGTCTTCGTCCAAAGGTGGCAATAAGGTTTTGGTGTCCTCAGCTGATAGAAGCCATCTTCGTCATCATCACTTCTCGGCCGTCACTCATCGTTGCTCACTCCATCACCGACATCGCTCATTATTGCTCACTCACCCGTCCACTATTGCTTGTCCCTAGGTTTGACATCTTCTCTCTTTGTAAGTCAATTTGGGGGTAGAAAATCAAGGTTGTTAATAACCTAGGGTTGTCGCTTGTTTAGGGTTGTTGCAATTTAGGGGCTGAAAATCAGGGCCCATATGACGACATTTTGGGGGACCTCTAGTAGAAGACATCTTCTCCCTCTTATTGTCGACATCTAGATGCATTTGTGGGGACATCCAGTAGAAGACAAGTGCTGATTTTTTTAAAGAATAAATTATAGATGTGTTCGTGGGGACCTCCATGTGATTTGTTGTCATGTTAGTGCTTTTTGGTCTCGAACTCTAATTGATTCTTTTATTGGGTGCAATATCGGTATGGGGGACAAGCTTGTAGCCATCATTGTTTGCTATGATGGAGAATTCGTTGTTGGCGTCAATAAGTTGGAATATTCTAAGATAAATGAAGGTACTATTGCATCGTCGGTTAGTGACTATAGGCCTATTGCATGTTGTAACACTATTTATAAATGCATTACTAAGTTGATAGCCAATCGAGTGGCGTCGGTGTTGCCATCGATCATTAGTCCCTCTCAGAATGCATTTGTCAAAGGCAAGCGTATTAGTGATACTATTATGTTAGCTCAAGAGCTATTTTGTAACTTCCATCATGAGCCGTACTCTCCGAAGTGTGCTATGAAGGTGGATTTTAGGAAGGCCTACGACACGGTTGATTGAGTTTTCTTGGAGTCCACACTGGTTGCTTTTGGTTTTTCGACTTATCTGGTATCGTTGATCATGACTTGTGTTAGAAACCCTAAGCATCTCTATTAATGGGGAGCTTAAGGGTTTCTTCTCTAGTTCGAGGGGCCTGAGGCAGGAAGATCCCATCTCTCATTATTTATTCACTCTGGTCATGAAGGTCTTCTTCGGCATTATCGCGAGGCAGGCTATGTTACCAGGGTATCAGTATTACTGGAGGTGCAGATCGACTGGGCTGACTCACATTTTCTTTGCCGATGACGTGCTACTATTTAGTGGAGTGGATGTGGCTTCAGTGGGACTCATGAAGACGACCTTCACCATGTTCTCTCAGTGGTTGGGATTGGAGCCGAACTTGGAGAAGAGCGTGGTCTACATCTCAAGAGGGTCGGAGGACCTTCGGGGAGCTATTGTGGACTTACTTGGATTTAGGATTGGTGCCCTCCCATTCCGTTGCTTGGGGGTGTCGGTGATATCGGGTAGACTAGGGAAGGCAGATTGTGTCTCCTTGGTCAACAGGATCACAAGGCGGGCCCAGGCGTGGACTCAGAGGTTCCTATCATTTGCGGGACGTCTACAGCTTGTCAGGTCAGTCCTCCATGCTATTCAAGTGTACTGGTCTGGAGTATTTATATTGCCATGTTCAGTTATAGAGATGATTGAGCGTGTACTGAGGCAGTTCCTATGGAAAGGCCCTGAACTTGGACCGAGGGGAGCCGAGGTAGCATGAGTGAATGTATGTCTACCAAAGGAGGAGGGGGGCTTAAGTATTAGGCGCCTTAGAGAGAGTAATAAGGCGGCCATACTTAAGCATATATGGACCCTGTTGTAGATAGAGAGTCCTTGTGGTGTAGATGGATCTACTCGGTTTTTCTTTGTAAACATAGTTTTTGGGTGGCTAAGCCACCAACTTTTTGTTCTTGGGCCTGGAAGAGGATTATTGAGCTTAGGCAGGAGTTCAAGCATATGTTCCGATGGGGTGTCGGAGACGGGAGGTCTATTTCATTATGGTTCGATCACTGGCATGACAGTGGTCCACTCTATACCATGTATGCCAACCGGGACATCAACCGTTCTGGTCTATCTAGGGAGGCCAGGCTGGCCGATCTTTTTAGGGCTCAAGGACGGGATCCTTCTATTTTGCATGAGCTAGGACCGCTTCCTATTTTGTCTGACCGACATGATTATTTTCGGTGGTTGGGGGATTCTTCGGGCACCTTCTCCGTGGCATCCGCATGGAGTATTGTTCGTCCAACGGGTCTGAGAGTTCCATGGTATTCATTTATATGGAACAATGTGATCATTCCGAGACATCGGTTTTATCTGTGGATTATGACGATGAACATGCTACCCACCCAGGTATTCCTGTTATCTTCTAGTAGGATAGAGGATGGTTCTTGCATTTTCTATCATACTAGGCAAAATTCTATAAACCATCTATTTTTCGGATGTCATGTCACTACTGGACTAGCGTCTTTCTGGGCCTAGAGTTGTCAACTTTCTTGGAGGTAGGGGTCGTGGCAAGAGACGCTTGAGTGGGCTATTGGACACATATCTGGCAATCACTTCCATCAGTGTATTGATATATTCTCGCTGGGAGCCCTTTGCCATATCATATGGAAGACACTGAATGATGCCTTATTCCGTAATCGTGATGTCTTCATCCCAGCCATGAAGACGAAGCTTATTATGATGGTCAGAGACAGAGCCAGATTGTTCCAGCCTATTATTGACACTCCCCGCAATAGGCGGGTCCAGGAGAGGTGGCAGATTGACCCCTCCATTTTTTTGTGATAGCTGATTATACTTAGTGCTTCACTTGTTAGATCTTTTATGTAGGTAGCCACTTTGGCTTGTTGGCCACTATTTTTAGGCCTTTTCATCGATTAGATAATGTAGCTAGGCGTCCCCCTTGGATGTATTTTTGCTCTCTTGGTACTCTTGCACTCACGCATATTGTAGTGTTGAGTGTGAGTTTTGTGGTATCAAGGCACACGCCTTGTACAACTTTGCATGGTAAAATCTATATAATACTTACATTTACAAAAAAAAAAATGAAGATACTGTCTTCTTCAATGTAACAATGCAAAGTACATAAATTGCATTATTGTGTTCCTAGAAAAAGTTTGAAGGATGGGTTGAGAATCCTCAATAATGACAATAGTATTATGGATATTATTTACCATTATTTTCATGGCGAGGAAGTTAAAGTTGTTGGTGCTGGTTTTGACGATGACAAAATTGTACCAAAGTCTGAGGTGTTCAGACTTTCCCAAAGTCTGGGGAAGACAGACTTAAGTTATTATGGTTTTAGATCTTATTCTTTTCCCACGAAGATCTGGTGCAGAAAGTATGGATTGATACATATTTTCGACAGCTTATGGATTGATTTGATTTGATTATTGCATTTGTGGAAACAATCAATTATTTGGAGCAAGTATTCACTTAAGGAAACTGAAGATCCTGATTGAATGGGAGATCGGGATTGACGGATTCTCTATTGTTTCTATTTATAGCTTGAGATCTCCTGATTGATTCTGTCCAACGGGTAGATTGGAAGAATTCCTTTGGAAAGTGCCAACGGTCATGAAGGCATGAAGGAGTATTTAAGAGAGATATTTCAAGTTGTGTGGTATGAACATAAGAGAGCATTTCCTAAAGTTTGAATCTGAAAAGAGCTTTATTTGTACTTAAAAGAGTGTGACACACGAACTTCGTGAGAGTGAAGCTGAGAAGCTTAGACATTGAGATTGTAACTCTTTTGATTCATAGTGGACTCTAGCCAATAGGCTGTCACCGTGGGAGAGTGGACGTAGGCTTGATCTAAGCCGAACCACTATACATCTTGTGTTCAATTCTCTTTACTCTCTAACTCTATTTATTATTCCGAAGCTTTTTATTTCCGCATTAACTTTTACATATTTACTTATTGCACTAGCGCTTTCAAGTGGTATCAGAGCTAGGTTGTTCTCATTAGAAGTGTTTTACTTCTGAGCTAACGATCTATGGCTAGTGCTAGTGGTTCAGGTGTGGTGGAAGGACAACATTTTCTTAGACCTCCCTATTTTGATGGAAAAGAGTACTGTGTCTAGAAGAATGAAATGAGAATTTTCTTGAAGTCAAAAGATCCCATGGAATGGGAAATAATCGAACAATGAGTAATTCCTTCTACTAGTTCTGGAGAAACTAGAGTGATACCTCAAGCTGAAATTATCAAGAGACAACACACTGATTCCAAGGCTACTCATTCCCTTTACTGTGCTCTATCTCTTACTGAATATAACAAGATTTCTTCTTGTGAATCAGCCAAAGAAATTTGGGACATACTTAATGTCACTTATGAAGGAACTGATCGTGTCAAGGAAACTATATTGAATATCTTGCTTGGACAATATGAAGCCTTCAAAATGAGAAATGGTGAATCAATTGCAGATATGTTCAGCAGGTTCACAGAGATTGTCAATGGACTTGCAAATCAATGACAACCAATCACTGGACCTATGAAAGTTAACAAGCTCTTGCAAGGATTATCACAAGAATGGAATCATATTAGAACATCTATTAGAGAAACTCAAAGAATTCAGCCCTTGTCAATGGATGAATTAGTCGAAACACTTCAATCTTATGAAGTGGAAAATCTCAATCAAGATGAAGAGTTCAAAGGTAAGAAATCAATTGCTTTAAAATCTAATATTATTTCTGATGATGCAGGTTCAGATGACTATCTTGATGAAGAGGAAATGGCTCGTTTCATTAAGAAGTTCAAAAAGTTCAACATAAATTGGAGGAGATCAAATTGGAAAGGATCCAATTCTTGGAGGAACTCGAATGCTCAAAAAGGACAATCTGATGAAAGAAATATTTATGTTGAGATCACCTGTTATAATTGTCAAAAGAAAGAACATATTAAGCCAAAATGTCCTCTTCTCAAACAAAAGAATGGAAGGTACGAGAAGAACAAAAAGGCTCTAAAGGCTGAAACCTGGAGTGACACAGAATGTGAAGAAAGTGATGAGGAGTTCGCCAATATTTGCTTAATGGCTCATTCTGATTCAGACTCTCACTCAGAGGATTTTGATAACCAGGTAAATAATTATAGAGTTCCTATTAAAATAGCTAATTATATAAATGATCTTTGTTCCAAATTAGACTCCTCTTTTAAAGAGATTGCTGAGCTAAAAAAAGAAAATCTGATTCTCAAACAACAGGAGATTTTTTTGAAAGAAAAATTTGATAATGAAGTTTTGATTTCAAAGGATAAATATAGCTCTCTTGAAAAAGAAAATTTTTGTTTAAAATCTGAAATCTCTTCTATTACAAAAAAAGTTCTCTCTTGGATCTGAAAAATTTAGAGAAAATTCTTTCAGTACAAAGACCTTATTTCAAAAAGGAAGGTTTGGGAATGTCTTTTGAGAAAGCACCTTTGATTGATTTTCCAAAAGTTAAAGAAAGACTAGAAAAAATGCCTTCGAAAAGAACTTACGAAAATCATTTTAGATGAATGTTTATTAAACATGTTGGAAGAGATTCTATTAAGTGCTTTAGTCATCTTGAAGGAGAATGTTCAAGGAAAAAGAATTATATAAACAAGAGATTGAAAACGTCCTTGTTTTATTCTTACAAAAAAGGACCCAAGATGATCTGGGTACCTAAAAAGAAATAAGTTCTTTTTCAGGAAATTCAATCGAAGTGGTACTTGGACAGTGGATGTTCAAGACATATGACAGGAAATTCAAGCTGTTTCATTAAATTGGAAAGTTTTGTTGGAGGAAAAGTAGCATTTGGAGGAGACAACACAGGGAAAATCATTGGCCGAGAAACTGTAAAGATTGGAAAGCTTTCCATTAACAATGTCTCTTTGGTTAAAGGATTGAAGTATAATCTACTCAGCATCAGTCAACTCTGTGATACTGGTTATAAAATCCAATTTCAAGAAGGAATATGTCTTGCCTCAGGTAAAGACAATTCTCAGACTTTTAGTGGAATGAGACATGGTAATATATATTTATTGGATATGCATGTTGAAACTCCTAAGTGTCTTATATCTTTACAGAAAGAAGTAGACTTATGGCATAAGAGACTTGGTCATGCACATATGAAACAAATTTCCAAGATCTCTTCAAAGCAACTTGTTCGAGGATTGCCATTCCTGAAATTTGGTAAAGATGAAGATTGTACATCTTGTACTCTAGGAAAACAGTTAAAGGATTCCTTCAAGTCTATAAATCATGTTGCTACTACAAGGGTTCTTCAGCTTCTTCATATGGATTTGTTTGGACCAAATCGAACAAAAAGTATTGGTGGTAAGAGTTATTGTCTGGTAATAGTTGATGATTTTTCTAGATATACTTGGGTATTTTTCTTAGTAAATAAGTCTGATGCTTTTGCATACTTTGCCAAGTTTGCTAAGAAAGTCCAAAATGAGAAAGGGTATGTGATTTCAAGTATTCGATCTGATCATGGTGGTGAATTTGAGAATGCAGATTTTACCAAATTCTATGATGATTTTGGGATACATCATATGTTTTCTTCTCCATATACACAACAAAATGGTGTTGTAGAAAAGAAGAATAGATCTTTGCAAGAAATGGCTAGAACTCTAATGATTGACAGCAAAGTAAGCTCCAGATTTTGGGCAGAAGCTGTTTCTACAGCTTGTTATATTATCAACAGGGTGTTTCTAAGACCTCTATTGAACAAAACGTCCTATGAGATTTATAAAGACAAAAAGCCTAATGTCTCTTACTTTCATGTCTTTGGCTGTAAATGTTTTATTCTCAAGAATTCTGCTGACAAGATTGGGAAATTTGATAGTAGATTTGATGAAGGAATCTTTCTTGGATATTCTTCATCGAGTAAGGCTTACAGAGTTTATAACAAAAGGACTTATAGTGTGGAAGAATCTGTACATGTTAAATTTCATGAAGCAGACACAGATTCAGGGGTCACAAGAGAATAGCGTTCCACTGAGAGTTGTTGAAACTATTGGAGACACTGATTCACAAAATCTTGATTGTGGAAATTCAAATTCAGGAAGTCAAAGAAAGTGGAAACACAAGTCGAGTCACCCCTTGGATAATATTATTGGCAACATTGAGGATGGACGTCAAACCAGATCAAAAGTAAGAGTTTCTGTCATTCCTGAAGAACCAGAGGAACCCAGTGCAATTGCTTTTAATTTCTGAAATTGAGCCAAAGAAAGTAGAAGAAGCCTTAGCGGATGATAACTGGATAGAAGCAATGCAGGATGAGCTGAGACAGTATGCTATAAATGATGTTTGGGAGCTAGTTCCAAGGCCCAAAGGAAAATATGTGATTGGAACAAAATGGGTGTTTAGAAACAAATTAGATGAAGAAGGACTGATTACAAGAAACAAAGCTCGACTGGTGGCTAAAGGATATACTCAAGAGGAAGGAATTGATTATGATGAAACTTATGCTCCTGTTGCCAGATTAGAAGCTATCAGATTATTACTTGCCTTTGCATGTTTTCATGATTTCAGGTTATATCAGATGGACGTCAAAAGTGCCTTTCTAAATGGAGTAATTCAAGAGGAAGTTTATGTTGAACAACCTCATGGTTTTGAAGATCCTAAGAATCCTCATCATGTTTTTAAACTAAAGAAGGCTCTCTACGGCCTAAAGCAAGCTCCTCGAGCCTGGTATGAACGGTTGAGTTCCTTTCTTATTCATTGTGGATTTGAAAAAGGCAAAGTAGATACAACTCTCTTAATTAAAAAGACCAGTCACAATTTCTTATTGGTACAAATCTACATTGATGATATTATTTTTGGATCTTCTGATGAAACTCTGTGCAAGAACTTTGCAAAGGATATGCAGCAGGAGTTTGAGATGAGTATGATGGGTGAATTAACCTTCTTTCTTGGACTACAAGTGAAACAATCTTCTGAAGGTATCTTTGTTCATCAAGAAAAATATGCAAAGGATCTCGTCAAGAAGTTTGGAATGGAAAATTGCAAAAAGGTTGAAACTCCAATGGCAGTAACCTCAAAACTTGAGAAAGATTCAGAAGGAGAAAAAGTTGATCAAAAACTTTATAGAAGCGTGATTGGATCCTTACTATATCTCACTGCTTCTAACCCTGACATTCTGTTTAGTGTATGCTTGTGTGCAAGGTTTCAATCAGATCCAAGAGAATCGCATCTATCGGCTGTCAAACGAATTTTCAAATATATTTCATCTACTACAAAGTTTGGACTTTGGTATCCCAAGGAAAGCAATTTTATTCTATTAGGATACTCTGATGCTGACATGGGAGGATGTCGAGTGAACAGGAAAAGTACTATAGGAAACTGTCAACTTCTTGGAAATATGTTGGTATCTTGGCTATCAAGGAAGCAGCACACCGTTGCAATGTCAACAACAGAATCTGAATACGTAGCCCTTGGGAGTTGTTGTTCACAGATTCCATGGATGCGTCAACAACTACAAGACTTTGGTATCAAGAAGTATTGTGTTGAAATTCGGTGTGATAGCACAAGTGTCATGGATCTTACTAAGAATCTGATTTTACACTCTAGAGCAAAACATATTGAAATCCGACATCATTTTATTAGAGATCATGTTCAGAAGAAAGATGTCAAGATCACATTTATTGATTCTCAAAATCAATTAGCTGATATATTTACAAAGCCTTTAGATAAGCGGTCGTTTGAGTTCATTAGAAGCAAATTAAATATCCTCTCCTCCTGAGAATCAGACTGGGACTCAGACTCAGACTCAGACTGGGATTCAGAGTCAGTTTCGGACTCAGGCAAAAAAAAATCAAATTTGATTTATTTATGGTCAGTATTCTAATATCCTGTTTCCCGCCAATCGACACTTTTGGTAATCAGTCAAAAGGCCTCTTCATCTTCCTCAAAATTTTCTTGACGGAAAAACTCTCTCTAAGAACGCACAATGTCTGCCTCCCGAAAATCGTCTCGCCTAGCAAGCAAGCAGTTTGGCACCAGTTCTGGACCTACTCACCTTGATCTTACTGAGGAAGAAGAACTACATGATGAGTCTACAACCGTCTCTATGGAAACGAGGCATGGAGTTCAACAAGGTCTCATAGAACCAGTAAGTAGTGCTGCCCCTCTAAAAAAACGGAACCCCAAATTTATATACAAACTGTATCAGACATTGGTGAACGGTGGTAGCGCTATGACTACTATTGATGAATTTCTGAGAGACAGTGGCTTCGCAAATCAGCTTGTCTTTTTGCAAGATATGGAACGGCTTTCTATTGCTCCTCCTGGAACAGTGGATGAAGCACGGAGAAATTTTCCGATCGACCCACGGTTTGGTGTCTCCTATTCTCACGAACCTAGGGACGAAGATGAAAAAATGTTCTTACACTTTAAGCCAGTACAGGGGTTCGATGTCAGCCTCTCGGAGACAAATGATCCTCTCTTTTGCTCAAAGGAACATCACAATGCTTATAAAGGGTTACTGAAATGTGGGGTCATGAATCCATGACATGTTGACTTTGAGTATTTAAACTCTATTAAGGTCCATCTTGGGGTCCACCTTGGTCGGCTTGGTATTGATAAGTTCTGTTCCTCCACGGTTCCAAGTTATGCAGAGTTAACCGCATATTTTTATTCAAATTTATCTTTTCCTGATCGGCATACCTTGAGATTTTCTGTGTTCAACAAGGAATACACTCTGAATGTGGATATAATTGCTGATATCCTTGGAGTTTCACGGACTGGCTTTATTCCTATCACTATAACTGACAGGGAAATAACTGCTGCCCTCTCCACAGATCAATCAAGTGAAGGTACACTCACATACTCTCGGCTATCCCCTCTGAACGCCATTCTGCACAAAATCATAATCAGTTGTTTGAAGCCTAAAGCGGCTTCTAAGACAGACATTTCTAAATCTGAAGCACGTTTAATGTATGGCATCATTAGATCTCCAACTGTTTCTATGCCATATGTTATTATGTATCGGATGTACAGGGTGGTACAGAAGGGTAAAGGTCAGTTACCATACGCCTCCTTAATAACCCAAATTTTCAATCATCTGAATATCCCAATTCCATCAATCCTGCGCGAAACTTTGATCATTCCTCTGACTATTGGGAAAAATATGATTGCCAAGATGAGATTGAAAAATTTACCCTCAGAAGCTAGTCCCTCAAAGTCAGTCTCATCTGGGGTGAAAAGAAAGGGAAATAAGTCTTCGCACGAAACTCCTCAGATGTTGAAAAGGACGAAATGGTCCTTGATTCTCCAGGATGAAGAAGAAGATGTTGAGGAAGAAGTGGCAGAAGAAGAGATTCACAAGGAGACAAAATCTGAGAAAACATAGTTTGAACAAGAGGAAGAAGAAGTGGTTCCTAGCTCTCCAAGGGAAACTATGGCTACTCCAGCAGATACATTTGTTGCCTCTCCTCCTCCTCCACAGGTTGTTTCCCAAACTCCTATAGCGACTGGCTTGGAGACAGGGGGAGTTGGTGCAAGACAACAAGAAGAGGGTGGACCATCCAGAACAACAGAGTCTATACCGACTGCTTCTGCTGATCGTTCTGCAGAAATTATTGCATTACTCACTAGTCTCCGATCACAATATTCTTCTCTGAAACGAAGTATTGAGCAGTTCAAGCAGTTAGTCAATCAACGGATGGATCAAATGCCTACTAGTGCTGTTATCAATCAATTGCAGCAAGACATAGTTCGGGTGGAGCAGACTGTGCGTTCTATGGATAATTTTCAAATTGTTCGTGTTCCCCGTTCTACTTAGATTTGTGATTAATGACAAAAAGGGGGGGAAAGTGGCCTGGAAGGATTGGATGTTGACTTGGATTTTGATTGTTATTTGAGCCTTTGGGCTTTGGTTTTGGCTTTGGTTGCTTTTGTTTTAGTTTGGTGTTGGTTTTTGAACTATGTCTCTGGTTGTCTACATTTTTGAATGTCGATAAGTTAATTTGGATTTTGTGATTCTATTTAATATTTAATACTTGAGCTTTTTGAAGTTTCTCACTATCTTCATCTTATTATGCTCTTATTATGCTAACATGTGTTATCGATAGTTGTTTTGGTATAGTATACAATATGTTTGCAGGAAAGTTTTGTCATCATCAAAAAGGGGGAGATTGTTGGTGTTGGTTTTGGCGATGACAAAACTGTACCAAAGTCTGAGGTGTTCAGACTTTCCCAAAGTCTGGGGAAGACAGACTTAAGTTATTATGGTTTTAGATCTTATTCTTTTCCCACGAAGATCTGGTGCAGAAAGTATGGATTGATACATATCTTCAACAGCTTATAGATTGATTTGATTTGATTATTGCATTTGTGTAAGCAATCAATTATTTGGAGCAAGTATTCACTTAAGGAAACTGAAGATCCTGATTGAATGGGAGATCGGGATTGACGGATTCTCTATTGTTTTTATTTATAGCTTGAGATCTCCTAATTGATTCTGTCCAAAGGGTAGATTGGAAGAATTCCTTTGGAAAGTGCCAACGGTCATGAAGGCATGATGGAGTATTTAAGGGAGATATTTCAAGTTGTGTGGTATGAACATAAGAGAGCATTTCCTAAAGTTTGAATCTGAAAAGAGCTTTATTTGTACTCAAAAAAGTGTGACACACGAACTTCGTGAGAGTGAAGCTGAGAAGCTTAGACATTGAGATTGTAACTCTTTTGATTCATAGTGGACTCCAGCCAATAGGCTGTCACCGTGGGAGAGTGGACGTAGGCTTGATCTAAGCCGAACCACTATAAATCTTGTGTTCAATTCTCTTTACTCTCTAATTCTATTTATTATTCCGAAGCTTTTTTTTTCCGCATTAACTTTTACATATTTACTTATTGCACTAGCGCTTTCAAAAGTGTATGTCAAGTGTTATGATAATGAGAGCATTGAAATAGATGAAGCTAAAGCTAGTACTCATGTTCAATTTGAAGGATGACAAGAGAGAGAGAGAGGAGAGAGAGGCCAGTCATATACAAAGAGATGATAAGGAATTGACTAGATTAAATTGAGAAGTTGCCATATCTAGTGAATCAAAGGATGAAATTTTGGCTGGTATAAATTGTTCAAGTGATGATTGTAGAAATTAATATAGAAGAGGAAAAGAGAGTGATGTAGAAATTGAGAGAGAAAAAATGATGAGAACATGAAAACTAATTAGGGTTTTCCATGTCTCGCACTTTTATTATTGAATAATATGTAATGATTATAATAACCCTTACACTTTAATACTCCCCCTCAAGCTAGAGCACATATATCAAGCATGCCCAACTTGTTACAAATATACTCAACCCTACTACTCCCAAAAGACTTGATGAAAATATCAGCTAGTTGCACATTAATTCTAACATGACTAGTAGAAATAACTCCAGCTTGAAGCTTGTCACGGATAAAGTGACAATCAATTTCAATATGCTTGGTACGCTCATGGAATATTGGATTTGAAGCAATATGGATTGTTGCTTGATAATCACACCACAGCTTCATTGGCACAGGATTTTTAAATCCAAGTTTAACCAATAGCTAATGTATCCAAATTAATTCACAAATAGCTTGAGCTATAGCTCTGTATTCTAATTATGTACTCCTCTTCCAAGATACAAGGTTTCCTCCACAAAAGTGTTGTACCCTGATGTAGACCTTCTATTTGTATGGGACCTAGCCCAATAATCAACATTCAAAAATGCTTCTGCTCCTTTGTGACCATGATCACTGAAGAACAGACCACGATATTGAGTTTTCTTCAAGTATCTCAAAATTATGACTACAACATCCCAATGAGAGATATGAGGAGAAGACATAAATTGACTCATAACATTCACATAAAATGAAATATTTAGTTGTGTGACAGTCATATAATTCAATTTTCCAACAAGTCTTCGATATTGTTCTAGATCATTTAACAGTTCGCCTTCCTCTGCCATCAATTTTGAGGCAGCTTCCATGGGTGTATTTAGGGTTTTGCTTCTAGCATATTTGTCTCTTTAAGAAAATCCAAAACATACATGTGTTGTGAGATATGGATACCTTTCTTTGCGCGTGCCCCTTCGAAACACCCAAAAAGTAGCTAAGTCGTCCACAATCCTTTGTTTGAAATTATTGTTGTAAATGCAATTTTAATTCATTAATCCATGTCGAATCGTCTCTAGTTTTGACTATATTATCAATATAAATTACAATAAATATTCGACCAACTCCTGAAACTCGATAAAACATAGCCACTATATATAATCAATCCAAACTGGAGCACCACTTTTGTAAACCTCCCAAACCAGGCTCTAGGAGAAACCATATAAAGATTTCTTCAAACGACAAATATGACCAAACTCCCCTTGAGCAACAAACCTAGCATAGACACTTCTTCATTTAAATTACCATGAAAAAAGAGGCCAATAAGCAGAAGTAGCTAGCGAAAGTGATAAATAAATAGAGGTCATCTTAGCCACTAGAGAGAAAGTATCACCATAATTAATCCTATACACATGTGCATAACATTTAGCAACTAATCTGGCCTTAAGGTGAGCAAGAGAATCATCAGGATTAACCTCAACAGTGACCACCTATCTACATTTAATAATAGCTTTTCCTTCAGGTAAAGGAACAAGATCACAAGTCTTGTTTTGGTTAAGTGCTATTAGTTCCTCCTCCATAACTATCCTTTAGTCTTGACTAGATAATGCTTCATCAATAATTTTAGGAGTAAGATGTTTATCAATTATGTCTGGACTAGCTCGAAAAGAAGCAGATAAACCAGAATATGTGACAAGCTAAGCAATAAGGTGTTGGGTGCAACTGCGAACCCCTTTGCAATAAGCAATAGAGATATCAAGATCAATATGTGATAGGCTTATGTCACCAACTGAGAAGAAAGGACAATGCTCAAAAGTTTTCATGACATGAAGGCGACCCTCCTTGGAAGTCGTGCTAAAGGGTGACCTTCTAGGGTTTCGCTAGGGATTCTAGAATGTCCTGAGGGCAGGCAACATTGTAATTATGCTATCTTTATTATGATAGCTAGTAGTTGTATTGTAGTAATTACGAGTAGCTGATAATTGGGGAGATGAGCCTTCCACCATTAGATCATTAGAAGATTTACGGATGTGGTTAGCCTTCTAAGTGTATATAAGGTGGACCTCTCCTCCTCGTTTGTATCATCTGACTTCAAGTAATAGAAATTCCAGAGCTTCTCACTCTAAAACACTTTCTCTTTCTAGAAGTTATGTGGATCGTGGGAAAGGCTACTTAGGATGAGAACCTAAGGCTAGGCAGATTGTCTAAGGGATTGCTAGATCGATCGGTCCATGTTACTTACCTCAGACTTAGAGGATGGAGAAGACGAAATAGGTGGAGGTACATCTATAGGGGACTTTACATGCTGATAATGACGTGTACTGTACGTATGTTCAACATATGGAGGAATTGGAGGAGAATTTGAAGTGAAATATGCAAATGAATCATCATCCACTGTAGGAGGCTCCATTGGTTCATCAGAATAAATAGTTGACTCAAAAAAGAAAACATGTGTAATGGTAAAATATTTATGCAAAGAAGGATAGTGACAAAGATATACCTTTTGTGTATGAGAATACCCCATAAAAATGCATTTAAGAGACCAAGCGTCTAGTTTGGAAAGTCTTGGACGGTGGTCACGGATATAGCGGACACAACCAAATATATGAGGTGGTAAATGAAACAAGGATTTCAAAGGAAAAAGAAGAGAGTGTAGTGTCACACTCTTAATAGTAGATGATGGCATGCGATTGATAAAATAGCATGTGGTTATGACAGCATCAGCCCAAATAGATTTGTTTACGTATTCCAAACATCAATGATCGAGCAACTTCTAGTAAGTGACGGTTCTTTTGTTTAGGCGACACCATTTTAATGCGGTGTATTCGAAAAAAGGATTAGATGAGATAGCCCATTTGGGTTATGAATTTAAAAAATGATTAAATATTTTTTAGCATTATCACTTCTAAAAATACAAATAGGATATGAAAACGACTTTGTTAACAAATGCACAAAATATATGAAATAACTTAGAATGACTTTTCATTGGATATAGCCAAGTGGCTCTTGAATAGTCATCTATAATAGTAACGAACTTAGAAAAAGTAGGACAATAATCCCATATATTAAAATGAACTAACTTAAATAGGTGAGAAGCTTGTTCATTGACTCTTGGATGATAACTAATTACGTGCAATTTTCCAAACTGACATGACTCACACTCAAGATTAGATAAATGTCGAAATCAAGGATCTAATTTCTTTAAGCTTTCCAAGGATGGGTGGCCCAAATGACAATAGTTTTGTTGAGGGGAAGTTGCGGAACAAACAACACTTGTAGTATCATCAAGCCAGTATAGCCCTCCATACACATGTCTCTTACCAATTGTATTCCTCATCTTTAAATCCTGAAAAATATAGAAATCAAGATAGAAAGTTATAGAACAATTATATTTTTTGGTAAGCTAACTAACAGAAATAAGGTTGAACAGAAAACTAGGGAGATACATGACTAAAGGTAAAAATATGGAGGATGTTAGGGGAGCTGTGCCTATCCCTTTCACTGTGGATAGAGAACCATTAGCTAATATAACATTGGACATAGAATCATGGAAGTCAGAAAAATATCTAAGACTCCAGTTATATGATTGGTAGCACATGAATCAATGATCCAAGGGCGAGAGGCAGAAAAAAGACACGTTGTTGCATTACCTGTCTGAACAAAAGTAGCTATGGAATAGGACTGTGAAATCGGCTAGGAAATCTGGAGTTGATTATACCTAGCAATTTCCTCCTCTGACATTATGATTAACTTTCCTCTTGCACTGGAATATGAAGAGGTACTAAATTCTTCTACATTAAATACATTAACTGTAGCATGTTGAGACAGCCTTTGATGAAACTTATCACAGAATCTCTAAATATGTCCAGGTAAACCACGGCAAAGATAAGTCCGAGCAAAATCAACATTATCTTTGAGTGTTGCTAGCAAGGGGTGGTTAGCCTCCAACAAAATCACGGTTGCCGCCACCATTTTGACCACCACCACAATTCTTTTGAGCTACCAAGGCTGAGTTCTCACCTATAAGAAATGCATCATTAGATGGTTCATGTGAGACCCTTAGAACACAAGCAAATGTATTAGTGAGTGAACTCACCCTATCTCCATCAAGTATTTGGGAACGGACTGCATCATACTCTTACCTTAATCCTCCCAAAAAACTCATAATAGTTAATTGCTCTTGTATTTCCTTGACATTATAGGTAATGGATAGTAGAGAATTAAACTCCTTATACATCTGTTTGAAAACAACAAAATATTGAGTAAGGGCCTGTTTGTTAACATTTAAAAATAGTTCTGCTTCTGTTCTTTTGTTCTGAGAAACAACAAAAGAATAGAACGTGTTTATTTGCACTTTTGTTCCTAGAAACAAAAAAAGATATTTTTTTTGTTCCTGAAAACACATTTAGACCAACAAGAAGAAACAAAAAAAACTTATTTTTTATTCTTGAACACTTCTTAAAAGAACAAAAAACTTGTTTTTCCTTTGGTGGTGAAAAACACAAAATGAAGCCCTAGTTGGGTCGATGCCCTACTCTGCGTCTCCATTTTCCTTCTCCACGCTTCACAATCCGATTTAGGGCAGGCAAGCTCGCTCCTTCATCTGAACTCTGAACTTCATTTCCTCTCTTCCGATCGATCGATTCGCTCCATCACTCAAGATACTCTCTTGGCGAGTCCTAGTAAGTGCTCAATCGCGCCAAAGGTTCAGCGTTGCACTTTGCAATTTGATTTAGGGCAGGTAAGCTCGCTCTTTCATCTGAAATCTGAATTTCATTTCCTCTCTTTCAATCGATTGCTCGCTCTATCTTGAAGGTACTCTCTTGGCGAGTCCGAGTCAGCAATAATGCGGAAGAGATGATTTGTTTGGGAAATTCACTCAAGAAGTGTCGTACCTACAGATAGAGGATATTCGAATAGATGTTTACTTTTACACTAGTGGCTTGCAGCCAATGAGACATGCATGAGTTTTTTTTTTCTCTCAGATAGCACACCATGCAATTATAAGCATTCGGGGTTCATTGCGCGCCATTGCCTTTCTATGCAGGATTTGGTTCTGTTTTTCTGTTTGCTTCAATTTTAGTATATCTTGTTTTTCATTGATTGCTATTTACAATTTGTGCTGTGAATTATAAATAAAAATCATTGAAGACTTGTGCAATATTAGCTTTTAACATGATGCTGTAGTATTCAATCGTTGGCTCACTCAAACTTGAATGGATATAGATGGTCGACAAATACAGTCCATTAGCTTTTGATGTCGGGAGAAAGCTTTTTCTTTTCCTGATGAAGTTGTTGGATGGTTGTTCACTACACTTCTCATTTTTAATAACACACTCGATGTTAACGGATTTTCATTCTTGCTAATTTCTGACCATCGAGGGGGTGCTATGGGCAAAAGTCTTGTTGAGGCATGATACATGCTGTCATGGTGTTTGAACTGTTACAAGAAACCTCGATATTCTCTGAACTTATGTTCCTATTTCTTATCCGTGGATGGAGAGTTGTTCATTTTACAAAACTTGATTAGGGAGTGGGTTGTGTTTTTTACAAGTGATATTAAATGATGTTGATCTCATTGGCTGGTGTTTGTGGTAGATTTTCAAGCTGCATTTTAATTGTTTGCTGTTATCGTTTGTTGTTGTTGTTCTTCTATTAGTATTACTACTGCTACTACTTTCTTTCTTTGATTCTGCTGTAATAGATACTTTTGAACTCCAAATTAGTTAAATGCTTTAAAAAAATCATTGTTTGTTTCTTTCCTTTTGGACATCAAGAAATCTCATTAAGTTTGTTCCTACTCATCTGATACACATTATTGAAGGATTGTTTTGCAAACTTTGTCTAATTCAGGTTGTAAAGGCCAAAAACCATGGCTATGGGTTTCTGTAGCCAAATAGAATGCAGTTTAATAAAACATTGGATGAAGTTTCTAAAATTTCTTTCCTATTTGTGTACTTGAGCTTCGTTTGGTTTTCAGTTATTCTTGTCACATTTTTCATTCTCACTCGATCGGTTTCTTCTTGCTCGCTTGACATTTTTTTTTCTACTTGCGCAGTTCCATTGACATTGGTGTTTCCAAAATATTACACGTCTTCAAAATTTGGTAGGTTTCTCACAATGCTCTTTATTTCATTTTGAGCATTCTATTTTGTTGATCATTGGTAGTATGTGTATGGCGTTTAGTTCATATAGTATTATGTTATTGATCTAACTCGAACTAATGTGATGCTTAACTGGTGAAAGATTAAATGGCATCTAAGAGACAAGCATTCAGTGCAAGGTGGACCGAGTCTTAACCAACCAATTTATCAGTTTGTTGGTGGCTGAGGTCAAAAATGGAAATCGAACCTTGGTACGATTTTGGAAGTCGAACGGGTCGGTCCTCAGTCCTAAAATCACTAACTCGGTACTGTACGAGTTGGTCCTTGGTCCTAGGAGGTCGAGTTGGTCCAACCCATACCAACCCAACATTATATATAGTTAATATTAATTATTTTTATAAGCCCATTCCATTTCCACCTCCCATAATTCATTATTTCCAAAACCCAAATCCAATAATCCATGGGCCTTTGGTTTGGCCATAGCCATAGCCCAAAGTAGAAGTAAAACGCATGCAGCCCTCAAAGCCAAAATGGCCGAAACTATTACTGTCTTCTCTTCTCTATCTTGCTTGCCTTGCTTTTGGTTTTGACTTTTGAGTTATGCTTGAGCTTGAGTGTGGGTAATGGGTAATGCGTAACAGGATAGCCAAGTCTTCATTCATTCTTGCCCTAATTTTTTTTTCTTGAAGACCACATCTGGAAGACGCTCGCCCGCCTTCGGCTCACCCTCGGCTCACCATCGCTGCCGCTTGCCGTCAGCCTGTCGCTCATCCTCCCTTTGCTGCAACTCCGTTGCTTGCCTGTAGCAGCTCGCCCAACCGACGACCACCGCTCGCCCGCTCAATTGACGGCCATCGCTCTCCTCGACAAACATCCATTGCTTGAGCGCTTGCCTCGACCTCGACCCAACGGCCATCGCTCGCCTCGACCAACAGCCACCACTCGCCCGTTCGACCGACGGCCACCGCTTGTCCACTCGCCCGTCATGATTTTGCTCCTCTTTAGAAGGTAGCCAAGATGTTGTGTCCTGTCTTGTCTCTGTTAAGATCAAACTTTTTTTTTGTCCAATGGGCAGTACACGTAAGTTTTTTTACAAGCTTTTTTCGATAGATTGCAATAGTTCACACCTCACTATACTTAGACAATGTCAAAAATAGGAGAGATTGAATCCCTAACACCTCTATCAACTTGTTCTTGAATTTGATTTTTATGATGTTGTCTTTACTCTTTAGGTTGAAATCCATCCTACTTATTAAAGAGAGCAAAAGCAACCTTTAATTTTAAACTTAAACCACGTCTCCTACAGCATGTGCTACGTGTTTGAGGAACCCAAGAGCTATAAAATTTGTGTGTAAGTTTCTTTATGGGAAGCATTGTGAATTTTTTTCCTTGCATAAATCAACAGGTCTAAAGCTTTTACATTAAGTTGATATCAAGCATTTTACGATGCTTGTGCGGAAAATTTTGCGGTCCCAAGATTGACGGGTCGGTCTACGGTCCCAAAAATTGAGGACCGACACTGTACGGGTCGGTCCTCGGGTTGAGCACGGGACTGGCCCAACCCGGACCATGCACACCCCTACCCTGTATGGATTTGGTTGGGATAATGTAAATAAAAGAGTTGTTGTCAACGATCCAAGTATATGGGAATCTCACATCAATGTATCTTTTTAACTTTTTGGTCATTTTGATATCATTATATATGTAAATATGTAAAATGTATGATTATATTGCTGAAATGTTAATATGGTGAAAATTGTAGGATAATGTCAAGTTGGCAAAAGTCAAGAAGGATAGATTTCCTCAATATCCCAAGCTATGTATTGCATCAAACCACCGTTCTTTGATATCATCCTACAAGAAATTCTTACGGACCCTAGCCATAAACGCTACTTCAAGGTATGATTTTTATATCGATTTTACACCGTCAAATACATATATTCTATAATCTTTTATAGAAGATTATAACAAACTAACAGGACTGCGTAGGTGTTATGGATGGCACTCATATAAATGCTATCATCCCTACGTTCTCAACAGATTCCATTTAGAGGTAGGAAATGGATTACCACCCAAAATGTGTTGTGTATTTGCTCATTTGATATGAAATTTACTTTTGTGTATACTGGATGGGAAGGGTCTGCCAACGATTGTCAAGTGCTTTCGGCAGCACTTGAAACTCTTCAACTGCAATTTCCTCAACCACCACTTAGACTTTCTTTATTATTATATTACGATTGAATATCATAACAAATTTATACATATATCATGTTATAGGGATATACTATGTGGTAGATTCTGGTTATGCAGTACTCCCAGGATTTTTAACTCCATTTTAAGGCAACTGTTATCATCTTAGCCAGTACAGAGGGAGTGGGAGACGACAAAAAAAAAACAAGAGAATTGTTAAACCATAAGCACTCTTCACTAAGAAATGTAATTGGAAGGTCATTTGGGGCACTGAAGAATCACTTCACTATTTTGAGACAGATGCCTCTATTTACGATTCGGAAGTAAGCACTTGTTGTAATTGTATGTTATGCTCTCCACAATTACATTCGTGATTAAGATAGGATGGACAAAAACTTTTCTGAGTATGGAGATCTAGAGTATCCATTTGGACCTATAGAAGAGGAAATTGCAAAAGATATACCACATCAGCAGGGAAGTGGGATAAACATGCTTAGGATGAGGATTGCAAATAAAATGGTAAGGGATCATAATATGCTTGAGATTTCATAACTTTATGTTTCTCACTATTGTAATATTATTTTTAAGTATCACTTATCAAAGGCAATGTGATGAAGTTAAACAATGAACTGTATTACTTCATTATTGTGATGTCATGTATGAACGGGTCTAAGTAGAGATCTATAAGATACGCTTCTTTTTACTAGATCTTATTGTACATCAAGCACTTACAAATTTTTCTTTCAAGTATGCACATATGACTGTGTTTAGAATGTTTCTCTTCACTCACCATGAATAAAATTAAATTTGTGAGTATATTCGTGAGGATGAAAATTCAATATCAAATTACACTTCATTAAAAAAAAAACTCTTGTGAAAAATTTGGAATGAAAATTTTGTACAGTTAGTAAACATATGTTTTTGTTCATTTTCTATTTTAGGAACATAAAATTTGTGTAGTTACCAAACGAGTTATTCTGTTCAAAAATTGTTCCTCGGAACAGAAATACAAAAAAGTGTTTTTGTTCATAATTTGTTCCCTGAAACAGAAACATTGCCAAACGTGCCCTAAGTGGCGACCCTTTCTATCAGCCTTATAAAACCCTTGGGACACTTCATATATCCTTGAAAGATTATTTTGTCTAGAATAAAGGACATTCTAATAGTCCCACAACTTTTTCACAATGTTAATATCTGTAACCAAATCCGCAATTTGAGATTCTATGGAGTTCAACATGAGGCAAATAAATGCTATGACATTGTTTTCCATGTTTTTATTCTAACTAGGCCTTTAGCGAGCCACATCGAACTCAGGAATTAGTAAAAAAATTGGCCACATCAAATTTCCAGCAAGTAAGATCGGAATTGGCACTAAGGTGATCTCTTTTTTGAAAAAGTTACACTGAGGTGATCGCTTTTTTTGAAAAAGTGGCTCTGAATGAAAGTGATATTGAAGTGATCTTAATGAAAGTTTTGGCACTAAAGTCAGCGCTACACACAAGTTATGGCACTTGTAGTATTCTTATCTCCCATTTCTTAGCCATCAATTTTACCTTCATTAATTAGAGAATTTAGCTTAGATGATGGTATTCTTCCAACTTCACGACTTAATATTTACTTGGCATCCTAGGCTGACTTATGTGTCATCTTAGGCCTTATGATGATCTCAGCCACTAATCTCATTGATCCATTTATCTTAACTCATAAAAGAGCCTAAAATTTGGGTTAGGATTTGCCTAAGATTCATCAAAATTATTTTAGGCACAAATGGCCCAAATTCGATTACTTGGCCACTAAGTAGAAGAGCGAGATTTCAAACATATAATATATTGGATATGGTCATCATGGCCTAAGATTACTTCTTATCTTATAAGCATTTAATGCCTAAATCTTACTAAGATTCATACTTGTCACATAAGTATCTAATAACTAGATTTAGTTATCATAGATTTTAGATTACACTAATTAATGCTAGTGCCCAAGTGGTCTATTAATATGACCAAGACAAGTTAGCCCTTCCACCATAAGTCATATGCACCTCTAAGTCTAACTATAGAGTTATGAGTTGGTCTAGTGCAATTAATGTTACAATTCAATGCATTAAGATCACTTGGCATCTTCCTAATTTAAAGCCAAGTGTCCCTTTGAGTTAGGAACGTCGGGTCAAAGTGAGTTGGTCAGCTCGTAGCTAGATGGTGGTCGATGAAGTAATCAGGCGTGGCTAGAGTGTGGCTGAGCACTATCAGACGTAAGGTTAATATCACCGATCCATATTTAATCCTTACCAATCCAAGATTAGTTTAGCCGTTCCTGACATTGTGTGTGGCCCATCAACAGTTGCGTGGCCAATTCGTGGCAAGTTGATGTTTGAGTGCATGGCTAGGGTGATTGAGCATGACTAGATCATAGCCCCTTTATGGTCATGGCATGGCCTATTCATGGATCATGAATCGACGCATGGTTGTTTACCATGCGTCTCTCTCTCTCTCTCTCTCTCTCTCTCTCTCTCTCTCTCTCTCTCTCTCTCTCTCTCTCTCTCTCTCTCTCTCTCTCTCTCTCTCTCTCTCTCTCTCTCTCTCTCTCTCACCTCATGGTGCACGCAAGTCGCTTGTGCTTCTCCTTCAAAAACAAAAAACCTAACCCTCTGTCGCATGCGAGCTTCTTCGAACCTCCACAGAAGCAACGCTTCCTCTGTCTTCCTTCAGAGAACCGCTTGATAGTTGACATGCGCCGCTTCCTTAGTTGCCTTTGGAATTCCGCTTCGCACACAACTCCTCCAAGCTCCACCTATACTCGCCATCCCATCGATAAGTTACTCTATTACTCTGCCTCGCCTTGATTTGCAAAACAAATCGGCTCAATTGATTGTGGACGAGACTTTTTGAATCCTTAGGGTTTGTGTGTTGGACTTCTCTAATGGAGTGCAGCTCGCGCCTCTTGTTTATTGAGATATATATCTCTCTCTCTTTGTTCAATTTGGAGATCCAATTCATGAAACAGAGCGAAAATGGGGGATTGTGTGTTGGATTTGTGCTACGGGAGTAGCAATTTAGCGTTCCTCTTGTATGAGAAAGTCGGTCCCGATGGCAAGGTCAACTCTTCCTCTCGTTCTTTGCCTTTCAGTTTGCAAGACTGGCCTTTTTTTTTTTTTTGCTTAATTGGGCATTTTAATGTGAGAATCCTAGTCTAGTTATAAGTTGTCCATTCCCCACATGATTGACATGTATGAATTCAACAATTATATGCTGAAAACTCAGTCAAGTTTCAAATGAATGGTCTCTTCCAGCTTAAAACACTGTCTACTAATTTAGAATTACAATGAATGTGGAGCTTGCTTAATTTGCTTGCAAGAGTGACAACATGGACACCAATCGTGGTATTAGTTCCCAATATTGATTAGAGAGGCCATGTGAGTATCCTATTGAGCATGACACTGTGATGTTTGTTTTGATTAGCATGGAAGAAAAGTGATGTGTCCAACACAGATAAATGGAGGAAACCTCATATGCTATTTGATACTGCTATTTGATGCTGGAAATTGATATGCTTTCACCTTATTTCTGCTTATCAAGTAGCTAAAAGGGGAACTATTGAACATTACAAAAAGTATTTTGAGTCTATTCTCAAATTAGTTGATAGTAGCATAATATAAAACAAATACTGTTTACTTTGTTCGTTGTCCTAAACCTACTACAAATTATCTGCTTTTGATTGTCCAGGATTATAATGAAATGTCTATTGCTTATAGGCCTTCTCATGTAGATGTAACGTATGATATAATGCCAAATTTTGGTAAAAGACTGATGTGTTGAAGCTAACTCTCATTACTTACTCCTTATCTCCATTACCAGGGTAGTGGAAGATCTTCAGCAAGAGAAATAATTGGAAGAGTTGCATCTGGGGCAATTGCTAAAAAGATTCTCAAGGAGTTGAGGTGCCTTCATTTTGTGTGTTTTTTTTAAATTTTTTTAGTGGTGATTCAGAACTTGGACACATTTTCTTTAATTTTTGTTGGTTGGCATATTTTCCATAATGTTTTCTAGTAGCAAGTTTAAAATGTAACAGACTTGTGAGTAAGTTATATTCAATTCAATGTGAGAGCAATGCGTTCATCGATTCCACTTCCTTCTCCCAGTTTGATTCTTCTGGGGTAATTTTTTTTTGTAGTGGTAATTGATAATTACCCACTCAGGAACTGGACCAAATAGAGTGGGAATCAGACCGGATCACCCAGTCTAATCCAGTCCGATTCCCAGTTCCTGGTTCCCCTACAAACCTGCAACCGTCTGGGAACCGATCGCCCCTAATTTTAATTGGCATGTTATGGGCAATGGCGAGTAAGGGTGATGGCCGATGGCAGTCAGTGGTTAGTTGCAACGTAGGACGACAGTGAGTGGCGAGGGCCGACAACTAGTAGGTGGTGGATTGAAAGAGAGTAAAAAAGAATATGAAAAAAAGAAAATCAAAAAGAGAATGAAATCCAAGATGAAGAACTATTTCTATCTCTATTTCATATATAGAAAAGTAAAAAACTTTTAGTTCTCATTTGGATTCCAAATCTATTTCTAGACTAAAATTTTGTTTCAAAATTAAGAATAAAATAAAATAACGTTATTAAACCGATAGTCCATTCTATTTTTTTTTTGGTAATATAGTCCATTCTATTTCTATTTCTAGAAACTGAAAATAGTAAGCATCCTAACTTTATCTTGAATTTCATGTTCCATATTTGTAATAAATTAACCTAAGTTGATATCATCCCTTTCAATTTCGTAAAGTAATGATCTTGTCCGTAAATAATTATTTTTCCTCATCATAATTTCCCCTAATCAATTGAAATTATAAGGTGTTTAACTTAAATATCAATAGCTACTATGCATAACAGTTTTAAGGTGCATTTAATTATGCATTTGAAAAACTCCTTAGAGCGTGAAAGCCTCTTGGAGAAATGTCAAGACATTTGGCAATAATTATCATGGAGCTTTCCATGAAAGTCAGTATTGAGAAAGCTAAAAGCCTAAAGCTAGTAGCTCTTGGCTTACAACCTTGGGCTGACTGTTATCTCTAGATTTGTTTTCTTCATATCTTACCCATACTAAATTTCTGATATTCTCATCTTGCCCTTCCTTTTTCTAGGTATTTCTTCCTATGCAACAACCATCAAAGTCACGCAACCTTAGTGTAACAAACTAAACTACTCCGATACTAAAACGAGAAGGATAGGTTACCTACTATCATGAAATATTGTGCTTTGATGCCGATTTTATGAATTTAGTCCACGTTTGAGTTCAGTTCATTTTTACTCACTTTAGGCACTATAGAAATGAATCATCTCCCAACACTCCGTCTCTCGATTTCTCGTGGCCAAACACAATGAACATAACACAATTAATACATAATAACAAATGTACCTCATAAACACATAACACCTAAAGAAAAGGGTACAAAGCAATAAGAAGAGTTGGGGAATGAAGTGTTTATACATAAATGAACTACTCTTCACACAAAAAGGAGACGCCTTCATTGAAGCCCAAACCAAAGAGTAACTATAGTAGTATCCAACCATTTGAAAACCATCCCAAAAAGTGACTAAACAAACTAAGGATCAAGTCAGAAGTTCCCATCAAAGTTACTATTGCTACTACTCCCCTATTCAATCTCTATCGGGGGAGGTAATAGACCAAGTCAGCACGAACCATGCCTCACATATAGGGAAAAGAAATTCTAACAAACAGGGCAAACAAACAATCTCGTTGAAGGGTGAAGCAGGTTTCAACATGAAGGAAAAGCTCACCTAAAAAGAGTAGGATAGTAAACTCCAAGAGGTCATATCAAAACTCGGTCAGTACTCCATACCTAGGCAAAGGGTGTAGTGATGATGTCATAACTAATGATATGAAAGATGTTAATCATAAAAGAGTAAGTATAAATTTTAGCAAGTAATAAACTCAATCATGCAACTCAGTCAATCACATAATTTATGCAATGTTAAATATCATTATCACATCCTCAGCGCACACATGCATGCCCATCATCAATCATAAAAAACTTTCCATAATCGTTGAGTCAAATCAAATTGCACTACTAAAAAACTGTAATTTCGCTGCGGTAGATTTACCACATGGTCTCACCCGTGACTTAGTGCTATGGTATTTGCTACGAAAAAACACATTCTGAAGCGATCTTGCCACAAAAGAAGATTCGTGGCTTGTGGCGTTTTTTGTCACGACATAGTAATAATCGTCGCTAATTCGTTACAATTAGTAAATTCATGTGTAAAGACGAAGCAAATTCGGGACGATATAGATTTCGTATCCAAATCGCTTTGATTTTGATGAGGAATTTTAAGTGGTCGCTAAATAGCGATGCCACATATGAGTTGTGACTAAATTCGTGACAATTCATCGACTGAAAATGGTACAATGCACAACTAGCTACAAACACACGAAAGAAACGTCGGTAATTTGATACGGATGTTGATTCGTGGCAATAAACATATCCAATTAGCTACATTTACTTTTTTGTGTGGCCAATGGCATAGCCATTGAGCTACGTACTATTTTATATGTAGCCAGTTGGCTATGATTTAGGACATCGTAACGGATGCCGTCACAGTTTAGTTACGGAATATTTATTCGTGGTTGTATCATAATGGAAACACGTATCGTAACAAAATTCGTCCAAATTTTGTGACAAATTTGGTGACGAATAGCATTTGTCGTAGCCAATTACCGAATATAAATGCATGTAGCACCGACAGTCCCACTTTATTCTTACTTTCTTCTCCCCCAAAAACCCCCTGCAACCTTCTTCTACCTAAGAAACCTAATGCAATACTCTTCATTTCTTTTACCCATCGTCTATAATTGTGTGTAATTGTGATGTTCAGCTAGATCTAGTCGTCCGAGGAAACTCGTGGGTGTCGGCGAGCGAGCGGATGAAAGTGGCGAAGGTACGTAGCTGCGCATTTTTTATCTCTTTCTTTCTGCAGTAGATGCTTACATGGCGATGGCCGGCTATGCGTTGAGGGGATTTGTGGTCTGTATATCATATCTGGAACACTACCCCCAAATCTGTCTTCATTTCCCTTTCGTGCGTGTTATGGATCTCAACAGCTACTCATTTGAAGCTTGGTGATGAAGACGAAGACGAAAAAAAAAACCCACAAACAAAATGAAGTGATGACTGGGGTGTCATTAATTCAGTAGGGGAAAATCTGTTGGGAGTTTGGTTTTTTTTTTAGATAATACTTTTTGGTTTAATTTATTTATATCATTGCTCAAATTAAAAATTAGTTAAACATAGATAAAAAAAAATGGCATTAGTGCATCCATAAACTAATTAAATTACCTCTAATTATAAAACACATTATATGCATGCGTTGTGATATGTTTAAATGTATTCATATTTTGATGTTGGGTATTGACAATTTAGCATGACAAAGTTTGTACGCAAAATATCATTATACATCCTTCAAAATTATTGATTTTTTATTTAATATTTGTCAATAAATATACATTTAAGTGTCCTTATATATCTAGGTATCGATCGCAATCAAAGGAGTAAAAACGTTGCAACTCTCATCAACTTGATAACAATTTCAATTAACTAGGTAAGTCATCTTCACATTGTCATTTTGGCCAATTGAAATTTCAAAGTAGTTGTCTAGCAATGAAGAGTCTAGTGTTCCTATAAATCAAAATTATATGTTAGGCAATTTTATATGAATTAACGAAATTCTCAATTATGATAAGTATGTCAATTTTTTATTATAGACACAATGCAATGAGAGCGGGCTTAGATGTATAACAAGAACCGACCTAGACATGTAGGATTAACCGATGAGTTTTGTGCTGGGTTGTAAATCTTTTTGGACTTTGTGTGTACTAAAGTCCAATTCATGGACGAAAATAAGTTAAGGTGTCCATGTCAAAAATGCTGTAACTGTAAGTATCTTGTGGTTGATAAAGTTAGAGTCCAGTTCACATTGTCATTTTGGCCAATTGAAATTTCAAAGTAGTTGTCTAGTAATGAAGAGTCTAGTGTTCCTATAAATCAAAATTATGTGTTAGGCAATTTTATATGAATTAACGAAATTCTCAATTATGATAAGTATGTCAATTTTTTATTATAGACACAATGCAACGAGAGCGGGCTTAGATGTATAACAAAAACCGACCTAGACATGTAGGATTAACCGATGAGTTTTGTGCTAAGTTGGAAATCTTTTTGGACTTTGTGTGTACTAATGTCCAGTTCATGGACGGAAATAAGTTAAGGTGTCCATGTCAAAAATGTTGTAATTGTAAGTATCTTGTGGTTGATAAAGTTAGAGACCATCTTTGTGGATTTGGGTTTACTCCGGACTATTATATTTGGACTTATCATGGTGAGACATATGTATCGGATGAAGGATATGGACCAAGTCACTAATTTTGTGAAAGGAAAGAATATAGCTATGATAATCAATTGAATCAATACCAAAGGATGGTGATTGATGCAGCTGCTCATAATTTCATATAGGAATTGAACCATGCAAGTGCAAGTACAAGTTTCACTCCAATGGATGACCAAGTGAGTGCCAGTCATGGACCACCATTAGACGATATAAGAGTAGGAACATTTGATCAGAATGTGTGTAATCAGTTCCGTGAAATGTTGCAAGCAGCAGATATACTTTTATGGGTTAGATGTGACAACCTTTAGTAGATTGTATGTGACAGCAAGAATGTTAAATATCAAGGCAGAGCATAATGTGTCTAAGAGTTACTTTAACTCTTTTGTTAATGTAATGCGAAAAAACTGCCTCCTGATAACGTAATGCCAAGTGACTTTTATGAGATGAAGCAGTTAGTTGATGAATTAGGTCTTCCAGTTAAAAGAATTGATGTATGTATCGACGGTTGTAAGTTATACTGGAGAGAAGATGAAAATGCATAATGTTGCAAATTTTGTACCGAAATTAGGTACAAAATTAACAGGATGCATGGTCATATTAAGAACCGAGTGCCACGCAAGCAATTGTTTTCTACCATTAATCCCCATATTACAAAAACTTTATGCGTCTCAAGTCACTGCTGAACACATGACTTGGCATAAAAATCATCAAACAGAAAAGGATCTAATATGTTATCTATCAGATGCATATGCATGAAAACATTTTGACAGAACCTACCCTGAGTTTACTATGGAGCCTCATAACATCAAGTTAGGTCTATGTACTGATAAATTTGCCCCATTTGGAAAAATAGGAAGAGCATATTCATATTGGCCTGTTATATTAACTCAGTACAATCTTCCATCGGGTATGTGCGTGAAGACACCATTTATGTTATTAACATTGATCGTGCCTGGCCCCAAAAATCCGAAAAAGTTGATAGATGTTTATATGCAACCTTTAATTGCAAAGCTACAACGACTATGTGATGAAGGTGTGGTTGTGTATGACGTTTGTACTAATCAATTATTTGTGTTGAAGGCAACACTACTTTGGACGATAAATGTTTCCTGCTTATAGGATGTTATCTGGATGGAGTACTGCTGGGATCTTAGGATGTCCAATATGTATGGAGAGATCGAAGTCATTATGATTGAAACACGGTAAGAAGGCTAGCTATTTTGATTGTCACAGACAATTTTTGCTTATGAATCATTGTTTCAGAAGGAATAAAAAAGAGTTTTACAAGCATAGGATTGAAAGAACACCTCCACCATTGAGGTTAGATGGTAAGCAACTTTGGGATCGAATGCGTTATTTTCCCACTGTGATCGAAAAACCCAAAGTCCAACTATGGGGTACGGAATTGCACATAAGTGGTCTAAGCGTAGTATATTTTGGGATTTACCATATTGAAAGGCTCATCTTATTTATCATAATCTTGACGTGATACACATAGAGAATAATGTTTTCGATAATGTCATAAATACGATGATGGATATCTTAGGAAAAACAAAAGACAACTTGAATGCAAGAAAATACATGAGAGATATTTGTGCTCGGCCAACACTCAATGTCGATGCAAGCAGCAGGGGACCAAAACCCAAAGCTGCGTATACATTGGACAATAGCGACAAGTTGTATGTCAATGGCTGAAATATGTGCGGTTTCTTGATGGGTATGCTTCAAACATCGTGAGATGTGTCGATTTGAATGAATGTAAGTTAGCGGGTTTGAAGAGTCATTATTGTCACATATTTATGGAACGGCTAGTCCCAGTAACTTTTAAAGAATTACGACTTAACTTCGTATGGAGCACTATTACAGAGCTAAGAAAGTTCTTTCATGATATTTGCTCGATCATGATAAAAGCATCTCACATGGAGAAGCTAGAGCAAGACATTCCAATCATTCTTTGCAATTTAAAAAGGATATTTCCGCCTTCATTTTTTGATTTGATGGAGCATCTTTTAGTTCATTTGCTTTATGAGGCCAAAGTTGCAGGTTCCGTCCAATTTCGCTGGATGTATCCATTTGAGAGGTAATCTATATATTTCCAAATTTTCCCTTATGCACTTACATAATATTTGTCATGTTATGCTAAACTTTATTTGATTGCAACTAGGTTCTTATACCATCTAAAGAAAAATGTGAAACAAAAGAACCATGCCGAAGCTTCAATTTGCAATGCATCATATTATTTTGAGCCACACATGCAATGCCAAAGGCGGAGTGTAGGTAGGAATGATGAGGGCCCTATTGATCACACTTGCAAACCATTCTCTATTTTCAACTTTCATGGTCGATCAAGCGACCCTTGTAAGTTTCGTTACTTGACCGATCAAGATTGTTGGGCAGCCCATACATATATTTTGCTGAATTACCCAGAAGTGCAACCATATTTGGAGTAAGTGTATCTAAACATATAGTCATGTTCACACATCCATTAATTTGATCATATGTGTAAATGTGTCTACTTTTATGTGTCAGGATTTTCCAAACATCAATGTATGGAATACCGCCAAATGAGTTTGACCGATTGTGCAATGAAAAATTTGCAGCTTGATTCAAAATGCATGTAAGTTGTGCATTCGATAACATGATTCCCCACATATATCATCACTATATTGCGAATTGACGTTGCGAATGTCATAATATTAGGTTCACAGTAATCATCAAATTGTCGAAGATGAAGGCATGATATATCATCTGTCATTGGGTCTGAAGACAAGAGTTTAGACTTGGCCATCATATCTAATAAGCGGGTATAAATTTCACACTCAAACATATGGAGTAGGAAAAACCACAATGAATAGTGATGTGTGTCTAGTCTGCCAATGGTAGCAGTTTACGAGATGATTTTTATGGCTTGATCGATGAAATCATAGATGTAGAGTACCCTGAACCATTAATGCGAGTTGTCTTATTTAAGTGCACATGATTTAACCCCGTCAAAGGAATGAAGGTCCACATGAAGTTTAATTTGGTTGAAATATATCACAAGAAAAGATATATCACATATGAACCATTTGTGTTGGCACAACAAGCAATCTAAGCATATTATGCATCGTATCCTTCTCTGAAACGTGACAAAGCTAATGGGTGGGCTGTATGTAAAATCAAAGCATGTAGGAAAATTGAGTAACACTGGAAGGATATAGCTTATCAACAAGAGGAAGTTTCTAACCATGTTGACCCTGAGGAATATAACATTCCAAATTTTCGAGATCCATACGGAGATATGATAAATGTCGATCCAAATGACCAACATGAATCATTTGTCCAAAGTGATGAAGAATTTGAAGCTGAGACAGAGGTCGAAGACAAAGACGATGTCGTCGACGAAGCTAAAGATGACGAAGACGAACTCAAACATGAAGACGGAGGCGAAGACGAAGACGAAGATGAAGACGAAGACGACAACGGTTTGAGATATGTGTGCTATGAACCATATGTACAATTTATATCATTATTTATGGTTAGATATGGAACCAGTGACATGAGCTGTTATCCATGTATATATATGGGGACATATGCTCCGGAAGTCCTAAAACTTGTTAAGGTTTAGTGTAGGTGAGTCCTAAAACTTGCAAAAAGTGCAAACGAGTCCTAAAACTTGTCAAGTTTGTTCAAATTAGTCCTTCCGTCAGCGTCATTCCGTAATAAGTTTTTATTTTTTATTTTCTCTGCCGATGTAGCGCCTCTGTATCCTAAAGGATAATATTTTAAAATGCCACGTCGGCGTCTTTTGTTGACCACTTATGTAACAGAGTTAACAAAAGGACTAATTTGAACGAACTTGACAAGTTTTAGGACTCGTTTGAACTTTTTGCAAGTTTTAGGACTCACTCACACTTTCGCTACAAGTTTTAGGATTTTCAGTGCATATGTCCCATATATAAATATATATAAAAGTTGAGTTCTCTAATTTCTTTTCTTCGTCATCTCTTCTGCCTTTTCTTTGTTAGACTAATTAGTAAGTCTTGTATATATGGTGCACCATGGTCATTACTAACCTTCTCAAATTTAATGGTCGCTGTAAGATTTAACCACGGAATTAGCTACAATCGACAATATAGTATCCAATTAGCCACAAAAAAAATACGAGATAAAGGAAGATAAGCTATAGCTAATTTCGTGGCAAATTAGCCACGGATTGTTTTTTTTTTTTGTGGCTATTGACATGGCGAAATTTGAGGCCCGACCATTAAGGTGGCACGGTCCATTCGATTCACACTTAAACCCTCACAACCCTAACACCCTGAGCCCCGACCATTTCCGCTCCTTGTCATTTTGCCCTAACCCACTCATCGGCAGATCAAGGGATTACTCTTTTCGTACACTGGAGAAGTGATCAACAGACACCCACCTCTCGCTCAATCTCTCGCTTTGTCTCAATCATTGAAGCAGGCGGTCGCCGGAGGGTGATGGTGTGAAGGCTTCGACACAAAGGGCAATGACGATTTTTTCCTTCTGATGAGGATTTGTTGGGTAAGTTCTCAACGGTGATTTATAACTAGATCAAATGCTTTCTTAATAGTTTGTAACAATCGACAAGTCCAAAGAATATATGTCAAAAAAAGAGTGCCTTTTCAAATATAGAAAGTCGGATGCTTGGGACCACTGTGATTTGTTTTTTTGAAAAGGACAGTGACTTTCTGATTATAAAATATTGGATGACTCATGTGTTGGTGGCTATTCGATCTTCCACCTGTGTCGCTCATCATATATCGACAAATGAATGCCCATCATATATTAAAGTGTCGGATCCACCACTTGTTATTGTCTTTTGGTTGTTTGGTAGGGTGCTCACTTTACTGTTTTTGGCATATTTTCATTGATAGTTGTCTTATTAGGGTTATGGCATGTGAATGTAATTTTTTTTTTGCCCACGTACGTTAGGGTTTCCTTTCCATTCGAAAAAATATATCATGTATTATTAATTATGAACTGTAAATGATACATACGCAGTGAACTTAAATGGAAAAAAACACACGTACACAAACTGATCAATATGTGTAAAATGTATGAACATATATGTTGTCGTTTTTTATTTGCATAGTTAATGTACACATTAAGGCTAACCCATGACTTATACATCAACTTGGTTGGCCAGGTGAAGAAGGTACTGCAAGCAGTGACGTTACCAGTAGGCGATTGAAAATTAAAATGGTAAACTTTCAATAAAAAAATACTTATATGTATTCATACATTCAAATTAATTAACATAGTATTGTCTAATAATCTTGTATCCTATTTCACAGAATAAGCGTCGCGGTCAAGGTCGAGGTTGTCGCCAAGGTGGCAGGATAAGAATAGCCAGTACCCCTTCCCCTTCCACTGCCTTATCCCCCTCCCTTACCTCTTCCCCAGCACTTACAACAACCTACAACCACCACCACCTGCCGATATTGGAACCCCTTCAAACCAGTGCCAAGCGACAAACAGTGGCCCTGCATTCAACCCTCTACCTCAAATGCACACTTATACATATCAAAGGCACACTGAATCTCCTCAAGTTGCACCTTCTTCGGCAGCACAATCGGTCCATGAAGGGAACAAAGTGAAGCAGATAACTGATTCATGATAAAACCATATGGAGAGTCATAAGTACTTTAATGCATGTGTAAGTATGATAAATATTATAAGTTGTATATGCAGATGTCAACTAAACTCAATTTTTAATGGATGCAGGTTCTCAGAGGGTAATTACAAGGTGAGGCAGCTTAATAAAATCATCAATGGATACTGGCATGGGGCGTTTACTACATATAACACCGTCCGGATGATGTGAAGGACGTGTGGTGGAGTGAATTCCAGGTAAGTTTTGTCCTTTTTGATAGTTCGTCCAAAGATTGTTTCATATAAAGTGAACTGATAATGATTTGTTTTCACTGTCTTGGTTGCATCGAAAGTTTAGGTAGGAGGCGAGAGACAACATTGATATTCAAAAATTTTCAAGAAAAGGCCGGGGATCACATACGCAATGTGATGAACAAAGTAATTGGACTATGCCAGACTATATTTCAAAGGAGATTTGGGTAGACATCAGAAGATATGGGAAGCAGGGAAGCATAAGCAACTAAGCGAATAGAATAAGCTGAATAGAGCATTCGGGTCGAGTGAATGGTCTGGAATATATGCTGGGGGCTCACTCATCAAAGTGGTGAGGACATGCTTTTTACTCGACCATCATTACTGTTCACATTTTTTTAGGCCAAGGAATTAGGTAAAAAGTCAACATATACAGAGACATTTCAATGCGCATTCCAAAAGAAGGACAAGACATGGACCTCAAACCGAGCAAAAAGTGTTAAGGTTTTACAGGTTTGTCTTTATAAGTTATCACGGTTTATAAATCTGTACTAGAATTATGTAGGCAATTTAAGTTATTTGAAATAATTTTGTTAATGTAGGAAAAGTTTAATGAACTTTGTCTGAGTAATGCTAGTGGCCTACCCCTTCTGACCAATCCCTGGATAGTATCAATATGTTGGTGGAGGCAGCCGATGGGATAAAAAGAGGTAAGGTTTATGGCCTAGGATCCATGGCAAAGTCAATCTGACCACACACTTCTGGATCATCATCCTTCGTAGTGGCTAATTTGAGGAGGCCACGAGATGAAGAAATGACCCACATGAAAAGACAACTTTAACAAAAAGACGTTGAAATGAGAGTGGTCAAACAACAAATGAAACTCATCATGCAACAACTCAACATCCACGGCATTACAGTGCCTCCTGTCCACCCGCCTACTCCCATGGGTGATCGGGACAATGACCTAGAAGCGGGTGCTGATGATGATGAGTATGAGGATGAGGATGAGGATGAGGATGATGATGCCACACAAACACCATCATCAGAATGAGGTTCCACTTCAATCTACAATAATCAAATGGGTTCATGCGCTTTTTATTGATAGTGTCTAACTTCATTTTGTAGTGTCATTAAGTTGTCTTATATACAGTGTGCTGACTATATTAATGTGCAGCTTTGTTTGTAGGTCTGAAGAGATGGTTGCGAGCAGCTCAAAGGAACATAAGAAGTAGGCGATAGAATGAGCAGAGATGGAGATGATTAGAGATTGCTGCAACTGTTTTGTTAGACTTTAGAGGTGTTTGAAGTAGTTAGTTATGGGTATGCACAAAAATGTAGGTTTTTTTTTTAATGTTCGCAATGTATGCTCTTAAGACATGTTTTATATGTTGACTTGCTGCTTGATGTTTTATATTTTGTACTGTTTATATGCTAGTAAAGTGTGTCGGCGTGTTTTAGGCCGAAGTGGATTAATGTTTGACTATATATGATATTTTAGTATATGGTATTTTGTGATATTGTTTTGGCATTTACTTATATATGTACAGATTGTACATGGAGACCAATTTTTTAGCAGGTTCAATGTGTTTATATAGTAGGTTGAATTTTTGTAAATTGTCATGAAAATTGCTATGGGAGCAATTTTGATAATGTCACAATTTGAAAGGGCTGACAACACTAGAGCATTATACAGCCATGGCAGTCAGACTAATTTCTACAATTTGTGGTTAGCTACAGGCAGATTTGCTACGGAAATGAGTCGTCGTTTATTGGCTACGAATTTATGTACATATCGTTGCTAAATGAACCATTTATCCACGAATAATCATCGACAAATCTAGTGACGTATTGGCGACCAATCGGCCATAGAATCTTGTACGTTACAAGTTTAGTGACGACCTTTTCGACGATAATAAGTATGCAATATCACCACGAAATTAGGCACAAGTCAAATCGGGTCACAAATTTTGCCACAGAATTAGCTACTGCAAGTTTTCTAGCCACCAACACGGATATGTAGAGACTTACGTAGCCATTTTTCAACGATTTCAATTATGCGTCTATTGTCGTAGTGAATTACACGTCGCAAATTGCCATACAATTAGTTACGCATATTTTCCGACGATTTCAATTACGCGTCTATTGTCATAGCGAATCACGCGTCGTAAATTGCCACACAATTAGCTACGCCTATTTTTCGATGATTTCAATTACGCATCTATTATTGTAGCAAATCACGCGTCGCAAATTGCCACACAATCAGCAACATATTTTATCCACCACTTTAGTTACACAAAAAAAATGAACGTAGCAAATACGCATTCCACTGCGAAGTTTTCACCACATAATTAGCCATGGAAAAGTGCCATGAATAATTTTGTCACAAAAATTACTACGACAATAAATCCGTAGTCAAGTAGCTACGAAATATGGAATTTCCATAGCCAATTTTTTGCGACGTTGTTTTCGCTGCAGACAGTGTGTGGTGGAGAAATTCGTGGTTACATGACTTTAGCCACGACTTTAGGCAAAAAAAACTGTGACAAATGCCGCTGCGAAATTGCAGTTTTTTAGTAGTGTTGTACATATGGTATTTTAACATTCCTTAACAATTGTTTGGTGTCGGCTTTTTCAACTCATCACTATAAGATTTCTAGATTGCACTTTAGGTATTTTCACTCTGAAAGCATTTAGATTGCACTTTAGGCATCTCACCCCGAGACATCATGCATACTCTCTCCAAGAGTCCCAAATCCCCATTCATCCGAGGTATCTCCAACTCTAAGGAAGCCCCCACATAATTAAAGTTTAATATCGAGAGCCATCCCATACCATTCAACTTCTGATATTAAAAAAGAATGCTAGTCGACTTGTCACGAGAATGCTTCCAGACCTTTTGTCTAGACATCTGCACTCTAAAGACATCCAGATCGTATTCCAGGCATATCGTCCATGAAGCATTAGCAACCGCCTATAATTGAACCCACCATCATCCTAAGCATCATAATTCTAGGGGCATCCACATTCCACAAACATCATATACAGCCATTTATCATGGTCAAACATCCAACCTCATTGTGCACATTCCATATCATGTATAACTCGGCTAAGTATAAAAATCTTGCAATCCTATCATTTTGAAATCTAGTAGACATTCTCACTTAAATCATACACGTCTCACACCATGCATGATCTAGCCAAGCCTGTGAACATGTGCAATTTCCTAAGTTTCTCCAAAACATCTAATTGGTCTTAGAATGTAAGAGAATAAATCAAAACTACTACAAAATCATGCACGCAACCTTAGAATTACCTCTTTTAGACATGTCATCAATCTTAAAACTAAAACCTAAGAGGAACTGGGAAATCCTAAACTACGAAATTATAGTACCACTTGCCTAAATCAAAATGTTCAGATCAAAGTGGTGGCTAACACTCCTCCTTAGACTCACAACAACAATCTCATTATTGCAACTTGACTCAGCTTCTCCGATTTATGATTTAGAGAGGATTTGAGTAAGTTTAGAAAATGAGCTTTAAAAAAACAGGAAGAGGCCGACCTTACATAGCTGAGTCACCTCCATACTAGCAATGCCACTTCGTTGAGCTAGCCATGCCATTAGGCATGACTGCTGGGCAATTGAAGTTGCCCTAATGGGTGGCTTGAGCGGGGTTACATAGCCACCATGTCACAGCAATGGTCTCTCCTTTCAACTAAGAGATAATCATGAGGTGCATAGGCTAAAATTAAGGAAATGATTAGGCTAAAAAACATGATGAGGGGAAAGAGCATGTGAGACAAATGGAAAAGGAGTGTCAGCTAGTTAAACAAAGGGGACAAGTGGTGGAGGAAGCTTGTGGGAGGCATTAAGGCCATGCCTTGAGCCATTTAGCAACTAGCCAATTGGAAGGAGGGCTTTCTAGTAGCTCACTAGGCAACGAAGCTCCTAGAGTCATTCGATGGCCATTTAAGCGGAGGGAGCTAGGAGATGGTGTCCAAATGGCGAAAATGTAGTGATAAATGGCTACCAAATAGTGAAATAACTAGTAGAGCACGTTAAGGTCACTTAAGGGATGTTTGGAGTCTACTGAGTAGAGGGAGATGGGCAGACGTGGCATAGGCAAATGTGGCAAGGGCATTCTGAACATTCCTCGGTTGAATCAACTATCTCAAAGTCGTCTAAGACTAAAGAATAACTTCCGAGGCCGATTTAATTCAATGTCATCACAATTCAACCCAAAAATCTTTGTAATCTAAATCGTCTCTAATCCGCATTCGATATCATGAATGGGTCCTTAACCCTTTGTTACTTGGCTATCGTTCCTCTAACCAGCTCATAGGAAGTGATTAGGTTTGAGGATGTCACAAATCTCCCATTCTTAAGAAATTTTGTCCTTGAAATTGATCATTTCTAGGATGCTTCAAATAGGTAAAGGTACTGCCATTTCATTTCCTCCTTGCCTTTTTATGTTGCTTTTTTCCGAGTCATGATACTTCCACAAGACTTTAACCAACGGAATAACCTTTGTCCTGAGGACTTGTTCCATCTATCTAAAATTCGAATCGATTCCTCAACATATGACACCCTATTGTTTATGTTGATCGTATCATATTGTAGGTTGTGTACCAGATTTGACTAGTATTTCTTTAACATTGATATGGGGAACACATTATGAATGTTCTAGAGTTTCGAGAGGAAGGCCAATCCATAAGCTAAGTCTCCAACTTTATCGATGATTTCAAAAGGTCCAACGTGTCTTATTAGAATCTTTCCCTTTGTCTCGAACTTTAGTATACCTTTAACCAGCAAAACTTTAAGAAACATGTTATCACTATCTCAAATTCCAATGGCTTCCTCCAGCAATTTGCATGGTTCTTCTACATGTCTTAAACTATCTTCAGACACTCTTGTATTGCCTTGATCTTTTTCGATGTGGCTTGCACTATTTCAAGTTCTGTCAACTTGCGTTCACCTGCCTCGCTCCAACATATAGGTTTTCGACAAGGCCTCCCATACAACACTTCAAACAATGTCATACTGATACTTTGCTAAAAACTAATTCTTCCAAATATAGTTTCTAGTTCCAATTACCTCCACGGTTGAGTACATAGGCTTGTAGCTTATCCTATATGATTTGAATTACTCTCTCTAACTATCCATCAATTTGCCAATGGTAAGCCGTGCTCATTGGAAATCATAAATACGACATGTAATTTCTTCCAAAATTTTGAAGTAAACATCGAATCTCTATCTGAAGTGATGGTCACTAGAACCTCGTGTAATCTAATTATTTACTTAATGTACAACTCGACATTCCTTTCCAGTGAAAAGTCTCATCCATGGCTAGGAAATGGGCGAATTTTATCAAACAATCCACTCTTACCCATATGATATCATGACTACTTGAAGTCCTTGTCAACTCTTGCATGAAATCCATCATTATATGCTCTCACGTCCACTCCAAAATATCCAAAAGTTTGAGCATTCCAACAGATTTCTAATATATGACATTTACTTGTTGACAAGTTGAGGCATTGAGATACATGTGTGATGTCGGCCTTCATTCCATTCCACCAGTATTTCTGACGAAGATTTTGATATATCTTTGTACTCCTTGGATAATGTTATAAGTACTATGATGTGCTAACAAGTCATCAATTAGTTGTTTATCGATTGGCACACATAGTCGTTCATGGAATTTAATGATACCATCCTCCATCTCGTGAAAACCGGTCTTGTCTCCTCACAAAATCTTTTCACAAGCTTTAGCAATCTCATGATTCTTTCATGAGGGTAGCCATCACTCATGTTAGTTCATCAACCACAATTTGATACTCAATATTGGTGTACTAGTTAACTTTCATTCTTTAATCATTAGTTGGCTATCTCCATCGCAGACTTTTAGCTCAAAGAATATGCCACCTTGCTTGCCTTCCTTGGACAGTAGAAGATCTCACAATCATAATCATTAATAGTTACATCCATCTCCTCTTTTTCGTGCTTAATTTCTTCTAGAAAAATAAATACTTTCGACTATTGAGGTTAATGAAAATTTCAATTTTCTCCCCATATAGATAATATCTCAAAATTTAATGTGAAACTAGGAACTATAAAGTTCTAAACTATGAAATCAGGGCACCACTTGCTAAATTGAAATGTTCCGACCAAGACGGTGGTCAACACTTCTCCTTAGACTTACGGCAACAATCCCATGGCAAAAACTCAACTTAACTTCTCTAGTCCAAGACTTAGAGAGGATTTGAGTGAGTTTAGAGAATGAGCTAAAGAGAAGAAAGGGGAGAAAGGCCAGCCTTACATTGCCAAGCCACCTCTTCACCGACAAATGCCACTTCGCCAAGCTGGCCATGCCATTGGGCACAACTGCTGGCCAGGTAGAGCCGCCCCAATGGGTGGCTTGGGCAATTGGCTACATAGCCACCATGTGGCAACGACAAACTCTCCTTCTAGTTAGGAGATAATCATATGGTGCAAAGACTAGTGTTAGGGAAATGATTGGGCTAAAGAAAATGATGAGGGGGAAAAGTATGTGAGACAAGTGGCAGAGCAGAGTGTCAACCGGCTAAACATAGGGGAAAAGTGGTGAGGAAGCTTGTGAGAGGCCCTTTAGCAATTGGGCAGTCAAAGGGAAGGCTGTCCGGCAACCAGCCAGACAGATGAAGCTCCTTAAGTCATTCAGCGGCCATCCAAGTGAAGGGAGTTGGGAGATGGTTTCAAAAGGGTTAAAATGTAGTGATAAGTAGCTAATTAAACTACCAAATTGGTGAAATAACTAGTATAGCACGGTAAGGTCACTTAAGAGCTATTCGAAGTCCACCAGATTGAGGGAGATTGGCCAACGTGGCATGGGGCAGTGGCGGATGTGGCGAGGGCATTCCAAGCTTGCCTTAGCTAAATCAACCATCCTGAGGTTGTATGAGACTAAGGAATAGCTTCCAAGGCCCATTTAAGTCGATTGCATCCCAACTTAGCCCAAAAACTTTTGTAATATGAATCGTCTCTAATTTGCATTTGATACCATGAATGGGTCCTCAACCCTTGTCACTTGGCTATCATTCCTCTAACCAGTTCATAGGAAGTGCTCGAGTTCAAGGATGTCACACTTAGGCCTTGCTTGGGTTGCTTCACCTAAGGCGGCGGGTGACAGCCACCCAAGGTCACGCAACCTCGAAGCTACCTTAGGCCTCCCTAGGTCATGCCACTTGAGGTGGCAAGTGATGACCACCCGAGGTTCCACGACCTCATATTTTGTCTCTTCCCAAGTTAATTCAACCTCAACCAACAACAGTTGGTGAAGGGTTTGATTTTTTTAGATTAAAAAATTACACCCAAAGCCTTTTATAAATTTCTTTGGTCAAACACTACTTAAACTCAACGTTACTTTATAAATGAATTTTTACCAAACACAATTTGTATATCTTCAACGGGTTTTAACTTTCAGCGTTTGCATTATATTCAAATCACATTTTCAAAACTGAACCAAACAACACCTTAATAGATTGTCAATCACACTTTTAGAATTGATCCAATGGGCAAGATCTTTTTGCCTTGAAATCAATGGTCCATGGAGTAAACAGAATTGGTCTCCTAAAACACCCCATCAGACCATAGATTGCCCCTAAAGATGAGATTGCTTTTTAGAAAGTACAACTCTCTTTTTTTAGCGACTCTAGCCCTACCCGATCCTATGGTCCCGAGGATTGACCCAACAACAAGCCAAACTCATTAATTCATTATGGAAATACATAATACTAGTAATTCAAATAAAGAATGCATCTTAGTATCTTCCGAGTCGAGACCCATCGTTTTGAAAAGCTTTCCATGTAAGGGAGAGCAGAGCATGTTATTGTTTAGTAGAGGTGAGCAACGGTCCAGGGTTGATCCTGGACTGGCCCAACCCGACCAGTCCTGGTCGGGTTTTTGAGTCGAACGGGTCGGTCCTCAGTCCTAAAATCCCTAATCCGCACTGTACGGGTTGGTCCTCGGTCCTAGGAGGTCGGGTTGGTCCACCCGAACCAACCCGACATTATATATATTTAATATTAATTATTTTTATAAGCCCATTCCATTTCCACCTCCCCAACTCATTATTTCCAAAATCCAAATTCAATAATCCACGGGCCTTTATCGACGAACACCGCTTGCCTCAACAAACAGCCACTACTTGACCGCTCGCCTCGACCTCGACCCAACAGCCACCGCTCGCCCGCTCGATCGACGGCCACCGCTCGCCCGTCACGATTTTGCTTCTCTGTAGAAGGTAGCCAAGATGCTGTGTCCTGTCCTGTCTCTGTTAAGATCAAACTTTTTTTTTGTCCAATGGGCAGTACACGTGAGTTTTTTTTACAAGCTTTTTTCGATAGATTGCAATAGTTCACACCTCATTATACTTAGACAATGTCAAAAATAAGAGAGATTGAATCCCTAACCCCTTTGTCAACTTGTTCTTGAATTTGATTTTCATGATATTATCTTTACTCTTTAGGTCGAAATCCATCCTAATAATTAAAGAGAGCAAAAGCAACCTTTAATTTTAAACCACGTCTCCTGCAGCATGTGCTAGGTGTTCGAGGAACCCAAGAGCTATAAAATTTGTGTGTAAGTTTCTTTATGAGGAGCATTGTGAATTTTTTCCTTGCATAAATCAACATGTCTAAAGCTTTTGCATTTAGTTGATATCGGGTGTTTTACGATACTTGTGCGGAAAATTTTACGGTCCCGGGTTGACCGGGGGACCGGACCGGTCCTTGGTTCCAAGCTTGACAAGTCGGTCCATGGTCCCAACAATTGAGGACCGACACTGTACGGATCGGTTCTCGAGTTGAGTACGGGACCGGCCCAATCCGGACCATGCACACCCCTACTGTTTAGTTGGATTTAAAAGTCTATCGAACCAAACTGAATTAATACTCTTCAACCAAGAATCAAACCACATCAAATCAAATAATAAATTGAAAGGAAATCACATCAAACCAATTTTGAAAATCGATTCAACTCTAAGCTATCTTCTTTTTTATTTTTTTATTTTTTCGATACTTAATGGTTCAGGCTACTCATATTTTAAAAAGAAAGCTACTTTGATATAGAAGTCAACAAATATTACAAATTTCGTCTAAAATATAAAACATTCATTACAACTTTTATATTCACATAAAAGGCAAATCTAAGCAGCTTCAATCAGTACACACTCGAAAAATGTAAGCTACTTCATACCTAAACAATAAAGGAGTTAAAAAAAAATAGAATGGGAAGAAGCTTCATGGAGTCGTGATTAAGTTGATCTCGTCCTTTTTCAAACACGAAAAAGGTTCGAGCCAGCTTGTGAACTACTCTTTTAAAAGGTACTCTCTAACCGAACCGAACCATGAAAACTAATTTGGTTTGATTCGGTTCAACCATGGGAGTTTGGACCTCTTTGCTATAATCAGGGGATGCTTGACAAAGTCCAGAAATAACTCATGTGAAGTGAAATGCAGGGCAATCCCTGAACATCATATTATTCATGGCCACGTAATAATCGAGAAGCTATTCAAAGAATTTTCTGCACATTTCAAATGTTTTCTTCGTAATTTGTACAAAATGAATGACCCAAAAACAGCCTAAGAAAAGTTCCCAACAAATGGAACCTCTAAAAAAATCTCCATGATCTACTTCTAGAACTCGCTGTAATCAAGCAAGTAAAACAAAAAGGGAGGTAACTAACAAAACTCAAAAGAACTCGTGAAGTGTGGGAGAGCTGATAGAGAGACCTAACAAAGACCTGGCCCAAAATGCTCGAACCAGCCCCATAAGCATGTTGCCATTACACTCCTCATCTTATGCCTGAATTCAGACCCACGGACTTCCAAATCAGGCAAGACCTCCCATGGAGGACAGATCACAAGGCCATCATCTTTGATAAAAATAAATCCAACGAATGGCTATGTTACAGAATCAAAAAATTCTCCAGCCCCTGTTGAGTCATGCCTGAATAGTGGGAGGGACAAGAAGGAAACCAGACTGTAAAGGTGCCATACGGCCAACCGCTGCTTGTAATTCACATGGGTCTTGACGAAAAGCTCGAGCTCTAGAGCTATTTATGCGCACCACAATACCACTTAAAAATTTTCCACTTGCACCTCTTTAGCTTCTACATCTCCTAGCTGATGGACTATGATTCCAAGATGTGACAGTTCCTTATAAAATCGTTGGAGTAGTTAACATATTTGGTCCAAAAAGGGCGTAGATGCTCAAAGCCAATGGGCAGCCAAGGTTTTGACTGACCATTATAGTGGATTACTGCAGCCTTTTTCACGCTCTCAATGTCTGTCTTAATTTGATAACCCAAGCCGAGCAAGTGCCATGAAGGGTCAATTGGGTGAACATAACCTCTGAATGCAATCAAAGCAGGAGGCAATGTTCCCAGTTTCCACATTGTCAAGTTTGACTTCAGATTCTGCACATAAAGCACAATGGGTAATCAACCATTATATCCACGCCATGTAATTATTAAAAAGTATAATCCTTGTAAGACTCCACTGCCACTCAGTACTTTAGTATGGAGTTAAAGTCCCTTCCTCTTTTAGTGCCGATGTCATTGGAGGTATGCTATGTACATGAGACGCACCATGTAACTAGGCAGGCCATATCTATAGGTCCTAGCAGGAACTTTAGTATTCTACGACACTCGTAACCTTACTGGCCATAGATCTCTCACTAAGGAAAAGAGAGTATAAATGAAGCACATTTCAAGAGAAACCAAAGCTATTTTATGTAGAAGCTTTGTCTAACTGTCATTTATTACCAACTTCCCTGGCCTAAAGGAAAAGAATATGTACAATAAAATGAGGTCATTAGCAATGAAAGCCAAATGACATGATAGAGGTGCAACAGTGCAGAAATTGCGATTGGTACCTCTTTCAACCAAGCATGGTAAGCTTCCCTTATACCACTCTGCCTCCATGCACGAAGATCAAAGATATTCATACCATAGGCCCACGCACATTCCTCTGGATCTAAATTCTCTGCTATGAGGGGATGGGAGAAATTGAAGTAATTCTTGAACCGCTTGGACATAACCCAGTTGTCTTCACCTTTACAAGTTTCTACAGCTCCGTTAACTTTTCCCTCAAGGTCAATCTCCCAAAGTGGAGATAAGTCACGCTGAATAACAACATCATCATCTAAGAACACCACCTTGTCAAGGTTAGGAAAGAGCTGTTCCAACACAAACAGTCAGATGTAGATCCAATGAGAAGTATCAATCACAAAGAGGACGTACAAAGAACCAAGAATGTACAAAGTTCCACAAATAACTCTAGAATCAGCTATAGTGTCAGATTTTATCTTCTGGTAAATTTCTGAATCACAGTAACCAGGGAACAGACAAAAAAAATTTGAAGTGTATTATCTGCAAAGTCCTATTGTATAATATTAGAGCTTAGAAATCCTATTTCCAGTAACCCACTGAATCGTTTCCCAAGTCTTTCCCATCTAGCAATCAATACATCACTATATCAACTAATGGCCATTGCTTAATGTTTCAAGATTGATTGAGTTCTTTCTCTACTCCACAAAGAATCAATCTTATAGATGCTCTGATAGAAATCCCAACCGAAAATTAGCTCAGAACATTTAGTTTGGTGAATATATTTTTAGCTAAAACATTAATGAAATCTCAATCACAGACCAGCATAGAACTGAATATCATTCACCTATCAAGCACCAAGATAGACGGCTCACTAAGTTCCATTTCCACTATCTAGTTCACACCAAGCGATGAAGAATCTAAGAACAAGGTACTTTTAATCCTACACCAATAGTTACCTCTGGAAGATATATTCGGAGATGATTGAGCAAAGAGATATACTTCGGACTTCTAGCCTGTAATTTTGAAGCAAAGGTCCTCGGAGTTGTACTGCTGAGGTTGGTCCCAGCAATGTGATTTCCATGGTAATAAGTTCTAATGCTACTGTGGCCCTCCACAGCTTCTAGCACAGGAACATTCTCTCTTGTTAACCAGTCAAACTGATGAATGCCTTTCACTTCCACAATGGCAGGGGATACAGGATTAAGTGCAAACCAAGAGTGCATCCCCGCATAAGTTTTCTTGTCAGTGATGACATGGAAGACTACTTTTTCAGGTTTCAGAGATGACTGGATGGTGGAAGCCACAACAACTGAAGCAGCTAAGATGTTATCAGTTGATAAAACAAAGTGGTGGTAAGAGTTGTCTGTGAGTAAAGGAAGCAACTCTGGAGAAGGCAATTGTTTGCGTGCGTGAGCATTAGAAGAATATTCATCAGTTAGACGCAGAGAGAGGCAATAAATGCCTTTTGGAACAGAACTAGCGGCAAAGTGTTTATTCATCAGTTCTGCAAACTTGGATTCCCTTATCTCTCTTTCGAATTTCTCCATCTACAAGGAAAAGCAAAGACTAACTCTGTTAGAAAATGTCTAAACAATATCTTCATAGTTATCCTACTGTTAAATGCAGATGAATGAAATAAAAAGGGACAGATCCTACAGATAACTCAAAAGACCTATATGAACATCATTTTCTGCATTGAACAAAGAAAGGACACCATATTTTGCATTATTATAAGCACCATCTCAAGTAATTGAGACCTAGAATAAATCCTAAGTATACATAAACTATTTTGGCAAATTGGAAGGACCTTAGTTATGAGGAAACAATAAATAAAAACAGAATACTACAGGAAAATGGTGTGCAGAAATAGATAAATCGAACTTAAGATCCAACATAACTAACAAAGATGTCTGCTCAAGTGTGAACCCTAAAGAGACACCATATGAAGCTAATTTCAAGCAACCGAGTTAGCAGGCAATGAGGATTAGTCTATTTACTACTTCTCAAGCAGAATTGTGATCCACCAACAACTTAATTACTACAAAGAGTCCGTAGGTAATAAGGACAGGTACGTAAGGCTTAAATCAGGATTAACTGCTTTAAATCAACATATGAAAATAAGCAATTAAGTATTGTGAAATGGTTTATGAAAAAAATACTAAAATGGGTTAATTTTATGCTTAGTCACCCCGAGAAAATATGCCTTGAACAAAACCAAATTGGAGATTCAAGAAGTTATCAACCCTGTTGTAGCATGCCACATACCATTGCTCTCAACTTGAGTGCAAAGGTCCTTGCGTCATACTGATTGTTTTGAATCTCTAATACAAGTTGATCAAATGAATCTGGGAACTTCAAATTATCTGGGATGTCTGCATTCTTTACTTCGTTTAGAATCTTCTGGAAGTCTCTAGCCAGCCTCTGTGGTACCAACAACACAGGAATTGTAAATGCTTCATCCATTCCACAAACTTCTAAGAGAAAATGCAATATGAAAAGTATGCACAGTATCAAAGAGAAGAAGTTACCTCCGAATGATCAACCCTGCGAAGGATTCTAGGTCCAAACCGCCGGCCTAAACAATCTGAAACTTAAGAAAAAGCAAGTCAAATAAAAAGTAAGAAAAAGCAAATCAAATAAAAAGTAAGATACTTGCGATGCAATCAACATGAGATCTGAAAGAAAGTCGCCTTAAAAAACAGAAAAAGTTATGAGGAACTTATAATGTGCCATTCTAATTCAGCCTTTCTCCAAATCCACACACAATAGAATTTTTTTCCCCCTTTTTTGATAGGATGCACTTATGAAATCGATAGTCAAGAAAGTTGTCCAAGACAAACATTAAATAGTATATTAACCAAAACTTGGAAGGAACCAAGGGCCCCCAGACATCTAGACAACTGCAAAAGGAAAATGGTAAATTCATAGTTATAACATAAGTAAAAAGAGTTGGAAGTAATTAAAGGCAATTATTTTGGTTTGACTTTACAGAAACATGTTCCCGCTTAAAACAGGATACACTAATGAAAGGCTAGTTGCTATTATCTTGTCCATGTGCAACAATGAAAAGTAGAAAACACATTTCAAGCACGATGAAGTTGATTCCCCAATAACACAACCTTTGATTTTGTCTTTAGACCGTAGTAGATTATTCCAAAGCACAATTTGAATACTCAACTGATCTCAACATGTTGCACAGGCTTTACTTTCCAATGAGAGTTCCACGTAAATTTCCTACTCCACACCTATAACATGGTAGTTGAAAGATCTCCCTTTCAAACATAATGCAGTGATTTAGAAGCACTCTGACTTGTGCATTTTGTTCTTCATGGGGGGGGGGTCAGTCATTCCACATCATAGGCAGAGGCAAATATATTCTTGATTAATTTTCCTCCACACAAGTGATAAATAGTTATTCAACTTCAATGGAGAAGTCATCACTAGGATAGCACAGGCATCGATTTTGTTATATAGGAACAAATAAGAGATTTCAAGTAGAAAAACACGATAAGGAACCCATCATTGTTAACACACTTCAATTAGTCATGACAATAGTTTGAGTCAGATTTTCTCTTAAATTCATTTAACCCAAAAACTCACAGGAATGATTTTAAAAATTAAAAGAAAGCCAATGTTATGTACTACAAGTCGTAAAACTGAAGTGATCCTCATATGATAATCCAAGATTAGTTAATTAACACTATTGGATCTTCCAACTTTTAATCAACTTTGAGAAAATTTGCCAAGACATAGAGGCTAAGGCCAGAATATATCATATGCTCCAGAGAGTTGCTCTTCTCAATCGAACCAACGTATTAACCTTTGTTCCGTACATTACAACTCTCGTATGTTTGAGAAGTCGTGAGATAAGTAGAGAGATGATGGAAGGATGCAGTTGTTTCTTATAACTCAACAAAGAATAAAACTCCTGCCCTTTTTTTTCTCCTTATATGGTTAATCTCTTTTACTTAACTCAAGGAAACTTGATAGTTCATGCACTATACACAACTTCGTACACGTATCTGAAAAGTTCAATGAACTGAACTAACCTCAGAATTAACCTAACAAATTCACTCAATTCTAGAGAACTCAAGGTAGACTTTCTTTCAAGAAACTAAGATGCGGCACTACATAAATGCAACTTTAAGTTCAATGGAAGTATTGTCCCAAGCTAAAGTGTGTTCAAAGAATGAAAAATTTAATCGCTAATTGACAATATACAGATGAGCTCCATGAAGGAGGGACAGATACAAAGTGATTCATAAGCTACCATAAGTCCTCTGAAAAGACACGAATACAGAACAAGATCCAGAGTTAGTATGATCTTGCACGTGCGACTCCAGATGCATATAATTTGGGACAGGAGAGAGCTAAACAAAACTACACATGCATTTAGCTGAGTTGACATTCCGCCACACAAGCACATCTTAAAGATAAGAAAAGAAAAGGAAAACTGATGGATTTACAGGATATCAAGAACGAAACAATCATTTCAGCGACACTGTCGTCGGCGTAGCATCTCATATTGCAAATTCACACGCAACAATATTCAAATCTAACCCCCACAAATTCAGACGGGTGAAGTTGCTAATGTAAATGTCAAATAATCAAGACACTGCGCCAAATGCACAATTCGCAAAACAATCCAATTCTAACCAATTCGGATCAATAAAAGGCTCGCAAAGCCCAGGTCCATTACACATTGCCACACGAAACCAACACCAACGAGACAAACCAATATCTGTCGCGTGATGAACAGTACGACATAAGGTATGAGAAATTACCAAATGAGGAGCACTTGTTGACGCCTTCGAGGGTAACAACAGCTGTGAGTATGAACACGAACGGCAATAAGAAAGCGAGGATGAGAATAGTATGGAAAAGGGTCCTGTAGGAGATGTGGCGAGCTGCGACCTTGATCTTCATCAAGTCAACAAACCCATTGCTACTCGATATCGTAATGCTCCTCATGCTAGGCGAGAAGTGAAGCTGCATGGTCTTCGATGCGGCCTCACCTCCCCGACGACGGAAGCGCGACCGGCGCGAGGATCACACAACAACCCACCTCCTCCACAACAACAAGAACGGCGGCGGCGGCGACGATTATCGCGACGGCTAACGACCGACGAGGAAGCCGACGGCCCCGCGGGGTCCACCATCAGACGCGACGTCGATCCACGATCCCGCAATCGAATCTCCCGATGACTGCGAATGCTCCGCCGGGCCGATGATATCTCCGCTATCTCGAGACCTCGGGCAAGACTGCATCGGAGATCGAGCGCATGCGCTTCGCGTCGTCGATTCGATCCGAGGAACCGGAATTCAGGGGATCACGCAGAATCAAATTGACGAATTCCTTTCGTTGCAGATTTTGGGCATTTCTCGCCCATGGAGAGAGAGAGAGAGAGAGAGAGAGAGAGGGAATTGGGGGGGAGGAGAGAGAAAATGCGCTTCGTCGATGATTTTAATTTTTCGAGATTAAAAAAAAAGGTGTTATTTTCAGAGGGAAAGAAATCAAAGGCTTTGAAGAGTCAAAACCGTGTTGCGTTTTGGGGGGGAAGGAGGGGAAGAGAGAGAGAGAGAGAGAGAGGGATGTTTGACTTTGACTCGAGAGGAGGATGAGGTGTGGTGGTGGTGGTGGTGGTGGTGGTGGGGAGTGACTTGGGACCTAAATCTAAGGTCTCTCTCTCCTCCCCCCCTCTTCCCGTTAATGGGCAAGCATGATATGCTCGCACGTGCCCGGGGGTTTTGCCTCCTTCTTCTTCTTCTTTTTTCCTTGAGTTTTTCTAAACTTGGCCATCCTATCCTCTGGTCAAAGTACCCCCAAAAAAAGAAGGAAAAAACCCATCGGAAAGATTAATTTGTGTTCTATCCATACTATTATCCTTGCACGCAGGTTAGGTCCATTGAATCCACCTGAGTCCCATAGTATGAGTCTGAATCTTGAGAAGAAATAGTCCATACATGAACATAACAATAGATATGAATTGAGGTAATTGTTCAAAAAAACATGAACTTTTTGGAACTTTGTTAATTTAGTCTTAAACTTTTTCTTACTAATTCAGTTTGAAACATTTTGAAACTTTGTCAATTTAGTCACTCCCGACAATTTTGTGCCAGAAAATGCTGGCCGGATATCCACGTAGGCATTTTCCAGCACAAAATCGCGAGAATGACTGAAATAGCAACGTTCCAAAATATTAAGAACTGACTTGGCAAAAAAAAAATGGTTTAGTACTGAATCGATAAAGTTTCAAAAGGTTTAGAACTTTTTTGGACAATTATTCCAATATGGATCAAAATATCAAGCGAAAACTTAGGCCTCATCTCATCCAAAATGATATAACTTGAACTTTACTCCAACTTTTCCTGACCACATAATTTACTCGATCATTTTGCTTTTGTTGCAAGTTGATACTTTATCTTAAATCAAGAGAGACATCTTGTTATATGAGCTTCAACTATGGAAGCATGATCTAGTCACATGAATAGATCTGACCAAAGGCAAAATATCAAATTTGTTGGGAAATTTTATATGGCATGACAAATACATAGAACACGCATATTGACGGCAAATTAAAATGTTTGGGTCATGGATCAATCGTTTATCTTCTGATTTCTTTTTCTAGTGTAATTGTTTGTTATATGGTTATATGATAAAAAAAAATCCAAGTTAATTTGTCCCACTTGACTCTCGGATGTGAGATGGGAGAAGGAAGTCCCTATTGCGCTAAATTTCCAATTAATATAAGAAATACTTTCATGACGTGTGTTGGTGTTGGGGCTTGAAATTGGAGAGTCCACCATGGCAGATGAATGTGTGCCAAGTGGCAGAACAAGAAAAGCTAAAAATTTATTGGTCAACATTTTATTTAGCTAAAAAAATTATTTATCTTCTATACTATGTAGAAATTGACAAGCGACATTGTACCGTGTCATTTCACGTGGCGAACACAAGGCAAAAATGAAGTACTATGTGGAGAGCATTGGAGCAAACCTTCTCTGATCAATCTTTGCTTTAACGGCATATGATTGATATATCATAAAGAAATGCCTAATCTAACTTTTGAAATTTCGAAAAATAGAAAATTATCTTTTTGCAGTAGTTTAAAATAATTATTAAGGTGATTTAACATATACTAAAAAAAGGATGGGAACCTCCTATTTTGCAAGGATCTCTCTTTTCTTCTTCAAAATCTCATGTATAATTTATTTGCCATCATTAAATTAGACGATGCACATATTCTGATAATTCAAATAAGAATAATAAAATGATCATTTTGACATAAGAAATCCATTGTCTTCATTACGTCTTCTCACAATAAAAATCTTCCATGAGAAGCCCAACTTTGAATGAGTAGGCTTTGAGCTTTGATCTGATCAACCTCATAAAAATTATTAGGATGCTGCTCTAAATTCGAGTGAATGGTTCAAATGTGAAATAGTTTAAACTTGGTAATACATGGATGTATACTTGTGTCAAGTGCTTCGTTTACAAACATGTCAGATCGCTAATCGTAAAGCTAATTTTGTGGGATTCATTATACACTAAGGGTGCGTTTGATTAGGTTTTGGCAAAATATAAAAGCCTTTAGATTAATTAATTTTCGGTAATGCAAATAATGCTTGGTAAAGTGTACTTTTAAAATAGGATCCGGATCCCCTGCCCCAAGATCAGGGGCAGGGGATTTTAAGAGGGGGAGAGGTGAACCCACTTAAATAGAAAGGAAAGTTTTTTTTTTTTTTGGACTTCTAAGCTCAGATCACCCTGCTCGGAAAAGTACCCTGGGCAGGGGATCCAAATCCTTTAAAGCAACCTTGGGAAGCGACTTTGACTTTAGGTATGACAAGACTCAAATCTCGGATCTGTAGAAAAGAGAAGTGTTGGTAACACTGCCTCAATGTTAAAGTTTGGATATTCATTCTAACCCCAACGGACATGATTTCCCCTAAGATAGGTCTCTTCCTTTCAAAACATCGCCAATTTTTTCTCCGCCACTGACACAATAGCCCAGTTAGACATCAGGCGACGCCACCAGCACTCCACCGCCTTCCGAGGTGACTGTCGGCGGTGCCACCGAGCACCACCTGGGAAAACAAGCTGCACAGTGTGCCACCAAGGCTGCACGGCGTGCCGCCATGCAGGCGCCATCGCTTCCAGCAGTGCTGCCAAGTGGCGAACATGCGTGAAGGAGGATGAGACATCAGTTAGGGGGTGGAACCATATAAATAGGCGATGACCAGTATGACTAGCGCCCTTGCCGATCCTTCACCGCATTACGGAGTAATCTATGACGTATTTCATGAGTTTCCCTGAATTTGCCTTACCAGACGAACCCGATCAATAGTATCTGTTGGCAAAGACTAGGATCGAAGTGAATACAGGACTGTTTCACAGGCAGATTACATACCGCGCTTCTACGCGGCATATGCGTTGTCAAGCAATGGATGGATCAGCCCCTCTTCCCATGCCTGACCCCTTCTAAGGAAGCCCGAATGATGGACCGGAGGAGTGAGCTCAAGTGGAGCCCAAGGCTTACTAACGTCGAAAGCTAGATATGTAGGATGGCTATTTTTGAGTTAGGACCACCAGATTGTATAGAAAGACAAGGAAATTGTACATCAAGAATTTTATTGTCTTGTCATGTATGGTCTTAAAAGTCATCTGCTAGTAAATAAAGCTGAAGTTTTACTAAAAGATCTGAAATTGTGCTTAGAATTGTATTCCCAGTCTATTTCATGATTCCATTGCAAGGTTGTTAAATCAATTACGGAGTTGCACTAGTGATATCTCTATGAAGGTAAGATAAGAATTTGACAACCCGTAGTGGGCATCAATAATTAAATGTTGTAAGGATGGTACATCAGGTCTTGTCACGAGGGTCACGCGATCCCCTAGATAGCGGTCGTCACACTTTATCTAGGTCCTCCGTGCAAAACGCAAGGAAGATGAACAGTGCAAGAGTGGAAGAAAAAATCATTAGATCAAAGACTTGATTTTAAAGATGCGGCATTTAAAAGCATCTCTACTCTTGCCCTAAGTTAAAGGCCTTTGGTGATGTGATCGCATATTCTTAAAAGTCTCCAAAAATTTTGTCAAACCTATTTATATTTGTCCAAAAACTTTTAAGGCCCCATAATTTTTTAATAAAATTGAACCAAATGCACTCTCATTATCCAATAAGGAAATAAAATGTGCTTGAAATTGCCTTTGCAAATATAGCTACACAATTTATGTGTCATGTATGATGATGAAAGGACTCTACTACAATTTTTTTAAGAATAAGCGCACTAAAAATAAAATGAAAAACCTTTTTCATTATAATTTGCTTTATGTGCCTTCTATTTTCTCTTTTATTTCTGCTCTCATAGTTTTAAATATGCAATATGCAAATATATCAATAAATGCACATACTTTTATTTCTTTCATTTTCAAAACTTTATTTTTTTTTCATGCTATAAAATTCTGAAGTGTGGGTGCTGTGCTCCGGGTGCCATAGCAATCAACGCCATTTATTTTGGAGGAAGTAAGCATAGCCGTTGGATCGGGTAGTGGAAAAGCAATTGGTAACTTTGGCTTCGTTCATTTCACGAAAAATGTAACATTTTTAGGAGGAAGTTGTTTTCTTGGAAAAATGACAATATTTTCAGGTGTTCGCTTGAAATTTAGGAAAATTATAATAAAAAAATCGATTTTTTTTTGTTTTACATTGGTTGGTTGTTGGCCACAAGCCTCGCCAATCCCGATCGAGCTCTCATCTTGTCACCATAAGCCAACAAACTCGTCAATTTAAGGCAAACCTCGAGCTCGCCTTTAGAGGCAGTGAGCCTGCCGCCAGCTCGCTACTAGAGGCCACTAACTCATCACCCTTGGGGGAGGTTAAGGCACGCTCTAGAAAAGCCACAGTATTTAAAAATAAACAAAGAAAATGGAAAATATCTTCTTCTTTCTAAAAAGCGGTAAACATTTTCCCTATTTTTGAAAGTGTTTTTCTATTGATGGAAAATATTTTCCTTGACTGTGTGTTATTTTTCGTGAAATGAACAACAGAAAATCTGAACATATTTTCTATGAAATGAACGGAGCATTTGTCTCTAAATGTTTTAAAACGGAAAGTAGTGAGAAATTACTAAACACTTAAGAAGTTTATTAATTATTACAAAAGTAACTTAAAATGAGAAAGCCACTAACAAATTACCAAAATTACTAATTATTGGAAAGAGAAAACTTATGATGTGCAAAGTTTTTTTTTATGGAGTGTGATATATCAAATTTCTTAGAATGTTCATATATTACTTTGAGTAAGTTGGCATCCAAAGTTGTCAAATCACTACGGAAATTCACCAGTAACTACAATGAATTACTCTCACATTGAAAAAGTTGCTAACAACTTATCAAAGTTACTAACACAATAAAAACCTTGCATTTTTTGAGAAGTTACACATAAATGTGCAAAACTATGAAATGTAATATATCATGGTTTGTTTAGAAATTTTAATAGATAGATACTTCAAGTAATTTTTTTACAAATCCGAAATTTCTCATTCAAAGTTACTAACAACTAATATTACCAAAAGTACATCTTGTATTGACAAAAAAACTAAAAAATTTAATATTAAATAAAGAACTAATTTTACATGTAAAATTACCAAGCACTAGAAAAGTATCTTGATTAAAGTAGCTTGATTAGTTTAAGTTTTCACTTAAATTTAGTAACTTTAAAGTTCTTGATAACCAAAAGTTCCTCTTTATTATTGGAAGTAACTTTTTCGCATTTCTTATAAGTCATACTTGTGAAGTTTTTTGTAGAACCACAGCCAAAGCTTAAGCCATTCGATGAATGTATGGTTTAATATTTATATACTTTCACACTCCTCCTCATGCTTAGTTTGGTCTTTTTTTTTTTTGGCCTAGTACTAAGCGTGGAAGGATTTGGAGATACTAGGGGCATGGTAAGATTTAAATTCATGACCTCCCTCTATGATATCATGTAAAGTTTCCTATAAGACCACCGTCAACTATTCTAAAAGTTTAAGCCGTTAGTTTAATGCATGATTTAATATTTATCAGAAAAGTAAATCTTAAGCTGTGAGTTATTTGAAAATTTTCCTGTCTTTCAGTAATTTGTAAAAGTCAAAAGTAACTTTACATCAATCAAGAGTGGGTAGCTACTTTATATATGATGATTAAGCTTTTAACATTTGATGATTACTAATTTTCTCAAAATTTTAGCAACTTTTGGAAGTCAAATCTTAGAACTATGAGAGATTAAAGAATAACTTTTGAGCGTTTTATTTGTGACTCTTCATATTAGGAAATAAATTCGCTACCTGTTATAGAAAAGAAAGCTTCCGACAATTTTTAGCAACTTTTCAAAGTACGGTTGTAACTTCTCCCCTATTGGCTATTATTAATTTTTTCAAGTTTATTGTAACTTCCTAAAACCACAAGTAAATTCAAAAAGCATCATAAATTAATTTGCATACATTAGCTAATAGATTATATATTACAAAGGTATTTTTCCTCTTCTTGTAATGAGAAATGCATTAAGTTCATAAATTTTATCTCGGGGAACTTTAAATAATGAGAAGTTAGTTAAGTAATAACTAGTAATTTCCGTTCATTCACAATAATTCCTAAAGGTAACATTTCTCATATTAGTTAGTAGATTTTAAAATTGCTTTTGACTGGATTTTCATGAAAAAGTAATTATAATGTCATATGCAAAGAAAGTTACTATGAATGGTTAAGTGTAACATAGAAAGACTTTGTTCGTTTTAAGTAAAAAAAAAAGCATTTTTCTTAATGAGAAAACACCTTCAAAATTATACAAGTGTTATTTGCTTTTCATAAAGCATAAAACATATTCCATCAATTTTCTTTCATCCATTTCATCAAACCATTTATTCTTAAAAAAATCCAAAATCTTTTATTTTTTCTATTTTTATTTCTACTTTTTTTTGGCTAGTCGTTGACCATAACATTGGCTAGGCCTTGCCAAAGGTTAATGAACCTCTAGCGATCTCGTGTGAGGCTCAAGCCTCGTCCAATTCATCAGATCAGGCAAGACCTAATCTTGTTATTGGTAGGTAAGGTTTGAGCTTGCTTGTGATTAGTTGCCTGCCATTGTCAATCACGATTGTGGTTGAAGAAAAAGCAAAAAGATGAAAAGAAAAAGAAAAATAATTTATAAATAAAATTTCAATAATTTCAATAATTTTCCTTGGAAAATCAAATTATAAATCCTAGTTTTAGGTTTTAGCGGAACATCAAAAAATATTGTAATTTTCTTTGAAAACAACTTTCTAAAACTATATTAACTAGAAAGGTCGATATGAATGGGGCTTTTAATCTCACATTCGAATTTTAGTGCTTTCCTGTTAAAATAATCTATACTACCACCACTTGTTACACGTATATAAGAGGACATACATATATAGAGATTGGTTAATCAAAAGATTTGTATACTCCATGTTGTGGAAAAAAAAGTGAGTGAAATTACTGTAATTTCTATTCTTTTTTTTCACAAAAAACACTTATTTTTAATTAGGAGTGAAATAAAAATTAATATTGAAGTTATCAATTGCTAGTCAATTCTCAAACTTGATCGAAGAATTTTTATACAGAAAAATAAATTTTGAGGATCTAAGTATTTATTAATTTCTTCAAAGTTTTGCTAGCTATCGATATTGATTTTACAACTAATAAATCAAAAGGGATTAGTCGATTTTGAAATACTAGTAATTTTCGCGCATATTTAGTAATTTCTACATAAATAGAGCTAGCTTTGAATATTTGTAAATAACAGTTATTTTCCCATATGACGTCGGGGTTTCCATGACTTCTTCTTTTCTATCCAAGGTTATCAACTTCTCAAAAAGTCTTGCAACTTTTTATTGTCCGGACGACTACGCCGTTCACATGACACTGCGATGCTTCCAAGGGGAACGCGGGAAGAAGAGTAAAAGAAAATGTTTTGTCACATGTCGTTTTCCCGAAAGATCTGCGTTATCGCCTGCTACGGTCTCAGCTGCACTCGTTACCCTCAACCAATGAGACGTCTCCATCACTCTCGGCTGACTGGAAGCTGCCGGCTCATCCAATGAGGAGCCTCCCCAACAAGACGGCTCGGCGTCGCGGCGGATCGCACCTCGAACTTTGAGGGATCTCGTGCTTCGATGCACTTTATGGTGCCGACTCCGTCGGTATGATGGGCAGACTGGATACTTCAGCGAGTGAATGTAGTCCCTCCGCTTCACGTTGGCGTCCGACGCATCGTCGCTAGCTGCGGTCTTCTTCCTCGTTCTCTTGTAATGGCGACTTCGCAGTTCCCTGCGACGGCACCACCACCTTCAGGCAAAGAGAGCTGTCTGCGTCGCCATGACCCGTGTAGTTTGCTCGGTTCTGGTCTCGGAGAGAAGAAGTCGGCGCTCTTGTTCCGAACTCGGAACGCGAGGTCGCTCAGGACGAGGAGGCCTCTGATGGTGAAGAGCGTGTCCGGCGAGTCGAAGCAGAGACTCAAGGATTCGTCGCTCGAGGAAGGTCTCGACTTTCGATGTTACGTCGCTCATGTCCTTTTTTTTCTTGTTGGGCTCTGAGATGTTCGTTCTGTCGATCGGTCATTTGTAGTTTGAAACGGGTTGACTGACATGCGTTGCATTCTGGTACTCCTTGTTTTTTTTAATCTTTTCTTTTCCTGTTACTAGTTTTCGTTTTGCGATTTTCATGATTGGAAGAGATTTCGGTTTTCAGTGTGTACATATTCACAGTGAGCACAGTTCTGGAGGAGAAGGCTGATCTGATTCGAAGCTAATTTTTCCCTCGTTTTATGAATTCAAACGGTTGACCACTCCAGGATGTGGAGTTTCTGTTGGTCGTTCCGCTCACCTGCTGATATTTGTTCTCTCATAGTAACTTTTCCCCCCTGTTTCTCCCTCTGAAGTAAAGTCTTCTTGTTCTGCTGGGGGAAGAATGGGAAAGAGAGCGCGAAATTTAAGATTGGCTTTCATTTTCAATTATCTGATACTTATTATCATACTTGTTCAGTCAGTTCTAGTAGAGTTTTCTGCGAGGATAAGATTAAATACTGTAGGTGGCTTTTTTAATGATGAAAAAGATCATGAGTCATGGCCCTATGCTATGGATAATTTAAGTTACATTAAAGAGTCGCTTGCTCAGTAGAAGGAATTGATAATGAACTGAATGGCAAAGCTGTTCCTGTTGGTAGTCATGATCATTTGTGTTCACATATTAACTTGTGATACATGGGGGGAGAAGGCACATGTTCTGGCCAGAGACACATCCTATGGAGATATTTGCATGGATCCACATGGCCTGGGTGAATCACAATGGTTGGATGTTGCAGACCCGTGTGGAATCCAGATGATCAATGGCTGAGATTTTATGCTGTCTACCGTAGACCTGGTTAGGCACGAATTTTCCCACATCAAGTGAGCAGATGGTCTGGTCTGGCCTGGTCGGTCTCTTACTTTATCTGATTAAGTTAAAATAAATTAACTTGAAAAAACCTAGAATATGCCTTACTTATGGCAGAGCAAAGCATCTCACATGGGTATGTCAGAAACAAGATTCATTCTAGTCCTTAAATATGTTCCCGCTCATTGCTTTATAGTAGTATCAGTGTCATGAAGAGAAAGCAATGAGGTTTTTTTCACTGAATTTGTGGGTTTCCAGGTGGAGGACTAGTTAGGTCCTTAGCCTTTTAAATAATTCACTAAATAGCAGTAACAAAGCTCGAAATACACTTTAAATCTTTGTATTCATGCCAAAAAACATTTTTTGTTGATAGCCTTTTCATTGCTTCACTAATTAGCAGTAATAAAGCTCAAAATACACATTGAATCTTTGTGGGGTCTCTGAGAATAACTGGAAAACAAGAGTGATATATCTATAACTTAGCATATTAATATGTAGTTAACATTCCATTTGCAGTCACTAACACTATTCCTTGTTTTCGTGGTGTAAAGAGCCAAGTGGTCTAATTGCTCTCAAGTTAGATGCTGCATCCATTACCTCAAGTATCAAATATCATGCAGAATTCACGGCTCCCTTTTCTCCTGATAAATTTGAACTTCCTAAGGCTTTCTTTGCAACTGCGCAAAGTGTCCGAGATGCTCTCATTGTTAATTGGAATGCGACATATGATTACTGTGAAAAGTTGAACGTAAAGCAAGCATATTATCTGTCAATGGAGTTTCTACAGGTTTGGCGCCCAAATTTCTCCATGTAAAGAGTAAAGAACTATGTTCTACTTATTCACAAAAAATTTATAGCTTGTTACTGTGGTTTCTATAGGGAAGAGCACTGTTAAATGCAATTGGTAACATGGAGCTCACAGGTGCATATGCAGAGGCCTTAAGCAAATTTGGGCATGACCTGGAAAATGTTGCAGTCCAGGTATATTGTGCTTGTTGCCTATTTTAAATTAGATGCTGTTGCTTTATTCTTGCTTGTAATATCGACTGCTACAATTGACTAGTCTGTTCTGTACTAACACTATAATAATGATGTGAAATCATGATGATGTTGGCTAAAGATGTATTGATCTTTAATCTAGGTAAAACTGTCTAGACTTCTTTGGGTCATTTGTTTCCTTTTTTATTTGGGCCAGAGGGTAATTTGTAACTTGGCTCCTATTTTCCTTTGTGGCTAAGCCTGCTTTACAACGTGAAAATGTATATATTGTTCTTCATCCCAACCTGCTGACCCCTATTCCCTGATGTTAGGTAAGACATCCCATTTTCTGCTATGTCTAGGAAGTTGTAAACTCTTTCTAATGGACCTCATGTGCATTTTAATGAAGCAATGATAACCTAACAAGGTGGATGGAGGGATATATTGCTCATTTATAATGGGGATTTTTTGCCAAAAGAAAAGTCAAGGAGGTCAATTTAGGGACTATTCCAGGAGCTGTACGGATTTAAAATTTTCCCTGAGGCTTCATTTCGTTGCCTGAACATATGCCTTCTTAATCACTGCCTTTTGAAAGCCTGACCTGCTAATCTTTGGCTGATACTACGATCTCAATTCTTAGTTGTTTGCATTATGTTACCTATGAATCAGTATGTACTTTTTGGTTGTTATAAAGACCATCAAAAGCCACTTATATTTGCGGTTACTGTTTGTAGGAGGCTGATGCTGCACTTGGAAATGGGGGTCTTGGGCGTCTTGCCTCCTGCTTTTTGGACTCCCTGGCGACTTTAAATTACCCAGCTTGGGGTTATGGACTTAGATACAGGTATGGCTTATTTAAGCAACAGATAACTAAAGATGGTCAAGAGGAAGTTGCTGAAAGCTGGCTTGAGGTATGCAGAAATGTTCCTTCTATTTAATTTCAAATTCCACATAGGTCTAGCATTTCCTTTTTCCTTTTCGCCAGAACAGCCTTTGCTTAAGTACAAATCTAAAATTTAACTATTGTGAAATCTATTCTTGGAGTTTAATTTGAGGTTCTCTTTAATCAATAACCTTTCTGCTTGCATTATTTTTTGATTTTAGCCATATGATATATAACATTTATTTTTGGTACTTCACTTGGATTACGTATTATCGTATTAATTGCCATGACTGTTTTACGTAGTCATGTCTACTCATTATCCCATCTATATGATGGCAATCCAAGCATGGTTTATTTGGATTTTCTTTACATCATGGGTGATCTCATTGTGCTTACTCTGTGTAGACGGGAAATCCATGGGAAGTCGTGAGAAATGATGTATCCTATCCTGTAAAGTTCTATGGCAAGGTTTTGTTGGGATCTGATGGTAAAAGACGCTGGATTGGGGGTGAAGATATACTTGCAGTTGCATTTGATGTTCCAATCCCTGGTTACAAGACTAAAACTACCATCAATCTGCGGCTTTGGTCCACTAAAGTTCCTTCTGAAGAATTCGACTTATCCGCTTTTAATGCTGGAGAGCACACCAAAGCAAATGAGGCACTGTCGAATGCTGAAAAGGTAATTTTCTAGGGTTTTTTTTTCCTTTCAGATATTTTGTCTGTGACCTCTCCTTTTTTCAAATATAGATTCTTTATTCTCTGAGATAAACAGAATTGCTGAATATGGCTGACAGATTACTGAACATACAATTTGGTTGTCTACTTGGTCTGAAAATAGTCAATAGTTATGATTATGGGTATGCTCATTATGGCTTGTTTTCCCTGGGTAGATTTGCAGCAGAATATAGGAATCCGACCCATGACCTCTTTGATTTTGTTGACGTTGGGCCACAACTAGGCCAAGCCCTTGTGCTTGAGAGGATTGAGATTTTTCTTTGGCATTACCTTCTTTTCTGTCCCTGTAGTTGTCTAGATACATTTCAAAGTGGTCCATTGGCATGGCCATGATAGTTTAGTCTCAGACATGACTCTGTTGGGTAACAATGTCCAGGACTGGTCTTTGGTGTTGCTCTAACATTGTTGCATTCTATAAGTTGCATAGATGAAGGATATTTTTGGCTTGGGGTTAATTATTTTGTCAATGTCAGATTTGCTATATACTGTATCCTGGTGATGAATCCATTGAGGGAAAGATCCTCCGCCTGAAGCAGCAGTATACTTTGTGTTCAGCATCTCTTCAAGATATTATTGCTCGATTTGAAAAGCGATCTGGAAAACATGTAAAATGGGAAGAGTTCCCGGAGAAGGTTGCAGTGCAGATGAATGATACTCACCCAACACTATGCATCCCAGAGCTGATGAGGATTTTAATGGATGTTAAAGGTCTGAGTTGGAAAGAAGCTTGGAATATTACTAGGAGGTACTTTCCCTAACATTATGTGAATCCAGAGTACAAATTTTATTTCCTGTTGCTTTAAAAAAGCATCTAAAGAAGTGGAATATCTCATTCTGTTTCTTCCTTTTATTTCTATTTGGAATTTGTTGAAGATACTAAATAGGTGCAATGGCACAATGAGATATGTGTAAATGATCTCACTTTGTTGGAGAATGTTTGTCAATAAAGTCATTGTTACTTTTATGAGGTTATCAGTGATGAACTCTGAGCAGTCTTCTGTTAAAAGCCACATGCTTAAAGACGAGATATTGACAGTCATCCTCCGTATCCTTTGTGAATTGGCAAACGTTAAAATATTTAAAGAATAAGAACTGCATATTTTTGTAGTTGACATTGTAGGTTATTTCCTTCAGATATAGAAGATAGCATAACAAAAGAATTATGGTGATGGCTTGAGAGTTCCTGTCTCATGAAATCAATCATTGAAAGCAGTTTAAAACAAAGAACAGAGAAGGGAAAGAACTTGGCCACTCTATTGGGATGTTTTATGCAATTTAAGGGGCTTTGGCATGCCGAAATGGAAAAAATATCTAAAGAACCCATGCCATGCCATGAATGATGTAGTTTTCTCACAAGGCAAACCAAAATACTTAAAAAGTGAAACGGTGTGCTAATTTGGAAGTTCGCTCTTTGAGGTAATAAGTTTATTGTTGTTAAACAGAGATGAATATGATTTTTTAGGCTAGAACATGGGATGATGGATTTCTATAAGCCTTGTAATTAGTTATTATGTATGCATCTTCCAACATGTCAACTGTGCAACTTGTGGTCTGTTGAATTCTGTCCTGCGAGAGTTTAATTTGATTTTTTTTCCTTGGCCAACAATCTAATTTACTTAAAGTTGCTCCATTCTTGTTCTTCTTAGATAATTCAATAGAAATTTACCAATATTAGTGATAAATGCATACTTCTCTTTTGCTGCTTTAAGGACTGTGGCGTACACAAACCATACTGTTCTGCCCGAAGCACTTGAAAAGTGGAGTTTAGAACTTATGCAAAAGCTTCTTCCTCGGCATATTGAGATTATAGAGATGATTGATGAAGAGGTATACTGATACATTACAGGAATAATTAGTACCCATTTATTGGACATTCCCTGACATTCCCCGATGCTATTTACCTGTTTATGATATCTTCAAAATTCGTCTTGTCCCTGCTAATATGTTACTTCGCAGCTGGTTGGCACAATAATAGCAGAATGTGGAACCAAAGATCCGGGTTTACTGGAGAAAAAATTGAACGAAATGAGGGTACTGGAAAATGTTGATTTGCCGCCTGCTTTTGCTGGGTTTGTAAAGCAAGAAGAGGATCCTGTTGCTTCTTCTGAGAAGGAACCAGAAACTTCTAAAGAACTTAGCATTAATCTTGAAGATGAACCTGATAATGTACAAGATCAGGAGAATAATGGAGAATTGCCGGAGCCTGAATCTGAGCCTCCTAAGATGGTTCGGATGGCCAATCTCTGTGTGGTGGGCAGTCATGCTGTAAACGGTGTTGCTGAGATTCACAGTGAAATCATAAAGAAGGAAGTGTTTAATGAATTCTTTACGGTAATCCTTTTCTTTGGCTTGCCCTTCTGCTTAAATAGCCCTCAAACTCAAAATAAGAATCCACTTAGTATTTTGGGAGAAGTCTCAAGTTCATTGTACAGTATCCTCGATACAATGTCTACTTCATCTGTTCTCTTGGGCTTTGGCAGTTATGGCCTGAAAAATTTCAAAACAAAACAAATGGTGTGACACCAAGAAGATGGATTCGTTTCTGCAACCCTGAGTTAAGTGCAGTTATAACTAAATGGATTGGCACAGAAGACTGGATCCTTAACACACATAAACTGGCTGAGTTGCGTAAGGTGATTCACCAACCCTGATCTTCAAATTTCGAGATACCTTAAGCTTTTTTTATGTGGTCTGTTTTGACTAAATATACCCTATTGCTGTCACTTCCTGTGCAAATCACCTTTCTTTTTTGGTTTATTGGAAGTATGATGGATTAAAGTTGCAGTTTCTGTCTGAGTAATTGATACTTTACTTGGATGGAGAACTGCTGTCAAGTTTGATCAAGTATGGTTGAGGAAGTAGCCTTTTTGGTATCCTAGAGATGGATGGCCTTGAGAGGAAAATCCTACATAATACCACTTTCCAGTTTGCAGATAATGAGGATCTTCAGACCCAATGGAGGACAGCAAAGAGAAGCAACAAAATGAAGGTTGTGAGATTCCTTAAGGAGAAAACTGGATATGCTGTTAGCCCTGATGCGATGTTTGATATTCAGGTCATATTCTTGTCTCTGTCCTCATTTCTTATCCTGTTTGAGTAATTCGCTGGTAGACATGTGCCTTCCATATGAGTCCGACACCCAAAATTCATATAATTATCTTTGCAGTCATCTGAAACCATCAAGCAAACATTTGAAAGAGAATATTTGTTCTCACTCACAATTGAAACTGATTCTTAAGTTGGGGAAGCCAGTCTGCATTTTGAAATAGGAGACCAACTTTAAAGCTACCTTTTATGTGCATCCATGTACACTTGTGAGTACATTGCAGACAAGAGTGGTGGGACCTGCCCATAGATCTATCACATTACCGTAGTGGATTTGCATTACCAGTGCTAGCTTGCTGTTTGCTGTATGCAAAACCTTTTGACACCCCAAAAAGTTGTCTCTTTGATGATTTATCTATTCCTCCTGTTGGTAGAATGTGGAAGATCCAAGCGAGGGTTCCCCACTCGTTCTGACTTTCCCTCCCAAAATCGTCAGCCAAGTGAAATATAATGAAAGGAAATAGAACATGATCAACCAAAAGTCAGACAAAGAAGAAAAAATTAGCAATTATTAGTGACCAGCGGATCTGGCTTTAGCTGCAAATTATCATAGCTGGATAAGGAGTTTGTTTGAGCTAGTGGCAAAATATGCCAAATCAATCCAGTATATAGAAATTCTCATGACTGATCCATTTTATTACTGAAAGTAGTAAATTCTTCACTAGGCTGGTAAAAAAAAATCTAGTATTTACCCTGGAAGAGCAATTGATGACATGTTGGTAACTCCGGCAAGTTCACGTACAACAGTCCGACATAAAAGAGGCCATTTGCATTCTTTCTGAGCTATGCTAGCCAAACAAGGGATAATGACATAAATGGTCCTTGAACTCTAGCATGTGCAATTTGGTCCCTGAAAACTTTCAATTTGCACAAATGGTCCCTAATCATTAGCTTTATGTGTAATTTGGTCCTTGAACTTTCTTGGTACAAGTTCAAACTATTCCCTGAACTATTTGAAAATATTTAATGTGCAGAGATCACATTGAATATTTTTAAATAGCTCAGAGACTGGTTTAAATTTGTACCAAAAGTTCAGAGACCACATTAAACAGATTGAAAGTTTAGGGATGGGATTTCGCATTGGAGTAAAGTTTAGGGATCATTTGTGTGTCAAATTGAAAGTTTAGGGACTAGCTTGAATATTTGGCAAAAGTTCAAGGACTATTTGTGTCATTTTCCCGCCAAACAATATTGTAATGCGACACTTTTTTTTTTGGTGGCAACCCATACGCTTTTTTTTTGCACTGACCTTTACACTTTTCCTTGAGCAAAGGGATTGCTGCACATCATAATGGTTATATAGAGGAAAATTTTTAACCTTCAGATTCTATGAACAAGAACATCATTCGGGGTGACTGCTTTAATTAATATATTATAAGGGAGGGGGAAACTGAGGATCATGCAGTGAAAGCAGCTTAAGAGTGAATATTAAATTTGAAAATATTTTCTCAAGTACTTCCACATGAACAGTTTGGAGTCATGTATGGTCCCAATGGTATGTCAAATATAGAGAACTGCATACTATATCTTTTCCTTTCATAAGTTGGTTAGTTCCTTTCTCGGTAACAGGATAATCTAGGTATTGTCCCTCTTGTTTCCAGGTACTATGATTATTAGGGGAGTCTGAGGATTTGATATCACCAGCTCTTTGTATACTAACATAGAACTCATATTGCAACTGATTTGATATAATGAATTAGGTGGTGATGAGCCCCCAAATTCTATGTAATATTTTTCTTATTCAATATATATTGGAAAATTTGACTTCTATGTTATCCCCCTCACTGCTTATTCAACAACTGCTGACTCTAGAGCAATAGACATCCGTATTCAATCTACAGAATACAATTTGAATTGTAAATATTTCAAATGCTCTCCATCTCATAATCACTTTGCTTCGTTGGAGCATCCAAAACCCTTCCTTTTACATGTCCAGACCTCCTTAAACAAGTTTTTTCCTCATTTTTTGTTGACATCATCCCCATTGTTCCTGGAATTACTTCCTTTTTTGTCGTGTTTTTCCTTGAATGCCTGCACATTTAAAGAAGCATTTTCGTATCTGCTACACATTTTGTACATTGTTGGTGTTTAACCACCCAGCATCATGTGCTATAAGGCATTTGGGCCCTGTGGAATTTATGTAAGTTTTAGTGGCATTTAAGGGTGCACAAACTTAAGAAGGGTCGATGTAGACTACAGATTTAATGTTCAAGATTACTTATGGTTCAAACTAAAAGGAAAAAAATGAGGATTTTGGCAATGGAACATGGGTCTTTTGCCACTGTATCTTGCAACATAGTGGATTATGTTGCTTGCAGTTATGGTGCTTATGTTGCAGCAAGTGTGGAAGATTTATTTGCTATGATGTTGCTTATATTGCCACAAATGTGTGACATATATATGAAGAATGCAGCAGGATTTGCTTTGCAAAAAAAGAGGTTTTGACAGGGTTAGCACTTAGCAGGATTTGCTTTCATAACATATGCATGTTTGTCAATTTTTTCTTCTGGCCAGTGCATATATGTCACTTGCAGGGGTAACTATTTGCAGTGGTCAGATACAGAGTACAGATGAGTTTCATTTTATTGACACTTTCTTAGCTAAGCACTATCCAACATGTTTCCTATTCTCAGGTGAAGCGCATCCATGAGTATAAGAGGCAACTTTTGAACATATTGGGAATTGTTTATCGCTACAAAAAATTGAAAGCTCTGAATCCTGCTGAGAGGACTGCTAAGTTCATGCCGCGAGTTTGTATTTTTGGCGGAAAAGCGTTTGCCACATACATGCAAGCTAAAAGGATTGTAAAATTTATCACAGATGTTGCTGCAACAATAAATCATGATCCTGAAATTGGTGATTTGCTTAAGGTATGGTTGTCCAACTACTTGTAATAGATTCCCTTTTTAGAAACTGTTCAAATACTTGTTGAGTACTTTGATTGTTTGCTCTTGGCATATGTAAATAGGTGCCCTCTATGTATATTTTGCGAATCAAGGTGCAATATTCTCCTATGTGATTATTTCAAGTGCGTAGTGGCTCCTGTATGGCCCCAAGTTGATGCTATTTGGCATGTGCTTACTACTACATTTTGGATAGGGCCACTATCCATGATCACCACATTTTAAGGGGATACAGTATGAAAATCTGTTTGCATATTTGAGTGATCTTAATAGACAAAAGTATTTTTATCTTGACCATCGTTCATCCTCTTTAGTTTTTCTATCGTTTATGCACTTCACTGGACGTTTTTGATTGCAGGTTGTATTTGTTCCTGATTACAATGTCAGTGTTGCTGAATTGCTGATCCCTGCAAGCGAGCTCTCACAGCACATTAGGTACTTCACTTGCTGTCTGAATTATAAAGAGAACTATTTCCTTTGGTTTTAGTCCAGTGAGTTTTTGATCCTCCATCCTAGTCCTGTGATGGGATTTAGGGGTCACTAGTTCCATTGGCTGGATGTGTAGCAAGGACTAGAAAAGTATACCATTGTTCAGTGGCACAGATGCTTCACACTGTGAAACAGGCAAATCGATAGAAATTGTTCCAAACGATATGCATTTATTGTCTATTTCGGATAATAGCCGTTTGAGTTGGGACCTTGACTGAAGTTCCACTCTGAATAAACAGTATCTTCAGTATCTTAAAGAACACTCTCGATCCTCTTGCCAAGTTGAAATGGGATTGATGAGCCTCTAAGGATCAAACTGCAACCGTCCCATGAGCATAAATTATCTTGCATGCCCATTAAATTGTGTATTTCTTTCTTCCGTAGAATTAGATCTTAACATTGCTGAGTTAATCAGAATAATCTCAATACATTCGGTGGATCAGTTTCTAATTTTTGCTGGGCCTGGAGTTCACCCTCTTCCTTAAAAATATACTTATAATCCATAATGTCTCTTCTTCAGTACTGCTGGAATGGAGGCTAGTGGAACCAGCAATATGAAGTTTGCGATGAATGGTTGTGTCATAATTGGAACAATGGATGGTGCCAATGTTGAAATAAGACAGGAGGTTGGAGAAGATAACTTCTTTCTTTTCGGTGCTCAAGCTCAGGAAATAGTGGGGCTTAGGAAGGAAAGAGCTGAGGGAAAGGTATGTCTACCTATCAACTAGCTAAAAACCATGAAAGCTGTTAAAAGTCATATGCAATATACCTTGCGACCCATTTGAGTTCAGCCTCTGGGCAAATAGTTGTGTGCTTTGACATTAGAGCTCATGTCAAAAATTCGAATTTGAACATGCTGGTCATTATTGCTATTTTCTTAAAATCTGTTTCATTCTATTCTTGTGTTTGGTTATCTGTTTCATAAAGTTACCTCTGTCATTTTGTTCATATGTAAGACTTGACTTACCCTTGAGGGGTGGTGTTAAAGGATATGCTTGATGAAGACTTGATTTCTTATAGCTTAAGCTCTTTGCACAAACGATTGGGTGGGAGGAAAAAATTGTAGATGGTGTTTCAGCTGAGTTAAATTGCCGGGTGGCATTTACTATCTTTGAGATTTACTAGCTATATTCTCTCCATCTAGTTTGTTCCTGACCCACGATTCGAAGAAGTCAAAGCTTTTGTCAGAAGTGGCGTTTTTGGGCCCTACAACTACGATGAGCTGATAGGATCTTTGGAAGGGAATGAAGGTTTTGGTCGAGCAGATTATTTTCTCGTGGGCAAGGACTTTCCTAGTTACATCGACTGTCAAGAAAAAGTTGACGAGGCATATCGAGACCAAAAGGTGGTCACCTGGCAAAACCATGTTGACGCACCTTTCCTTGGAGTGGATTATGCAAATGTTCTCTTTCATAATGACACTTGACTTGTTCACTTGTCTTGCAGAGATGGACGAGGATGTCGATTCTGAACACAGCAGGATCATACAAGTTCAGCAGCGATAGAACGATCCACGAGTATGCCAGGGACATATGGAACATTACACCGGTCGAACTGACGTGAAGAGTTTACTCATCATCCACGAGAACTTGACTTGCAATTGTCTTAGCTTCTGGCCATTGTGGTTGAGTATTAGCGTGAACACGGGTGAATCAGGCAGACCAATTTGTGTGTCACTCCAATATAGTAGCTATTAGTTTGTATCTACAGTATCACCGTCCACTGATCAATAAGCGTGAATTCTTTAAAAGTTAAAAGGGCGACTATGTCATAGTGTAGAGTTTGGCAAATAAAAAAAAACAATAAACGAGGTGAGAGTTCTCACTTCCAGTTCTCTAATTCTCCAGTATCATTTTTCAACACCATATCATCCCTTTGCTTTGTATCACGCGTAAATTTCTCCAAGGTTTCATTTCATTCTTTTGAGAGGGGGATATTTTCTAATCCTTGACTATATATATGAGCATGTTAGCCAGATTCATCTTGATTATTAAATACTTAAGTTTCATGTAGGATTTACCTGATATAATGGCTAAAATGGGTCGATGTCATGCGTACTAGGTGCAACAAAAGATTTGGTCTGATTTTCGGTCTTTTCTCAATTGAAGCTCAGTACCTTTTCCTCTAATTTTCTCCTTGAGGGAAACGTGCGTTGGGTATCTTGATCTTAATCAAAGCCTAATTTGGTCATGGGGATCAATGTGCCCACTAGGGATGAGTAGCATGGTTCGGGTTTGGCCTATTTTGTACTTAACTAGAGGATCAACACGCACAGTGTTGGTCCTTGATTTTTGGGATCGTGGACCAAATTGTCGAGTTTGGGATTGATGATCGGACCGATGAGAGAGAGAGAGAGAGAGAGAGAGAGAGAGAGAGAGAATGTGGCTAAAAACATTTATATCTCATCACATTCCTCTACTTCAATCGACATGTCACATGAATATATCAAATTCACATAAATTCACATAATGTCCAAGTAATGTATTACTTGCCATACATAAAAAAATTTGTTTACCTCTTGTTGGAGCTTTTCTTTCAATGTCATAAGATCTTCACTTGGTATTCCATGTAAATTGCAGGGTTCAAATAACACTTCAATGGACAATTTCAGGGATATCTAGAAAGAATCGAGATTAGCACACCGCTATGTCAGTAATTATGATAAAAGATGATCAAAAAGATTATGTTGGAATCCCACAAATAAATTTAGATCTAAACCGGTATAATTAGAAAGTTATGGACTTAATGGACAATTTTCTCATCGTAAACAGACCTAGCAAATATGAGTGGAAAAATGAGCTGCTTGTCCAATTTGCCACCTCCAGACAAAACCGAAGTCCACCAAAGCAGGTGTGGGAGTTATTGTGTTGAATGTACATATCTCAACACCTAAGGGAAGAACCATCCTACAATACTAAATTGAGCGAAAACTAGCTAATTCAATGTTGACAATTTTGTTGCCCAAACAAGGGATGCCATTAGCAATGCTTGCATTATGCTTATCTTAATATCAAATGCTCCACGTTAATGAGAAAAAAAATGTCTTAACAATATTTTATTGTTGGAACATTCTCATGACAAAAACTGAGAAGATTTGATAGATTGCCAAGTGGGCATAGACGTGGGGCATCGCTTGTTGGCACTTTCTCTCCTAAATTCTTCTTATTACAACTTGATTCCATCAATTAATCATGAAAATTCTTTTTACTTTAAGAGTTGCCACTAACTTTTCTAGAGACCGGATTGGAGCCAAGTAAAGTGTGGGAGGCCATTTTAATTTCACAAATTGGGGATCTGGGTTTGAGAACTTGTTTACTTTCACAAACTCGACACAAATCGAGCAAAAATTAACAGTGGCATTGTTATTATGCTCTAGAATGGGACCCCACCAGTGGTGCATAAAAAAAATACACAAGTCTAGATTAAATTGTAATTAAGCATTACCACATACCTTTTTAATTAGGGTGATAAAGGAGGTAGGCCGATGAAGAGCTGTGAGGCAGTAGCAAGTGAGGCAGCGAGCGAGGCGGCAACAAGCAAAGGCAAGCGAGCAGCGAGACTGATGGGAAGGTGGTTCTCAAGAAATTAGGGCAAGTGAAATTGCGAGCATTTAGTGTCGACCTTGACAAATGAGAACGCTTGGATTGGAAGAAGAGAATAAGAGATACGTAACATATGTTGGTTGCTCTTGGGCTTGTGGATTTGGCCTTTTACTCTTGGTTTGGGCTTCGCAGTCCGCATGAAAACTGAAGGAGGAAGGTTGAAGCAGTGAAACTGAAGTTGATTTTCTCATTTCATGGGCCTGTAAAAAAATGACATATTTATTATATATATATATATTATATTGTTGGATTGGTCCGGGTTGGATCAACTCAAAATGCTAAGACTAAGGACCAACCTGCACAGTATAGAGTTAGAGATTTCATGATCAAGGATTAACCTTATTGTCTTAAAAACCGACCAGGACCAGTTAGGTTGGGTTGGTCTAGGGTTAATCCAGAGTCGACCCTGGATCATTGCTCACCCCTAGTGCCCGCATAAGAGCTGAGCTATAAAGGCTAGTTCAAAACTGTCATTAGTTGTTGTTAAGCGACTGAGTTACGGCACCCAACAACAAATCACTGGAAACAAAACATATCGGTGGTCTTTGAAATTTCCACATTGTCTTCGTGGGCATTCCCCACATTGCTTTCATTAACATCCTGCCTTAAATCGACTCTTCCTGTCGCACTACGAATTTGTGAACCAAAAGAAAAGAGAAAATACCAAAATATATCTCGCCCATCACTTAATAGTCACTAATCACTTACATATCTCATCTCCAGTTGTGAAAGTACCAAATAAATGCCTGAGTGTAAACTCTTGGAGAGACCATTTTGCATATTCATATGAATAATCCTTATGTCCTCATTTATGAAAATCTCATTTTCTTTCCGAAATAGAATTCTCTTTTAAATGCCCATCCTTAAACCACAAACAATCACATCCACCGAAAGAACTCAAATGAACTAAAAGCCGAACCATCCAACTCTAAAGAAGATGCCTAACTGAGATTGTAAGGTGGGCCAATATGGTACTGCTAATATGGGCCCTTGCTTAGAGGCACGTGAATGATATGTGCAAAAATAAAGACACGTAAGTAGTCATTGGGCCAAAATTGATGCATGTTTCTAAATTTATTTCTTAGGGAAAAAGGAGAAATAGCCATTTCGATGTAAAATTGAGGTTTATGCTTTAGATATCAAATTATAGTTTCATGCCATGTTTGATTCCATTATGTTTGGTTCAATGAACAACCATTATTTAGACAATAAGGGTCCATTCGGTTTAAAGAAAACGAGTGATTGAAAGATATTTCTCAAAAAATAGTCACTTATATTATTTAAAATAATTAATTAACGACATCAACAATTTTTTCATAAATATTTTTGTAAATTATGAAAATATTTTGTTCACCATTTAAGTAAGAGATATGAGTGGTCATTTTTTAAGAAAATTTTTCATTATTTTTGAAACGAGTGGTGCATGTGCGAAACGAGTGGTCATTTTATGAACTCAAAAGAATTGCAGTCGGTTGGCTTGGGGGATGTGTAGGTGAGGGTTACCGGTCGCACGACGCCTTTCCCGTATCACATTTTTCAGTTAAGTGCTTGAATTAATTATCAAAGCAACTTCCTGAACTTAGGAGCGCAATTATTTATATTTTTTTGGAAAACGCAATTAGGTGAAAATTCCTCATTATTTTGTGTCCCAAAATGACTCCGTGCCCTATATGTGCTTGAAAATATGCATGACATGCAAACACATACATGTATCCTAATTTGTGTATGCTTTTACAATGAATCAAATGATGTTTATTTGATGATGCATAATTAGTTTTTCGAATGACAACAACATGTTATTTATGTTGCCTACTTATACGAGGGCTATTTTGTCATTTGTCCTATGATCCTTGAAATCTGAAAATAATTTCACGAAAATAACTATAAATTTTCTGCCTTTCCCATATCACATTTTTCAGGCAAATGCTTCAATTAATTATCAAAGCAATTTCCTGAACTTAGCGATTCAATTATTTATATTTGTTGAAAAACACAATTAGGTGAAAATTCCTTACTATTTTATGTCCCAACATGACTCAGTGCACTGTATGTGCTTGAAAATATGCATGAGGTGCAAACACTACATGAATCCTAATTGTGTACGCTTTTGCAATTGATCAAATTGTGTTTATTTGATGGTGCATAACTAGCTTGCAAAATGATGGCACCGTGTTATTTATTTTGCCTACTTAGACTAGGGGTGTTTTGTACTTTGTCCTATAATGCTCGAAATCTGAAAATAATTCCATGAGAATAACTATAAATATTCTAACAATATTTTGAGAAAATCATAGCATACACAAAAATAATTATAATGAAGAATTAATGCAAAAAGAATAACTATATAGAAAAATTATGAAATTTTGTATATTTGTTTCAGTAAAATAGTAACTATTTGTAACAAACATCCTATTTATCGTGTCATGGTTACTTCTCGCTTGATGCCAAAATAAGGGAAGGCAGCCTACTGTAGTTGCTCCGATACCGGTTAGTACCTTTCTAATTTAGTTTGGAATTATAAATTAGTTCTTTTTTCATTTGATTTGCCTGGTGGAAAAGTTCCAAATAAATAATTTAGGACAAACACATAAAAGATCAGAACACTTGAAAATACATGCACAACCTTATCTCTTATTCATATAAGATAGAAAGAGGCACATGAAGACGATATGAAGAGTTAGGGATGATGAATCTATATTCTCTTCCTATACATGTACATTAGCTCTACTTGAGTTCGTCGCTCGTTTATAGCCAAAAAGTTAGTGGGTACTCAAAAAGTATCCAAAAGTGTCTATAAAAAAGTGTCATCTATCACGTCCTAAGGACCTAGACCCTTTAATTGAACTGCGATCTTGATGTCCATGGTTGGTGGAAGAGGACCTACCCAACCCATTCCATGCCTAGCATAGATGGTAAGAAAGCGATAGCTAACGTGTCCCACATCCCTGTTGACCATCAGAATGGTCTCAACATGAAGAAACACATCTCTTAGAAATATCAGCGAGGTAAACTCCAAAAAATCATATCAAAACTCACAAAGTATTCCATATTTAGGAGCCGGGTCTAAAGGAAAGGCCACACTTATCTATCTGAAAAATTTTATCACACGAAGAGTAAGCTAAAAGCTCAACAAGTAGTGCAATCTAAATTGCACATCCGTCAATCATACAGTTCACAAAGCGAATCATGTACCACAATCACTGCACACATATGCATGATGACACAATTACCTCAAATCAATCATACTCATCATGTAAACTCAATCATGCACATGCTAACACAAATATCTCTCTCTTGACTATTTGGTATTGGAAGCTCTTACCCACCGCAATAAGGTGTCAAAGCCTAGCCCATGCATCTTCATTTCAAAGGCATCCAAGAATAACACTCCCAAGAATCACATATAGGAAGCATTAGTGACCCTCTCTAGTCCCAATCCACCATCATTCAAGGCATCCCTAACTCCCAAAGAGCCTACATTGTCCGATGTCTGACATCTGGAGTGCGTCTCATCTAGTCATGAGAGGCTTCTGGGTCGTACCCAGGCGTACACACTCCCGAGGGCATCCATGAATCCATCTTAGGCATCTCGTTCAGGAGGCATCGGTGACCATTTTTGGTCCCAACCCACCATCATTTAATGCATCCCTATCTTGTAGGGGCATCAAGCATATTTTATACCACAAATATCTTATTCCATAAACTAGCAAGGGCATGCATTCGACTTCATTATGCACATCCAATACCATAAATAATTTGGCTAAATACAAGGCCATGCAATCCTAGAGTTTTGAAATCTAAGCATGACTTCCAAATTAAATCATGCATGTCATATATCATGTATAATTTAGTCGAAAATCCGTAGCCATACATCCTAAATTTTTTCAAATACTAAATGACCCTAAAATACATGAATTCCAAACAATTTTTAGTAAATGACGTCGCATGAAATCCTAGATACTGATCGTCCAAACATGCAAGAAAACTCGACAAATTCCTAAGACTAACTAAGAATTTCTTAAACTACGAAGTTAGAGTACACTACTTACCTGTAGCCAAGAATTTGGATTGAGGGTGGCATGAGTTCTCCACAGTAGTAACTTGGCGCACCAAATGAAGAAATAGATGAAGAACTAAAGCAATCGAGAGTTTTAGAAAATTGTGGTGATCCCAAAGAGAAGAATGATGGAGATGGAAAAATTTTATAGCCTTTCTTACCTTTGCACTAGTCAGCCAAGTGGTCCTTCGGTCGTGCCAAGTGGTGCAGCTGAAACGCGGGGTGGAGCCATGTGAATGGTTAGCTTGGATGGCTCTTGAATGGACGACAAATGGCGAAGAAAAGGCATATAAGTGATTGAGGGAAGTGACCAAGTGGTGGAGGAGGCAGCAGCTAAGTGGACTGACGGTTGACCAGACAGTTTTGGTTGGTTGTAGGCAATATCATGGAGTCGAGTGGTTATTTCGAGGTTGTCTGAAAATAGTTAGTGTTCCAATGGTTCTCTATGTCTAAATATAATATAAATCAAAATTTTCAACTTATATAGCTCAAATTTTACGTTGATCCATCTATAAGTGTCCAACATATGTCGTCGACCATTGTCGTTTGATAATTGAGTACTTAAATAGCTTATTCGAGATTTTCAAGTTCGATAATATTACAAATCTTTACTTTTTACGAAATTTCATCCTCGAAATAACTAACCCTAAAATCCATAGCCATGCATCCTAAAGTTTTCCAAATACTTACTGACCCTAGAATGCATGAATTCCAAACAATTTTTTAGTGAAAAATGTCGCATGAAATCCTAGATATCAAATTGTTTAAATGTGCAAGAAAACTTGACAAATTCCTTAGACGAACTAAGAATTTCCTAAACTACGAAGTTATAGTACACTGCTTACCTCTAGTTCAGAATTCTGATTAAGGGTGGCATGAATTCACCATAGTAGCAACTTGGTGCATAGAATGAAGAAAATAGATTAGGAACTAAAGCGCTGAAGAGTTTTAAAGAATTGTGGTGATCTTGAAGAGAAGAATGATGTAGAGGGGCAGCTTTATAACCTTTCTCATCTCTGCACTATTCAACCAAGTGACCGTTGGCCTTGCCAAGTGTCAAAGCTAAACTATTGGGTGGAGCTGTGTGAATGGTTAGCTTGGGTGGCTCTTACATCGATGGAAAATGTTGGAGAAAAGGCGGATAAGTGACAGAGGGAAGCAAACAAGTGGCGGAGGAGGCGGTAGCTAAGTGAACGGACGGCTAATTGAACGATTTTGGTCGGCTGTAGGCAATGACATGGAGTCAAGTGGCTATTTCGAGGTTGTTCGAAAATAAGTAGTGGCCTCAGGGGTTCTCTATGGCTTAATATAATTGAAATCAACTTTTAAACTCATATAGCTCACATTGAGCATCGATCCATGAATAATCGTCCAACACATGTCCTCGACCATTGTTGTTTGGTAATTGAGTCATTATATAGCTTGTTTGAGATTTTCAGGTTCAAGAATATCACAAATTTCTACTTCTTAAGAAATTTCATCCTCAAAATAACTAACCCTAAAATCCATAGCCATGCATCCTAAAGTTTTCGAAATACTAACCCACCCTTAAATGCATGAATTCCAAACAATTTTTAGTAAAAGATATTGCATAAAATGCCAGATACTGAATTGTTTAAACATGCAAGAAAACTCAACAAATTCCTAAGATGAACTAAGAATTTCCTAAACTACGAAGTTAGAATATACTACTTACCTCTAGCCAAGAATTCGGATCGAGGGTGACATGAGTTCCCCACAGTAGCAACTTGGCACATAGAATGAAAAAAAAATAGATGAACAAATAAAGCAAGAGTTTTAGAAAATTGCGGTGATCTCAAAGAGAAGAATGATGGAAATGGGCGGTTTTATAGCCTTTCTCACTTCTGCAGTGGTCAACCAAGTGGTTGTTTGGCCGTACCAAGTGGTGCAATTGAGCCGTCGGGTGGAGCCTTGTGAATGGTTTGCTTGGGCGGCTCTTGCAAGAATGACAAATGGTGAAGAAAAGGTGGATAAGTGACGGAGGGAAACAAATGAGTGACGAAGGAGGCGGCAACTGAGTGGACGAACGGCTAACCAGACAGTTTTGGTTGGCTAAAGGCAATGGCATGGAGCCGAATGGCGGTTTTGAGGTTGTCCAAAAATAATTAGTGGCCTAAGGGGCTCTCTATGGCTAAATATAATCGAAATCAACTTCTAAACTCGTATGGCTCATGTTGAGTGTCAATCCATTAATAAGCATCCATCCCGTGTCCTTGACCATTGTTGTTTGGTAATTGAGTCCCTAAATGGATTGCCCAAGATTTTCAGATTTGAGAATATCACAAATCTCAACTTCTTAAGAAATTTCATCCTCAAAATTTGATTGTTTCTCGTATTCTTCAAATAGATGAGGGTATCATCATTTCATCTCTTTCTCACTTTCTTACGTTGTTTCCTTGGTGCCATGATACTTATATCGTACCTTAACTAATGAAATGATTGTTAGGGCTTGTTCTCTTCTGTTCAATATCTTGAGTGGCTGCTCAATATGAGACCTTGTTACTTATGTTGATTGTCTTGTATTGTAAAATATGAAGGGGTTAGTTTGGTGCTTCTTCAGCATTGATATATGAAATAAGTCAGTATGTTTGATAACTTCGATGACAATGTAAATCTACATTCTACTAGCTCTTTGATTCTTTCAAGAATTTCAAAAGATCCGACCGAGGTTGTATCTTTCCTTTGGTATTGATCCTTGATATACCCTTTACTAGCGAGACTCTAAGAAATGCATGATCACCGACATTAAATTCCAAGCGTTTTCTTCGGCAATTGGAGTAACTTTTATCTCTATCCAAAGTCGTCTTTAAATGATTCCGTACTATCTTAATCTTTTCCAAGGTTGCTTGAACTATCTCCGACCTAGTTAAGTTACCATTTCTTCATTCCAATAAATAGACGCTCTGCAAGGTCTCTAGTATAATGGTTCAAAATATTGTTATTCAAATACTTTGCTAGAAATTATTATTATTACTTTTTGGTAAGCGAGGACTCCACCACGGGTCCTCTATGTTTGGACGACACTAAAAGGTCGAGTCCTTATATCTTGGGGGAGACTAGCACAAGACCCTAACACCATGGCTCCCTACTTAAGACGCTAGCAATTGTAGGTTTCGAACTCTTAACCTTGGCGATAAGGGATAAGCTCTTAACCAACACAGTTACCCACCGTTGGGTTGTTGAAAATTATTGATGTATGCAAATTCTACAAAATGTAATCTCTCATCCTCGTTTCCTTTGAAGTATAGCATGAAAGCTCAAAAAATATCCTTTAGAACTTGGATAACTTTTTTTTTTCGATTGTTCGTCAATTTGCAGATGATATGTTGTGCTAAACTGTAACCGGGTTCCAAATGCGGCTTTTAACTTCTTCCAAAATTTGGAAGTGAATCGCTAATCTCTATCTTAGGTAGTTGTAACTAGATTTCCATGTAATCTAATTATATGTTCACATATAAATTGACATACCTTTCCAAAGAGAAATCTATTCTCACGACTAGAAAATGGGCAAATTTCATCAAAATATCCATTATCACCCATATAGAGTCGTGACTACTTGAGGTTCGTGGTAATCCTTGCATAAAGTGCATTGTTACATGTGCATGCTTTTATTTTCGGAATATCTAAAGGCTTGAGCATTTCCTTAGGTTTCTTATGCTCGACCTTTACTTGTTGACAAGTAAGACACTAAGAAACATATCGAGCAAAGTTGCCTTCATTCCATTTCACCAATAATTTTGGTTAATATTCCGATACATCTTTATACTCCTTGGATGTGAGAAGGACGTTACAAGTGTCATATTTTGTGTATGTCGCTCACTTTAATGTCAAGACTTTCCGTCGGATCACTTAAGTGCCAAATTAAAGAGAAAATGATCACTTAAGTGATAACGGTGAGATATGCTGGCAAAAATTTACATGGCATTTATTTTTAATTTTTTTGTCTAACGTGGTAACGAAAGGTAAAAAACAGAGTCCACGTCGACTCCTAAAAACAATGCCGCACGAAGAAGTAAAGGACACTAAATCCAAACGGCATCGCACGCAAGTAAGGCTTCCTCTAAAATGGCAATAGGGTTTTGGTGTCCTCAACTAACAAAAGTCATCTTCATTGTGGTTGCTTCTTGGCCATTACGTATCATTAATTGCTTTGTTGTCGGCATCGCTCATTGTCGCCTACTCACCCGCCGTCACTTGTCCCTAGGTTTGACATATTCTCTCTCTATTAGTCAATTTGAGGGTGGGAAATTAGGGTTGTTGATAACCTAGGATTATTGCTTATTCAAGGTTATTGACATATTCTCTTTGTTAGTCAATTTGGGGGCGAAAAATTAGAGCCCAGATGGCGACATTTAGGGGAGCTCAAGTAGAAGACATCTTCTTCTTCTCATTGTCAATATCTAGATGCGTTTGTGGGGACCTCCAATAGAAACCAAGTGATGATTTTTTCAGAGAATAAATTATAGATGCGTTTGTGGGGACTTCCATATGATTTGTTGTTATGTTAGTGCTTTGTGGTCTCAAACCCTAATTGATTTTTTTTTTATTGGGTGCAGTATTGGTGTGGGGGAAAAGCTTGTAGCCATCATTGTTTGCTATGATGAGAATTCATTATTAGCACTAATATTTTGAGGGAAATGAAGGTACCATCATCTTCAATGTAACAAGACTATCATTTATTGAACTGCTTAAGAGTATAGTTCATTTGTTTCGGTGCAAAGTACACAAATTGAATTATTGTGTTCCTAAGAAAAACTTGAAGGACGGGTTAAAGATCCTCAATGATAGTAATGGTATAAATGATATTATTTACCATTATCTTCATGGCGAGGAAGTTAGTGTATGTCGAGTGTTATGATGAGAGCATTGAAATAGATGAAGTTGGAGCTAGTACTTAGGTTCAATATGAAGGACAACAAGAGAGGGAGGAGAGAGAGGCCAATGTTATTCAAAGAGATGATGATGAATTGACTAGATTAGATTAAGAAGTTACCATATCTAGTGAATCAGAGGATGGAATTTTGGTAGGTGTAAATTGTTCAAGTGATAATGATAATGAAGAGCTCGTAGTATCAAGGCAAAAATAGAGGGAGTTTGAGTTAAATAAGTTTGTAGTAGTTGAAGAGCGACATGAAGTGCAACTAGTCAATAGGACTGAAAAAGCCGTCACTGATGGTAAAGTGGCAATAATGATGAGAGTGCCGATTCTGAGAATGAATAACCAGGAGGCGATGAGGCACGTATGCGTAGAAAGAAAAGTAAGTATACTTCATATGATTCGATTGTTGCTCGTCATGTTTTATCTATAAGTATGAAATTTGATGATATAAAACAGTTTAAAAAAGCTATTGTGAGGTATTTTATTATGAGTAGAGGAGTATTGAGTTTGTTTGAGACACGAAAGAATATGTTAGAGCTAAGTGTGCCTAAACGAATTGTTCATAAAATATATATATATATATATATATATATGGTACATTGAATAAGAAGAGTGTGTTATTTTTTATTAGGTCCTTCCAAGAAGAACATAATTGTTCCGTTATTTTTGACAATAAAAAGGTAACAAGTGCATGGTTAGCAAATCATTTCTTTAATATTGTCAAGGCAATGCCTAAGATTGAGAGTTCTTAATTCAAATAGTTAATGAAGGAGTAGGTAAGGGTTAATATATCCATGAATCAGTGTAAAAGGGCTAAACCTATGGTGATGAACACCCTTATAGGTCGGCACAAGGAAGAATATGCTCGTGTTTAGGATTATGCTGGCAAATGCAGACTCTAGAATCTATCTAGTAGAGTTTGTGTGGAGGTTGTAAAATGGTTATTGCCTGATTATGGGATTAGTTTTGATCGATTTTATGTTTGCTTGGAAGCATGCAGATGATGGGTTTTTGGTTGGTTGCAGGAGAGTTGTAGGATTGGATGGATGTTTTTTTGAAAGGTTGATGCAAGGGAGAATTATCGGCTGCTGTTGGGCGAGGTGCCAACAACCAAATTTTTGTGATAGCTTGGGTTGTTGTTAGAATAGATAATAGAGACACTTGGTATTGGTATCTAAAAAAATTAATAACTAGCCTTGAAATAACTAATGGATGAGGCTGTGCATTTATGAGTGACCAACAAATGGTAATGACATATGCTGAATTTTACGTATTAGTTTTATAACGTTAATAGCATATTTTTTGTTATAATTATTTGTTTGTTTGCTTCTTTTCTAGAGACTTGTTCTTGTGGTAGCTGAGTTGATGCCATTTGTTGAACATAGAATATGCGTTCGTCATATATGTGCAAACTAGACAAAGAATTATAAAGGGGAGAAATTGCAGAAGTAGTTTTGGAAGATAACAAAGAGTATTAACATGGCTGCTTTTATAATAGCCAAACATGAGTTGTTGCAGTTGACTATGGAAGGTTTTCAATCACTATTGCAAATTGATCATAAACATTGGTGCGAGACATTCTTCAGCGAAGAATTTAAGTGCAACATTATTGACAACAATCTCAGCAAAGCCAATGGTAGAATAGTAGAGGTTAGGTGCAAACCAATAATCGGCATGTTAGAAGATATACGGGTCATGATCATGACTAGGCTGCACAAAAAAAAGATGAGGCTGCAAAGTGGACTATACAATGTGGTTAATGATTGGCAAGAGATTAGATGAGATCTTAGTTGCTAGTAGGTTTTGTCATTAAATTTGGAATAAAGATGATGGATTTGATATCATCAACAATGCTAACAAGTATGTCGTCCACCTAGAGATGAGAAAATGTTCATGTTGAGTTTGGCAATTAACTAGAATTCCTTGTACACATGCTATTTGTGCTATATAGTTGAAACAACAAAACCTAGAAGATTTCTTGTTACAAGCAAACATCATATGTAGCTTCATACCAATTCATTATACAACCTATTAGAAGTCAAAAATTTTATGAGCCAACAAATCATGAATGCCCCTAAGCCTTTGCCATTAAAGATGCAAATAGGAAGGCCAAAAAGGAAAAGAATAATGTAGGAGGTAGATATCTCAAGTCAAAGAATGAGTATGAGTGGTGATAAATTGCTCTTATTGCCATAAAGAATGACATAATAAAAAATATTATGAATTAAGGAATAAAAATGAACAAGAGTCTGAAAGGCCATTTGTAGGTCTACCTGAAGGGCTTACTGTAGAGCCATCTGGAGGGCCAACTATCGGGCCAGCTGAAGGGTAAGTATTGGGGTAAATTGGATGGCCTTAATTGTTGAACAAATTAGGAAAACATATCTAGTAAGTCGTATGATTTGTATATATGTTATGTTATCGGTTGAAGTCACAAGAGACTTCTGGGTCATACCTAGGCATCCTCACTCCTGAGGGCATCCAAGGAATCCATCTCAAGCGTCTCAGATCTCAAGTCAGAGAATGAGTAGGAGTGGTATAAAGATAAATTGCTCTTATTGTCATAATGAATGGCATAATAAAAAATATTGTGAATTAAGGAAGAAACATGAACAAGAGTTTGAAAGGCCATCTACAGGCCTACCTGAAGGGCCTATTGTAGAGCCAACTCTTGGGCCAGCTGAAGGGCAAGTGTTGGGGTAAACTGAAGGGCCTATATGGGCAACCATTAAATCAATTGTTGAACAAATCAGGAAAACATATCCAGTAAGTCATATGATTTGTGTATATGTTATTTCATGGGTTGAAGTCACAAGAGGCTTCTGGGCCATATCTAGGCATCCTCACTCCTAAGGTCATCCAAGGAATCCATCCCAAGCGTCTCTTCCAGGAAGCATTGACGACCCTCTTTGATCATAACCCACTATTATCCAAGGCATCCCTGTCCCATAGGGGCATCAAGCATATCTCATACCATAAGCATCTTATTTCATGAACTAGCAAGGACATATATACGACTTCACTATGCACGTCACATACCATGCATAATTTGGCTAATATAAAATCGTGCAATCTTAGAGTTTTCAAATCTAAGAATGAATCTCAATTTAAATCATGCACATCCTAAACCATGCACAATTTAGACAAAGATCCACAAATATGCATCCTAAAGTTTTCCAAAAACGAATTGGCCCTAAAATGCATGAATTCCAACCTATTTTCAGTAAAAAGACTTGTATGAAATCCTAGATATCAACTTTTCTAAACATGCAAGAAAACTTGTCAAATTCCTAAGACAAATTGAGAATTTCCTGAACTATGAAATTAGACACTACTTGCCTTCAACTGAGAATTCCAATTGAGGGTGGTGTGAACTCCCTAAGGCAACAACTTGGTGCATGCAAATGAAGAAAGTAGACGAAGAACTAGAGCACTAGAGAGCTATAGAGAATTGTGGTGATTTCATAGAGAAGAATGGTTGAGAGGGTGGCTTTAATAGCCTTTCCACCTCTCCATTGGCTGGCCAAGTGGCAGTGGAGCGATGTGAATGGGCAACTTGGGCAACACTTGAATGAAAGACAAATGGTGGAGGGAATGGAAGACAAATGGTGGAGGAAAGTAGACAAGTGGCGGAGGAGGCAGACATGTGGCCAAGGAGGCAGACATGTGACGGAGAAGGTAGCGGCTGAGTGGATAGATAGTTGATCGAACATATCTAGTTGGTGGTCAGCAATGGCATGAAATTAAGTGGCCGTTCTGACATTGTCCAAAAATAATTAGTAGCCTCAGGATTCTCTATGGCTCAATATAATCTAAATCAACTTTTAAACTTACATGACTCATATTGAGCGTCAATCCATCAATAAGTGTCCATCACTCATCCTCGACCGTTGGTGTTTGGTGGTTGAGTCCTTAGATGGCTTATCTAGGATTTTCAGGTTTGAGGATATCACATTATTTCTATAAAAACTCCATATTTATCTCGGTATACCAACGATGTTATATTTTTAAGTGATTACATAAGCATGATAACAATTATGACATTTATCAAAAGATAGCTTTATAATTATGGCACCTTCAACATAATACTACGTGATCATCCCTCTTCGCTTTCAAGGGTCTTCCGGATATTGTAGAAATCTCCAAAAGAAAATTAAATGGAGCGAGTATCAAACCAATGATAGAAATTTCAAAACAGGAGAGAGAGCATAGGATTCCTCCTCTCAAAACCAAGGGTATGGTTAAAAGCGCACAAAAGAGGTAGGATGACTTGAGCAGAGTAAATTTGGATCAGAGTAAAACCATGGACTGGGTGACCCTCGGCTCGAGCTGTTCAACTCAATAGGATGACCCTGGCTTAGGTCACTTTGAATCAAGGTAGGTGACGTGGCACATCCTAATTTTCTCTTTGAGTATTTCACGATATTTTTTGAAATTCTAATTTTTTTGGTCCAAAATCAAATTCACATAACTCTCATACCATTGGAAAACTTGTGATTTATGGTTTTCAAATATCCGCTTAAATCAAGTTTTGCGCATTGGACTGTCTTTTGACGACTTAAGCAATAAACTAAGATTGATTATTAAAAGACTTAAAAAACAAAGTCATGGAAGTTAATAATCATTATGTTGGCCCATTCTTAGCTCGTTTTGAGTCGACGCTCGATCCGGGAGATTTGGTCGATTTATGAAGTTTGCCTTAAAACAACCAATTCTTATGGTCCGTTTTTTTATATTGTTTTAATCATAATTTGACTCTATGTGAATTTCCTTAATAATGTTTGTCACAAACTTTGACTCCCGACTTCTCCTTTTAAAGTTGATTCTCAACGCATTGGAAAGCTTATGACTTGACCTTTATAAAGATGACTTTAAATAGGGAAAAATTGTGAGTTTGCTAACATCACCGAGATGGGATCACCTATATCAATAGACATGATATCTTACAATTTGAATGCTAGATTGGAACTAATTATGTATTATCGAAAAGTTCTCAACATATATTGTTCAATCACGTTATATAATTCGGTTTTCAACAAAGTTTGACTAAGGGTCAAATTTGGTCAAATTTGAAAAGTCTGTTAAGGTAAAATTAAGGTGTAAATCTTGATACTATTAGGGCCTGCATGATAGGCCTTAGTTTATGTTCCAGAATGAGTTTTTCTGTTCCAAAACTCATTTTAAAAAAAAGAATATTGTTTAGTAGATAATTTTTTTTCTATTCCTAGAATGAATTTCTATTCCAAAAATAATTTTGGCCACAAAATTAGAAACATAAAATTTGTAGTTTCTGTTCCAGAATGAGAAATTAAGAAATTGTTTCTCTTAATGAATTGTATACCACACACACAATTAATGCAACATAAGGCAAATCATGCAAATGGAAACGACACGGATTACCTTGATTTTAGTTATGAAAGACATGTCTTTTGAAGGGATATCGAAGGAAGACGATATTTTTATACCAATTGCACTGAAGTGGCCCCTTCATTTTTTCTTCTCGAAATGCAAGAAGAAGATGAAAGCATGAATTATCATTGGCAATATGCTTGCTAGCCAAACACTTTTTAATAATTTCTCAAGCAAAGAAGCTAGGAAGATGTGAACATTCAAAATTAGAACGAATGTTATCAGGCATACGCATGTGAAGGCAGAATAGGCAAAATCAAATGAATTTGTGCAATGTAATTGTATCATTGCCGATAATTAATAGTCCGACTATTACCACCAATTCATCTTTAACTGAACCAGACTTAAGGAAAAGAAAGGCAACTAAAAAATAGCTGACAAAGCAAAGATGTGAGGGCCAAAATAAGAAAATGAAGTATGCATAACAAAATTACGACTCTTTTAGGGATCGAGAGAGAGAGAGAGAGAGAGAGAGAGAGAGAGAGAGAGAGAGAGAGAGAGAGAGAGAGAGAGAAACAATTGTTTTTTCGTTATCAAACAAATTTCTATTTCTGAAATAAAATTATTGATCCTTATCAAACGCATTTTTTCCTCAGAGATTCATTATGAAATAGAAATAGAAAAATATGTTTATGTTCCAGAAATTAATTTTTGGCTATAGATTGAATCATGTAGGCCCTTAATTGGTAATCGAATTCTGCACTTCTTTAAGCAATTTCGTTTCGTGCTCACACCAAATCCAAACTTGAATTTTTTTCCAAACACGAAAAATGTTGGGGTTGGATTCCCACCTCTTGAGCAAACCAATTCACGAGGGTCTCCTCTATCAACATGACCGAATGGGCTTTGCAAGCCCTCTCTGTTGCGTCAATGCCAGCATTTTGGCCCGTTACTGCCGGCCCATTTTTCTCCTTAATGGTACATGATCCCAATCTATATAATTACACAGAGTTTTATAGTTGATAAAAATATAACACACGAACTTTAATTATCAAAGTGATACGAGTGTTAGCATTAAATTTCTCTATTCATCTGCCAAAAAATGGAACAAGCCCAAAACACTTTTTTTTCTTGTTAATAAAGCAAATTAATAAAATATGTTTTCTATTGGGAAATACTAAATAATAAACTTGAAAACAAAATAAATGAGACTTTATTTTCAGATTATACTGAGAAACTATTACAATAAAAGAGAGTGTTGGACAGACAATCCATTCCTACATGAAAAGCAGAGTGTTTTCCGACAAGAAAAGTATAATATGAGAACTTCAGTAAAAACATCTACTTGTGTTGAAAATCGATGTAGATATTAATGTTCACAAATTGATGGCACGATCAACATTAATAGTTTCTATTGTGTAGCTAAAACATTATTGTCTATTAGGAAGTTATGCATTACCTTTGTTTAATAAATTTATTTTCATACTTATTAGATTAATTTCTATTGAAAATACTCCAAGATAATTATCTATATACATATCTTGAGTCTCCAATGGAATAATTTTCGTCCATCAATCACTTAAATTTTGTTATTTAAATAATGTCACAAATTCTTTTCATAATTTTTGCTGTCCATCTTGTGAATTCTTCACATCCACAGCACAGGTTACAAACCCATTACGTAGGTCTCACTGCCCGGCTACTAAGGCGCGACCTGTGTGGCAATTTAGACTTCCTTGAACTGGGGGAGTGCCTAAGCCAAGCTAAGCTTTTCTCTAGGATTGATTGCTTGCTTGCTTATCTAGAGAGAAAGTTTTGGAGAGAAATTTTGGGGCCGAATGCTTTTTCTGTTGCTCAAGTATTTGGATAAGTACAAATGAGGGGGAGGGCATCCCTTTTTATATTAGAGTCCCTCTCATGATAATCGTTGACGGGGCATTCAATTTAGTGGAGGAAATCGTACCTGCTATCTACCAATTATCGATATTTGTCATAAGAAGACTCTAGAAAGTGGTATACTTATAGTGTCACTCGCCCCTGGAAATATTTCGAAGACTTAGGTGACTTTGGTCGGTCTTCTTGGATTGCTCACAATCCTTAGCTATTGGGGAACCTCAGGACCTTGGCACAGGAATGTTTGACTAAAAAATAGGATAGAAGAGGCAGAAACCAGTTTTTCTGCATCACCAATTGTTGTGCAAGTACTTACATAGCTTGGCAAGATATCAAGGTTCAATCAGTGTTCTTTATTATTGTAATATTTGGGGGTATACTATGATTGAGAATGGCGTATTTCTTTATTATGAGTCTAATATCACGATAACTTGTCGCGTCATAAAACTAGTATCCGAAAAGACTTCAAAAACTTGTTGGATTGCATGTACACATTTTATCAAAAACTAGGAGGAGTGGGTTGCGTTCTCTCTTTAACAGGTGCCAAAAGCAGAAGAATCAGATGAGATGCCCAGGAGGTTCTGCCCTTGACCACATTTTGTGAAATGAGTAAATGAACAAAAAGGAAAACCACACAAAAAATGACGATGATTATCTCTATAATGTTTGAAAATCAAGCCATGGAAACAAGAAGATAGAGAGATTACCAGTTCAGATTATTACATCCAACAACAATGGCAAAAACATTGACATGAGAATGCCAAAGGAATGTACTCGTCTCTATCAACTAGAGAAATCAGAATAGCAGATATGGATGGACTAAGCTTCAGCAGAAAAAGAAAATGGGGGTCAAAAAACCCAAATCTAAAAAGCTTATTGCCAGAAACAAAATAAATGGACTAAGTTGCACGTTGAGTTCACCAAGATCTGATTTTTGCTTGCCTCTGTCACACCGATTCATCACTTGAACACAACAGTAACAGCAATATCAACCTTTGTTTTGTTTTTTCCCCAAAGAGTACTTTGAGGCTAAAGATCAACCATGTTGGTTATGTCTGCGAGCCTTTGCTGTGTGGCCGCGCTTTTCGGCATTTCTGCCTTGGCTTCAGGGTTCTTCACGTAATGAGCCCTCTTGTGACCGCCCAATGCTTGGCCCGATGAGAAACTCTTCTGGCATACCGAGCATACATGCCTGTTCGCCTTCTCTGAGTAGTCTTTGATGCTCTCGAATTTGGCGCAGCCATGATTCCCTTCAATCCCTTGAGAAGCATCAACTGGAGCATCCCGTTTGCAGATCTTAGTGTCCCTGCTTTTATACTTATTTTCCTCACCCGATTCACCCAGAACTCCGGAATTCTCAGCGCAGACCTTATCTGCGTACGAATTTAGCCCTGGTTCAATCCCTAGTTCTGCTCTTCCTCTCCAATCAGAATCCGCAAGTTGCATCATGTCTCGATCCATCATTGCCACCTCACACATCGGCTTTTCGCCTGATCTGGCTGCCTTAAGCTTCTTGTGTGCAACCTCCGTAGCCCCACAAAGCATGCCGGCAGGAACCTCCAATTCGACCCCTTTCGGCTCCATTCTCATATATCCTCTTGAATGGCTTGCATTGTACTCGAATTCTTCAGTTATTTTCAGTTTTTCCACGTCAAAGAAATCCGGGGCCAAGTTGTTCCGCAAAGGTTCGATGCTTAAGCCCGAATAATTGAAGTCTGCCTCACCTCGGGACATAGTAATCAACAAATCTGCTGCTTGGTCACCCTGTTCTTCCTCGTCCTCAATGCTGGATGAAAACTCATTCGCTACTGAAAACACAACTCCCTCAGTTCTTTCATCGACATCACACTCGATCCGTGGTGTCCTCTTCCTCCTGGTGATGTGCATTGCCTCATCATCGACCAAAACGCTGAGCAGGAGATCACCTTTGGTCTTGCTCAAGCCCACGTCTATGCTAGAGAGACTCGAATTCAATCTCTCCCTGTCATGAACCGGCATCACAAGATCCCGGCAAGATTTCATCGACCCAGACCCTTTGCTGCGGCCTTGGCACCAGTCACCGCTCTCCTCGTCCTTCCTCGAGTGAATCTTCATGTGGCCAAACAGAGCTCTCGTCGACCTGAATCGCTTGCTGCAGTCCGGGCATGGATTTTCTTGGGCTTTTTCCATCAGCCTCGATAATTTCCACGATTTCTTGGGGTTTACTCGAAGACAATACCCAGGACGTGGTCGCGGTTGCTCCGAGCAGTCACCGATCGCCAGTAGCGGTTCTTTATCCAGTATATTCTTGGCCATGTGACACCTCATGTGACCTCCCAACACTGGTCCGCTCGAGAAGATCTTGTCGTCGATATTGCACTGATACTCTCTCGCGGGATTCTCTCCGATCATCACCTAATCACGAAAAAAGCAGAAAAACAGAGCGAAAACGTGAACAGTTCGTCGAAACCCAGAAAGATGGAGACTTTTTCTCCCACCAAGAGAGAGAGAGAGAGAGAGAGAGAGAGAGCGAGAGAGAGAGAGAGAGAGAGAGAGAGAGAGAGTACAGAGGAAGCAGAGGAAGCAGAAAGTACCCGAAGAAGAAGCACGGGTTTTTGAATCTCTCGCTGCGGGGTTCTTGAAATGTGCAAATACGAGTGAGTGAGAGTGGCTTTTTATAAGAGGAATGATGATGGATTGGTTGGTCGTTGCTCGCTCTCTCAAACGGGTATTGCTGCGTTTGGCAGCTGCGATAGTCCTATCCCTGGAACTTGAAGCCCAAAAAAAAAAATGTCGGCTTTTCGTGATAAGAAGCATGTTATTTTCTTTTCTTATCCCTTGTTCACCCTAGAGTTGGGGATTTTATGAGGAAAATTTACATGAATAATTTCAAGGATCACAAAATCTTACCAGGATTTGATCTCGAAAAAAACAGAGTACTAACCATTATGCTACTCTAACGTCGTCGGTTAAGCAATGGGGAACTTTGTGCAATCACAAAAAAATGTGTGTCCAAACATGTTGTCTTGGATAGGAGAAAACAAATTTTGAGAAGGATTTGGTTGACGAGTGACCTACTTAATAAGGAAATGATTTCATTTCCCATGCATGGATTGCATCCGATCTATTATAGCAAGTGCATGGAAAACGACAAATTTTCTTTAGTTGGGAAAATCCTTTTGAAAAAAAGTAGTAAGTTATCAGGAGAATTTCCTATCTCAAGACCTCAATCCCTATCGGGTAATACATATATGAGTATGCATATAATCACCTAGCCGTAAATGGTGGATACCAGTCGCGGTTGTAGCGGCAATGTAATAATACGATAAGTCTGGTCAAATCTTGCATTCCCATCATGGATTTGAGCACCAAATTTGGCAAACCCTTTACCAAGTATGATACTTTGAGAACATGAACATAGCAAGTAAGGAGGATAAGGATAAACAAATTAGACAGCTCACATTTCAAGTATCAACAAAATCAACAAACAATGTACCATATATCAGTCGTTCAATTGCGGATTAACTTTCAATTCGGTGTCGGAGCATGGGTGAAGAACCCTAACCACGGGACAATTTGTTTTATGGAATTTAGTCCACATCGATCGTGTTATCATAGTTATTAATCATATGTGCCTTGTTTATGAATTCCCCGATGATTCATGGCCGTGCTTTCTTTGGTTTATCAACCTGTGTCAAATAAGAGTATTAACATGGATGAAGGAATCTTAAGAAGTCTGTGGCAGCCGTTCGGGAAAAAAGAGGAAGGAAGGACTTATTCTCCACATAAATCTATTTAACATTTGAGTTTATTAAAAATCGATTATAAGTTTTACGCGAGTATGTTCCATAGTAAATTGTTAAAATTTTCCAACCATGTTACGACATTTTTGAAATAATGTAAGAAAGGCCCCTTGATGGAGTATTAGGCGACAAGTTAACGTCCACGTAATTATTTACTTTTTTGATGAATGATTCATAAACTATGACCTCGCTAAATATTTTTTTTTGAGTTAAGTGAAGTTGAAAGTTAAGATCGCCTTTCCTGGGGCAAGTTTTTTTTTTTTAATTTCCTTTCAATTTCTGCTCTTGATTTTTCCTTAAAAATTCAAAAAAATATTTTCAATTAAAAAAAAATTATATGCCAGCCCTTAAATATATTAAAAAGTCTCAAAGTGATTTGTGTGAAATAATAATTAGAGTCTGAGGTCAGTAAAAGTTGTGAGAAAAATCAAATTAAATATGATTGGAGTTACAAATCACCCCAGATAAGAAAATTAAGGTCCATTTGGTAACGTTCTAATTTTTATGTTAATTGTTTTGTTCAAAAAAAAAAAAAATCAAATTATCTATTCTCTGAAATAGAAGAAGTGATCATTGAATAGGTTTATAAAATAAATAAGAAGTAAGATTAAAATGTACATCTTTATTCTCAAAAATAATTTTTTTGAAGCAAGTTTTTACATTTTTTTTTCTTTCTTTACTTCCTCTTTCCTTTTCCTCCTTTGGCTTGTTGTTAGGCCTCGACAATAACCGATGATTGGCTAGAGACATAAGCCGACAATGGTTGACCTCACCTAGACTTGCGAGGTTGACCTCATCAACCCGAGTCTCTAGCCAATTGCCAATTATACCAACAACATAACAATTATCTTACAAAGAAACTCATTTAAGGAAGACAATTAGGATCTGTTTGTTACGCAAAAAATAACTTTCAAGAAAATATTTTTAAAACTTTTCGACATTTGTTTTACGAAAAACAAAATAGTCAAGAAAAATATTTTCTACCAAATGGAAAGAACACATTCAAATGTGGAGAAAATTTTTCAGTTTTTTTGAAAGTGGAAAATATTTTTCGTTTTCTTTATTTACTTTTACATCTAGCAGCGTGCATCGACCTAGCTCGCTTCTAAAGGAGAGCTTGAGGCTTGCCTTGGATTGGCAAGTTAATGGCCTCTGGCGGCAAGTCGGGAGCTTGTGGAAGCTTAGTAATGTCTGTGGTCAATGACATGTCAATGTATAACGAAAAAAAAAAGGAAAATATGTAAAAATCTAATTTTTTTTAGAAGCTTTTTTAAGTTTCAAATGAAAACTAGTAAATATTATCATTTTCTAGGAAAATTATTTTCTTGAAAAATATTTCTCATAAATGTTATATTTTCCGTGAAACGAATAGAGCTTTAGAAAATAAGCATTTCTAAAAAAGCTATTCTAAAGAAGATAAATATTACTAAGCACCATTTACCAAAAAATATATTACTAAACACCTTAATTAACTCTAGAATCAAAGACAAGTGTGCTAATGAGATTAGATGGGAAGATAAAGGAGAGAACTCGCTTCTCCGAATCAATCTCATGGTGGATTGTTACCATAAGTAAGGTTGATCGGTCTCCCGACCGGTATGGTTTTTTCCCGAAACCGGGAACCGAATCGACGGGACTAGTCCGTTAATTTTAGGATCAGGAACTGAACCGACTAAACCTAGCACCGCATCGGACCAAACCGACCGGTCCGGTTCTTGGGCAGTCCGGGATTGATGGAATCATCAACACTGTAACTGCTGAGTTTTCGACGTGCACAGATGGCCCAGCTTGCGGAAGCTTGCACCCAAGAGAATCCTCGGAGGGGAAGCCCTTGGAAGTCAAGTTGAATGACGTTTACTGTGCTCTGGAACTGGCGTTTACTGAAGAGGAACAAGAAGTGGATGCAGTACGAAAGTCGAGCACGTGCTCCTCCTCGATTGGATTTCGACTATCTCACGACACTCTGCCCGTACCTGGCGATGCAACAAGAGATGAGGAGCTTCAGGAGGAGCAAGTCTTGCGGTGAAGGAAGAGTAATCCCACCCTCCGTAGACTTTGATCTTCTGGCGACCAAGGCTAAAGCTAAAGCTACTATAACCACTACTAGTAATAGTAGTTGGACCAGTGATAGTAGCGAGAGCGAATGTCACCAAGATGTGAACTTGAAGAACAAAAACTTGCCCTGAACTGGGAGCAACGAAGACAGCGATAGCAAGAGGGAGGAGGAAAATCGGCAGGACGAGTAAACGCCGGTTCCAGAGCGCAGTAAACGCCGTTCAGCTTGACATCCAAGGGCTTCCCCCATGCGTATCTGTAGTAAACAGCCATGACAGCTGCTCCCCATGCATTACCAACACAGAGAGTAAAAATCGGTGGCGAAAGAGAGTTGGGCCGAAGAGTATTTGAAGTTTGCAATGAAAGGGAGCTGGGCCAGCTCTTCTTCGGTCCAAGTGGTTCAATTCGGTCCCGTCCTCTTAAGAATTGGGAACCAGACTGCCCGGGAACTGGTTCCATATTTTGGAACCGTGGACGAGTTTGAAGAACTAGATCAATCCGACTGATCCAGTTCAGTTCGAGCGGTTTTCGGATTGGGCCGTCCATCATGCTTACCCCTAAACATAATTTTCGAGCTAGCTGCACTGCATCATATGCAAGAGAAGAGCCGGTGCAGCTTAACCTACGGTTGACCCAACAACATCGCCACGCACAAAATGTAGACATAGACAGAAAACAAGGCAGTCAATTGTTCTAGAACAACAAGAGAGTTCATTTCCAATCATAATAAACATATCGACCCGACAAACTGTCATGAAAATATCCCCTGAAACCAGTAACTGGGCGGTAAATTTATTGAATAAAATGCAGAATGAAAAGAGTGAATCAGCTGACTTCACCATTGTGGACCGATTGTCCAGACTACTCTGGGGAAGCACAGGAGAACACTCGAAACCAAGGAAGGAAAGAACATGGAGGGATAAAGCGGCTGCTTTAGAAATATAGAATCCCCGGCTGGTGTCAAATGCCGATCTCAGGTGCATCCCTGTTCACCTTCTCCAAGTCGTCCGAGGTGCTCTCCAGTTCGGTGCAGCCACGACTCCATTCAAGCTCCTGCGAAACGATGATCGGAGCCTCCTGTTTGTAGTTCTCAGCGTCCTTGCTTTTATATTTGTTTTCCTCACTCGATTCAATGAAAACTTGGGATTCCTCAGCGCAGAATTTATCTCCGTACAAATTTGGCCCCCGTTCGGTCCATAGTTCTCTCGAATCAGAACCCGTAGTTCTGATCCCGTCATGATCCATCATCACCGCCTCATGCAATGGCTCTTCGCTTGATCTGGCTCTTTTAGGCTTCTTGTGCCCAACTTCCCTTGCTCCACAAAGCATGCCGGCGCGGGCCTCCAGCTCGACCCCTTTCTTCTCCATTCGGGAATGGCCTCTTGAATGGCTTTCGTTGAACTTGGATGCTTCAGTATGAGGCGACGAGCTCTTCACGAAAGGTTGGACGCCCAAACCCGAAGTATTATAGTCTGTCTCACCTCGGTACATCATCATCAACGAAACTACTATTCTGCGATCCGGGTCTTCTTCGGGATCCGGGTCTTCTTCGGCCTCGCTACTACACGAAGACCCATTTGATACGGAAAACAGAACTCCCTCGGTTCTTTGATCGACGTCACATGGGATTCGCGGCGTTCTCTTTCTCCTGGTCACGCCCATTCTCTCGTCGTCAGATAAAACGATGAGCAGGAGATCACTTTTGGTCTTGCTCGAGCCGACAGAGCGGTCTTTATTCAAGAGACTTAAATTTAATCTCTCCCCGTTGCGAATCGGCCTAGCGTGATCCCGACAAGATTTCTTCGACCCGGACCCTTTGCCGCGGTCTTGGCATCGGTCAGCGCTCTCGCCGTCGTTTCTCGTATGAATCTTCATGTGGCGAAATAGTGCCCTCCTCGACCTGAACCGCTTGTCGCAGACCAGGCACGGATTTTCTTGGGCATCTTCCGTCAACCCCAAGAATTTCCACGATTTCTTGGGGTTTTCGCGGAGACCATACCCAAGACGTCGCTCTCCGCTCGAGCTCCTATCCATCACCAACGGCGGCTCCCTCTCCAGTGGATTTTTGGCCATGTGACACCTCATGTGACCTCCCAACTTTGGTCCGCTAGAAAAGACATCTTTGCAGAGCCTGCACTGATATACTCTCTTCAGATTCTCTCCGATCGTCATCGAATCACGGAAAAAGAAAAGAAGAGTGAAATGGAAGGGAGAAAATGCAAACAATTTGTCGAAACTCTGAAAGGTCGAGACTTCCTTCGCCCCAGAGAGCAAGCGCGCGAGAGAGAGAAGGATACGGAGGAAGCGGAGGGATCAGAAGGCTCACAAAGAAGAAGCTGAGGTTTCGAACGTCTCTCGCTGGGGTTTTATAATGTGCAAGGGGGTTTCTACGTGATGATTTATCTGTCGCTTGTCATTCCTCTGTTGTTGCTCGCCCTCTCAAACGGGTAATGCCATGTTTGGTTACCTGGGATAGTCCATGCATGGAACATAGAATAACAACGCTTCCTAAATCCAACATATATATTTTCTTTTCTTTTCCCATGTTCTCCCTTATATTTGGTATTTAGTGAGAGAAAGTTCATATAATTAATTTCAAAAAATACAAAATTTTATCAGGATTTAGCCTTTAAAAAAGAAGATTGATAACAAATATTCTCCTCTAGTGCAAAAACATGTGGGTGAGCCAAGGATAAAATGAATTTGGAGAATAGTATTGTTACCGAGTGGCTCTTGGGTGTGGTTTTTCATGCTTAATGATTAAATGGTTTTATTTAGAATACCCAAATCATACACAATTCAAGAGAAATAATGCATTAAAAATAACAATTTGTATTGTTGTTGTCGTCGATATGTTGAAATGGGAGTCCTTTTGAGAATATGGTAAGTTATCAGGAGAATTCGCTATTTTGGGACTCTATTCTCTTTTAGGTAATAAAAATGAGTATGCACACGGTCCGTGACGGCAATATATTAACGCGATGAGTCCAGTCAATATCAAGCGATTAAGCACCAAATCAAGCCATTTACCAAGTACGGTAGGGTGCAAACGTGAATGAGGCAACTAAAATATAAGGCTAGGCAAAAAATCCAACTCATTTTCCAAGTAGAAAAAGAAATCAACGAACAGCAGAATTACTATATAGCAGTCATTCAATTATGGATTAACTTTCAATTAATTCATGACAATAGCAAAGCACTCCGAGGACCAGACAAATTATTGTATGGGCTTAAGTCCACATGGATTGTGTCTATCTTAGCCATTAATCATATCGCATCAAGTACGAATTCAAATAATCAAGGTTGTGATTGTCTTTGAACCATCGAAAAGGTTCAAACAAGAGTTTCTCCACATATTGGGGAATCCTAGGAAGTTTGCGCCACTTAGTTGGAGGGGGTGGAGGGATTTTTTTTTTTTTTGGTAAATGTAAATATTTGTATTGACTTTCACCAATTAGATCTATACAAGATGAGAGACCTGGCACCACAAAAATTACACTCATTGTGACATTTGACAATGTCAGTTAAAAGTGGAAGGGTGATGTGGTTTCGAAATGAAGCATAAGACACGGCCTAAACATGAGCAAAAATACGAAGGATCCTATAGTAGGACTGGATCTCTATTATGTGAACATAAAGGGGTCAGGGCCCCAACTGCGCTGCATCCTTCTATTCTCGGGAGTGTCCATAACTCGATTGAAAGTCATGGCCTTATCTTTGATCATATTCTCTAATTGTTTTTTATAGCCGGTATAAATATAGGTTGGTTGCAAAACAAAGTGTTCTTCCTCTCTTTCCAAATGGTGTGGCAAAGTGCTCTCAATACAAAACGAGCTAGGCATTGGTGAAAGCATTTCCCGGGTAAATATTTGATAGCCCAGTCAAACGTTTCTAGCCATGGCCTGTTTTGCCATGGTAAGTTGCATCTCCCAGCCCATAATAGCACTAATTGGCTTGTGACTTGACACCCAAAGAATAGGTGATCTACCGAGTCCGGTCTATGATTACAAAAAAAAAACACTTGGCATCCAAGATTTTGTGGCAAGATAACAGAAATACCTATGTGTGTAGTCTGTTTTGAGTCATTAGCCAGATGTGGAATTGATGCCAAGGGAGGAATGCTTTATCCCAGACAAAAGAATGCCATGATGCATGCTAGGCTCTTGGCCGGATAATGTTCCATGCCGATGTAGTGGAGAAGATTCCTAATGGGTGTCCAAGCCACCAAACTTGGTCTGAAATGCTAACCAATGATGGAAGTGGCTCCCCCCATGCTGTCATCCTTTAGTTGGGGTGGTTGTCTCATAAGTCCGATACCATTGCTTGTCTAGAGAACCCAGAACAGTAAATGTCACGATATGAGAAAAGTAGATTCAAGGGTCCACTTAGGATGTCATGAATCAAACCAAAGTGATTTCAATTGGCCATCCCTAATATGCCACTGGAACAAGTGTCGTGATTTCAGACAAAGGTCGAGTATTTTCTTCCAAGCCCATGAATAGAATATTGGGTTTCTGAAGACCCAAAAACTAGTCTTCTTCAAGAACGTGATATGTATCCATTTGCACCATAAGGACTATTCATCATTAAAGAGTGTCCATATATGCTTCAACATGGTGGCCTTGTTACTCTCCTGTAACCAGCGGAAGCCTAGCCCACCTTCCCCTACTACATTCCAGGCAACCTTGGCTTCCCCTCTACCAAGCTTTGGATCCTTCCATAGGAATTGCTTGAGAACTCGCTCAATCTTGTCTAGAACTGACCTAGGCAAAATAAATACACTAGACCAATACACATGGATTGCATGGAGTACTGACCTTATGAGTTGCAAGTGTCCGGCAAATGAAAGAAAACGCTGCGACCAATATTGTACTCTCGCCGTGATAGCATTCACCAAGGATATACAGTTCACCTTACAAAGTCTAGATGTCACAATAGGTACGCTAAGATACCGTAATGGTAGAGTCCCCTCACGAAAGCCAAGTATATCTTTAATGAAGTTACGAAGGTCGTTAGATCCACTAGCAATAAATACCTTGCTCTTAGTCATGTTTGGCTCTAAGCCCAACCATTATGAAAAAGTCGTAATATCAGTCTTCATAAGTGTTATTGAAGTCATATAATCTTCACTGAAGACGAATACATCATATGCGAAGAATAGATGTGATAGCCCAGTGGTCTTACATCTCCAAAAATATTTGAAACCCGATTTGTAAGTCTGCTAGTAAATAATAATAGTAAACACCTCCATAAATAAGGGGAGGAGGTATGCCTACATTGGATCACCTTGTCGAAGACGCCTTCCATTGGAGAGTAATCCATGCAATTCCCCGTTAATGGCAATTGGGAATTTAGGTGTTTGAACACATATTGTAATGAGGTCAATGATCTTCGCGGGGACACCAAATGCCTGTAGAGTCATTTCCAAGAATTGCCAATTCATTGTTTCATATGCCTTCCTGAAATCAACTTTGAATGCACACTTAGGCAAATAAGGGTCACAGTGGAACCCACACAATAGCTCATGAACTAGCAATATATTATTATTAATACGGCGCCTTTTGACAGATGCATTCTAAGGCGCACTAATAAGAGTGGGTAATACAAATGACAGCCGGTCAGTGAAAGCATATTGTGTTACAACAAGCTCTAGGTATATAATCATTTGCAGTGGAGGCATTTGGAATTTTGGGTAATATGGAAATGCTTTTAGCGTTGATTATTTGTTGAAGCAATTTCCCTATGGTAAAGAAGTCCTTCACTACTAGGATAACCGACGGCCCAACAATGTCCCAAGATTGTTTAAAAAACTCAACATGGACGCCATCTAGTCCTGAGGCTTTCCCCGAGGCTAGAGAGAACATTTTATTCTGAATTTTAATCTTAGTAATTGAACAAAAGAGAAGCTGTACCTGGACATCATCATGGATGTGTTGTAGGGATGCGCGTATTTTTTGCACCACTGGACAATCATGTAGGGTAACAGGAGCAAATAAATCTTCAAAATGCGAGACAAATATCTACTTGACTTCCTTTGAATCAGATAACTAAGAACTAGGGTTGTTTACCATTGATAAGATCATGTTGCCCAGGTGCCTTTTCTTAGTAGAATGGTAAAAATATCTCGTGTTTAATCCTCTTCCTTCAACCATTGGACTCGAGATTCTACCTGTAGAAAGATTCCTCTTTCAGCTAGAGTCTAGAGAAGGCCTCAATATGGTTCCTCTCTTCTTGGGCTAGCGGGTTGAATATATCTCATTGGAGGAATTCTTGAATTGTGAAGACTTCCCTCCTTGCTATTTTTGGTTCGTGTGGATATGTCTGAGAACGAGTTCTTGTTGAGCTACTTTAGTCGGCCTTTAATGGTTACCAAACAGGCCCTAAGGATCCTGAGTTTAGAACATAACACAAACATAGGTGTGCCACTTACCTAGATATTCCATACCTGGGCAACTATTGCTAAGAGGGAAAAGAGTTAGGGTCCGTTCGTTTGGTGAAAAATATTCTTTCGGAAAATATTTTTCGGAAACTGGACTGTTCAAGGGGCGGAAAATATTTTCCTAAGAAAAATATTTTCCAATCAATCAAAGATTTCCTTCTAAAACTAAGGAAAATGTTTTCTGTTTTTCAAAAACGAAAAATATTTTTCGGATTTCATCTATTTCTCTTTTGTCATGAGTCTATGAGCAATTTAATTGTTGGTTGCCATCGCCACCCGCCGCCTGCTCGCCTGTCGGCCGCGGTCGCTGCTCGCCCGCTTGCCAGGCCGCCCGTTGGTTGTCGCCACCCGCTCGCTGCCTCCATCGTGGCCCACATGCCGCCTCACACCCGCCCCCCGCTCGTCGCCCGCCCACTCGCCGGCCGCTGCCTCCCGTCGCCTCCCGCCTGTCGCCCGCCCTTCACCGTCGCCGTCGCCATCGCAACCACCGCCCGCCCTTCGCCGCCGCCGCCTCCCGCTCGCCCACCACTACCGCCACTACCACCCGCCTGTCGCCCACCCCCGATTGCTAGTCACTGGATAATTTCTCAAAAAAAGAATTCCGAAAAATAATTTTCGGAAAATTTTTAAGTTTCAAACGAATACCAAAAAATATGTCATCGGAATTTCAAACAAACACCGGAAAATGTGTCATTTTTCAGGAAAATGACTTCCTGTAAAATATTTTCCGAAAGTGCTTCATTTTCCACCAAACGAACATACTCTTAATATCCACATATATCTATTTAACATATGAATGTATTTAAAAAAAATTGTAACAACAACACAAGTATGCACTACAAAAAAAAAAACTGCTTTTAGCTATGACATAAAAGTCGTCGCCAACAGCCACAAGATGGCTAATTTGCCAGGACATATCGTGAGTCGTCTCTAATTATTTACAACACAAAATGCGTAGCATTTACCGACGGACTCTACGACGATAACCGATAGTCGTCGCTAATCAGCGACGGCAAGCACACAATTGTAACGAATATAGTCGCCAATTACCGATGACCTAGTAATAGCGTCGCTAGTTCTCGACTAGGTTGGCAACAACCAAAATGTTATGGGAATTAGCCACATCTTTTTGTAGATTGTCGTAAAGTAGCGATGACAAATTTATGTCGTGGCTAATATCGTGTGCAATTATCGACGGAGGAACTTTTGTGTCGCCAAGCGGCGACGGTGTTTGCCACTACCATAACGTAATCGATGAATAGGTACGAATTGTTGTTGTTGTCGCCAATGTTGTGGCCGATTAGCGACTACTTTTGTGTCGTCGGTAATTAGCGATTAATTTAGCCACGACATATAAGTTCGGGGTATAAATAGAAACTGGATCTCGCAGTTTCTCACTTTCCTCTTCCCAAGCGGCGCCCTTTCTCCCATTTTCGCAGCCCCCTGAAAACCCTAACTTAGGTTAGTCCCTTATTCTCTTATTTTACTCATTGTAATGGCATATATATATATATATATATATATATATAACAACTTCTATATATAGAGTTGTGGAGATTGGGTATGTGTTTATTTGTTTGGTATTGGGTTTCTTTGCGTCGGGTACGTACATAGATACCATGAACCGATCCTGTTGACGGTCTCCTCCATGTAAAGCTATTTGAATAGTGATAGAATAGCTCACCCCCCCAGATCTGTGTAGTTGCATATGGACAATGTGGTTTTATAGGGGTTAGCAATAGAAATTTTCGTTGAACAGAAAAATAATATAATTCACTGTCATTGACATTTGTACGAGTTAAATGTATTATGTTTTAGCTCTTGTTTGTGGCGTGCTCCTTACATGGGTAAGCTACGTGTTAAATCGATACAGACATGTTTGTTTTTATTACGAGTGTACAATATACCCATTATATAAGTTAACGATGAATATTAATGTAATATTGAGGTTGTGATGTATGTAGTGATAATTGTGTATATGTGTGTCATACAATTATTCCGAGTGCAGATATAATGGACAGAGACAGATCTTGGATGTATAATAAGAATTTACCTAGACGTAGAGGATTGACTGAAGAGTTTCGTGCTGGTTTGAACACATTTAAGGAATTTGCAACTGCAAACGTTGGTGTGACCCACGAAAGTTCGATAAGGTGTCCGTGTAAGAAGTGCAAAAATTGTAGATTTCAAGATGTTATTGGTGAGCACCTATGCAGATTTGACTTTACACCAAACTACTACAATTGAACTTCGCATGGTGAACCATTTATGTCTGACGACGAATATCGCCAAACTCACACATTTCTTGTTGGGTCAGAATGTACACATGACTTGTCCCAGTTCAATCCATACCAGCGCATGGTTGATGCAGCTGGTCATAATTTTTCATATTGGGAGGCGAACCGTGAAAGCACACATGAAGACGGGGGTCCTAGTCATACATCACATGGGCATTATATAGGTGACAGCACATTTGATGAAAATGTCTGCAATCAGTTTCGTGAAGTGTTGCGTGCCGGAGATGAACCTTTTATGGGGAGGTTGTGCTAACCACACAAAGTTATCTGTCACGGCAAGGTTGTTAAATATTAAAGCCGAGCATAATGTGTCAGAGAAGTGCTTCAACTCTATCGTTGAGTTAATGCGGGAAACTTTACCTCCTGATAACATCATGCTACGTGATTTGTATGATATGAAGAAGCTCGTTCATAATTTAGGTCTTCCAGTGAGGCGGATTGATGTGTGTAGCATGGGTTGTATGTTGTACTGGAAAGATGATGAAACCGTAGAATCTTGCAAATTCTGCAACCAATCTAGGTATATCGATGACCAAATGCCGGGTCGTCTTGTGAAGCGTAAACCGGTGAAGGAAATGTTTTATTTGCCATTAATCCCAAGATTGCAACGGTTGTACGCGTCTGAAGCCACTACAGAACACATGACTTGGCATGCGAACCATCAAACAGATGACGACACAATGTGCCATCCATCCGATTCACCTGCATGGAAACATTTTGACGTCACATACCCTGCGTTCAGTGCTGAGCCGCGAAACATCCGTCTAGGTTTGTGTGCTGATGGATTTGCCCCATTTGGTAAATCCGGGAAGAACTACTCAAGTTGGCCAGTCATATTAACGCCGTACAATCTCCCCCTTGGTATGTGCATGAAGACAGAATATATGTTTTTGACATTGATCGTGCCCGGACCGAGTAATCCGAAAAAGTTAATCGACGTTTACATGCAACCGTTGATCGAAGAGTTGCAACAGTTGCGGACCGACGGTGTTCCAACGTACGATGTTCGCACTGATCGTACATTCATACTTAAAGCTGCTGTCCTTTGGACTATAATTGACTTTCCAACTTATGGAATGTTATCCAGGTGGAGTACGACCGGAATCTTTGGCTGTCCAATTTGTATGGAGCGATCGAACTCTTTCAGATTGAAGCATGGTAAAAAGCCTTGTTATTTCGATTGCCACAGACAATTTTTGCCGAGAAATCATCCATTCAGGAAGAACAAACGAGATTTCGTCAAGAATAGAATTGAGAAAACCCCTCCACCATTGCGTTTGACGAGTGAACAACTTTGGGAGCGAGTGCAATCCTTTGATAGCGTTGTTGTAAACCCACACGGCGGCACTTATGCGTATGGCAGTACACATAAGTGGACTAAACGTTCTATATTTTGAGAGTTGCCATATTGGAAGAGTCATATCATTCAACATAATCTTGACGTCATGCACATTGAGAAGAATGTTTTTGAGAATGTCATAAATACGTTGATGGACGTTACCGGTAAGACAAAGGACAACCTTAATGCTAGAAAAGATATGAGAGAAATTTGTTATCGACCAACACTAGACCTTGATCTAGGAAGCATTGGAGCAAAACCAAAAGCCATTTACACATTAACCAAAGATCAACGACGTGTTTTGTGTCAATGGTGCAAGACTTTGCGCTTTCCTGATGGGTATGCTTCCAACATCAGTAGATGCGTGGATTTGCCTGCATGTAAGTTGACGGGCATGAATAGTCATGACTGTCACGTATTTATCTAGCGACTACTCCCAATAGCAACTAAAGAATTGCTCCCACATTTTGTCTGGGGTGCTGTTATTGAATTGTGTATTTTCTTCCATGACATTTGCTCGATTGTTTTACGTACTTCACACATGGAGAAACTAGAGAGATATATTCCAATTATCCTTTGCAACTTGGAACGGATATTTCCCTTTTCATTTTTTGACTCAATGGAGCATCTACTTGTTCATTTGCCTTACGAGGCAAGAGTTGCAGGTCCTGTACAGTTTCGATAGATGTACCCATTTGAAAGGTATGCATTGACTGACGAATCGGTAGTCATATATTACATTATGACTTTTGCTGAAGTTTCTCAATTGACTACAACCGCTTCATATTTGTAGGTTCTTATTTCATTTGAAAATGAAGGCTAAGAATAAGGCACGTGTTGAAGTATCAATTTGCAAGGCCTACATTATGGAAGAAGTGAGTACATTCGTTAGCCACTACTTTGAACCGCACGTACAAAGCAAGAGACGGAGGCCGGGCCGGAACGATGAGGGCCTTGTTGACAAGAATTGCCCTTCAATCTCAATTTTCAATTATTTTAGTTGAGCAAGCGGCGTATGTAAGTTACGTTACATAACTGGCGAAGAATTGCATGCTGCGCATACCTGCATTTTGTTGAATTGTCCAGAGGTTGAACCATATTTCAAGTAAGTGTGTGGCCTACTTCTTTTCCAATTGGCGGTTTCACTTCGGTTTACTTAAACGTTATTTGCCAACCACAACATGATTTTGATGTCATTTTGTAACCGGATGTTTCGTAATTCCATAACTGGTGTACTGGCCGATGAGTTCGATACCTTGTGCAATCAACATTTCGCAAATTGGTTGAAAAATTATGTAAGTCGATGATCAATGTCTCATTACTTTTTCCTTTAATTATTAATTTACAATGAACGCATGACTAAGTCGCCCCTGCTCTTTAGGTGGAAAGTGTCCCTGATCTCGTTAGTGAGCAAGGTCTGATATATCATCTGTCATTGGGTCCAAAATCAAGATCACGCTCATGGCCGGCATATTTCATAACTCAAGCATATGAGATTGGCAAGTCCACGATGAACAGCGGGGTTTGTGTGCAAACTGGTTCTACGTTGCATGATGATTTTTATGGATTGTTGGATGAAATCTTGGAGATAGAGTACCATGGACCAGTATTGCGGTGTGTGTTATTTAAGTGCACGTGGTTCGACCCTATGAAAGGAATGAGAGTGCATTTGAAATTCCCTTTGGTTGAAATTAACCATAAGAAAAAATACTCCAAATATGACCCATTTGTTTTGGCACAACAAGCAATTCAAGTTTATTATGCAGCATATCCTAGTTTGAAACGGGACAAAACTGATTGGTTGGCTGTTGTTAAAACAAAAGCACGCAGCAAAATAGAAGAACACTGGACTGATGTTGCATATCAGCAAATGACTGTACAGAGCTCCTTCGATCCTGAAGAATATGAGATTTCAACTTTGCGAGATCCGCGTGAGACAATGGTAGATGTTGATGTAAGTGAATTTGGCAATATGAATTTACATTACAATGAGGAAGAGCCTGAATTTTAGACAGATGAAAATTCAATGGAGGAAGAGGACGAGTATCGTGACAACTTCAGTGCAAGTGAATTTCAGGAACTTGAAGAAAGGGAAGGCATGCAAGACGAAGACGAAGACGAAGACGACGACGACGACATACGTGAGAAGTAATGGCTAATTTACCACTACATCAATGAACGATCGTCACTACAACTGGTTATAGCTATTAAGAGCATAGGGTTTAGTGACGTTTATGGTTTAAATTAGCGACGAGCTTTATAACTGTAGTGGCTAGTCAGCCACTACAATGTGCATTTGTCGTGGCTGTTCGGCTACTAAATGTCAGTCGTGGTTAATTAGACACTACAACGCGTGGTAGCTATTTAGTCGTTCTAAAGTGTTAGGGTTTAGTGTATAAATTAGCGACGACTTTTGTTTTTGTAGTCGCAAGTCAGCCACTACAATTTGCATTTGTAGTGGCTATTTAGCATCGACTATTAATTTTGTCGTTGGTGAGTAACGACGACGTAGGTGGTCGTCGTTAATTGGCGACGATTAAGTACCTTGTGGTGGCTAATATGCTAGGTTATTATCGTGAACGGGCTGTTTTTTTTTCCCGAGAACGACATTCTCTAAACACTTGGCTTCTACTCTCATTCTCTGTTAGAGTTTGTGCGAGAGACATTTAGGCGTACGTGTCGCCTACTTCCAGCCGGTCACCGAGCCCCTCCGAGGTGGACAGCAAGACAAACTTGCTCCTTCCGGTGCCTTCACCGACGCTGGTTGAGGCTGAAGCCAGGTGAGCGTATCTTATGAGGCCATAAAGGTCACGGCTAGGGTTAACGACTTCCTGCTCGATTTCGATTGTCTGACTAGTCGGCTAGGGATGGAAAGTAATGTAAACCTATTTGTTTTGTGATTTTTAGTGTTTCTAAATTAAGATTAGGGTTACGGGAGGTTGATTGTGGGTCTGTCAAGTCGCCAATTCGGGGTGTTAGTACGCCTTTAGGGTTTTCCTCTATGCCACGTTTTAATCAATTGGTTAGGGGCTCTTCTATCCTTCATATTAGTGTTTGATACTACAATTGGATGATTTTTTTTTTCGGAACAAATTAGGGTTTTGGTTGATTGGAAATTTGTGGGGAGCTGACTTTCAGCTGTGATCGATTAGGGATTGGGGGTTTACGCGATAGGAGTTATAGGATATACGGTGAAACGGTTTAGTGTAACTTTGGGTATAGGGTTTAGGGGTTAGGGGTTTCGGGTTAGGGTTTTTCATACAGTTGGTTAGGGGTTTATACAATAATCAGTAGCCAAGCACTAGATCTTAATATATGCCAACAACTTATAAGATAAATACCACCTAATTTGGGATTGGAATGTGCTGTTTTGTCTTTCACATGCATGTAGGATTGGAATGTACTGTTTTTTTGGGGTTAGGGGTTTAGGAGTTAGGGTTTAGGGTTTAGGGAATTTAGGGGTTAGGGGTTAGTGTTTTAGGGGTTAGGGGTTCAGGGGTTATGGGTTCAGTGGTGATTGGGGTTAAGGGTTAGGGTTTTTTTAGGGGTTAGGGGCTTAGGGGTTAGGGTTTAGGGGTTTAGGGTTTTAGGGTTTAGGGAATTTAGGGGTTAGGGGTTATGGGTTTAGGGGTTAGTGTTTTGGGGGTTAGGGGTTACGGGTTCAGGGGTTAGGGTTTTTTAGGGGTTACTGTTTTATGGGTTAGGGTTTTTTAGGGTTAGGGGCTTAGGGGTTAGGGTTTAGGGGTTAGGGTTTACGGGTTTAGGGGTTAGGGATTTTTAGGGGTTTCGGGGTTTAGAGTTTAGGGTTTTAGGGGTAAGTGTTTTAGGGGTTACTGTTTTAGGGGTTAGGGTTTTTAGGGGTTTCGGGGTTTAGGGTTTAGGGGTTACTGTTTTAGGGGTTAGGGTTTAGGGGTTAGGGTTTTTTAGGGGTTAGGGGTTACTGTTTTAAGGGTTAGGATTTAGGGGTTAGGGTTTTTTTAAGGGTTTCGGGGTTAAGGGTCTAGGGAATTTAGGGGTTAGGGGTTATGGGTTACGGGTTTAGGGGTATAGGGTTATGTAGGGGTTAGGGATTAGGGGGTCACTGTTTAAGCTGATGTTCATGCTGAATGACGACCAACCAAGTTTTATTTTACAAGTCCAGCTGCATTGATTGACCAATACAACTTGTCGGTGCTTGCAACGACTTTGCCTTGTTCTAAGTTACGACATGGTAAGTTATAAGTTAGGGTACATAGTTAGTGATGTATGTTCAGGAAGAATGGCATGATTGGGTTGTTTATTGTTACAGTATCCGCATGGAGGTAGGAAGAGTATTCGTGGAGGACGTCGGCCACTACATGGGGCCTGTTTGAGTCACCCCCCTGATGCAGCCCCTTCCTCGTCACCGACCGTGGGGACAGATGAGGGGGCGGAGGCGTCACCGAGGACTCCAATGCCGCCGCCCCCACCTAGAGATGCAGCTGAGGCGGATCCCGTCGGGTCGGAGACGCAACCACCAGACTCGCAAGACTTGCCCGTCGACCCACATGGAGTCCGAGTTTATCAAAGACGGAGTGAAGGACAAAGTACAGGAGGACCTAGTTCGTCGGGTCAAAGTGCAACAGAGTTGCTTGCTGCAAACTGGCTGCTAGATGATGAGGGGAGGAGGTTCATCGAGCCAGATGGTGACTCGTAAGTTCTGTCCAATGCTGCTTTCATTATGTACTGTTTGGTTGAAATTAGTTCGTGACTGGAATAATATTTTGTACGATGCAGCTTCCTTAATGCCAATGACGTGGTGCGATAGTTAAACGAAATAGTGAACGTGGCTTGGAATGGGCCATATACCACATTTAGCAGTACCCTAGAGAGTCAGAAAGCTGTTTGGTGGGATGATTTCAGGGTAAGTTGGATATAAGCGGACACTTTATTTAACTATGGCTGGCTGGTGTATGCATTAACAGGCACGTGTTCTATGGTTGTTCATTGACGCAGCGGAAGTTTTGGTGGGCTGATAGTAATGAAGCCCGGATTAAGAAGATTTTCGACAAGAAGGTGGGAGACCACATGCGCAATATCAAGAATAAAGCGCATAAAAGGCAAAAGAGGCCTTATTGGATTTCGGTCGCTGATTGGGAGGAAATATTGAAGGTTTGGGCATCGGAGGAGCATCAGAAAGTGAGCCAAAGGAATAAGCTCAATCGAGCTTCAAGTTCTAGAGAATCAGGGACAGCAACATATGCTGGCGGCTCAATTAACATAGGAGAGCACAGACGACGAATAGTAGGTTACTAACATAACTTATGTTTACTGTTTATTTAAACCAGCAACTAAATAATGCATGGTATGTTTTACTGTGTAGGCGAATGAATCGGGGAAGGAAGCCTCATTCTCGCAGACCTTCGAGCGCACCTTCATGAAGAAGGACAAGTCTTTCGTTAACGATAAGGCCCGAGCCATTAAGGTTGGGCTAAGCCATTTACACATTAAAGTATGGTTGAATGTTTACTTAACTAACTTTCAAATTCTTCGTAGGAAAAATTTGATGAAATGATGATGGCCAGCAGCAGCGGGGGTGAAGAAGGGGAGTCAGCGACGCCTGAGCGGACGCAAATGGAGCAGGCGAAGTTATGGGCAGATGCGGCGGGGGGGTGAAGCACGGTAAGGTGTTTGGGTTGGGCAATCAAGCTCGGGAATGGACCAAAACAGTGGACCCATCATCATTGAGAGGAGCTGGTTCGAGGTGGGACAGGGCGAATGCGGCCTCGGCGTCAGATGTCGCGTAGTTGAAGGACGAGCTTGCCCAAAAAGACGTGGAAATAAAGGATCTGCGGGATACAGTGGCGGCTGTGGTGCGATAATTGAAGGAGATGCAAGAGGAGCAAGCAGCATCCCGTGCACACGCAGCAGCACCACCACCAGCGACATCATCTTGGGGCGCACCACCACCACCACCTGTAGCAGCAGCACCTTCCCCCGCAGCAGCACCACGGAGGTCAGCCCGATTGCCAGCAGCACAGCCACCCGTGAGGCCGATACCTACTCCCGTAGGTCATGACGGCATGTTGACTGAAGACTACGAGGATGCTGCTGGTGATGATGAGGATGAGAGCTTCGAGGACACCCCATAGAAGATGGCGGCAGTAGCAATGTTGAAGATGTTTTTATTTGAATAGTGTAGGGTTTAGGGTTTTGCACATATGTTTTCCAGTGCGCTTTTGTTATAATTGCACTTTTTACTGCAATATGTGTAAACAGGTGTGATTATGCAATAAATTTACGATTTCTCCCACATTTGACTGGGTGTACATTCGTTATATGAAATGCTAGCAGGATTCGGCTCAGGAAATGGTAAGGACAGCCGCTGTTTTTTTTTTTTTTTGACTGCTGGGTGGGAATTAGCGACTACCACTTCAAACGTAGTCGCTATTTAATGACTACAAAATACAATGTTGTCGTTTTATAGACACTACAGTACATAATGTTGTCGGTATTTCGCGACGGCACAACCTTTTGTAGTCGCTACTTACCGACTACAAAAAGAGGAATCGCTAATTAGAGACTACAATAATCAATTGTCGCAAAATAGCGACTACACAAACTAATGCCGTCGCTATAAAGTCGTTGTACATTGTCAACGAGTAGATTAAAGTCGTCGTTAATCAGACACGACAAAAGAAGTACGTTTGTAAATGGCGACTACAAACTTTTGTAGTCGCTAATTAGCCATAACAAGAGAGCAAATCGTTGCTAATCTCTTAGTATGCCCCTTTAGGCACTCGGTTTCGATTAGTGACGACTGACATGTGCTCGTCGCTAATCTGCCACTTCCATGCCTAATAATCGCTGAATAGCGATTATTAGTTTTGTTGTCGTAGAATAGCGATGACATCTGTCGTCGCGGATTTGTGACTACATTGGTTACGACTTTTTTTGTCCCGAGATAACGACGACTTTGATGACGGTGTAGATGATCGCTGATGAACGACAATTCTTGTAGTCGCTAATTTGGTGGCAATTTGGCGACGACGTAGCTCCCCCACGTGGCCAAATTTAGCGACGCCTTATTAACGACGACTTTTGCATAGTAGCCAATGTAGTGGCTAAGTAGTTTTAGCCACGACTTTTTGGAGATTTGTCGTGGCAAATGCCGTAGCTAAAAAACAGTTTTTTTGTAGTGATGGTTCTTATTTGATTGTTTAATTTTTTTCAATCATGTTACCATACTTTTGAAATAGTTATAGTAAGATCGCTTGACATAGTTTGAGGAGACAAGTTATATTCCACTTCAATATTTATTCCTTTGATGAATGTCTCAAGACTATGACCCCACGGAATATTCTTTTTCATAGTTTAGTAAAATTCAAACTTAAGACCCCTTATTTGGTGCAGAATTTTTTTTATTTCTCTAATTTCTACTCACGATTTTTCCTTCAAATTTTAAATTACTTTAAATTTCAAAAAATTTTAAAATTTTGGACTTTATATGTATACTCGTAACTATTGTAAAAACTCTCGAGTGCTTGGCTTAAAATAGAAATCGAATCCGCAAAATGTACAATAAACCAAATCAAGTATAGGAGTCACAAGTGGAAATGGATCGTTTGCCCCGGAAGCTTTCCAGGGCAGACTGATTTGATCATCGTAGATCATACGGCTATTTATTTTTCAAAAAAAAAAAAGCAAAAAGGGGTGGGCTCCCTCTTAAAAGTGCCCCCCCCCCCCCCCTCCCCCCCCCTCCACAAACCTGCAGAGCAAATCTACTCTGCGGGTGGAGGATCCAAATCCGTCACAAGTCAGCCCAAACAGGAAAAGTACTTCAGCCCTAGAAACAAGGTCCAGCATGCTGACGAGATTAAACGTAAAAATCAAGAAGAGAAGTCGCTTCCCGAATCATTCTAATAGAAAATTGTTGATAAGTCTAGAACAGTTTTCCCTGCATTACTGTTGTCCGGTTTATATGCAAGTTCATTGAAAAATCCCAGTGCAACTCAACATACGAATTGGTACTAGAAGTCGATTCCCTGCTTACACAACAGTCGTCATCCTGAACACAGTTGACCCAACAGCAGTTGTCCACTTAAAGAATGTAGACACAAATAGAAAACTAGGTAGTCAAGTGTTCTAGGACACCGAGAGTGTTTATTTCTCAGAGTTGCTAACCAATCATAGACATATTGAACAGACAAAAATGTAATCAAAATATACCCGAAAAGCAGTAACGGACAGATGGGTCATATAATTGAATACAATGTCGAATAAAAGAGTGAATCCGCTAACTTCACCATGTGGACCAATTACCCTGACTACTCCAGGGAAGTAGGAGAACACTCGAAACCATCAAAAAGTGAACATGGAGGGATAAAAACGGCTGCTTTAAAAATACTGAATACTTGACCAAACACCAATATCAGGTGCATCTCCATTATGCCACGGCTGGCATGTCCTTGAGCCAGGGATCCAGCGGCTTGCCAATGGAGTAGACAATGAATCCAATCTCACGCAGCTTATCGACGTTGACGACATTCCTTCCATCAAAGACAAAAGCTGGCTTCTGCATGTTGTCATATATTCTCTGGTAATCAAGAGTCTTGAACTCATCCCACTCAGTGAGGATGCAGAGGCCGTGGGCATCCTTGACAGCATTGTAGGCATCCCAGACTACAGAAACCAGCTTCACAGTGGTGGGACTCATTGGCTGAAGGTGGACTGGGTGATCCCAATCAAACTTGTTCATGGTAAGGTCCCTTTGGATCTGCTCCTCAGTGACCTGAGGATCATAAATGCTTAGCCTGGCCTTGTCTCCCAAGAGACCCTTGCAGACGTCAATTGCAGGGGTCTCACGCGTGTCCCCAGTATCTTTCTTGAAGGCAAATCCAAGAATGGCAATCTTCTTGTTTGAAACCGTGTTAAACATGGAGGAAACTACACGGTTCACAAAGCGAGCCTTCTGGTAGTCATTGATCTTAATCACTTGTTTCCAGTACTCAGCCACTTCAGGAAGGCCATTGCACTCACAGATGTACACCAGGTTGAGAATATCCTTTTGGAAGCAGGATCCACCAAAGCCAACACTAGCATTAAGAAACTTGGGACCAATTCTCGAGTCCTTACCCACAGCATAAGACACTTGAGTAACGTCTGCACCAGTGGCCTCGCAAAGTGAGGACATGGCATTCACAGAAGAGATCCTTTGGGCCAAGAAAGCATTGGCAGCCAATTTAGAGAGCTCTGCGGACCAAAGGTTAGTTGTCAAGATTCGGTCTTCAGGAACCCAATGAGCATAGACGTCCTTCAAGGCGTGGATGGCTTTCTGGCCTTCTGGAGTTTCCCTGCCACCAATGAGAACACGATCTGGAGTAAACAGATCTTGGATTGCCGTCCCCTCAGCAAGGAACTCAGGGTTTGACAGAATCTGGAATTTGATTCCCTTGCTGTTATGGGTCAGAATCTTTTCTATTGCCTCAGCTGTCTTAACTGGGACAGTGGATTTCTCCACAACAATTTTATCAGATTTTGAGACATCAGCAATCATACGGGCTGCACTTTCCCAGTAGGTCAGATCTGCAGCTTTGCCAGCACCCAGACCTCGAGTCTTGGTCGGGGTGTTGACAGACACAAAGACGATGTCAGCCTCAGACACATGTTTCTCCACATCGGTGCTGAAGAAGAGGTTCTTCCCTCGGCACTGCTTCACCACTGCATCAAGGCCTGGTTCATAGATCGGGAGCTGGTCGCTGTTCCAGGCTTGTATACGAGAGACAGAAATATCAACAACCGCAACTTCTATTGATGGGCACTTGAGAGCAATTACAGCCATAGTAGGCCCACCGACATAGCCAGCACCAATGCAGCAGATCTTCACCATCTCTCCACACTAATTTATAACCTGAGACAGGTAAAACATATTAGGAAATAGATCCAAAATAACTCTGTTAATTTTGACTCCCACTTCGAGCTGTCTTTCGCACGAGTAAAATCAAAGGACCAATCGCAAATCACACTTCATATATGTATAATAGCACACATTCCCCTGCTTCCTGCAATAATCTAACAACTTATCCCGGCATGCGCATGCTGGTGATGTGCACAAGCAGCGTACTGCACACAAATTTCATGCTAAATCAGCTTTATTTAATCTCTCATCTTAGATCTAATAACTAGGCGCTCTAATTTGCCTGGAGCTGAATGAACATGGGTCTGCATTCTTTAGCTACACTCTTTCCTCTCTTTCACTAGCCAGGTAAGCCTCATGAGATTGAATCCAGCATCACATTAGTAAGCACCCTCAGCAAGACGAAGGACAAAGCGTAGTCACAAAATTCAGAGAAAAGCTACCAACAAAAGCAATTCGGCAAACAAAAAATCCTGTAACAGACAGAGATCTCTGCCAACGAAACGCGGGCGGTGGACACCCAATTAATTAGAAAGGTAAATAATCGCAGATGAGAAAGGAACGCTCTCAATTTATTAATAAAAGAAGTGTGGTTTTTTTGGCTAAAATACGTACACAAATTTATATAAAAAACATCCAATTCTGCACTCAATGCCAAAGGCGATGGGTCAACGTATCAGATCCAATAGCCATGTACTGATTCACGACACAAACCCAAGATCACCAGAACAAAAAGCTTTCACCTCAAGCTCGAACAATGCGGCGAGCAGAAGAGGAGCACAGATCTGAGAAAGAGAATGCCTAACGACCCAAACAGCCATCGGATCCGACCTGACTCAAAACTCCCCATCACACAACGGATCTCAAAAAGGAGGGAAAGGATCCGAAAAGTTCCAGATCGAATGCCGCAACACGCGCAGCGCACATTAGATCTAAGCGATCCAAACGCGCGACAGCCCGACCAGCGGCGGAAACACAGGATCACGCAGCCAATCGGACAATTCAAGGATGAGAAGCAAGGAGCATCGCGAACAGAACCGGAGCAATGCGCATCGAGGATGAGCAATCGGGAATTACCTTCGACAAGAAGAGCTGCTTCCGTGTCCGGGAATAGGAAGATCGATCGCTGGATCAACCGGTGGGCACAGAGAGAGAGAGAGAGAGAGGGGAAGAGAGTTGAAATGGACAATGAAGAATGAGAGAGCGGGGAGGGTTTAAATACCCGAATTGAGCTCGTTCAATTCAAGATCTACCCTCTCTCTCTCTCTCTCTCTCTATCAACGGGACGATTCATTTTTTTTTTCTTTGTTTTTTTTTTCGGTTTGTGTGGAGCTTTCCACGCGCAAATTATAAAGCCACGTGGCTCGGCGCATACGGTAAGGATTGCTGGTTTTTTCCAATAGACGGTAGAGGACTTACTTCCTCCACGAAGCTGAGTCAACAAGGGACTGGAAAGACGGAATTGACCCCCCAGTCGTTTTTGGGGTTACAGTAAAGGTTCACGCGGTTAATGGGAGGATACAGTCTGTCTGCAGAGGCGAGCACCGACGCCATATGCTACGCGATTGCTCGCCGAGTCGGACAGAATTCCGAAAATACCCCCCCTTTTCAATGAAATGACATTTATTCCTCGTACTTTTCTCCGAATTTTTTTTTAATTTGAGTGCACGCGCAATTTAGTCGATTTTATTCAAAAACCTTTTGAAATGATGCATTTTTTTCTCTTCTTTGTTTCGATGTTTTCATGAACTTTGATCATTTTAACCCAAGTAATAGATTCGCTAGAAGTCCTACAATTTAGTATGAAAATGTAAGGGAATTCTAAAACTTGTAAAAAGTATAATAGAGTCATAAACCTTGTCAATTTGATTCAATCAAATCTTTTCGTTAGTTTCGTTTAATTTGACTAAGAAAATGCTAATGCCCACGTCAAATTGTAGGACTTTTAGTGCACTTATCCCTTAGCAACAAGCATGTGTATGTTTCACTCCTTCTGAGGCATTTTTAGTCGGGTAAAAAGATACATTCCTATCATGCCACAATTTAAAAAAAAGCTTCATATTTTTCCTAACTTTAATAATAAAAAAGGAAATGATGAGAGTTTCTTCCTCATAAATCGTAACATTGGATACGAATAACAACTATAATTGTGAGAGACGAACTGTTTTGAGAATGTCATGGTCTACAAGAACCAAGCTAGGCACATTATTACTTGTGTGAAGCAAGAGGAAAGATCAATTCAGAAATTTTTTTATTATTTCAATCCAGGTTAGGCTTACGGTGGTCTTTGAAGGAAAATGACCTTGGAAAAGCTACAAAACATGCACGTGACGAGCACATTATCCTCAGCTAGCCATTATTTATTAACGACGTTGAGTTCAGAGGGCTATCGAGTCAAGAAGCTCAAATTCAGGGGTCCTTGGAACAAAATCAAGTCCAAGAAACTTCAAGAAACATAGCCATTGTTTGGGGTTATTTTGGAACAAAATCATATTTGGAGGAACCCACAGCTTGGTTCGGCTTCCAACGCCCTCTCGCTGGGCAGGGTCTGAATCCTAGCTCGCTCCATTTACGCATTTTAAGTGAGGTGCCATTGGAGGTGGGTCCCCGCTCTAGTGTCTCCCGTGATTTACGCTGATCGCTGTTAACTGTGAGGTGATTTCATGATATAAAAAAATCATATTTAGAGGGAACTTTAGTTAAAGGGCCCTGATTTATAAAGGTTTTGGAATCTTCCCTTGTGTCAACGAACATCCCCTCGTGCACTTTTCTCCACATTAGAGATGATGAACCTGCCCAGTGCGTGGGTCAAAGTAAAATACTCGTACAAAATAGTAAAAGAAAACTTAAAAAAAAAATACTTGCAAATATCGTTGTTACTAATTGAAGTTGTCAATCCGATATATTCCAAAGGTATTGGCAATTGAAAGAATTAATTATTTCCTTAAAATCATTATTGATAACAGAAATTACAACACAATAATAATAGGAAAAATCATTTTGCATGAAAAATTTATAGATAATCTATCTAGTCAAAAACCAATGCATATAAAACTTATTAGCAAATGTTGTGAACAGTCTCCTAAAACTCCTCAAAATCAAAGATTAGTGGTATCTTACAAGATAATGGTGCTATATTCAGACTTTATGAGAACACACAGCAACAGCTTAGAGAGTCCTATAAACGAGCATGTAATAACATATATATGATAACTCCATTCGTTTTACGAAAAATGTAGTATTTTTGAAAAATATTTTCCAGGAAGTCGTTTTCTTGGAAAATGACAATATTTTCAGGTGTTTTTTGAAACTTAAGAAAAATTATTAAAAAATTAATTTTTCTTTTCTTTTCTCTTATTTATTTTATTTTATTTTTGTTTTATATTGACCGGCCATTGGTTACAAGCCACTTTTGAAAGAAAATGAAAAGTGTTTAAAGGTAAAGAAAGAAAATGGAAAATGTTTTCCACTTTATAAAAAGGGGAAAATATTTTCCCTACTTTTGAAGGTATTTCTTCAATTGGTGGAAAATATTTTTTTTAACTATCTTATTTTCCGTTAAATGAACACTGGAAAATCTGAAAATATTTTCATGAAAGTTATTTTCCGTAAAACGAACAAAGCCTTTCATGAAAAATATAATATTTCTGGAACATAGTTTTTAGGAAACTAATATTTTCTAATGTTCGTTTGTCAAATATTACTAGCTCACTGGTCTCAAGCGAGATTGAGTCATGGTATTGGAGGTTGTAATATCTGAAGGTAAACAAAAGAAATGGAAATTTTTTTCCTACTTTCAAAAAAAAGGGAAACATTTTTCTCACTTTTGAAAGTATTTTTTCCATTGGTGAAAAATATTTTTATTAACTATTTTATTTTCTATGAAACGAAAGTCAGAAAATTCGGAAAATATTTTCCTGGAAGTTATTTTTTGTGAAACAAACTGAGCCTAAATGTTTAGCCGCGCAAGGCAAGAGCCAATCATAAATACTCATAAACAAAACTGGCTGATCATTAAATTTGCTCTGCAAATGAAGAGCTCTTTTCTTAAATCTCATAAATCCATGTGACATCACTTATATAAAACTGATTTCTCAACCTATCATTTTCCACTTTTTTTTTTCCAATCAAATCACTTATTTATTTGTCTTGTCTTTCGAGCATCTAGTTAGAGATCCGTCAATTTCATTATTTAGTGGTGTTTCCCTTTATCTGTCAATTTCTTATTAATCACTTGTTCTATACATATTATAATAGAAATAGACGGAAAAGTGTAATTATTAGCAGCAACTTATATGAAAGGAGAAACATCCCCCTTGAATGAAAGGATGAGAAGGGAATCGAATCCATGTATCCACAATGCATTACATAAATTGCACAAGAAGCCCAAAAATTCGCACTACTTTTTGAATTGCAATCTACATTATAATAATGAATGATATTAATATCTTAGGCAAAAAAAAGGCCTGATTGTAGAGATGCAACTTCAGACTTTCTATGGTATTTACATGGAGTTTACATTGAGAAAATGGTGATAATCAATAAAGTAAAATATTACATTATTGTGGTGATGGAAGAAGTAGCGTTATTATGAGTTTTTGCAAGAAAATTTTGGGAAACAGAATACATAGTTTTTCTTTCTCTTCTTATTCTGCAAAATAAAAGTTTCATTTGTTTATGGTCTTATCAATTCGAAAAAAATAAATAAAAAACTAAGCCAAATGTTCAAATAAAAGTAAAAGTCTCATGAAAATATGGCGGCGACACGTAATAAAGAGAATTGCAGTTGCAAATCTAAATATTGAAAGAGGTTAAAGGTAAAAGTAAATGAAAATTCGTGAGAAAAATTAATTCGTAGCATAACAAATGTTGATTTTTGGGCCTGAGTGAGTCCTTAAATTGCTCCTGTTTGACGTTCGTGCGGACCGTGACGTCCATCGGATGTAAAATAGGGAGAGCATAAATCTAGGTTGAGGGGCTTGAAAAAGATACCTTAGTCAATTAGGGGTGCTCAAGTGGGAAAAGTAGACTATATGTTAACGTTTGGGATAACTACACTTGGGTAGGTCAGTATAATAGTCACCCCACTTAGGGTGACATGTTTGAGTTGGGGACAATTGTCCAAAAAGTCATAAATCTTTTGAAACTTTGCCGATTCAGTCATAAATATTTTTTTTTATCAATTCAGTCATAAACCTTTTGATTTCAAGGTTGAATTGGCAAGATTTCAAAAGGTCTAAAATTGAATTGACAAAAAAAAAATTAGGATTAAATCAGCAAAATTTCAAAAGATTTAAAACTGAACTGGTAATAAAAAAGGTTTAAGATTGAATCGATAAAGTTGTAAAAAATTTATGACTTTTTCGACAATTATTGCGTTAGAGTTACATAGTCGACTTGTGCTACGCACAATGTCCCATAACCGACTAGTTGATCAAGTAACCCTAGGTATGAGACACTATGCTTGTGGTACCTTTTGAGAACCTTTTTCTTTTTCCTTGTGGAGAATGCAACAAAGCTGTTTCTTGCAATCAGGAGAAGGCAACTCTAGTTGGTCTTTTTTTTTTTTATGGTAAATAACTCTGGCTAGTCATTCTTTACCCAAAAAAAAAAAAAACTCTAGCTAGTCATAGGTGTTGAACTTAGAGCTAGTACTTAGGAAAGAAATTTCTATTATGTAATATAAAGGCAAATTTGTTGTATAAAGATGAATCTTAAGAGGCTTGTTTTTCTTAAAGCATTTTTGTAGTAGGGATAATGCTATAAATGGTTATTGAATTTTTGCGGTCTTTGAACTTTTTTTTTGGTCGATATAGTTCATGAACTTTAACTTAACATGTAGTATGATTCATGAATTTTTTGTACATATTCAAATTTTTTTTTGGTAAATTTTGTACATATTCAAATTAGTTCCTAAATTATGCAAAAATGTTCAATATCGTTCATGAACTTAAATCAATAAAAGGATATTATTGAACATTTTCACATAATCTAGGGATTAGTTTGAATATCTACAAAAAGTTGATGGATCACATTAAATATCGAGTTAAAGTTCAATGATCATATTGAGCAAATTAAAAGTTTAGGAACCCCATTATATACCAAGTTAAAATTCAGGGACCAATTATATCATTTTTTTTTCTTTTGTAGAACATTGTTTGAAAAGTCCTTTTTTGTTCTCTCATGCACAACACGTGAAATGTACGAGAGGCCCAATCAAGCTCTTCCAATTCACCAAATTCAAAAAATTGTTCTTTACCTAGAGGCCATACTATTTAGACCTCCTCGGCATTGCTTAAATCGTGTTAGCCATTCCTAGTATTCAGCCCGTGATTATCGATTAGCCGTTCATCAAGTGCATTGCTTTTGCATGGAGCGCTCTGGTTGAATATTGGTCATTCCTTCATTCCCTTGTACCTTGGGAAACTACAGACAAGGTGCTTCCAAGCTCTATGAATGCTCATTTCAATAAGTTTCACTATTCTTGCACAACCTATATGTGACAGACCCAAAATTCATGAACAACAAGAAACATAAAGTGGAGAAGAACATGGAAAAAGAGCAATAAAGGACTATAAAAAAATGATATGATTAATGCACATTAAGCCATCAAAAACTTAGAAAATGGCCCGACTAACGTCTCCAATCACACAAGCAAAGAAAGTGAAGATGGAAGACATCTCCGTAAAGTCAACTGAACTGGGGCGGATGAGTTCTTGTTTCGGTAGTAAGGTTTGGGTTTATTTGGGAGTTTTTTTATGGATGGAGAACCTGTAATTTTGATAGGGGCATTTTTGAATAGAAGCTGGCGATTTTGTATGTAAATATGCACTGATGATTGATATCGGGGGCGCAAAGTGGGGTTAAAAAGTCAAAATTAATATGAAAAGTAGCATTTTTCTTTAAGAGAAAAGAGAGCGCACGGTGTTGTGAAAAACGAGATTAGTTTGTAATACTTTTAGTTTTGTTAAATTTTAATGTAGAAATATGTTATAAACACATGACATTTTTAAATTAAAATTCCCAACTCCTTTAATTTGTTTTTCTTTTGGTCACCGGGACCCTTTGTTTTGCAAAATCAAATGGTCTAACCTCATCATTGTCAACTATTGAGTCCACCTCTAAGAATTGTCCATGTGGCACGTGAATTTATTGGAGATTTATGTATGACTAGAGTACGAAGTTCTTGTCCACTTGGATCCCACCAACCACTGAATGTCAAGTTTCATCAATTTGAACGAAAATAAAGAGATTTTGATGATTGATTTGGGCAAATAAGAAGTCGTAGTCATCAAACCAACTTAACATCTTTCTTTTTTGCATGTGGGAGCTAATGCTGCAACGGCTGCCTTAGTTCTCATAAAAAAAATGCAACTAATAATATTAGATTTAACGTGCAAGACAAAGGCGTATAATCAGAAATCAAATGATTCTTTCTACTAAGAAAAATTTTTTCTGGGGGAGAGGGTCGCGAGAAAAGATGACGATGCGTATAATACTTTGATATACTTGCAATTTTTCTTTTTCCCTGGGATGATACGATAATATCAAGACAGTTGACTTTCCGCAATGTCTTGCTCAACGGTGGTTTGGTGCAAAGTTCCACTTTCGGGAAGTTGGTGGAACCTGTGAATTGTGCTGGAACGTGGACATCGACAGCTCGGCCTGCAGAAACTGAGGGAACGTGGTATAACTTAGTGATTAATAAATGAAAGGGCAAATTCAATCATTCATCGTTGAGTCAAACGACGTGAACCTTGACAAGCAATGTCTCTTTAAAATAATAATTATGCAATAAATTCTCTGGAATCAATCATTTTTTTTGGCAAAAATATGTTGAGAAAACAGTGCGGGGCCTTCCTCTTCCTTCTCTCTCTCCCGAGGGCCTGGTGATCATGGGGTTGCATCATAGGCACTCACGTCTCGCCCTGCTCCTGTTTGTTTATTCCTTAGCTTGCAGAATAAGCATTCATACCTTACTTTTATATCCTGGCACTAACAGCCAGATGTTTTTCTTTTTATAATTTTGCATTTTTTTCGTGAAAAAAATTGATTATTGGAAGGGAAGATCCCATCAAAAATATTAATTTATCTTCTTCCATGAGATATAAATATCCTCAATTTTCATCGGTCTCATTAGATCCGCCAAACCTATATTGGTGACTTAAAAATTCCATTCATCACAATTATAGCAATATTGGCCATTAAAAGGTTGACATGGCTGCATATTTGGACAATGGTGATTGGATTTCAAATGGCCATTATGCACTACATTGTGAATAAAAGGTGATTTCAGGTCATCAATATAAGTTTGGGATATCAAATAGATGAATAAAAAAATTTAAGATATTGGTGTACCATAAGAAAAAAGGTGTAAATGTTTTGTGGGATTAAACCTTAGTTAGAATATTCAAGTATTGAATGACACTTTAATTTAAAAGTTTAAGCTTTCCAAATAATTAACAGTAGTTTCACCAAAATTTCACATGATATTAAAACTAGTCTATCCCTTTTGTGTATTTGCGTGCATACCACAACAGTCAAATTTCACTCACCGTGGTCAAATTTCATGTGTCGTTCTTAATTTGTCTTGCATGTGAGAGATGGTGTATAGATTAGGATGAAATGGCCATTAGTGAACTACTTATATATAAAAAAACATTAAAACAATAGAGAAGGTGGCTGAAGTGGTTTGCTTGATTAGGTATGGAAAAATATCAAAACCAAACTACTATTTATCGGTGCACTCGTTATGTAACTGAATCAAATCAATAAAGCAAATTGCACTGAATATATTCCATCGATTTATCGACTCTCCTAGTTTATATGGACATGCGTGGAATCAAATAGCATACTCTTGTTGACCGAGATTACATAGGTTTGTATTGACCGACCTGCCCAGAAATGTGTCCCTTCAAAGGGGACAAACGTTCATTACCAAGAGTCGTCTACTTCATCAGGAAAAAGCATGGGCAGAGTTGAATCGTCCATGGAGCTTCCATCTGTTAATTTTTCTCCTAAGAGTTTTTGGCTTCGCGAAAAAGCTACTTTTCAAATTAAATACGGCTTTCGACCAAAAAAAATTAAATACGCTTATATACATTAGATTTTTAGAAATAGTTCCATTATTTCTTATATACAACTTACACATGCTTGTTAAAAAACGATGACCGATGCAGTACACTAATTTCCAGCATGGGATCATAACTGATTATACTCAATTGAAAAAAGACATAAAACCAAGGTATTAGAGCTGATAGGTTGGAAAATTCTGCACATGACCTTTGAAATATTGAAGGAGCTGTTACTATGTAATGTTATTGATAAACTTTAAATTTGCTCAATATAATTCATGAACTATTTTTTTTTAACATTGAATGTAATCATCTCGATTACTCAAATGACAAATTTGATGCTATTTAATCACGTAAGTTATTGTATTATCAGTTGAATTTTCAAAAATAATGAGTTAACATGTCCATCTTTCTATTTAATTGCTTTGGAAAAGAAACAAAAAAAATCAACTTGCCAACATGTTCATCATTAGCTGATGACGTGAATTATCAGGATTTGATTTGAGATGAATATCTTATTTGGATATTCCACACATTTCCTTTTTTTTATGTCCGTAATTCAAACTTAATAGATTGAGACCACATCATCAAATTATGTTAACTTAAATTAATAAAATGACATGATTGGATATTTTGTAAGGGATTGTAGTTTAGAAAATAAATTAAATATTTACTAATCTTGCAAAGATTAATAAACTAAAAATTTAGGGACAACAATTTATGTAAAATCAAAGTTCAGAAACTAATGTCATTTTCCTTACTCAATTCAATAAATAATGCATGTAATCTTAGTAGTTCCAATTGAATTGGATTCACTTGAATATTTTCTTTCCATGAATTGATTACAAATTCCTAAAATTACAATGAATGGACAAAATTGTAATTTTAATCTAACTAAAGTTTGGGATTATCATGGAATTTCAAAATGTTTGGAGGGTAAGATCTTTTGCTGTCTAATTATTCCTTTAAGTAATTGGGTTCTCAAAAATTTTTTGGATGCAATTTAAGTCCTCTAACTTACTTGACTTTTCCAGTCCAAGTCATTTCTTCAAAATCTTGTCTAACGAAATTTAGTCTAACTAAGTTTGGCCTTAGAGACATGATTTTTTTATTAGAATATATGTTAGAAGTCCAAAAAAAAAAATCCTCTTCTTTGTTTTATGATTTTAGAAATAGACACGACAACATAAAAATGCAATTATCTAAGAAAGGACTCCATTGGGTGGATCAAATACGTTTCAGGGTTTGATTTGCATCAAAAGAAGTATGACGATCCAGTTGCTAAATTTGCGGAAGTTAGAGGACTAGTTTTGGACTTATTCCTAGGGAAAATGACTATGTCTAGAAGGAAATTGAATTCTCATGTACTATTCTTATTGCTTGCTATGATGATTGCGTTATTCTGGTAAAGCAGAAGGAGAAGCTTTAAAATCAAGAAATCAGTTTGCTTTAGATTTCAGGGAAGGTTGAGTGGGGTTGAAGCCACGTTGAAAACCTTTGACTGAATCGAGGGGCACAAGCAGCTGGAAAGAAGGTCGCTTGATTATGACCCATGATAAGGCCAACAGTCTCACCAGCCGACACAAAATTAAGTATTATTGCCAGAAAAATTAATTAAAACAGGACAATGATGCAGCATCTAATCAGATGACATTTAGGAGCTTCGTTTGGTTATCTAATCTACATGTTATAGTAGAAGAGGCACAAACGCAAAGAAGTCGATATTTTTTTAATTAATTTACTGTATAATATTACACAATGTAAAAGTTTTTTTGGGTGCGATTAAGTTTAAAACATTGTAAATATGAAAAAAAGGACAACCTTAATATTGAGTGAAGAAGGAAATTTAATGATCACACACTTGTAATTTTTTTACTAATACATAATAGATTTTGTTATGTATATTATCACAGAGCGAAGAAAGCCTCTCACTTTTAAGAGTTTGTGGTCTTTTTATCTTCCCCAAGATGCACTCTGTTAGTTATTTTGTGAATTTTCTGTCCATGAACATATTTGTAAATTAACGATTTTATTTAAAAAATCATATATTGGATTTTTCTTTATCTGACGAACAAACCCCCCCCCCCCCACCCGGGGGAAAAAATTTCACATCTTGAAATATCCTCTGTTCAATTTATATCTGTTCGTGAAATTTCTCAATATCGTGGTAATAATATCCTTCCATTAATAATAATATTCATATTGAGTTGATTGTACAAAATTTCTAAATATTAATCTGTTACATAGACACAATGCGTGTGCTTTTCTTTTTAGTAATGGTATAAAGATTAGACAATGACACAGTAAAATTTCATAGAACTTATTTACTTCTCTCCATTTTGTACTGGTGGATCGCTCCAGTTCGTAACTATTAAAAATATTTTGGGGCTGAGAATAAAATCCTTCAATTTTTAATGTAATATTTATTTAATTTTATCTTCTATTGTTTCTGAATGTCTATCAAAATTTTATCGGTCTATATTACAAATCATTAACTTCAGTATCAAACTTTTCTTATATATATTGTGAAAAGTCCATGGCGAATAAAGACACAAGTTTCAGGAAACCAGTCTAACTTACTTTTACAATATGACATTGTGTTTGTTTTGAGAAAAACTTAATGGTAAAGAAAAAAGCTTTGAAACTATTCTTCAGGAAAATGTTTTCCCTTTTCAAGTTAGGAAATTCATTTTCTAATTTTAGGCATGCGCATTTATTATGCACCATCGGAATTGCAAGGACATATCAACGTGTAATTGAAGATCTGAATAACTCCGTAAACAGCAGAGAAGATACATAATGAAGCAAAAGAAGCGTGTAGCATTCTCGAATTCCAAAAGTTAAAAAATAGAAAAATGAGAGGAAAATGTAACGGAAAAACAAAACAACTAGGCATATTTCAGCAAAAACCAAATATACTTTTTTTTTATCCCCCAAATGAACAAAGAAAAATGCGTTATACATAATTGGAACGCCATAGGATATACAAGAATTACTTTACATGAAAATCATGTATTAGATGACCCGAGTAATGTATTTTGGACTGTTAGTCTGTTTTTTAATGGATGTTGAGATTGTAAACTTTCATTCAATCTTCTATCTCTTTAGAATTGCAATACCCACATGAACATTTCTGATTCACTCGTACATATATCACTACTGATGGATGATAAATTGATTGAATTGTTTCAGGATTGAGCATCAAATGAATAGGTGTGCAACTTCGTATAATGAACTTAATGAGTCTTGAGTCTTCACGTAAAAGAATAAATTTCTACTTTGTCTCTTTGAGTATAATAAATTAGTCTTGCTTACAAGTTAGTAGATAAATGTTATAGTGGGCAAACTTACTAATCACTAGCTTTACCGAGAGTAAAGATGTAACCGCATGATAAGATTAACGCTACATTCGTTTCATGAAAAATACGTCATATCAAAAATATTTTTCTAAAAATGATTGTCTACAAAACTTTAAATAATTAGTTAATGAAAAGTATTTTTATTATTGATAACAATTTACTTAATATTTCCATAACCCATGAAAATGATTTTTGTTTATTTATTTCTGTGAGTGATACAAGCTATCTTTCTACAAAAATATTCTTTTTGAAATTACTTATTTTTACGAAACAAGCACACCCTTAAAAAAGATAAGCAAATCGCTATTTATTTGGTTAGATTAATTGAATGCTAACTACTAACCTCATCAAATGATAATTAGCAATTTCTTTTCGTTAGGAAAGCAAATTGTTATTTTAAATTTTATAAAGTTATCAGTTAAAAAATATTTACTTTTAATTAATGTCTCTCAACTTTTGTCTTTGCTTGTCAAAAAAATTATGCCACCATTCGTAAAGAGATGTCGGATCTACAATTTATCCATTGTCGATACTTTTCAATAGCTATACAGTTTTCAACTTCTTTCCAACATGTCATATAATTATTATATTTTAAACACATAAATAATTGAAAATTTCAGTCATTATGTCGTCTATTTGATATTTAAATATGAAGTTCATTTTTTAACAATGAAGGATAAGGTTAAGTTTGAATTTTCACCATGGGACAAAAAAGGAGAAAGAAAAATGAGTGCATGTAGTAAGCTGACCAATTAGTAAATAATCATTTTGCTAGTAAAACATAGCTCCAGGAAATTACCAGCTCCAAAATCCAAAACAAGAAAATAATAGAAACTGCGAAAACTCCTTACTATATATATATATACATATGTATGTACGGATAAAAGGAAGATTTATAAGCATTTCGCATTTTGGATTGAAATTCGACTAATGAAAAGCCTCTCCCTAATAAAAGCACGGACTCAAATTCCCAAAAATGAAGAAACTAAAAAGTTATATTTGTAAAGTGAAAGTTATAACCCCAAGGTCGCAGACCTCATTAGTCCTACGTCCGTCACCCCTCAATCGAGCAAAGTCTATGTTTTCCGTTGGGAAAAGAAGGAAATGGTTTTCGTCTTGGTAAAATTTAAAAAAGGTAATAAATTTCAAATATTGTTGGACAAATATAAGATGACACACAAATTATTTGCTCAGGGTTAAGTTTGCCCGTATTCATTTGATTGTCTATTACCTACAAATCGCGGACGTAATCAGCTAGTACTAGCATAATTTACCAAAGCATTAAAGTTACCACTAGTTTAAAAATTTATGATAGAATCATTAGCTGAAAAAATCAAAGGATTTTGTTGATATATTCGAGTAATTAAATGTTTGATGCAAACTTAAGTGAAATACCGATTTTTCTTCGATAAGGTTTCCAACTAATTTTAACTTATCAACCATTATCCCAGATATGTTTATTTGGTCAAACTCTAAATTACCAGACTCCTTTAATAATTTACCATTTTCTTACTTTGAAATTACAAAATAAATTTATGTGACGACCAGCACTTATTTGAACCACATGTTGGCATTGACTAGAGCAGTTAGATAACGAGATAATTCCAAGAACATACCAACTTTAATTCACTTATATAAAATTACAAATTTTATCTGACCCATTTACCAATTTTCTTATGTCATGTTGATGGTAGCTACTTCTCATTGTTGATAGTAACTTCGCACGTACGCAAATAAGTTCAAACATTTTAGAAGCTGGTAATTTTTCTAACCAGCCAAAAATAGACTTGAACGTGGAAAAAGTAGAAGTTTTCATATGGATAGTTTTCTCGTTATAAAGTAGTTATTAATATATCTAAAAATTCAACAGACATATGTGACTAATTACATTTCTATAATGCAAAGTAACTTTAGAATATCCTTTCGAAATACATAATATGCAATTAAAGTAACTTTCTCAGAGAAAATACAGTTTATGGCCAGCAATATAAGCTAAACACACCACCCATTCTTAAGACCGCCGTGGCACGTAATCACACACTGCACCTCAAATCAACAAATTCAACACACGAGAACATGCAAGACCAAGTAACGCATTGACATAACACATTGCCTTGTCGTTCCATCCAGAGTCTGCTTTCAGGTTCAGATAGCTTCAAGGGAAAGCATGACTGGAGATAAATGATATCCCAATGCATGCAGTTGACTCATGGGAAGTTTTATGTGCATCTCATCTCCGAGCAAAAGGGGAAAAAATGGATTTAACACAATCGAATTGAAGACTCACATAAATTTATTCTCCAACCTATGATCATCGAGGGTATAACTCGGTGATGGAAGCCTTGTTCACTGATTCTTGGATTTGTCCAGTTTCGGATCGATTCGAATGGGTTGCTGTTGTCCGTGACGCAGTGTTGGATTCAGGGATACTTTGCAAAACGAATGCAGGTCGTGATGGTAGTGGCAAGGCGGTGGAGTAACTATTGAGCATCAAAACAACCGAACCCATGGTTGGTCTGTCGCCCTCAATTTCTTGAACACACAGTAATCCGACATGAATGCACCTCAACACTTCTGCCCTCGAACCATCATTCAAATTAGGATCTATGAGATTTGAGTGCGTCCCTTCCCTCCAACTCCTCCATGCCTGCATTGAATCACAAACGCAAACTCAGTATGGCAAAGACAATGGCTCGATTCTGTTCAAGCTCGATCTACCACTCTTTTTCTAGGGATTCTTAGAGGAAAAGGAAAGTGCTTTAGTGATATTTTCGTACATAGCTAAGAAGGTCCTCCGTGGTATCCCCATTGAAGAAACGGCTACACTTTTTACCACTAATGATCTCCAGCAGCAACACCCCAAAACTAAAGACATCTGACTTGACTGAGAACAATCCATGCATCACATACTCTGGAGCCATGTATCCACTGCATCAAAAAAATAACGAGCACTGTAAGCACAATTTCATTGACCATGCTATGCTTTGTATCTGCTAACTATTCATATTTTACAAAGAATAGTACAGGCAATAATCAGATTTATCTTAAGATGTTCTGCTATCTGTTACTTACTAAGTGCCGACAACCCTGCTTGTAGCGTCTTGAGTTTGATCCAACACAAATAGCCTTGCTGTACCGAAGTCTGAAATTTTAGGGGTCATCTCTGCGTCTAGCAAAACATTGCTCGCTTTAAGATCCCGGTGAATGATTCGAAGCCGAGAATCCTCATGAAGATAGAGAAGCCCACGAGCAATGCCTCCTATTATCTTTTGAAGCCTTTCCCAGTCAAGCTGTCTACGCCTAACAGGATCTGCATAGCATATTGATGAAAGGTTAAGGTTGATGAAACTAATGCAAGGTGACTTTCTATATGCAGATTGGCAAAAACATGCACTTCAATAACTCTTGAATTGGATGATGTGGAACGGGATGGCATGACCATACCATATATAAAGCGATCAAGGCTTGAGTTTGGTACAAATTCATATATAAGAAGCCTCTCTCTCCCCTCGAGGCAAAAACCTAAGAGCCTAACCAAATTCCGATGTTGAAGCCTTGCAACCAAGAGGACCTCGTTCTTAAATTCTTGATCGCCTTGGCCCGAATCTGCAGACAACCTTTTCACTGCTACTTGTCCACTGGCCAGTGTTCCCTGAAAAAGAAAGTGAGAAATAGCCATATACATATTAATGTTTCATATTATCTTGTTATCTTATTATTGAACAATTTGCAAAGATCACCTTGTAAACTGCACCAAAACCACCTTGTCCCAACTTATTTGCATCAGAGAAGTCATTTGTTGCAGCTTTGATGGTACTAAGGTCGTACTGCAGCGACTCTACAGTTCTGATTTCATCTATGGGTACAGCTGCAAAGTGGAAGATCCCAAGTTGCTTAATGTCAAATTCCACATGATCGGTAAGCTTGTCGCTGGTTTAACAGTTGATAGTAATTCATTCCTATTCAATAGTTAATCCAAGTCGAAGAAGAATTTCTCCTCGCGTTGATGCTAGCAAGTAAAATAAAAGGTATTCCAGAGGAATTGGAGACTGTTGCTATCTATCCCCATACTGAATCTATCATCATTTAGTAAAAAATCACCAACCTCCATATTTATGAGAACTTACCAGATTTTCTACATTATCGCATTAACACATTGAGATTGCTCAATAATTTCTCAACAAGTACGCCCAAACCTTTTGGCTACTAATATGTTTCACATAGATTTTTATCATCCTCGAGAGAAAAGTAATCAATGAACATCAGTCATGCTTAAGTAATAGAACTTACTTTCGACATTTTTCTTCAATCTTCTTGACCTCAAAAAGATACATAACATTCCAGCAATTAAAAGAGATAATCCAACAGCTGGGATTGTGATAATGAGGGCAACACGACCTGAGTTAGTATCTTTTCCTGAAAAAGGAAGAGCTGTTACGATAGAAAATAAACTCATAGACCTCACGGTTCAGACCGAATCCCGAACGAGTTTTTGGGAGGTATTGCACATTTAAAGCACTCCTTGGTGTTATTCTATCAGCCTTCAGAGGAAAGTATTTCATCAAAAGATACAAAGGCTCGTAATGCCATTGGAAATCTCACCAATTTCTCATCTGCTAGTTATTTCATGCTTATACCTCATTCAACAGGAACCATATGCGTAATATGTGAAGATCCTTCATCTCAAGAACTCATGACACTCCAAATCAGAAGCTGATTTACATCATGCTTTAAAAATCCACTTAATGTGACCATACTCAATGGAGGAGCTGGGGAAGGAGGGGAAGGGGAATTGCAAATGATAGTCTTTTATTTACAGGAGCTCGTTGAACTTAACAAGAGGGTCGCTCACATTTATCATCATGTGTGTCCTGCAGACAATCGAAAGCACAAATAGAATGCTCTAGCATAGGTATCTGTACACTAAGGCTACAATGGGCAACCACATTGGCAAAGGCCTTTGGGCCTCCAAACACCTTGGGTAAAAGTCAAGCCGTTTGGCAATTTTTTTTTTTTTTTATGTATGCATTGCATATCTAAAACCTTTTAGAGTCCCTTTATACTAAAGGCAGGTACTTGGGCTTTAGCATTTCCAAAATACTACCATATATTTTTTCCTTCCAACTTTGCCATCACAATACTTTCAGATTTCTATAAAGGTTCTCACCACACGACGTCATTCACGAGTCACACTGGCGAAGGTTTTGAGCTTCTTTTTTCTTTTTAAATATATCAGAAGTCATTTACCGATACTTCTTTTTATACTTTATCAATTACTATTTGCAATTAGAAAAAGCTCTTTCACACCAAGTCCTTTGCATTTCCCCAAAGCTTTTCCCCAAAAGCCCTATCAAATGCAACCTAAAAGGGAGTACCTTTCATAAATGCGTTATTTGTTGGAGAAGGCAGAGGAGAAACCGGCAGTTGTGGTGCCAGTGGGGGTGATGGTGTTGGCTCATAAGCCGAAGGATCAAAAAAGCGGCCTACTTCAAATCTGATATTGCAACTGGGACCAAGAAACCTCCCTCCTTCTCTCTGATTACAACACCGAGGAATTTGTCCAATAGCTTTCACCAAACAATCATCGCATTGTAGCTGCGACAGGTCTGGAGTGCACTGCACAAGTCCAAACAGAGTTTGGAAGTTTGAAGCCGTCGCGTTTCCGACGGCAAATTTCCTCGTCGAATTGCCACCTGCAGCTCGCTCTCTCAAACCATCCATCAGATTTCTCAAAACCTAGAATATACAACCAAATTATAAGGTACTGTCAGGAGAACAAAACAAGAATTAGTACTTTGTCATGATCCAAAACATAGAATCCTAATCAATCTTAATGCAATATGAATTGTCAGCCGTTAGCCGAGAATGATACCTAATATCAAATGCTCCCGTGAGCTCATACTACACTGAAAAGCTATGTGCCACTCCCAGTGACTTACAGGAAACATGAAGCTCAAGAATTCAACACCGAAGGGAAGAAAACACATTCTTTGAGAACAAATCGCGGAGGCAATGAAGAAAGGAACAAGAAAAGAACAAAATAATTGGCACCATGATGTAACCATGTGCTCTTTAGGAAAATGTCTGGCACTTCAAAATAGGCTATCGGTTGAACACTCGACCAGTCAAGGAAACAAAGAAAAGCAATCTTATTGACAACAGATGCAATGGTCGGATTATCCCATTGGCCATACAGCAGGTGATAGGTGATGACAAAAGAGAGGTAAAGCATTAGTAGCAAACTGATCGGACTGATCCGCATTGTCGGGCATATCGTCAAGCGGAGATGGAGGATTTTCATGGTTGCTATGTCGAGAACTATGGAAAGTTTCCATGGGGTAAGCGAAGTCAACTCGTCAAGAAGCGTGCACTCTGCTTTCATGGAAACAAACGAAATGCAATGCAGTGTCTCAATCAGGGACAGGGACAACAACTGATTCTCGTAAGAAGCGTGTAAAAAATTAACTTTCCCTTCTCGAACCTGGTTGAACTGATCGATGTTGCCGGCGACATTCCTGGGGCTCCTCATGGAGAAGGCGGGAAATTCCTCCATCTCCTTAAAAATGGTCCGGTTCGAGTACTTGAGCATGCAGTAGTTGTACCAGAGGAACGCCTCCTTCTGCACCGGGCACCGGCGGGCGATCTCGGCGGCGGAGTCGTTCAGGCAGCCCCGGCAATCGGCGGCCCCGACGTCGCCCCGGCAGAGACCGATGGCGTTGATGGCGTCGGGGCCCTGTCCAGCGGAGAGGTTGTAGAACCCGCGACCGTCGGCGGCGACCGCGACGACGGAGGTGAGGAGGCTGTTGACGTTGGCCCCGTAGGTGCCGTTGGCGGTGAAGTTGCCGGTTGTCCCGCAGAAGTGGCGCAGGGGGTCCTCGCCATGGACGGAGGCGGCGAGAGCGAGGAGCGTGAGGAGGAGGGGGAAGACGAAATGCGGGGCAGAGATCATCGGAAGCTGTCCGAGATCCGGTTCCGTGGAGCACTGAGGTAGGGGCGATTCGGCGCTGGAGCGCACATGGTTTTGAACGAATCAGTGACGGCTTTGACCTCTGTCCCGCGTGATTGACTATTGACTTTGACCGGCAGAAATAAAACCCAAAGCGATAAAGGGTAATTACAGTCGTGACATTATAGGGCGACGGGGACGGGACTCGATGAAAATCGGACAAATGGTCAACTTTTATTGTACGAAAAGTATTCGACAACAAAAAAAACAAAATTATACGAAAAGTCCAAAATCTACGCCTACAATTTTCCTGGTTCATTAAATTTAATATACATTTCTAATATAGTTCTATGGTTTTTGCTTATTCAGCACATCAGTGTTTTTCTTGTCTACGAATACTTGGGTCAATTATATTACCCTTCCAAGATTAGAACTCGAAACTTAAAAACCAACTATATAAGGTTACATTTTGGCACAAGAAATTTGATTATTAATAAATTATTGGGGCCTATAGTTGCTTTACTTTGTATTTACAAATGAGACGGAGAAAGTTTTTCAACAATGTTCCTTTAAAAAAATATATTCTCTTGTTATGATAATATTAAATACCCGATAGAAAATATTAAGATGTCATTGAACTTATTATCTAAGATATTACCGGTTTATGAATAAATCTTAAGCAAAATGTTAGAATAACTAATACACGATGATCTGAATGTATTGATTATCCATGAACGAACAAATCCTATTTACCAAAAAAAAAAAACAAACAAATTCGTTCATAATTGAGATCGGATGTGGAAACGTAAAGAAATTTTTACTTACCTCTAACAATTGATGAAATTCAATAAAAAAATATGATTCCAAAAGTGTTGAACGTTCAGAGAATGGACTCTCTAGCCAATTGCACTCTTAGAAATTGATGGTGTTTTTTTTCTAAAACTTCAGGGTTTGGTTTAGAAGACCTCTTTTTATAACTCACGCTTGCTCCCCTTTGCTTGTGATTCTCCCGATGCCAATAACATAGAGGAATCCTCATTTACAACACATCTCTTCATACCAGTATTATCGTGAACATGCATTGCACTATATAATGCATTGTCTTGTAAATTAATTTGAAAAAAACAATTAGACAAAATACCATCTCCAACAATTTTAGATTTAAACGACAACCTAAAGGTAGAATCTGAAAATTTAATGGACTATCCAAAAGTACAAGTTTAGAGATTGAAATTAAGTTTCTTGAGAAACATGTTACATAAAAGGTTTTTTTTTCCAAAATCAAAATAAAGTCACTATTGAGAACTAATCTAAATGTTACAATAGCTTCCACATGCGAACACATCTTACTTCTAGAACAAATACTTTGTTCACTGCTCACTAGTTTCTGGCGGTTTTGAAAACCTTATAAGGAATTCGAAATATGAATTTGTAGAACCAGAATTAATCTATGGGGCACCACTTTCCCCACCAAGCACCGCCACCTAAGACCAACTTCAGTCGGGCGTTAAATGATTAGGACCATTACTCCGCGATGTTTAAAGTTCCTTGACCTGACCTAACCTAACCTCCAACACTCTCATAATGATTGTAGGACAACTCTCATCCAAGCCTCTGAGGTAAGACCCCTTTGGTAGTGATGGCACTGAATTCCTCCTTTGAGTAGTTTCATCATGAACTCTTATAGTAATTGACAAAGAAGAAGATTGCGTAGCCATCATACGGTCTGGGGAAGACTATCACTGACCAAGCTTCTTTACACTGACCTTTCTTTTGGTCTCACGAATTGGATTTGAACCAATCAAGCGACTTTCCTTCTTAGTAGATCGTGAGTGGGTCATGTCTATGAAGATGCAATGGGAATTGAGGTTGACAAGACCAAAGGAGCTAATGAACCACCACTGAAATTCTTGAGGAAGTTGAGAGGTTCCAGACTAGATCTTTACCAAATATTGAACAAACTGAGACCTGTGGGAATCGAGGCAAACCACCGAGAGTGACAAGGGCAGGATGAAGCTCTTCACCGAAAAAGGATCTTATTAGATTCCTCACAGAATATCAAGATGTCTTCGCCTAGTCAAATGAGGATATGCCTGGATTAGACACCAAGATTATGGTGCACAAGGATCCTTCATTTAGAGCAAATGCTCTCAATGGCCAAATCACAAATTGTTTTCCCAGGACAACTCTTGATCGCTATCAAGAATTCTACGATCACTATCACTCTAACCAAATATCTAGCAGCGAAAATATATATTAGACCGAGAATACACAATCACATGAATATGAACATCGATATATATATATATATATATATATATCTCGACATGAGGCCGATCCAACAAAATTTGGTAACAAACTATACACACACAACTTTGCTCACAACACACTTGATGGCATATCGAAAAGTAAATGTGTTGACAACAATCAATGTCTAGTCAAAAAGTGTAGTCAAAAGCCTCATAGCTCGTTTCTCTCATGCATCTCCTAAAGAGCTCGTCATATCAACTATCTGAAAAACAAAGCCCAAAAAGGGTAGGCGCAATGCTTAGCAAGTAAGGGACCGATCATTCAATATGCCTTCTAAATGCATTCACCAACAACACACTCATGCATGACTCATGAAGGCAAACTAGTCCAACTTTATAATGCATGTTGCACACGGTCCATGCCATCATACTTGCATGCAAATGCCGACATTTGTATGTCATGAAACACTCCTCAAACCAAAGCACACGAAACAAATGATTCAATACATATGCAATACAAGTTCATGCGCTTTCTCTAAGCATGTAGCCAAGACGCCTATCCTTGTACATAGGAGAACACATCTCCTCTTTCCATGTACAGATAGTCGGTGCTATCACTTGACTCATGTGGGCCACCGGATATCACCCTTGAATATCCAGTCATCTCCCCTCCGGAGGCTTCACATCACCGGAGCACAGCCATCCAGCCATCCCCCCCCCCCCCCGCTACTGGAATCTAACTATACTCGCAAATGCGGCAACTCGTCCTAGAAGCATCCCCAGGCTACCTCCCCTGCTACCGTGACCTTCCATTCATCCAAGGAATCCCCACTCCCTGAGGGCACTGCATCTTACTCTACACGGTCGCATCTTACTGCAATCTTCAAATTCCTCCCTCCAACACATGCATGCACTACACAAACATAATGCAGCAACTCAAATATGCATGCCTAGGATACATTAGTGTTAGAAGGAGAACAATCAAGACATATAATGAATCACAACTTTCTCCTAGATGTAAGAGTGCCACAGAAATCAGTTTTAACTAGTCAATCAATTCACTCTCAAAACCCAAGATGCGATCCTTCAAAAATTCAAAGTTGTTTACTATGTCTTAGTCAAGAGCCAAACACACAATTTTCATGAAGGAACCCAAGTGAAAATCATTGAGTAACACTGCTTATAAAATCATCAAAGTTGAAGGAAATCAGAAACCCATTTCCAATATCGCAGAACATACTGGGACTAGAGAAAAACAAGGCATTTGTCAACAGATTGAGCTGAAATTTAAGTATGTTATAGCCCTAGATGTAAGCTACAACTTTCATGAAGGTCACCAATCCAAAAATCATGGAGCAGAAAGCTCAAAACCGGCGACAAACACAAAAAGGTCAGAAAACAGTTTTTGAAAACCCATTCTGGACGTTCTGCAAAATGAACAAACCACTGGTTTGCAAAATCCCAAAAAAAATCCAGATTAAATATATGTTATAGATCATCCAGTCAGGAACAACTTTCATGAGGATAAACTAGGGTAATTCGGTCTCATGCGTTCCAGAGAAAATCAACAAGCCCAATGGGTTTCCAGACCAACTCAGCTCAACAATGGGTATCACTTTGGGTTTGCTCATCTGTGAGCTTTGTCGGTCCAAGTCTTGACTAATGAGCATGAATTAAGCATATTAGACCAACTAATCTAGACATGCAAGGCCCTAGATCAAGATAACACGGCGAATGCAATCCCGAAACTTGCCTCTCAATTAGAATTGTTCGATGGGAGAGCGTGGTGGTCACTAGTGGTCATGTGGCTTTGCGGAGCTGTTGGATGAGCTTTGGCTACTCCTGCTGTTCTTCACGAAATAAGGAAGTAGAGGGATGAACAGTTGATGAAGAAAAATAAAATAGAAGATGAGCAAAAGAAGATGATAATCGGTTTAGTGGTGGAGTGAAGGAGAGGGAAGAAGTGATGCATACAAGGATGGAGAAAAATTTGGTAGTGGCTCTCCTTTTCTCTTTTTACAGTCTTCCTTCATAGCATGCATGTTGACACTTGGAGGAAGGATTAAGCCATTTGTCCACCTTAAATCTACATGTGGCGTAAATGGTGGAGATGACACCACACCTTCATGCACTAAGCCACTTGTCTTATTTTCTAATCCACGTGGTGCCTAAAAGAGTGAATCAAGCTTGCTCTTCAAGCTTGATTAGCTCTCCCTCTCACGTCCACCACCAACTTAGCAAGGTGGCCTTGACCGAATTTTCCAAAGTGAACCGACCTCTCCAAGTCGTGATCCTTGATAGCTTGAGTAATCTTTTGTTGAACCTTGGCCGAACTAACCAAATCGCTACCAAATTCAGTCTTCAATAAATAGAAATTCCGTCGTGGCTTCAAAATAAAACTAGGGTCAATCTAAAATAATTCTTAACGACAAAAATCCATATCTCGTGTCACGATCTGTCTTTTGATCAATCCTTCTTGATCATTGGGTCGCCTAATTAAATTGTCGTAAATCCTTTGCGACATCTTAAGGTGTCTCGCAACGCCTAATAAGAAAATTTGATAATCCTTATCAACTCTTACCTTAATCCAATACCTTGAGAATCAAGAACTTCGGTATGTTACACAATCCACCATGTGTTGTTACTCACATTAGCCATATTAGATTAATAATAGACATAAGAAATTGAATTACCATTATTCTCAAGCCAAACATTAAATTTGACACAATCATTTTTTATTCGCCTTTTGTTTTTACAAAAGAAGCATTTGGATTCTTTCTTAAAGTCAGTTTTGAGAAGTATTTTACCTTTTCCCTTCCGCTTGCCTTGCCTCCTATTCTTTCCTTGTGTTGCCAAATGAGCACTTCTCCTAATTCCATAAGCAACATTTCTTCTTCTTGAACACACATGGTCATGAGTTCATTAATTGGCCACAAGAAATGATTCAGGTATATCAACTTCAAGATTCTTCAGTTACGCCACAATGTCCCCAATTTTTATAATGTGTTCAGGCATACCTCTTACACTAGTGAGCTTTTTGGATGAAAACTTTATAATCAAAGTCATGGCATGCGCCTTTTCTGAAGTTTAAAATCGCATATCAATAACCTCCAATAAAACCTAAACATTGTTATTGTGAGCGATTGATTCATGTATAGTATGAGATATTTTTGTTTTTATGAACATCACACTAAGGCGGTTAGACTGCTCCCATTTTATCATAAATGGCTATTTCAACTACAGTGCTCAAATCAATAGGAGCAGATGGTTCGTCTTTCCTTATAGCATAATCAATGTGTATCATCTCTAATTGAAGAATGATCAATTCCTTCCAAACTTTATAGTTGTCACTGTCCAATATGGGAACATCATTTTAAAATTCAGAAAGTCAATGGTTGTAAAGCTGCATAACAAATATACATGCTTATGTCATAAATTTGAGGCTAATTAAATCAATATCACACTTTGCCAATGCAAAATATTAAAAAAAATATGAATTGCATAACATAAAAATTGCTTGTGTGCTAAGTTTATAATTTAAATAGATTAATAATTACTTCATGAAGAAACTATCACACTATATTTCATTTCTCAATCCATCTGGGTAAATTAAGAAAAATAATATGATATTTCAACTTAATTTATTATATTAGTATAAGGAAAATTCATGTGGGATAAATTTCATTATATAAATATAATTAATTACAAGTAATATCATTTTTTCCTTAAATATGATATGCTGTCACTTAATGTATATAATTTAATTAATCAAGGATGCTGTGGCTACTCCTAATTAATTAAAAATATACGGATCATTGGACATTTAATTTGATGCAACAAATATTCACAAATTGCATATAGGGGCAAAACAGTAAATAATTCACCATAATGGAAGAACTGTAAATAAACCATTAGGGAAAAACTATAAAATGCTAAACCAGGGGCAAAAATGGAAATAAATTCGATTAGTGGCAAAAATGCAATTTCAGAAGCCATTTGAGACAAAGTCAGAATTATTGTTAAATCTCAAGGGCAGAGTAGGAAATTAATATGAGGAGGCCATAATCGAAATTTCTGAAAATAATATGGGCAAAAAGGACAAACCACCCGCTGGCGCGTGCCCATGCCTCGCACTAGCGTGTGCCACACATGCACCCGTTCCCCGTTGGCTAGGCGAGACTGGTGTGTGGGCTCAACATGTCTGTACTGCAGAAGGCATGTGGTCCCATGCGCCTTCTTCCTCTTCCCCAGATTGCGATTTTCACAATTTTTCTTGTGTCACTTGCCATCTTCTGCCACATCTGTCACACGATTCTTCTTCGATGTCCCCCCAAGTCAAAATAAATTGTGGGGTTTGTAGCCAACGCTAGCACGACCACATGGGTCTAAGAATCAACTAAAATGGTCAAAAAATTAGCCATAAATCGAACCAAAAACCTAAACAACAAACCCTAACAACCCAAAACTTCAACCGTGAAATTCGTCTCCAGTGATTATCTAAATGGCGAATTATCTTAGGGCTTTACTTTCCCATGGAATTGCGAACATGTGTGGTCAAAATTGGGTCACGGTTAACTGGAATTCGGTAGGAATCGAGAACATTTCTCTTTGACCGGAAAAACCCCAATTTTAATTTACCCAAAAATCAGCTTGAAATTTCACGAATTTCATCAAGACAGAGATGCTATGGCTCTGATACAAAATTTTAGAATAACTAATACATGGTAATTTGAATTTCTCGATTATCCTTGAATGAATAAATCCGTTCATAATCGAGATCTAATGCGGAAACATGAAGAAATCTTTACTTACCTCTAGTAATTGATGAAATTCGATAACTAACCTAATTCCAGAAGTGTCGAACATTCAGAGAAGGATTCTCTAATCAATTGCTCTCTTAGAAACTGATTGTGTGTTTTTTTTTTTTGGAAACTTGAGGGTTAAGTTTAGAAGGCCCCTATTTATAACTCACGTTCACATCCCTTTACTTGTGATTTCTCCCATCAAGAAGTAATTAGGGTATTTAGTAATTATCACATAATATTAATGGGTAATATCTATTAATGAATTAACATGGGAAACAAATAAATATGGGATGACAATATATTTATAACATTTTTTATTACCAAATTAAAGGAACTCAAGAAAGAACAAGGCCGAAATATAGAAAATGCAAATGATTGACAAACCTAGTCTCTCCGTGCACATAGCACTTCACGTGATGATGATTATTCATCCTAAAAAAAATCAAAGTGTGATGATGATGCCACAGTTAGCCTTTGAACCAAGAAAAAATGTCGTCATAGAATTGAATAAAAGCATGTTCTAAATTAGTATTTTCAACATAAAAGTATCCAACCGAAAAGCTTTGGAGACCATGTATATTGAAAAAGTCAGACAAATGAGATGTGTCAACACTCTTCTCGTGCATAATTCAAATTAGGAACACCACATGAAATTTGACAGATGGAGGCACTCACACGAATTAAATGGAATAAAATATGATTCAAATATTATGTTAGAAAATTCAATCTTAAAACAAGTGAATGATGAATATACCTATATAAAAAAAAAACATATAAACCTCGTAGACAAGTGATGCAAGAAACTTTAACACAAATACCTTTCTTACTATCCTCCAAAAATACTAGTCATACAGTACCAGAATAAGCAGAAATCTTAAAGTCTATTGAGATAAGATCCGAGTGATGGTGCTCCGGTTGAGAACACATATTTCCAACATCTTATTTGAAGGAAGGAATGAATCTTCACCCCCTACTCCCTCGTTTCTCTTCTTCCTTGGCAAGTTGCGAGGAACTGAATACCATGCTCGCGAGAGAATTGGAATTGATTGCTTCGAAAAAGGCATCAGTGTCCAATTTTTATGAACCAAAGACTCTGAATTTTTCACCTGAGAGAGAGAAAGAGAATAGTGTCAAAGCTAATTCAGAAAAACGGCAGAGAGAGCTTGCGTTTCTCCTTTATCTCTCATTTTTCGCTTGGTTTGGATCCTTCAAAAAGACATCTCATGCAGAAGTGAAAGCCGTTCAGAAGGTATGTGTACGTGCTTGTGTCGATCAGGGTCAACTATACATCTTGGGTCTCACCCTCACATTTATGGAGTTTTACTCAACTTTTGTCGCGAGAAAATTAGCACATGTCAGTAAATTTACTATTAAAGACTCCAATCATTGTCAACCTTTCCGGCCTTTCTTCCAGGCAACCCGATTCGGGTTCTTTTCGTTGGTCTCTCCCTAGTTAAGGAAACGTGGAGTTTGTGTTGAACATGGACAAATCAATGCTGTACCCTTCAATGTGATGAACTAAGTCGCAAGTTGTACTATAAATCAGTACGATAACAGCATAGGAACATAATCACAGGCTGAAGTCTTTGATTAGCAATCCTCGTCGAGCATAGTTGTTCCATAATCAGTAAATTACATGATAAGCTCTTTTTTTTTTCCTTTTTATTTTGCGTTAACTCATAATAACCTAAGTTGTATCGATTGGCGTACATAACATTATGCGTACGACCGATTAATCAGCCCTTTTCTCTTGTGTTAATCTTTTTAAGCTGAACTTGACCTAAAAACATCATCTGATATTTACCAAAAAAATCTTTTCGTGCATATAGTATTCCAAGGACTTATTTTAGGTTCGGTCTCACAACTACATTTCATCCACATTCCATGTATTATTAGGCAAATCAATACAAGTGATCGACATTTTCATGAATAATATGTCGTACCCTATGTTATTTTGCAGTCTTTTACCCTAGTTTAGATGCGTTTACCACCTCAGCAAAGGGTATATTGGGTAACTATAGACATGCATGACAAACCATAAGTAACGATTTATAACTGATCATGCTTTGAGAGGAAATTTTCTATAGTATGGTTTAAGTTATGCCCGAAAAGGCGTTTCAAAAAGTGGAAATGATTTTACGATAGACAATCCTAAAATTGGGTATGAATATTAGTTTGAAAATCGAATCTGTCAAAACAAGATGCATGAACTAAATTTGGACAAGGAGCATAAACATTAACGACAGATCATGGTATATTTTTGTAATTTTATGAATTTTGAGTGTACAAATTTTAAGGTTGGGCATTATTTAATGAGTCCAATATTGCTGGGCATTTATTTCTGATGTTTAAAATCGATTTATTGTTATTCGGTTTATTTAAGTCAATCGTTAGTGCAACATATAATTGGGACGTAGATTTATTCTGTCTTATATAAATAGATAATTCATATAATTGAGATATCCAATGGGGAGGTCAAAGATGGGGGCTTATATAAATAGATAATTCATATAATTGAGATATCCAATGGGGAGGTCAAAGATGGGGGCTGCAAACAATTGAATTCAGACGAGAAATGCAGGGAACTTGCTATGAAAGTGACAGCACTGGAAATTCTTGACCAAAGACTGTTAAGCAAACCAAACATTTGAAAAGTCCAGAAAATTAATTTTCGAAACATTCTTTCAGTCATCCTAAAGCTCAATTTTCAAAATGATAAGGAAATCATTAAAAAAAAAAAGACGCAGCGGATTGGAGGTGTGGCTCGACAAGGGATCGAAATGGTAATTAGATTCCGGGATTTAGCCATAGTTTAGGCATAGCCACAAGTGGGGAAGCCAAACCTTGAACGCTCAAGGCCGGGCTTAAATTGGCTAAAATGGAGACAAATCGAGAGGATTGAAATTGAATTAGGTGTCTTATTCATCTCGTCCGCCAAACACCAACTTATGTGCACATCTAACGTGATGTGCTAATCAAGCATCGCAGGCTAGTAGCAGCAGCATTTTGGTAGATTTAAGCTCCGTTCGTTTTGCGAAAAAATACGACATCTTCGGAAAAATATTTTCTACGAAATTATTTTTCTAAAAAATAATAATATTTCTCGATATTCTCTTGAAACTTAAAAATGGACTGACATATATTTTTTGCTGTTCGGCGAGGGACGAAAAACAGTCAAAAGAAAGAAGAAGATGATGACCTCGCGTCGACGGGAGGAAAAGAGAGAGAAAGAGAGAGATTGGAGGGGGGGAAAGAGAGAGTGAGAGTCAATGGTGGGGCCAACAAGGAAAAGAGGGAGAAATGTCACTACGTTGGGAAGGAAAAAGGGAGAGAGAGAGAGAGAGAGAGAGAGAGGGGAGTTCGGCTGGTGAGGGGAAAGAAAGGAAAGAGGAGAGAGAAAAAGGAGGCTGTTACATTCACAATAGAAGGGAAAATATTTTCTCTATTTTAGAAGGATAAACATTTCTTTGACAAATTATTTTTCGCCCCCGAACACCACAATTTCAAGAAAATAATTTTCAAAAAAATATATTTCGCAGAACGAATAGAGCCTTAGATTTTGTACGTCTTCCATAATAAATCTTATGGGAACAGACTTCCCACGTGATGTTTGTTATTTGTTGACTTATTCAATGCTATTCCCTTTGGAATGAAGGGTTCGACTTGTGACACGGAGCACGTGATTGCCTGAAAACGTGTGCTGGGGAACTTTACTTGCGATTGCGACCGCGAGACACAAATGGCGCATGTCGATGGCGATGGTAGGGAATGGATCGGATAGGAACTACACTAACGATGAAGAATTGATGTGCTTCGACTAACGACAATACAACTCGAGTGGACGAAAGCTTCCCTAAGTCGATGATTTAAAGGAACCATTCGATGGATTTTAACTTGGTTGAAGATGATGAAGATTCGAGGAAGACGGAACATCAGTTCTCTTTTTGCTCTACTCTTTTTTTTTTTATTATCTTTCTCTATGCTCTATATTTAGTTTTGTTCTTAATTTTTAATCCCAATGATTCGGATTTTTAAAATGAAGTGATAGGAACTGGGTAAGCTATGAGCTCGTTTAATGGACTATAAGGACCTGTTTGGTAAAATTAACAAATAAGTGCCAATGTTAACTTAATATTTATGATCGAATATTATCAATTTCTTGCTATATATGGAGTTGTAATCATCCAAACTATCGTCAATTAGACCGGATCACGACCATGACGTGCTACGAGCCTGGGCACCAATACATGAGAGCTTGGTGGCGGGACTAGCATCTCTTTGGCCTAATCAATTTCCAATCAAGCCTCGGCAAAGAGAAAGACTTTGACACTCGTCACGACCAAGGATAACAACAAGACATGTTCGGGACGACTAATCCCGTCCTAATCCGCCTCATATTTTGATTGTCTCACAAACACATTCCAAATCTTATAGGGTTTTAAAATGGCGTCCTATACCTATGCCAAGTTATCTAGTACTCTTGATAATCATATGTGTAATATTTTGGCAACATTATATATTTTTACCATCTAATGCCCATGAAATAATAGATCATCTTAATTGTACATCCACAATAATGAAGCCCACTATTAAACTACCACCTCGATTTCAGAGTTCCGTACTGAACATTAATGTTAGTGCCTTAATATTTGCCCACAAGCCAAGCGAAAACATTTCTTGTGAAGATTGTATTAATAAAATAATAATCGAACAAAACATATAAATGAATAAACAAATACTGATAATAAAAAAAAAGCGGAAGGGCTCTGATCCAATTCATCTAACCCATTAGATAGGTCCATCAGATACCATCCATTAGATCCAGCCACCCACCTTCAGCCTGGTCCATTAGCATCTGATCACTGGTGAAGCCCATCAAACACTCAGACCAATTAGGTTCGGCTCAAGATGTTAATCATATCCAACGTCTTTGCCGGCGGTTATCCCTTCTCGTCACCATCGTCGTCATGGAGAAGCTATCATTCAGATTCCTTGAGGAACGATGTTGGGGAAATAGTAAAATAGAATAGTGTTCGGATAATGAAATGGACAAAATTCAGAACAACAAAGTAAGATGCACAAACTTAACGTTCGGATTATAGGGTGAAGGAATTATGGGCCGTCCAAGATGGGCTATGTGTCAGGGCCAACCAAAATGCGCCAAGCTCAATATGGGCCCATAAGTGGCAGTTATGAGAGGTTATTGTGAACAGAACGTACATGGTTCCTGCTTCGCTTCTTCCTCTAGAGAACACAGTGGATAGTGACGTTCTCTATTACTACCTTCCTCCATGGATGATTCTCGGAATCTCATGCCGCGAAGGGGGCATCTAATATGTGGCTATTAAGGTAAGTCCGTCTATGTAATATGTCATTCGATCGGTGATACAACGGATCTTGAGTAATTCTTTCCACTTCGTTAATTAGAATTCCTTTTTGATTTCAAAAGGATTTTAGTAATCCTTAAAACCCCAATATTGGTATCAGAGCCAGCAATGTTATTTTCCTGATCGAACGTGTACATGTTTTGCTTGAATATTAGCACATTAGAAGTGAAATTAGTGCTTGGATTTGCTTCTCGTAGATGTGTTATTCATAACCATAATTTCTATTTTACTGTATCATGATTTTTATAGCATGGTTAGATAGTACTCTTCAATACGAGCGTTTTGAGTGGTTGCTCGCCCCAAGAGGCCGTCGAAAGTGGTGGCTAGGGCCCAAATAGCCGCGGTGGTGTCGGTCCTTAGGGCAGCGACGATTTTTCGTAAATTTTGCAAAATTTCTACAAAATACGTGGTATATACATATACCAAAGTGACAGTCTCGTCGATATGATCAAATTGGTGGGTGGCACGTCGCCAAAGGAGGCCAAGAAGGTGGCATGTGGGCCACACGCGCGGAAGTCGATGCATGTGAGATCCACGTGCAGCATGTGGACGCACACGCTAGCCATTACACCGTGATCTATAACCGCGTGCTGAAGTCAGCACTAGGCCGTGGGCCTGGGCCTATGAGCCCGGCCCGCGAGACTGAGCCTTGTACGATTCGACCCAACTTGAGATACCATCCAGGCCAACCTAGATTGAACACCTAACCCAGAATTCTGAGACCCGTGCAGCCCAAGGGCCTGTGGGCCCAGGGTCTGTGAACCAGAGATCCCGGCCCGTCCGACCATAGCTTGGATTGAGAAGCCTGATGGCCATGTGACTCGCCCGTCGTCTGCCAACCCGTCGACTCGAGAGTCGACCCGTGCGGTTCGAGCGGATCAATAATCTTGGTACAATACTTATTACATTCATTACAATATTAATAGGAGCTTTATTCATAATCTTGGTTGGTACAATATTCATTACATTCAGTTTGAAAAGGCTATCACTAAGATAGCTCTTTCCTACATACATCTCATTCTTGGAGAGTATAAATTTACCGACCACAAAAACCAACTTGAAGCCATTCTTGCTAAGGAGAGATTCAGAGACCAAATTCTTGTGAATTTGTGGCAAGTGTAGAACATCCATTAGTGTCACACTTTTTCTAAAAGTCATCTCTAGAGCAACATTTCCAATGCCTTCAACCTTACCCATATAGAGTTTTTCATCACCTAACATAGGCGTGCATGATGTGAACATTTCCTTGATCGTACAAATGTGATGAGTTGCTCCAGTATTAATCCACCATTCTTTGGGGTTTCCTACCATGTTATATTGTGATATAACAACCATGAGACAGCAGTGAGATCGATATCATCGATGCTATTGAAAATTTGATCCACCACATGAGCTTCAGATTTCTGCATTTTCTTGACTCTACAATCTTTAGCTAGATGTCCTTACTTTCTACAATTGTAGCATTTGCCATCAAATTTCTTTTGGTCTTGGGTGGATCCCTCTCCATGCCTCTTCCTCTTCTTGATAGTTTTCGAGCATTCTGCCTCAACTACATTGGCTTTTGAAACGTCCAAATTTATGCCAATCTTCCTCTCAGCTTTCCTATTGTCTTCCTTTATCCTTAAATGCACAATCAAGTCCTAGTGGATAATTTTGTTTTCTTGCGCTTGAGATAATTCTTAAAGTCCTTCCACAACGGCAGCAACTTCTCAATGAAGGCAGCCACTTGGAATGATTCACTTATAGTTATCCCTTCAACATGAATGTCATGGACAATCACTTAAAGTTCTTGAACTTGACTTAGGATAGTCTTATGGTCTAGCATCTTGAAGTCCTGAAACTTGCCAATGATGAATTTCTTCAACGTGGCATCTTCTATTTTGTACTTCTTTTCAAGACTTTCCCATAATTCCATAGATGTCTTCAATAGACTATACATATTGTAGAGGGGATTATCTAGACCATTGAGGATATTGTTGCGGCATAGAAAGTCAAAATACTTCCATTCATCCACCATGGCAAACCTTTCCTTATTAGTCTCTCCTTCATCTAACTTCAGAGCATTCTCCATGAGGAATCTTACCAAATTCAATGTCTTTGAGATAGAATAACATCTTATGTCCTACTCAACTTTTCTAACTTTTCTTCATAAGTCAAAAAAGACACAACAATGAGCATCACTAATGTTGTAGACATTGTTGGACAACAAAACATAACACTAATCGGAAAAACAATAATTCAAAGACAGAAAATCTAAGACTGCCAGATTTATATGTCGAAGTCTGAAGATCGCAGAGTTTTGAAGACCACAAAGTCTGAAAATCGCATAGTTTGAGACCGATCAGACTCAAATTCAACCAGACTCAAATTCGACCAGACTGATATTATAAAGTATTTGCGTCAAAATACGAAATTGATGAGAAATAGTTTTTAATCAAATAATCTGAAACAACTAATGCTAAAGAATCCAAACAATGAAAATTTCTAAACCAAACCCTAATTCGAAATAATAACAGTAAAGTGAGAACATAATATAATTATTCTAAGGATTGAGAACATAAAATGAACACTAAAGCACAAAATTTTGTCTTAAGATTGTTGGGGAAATAGTAAAATAGGATAGTGTTCGGACAATGAAATGGACAGAATTTGGAACAATAAAGTGACATACACAAACTTAACGTTCAGATTAGAAGGAAGAAAAAACAATCGTGTAGGGTTCTACAACAACAAAATGCAGTAAAGTAAATCAAAGCAAACATAGACAATTGCTTCGATTGAGCATAAAGTAAAATCTTATCTTCTAGAAACATTGATCCTTCGAAAGTTTCAAGGTACTCGAGCCCGACGAATGCATGTCTTGTCTTTAAGACAAATTTACCCGCCTCAATCACTAACTAAGGCCGTTGGACAGTCGCCTCTTATGATAGAAACTCTTTTCTCTCTTGTGGTAAGAGAAAAACGTTGAATCTCAACTATATGGTTGAATAATACCGCACACAACCCCTAAACCCCGAAATGTCCCCAAGACCGAACTGAAAATGAATAAACAAATAGTCACAATGGCGGTTTTGTGTTGAGGGAGCCGAATGGAGGATAATTATTATAATACTCGGACCCTAGCCCGATTCAACCGGAGCCGGCCGAACGACACACGCCTGGTGGTAATCGGCTTAGTGTAAGTCTTCTCTCCTCCATAAAAGTGGGGTATCCCTTGAGGCCCAACCCCATATATGAGGTTTACATATATATACTCACAATTTGTCCTACTCTTGTCCAATGTGGGCTTCCCCACTTCCACTTCTCATTAAGACTCTATGGATGGTGCGCATGATGGTCATCGGCTTAGCATAAGTCTTCTCTCCTTCATAAAAGTGGGGTGCCCCTTGGGGCCCAACTCCATTTATGAGGTTCTCTTATATATACCCGCACTTTGTCCCACTCTTGTCCAATGTGGGATTCCCCATTTCAACTTCTCATTCACACTCTAGGGGACATTTAGTCCCCAACAAACAATACGCATGTTATACTGTGATTTGCCTCAACTGTTGTATGTTGTGTCTAAAGAAAGTACTATTGCTTGATCATTTGTTACTGGGCTTCGTATCCATCTATTCATCTCTTTACCATTTAGCTGAGCATCCTACTTCTCATTGTCCTCCAAATTGTTAGCAATTTTGTTAACCGAGTAACACAGACCACTTGCTTCCAACCTATTCGACAAAATGCCTGGCTTAATCGTAGATAGCTAGTTCCTATTGCATTTGTTTTACAACGGTTTTGATATCCAATTGAAGTTACTTTGGTCGTGTCTTAAAGTGCTTCTTCTGTATAGCTGATCGAAATGTGAATGAATTAGACATATAGGTAGACCGTATGATTGAAAATGCACACAGTATTACTCGTCCAAGCTGCTGGACATGAGAAGTTCTGTTTGAATGACGTATGTATCATGTTGTATTCATATTCTCGTGAGACTGTTAATAAGTAGTTCATGATCAATTACGAAATTCGGAATTATTGAAATTCTATTCCAGGAATGCAACCTAGATAAATGAGGAAACAAATCTAAATCTATAATGATAGTTTTTATGATTTTTTATTTGAATTGGAATAAAGATTTATCTTCCTATTTAAATAATTCAGAAAAAAAACTATATTATTCTAACATGCATTCTAATAAAGATAATTACCTAATTTAATAAGAAAGATATATTTTGGATTTTATCTTTTTATGAAACAACTCAAATAAAATATAACAACCATCATCCGTAAATAAAAAATTATCTACATGTGAAAATTATGCAATTAATTTTTTTTTGTAAATAGTAAAAAATTTAAATTTGGATGAAGAATAATCAATGGTTTGTCTCACAAGGTGGTGTGAGGTGCGAAAGATTTTACATGCTATCACGGGTTAGATCTCGAGATGGTGATCAGTCCGACGATCCAAGGTATGTTGTCATATTAGGATATTACTTTCCTAATTTAAAACACATAATCTGAAATTTTTTAGAAATAAATTTTATGCAAAATCTATTTATCTAATTCGTTTTTGCACTATCTAAATTGGGCAACTAAATCAGATAATTAAAAAAAGGCACATTATGATATATTTTTACCTAATTTGCATGGATAATTTCCCGGATTCGAATGCTAGATCAGGATGAATAATGGCATTAGCGGAGGGGCAATGACTAATTAGCGACATGCAAGATAGGTGGCTATCAGCCTAAGGGCTACAGCTGGCGCCTCATGGCTGGAAGAGTGTAGCAAGCAGCACGGCACAAGCGGCGACCATGGACTTTGGGCAGTAGGCGGCAGAGCAACAACTAATCAGTGGAGTTGTTGGGCGGCTCGGCTCATGTTGGGCCAACGCCAGCAGAGTGCAGCACGACGTAGGCTGAAAGCCACGAGCACAAAGTGGAGGTGAGTGAACCACGACTTGAGTAGTGGACCAGGCGTGGTAGGTAGCCATGGCATGACTAGAGGTGACAGCGAGCTAGGGGGAGGTCAGCAAGTAGCGACGCACCACGAGGATTGGCATAGAAGGCGGTCGGCTAGATGTGGAAGCAGCGGGAGAGAGAAGTGGGGTCACGGCAAGCAACTCGGGCGAGGATGGCCACCGTGGAAGAAGTAGCATCGGGGTAGCGGTGGACAACCATGCAGTGAGTGGAATTGTAGGCAATGGAGGGAGCAGTACCCCGGAACAACACGCAGTGCGTCGAGAGCAACAAAACCAAGGGGTGGGTGGCCACGGGCAAGGATGACTGGTGCTCCCTCACACGTGCCTCTCTCGTATCTTATTCTTTCTAATTTTTTAGAGTGCTCTGAAATTCGAACCTCCAGCTTGAATCCCGAAGGCACAAATATGTATATATATATATATATTGTAATTAAGGATTTCGAGTTTTTGGCATTTGCAAAATTGACCATAAAATCTAGAATTCTTTGAATTAAATCATAAGAGGGCCAAATTGCACAAATTATTTCTAATTTGATGCTGAATTTTGGCTAGACCCTCTTCGAGAATGGGTTGGCCAAAACTCTCTTTTCATGGGTTTGGATTAGTTGGTCTCAATATATTTCTAGGGGCTATTCTAATTAATTTTAAGGCTTAATAGATTAATGAGCTAATTTACTTTGATTAAAACTCAAATCATCGCAAATTAGGGGCTGGAAAATTCAATTCATTCCTCCTAGTTACTAGTTAAAAATCCCCGGAATGCGAGCCAAGTTAGTGCAATTGATTTTGGTTCTTGCCATTGACAATCTTGTCAATTTGATGTTAAATACTATCATAAATGTTTAAAACTATATATTATACAATTAAAAATATTTTGCCTATGAACAAAATAATCAATTCCTAAATTTTTATATAGTGTGAATCTAAATGGGTCGTCAAAATTTAGGTGTCAACTGGGTTTAGTCTATATCTCTTAAAAACCCCGAAGTTAAGTAGAATATGCCTTAAATAGGTTGAGGCCCGTCATAATTAGGCCCATCAGCTTGAGACTTTCAGATAGCCCATTATGAGAAGGGCTTGCTAAATTCGTCTTGAATTTGGATCTAATTTGTCACAATTTAGTTGTTTAAGAACTCAATTGGAATATAATTTAGGGTTCAATCTGCGAATAACAAAAACCTAAGGCTCTTAATGGCAATCGAATTTCTTTATGTGTGTGTGTGGTTATACCTTACGGTTTTGGGTCGGTAATTCACAATTTGAGAATGAGAGAGAGCACTCTCGGTTGGCTCTTCCTTGGCCGAGAAACCTTTTCGGTGTGCGGTTCTTCCATCAGTTCCATCAGTTCCACTAACCCGGTGACTTGTTGCCTGTGCCATATGAACAGAGCATTGAGCCAGCTGCCGCATTGTCCCCTTGAGAATGAGAAGCCTAGTTGCGAGATGACGCCAACTTGGAGTTGTTGCACCGTGAGAAATGAGCACACTAGCTACACACACTACAAAAAAAAAAAAACAGTCATTTCGCGACGGAAAACATGCCAAAATTCGTCATTAAAAGACTTTCTGATGAAACTAGAGACAAAAAAATTCCATTGCTAAAACGGCGTCGCAGACGATAATTTTGACAATTCGTCGCCAATTAGTGACGAAGAAAAACCGACGCAAATATTCTTTGCAACTTGTGACGGAAAATATCCATCTCTAAATCAGTTGTTGAACTATCGTCGCTACATTCATTGCCATTTAGCCACAAAAATCATTGGTCGCAAAATCCGTCAATAAAAATTCGTGGATAAATTTATCGCCAAAATACTGACGAACGTGATTCAGTTGACATATTCATCGCAAAAGATGTAGCCAAATTCGTTGGTAAACGGTTGTCCCAATAATGTTGTCGACAAAAGTCCATCGCAAAGTCATGGCAAAATGTCGTCGCCAAATCCGTAGTAAAGGTTCATCGCAGATTTCATAGTAAAATATTCAGCAAATATCTTGTCGGAAAGTATTCGTCGCCATGGTTCGTAGCAAATTATTTGTCACCAAAGTCGTTGCAATTTTTTCGTCTCCAATTTCGTCGGAAAACATGTCGTCGCTAATTTCATCGCACAAATGTGGTTGCTGATGTTGTAGAAAATGTTCGTGGCAGAATTCATTGCAAATTGGCAATGTATTTTGGAACGACCTTGTTTCCGTCATAAAACTTGTGGTGAAGTTTATCCATCACAAAATGCGTGGCTAATTTTGTTCGTAGCAAGATCCATGGCTAAATTTTTCCGTTGTAACATTTGTGACTAAGTTTTTCATCGCGAAGTACATGGCTTATATATTTCGTAGCAAAATTTGTGACTATGTCTTATGGTCGCAAAATTCGTGACTAATAATTTCGTAGCGGATTTCGTGGCTATAGTTTTTCGACGCAAATTTGGTAGCTAAATTTGTTCTTCCAAAAGTCGTGGCATTTTCTTTTTGTCGCTAATCTTGTGGTTCTATTTGTGGCGAAATTTGTGATAATTTGCCTCAATTTTCGTCTGGACAGCAATTTACATCAACATTTGTCGCTAATTTATCACAAAAAAATTTAATTACGAACATTGTTGCAAAACGAATCCATCAACAAATTTTGATTAATTTCTCATTGATGAAATCTACAATGAATATTATTTATGGACATAAACGATATTAAATATAATTAACTTGAAAATTTATTTCTAAAAGTAATTATTCAGCACTAAATATATTAGAAAATAATATAATATGAAAATGAAAGTCATTCATCAACATTATCCACAAGAAACCTATAAATAATTATCTTACAATGTATCAGCACAATAGCAATTACTAAAGCACCACGTTTGTCATATATCATAATGCCAATTAATAAAGTAGGCTACCACTTTAAAGCAACAAACATCTGCACACGCACTTGTGAGTTAGGTTCAAAGTAATAAAAATAGACGCATAAGCAATTGTTGCAAACTAAGTTTTAAGACTTCTCTTCAAACTCAAGCTCTAAGTTCATAGTCTCATTATCAAGGCCAGCAACCTTTTAAACTTCCATGAGCCTTGACAAGCCTCATTACTGGACAATATACCAAGAAAATTTTCCTGAACCAAGGTAATAAAAAAGGATCATAATATTACAACAATTTAGCAATTTCACGATCTCACTACTTAGCAATGACAGAAAACGTGAAAATAATTTTTCCTCCTCTCTTGGTTTCTATAGAAATTTCTTTACCCAACATTAAAGTGAGAAAATGAATGTGATGACAATAAATATATCTGCAAGCAACAGCATTCATAGTGCCAAGTTTGAACAGATATATGGTTATTAGCTAAACAAAAGAAACGCTAGAAGGCCAACATCTTCGATACCCCAAAATGAACAAAAAGGAAAAAGTCCACAATCTGAAAGTTTTTGCTGCACTAGCTGCAAACCCAGCGATTTCCAGACACCATGAGAATGCAACAACATTGGTGCATGCATACTGCAGATGGACTATAATAAAATATTCCTTCAAATCATAAATAATTTCACCAAGTTGAGAAAATAATTTACCCGTGTCACAAAATGAACATTCCACAGAAATTTAAGAATAATAGAATTTATGAACAAGAAATAAAAAATGTAAGGAAAAGAAATTACTTTGTGCATCAATAGCAAATCCTTCAAATCAACGGAAGTCTTCGATTAGACGGACCAAGTATTTGACCGCCCTCTTAGTGCTAGTCTTGTTAGTCGTTCCTTTCCTTTTCTGCTTTCTACCATCTTCCTCTTGTTGAAGTTGATAGATAAGATCTTTTTCATCACCTAGCGAATCGTCACCATCAAAATAAGGAAGACCAACTGTAGTTACCTTTGCCTTGCATTCACGGTTGCATACAAAGAAAGAATCGTACAGTTTGGTAAGATTGACAATAATACTTTTTAATATTGCAGCTTTTCTTAACATCGCAAGATACCTAAAATCCAAGATAGGAAAGCATAAAAAAATTGGAGAGAAAGTCCAGGAGCAAAAGTTCTCAAGTTGCATTACACTAATGAAAGAGTTTCTAATGCGCATCCAAAAGTGCTCAAGTCATGAACTGAAAAATCGCCTCTTAGACAGCATATGTTCTCTACCGAATTCACCTGCAAGGCTTGACAGGGCATGACGTAGGACATTTTCCCTCTCCATCATCTTTACATCATCATGAAGTCCATCATGTTTAAAGTCGAACTCTTCAACTAAAATAGGAGGAACATGCATCAAGTCAACATTAATTAGTCCTAACCACCATTAAAGACTGAGCCAACAACTCAACCAGCAAAAGAAGTTTTGCTAGACATGTTTTTCAAATTACAATGAATTAGTGCTACGTGAAGCCACATCATTTTCCTTAGCATCCATATGAATGAAGAATGTGACTCACAAATGGCTCAATGCGTTGTCCACTTATAACAAAACATGCAAGATGAAGATTCGGATTTTGACAGCTTCTAAAGTGCATTTTCAAGTTACAACATTTTATGATTGCCGACACAGACTCCCATCAAATGTTGCCATCAATTCCATAGCTACAAAAAAAAAAAACAGAGCATACAAAACCGATCATAAAGAAATGCCAAAATTTTACAAATCATGTCGCTGAACACTATAGCCTTTAAATATTAGGAGGCAGTTACGGCTAACTCATACATCAGCAAAAGAGTTAGGTTAAATTCACATCTATCAATTCCCAGCATACAAGTTTGCAAGGCATAGATTATGAATGGAAGCAACAAGATACGTGGAAGGGGGAAGGGTGTAAGCTGAGCACAATGGCTTATTACCTACATCATAAAGGCAACATGTGTGACGCAGTGCAAAGCGTAAACAAAACGATAACATACAAAGCGTATAAGAAATATCCAAATTTTGTATATAAAAAAACTGCCTCCTTCAACATGAATAACACCTTTTATATCTGGTGTTAAACCTAACCCTACTAAGACTCTAGTAAACCAGAAATTACAAAATTGCCATTAAGAACATATTAAGAAAATTGAAAAAGAAAATTGAAAAAGAAAAGAACATATTAAGAAAATTGAAAAAGAAAATCCATCTAAACATCCCCGCATCATTAATCACACACTGCCAATATTCTCCTCATCATTCTCCTCCACTCGAGAAAAACTCGTCCTCGAGTTAGAATTGGGCTAGATATAAAGGTTCAGTTGAGTCATGAAACAGTGATAAATCAACAACATTGAAAGTGTTGGAAATGCCCATGTTACGTGGAAGGTTTGTAACATAAGCATTATCGTTGATCTTTTTGTTGATAGTGTAAGGTCCATACCGCTTTGGCAGCAATTTTCTATGAGACCCAATGAGAAAGCACTCTTTACGAAGAAAGACCGTGACTTGATCACTTACGGCAAACACCAACTTTCGTCAATGTTTATTTGTTGCTGCCTTAAACTTGTGATTAGCATCTTCCAAATTCTGTTTGACTTTCTGATGCACCTCTATAATATGTTTAGTTATCTTATTCGCTGTGACACTTTGTTTGCTTGCTTGGATAATTGAATCGAATCCAAGTTATGCAGAGGTGCCTTTGTATAAACAATTGAAAATGGTGAGTTACCAGTAGAACGGTGAACTACATTGTTGTAAGCAAACTCTGTCTACGATAAGTAATATCCCACTGCTTTGGTTTGCCACCACAAATACTTCAAATTAAATTACCCAGAGTTCTATTGACTACCTCTGTCTGCCCATCAGTTTGTGGGTGAGCTGTGCTACTAAAATTCAAAGATGAATCAAATATCTTCCACAAGATCTGCCAAAAATGCCCCATGAATTTGTTGTCCCTATATAATGTAATAGATTTAGGAACACCATGCAAACAAACCACTTCCTTAAAGAATAATCTTGCCACAAACGGGATGAAGCTGCAGACGAGTCACCGGAGCTGGAAGTCAAACGGGGAAGGTCTCGCGAATGAGTCGCCGGGTCGAAAGTCTTGGACAGTCACTCTCTCTCCCTCGTGTTCTCTTCCTCTCTATTTTGTCTTTTTCTTTTTCTCCCGTGCGTGTTTTTTCTCGCCCATAAGTCCCCACACTTTTAGGAACGAAGAAAACCCAATATACGGTCAAATCTTGGAAAATTTGACTGAATATATATTTTTTCTCTTTTTGCTTTCTTCTTCTCTTTATTTCACATTTTCCTCTTTTGGACACCGAAGATCATGCTTCCTCTTTTGAAACAAAATATATTTTGCTCAATATATGCCCAATATTTCTTTCCATTTCACAGTCAAAAAATATATCACCACTGATGATATTCCTTAATGTGCAGAATGCCCCTATTAACTATATGCATAAAATAAAAATAAATGAAATGAAATTCATATTTTAACTTATGCAAAATGACGCTAAAAGTTTAGGTGTCAACAAAGTTGGTTCATTTTAACGTCCATTTCCTTTTCATGTGGCCCTTCTTGAACCAACCACAATGAAGGATGACAATGTAGCAGCCTTCGCACTAAATACCCTTGACAATTATCCCTGGCCATATACTTTTCCTTGTTTGATACCACCCGAGGTCTCTACCCATAAATCATATTATCAATTGATTGTTCACTAGCAGCACCACCTCCGGCATTAATCATGGGCAATTCATTATATTTTTCCTACATTAACAATATAAATGAAAATAAAATAATTTCATATATATAACTACCGTAAATATTAAAGGCATTTTAGTTTGCATAAGGGCTAAATTAGAATCCAACAAACCATAATGGCTCTTCCCACTCACTCACCCATGTTTTGTCTTTCTTTTGAAATGTTTGAAATGTTCGTTGAAACGTGTTCGTAAATGTGGGTTTCCTCCCAAATTCCTCCACCGACAAAATTTAAACATAAATAATGGAATTATATTATATGAAAACTTGAGTGTATTTTTAATAAAATAAATTTACCAATCTTTTTATATGCTATCCAATGGTGATAGAGCCCCCAGCATGCATGGCTGACTTGAAACTATAACTAGTAGCTCAATTTCGTTTATTCGTTGCCCTCAGTTCCAAATGCTTTTCAGTTTCCCAATTTTTCTTCATTTCTATCCAATTCTTATTTGGAATCAAATATGGCTTGACTTGTTTCATCTTTGCTTTGTTCATTACATTGCGCATATGATCCCCTACCTTTTATTACAAAATCCTTTTAATGTCAACCTTGTGCTTTTCTTCCCACTTATACTTAAGCTGCATTCAATAGAAGACATCAATAGATTTTGATATAATAAACTTTGTTTGTGATAACATAAAAGGACAAAACTTGCCTTGAACTCCCTTCACCATAGCTCCTTCACTTCTTTTGGAGTACCGGTATATGTAGTATAAGTCCCCCATCAAAATTCATTGACTATTTTGTTTAGTTGCCTCACAATAATGCTGGCATTCGAGAATCTGCAAACATTTCAGCCGTGTTTAGTTGACATCCATATAAATGTACTCTGACTATTACTATTACATTTACTTAAAAATTTCAAGGTACTTACAAATCTCCATATGGGCTATCTTCCTCAGCTTCTACTGACACATCATTTGACAAATTTACTGAAGGATGTCGATATGAATTAGATTCATTTCGCATCTCATTCAATTGTGCGCCTCTACAATGTAGAGAGTCAAATGATGGACCAACGTCTCCAATTTTCTAACGGAAAGAGGATGTGCCACTGTGTGCATGTTCTCCAGCAACATGTAATGGTGTTTGATGGTTAATTGTTAATGCAGGGGAAGAGGTGAGGGACGAGGATGAGTTAGGAGAAGGGGAAGTGGAAGGGTTATTGGGTATTCAGACTCCACCACCACCACCACCACAACCTCCACATCAATTATGACAATTAGAGATAGTTAGACAAATATCTTAAAAAATAAAAGCATGTATTACTGACACATAATTCATTACTATATTGAAGCTTACCATTTTGGTGCAGAGAGTAATTGAGAAAAACAAAAACCTCTACCCAAGAACAACCTAGCAACAATTGAAAAATTATATAAGTTCGAAGAAGACGATATCACTACAAGCTAGACAGCAAAATTCATGTGCACATGGCTGGAAAAATCAAAGTATCAGGTAAAGAAAAACATAATATGGCCACCAACACGAAACCGACTACTGAAAATGACCGAGAATCCCATCAAACATACATTCATTCTACTATAGGATTTCTATATGTACATTACGAAACTCCCGATTTTTGTACATGATATCAAACCCGTACACGAGATAGAAGGAAGCCACATAATTCCAAGTACTCTATCGATAATGTAAAGATGGGCCATTATTGTTGCAAGGTCTATTACGAGAAACTCAAATTACTAACAATCCTTACACTCAATATCACCACACAGTGACGAGGCATATTACCAACACAAAATCCAGCAGACAAACAGAACCGATTTGCAAACAAATGTCCTTGTAATATAGTATCATCATTCAGAATTTCCATCAAACTCCCATCAAACAATGTTATATCATAACCAAACAACCCAAAAAAATTTAGAAGGCAAATTTAAGTGGCCAACTAAGAAAGAAACACATGTACCCAAAAAAAAAAACTAAGAAAGAAACACATAGTGAATTGATATCAAGAGAAATAGAGCGTCCAACAAAAGCCCAACTTGAGAAAAAAAAATTTCCAGCACAAATGTATGGATGAGAAAGCACCACTGAGAGGACCTTTTGGGAGGAAGTATCATGCCGATGAACTTAGAGTTCCGTGCGAGCTAATGCCTCAAACGGCGATCTAAAGACAAAGGAAAATTGTTAGGTTAGGGTTTCAACAGAGAGGGGTTAGGGTTTCGGGAGAAAATGAAAGAATAGGGATTCTTGAGCCATCTCGCAAGGGTGAGTGAAAAGAAGGAAAACAAGGCCATCGTCAAACTCGTTTCTAATTAGCGACCCAACAATCGTCACTAACTAGCGACAAATTAACGATGAAAAAATAAAATCTTCCACTCCAATTAGCAACGAATAGTATTGCCGTCGCTAATTAGCCACTATTACACCTTCCGACGCTAATATTAAGGATGAAAATCACGATTCGTCACAAAAGGTTGGCGACGCAAATATATATCCATCACTAATAATTGGCCACAAGAATGGTTACATCGCAAATTAGTCCAGTCGTCGCCAATTTCATATCTAATAAGTGACGCATTATTATACTATCGCCAATAGCCACGGACAATTAATTTCGTCACTAAAGTAATGACGCCCGTTTTAAACCCTAATTAGAGCCAGAGAGCTACGAAAATTGCTATTCCAAATTTTGATATTTCATGACTAATTAGCGACGGAATAGCAAAATCCATGGCTCTCCATCGCTAATTATCAATTTCCGTGGCTAATTGATGGATGTTGCCTCTCTAAAGATGGAACTTGTCAAATTGTTGTGCTCTCCAAACATCAACAATGATAGATTTGCAATTGTAATAATATACTGCTATAATAATAATAATACCAATAATTATGATAATAACAACAACAAACTCCAACAACGATAATAATTATGACAACAACAATAACATAGGCAACAAATATAGATAATTACACATAATGAAACAAGTCTAAAAAATCTTCATCTTCATCTTCATCTTCATCGTCTTTGTCTTCGTCTCCATCTTCGTCTTCATGTTCGAGTTCATCGTCTTCGTCTTTGTCTTCATTTTGACCATCATCATTCTCGGTCTCCCAATCAAATTCTTCAACACTTTCTAAATTTGATTGGGAATTAGTTTGATTTACATTTACTATTGCTCCATATGGATCTTGTAAAGTTGGAATGTTATATTCATCAGTGTTAATTGTGGTACAAACTTTCTATTGTTGATATGTTATATCCTTCCAATATTCCTCGATTTTTTTGTGCTTTAATTTCACATGCAGCCCATTAATCAGTTTTGTCACATTTCAAACTAGAATATGATGCATAATATACTTGAATTGCTTGTTGTGCCAAGACAAATGGTTCATACTTCCTATACATTCTCTTGTGATTTATGTCAATCAAATTAACATTCGTATGCACCTTCATTCCTTTGACGCTGTCGAATCACGTGCACTTAAATAACATAATTCGCATTAATGGTCTAGGATACCCTATCTCTATGATTTCATTTAACAAGCCATAAAAATCATCTTTTGAATTGCCACCATTAGATAACTGAACACACACACCACTGTTCATTATGAAAATTATACCCGTTTATGAAATATCCTGGCATACTTTGCAACCTTAATTTTGGACCAAATGACAAATGATATAACAATTCTTGCTCTTCAAATTGGGATTGATTACTATGAACCTAAGGTTATAAGGGATGACAAAGTCAATAATATATATTTTAATGTGTGATTGTATAAAATATTTTTTTACTTGGTCCATAGGCAACTTACATATGCTTTAAATCAGGTTATAAATTTTTTCATTGCACATACGGTCAAACTCATTTTGCAATAGTCCATACACTTAAGTTTGAAAAATCCTGTTAAAAATACAATTTTCATATTAGAACAAATATTTGACATACAATACAAAAGTTGAAAATATATGTACACTTACTCGAAGTATGGCTCCACGTTTGGACAATTCAACAAAATATATGTATGAGTTGCTTGCCATTTTTCGCATTTTAAGTAATGAAACATGTAGGTGCCCAAGATAATTGAAAAATATAGAATGATTTGCAATTGGGATCAATGGGGCCCTTATCGTTTCTTCTGGCTCTTTGCCTCTTGCACTGCACGTGAGGCTCAAAATACTTTTTTCTTCAAATGATATAAGAACCTAGTTGAAATAGAGAAGAAGAAAATTAAAACATAATATATAGTAAAGTAATTTCAAATTAGTATTAAAAATATATATTCATATCTAAAATGGATACATCCATCAAAATTGGACGGGACCTGTAACTTTGGCCTCATAAGGCAAGTGAATTAAGAGATGCTCTATTGAATAAAAGAACAAATGAGGAAATATCATTTCTATGTTGCAAAGAATACTTAAAATCTCTCTCTCTAGTTTCTCTGTGTGATACTTTTAACTTTATTGAGCAAAAATCATTAAGGAAATTACTAAATTCTGTGATGATGCACCATATAAAGTTTGGTAAAAATTCCTTAAAAGCTATTGGAATTAGCTATTCAATAAATATGTGACAATCATATGACTCTTTAAACCTATTAACTTACATTCATTCAAAAAAACACATCTCCCGAGGTTCGAAGCATATCCATTAGGAAACCGCACATATTTCAACCATTGACAAACAACATGTCTATGCTTCTTGCCCAATGTATAAACTGTTTTTGGTTTTAGTCTCCTACTGCTTGCATCCACATCTTGTGTTGGCCGAACACAAATATCTCTCATGTCTTTTCTTGCATTCAAGTTGTCTTTTATTTTTCCGCTAACATCCATCATCATATTTATGACATTGTCGAAAATATTCTTTTATATGCATATCATGCCAAGATTATGATGAATTAGATGGGCATTCCAATATGGTAGATTCCAAAATATATTGTGTTTAGTCCACTTATGTGTACTTCCATACGCCCTAGATGTGCCATTAGGGTTTTCAACAACATATGGAAAGTAATGCACTCACTCCCAAATTTGTTAACCAGTCAACCTCAATGGTGGGGTACTCTCCCAACCCTGTTTTTTATGAATTTTTTTATTTCTTCTGAATGTATGATTCATCAGCAAAAATTGTCTATGACAATCAAAATAGTTAGCCTTCTTACCATGTTTTAATATAAATGACTTTGATCTCTCCATACATATTGGGCATCCTAAGAGACCAGCTATACACTATACATATAACATTCCATAAATTGGAAAGTCATTTATCGTCCAAAGAAGTGCGGCCTTCATTACAAATGTTTGATCAATACAAATATCATACGTCATAACATATCCATCCCAAAGTCGTTATAACTCTTCAATCAATGGTTGCATGTACACATCTATCAACTTTTTCTAATTTTTCGGCCCAAGCATAATCAATGTCAAAAATATAAAAGCTATCTTCATGCACATACCATGTGGAAGATTGCATAAAGTTAAGATAACTTATTTTGTTGCCAAATTCCAAGTGGGACAAATTCATCAGCACATAGACCTAACCTGATATTTTGAGGCTCCATTGCAAATTCAGGGTATGTTTTATTGAAATGTTTACATGCCGTTACATCAGAAAGATGACACATTGGATCCTCTTCTATTTTATGATTTGCATGCCAAGTCATGTGTTCAACAGTATCTTGATACGCATAAAGCCGTTGCGATCTAAGGATTAATGGCAAATAATACATTTTCTTCAATGGTCTACGTTTCCAAGTATGACCCTGCCTCCTATTAATCTTGTATCTAGATTGGTCGCAGAATTTGCAACAATATGCATTTTTATTATCTCTCCAATAATATACAACCTTTATCACATACATTAATCGTGTAGTATAGGAGACCTAAGTCATTCACTAGCTTCTTCATATCATAAAAATCATTTGGCATGATGTTATCGCGAGGCATTGATTCTCGCATTACTTCAACAAAAGAGTTGAAGCAATTCTCAAACATATTATGCTTTGCCTTGATATTTAATAGTCTCAATGTCACTAATAACTTAGTGTGGTTGTCACAGCCTGCCTATAAAGGTTCATGTACTACTTTCAGTGCTTCCCGGAACTGATTAGATGGTATGTAATCAGTACACATATTCTCATCAAAATGTTGTAACTCCTATCTCTTATAACTGTGCTGCATGACTAGATATCCCTATTCAAGTGTAGGGGTAAAACCAGTACTTTCATGATTCGATTTATAAACAAAATTCTGGCTAGTTGCATCAATGACCATCCTTTGATATGGATTCGATTGGTAATAATAGCTGCACTATTCCCTAACAAAGTCTTGGTCACTTCTTCCATATCCATCATCATATATAAATGGTTCACCATGACAAGTACAATTAGATAACATCTTGTAGATGTTATCTAACTTTATCAACCACATGAAATTTACAATTACTATGCTTTTTACACAGACACCTAACTTATTTCCATCCATGATCTCAAATTTGCTAGTAACAAAGTCCAAAAACAATAACAACCCAGTACAAAACTCTTCGGTCAATCTTTGACGTCTAAGTAAGTTTTTATTATATATCCAAAATATGTTTCTTTGCATTGTGTTTGTAAAATAAAATATTATAAATATCATATTTACTATTTAATTTTCAACTGAAAATCATAAATCTCAAAATTAAAATTATATTTTCTTCGAAACAAGTACTTTGAAATTGATATAATGAATAAATGACCATGACAAGAAGACTTACCCAAGCATTTGACTAAAATCTTTGTATTAGGAAGTTGTCAATTTGACGATAATTGCAACATTCACTTGGATTGCAAGATGTTCAAATGAACATGTACCTAAAGAAACAATATTTGAACAATAGTATGTTCAAAGAATATTTCATGTTATAATTAATATTAATTGAGAAAGAGATTCATCATATTGATTTGCAAAGAAACCACACCGATCTAACCGATGGCAAAGTTAAGCGGTGGCCAAGGCAAGGCCGCACCACCTCCCATGGATTTGGTTAGGTGGCCATGGCTACTTGCCCATATTTGGAAGAGGTAGAGCGGCCTCACCTTGGCTGCTGCCCGACGACATTGTTGCCCACATGCTTTCGACAACCAACGCCATAGGGAAACGATATCCAGTATAAAAATAACAAGACAACAACAAAAGAAGATGCACATTCCTTCATAAGGAGTTCTTGTCCCGACAGAGGAAGAAAGGAGAGAAGGGTTTTCATGAGAGAAGCGAATAAGTGAGAGAAACATAAAGGAGATCTTTTTAAGTCGGTAATTTTGTGACAGAAAATAATTCATCACCAAATCCGTGGATACTAGATATGAATTTAGCGACAAATAAAATTCGGTTACTAAAATAGTGACAACGAAATAAATCACCGCTAATCAACGGACGCATATTTGATACGATTATACAATAGTCGTAAAATAGCAACCGACTTTACTACGAAATAGTTTCCTGTCACAAATCTACGACAACATGCCAATACATCGCAATTTACCAATTAGTTTAGCGACAAATTAATCTTGACATCGCAAATATATTGATGAAATTAGCAGCGAACATACGGTTTGTTGCAATTTTGCGACGGAGCAAGTGTTTGTCAAAGTTTTAGATGCAAATTAGTATTAGAACGATAAGTCATTGTAAGTTTGAGATAGATTTAGCGACAAATTGTTTTTTGTTGCAAATTGGCGACGAAAAAAATACTTCCGTGGGAAATTAGCGACGGTATATTATTTATCGCAAATGCCATCGCAACTTAGCAACTAAGTTATTTTCATCGCAAATTTGCTATGGATTTAGAGACAAATTTTTTTTTCTATCTCTATTTAGTGACATATTTTTTTGTGGTAGCAAATTTCGTCAAAATTAACGACGGTTTTTTTTCGTAGCTAAGTTGTGATGGATATTTTTGGTTCGTCGCCAACTCCATCGTAGTTAGCGACATAATATTTTCCGTGGCTTACTGTCCATAGCTAAATTACAGTTTTTTTGTAATGATGGTGATGGCCCTTACCACACTTCCCAAACGAACAACCTTTGATGCTTATTAGGTCGTGATGCCTAAATCACCACCACTGCCCCTTGCCCCTATGGTGAGTCGCGTCTATACCAGCACCATGGCACCACCCTAAGCAATCTATTGTTTTTCTAACCATTACCGCCTCAATCATCACAGCACCTTGAGCTGCGCCTTCAGCCTTGCCTCCTTTATTCTTACAAGTTTCTTGGTTTGAGTCTTTAATCGTGCTGATCGAAAACTCAATGTAAGCCAAATATAACGAAGAGCTCCTCGTAAGAAATAAGGTTGCGTTTGGTTGACCGGATAAAAATCATGATATGATATGTTTTATCATATCTTATGTCCGGTAGTTGTCTAAGATAAGATAACGTCATATATAGAAGGGATATATATCGGATAAACAAATCCGAGGGGAATGGTGGAATAAAGTTGGATAGGATATCTTTTATCCGAAATATAAAATCCTTCGCTTTTTTCTTTCTCCGTCATTCACCCATGGACGTCTCAAACTCTCTGTTATGTTCGAGTTAGAGAGTTGAACCATGTTTTCTTAACTCGGTTTGAAGTCCATTTTTTGCAAATTAAAAATACTAAATAAAATAAAAAATGGGAAAATAAAAAATTCATAAAAATTTCAAAAAATCATTTAAAAAATTCAAATTCAAATTCAAAAAAAATAAAAAATAAAAAAATGTCTAGGTGGTTGACCACAATTTGTTTCATATAGTATTAATTCTATATGTCTTGAACCAATTTTTTATTTTTATTTTGAATAAATATTTTTAATTTAGGATAAAAAATGATAAAACCCTTAAAAAGTTTTAAACTCAGTTGAATAAGCTCTTATCTAAAGTATCGATATTGAAACCTTTTTATTGATAGCTCTTTGATTCACATCGAATTTTTACGAAAGTGACAAACTGTAATATACTTTATAAATGCGAATTATTCAAAGATTGTTTGTTAACGTGATTAATTGTCATTGAATCCTTATGACATCCTGTAAAAGAAAACGAATGAACTTTGGACTTTATGTTTTGTTCTAATTGGACATATATTTGATTTGGCATTGGACATGTAACAAAATAGAAACAAATGAAAAAATTGTAAGAGAGAAAATTAAATTCATGTTTTAAAATGAATATATTGAAATTGAGATTATTCTAAAATCGTTTAATGTTGAATGGGGTAACAAAAAATTTATTTCAAAGGAACGGAAAAGAATAATGTGTAATCATGAAATTTGATGAGAATCCATTACTTTGAAAAATATATATTGTTTTGGATGATTTTGTGAATATTAAACCTACAAATTTGTGATTGCCTAATGTTATTGTTCTTAAAATATCTGAATTTAAATATGTAGTTCATTAAATGACATATTTGATAAAATACAATGATATATGACTTTAAATTCGTAGTTCACCAAACATTATATTGGACAGGATATGAAAATATCTGACTTTAAGTCTGTAGTTCACCAAACAGTTGATGTGATATAAAGATTCTAATGGATTTATTATCTTATCATACCCAGTCATATCCCGTTTAGAAATCAGAATGACCAAAGGCAGCCTAAGGGTCACCATCATCTTCGCATGAGACAACACATGCCAAAGTTCCACATTGAGCACCCGCTCGCCAAATCCCTTCAACCTCCTTAACCGCTAGCTTGACTATCGGTCACCATTGCCATTGAGCCACCATTCGACTGAACCAAGCCACAGTGAATAGCCATTGTCATTCCCACGATTTGTTCGTTCAGATTTGGAAATATTCATGCAGATCTTCAAATTAGGTAAATATATATTATGTGATTTGATTCCTATATTTGATTGCCTAACTTAACTATTACAATCTTTGACCGAGCTTATTTATGATTTTAATCCACAAAAATTATGATGTAACTTTCTAAATTATAAAGCATTTCATAAATTGACAATGTGCATTGGATTATGATCTGATTTCCACCACAAGATATGATCCTCGATTGCATAGAAATATTTTTCACCTGTTGATATGACCATTAATGTTCCTTGTTTCCAAATTTGTTGAATATAATTTAAAAAAGATATTTACATAGTTCACGTGTATATGATTGTGGATTGGGATTGCCAATTATGTAGACTATTTGATTATGGGTGCTACGTTTTGTTTGATGTGATTTGAATTGCTTTCTTTTATGAAGAAGATAAAATTAAAACGATATCAAAACATTAGGAGCGTTACCTTTAATTAGATTGCATGTTAATAAAACTCAAACTTTCAAATAAAGTTTAGATAACATGTGTGGATTGAATAGGTTTTATTCTTTTCTTTATCTAGAGTGCATTTTCAAATTAGGATAATTTCAAATTTCATAGAAAAATATTTAAAAACCATTTTTGAATGGACTAGATTTTGTTATCGTTGTTACATTGCATATTTTAATTTCCAATTTAATTAGAAAATATAAAAATGATTAATCATGCACACGTCACATAGTTTAAGTGCATTATCTATGTGATCAATTAATGACATGTCATTTAGTGATAAGATGTTTATGTCTATTTAATCTATAATGGATGTCGTGTAGTTTGCATGATAAGTTAAAAACTTAGAACACATGAAATGTTGCTTGTCAACGGAATTAGTTAATTGATGCATCATATCATTTACATATTAATTTAATTAACTCACCCATCATATATTAAATTATTTAGAATGCTTGTCATACAATTTGAATATTAGTTAAATTGCACGACATTTATAAATCACACGTTAAGTACATTTGATTAAAAGTTGCATGCCATAAAAAATAGTTGCATATTTATGTTGCCTGCCACTAGAGTTAGGACATTTAAATAAATGCATTTCAAACCCTGTTAGCTTAGATGATAATAAACATGTTGTGGTTAGCATTGTCACATTTAGTATAGCTTCACAATGTTTGCATTGCATATGTAATTTTCCATTGTGTGTTCATTTGCAAATCATATAACGATTGTTAATGTGATTTTCTAGTTAATACCATAGATGCTTACATTGCTTCAAGACAATTAATTTCTCCCTTACATTGCTTCAAGACAATCAATTTCTCCCTAGGCCTGCAATTTATTCAACACTTTTATTACTCAATATCAAATACCGGTTGTGCTCGCGTGATCATTTCATGTGTTATGGATAAATCTAAAATTAATTCAAGTTGCCTACAAAGCCTTTTCTTCTTCTTCTTCTTCTTTTTTATGAGAAAGGATTGAAAGCTACTAGAATAATCTAGAATAATCATGTCCCCAAATCCACAATCTTTTTCATAAAGATAAACTATTCACCCAATATTCTATATGTGTTTTCAATCAAACTGCCCTAAATTGATTAGTAACAATTACAAATTAAAGATCATTTGCATGCTAAATGCTTGAATCTTGAGTTGAAATTGGTATGAATTTGAGAGATCTCCAGCTAGGCATAAAGTTTATACCCCAATAACCGAACCTTAAATGATGCAACGTCCAATAAAGTTGTGATAATTACACATTTTTTCGTCATCTTGCATATCTAACTTCTTGCCTCGCGCCCTTATTTCCATGCTTTGTCCGTGGACTGTACACAGTGCCTTCCAAGACAATTCTGTCCATCCATGTCCCACATAAATCTACAAGGACCCTGCCTCGCCAAATTAGACACAAAATGTGCATGATAAAAATCTAAAAATATTTAATATATTGAATAAATAATTGAAAATTAGTTTTTTTTTATTGAGTAACGTAGTCATATGATAGAGTCTAAATATGAAAATGCATTATCTAATACTAAAAAAAAGAAGAAAAAAAAGATGTAAAACCAATGCATGGCGTGGGGTTGGGAGGGTCAGGGTTGAGGAAACCCCCATCCTTGCCATATGCCCATCAGAGTTATGCCCTCTGGCGAATGGTGTGAAGTTGTATTAGGATAGTTTGCTGTCTCTAATCACGCATCAAATTTGTAAAAAATCAATCATTTCATAACTAAATAAATGAATTTTTTTTTTGTCTCGATAACATTCAAGAAATGTTGGCAAGTGTCAAGAGTTTTTTATTTAAGAATTTGATTGGCTACTTTTTTTTGTATCTAAACTACTAGTACTTATCAATACTTTCAAACGAGTTACCTACCTTTTTAAATTATAATAATATTACTAACTTCTTCAATTAGTTACTAGCTTTTCTTATGTAATTTACCCATTGCTTATATTTACTAACTCTCAGACTAAATTATTTACTTTCACTTTTATAACTACTTTTGTTTTGACTGGCCAACTTTTATTTGTCTTATTTACAAATCTATGAAATAACGATTTTTATATCAGTGATTTATGAAAAAAAATCAAATAAGTTACCAATTACTTTTGGTTACCAACTCTCCTTTGAGTTGGTTACTAACTTACATATAATTCTTTCATATATTATCTACCTTTCTAGGAAGTTAGTAATTTTTAATTTTTGTATTTATCACTGTTCTGAATATCATCTCTTTAGAAAAATACGAACTTCATTAATCTACTTACTGACTTATCTTTGATTTTCTTATTGGCTAATTGTAAGTAACTAATTACGAACTTTCTTTTAGTGACTCATTGAATTTTCTCTAATGAGTTTATTCCTTTATATTACTTACCAATTTTTTGTTGGTTTTTTTCAATTGCCAACTTTTCTTGCAAGTTGTTAACTTTATTCGACTCACTAGCCAACATTTCTTGTAAGTTACTAACTGTACTAAAAGTTGCTGTCCTTTTTGAGTGACTTACCAATTTTTTTAGATTAGCTTACCAATTAGTTTCTTAGATTACTGACTTTCCTTTAAATTACTTATTATTTTTACTTAGCATTTTTTTCAGGAATTAATAATTCTTATCTGTCTTGCCAAGGTATCTCATTTGCCAACTGTCCTTAATAATCATTTTTTTTGAGTGACCTACCAACTTTTCGACAATTAACTTAAGAAAAAAAATTTAGGTTATGAATTCCTCTTTTGAGTTATTAACTTTTATTCGATTTTTTTTTGAATTGCCAAATTTTCTCATATGTTACCAAGTCTCCCTCAATTCTTTTAATGTTTAGAAGGTGCCAATAAATTTTCTATTTTTGAAAATATGTTCCCCTATAGTCCTAGTTCATTGTTTGTTTTAGAATATTCAGTAAGGACATTGAAATATGTTCAAGTAATTTTTTTTTTGTCGGTAATATTTTGTGTAATATTAGTATATTCAACTTCAACTACGACGAGGAAACAATGGAAATGTGATCGATAGTAGATCTGATAATTACCCCAGGAGCCTTCTCGGCCATCCTAGGCCCAGTCAAATTAACAAAGCCCAAAACCTGGACAAACAATTCTTTTCTCGCGTTGGGCTTGCTTGGGCCTATTTACGAAGCCTCCCTATGGAATTTGCATTGGCCGGAAAGAGACCTCTACTCTAGACCAGCCAGTCTATTTTAATCAGTTCTTATTAGTGGCCCTATCTCCTCTGGCTAGAGGGAAAATTACTTGCAGCATTCAACTCACATAAATAGGGCAGTTTTGTGGCAAAAGTGCAGAGTCATAGCTAACGTTTTGGCCGTCGGTTGATTAAGGATTTCAGATTCTATTTTGGTCAAATTGAGGAAAAAATAGAAAGTCCCAATCAAATTTCAAGATTATTGATAGTGAAATTTAAATCTAGAAAAACCCATTTCACTGACAGCGATGTCAAAATTACTTGGTCGCATTCTGTATATCTTTTTCAGAACATTAAGTCCTTAGTCAATTAGATAAAATCTTGAGTCCACGATTAATTACCTGTCAGAATCTAATTTCGAAACTGCATTTATTCCGGCAATCTGCAACATTGAATTTTGGGAGCGACATCAACTTGATTTTTCAATCTATCAAGGATCCGATTAGTCAAGAATGTTTCCTCCTTCGAAAGAACACAGGAATTTGCCCAATTGGTATGAAGTCCAAAACAAAAAACGGGACGAAATCGTCGGCCGGTGGGATTGGACCTACCAATGTTGTCGAACAGGGAAACACGTCTGCGTCGTAGTTGTGAGCGTTCAGCTGATCCTTTGACGGTCGTTCATCATCGTTGTCATCGAAACCGCTAACGCCATCGAAGCGTAATTAAAATGCGCCTCCTCTCTCGGCACCCACAACATCACACGAAGCTGTCGGGCTTCCCCCGTTGGAATCACCGCAGAGACATCTTCGATCTCATCGCCTCCCCCCAAGACATCGTCTCTGCAAAGAAGATCTTTTCCCAATCTTGTCAGAAAGCTCCCACATTGCGGGTGAATACCGACGTCCCCAGTTGCTCGAATCGGCATTCCATTCCAAATGGCTTCGTACACAGTCCCGTCCCCGAAATCTTCCTCGGTAGCTCGTTTGGGGACGAGCCCGCAGACGCCGAGGCAAAATGTGGACAAGATCTCGTTTCCTCTGTATCCCTTCGGGTTTCAGGTAGTTCAATTTGTTCCCGGAGACGTAAAACTTTAGTAATTCCAGTGTTCTCTCTCTTTTCCGCTACCAATTTTGGTGGTATTAACAGCTACTGATTCGTTTGATTTAATTTGGTCTGGCCATGGATTTTTGAGTTTTCTGCATAGAAGTTTGGGTTTGTGTAGTTTACCTTACTCCTGTCTGTGGGGGCGGCGAGCATTTGAATCTGAGTTCATCTCTTGTTTGCCTCATCTTTGATACTTAAATGACTATTGCATCACCAAACTTATTTTCTCTTCGGTCAAATTATACGCCTTGCTTTAGTTGCCGTCTTAATTGTCTAAGAAAATTGCGCCCGCTAGTCGAACTTCATGGAGTGTCGATTCTAGCTGGCATTATTATGTACATAGGAGCGCATTGCTATTAAAAATCGCATATATGTATAGGCGTAGTAAGATTCGATGTAAGCAGAATATATCTGCACATTTGATTATCGATGATCAGACGGTTAGACAGGTGTTGTTGTTTTTTCTTCCCCCTCTTCTTTGCCAAGTTGATGCGGGATTACTTTGCTAGTTTGTATCATGCTGATTTAGCTTTGTCAACTTGAAAAAGTGTGCAATAGACATTTCTTGTGACAGCATGTTATTCTGAAACATTTCTCTTTTGGGTTTTTTCTTTTTTCTTTTTTTCTTTTATTTTGGGGGTGGAGTGGCGGTGCTGGGTAGAACTGAAACAGAAATTGAAGTTCAAAATAACGTAAACTGGTTTTATAGTTCGGGACAGAATGGAGAAGTTTTCCAAAATGCAAGGGCTTTTCAGGTATATACGTTTTTATTTTATTTACCCTTTCAAGGAAATTGGCCTTGGGGCTTTCAAGAACAAAGAGGATACTGTTGACTTTCGCATAAGTTAGATCGTTCAATTTTTGAGATTTTGGTTGAGGTCATTGAGTCACACTGTTTCTTTGTTCGATTTGGTAGCTCTGTCCCTTGTATTTAATTTTGAACTGTATCTGGTTTGGTAAATCTTTATTAGATTTGATGGACTGTCCCTACTAGTTAACCCTTGTCAATTAAAACTTACTTGTTTGAGGTCCCCAAAATAAGTCTTTCAGAGCACCAATGTGCTTTGCTAAAAGCCTGCTTTGAATGTAGTGACTTAATACAGTTTTTGCCCTTGAAGTGTTATCAGATACCTTAAGAGAGCTAAAGTAGCTCTCAAAGAGCCAAAACTAATGTCACTGCATTTTAAAATGCTATAACCCACTTAGTTTTTTCAGTAATAATAGAATTCATCAGCTGATCATGTCGTTTAGTTATCCACTGTGAATGGACTACTTGTCGGGGGACTAGTTGCAACATGCACCTGTTGACTTCTGTTCTTAAAATGGCACTGTTATGCCTCTACTTACGTATCGAAGTTTTTTTTATCTGATGAAGATATAGGCGAGACTATTCAGCTTCTGACCCCGTGACTCATTTTCTGCACACTATTTGAAATTTGCAGTGGCCTAAGGGGAAGCATTTAACTGCATTAAAAGTGAAGGCAAAGCTGAATGAGGTGAGATTATTATTGTAAGATAGAGAGTCTGACATTCAAAATGAAATTATTTTTAGGTGTCTCCTTATATCCTGCTTTCTGGAATTAAGGTAACCACGGAGAAATCCTCTAACTCTGGACTTGATGCAAAGTCGGGAGCCACTATATCAAACGAAAGCAATGGTTCAGCAGCAAAACTTGGCAGTGAAAAAATCGTTCCAGATGCATCATCAATATCAGCATTCATGTCTCAAGTGTCTGATCTTGTCAAGTACGTAAAAATGAATTATTTGGGCCCAAAAGTAATCCTATGTTATTTAGCAATGAGGATCGGGAAGCGCCTCCTATTTATTTAGACTTATTTACTATTGATCAGGCTTGTGGATACAAAGGATATTATGGAATTGCAGCTGAAGCAAACGGATTGTGAGATCACTATAAGGAAGAAAGAAGCAATACAGCAGCCACTGGCAGCTGCTTCGTTTGTAGCACAGCCCACACCTGTTTCCCATGCCATGCTTTCACCTCCGCCTTCAGCAGCTCCGATTCCTGCTCCTTCAGCCGCTTCTGGTCCTTCAATGCCTGCATTACCCGCCCCTGCAAAACAAAGCAACTCTTCTCATCCCCCTCTTAAATGTCCCATGGCTGGAACTTTTTACCGGTCTCCTGCTCCTGGTGAACCAGCATTTGTCAAGGTAATTCAGGCTTCATTTCTGGAAATGTCTGGTTTTTTAGCTGTAGTAAATAGCTTATCTGGATACCTCCCCTTTTGTAATTTCAAATCAATCTTCAATGCTGTGCATGTGAACTCTACTTTTGATCCAACTTTGCTAAACTGAATGAATTAGAAATGAAGAAATCCCTCTGACATCAATTACCTTTCCAGGTAGGAGACAAAGTACAGAAAGGCCAGGTGGTTTGCATTATTGAAGCCATGAAGTTGATGAACGAAATTGAGGTATGTAGACATTTATTTTTATCCTTTTTCCATTCAAATCCTGGACAAAGTTTATGATAGGCGAGCACTTCTAGTTGAAGGTCATTTCCCCCCTCCCTAGTGCTAAAAGAAATTACTTCCAAAATATAAGTGATTTGTTTTCTTGGTTCAGCTTTCTCATGTCAAGTCATTTGTGTTTATAAACCTCGAACAGTAAAAAAAACTGTTGTACTTTCCCATTCTTCAGCCTTTGAAAGATTTAGAATTTAAGCTTGCTTTTGCTTGTTCTTTTTTGTGGTTTTTTTTTTTTTGGGGGGGGGGGGGGGGGGGGTGGTTTGTGTTACTGATCCTATCAGCACCCTATCAGAGATGACTTTGTCTTGAACGGCCAACTAGTGGGCGTGTTGCTTTTCAATATTAAGCTGATGAACCTAACTCTCTATCCTCCAAATGACGATCACCATCACCACCGAAGGATCTTCTAGTGTTATAGACCTGCACCATATTAAATCAGCTGATTCAACCAATTGACCTAAATGGCCTTTTTTTTGTCCGATTTTGGTATGCAACATGTTATGGTCGATGGTCAAAAGATCAACTGAAAGTTACTCTGGTTGACATAGTCAAGCATGTGATGTGATCAATCTTGTTTGACCGGATTTGGCTGTCTCTAGAAGTGGAAGGTTGGGGAAAGGGCAGGATTCAAATTTCTTCCCTCAAGGGATGTCCACAGAAACTCAACCTCAAGCTATGATTTCTTTCCTAATTATATGGGAAACTATTAAATTCCGATGAAGTTGACCTGTTCTAAATTGTAAACTTCTGTTTGGGAGGGTCGAACCTACTGCTACACCCTCAGCAATCTCGTCTTAGTTTGTGTTGACTATGTGGAATTAGTATTCATTTGTGTTTCATTTAGCTACATAATAATGTTTGACATGATCACATCCCATTAAACGAATTGGCTGCTGTGGTTGAACGGCAAGATGCCAACTTCAGTATTTTTTGTACCAGTTCAGTTTGAAGGCACTGACCCATGAACAGCCTAAACGTAACTTGCAAGATTCTTGGTCAATCCCACAGTTCCCTTCGTATGAAAGATTTTTGTCCACAAAGAAACACTAGTAACTAAGTTTTTTATGCTCTAATGTCTATATATGCACATACACACTACAGCATAACAAGTTCTTTTTACTCAAAATGAGTAAGGCAACGCGGTTATGCAATCTCGCTGCTTGCACTATTATTTTTTTATGTTCTCAAGCTCAATCTTCCGTGTTTTGACACCTGATTTTTCCAGCAACGGATTTTGAATTTTGCTTCGTGGTTTGACTAACTTCTTAACCTATGGTTGCTCAGGCTGATCAGACTGGAACAGTTGCTGAAATATTGGTAGAGGACGGTAAACCAGTTAGCGTAGACATGGTAAGTTCTCTCTTTCCTGCTCTCCTTCGAGTGGCAGATATGCCCCTGGACTCTGTCCTAACTTCTGCTCGCGATATGCAGCCTCTTTTTATCATTGTACCATGAACTTGACAAGATGCATGGCGCTCTTCTCAACTTGGCCGCACGCCACGATATTCTTCAATGTGGAAACTTCAGTAATTTGCTATAAAACGTTGCTTGTCCTTGGCCCTTTTGTCTAGTATTTAATCAGTAGACGCTTAGTTCGAGATGTACCCATTTCAAAAATTGTTGCTTTAATTTTTTTCAGACAATTTTGGGCCGAACAATAAGGTGTTCTTGCTTTGCGTTTGCGTCCTTCTGCATAAGCACCTTTCTTCGGTCACCTTTGTTTTTTATTGCGCAATCTCAACTAGCAACTCCATTCCTATTCCCAACCGCATTATGACGTGTTGATTAGAGCTGAACAAACCGGATCAACCTAATTGAGAGCCGCACCAAGTGGCTCGGATTGGCCAGTTTGGTTTGATCCCCGGAAGTGTTCGTCTAATTTCCAGTTCCTAAAAATGAAGTGTCCAAGCAGTCCGATTTTTAGGATTACTTGGACCGTTTCAATTAAATTTTTTATAAATTTTTTATGTTTCTTTAGAAATAAGGAAAAATGACACAAATGATCCATAAATTTTTTATAAATGTATAATGTGGTCTCTAAATTCTCAATTTATTGAATATGATTCTTAAACTTTGATCAAATATGCAACGTGTTTCATGAATTTTGGATCCTTGAACTTTCGGTACATATTAAAGAACTTATGGACTATGTGAAATTTGTTAATGTTATTAACTTAAGTTTAAGTATTATATTGAATATTTTTATATAATTCGAAGACTAATTTGAATATGCACCAAAAGTTTAAAGGCCCAAGTAACCTCCTCGAGGCACTTTTGGCATCCATAAAAAGATTCTTGGTGTATCATCTGTAGCTATTGACAAGGTCGAATCTATTATATCTAATTATTTTTATCCTTTTAGACCGGATCTCTCATAGGTCAAACTGAAAAACGCGTGTTCTTGCACGGCTCGGCTCGTTCTTCGAGCCCTACTCTAGAATGACTCCAACCCCTTTGGATAGAGAAATTTCCCTCATATGAGTACACATCGAAAAGAAAGGGGGAAGCGGTAGTTCATTTTCATAAAAGAAACTAAGAAGGAGCTAGTCTTAGGCTGTTTGTGCCTTATCTGCTGTGAGGGGAATAGCCGCTACTACACATTCAACAAATTGAAAGTTTAGAAATTATATTGCATATTGAATTACGATTTAAGGATCACAATCAACAAAATTGAAAGTTCAAGAATCATAAAGATCATTTGTGTCATTATCCCCAAAAATAAAAATATAAAAAAAGTACAAAAAAGCCCAATTTAAATTTCTAAAGCTCTAACCATTGCCTAGCTTTACCAAAAAAATAAATTAAAAATCCAATCCTTTTGTTTGAATCCCACGACCAGTTAGCTTGGTTCCTGGAGTTCCTAGGAATTGATCACCCTTGTTGTGATGTCCAGACTAATTTTATTGCGAGGCAAGTAACTACTCTACAAACCATAACCTTTTCAGTAGATTGGCGTCGACAAACGAGTGTTACCGCAACAACTACAAATTGCAAGAAGAAAAGTTTTTATTTCTTTATTTTTCTGTTCTATTGTTCTTTTGAGCAGGAAAAGAACATCAATCTCTTTCTCTATGTCAATTATTTTTTCTACTATTCAAAATAAAAAAGTGACTAGCCAATAGATTTCAAACGGAAATAAGAAATAAAAAATCTAATTCTTTATTTTTAAGAATAGAAAAAGAAACCAGTCACTTCTTTTTTTTTTTTTTGGCTTTCTTCTTCATCCTCTAGTGAATTATCGGATCTCGAAGATGGATGGTAATGCTGGCAAGGCTAACTTTGTATGTTTGAGTCTTTGGTCGACTGCCGGTTGAGAAAGAAGAGAGAAAAGAAAAGAAGGAAGAAGTTCAAGAAGATTAGAAAAATCCAAGAGATTAAGGTCGTAGAAAAATATATCAACGTTCTTTTTCTAATCCAAAAAAATAACAATTACTTAATGCATTTTTCCTCAAAAATTCGTAAATGGAAATAAAAAAAAACTATTTCTAAACAAAAATTGCTCTCAAGAAAAGACATGCTACTAAATACATCTTAATTTTATGAGATTTTTTTAATTTTTTTGAATTATTTCTTATTTCTTCTTTTTTCTCCCCTTTCTTCCTTCTCAGCCGACAATTGACCAGAGATCCAAGCTAGTGAGGACTACCTTGCCATGCCATGGATGGGTGAGGTTATTGGAATGGTCAACTTCGTCAGATTTGGCAAGGTGAACCCTTGCCCAACTATAGTGAAGCCAACCTCGACCAGCCACGATGAGGCGCACCCAAGGGCGACCTTGACAACCATTGTTGAGGCTTGACAAGCAACTAAAGGAGGAAAGAAAAAAAAAAGAAAAAAAGAAAAAAAAATACTTGTTCTTCATTTTGTTCTCAAGAACAAAGTAGATTATTTTTATCTTGTTTCAATTCGAATCTTCAGTAATTTTTCTATTACAAAAAATAGAAAATTTAACTAATGTCTATTATTTTCTGTTTCTGACACAAAAAAAATGACAGATTACTTTTACTTCCTGTTTCAATTTCCAATCTTTAGCAACTTTTCTATTACAAAAAATAGAGAATTTAACTAATGTCTTATCATTTTTCTGTTTCTGACAAAAAAAAAGGACACAAAAATACCAAATCACACCTTTAGGGTCGTACCAAATGCATTTATGTTCATTTTTTAATTATCAAAATAACAATTATCAAATGCGATATTTTACTCAGATTTTTTAATTTATCAAAATAACAATTATCAAATGCATTATTTTACTCAGAAACTCATTCAGAAAATAAAAATAGCAAAAAAAGTATTGCTAAATAGAAATTGTTCTTGGAAACATAAATATTACCAAACACACCCTCAACCCTCAAATGCCACAGACAATTTAAACGATTTTCACCCCGACCCAGAAGGGGAAGAACAAAATCAGATGTCATTCGGAACAACATATCAAGAGAGTGAACTCGCTGGAAAGCAGAAAATCAACTCCGACTATACATTGGGTTCCAATAGAACATGGAGTCTGAAATCAAGTAACAGACATAAAATTGGGCTACAATGTATCTATTTTCCCACAGAAACAGAAATTTACAACGACAACAAAATTGCGAAACTACCCTAGCAAATTTCAATTTTGTTAACGTAAAGAATAATCGCTGGCCACTGTAATGCCTAAACTGGAAATCGGACAATTGAAGAGAGTACCTTCAGGAGCCAGAAGAACCCCAGGCTCTTTTGGCACTTCCATTTTCCTTTTCCAGAATTCTATCAATTTCTACTTTTGTCATATCCTAATTATTTTTCCTACTAAATGTACATTTCAGCCTACCTGTTATTTACAAGTGTTACCTCAACCTGCTCCTTGTAACTCTCCTTCCACTATTAGTTAGACGGACCCTGCCTGACCAGTTGTCATCGTCCTCATCATCGTCATCATCCCCACCGCCCCCACGTCTAGAACCTCTTCTGGAGGCAGACCGTTTTGGTTTGATGTTCGCTGTGTAAGCAGAGTAATCAATGGTGTCTTCCCTCAAAGCAGTCTTAAATTCCTGCAGTATCAAAGCCAATTGATGTCCAAAAATTAGGTCACAAGCACGGCAACTGCACTAGGACATAAACGACTAAGACAGAGAAGGCTCTGAACCTCCATCATAATTTAAAGCACCTGATATCTTTGCATGACATCTTGAGAAGTGGAGGGCAAGTTGGCATGTATTCCACTAATGCTAAATGGAATATTCTGCTTGGAGAGAACTTCGCCAGGTTTTAGTGTCTCATTTGGAGAAAATGACTGATTTGCAAAGGACAAAATTGCACCACATTAAGTTAACATTCATGTTTTACTCAGTAGAACTTTCATAAAGATCACAATTGATCTAACTGAAAGATTACCTGGCAGCGAGCATCGTTGAGGCCATAAATAATTTTTAGGTGCCTCTTCAGTTTCAACAGAAGCTGCAATGCTGTAGCAGCTAGACAGTCAACCTGCGCAGCACAAAGAGATATTAGGCCTCATGACAAACTTCTACTCACTTATATGTCCATATGCAACAACCTTCACAGTGAATCAGAGGAAAGGCGACAAGTGGGTGCTACCAGAAGCATTGTAGGTGTAGGTAGATAAATGTACTTAAAATGATGGGAAAGTAATTGATTTATTTTATTTATTTAGAGATCAGTAGTTCTTTTAGAAGTAATGTCCATAATCCAAAATGTGTATCGAGATACTAGGGCCAGGCTGGGCCAGCCCAGCCCAGTTCTGGGACAAAGTTGGGCAGGCAGGGCCTTTTACTGCAAGGCCAGTCGCAAGCTGACCATTTGTCCTATAAGCCTCTTAGACTAGGGCCGCCCTGTGAACTGCACAGCCTGATAGAGGTTATCGAGATCACAGAGTGGGGATCATAGAGTGGGCCTTCTAATGTAAGGCCTTTTTTTGCTCAAGTCTGACATTTACCTTCGGTCCTCTCACATGGGCCAGCCCTACAGGCTGCCCACCCATTCATCAGGTCTAGTGGTCATCACGATCAGAGATGAGAGGGTAATCATCTACCTATTTGCTCTTCCAGGCCAAAATAACAGAAAACAATGAGCAGAATTTTCATCATTACCTGGATTTTCTGCATATCATCCTCAGTGATGCTAGAAAATTCACCGGAACCACTAAAATGGGGCTTTGCCTCCTGAAAATAAGAATTGTGCGAATCAAACTGATTCACTAGCTGAGGCGGGATACTGCCATTCAAGTCGACTGGTGTTGTATGATTGAAAAAAGGCTGATAAGCCAACTCTTGGTATGTGCCATTCAAATCCAGTGATCGTACATCACTGAAGACAGGTTGAGAAGCTGGCCCTTGACCAAACCCACTCCCATGTACCACACCCTGGCTGTCTCTTGGTAACGCTCTCGAACAAAATGCCTTTAAATTTGCCTCAATGGCCCCAGTCCGAACTTGTATTACTCGATTTATTGTATAAATCAAATAGAGTGGTTCATCGGGTGTCGTAAACGGCAATGAAGCAAGAATCTCTGTGCAGTGCCTGTGGAATTAAATCAACATTCATGTTATATATACTCCTTGCCACAAACAAACACAGTACAAGCATCAGTCTGAACTTACATTAGAAAAGGAATGACTGTATCATTCCATATCTGATTATCAAATTTGCGCACAATTGAGGACATAAACTTGTTCCTGGAAACCCGATTTCCACGAATTAGTTTGTAGATCCTTGAAACTCCAAGCCTTGCTTGAGCAAATGAGATTCCATCGGATTTCCCTTTCATGCTTCCAGGACCCTTATGAGGGACATTCTCGCTCCCACCATTAGAGGAACCATCACTAATAATTTGTATAAAAATAAAGGACATTTGCAGCCCATCCCCTAATCGACTTTCGAAAAAAGCAGGATACCTGAAAAATACATATTAGTGAAAAGGCCTATATTTGGAACCATCAAAATCATTCCCATTGTTACCACTTACTTTTCATTCATGTTCATCAGTAAATGATGAGCCAACTTTGCGTTTACCTCCTGCGGATCAGTTTCAAGTGCTATAAGGTATGGAACACATGTAATGGGATGCACAAGACCTTGACGCAAAACCACTTCCACAATCTGCATTAAAAAGTGACAAGGCTCAAAATTCAAGTGCGCAGAAATGGCTGTGAAAAACAGAAGACTTCCATAAGGAAAATCCTGTTTACAATAATGGAAGAGAAAGAATACAAGCTTATAATGATCACCACAAGAAAGCCAACTTGAAAGCATTTCCACGCGCCAAGTTCTCACCTTGAGGGCAGTCTGACGAACTTGTTCATTTTGGTCTAAGCATCTCTCCAGTATCCTATCCCAGTAGAGTTGAACTATGCCCCCACATATGTTAGTATCTCCTGCACCAGCAGCAACAGGAACACTCTGACTGCTTTCATTGGTGTAATTAGCCTCATTAGTTGTAACCTCTGTTCCCATTTGAGCTTCAGCATCAAGAAGATATTCATACACATTTTGGAGAGCTTGCATCTGCTTGGAAGGACAACTTAGTATTATGTACATGAGAAAGGAGAGGTGGCAAACTAGCACAACATACCTTAATACGAGCATCAGAATCAGAAGACAAAGTGGCTTCTAATATTTTGCCTACATCCTTGTCCAACATAAATTCAGGCCTCGCAATTAAAACAAATCCCAGAGCCTGCAAGAATTGTCTTATTATGAGTAACCCTTTCAAAGCTAATTCATATATTCAAGAATCTTGAACTAGGAATGTAATTACCTGCAGAGATCTAATTTTTAAAACAAAATCCTCCATAAGCAGATACCGTTTGAACAAGCTGAGACTGCTTGCGACATCAATATTCCTGTTACTTGAATAACCCAGCAAAGAATTGCCATAGCGGATGAGCAATCCAAGACAAAAGAGAGAACGACCCATTTGCTGATGTTTGCAAAACAAAATACAATTAGTAGAAGCTCATCAAAGGAATAGAGAACATGTAAGACCTGGATGTTAACCTATGCCAAATGAAATCATCTTGTAAGTGTTTAAATTGAGTCGAAGAACTAGGCTGATGAAACTCTATAAATGATCTGAACAACTCTGCAGAGAACTACAAAAAATTCACTGCAAATTAAGTCAGGATGTGGTAAGAAAAATTCATCGATCTTCTTACAAACAAGACATTTCTTCTTAGATCCCTCCAAATATTACATTCACCACATATGCTTCACCTAAAACGGCCAAAATGGGGTTGCCGAGTCCACAGATCAATTATTTTGACTATCAAAGAAGAAACTTAGATAGCTTGACTCGTGACTAGTTGGCTGACAAACCAGTGAAAAGCATTTACAGATACTGTTCCTAAGCTGGTTAAAAATTGAACCCTCAGTCCTGACACAAGATCCTTGTTTGACACAGTAATGTCTATAAATTTAACTTCCCAGATCCACATCAGCCAATTGGGAAAGAGACGAAGCAATTAAAAAAAACAGCTGGGATCTATGTCCTGCACTACTATCATTCAAGCTTATTCAGAAACCAAATGCATACTATATGTAGATGTATAACTACTAATTAGAAGCCAGAAAGCTTTTGATATTAATAGGGCATTACTATTCAAACTATCCCTTAAAATCCATGATATCTCAATCCCAAGCTGGATTTCTGGTGTACAATGGAAAAAGCAGGAAATCTATGAATTTGGCAGTGCAAGCAAATTGAGAAAAAAGTATTATCTCACCTAAAAAGATAAAATATATATATATATATATATATATAATACAAGAGAAAACAAAAAAGTAGAATCAAATAACATCTAATATCACAACCATCAGAAATGCAGAACACAAAAAACCTTTAGACAACACATCCGAACTGAAATGAAAAAGGACTACTCCATGAGCTTTTGGAGAACCAGAAACAAGAAATTAACTCATTGAACTTTTAATCAAGTTCCACCTTGCGAAGTAAATGGCAGCAGAGTAGAGCAAAAAAAACAAATTTAAGTTTACAAAATGATGCAACAATCGCTAAGTGGGTATGCAAACAAGCAGACTATGTTCAAGCACCAATCCAGAGCTTCCCACATTGCTTTGTGAACAAATATGGCATATCACTCCTTTTTATTTTCATAGCCATTGCATTCTGCACGGCAGACATATTTACAACAAATATAAAGTCAATTTTCTTGATTTAAGCTACTGACCTGCTTGTTTTCAAAGCCCTGTGAGTCCAAATGTTTAAAGAACACCTGTACAAGATACTCAACAACACTAGAACCTTTTCCAGCTACTTTACTCACAGAGCAAAGGCACCTGCAACAATTAAACACATTTATGTAAAATTCACTCGCCATTCTGTTTTGAAGAATTAAATAGTAGCCAAATTCCAAAACCTACAATCCAGGTTCACACATGACCACTCATATGCAACAGTCAGCATGTTTAAAAATGACTCATCTATTGTGAAACAACAAACTCCCACCCATTTCCCAGGAAAAGGTCAGCATATCAGAGAGAGGAGAGAGAATCCACCACCCACCACAAAGGGATGTTTGGATGAGTAGTGCTTCCCACCTAGAATAACTTGTAAAGACCACTGTATAAAAACAATTCAATCTTGCATGTAGAAAAGTTTTAAGAATCTCCCAATCTCCAAACTTTATTTATCACTTCACTGAATAAAGAACTCATCTTCTTTTTGTTGGGTGGGTTTTTCCTTTTCTTTCTTTTGGGGACCTGTTTTTGGTGAATTTTTTTTTTTAATGCTCGCGAACTTGCACAGCATCTAAAGAGCCAATATTAACCTCACTATCTACAAGTATCCAAAAATTTGTTGTATAGGAAAATCAGATTGAACAGCCCAAAATGAACTGCAAAATTGATCTCCCAGTAGATAACATGGATTTGGAATTCCATATCACATCAGAGAACCAAAATACCCCAAATTAAACTAACTCATAATAACTACTGTTCAAAGAAGTTTGGATATCCAGTTAAGATAGTAATTGACTGCATCATAAATAATGATGTCTAAAAACACTATCTAAAGAGGGAAAATCTAATCGAAGAAAGAAACATGAACAACAAGAAACTGAACTCATTGAAAATGTTCAAGTTAAACAATTTGGGGCTTGGTCCAATTCAGGCCATAAAAGTAAAAACATTGATTCACTTCATTCCAATTTATGTGGAAAGCTGAACAACTTGGTCGTTTATATCCTTAACAACATCTATTTATGGCAGTAGAAAGCACATTACCCAAATGGGGAGGAATTTGGAACTTACTTGATGCACGCATGGACAACAGTTAAAAAAGAATGCCGTACAATCATATGCTTCAAATCTTGCTCTAGTTCTTCAATAACACTTTGAGGTAACTTCCGGAGCAAAGGCAGAACAGCATCAATAATGAAGATGATACTTTCCAGCAATTGTGCCACCACTCTATTGTCACCCTAAAAGTAAACAAATCCAATCACATGTCAGTAATGCTTCTTTAGGTTCTCTTCTTCGAGAACTCAGTTTCTACAGAGATTAAAAGACAAAGAAGCATTAAACACAGAGGAGAAGAGAGATGTTTCAGTCTAATTCTGAATGTAAAGTGTAATCAATATTAGTAAGTCAAACAGAAACATAAATCCAAACCAAATGGATGAGTCTCAATTAGAATGCTATGCTTCTACCCCTAAAAATGTTCTCCATAGTGTATCTGTTGGCAAAGGAGGCAAGTATCTTCTGGCTACTGATGATTTATTGATTTCAGCGCAATGTTTCAGTTTCAACACCATGTTTTGAGAATAGAACTAATTGAGCATTCTGACTCTGGTGGTAGCAACCCACACATTTTCATAGTACCAGCAGATGAAATATACAAAGTAAAAATTAATGGCCATAAAATAGTCTCTATAACCTGGCTCTTGAGATACGGGTGCAAAGTCACCACAAATTGGGAAGGATCAGATGCTGGAGCAAGGAGTGTTGGGTCCACAACGCAGAATGCATGCAGAACCATCACGTAAGGAAGTGACCGCACCTCTGCTTCCTCAGTGCTTGATTCCTCCACCTGAAAAAGGTAAAATTTTAAACATAGCTTCAGGTCCAATAAAAAGAGAGCAACTGCACACAAAAAGATACACAAGAAGGAAGAGATACCTGCAAAATCTTTTCCAGCAAGCTTTTGCACATTAACTCACAGCGCTTTCGAACTGATGCTAGTAAAACGGGGTTGAGTCCAGCAGCTTTTGATGATTGTGGAAGAAAATCAAGTGCTAGATTGCGCTTGATAACATTGACAAGAAGTTGGAAATTTGGCATCCTCCTTAACATTTGAACTATTTGCTCGGTCTTTTTAGCAACCTCTGATGGAACAGAACTACCGTCACTGTAAATCTGAGTCTGGGAACTGGGTGGTTCCTCAAACCAAAACTCATAGAATGTCTTGCAGACAAGATCCTGTAAATAAGAGAAGCACAAAGGAAGATCATGTAGCGTACTTTTAAGAAGATGATTGGGAGTAATGATCAACTGAATTATGACCAGTCTGTAAACTACATCCTTTAAGAACTGCCATCATGGTAACTATATAATTTGTATAATCAACAAGAAAATGACAGAAGACCTTTTATTGATGAATATAAGTTACTTAATTAGAAAAGCCATATTATCAATAAAAGAATAGTTAATGAAGCAAGCATCATTTAAGCAAAACATAAGAAGAAACTACCTTTTTGCAATACTTTTGTCTCAGATGCCACATAAGAATAGATTTTCACTTAAAATTAGAGCAGAAACTGAAATTCTTATGTTTAACAATAAAATGAAAGGAAATTACGTTCAGACCAGTAGCTCAAATAAGCAAGCTAAACTAAACATAAATTCCTTATTACCTGAATAGTAGACTCATCATCACTAACACGAGCAATGATCTCAATGCAAGCGCTAGTGAATTCAGAGAAATTAGCATTTGAAGTGCACATGTCCCGGATGATTTTGATAGCTCGTTTTCTGACACTAACTCCAGTGTCTTTAATTCTCTCTGCAACCTTCTCAAAGTACTGAAAAGCAAATTGCAATGAGAGATAGATATAACTGCCAGAAGTGTCTTCAGAAAAGAATTACATGGATAAGCATGATGATCAACCTGTGAACCAACATCAGGATGTGAAGCAATATGCCTACCAACGAGCTCCAATGCTGCTTCTCTCACAGATATAGCAGAATCGCAGAACCTCCCTTCAACAGCAAGCTGCACACGTTTGTCACGCAATACCTCTGGGTCGGTCTCCACTATTATACTTACCTGCTCTTGTCAACGAAATCACATGCAACATGCTATCAAAAACTATTTATCCATAGTTCAATTTGCAAAATAGACTGTTGACTTACCGCTTTTAGAGCCTTGGCCCTTATAATAGGAGAGTTTTCCCTTAGACTCGCCTGAAATCAATCACATTGTGAAAAATCACTCTCATTTGACAAGCTCGCTAAACCTGAAGAGCAAACAAGAGTACTGACCAAAAGCATGTGCAGGATTTTATCGAACCCTCTGGAAAAGGAATTTTTTTGTCCCATAGCTAAAGTGATCTTCTTGATACAATCTCTTGACAAAGTTGAGGAAATAGTACCAGAATCATGCACTATAGTCTTTGACTTCAGCCTAGTAAGATAGTAAAAGAAATTTTCTTGAAATTTTGGATCATCCTTGTACCATAGGCATAAATAGAACCTGCATGCAAGTATTTCTCATGTTAAGGTAAAAAAGAAAGATAAAATGATTGAATAAGTAAAGACAAGAATTAAAGATGGACACCCACCAGCAAACAAAGTCATGCACATCATCAGTGGAACCGGAACCCTGGAGGAAATTAAGAAGAAGCTGCTGAACAACTTCAGTATTAGTAATTGAACCAAACGATTCTGGATTATTATCAACACGATTCCTTTTGGTGTCCTTGCAATGGGATTTGCAAAAAGATTGCAATACAAGCAGTTGCTTTCTGCAGATGCAAAATTGACAGCACCAGCTATGATCAGGAACTTCATGCTCTCTTGCACCCATGCATTCAGCATGGAACAATCTTCGACAGCTTTGACAAGTAAACAATGATCTCTCTACCCTCCCATCACCACAGATAGAGCAAACATCCTTTGGACTACTTTGCTCAACACTATCACCATCAACTAATTCTCTTAGCAACAAAAACTTGTCCCTCCGATAAATGACAGCATCATGCTTTAAGCGGGCAGCAATCGTCCCAAGAAGGTCGATGGCCATGGATCGCGCAGCTATATCTTTGGATTTTAGCCCAGCATTCTGTAGCAGTAGGACACAAAAAACCTGCAAGTAGATCACTTCTTGAGAGGAGGGGACCAGTACTTTCAATAACAAAAGAAATAACAATTATTCAAAGTCAAGGCTGAGTTTGATGCAAAATGCAAAAGATCATACAAAAAACTAACAGAAACAAATAGCAGTTGTACTTTGAACATAGCTCTCTTAAACAAACCATTTCTCCAATGTCTTAATAACTAGAAAAGCTCAGAATGTATGCATGGCATATTTCTCAACAACTCTTCGAAGAATTTAATATTCTTCATCAACAAAGACAATGTATTACTAAATTATTGGCTTGTTTGCTATGTTTTTTTTTTTATGATGACCGAGGACTCCACCTGGGCCTCTTCGCGCTCGGCAAGCACTAAGGAACCGGGTGCCTATACCTCGGGTCAATGCAAGCTAGCCACCACATTCACATCAGCAGTTAAGTCACCTAGCGACGTCGCTGGGATTCGAACCTGCACCTTTTGCAAGAACCACAAGGCCCGAACCAACTACACCATCATTTGCTATGTTTCTGTTTGTCCTTTTCCTTAATAAGAAAAAAGAAATTAACTAAGAGTACCAAGGGCATGCCAACCCATTTATACAATCGAGCTCAAACCCAAAAGAGATTTACAAGACAACACAAAATTTATGTTTTTGTTAATTTAGGACCCCGACATTCTACTAGAGAGTCAATTGCTCAATGATACAATTACTTTTTTAGCAGCATTTGATTGCAGTTGTCTCTATATCCTCATCCCACAGGTGAATAAAACATGAGGAAAAGCTTGGCAGCTTCCATCTTTCTATAAACTGAGAGGATCTTCTGACATTCATTAATCTCCAAAATGAAACAGCTAAGCAACCAATGCTTTAAAATGTAGATTGTCTCAGTTTTATAAACCAAGAAGACTGAGTATTCATATGCACTATACCTCCAGAATAGGAGCTGAAGCAGGATATTCAGGTAGGTTCAAGGTGGTCAGCAAATCCATAACAAGATTTTCCATCATTACTTTTATCTCAGATGCATCCTGAGTCTTCACACTAGTAAATCGCTGCAGAACACGGGACCAGAAAAGACAACAGGCCTCTGTGATTGCTTCATGACATTTCATGAGATAAGTACCATCATTTGAGATTTCCATGATGGAAGTAACATCAGATGCCTGCCTTAAAACTTCAGGAATGTTAGCACTACAGTGAACTAACTGAATAAGCAAGGCAGTAATCATCTGAATTTGCCTCTGATCTTCATCAGGCAGGTGATATGCTCGTGTTGCACGCTTAGAGAAGGGCAACTTCCATAGCAAAAGAAACATTTCATCAATGACATAAGTGCGATGCTGTGCGTACCAGTAGAATATCTGTTCCAACCATGAGTATGCTTAGAAAACACAGAGCGATATTTTTGACAAAATACACATGTAACTTTGAGACAAAAAGTCATACCCCACTAATTAAAGCAATGGCCTTCAGTTGGAGTAGCTGGATATTATCTACCAAAAAGGTTGTAAAGTTTGTTTTCACCAACTGTAGAATGCAACTGTCTGAAAGCTTCTCTATTAACAGTAGATCCTTAAGTAAACCAAGAATAGTACACAGCTTCTGAAGTACTGTACTAGCAGCAGCTGAGACCCTAGAGGACAACAAACAGAAAAATAAATTGACTTAGAATATCTCAATTGAGATATGTGAAAATAATCTCCCAAATTAATAGTATAAAAAGCAGACTTGTTCACTGCTGATTTCTTTGCTTTTATGCTCTTTACAACGCGGCGTTTCTTACTGGGACCAATATCTGCATCTGCTTCATCATCTTCATCAACTAAAAAATAAAACCAAATAAAGCATTGTATCAGATGGTACAAGTCATCATGCCCAAATGTCAAAGAAATAGTTCCAGGGCTCCACGCCATTTCATAGCAAACTTTCTCTACTTGAAAGATACAAAGCACATCATTCAGAACACTAACCTTCGGGAGCCCCTTGCTCAACAGGTTTATGCAAAGCACGATAGGATGGATCATATATACACATTATGTCCGTTATTTGACGCCGAGAGAATTCAAGAATCCTCTCAATCATCTGCCAGAAATGATACAGTATCAGTTTCCATGAACTACCAAAGATTGGAGATCAATAAAGTACAACAGGCATATAGAACATTGAAAGGCTAAGATACTACTTTCTAAGGCAAAACTACCTCTTCACTATAAAGATGCTTTGGCATCTGATTATGAGCCATTACTGCCAGAGCAGCATGTATGGATTCCAAAGCACAGAGTAGGGAGGAAATTGCATCTGGATCTGACTGGAAACAATTAATTTATTGTGGTTAAAAGATAAGATTGGAGCTTATCCCAACCAAGCATAAGTTGTACATAATTGAATCAGTTTACATACTAAAATTGCTGGAAGCACAACAACTTCATTTCATTAACACCAAAGATTGCATAGTAAACATACATGATCACACTGATCAATGGAAAGGCCTTCTGCTCGATGGATCTGATGATCTAGAACCCTTAATAGTTTAACAAGAGTATCTGCAGGAACTAAATGGAGAAGCTTCTTCGCACGAACTGACATTATTTCATTAACAAGTATCCTAAGAGCAGCAATAGGCATTGAGATCCACTCTGCTTCGTCTCTATCATCTCCAGAAATCTCAGCTTTGCTACAGATGTCCTCCAACATGTCAGAAAACCTTCCAACCATATCATCTAAGAAGAGACCTAATGAATTAGTTACATTGTAATAAAATGAATGTCAAAAATTAGATTATTAACATTAAAAAATGAGACCTGGGGATTCAACAGGACTAGGTCCAACATCTCTAGGGAATTCATCGCGTACTTTTTTCTTAACCTTTGGTTTCCGAGAAGATATAGAGACTTCCTGCAAAATCAAAAACATGAATTTGCGAACAAAAAGCCTGTCATGCACAGTTAAAGCAGTATGAACGCTTACACTAGAATCAAGCTGATTATTCCGATATGGAGGCAAATGTTTTTGTGCTTGACTTGCAAGAGTAACATTAAGTTGAGGAGACTTCTCGACATGTACTGTACTTTGAAATATATGCTCTTTGGTTTGACCTGAGAAACTTGAACAATGCAATGAACATTAAGAACAGAAAAGGTACATATATTTAGAAAGATAATCATAACCGCATCCCGATCAAGTCACGCAAGAAACAGATTTGGCGACATAATTTGATTCTTCTAAGTATGCGCTTTGCCCAAAATAAGAAGACTACAAAGGGAATGGCCTTGCAAGAAAACAGAGCTTCTAGGTATATGCGCCACTAAAATAGTTGATGTCAGCTAAAATTAACAGTAATCTTGTATTGGCAAGAACAGCAACAGAATATACTGCATTACCTGGAGAAAAGCACTCAAAGGCTTCAGGATTTTGATAAAGAACTTCTTCATAAAGTTTTAATGGCTCCACATAGCTATGTTGTATCACCATGAAATTCTCTCTAAGCTTTCTGGAACAAGGTGAAAAAAATAAGTTGATATCAAGCTGAATAAAACGAATACTCCAATAAGTAAGGAAATCCAAGACCATAAATTCATGAACAAGAGACCAGCAAAAACTGAGATAGAATTTTAACAGCAGCAAGTTAAATTTCACTGCAGCACTTCCATTTATGATATAGAAACAAGTGATCCACATCCATCAATAGACTAACAATCAAACAAAAGCCTAAAATGCCCTAAAGCAGACAAGTCACATTGTATGAATTGACCAAAGTATCTCACGCGATGTATCACAGCATCACTTCCCAAATGGCAGCAAATTTTAGCATCTTATCTGAAGATTTCCTTACAAAACTTCCTTGATACTTGTTGAGCATCCTTCATGCCTCCTTCCTCAAAAACACACTGCTTTACATAAATATATCCAGAAAGCTCATAGAACCAGTTGCTGCATTGCCAAGAACTATAAATGATGCTTCATCCATTCAATTCAAACTCACTATGTTTGATTGAGGCCAATGCGAGGAAATGAGAGTACGTATTAACCAACAAAATTTACTTTTATTCTATGTGGATAAAATGAGAGGGAAACAGGAGGAAATGAAAGGAAGCATTTCCTTGGGCCCACCATCAATTTTTCTCCAAAAAGTAAAAGGAAATGGAGGAAAATCCTATAACATACTTTTTTTGTCCAATTGTTCCTTCAACTCCTATATTGAAATAGAATAGTACAAAGGCCCTTTTTATCAATCATTGACTCTGTTTCCCTCCACACCATCTCCTCAATGAGCATCCAAACAAGAAAAAGGAGATTAAAACCTCCTTTCTCTTCCTTTCTTTCCTTACATCCTAGATTTAGATACAGTAGCTTATGAAAGAAAGTAAGTTTTAGACTAGTGTTTTTCGATGTGAAAACTATCAAGCTCCTACACATCAAAAGCATGATAAGAACTAGCTAATCATAGGGCTTGCATTGCAGATATTAAAGCAATTGCTATTGCTAATTTGACCAGGATAGAGATCCTTGGAAAAACTACAACTGTATAAGATACACCCAAAAAAAAAAAAAATAGCACAACCTAAAAGAACAGGTATGACCATGCTTCCAACAGTAAAATCGTCAAAATGCCACCATCCACTAGAATAATCTAAACATTGACTTAGTCAACACATAACCATACCAAATCACACATATAACAAAATCCACATTGCAGAGGTGCATCATGAGGTAACAAAGACAATGATGAAACTTAAGATAATATACCAAAAGCTGCAGAGTTATCACATCTGTACACGGCTCAACAAATTAGATTTAGATTCATAAAATAAAGCATTCATCTGTTCCATTGCAAATCCAGCAAATCATGATCTCCAACTTTAAGAGGAAAAGTCCAGAAAACAACAAATTTCCAACATTAGCTCAGCTGGTATAACTGCAAAATTCCAACGTTATGCAGTCAATAATTTACTGCATCTGTCCATTAACCCCCACTCACCGAAGCAAAATAGAAGAGAAAAGCAGGATACGATCATACAAAGAACTATGCCAACTGCTGGGACTGAAAAACAAGTAGAAGCTGAATGCCAGGTAATTTCAATTTCCTCAATAAGAAGAGAGACGGATAAAATAACTCCGGAACGCGACTTCAGCTCAAACACAGATGATGAAAGGCCAAGCAAAAGGAAATGCAAACACTTACAAGTAAGAGACATCGGTGTCGCGAAGAAGACTAGCGATTTTGCTCGACTGAGCAAGAACGTCAGCGCTATTCAAAATCCTCCGGGGAAACGAACCGGCGGTGCTCTGCTCGTCGAACAGCCTCAGCTCCTGATCGGACGCGCCGAAGAACACCGGAAGCGAAGGCAACGGCAAGCACGAGGCCACATCGGAGTGCACAGTGTTCGATAGCCCGATGCCTCGGTAGCTCCAACCCGGACCCGAACTCGAACCGAGTGGATTGCTCATCGACGATTGACAAATCTGCGATTATGCGACTGCCCGCAGCTCAAGAAGAAGGGCCAATGCCTTTCGACTGTTGGTCGAATGCAATTCGAAGGAGATCCGAAGCGATTTCCAGTTGGATTTTTGGCTCCGCAGGTGGGAGTTGCAGAGACTGATTTGGAGCCCTAGAAATGAGAGAAAATTGGATGATGTAAATGGCGGGGAAAATGAATTAAGGGCAAAATGCCTGTCCGCAATGTTTGTTCTTTTTCTTTCTTCCGAGAAAAAGAAAAGGGAAAAAGATGGAAGAGGACTTCGTATTTCAGCGTGGAAAGAGAGTCTGCCGAAGTTACCTATTTTGCCCTTCGTTGCGTTAGGCAGGTGGTTAGCTTGCGCTCGGCGAGAGAGCTCATTTGCTCTGTCTTCTCGGGCCAGCACGTTATTGCATGGTAAGGTTTATCTTTCCAAATTCATTTGATTAAGTTTGAGCGAGAATTTTTAAAAAAGGGTTGGCTATTTGGCACCCAGATCAGTTAACGTCGCTTCATGTGATGTTGGCTGATCCAATGATGCAAAGGAAGATTGGGGAACACTTTTTCATAAAGGGACAGAAATGAAGGGTGGAGATCAACTAACTTAGAAAAATTAAATTAGCTGATCATTTTCCAACTATTTAAGTATAGTTGAAAAAAGAGATGGTTGAATTAAAAGAAATCTCTTAAAACAATGTTTGGTCATTGAATCCAATGTTTGGTCAACTCTAATTAAAAAAAATCAATATAGTTGAGCTCAACTTAGTTAATGATAATCAGATTATAAATAAAACTTGAGCTTAAATTTGGCCTTTGTTTGTTTCATAAAAGCTGACTTTCATGCAAAAATATTTGAATATTTTTTAACGTTTGTTTCGTGCAAGATAAACTAATCAAGAAAAATGTTTTCAAACAAAAGAAACGCGTTTAAATATGAGGAAAATATTTTCACTTTTTAGAAAATAGAAAAAGAACTTCCATCCTCTTTTTTCACATCTAGACCGATTAACTTCTTGAACAAATGCATTCAACGTCTCCATAACGAAAACCATCAATGTCTTGCCGCAAGCTTATTTAAGCCATTGTGCTTGATTACTCTCATTATCACCAAGGTATCTTGAACAACCTTTAAAATTGCACATTCAGAGAATACTGATGCACAGCTAAATTTAAGGTATTCAAAGTAATCAAGTTCTTCATCAACTCTAGAATATGCATCATTCTAGTATGTTCTCACAATATGATTATATATTTTGATTCTAACATCACCAATGCTTATAATATTGCAATCAGCTTTGTTTGTCAATTGCATTTTATTACAATATGTGCACTTATAATTAGTAAACCAAAGCCTATATGGTGTAGCATGAAATAAGTTATCAGATTGTATAATATAATTACCAAACAACGAATCATAAATGACAAGCAAGACATAATAAGTACTATCCAAATTACTTCTCTATAGCTGCAACATTATCGGTAGACTCAACTTTAATTTTCTTACCCTTGTCATTTTTCAATTTAACGTAATCACTTCTAAAATGCTCTTTCTTGCCATAATTCTAGCATATAACACCACTAATCCTAGATTGACCTCATCTCTTCAAGTTTATACTACTTTTATTAACACGTATATTAGTTCTTTCTTTTAATTTCACCTACTAAAGCACCAGATATAGGTTCATCAAATTCTCTTCTATGAATATCCTCACTTAGAATTAAATCTCAAAACCCGTAACATATAAAGTTTTGTTAACCCAAATGAATTACTAACAGACTGCCAACTATCATGTAATGAGGATATTAGAGTCAATGCACATATCTTGTCTTTAGAATCAACCTCAACTGTACTTAATCAACTAAATGTCATATTGAATTCATTGATAGATTAGCAGATTGGCACACATTCACTCAACTTCAAGTAAACAAACGTCGCATCAAATAAACTTTATTGATCGTTAAGGGTATTTTTATACCTGTTCAAGAGGGTTTTAATCAAACTCGTAGTGATTTTCTCTTTCACAATATTATACGTATCATTATGAGCCAACTTGAGCCAAACAATACCCAACATTTGTCAATTAGAAATTCCCATTTAGCTGACTTCGTCGACTCTGGTTTCTCCCCAAATAGAGAGAAGTGCATATTCCTTTGGTACAAATAATCCACAATTTGCATCTTTGGAAAAAAACAAAATCCTTCCCATCAAATTTGTCAATTTTCACTTTTCCTTCTTCTATTATCATCAATTCACTTCAACTTGGTCAAGCATAGCTTTGATACCAATTGTTTGTGAAAACCAAGTGATCAAACAATAAAATAAAATTGAACAAGAAGATAAAATTGATACTAAATTTGCATTGTTCGATCCGGTGACCTACATCCATCGGGAGATTAGCAAAAAATTTCACTGTATATCAATGATATAATAGAGATTATAATTACATTCGAATCATTCAATCACTCTTAATGTTTCCCAAACCTTGAACTACACTTAGTATCTCATGTAATGTTTAGTTTCATAATTTTTCACAAAAGTAATCTTTCAATCTCAAAAGGGAATTGGCACAAATCTTATCAGAAGATTAGTCAACTTCAATACTAAAATTATTGGTGTAATTCTACGGGAAAAATAAAAGGTCCACGTCGAGCACTTGAAGAACGCTACTTCAATATTCTTGCACATCAAAATTAGCCGCCCAAAGAGCCCGCGACGTATATTTATATGTTTCGACTAAAAAAAACCATATATTTATATGTGTCCAAGAGTCGACGGAATCATGGTCAAGCCGTAGACTCCAACGGTTGGACTTTCCTGTTTTATTTTTCTTTTGTCGACTCCAATTTGGAACAGGAAGTTAGCCTATCTTTGTTTCACTCAATTGTGGACATCCATAAAATATCCAGATCTCTAACCTTCCTCATCCAACTGAGTTTGTTTATAATTCATCTCTGTCAAATTTTGTTCACGAGACGTTCAAATTCGAGATATTATTTTAACAGTAAAAAAAAATGAGAGAAAATCCTTCTAATAGACCAGGAAGACAGTCAGAACATGACAATGTTCAAGGTTTTCATTTCTCTCCAGAAATTTTCTCAAATAATGTAGTTTACTTTAGTTAGTTCTCTTTATTTCATTTCATCAAATCTCCGCATTGAAGGAACACCTCAAGTTCAATAAACCCAAAAAATGCGATATGGGACCCTAGCGGAGCAGGATTTGCCAGAGATGACCGGAAGCGCATTGTCATATATTCTATAGTTGAACGGACCATCATCGTCTAAGCGTGGTGGATTCCCCATTGATTTGGCTGCTGACGGAAACTAATAACTAATAATTTTGGAACAAGAAATGAGAAATTGCATTTCGTGATTTACCCAAAAAAAAATTGCATTTCGCGCTTTTTTTACATTGCTTCCGGAGGCACATCACCCCTTACAAGTAGATGTAGCAAAATGGGTCAAAAACTCAAATTTTAACTCTTATGAAATAATGTGGGTCATAAATTGATAAGCTTAAAAGATTAACAAGTATTATCCCCAAAAAGTTCCATCATTGGATAAACAAGTATGAGAAGAGAAGCAACATACGCCCCTCTTTAGGAGCATTATCGAGGAGCAACAGACGCCCTCAGGAGCATTATCCCCAATTTGTGCATCACACTGACTTAAGATGTCTTGAAGTATATATGACTCCCCAAATAGTTGAACAATCAAATCATAAATGAGTAGTGTTACAAGCTTCTTCTCTCTGGTTTACTTATCAGCGTAAACTAGCTAGTTAGGCAGCTTAATTCCTCGTCCGATTTGAATGCTTCGTTTACATTCCAAACTTCCATATTCGAATTTTTGAGCTATTTGCCAAAATTCCATTCATCCAAATGGCTTATGTTGCCTCAATCATGCGATACCTTTCTTCTTCATTGTTAATATAATACCAAGCAATTTTATTAGCTCCAGAAGAAAATAAGAATATTTTATGGCAAAGGATGCCTTATCATTATTATTTTTCATCGAACAAAGCACGACTTATTAAAGGGCACGTAAGTTCAGCATTTTACCGATATAGCTCATTCATGTAAAACGCGATCGTCAAATGCTCATGTCGAAAGTTCTCTCTGCTAATAGGTCAATCTAATCTTAAGAGACTGGTGTTTTGAAGGTGGCAACATACATCAAACGCAGCAAGATCGTGCTCAAAATAGGATACTTATGTTGTAATAATCAATTTTTTACCCAAAGACCCAGCAAAAAATAGTCAATTTGAATCTAATATGAGGCCAATCTTGAAGAGAAAGATCACATGAGGAACAGCTTGAGGAACAGGAAGCAATAAAAATACGTCGAACAAAGAAACCCTCGAGTGATTGGACGATAGAATTGTCCATTCGTTTAAATCCGTGATAGAATTGTGGAAACTCAGATGCTAATTGATATTGCACAGAACAATTGCATGCAATGGCAAAATGCATTTAAAATATTGAAATTGATGTTCTTCGCCGTGACATTAGAATTGTCCTTGTTAGTTTTTAACACATGGTGTTATCGATTAGGTATTAGATTCAATCTTGTTTGTTCGATTGCCGCTTTCATGGGATTTTTTATACTTCCCCATTAAACCGTCTGTACTCACATGCTGCTTGCACAAATGAGGTACATCTGTTTGCATGCTGGACTGGATTGTACTCATTGTATTTTATGTAGAATTTAATCCACTCTCTACATAAGATTAATCGTCTGTTTGCATGCTAGAGGATATGTGTGCCCAATGTTTTAATTAGAATTCACCCGAGATGTGTAGTAGTATTGTTGCTGCTATTTGGATTGGTTTTGTACTACTTTGTTGTTTTATTTGAACATTTGATTGATCTCGATGGATTTTCTTTAGACATTGTATATTCCTAAAAAGACACGAATCACACACACATGGCGCAACTTACTCGAGTCATTATCTCTATCATGACGTGGCAATTTCATTCGAGGATGATTAGAAGTTCTAAGCTATCGAAACTTATAAATATAACTATACAATATTAAAATTAGTAAATTCTATAATATTGCATGAATGAAATTTTGACCAAGGAACGTGGAATCAAAAGGGCGACGTTGGGAGCTTGTAACAATGTCTACATGAATAGCTAGATTTTTGTTAAAAGTAAATTATACATTAAAAATTAGAATGATTAAAAAATATAAATAAATAAAAAGCTCCAATTCGGTAATAATTGCAAAGCCCTAATCCAGCTTGGGCCTGGTCCAATTGGCGCTAGCACATCAAACCACCAGTCAAGCCCATCAAACACAAGATGGTCCAATTCGTTCCAATCGATCAGCCCTTTTCGCGTCAAGTCAAATTAAACTAGGTTCGCCAGACCCAAATCCAGCTTGCTTCAGCCTAGCCGAATATTCCAGGAAATCCAGGCCTTTCAGCCTAGTTCAAGACCCAATGAGAAGGCCCTCCCTCTCTCCGTCTTTCTCCCTCTCTCTCTGACAGTTTAAAATGAAAGTTACTCGCGCTGAAATGGATCCCCTGCCATAATGGCAGGGGTGACATTCCCTCTATTCAATTTCAATTTTTTTTCTTTTGTTTTAGTGAGGGCCGTCCAATCATTCAATGTCAGGGAGGGAATATTAGAGGATCGAATTGGGACGTCAGTAATCGAAGGAGAATGAAGGCACTAGTCATGGAAGCTCCATAAAATTAGGAAAGCAAAACAATGTTCTCTTAGGGTGCGTTTGGTTCGGCTTTTGGAAAGCCCTTTGGGGTCCCAAAGCCCCTTTTGGCAAATGTTGAAGTGTTTGGCAATTTTTTTTTTAGCTTTCAAATGAAAGTTGGCATTTGGAAAGCTGATTTTAGAAAGCAACTTGGATTAGCTTTCAGATTCAGCTTTTTCAGAAAGTTGAGGGGAGATTTAATGAAATTTTTGATGTTTCCTTTTTTGCCCTCACTAATTTATTACAAACCCAACTTTGCCCTTTTCAAATTTAACCCTAACATTCACCCCACCCCTCCGCCGTTCTTCTCTTCCCTCCGCTCCACAGCATACGGTTTCTTCTTTTCTCTATGCTAGATTGAAGTTCCGAAGAATCCATGGTTTCGCCTCAGCCTCTGCTCGTGGTGGGTGTGTCGTGGATTCTCGGCTGTTCTCTCGCCGTCCAGAGCTTTTCCTACGTTTCCGTGCTTGTTCGCACAAATCTAACTATGGATTGCGTCGCTTGATTTCGCAGCTCCCTTTGGCGTCGACTATGGCTCGCGGGATCTGATGGGTGAGTGAGTGAGTCGTGGATCCTCGGTTGTTCGCTTGCCGTCCGGAGCTTCTCCCATATACAGGTGGTTCCTCGGTTTTTCTATTTGGTTTTGATTATTTTGCGTGATTCGATTTGGGGTTTTTTCTTTCGATTTTGTTCATGCAAGTTGATTGTTTTCACTGATTTCCACATTCTTGATTTTAGCTGGGAAGTGTTCTGTTTTTGTGTTACTCGTCCTGTCCATTTTTGGAGCAATTTGTTTCTCTGTGATTGAGTTGTCTTTTGGCTTTAGTTGAAAAGATCCAGCCATAGTCTCTTTTCACCTTGATTGCACGAGCATGGCCTCTGTTCCCACTAGGCTTGATGACGAGAAATGGACGTGAAATGGCCTCATAAACTGTACATTTCACGGGATAATATTGTTTCTGATGGTTGTCAAAGAACAGAAAAACTACAAATAACCCTCGTGTGTTAATAGGTTGCAGATGAATGTGGGGGTAGATTGAAGTAGCTAAGAGTCTCCTCCTTGAGCAAATGGCATTCAATTGCGAGCAAGTAAAGGGTTGGTGGGGCAGTTAACTAACCCTTGAGTTGAAACCAAATAGCCTCAACTTTACCGCAGTGCCAAGCCAAATAGAAAAGGTCCTAAGGTCTGGCCATTTTCTGAGCGTGCTTAGCTAGGGTCCATAGGGCAGCTGTTAATGTTTAATATGATAATAGTTATATCCAGCAGGCGCATACTATTCAATGTTAGTGAATAATTGAAAAGATCCAGCCATAGTGTAGCACCAAAAAAGAAACTTTCAGGACCAAAACATCAACTAGTTGAAAACATCTTCTATACTATTGAAGCAGAAAAAGGTAGTTTCCGAACTATTCAAGTTTGCAATAGTAGTGCATCAAGCATAGCAGTATTCTTTGATTGTTTTACCTTGGACATCAGAAAAGATCTAGGCTAGGATAGCTTGCATGAAAACTAAGAGGAAAAACAGCAGCAGTTACTCGCAAGTCCTCTATAATTTGATTTGTTTTAGGGTAATTTCTACTTTCCTGTGCCTTGCTGTTGGACCCATGCTTCTTTGGTGCTTGTCACCTCTTAGGAATTCCGGGATTCCAATGCTTTTGGTGTGCTTTCACTTTGAATTCACTGGCAGCTGACTTATTGGTCATCTATCCTAATTGAGCCCTTGTAGGATAAGTTCTTATCAAGTTAGATTGTCAAAAGCTTCCTACTGGTATTTTTGGTGTTCTTATCAAATTAAAAGAAGCTATCTGTTAATGTACCCTACTGGTTATTTTTCCCTTTAGTTATTTGATGGATATTTTATTTAGTGAGAGCAGCACATTGGCATTATTTGGGAAATTTCAAATATCCACCATTCATATTTTATTAGATATCATTTGCCCGAGTTTCAACGAGGTCCAAACCCTACAGGTTACAAAGAAGCGTTCAATCGTGCTCACTCCTCGCTACGATCGGAAATTGAGTGAGCCTTTGGTGTATTGAAAAAGAAATGGAAGATTCTCAAGAGTATGCCAAGTTATCCATACCAAAAGCAAGTGAAAATTGTGGTAGCGGCAATGACTTTGTATAATTACATACGGAGAAATGCCGTGAATGATGCACATTTCGCAAGGGTAGATTTGAATCCTAATTTATATGCCATGAATTTGAATGATGAGGAGTCTAATGTTTCAAACGATGATGTAACATTTGACATGGCACGTTTACGTGACCAAATAGTTATAAATTTAGGAAATGTTTGATGACATTTGTAATTTTTAAGGATGATGATTTTTTTTGTCTAGATATATGCTGCTACATTTATGTTATAATAAAAGTAATATTTTTAGATTGGATCATTTAGCTGTAAATAAATTTATTTTAAAATAAAGTTGTTTACATGATGTCTTTTAATATTGTTACCAAAATGTAAAATTAAGAAAGTTCCAAACATTATTTTTTAATGTCTTGACAAATAAAAATCAAAAAGTATAAATAAATTACTCAAATGGGCTTTTCAAATATGTTTTCTACCAAACAACATTTTTCTCAAAGTTGCTTTTCAAAACAAAATTTATCAAATAGTATTTGCATTTCCCCCAAAGTCCATTTGCAAAAAACTTTGCATTTCTCCCAAAGTCCATTTGCAAAGTTGAACCAAACGCACCCTTAGTCTGGCTTTTCCCTCTTTAGCTCCACCGGCCGCTGCATCTCTCTGATCACCACCACTTCCAGCTCATCCTGATCATCGCGGTGCCTCCTCATGGGCTGCGGCTCAGTTTACTCCTTTGGTTATGATTGCAATGTTGTTTAGTTGCGTTTCCGGTCGTGCTCCATTCTTGTTGCAAAGCTGATTCGTCGCTCGCGATCAAAGGTAATCTTCTACAAATATTTTGACAAGCCTGGCAAGACGGTAAAATTGATAAAGAACGTCACCTCATTCTTTACTTTTTCACCCTCAATAGACTTTTTGCTTGATAAAACTAGCAATTTTTGCTTAAAAATAGAAGCCCACTTAAACACGAATTCTCAGGTAATTTTATATTGTAATCGGCTCTATTCACACATCAACTGTAGAACGAGTCTATCATATATTTTCCCCTTCCATTGTTTCCTGTCTTACTCATTTGGAAAAAGAAAAAGAAAACATAATTCAGATTTTCATTGAAAATTCGATCTACCGCTGGCTAAATGAGCTCAAACTGCCTTCCTAGAAAATTTGTTTTGTGCACGAAGAGCTAATTGAAAATGGAAATCTTATCACTTGATACAAAAGCTAGCAGTCAGGGAAACCACATACCATTCCAAATGTACTCATTTATTAGGTCATACTTACGACGAATTAGAAACGCTGACTGTTATTCAAGATGGTCACGAGGCCTGAGGGACATGAACATAGCAGCATACCGCCTCAACCTGTGCTCAGCATCTCCATTTTCAATCGCAACCCTCACTTGGCCCCTAGTCCTCATCCTATACCGGCGCCATGCGAATTGTATATTTACGGCCGCCCATGTGCGCCAATTCGATGAGAAATACCTGGCCATCCTCTTTAGCCCCCCCTCCATGAACTTGTACCTAAAATGTTCTGTCACATACTTGAGATCTTTTGCATCCGGACTGAACCCTTCGGTGTGTTCCATGCATGAGAACGTTGCAGATGAGGCGGGAAGTCTATCCACGAAGGGGCGGCGGAGGCACCAAGAGAGAAGCTCATCACCTAAGAAGCAACCGGGCTCAAGCACATTTGCAGCAACTCTGCCTTTACTAAGGCTCTGGCTACGTCCTACCAGCCCATGGACGATGAACATTATTCTGTGCACAGGGTCTCCCTCTCTAATGATCTGTTTTATTTTTTTGGACATTGGGAAACTTCAGTGAATGAACTTGCAAAAACCAATTATACTTATTGTCACAACGTACATAGCATCTCACATTTTCGCCCTTGGAGAAGAGAACAGGCTTGACACGATCACAAATATGGTCGAGAATGAGATCATCCAAGTCATGGAAGAGAGGTACCTGCAAATGGAATTTGAATGCTCATTCCAAGTTTAGGTAAAATCATTCTGCAGTTGAGACTGATAAAAACAGTTCTTCAAGTTCATGTTGCTCCAGTTACTTTGCCATTTGGAAAAAAACTATCAGCATGTTGGTAGAAGGGTAACTATGAAATAGCATATTATTTTTACATATCGACTAGGTTAATTTGCAAACAGGTACGTTTTGGTTTAAGAGAGCAATCTAAGGATATTATCGGTCATGATGATACCCCATTATCAATTTGTTGGCCAATCACCAAAATGCGCAAGGTCATGGCATTGCATCATGCCTATAGATCGTTTTTGGGTCACTTATGTAACAATCATTGGAGGGTCGTCTGATTTTACCTTCTTGATAAGGTCTAGGCAAAGATGCCGCTTGATGTCCCGGCGGAGGCCATCTGGCAAGTCTTTAATTAGCTCCATCTCATCTTCTCCTCCCGTGATTGTCAACCTTTGGCTTTCGAAATGGAAAACTCTTTGCCTTAAATGAGACGGCAACTGCTTTCGTCTCATCCACCACTCAATGTCCCGAAACCTTAGCAGAATCTTTTTCTTCTTGACCATGACCGCGTGCAAAAATATCTGAAGAAACAAATGGTAAATGTTGGTTTCCTTCACATAACGTGACATGATGGATGAGTACATGTAATGCAATTTGGCATGTTAATAATACCTGGATATTTCCTACAAGTAGAGTAAAGAGCAGTAAGCCGCTTAACACAATGCAGATGCTGAATATCACCTCAAGCCAGTTACTTGTAGGTTCAAGCTCATTGCCAAAGGAACTGGAAATAGTAGATTTAGATAAGAGCTATCTCTTTTAACTAGTCTCTATAACATTCTGAAAGCAAAATCAATATCTGCAGGACTATTCTTGAAGGCTCTATAGCGAGTCAACATTGCCAAAAAAAAGCACAGAAAATCTTTCTGATAGTCAATGAAAGCAGTCGGAACATTACAATTTTGAATATCATTATTTCTCCCCATTTTTTTTTTGAAAAAATGTAGTTTATTTAAATCAGTTCTCTTTCATTTCCATTTCGTTGAAAAGTTTGGATTGAAGATACCCTAGGTTTAGTAAACCCCAAAATATGGGATAAAGGACCTTAACAGAGGGGGAGTCGCTAGAGATGACTGGAAGCGCATCGCCATATATCCCATAGTTGAATGGACCATCATGGTCATAGCACGGTGAAAACCAGCTCCCTTCGGGTAGATTCCTCATTAATTCAGCTCGTGACGGCCATTGATAACTAATAACTTTGGAACAAGAAATAGAGCAATTGCATTTTGCACATGTTGATGAATGTTTTGATGGTGACAAAACCAGATGATATCTTATGCGAAAGAAAGAAACGTTCAGAAGGTTAATCCTATTATATGCAGAACGTGGAAATGTTCAGAAGGAAAAGACGAGATCTTATATGCAGAACGAGGAGATGTTCAGAAGGAAAGAAAATTGATAGAACTCATATCCAGAAAGTAATGGAGTTCGGTAGATCAAGATTCTCAGTTATATACGCAGAAAGCCAAAGAGATCTTTTGATTGAGATACGATATAGGATGAGCAGGATTTACGTATCAATGCTCAAACAAAGATATCAATCAAAGGATTAAATCATATCTGATTTTATCCTTTCCTTTCTTGGTTATATGATTTATCTTTGGAAAGAAATCATTGAGCTTCCAACGGACATATTATGGATGATATTTATGGAAGGCTAAAACGGTAACCAAAGGAGAAGACTATTTATAGTACATCCATTTGTGAGAAAAGCAAGAGAGAAATCATCAAAGTATTTGATTGTGAACAAAAGATTGTATTGAAAGAGTTATAGTGAGAAAGTGATCTGATTGTACTATCTCTTTTGATACTAGTGATAAACAGCCGATTGGCTGTCTCTGGACAAAGTGGACGTAGGCTTGGATTAAGCCGAACCACTATAACCTTCTGTGTTTTGATCTTCTAAACTTTTCTCTTATTACTTTGTTAATTCTGCGCTTTATTTCATATTCAGATTGTTACACTAAGCACTTAGTCATTTCAGTTGGTATCAGAGTAAGGTTGCTCGATTTTGAAGTGTTTGTACTTCTGAGCAGAACGATCAATGGCTAGTGCTACAGGTCTGATGGAAGGACAGAGTCACTTTCGTCCTCCTCTTTTTGATGGAAAGGATTATAGCATATGGAAGAACAAGATGAAAGCATTCCTTAGAGCAAAAGATCCACTAGAGTGGGAATTGGTGCAAAATGGCGTTTCTCCGAACTCTTCATCTGGCAAAGAAATATCTTCAGATGTTGATCTTCAGACTCAATCTGAATTAAAGAAAAGACAGGATACTGATGCTAAAGCTATTCATTCTTTATATTGTGCTTTATCTATTTTTGAATATAATCGCATTTCTTCTTGTGATTCAGCAAAGGAAATATGGGATATTCTAAGTGTAACTTATGAAGGCACAGATCGAGTTAAGGAGACCAGAACGAATATTCTTCTCAATCAGTATGAGTCTTTTAAAATGAAGGAAGGGGAGAGCATTACTGACATGTTCAGTAGGTTTACTGAAATCACAAACAGCCTAGCTTATCAAGGTCATCCAGTTGAAGGACAGATGAAAGTCAACAAACTTCTTCGTGGTCTTACTTCCGAATGGACTTATATTAAAACTTCCATCAGAGAAACTCAACGGATTCAACCTTTATCCCTTGATGAGCTTGTTGAAACTCTCCAAGCTTATGAAGAAGAAAAGCTTGTTGAGACTGAGAACACTAGAGGTAAGAAAACCTTAGCATTAAAATCTAATGAGGATTTTAATGATGCAGAGTCAGAAGACTATCTCAATGATGAAGAAATAGCACTCCTGGTGAAAAGATTCAAGAATTTCAACAGGAACAACAGAGGCAATTCAAATCAAATGAACTCACAAAGGAGAGGAATGGAAGATGGTCAACAGAGTTTCCAGAAGCACAGATTAAGCAACAGTCAACAAAACTTTCAAAGACGGAGACCGAGATACTATCAACAGAATACGTTGAGACAAAGTACAGAAGCTGAAGGACAATATGCAGATGTTACTTGCTTTAACTGCAAGAAGAAAGGTCATATAAAACCCGACTGTCCTTTACTCAAAAAGGGAAGAGATGAGAAATACAAAAGAGCTCTCAAAGCTGAAACCTGGAGCGACACTGAATGTGAATCAAGTGATGATCAATTCAATGTCTGTCTTATGGCAAATTCTGATGGTTCTGATTCTGACTATGAATCTGATTACAATGAAAATCAGGTAAGTAATCTCAGAGTTCCTATTAAAATTGCTAGATACATTGATGAACTTTGTTCTGATCTAGAAGATTCTCTTAAGGAGATTTCTGATTTAAAAAAGGAAAATCAGAGACTCAAACGACAGGAAGTTTTTTTGAAGGAAAAAATTGAGATTTTACAAAAAGATTCTTCTTGCCTTGAGCAAAAAGTTGATTCTCTTGAAAAAGAAAACGTGTGTTTAAAATCGGATTTTTCTTGCCTTTCTAAAAGATTCTCTGATGGATCTGAGAAGCTGGAAAAAATTCTTTCCATTCAAAGGCCGTATTTTAAAAAGGAAGGTTTAGGAATGTCTTCTACAATGATTCCTTTGATTGACTTTCCTAAAGTCAAAGAGAGACTAATGCAAAGACCTTCAAAAAGGGTTTATGAAGATCATTTTAAAAAAGTTTTTGTCAAACCTGTTGAAGATGATTCTCTTTTTCTTTCCTCGAATAATTCAGAATATCTTGATAGAGAACTTTCTAAATCAAAATCTTCTGTGTTTGGTTTATTTGGTATTTCTACTAACTCTACTGGACCCAAAAGAATGTGGGTACCAAAAAGGACTGTTACTGGACCCAAGAAAGTCTGGGTACCAAGGAAAGTTTGAGTATTCTGTTATTTGCAGGTATCTTTGAAAAATAAAATGAAGTGGTATCTAGACAGTGGATGCTCGAGACATATGACTGGAAATTCAGATTTTTTCATCAACCTAGTAAATATTGATGGTGGAAAAGTATTTTTCGGAGGCAATAGTAATGGAAAGATCATCGGCACTGGGACAGTCAAAATCGGAAATCTTGTTATCAATAAGGTTTCACTTGTTAAAGGGCTGAACTACAACTTACTCAGCATCAGCCAATTATGTGATTCTGGATATAAGATTACCTTTCAAGAAGGAGTTTGTTCTGGATTCAGCAAGGATAACTCACTAGTCTTTACTGGACGAAGACATGGTAATATTTACCTTCTGGATATTAATCTAGAAAATTTGCAATGTCTAGTTACTTTGCAGGAAGAGGCAATTCTGTGGCACAGGAAACTTGGTCATGCTAATTTGAAACAACTTGCTAAACTATCTTCCAAGAAGCTTGTGAGGGGTCTTCCTTCTATTCCTTTCAAAAGTTCAGATCTTTGTACCTCTTGTATTCTGGGAAAACAGGTAAAAAGTTCTTTTAAGTCTATCAATCAAGTATCTACAGTTCGAAGTCTTCAACTTCTTCATCTGGATTTATTCGGACCAACTCGCTCTCAAAGTATTGGAGGAAAGAAATTTTGCCTAGTCATAGTTGATGACTATTCTCGTTTCACCTGGGTTTACTTTCTTGCAACCAAGTCTGAAACATTCTCTATTTTCTCTCGGTTTGCAAGACAAATTCAGAATGAGAAAGGGTACTTTATCTCTTCCATTAGATCTGATCACGGAGGAGAATTTGAAAATCAAGATTTCTCTACGTTTTGTGATGAATATGGTATTGCTCATTCTTTTTCTTCACCCTACACACCTCAGCAAAATGGGGTGGTTGAAAGGAAGAACAGGTCCTTACAAGAAATGGCCAGAACATTGCTTATCGAAAGCAATCTACCTTCTCGTTTTTGGGCAGAAGCGGTGTCCACTGCCTGTTATATCATTAATCGAGTTTTCCTAAGGCCAATTATACAGAAGACATCCTATGAGGTATTTAAAGGCAAGAAACCTGATGTTTCCTATTTCCATGTTTTCGGATGTAAATGTTTTCTTCTCAAGAACTCAAGTGATCGCATAGGAAAATTTGACGCCAGATCAGATGAAGGTATTTTCCTGGGCTATTCTTCTACTAGCAAGGCCTTTAGAGTTTTTAATAAGAATTCTCTTGCAGTCGAAGAATCAATTCATGTGAAATTTTCAGATAATGAATCTTCCGAGTCTGTTTTAAATACAGAAGGTTCTCTACCTGTTAACTACTTCAATCAGACTGATTCATTTATAGATCATCCTGTTTATTCACCTTCTGGATTTGATAAACCATTAGTTTCATCCTCTGACTGTGTACCAGAGATCTCTCCAAGTGTTTCTCATGTTATAAAGGATTGGAAGCATAAGTCCAGTCATCCTATTGATCTTATTATTGGAGACCTTGATCAAGGTATACAAACCCGATCTCGTAAGTTAATATTGCCTGAAGAAAGGTTGGAATCAAGTGCTGTTGCTCTTGTATCTACTCATGAACCCAAAAATGTAGACGATGCTCTCACAGATGATAGCTGGATAGAAGCTATGCAGGATGAGTTGAGGCAATTTGTCATCAATGATGTCTGGGAACTGGTTCCTAAGCCTCCAGGAAAAACCATCATTGGAACCAAGTGGGTTTTCAGAAACAAGGTTGATGAAGATGGTCTGGTAACTCGTAACAAGGCTCGACTTGTAGCTAAAGGCTACACTCAAGAAGAAGGAATTGACTATGACGAGACTTACGCCCCTGTTGCAAGGTTAGAAGCAATACGTTTGTTACTTGCCTTTGCTTGCTTTAACAATTTCAGGGTGTTTCAAATGGATGTCAAAAGTGCATTCCTTCACGGCGTTATTCAAGAAGAAGTCTTTGTTGCTCAACCTCCTGGGTTTGAAGATCCTATTAAGCCCAATCATGTTCTCCGATTGAAGAAAGCTCTCTATGGATTAAAACAAGCTCCTCGAGCTTGGTATGAGAGATTAAGTAACTTTCTTCTTTCTAATGGCTTTGTCAAAGGTAAAGTTGATACTACTTTGTTCATAAAAAGGGTTCATCTGGATTTTCTGCTAGTCCAGATATATGTAGACGATATTTTATTCGGATCCTCTAATGAAACTCTTTGTCAGAACTTTGCAAAAGACATGCAAAGTGAATTCGAAATGAGTATGATGGGTGAGCTAACCTTCTTTCTGGGTCTTCAAGTAAAGCAGTCCAATCATGGGACTTTCATATTTCAGGAGAAGTATGCCAAAGATATTATCAAGAAGTTCGGTATGGAAAATTGTAAAAGAGTGGATACTCCTATGTCTACCACTTCTAAACTTGATAAAGATATAGAAGGACGTCCTGTTGATCAGAAGCTTTACAGGAGTATGATAGGATCACTTTTATATCTCACTGCTTCTCGTCCTGACATTCTATTCAGTATTTGTCTTTGTGCTAGATTTCAATCTGATCCTAAGGAATCACATCTCACGGCTGTGAAACGAATAATCAAGTATGTTGCAACTACATCAAACTTTGGTCTTTGGTATCCCAAGGACGGGAATTTCACACTTCTTGGTTACTCTAATGCTGACATGGCTGGCTGCAGACTTAATCGCAAAAGTACAACAGGTAATTGTCAATTGCTTGGGAACATGTTAGTTTCCTGGCTATCTCGCAAACAGCATACTGTTGCTATGTCTACTGCAGAGTCTGAATATGTGGCTCTAAGTAGTTGTTGCTCTCAAATTCTGTGGATGAAACAACAATTGCAAGACTTTGGAATTTCGAAATACTGTGTTGAAATTCGGTGTGATAGCACAAGTGCTATAGATTTAACCAAGAATCCTATCCTTCATTCTCGTGCTAAGCATATTGAGATTCGTCACCATTTCATCCGTGATCATGTTCAGAAGAAGGATGTTGTGATTACTTTTATTGATTCCAAGAATCAGCTTTCCGATATATTCACAAAAGCCTTGGACAAACGATCTTTCGAATTCATCAGAGATCGTCTGAATATACTCTCCTTCTAGATTTCGTGATTGAAGATTTTCGACCGTTATTCTTGAACAGGTATGTTCTCGGTACTTGATTATTATTTATTGCCTATTTATTCGGATTTTTTTTTAAAATTTTAAACAAAAAAGGGGTGGTTTCTTCCAAAATTAAACCGTCTTTCCTCCTTTTCTTTTATATTTCTGGAATACTCGGATTTCTTCCTCTGATCTTTTCCGCAAAAGTCTCTCTCTTTCTCAAAACACCCGTTCGACTTTTGCCCTTTCTACAAACCCTAGCCCTATTTTAGCGATTGTCTGCATCCTTGTGTTCTTCCATTCGATTTTCTTCATGTCTGGGACCCGTAAATCATCTCGGTTAGCCAACAAACACTTTGGGTCTGCTTCTGGTCCCACTCATTTTGACCTCACCGAAGACTCTCCGATGGAGGATATTGACGAAGGGGTCCCTCTCCAGAGCAAAGCGGTCAAAGGCATCTATGCCACATATACTCAGATGGTACGTGCCGATGAACCTCATTCTTCGATTAATCGATATTTGACGGGAGAGGGATATTCCTCCCTTGATGTATTTCTGAAAATTGTCGAAGATTGTGGCATTACTCGACCACGCTCCCCTGTTCCGTCACGTGTTCTAAATATTTCCCCTGAGCCTCCTTCCAAATTGGCTCATATACCTGATGATGATGAGAAATTGTACTCGATCTTCGTTCCACGACAAGGTATTGCACACAAGGATTCTGGAACTGCTGATAACCTCTTTAGGTCTGAGAATCATCATCAGGTTTATCAGACACTGCTTGACAGAGGTGTGATGCCCCCTCGCACGATTGACTTTGCCTTTCTGGATCGCATCAAGATTAAGTTACGGGGTCTATTGAAAAGTCACAAATTTGAGTTCTTTTGCACTGAGACTGTGCCTGCCTACAAGGAGTTAACTGCCTATTTTTACTCTAATTTGTCCTTTCCAACCAGAGACTCTATTTCCTTCTCGGTCAACAATGTTATCCATGGGCTTTCTGTATATGATTTGGCTGACCTTCTGAAAGTTCCTCGTGCTGAGTTTGTGGCCAAGGAGGTTACTGATGAGGACATTTTGAGATATTTCACTCGGAACAATTCTACTGAAGGAAAGCTAGTGTATTCTCGTATGACTGCATATCATATTCTGCTTCACAAAGTTGTCATCAATGTGCTTCGCCCCAAGTCTGCCTCCAAGACAGATATTTCCAAGTCTGAAGCTAAATTGATGTATGCTCTTGATATGCGCTGGCCCATTAGTCTTCCCCACATCATTCTGTTGCAGATGTACAGGACATTGGTGAAGCCTTCTGGACTTCTTCCATATGGGAGTCTCATTACACAGATTTTCCACCGTCTGAAGATTTCCATACCCACTTCGTTGATTGCCACTATACTCCCTCATTCTGTGGTGGATAAATATTCCATCGGAAAGATGAAAATTCCTGACCTGATGACGCTTCCTGCCTTTTCTAGTCCTTCTGGCACAACTGGCTCGAGAAAGCGGAAAGAGATTGTCAAATCTGCTGGATCTTCCAAATCGAAGAAGTCTCGATCTATTGCTCTCAGAGATGAATCCAGTGCTTCACATTCAGATGGTGGCAGAATGCCCCAAGAGACTGGTTCTGCCTTACCTGTCACGGATCCTCTGCTCAGCACACCAATATCTGCTCCTTCTGCACTTCTTCCTGCCTCTCTGGTAGAACCTGCTTTGTCTGTTAGTCAGCCGGATATTCAAGCACCTGCTTCCTCTCCTTCTGCACGAGGTCAGGTTTCTATTAGTTCTTCTGGTGATCCTGCTTCTTCCACACCTTCCAAATCTAAGCATGCCACTGGTTCACCACCCCTGCCATCTGACTTGCCACGGCCCTCCCTGGATGTTCCATCGCCTTCTCACCTTCAAACAGGGGGAGTTTTTCCTTCTCCGCAACCTCAGGTGAGCTCGTCACGAGAGAATCCTTCTCCTTCTGCTTCTGCTTCTTCTGGAGCTATTGCCGAACTTCAGGCGGCTATTATTCATCTTGAGGAGCAGCAGGCTGCGGCGCTTGATCATCTGCATAACTTGGATAAGAAGATTGATGCTCTTTCTGTTGGGGTGCATAAGAAGATTGATGATCTTATCCAGACTGTTACTAATATGGACATTACTCTTGTCCGTATTCCTCCCAAGCCTTAATCCTTTTTGCTGTTGCCAAAAAGGGGGAGAAAATCCTGCAGATCGTTGCGTCGTCTGAATTTTGAACTGCTTGGATACTTTAGTTGCAACTGTTTGTTTTTAGATGTTTTGACCTTCTGTTTCCATTGACATTCTCCATTGACATTCTGACCTTGTGTAATAGCTACTTAATTGATTCCTCATACTGTTGCTATAGAACGAATCTGTAGGGTAGTTTTGTCACCATCAAAAAGGGGGAGATTGTTGATGAATGTTTTGATGGTGACAAAACCAGATGATATCTTATGCGAAAGAAAGAAACGTTCAGAAGGTTAATCCTATTATATGCAGAACGTGGAAATGTTCAGAAGGAAAAGACGAGATCTTATATGCAGAACGAGGAGATGTTCAGAAGGAAAGAAAATTGATAGAACTCATATCCAGAAAGTAATGGAGTTCGGTAGATCAAGATTCTCAGTTATATACGCAGAAAGCCAAAGAGATCTTTTGATTGAGATACGATATAGGATGAGCAGGATTTACGTATCAATGCTCAAACAAAGATATCAATCAAATGATTAAATCATATCTGATTTTATCCTTTCCTTTCTTGGTTATATGATTTATCTTTGGAAAGAAATCATTGAGCTTCCAACGGACATATTATGGATGATATTTATGGAAGGCTAAAACGGTAACCAAAGGAGAAGACTATTTATAGTACATCAATTTGTGAGAAAAGCAAGAGAGAAATCATCAAAGTATTTGATTGTGAACGAAAGATTGTATTGAAAGAGTTATAGTGAGAAAGTGATCTGATTGTACTATCTCTTTTGATACTAGTGATAAACAGCCGATTGGCTGTCTCTGGACAAAGTGGACGTAGGCTTGGATTAAGCCGAACCACTATAACCTTCTGTGTTTTGATCTTCTAAACTTTTCTCTTATTACTTTGTTAATTCTGCGCTTTATTTCATATTCAGATTGTTACACTAAGCACTTAGTCATTTCAGCACAGTCACGCTGCTTCTGGAGGCACATCACTACTCGCTGTGTCGCAAGTATGTACCAGCAGCCTCCAGCAACCTGCAAATGAACTCGCACCAAAGATGTCAGTTCTTTTATAACTGAGGGGAAAAAAAGAGGAAACAACTCAGTTTTGGCAAAAAGAGAGCACACATTATAGTTCAAACACTAATCTTGTACAATAGGGATATGTCGTTGAACTTACATGAGATGCAATGAAATAGGCAATAAGATTTAGGATGAAGCCCCACCAAATTGTGCCAAATACATATCCGGTGACCTTTCGCATTCTTTTCATCAAGCAAATGCTGTGATATACCTTGGGAAGGAATTGGAACAAAAAAATCAGTAAAAGAACCGGTATCATCTTGACCCGCTCCTCTCTGATCAACTTTGGCACTGCTAACCAGAATATAACATGCATTTCAAGTAAAAAGTAATGGGAGCATGTCTGTTAAGCATGGCCTTTCTTATTTTTTAGCTGCATCAAAAAGATTATCTACATCATTTTCCACTCTTTGTATTTATTGTATTATTCAATTATGTGCTTCAATAATCTGCGCAGTGAGCTTCTTTCAAGAAATCTGCTCTGCTACAAACTATAGCAAGTGCAAGAGAGATTTCTTCTAGGTTTGTGAGGATGTGGCTTTGTGAGGTGGGCAATAAAAAGTATAGTCCTGTATAAGTTTATTGATATTTTGTCTTCGATTTAAGTTGATGAGATTATCATGGTTGAAGAGGACATTAAGCAAAAAACACAATTGGAATAGAACTTGGTACAACCTCCGGTTCTTGATTGAAATAGTCTTGTAAATGGTGAGAATAGAGAAGACACACCTGTTTGAGGGTTGACGAAAATGTACACGTCCTCAATTCAATTTACTTTCGCTCTGGTTTTTCCTGTTAGACTCTTTATTTACTACTCATATTTTGCTAAACAGTTTCCCCTGAAATATCTAATTGTTTACCATAAATTCGTAATTTCTTTCTTCCATTTGAGATACGTTCAGAATTTAAGACTATTGAGGGTTTCCATTGGGTCTAAAGCTCTGTCACAGTATTATCCCTTCTTCTTTAAGCCAACGGAAGCTATCAATCGTTCAAGTTGTCCTTTGTGAAATGATGCGGGTTCATCATGGAATCTGTCCTTATCACCAAGTATGCAAGCCTGTAATAACTCCCGTGATATTCTAACCACTGAGTTAATCACTTCCCAACTCACTTAAGGCATCCCTCTTTCAACTCGACATTTATTAGATCAAAACGAGACAGCTATCAAAGTACTAAATTGCCATAATGATGTTCCATCATTGGAGAAACAGCAAGTATGAGAAGAGAAGCAACAGACGCCCATCTTTAGGAGCATTATCCCCCATTTGTGCATCACACTGACCGAAGATGTCTTGAAGTATATATGACTCCCCAAATAGTTGAGCAATCAAATCATAAATGCATAGTGTTACAAGCTGCTTCTCTTTGATTACTTACTAGCGCAAGCTAATTAGTTAGGCAGCTTAATTTATTGTCCAATTTAAAATTTTTGTCCACATATCAAACTTCCACAGTAGGTTTCTTGAGCTATTCGCCATAATTCCATTCATCCAAATGGCTTTTCTAGTTATGTTTAATTCAACTTCCTAATCACCTACCAACTGGAATACAACTGTAAGAAATACCATCTGACATTGAAGACCGTTTGGATGATTTGGCTCGATCAAGCGTTGTTCTTCGTCATTGCAATAATAGCAAGCAATTTTATCAGGTCCACAAGAAAATGATAATATTTTATGGCAAAGCACGCCTCATTAGAAGGCACCTAAGTTTAACATTTTATTAATATAGCTTACACCTACAGAATGCGAAAATGGAATGCTCATGTTGAAAATTCTCTCTGCTAATTAATCAATCTAATTTATGAGTCAAGGTTTTGAAGCTGGCAATATACATTAAACGCATGAAGATCGTGCTCAACCTGTTTTGCAATTATTAACTTTTCCACCAAAAACCCAGCAAAAATATTCAGGTTGAAGCTAAAATGAGGGCGGCTTTAAAGAGAGAGATCACCTGAGGAACGGGAAGCACTACAAACACGTGGAACAAGAACCTCTTGAGCGACCACGCGTAGTGGGACGCGATGGCACGTGCGTCCCACACGAGCTTCCCGCACCCAATCACCATGGACTCCCTTGACACGTACGCCAACCTCAGCTGCAACCACATGTGGAGGACGTGCACCCCGTCGATGCACGTGCGTACTGTCGCCAGGGTAGCTGCCAGCCCGCCGTCCATGTAGAGGCATGGCGAACCTCCCGCCCCCACCGATATTGCATAGAAGAAGAGGGGATCCACCGCCAGGGCGACCCCGCGTGCCATCAGCAAGGCCCGGTTCCACTTCTTCACCGCTGGGCTGCGCGGGTCGAGGACGGGTCCATATGGGCCTGCTGGCCTGCGCCTGCAGGCTGCGTTGCCATGGCCGAGCCGGGCTTGAATGGGGACGAGGGAGGATCCGGCAAAGGCAACCCACTGAGGCCGGTGACGGGCGCTGTCGCAGGTGGTGGAGTGGAAGGCAGGGACGCCCACCTAAGTGCTGCATGCATGGCATTCGACCGCTGCTGCCATTGCGTTGACGCTTTCTACGCCGAAGCCATTTTCAGCTGACATACGGGGCTTGAAGAGTTCATCAATCCACCTGCGATCGAAATCCAGACAAAGTTCTGCATTCTAAGAGGGTTATCTCTGTAAAAGAACATATCGAGCTGAAAAAAAGGTCTGCATTCGCATATAATGTTGACTCGTATGTTGGTACCTTGGGATGGAGAAGTAGGAGTTGGGATGACATGGCATGTTTAGTGTGAAGGATTGAAACAGCGAAAAGCTTGAGCCGATAGAGATTTTTTTTGGGGGGGTGTTAGGTGGGGGAAGACAAGAGAGGAGAGTGGGGGACTGAGCAAGATATTTGAGTGTCATGGGCGACGCATGCACGAGGACTATTGCAAAGCGGCGAACGGAGAGGGAGCCACCTAGCGGAAGTTGTGGAACATTGAAGGCGATGGTTGGTCAGTTCGGGATATCCAGGGACATTACTAAAAGAGCCTTGGATATATTATAATTATGATTATTCAATTATAACTCCTTTTTTCCAATTAAGTCCCAAACCTATTATATCTATATAAACTTAATTTATCTAGTTAATTTTAACCGAAAATTGCTAATATTGATATCAGTAGTCTTATGTGGCCAGAAAAAATGGGCTAGTTCAAGGATTCAAAAAAACATGCGTGCTATCCCAAGAACGACATGGCTCATGTAGGCCATACATATGGAATGTGATTGCCTTTTAGTTTCCTCGAATCATCACATCCGAGCATTTATTTTCGTTTAGATTTTCTGATCCACAGATCTACAACATAGAGTGACAAGTAGAGAGCATACTTAACCAGGCTAACAACAAGATCCTAATCACAAGTGATCATCCTAGATGAAGAGTATGGTTCTCACGAAACGATTTTATATATGGAACTAAGTCTTGCCTCTCACATTCAGAATACATGCCCTTTTATAAGTATACATAGAAGGGGAGTAATAATTTTCGCACACACCAATAATACACATAGACACTAATAATTGGGCATGCATGGTGTTGATACCAAATTTTTGCCAATTCGGTAACTTTTGTCTTAATTTTCGATAATGATGTCATTAATTAGAATTTATAAGTTTCTTTTACTTTATGTGTAACGACCCCTTTCCATGTACCATATAAATAACTTACTCAATTATTTTAATTAAGTACAAGGATTCGTTACGTCGGAGTTATCATGTCCCGATCCGTTGGGCATGTGACAAATCCCAACTACAACATTTATTATTTATTTAACACATGTGACAATATTAACTCAGGATCTAATTGTCGACTTTTCATCTTACTCTATAATCAAGCAGAAGCATCTCTCACAAACAATGGTAGTTAATTAAGTCACATAACATGTAGCACAACATTAGACATCATTAATACATCAACATAATGATGACCATTAGGAACACAACAATCACCCTTTCGACACAACTTCAATAAGATGCGTCAAAAGCACTTTTAATCACGAGTTGACTAAGATCGGGGGTTGGTTATGCCTAACTCCTCTATCCTAACCTCTCAACAAAGGGGTTCGATCACTGTCTTGATTTTCACCATCAAGCCGAACAGAGCACCAAAGTGAACTATGCAGCTAATCATCGTGCGACCCTGAAAAATGTTAATAACCACGGGGTGAGATAAACTCAGTAAGTAGAAATCCTAAACCTCGCCTAGAAAGTAGCCTCGCAATCAACATGCAAAGGTTTGAAAACCCAAAGTTTCAAGAAATCATAAAATAGTTTTTCAAACCTCGTTCCTCCTCAAAAGAATGCCTTTTAAGTATTTCCAATATAACTCACCCGTAAAACCAACATTTACACCAAAAGGATTTCACACACATTACATGCATTTACTTTTATATTGTCTTAACGTGCATTAGAAGGGTAGAGGCGCGAACGTATCGCCATCCCTCTTTTAAACAAATATATTGTCTTCTTTAGCTGTACACATGTTCACATCAAAGTGCGTAGCGCTGCCTCGGTCTCAAGGTTTTATTTCCTTCGCCCGTAGGCTTAGAACACGCCCCTTGGACTGCAGCCCAAGGTACGCCTAGCCCCGTTTAACGCGTCTACCAACTCTAAAGTCGGGTATACCCTGTAAGGCGCTTCTCCCCTGAAGTTCATCTGATGAGGAGGCTCATTCCAATGGAAATTCATCCGGACATATCACACCTAGTCCCTTTTAGCGTGACTACCATTACAAAGGCCAGGCATACCCCGTAAGGCACTACTCCCTCGAAGTCCATTCGATGAGGAGGCCAATGTATCACACACGATCAAAAATATTTTGGAAAATCATTTCTTTCACCTTGCTCTTGAAAATCAAAGACATCATTTTCATTGCCAAAGAGGGAGATATTTTTCTTCACAAGGATAGCAATAAACTTTAAAAGCAACCAGCAACATTTTCAACAAGACTAGTAAGACCAAAGCATAAAGATAATTTAAGTAAATCACTTGATAAGTTAACTACGTAACGTCACGCCCTACCCGAGGGTTAGAAAGTCTACTTACCTAATGTAGATACCAGAAAATATGGAAAAGAAGTCAAGAAAATGAAGAAACAAGTGAAACAGTGCAGCTGTCAAAGGCGTTCGTGCTGGAGAACGATAGCCGAATGTCTGCCTTCCAATGGCTCTACGGCAGCGATGGATGAATATATGGGGGCGTATTTAGATACATTGGAAATATCTAGATGTTACAGAGAGAATGGATGTGGTTTCACTCAATTCGGATGTCGTTTGGTCTGTCAACGAAGGCCAAACAAAAAGGTCGACGGTGAAGTATTTCGGTCCATGAAGTCTGCATATTCTAGGACCATTTCGGGAGTAGCCAGAGCTCCGTTGGGGCTACAATTTTGCAGGAGGGACGGTCTAAGGGTGTATAAGAGGATAGTAAAGTGCTTAAGTGAAGACAATGGCCATGGGTAAGTGTATGAAGGCAAAATAGTGAATGGTCACCGAGAATCCGAACTGGCAGAATGGAGAGGTGACTCGGGAAAGGGGTCCCAATGAAGAACTATCCACTTCTATTTATAAGCAAAGAGGCTTAGGGCCTAAGCCAATCATTCAATGATCTATGGATAGACCCATAGGCTAGCCAAACTTGGGGCCCAAGTTTACTTGAGGCTCAAGCAAATCATTAAATGCTTGTAGGCTAATTTGGCTAATTTAGGACTTGTAGACTTACTTGGTTAGTCTAGGACTTGTAGACTTGTAGGACAATCATTTAATGGCCTGTCATAGACTTATAGACTTGTGGCCCAACTTTGGGGGAAACTTGGAGCCCAAGTTAGGGAATATTCCCATAATATTCTCTCATTAAAATTCAATTGCATTAATGACCAACGTCCTTATTTTAAGTCTAAGCTCATTGCTAGCATTGTCTTGACTTAATAGCCCTCCTAGATATGTCTTTCCCTAATCTAACTCCCTTAGGTTGGTCCAACTCTAACTCTCTAATTCAGTTGGAATCCAATGTCAAGAGACATTGGAATAATCCAATGTCATTATTGGAATCCAATGTCAACCCACCTCCTTCTCCTTTCTATGGCCCGATTTTCGCGCATCCCAAGTCTTCCCTTTCTCGGCTTGTATTCCTGCTGGTCCATTCCTTCTTCCCAGCTCAGCCCCTCTCACAGACCCAATTCGCGAGCCCATATGCCTTCTCTCCTTTCTATTCTTGACTAGAGGGAAGAAAGGACAAATGGCAGAGAGTAAGTGAAAACATAGAGCAAGCGAAGAGAGAGGGAGAGTAGAGAGAGAATAGGGAGGAGAAGTGGGGGTAGCGAGCAAGGAGGAATAGAAGGGAAAGAAGAAGAAGAAGTGAAAGAGCAAAAGGAAGCACAAAAAAAAAGAGGGACAAAAACTAGTAAAAAAAAAGAGGAGCCCATCACTTGCACTCTTTGGATGCTCACCGAGCCACGACCACTAGCCAGCACCTTGCCCAAACCTTGCTGCCTAGCCCACGCTGTTCTTCGCTAAGATCTTTTTAGTTCGACTTTCTCCAAAAGTCACGACAGGGAATGCTGTTAACAGACCGATGATGACTTAGCTTGAGCTCACTCGAGTGGTCCTCTAGCTAACACCCTCGAGCTGTGTAGGGGAAGCCCCTATCTTCTCTTTTTGTATCAAGAAAATGTTGCCCCTATGTTAGAACATAATAAAAAACCCTAATTGGGTTATAAACTACAATCCAATCGGATCATACATGTTGAACCATTAAGAATTATAATCTAAATAGTAGAAGCGTATTTGAATCCATAGCTTTAAGTAGATTCGTGGAGACGTGGGTTGGTCTTCCAAATCTACTCGCTCTCCCTTGTGAGAGTCCTTTTATTTCTTAGGGATTTCTCTTTCTCCAGTGATGGGATACCAGAGAAAGCAAACGTGTGTTCTATGCCATAACAATTTTATATAAACAACGTCATAGTTATCTACTTTTGTATTTCTATTTTAGCCCATCATAAAAATAGAAAATTACCTTAAAGTCACTACATATTAAAGGACACGCCATATCAAATATATTAACGTCCAATTAACTTATTATATCACTTTCATGGTCGTAAGTGTAACATCCCAAATGCAAGCCGTGGAATAGACAGTTGGAACAAACCAAAGGGAAAGAATTAGAAGAGATTGTGAAATTGGAGGCCCGGAAGAACCCATCGTGAATCCGTTGTCGCCCTGAGTTCTGTTCATAGATATAAGACATTTAAATTCTAAAGTCATGGTGAAGTATTCTAAATTGATTTCTTGATGACAAGAATTAGAAAATGGGAGAGAACGAGATTTCATCATTAGAGTCTTTTATTTCAAATTTATGGAATTGATTTTCTAGTTTGATACTAACGTGACATAATTTCATGTCTTAACTCCGATGCCGTTTAGTTGACCCATTTGACCAATAGAAGAGACGAGTAGACACGACACCGAGATTGACTGACCGACCGACCGACGAACCGTTGCCTACGCCGACCAGCCAGCACGCCGATCGGCCAGCCGCCGGCGAAGGTGCCAACCAAGCTCCCCATCACCGATTCCTCTCTCTCTCCCTTCCATTTGAACTCTAATTTGTCATCTTGCACTTTTAACTTTTGAAAAGGAAAAAGAGACATATTTTAGAAGTCTTGTGACAAGTGTCACAAATGCATGAAAAGGGAAACTATATTTTAAAGGGAAATTCTTACATTTCCTTGGACACTTGTCACACATGCACTTGCCCTCCATTTCTTTTCTTCTCTTCTTTTCTTTGAATGACCGAACCTCCTCCTCTCTTTTGCTAAGTTCGGCCATTCCAAGAACCAAAAGAGAAAGACAAGCTTTTATTTTGAAAAAATGAGACACATGGCATGCATGCACAAGGTACAACTTTTTAAGTTTGAAAAATTAAGTCTTGAAGAGCCTAAGCTTGCATCACACGCCTAACTCTCTCTCATCCTTTATAGTTTGTTCTTTTCTTTTGTCATTTTCCCTTGTCCTTCTCCATTTGACTTCTTGTTGTTCCAATCAAGAAAGACAAGCATCATAGCACTCTTGAAGAGTAAAACCGCACGCCTCTCTTCTCCTCATTTTCCTTTGTCCTTTCCTCTTTGTCTTCTCCCCTTGACCTTTGTTTGATCTAATCAAGGCCATCATGAATTACCCTTGGGAAGATAGAGCTTGAACCGTGTGCCCACCTCTCCTCTTTACCGAACTCTTCCCTCTTCGTTTCTTCCTTCTTATCTTCTTTCCTTGTCTTTTGCTCTTGTCTTGAAACATGATGACACCTTGGAAGGATGAAGCCAGACCACACAATCTCTCTCCCTTTCCTCTTCTATTTTGTCATCATCTCTTGGTCTTTTCCTCTTGGCTTTCTTATGAACTCAAAGATCATCATGGTACATATTGAGAAGACAAGAGGCGAACCTTTCCTTCTTATCCTAAGAGATGAATTCGGTAAGATTGGACTAAGTAGAGAAGAACTCCCTTAGATTGGACCAAGAGGAGACGAACACCGTTAGATTGGATCAAGAGGAGATGAAGTCTGTTAGACTAGATCAAGAGGAGACGAACTCCGTTAGATTAGACTAAGAAGAGAAGAACTTCCTTAGATTGGACCAAGAGGAGACGAATTCGGTTAGATTTGATTAAGTAGAGACGAACTCCCTCAGATTGCACCAAGAGGAGACGAACTCTGTTAGATTGGATCAAGAGGAGACGAACTTGGTCAGATTGGACCAAGAGGAGATGAACTCGGTTGGATTTGACTAAGAGGATACGAACTCTCTTAGATTGGACCAATAGTATACGAATTCGGTTAGATTGGATTAAGTATAGAGGAACTCCATTACATTGGACCAATAGGAGACGAACTCTGTTAGATTGGATTATGAGGAGACGAACTCGGTTAGATTGGACCAAGAGGAGACGGACTCGATTCGATTTGACTAAGAGGAGACGAACTCTCCTAGATTGGACTAACAGTAGACGAATTCGGTAAGATTGGATTAAGTAGAGATGAACTCCACTAGATTGGACCAATAGGAGACGAACTCTGTTAGATTGGATCATGAGGAGACGAACTCGATTATATTGGATCAAGAGGAGACGAACTCACTTAGATTAGACCAAGATGAGACGAATTCGATTAGATTGGATAAAGTAGAGACGAACTCCCTTAGATTATACCAAGAGGAGACAAACTACGTTAGATTGGATCAAGAGGACACGAACTTGGTCAGATTGGACCAAGAGGAGACGAACTCTGTTGGATTGGACTAAGAGGAGACGAACTCTCTTAGATTGGACCATGAGCAGACGAATTCGGTTAGATTGGATTAAGTAGAGACGAACTCCCTTAGATTGGACCAAGAGGAGACGAACTTTGTTAGATTGGATCAAGAGGAGACGAACTCGGTTAGACTGGACCAAGAAAAGATGAACTCTCTTAGACTCTTGGTCCAAGAGGAGACGAATTCGATTAGATTGGTTTAAGTATAGACGAACTCCCTTAGATTGGACCAAGAGGAGACAAACACTGTTAGATTAGATCAAGAGGAGACGAAGTCTATTAGATTGGATCAAGAGGAGACGAACTCGGTAAGATTGGACTAAGAAGAGAAGAACTCCCTTACATTGGATTAAGTAGAGACGAACTCCCTTAGATTTGACCAAGAGGAAACAAACTCTCTTAGATTAGAGGAGACGAACTCTCTTAGATTGGACCAAGAGGAGACGAAGTCATTTAGATTGGATTAAGTAGAGACGAACTACCTTAGATTGGACCAAGAGGAGACGAACTTGGTTAGATTGAACTAAGAACAGAAGAACTCCCTTAGAATGGACCAAGAGGAGACAAACTCTGTTAGATTGGATTAAGTAGAGACGAACTCCCTTAGATTGGACCAGGAGGAGACGAACTTTGTTAGAATGGATCAAGAGGAGACGAAGACTGTTAGATTGGATGAAGAGGAGACGAACTCGGTTAGATTGGACCAAGAGGAGATGACCTCACTTGGATTGGACGAAGAGGAGATGCACTCTCTGAGATTGAACAAAGAGGAGACTAATTCAGTTAGATTGGACTAAGAAGAGAAGATCTCCCATAGATTGGATCAAGAGGAGACGAACTCTGTTAGATTTGATTAAGTAGAGACGAACTCCCTTAAATTAGATTAGGAGGAGACGAACTCGGTTGGATTTGACTAAGAGGAGACGAAGTCTCACAGATTGGACGAAGAGGAGACGAATTTGATTCGATTGGATAAAGTAAAGACGAACACCCTTAGATTAGACCAAGGGGAGATGAACTATCTTATATTGGATTGGACTAAGAGGAGACAAAGTCTGTTAGATTAGAGGAAGAGGAGATGAATTCGGTTAGATTGGACAAACAGGAGACGAACTCTCTTAGATTGGACGAAGATGAGACGCACTCTCTAAGATTGGACCAAGAGGAGACGAACTCTATTTGATTGGATTAAGTTGAGACGAACTCCCTTAGATTGGACCAAGAGGAGATGGACTCTGCCAGATTGGATCAAGAGGAGATAAACTCGGTTAGATTGGACCAAGAGGAGACGAACTCGGTCGGATTGGAGTAAGAGGAGACGAACTCTCTTAGATTGGACCAAGAGGAGACGAATTCGGTTAGATTGGATAAAGTAGAGATGAACTCCCTTAGATTAGACCAAGAGGACACGAACTATATTATTTTGGATGAAAACGAGACGAACTCGGTTAGATTGGACAAAGAGGAGACCAACTCTCTTAGATTGGAGGAAGAGTAGATGAACTCTCTTAGATTGGACCAAGAGAAGACGAACTTTGTTAGATTGGATCACGAGGAGACGAACTTGGTTAGATTGGACCAAGAGGAGACGAACTTTCTTACATTAGACTAAGAGGAGACGAACTCTCTTTGATTGCACCAAGAGGAGACGAATTCGGTTAGATTGGATTAAGTAGAGACGAACTCCCTTAGATTGGACCAAGAGAAAACAAACTCTCTTAGATTAGACTTAGAGGAGATGAACTTTCTTAGATTGGACCAAGAGAAGACGAATTCGGTTAGATTGGATTAAGTAGAGACGAACTCCCTTAGATTGCAACAAGAGGAGACGAACACCGTTAGATTGGATCAAGAGGAGATGAAGTCAGTTAGATTGGATCAAGAGGAGACGAACTCGGTTAGATTGGACTAAGAAGAGAAGAACTCCCTTAGATTGTACCAAGAGGAGACGAATTTGGTTAGATTGGATTAAGTAGAGACGAACTCCCTTAGAATGGACCAAGAGAAGACGGACTCTGTTAAATTGGATCAATAGGACACGAATTCGGTTAGATTGGACCAAGAGGAGATGAACTCGGTTGGATTGGAATAAGAGGAGACGAACTCTCTTAGATTGGACCAAGAGGAGACGAATTCGGTTAGATTGGATAAAGTAGAGACGAACTCCCTTAGATTAGACCAAGAGGAGACGAACTATTATTATTTTGGAACAAGAGGAGACGAACTCGGTTAGATTGGACCAAGAGAAGACGAACTCTATCAGATTTGACGAAGAGGAGACGAACTCTCTTAGATTGGATTAGGAGGAGACGAACTCTCTTAGATTGGCCCAAGAGGAGACGAACTCTGTCAGATTGGATCAAGAGGAGACGAACTCGGATAGATTGGACCAAGAGGAGACGAACTCGGTTGGATTTGACTAGGAGGAGACGAACTCTCTTAAATTGGACCAATAATAGACGAATTCGGTTAGATTGGACTAATAGGAGACGAACTCTGTTAGATTGGATCATGAGGAGACGAACTCGGTTAGATTGGACCAAGAGGAGATGAACTCGGTTGGATTTGACTAAGAGCAGACGAACTCTCCTAGATTGGATCAACAGTAGATGAATTTGGTTAGATTGGATTAAGTAGAGACGAACACCACTAGATTGGACCAATAGGAGATGAACTTGTTAGATTGGATCACGAGGAGACGAACTTGATTAGAATGGACCAAGAGGAGACGAACTCACCTAGATTAGACTAAGAGGAGACGAATTCGGTTAGATTGGATAAATTAGAGACGAACTCCGTTAGATTGGACCAAGAGGAGACAAACTTTGTTAAATTGGATCAAGAGGAAACGAACTCGGTTAGATTGGACCAAGAGAGACAAACTCTGTTGGATTGGACTAATAGGAGACGAACTCTCTTAGATTGGACCATGAGGAGACGAATTCGGTTAGAATGGACTGAGTAGAGACGAACTCCCTTAGATTGGACCAAGAGAAGACAAACTCTGTTAGATTGGATCAAGAGGAGACGAACTCGGTTAAACTGGACCAAGAGGAGACGAACTCTCTTAGACTGGTCCAAGAGGAGACGAATTCGATTAGATTGGTTTAAGTAGAGATGAACTCCCTTACATTGGACCAAGAGGAGACGAACACTGTTAGATTAGATCAAGAGGAGGCGAACTCGGTAAGATTGGCTCAAGAGGAGGCGAAGTCTGTTAGAGTGGATCAAGAAGAGACGAATTCGGTAAGATTGGGCTAAGAAGAGAAGAACTCCCTTAGATTGGATTAAGTAAAGACGAACTCCCTTAGATTGGACCAAGAGGAGACGAACTCTCTTAGATTGGACTTAGAGGAGACGAACTCTCTTAGATTGGACCAAGAGGAGACGAATTCATTTAGATTGGATTAAGTAGAGACGAACTGCCTTAGATTGGAATTTACCAAAAAAAAAAACTACCTTAGATTGGACCAAGAGGAGACGAACTTGGTTAGATTGGACTCAGAACAGAAGAACTCTCTTAGAATGGACCAAGAGGAGACGATCTCTGTTAGATTGGATTAAGTAGAGACGAACTCCCTTAGATTGGACCAGGAGGAGATGAACTCTGTTAGATTGGATCAAGAGGAGACGAAGACTGTTAGATTGGATGAAGAGGAGACGAACTCCGTTAGATTGGACCAAGAGGAGACGAACTTACTTGGATTAGACGAAGAGGAGACGCACTCTTTGAGATTGAACCAAGAGGAGACTAATTCGGTTAGATTGGACTAAGAAGAGAAGATCTCCCATAGATTGGACCAAGAGTAGACAAATTCTGTTAGATTCGATTAAGTAGAGATGAACTCTCATAGATTGGACCAGGACGAGACGAACTCGGTTGGATTTTACTAATACGAGACGAAGTCTCATAGATTGGACGAAGATGAGACGAATTCGGTTAGATTGGATAAAGTAGAGATGAACACCCTTAGATAAGACCAAGGGGAGATGGACTATCTTATATTGGATTGGACTAAGAGGAGACGAAGTCTGTTAGATTAGAGGAAGAGGAGACGAATTCGGTTAGATTGGACCAACAGGAGATGAACTCTCCTAGATTGGATGAAGATGAGACACACTCTCTGAAATTGGACCAAGAGGAGACGAACTATGTTTGATTGGATTAAGTAGAGAGGAACTCCCTTAGATTGGACCAAGAGGAGACGGACTCTGCTAGATTCGATCAAGAGGAGACGAACTCGGTTAGATTGGACCAAGAGGAGACGAACTCGGTCGGATTGGAGCAAGAGGAGATGAACTCTCTTAGATTGGACCAAGAGGAGACGAATTCGGTTAGATTGGATAAAGTAGACACGAACTCCCTTAGATTAGACCAAGAGGACACGAACTATATTATTTTGGATCAAGACAAGACAAACTCGGTTAGATTGGACCAAGAGGAGACGAACTCTCTTAGATTGGACGAAGAAGAGACGAACTCTCTTAGATTGGACCAAGAGAAGACGAACTCTGTTAGATTGGATCAAGAGGAGACAAACTTGGTTAGATTCGACCAGGAGGAGACGAACTCTCTTACATTGGACTAAGAGGAGATGAATTTGGTTAGATTAGATTAAGTAGAGACGAACTCCCTTAGATTGGACCAATAGGAGACGAACTCTCTTAGATTAGACTTAGAGGAGATGAACTTTCTTAGATTGGACCAAGAGAAGAGGAATTCGGTTAGATTGGATTAAGTTGAGATGAACTCCCTTAGATTGCACCAAGAGGAGACGAACACCGTTAGATTGGATCAAGAGGAGATGAAGTCAGTTAGATTGGATCAAGAGGAGACGAACTCGGTTAGATTGTACTAAGAAGAGAAGAACTCCCTTAGATTGGACCATGAGGAGACGAATTCAGTTAGATTGGATTAAGTAGAGACGAACTCCCATAGAATGGACCAAGTGGAGAGGAACTCTGTTAAATTGGTTCAAGAGGAAACGAAATCGGTTATATTGGACCAAGAGTAGATGAACTCGGTTGGATTTGACTAAGAGGAGACGAAATCTCTTAGATTGGACCAACAGTAGACGAATTCGGTTAGATTGGATTAAGTAGAGACGAACTCCGCTAGATTGGACCAATATGAGACGAACTCTGTTAGATTGGATCATGAGGAGATGAACTCGGTTAGATTGGACCAAGAGGAGACGAACTCTCTTAGATTGGACCAAAAGGAGACGAATTCGGTTAGATTGGATAAAGTAGAGACGAACTCCCTTAGATTGGACCAAGAGGATACAAACTCTGTTAGATTGTATCAAGAGGAGACGAACTCGGTTAGATTGGACCAAGAGGAGACGAACTCTGTCAGATTGGATCAAGAGGAGACGAACTCTCTTAGATTGGACCATGAGGAGACGAATTCGGTTAGATTGGATTAAGTAAAGATGAGTTGATTTAGATTTGACCAATAGGAGACGAACTCTTTTAGAATGGATCAAGAGGAGACGAACTCGGTTAGAATGGACTAAGAGGAGACGTAGTCTCTTAGATTGGACTAAGAGGAGACGAACTCTCTTAGATTGCACCAAGAGGAGACGAATTCGGTTAGAATGGATTTTGTAGAGACGAACTCCCTTAGATTGGACCAAGAGGAGAGGAACTCTGTTAGATTGGATTAAGAAGAGACAAACTCGGTTAGACTGGACCAGGAGGAGACGAACTCTCTTAGACAGGTCCAAGAGGGGACGAATTCGATTATATTGGTTTAAGTAGAGACGGACTCCCTTAGATTGGACCAAGAGGAGACGAACACTGTTAGATTGGATCAAGAGGAGGCGAAGTCTGTTAGATTGGATCAAGAGGAGACGAACTCGGTTAGATTGGACCAAGAGGAGACAAACTCTAATAGATTGGATGAAGAGGAGACGCTTTCTCTGAGATTAGACCAAGAGGAGACGAATTCGGTTAGATTGGACTAAGAAGAGAAGATCTCCCTTAGATTGGACCAAGATGAGACGAACTCTGTTAGATTGGATTAAGTATAGACGAACTCCCTTAGATTGGACCAAGAGGAGATGGAGTCTGCTATATTGGATCAAGAGGAGACAAACTCAGTTAGATTGGACTAAAATGAGTGTCAAGACCTCCCCGAAGGTGCACCACCTAGGGTTCGGCTAATGGATTGCTAAGATTAAACCTAGTTTGAGCTCTCCCAAGCCCATACCAATTCACGATTTAGGTTTCACTTTTAATATGCAACAGATTTTCAATTTGGAGTTGCCACTAATCTATTTTTGGTGGATCGATTAGAAACCCATGTAAAGCATCGGGAGCTATGATTTACTCCTACGAACCAGATATCTAAGGGAACAAGGACTTTGTTATGCTAAACTAATCTAACATCCTTTCGGTACGTTTTCATTTATTTTTAAAAAAATCGGCAGGCAACTTGGATAAATTTTAAAATTCTTTCCCTAACATGCAAAAATGACCATGCAAGTGCGCAAACATTAAATTAAAACAATTAAGCAAAGAAAGAAATAAAAAAAATAAAAAAAACAAAAGTAACAAAAGCAAATAACAAAGCAAGTCAAAGATGATTTTTTTTTTGAATTTTCATTATAATGTGCAATGCATGCTATGAAAATTAAATTATAAATGCCACTATCTTAATGCAAATTTAAAACTACATGGAATGCATTTTTTTTTATGAATTTTTATGAATTTTCATGAATTAAAAAAACTAATTAATTATCTAAAATTAAGTGACAACTAATTTAAACTAAGAATTAAAATAAAATCCTATTTCTACAAAAGATTATAAACCAGAATGCGAAAATCTAATTAGAACTACTTAAAACCAATCAACAGTACCTAATATGCAAGCTAATTTTATTATGCAAATTAATTAAACATGCAAACTATTTTAAACATGCAATTTAGCCTAAACATGTGACTTCTAATTTAAATATGGAATTAATCTAAAGATGCAATTTTAAACCCAAATATGCAAATAATCTAACCATGCAACTAACCTAATTTAATATGCATGCAACGCAACAAAATTAATTCAAACATGCAAAATTAACTAAATATGCACAAAAAAAGCAAATTAAACAGAAAATAACAAATCAACACTCAAAAATTGAATTCTAAAAAAATGATTTTTATTTTTTTTAAAATTAATTAAAAATAAACGATAATAAAAACTAAAAAATCGAAAATCGGGTCGGGAACCGAACCGGGTCAGTTCGGTCCTGACCCGTGCTGGGGGCGAGTTGGATCGGGCCACGCCTGACCCGCTCGCTGGGAGCCCAGCTTGGACAGACGAGAACGGGCTGGGCTCGCGGCAGGCCCAGCTCCGTTCCTTTCTGTCTCGCGCTGGACAAGCAGTGAGTGGGCCCGGCCTGCGCCAATCTGACCTAGCTCCAGCCCACACGAATCCACCACACGTCCAAGTCGACAACAGATTTTAGCCCAGCTTGTCCAGCCTTCTTTCGCTATAGCCCATAACCCACGCAGGTCTAGTTTGCGTCTAGGCTGACAGTGGACTTGGCCCATCTTCGCACGACCTAGCTTTCTTCACGCCCAGCTCATGACAGACACGGCCCAACCCTTCTTCCCACTATTCTTCTTCTCCACGCAGACGTCACGCTCATCTGGCGACTAGGGTTTTTGCCTTGCGGTGGGGGTGCGACTGGCAGCCCCGACGAAAACCTGAGACGCGATGGGCTCACTGACGGCTCTTCGGTGGCGATGTGGCACTCAAACAAGCAGCAGGTAATCACGGAGCAGGCTTAAACCAATGCAATTCACTTAGGCATTTCATCAAACGCTCAAAGGGTATAAAAGAAACTCACTCGCGAAGTCAAAATAGCACGGAATCTTGGCCAAATATGCATCAAAGACCATCACAAACATGAAATAAACACTGCTGAAAAATATAAATTGGTCGAGCCGACCACTATCTAACCCTATCCAAGAAAAAAATAGTAAAGACAAAGCATAAGTGAGTTGCGGGGGGAAAAGAAAATAGGGGAAATCGATTCCCTTCGTACATGGCTCGAGGGCAACAGAGAGCTGGCGCGCTCGAACGAAGTCGAGCCAAGCCAATGCCCATCCACGAAACCACTCAGCCATGGTCCTCGGGATAGCCACAGATGAAGCACTAGCGATCAAAACTCACCGGAGAAAGGAAAAAGGCTGAACTGGGGAGGTGGGGACATGTCACCGGAGCCGCAAATCAACCGTGGATGGCACCAAAGTCAAGGGTCACTGTCTCTCCCAAACTCTCTCTCTCTCTCTCTCTCACTCTCTCTCTCTCTCTCTGCGCGTCCAAATTCCCAGACAAAAGCCAAAAGTCCCCCTTTTGCTAAAAGAGTCAAAGTCTTCTTTTTCTCTCAAGAGAATTCCGTACTAAAAAATTGTCTCAAAAAAAAATTTCGTCTACCACCTTTTGACCGAGAAGTCCTATTTATAGAAGTCCTTATTTTTTCAAAATCTCAGCACCTTCGAAACTAGGATAAACCATGGCGTCAAAAAGTCTGCTAGGTCTTTATCTAATCAATTCAAAAGTTTATCTGAATGGTTAGATTTTGACCAAATAACAACCCAAGATTAAATCCTTATCAAGAGAGATTTGAGTGCAGAATTTAAACATCTTCTAGAAACTCTTCTCAATCACACGTGTGACGGTGCATGGGACATGACTTAAATGCAAAAAATAGAAATAGTACAAATGACATGAATTATGCAAATACTGATTTTTTTGTTTAGGGGTCGGACCAAACCCTAATTTTTATGCAATGATTTTATTTGAATTCGCCAAAATTTAGGTGTTAATAGTTGCCCTTCTTTGAAGGTGAGCTCGCAGAGGTTGCATTCAAAGACCAATTGGTGCCTAAATTTCGACTATGCAAATGCAATGAAATAAAAAGAAATTTTGAATTTTTTTTGAATTTTTTTGGAAAAAAATGTGAATCTTATTCTAAATGCTATGAAAATGCAAATGCATGATACAAGAAAAGAAAACATACTTGCAATCACTTACCTGGTTTGTTTGCTTGAAACTCGAACTTCAATCGGTCACAAGAGAGATAAACGAGGACTCACACTTCCGATTGAGGTCCAAATTCCTATACATCGCCACAGGGACTTGGAATGAGATACTGATATATCGCCATCGATACTCGCTAGTGAGACACCTGTACATCGCCACAAGCTCTCGAGATGTGATACTTGAGACTGAGATACCTATACATCACCATAGGCACTCAAGATGAGATAAAATATCGATACATCACCATCGGTACTCGAGGTAAGATAAAATACCGATATATCGCCATCGGCATTTGATAGTGAGATTCCTATATATCGCCATAGGAACTCGAGATGAGATTGAATACCGATACATCGCCATCGGCATTTGATGGTGAGATACCTATACATTGCCATAGGTACTCGGGGTGAAATACCGATACATCGCCATCGGTACTCGAGGTAAGATACCAATACATCACCATTGGCACTTGGAAGTGAGATTCCTACATATCGCCATAGGAACTCGATCCGAGATACCGATACATCACCATCAATATCGTGTCTACTGAAATGAGGCTTGGGCTACGAAAGCACGCCAAGTCAATGAAAATGGACCACGGGCTACAGAAGCACTCCGTGTTGATAAAAACTTCATGTTCCACCCAAAATTGCCTTCCTGCAAGAAGAAGGCTCAAGAAGACTTGAGAAATACTCAAAATTTCAGAAAACAATTTAATTGTCACAAACTCTCTGCTTCTCAGAAGAACAACTATCTATCAATATAAATGTGCATTCTATCATCATGAAGATAGTCAAAACTCAAAGTTCAAATTTATGCATATCAATTCCACATCATTGAATTTCCATCAAAGTGAATCATTAAGCAAGATGATTCATGGTCAGAAGGGACTTTCACTCACTCTCGTTAAAATGGCTTTTGTCCCAACCTTTAATGTGGGAAAAACTACACCTCTCAACCTTTCCATCATCATGTCAACAAGAATCTGAGAATTCTCGCAAACGGTACAGATCTACCGATTAGACAGGTCTTTAAAAGGACCATAATTTGGGCTCGGTCAAAGGCTAAGCAAAGGTGACTCCTTGAGTCAAGGCTTAGAAAGAAAGTCTTCTCAATATATTATCAACAAATGCCACTAGGTTTACAAGTCAAGAACCTAGCAAATGCAATAGGAACAATCTCACTTGCACTTCTTCGAGCTAAGCTTATACCATTAAAATCTCACATCCACTCAAGTGCCATAATCAAAAGAGACTTTAAGGGTTTGTAATATAGGCTTGGCTCAAGGGTGAAAGATAGATGGATAAGTAGGCTCAAAAGTGTGTGTGAGATCAATTGTTGGGAAATTGCTTCACAAGCTCAATTTTCGAGCTTTAAGCTTCGCTTCACTGGGGATGACCCATGACGTCAACTTGACTAGGGATTTATGCAAGATTTACCCATTCAACACATTTTGGAAAACTCCACCACACTGGGATTTGACTCTCTCTCGTTTTTTTTTTTGGTAGATTTGAGCCTTTGGCTCTAACTTCTCTAGGCATCGGCCTTGCTTTTACCAGGCACACTGCTTTTTCTTACCCCACTTTGTACTGACAAGTGTGATTGGCATTACATCTTTGGCTAACGTCCCATAATGTGACTCATGCACTGAACAACTTTGAAATTTTTCATGCCCCAGTGTAAGCTTTGATCACCACCAATGCGGGTTTAATTTGAAATAAAGATCATAGGCTCAAAGTGGCTAGCAAAGGATAAAAGTAGGATAGAGAAATGAATGCTCTTCGTCATCCTAAGGCACTTGATTTTCCATTTGATTTTATATGTAATAGTAACGCTCAAAGATTGATGCAAGTGAAAGTAAGAAATGAACTGCCTCTCATCACTTCGGCTATTGTACCTTTCGCGAGAAAACTCTTCACCCTGCAGACATGGAATTTTGCACATTCTTCTCATGTATATATAAAATAGGACTGTGTATGGACACGGCTTGCCTTTCATCATCCCAATACATCTCACACTCAATGATTCATCAACTTTTCCATTAATGAATGCCCAAACAATGATAATGCAACGTGTGGCAAGTTTTATTCAACACAAATTCATCATGAATTAAAACATCAACAGAAAGAAGATATCATCATGGGTAGTACTTTTTGAGAGCATCAGCATTGACAGGATTAGAAAACTCCCGACCATCCATTTCAGCTAAGATCAATGCACCTCCAGGGAGCACCTTCTTCACGATGTACGGCCCACTATAATTCTGAGTAAACTTACCTCTCGGATCAGGGATAATTGGTAGTATTTTCCGTAGAACAAGGTCATCTACTTCAAAATACCTTGGTCGGACTTTACGGTTGAACGACTTATCTACTCTCCGCTGGTAACACTGACCGTGGCAAATGGCTTCAAGTCTCTTCTCATTAATTAAGTTCAACTGCTCAAACCTTTGATGTATCCACTCAGCTTCAGACAGCTCCATCTGGGACAACACTCGCAGCAAAGGGATTTCTACTTCAACGGGCAGGACTGCTTCCATGCCATACACAAGAGAAAAAGGTGTTGCTCCAACAAAAGTTCGGATCGAAGTTTGGTACGCCAGTAGGGCAAACGGCAACCTGTCATGCTAGTCGCGGTAATTTTCAGCTGCTTTGGCCAAAATCTTCTTGATGTTTTTGTTGGCCGCTCCCACTGCTTCATTCATTTGGGGACGATAAGGAGATGAATTTAGGTGTCGAATCTTGAATTCACTGAACAACTCATCAACAAGCTTATTGTTCAGATTAGTCCCATTATCAGTAATGATGGCCTCAGGGACTCCATATCGAGCAATAATGTCACGTCGGATGAACTTTACCACGTTTCGAGCAGTGATCCACTTGGAAAAATAATCAATTGCGACCAAGATGAACCGATGTCCATTTGATGCCTTTGGATTTATCGGTCCAATAACATCTATCCCCCACATAGAGAAAGGCCATGGCTCCGATAACTGATGCAACTCATTTGGGGGCACATTTATCTTATCACCATGGATTTGACATCAGTGACAACTTCGCACATGTTTAATGCAATCACTCTCTAAAGTCAGCCAACAGTAACCCAACCTCATGATCTTTTTAGCTAGCATATGGCCATTCATGTGCGGACCGCATGCTCCTTCATGTATTTCTTACGTTATTCGCATGGCCTTAGCAGCATCCACACACCTTAAATAAGATCTCTTATAAAGACTTTCACCGCTAACGAAAAAACTTTGATGCCATCTTCATTATGAACTTTCAGTCTGTAGGACCACTCTCGTTTGGAACTCTTCGCTCTTGATGTACGTCATATGTCAAGATACCATGGCCTCCCATCAGGCTCTTCAGCTATGTTCATGTAGTGGGCCGGCTTTGCCAAAATGTCAATTTTTAGAGGCTCTACTTCCATCCTGTCATTTACCTGTAGCATGGATGACAGCGTCGCTAAGGCATCAGTGAACTGATTATGAGCTCTAGATAAGTATTCAAAAGAAATGTCATCAAACTCCTCCACTAATTCTTCCAGATATTTATGGTACGGAAGCTATTTGGCATCCCTCGTTTTCCACTCTCCTACAGTTTGAAGGATAATTAAAGCAGAATCCCCAAACACTTTGAGTTTACCAATCTTCATCTCAATTGCGGCTTGAAGACCGAGGATGCATACTTCATACTCAGCAATGTTGTTAGTGCATGGGAACACTAACTTTGCGGCAATTAGATAGTGTTGTCCATTCAGGGAAATCAAAACTGCCCCAGTCTCAGACCCTGACAAGTTTACAGCGCCATCAAAGAACATGGTCCATGTATCTGCTTCAACCATCATGATACGATCATCCATGGGAATATCCTCATGTGTTTCCCCAGGATTATCTGCCTTTGACAGATTTTTGTGGCAAGGTCCGAATGTCGAACTCAAAAATCAAGATTTGCCACTTGGCTAACTTTCCTACCAAAGCCGGCCGATCAAGCAAATATCTGATAGGATCATTTTTGATGACGAGCAACGTCTGGTGATGCAATGTATATTGCCGAAGTCTGTGCAAAACCCACACCAACGCGGCATATGTTTTCTCTGCTTCAGAGTATTTTAACTTTGACATGGTGAACTTCTTACTCAAATAGTAGACAGCACGCTCCTTTCCATTATCAAGCCCCTTCTGAGCTAACATGGCACCCAAAGACTCACTATAGATTGGGAGATACAGAATCAGTGGATGCCCCGGGACCAGGGGAACCAGGACTGGTGGTCTCATCAGATATTGTTTCAACTTCTCAAATGCAGCCTGGCAATCTTCTCCCCACTCGACCCGCGCATCTTTCTTGAGGAGTTTGAAGAAAGGTCTTGCAGTCTCAGAGAGCTGAGAAATAAATCGTGCAATGTAGTTCAACCTACCCAAAAGACTCCGAACTTCTTTCACAGTGGAAAGAGGCTGTAGTTCACATATCGCTTTAGCTTTGGCTGGATCCACCTCGATTTCTCTACTGCTCACAATAAATCCAAGCAACTTTCCAGAGGTTGCCCCGAACGCACATTTCACAGGATTAAGGCATAGTTTGAACTCACGGAGCCGTTCGAACAACTTTCTCAGCATCTTCACATGGCTCTCTCCATGCCGTGTCTTGGCAATCATATCATCAACATATACTTCAATTTTATTGTGCATCATATCATGGAAAAGAGTGACCATGGCACGTTGATATGTTGCCCCGGCATTCTTCAGTCCAAAAGGCATAACTTTGTAGTGGAAAGTCCCCCACGGAGTGATAAATGCCATTTTTTCCTTATCTTCATCCTTCATCTTTATCAGATTGTACCCAGAAAAACCATCCATAAACGAGAACAGCTCGAATCCGGCAGTGCTATCCACGAGAACATCTATGTGTGGTAGTGGGAAATCGTCTTTTGGATTGGCTTTGTTCAAGTCGCGATAATCGACACAAACTCGAACTCGACCGTCCTTCTTCATTACTGGCACTATATTGGCTACCCATTTAGGATACAGCGAGACTTCAATGAATTCGACCTTCAAGAGTTTCATCACCTCTTCTTCAACTTTCTTTGACAGCTCGGGCTTCATCCTCCTCAACTTTTGCTTTTTAGGAGGCATGTGTGGATTTGTCGGCAAGCTATGTTCCACGATCATTGGGTCGAGACTCGCGTAAGACCATGCGAAGACATCTTGGTATTCTTTCAAAAGAGCAATAAGGCATGTGGCCTCATCGTCGGGGAGATTTGCCCCGATCTTTACTTCCTTAACAACTTCTATGTTCCCCAGGTAGATTGTGATAGTGTGCTCAGCAGTCAGAGATTTAGGCCTTTCATGTTGTTCCAACTCCCGTTGAATGCCTGTAGGGTCTTCATTTAAATCATCGAGATCTTCACCACACTCCTCAAGATCATTCCTGAAACATAAAGTGGATGAATCAGTAAAACAAACAAAGTTAAAGGCTCTTTTGAAAAGTTTTTTTTTAGAAAAGGAATAAACAACAAGAAAACATGATGAAGTCCAGGCCTCAGTATTCTCCATGGATGATTTTTTCACTGTTGGATAACATCACCGGACTGGTTTGTTTACTTCATCACGTTCTCAAAACAAAAACAATAATTTCATTGATTTATGCCAAATGAATTACATTTATTGAATGGAAATTGCAGAATTCAAATAAAAGACTTGAGAAATCCTAAGAAAGCAATAAATGAAAGAAATTCCCTCGCAGGGGAATGAAACAGAAATAAATTACTCATGTGGACTTGCACCCATTTCCTCCAACAGCTCCTCTTCGATGTTGCATATGAAGATGTCCTAGAATAGATATGTGAGCCCATCCAGCTCCTCATCTTGGCCCTCAGAAATTATAACATCCATGCCACCCCATCCATCCGGGACAATGTCTTGAGGATCAATGTAAAAACTTGCAGGGACAAAATACCTCACGTGATAATCGTACTTGCCACGTGGCTCCCCCAGAATGTCGATCATTTCATCATGCATCATTATGGAAGGACCTAGAAACATCTCACTAATGTGAGAAGGCAACGAAGTACCCCATTGTTTCTTGCTATCACTTCCGCCCTTACTATGTTTATCCTCTCCATGGTACCCTAATCCAGCATTACGGGGCATTCGACGAGCTTCAATTGGCTTTCGGATTCCCTGCCCTTACTTGCCAAGTCCTTCTCCAGGAACAAATCCACTTCCTGTCATGACCTTTGCAACCATGATTGCAGCATTTGACATCTCAGGGATTTGCGCGGGTGATCCTTGAGACTTGTGTATTGTCGATACAAGCTCAAATGACTGATAGCTAGTCTCAACATCATCCTCTGGCTCAACATATGGAATGTCAGTCTCGCGAAAAATCCGATGGTCTTCCTCACCATGAACAGTAACCAGCTTCCCCTCAACAACAAACTTCACGCTCTGATGTAGACTATAAGGCACAGCTCCAGCAATGTGAATCCATGGACGACCTAGTAAAAGATTGAAAGCCGTAGGAATGTCCAACACTTGAAACAAGATGTTGAACATTGTCGGCCCTATTTGGACATCAAGATGAATTTCACCCTTTACTTCCTTCTTTGTCCCATCAAAAGCTCGAACATAAGTCTTAGCCACATTAATCTTAGAGAAATCTATTTTGAGGCGACGCAGAGTTGCCAGTGGATAGATATTCAAGGTAGATCCATTATCAATAAGAACCCGAGCGACACGTGAATCCTTACACCTGATAGAGATGTATAGCACCTTTGTATGTCCTCTCCCTTCAGTAGGGAATTCTTCAACAAAAAAAAGAGATGAGATCCTTGAGAAGTACAGCACCTATAAACCCCTCCAGCTTGTCTTGATCAATTGTTTTAGGCACGTGTATCTTACTTAAGACATTCATGAGAGCTTTTTGGTGCTTTTCTGATGTCTGTAAAAGCTCTAATAAAGAGATTTGCGCGGGCAGCTTTCTTAATTGTTCCACCATGCTATATTCGCTTGCCTTGAGCACCGCTAGGAACTCCTTGGCTTCTTCATCAGTGACGACCTTTGATGGTTGGGAGTTAGCTTGCCCATAGGTACGCCCTGACCTTGTAACCAAATCCACATCGAAATTGTAGTACCAAGGGACCGCCTTATTGTCACGGTATTCATAAGGTTGAGGTACTTCTATCACTATCCCAGGCATATCATCTACGTCAGCCTCAAAATCATATGCATCTTCGAGTGGTGGCATGTCCTCGAGCTCCGAATCATCCTGACTCTTAGTATTTAAGGTGATAATATCCTCCTCCCAATCAATGACCACTTGGGAAATAGTCAACACACTTCCCAAATAATCATTATGCACGATTACAACGGCTTCGATGCTTTCTTGAATTCTTCTCTTCATGTCGATCAAAGAAAGGTGTCGATCAATAAGGTAGTAACCAGCCGTTACTAGTCCTTGATAGATTTCTTTCATAGACACCTTTAGACTCATTCTCCTCCAAACGTCAACCTTGAAGATTGCATTAACGCTATTCTTATGTTCAGGAAGTGGATTTTTTTCTCAACATTAAGCAACAGTGAAAGTGACCGCCTTTGTGTCCAAGAGGTTTTGGACCCGATGCTTCAGAATGAAGCAATCATCAGTAGAATGCCCCACTTCGCCCATATGGTAATCACACTTTTTAGATAGGTCATAACTAGGATTAGGTCGCTTTGGCTCATGAGAAAGCATATTTTTCTTCTGAAGGACCAGTAAAGCCTTTGAGAGAGGACCAGGAAGAGGAGAAAACTGCCTTTTATTAGATTGACGAGGTGTGAATGATTGGCCCCCACCTCACTGATTTCCAGATGTATAAGCGGTTGGCGACTTATTGGGAACTGGTTGCGAGTATGCAAAGTTGACCTCTGTAGCTTGCTCCTTCTCCTTTTTTGCAGCAAATTTTCTAGTTGGCTCGTTGAACCAACCTTCTCTCAACCCGATTTCAATCTGTTCACCCACTGGAATGAGCTGATAAAAGGTCTCAGCAGTCGTGGTTACCATATGAGTGCGGTATTCATGTGGGAGCGTCTTGATGAACATCTTCCTCAACTCTACATCAGTTGGCTCGGGATCAACCTGGGCAACTAGATTCCTCCACCGAATGGCATACTCCTTGAACGACTCAGTTCTTTTCTTCTCAGCACGTTCGAGATTGTCGCGAGAAGGAGTATTGTCCATTATATACTTGTACTGCTTCAGAAAAGCTTCGCATACTTCATCCTAAGTTTCGAAGAGGTTTACACCCTTCGTGATATACCACCTCAAAGTAGGACTAGTCAGACTAGCTTGGAATGATTGGCCCATCAAAGGAATATTATCGACATACGGGGTCATCCGCACCAAATACATCTGTAAGTGAGCCCTTGGACATGATGTGCCATCATACTTCTCGAACTCAGGCATCTTGAACTTTTTTGGCATTTTCACCTTGGAATAGACAGAGAGATCTATCGCGGATGGGTCCTGGGGGCCCTGCAGTTGCTTCAGCTTCTCCTCCAACCTCTCGAGACGTTTCTCCTGCTCTGTCTTGTGCATGTCATCAACATTAACTTTTTTTCCACGAGTAGTAATGGGAGCTTCTTCCAAAGGAGGTATCTCCTCCTCAAAATCGACGATAATGTTTTTATCGACGTTCTGTTTCGGTGCTGCTGAGGTTGAGCCTAGCCGGGCTGCCTTAAGTTCAGCCATCATCTCTTGCATCAATGTGAAGAGCTGCTTCATTTGCTCTTCCATGCTAGTGACAGGGTCACGGAGTTCAATTTGATCAGCCATCTTAGCTTTTGACTGTGTGCGGATCGGTGAACGAGGACGCTCCGTGATCACCTGGTTAACAAAATGGGAAGATGGATAAGCATAAAGTACATAAAAGGAAACGGTCGGTCCATGACAATGATCTAAAAACTCTATTTTTTTCAATTCATGAAATGCACTTTACATGAAAGATAAAGTGAAAAACCTAAACAAATGACTCAAATGTTCTATTTGACTTGGTCTATAAACAAATGGGAAGTCAATGCTCGACGCAATTGCCTATTCTCCTTGGCAACTTTCTTCACTTGCTCTTCAAGTTCCTCAACTTTCCTCTTGTACCGAATGGCTTCAGCTTGTCGAGTTGGCTTAATCATCACATTGGGCACTTTTGGGAGCAACTCATTTGGGAACTTGTATTTGCAAATGTACCGAATGGTAGCATGGTGAGTCTTTTGCTTCCTTTCAAGTTCGTCCTCGGGGCACTTCAAACTTTGAGGATGGCAATTATGCCATGCTTGTTCGATATGGCGAAACTCCGTCATGTAGTCATTGCTTTCGCTGGAGAATTTGATTTGGAATAACCCTAGCTTCAAAGGTCGCGGCAAATCCTGCAAGACCCGATATTGGCGAACTACTCGGAGCGGATAGTAGGAGGTTGCTCCAGTGATCCCCATTAGTGGGATCGGCTCATCGTCATGATGGGAGAGACGCGCCTCGCAAACTCGGAACCATCTAGCTTGCCATAGGAAAAATTTGGCCTTTGGATTTTTCAATAAATTTACCCACTTTGAATAAGAGAGATCTGGAGTCCGATTTTGCAAATATTTAAACTCTTCGATGGGGTGAATGGACTCAGTATAACCACTAATACTCATATGAATAGAAAACCCTTTCGTTTGAGAGAAAAACCAAACTTGTAAGAGTTCAATGGGTGCACGAAAGGTCTTTTCTTCATTCTCTTTGAAACGAGTAAGTGACAAAAATGTTTCAGCTAGAATGGTAATAACGAAATTTATACCACCACATACTTGCTTTACTACCCATGCAATCGAAGGATCAATGGCATTCTTTCAGAAAGGGAAGATCACGAATCCAAAGAAAGCTAAAAGAAAAACTCTACTTTTCAAAAGGGTGTTGGCATTCTCAAAACAATGATCCAAAAAGGGAAGTGGACATGCATGACAATTATCTTTTAGAACTTTTGTCACCTCACTTCTACTTACCCTCATAAAATCAGATAAAATCGACTGCGAATCAATCTCAAGAGGTAGGTTAATCAAATCAAGATCCAAAGGTTTTCCAATGGCAACGCTATATTCTTCCAGAGTCGGCACGAGCTCGTACTTACCAAACACAAATGTGGATGTATGGGGGCACAAAAAATGAGCTATGGCTTGCATGACCCCAATTTGAACGTCGATGTCGAGGAACGGAATAAGTCGGCCAAGTCTGTTTTCAACGGGCCTGGCCCGCTCCAGTCTGACCCAACTCCAGCCCACACGAATCCACCACACGTCCAAGCTGGCAATAGATTTTAGCCCTTCTCGTTGAGCCTTCTTTCGCTATAGCCCATAACCCATGCAGGTTTAGTTTGTGTCTAGGCCGATAGTGGACTTGGTCCATCTTTGCACGGTCTGGCCTTCTTCACGCCCAGCTCAAGATAGACATGGCCCAGCCCTTCTTCCAGCTGTTCTTCTTCTCCACACAGACGTCGCGCTCATCTGGCGACTAGGGTTTCTGCCTCGCGACTGGCAGCCCCGACGAAAACCTGAGACGCAATGGGCTCACCGGCGGCTCTCCGGTGGCGACGTGGCACTCAAACAAGCAGCAGGTAGTCACGGAGCAGGCTCAAACCAATGCAATTCACTTAGGCATTTCATCAAACGCTCAAAGGGCAGAAAAGAAACTCACTCGCGAAGTCAAAATAGCACGGAATCTTGGCCAAATATGCATCAAAGACCATCACAAACATGAAATAAACACCGCTGAAAAATATAAATTGGCCGAGCCGACCACTATCTAACCCAATCCAAGAAAAAAACAGTAAAGACAAAGCATAAGTGAGTTGCGGGGCGAAAAGAAAATAGGGGAATTCAATTCCCTCCCTACACAGCTCGAGGTGATGGAGAGCTGGCGCGCTCGAACAAAGTCGAGCCAAGCCAATGCCCATCCATGAAACCGCTCAGCCGTAGTCCTCGGGAGAGCCACGGATGAAGCACTCGCGATCAAAACTCACTGGAGAAAGGAAAAAGGCCGAACTGGGGAGGTGGGGACGCGTCACCGGAGCCGCAAATCAGCCGTGAATGGCAACAAAGTCACGGGTCACTGTCTCTCTCGAACTCTCTCTCGAACTCTCTATGCGTCCAAATTCCCAGACAAAAGCCAAAAGTCCCCCTTTTGCTAAAAGAGTCAAAGTCTTCTTTTTCTCTCAAGAGAATTCCGTACTCAAAAATTCTCTCAAAAAAAAAATTCCGTCCACCACCTTTTAACCGAGAAGTCCTATTTATAGAAGTCCTTATTTTTTGAAAATCTCAGCACCTTCGAAACTAGGATAAACCATGGCGTCAAAAAGTCTGCTAGGTCTTTATCTAATCAATTCAATAGTTTATCTCAATGGTTAGATAATGACCAAATAACAACCCAAGATTAAATCTTTATCAAGAGAGATTTGAGTGCGGAATTTAAACATCTTTTAAAAACTCTTCTCAATCACACGTGTGACAGTGCATGAGAGATGACTTAAATGCAAAAAATAGAAATAACACAAATGACATGAATTATGCAAATAATGATTTTTTTGTTTAGGGGTCGGACCAAACCCTAATTTTTATGCAATGATTTTATATGAATTCGCCAAAATTTAGGTGTCAACAAGGAGACAAACTCGGTTGGATTGGACTAAGAGGTTGGACTAAGAGGAGACGAACTCTCTTAGATTGATTGGACAAACAAATTGGGGAAAAAAAAGTAAGACTGTACGGACGCGCTCCCATTCTCGCATTACTGTTCACGCGGGCGAGTAGCTGGCCGAAAGAGAGAAGATGAGATTGCCGGAGCTATGGTGATCCGTTGGGGATGATTTTTGGAGGGCAGGTTCCTCTCTTACCGATCTACAATCCCTCCAAACGGCGTCAACTAATTGGATCTGAGCAGAAAGTTATGGGCGTTTGAAATCTTGCCCCCTCTGCTGGACACGAAGTTGAAGACGACACAAGGGTTTCTTGATTTCTTCAGCTGTGGATGTTGTTTGGAGCTGATTTTTGGAGGAGAGCCATGCCTTGAGCCAATCTACAACCCCTCCAAACGGTTTCAAGTAATTCCATCTGGATTGGAAGTTATGGTGGATTAAAGCGAAGGTGTTTCTGTTGAGCGCAAAGTTGTAGCTCTTGAAGGGCTTCGTGATTTAAGGAGTTTTGATGAATGAAATGGGGTGATCTTTTATGGGAAGGACCGTCCCTACCCTAGCTCCAGTCTGGGGGAGGAGCAGCAGCTGGGTATTACTCAGGTGAAGGAATCGTCTCTCCGTCGACGGCTGATCGAGATGGGGCTGAATGAGAACAACCCGTTGTTTTCTTCTTAGTTCATGATTCCTGCTTTCAATCGACACCTGGTTGGAGAACCAGCGAATGGGGAAGCTCCACTTTTTTCTCTGTTTCTTCTGGTTGGAGGAAAGTTGAGCTCTAACATCTTTAGGGGAGCTTCACTAGACACAGATCTAAAATCATACAGGAACGTTTCAGCTCAGGTGAACGGACTGTTCTAACCTGCATACCAGGTGCTTGACAGTTTTCCTGGTGAACCTAGATGGCCATACGGGCAGATTCGTGGTGAACCTGGACTCGACGAAGGGCAGAGGGGTACAAAGTTGAGGAAGGGACAACTGAGCTATTACTGTGGTTAGGGGCGTACGTGGTCTGAATCACGGGCATATAAACGGTGAGTCTGGACTGGATTGAAGCTTCATCCAAATCTCACGCAGCGACTACAACAGAGGAGGAAACGGTCTACATTCAGCAGGCACCTCCACTCGATTGGGGGCAAATACTATATTGAATTCGGACGTAATGCTGCGACACATTCCATAGCTCAGTCTGCCAGGTTAGTCTTTGGAATTTGCCTGAGCTGGAGATTGCTTGATTATAGCTAATTGGGAACGAGGAAGGTCATGCAATGGGAGAAGTGGATGGCCCTGCACATGGGGTGGCTGTCAACTTGCCTGAACCGTCAGCTGGGACGCTTAATACCCGGGACTTAAGCCTGATGGCAGGAAGGATGCAAGAGGGTGCTCGCGGACTAGGAGGATAGGTCCAACAAAATCGATCCACATTGGCCAGAAGGTTGATGGAGGGGGGATAGGACCGAGAAAGCCGAGAAAGTCACGATCAAAAAGCGTGGCTCCATCACGCTTGGATTCATAGTCATGCTTCCCTCCACTCCCGGGCAGATAAATGGATGCTCGATCAAAGAGTCGATCTAGACCTCTTCAAGGGAGTCAGCAGCCACAGAAGGGAAATGGCGATCAGCGAGGGGAGACATCGTTAAACCCCACCACCCAAAAGGACACACGGTCGGGGGGGAATGGCCAACAACCGATTAAGTCATGGGCAAATGTGGCACGGGCTTCTACTAAAGGATACTCTCTAACCTTCTTCCCGGAATTGTATGAAGACGAAGATGCTATAGTAGTGTCCGAGGAGATGTTGGGAGCTACAAACCCTATGCTGAACTCTTGTTTGGTCGGCCATTTTGTGGGCAAAAAGCTCCCATTCAAGCTGACCGAGTCCATATTGAAGAAGACATGGGGCAATCACCTCAAGGAAGTTATGGCGAACGAGGATGGCTTCTACCTCTTTCATATTCCGGATGAAGTATTTAGGCGAAGCGTCCTTGAAAGGGGGCATATTATGCTTTCGAAGGTCCCAATGATTCTTAAACAATGGCATCCTCTTTTGAAGCTCACGAGGGGCCAAATTGACGCCGTGCCGGTGTGGGTGAGATTGAGGAACCTACCGTACTCTCTTTGTACACCGCTAAGCTTTGGAAGAATAGCTAGCAAATTGGGGAAGCCTCTATATGTTGATAGACAAACGGAGACCATGAAGATATTGCTCGGATTTGTGTCGAAGTGAGTGCCAAGAGGCCTCTCAAAACAACAATCCCGCTTGTTTTTGATGGACATGCTACCACAGTTGAAGTTGAGTATGAATGGAGACCCGTGATATGCAATTTGTGCCAAGTCTTTGGACATAGATGTGAAGGGATGTCTTCCAATTTGGAAGGGGTAGACTTGCCCCAAGCTAATGGGGAGGAACGAAACTTACGCAGGGGTCGAAATGCAGACACTCAACATAGGGTGAGTGGGAAAGCACTGGAAGCCCAGGATGGTCGGAGGGGCCAGTCTTCGATCCAGGTTCGGGTGAGGACCCACGCTCGGGCTCAGGAGGACGTCAACCAAGCCCAGACCAACGGCCAGAAGACCCAACCGGGAACTACCGCACTAGCGGCCCAACGTAGTTTGAACGTAGCGGGATCCAGTATATCAGTCCACGAAGCTCATTTTCAAATGGCGAAGGAAGGATTTCAGTCAGCCCACCAATCCACTCGGACCGTTCATCAGGGCCCAGGTACGTCCATGACTCAATCTTCGACCCAAACTAGGTCTGATGCTGCTCTACGAGCGGAGGACTCGCATGGGCTCAAACAGGGAGGCGATCTTTACTAGTCACAGCCCACAGTCATGCCCGCGGACCTGCACGACCAGGCCTTAGTTTGTCACAGCACCCCGTCCATTACGACTGAAGAAGAGTGGATCGCTAGTACGGGAGTCCAAGATCAAATGGATCCGTCTAGTCGTCGAACAAGCGGAACAGCTGGACAAGCCCACCAGTGCGCCCAGGATAAAGCAATCAGCCTGTTAAAGGGGATCTCCTTTGCCCAAACCGGCCCACCGAAGCACGCAGAACCGGCTGGGGACCCAACGGCTCAGCAAGCCCAGTCCGGTTTGGCTGGTGGGCAGCAACAGAATCAGACTGATTTGCCCACAGTAGACCGGTAGCTTGACCATGAACCCGGTTCAATCGGTTCTTCCCCTTCAATGGATGACCGAGTTTCCCAGTCAATCCAAACCGAAGTTGGCTCGGTTCAGGACCCCCAGCTCGGTTCTGCAAACCAAACCGAAGTTGGCCCGGTTCAACAACCAAAACCGGCGGACCGCCAGAATGCAGGTGAAGAGCTGGAACGGGTGGACCAAACCGGTTTGTGCCAGCAACAGTCCGGTTCAATGGGCTCGGGGAATTCTTCGACCGGTCCACTCAGCGGTTCACCAGAAATGCTTCAAATACAGGGTGATTTGGGGGACGCATAGGCTGGTCTTCAGCCCATAGTTGCTGGTTTTCCAGCGGTTCAGCACTCGACGGCACCTAGACCGGGTAAAGTTTCTAAAGCTTCACCCTTTTTCTTCGATGATTTAGATGAAGAAGCTGCCGATGACCAACATGGGGGATGGGAGCCAGTGATATCTAAGAAGAAGGAAGGGAAGAAAGGGAAGAAGAAGAAGGGGAAGAAGCAACAAACGGTGAAGACGGGGGAGATCTCATCCCTGGTGGATTCATCTAGTAGCTCTTCGGAGGAGGAGAGAAGTGACTCCGAGGGTGATGGCAACCGGCAGGCACCATCACGAAGACCGCCAGGCATCTCCATTGGAGTTTCCACAAGGTCTGGACTTAAGGCCAAGACCGGGTAGGCCTTCACACCTCTCTTTGTATATATGTCCATAGGAGCTTGGAATATTAGGGGTGTGGTAGGTGCCTTGCGACAGGCGGAGGTTAGATATCTCATTAGAAGTCATAACCTATGCTGTTTGGGTATAATATAGACGAAGGCGACTGAGCCTCTTTTTGTTGGGATTTCTGCTCATATTGTTCCGGGATGGGTATGGATGGCTAATTATAGCGACTCAGACTCAGTCCAAGGTAGAATATGGTTTGGCTGGAACCTTTCTATGGTAGATTTTTGGTTATTGGAGAGTTCATCCCAGGCCATGCATGGCCAACTTAGATGGCTATCCTCAGGAGCATCGTGTGCACTATCTATTATATATGGCGAGCACACTTTCACGGTGAGACGTGAGCTGTATCGAGACCTGGTTTGATTGGGTAGAGAGTACACTGAGGTCCCATGGTTGGTGGCTGGGGACTTCAATGTGGTTCGTTACCCATCGGATAGGCTTGATAGAGCTACCACATGGAGAGTATCGGAGGATGACTTGCATGAGTACTTGTCTGAGGCCGAGTTGGAGGACTTGAGGTGTGTCGGCTGCCGATATACCTGGTCTTCTTATGAGGGTTTGGCCAGGATTCAGAGGAAGATAGATAGGGTGGTGGTTAACCAGTAGTGGAGCTCGATTTATTCATTCTTTGAAGCTAACTTCCTCCCGCCAGGTATCTCTGATCACTCTCCTATGATTATTAGGGTGATGCCTGATATCTATGCTCGTCGGCCGTTCAAGTTCTTCGACTTCTGGATGACCGACCCTAGGTTTATGGATATGGTTGCCCAAGTGTGGGGTACTTTGGTCAGGGGGTCACTTATGTTTTAGCTTTGCACGAAGCTGAAGTTGCTCAAGGCTCGGTTGAAGCAGTTCAATCGAGATTCCTACTCAGATATCTCAAACTGTACCGGGATAGCTCGAGAGCGGCTTAGTATGGTGCAGCTATCCCTTCAGGAGGATCCTTTTAGTACGGCCCTTGCCCAGGAGGAGAGGGATGCCACGGTGGAGTTTTCCACACTCAGACTACAGGAGAAGGCTATCTATAGACAGAAGTCTCGTATCAGGTGGTTGAAGGAAGGAGATCAAAACACCAAATTCTTCCACCAGACGGTGAAGAATAGGCAGCTTGGCAATAGGATTATCTCGGTGGTGGATGATCAAGGAGACCGGGTAACGGAGCCGGACCGGATTGGAGATGTATTCGTCTCATACTACAAGCGCCTCTTCTCTTCTACTGGACCACGGGATCGACCTTCTCCCCAGGACATTAGGGCAGTCCTCTCCCGCACACTGGAGGATAGCCAGGTTAGTAGCATATCATGTACTTTTACTGAGCTAGAGATACGTACTACCCTATTTTCACTTGCCTCGGGGAAAGCCCCGGGGCCGGATGGGTTTATGGTGGAGTTCTTTAGGCAGTCTTGGGATATAGTGGGGCCGCTGGTTACTGCTGCTATTATGGATTTCTTGAGTTCTAGATGCTTGTTGAGACAGATTAATACCACTATCATAGCTCTAGTCCCCAAGGTCCCTAATGCATCGTCAGTTAGCGACTATAGGCCCATTGCATGTTGTAATACAATTTACAAATGCATCACTAAGTTGTTAGCCAATCGAGTGGCGTCGGTGTTGCCATCAATCATCAGTCCCTCTCAGAATGCCTTTGTAAAAGGCCGGTGTATTAGTGATAATATCTTGTTAGCCTAGGAGCTATTTTGTGACTTCTATCTTCCCGAAGTGTGCTATGAAGGTGGATTTTAGGAAGGCCTATGACATGGTTGATTGGGTTTTCTTGGAGTCCACATTGGTTGCTTTTGGGTTTCCGGATTATCTGGTAGCACTGATCATGACTTGTGTTAGAACCCCTAAATTCTCCATTTCTATTAATGGGGAGCTTAAGGGTTTCTTCTCTAGCTCGAGAGGCATCAGGCAAGGAGATCCCATCTCCCCATATCTATTCACCTTGGTCCTGGAGGTCTTCTCTGGCATTATTGCGAGGCAGGTGGCGTTACCAGGGTATCAATATTATTGGAGGTGTAGTTCGACTGGGCTGACTCATCTCTTCTTTGCCGACGACGTGCTACTGTTTAGTAGAGCAGACGTGGCTTCGGTGGGACTTATGAAGGCGACCTTCACCATGTTCTCTCAATGGTCGGGATTGGAGCCGAACTTGGAGAAGAGTGAGGTCTACATCTCAGGAGGGTCGGTGGATCTCCGGGGAGCTATTGTGGACCTACTTAGATTCAGGACTGGTGCCCTTCCGTTCCGTTACCTGGGGGTGCTGGTGATATCGGGTAGACTGGGGTAGGCAGATTATGTCTCCCTAGTCAATAGGATCACGAGGCGGGTGCAGGCGTGGACTTAGAGGTTCTTATCATTCGCGGGACGTCTGCAGCTTGTCAGGTCAGTCCTCCATGCTATTCAAGTCTACTGGTCTGGAGTATTTATGTTGCCATGTTCAGTTATAGAGATGATTGAGTGGGTACTTAGGCAGTTCCTATGGAAAGGCCCTGATCTTGGACCAGGGAGAGCCAAGGTAGCATGGGTGGACGTATGTCTACCCAAGGAGGAGGGGGGCTTAGGTATTAGGCGTCTTAAGGAGAGTAATAGGGCGGCCATGCTTAAGCATATATGGACCCTCTTTGTGGATAGGGAGTCTTTGTGGTGTAGATGGATCCACTCGGTCTTCCTTGGTAGACGTAGTTGCCATCCACTTTTTGTTCATGGGCCTGGAAGAGGATTATTGAGCTTGGGCAAGAGTTCAGGCATATGTTCCGATGAGGAGTTGGGGATGGGAGGACTATCTCATTATGGTTTGATCACTGGCATGACAGTGGTCCGCTATACACTTTATATGCCGACCGGGACATCTACCGCTCTGGCCTATCTAGGAAGGCCACGCTGGCTGATCTTTTTGTGGCTCGAGGACGGGATCCTTCTATTTTGCATGAGTTGGGACCGCTTCCTGTTTGTCTGACTGACGAGATTATTTTCGATGGTTGGGGGACTCTTCCGGCACTTTCTCCGTGGCATCAGCATGGAGTCTTGTTCGTCCGACGGGTCCGAGAGTTCTATGGTCTTCATTCATATGGAATAAGGTGATCATTCCGAGGCATCAGTTCCACCTGTGGATCATGACGAGAAACAGGCTACCCACCCAGGTATTCCTGTTATCTTCTGGTAGGATAGAGGATGGTTCGTGTGTTTTCTGCCATGCTAGGCCGGATTCCATAGATCATCTCTTTTTCGGATGTCGTGCCACTACTGGGCTTGCATCCTTTTGGGCCTAGAATTGTCAGATTTCTTGGAGGCAGGGATCGTGGCAGGAGACGCTCGAGTGGGCTATCAGACATATATATGGCAATCACTTTCATCAGAGTATTGCCAGATTCTCGCTGTGAGCCCTATGCCATATTATATGGAAGACACGGAATGACGCCTTATTCCGTAATTGCCGAGTCTTCATTCCAGCCATGAAGACGAAGCTTATCATGATAGTCAGAGACAAAGCCAGATTGTTCCAGCCTGTTATTGACACTCCCCGCAATAGGCGGGTCTAGGAGAGGTGGCAGATTGACCCCTCCATTTTTTGTGATAGATGATTTACTTAGTTTTCACTAGTTAGAGTTTTTTTTATGTAGTTTTAGCCATTTTTGGCTTTTGTTGGCCACTGTTTAGGCCTTCCATCGATTAGATGATGTATTTAGGCGTCCTTCTTTGAATGTACTTTTGCTTTCTTGGTACCCTTGCACTCACACATCTATTGTAGTGTTGAGTGTGAGTTTTGTGGTACCAAGACATACGCCTTGTACAGCTTTGCATGGTAAAATTTATATAATACTTACATTTACCAAAAAAAAAAAACTCTCTTAGATTGGACCAAGAGGAGACGAATTCGGTTAGATTGGATAAAGTAGAGACGATCTCCCTTAGATTGGACTAGAAGGAGATGAACTCTATTAAAATGGCCCAAGAGGAAACGAACTATATTATTTTGGATCAAGAGGAAACGAACTCGGTTAGATTGGACCAAGAGGAGACGAACACTATTAGATTGGACGAAGAGGAGACGAACTCTCTTAGATTGGACTAGGAGGAGATGAACTCTCTTAGATTGGCCCAAGAGGAGACGAACTCTATTAGATTGGATCAAGAGGAGACGAACTTGGTTAGATTGGACCAATAGGAGACGAACTCTCTTAGATTGGACTAAGAGGAGACGGACACTCTTAGATTACACCAAGAGGAGACGAATTCGGTTAGAATGGATTAAGTAGAGACGAACTACCTTGGATTGGATCAAGAGAAGACGAACTCTCTTAGATTAGACTAAGAGGAGACAACCTCTCTTAGATTGTACCAAGAGGAGATGAATTCGGTTACATTGGATTAAGTAGAGACGAACTCCCTTAGATTGGACCAAGAGTAGACGAACACTGTTAGATTGGATCAAGAGGAGATGAAGCCTGTTAGATTGGATCAAGAGGAGACGAACTCGGTTAGATTGGACTAAGAAGAGAAGAACTCCCTTTGATTGGACAATGAGGAGACGAATTCGGTTAGATTGGATTAAGTAGAGACGAACTCCTATAGATTGGACCAAGAGGAGACGAACTCTGTTAGATTGGATCAAGAGGAGATGAACTCGGTTAGATTGGACCAAGAGAAGACGAACTCGGTTGGATTTGACTAAGAGGAGATGAACTCTCTTAGACTGGACCAACAATAGACGAATTCGGTTAGATTGGATTAAGTAGAGACGAAATTCATTAGATTGGACCGATTGGAGACGAACTCTGTTAGATTAGATCATGACGAGACGAACTCGGTTAGATTGGACCAAGAGGAGACGAACTCGGTTGAATTTGACTAAGAGGAGACGAACTCTCTTAGATTGGACAAACAGTAGACGAATATGGTTAGATTGGATTAAGTAGAGACGAACTCCAATAGATTGGACCAATAGGAGACGAACTCTGTTAGATTGGATCATCAGGAGACGAACTCGGTTAGATTAGACAAAGAGGAGACGAACTCACATAGATTAGACCAAGATGAGAGGAATTCGGTAAGATTGAATAAAGTAGAGACGAACTCCCCTAGATTGGACCAAGAGGAGACAAAATCTGTTAGATTGGATCAAGAGGACACGAACTCGAATTGATTGGACCAAGAGGAGACGAACTCTGTTGGATTGGACTAAGAGGATACGAACTCTCTTAGATTGGACCATGAGCAGACGAATTCGATTAGATTGGATTAAGTAGAGACGAACTCCCTTAGATTGGACCAAGAGGAGACGAACTCTGTTAGATTGGATCAAAAGGAGATGAACTCGGTTAAACTGGACAAGGAGGAGACGAACTCTCTTAGACTAGTCCAAGAGGAGACGAATTCGATTAGATTGGTTTAAGTAGAGACGAACTCCCTTAGATTGCACGAAAAGGAGACGAACACTGTTAGATTGGATCAAGAGGAGACGAAGTCTATTAGATTGGATCAAGAGGACACGAAGTCTGTTAGATTGGATCAAGAGGAGACGAACTCGGTTAGATTGGACTAAGAAGAGAAGAACTCCCCTAGATTGGATTAAGTAGAGACGAACTCTCTTAGATTGGACTTAGAGGAGACGAACTCTCTTAGAATGGACCAAGAGGAGATGAATTCGTTTATATTGGATTAAGTAGAGACGAACTACCTTAGATTGGACCAATTAGCAAAAAAAAAAACTACCTTAGATTGGACCAATAGGAGACGAACACTGTTTGATTGGTTCAAGAGGAGACGAAGTATGTTAGATTGGACCAAGAGGAGACGAACTCGGTTAGATTGGACTAAGAAGAGAAGAACTCCCTTCAAATGGACCAAGAGGAGACCAACTCTATTAGATTGGATTAAGTAGAGACGAACTCCCTTAGATTGGACCAAGAGGAGACGAACTCTGTTAGATTGGATCAAGGGGAGATGAGGTCTGTTAGATTGGATGAAGAGGAGGCAAACTCGGTTACATTGGACCAAGAGGAGACGAACTCACTTGTATTAGACGAAGAGGAGACGCACTCTCTGAGATTGAACAAAGAGAAGACTAATTCGGTTAGATTGGACTAAGAAGAGGAGATCTCCCTTAGATTGGACCAAGAGGAGACAAACTCTGTTAGATTCGATTAAGTAGAGACGAACTACCTTAGATTGGACCAAGAGGAGACGAAATCTGTTAGATTTGATTTAGTAGAGACGAACTCCCTTAGATTGGACCAAGAGGAGACGAAGTCTGTTAGATTGCATCAAGAGGAGACGAACTCGGTTAGATTGGACTAAGAAGAGAAGAACTTCCTTAGATTGGATTAAGTAGAGACGAACTCCCTTAGATTGGACCAAATGGAGACGAACTCTCTTAGATTGGACTTAGAGGAGACGAACTCTCTTAGAATGAACCATGAGGAGATGAATTCGTTTATATTGGATTAAGTGGAGACGAACTACCTTAGATTGGACCAATTACCAAAAAAATAAAAAACTACCTTAGAATGGACCAATAGGAGATGAACACTGTTTGATTGGTTCAAGAGGAGACGAAGTATGTTAGATTGGACCAAGAGGAGACGAACTCGGTTAGATTGGACTAAGAAGAGAAGAACTCCCTTCGAATGGACCAAGAGGAGACCAACTCTGTTAGATTGTATTAAGTGCAGACGAACTCCCTTAGATTGGACCAAGTGGAGATGAACTCTGTTAGATTGGATCAAGAGGAGATGAGGTCTGTTAGATTGGATGAAGAGGAGACAAACTCGGTTACATTGGACCAAGAGGAGACGAACTCACTTGTATTAGACGAAGAGGAGACGCACTCTCTGAGATTGAACAAAGAGAAGACTAATTCGGTTAGATTGGACTAAGAAGAGGAGATCTCCCTTAGATTGGACCAAGAGGAGACAAACTCTGTTAGATTCGATTAAGTAGTGACGAACTACATTAGATTGGACCAAGAGGAGACGAACTCCGTTAGATTTGATCAAGTAGAGATGAACTCCCTTAGATTGGACCAAGAGGAGACGAAGTCTGTTAGATTGGATGAAGAGGAGACGACCTCGGTTAGATTGGACCAGGAGGAGATGAACTCACTTGGATTAGACGAAGAGGAGACGCACTCTCTGAGATTGGACCAAGAGGAGACGAATTCAGTTAGATTGGACTAAGAAGAGAAGATCTCCCTTAGATTAGACCAAGAAGAGATGAATTCTGTTAGATTGGATTAAGTAGAGACGAACTGCCTTAGATTGGACAAAGAGGAGATGAACACGGTTGGATTTTATAAAGACCAGACGAAGTCTCTTAGATTGGATGAAGATGAGACAAATTCGGTTAGATTTGATGTTGTAGAGACGAACACTCTTAGATTAGACCAAGAGGAGATGAACTATCTTTTATTTGATTGGACTAAGAGTAGACGAAGTCTGTTAGATTGGAGGAAGAGGAGACGAACTTGGTTAGATTGGACCAAGAGGAGATGAACTCTCTTAGATTGGACGAAGATGAGACGCACTCTCTGAGATTGGACCAAGAGGAGACAAATTCGGTTAGATTGGACAAAGATGAAAAGATCACCCTTAGATTGGAGCAAGAGAAGACGAACTCTGTTAGATTGGATCCAGAGGAGACGAACTCAGTTAGATTGGACCAAGAGGAGACAAACTCGGTTGGATTGGAGTAAGAGGATACGAACTCTCTTAGATTGGACCAAGAGGAGACAGACTCTGCTAGATTGGATCAAGAGGAGATGAACTCGGTTAGATTGGATGAAGAGGAGACGAACTCGGTTGGATTGGAGTAAGAGGAGATGAACACTCTTAGAATGGACCAAGAGAAGACGAATTCGGTTAGATTGAATAAAGTAGAGACGAACTCCCTTAGATTAGATCAAGAGGAGACGAACTATATTATTTTGGATCAAGAGAAGACGAACTCTGTTAGATTGGACCAAAAGGAGACGAACTCTCTTAGATTGGACGAAAAGGAGACAAACTCCCTTAGATTGGACTAGGAGGAGACGAACTCTCTTAAATTGGACCAAGAGGAGACGAACTCTGTTAGATTGGATCAAGAGGAGACGAACTTGGTTAGATTGGACCAAGATGAGACGAACTCTGTTACATTGGACTAAGAGGAGCCGAACTCTCTTAGATTGCACCAAGAGGAGACGAAGTCTGTTAGACTGGAGGAAGAGGAGAAGGACTCGATTAGATTGGACCAAGAGGAGACGAACTCTCTTAGATTGGACAAAGATGAGATGCACTCTCTGAGATTGGACCAAGAGGAGACAAATTCGGTTATATTGGACTAAGATGAGAAGATCACCCTTAGATTGGAGCAAGAGAAGACGAACTCTGTTAGATTGGATCCAGAGGAGACGAACTCAGTTAGATTGGACCAAGAGGAGACGAACTTGGTTGGATTGGAGTAAGATGATACGAACTCTCTTAGATTGGACCAAGAGGAGACAGACTCTGCTAGATTGGATCAAGAGGAGACGAACTCGGTTAGATTGGACGAAGAGGAGACGAACTCAGTTGGATTGGAGTAAGAGGGGACGAACACTCTTAGATTGGACCAAGAGGAGATGAATTCGGTTAGATTGGATAAAGTAGAGACGAACTCCCTTAGATTAGACCAAGAGGAGATGAACTATATTATTTTGGATCAAGAGAAGACGAACTCGGTTAGATTGGACCAAAAGGAGACGAACTCTCTTAGATTGGACGAAGAGGAGACAAACTCCCTTAGATTGGACTAGGAGGAGACAAACTCTCTTAGATTGGACCAAGAGGAGACTAACTCTGTTAGATTGGACCAAGAGGAGACGAACTCTCTTAGATTAGACTTAGAGGAGATGAACTCTCACAGATTGGACAAAGAGGAGACGAATTCAGTTAGATTGGATTAAGTAGAGACGAACTCCCTTAGATTGGACCAAGAGGACACGGACACCCTTAGATTCGATCAAGAGGAGATGAAGTTTGTTAGATTGGATCAAGAGGAGACGAACTCGGTTAGATTGGACTAAGAAGAGAAGAACTCCCTTAGATTGGACCAAGAGGAGACGAATTCGGTTAGATTGGATTAAGTAGAGACGAACTCCCTTAGAGTGGACCAAGAGGAGACGAACACTGTTAGATTAGATCAAGAGTAGACGAAGTCGGTTAGATTGGACCAAGAGGAGACGAACTTGGTTGGATTTGACTAAGAGGAGACGAACTCTCTTAGAATGGACCAACAGTAGAGGAATTCGGTTTGATTGGACCAAGAGGAGAGGAACTTGGTTGGATTGGAGTAAGAGGCGACGAACTCTCTTAGATTGGACCACGAGAAGACGAACTCGGTTAGATTGGATAAAGTAGAGACGAACTCTCTTAGATTAGACCAAGAGGAGACGAACCATATTATTTTGGATCAAGAGGAGAGAAACTCGGTTAGGTTGGACCAAGAGAAGACGAACTCGGTTAGATTGGATAAAGTAGAGACGAACTCTCTTAGATTAGACCAAGAGGAGACGAACCATATTATTTTGGATCAAGAGGAGAGAAACTCGGTTAGGTTGGACCAAGAGGAGACGGACTCTATTAGATTGGACGAAGATGAGACGAACTCTCATAGATTGGACTAGGAGGAGACGAACTCTCTTAGATTCGACCAAGAGTAGACGAACTCTCTTAGATTGGATCAAGAGGAGACGAATTCGGTTAAATTGGACTAAGAAGAGAAGATCTCCCTTAAATTGGGCCAAGAGGAGACGAACTCTGTTAGATTGGATTACGTAGAGACAAACTCCCTTAGATTTGACCAAGAGGAAACAGACTCTATTAGATTGGACGAAGAGGAGACGAACTCTCTTAGATTGCACCAAGAGGAGACGAATTCGGTTAGATTGGAATAAGTAGAGACGAACTCCCTTTGATTGGACAAAGAGGAGACGAACTCTCTTAGATTAGACTTAGAGGTGACGAACTCTCTTTGATTGGACCAAGAGGAGACGAATTCGGTTAGATTGGATTAAGTAGAGACGAACTCCCTTAGATTGGTGATCTTCAACATAGATTTCTGGAAGGATGTTTGTGGTTGCCACCAAACCATTTTAGTGCAAGTGAACTGAATGAGTGGATCGAAGCAGCTCAACTGTGGCTCAAATACTAGGTTTTTCTAGGCATGTAACCGAGCTGGTGGCCAGGTTTGTTTCTTCGTCTCTACATTCTAAGAGTGAACCGAGCCATGGAACCCTCAAGAAAGATATGTGAGGGGCTAATCTACAACCCTATCGGAGCTGGCCAGCTTGGGCGGTGGGACGGCAGAGGACACAGCGGCTGGAGACTTTTGGTCAATTGAACACAGATTCAGGGGCGCTCCAGGTATTCGACGGATTGCCCCTTGAAACTGGACTATTTTTGTGGCCAGATCCATTCTGAATCTGGACTTAGCATGAGGAAAAAGGGAAGAACGTGACTGAACTGTACGTGGAAGGCAGAATCGTGTTGAACCTGGACGAAACTGGAGCTGAGCTGCACCCAAGCTCCTGTTGATGCTGAGCTGCGACACACTTAATCTGCCAGGTTAGTTTCTAATCGCTTGACTAAGCTAGCTGCGGTGAAATTGATGTGGGACTAAGAGCAATGGTAGAAGAGCATGGTCTGACACAAGGGGTGCTCGATAATATGCCTGAACGAGCTGGGCAGACTATCCCTACCTGTCATCCAGAAGCAGGAAGTCGTACCATGGCTCACAGGGGTGGGAGAGGGCGATCGTTAACCCGAAAACCAGATCCAACAAATTTAAAGCACATTGGCCAGAGGGCTGAGGGAGGGAGGGCAAGGTTGAGGACATCTCGGTCCAAAAGTCTGGCTCGGTCAAGGTTCGATTTTCAGTCAAACTTCCCTCCGCTCCCTAGCCGATTGATGGATAGTGTGAAGGAACCTATGGAGGAAGCGCGGGACAAAACAAGTGCTCAAACTCGATCCCAAAGTCAATCCAGACCCACCTAGGAAGGGCAGACGGCAATGATGGGTAGTGGTGCCCATCAGGAGGGGTCCCCGCTAAACCCTACAAGCCAAAAGGATACACGACTAGGGGGCATATTCAGCAACCGGTCATGTCATGGGCTAATGTGGCACGACCTTCTACTAAAGGATACTCACCTTCTTCTCGGAATTATATGAAGAAGAAGATGCCCTAGTCGTGTTCGAGGAGATGCTGGAAGCTGCCAACCCTATGTTCAATTCGTGTTTGGTTGGACATTTTGTGGGGAAAAAACTCCCATTCAAATTGACCGAATCCATATTGAAGAAGACTTGGGGCAATCACTTAAAAGAAGTTATGGCGAATGAGGATGGTTTTTATTTCCTTCATATACCGGATGGAGAATTTAGGCGACTTATCCTTGAGAGAGGGCACATCATGCTGTCAAAGGTACCGATGATACTCAAGCAATGGCATCCTCTGGCGAAACTCAAGAAGGGTCAAATTGATGCCGTACCGGTTTTGGTGAGATTAAGGAACCTACCATACTCCCTTTGCTCTCCTCTAAGCTTTGGAAGAATAGCTAGTAAGTTGGGGAAGCCACTATATGTGGATAGACAAACGGAGAGTATGAAGATGTTATCCTTTGCTCGTATATGTGTAGAAGTGAGTGCTAAGAAGCCTCTCAAGACAACAATTCTGATTGTTTTCAATGGACACACTATTATGGTTGATGTGGAATATGAATGGAGACCGGTGATGTGCACTTTATGTGAATTTTTTGGTCATAGGTGTCAAGATACGTCTATGGGTGCTGGTGAGAGTGGACGTCGCGACGCCCAGGTGGAAGGGGCCGTTCTGCCTCAGCTGCAATGGATCGAGAGGAATGCACAGAGGGGACGGGCTGGACATGCAAATTCTCAGGGGACGCGAGGTAAGGGCCTTGAAGTTCAACATGGGAAGATAGGTGAGCTGGCCCAAACGACACAGTCACAGACCAATGTCCAGACGGAGAGCCCCCAGCACAAACAGATGGCCCACCGTAACCTGTATGAGGCCGCCATATTGTCAGTCCATCAAGCCCAATTCCGATTGGCGAAGGAAGGCTTCTCGCAACCTCACCAATCCTCTTGCAATGGCGCCCATAGCTCGCACACACAAATCAGTCAGTCCCTGGCCCAAGTTTCGACTCATGGGCCTAGACGAGGCAAAGAGGGGACTAAGGCCGGCAAAGGGAGTCAAGGGACCACGACATTTGAGCCCGCAGACTCCGACCAAAGGCAGCCCACTGGCCATGAAGAAGACGTGACTGCTGGTCCACAGGGCAAGCCCACAAGCCGAGAAGATGGCCTGCTCGTATCATCGCATGAGGACTGGGCTGGCGGGAGCGAAGGCCAAGTCGTGGGGTTAAGGGACGCACAGGCTCAACGGAGCGGACACAACAAATTGGTAGGCTCAGACTAAGAACATAGCCTCCTTGCACGGGAGGACTCGGCCTCCGGATCCAGCGTGGACGAAATGGCGGCCTAGGGGAGTCGCAGTCCGGTTCAGCAACCGGTTGGTTCGGCCGGCTCACATAGTGGTGCATCCACTTCGCCCCATTCTGAAGAATTGGCCAGTTTAACCTGCAGTCCTGCTGGTTCAATTGAGGAACGTTGCTGCATAGTCAGACCGGTGTTTCTACCTTGCAGGAAGGCTCGGTTCAGCTCCAAACTCCCATTGTGGCCGGTCTTCCAGCGATTCACCACCCCACGGAACCTAAACGGGGTAAAATTGTTCAATCTTCCTCCTTCTTCTTTGATGATTTAGATGAGGATGCTAGTGGTGACCAGGCATTGGGTTGGGAGCGGGTTGAACCCAAGAAGAAGAAAGGGAAAAAAGGCAAAAAGAAGAAGGGGAAAAAGGGGAAGAAGATAACTATGAGGAGATGAGTGCTTCAGAAGGCGATGGCGCCCAACTTTCTTCCCCACGGCGACCATCAAGCCTTCCCACGGGTGTCTCCACGAGGTCTGGACATCAGGCCAAGATCCGGTAGGCCATCTTATCTCTAATGTATATATGTCTATAGGAGTTTGGAACATCTCTAATGTATATATGTCTGTAGGAGTTTGGAACATTAGAGATGTTGTAGGTTCCTTGAGGCAGGCCGAGGTTAGGCACCTGGTTAGTAGTCATAACCTATATTGCATGGGGATTATTGAGACTCAGGCGACAGAGTCTCGGTTTGTTGACATTACTGCTACGATTGTCCCAGGGTGGACATGGTTGGCCAACTATGGTCACTCTTCTCAGGGGAGGATTTGGATTAGCTGGAATCCCTCTATAGCTGATTTTATGTTGTCTGATAGTTCAGATCAGGTCATGCATGGCCAACTTAGATGGCCGGCATCCGGAGCATCATGTGTAGTGCCTATTGTGTACGGAGAGCACACTCATACAAAGAGGCGTGAGTTGTTTGCGGATCTTGTTAGACTGTGTGTAGAGTACATTGAGGTCCCTTGGATGGTGGCGGGGGACTTCAATGCTATTCGTTATCCTTTGGATAGGATTGGTGGGTCTACAAGGTGGATAGGATCGGATAATGACCTGCATGATTACTTGTTTAGGGTTGAGTTGGAGGACTTGAGGTATGTCGGGTGCCGATATACGTGGTCCGCCTATGAAGGTTTGGACAGGATTCAGAGGAAGATAGACAGGGTGTTGGTCAACCAACAGTGGAGTGCGGTTTTCTCATTCTCTGAAGCTAACTTCCTCAATCCAGGTATCTCTCATCACTCTCCTATGATTATTGGGGTGATGCCCAATATTTTTGTTCGTCGGCCGTTCAAATTATTTGATTTTTGGATGACCGACCCGGGATTTATGGACATGGTAGCCCAAGTTTGGGACACTTCTGTTAGAGGATCTCTTATGTATCAGCTTTGCACGAAACTGAAGTTGTTGAAGCAGTTCAATCGAGACTCATATTCAGATATCTCGAACCGTACCAGGATAGCCAGACAGCGGCTTAGTATGGTTCAGGAGTCGCTTTTGGCGGATCCATTCAGTATGGCTCTAGCTCAGGAGAAAAGAGATGCCAAGGTGGAGTTCTCTACAGGAGGAGGCCTTCTATAGACAGAAGTCCCGTGTTAGGTGGTTGAAGGAAGGGGACCGGAACACCAAATTCTTTCACTAGTTGGTGAGGAATAGGCAGCTCAGCAACATGATTATCTCAGTGGTGGATGATCAGGGCGTTCAGGTGACATAGTCTGACCAGATTGGAGATGTATTCGTCTCATACTACGAGAGGCTTTTCACTTCTGGCAGCCCATGGGACCGACCTTCTCCCCAGGACATCAGAGCTATCCTCTCCCACACATTGGAGGATAGCCAGGTATGTAGCCTATCATGTCATTTTACTGAGCTAGAGATACGTAGTACCCTGTTCTCACTTGCCTCCGGGAAAGCCTCGGGGCCGGATGGGTTTACGGTGGAGTTCTTTAGGCAGTCTTAGGATATTATGGGGCCGTTGGTTACTGCTGCCATTATGGATTTCTTGAGTTCTGGATGCTTGTTGAGACAGTTGAATACCACTATCATAGCTCTAGTCCCCAAGGTTCCTAATGCATCTTCGGTTAGCGACTATAGGCCTATTGCATGTTGTAACACTATTTACAAGTGCATTACTAAGTTGCTAGCCAATCGAGTGGCGTCGGTGTTGCCATCAATCATTAGTCCCTCTCAGAATGCTTTTGTCAAAGGCCGGCGTATAAGTGACAGTATCATGTTAGCCCAGGAGCTATTTTGTGATTTCTACCATGAGCCGTACTATCCCAAGTGTGCTATGAAGGTGGACTTTAGGAAGGCCTATGACACAATTGATTGGGTTTTCTTGGAGTCTACATTGATTGCTTTTGGATTTCCGGCTGATATGGTATCGTTGATCATGATTTGTGTTAGAACCCCTAAGTTCTCCATCTCTATTAATGGGGAGCTTAAGAGATTCTTCTCTAGTTCGAGGGGCCTCAGACAGGGAGACCCCATCTCCCCTTATCTATTCACTCTGGTTATGGAGGTGTTCTCGGGCATCATCACCAGGCATGCTACCTTACCAGGGTATCAGTACTACTGGAGATGTAGGTCGACTGGGCTGACCCATCTTTTCTTTGCCGATGACGTGCTACTATTTAGTAGGGTGGATGTGGCTTTGGTCGGACTTATGAAGGCGACTTTCACCACGTTCTCACAGTGGTTAGGATTGGAGCCAAACTTGGAGAAGAGTGAGGTCTACATCTCAGGAGGGTCGGAAGAGCTTCGGGGAGCTATTGTGGACTTACTTGGTTTCAGGATTGGTGCCCTCCCATTCCGTTACTTGGGAGTTCCGGTGATATTGGGCAGACTGAGGAAGGCAGATTGTGTCTCCCTAGTCAACAGGATCACGAGGCAGGCTCAGGCGTGGACTCAGAGGTTCCTCTCATTTGTGGGTCGTCTACAACTTGTCAGGTCAGTCCTCCATGCTATTCAGGTGTACTGGTCTGGAGTATTCATATTGCCATGTTCAATTATAGAGATGATTGAGCGTGTACTTAGGCAGTTCCTATGGAAAGGCCCTGATCTTGGACCAGGGGGAGCCAATGTAGCATGAGTGGATGTATGTCTACCTAAGGAGGAGGGGGTTTTAGGTATTACGCGCCTTAGGGAGAGTAATAAGGCGGCCATGCTTAAACATATATAGAACCTGTTTGTAGATAAGGAGTCCTTGTGGTGTAGATGGGTCCACTCAGTCTTTCTTGGTAGACATAGTTGTTGGGTGGCCAAGCCACCAACCTTTTGTTCTTGGGCTTGGAAGAGGATTATTGAGTTTGGGCGAGAGTTCAGGCATATGTTCCGCTGGGGAGTCGGAGACGGGAGGTCTATTCTATTATGGTTTGATCACTGGCATAACGGTGGTCCACTTTATACTATGTATGCCAACCGAGACATATATCGTTTCGGTCTATCCAGGGAGGCCAGGGAGGCCGATCTTTTTGAGGCTCAAGGACGGGATCCTTCTCTCTTGCATGAGCTAGGGCCGTTTCTTGTTTTGTCTGATCGGCATGATTACTTTCGGTGGTTGGGGGATTCTTCGGGCATCTTCTTTGTGGCATCAGCGTGGAGTATTGTTCGTCCGACGGGTTCGAGAGTTCCATGGTCTTCGTTCATATGGAACAAGGTGATCACCCCGAGACATCAGTTCCACCTGTTGATTATGACAAAGAACAGGCTGCCCACCTAGGTATTTCTGTTATCTTCTGGTAGGATAGTAGATGGATATTGCATTTTCTGTCATACTAGACCGGACTCTATAGACCATCTATTTTTTGGATGTCGTGTCACTGCCGGGCTTGCGACTTTTTGAGCCTGAAGTTGTCAGCTTTCTTGGAGGCACATTTCTTGGCAAGACACGCTTCAGTGGGCAAATCACACACATTTCTGGCAATCACTTCCATCAGTGCATTGCTAGATTCTCACTGGGCGCCCTCTGCCACATTATATGGATGACACGGAATGACGCCCTATTATGTAATCGCGACGTCTTCGTCCTAGCCATGAAGACAAAGCTTATCATGATGGTTAGAGACAGAGCCAGATTGTCCCAGCCTGTTATTGATACACCCCGCAATAGGCGGGTCCAGGAGAGGTGGCAGATTGACCCCTCCATTTTTTGTGATAGCTGATCAAACTTACTGCTTTCACTTGTTAGATCTCATCATGTAGTCTAGCTACTTGGGCTTGTTGGCCATTGTTTAGGCTTTACATCTTTTGTCCAGGAGATGTACTTCTGCTTTCTTGGTACCCTTGCACTCACACATCTATTGTAGTGTTGAGTGTGAGTTTTGTGGTACCAAGACACACGCCATGTACAACTTTGCATGATAAAATCTACATAATACTTACATTTACCAAAAAAAAAACTCCGTAAGATTGGACCAAGAGGAGACGAACACCATTAGATTGGATCAAGAGGAGATAAAGTCTGTTAAGTTAGATCAAGAGGAGACGAACTCGGTTAGATTGGACTAAGAAGAGAAGAACTCCCTTAGATTGGACCAAGAGGAGACGAACTCTATTGGATTGGACTAAGAGGAGGCGAACTCTCTTAGATTGGTCGATAAGGAGACAAATTCGGCTAGATTGGATTAAGTAGAGAGGAACTCATTTAGATTTGACCAAGAGGAGACAAACCTTTTTAGAATGGATCAAGAGCAGATGAACTCGGTTAGATTGGATCAAGAGGAGACGAAGTCTCTTAGATTGGACGAAGACGAGACGAACTCTCTTAGATTGGACTAAAAGGAGACGAAATCTCTTAGATTGCACCAAGAGGAGACGAATTCGGTTAGAATGGATTAACTAGAGATGAACTCCCTAAGATTGGACCAAGAGGAGACAAACTCGGTTGGATTTTACCAAGAGGAGACGAAGTCTCTTAGATTGGCCGAAGAGGAGACGAATCCGGTTAGATTGTATAAAGTAGAGGCGAACACCCTTAGATTTGTCCAAGAGGAGATGAACTATCTTATATTGGATTGGACTAAGAGGAGATGAAGTCTGTTAGATTGGAGGAAGAGGAGACGAACTTGGTTAGATTGGACCAAGAGGAGACGAACTCTCTTAGATTGGATGAAGAGGAGACGCACTCTCTTAGATTGCACCAAGAGGAGACGAATTCGGTTAGATTGGACTAAGAAGAGAAGATCTCCCTTAGATTGGACCAAGAGGAGATGAACTCTGTTAGATTGGCTTAAGTAGAGATGAACTCCCATAGATTTGACCATGACAAGACGAACTCGGTTGGATTTTACCAAGAGGAAACGGACTCTATTAGATTGGACGAAGAGGGGATGAACTCTCTTAGATTGCACCAAGAGGAGACGAATTTGGTTAGATTGGATTAAGTGGAGACGAACTCCCTTTGATTGGACCGAGAGGAGACAAACTCTCTTAGATTGGACCTAGAGGAGACGAATTCGGTTATATTGGATTAAGTAGAGATGAACTCCCTTAGATTGGACCTAGAGGAGACGAACACCGTTGGATTGGATCAAGAGGAGATAGAAGTCTGTTAGATTGGATTAAGAGGAGACGAACTCGGTTAGATTGGACTAAGAAGAGAAGAACTCCGTTAGATTGAACCAAGAGGAGATGAACTCTATTAGATTGGCTTAAGTAGAGACGAACTCCCATAGATTTGACCAAGACAAGACGAACTCGGTTGGATTTTACCAAGAGGAAACGAACTCTATTAGATTGGACGAAGAGGGGACGAACTCTCTTAGATTGCACCGAGAGGAGACGAATTTGGTTAGATTGGATTAAGTAGAGACGAACTCCCTTTGATTGGACGAGAGGAGACAAACTCTCTTAGATTGGACCAAGAGGAGACGAATTCGGTTATATTGGATTAAGTAGAGACGAACTCCCTTAGATTTGACCTAGAGGAGACGAAGACCGTTGGATTGGATCAAGAGGAGGTAGAAGTCTGTTAGATTGGATCAAGAGGAGACAAACTCGGTTAGATTGGACTTAGAAGAGAAGAACTCCCTTAGATTAGACCAAGAGGAGACGAACTCCGTTGGATTGGACTAAGAGCAGGCGAACTCTCTTAGATTGGTCCATAAAGAGACAAATTCGGTTAGATTGGATGAAGTAGAAAGGAACTCATTAAGATTTGACCGAGAGGAGACAAACTCTTTTAGAATGGATCAAGAGCAGACGAACTCGGTTAGATTGGACCAAGAGGAGACAAAGTCTCTTAGATTGGATGAAGAGGAGACGAACTCTCTTAGATTGGACTAAGAGGAGACGAAATCACTTAGATTGCACCATGAGGAGACGAATTCGGTTAGAATGGATTAAGTAGAGACGAACTCCCTTAGATTGAACCAAGATGAGACGAACTCTGTTAGATTGGATCAAGAGGAGACAAACTCGGTTAGACTGGACCAGGAGGAGACGAACTCTCTTAGACTCATCCAAGTGAAGACTAATTCGATTAGATTGCTTTAAGTAGAGACGAACTTCCTTAGATTAGACCAAGAGAAGACGAACTCTCTTAGATTGGACTTAGAGGAGACGAACTCTCTTAGAATGGACCAAGAGGAGACGAATTCATTTATATTGGATTAGATTTCCTTACCAAAAAAAAAACTACCTTAGATTGGACCAATAGGAGACGAACACTGTTAGATTGGTTCAAGAGGAGACGAAGTCTGTTAGATTGGACCAAGAGGAGACGAACTCGGTTAGATTGGACTAAGAAGAGAAGAACTCCCATAGAATGGACCAAGAGGAGACGAACTCTGTTAGATTGGATTACGTAGAGACGAACTCCCTTAGATTGGACCGAGAGGAGACGAACTCTGTTAGATTGGATCAAGACGAGACGAAGTCTGTTAGATTGGATGAAGAAGAGACGAACTCGGTTAGATTGGACCAAGAGGACACGAACTCACTTGGATTAGAGGAAGAGGAGATGCACCCTCTGAGATTGGACCAAGAGGAGAGGAATTCGGTTAAATTGGACTAAGAAAGGAAGATCTCCCCTAGATTGGACCAAGAGGAGACGGACTCTGTTAGATTGGATTAAGTAGAGACGAACTCCCTTAGATTGGACCAAGATGAGACGAACTCGGATGGATTTTACCAAGAGGTGACGAAGTCTCTTAGATTGGACGAATAGGAGACGAATCTGGTTAGATTTGATAAAGTAGAGACGAACACCCTTAGATTTGTCCAAGAGCTGAAGAACTATCTTATATTAGATTGGAATAAGAGAAGACAAAGTTTGTTAGATTGGAGGAAGAGGGGACGAACTCGGTTAGATTGGACCAACAGGAGACGAACTCTCTTAGATTGGACGAAGTGGAGACGCACTCTCTGAGATTGGACCAACAGGAGATGAATTCGGTTTGATTGGACTAAGAAGAGAAGATCTCCCTTAGATTGGACCAAGAGGAGACGAACTCAGTTAGATTGGATTAAGTAGAGACGAACTCCCTTAGATTTGACCAAGACGAGACGAACTCGGTTGGATCTTACCAAGAGGAAACGGACTCTATTAGATTGGACGAAGAGGAGACGAACTCTCTTAGATTGCACCAAGAGGAGACGAATTCGGTTAGATTGAATTAAGTAGAGACGAACTCCCTTTGATTGGACCAAGAGGAGACGAACTCTCTTAGATCGGACTTAGAGCCGACGAACTCTCTTAGATTGGACCAAGAGGAGACGAATTCGGTTAGATTGCATTAAGTAGAGAGGAACTCCCTTAGATTGGACCAAGAGGAGACAAACACCGTTAGATTGGATCAAGAGGAGATAAAAGTCTGTTAAATTGGATCAAGTGGAGAAGAACTCGGTTAGATTGGACTAAGAAGAGATGAAATCCCTTAGATTGGACCATGAGGCGACGAATTCGGTTAGATTGGATTAAGTAGAGACGAACTCCCTTAGATTGGACCTAGAGGAGACGAACACCGTTAGATTGGATCAAGAGGAGATAGAAGTCTGTTAGATTGATCAAGAGGAGACGAACTTGGTTAGATAGGACTAAGAAGAGAAGAACTCCCTTAGATTGGACCAAGAGGAGACGAACTCCTTTGGGTTGGACTAAAAGGTGGCGAACTCTCTTAGATTGGTCCATGAAGAGACAAATTCGGTTAGATTTGATTAAGTAGAGAGGAACTCATTAAGATTTGACCGAGAGGAGACAAACGCTTTTAGAATGGATCAAGAGCAAACGAACTCGGTTAGATTGGACCAAGAGGAGACGAAGTCTCTTAGATTGGACGAAGAGGAGACGAACTCTCCTAGATTGGACTAAGAGGAGACGAAATCACTTAGATTGCACCAAGAGGAGACGAATTCGGTTAGAATGGATTAAGTAGAGACGAACTCCCTTAGATTGGACCAAGATGAGAAGAACTCTGTTAGATCGGATCAAGAGAAGACAAACTCGGTTAGACTGGACCAGGAGGAGACGAAGACTCTTAGACTGGTCCAAGTGGAGACTAATTCGATTAGATTGCTTTAAGTAGAGACGAACTTCCTTAGATTAGACCAAGAGAAGACGAACTCTCTTAGATTGGACTTAGAGGAGACGAACTCTCTTAGAATGGACCAAGAGGAGACGAATTCATTTATATTGGATTAGATTTCCTTACCAAAAAAAAAACTACCTTAGATTGGACCAATAGGAGACGAACACTGTTAGATTGGTTCAAGAGGAGACGAAGTCTGTTAGATTGGACCAAGAGGAGACGAACTCGGTTAGATTGGACTAAGAAGAGAAGAACTCCCTCAGAATGGACCAAGAGGAGACGAACTCTGTTAGATTGGATTACGTAGAGACGAACTCCCTTAGATTGGACCAAGAGGAGATGAACTCTCTTAGATTGGACGAAGAGGAGACGCACTCTCTGAGATTGGACCAAGAGGAGTTGAATTCGGTTTGATTGGACTAAGAAGAGAAGATCTCCCTCAGATTGGACCAAGAGGAGACGAACTCTGTAAGATTGGATTACGTAGAGACGAACTCCCTTAGATTTGACCAAGACGAGACGAACTCGGTTGGATCTTACCAAGAGGTAACAGACTCTATTAGATTGGACGAAGAGGAGACAAACTCTCTTAGATTGCACCAAGAGGAGACAGATTCGATTAGATTGAATTAAGTAGAGACGAACTCCCTTTGATTGGACCAAGAGGATACGGACTCTCTTAGATTAGACTTAGAGGAGATGAACTCTCTTAGATTGGACCAAGAGGAGACAAACACCGTTATATTGGATCAAGAGGAGATAGAAGTCTGTTAAATTGGATCAAGAGGAGACGAACTCGGTTAGATTGGACTAAGAAGAGATGAAATCCCTTAGATTGGACCATGAGGAGACGAATTCGGTTAGATTGGATTAAGTAGAGATGAACTCCCTTACATTGGACCAAGAGGAAATAAACTCTGTCAGATTGGATCATGAGGAGACAAACTCTCTTAGATTGGACCAATAGTAGACGAATTCGGTTAGATTGGACTAAGTAGAGACGAACTCAATTAGATTGGACCAATAGGAGACGCACTCTGTTAGATTGGATCTTGAGGAGACGAACTCTCTTAGATTGGACCAAGTGGAGACGACTTCGGTTAGATTGGAAAAAGTACAGACGATTTGCCATAGATTAGACCAAGAGGAGACAAACTCTATTAGATTGGATTTAGAGGAGACGAACTAGGTTAGATTGGACCAAGAGGAGACAAACTCTATTAGATTGGACCAAGAGGAGATGAACTCGGTTGGATTTTACCTAGAGGAAACGGACTCTATTAGATTGGACGAAGAGGAGAAAAACACTCTTAGATTGCACCAAGAGGAGACGAATTCAGTTAGATTGGATTAAGTAGAGACGAACTCCCTTAGATTGGACCAAGAGGAGACGAGCTCTCTTAGATTAGACTTAGAGGAGACGAACTCTCTTAGTTTGGACCAAAAGGAGACGAACACCATTAGATTGGATCAAGAGGAGATAAAGTATGTTAGATTGGATCAATAGGAGACGAACTCGGTTAGATTGGACTAAAAAGAGAAGAAATCCCATAGATTGGACCATGAGGAGACGAATTCGGTTAGATTGGATTAAGTAGAGACGAACTCCCTTAGATTGGACTAAGAGGAGACGAACTTTGTTAGATTGGATCAAGTGGAGACAGACTCGGTTAGATTGGACCAAGAGGAGACGAACTCGGTTGGATTTGACTAAGAGGAGACGAACTCTCTTAGATTGGACCAATAGTAGACTAATTCGATTAGATTGGACTAAGTAGAGACGAACTCAATTAGATTGGACCAATAGGAGACGCACTCTGTTAGATTAGATCTTGAGGAGACGAACTCTCTTAGATTGGACCAAGTGGAGACGACTTCGGTTAGATTGGAAAAAGTACAGATGAACTACCTTAGATTGGATCAAGAGGAAACAAACTCTGTTAGATTGGATTTAGAGGAGACGAACTCGGTTAGATTGGACCAAGAGGAGACGAACTCGGTTAGATTGGACCAAGAGGAGACGAACTCACTTGGATTAGAGGAAGAGGAGATGCACCCTCTGAAATTGGATCAAGAGGAGACGAATTCGGTTAAATTGGACTAAGAAAGGAAGATCTCCCCTAGATTGGACCAATAGGAGACGAACTCTGTTAGATTGGATTAAGTAGAGACGAACTCCCTTAGATTGGACCAAGATGAGACGAACTCGGTTGGATTTTACCAAGAGGTGACGAAGTCTCTTAGATAGGACGAAGAGGAGACGAATCCGGTTAGATTTGATAAAGTAGAGATGAACACCCTTAGATTTGTCCAAGAGCTGAAGAACTATCTTATATTAGATTGGAATATGAGAAGACAAAGTTTGTTAGATTGGAGGAAGAGGGGACGAACTCGGTTAGATTGGACCAACAGGAGACGAACTCTCTTAGATTGGACGAAGTGGAGACGCACTGTCTGAGATTGGACCAAGAGGAGATGAATTCGGTTTGATTGGACTAAGAAGAGAAGATCTCCCTTAGATTGGACCAAGAGGAGACGAACTCTGTTAGATTGGATTAAGTAGAGACCAACTCTCTTAGATTTGACCAAGACGAGACGAACTCGGTTGGATCTTACCAAGAGGAAACGGACTCTATTAGATTGGACGAAGAGGAGACGAACTCTCTTAGATTGCACCAAGAGGAGACGAATTCAGTTAGATTGGATTAAGTAGAGACGAACTCCCTTAGATTGGACCAAGAGGAGACGAGCTCTCTTAGAGTAGACTTAGAGGAGACGAACTCTCTTAGTTTGGACCAAAAGGAGACGAACACCATTAGATTGGATCAAGAGGAGATAAAGTATGTTAGATTGGATCAATAGGAGACGAACTCGGTTAGATTGGACTAAAAAGAGAAGAAATCCCATAGATTGGACCATGAGGAGACGAATTCGATTAGATTGGATTAAGTAGAGACGAACTCCCTTAGATTGGACTAAGAGGAGACGAACTTTGTTAGATTGGATCAAGTGGAGACAGACTCGGTTAGATTGGACCAAGAGGAGACGAACTCGGTTGGATTTGACTTAGAGGAGACGAACTCTCTTAGATTGGACCAATAGTAGACGAATTCGGTTAGATTGGACTAAGTAGAGACGAACTCAATTAGATTGGACCAATAGGAGACGCACTCTGTTAGATTGGATCTTGAGGAGACGAACTCTCTTAGATTGGACCAAGTGGAGACGACTTCGGTTAGATTGGAAAAAGTACCGACGAACTGCCATAGATTAGACCAAGAGGAGACAAACTCTGTTAGATTGGATTTAGAGGAGACGAACTAGGTTAGATTGGACCAAGAGGAGACAAACTCTATTAGATTGGACCAAGAGGAGATGAACTCGGTTGGATTTTACCCAGAGGAAACGGACTCTATTAGATTGGACGAAGAGGAGACAAACTCTCTTAGATTGCACCAAGAGGAGACGAATTCAGTTAGATTGGATTAAGTAGAGACGAACTCCCTTAGATTGGACCAAGAAGAGACGAGATCTCTTAGATTAGACTTAGAGGAGACGAACTCTCTTAGTTTGGACCAAAAGGAGACGAACACCATTAGATTGGATCAAGAGGAGATAAAGTATGTTAGATTGGATCAATAGGAGACGAACTCGGTTAGATTGGACTAAAAAGAGAAGAAATCCCATAGATTGGACCATGAGGAGACGAATTCGGTTAGATTGGATTAAGTAGAGACGAACTCCCTTAGATTGGACTAAGAGGAGACGAACTTTGTTAGATTGGATCAAGTGGAGACAGACTCGGTTAGATTGGACCAAGAGGAGACGAACTCGGTTGGATTTGACTAAGAGGAGACGAACTCTCTTAGATTGGACCTATAGTAGATGAATTCGATTAGATTGGACTAAGTAGAGACGAACTCAATTAGATTGGACCAATAGGAGACGCACTCTGTTAGATTGGATCTTGAGGAGACGAACTCTCTTAGATTGGACCAAGTGGAGACGACTTCGGTTAGATTGGAAAAAGTACAGATGAACTACCTTAGATTGGATCAAGAGGAAACAAACTCTGTTAGATTGGATTTAGAGGAGACGAACTCGGTTAGATTGGACCAAGAGGAGACGAACTCACTTGGATTAGAGGAAGAGGAGATGCACCCTCTGAAATTGGATCAAGAGGAGACGAATTCGGTTAAATTGGACTAAGAAAGGAAGATCTCCCCTAGATTGGACCAATAGGAGACGAACTCTGTTAGATTGGATTAAGTAGAGACGAACTCCCTTAGATTGGGCCAAGATGAGACGAACTCGGTTGGATTTTACCAAGAGGTGACGAAGTCTCTTAGATAGGACGAAGAGGAGACGAATCCGGTTAGATTTGATAAAGTAGAGATGAACACCCTTAGATTTGTCCAAGAGCTGAAGAACTATCTTATATTAGATTGGAATATGAGAAGACACAGTTTGTTAGATTGGAGGAAGAGGGGACGAACTCGGTTAGATTGGACCAACAGGAGACGAACTCTCCTAGATTGGACGAAGTGGAGACGCACTGTCTGAGATTGGACCAAGAGGAGATGAATTCGGTTTGATTGGACTAAGAAGAGAAGATCTCCCTTAGATTGGACCAAGAGGAGACGAACTCTGTTAGATTGGATTAAGTAGAGACCAACTCTCTTAGATTTGACCAAGACGAGACGAACTCGGTTGGATCTTACCAAGAGGAAACGAACTCTATTAGATTGGACGAAGAGGAGACGAACTCTCTTAGATTGCACCAAGAGGAGACGAATTCGGTTAGATTGAATTAAGTAGAGACGAACTCCCTTTGATTGGACCAAGAGGAGACGAACTCTCTTAGATCGGACTTAGAGCCGATGAACTCTCTTAGATTGGACCAAGAGGAGACGAATTCGGTTAGATTGCATTAAGTAGAGAGGAACTCCATTAGATTGGACAAGAGGAGACAAACACCGTTAGATTGGATCAAGAGAAGATAGAAGTCTGTTAAATTGGATCAAGAGGAGAAGAACTCGGTTAGATTGGACTAAGAAGAGATGAAATCCCTTAGATTGGACCATGAGGCGACGAATTCGGTTAGATTGGATTAAGTAGAGACGAACTCCCTTAGATTGGACCTAGAGGAGACGAACACCGTTAGATTGGATCAAGAGGAGATAGAAGTCTGTTAGATTGGATCAAGAGGAGACGAACTTGGTTAGATAGGACTAAGAAGAGAAGAACTCCCTTAGATTGGACCAAGAGGAGACGAACTCCTTTGGGTTGAACTAAGAGGTGGCGAACTCTCTTAGATTGGTCCATAAAGAGACAAATTCGGTTAGATTGGATTAAGTAGAGAGGAACTCATTAAGATTTGACCGAGAGGAGACAAACGCTTTTAGAATGGATCAAGAGCAGACGAACTCGGTTAGATTGGACCAAGAGGAGACGAAGTCTCTTAGATTGGACGAAGAGGAGACGAACTCTCCTAGATTGGACTAAGAGGAGACGAAATCACTTAGATTGCACCAAGAGGAGACGAATTTGGTTAGAATGGATTACGTAGAGACGAACTCCCTTAGATTGGACCAAGATGAGAAGAACTCTGTTAGATAGGATCAAGAGGAGACAAACTCGGTTAGACTGGAGCAGGAGGAGACGAACTCTCTTAGACTGGTCCAAGTGGTGACTAATTCGATTAGATTGCTTTAAGTAGAGACGAACTTCCTTAGATTAGACCAAGAGAAGACGAACTCTCTTAGATTGGACTTAGAGGAGACGAACTCTCTTAGAATGGACCAAGAGGAGACGAATTCATTTATATTGGATTAAGTAGAGACCAACAACCTTAGATTGGACAAATAGGAGACGAACACTGTTAGATTGGTTCAAGAGGAGACGAAGTCTGTTAGATTGGACCAAGAGGAGACGAACTCGGTTAGATTGGACTAAGAAGAGAAGAACTCCCTTAGAATGGACCAAGAGGGGACGAACTCTGTTAGATTGGATTACGTAGAGACGAACTCCCTTAGATTGGACCAAGAGGAGACGAACTCTGTTAGATTGGATCAAGACGAGACGAAGTCTGTTAGATTGGATGAAGAAGAGACGAACTCGGTTAGATTGGACCAAGAGGACATGAACTCACTTGGATTATAGGAAGAGGAGATGCACCCTCTGAGATTGGACCAAGAGGAGACGAATTCGGTTAAATTGGACTAAGAAAGGAATATCTCCCCTAGATTGGACCAAGAGGAGACGGACTCTGTTAGATTGGATTAAGTAGAGACGAACTCCCTTAGATTGGACCAAGATGAGACGAACTCGGTTGGATTTTACCAAGAGGTGACGAAGTCTCTTAGATTGGACGAACAGGAGACGAATCCGGTTAGATTGGATAAAGTAGAGACGAACACCCTTAGATTTGTCCAAGAGGAGAAGAACTCTCTTATAATGGATTGGACTAAGAGAAGACAAAGTTTGTTAGATTGGAGGAAGAGGGGACGAACTCGGTTAGATTGGACCAAGAGGAGATGAACTCTCTTAGATTGGACGAAGAGGAGACGCACTCTCTGAGATTGGACCAAGAGGAGTTGAATTCGGTTTGATTGGACTAAGAAGAGAAGATCTCCCTTAGATTGGACCAAGAGGAGACGAACTTTGTAAGATTGGATTACGTAGAGACGAACTCCCTTAGATTTTACCAAGACGAGACGAACTAGGTTGGATCTTACCAAGAGGTAACAGACTCTATTAGATTGGACGAAGAGGAGACGAACTCTCTTAGATTGCACCAAGAGGAGACGAATTCGGTTAGATTGAATTAAGTAGAGACGAATTCCCTTTGATTGGACCAAGAGGATACGGACTCTCTTAGATTAGACTTAGAGGAGACGAACTCTCTTAGATTGGACCAAGAGGAGACGAATTCGGTTAGATTGCATTAAGTACATACGAACTCCCTTAGATTGGACCAAGAGGAGACAAACACCGTTATATTGGATCAAGAGGAGATAGAAGTCTGTTAAATTGGATCAAGAGGAGACGAACTCGGTTAGATTGGACTAAGAAGAGATGAAATCCCTTAGATTGGACCATGAGGAGACGAATTCGGTTAGATTGGATTAAGTAGAGATGAACTCCCTTACATTGGACCAAGAGGAAATAAACTCTGTCAGATTGGATCATGAGGAGACGAACTCTCTTAGATTGGACCAATAGTAGACGAATTCGGTTAGATTGGACTAAGTAGAGACGAACTCAATTAGATTGGACCAATAGGAGACGCACTCTGTTAGATTGGATCTTGAGGAGACGAACTCTCTTAGATTGGACCAAGTGGAGACGACTTCGGTTAGATTGGAAAAAGTACAGACGATTTGCCATAGATTAGACGAAGAGGAGACAAACTCTGTTAGATTGGATTTAGAGGAGACGAACTAGGTTAGATTGGACCAAGAGGAGACAAACTCTATTAGATTGGACCAAGAGGAGATGAACTCGGTTGGATTTTACCTAGAGGAAACGGACTCTATTAGATTGGACGAAGAGGAGAAAAACACTCTTAGATTGCACCAAGAGGAGACGAATTCAGTTAGATTGGATTAAGTAGAGACGAACTCCCTTAGATTGGACCAAGAGGAAATAAACTCTGTTAGATTGGATTATGAGGAGACGAACTCTGTTAGATTGGATCATGAGGAGACGAACTCGGATAGATTGGACCAAGAGGAGACGAGCTCTCTTAGGTTGGACCAAGTGGAGACGACTTCGGTTAGATTGGAAAAAGTACAGACGAACTGCCATAGATTAGACCAAGAGGAGACAAACTCTGTTAGATTGGATTTAGTGGAGACGAACTAGGTTAGATTGAAACAAGAGGAGACAAACTCTATTAGATTGGACCAAGAGGAGATGAACTCGGTTGGATTTTACCCAGAGGAAACGGACTCTATTAGATTGGACGAAGAGGAGACAAACTCTCTTAGATTGCACCAAGAGGAGACGAATTCAGTTAGATTGGATTAAGTAGAGATGAACTCCCTTACATTGGACCAAGAGGAAATAAACTCTGTTAGATTGGATTATGAGGAGACGAACTCTGTTAGATTGGATCATGAGGAGACGAACTCAGATAGATTGGACCAAGAGGAGACGAGCTCTCTTAGATTGGACCAAGTGGAGACGACTTCGGTTAGATTGGAAAAAGTACAGACGAACTGCCATAGATTAGACCAAGAGGAGACAAACTCTGTTAGATTGGATTTAGAGGAGACGAACTAGGTTAGATTGAAACAAGAGGAGACAAACTCTATTAGATTGGACCAAGAGGAGATGAACTCGGTTGGATTTTACCCAGAGGAAACGGACTCTATTAGATTGGACGAAGAGGAGACAAACTCTCTTAGATTGCACCAAGAGGAGACGAATTCAGTTAGATTGGATTAAGTAGAGACGAACTCCCTTAGATTGGACCAAGAGGAGACGAGCTCTCTTAGATTAGACTTAGAGGAGACGAACTCTCTTAGTTTGGACCAAAAGGAGACGAACACCATTAGATTGGATCAAGAGGAGATAAAGTATGTTAGATTGGATCAATAGGAGATGAACTCGGTTAGATTGGACTAAAAAGAGAAGAAATCCCATAGATTGGACCATGAGGAGACGAATTCGGTTCGATTGGATTAAGTAGAGACGAACTCCCTTAGATTGGACTAAGATGAGACGAACTTTGTTAGATTGGATCAAGTGGAGACAAACTCGGTTAGATTGGACCAAGAGGAGACGAACTCGGTTGGATTTGACTAAGAGGAGACGAACTCTCTTAGATTGGACCAATAGTAGACGAATTCGGTTAGATTGGACTAAGTAGAGACGAACTCAATTAGATTGGACCAATAGGAGACGCACTCTGTTAGATTGGATCTTGAGGAGACGAACTCTCTTAGATTGGACCAAGTGGAGACGACTTCGGTTAGATTCGAAAAAGTACATATGAACTACCTTAAATTGGATCAAGAGGAAACAAACTCTGTTAGATTGGATTTAGAGGAGACGAACTCGGTTAGATTGGACCAAGAGGAGACGAACTCTGTTGGATTAGACGAAGAGGAGATGAAGTCTCTTAGATTGGACCATGAGGAGATGAATTCGGTTAGATTGGATTAACTATGGACGAGCTCATTTAGATTTGAGCAAGAGGAGATGAACTCTTTTACATTGGATCAAGAGGAGACAAACTCAGTTAGATTGGACCAAGAGGAGACAAAGTCCCTTAGATTCGACGAAGAGGGGACGAACACTCTTAGATTGGACTAAGAGGAGACGAACTCACTTAGATTGCACCAAGAAGAGACGAATTCGGTTACATTGGATTAAGTAGAGACGAACTCCCTTAGATTGGACAAAGAGGAGACGAACTCTGTTAGATTAGATCAAGAGGAGACAATTTAGTTAGATTGGATTATGAGGAGACGAACTCTCTTAGACTGGTCGAAGAGAAAACGAATTCGATTAGATTGGTTTAAGTAGAGGCGAACTCGCTTGGATTAGACGAAGAGGAGACGCACTCTCTGAGATTGGACCAAGAGGAGACAAATTCGGTTAGATTAGATTAAGAAGAGAAGATCTCCCATAGATTGGACCAAGAGCAGACGAACTCGGTTGTTTTTACTAAGAGGAAACGAAGTCTCTTATATTGGATTATGTAGAGATGAACTCCCTTAGATTGGACCAAGAGGAGACTAACTCTGCTAGATTGGATCAAGAGGAGACGAACTCGGATAGATTGTAGCGAAAGGAGACGAACTCGGTTGGATTGGAGTAAGAGGAGACGAATTTGGTTAGATTGGCTAAAGAACAGACGAACTCCCTTAGATTAGACCAAGAGGAGACGAACAATATTATTTTGGATCAAGAGGAGACGAACTCCGTTATATTGGACCAAGAGGAGAATGACTCTATTAGATTGGATGAAGAGGAGACGAACTCTCTTAGATTGGACTAGGAGGAGACGAACTCTCTGAGATTCGACCAAGAGGAGATGAACTCTCTTAGATTGGATCAAGAGGAGACGAACTTGGTTAGATTGGACCAAGAGGAGACGAACTCTCCAACATTGGACTAAGAGGAGACGAACTCTCTTAGATTGCACCAACATGAGACGAATTCAGAAAGATTGGATTAAGTAGAGACGAACTCCCTTAAATTGGACCAAGGGGAGACGAACTCTATATGATTAGACTTAGAGGAGACGAACTCTCTTATATTGGATCAAGAGGAGACGAATTCAGTTAGATTGGATTATATAGAGACGAACTCCCTTAGCAATGGACCAATAGGAGACGAACTCTGTTAGATTGGATCAAGAGGAAACGAAGTCTTTTAGATTGGAAGAAGAGGAGACGAACTCGGTTAGATTGGACCAAGTGGAGACGAACTCACTTGGATTAAACGAAGAGGAGACGCACTCTCTGAGATTGGACCAAGAGGATACGATTTCGGTTAGATTGGACTAAGAAGAGAAGGTCTCCCTTAGATTGGACCAAGAGGAGATAAACTCTGTTAGATTGGATTAAGTAGAGACGAACGCCCTTAAATTGGACCAAGAGGAGACGAACTCGGTTGGATTTTATTTACCAAAAAAAAAAACTCGGTTGGATTTTACTAAGTGTAGACGAAGTCTCTTAGATGGGACGAAGAGGAGACGAATTCGGTTAGATTGCATAAAGTAGAGACAAACACCCTTTGATTAGACCAAGAGGAGATGAATTATTTTATATTGGATTGGACTAAGCGGAGACGATGTCTGTTAGATTGGAGGAAGAGGAGACGAACTCGATTAGATTGGACCAAGAGGAGATGAACTCTGTTAGATTGGACGAAGATGAGACGCACTCTCTGAGATTGGACCAAGAGGAGACGAATTTGGTTAGATTGGACTAACAAGAGAAGATCTCCTTTAGATTAGACCAAGAGGAGACGAACTCTATTAGATTGGATTAAGTAGAGAAGAACTCCCATAGATTGAACCAAGAGGAGATGGACTCTGCTAGATTGGATCAAGAGGAGACGAAAACGGTTAGATTGGACCGAGAGGTGATGAACTCGGTTGGATTGGAGTAAGATGCGACGAACTCTTTTAGATTGGACCAAGAGGAGACGGATTCGGTTAGATTGGCTAAAGCAGAGACGAACTCCCTTAGATTAGACCAAGTGGGGATGAACTATATTATTATGGATCAAGAGGAGACGAACTCGGTTAGATTGGATCAAGTGGAGACGAACTATCTTAGATTGGACCAAGAGGAGACGAACTCTGTTAGATTGGATCAAGAGGAGACGAACTTGGTTAGATTGGACCAAGATGAGACGAACTCTCTAACATGGGACTAGGAGGAGGCCAACTCTCTTAGATTGCACCAAGAGGAGACGAATTCGGTTAGATTGGACCTAGAGGAGACGAACTCGGTTGGATTGGAGTAAGAGGAGGCGAACTCTCTTAGATTGCACCAAGAGGAGACGAATTCGGTTAGATTGGACTAATAGGAGACGAATTCGAATGGATTGGAGTAAGATGAGATGAATTCGGTTAGATTGGATAAAGTAGAGACGAACTCCCTTTGATTAGACCAAGTGGAGACGAACTATATTATTTTGGATTAAAAGGAGACGAACTCGGTTAGATTGGACCAAGTGGAAACGAACTCTCTTAGATTGGACGAAGAGGAGACAAATTCTCTTCGATTGGACTAGGAGGAGACGAACACTCTTAGATGGGACCAAGAGGAGACAAACTCTGTTAGATTCGATCAAGAGGATACAAACTCTGTTAGATTGGACCAGGAGAAGACGAACTCTCTTACATTGGACTAAGAGGAGGCGAACTCTCTTACATTGCATTACGAGGAGATGAATTCGGTTAGATTGGATTAAGTTGGAGATGAAGTCAGTTAGATTGGATCAAGAGGAGATGAACTCGGTTAGATCAGACTAAGAAGAGAAGAAATCCCCTAGATTGGACCAAGTGAAGACGAATTCGTTTAGATTGGATTAAGTAGAGACAAACACCCTTAGCATTGGACCAAGAGGAGACGAACTCTATTAGTTTAGATTAAGAGCAAACGAAGTCTGTTTCATTGGATGAAGAGGAGACGAACTCGGTTAGATAGGACCAAGAGGAGACGAACTCACTTGGATTAGACGAAGAGGAGACACACTCTCTGAGATTGGACTAAGAGGAGACGAATTCGGTTAGATTGGACTAAGAAGAGAAGATCTCCATAGATTGGACCAAGAGGAGACGAACTCTGTTAGATTGGATTAAGTAGAGACAAAATTTCTTAGATTGGACCAAGAGGAGAGAAACACTGTTAGAGTGGATCAAGAGGAGACGAACTCTGTTAGATTAGATCAATAGGAGACGAAGTCTGTTAGATTGGAGGAGGAGGAGACGAACTAGGTTAGATTAGATTGGACCAAGAGGAGACGAACTAACTTGGATTAGACGAAGAGGAGACGCACTCTCTGAGATTGGACCAAGAGGAGACGATTTCGGTTAGATTGGACTAAGAAGAGAGAATCTCCCTTAGATTGGACCAAGATGAGACGAACTCTGTTAGATTGGATTATGTAGAGATGAACTCTCTTAGATTTGACCAAGAGGAAACGAACTCGGTTGGATTTTACTAAGAGGAGACGAAGTCTCTTAGATTGGACGAAGAGGAGACGAATTCTGTTAGATTGGATAAAGTAGAGACGAACACCCTTTGATTAGACCAAGAGGAGATGAACTATCTTATATTGGATTGGACTAAGAGGAGACGAAGTCTGTTAGATTGGAGGAAGAGGAGACGAACTCGGTTAGATTGGACCAAGAGGAGACGAACTCACTTAGATTGGATGAAGATGAGACGCACTCTCTGACATTGGACCAAGAGGAGACGAATTTGGTTAGATTGGACTAAGAAAAGAAGATCTCATTTAGATTGGACCAAGAGGAGACGAACTCTATTAGCTTGGATTAAGTATAGAAGAACAGCCATAGATTGGACCAAAATGGGACGAACTCTGTTAGATTGGATTAAGTAGAGAAGAACTCCCATAGATTGGACCAAGAGGAGACGGACTCTGCTAGATTGGATCAAGAGGAGACACACTTGGTTGGATTGGAGTAAGAGGTGACGAACTCTCTTAGATTGGACCAAGAGGTGACGAATTCGGTTAGATTGGATAAAGTAGAGACGAACCCCCTTAGATTAGACCAAGTGGAGACGAACTATATTATTTTGGATCAAGAGGAGATGAACTCGGTTGGATTGGACAAAACTAGACTGCGAGGTTTTGCTAAAACTGTACGGACGCGCTCTCAAACTCGCGGTACTGTTCACGCGTACTGAAAGGAGGCCGGAATAGATAAGATGAGGTTGCCGGAGCTCCGGTGACCCGTTGGGGCTGATTTTTAGAGGGTAGGTTCCTATCGTGCCGATCTACAATCCCTCCAAACGGCGTCAACTAATTCGATCCGAGCTGAAAGTTATGCCTGTCTGAAGTTTGCCCTTCTTGCTGGACGCGAACTTGGATGCTGAAGGAGAAATTTCTTGATTTCTTGAGCTGTGAGTGTTGGTTGGAGCTGATTTTTGGAGGAGAGGTATGTTTTGAGCCGATCTATAACCCCTCCAAATAGTTTTAACAAATTCCATATGTTCTGGGAGTTATGGTTGATTGAAGTCGGCCACCTCCTGCTGGTCGCGAGTCTGAAGATTCGAAAAGGGCTACTTGATTTCTCCAGTTGTGGCCGGTGAAATGGCTTGAGTTTTTGGAAGTGAGATCCTTCTTTCATTGTAGAATACCCCCACCAAAGCAATCGCTCTGGGTATTACTACGGTATGAGATTTGGGTTCCTCCTTCCTGATGTGTTATGCTGAAACAAATTGGTAACTAGTTTTGTTTCTTTCTTCATATCTCCGATTCTGCCCAACACCGGGACTTGGGATCTTCGCGGTAGCTAGTTTGATGGCTGAGCTACCAACTTACCGAAGGGTTTCAGCTCAGGAGGTTGGACGTGTTGGATTTGTCTAGCTTGACCTCTGACCACCATTTTCAGGCGCGTACTGACACTAGAGTGGGGAAGCTACGGGGTCTCCTTCCTTTCTTCGTTTCGACTCCCCGAATCATCATCATCAAGCCTTCGGGGAAGTGTATTTGATGCTCGATCCATAGTCCTGCTAGTCTGATCCAGCTCAGGTCGTCGGGAACACTAGAAACGCCCAGCTCGAACAAGCTTCTTCTCTGCCCTGAAGGTGGTCGACGGAATTTCAACTCGATATTTACTCCGTACATCGGTATTCTGTGAAAGAGGTGATCACCCCACCTTAGCCGGACTGTATCCGGGTTAGTATCCTTCTCTTATTCTTCGCTCTAGTCTACTGGGGAATACAGAGGATGTACTAGGTTCATGCTGGAGCTCCGGGGATTATGGAGGATGTAAATGGGCACAAAAATAGGGTGGTCGAAGTAATGGAGGAAGGAGATACAACTCGATCTCTAAATGGGGGGGCAGGAGAGGCCAGATCTATGAGAGGCCGATCGCGAACTCGAAAGGGAGTGGGGGCTGGTGGACCATCCAACCGAAACACAGCAACTCAAAGATGGAGTTTGAGGAGCTCGCAAGGTCTTCGACACAAATCCCAGCATAAGGCACGATCGAAGAGCAAGGCTCCTGACCTCCACACAGAATTTCCCCCTCTTCCCCCTCTCTAGAACCATGCGGGTCGTGCTCTGAGGACTCTTCCTACCACAAAAGGGGCTGCAAGTGATGAAAACATGCAAGGTGCTCGGCCAATTTCCCAGAAGAACATAGGAGCCTCAATGAACCAAACTGGAGAGGCACGGATAGAGGGATAAGGAGCTGTACGATCCTAGGCCAATGTGACCCGTGCGTCCACCAAGGGGTACTCGCTAACGTATTTTCCAGAACTCTACGAAGAGGACGGTGCGTTGATGGTGTCCAAGGAAATGATTGAGGCGTCCAACCCTATGTTGAAAGCTTGCTTAATTGGCCATTTTGTTGGCAAGAGACTCCCATTCAAATTAATGGAGTCTATACTTAGAAAGACATAGGGAACTCAATTGAAGGAAATTATGGCAAATGAAGACGGTTTCTTCTTTTTTCACATCCCGGATGGGGATTTTCGAAGACGCATTCTCGAACGAGGGCATATTATGCTTTCAAAAGTACCCATGATTCTTCAGCAGTGGTACCCGCTCTTAAAGCTAAAGAAGGGACAGCTTGAGTCCGTGCCTTTGTGGGTGAGATTGAGGAATATTCCATATTCCCTTTGGTCTCCTCTTAGCTTTGGACGTATAGCAAGCAAGCTGGGCAAACCGTTATATGTTGATAGTTTAACGGAGAATATGAAGATGATTTCCTATGCTCGGATTTGTGTGGAGGTGAGTGCTGAAAAGCCGCTGAAATCCTCCATTCCTATCATCTTTGATGGCTGCACGATCATGATTGAGGTGGAGTATGAATGGAAACCTATGGTATGTAATATTTGTGGAGTGTTCGGCCATAGATGTCAATTGCCGGACCAGGGTGTATCGGATTTGAGTCGCCGGGAAAAAGGTCGAGGAAAAGCCCAGCAAACTGGGCGACAGGCAGATGGACTGACTGAACGCACGTAACAGGCCCAGGTGGATTCAGATAATCCCCAAGTCCACGACCAGGATCAGGAGATGGCCTAGACCACCAGCTCTGCACTTGGACTGAACAGGACTGAAGCGAACCGGCCCACAGCTGATAACGTTTCTGTGCAGGAAGCCTAGTTCCGCCTTATCCAGGAAGGCTTCCAAACAGCCCACCCGTGTGATCAGAAGAAGAAAGCACAGGAAGGCCGGCTCGCCGAGGAGGATAGGCCTGCCAACGGAAACGCACGCAATGGGCAGTCTGGACAGCAGCTTCATCAGCTCCACCAGCCCATGCCCTCCTTCTCCCAAGAAACCCAACCCAGTGAAGAGGCCTAAGGTGGCCGAACATCCCAACCCATTATCCAGACCTGAAGGCACAGCCTGACACAGAATCAGACCGGTTCGGTCTTCTTGACCGAGCTGGTCTCCGCTCAGACCAATTCTATTTGCACTGCTGTAGAGCCAAGCACGACGTCCAACCCTGGTTCGGTCCACTTGGAGGTTCAGATTGAGTTAGCAAACTGCCAGGAACATCCTTTGTCCAGGCTACACCAGGTGGGACCGGAATGGCAGCTTCAGACCACCAGGCTCGACTGTGAGTCTTTGTTGGCCGGTTTAGCCATCTCTCAGACCGGCTCACAGCACATGAAATCCGGTTCTACGCTTCCTGGAGATAGTGGGATCGGCCCTCCAACCGGTTCACATCGGCAAACTCAAGAACAACACTCCAGCTCAACCGGTCCAAATGGCCTAACCACTACTAAGGCCAATCCAGCGTCTACACAAGCCGATCCGGCAGATAAGAGGAGATGAAATATCTAAGATTATTGCGGTACCAAGACATACGCCTTGTACAATTGTGCATGGTAAAATCTATATAATACCTACATTTACCAAAAAAAACTATATTAGATTGCATCAAGAGGAGACGAATTCGGGTGGATTGGATTAAGTAGAGATGAACTCCCATAGATTGGACCAAGAGGAGACGAACTCTCTTGGGTTAGACTTATAGGAGATGAACTCTCTTAGATTGGACCAAGCGATGATGATTTCGGTTAGATTGGAGTAAGTAGAGACAAACTCCCCTAGATTAGACCAAGAGGAGACGAACACCAATAGATTGGATCAAGAGGCGACGAACTCGGTTAGATTGGACTAACAAGAGAAGAACTCCCTTAGATTGGACCATGAGGACACGAATTCGGTTAGATTGGATTAAATAGAGACGAACTCCCTTAGATTGGACCAAGAGGAGACGAACACTGTTAGATTGGATCAAGAGGAGACGATCTCTGTTAGATTGGATCAAGAGGAGACGAAGTCTATTAGATTGCATGAAGAGGAGACGAACATAGTTAGATTGGACCAAGAGGAGACGAACTCTGTTAGATTAGATCAATATGAGACGAAGTCTGTTAGATTGGAGGAGGAGGAGACGAACTAGGTTAGATTAGATTGGACCAAGAGGAGACGAACTAACTTGGATTAGACGAAGAGGAGACGCACTCTCTGAGATTGGACCAAGAGGAGACGATTTCGGTTAGATTGGACTAAGAAGAGAGAATCTCCCTTAGATTGGACCAAGAGGAGACGAACTCTGTTAGATTGGATTATGTAGAGATGAACTCTCTTAGATTTGACCAAGAGGAAACGAACTCGGTTGGATTTTACTAAGAGGAGACGAAGTCTCTTAGATTGGACGAAGAGGAGACGAATTCGGTTAGATTGGATAAAGTAGAGACGAACACCCTTTGATTAGACCAAGAGGAGATGAACTATCTTATATTGGATTGGACTAAGAGGAGACGAAGTCTGTTAGATTGGAGGAAGAGGAGACGAACTCGGTTAGATTGGACCAAGAGGAGACGAACTCACTTAGATTGGATGAAGATGAGACGCACTCTCTGACATTGGACCAAGAGGAGACGAATTTGGTTAGATTGGACTAAGAAAAGAAGATCTCATTTAGATTGGACCAAGAGGAGACGAACTCTATTAGCTTGGATTAAGTATAGAAGAACAGCCATAGATTGGACCAAAATGGGACGAACTCTGTTAGATTGGATTAAGTAGAGAAGAACTCCCATAGATTGGACCAAGAGGAGACGGACTCTGCTAGATTGGATCAAGAGGAGACACACTTGGTTGGATTGGAGTAAGAGGTGACGAACTCTCTTAGATTGGACCAAGAGGTGACGAATTCGGTTAGATTGGATAAAGTAGAGACGAACCCCCTTAGATTAGACCAAGTGGAGACGAACTATATTATTTTGGATCAAGAGGAGATGAACTCGGTTGGATTGGACAAAACTAGACTGCGAGGTTTTGCTAAAACTGTACGGACGCGCTCTCAAACTCGCGGTACTGTTCACGCGTACTGAAAGGAGGCCGGAATAGATAAGATGAGGTTGCCGGAGCTCCGGTGACCCGTTGGGGCTGATTTTTAGAGGGTAGGTTCCTATCGTGCCGATCTACAATCCCTCCAAACGGCGTCAACTAATTCGATCCGAGCTGAAAGTTATGCCTGTCTGAAGTTTGCCCTTCTTGCTGGACGCGAACTTGGATGCTGAAGGAGAAATTTCTTGATTTCTTGAGCTGTGAGTGTTGGTTGGAGCTGATTTTTGGAGGAGAGGTATGTTTTGAGCCGATCTATAACCCCTCCAAATAGTTTTAACAAATTCCATATGTTCTGGGAGTTATGGTTGATTGAAGTCGGCCACCTCCTGCTGGTCGCGAGTCTGAAGATTCGAAAAGGGCTACTTGATTTCTCCAGTTGTGGCCGGTGAAATGGCTTGAGTTTTTGGAAGTGAGATCCTTCTTTCATTGTAGAATACCCCCACCAAAGCAATCGCTCTGGGTATTACTACGGTATGAGATTTGGGTTCCTCCTTCCTGATGTGTTATGCTGAAACAAATTGGTAACTAGTTTTGTTTCTTTCTTCATATCTCCGATTCTGCCCAACACCGGGACTTGGGATCTTCGCGGTAGCTAGTTTGATGGCTGAGCTACCAACTTACCGAAGGGTTTCAGCTCAGGAGGTTGGACGTGTTGGATTTGTCTAGCTTGACCTCTGACCACCATTTTCAGGCGCGTACTGACACTAGAGTGGGGAAGCTACGGGGTCTCCTTCCTTTCTTCGTTTCGACTCCCCGAATCATCATCATCAAGCCTTCGGGGAAGTGTATTTGATGCTCGATCCATAGTCCTGCTAGTCTGATCCAGCTCAGGTCGTCGGGAACACTAGAAACGCCCAGCTCGAACAAGCTTCTTCTCTGCCCTGAAGGTGGTCGACGGAATTTCAACTCGATATTTACTCCGTACATCGGTATTCTGTGAAAGAGGTGATCACCCCACCTTAGCCGGACTGTATCCGGGTTAGTATCCTTCTCTTATTCTTCGCTCTAGTCTACTGGGGAATACAGAGGATGTACTAGGTTCATGCTGGAGCTCCGGGGATTATGGAGGATGTAAATGGGCACAAAAATAGGGTGGTCGAAGTAATGGAGGAAGGAGATACAACTCGATCTCTAAATGGGGGGGCAGGAGAGGCCAGATCTATGAGAGGCCGATCGCGAACTCGAAAGGGAGTGGGGGCTGGTGGACCATCCAACCGAAACACAGCAACTCAAAGATGGAGTTTGAGGAGCTCGCAAGGTCTTCGACACAAATCCCAGCATAAGGCACGATCGAAGAGCAAGGCTCCTGACCTCCACACAGAATTTCCCCCTCTTCCCCCTCTCTAGAACCATGCGGGTCGTGCTCTGAGGACTCTTCCTACCACAAAAGGGGCTGCAAGTGATGAAAACATGCAAGGTGCTCGGCCAATTTCCCAGAAGAACATAGGAGCCTCAATGAACCAAACTGGAGAGGCACGGATAGAGGGATAAGGAGCTGTACGATCCTAGGCCAATGTGACCCGTGCGTCCACCAAGGGGTACTCGCTAACGTATTTTCCAGAACTCTACGAAGAGGACGGTGCGTTGATGGTGTCCAAGGAAATGATTGAGGCGTCCAACCCTATGTTGAAAGCTTGCTTAATTGGCCATTTTGTTGGCAAGAGACTCCCATTCAAATTAATGGAGTCTATACTTAGAAAGACATAGGGAACTCAATTGAAGGAAATTATGGCAAATGAAGACGGTTTCTTCTTTTTTCACATCCCGGATGGGGATTTTCGAAGACGCATTCTCGAACGAGGGCATATTATGCTTTCAAAAGTACCCATGATTCTTCAGCAGTGGTACCCGCTCTTAAAGCTAAAGAAGGGACAGCTTGAGTCCGTGCCTTTGTGGGTGAGATTGAGGAATATTCCATATTCCCTTTGGTCTCCTCTTAGCTTTGGACGTATAGCAAGCAAGCTGGGCAAACCGTTATATGTTGATAGTTTAACGGAGAATATGAAGATGATTTCCTATGCTCGGATTTGTGTGGAGGTGAGTGCTGAAAAGCCGCTGAAATCCTCCATTCCTATCATCTTTGATGGCTGCACGATCATGATTGAGGTGGAGTATGAATGGAAACCTATGGTATGTAATATTTGTGGAGTGTTCGGCCATAGATGTCAATTGCCGGACCAGGGTGTATCGGATTTGAGTCGCCGGGAAAAAGGTCGAGGAAAAGCCCAGCAAACTGGGCGACAGGCAGATGGACTGACTGAACGCACGTAACAGGCCCAGGTGGATTCAGATAATCCCCAAGTCCACGACCAGGATCAGGAGATGGCCTAGACCACCAGCTCTGCACTTGGACTGAACAGGACTGAAGCGAACCGGCCCACAGCTGATAACGTTTCTGTGCAGGAAGCCTAGTTCCGCCTTATCCAGGAAGGCTTCCAAACAGCCCACCCGTGTGATCAGAAGAAGAAAGCACAGGAAGGCCGGCTCGCCGAGGAGGATAGGCCTGCCAATGGAAACGCACGCAATGGGCAGTCTGGACAGCAGCTTCATCAGCTCCACCAGCCCATGCCCTCCTTCGCCCAAGAAACCCAACCCAGTGAAGAGGCCTAAGGTGGCCGAACATCCCAACCCATTATCCAGACCTGAAGGCACAGCCTGACACAGAATCAGACCGGTTCGGTCTTCTTGACCGAGCTGGTCTCCGCTCAGACCAATTCTATTTGCACTGCTGTAGAGCCAAGCACGACGTCCAACCCTGGTTCGGTCCACTTGGAGGTTCAGATTGAGTTAGCAAACTGCCAGGAACATCCTTTGTCCAGGCTACACCAGGTGGGACCGGAATGGCAGCTTCAGACCACCAGGCTCGACTGTGAGTCTTTGTTGGCCGGTTTAGCCATCTCTCAGACCGGCTCACAGCACATGAAATCCGGTTCTACGCTTCCTGGAGATAGTGGGATCGGCCCTCCAACCGGTTCACATCGGCAAACTCAAGAACAACACTCCAGCTCAACCGGTCCAAATGGCCTAACCACTACTAAGGCCAATCCAGCGTCTACACAAGCCGATCCGGCAGATAAGAGGAGATGAAATATCTAAGATTATTGCGGTACCAAGACATACGCCTTGTACAATTGTGCATGGTAAAATCTATATAATACCTACATTTACCAAAAAAAACTATATTAGATTGCATCAAGAGGAGACGAATTCGGGTGGATTGGATTAAGTAGAGATGAACTCCCATAGATTGGACCAAGAGGAGACGAACTCTCTTGGGTTAGACTTATAGGAGATGAACTCTCTTAGATTGGACCAAGCGATGATGATTTCGGTTAGATTGGAGTAAGTAGAGACAAACTCCCCTAGATTAGACCAAGAGGAGACGAACACCAATAGATTGGATCAAGAGGCGACGAACTCGGTTAGATTGGACTAACAAGAGAAGAACTCCCTTAGATTGGACCATGAGGACACGAATTCGGTTAGATTGGATTAAATAGAGACGAACTCCCTTAGATTGGACCAAGAGGAGACGAACACTGTTAGATTGGATCAAGAGGAGACGATCTCTGTTAGATTGGATCAAGAGGAGACGAAGTCTATTAGATTGCATGAAGAGGAGACGAACATAGTTAGATTGGACCAAGAGGAGACGAACTCACTTCGATTAGACGAAGAGGAGACGCACTCTCTGAGATTGGACCAAGAGGAGACGATTTTGGTTACATTGGACAAAGAAGTGAAGATCTCCCTTAGATTGGACCAAGAGGAGACGAACACTGTTAGATTGGATTAAGTAGAGACGAACTCCCTTAGATTGGAGCAAGACGAGATGAACTCGATTGGACGAAGAGGTGAATAATTCGGATAGATTGGATAAAGTAGAGACGAACACCCTTTGATTAGACTAAGTGGAGATGAACTATCTTATATTGGATTGGACTAAGAGGAGACGAAGTCTGTTAGATTGGAGGAAGAGGAGACGAACTCGATTAGATTGGACCAAGAGCAGACGAACTCTCTTAGGTTGGACGAAGATGAGACGAACTCTCTGAGATTGGACGAAGAGGAGACGAATTGGGATAGATTGGACTAAGAAGAGAAGATCTCCTTTAGATTGGACCAAGAGGAGACGAACCCTGTTAGATTGGATTAAGTAAAGAAGAACTCCCATAGATTGGACTAAGAGGAGACGGACTCTGCTAGATTGGATCAAGAGGAGACGAACTCGGTTAGTTGGCCTAAGAGGAGATGAACTCGGTTGGATTGGAGTAGGAGGCGACGAACTCTCTTAGATTAGACCAAATTGAGACGAATTCGGTTAGATTGAATAAAGTAGAGATGAATTCCCTTAGATTAGACCAAGTGGAGATGAACTATATTATTTTGGATCAAGAGGAGACGAACTCGGTCAGATTGGACCAAGAGGAGACTAACTCTCTTAGATTGGATGAAGAGGAGACAAACTCTGTTAGACTGGATCAAGAGGAGACGAACTTGGTTAGATTGGAACAAGAGGAGACGAACTCTCTTACATTGGACTAAGAGGAGGCGAACTCTCTTAGATTGCACCAAGAGGAGACGAATTCGGTTAGATTGGACCAAGAGGAGACGAACTCGGTTGCATTGGAGTAACAAGAGACGAACGCTCTTAGATTGGACCAAGAGGAGATGAATTCGGTTAGATTGGATAAAGTAGAGACGAACTCCCTTAGATTAGACCAAGTGGAGATGAACTATATGATTTTGGATCAACAGGAGACGAACTTGGTTAGATTGGACCATGAGGAGACGAACTCTCTTAGATTGGACGAAGAGGAGACAAACTCTCTTAGATTGGACTAGGAGGAGACGAATACTCTTAGATTGGATCAAGAGGAGACGAACTCTATTAGATTGGATCAAGTGGAGACGAACTTGGTTAGATTGGACCAGGAGGAGACAAACTCTCTTACATTGGACTAAGAGGAGGCGAACTCTCTTAGATTGCACCAAGAGGAGACGAATTGGGTTAGATTGGATTAAGTAGAGACGAATTCCCTTAGATTGGACCAAGAGGAGACAAACTCTCTTAGATTGGACTTACAGGAGACGAATTCTCTTAGATCGGACCAAGAAGAGACGAATTCAGTTCGATTGGATTGAGTAGAGACGAACTCCCTTACATTGGCCCAAGAGGACACGAACACCGTTAGATTGGATCAAGAGGAGATGAAGTATGTTATATTGGATCAAGAGGAGACGAACTCGGTTAGATTAGACAAAGAAGGGAAGAACTCCCTTAGATTGGACCATGGGGAGACGAATTCGGTTAGATTGGATTAGGTAGAGACGAATTCCCTTAAATTGGACCAAGAGGAGACGAACTCTCTTAGATTGGAGTTAGAGGAGACGAACTCTCTTGGATTGGACCAAGAGGTGACGAATTCGGTTAGATTGGAGTAAGTAGAGACGAATTCCCTTAGATTGGAACAAGTGGAGACGAACACCTTTAGATTGGATCAAGAGGACATGAAGTCTATTAGATTGGATCAAGATGAGAAGAACTCGGTTAGAATGGACTAAGAAGTGAATAAGTCCCTTTGATTGGACCATGGGGAGACGAATTCGACTAGATTGGATTAAATAGAGACCAACCCCCTTAGATTGGACCAAGAGGAGACGAACACTGTTAGATTGGTCCTTGTACAGCATTCAATGGTAAAATCTGTATAATACTTACATTTACCAAAAAAAAACTCCCTTAGATTGGACCAAGAAGAGACGAATTCAGTTAGAATGGATTAAGTGAATACGAAATCCCTTAGGATGGACCAAGAGGAGACTAACTATCTTAGGTTGCACTAAGAGGAGACGAATTCGTGTAGATTGGATTAACCAGACAGGAACTCCCTTATATTGGACCAAAAGAAGACGAACTGTCTTAGGTTAGACTTAGAGGAGACGAACTCTCTTAGGTTAGACTTAGAGGAGATGAACTCTCTTAGATTGGACCTAGAGGTGACGAATTTGGTTAGATTGGAGTAAGTAGAGACGAACTCCCTTAGATTGGACCAAGAGGGGACGAACGGTATTAGATTGGATCAAGAGGAGACGATCTTTGTTAGATTGGATCAAGAGGAGACGAAGTCTTTTAGATTGGATGAAGAGGAGACGAACTCACTTGGATTAGACGAAGAGGTGACGCACTCTCTGAGATTGGACCAAGAGGAGACGATTTCGGTTACATTGGACAAAGAAGAGAAGATCTCCCTTAGATTGGACCAAGAGGAGACGAACTCTGTTAGATTGGATTAAGTAGAGATGAACACCCTTAGATTGGACCAAGAGGAGACGAACTCGGTTGGATTTTCCAAAGAGGAGACGAAGTCTCTTAGATTGGACAAAGAGGAGACGAATTCGGATAGATTGGATAAAGTAGATATGAACACCCTTTGATTAGACAAAGTGGAGATGAACTATCTTATATTGGATTGGACTAAGAGGAGACGAAGTATGTTAGATTGCAGGAAGAGGAGACGAACTCTCTTAGATTGGACGAAGATGAGACGCACTCTCTGAGATTGGACCAAGAGGAGATGAATTGGGATAGATTGGACTAGGAAGAGAAGATCTCCTTTAGATTGGACCAAGAGGAGACGAACTCTGTTAGATTGGATTAAGTAAAGAAGAACTCCCATAGATTGGACTAAGAGGAGACGGACTCTGCTAGATTGGATCAAGAGGAGACGAACTCGGTTAGTTGGCCTAAGAGGAGATGAACTCGGTTGGATTGGAGTAGGAGGCGACGAACTCTCTTAGATTGGACCAAACGGAGACGAATTTGGTTAGATTGAATAAAGTAGAGACGAATTCCCTTAGATTAGACCAAGTGGAGACGAACTATATTATTTTGGATCAAGAGGAGATGAACTCAGTCATATTGGACCAAGAGGAGACTAACTCTCTTAGATTGGACGAAGAGGAGACAAACTCTGTTAGACTGGATCAAGAGGAGACGAACTTGGTTAGATTGGACCAAGAGGAGACGAACTCTCTTACATTGGACTAAGAGGAGGCGAACTCTCTTAGATTGCACCAAGAGGAGACGAATTCGGTTAGATTGGACCAAGAGGAGATGAACTCGGTTGCATTGGAGTAACAGGAGACGAACGCTCTTAGATTGGACTAAGAGGAGATGAATTCGGTTAGATTGGATAAAGTAGAGACGAACTCCTTTAGATTAGACCAAGTGGAAATGAACTATATGATTTTGGATCAACTTGGTTAGATTTGACCAGGAGGAGACGAACTCTCTTACATTGGACTAAGAGGAGGCGAACTCTCTTAGATTGCACCAAGAGGAGACGAATTGGGTTAGATTGGATTAAGTAGAGACGAATTCCCTTAGATTGGACCAAGAGGAGACAAACTCTCTTAGATTGGACTTACAGGAGACGAATTCTTTTAGATCGGACCAAGAAGAGACGAATTCAATTAGATTGGATTGAGTAGAGACGAACTCCCTTAGATTGGCCCAAGAGGACACGAGCACCGTTAGATTGGATCAAGAGGAGATGAAGTATGTTATATTGGATCAAGAGGAGACGAACTCGGCTAGATTCGACAAAGAAGAGAAGAACTCCCTTAGATTGGACCATGGGGAGACGAATTCGGTTAGATTGGATTAGGTAGAGACGAATTCCCTTAAATTGGACCATGAGGAGACGAACTCTCTTAGATTGGAGTTAGAGGAGACGAACTCTCTTAGATTGGACCAAGAGGTGACGAATTCGGTTAGATTGGAGTAAGTAGAGACGAATTCCCTTAGATTGGACCAAGAGGTGACGAACACCTTTAGATTGGATCAAGAGGACATGAAGTCTGTTAGATTGGATCAAGAGGAGACGAACTCGGTTAGAATGGACAAAGAAGTGAAGAAGTCCCTTTGATTGGACCATGGGGAGACGAATTCGACTAGATTGGATTAAGTAGAGACCAACCCCCTTAGATTGGACCAATAGGAGACGAACACTGTTAGATTGGTCCTTGTACAGCTTTCAATGGTAAAATCTGTATAATACTTACATTTACCAAAAAAAAAACTCCCTTAGATTGGACCAAGAGGAGACAAATTCAGTTAGATTGGATTAAGTGAAGACGAAATCCCTTAGGACGGACCAAGAGGAGACTAACTATCTTAGGTTGCACTAAGAGGAGACGAATTCGTGTAGATTGGATTAAGAAGACACGAACTCCCTTATATTGGACCAAAAGAAGACGAACTCTCTTAGGTTAGACTTAGAGGAGACAAACTCTCTTAGGTTAGACTTAGAGGAGATGAACTCTCTTAGATTGGACCTAGAGGTGACGAACTCGGTTAGATTGGACTAAGCAGAGATGAACTCCCTTATATTGGACCAAGAGGAGACGAATTTGGTTAGATTGGATTACGTAGAGACAATCTCCCTTAGGGAGACGAATTCGGTTAGATTGGACTAAGCAGAGATGAACTCTCTTAGATTGGACCTAGAGGTGACGAACTCGGTTAGATTGGAGTAAGTAGAGACGAACTCCCTTAGATTGGACCATGAGGAGACGAACACCATTAGATTGGATCAAGAGGAGATGAAGTCTGTTAGATTGGATCAAGAGGTGACGAACTCGGTTAGATTGGACTAAGAAGAGATGAACTCCCTTAGATTGGACCAAGAGGAGACGAATTTAGTTAGATTGGATTACGTAGAGACAATCTCCCTTAGCATTGGAACTAGAGTAGACGAACTCTGTTAGATTGGATCCAGAGGAGATGAACTCGGTTAGATTGGACCAAGAGGAGATGAACTCTATTGGATTTGACTAAGAGGAGAAGAACTCTCTTAGATTGGACCAACAGTAGACAAATTCGGTTAGATTGTATTAAGAAGATATGAACTCCATTAGATTGGACCAATAGGAAACGAACACTGTTAGATTAAATCATGAGGTGACGAACTCGGTTAGATTGGACCAAGAGGAGATGAACTCTCTTTGATTGGACCAAGTGGAGACGACTTCGGCTAGATTCGAGTAAGTAGAGATGAACTCCCTTAGATTACACCAAAAGGAGACGAACACCAATAGATTGGATGAAGAGGAGATGAAGTCTGTTAAATTGGATCTAGAGGAGACGAACTCGGTTAGATTGGACTAAGAAGAGAAGAACTCCCTTAGATTGGACCATGAGGACACGAATTCGGTTAGATTGGATTAAGTAGAGACGAACTCCCTTAGATTGGACCAAGAGGAGACGAACACCTTTGGATTGGATCAAGAGGACATGAAGTCTATTAGATTGGATCAAGAGGAGACGAACTCGGTTAGAATGGACTAAGAAGTGAAGAAGTCCCTTTGATTGGACCATGGGGAGACAAATTCGACTAGATTGGATTAAGTAGAGACCAACCCCCTTAGATTGGACCAATAGGAGACGAACACTGTTAGATTGGTCCTTGTACAGCTTTCAATGGTAAAATCTGTATAATACTTACATTTACCAAAAAAAAAAACTCCCTTAGATTGGACCAAGAGGAGACGAATTCAGTTAGATTGGATTAAGTGAAGACGAAATCCCTTAGGACGGACCAAGAGGAGACTAACTATCTTAGGTTACACTAAGAGGAGACGAATTCGTGTAGATTGGATTAAGAAGACACGAACTCCCCTATATTGGACCAAAAGAAGACGAACTCTCTTAGGTTAGACTTAGAGGAGACGAACTCTCTTAGGTTAGACTTAGAGGAGATGAACTCTTTTAGATTGGACCTAGTGGTGACGAATTCGGTTAGATTGGAGTAAGTAGAGACGAACTCCCTTAGATTGGACCATGAGGAGACGAACACCATTAGATTCGATCAAGAGGAGACGAACTCGGTTAGATTGGACTAAGAAGAGAAGAACTCCCTTAGATTGGACCATGAGGGCACGAATTCGGTTAGATTGGATTAAGTAGAGACGAACTCCCTTAGATTGGACCAAGAGGAGACGAACACTATTAGATTGGATCAAGAGGAGACGATCTCTATTAGATTGGATCAAGAGGAGCCGAAGTCTTTTAGATTGGATGAAGAGGAGACGCACTCGGTTAGATTGGACCAAGAGGAGACGAACTCACTTGGATTAGACGAAGAGGTGACGCACTCTCTGAGATTGGACCAAGAGGAGACGATTTCGGTTACATTGGACAAAGAAGAGAAGATCTCCCTTAGATTGGACCAAGAGGAGACAAACTCTGTTAGATTGGATTATGTAGAGATGAACTCCCTTAGATTGGACCAAGAGGAGACGAATTTGGATAGATTGGATAAAGTAGATATGAACACCCTTTGATTAGACAAAGTGGGGATGAACTATCTTATATTTGATTGGACTAAGAGGAGACGAAGTATGTTAGATTGGAGGAAGAGGAGACGAATTTGATAAGATTGGAGCAAGAGGAGACGAACTCTCTTACATTGGACGAAGATGAGACGCACTCTCTGAGATTGGACCAAGAGGAGATGAATTGGGATAGATTGGACTAGGAAGAGAAGATCTCCTTTAGATTGGACCAAGAGGAGACGAACTCTGTTAGATTGTATTAAGTAAAGAAAAACTCCCATAGATTGGACTAAGAGGAGACGGACTCTGCTAGATGGGATCAAGAGGAGACGAACTCGGTTAGTTGGCCTAAGAGGAGATGAACTCGGTTGGATTGGAGTAGGAGGCGACGAACTCTCTTAGATTGGACCAAACGGAGACGAATTCGGTTAGATTGAATAAAGTAGAGACGAATTCCCTTAGATTAGACCAAGTGGAGACGAACTATATTATTTTGGATCAAGAGGAGACGAACTCAGTCAGATTGGACCAAGAGGAGACTAACTCTCTTAGATTGGACGAAGAGGAGACAAACTCTGTTAGACTGGATCAAGAGGAGACGAACTTGGTTAGATTAGACCAAGAGGAGACGAACTCTCTTACATTGGACTAAGAGGAGGCGAACTCTCTTAGATTGCACCAAGAGGAGACAAATTCGTTTAGATTGGACCAAGAGGAGACGAACTCGGTTGCATTGGAGTAATAGGAGACGAACGCTCTTAGATTGGACCAAGAGGAGATGAATTCGGTTAGATTGGATAAAGTAGAGACGAAGTCCCTTAGATTAGACCAAGTGGAGATGAACTATACGATTTTGGATCAACAGGAGACGAACTTGTTTAGATTGGACCAAGAGGCGACGAACTCTCTTAGATTGGACCAAACAGAGACGAATTCAGTTAGATTGAATAAAGTAGAGACGAATTCCCTTAGATTAGACCAAGTGGAGACGAACTATATTATTTTGGATCAAGAGAAGACGAACTCAGTCAGATTGGACCAAGAGGAGACTAACTCTCTTAGATTGGACGAAGAGGAGACAAACTCTGTTAGACTGGATAAAGAGGAGACGAACTTGGTTAGATTGGACCAAGAGGAGACGAACTCTCTTACATTGGACTAAGAGGAGGTGAACTCTCTTAGATTGCACCAAGAGGAGACAAATTCATTTAGATTGGACCAAGAGGAGACGAACTCGGTTGCATTGGAGTAATAGGAGACGAACGCTCTTAGATTGGACCAAGAGGAGATGAATTCGGTTAGATTGGATAAAGTAGAGACGAAGTCCCTTAGATTAGACCAAGTGGAGATGAACTATACGATTTTGGATCAACAGGAGACGAACTTGTTTAGATTGGACCAAGAGGCGACGAACTCTCTTAGATTGGACTAAACGGAGACGAATTCGGTTAGATTGAATAAAGTAGAGACGAATTCCCTTAGATTAGACCAAGTGGAGACGAACTATATTATTTTGGATCAAGAGGAGATGAACTCAGTCAGATTGGAACAAGGGGAGGCTAACTTTATTAGATTGGACAAAGAGGAGACAAATTCTGTTAGACTGGATCAAGAGGAGACGAACTTGGTTAGATTGGACCAAGAGGAGACGAACTCTCTTACATTGGACTAAGAGGAGGCGAACTCTCTTAGATTGCACCAAGAGGAGACGAATTCGGTTAGATTGGACCAAGAGGAGACGAACTCGGTTGCATTGGAGTAACAGGAGACGAACGCTCTTAGATTGGACCAAGAGGAGATGCATTCGGTTAGATTGGATATAGTAGAGACGAACTCCCTTAGATTAGACCAAGTGGAGATGAACTATATGATTTTGGATCAACAGGAGACGAACTTAGTTAGATTGGACCAAGAGGAGACGAACTCTCTTAGATTGGACGAAGAGGAGACAAACTCTCTTAGATTGGACTAGGAGGAGATGAATACTCTTTGATTGGATCAATAGGAGACGAACTCTATTAGATTGGATCAAGTGGAGAGGAACTTGGTTAGATTTGACCAGGAGGAGACGAACTCTCTTACATTGGACTAAGAGGAGGCGAACTCTCTTAGATTGCACCAAGAGGAGACGAATTGGGTTAGATTGGATTAAGTAGAGACGAATTCCCTTAGATTGGACCAAGAGGAGACAAACTCTCTTAGATTGGACTTACAGGAGACGAATTCTCTTAGATCGGACCAAGAAGAGACGAATTCAGTTAGATTGGATTGAGTAGAGACGAACTCCCTTAGATTGGCCCAAGAGGACACGAACACCGTTAGATTGGATCAAGAGGAGATGAAGTATGTTATATTGGATCAAGAGGAGACGAACTCGGTTAGAATGGACTAAGAAGTGAAGAAGTCCCTTTGATTGGACCATGGGGAGACGAATTCGACTAGATTGGATAAAGTAGAGACCAACCCCCTTAGATTGGACCAAGAGGAGACGAACACTGTTAGATTGGTCCTTGTACAGCTTTCAATGGTAAAATCTGTATAATACTTACATTTACCAAAAAAAAAAACTCCCTTAGATTGGACCAAGAGGAGACGAATTCAGTTAGATTGGATTAAGTGAAGACGAAATCCCTTAGGACGGACCAAGAGGAGACTAACTATCTTAGGTTGCACTAAGAGGAGACGAATTCGTGTAGATTGGATTAAGAAGACACGAACTCCCTTATATTGGACCAAAAGAAGACGAACTCTCTTAGGTTAGACTTAGAGGAGACGAACTCTTTTAGGTTAGAATTAGAGGAGATGAACTCTCTTAGATTGGACCTAGAGGTGACGAATTCGGTTAGATTGGAGTAAGTAGAGACGAACTCCCTTAGATTGGACCATGAGGAGACGAACACCATTAGATTGGATCAAGAGGAGATGAAGTCTGTTAGATTGGATCAAGAGGTGTCGAACTCGGTTAGATTGGACTAAGAAGAGATGAACTCCCTTAGATTGGACCAAGATGAGACGAATTTGGTTAGATTGGATTACGTAGAGACAATCTCCCTTAGCATTGGACCAAGAGTAGACGAACTCTATTAGATTGGATCCAGAGGAGATGAACTTAGTTAGATTGGACCAAGAGGAGATGAACTCTATTGGATTTGACTAAGAGGAGAAGAACTCTCTTAGATTGGACCAACAGTAGACAAATTCGGTTAGATTGTATTAAGAAGAGATGAACTCCATTAGATTGGACCAATAGGAAACGAACACTGTTAGATTAAATCATGAGGTGACGAACTCGGTTAGATTGGACCAAGAGGACACGAACTCTCTTTGATTGGACCAAGTGGAGACGACTTCGGCTAGATTGGAGTAAGTAGATATGAACTCCCTTAGAATACACCAAAAGGAGACGAACACCAATAGATTGGATGAAGAGGAGATGAAGTCTGTTAAATTGGATCAAGAGGAGACGAACTCGGTTAGATTGGACTAAGAAGGGAAGAACTCCCTTAGATTGGACCATGAGGACACGAATTCGGTTAGATTGGAATAAGTAGAGACGAACTCCCTTAGATTGGACCAAGAGGAGACGAACACTATTAGATTGGATCAAGAGGAGACGATCTCTGTTAGATTGGATCAAGATGAGACGAAGTCATTTAGATTGGATGAAGAGGAGACGCAATCGGTTAGATTGGACCAAGAGGAGACGAACTCACTTGGATTAGACGAAGAGGTGACGCACTCTCTGAGATTGGACCAAGAGGAGACGATTTCGGTTACATTGGACAAAGAAGAGAAGATCTCCCTTAGATTGGACTAAGAGGAGACGAACTCTATTAGATTGGATTAACTAGAGATGAACTGCCTTAGATTGGACCAAGAGGAGACGAACTCAGTTGGATTTTCCAAAGAGGAGACGAAGTCTCTTAGATTGGACAAAGAGGAGACGAATTCTGATAGATTGGATAAAGTAGATATGAACACCCTTTGATTAGACAAAGTGGAGATGAACTATCTTATATTGGATTGGACTAAGAGGAGACGAAGTATGTTAGATTGGAGGAAGAGGAGATGAACTTGATAAGATTGGAGCAAGGGGAGACGCACTCTCTGAGATTGGACCAAGAGGAGATGAATTGGGATAGATTGGACTAGGAAGAGAAGATCTCCTTTAGATTGGACCAAGAGGAGACGAACTCTGTTAGATTGGATTAAGTAAAGAAGAACTCCCACAGATTGGACTAAGAGGAGACGGACTCTGCTAGATTGGATCAAGAGGAGACGAACTCGGTTAGTTGGCCTAAGAGGAGATGAACTCGGTTGGATTGGAGTAGGAGGCGACGAACTCTCTTAGATTGGACCAAACGGAGACGAATTCGGTTAGATTGAATAAAGTAGAAACGAATTCCCTTAGATTAGACCAAGTGGAGACGAACAATATTATTTTGGATCAAGAGGAGACGAACTCAGTCAGATTGGACCAAGAGGAGACTAACTCTCTTGGATTGGACGAAGAGGAGACAAACTCTGTTAGACTGGATCAAGAAGAGACGAACTTAGTTAGATTGGACCAAGAGGAGACGAACTCTCTTACATTGGACTAAGAGGAGGCGAACTCTCTTAGATTGCACCAAGAGGAGACAAATTCATTTAGATTGGACCAAGAGGAGACGAACTCGGTTGCATTGGAGTAATAGGAGACGAACGCTCTTAGATTGGACCAAGAGGAGATGAATTCGGTTAGATTGGATAAAGTAGAGACGAACTCCCTTAGATTAGACTAAGTGGAGATGAACTATATGATTTTGGATCAACAGGAGACGAACTTGGTTAGACTGGACCAAGAGGAGACGAACTCTCTTAGATTGGACTAGGAGGAGACGAATACTCTTTGATTGGATCAAGAGGAGATGAACTCTATTAGATTGGATCAAGTGGAGAGGAACTTGGTTAGATTTGACCAGGAGGAGACGAACTCTCTTACATTGGACTAAGAGGAGGCGAACTCTCTTAGATTGCACCAAGAGGAGACGAATTGGGTTAGATTGGATTAAGTAGAGACGAATTCCCTTAGATTGGACCAAGAGGAGAAAAACTGTCTTAGATTGGACTTACAAGAGACGAATTTTCTTAGATCGGACCAAGAAGAGACGAATTCAGTTAGATTGGATTGAGTAGAGACGAACTCCCTAAGATTGGCCCAAGAGGACACGAACACCGTTAGATTGGATCAAGAGGAGATGAAGTATGTTATATTGGATCAAGAGGAGACGAACTCGGTTAGATTCGACAAAGAAGAGAAGAACTCCCTTAGATTGGACCATGGGGAGACGAATTCGGTTAGATTAGATTAGGCAGAGACGAATTCCCTTAAATTGGACCAAGAGGAGACGAACTCTCTTAGATTGGAGTTAGAGGAGACGAACTCTCTTTGATTGTACCAAGAGGTGACGAATTCGGTTAGATTGGAGTAAGTAGAGATGAATTCCCTTAGATTGGACCAAGAGGAGACGAACACCTTTAGATTGGATCAAGAGGACATGAAGTCTATTAGATTGGATCAAGAGGAGACGAACTCGGTTAGAATGGACTAAGAAGTGAAGAAGTCCCTTTGATTGGACCATGGGGAGACGAATTCGACTAGATTGGATTAAGTAGAGACCAACCCCCTTAGATTGGACCAAGAGGAGACGAACACTGTTACATTGGTCCTTGTACAGCTTTCAATGGTAAAATCTGTATAATACTTACATTTACCAAAAAAAAAAACTCCCTTAGATTGGACCATAAGGAGACAAATTCAGTTAGATTGGATTAAGTGAAGACGAAATCCCTTAGGACGGACCAAGAGGAGACTAACTATCTTAGGTTGCACTAAGAGGAGACGTATTCGTGTAGATTGGATTAAGAAGACACGAACTCCCTTATATTGGACCAAAAGAAGACGAACTCTCTTAGGTTAGACTTAGAGGAGACGAACTCTCTTAGGTTAGACTTAGAGGAGATGAACTCTTTTAGATTGGACCTAGTGGTGACGAATTCGGTTAGATTGGAGTAAGTAGAGACGAACTCCCTTAGACTAGACCAAGAGGAGACGAACACTATTAGATTGGATCAAAAGGAGACGATCTCTGTTAGATTGGATCAAGAGGAGACGAAGTCTTTTAGATTGGATGAAGAGGAGACGCACTCGGTTAGAATGGACCAAGAGGAGACGAACTCACTTGGATTAGACGAAGAGGTGACGCACTCTCTGAGATTGGACCAAGAGGAGACGATTTCGGTTACATTGGACAAAGAAGAGAAGATCTCCCTTAGATTGGACTAAGAGGAGACGAACTCTGTTAGATTGGATTAAGTAGAGATGAACTCCCTTAGATTGGACCAAGAGGAGACGAACTCGGTTGGATTTTCCAAAGAGGAGACGAAGTATCTTAGATTGGACAAAGAGGAGACGAATTCGGATAGATTGGATAAAGTAGATATGAACACCCTTTGATTAGACAAAGTGGAGATGAACTATCTTATATGGGATTGGACTAAGAGGAGACGAAGTATGTTAGATTGGAGGAAGAGGAGACGAACTTGATAAGATTGGAGCAAGAGGAGACGAACTCTCTTAGATTGGACGAAGATGAGACGCACTCTCTGAGATTGGACCAAGAGGAGATGAATTGGGATAGATCGGACTAGGAAGAGAAGATCTCCTTTAGATTGGACCAAGAGGAGACGAACTCTGTTAGATTGGATTAAGTAAAGAAGAACTCCCATAGATTGGACGAAGAGGAGACGGACTCTGCTAGATTGGATCAAGAGGAGACGAACTCGGTTAGTTGGCCTAACAGGAGATGAACTCGGTTGGATTGCAGTAGGAGGCGACGAACTCTCTTAGATTGGACCAAACGGAGACAAATTCGGTTATATTGAATAAAGTAGAGACGAATTCCCTTAGATTAGACCAAGTGGAGACGAACTATATTATTTTGGATCAAGAGGAGACGAACTCAGTCAGATTGGACCAGAGGAGACTAACTCTCATAGATTGGACGAAGAGGAGACAAGCTCTGTTAGAGAGGATCAAGAGGAGACGAACTTGGTTAGATTGGACCAAGAGGAGACGAACTCTCTTACATTGGACTAAGAGGAGGCGAACTCTCTTAGATTGCACCAAGCGGAGATGAATTCGGTTAGATTGGACCAAGAGGAGATGAACTCGGTTGCATTGGAGTAACATGAGACGAACGCTCTTAGATTGGACCAAGAGGAGATGCATTCGGTTAGATTGGATAAAGTAGAGACGAACTCCCTTAGATTAGACTAAGTGGAGATGAACTATATGATTTTGGATCAACAGGAGACGAACTTGGTTAGATTTGACCAAGAGGAGACGAACTCTCTTAGATTGGACGAAGAGGAGACAAACTCTCTTAGATTGGACTAGGAGGAGACGAATACTCTTTGATTGGATCAAGAGGAGACGAACTCTATTAGATTGGATCAAGTGGAGAGGAACTTAGTTAGATTTGACCAGGAGGAGACGAACTCTCTTACATTGGACTAAAAGGAGGCGAACTCTCTTAGATTGCACCAAGAGGAGACGAATTGGGTTAGATTGGATTAAGTAGAGACGAATTCCCTTAGATTGGACCAAGAGGAGACAAACTCTCTTAGATTGGACTTACAGGAGACGAATTCTCTTAGATCGGACCAAGAAGAGACGAATTCAGTTAGATTGGATTGAGTATAGACGAACTCCCTTAGATTGGCCCAAGAGGACACGAACACCGTTAGATTGGATCAAGAGGAGATGAAATAAGTTATATTGGATCAAGAGGAGACGAACTCAGTTAGAATGGACTAAGAAGTGAAGAAGTCCCTTTGATTGGACCATGGGGAGACGAATTCGACTAGATTGGATAAAGTAGAGACCAACCCCCTTAGATTGGACCAAGAGGAGACGAACAGTGTTAGATTGGTCCTTGTATAGCTTTCAATGGTAAAATCTGTATAATACTTACATTTACCAAAAAAAAAAACTCCCTTAGATTGGACCAAGAGGAGACGAATTCAGTTAGATTGGATTAAGTGAAGACGAAATCCCTTAGGACGGACCAAGAGGAGACTAACTATCTTAGGTTGCACTAAGAGGAGACGAATTCGTGTAGATTGGATTAAGAAGACACGAACTCCCTTATATTGGACCAAAAGAAGACGAACTCTCTTAGGTTAGACTTAGAGGAGACGAACTCTTTTAGGTTAGAATTAGAGGAGATGAACTCTCTTAGATTGGACCTAGAGGTGACGAATTCGGTTAGATTGGAGTAAGTAGAGACGAACTCCCTTAGATTGGACCATGAGGAGACGAACACCATTAGATTGGATCAAGAGGAGATGAAGTCTGTTAGATTGGATCAAGAGGTGACGAACTCGGTTAGATTGGACTAAGAAGAGATGAACTCCCTTAGATTGGACCAAGAGGAGACAAATTTGGTTAGATTGGATTACGTAGAGACAATCTCCCTTAGCATTGGACCAAGAGTAGACGAAATCTGTTAGATTGGATCTAGAGGAGATGAACTCGGTTAGATTGGACCAAGAGGAGATGAACTCTATTGGATTTGACTAAGAGGAGAAGAACTCTCTTAGATTGGACCAACAGTAGACAAATTCGGTTAGATTGTATTAAGAAGAGATGAACTCCATTAGATTGGACCAATAGGAAACGAACACTGTTAGATTAAATCATGAGGTGACGAACTCGATTAGATTGGACTAAGAGGAGACGAACTCTCTTTGATTGGACCAAGTGGAGACGACTTCGGCTAGATTGGAGTAAGTAGAGATGAACTCCCTTAGATTACACCAAAAGGAGACGAACACCAATAGATTGGATGAAGAGGAGATGAAGTCTGTTAAATTGGATCAAGAGGAGACGAACTCCGTTAGATTGGACTAAGAAGAGAAGAACTCCCTTAGATTGGACCATGAGGACACGAATTCGGTTCGATTGGATTAAGTAGAGACGAACTCCCTTAGATTGGATCAAGAGGAGACGAACACTCTTAGATTGGATCAAGAGAAGACGATCTCTGTTAGATTGGATAAAGAGGAGACGAAGTCTTTTAGATTGGATGAAGAGGAGACGCACTCGATTAGATTGGACCAAGAGGAGACGAACTCACTTGGATTAGACGAAGAGGTGACGCACTCTCTGAGATTAGACCAAGAGGAGACGATGTCGGTTACATTGGACAAAGAAGAGAAGATCTCCCTTAGATTGGACCAAGAGGAGACGAACTCTGTTAGATTGGTTTAAGTAGAGATGAACTCCCTTAGATTGGACCATGAGGAGACGAACTCGGTTGGATTGAATCAAGAGAAGACGAAGTCTTTTAGATTGGATGAAGAGGAGACGCACTCGGTTAGATTGGACCAAGAGGAGACGAACTCACTTGGATTAGGCGAAGAGGTGACGCACTCTCTGAGATTGGACCAAGAGGAGACGATTTCGGTTACATTGGACAAAGAAGAGAAGATCTCTCTTAGATTGGACCAAGAGGAGACGAACTCTGTTAGATTGGTTTAAGTAGAGATGAACTCCCTTAGATTGGACCATGAGGAGACGAACTCGGTTGGATTTTCCAAAGAGGAGACGAAGTCTCTTAGATAGGACAAAGAGGAGACGAATTCGGATAGATTGGATAAAGTAGACATGAACACCGTTTGATTAGACAAAGTGCAGATGACCTATCTTATATTGGATTGGACAAAGAGGAGACGAAGTATGTTAGATTGGAGGAAGAGGAGATGAACTTGATAAGATTGGAGCAAGAGGAGACGCACTCTCTGAGATTGGACCAAGAGGAGATGAATTGGGATAGATTGGACTAGGAAGAGAAGATCTCCTTTAGATTGGACCAAGAGGAGACGAACTCTGTTAGATAGGATTAAGTAAAGAAGAACTCCCATACATTGGACTAAGAGGAGACGGAGTCTGCTAGATTGGATCAAGAGGAGACGAACTCGGTTAGTTGGCCTAAGAGGAGATGAACTCGGTTGGATTGGAGTAGGAGGCGACGAACTCTCTTAGATTGGACCAAACGGAGACGAATTCGGTTAGATTGAATAAAGTAGAGACGAATTCCCTTAGATTAGACCAAGTGGAGACGAACTATATTATTTTGGATCATGAGGAGACGAACTCAGTCAGATAAGACCAGGAGGAGACTAACTCTCTTAGATTGGACGAAGAGGAGACAAACTCTGTTAGACTGGATCAAGAGGAGACGAACTTGGTTATATTGGACCAAGAGGAGACGAACTTTCTTACATTGGACTAAGTGGAGGCGAACTCTCTTAGATTGCACCAAGAGGAGGCGAATTCGTTTAGATTGGACCAAGAGGAGACGAACTCGGTTGCATTGGAGTAATAGGAGACGAACGCTCTTAGATTGGACCAAGAGGAGATGAATTCGGTTAGATTGGATAAAGTAGAGACGAACTCCCTTAGATTAGACCAAGTGGAGATGAACTATATGATTTTGGATCAACAGGAGACGAACTTGGTTAGATTGGACCAAGAGGCGACGAACTCTCTTAGATTGGACCAAACGGAGACGAATTCAGTTAGATTGAATAAAGTAGAGACGAATTCCCTTAGATTAGACTAAGTGGAGACGAACTATATTATTTTGGATCAAGAGGAGACGAACTCAGTCATATTGGACAAAGAGGAGACTAACTCTCTTAGATTGGACGAAGAGGAGACAAACTCTGTTAGACTGGATCAAGAGGAGACGAACTTGGTTAGATTGGACCAAGAGGAGACGAACTGTCTTACATCGGACTAAGAGGAGGCGAACTCTCTTAGATTGCACCAAGAGGAGACGAATTCGGTTAGATTTGACCAAGAGGAGACGAACTCGGTTGCATTGGAGTAACAAGAGACGAACGCTCTTAGATTGGACCAAGAGTAGATGCATTCGGTTAGATTGGATAAAGCAGAGACGAACTCCCTTAGATTAGACCAAGTGGAGATGAACTATATGATTTTGGATCAACAGGAGACGAACTTGGTTAGATTGGACCAAGAGGAGACGAACTCTCTTAGATTGGACGAAGAGGAGACAAACTCTCTTAGATTGGACTAGGAGGAGACGAATACTCTTTGATTGGATCAAGAGGAGACAAACTCTAATAGATTGGATCAAGTGGAGACGAACTTGGTTAGATTGGACCAGGAGGAGACGAACTCTCTTACATTGGACTAAGAGGAGGCGAACTCTCTTAGATTGCACCAAGAGGAGACGAATTGGGTTAGATTGGATTAAGTAGAGACGAATTCCCTTAGATTGGACCAAGAGGAGACAAACTCTCTTAGATTGGACTTGCAGGAGACGAATTCTCTTAGATCGGACCAAGAAGAGACGAATTCAGTTAGATTGGATTGAGTAGAGACGAACTCCCTTAGATTGGCCCAAGAGGACACGAACACCGTTAGATTGGATCAAGAGGAGATGAAGTATGTTATATTGGACCAAGTGGAGACGACTTCGGCTAGATTGGAGTAAGTAGAGATGAACTCCCTTAGATTACACCAAAAGGAGACGAACACCAATAGATTGGATGATGAGGTGATGAAGTCTGTTAAATTCGATCAAGAGGAGACGAACTCGGTTAGATTGGACTAAGAAGAGAAGAACTCCCTTAGATTGGAACATGAGGACACGAATTCGGTTAGATTGGATTAAGTAGAGTCGAACTTCCTTAGATTGGACCAAGAGGAGACGAACACTATTAGATTGGATCAAGAGGAGGCGATCTCTGTTAGATTGGATCAAGAGGAGCCGAAGTCTTTTAGATTGGATGAAGAGGAGACGCACTCGGTTAGATTGGACCAAGAGGAGACGAACTCACTTGGATTAGACGAAGAGGTGACGCACTCTCTGAGATTGGACCAAGAGGAGACGATTTCGGTTACATTGGACAAAGTAGAGAAGATCTCCCTTAGATTAGACCAAGAGGAGACAAACTCTGTTAGATTTGATTAAGTAGAGATGAACTCCCTTAGATTGGACCAAGAGGAGACGAACTCGGTTGGATTTTCCAAAGAGGAGACGAAGTCTCTTAGATTGGACAAAAACTCTGTTAGTGGAGACTAACAGAGTGGAGACGAACTATATTATTTTGGATCAAGGGGAGACGAACTTAGTCAGATTGGACCAAGAGGAGACTAACTCTCTTAGATTAGACGAAGAGGAGACAAACTCTGTTAGACTGGATCAAGAGGAGACGAACTTGGTTAGATTGGACCAAGAGGAGACGAACTCTCTTACATTGGACTAAGAGGAGGCGAACTCTCTTAGATTGCACCAAGAGGAGACGAATTCGGTTAGATTGGACCAAGAGGAGACGAACTCGGTTGCATTGGAGTAACAGGAGACGAACGCTCTTAGATTGGACCAAGAGGAGATGCATTCGGTTAGATTGGATAAAGTAGAGACGAACTCCCTTAGATTAGACCAAGTGGAGATGAACTATATGATTTTGGATCAACAGGAGACGAACTTGGTTAGATTGGACCAAGAGGAGACGAACTCTCTTAGATTGGACGAAGAGGAGACAAACTCTCTTAGATTGGACTCGGAGGAGACGAATACTCTTAGATTGGACCAAGAAGAGAAGAACTCTGTTAGATTGGATCAAGTGGAGATGAACTTGGTTAGATTGGACTAGGAGGAGATGAACTCTCCTACATTGGACTAAGAGGAAGCTAACTCTCTTAGATTGCACCAAGAGGAGACGAATTGGGTTATATTGGATTAAGTGGAGACGAATTCCCTTAGATTGGACCAAGAGGAGACGAACTCTCTTAGATTTGACTTACAGGAGACGAACTCTCTTTCATTGGACCAAGAGGAGACGAATTTGGTTAGATTGGATTAAGTAGAGACGAATTCGGTTAGATTGGATTATGTAGAGACGAACTCCCTTAGATTGGCCCAAGAGGACACGAACACCGTTAGATTGGACCAAGAGGAGATGAAGTCTATTAGATTGGATCAAGAGCAGACAAACTAGGTTAGATTCGACTAAGAAGAGAAGAACTCCCCTAGATTGGACCATGGGGAGACGAATTTGGTTAGATTGGACTAAGTAGAGACGAACTCCCTTACATTGGACCAAGAGGAGATGAATTCAGTTAGATTGGATTAAGTGGAGACGAAATCCATAAGGATGGACCAAGAGGAGACGAACTCTGTTAGATTGGATCAAGAGGAGACGAAATCGGTTAGCTTGGACCAAGAGGAGACGAACTCGGTTGGATTTGGCTAAGAGCAGACGAACTCTCTGAGATTGGACCAACAGTAGACGAATTCGGTTAGATTGGATTAAGAGGAGACGAACTCACTTGGCTTAGACGAAGAGGAGACGCACTCTCTGAGATTGGACTAAGAGGAGACGAATTCGGATAGATTGGGTAAGAAGAGAAGATCTCCCTTAGATTGGACCAAGAGGAGAGGAATTCAGTTAGATTGGATTAAGTGGAGACGAAATCCCTAAGGATGGACCAAGATGAGACGAACTCTGTTAGATTGGATCAAGAGGGGACGAAATCGATTAGCTTGGACCAAGAGGAGACGAACTCGGTTGGATTTGACTAAGAAGAGATGAACTCTCTTAGATTGGACCAACGGTATACGAATTCGGTTAGATTGGATTAGGAGGAGACGAACTCACTTGGCTTAGATGAAGAGGAGACGCACTCTCTGAGATTGGACTAAGAGGAGACGAATTCGGATAGATTGGGCTAAGAAGAGAAGATCTCCCTTAGATTGGACCAAGAGGAGACGAACTCGGTTAGATTGGACCATGAGGATATGAACTCTCTTAGATTGGACTTAGAGGAGATGAACTCTCCTAGATTGGACCAAGAGGAGACGAAGTCGGTTAGATTGGATTAAGTAGAGACGAACTCCCATAGATTGGACCAAGAGGACACAAACACCGTTAAATTGGATTAAGAGTTGATGAAGTCTGTTAGATTGTATCAAAAGGAGACGAACTCGGTTAGATTGGACTAAGAGGAGAAGAACTCTCTTAGATTGGACCAAGAGGAGACGAATTCAGTTTGATTTGATTGAGTGGAGACGAAATCCCTTAGGATTGACCAAGAGAAGACGAACTATCTTAGGTTGCACCAAGTGGAGACGAATTCGTGTAGATTGGATTGAGTATAGACGAACTCCCTTATATTGGACCAAAAGGAGACGAACTCTCTCAGGTTAGACTTAGAGGAGAAGAACTCACTTAGATTAGACTTAGAGGAGATGAACTCTCTTAGATTGGACCAAGAGGTGACGAAGTCAGTTAGATTGGAGTAAGTAGACACGAACTCCCTTAGATTTGACCAAGAGGAGACGAACACTGTTAGATCGGATCAAGAGGAGATGAAGTCTATTAGATTGGATCAAGAGGAGACGAACTAGGTTAGATTGGACTAAGAAGAGAAGATCTCCCCTAGATTGGACCATGGGAAGACGAATTCGGTTAGATTGGACTAAGTGGAGACGAACTCCCTTAGATTGGACCAAAAGGACACGAACTCTGTTAGATTGGATCAAGAGGAGACGAACTCGGTTAGATTGGACCAAGTGGAGATGAACTCTCTTAGATTAGACTTAGAGGAGAGAACTCTCTTAGATTGCACCAAGATGAGACAAATTCCGTTAGATTGGATTAAGGAGAGACAAACTCCCTTAGATTGGACCTAGAGGACAAGAACACCGTTATATTGGATCAAGAGGAGATGAAGTCTGTTAGATTGGATCAAAGGGAGACGACCTCGGTTAGATTGGACAAAGAAGAGAAGAACTCCCTTAGATTGGACCAAGAGGAGACGAATTCAGTTAGATTGGATTAAGTGGAGACGAAATCTATAAGGATGGACCAAGATGAGACGAACTCTGTTAGATTTGGTCAAGAGGAGACGAAATCGGTTAGCTTGGACCAAGTGGAGACAAACTCGGTTGGATTTGACTAAGAGGAGACAGACTCTCTTAGATTGGACCAACAGTAGACGAATTCGATTAGATTGGATTAAGAGGAGACGAATTCACTTGGCTTAGACGAAGAGGAGACGCACTCTCTGAGATTGAACTAAGAGGAGAAGACTTCGGATAGACTGGGCTAAGAAGAGAAGATCTCACTTAGATTAGACCAAGATGAGACGAATTCAGTTAGATTGGATAAAGTGGAGACGAAATCCCTAAGGATGGACCAAGAGGAGACGAACTCTGTTAGATTGGATCAAGAGGTGACGAAATCGGTTAGCTTGGACCAAGAGGAGACGAACTCGGTTAGATTTGACTAAGAGGAGACGAACTCTCTTACATTGGACCAACAGTAGACGAATTTGGTTAGATTGGATTAAGAGGATATGAACTCTCTTAGATTGGGATTAGAGGAGACGAACTCTCCTAGATTGGACCAAGAGGAGACGAAGTCAGATAGATTGGATTAAGTAGAGATGAACTCCCATAGATTGGACCAAGAGAACATGAACACCGTTAGATTGGATCAAGAGGTGATGAAGTCTGTTAGATTGTGTCAAAAGGAGACGAACTCGATTAGATTTGACTAAGAGGAGAAGAACTCCCTTAGATTGGACCAAGAGGAGACGAATTCAGTTTGATTGGATTAAGTGGAGACGAAATCCCTTAGGATGGACCAAGAGAAGACGAACTATCTTAGGTTGCACCAAGAGAAGAAGAATTCGTGTAGATTGGATTGAGTATAGACGAACTCACTTATATTGGACCAAAAGGAGACGAACTCTCTTAGGTTAGACTTAGAGGAGACGAACTCTCTTAGATTAGACTTAGAGGAGATGAACTCTCTTAGATTGGACCAAGAGGTGACGAATTCGGTTGGATTGGAGTAAGTAAAGACGAACTCCCTTAGATTGGACCAAGAGGAGACGAACACCGTTAGATCGGATCAAGAGGAGATGAAGTCTGTTAGATTGGATCAAGAGGAGACGAACTAGGTTAGATTGGACTAAGAAGAGAAGAACTCCCCCAGATTGGACCTTGGGGAGACGAATTCGGTTAGATTGGATTAAGTAGAGACGAACTCTCTTAGATTGGACCAAGAGGACACGAACTCTGTTAGATTGGATCAAGAGGGGACCAACTCGGTTAGATTGGACCAAGTGGAGATGAACTCTCTTAGATTAGACTTAGAGGAGAGAACTCTCTTAGATTGTACCAAGATGAGACAAATTCCGTTAGATTGGATTAAGGAGAGACAAACTCCCTTGGATTGGACCTAGAGGACAAGAAAACCGTTATATTGGATCAAGAGGAGATGAAGTCTGTTAGATTGGATCAAAAGGAGACGAACTCGGTTAGATTGGACAAAGAAGAGAAGAACTCCCTCAAGTTGGACCAAGAGGAGACGAATTCAGTTAAATTAGATTAAGTGGAGACGAAAGCCATAAGGATTGACCAAGATGAGACGAACTCTGTTAGATTTGATCAAGAGGAGACGAAATCGGTTAACTTGGACCAAGAGGAGACGAACTCGGTTGGATTTGACTAAGAGGAGACGAACTCTCTTACATTGGACCAACAGTAGATGAATTCGGTTAGAATGGATTAAGAGGAGACGAACTTTGTTAGATTGGATTAAGTGGAGATGAAATCCCTAAGGATGGACCAAGAGGAGACGGACTCTGTTAGATTGGATCAAGAGGGGACGAAATCGGTTAGCTTGGACCAAAAGGAGACGAACTCGGTTGGATTTGACTAAGAGGAGATGAACTCTCTTACATTGGACCAACAGTAGACGAATTCGGTTAGAATGGATTAAGAGGAGACGAACTCACTTGGCTTAGACGAAGAGGAGACGCACTCTCTAAGATTGGACTAAGAGGAGACGAATTCGGATATATTAGGCTAAGAAGAGAAGATCTCCCTTAGATTGGACCAAGATGAGACGAACTCGGTTAGATTGAACCAACAGGATATGAACTCTCTTAGATTGGACTTAGAGGAGAAAACTCTCCTAGATTGGACTAAGATGAGACGAAGTCGGTTAGATTCGATTAAATAGAGACGAACTCCCATAGATTGGACCAACAGGACACGAACACTGTTAGATTGGATCAAGAGGTGATGAAGTCTGTTAGATTGTATCAAAAGGAGACGAACTTGGTTAGATTGGACTAAGAGGAGAAGAACTCCCTTAGATTGGACTGTGAGGAGACAAATTCAGTTTGATTGGATTAAGTGGAGACGAAATCCCTTAGGATGGACCAAGAGAAGAGGAACTATCTTAGGTTGCATCCAGAGGAGACGAATTCGTGTAGATTGGAATGAGTATAGACGAACTCCCTTATAATGGACCAAATGGAGACGAACTCTCTTAGGTTAGACTTAGAGGAGACGAGCTCTCTTAGGTTAGACTTAGAGGAGACGAGCTCTCTTAGGTTAGACTTAGAGGTGATGAACTCTCTTAAATTGGACCAAGATGTGACGAATTCGGTTAGATTGGAGTAAGTAGAGACGAACTCCCTTAGATTGGACCAAGAGGAGACGAACACCGTTAGATTGGATCAAGAGGGGATGAAGTCTGTTAGATTGGATCAACAAGGGGCGAACTAGGTTAGATTGCACTAAGAAGAGAAGAACACCCTTAGATTGGACTATGGGGAGACGAATTCGATTAGATTGTATTTAGTAGTGACGAACCCCCTTAGATTGGACCAAGTGGAGACGAACTCTGTTACATTGGATCAAGAGGAGGCGAACTCGGTTACATTTAACCAAGAGGAGGCAAACTCCGTTAGATTGGATTAAGAAGAGACGAACTCGATTAGATTGGACCAAGAGGAGAGGAACTCTCTTAGATTAGACTTAGTGGAGAGAACTCTTTTAGATTGGACCTATATGAGACGAATTCGATTAGATTGGACTAAGAAGAGATGAACACCCTTAGATTGGACCAAGAGGAGACGAATTCAGTTAGATTAGATTAGGTGAAGACGAAATCCTTTAGGATGGACCAAGAGGAGACGAACTATCTTTGGTTGCACCAAGATTGGAATCCCTTGGAATTCGTGTAGATTGGATTAAGTATGGACGAACCCGCTTATATTGGACCAAAACGAGACGAACTCTTTAGGTTAGACTTAGAGGTGACGAACTCTCTTCGGTTAGACTTAGAGGTGACGAACTCTCTTCGGTTAGACTTAGAGGAGATGAACTCTCTTAAATTGGACCATGAGGTGATGAATTCGGTTAGATTGGAGTAAGTAGAGACGAACTCCCTTCGATTGGACTAAGAGGAGACGAACAACGTTAGATTGGATCAAGAGGGGATGAAGTTTATTAGATTGGATCAAGAGGAGACGAACGAGGTTAGATTGGACTAAGAAGAGAAGAACACCCTTGGATTGGACCATGGGGAGAGGAATTCGGTTAGATTAGACTAAGTAGAGACAAGCTCCCTTAAATTGGACCAAGAGGAGACGAACTCTGTTAGATTGGATCAAGAGGAGGCGAACTCGGTTAGATTTGACCAAGAGGAGACGAACTCTGTTAGATTGGATCAAGAGGAGACGAACTCGATTAGATTGGACCTTGAGGAGATGAACTCTCTTAGATTAGACTTAGAGGAGAGAAGTCTCTTAGATTGGACCAAGAGGAGACGAATTCGGTTAGATTGGATTAAGTAGAGAAGAACTCCCTTAGATTGGATCAAGAAGAGATGAAGTCTGTTAGATTAGATCAAAAAGAGACGAACTAGGTTAGATTGGACTAAGAAGAGATGAACTCCCTTACATTGGACCAAGAGGAGATGAATTCAGTTAGATTGGATTAAGTGAAGACGAAATCCCTTACAATGGACCAAGAGGAGACGAACTACTTAGGTTGCACCAACAGAAGACGAATTCGTGTAGATTGGATTAAGTATAGACGAACTCCCTTATATTGGACCGAAAGGAGACAAACACTCTTAGGTTAGACTTAGAGGTGACGAACTCTCGTAGGTTAGACTTAGAGGAGATGAACTCTCTTAAATTGGACCAAGAGGTGTTGAATTCGGTTAGATTGGGGTAAGTAGAGACGAACTCCCCTAGATTGGACCAAGAGGAGACGAACACTGTCAGATTGGATCAAGAGGAGACGAACAAGGTTACATTGGACTAAGAAGAGAAGAACTCCCTTAGATTGGACCATGGGGAGACGAATTCGGTTAAATTGGACTAAATAGAGATGAACTCCCTTAGATTGGACCAAGAGGAGTCGAACTTTGTTAGATTGGATCAAGAGGAGGCAAACTCGGTTAGATTTCACCAAGACGAGACAAACTCTGTTAGATTGGATTAAGTGGAGACGAACTCGATTAGATTGGACAAGGAGGAGATGAACTCTCTTAGGTTAGACTTAGTGGAGAGAACACTTTTAGATTGGACCAAGAGGAAACGAATTCGGTTAGATTGGACTAAGAAGAGATGAACTCTCTTAGATTGGACCAAGAGGAGACGAATTCAGTTAGATTGGATTAACTGAAGGCGAAATCCCATAGGATGGACCAAGAGGAGACGAACTATCTTACGTCGCACCAAGAGGAGACAAATTCGTGTAGATTGGATTAAGTATAGACGAACTCCCCTATATTGGACCAAAAGGAGACGAACTCTCTTAGGTTAGACTTAGAGGAGACGAACTCTCTTAGGTTAGACTTAGAGGAGACGAGCTCTCTTAGGTTAGGCTTAGAGGAGATGAACTCACTTAACTTGGACCAAGAGGTGACGAATTCGGTTAGATTGGAGTAAGTAGAGACGAACTCCCTTAGATTGGACCAAGAGGAGACGAACAACGTTAGATTGGATCAAGAGGGGTTGATGTCTTTTAGATTGGATCAAGAGGAGATGAACTAGGTTAGATTGGACTAAGAAGAGCAGAACTCCCTTAGATTAGACCATGGGAAGGAGACGAACTCTGTTAGATTGGATCAAGAGGAGCCGACTTCGGTTAGATTTGACAAAGAGGAGACGAACTCTGTTAGATTGGATCAAGAGGAGGCGAACTAGATTAGATTGGACCAAGAGGAGATGAACTCTCTTAGATTATACTTAGAGGAGAGAACTCTCTTAGATTGGACCAAGAGGAGACGAATTCGGTTAGATTGGATTAAGTAGAGACGAACAGCCTTAGATTGGACCAAGAGGACACGAACATCGTTAGATTGGATCAAGAGGAGACGAAGTCTGTTAGATTGGATCAAAAGGAGATGAACATGGTTAGATTGGACTAAGAAGAGATGAACTCCCTCAGAATGGACCAAGAGGAGATGAATTCAGTTAGATTCGATTAAGTGAAGACGAGATCCCTTAGGATGGACCAAGTGGGGACGAACAACCTTAGATTGCACCAGGAGTAGACGAATTCGTGTAGATTGGATTAACTATAGACAAACTCCCTTATATTGGACCAAAATAAGACGAACTCTCTTAGGTTAGACTTAGGGGAGACGAACTCTCTTAGGTTAGACTTAGAGGAGATGAACTCTCTTAGATTGGACTAAGAGGTGACCAATTCGGTTAGTTTCGAGTAGAGACGAACTCCCTTAGATTGGACCAAGACGAGACGAACACCGTTAGATTGGATCAAGATGGGATGAAGTCTGTTAGATTGGATCAAGAGGAGACGAACTAGGTTAGATTGGACTAAGAAGAGAAGAACTCCCTTAGATTGGACCTTGTGGAGACAAATTCGGTTAGATTGGATTAAGTAGTGACGAACTCTCTTAAATTGGACCATGAGGAGACGAACTCTGTTAGATTGGATCAAGAGGAGGCGAACTCGGTTAGATTTGACCAAGAGGAGACGAACTCTGTTAGATTGGATCAAGAGGAGACGAACTCGATTAGATTGGACCTTGAGGAGATGAACTCTCTTAGATTAGACTTAGAGGAGAGAAGTCTCTTAGATTGGACCAAGAGGAGACGAATTCGGTTAGATTGGATTAAGTAGAGAAGAACTCCCTTAGATTGGATCAAGAAGAGATGAAGTCTGTTAGATTAGATCAAAAAGAGACGAACTAGGTTAGATTGGACTAAGAAGAGATGAACTCCCTTACATTGGACCAAGAGGAGATGAATTCAGTTAGATTGGATTAAGTGAAGACGAAATCCCTTACAATGGACCAAGAGGAGACGAACTACTTAGGTTGCACCAACAGAAGACGAATTCGTGTAGATTGGATTAAGTATAGACGAACTCCCTTATATTGGACCGAAAGGAGACAAACACTCTTAGGTTAGACTTAGAGGTGACGAACTCTCGTAGGTTAGACTTAGAGGAGATGAACTCTCTTAAATTGGACCAAGAGGTGTTGAATTCGGTTAGATTGGGGTAAGTAGAGACGAACTCCCCTAGATTGGACCAAGAGGAGACGAACACTGTCAGATTGGATCAAGAGGAGACGAACAAGGTTACATTGGACTAAGAAGAGAAGAACTCCCTTAGATTGGACCATGGGGAGACGAATTCGGTTAAATTGGACTAAATAGAGATGAACTCCCTTAGATTGGACCAAGAGGAGTCGAACTTTGTTAGATTGGATCAAGAGGAGGCAAACTCGGTTAGATTTCACCAAGACGAGACAAACTCTGTTAGATTGGATTAAGTGGAGACGAACTCGATTAGATTGGACAAGGAGGAGATGAACTCTCTTAGGTTAGACTTAGTGGAGAGAACACTTTTAGATTGGACCAAGAGGAAACGAATTCGGTTAGATTGGACTAAGAAGAGATGAACTCTCTTAGATTGGACCAAGAGGAGACGAATTCAGTTAGATTGGATTAACTGAAGGCGAAATCCCATAGGATGGACCAAGAGGAGACGAACTATCTTACGTCGCACCAAGAGGAGACAAATTCGTGTAGATTGGATTAAGTATAGACGAACTCCCCTATATTGGACCAAAAGGAGACGAACTCTCTTAGGTTAGACTTAGAGGAGACGAACTCTCTTAGGTTAGACTTAGAGGAGACGAGCTCTCTTAGGTTAGGCTTAGAGGAGATGAATTCACTTAACTTGGACCAAGAGGTGACGAATTCGGTTAGATTGGAGTAAGTAGAGACGAACTCCCTTAGATTGGACCAAGAGGAGACGAACAACGTTAGATTGGATCAAGAGGGGTTGATGTCTTTTAGATTGGATCAAGAGGAGATGAACTAGGTTAGATTGGACTAAGAAGAGCAGAACTCCCTTAGATTAGACCATGGGAAGGAGACGAACTCTGTTAGATTGGATCAAGAGGAGCCGACTTCGGTTAGATTTGACAAAGAGGAGACGAACTCTGTTAGATTGGATCAAGAGGAGGCGAACTAGATTAGATTGGACCAAGAGGAGATGAACTCTCTTAGATTATACTTAGAGGAGAGAACTCTCTTAGATTGGACCAAGAGGAGACGAATTCGGTTAGATTGGATTAAGTAGAGACGAACAGCCTTAGATTGGACCAAGAGGACACGAACATCGTTAGATTGGATCAAGAGGAGACGAAGTCTGTTAGATTGGATCAAAAGGAGATGAACATGGTTAGATTGGACTAAGAAGAGATGAACTCCCTCAGAATGGACCAAGAGGAGATGAATTCAGTTAGATTCGATTAAGTGAAGACGAGATCCCTTAGGATGGACCAAGTGGGGACGAACAATCTTAGATTGCACCAGGAGTAGACGAATTCGTGTAGATTGGATTAACTATAGACAAACTCCCTTATATTGGACCAAAATAAGACGAACTCTCTTAGGTTAGACTTAGGGGAGACGAACTCTCTTAGGTTAGACTTAGAGGAGATGAACTCTCTTAGATTGGACTAAGAGGTGACCAATTCGGTTAGTTTCGAGTAGAGACGAACTCCCTTAGATTGGACCAAGACGAGACGAACACCGTTAGATTGGATCAAGATGGGATGAAGTCTGTTAGATTGGATCAAGAGGAGACGAACTAGGTTAGATTGGACTAAGAAGAGAAGAACTCCCTTAGATTGGACCTTGTGGAGACGAATTCGGTTAGATTGGATTAAGTAGTGACGAACTCTCTTAAATTGGACCAAGAGGAGACGAACTCTGTTAGATTGGATCAAGAGGAGGCGAACTCGGTTAGATTTGACCGAGAGGAGACAAACTCTGTTAGACTAGATCAAGAGGAGACGAACTTGATTAGATTGGACCAAGAGGAGATGAACTCTCTTAGATTAGACTTAGTGGAGAGAACTCTTTTAGATTGGACCAAGAGGAGACGAATTCGGTTAGATTGGACTAAGAAGAGAAGAACTCCCTTAGATTGGACCAAGAGGTGACGAATTCAGTTAGATTGGATTAAGTGGAGACGAAATCCATAAGGATGGACCAAGAGGAGACGAACTATCTTAGGTTGTACCAAGAGGAGACGAATTCGTGTAGATTGGATTGAGTCTAGGCGAACTCCCTTATATTGGACAAAAAGGAGATGAACTCTCTTAGGTTAGACTTAGAGGAGACGAACTCTCTTAGGTTAGACTTAGAGGAGGTGAACTCTCTTAGATTGGACCAAGAGGTGACCAATTCGGTTAGATTGGAGTAAGTAGAGACGAACTCCCTTAGATTGGACCAAGAAGAGACGAACACCGTTAGCTTGGATCAATAGGAGATGAAGTCTGCTAGATTGGATCAAGAGGAGACGAACTTGGTTAGATTGGACTAAGAAGAGAAGAACACCATTAGATTGGACCATGGGGAGACGAATTCGGTTTGATTGGACTAAGTAGAGACGAAATCCCATAGATTGGACCAAGAGGAGATGAACTCTGTTAGATTGGATCAAGAGGAGACGAACTCGGTTAGATTGGACCAAGAGGAGACGAACTCTGTTAGATTGGATCAAGAGGAGACGAACTTGGTTAAATTGGACCAAGAGGAGATGAACTGCCTTAGATTAGACTTAGAGGAGACGAACTCTCTTAGGTTTGACTTAGAGGAGATGAACTCTCTTAGATTGGACCAAGAGGTGACCAATTCGGTTAGATTGGAGTAAGTAGAGACGAACTCCCTTAGATTGGACCAAGAAGAGACGAACACTGTTAGCTTGGATCAATAGGAGATGAAGTCTGCTAGATTGGACCAAGAGGAGACGAACTTGGTTAGATTGGACTAAGAAGAGAAGAACACCATTAGATTGGACCATGGGGAGACGAATTCGGTTTGATTGGACTAAGTAGAGACGAAATCCCAAAGACTGGACCAAGAGGAGATGAACTCTGTTAGATTGGATCAAGAGGAGACGAACTCTGTTAGATTGGACCAAGAGGAGACGAACTCTGTTAGATTGGATCAAGAGGAGACGAACTTGGTTAGATTGGACCAAGAGGAGATGAACTGTCTTAGATTAGACTTATAGGAGAGAACTCTCTTAGTTTAGACTTAGAGGAGATGAACTCTCTTAGATTGGACCAAGAGTGACGATTCGGTTAGATTGGAGTAAGTAGAGACGAACTCCTTAAGATTGGATCAAAAGGAGACGAACACTGTTAGATTGGATCAAGAGGGGATGAAGCGTGTTAGATTGGATCAAGACGAGATGAACTTGGTTAAATTCGACTAAGAAGAGAAGAACTCCATTAGATTGGACCATGGGGAGACGAATTCGGTTAGATTGGACTAAGTAGAGACGAACTCCCTTAGATTGGACCAAGAGGAGACGAACTCTGTTAGATTGGATCAAGAGGAGGCGAACTCGATTAGATTGGACCAAGAAGAGATGAACTCTCTTAGGTTAGACTTAGTGGAGAGAAAACTTTTAGATTGGACCAAGAGGAAACGAATTCGGTTTGATTGGACTAAGAAGAGATGAACTCTCTTAGATTGGACCAAGAGGAGACGAATTCAGTTAGATTGGATTAACTGAAGGCGAAATCCCTTAGGATGGACCAAGAGGAGACGAACTATCTTACGTCGCACCAAGAGGAGACGAATTCGTGTAGATTAAATTAAGTATAGACGAACTCCCCTATATTGGACCAAAAGGAGACGAACTCTCTTAGGTAAGACTTAGAGGAGACGAACTCTCTTAGGTTAGACTTAAAGGAGACGAGCTCTCTTAGGTTAGACTTAGAGGAGATGAACTCTCTTAAATTTGACCAAGATGTGGTGAATTCGGTTAGATTGGAGTAAGTAGAGACGAACTCCCTTAGATTGGACCAAGAGGAGACGAACACCGTTAGATGGGATCAAGAGGGGACGAAGTCTGTTAGATCGGATCAAGAGGAGGCGAACTAGGTTAGATTGGACTAAGAAGAGAAGAACAGCCTTAGATTGGACTATGGGGAGACGAATTCGGTTAGATTGTATTTAGTAGTCACGAACTCCCTTAGATTGGACCAAGATGAGACGAACTCTGTTAGATTGGATCAAGAAGAGGCGAACTCGGTTAGATTTGACAAAGATGAGACAAACTCTGTTAGATTGGATCAAGAAGAGACGAACTCAATTAGGTTGGACCAAGACGAGAGGAACACTCTTAGATTAGACTTAGTGGAGAGAACTCTTTTAGATTGGACCAAGAGAAGACGAATTCGGTTAGATTGGACTAAGAAGAGATGAACTCTCTTAGATTGGACCAAGAGGAGACGAATTCAGTTAGATTGGATTAACTGAAGGCGAAATCCCTTAGGATGGACCAAGAGGAGACGAACTATCTTACGTCGCACCAAGAGGAGACGAATTCGTGTAGATTGGATTAAGTATAGACGAACTCCCCTATATTGGACCAAAAGGAGACGAACTCTCTTAGGTTAGACTTAGAGGAGACGAACTCTCTTAGGTTAGACTTAGAGGAGACGAGCTCTCTTAGGTTAGGCTTAGAGGAGATGAACTCACTTAACTTGGACCAAGAGGTAACGAATTCAGTTAGATTGGAGTAAGTAGAGACGAACTCCCTTAGATTGGACCAAGAGGAGACGAACAACGTTAGATTGGATCAAGAGGGGTTGAAGTCTGTTAGATTGGATCAAGAGGAGATGAACTAGGTTAGATTGGACTAAGAAGAGCAGAACTCCCTTAGATTAGACCATGGGAAGGAGACGAACTCTGTTAGATTGGATCAAGAGGAGCCGAACTCGGTTAGATTTGACCAAGAGGAGACGAACTCTGTTAGATTGGATCAAGAGCAGGCGAACTAGATTAGATTGGACCAAGAGGAGATGAACTCTCTTAGATTATACTTAGAGGAGAGAACTCTCTTAGATTGGACCAAGAGGAGACGAATTCGGTTAGATTGGATTAAGTAGAGACGAACTGCCTTAGATTGGACCAAGAGGACACGAACATCGTTAGATTGGATCAAGAGGAGACGAAGTCTGTTAGATTGGATCAAAAGGAGACGAACATGGTTAGATTGGACTAAGAAGAGATGAACTCCCTTAGAATGGACCAAGAGGAGACGAATTCAGTTAGATTCGATTAAGTGAAGACGAGATCCCTTAGGATGGACCAAGTGGGGACGAACTATCTTAGATTGCACCAGGAGTAGACGAATTCGTGTAGATTGGATTAACTATAGACAAACTCCCTTATATTGGACCAAAATGAGACGAACTCTCTTAGGTTAGACTTAGGGGAGACGAACTATCTTAAGTTAGACTTAGAGGAGATGAACTCTCTTAGATTAGACTAAGAGGTGACCAATTCGGTTAGTTTCGAGTAGAGACGAACTCCCTTAGATTGGACCAAGACGAGACGAACACCGTTAGATTGGATCAAGATGGGATGAAGTCTGTTAGATTGGATCAAAAGAAGACGAACTAGGTTAGATTGGACTAAGAAGAGAAGAACTCCCTTAGATTGGACCTTGTGGAGACGAATTCGGTTAGATTGGATTAAGTAGTGACGAACTCTCTTAAATTGGACCAAGATGAGACGAACTCTATTAGATTGGATCAAGAGGAGGCGAACTCGGTTAGATTTGACCGAGAGGAGACAAACTCTGTTAGACTAGATCAAGAGGAGACGAACTCAATTAGATTGGACCAAGAGGAGATGAACTCTCTTAGATTAGACTTAGTGGAGAGAACTCTTTTAGATTGGACCAAGAGGAGACGAATTCGGTTAGATTGGACTAAGAAGAGAAGAACTCCCTTAGATTGGACCAAGAGGTGACGAATTCAGTTAGATTGGATTAAGTGGAGACGAAATCCATAAGGATGGGCCAAGAGGAGACGAACTATCTTAGGTTGCACCAACAAGAGACGAATTCGTGTAGATTGGATTAAGTATAGACGAACTCCCTTATATTGGACCAAAAGGAGACGAACTCTCTGAGGTTAGACTTATCGGTGCGAACTCTCTTAGGTTAGGCTTAAAGGAGATGAACACACTTAACTTGGTCCAAGAGGTGACGAATTCGGTTAGATTGGAGTAAGTAGAGACGAACTCCCTTAGATTGGACCAAGAGGAGACGAACAACGTTAGATTGGATCAAGAGGGGTTGAAGTCTGTTAGATTGGATCAAGAGGAGATGAACGAGGTTAGATTGGACTAAGAAGAGCAGAACCCCCTTAGATTAGACTATGGGAAGGAGACAAACTCTGTTAGATTGGATCAAGAGGAGCCGAACTCGGTTAGATTTGACCAAGAGGAGACGAACTCTATTAGATTGGATCAAGAGGAGGCGAACTAGATTAGATTGGACCAAGAGGAGACGAATTCGGTTAGATTGGATTAAGTAGAGACGAACAGCCTTAGATTGGACCAAGAGGACACGAACATCGTTAGATTGGATCAAGAGGAGACGAAGTCTGTTAGATTGGATCAAAAGGAGATGAACATGGTTAGATTGGACTAAGAAGAGATGAACTCCCTTAGAATGGACCAAGAGGAGATGAATTCAGTTAGATTCGATTAAGTGAAGACGAGATCCCTTAGGATGGACCAAGTGGGGACGAACAATCTTAGATTGCACCAGGAGTAGACGAATTCGTGTAGATTGGATTAACTATAGACAAACTCCCTTATATTGGACCAAAATGAGACGAACTCTCTTAGGTTAGACTTAGGGGAGACGAACTCTCTTAGGTTAGACTTAGAGGAGATGAACTCTCTTAGATTGGACTAAGAGGTGACCAATTCGGTTAGTTTCGAGTAGAGACGAACTCCCTTAGATTGGACCAAGACGAGACGAACACCGTTAGATTGGATCAAGATGGGATGAAGTCTGTTAGATTGGATCAAGAGGAGACGAACTAGGTTAGATTGGACTAAGAAGAGAAGAACTCCCTTAGATTGGACCTTGTGGAGACGAATTCGGTTAGATTGGATTAAGTAGTGACGAACTCTCTTAAATTGGACCAAGAGGAGACGAACTCTGTTAGATTGGATCAAGAGGAGGCGAACTCGGTTAGATTTGACCGAGAGGAGACAAACTCTGTTAGACTAGATCAAGAGGAGACGAACTCGATTAGATTGGACCAAGAGGAGATGAACTCTCTTAGATTAGACTTAGTGGAGAGAACTCTTTTAGATTGGACCAAGAGGAGACGAATTCGGTTAGATTGGACTAAGAAGAGAAGAACTCCCTTAGATTGGACCAAGAGGTGACGAATTCAGTTAGATTGGATTAAGTGGAGACGAAATCCATAAGGATGGACCAAGAGGAGATGAACTATCTTAGGTTGTACCAAGAGGAGACGAATTCATGTAGATTGGATTGAGTCTAGGCGAACTCCCTTATATTGGACCAAAAGGAGATGAACTCTCTTAGGTTAGACTTAGAGGAGACGAACTCTCTTAGGTTAGACTTAGAGGAGGTGAACTCTCTTAGATTGGACCAAGAGGTGACCAATTCGGTTAGATTGGAGTAAGTAGAGACGAACTCCCTTAGATTGGACCAAGAAGAGACGAACACCGTTAGCTTGGATCAATAGGAGATGAAGTCTGCTAGATTGGATCAAGAGGAGACGAACTTGGTTAGATTGGACTAAGAAGAGAAGAACACCATTAGATTGGACCATGGGGAGACGAATTCGGTTTGATTGGACTAAGTAGAGACGAAATCCCATAGATTGGACCAAGAGGAGATGAACTCTGTTAGATTGGATCAAGAGGAGACGAACTCGGTTAGATTGGACCAAGAGGAGACGAACTCTGTTAGATTGGATCAAGAGGAGACGAACTTGGTTAAATTGGACCAAGAGGAGATGAACTGCCTTAGATTAGACTTATAGGAGAGAACTCTCTTAGGTTAGACTTAGAGGAGATGAACTCTCTTAGATTGGACCAAGAGTGACGATTCGGTCAGATTGGAGTAAGTAGAGACGAACTCCTTAAGATTGGATCAAAAGGAGACGAACACTGTTAGATTGGATCAAGAGGGGATGAAGCGTGTTAGATTGGATCAAGACGAGATGAACTAGGTTAGATTCGACTAAGAAGAGAAGAACTCCATTAGATTGGACCATGGGGAGACGAATTCGGTTAGATTGGACTAAGTAGAGACGAACTCCCTTAGATTGGACCAAGAGGAGACGAACTCTGTTAGATTGGATCAAGAGGAGGCGAACTCGATTAGATTTGACCAAGATGAGACGAACTCTGTTAGATTGGATCCAGAGGAGACGAACTCGATTAGAGTGGACCAAAAGGAGATGAAGTCTCTTAGATTAGACTTAGTGGAGAGAACTCTCTTAGATTAGACGAAGAGGAGACGAATTCGGTTAGATTGGAATAAGTAGAGATGAACTCCCTTAGATTGGACCAAGAGGACACAAACACCATTAGATTGGATCAAGAGGAAATGAAGTCTATTAGATTGGATCAAAATGAGACGAACTCAGTTAGATTGGACTAAGAAGAGAAGAACTCCCTTAGATTGGACCAAGAGGAGACGAATTCAGTTAGATTGGATTATGTGAAGACGAAATCCCTTAGGATGGACCAAGAGGAGACGAATTCGTGTAGATTGGATTAAGTATAGACGAACTCCCTTATATTCGACCGAAAGGAGATGAACTCTCTTAGGTTAGACGTAGAGGTGATGAAGTCTCGTATGTTAGACTTAGAGGAATTCGGTTAGATTGGAGTAAGTAGAGACTAACTCCCTTAGATTGGATCAAGAGGAGACGAACACCGTTAGATTGGATGAAGATGGGATGAAGTCTGTTAGATTGGATCAAGGGGCGACGAACTTGGTCAGATTGGACTAAGAAGAGAAGAACTCCCTTAGATTGGACCATGAGGAGACGAATTCGGATAGAATGGATTAAGTAGAGACGAACTCCCTTAGATTTGACCAAGAGGAGATGAACTCTGTTAGATTGGATCAAGAGGAGACGACCTTGGTTACACTGGACCAAGAGGAGATGAACTCGGTTGGATTTGACTAAGAGGAGACCAACTCTCTTAGAGTGGACCAACAGTAGACGAATTCGGTTAGGTTAGATTAAGAAGAGATGACCTCCTTTAGATTGGACCAATAGGAGACAAACTCTGTTAGTTTGGATCATGAGGAGACGAACTCCGTTAGATTGGACCATGAGGAGACAAACTCTCTTAGATTGGACCAAGTGGAGGCGCATTCGGTTAGATTGGAAAAAGTAGAGACGAACTGCCTTAGATTGGACCAAGAAACGATTAACTCTGTTAGATTGGATTAAGAGGAGACGAACTCGGTTAAATTGGACCAAGAGGAGACGAACTCTCTTAGATTAGACTTAGAGGGGACGAACTCTCTTAGATTGGACCAAGAGGAGACGAATTCGGTGAGAATGGATTAAGTAGAGACGAACTCCCTTAGATTGGACCAAGAGGACACGAACACCGTTAGATTGGATCAGGAGGAGATGAAGTCGGTTAGATTGGATCAAGAGGAGAAGAACTCAGATAGATTGGACTAAGAAGAGAAGAACTCCCATAGATTGGACCATGAGGAGACGAATTCGGTCAGATTGGATTAGGTAGAGACAAACTCCCTTAGATTGGACCAAAAGGAGACAAACTCGGATGGATTTGACTAAGAGGAGACGAACTCTCTTAGATTGGACCAACAGTAGATGAATTCAGTTAGATTGTACCTCCAATAGATTAGACCAATAGGAGACGAACTCTGTTAGATTGAACCAAGAGGAGACGAATTCGATTTGATTGGATTAAGTAGAGAAGAACTCCCTGAGATTGGACCAAGAAGAGATGAACTCTGTTAGATTGGATCAAAAGGAGAGGAACTCGGTAAGATTGGACCAAGAGGGGACGAACTCAATTAGACTGGACTAAGAGGAGTCGAACTTGGTTAGATTGGACCAAGAGGAGACGAACTCTCTTAGATTGGACCGAGAGGAGACAAACTCTGTTAGAATGGACCGAGAGGAGACGAACTCTCTTAGATTGTATAAAGAGTAGACTAACTTTCTTAGATTAGACCAAGAGGAGACAAACTCGCTTAGATTGGATGAAAAAGACACGAACTCCCACATATAGGACCAAGAGGAGACGAACTCTGTTAGATTGTATTAAGTAGAGATAAACACCCTTAGATTGGACGAAGAGGAGTCGAACTTTGTTAGATTGGACCAAGAGGGGACGAACTCGGTTAGATTGGACCAAGAGCAGACGAACTCTGTTAGATTCCATCAAGAGGAGACGAATGCGGTTAGATAGGACCAAGAAGAGACGAACTCTCTTTGATTGCACTAACAGGAGACGAACTCTCTTAGATTGGACCAAGAGGTGATGAGCTCGGTTAGATTGGACCAAGAGGAGATGAACTCTCTTAGATTGGACGAAGTGGAGACAATGTCTCTTAGATTCGACGAAGAGGAGACGAACTCAGTTAGATAGGATTATGTTGGGACGAAATCCCATAGATTGGACCAAGATGAGACGAACTCTGTTAGATTGCATCAATTGGAGACGAACTCAGTTATATTAGACCAAGAGAGACCAACTCCATTAGATTAGACCAAGAGGATACCAACTCTCTTAGATTGGACGAAGAGGAGACGAACTCTCTTAGATTGGACCAAGAGGTGACAAACTCTCATAGATTGGATTAAATAGAGACGAACTCCCTTAGAATGGATCAAGACGAGACAGACTCTGCTAGATTGGATCAAGTGGACACGAACTCAGTTAGATTGGACCAAGAGGAGACGAACTCTGTTAGATTATATTAAGTAGAGATAAACACCCTTAGATTGGGCGAAGAGGAGTCGAACTCTGTTAGGGTGGACCAAGAGGAGACGAACTCGGTTTGATTGGATTAGGTAGTGACGAACACCCTTAAATTGGACCAAGAGCAGACGAACTCTATTAGAATGCATCAAGAGGAGACGAACGCGGTTAGATTTGACTAAGAAGAGACGAACTCTCTTAGATTGGACTTACAGGAGACGAATTCTCTTAGATTAGACCACGAGGTGATGAGCTCGGTTACATTGGACCAAGAGGAGACGAACTCTCTTAGATTGGACGAAGAGGAGACGAACTCAGTTTGATAGGATTATGTTGGGATGAACTCCCTTAGATTGGACCAAGAGGAGACGATCGCTGTTAGATTGCATCAACTGGAGACGAACTCAGTTATATTGGACCAAGAGAGACCAACTCCGTTAGATTGGACCAAGAGGAGATGAACTCACTTAGATTAGATTGAGAGGAGACGAACTGTCTTAGATTGGACCAAGAGGAGACGAACTCGGTTAGATTGGACCAACAGGAATCGAACACTATTGGATTGGATTATGAGGAGACGAACTCGGTTAGATTGGACTAAGTAGAGACGAACACCCTTAGATTGGACCAAGAGTAGACGAACTCTGTTAGATTGGATAAAGAGGAGACGAACTCGGTTAGATCGGACCAAGAGGAGACGAACTGTTTCAAATTGGACTAAGAGGAGACGAACACCCTTAGATTGGACCAAGAGGTGGCGAACTCGGTTAGATTGGACCAAGAGGAGACGAACTCTCTTAGATTGGACGAAGATGAGATGAACTCTCTTAGATTGAACCAAGAGGTGACGAACTCGGTTAGATTGGACCAAGAGGAGACGAACTCTCTTAGATTGGACGAAGATGAGACGAACTCTCTTAGATTGGACCAAGAGGTGACGAACTCTCATAGATTGGATTAAGTAGAGACGAACTCCCAGAGAATGGATCAAGAGGAGACAGACTCTGCTAGATTGGATCAAGTGGACACAAACTCAATTAGATTGGACCACGAGGAGACGAACTCGATTGGATTGGAGTAAGGGGAGACGAACTCTATTAGATTGTACCAAAAGGAGACAAATTCGGTCAGATTGGATAAAGTAGCCACGAACTCCCTTATATTAGACCAAGAGGAGACGAACTATCTTGTATTGGACGAAGAGGAGACGAACTCTATTAGATTGGACGAAGAGGAGACGAACTCTCTTAGGTTGGACAAAGAGGAGACGAATTCGGTTAGATTGAACTAAGCAGAGAAGAACTCCCTTAGATTGGACCAAGAGGAGACGAACTCCGTTACATTGTATTAAGTAGAGATGAACTCCCTTAGTTTGGACCAAGAGGTGGCAAGCTCTGTTAGATTGGATCAAGTGGAGACAAACTTGGATAGACAGGATCACGAAGAGCTGAACTCTCTTAGATTGGACTAAGAGGAGATGACCTCTCTTAGATTGGACCATGAGGTGACGAACTCGGTTAGATTGGACCAAGAGGAGACAGACGCTCTTAGATTAGACGAATATGAGACGAACTCTCTTAGATTCGACCAAGAGGAGACGAACTCCGTTACATTGTATTAAGTAGAGACGAACTCCCTTAGTTTGGACCAAGAGGAGTCAAGCTCTGTTAGATTGGATCAAGAGGAGACAAACTCGGATAGACAGGACCACGAAGAGCTGAACTCTCTTAGATTGGACTAAGAGGAGATGAACTCTCTTAGATTGGACCATGAGGTGACGAACTTGGTTAGATTGGACCAAGAGGAGACAGACGCTCTTAGATTAGACGAAGAGGAGACGAACTCTCTTAGATTCGACCGAGAGGAGACAAACTCGGTTAGATTGGATTAAGTCGGGACGAACTCCCTTAGATTGGACTAGGAGGAGATGAACTCTGTTAGATTGCATCAACTGGAGACGAACTCGGTTATATTGGACCAAGAGATACCAATTCCGTTAGATTGGACCAAGAGGAGAAGAACTCACTTAGATTGGACTAAGAGGAGACGAACAGTCTTAGATTGGATTTAGAGGAGACGAACTCGGTTAGATTGGTCCAACAGGAGTCGAACTCTATTAGATTGGATCTAGAGGAGACGAACTCTCTTTGATTGGAGTAAGATGAGACGAACTCGGTTAGATTGGACCAAGGGGAGATGAACTCTCCTAGATTGGACTAAGAGGAGATGAACTCTCTTAAATTGGACCATGGGGAGAAGAACTCGGATAGATTGGACAAAGTGGAGGCGAAATCTCTTAGATTGGACAAAGGGGAGACGAACTCAGTTAGATTGAATTAACTAGAGAAGAACACCCTCAGATTGGACCAAGAGGAGACGAACTTTCTTAGATTGGACGAAGAAGAGACGAACTCTCATAGATTGGACAAAGAGGAGATGAACTCTCTTAGATTGGACCAATAGGACACGAATTCGGTTAGATTGGACAATAAGGAGACGAACACTCTTACATTGGACCAACAGGAGATGAATTCGGTTAGATTGGACTAAGAAGAGAAGAACTCCCTTAGATTGGACCAAGAGGAGACGAACTTGGATAGATTGGACTAAGAGGAGATGAACTATCTTAGATTGCACCAAGACGAGACGAACTGTCTTAAATTGGACCAAGGTGAGACAAACTCTCTTAGATGGGACGAAGAGGAGACGAACTCGGTCAGATTGGACCAAGGGGAGACGAACTCTCCTAGATTGGACTAAGGGGAGACGAACTCTCAGATTGGACCAATGGGAGAAGAACTCGGACAGATTGGACAAAGAGGAGGCGAAATCTCTTAGATTGGACCAAGGGGAGACGAACTCTGTTAGATTGAATTAACTAGAGATGAACACTCTTAGATTGGACAGGGGAGACGAACTCTGTTACATTGAATTAACTAGAGATGAACACTCTTAGATTGGACCAAGAGGAGATGAATTCGGTTAGATTGGACTAAGAAGAGAAGAGCTCCCTTTGATTGGACCAAGAGGAGACGAACTCGAATAGATTGGACGAAGAGGAGACAAACTCTCTTAAATTGGACCAAGGGGAGATGAACACTCATAGATTGGACCAAGAGGAGACGAACTCTCTTAGATTGGACCAAGATGAGACGAACTCTCTCAGATTGGATCAAGAGGAGACGAACTCTCTTAGATTGGACCAATAGGAGACGAACTCGATTACATTGGACCATAAGGAGAGCGACTCTCTTAGATTGGACTAAGAGGAGACGAACTCTTTTAGATTGGACGAAGAGGAGCGTTCTTAGATTGGACCAAGAGGAGGCGAAATCTCTTAGATTGGATCAAGGGGAGACAAACTCGGTTAGGTTGAATTTAAGTAGAGATGAAAACCCTCAGATTATACCAAGAGGAGCCGAACTCTCTTAAATTGGACCGAGAGGAGAGGAACTCTCATAGATTGGACCAAGAGGAGACGAACTCTCTTAGATTGGACCAACAGGAGACGAATTCGGTTAGATTGGACTAAGAAGAGAAGAACTCCCTTAGATTTGACCTGGAGGAGACGAACTCGGATAGATTGGACGAAGTGGAGACGAACTCTCTTAGATTGGACCAACTGGAATCAAACTCTATTAGATTAGATCAAGAGGAGACGACTCCATTAGATTGGACTAAGTAGAGATGAACACCCTTAGATTGGACCAAGTGTAGACGAACTCTGTTAGATTGGATCAAGAGGAGACGAACTCGGTTAGATAGGACCAAGAGGAGACGAATTCGATTAGATTGGATTAAGTACTAAAGAACTCCCTTAGGTTGGACCGGGAGGAGACGAACTATGTTAGATTGGATCAAGAGGAGATGAACTTGGTTTGGTTGAACCAAGAGGAGTCGAACTCGGTTGGATTAGACGAAGAGGAGACAAACTCTCTTAGATTGGACCAAGAGGAGACGAATTCGGTTTGATTTGATTAAGTACAAATGAACTCTCGTAGATTGGATCATGAGGAGACGAATTCATTTTGATTGGATTAAGTAGAGAAGAACATCCTGAGATTGGACCAAGAGAAGACGAACTCTATTAGATTGGATCAAAAGAAGAGGAACTCGGTAAGAATGGACCAGGAGGAAACGAACTAGCTTAGATTGAACTAAGAGGAGAAGAACTCTCTTAGATTGGACCAGGAGGAGACGAACTCGGTTACATTGGACTAAGTAGAGACGAACACCCTTAGATTGGACCAAGTCTAGACGAGCTCCGTTAGATTGGATCAAGAGGAGACGAACTCGGTTAGATAGGACCAAGAGGAGATGAACTCTTTTAGATTGGACTAAAAGGAGACGAACTCCCTTAGATTGGACCAAGAGGTGACGAACTCGGTTAGATTAAACCAAGACGAGACAAACTCTCTTAGATTGGACGAAGAGGAGACGAACTCTCTTAGATTGGACCTAAAGGTGACGAACTCTCAAAGATTGGATTAAGTAGAGACGAACTCCCTTAGATTGGATCAATAGGAGACAGACTCTGCTAGATTGGATCAAGAGGATACGAACTAAGTAAAATTGGACCAAGAGGAGAAGAACTTGGTTAGATTGGACCAAGTAGTGACGAACTCCCTTAGATTAGACCAAGAGGAGACGAACTATCTTATATTGGATCAAGAGAAGACGAACTCGATTAGATTGGACGAAGAGGAGACGAACTCTCTTAGGTTAGATAAAGAGGAGACGAACAGGAGACAAACTCTCTTAGATTGGACCAAGAGGAGACAAATTCGATTAGATTGGACTAAGAAGAGAAGAACTCCCTAAGATTGGACCAAGAGGTGACGAATTCCGTTAGATTGTATTAAGTAGAGACGAACTCCCTTAGATTGGACCAAGAGGAGTCAAGCTCTGTTAGATTGGATCAAGAGGAGACAAACTCGGTTAGAAAGGACTACGAAGAGACGAACTCTCTTAGATTGGACTAAGAGGAGACGAACTCTCTTAGATTGGACCAAAGACGAGACAGACTCTGCTAGATTGGATGAAGTGGACACGAACTCAGTTAGATTGGACCACGAGGAGACGAACTCGATTGGATTGGAGTAAGAGGAGAAGAACTCTGTTAGATTGGACCAAAAGGAGACGAATTCGGTTAGATTGGATAAAGTAGTCCCGAACTCCCTTAGATAAGACCAAAAGGAGACGAACTATCTTGTATTGGACGAAGAGGAGACGAACTCTCTTAGATTGGACGAAGAGGAGACGAACTCTCTTAGGTTAGACAAAGAGGAGACGAACTCTATTAGATTGGACTAGGAGGAGACCAACTCTCATAGAATGGACCAAGAGGAGACGAATTCGGTTAGATTGGACTAAGAAGAGAAGAACTCCCTTAGATTGGACCAAGAGGAGACGAACTCCGTTACATTGTATTAAGTAGAGACGAACTCCCTTAGATTAGACCAAGAGGAGTCAAGCTCTATTAGATAGGATCAAGAGGAGAAACTCGGTTAGACAGGTCCACGAAGAGATGAACGCTCTTAGATTGGACTAAGAGGAGATGAACTCTTTTAGATTGGACCAAGAGGAGACGAAAGCTCTTAGATTAGACGAAGACGAAATGAACTCTCTTAGATTCGATCAAGAGGAGACGAACTCTGTTAGATTGGATTAAGTAGGGACGAACTACCTTAGATTGGACCAAGGGGAGCTGAACTCTGTTAGATTGCATCAACTGGAGACGAAATCGGTTATATTGGACCAAGAGATGCCAATTTCGTTAGATTGGACCAAGAGAAGAAGAACTGACATAGATTGGACTAAGAGGAGACGAACTGTCTTAGATTGGATTTAGATGAGACGAAGTCGGTTAGATTGGTCCAACAGGAGTAGAACTCTGTTAGATTGGATCTATAGGAGACGAACTCTCTTAGATTGGACTAAGAGGAGATGAACTCGGTTAGATTGGACCAAGAGGAGATGAACTCTCCTAGATTGGACTAAGAGGATACAAACTCTCTTAGATTGGTCCAAGGGGACAAGAACTCCCTTAGATTGGACGAAATGGGGGCGAAATCTCTTCGATTGGACACAGGGGAGACGAACTCGGTTAGATTGAATTAACTAGAGATGAACACCCTCAGATTGGACCAAGAGGAGACAAACTCTCTTAGATTGGACGAAGAGGAGACGAACTCTCATAGATTGGACAAAGAGGAGACGAACTCTCATAGATTGGACAAAGAGGATATGAACTCTCTTAGATTGGACCAATAGGACACGAATTCGGTTAGATTGGACAATAAGGAGACGAACACTCTTACATTGGACCAACAGGAGATGAATTCGGTTAGATTGGACTAAGAAGAGAAGAACTCCCTTAGATTGGACCAAGAGGAGACGAACTTGGATAGATTGGACTAAGAGGAGACGAACTATCTTAGATTACACCAAGACGAGACGAACTCTCTTAAATTGGACCAAGGTGAGACGAACTCTCTTAGATGGGATGAAGAGGAGACGAACTCGGTCAGATTGGACCAAGGGGAGACGAACTGTCCCAGATTAGACTAAGGGGAGACGAACTCTTAGATTGGACCAATGGGAGAAGAACTCAGATAGATTGGACAAATAGGAGGCGAAATCTCTTAGATTGGACCAAGGGGAGACGAACTCTGTTATATTGAATTAACTAGAGATGAACGCTCTTAGATTGGACCAAGGGTAGACAAACTCGGTTACATTGAATTAACTAGAGATGAACACTCTTAGATTGGACCAAGAGGAGACGAATTCGGTTAGATTGGACTAAGAAGAGAAGAGCTCCCCTAGATTGGACCAAGAGGACACGAACTCGAACAGATTGGACGAAGAGGAGACGAACTCTGTTAAATTGGACCAAGAGGTGACGAACACTCTTAGATTGGACCAAGAGGAGACGAACTCTCTTAGATTGGACCAAGATAAGACGAATACTCTTAGATTGGATCATGAGGAGACGAACTCTTTTAGATTGGACCAAGAGGAGACGAACTCGATTACATTGGACCATGAGGAGAGGGACTCTCTTAGATTGGACTAAGAGGAGACGAACACGATTAGATTGGACGAAGAGGTGATGAACTCTTTTAGATTGGAATAAGAGGAGAGGAACTCTCTTAGATTGGACTAAGGGGAGAAGAACTCGGTTAGATTGGACAAAGAGGAGGCGAAATATCTTAGATTGGATCAAGGGGAGACGAACTCGGTTAGATTGAATTTAACTAGAGATGAAAACCATCAGATTGGACCAAGTGCAACCGAACTCTCTTAGATTGGACCAAGAGAAGACGAACACTCATTGATTGGACCGGGAGGACACGAACTCTGTTAGATTGGATCAAGAGGAGACGAACTTGGTTGGATTGGACCAAGAGGAGTCGAACTTGGTTGGATTGGTTGAAGAGGAGATGAACTCTCTTAGATTGGACCAAGAGGAGACGAATTCGGTTTCATTTGATTAAGTACAAATGAACTCCCTTAGGTTGGACCATGAGGAGACGAATTAGGTTTCATTGGATTCAGTAGAGAAGAACTTCCTGTGATTGGACCAAGAGGAGACGAACTATGTTAGATTGGATCAAAAGAAGAGGAACACGGTAAGATTGGACCAAGAGGAGACGAACTAGCTTAGATTGGACTAAGAGGAGAAGAACTCTCTTGATTGGACCAAGAGGAGACGAACTCGGTTATATTGGACCAACAAGAAACGAACTGTATTAGATTAGATCAAGAGGAGACGAACTAGGTTAGATTGGACTAAGTAGAGACGAACACCCTTAGATTGGACCAAGTGTAGACGAACTCTGTTAGATTGGATCAAGAGGAGATGAACTCGGTTAGATAGCACCAAGAGGAGACGAACTCTTTTAGATTGAACTAAAAGGAGACGAACTCCCCAAGATTGGACCAAGAGGTGATGAACTCAGTTAGATTGGACCAAGACGAGACGAACTCTCTTAGATTGGACGAAGAGAAGACGAACTCTCTTAGATTGGACCTAGAGGTGACGAACTCTCATAGATTGGATTAAGTAGAGACGAACTCCCTTAGATTGGATCAAGAGGAGACAGACTCTGCTAGATTGGATCAAGAGGATACGAACTCATTTATATTGGACCAAGAGGAGACGAACTCGGTTAGATTGGACTAAGTAGTGACGAACTCCCTTAGATTAGACCAAGAGGAGACGAACTATGTTATATTGGATCAAGAGACGAACTCGGTTAGATTGGACGAAGAGGAGAGGAACTCTCTTAGGTTAGAGAAAGAGGAGACGAACAGGAGACGAACTCTCTTAGATTTGTCTACGAGGAGACGAACTCTCTTAGATTGGACCAAGAGGAGACGAATTCGGTTAGATTGGACTAAGAAGAGAAGAACTCCCTTAGATTGGACCAGGAGGAGACGAACACCGTTAGATTGTATAAAGTAGTGACAAACTCCCTTAGATTGGACCAAGAGGAGTCAAGCTCTGTTAGATTGGATCAAGAGGAGACAAACTCGGTTAGAAAGGACCACGAAGAGACGAACTCTCTTAGATTGGACTAAGAGGAGACGAATTCTCCTAGATTGGACCAAGAGGTGACGAACTCGGTTAGATTGGACCAAGAGGAGACGAACGCTCTTAGATTAGACGAAGAGGAGACGAACTCTCTTAGATTCGACCAAGAGGAGATGAACAGGGTTAGATTGGATTAAGTAGGGACAAACTCCCCTAGATTGGACCAAGAGGAGATGAACTCTGTTAGATTGCATCAACTGGAGATGAACTCGGTTATATTGGACCAAGAGAGACCAACTCCGTTAGATTGGACCAATAGGAGAAGAACTCACTTAGATTGGACTAAGAGGAGACGAACTGTCTTAGATTGGATAAATAGGAGATGAACTCGGTTAGATTGGTCCAACATGAGTCGAACTTTGTTAGATTGGGTCAAGAGGAGACGAACCCTCTTAGATTGGACTAAGCGGAGACGAACTCGGTTAGATTGGACCAAAATGAGATGAACTCTCCTAGATCGGACTATGAGGAGACGAACTCTCTTAGATTGGACGAAGGGGAGAAGAAATCGGATAAATTGGACAAAGTGGGGGCGAAATCTCTTAGATTGGACCAAGGGGAGACGAACTCGGTTAGAGTGAATTAAGTAGAGATGAACACCCTCAGATAAGACCAAGAGGAGAAGAACTCTCTTAGATTGGACCAAGAGGAGACGAACTCTCGTAGATTGGACCAAGAGGAGACGAACTCTCTTAGATTGGACCAACAGGACACGAATTCGGTTAGATTGGACAATGAGGAGACGAACTCTCTTAAATTGGACCAGCAGGAGATGAATTCGGTTAGATTGGACTAAGAAGAGAAGAACTCCGTTAGATTGGACCAAGTGGAAACGAATCGGATAGATTGGACTAAGAGGAGACGAACTCTCTTAAATTGGACCAACATGAGATGAACTCTCTCAGATTGGGTGAAGAGCAGACGGACTCGCTCAAATTGGACCAAGGGGAGACGAACTCTCCTAGATTGGACTAAGAGGAGACGGCCACTCTTAGATTGGACCAATGGGAGAGGAACTCGGATATATTGGACATAGAGGAGGCGAAATCTCTTAGATTGGACCAAGGGGAGACAAACTCGGTTAGATTGAATTAACTAGAGATGAACACTCTTTGATTGGACCAAGGGGAGACGAACTCGGTTACATTGAATTAACTAGAGATGAACACGCTTAGATTGGACCAAGAGGAGACAAATTCGGTTAGATTGGACTAAGAAGAGAAGAGCTCCCTTAGATTGGACCCACAGGAGATGAACACTCTTAGATTGGACCAAGAGGTGACGAACTCTCTTAGATTGGACCAAGATGAGACGAACTCTCTTAGATTGGATCAAGAGGAGACGAACTCGGATAGATTGGACCAAGAGGAGACGAACTCTCTTAGATTGGACCACGAGGAGAGGGACTCTCTTAGATTGGACTAAGAGGAGACGAACACGGTTAGGTTGGACGAAGAGGAGATGAACTCTTTTAGATTGGACTAAGAGGAGACGAACTTGGTTGGATTGGACCAAGAGGAGTCGAACTCGGTTGGATTGGACCAAGAGGTGACGAACTCTCTTAGATTGGACCAAGAGGAGACGAATTCGGTTAGATTGGATTAAGTACAGATCAAGTCCCTTAGATTGGACCAAGTGGAGACGAATTTGGTTTGATTGGATTAAGTGGAGAAGAACTCCCCGAGATTGGACCAAGAGGAGATGAACTCTGTTAGATTGGATCAAAAAGAGAGGAACTCGGTAAGATTGGACCAAGAGGAGACGAACTTATTTAGATTGGACTAAGAGGAGTCGAAGTCGGTTAGATTGGACCAAGAGGAGACGAACTCTCTTAGATTAGACCAAGTGGAGACGAACTCGGTTAGAATGGACCGAGAGGAGACGAACTCTCTTAGATTGTACAAAGAGCAGACTAACTTTCTTCGATTAGACCAAGAGGAGACGAACTCGCTTAGATTGGATTAAGTAGATGCGAACTCCAAAAGATTGGACCATGAAAAGACAAACTCTGTTAGATTGGATTAAAAAGAGACGAACTTCCATAGATAGGACCAAGAGGAAACGAACTTTGTTAGATTGTATTAAGTAGAGATGAACACCCTTTGATTGGACGATGAGGAGTCGAACTCTGTTAGATTGCACCAAGAGGAGATGAACTCGGTTAGATTGGATTAGGTAGTGACGAACACCCTTAGATTGGACCAAGCGCAGACGAACTCTGTTAGATTGCATCAAGAGGAGATGAACACGGTTAGATGGGACCAAGAAGAGACGAACTCTCTTAGATTGGACTAGCAGGAGACGAACTCTCTTAGATTGGACCAAGAGGTGACGAGCTCAATTAGAATGGACCGAGAGGAGACGAACTCTTAGATTGTACAAAGAGCAGACTAACTTTCTTCGATTAGACCAAGAGGAGACGAACTCGCTTAGATTGGATTAAGTAGATGCAAACTCCAATAGATTGGACCATGAAAAGACAAACTCTGTTAGATTGGATTAAAAAGAGACGAACTCCCATAGATAGGACCAAGAGGAAACGAACTCTGTTAGATTGTATTAAGTAGAATGAACACCCTTTGATTGGACAAAGAGGAGTCGAACTCTGTTAGATTGGACCAAGAGGAGATGAACTCGATTAGATTGGATTAGGTAGTGACGAACGCCCTTAGATTGGACCAAAAGCATATGAACCCTGTTAGATTACATCAAGAGGAGATGAACACGGTTAGATGGGACCAAGAAGAGACGAACTCTCTTAGATTGGACTAGTAGGAGACGAACTCTCTTAGATTGGACCAAGAGGAGACGAGCTCGGTTAGATTGGACCAAGAGGAGACGAACTCTCTTAGATTGGACGAAGAGGAGACAAGCTCTCTTAGATTTGACGAAGAGCAGACGAACTCAGTTAGATAGGATTATGTTGGGACGAACTCCCTTAGAATTGACCAAGAGGAGACCAACTCTGTTAGATTGCATCAACTGGAGACGAACTCAGTTATATTGGCCCAAGAGAGACCAACTCTGTTAGATTGGACCAATAGGAGATGAACTCACTTAGATTAGACTGAGAGGAGACGAACTGTCTTAGATTGGACCAAGAGGAGAGGAACTCGGTTAGATTGGACCAACAGGAATCGAACTCTATTGGATTGGATCATGAGGAGACGAACTCGATTAGATTGGACTAAGTAGAGACGAAGACCCTTAGATTGGACCAAGAGTAGACGAACTCTGTTAGATTGGATCAATAGGAGAGGAACTCGGTTAGATAGGACCAAGAGGAGACGAATTCTTTTAGATTGGACTAAGAGGACACGAACTCGCTTAGATTGGACCATGAAGAGATAAACTCTATTAGATTGGATGAAAAAGTGACGAACTCCCACAAATAGGACCAAGAGGAGACGAACTCTGTTAGATTGTATTAAGTAGAGATGAACACCCTTTGATTGGACGAAGAGGAGTCGAACTCTGTTAGATTGGACCAAGAGGAGATGAACTTGGTTAGATTGGATTAGGTAGTGACGAACACCCTTAGATTGGACCAAGAGCAGACGAACTCTATTAGATTGCATAAATAAAAGATGAACACGGTTTGATAGGACCAAGAAGAGACGAACTCTCTTAGATTGGACCAAGAGGTGACGAGCTCGGTTAGATTGGACCAAGAGGAGACGAACTCTATTAGATTGGACAAAGAGAAGACGAACTCTCTTAGATTGGACCAAGAGGTGACGAACTCTCATAGATTGGATTAAGTAGAGACGAACACCCTTAGAATGGATCAAGAGGAGACAGACTCTACTAGATTGGATCAAGTGGACACGAACTCAGTTAGATTGGACCACGAGGAGACGAACTCGATTCAATTGGAGTAAGAGGAGACGAACTCCTTTAGATTGGACCAAAGGGAGACGAATTCGGTTAGATTGGATAAAGTAGTCACGAACTCCCTTAGATTAGACCAAGAGGAAACGAACTATCTTGTATTGGACGAAGAGGAGATGGACTATATTCGATTGGACAAAGAGGAGACGAACTCTCTTAGATTGGACTAGGAGGAGACGAACTCTCTTAAATTGGACCATGAGGAGACGAACTCTCTTAGATTGAACAAAGTGGAGACGAACTCTCTTAGATTGGATCAAGAGGAGACGAACTTGGTTTGATTGGACCAAGATGAGACAAACTCTCTTATATTGGACTAAGAGCAGACGAACTATCTTATAAAGCACAAAGAGGAGACGAATTCATGTAGATTGGATTAAGTATGGACGAACTCCCTTATATTGGACCAAAAGGAGACGCACTCTCTTAGGTTAGACTTATAGGAGACGAACTCTCTTAGGTTAGACTTAGAGGGGATGAACTCTCTTAGATTGGACCAAGAGGTGACGAATTCGGTTCTATTAGAGTAAGTAGAGATGAACTCCCTTAGATTGGACCAAGAGGAGAAGAGCATGGTTAGATTGGATCAAGAGGAAATGAAGTATGTTAGATTCGATCAAGAGTACACGAACTAGGTTAGAATGGACTAAGAAGAGAAGAACTCCCTAAGATTGGACCATGGGGAGACGAATTCAGCTAGATTGGACTAAGTAGAGACGAACTCCCTTAGATTGGACCAAGAGGAGACGAACTCTGTTAGATTGGATCAAGAGGAGAAGAACTCGGTTAGATTGGACCAAGAGGAGACGAATTCGTGTAGATTGGATTAAGTAGAGACGAACTCCCTTGTATTGGACCAAAAAGGTGATGAACTCCCTTAGATTGGACCAAGTGGAGACGAATTCAGTTAGATTGGATTAAGTGAAGACGAAATCCCTTAGGACGGACCAAGAGGAGACTAACTTTCTTAGGTTGCACTAAGAGGAGACGAAATGCCTTAGGATGGATCAAGTGGAGACGAACTCTGTTATATTGGATCAAGAGGAGACGAAGTCGATTGGATTGGACCAAGAGGAGACGAACTTGATTGGATTTGACTAAGAGGAGATGAACTCTCTAAGATTGGACCAACAGTCGACGAATTCGGTTAAATTGGATTAAGAGGAGACGAACTCACTTCGATTAGACGAAGAGGAGACGCATTCTCTGAGATTGGACCAAGAGGAGATGAATTAGGTTAGATTGGACTAAGAAGAGAATATCTCCCTTAGATTGGACCAAGAGGAGACGAACTCTGTCAGATTGGATTAAGTAGAGAATCACTCCCTTACATTGGACCAGGATGAGACGGACTCTGCTATATTGGATAAGGATGAGACAAACTTGGTTAGATTGGACCAAGAGGAGACGAACTCGGTTGCATTGGAGTAAGAGGAGGCGAACCCTCTTTGATTAGACCAAGAGGAGACGAATTTGGTTAGATTGGATAAAGTAGAGACGAACTCCCATAGATTAGACCAAGAGGAGACCAACTATATTATTTCGAATCAAGAGGAGGCGAACTCGGTCAGATTGGACCAAGAGGAGACGGACTCTATTAAATTGGACGAGGGGGAGACGAACTCTCTTAGATTGGACTAGGAGGAAACAAACTCTCCTAGATTGGACCAAGAGGAGACAAACTCTCTTTGAATGGATCAAGAGGAGGCGAACTTGGTTATATTGGATCAAGAGGAGACGAACTATCTTACAATGGACTAAGAGGGGACGAACAATCTTAGATTGCACCAAGAGGAGACGAATTCGGGTAGATTGGATTAAGTAGAGACGAACTCCCTTAGATTGGACCAAGAGGAGATGAACTCTCTTAGCTAAGACTTAGAGGAGACGAACTCCCTTAGATTGGACCAAGAGGTGACGAATTCGGTTAGACTGGAGTAAGTAGAGACGAAATCCCTTAGATTGGACCAAGAGGAGACGAACACCGTTAGATTTCATCAAGAGGAGATGAAGTCTGTTAGATTGGATCAAGCGGAGACGAACTCAGTTAGATTGGACTAAGAAGAGAAGAACTCCCTTAGTTTGGACCATGAGGAGACGACTTCGGTTAAATTGGTTTAAGTGGAGACGAACTCTCTTAGATGGAACCAAGAGGAGACGAACTTTGTTAGATTGGACCAAAAGGAGACGATGTTTGTTAAATTGGATGAAGAGGAGACGAACTCGGTTAGATTGGACCAAAAGGAGACGAACTCACTTGGATTAGACGAACATGAGACGCACTCTCTGAGATTGGACCAAGAGGAGATGAATTCAGTTAGATTGGGCGAAGAAGAGAAGAACTGCCTTAGATTGGACCAAGAGGAGATAGACTCTGCTAGATTGGATCAAGAGGAGACGAACTCGGTTAGATTAGACCATGAGAAGACGAACTCGGTTGGATTGGAGCAAGAGGAGACGAACTCTCTTACATTGGACCAAGAAGAGACGAATTTGGTTAGATTGGATAAAGTAGAGACGAACTCCCTGAGATTAGATCAAGAGGAGAAGAACTATATTATTTTGGACCAAGAAGAGATGGACTATATTAGATTGGACAAAGAGGAGACGAACTCTCTTAGATTGGACTAGGAGGAGACGAACTCTCTTAGATTGGACCATGAGGAGACGAACTCTCTTAGATTCAACCAAGTGGAGACGAACTTTCTTAGATTGGATCAAGAGGAGACGAACTTGGTTTGATTAGACCAAGAGGAGACGAACTCTCTTATATTGGACTAAGAGGAGACGAACTATCTTATATTGCACCAAGAGGAGATGAATTCATGTAGATTGGATTAAATATGGACGAACTCCCTTATATTGGACCAAAAGAAGACGAACTCTCTTTGGTTACACTTATAGGAGACGAACTCTGTTTGGTTAGACTTAGAGGAGATGAACTCTCTTAGATTGGACCAAGAGGTGACGAATTCGGTTAGATTGGAGTAAGTAGAGACGAACTCCCTTAGATTGGACCAAGAGGAGACGAACACGGTTAGATTGGATCAAGAGGAGATTATTAAGTTTGTTAGATTAGATCAAGAGGAGACGAACTAGGTTAGAATGGACTAAGAAGAGAAGAACTCCCTTAGATTGGACCATGGGGAGATGAATTCGGCTAGATTGGACTAAGTAGAGACGAACTCCCTTAGATTGGACCAAGAGGAGACGAACTCTGTTAGATTGGATCAAGAGGAGACGAACTCGGTTACATTCGACCAAGAGGAGACGAACTCTGTTAGATTGGATCAAGTGGAGACGAACTCGGTTAGATTGGACCAAGAGGAGACGCACTCTCTGAGATTGGACGAAGAGGAGACGAATTTGGATAGATTTGACTAACAGGAGACGAACTCTCTTAGGTTGGACCAACAATAGATAAATTCGGATAGATTGGATTAAAAGGATACGAACTCACTTGGATTAGACGAAGAGGAGACGATTTCAGATAGATTGGGCTAAGAATAGAAGATCTCCCTTAGATTGGACCAAGTGGAGACGATTTTCAGATAGATTGGGCTAAGAATAGAAGATCTCCCTTAGATTGGACCAAGAGAAGGCGAACTCTGTTAGATTGGATTAAGTAGAGAAGCACTCCCTTAGATTGGACCAAGACGAGATGGACTCTGCTAGATTGGATCGAGAGGAGACGTACTCGGTTAGATTGGACCAAGAGTAGACGAACTTGGTTAGAATGGACGAAGAGGAGACGCACTCTATTAGATTAGACGAAGAGGAGACGAACTCTCTTAAATTGGACTAGGAGGAAACGAACTCTCTTAGATTGGACCAAGAGGAGATGAACTCTCTTAAATTAGATCAAGATAAGACGAACTTGGTTAGATTAGATCAAGAGAAGTCGAACTCTCTTACATTGGACTAAGAGGAGACGAACTATCTTAGATTGCACCAAGAGGAGACGAATTCGTGTAGATTGGATTATGTAGAGAAGAACTCCCTTAGATTAGACCAAGAGGAGACGAACTCTCTAAGGTTAGACTTAAAGGAGACGAACTCTCTTAGATTGGACCAAGAGGTGACGAATTCAGTTAGATTGGAGTAAGTAGGGACGAACTCTCTTAGATTGGATCAAGAGGAGACGAACATCGTTAGATTGGATCAAGAGGAGATGAAGTCTGTTTGATTGGATCAAGAGGCGACGAACTCGGTCAGGTTGGACTAAGTAGAGAAGAACTCCTTTTGATTGGTCCATGAGGAGACGAATTCAGTTAGAATGGATTAAGTAGTGACGAACCCCATTAGATTGGACCAAGAGGAGACGAACTCTGTTAGATTGGATCAAGAGGAGATGACCTTGGTCACATTGGACCAAGAGGAGATGAATTCGGTTGGATTTGACTAAGAGGACACGAACTCTCTTTGATTGGACTAGCAGTTGACAAATTTGGTTAAATTGGATTAAGAAGAGACGACCTCCATTAGATTGGACCAATAGGAGACAAACTCTGTTAGATTTGATCATGAGCAGACGAACTCCGTTAGATTGGACCAAGAGGGGACGAACACTCCTAGATTGGACCAAGTGGAGACGCATTTGGTTAGATTGGAAAAGTAGAGACGAACTGCCTTAGATTGGACCAAGAGGAGACAAACTCTGTTAGATTGGATTAAGAGGAGACGAACTCGGTTAGATTGGACCAAGAGGAGACGAACTCTCTTAGATTGGACCAAGAGGGGACGAATTCGGTTAGAATGGATTAAGTAGAGACAAACACCCTAAGATTGGACCAAGAGGAGATGAAGTCGGTTAGATTGGATCAAGAGGAGACGAACTCGGTTAGATTGGACTAAGAAGAGAAGAACTCCCTTAGATTGGACCATGACGAGGCGAATTCGGTCGGATTGGAATTGGTATAGACAAACTCCCTTAGATTGAATCAAGAGGAGACAAACTCTGCTAGATTAGATCAAGAGGAGACGAACTTGGCTAGATTGGATCAAGCGGAGACGAACTCGGTTGGATTTGACTAAGAGGAGACGAACTCTCTTAGATTGGACCAACAATAGACGAATTCGGTTAGATTGAACTAAGAAGAGACGACCTCCAATGGATTGGACCAATAGGAGATGAACATTGTTAGATTGGATCATGAGGAGACGAACTCCACTTAGATTGGACCAAGTGGAGACGAATTCGGTTAGTTTGGAAAAAGTAGAGACGAACTACGTTAGAATGGACCAAGAGGAGACAAACTCTATTAGATTGGACCAAGAGGAGACAAATTCGGTTAGATTGGATTAAGTAGAGACGAACTGCCTTAGAATGGACCAAGTGTTGATGAACTTTGTTAGATTTCATCAAGAGGAGACGAAGTCGGTTTGATTGCACCATGAGGTGACGAACGCGATTGGATTTGAGAAAGAGGAGACGAACTCTCTTAGATTGGACCAACAGTAGACGAATTTAGTTAGATTGTTTTAAGTAGTGACGAACCCATTTAGATTTGACCAAGAGGACACGAACTCTTTTAGATTGGATCAAGAGGAGACGAACTAGTTTGGATTGGACGAAGAGGAGACGAAGTCTCATAGATTGGACGAAGAGGAGACGAATTCTCTTAGATTGGACTAAGAGGAGACGAACTCACTTAGATTTGACCAAGAGGAGATGAATTCGGTTAGATTGGATTAAGTAGAGAGGAACTCCCTTAGATTGGACAAAGAGGTGACGAACTCTGTTAGATTGGATCAAGAGGAGTCGAACTTGGTTAGATTGGACCATGAGGAAACGAAGTCTCTTAGACTGGTCCAAGAGGAGACGAATTTGATTAGATTGGTTTAAGTAGAGAGACGAACTCCCTTAGATTGGACAAAGAGGAGACGAACACTGTTAGATTGGATCAAGAGGAGTCGAACTCTGTTGGAATGGATCAGGTGGAGACGAAGTTTGTTAGATTGGATGAAGAGGAGACGAACTCGGTTAGATTGGACAAAAGAGGAGACGAACTCACTTGGATTAGACAAAGAGGAGACACACTCTTTGAGATTGGACCGAGAGGAGACGAATACGGTTAGATTGGTCTAAAAAGAGAAGATCTCCCATAGATTGGACCAAGAGGAGACGTATTAGATTTGATTGGGTTAAGTAGTAAAGAACTCCTTGAGATTGGACCAAGAGGAGACGAACTCTGTTAGATTGGATCAAAAGGAGAGGTACTCGGTAAGATTGCAACAAGAGGAGACGAACTCACTTAGATTGGACTAAGAGGAGTCGAAATCGGTTAGATTGGACCAAGAGGAGACGAACTCTCTTAGAATGGAATAAGAGGATAAGAACTCTCCTAGATTGGACCGAGAGGAGATGAACGGTTAGATTGGACCGAGAGGAGACGAACTCTCATAGATTGTACAAAGAGCAGACGAACTTGCTTAGATAGGACCAAGATGAGACAAACTCGCTTAGATTGGATTAAGTAGATTCGGACTCCTATAGATTGGACCAAGAAGAGATGAACTCTGTTAGATTGGATGAAGTAGAGACGAACTCCCATAGATAAGACCAAGAGGAGACGAACTGTGCTAGATTGTGTTAAGTAGAGAAGAACACCCTTAGATTGGACCAAGAGGAGTCGAACTCTGTGAGATTGGAACAAATGGAGATGAACTCGGTTAGATTAGATTAGGTAGTGACGAACACCCTTAGATTGGACCAAGAGCAGACGAACTCTGTTACATTGGATCAAGAGGAGACAAACTTAGTTAGATAGGACCAAGAAGAGACAAACACTCTTAGATTGGACTAAGAGGAGAAGAACGCTCTTAGATTGGACCAAGAGGTGACGAGCTCGGTTAGATTGGACCAAGAGGAGCCGACCTCTCTTAGATTGGACGAAGTGGTGACAAACTCTCTTAGATTTGACGAAGAGGAGACGAACTCAGTTAGATTGGATTAAGTAGGGACGAACTCCCCTAGATTGGACCAAGAGGAGACGAACTTTGTTAGATTGCATCAATTGGAGACGAACTCGGTTATATTGGACCAAGAGAGACCAACTCAGTTGGAATGGACGAAGAGGAGATGAACTCACTTAGATTAGACTGACAGGAGACGAACTGTCCTAGATTGGACCAAGAGGAGACAAACTCGATTTGATTGGTCCAACATGCATCGAACCCTATTAGATTGGACAAGAGCAGACGAACTCGGTTAGATTGGACTAAGGGGAGACGAACACCCTTAGATTGGACCAAGAGTAGACGAACTCTATTAGATTAGATCAATAGGAGACGAACTTGGTTAGATTGGACCAAGAGGAGACGAACTCTGTTAGATTGGATTAAGTAGAGGCGAACTCCCTTAGATTGTATCAAGAGGAGATAGACTCTGCTAGATTGGATCAAGACGATACGAACTCAGTTAGATTGGACCAAGAAGAGACGAACTCGGTTGGATTGGAGTAAGAGGAGACGAAATCAATTAGATTGGACCTGAAGGAGACGAATTCGGTTAGATTGGATAAAGTAGTGACGAACTCCCTTAGATTAGACCAAGAGGAGAGGAACTATCTTATATTGGATCAGGAGGAGACGAACTCGGTTAGATTGTACGAAGAGGTGATGAACTCTCATAGATTGGACGAACAGGAGACGAACTCTCTTAGATTAGACTAGGAGGAGACGAACTCTCTTAGATTGGACCAAGAGGAGACAAACTCTGTTAGATTGGATCAAGAGGAGATGAACTTGGTTTGATTGGAGCAAGAGAAGACGAACTCTCTTAGATTGGTCTAAGAGGAGACGAACTCTCTTAGATTGGACTAAGAGGAGACGAATTCGGTCAGATTGGATTCAGTAGAGACGAATTACCTGAGGTGTCGAATTGTATCAAGAGGAGATGAACTCTGTTAGATTGTATCAAGAGGAGACGAACTTGGTTGGATTGGACCAAAAGGAGTCGAACTCGGTTGGATTGGACGAAGAGGTGACGAACTCTCTTAGATTGGACCATGAGGAGACAAATTCGGTTAGATTGGATTAAGTACAGATGAACTCCCTTAGATTGGACCAGGAGGAGACAAATTCGGTTTGATTGGATTGGACCAATAGGAGACGAACTCTGTTAGATTGGATCAAAAGGAGAGGAACTCGGTAAGATTGGACCAAGAGAAGACGAAGTCACTTAGATTGGACTAAGAGGAGTCGAACTTGGTTAGATTGTACTAAGAGGAGACGAACTCTCTTATATTGGATTGAGACGAGACGAACTCGGTTAGATTGGATCGAGATGAGACGAACTCTCTTAAATTGTACAAGGAGCAGACTAACTTTCTTCGATTAGGCCAAGAGGAGACGAACTCGCTTATATTAGATTAAGTAGATGCGAACTCCAATAGATTGGACTAAGAAGAGACGAACTCTATTAGATTGGATGAAGAAGAGACGAAGTCCCATAGATTGTACAAAGAGCAGACGAACTTTCTTAGATTAGACCGAGAGGAGCCGAGCTCTCTTAGATTGTACAAAGAGCAGACGAACTTTCTTAGATTGGACCAAGAGGAGACGAACTCGGTTAGATTGGATTAGGTAGTGACGAACACCCATAGATTGGACCAAGAGGAGTCGAACTCTGTTAGATTGGACAAAGAGGAGACGAACTCGGTTAGATTGGATTAGGTAGTGACGAACACCCATAGATTGGACCAAGAGCAGAGAACTCTGTTAGATTGCATCAAGAGGAGACGAACTCGGTTAGATAGGACCAAGAAGAGACGAGCTCTCTTAGATTGGACTAACAGGAGACAAACTCTCTTAGATTGGACCAAGAGATGACGAGCTCGGTTAGATTGGACTAACAGGAGATGAACTCTCTTAGATTGGATGAAGAGGAGACAAACTCTCTTAGATTCGACAAAGAGGAGACGAACTCAGATAGATTGGATTAAGTTGGGACGAACTCCTTTAGATTGGACTAAGAGGAAATGAACTCTGTTAGATTGCATCAACTGGAGACGAACTCGGTTATATTGGACCAAGAGAGACCAACTCCGTTAGATTGGACCAAGAGGAGATGAACTCACTTAGATTATACAGAGAGGAGACGAACTGTCTTAGATTGGACCAAGTGGAGGCGAACTCAGTTAGATTGGACCAACAGGAATCGAACTCTATTAGATTGGATCATGAGGAGACGAACTCGGTTAAATTGGACTAAATAGAGACGAACACCCTTAGATTGGACCAAGAGTAGACGAACTCTGTTAGATTGGATCAAGAGGAGACGAATTCGGTTAGATAGGACCAAGAGGAGACGACCTCATTTAGATTGGACTAAGAGGAGAAGAACTCCTTTAGATTGGACTAAGACGTCACGAGCTCGGTTTGATTGGACCAAGAGGAGACGAACTCTCTTAGATTGGACGAAGAGGAGACGAACTCTCTTAGATTGGACCAAGAGGTAACGAACTCTCATAGATTGGATTAAGTACAGAAGAACTCCCCTTTACTTACCAAAAAAAAAACTCCCTTAGATTGGATCAAGAGGAGACTACCTCTGCTAGATTGGATCAAGAGGATACGAACTCAATTAGATTGGACCACGAGGAGACGAACTCGGTTGGATTGGAGTATGAGGAAACGAACCCTATTACATTGGACTAAGAGAAGACGAATTTGGTTAGATTGGATAAAGTAGTCACGAACTTCCTTAGATTAGACAAACTCTATTAGATTGGATAAAGAGGAGACGAACTCTCTTAGATTGAATTTACCAAAAAAAAAACTATCTTAGATTGAACTAAGAGGAGATGAACACTCTTAGATTGGACCAAGAGGAGACGAAATCAGTCAGATTAGATTAAGTAGAGACGAACTCCCTGAGATTGGACAAAGAGGAGACGAACTATGTTAGATTGGATCACGGGGATACAAACTCGGTTATATTGGATCAAAAGGAGACGAACTTGGTTAGATTAGACCAAGAGGAGACGAACTCTCTTAGATTGTACAAAGAGGAGGCGAATTCGGTTAGATTGGATTAAGAAGTGAAGAACTCCCTTAAATTGGACCAAGAGGAGACGAACTTTATTAGATTGGATCAGCAGGAGACGAACTTGGTTGGATTGGACCAAGAGGAGTCGAACTCGGTTAGATTGGATGAAGAGGAGACGAAAACTCTTAGATTGGACCATGAGGAGACGAATTCGGTTAGATTGGATTAAGTACAGATGAACTCCCTCAAATTGGACGAAGAGGAGACGAATTCGGTTTGATTGGACCAAGAGGAGATGAACTCTCTTAGATTGTTTAAAGAGGAGACGAATTTGTTTAGATTGGATTAAGTAGCGAAGAACTCCAATAGATTGGACCAATAGGAGACGAACTCTGTTGGATTGGATCATGAGGAGATTAACTTGGATCGATTGGACCAAGAGGAGTCGAACTCGGTTGGATTGGACGAAGAGGAGATGAACTCTCTTAGATTGGACCAAGAGGAGATGAATTCGATTAGATTGGATTACGTACGATGAACTCCCTTAGATTGGACCAAGAGTAGACGAATTCGGTTTCATTGGATTAAGTAGAGAAGAACTCCCTCAGATTGGACCAAGAGGACACGAACTCTGTTTGATTGGATCAAAAGGAGAGGAACTCGGTAAGATTGGACCAACAGGAGACTAACTAGCTTAGATTGGACTAAGAGGAGAAGAACTCTCTTAGATTGGACAAAGAGGAGACGAACTCGGTTAGAGTGGACCAACAGGAATCGAACTCCATTAGATTAGATCATGAGGAGACGAACTCGGTTAGATTGGACTAAGTAGAGACGAACGCCCCCATATTGGACCAAGTGTAGACGAACTCTCTTAGATTGGATCAAGAGGAGACGAACTCGGTTAGATAGGACCAAGAGTAGACGAACTCTTTTAGATTGGACTAAGAGAAGACGAACTCCCTTAGATTGGACCAAGAGGTGACGAACTCGATTAGATTGGACCAAGAGGAGACGAATTCAGTTAGATTGGATTAAGTAGTGAAGAACTCCCTTTGGTTGGACCAAGAGGAGACGAACTCTGTTAGATTGGATCATGAAAAGAAGAACATGGTTGGATTGGACCAAGAGGAGACGAACTCGGTTGGATTGGACGAAGAGAAGACGAACTCTCTTAGATTGGACCAAGAGGAGACGAATTCGGTTAGATTGGATTAAGTACAGATGAACTCCCTTAGATTGGTCCAAGAGGAGACGAATTCGGTTTGATTGGATTAAGTAGAGAAGAACTTCCTGAGATTGGACCAAGAGGAGACGAACTCTGTTAGATTGGATCAAAAGCAGAGGAACTCGGTAAGATTGGACCAATAAGAGACGAACTAGCTTAGATTGGACGAAGAGGAGAAGAACACTCTCAGATTGGACCAAGAGTAGACGAACTCGGTTAGATTCGACCAACAGGAATCGAACTTTATTAGATAAGATCAGGAGGAGAGGAACTCGGTTAGATTGGACAAAGTAGAGACGAATACCCTTAGATTGGACCAAGTGTAGACGAACTCTGTTAGATTGGATCAAGAGGAGACGAACTCGGGAAGATAGGACCAAGAGGAGACGAACTCTTTTAGATTGGACTAAGAGAAGACGAACTCCCTTAGATTGGACCAAGAGGTGACGAACTCGATTAGATTGGACCAAGAGGAGACGAATTCAGTTAGATTGGATTAAGTAGTGAAGAACTCCCTTTGGTTGGACCAAGAGGAGACGAACTCTGTTAGATTGGATCATGAAAAGAAGAACATGGTTGGATTGGACCAAGAGGAGACGAACTCGGTTGGATTGGACGAATAGGAGACGAACTCTCTAGATTGGACCAAGAGAAGACGAACTCGGTTATATTGGACCAACATGAAACGAACTCTATTAGATTGGGCTAAGTAGAGACGAACATTATTAGATTGGATCAAGAGAAGACGAACTCCCTTAGATTGGACCAAGAGGACACGAACTCTTTTAGATTGGACTAAGAGAAGACGAACACCCTTAGATTGGACCAAGAGGTGACGAACTCGATTAGATTGGACCAAGAGGAGACGAATTCGGTTAGATTGGATTAAGTAGTGAAGAACTCCATTAGGTTGGACCAAGAGGAGACAAACTCTGTTAGATTGGATCAAAAAGAGACGAACATGGTTGGATTGGACCAAGAGGAGTCGAACTCGGTTGGATTGGACGAAGAGGAGACGAACTCTCTAGATTGGACCAAGAGAAGACGAACTCGGTTATATTGGACCAACATGAAACGAACTCTATTAGATTGGGCTAAGTAGAGACGAACATTGTTAGATTGGATCAAGAGAAGACGAACTCCCTTGATTGGACCAAGAGGAGACGAACTCTTTTAGATTGGACTAAGAGAAGACGAACACCCTTAGATTGGACCAAGAGGTGACGAACTTGATTAGATTGGACCAAGAGGAGACGAATTCGGTTAGATTGGATTAAGTAGTGAAGAACTCCATTAGGTTGGACCAAGAGGAGACAAACTCTGTTAGATTGGATCAAGAAGAGACGAACATGGTTGGATTGGACCAAGAGGAGTCGAACTCGGTTGGATTGGACGAAGAGGAGACAAATTCTCTTAGATTGGACCAAGAGGAGACGAATTCCGTTAGATTGGATTTAGTACAGATGAACACCCTTAGATTGGTCCATGAGGAGACGAATTCGGTTTGATTGGATTATGTAGAGAAGAACTTCTTGAGATTGGACCAAGAGGAGACGAACAATGTTAGATTGGATCAAAAGCAGAGGAACTCGGTAAGATTGGACCAAGAAGAGACGAACTAGCTTAGATTGGACGAAGAGGAGAAGAACACTCTTAGATTGGACCAAGGGGGGACGAACTCGGTTAGATTCGACCAACAGGAATCGAACTCTATTAGATTAGATCAGGAGGAGACGAACACCCTTAGATTGGACCAAGTGTAGACGAACTCTGTTAGATTGGATCAAGAGGAGACGAACTCGGTTAGATAGGACCAAGAGGAGACGAACTCTTTTAGATTGGACTAAGAGAAGACGAACATCCTTAGATTGGACAAAGAGGTGACGAACTTGATTAGATTGGACCAAGAGGAGACGAATTTGGTTAGATTGGACCAAGAGGAGACGAACTCTCTTAGATTGGACCAAGGGGGGAAGAACTCTGATAGATTGGACAAAGTGGAGGCAAAATCTCTTAGATTGGACCAAGGGGAAACGAACTCAGTTAGATTAGATGAACTAAAGATGAACACCCTCAGATTGGACCAAGAGGAGACGAACTCTCTTAGATTAGACCAAGAGGAGATGAACTCTCATAGATTAGACCAAGAGAAGACGAACTCTCTCTCAATGGACAATGAGGAGACGAACTCTCTTAGATTGGACCAATAGGAGACGAATTCGGTTAGATTGGGCAATGAGGAGATGAACTCTATTAAATTGGACCAACATGAGACGAATTCGGTTAGATAGGACTAAGAAGTGAAGAACTCCCTTAGATTGGACCAAGAGGAGACGAACTCGGATAGATTGGACTAAGAGGAGAGGAACACTCTTAGATTGCACCAAGACGAGATGAACTCTCTTAAATTGGACCGAGATGAGACGAACTCTCTTAGATTGGACGAAGACGAGACGAACTCGGCCAGATTGGACCAAGGGGGGACAAACTCTCCTAGATTGGACTAAGAAGAGACGGACTCTCTTAGATTGGACCAAAGGGAGAAGAACTCTGATAGGTTGGACAAAGAGGAGGCGAAATCCCTTAGATTTGACCAAGGGGAGACGAACTCGGTTACATTGAATTAACTAGAGAGGAACACTCTTAGATTGGACCATGGGGAGACGAATTCTGTTAGATTGGACAAAGAAGAGAAGAGCTCCCTTAGATTGGACTAAGTAGAGACGAACGCCCTCTTATTGGACCAAGTGTGGACGAACTCTCTTAGATTGGATCAAGAGGAGACGAACTCGGTTAGATAGGACCAAGAGGAGACGAACTCTTTTAGATTGGATTAAGAGGAGACGAACTCCCTCAGATTGGTCCAAGAGGTGACGAACTCGATTAGGTTGGACCAAGAGGAGACGAAATCTGTTAGATTGGATGAAGAAGAGACGAACATGGTTGGATTGGACCAAGAGGAGTCGAACTCGGTTGGATTGGACGAAGAGGAGGCGAACTCTCTTAGATTGGACCAAGAGGAGACGAATTCGGTTAGATTGGATTAAGTACAGATGAACTCGCTTAGATTGGTCCAAGAGGAGACGAATTCGGTTTGATTGGATTAAGTAGAGAAGAACTTCCTGAGATTGGATCAAGAGGAGACGAACTCTGTTAGATTGGATCAAAAGCAGAGGAACTCGGTAAGATTGAACCAAGAAGAGACGAACTAGCTTAGATTGGACGAAGATGAGAAGAACACTCTTAGATTGGACCAAGAGTAGACGAACTCGGTTAGATTCGACCAACAGGAATCAAACTTTATTAGATTAGATCAGGAGGAGAGGAACTCGGTTTGATTGGACAAAGTAAAGACGAACACCCTTAGATTGGACCAAGTGTAGACGAACTCTGTTAGATTGGATCAAGAGGAGACGAACTCGGTTAGATAGGACCAAGAGGAGACGAACTCTTTTAGATTGGACAAAGAGAAGACGAACTCCCTTAGATTGGACCAAGAGGTGATGAACTCGATTAGATTGGACCAGGAGGAGACGAATTCGGTTAGATTGGATTAAGTAGTGAAGAACTCCCTTAGGTTGGACCAAGAGGAGACGAACTCTGTTAGATTGGATCAAGAAAAGACGACCATGGTTGGATTGGACCAAGAGGAGACTAACTAGCTTAGATTGGACTAAGAGGAGAAGAACTATCTTAGATTGGACCAAGAGGAGACGAACTCGGTTATATTGGACCAACAGCAAACGAACTCTATTAGATTAGATCAAGAGGAGACGAACTAGGTTATATTGGACTAAGTAGAGACGAACACCCTTAGATTGGACTAAGTGTAGACCAACTCTGTTAGATTGTATCAAGAGAAGACGAACTCCCTTAGATTGGACCAAGAGGAGACGAACTCTTTTAGATTGGACTAAGAGAAGACGAACACCCTTAGATTGGACCAAGAGGTGACGAACTCGATTAGATTGGACCATGAGGAGACGAATTCGGTTAGATTGGATTAAGTAGTGAAGAACTCCCTTAGGTTGGACCAAGAGGAGACAAACTCTGTTAGATTGGTTCAAGAAGAAACGAACATGGTTGGATTGGACCAAGAGGAGTCGAACTCGGTTGGATTGGACGAAGAGGAGACGAACTCTCTTAGATTGGACCAAGAGGAGACGAATTCGGTTAGATTGGATTAAGTACAGATGAACACCCTTAGATTGGTCCAAGAGGAGACGAATTCTGTTTGATTGGATTAAGTAGAGAAGAACTTCCTGAGATTGGACCACCCGTGGTGGTGGCGTAGGTGGTTGGGCAAGGGTACTTTTCACGAGAGGTCCCGAGTTCGATCCACGGCGTCGTCGTGCTTAAGTGCAAGCCATGTCTTAAGTGGGTTGTCGGGGGTGGTGGGTCCTCCCGCTTACGCAGCCCTCCAGGTTTACTCCTCCGGCTGCCGGCCGTGCGGGGGGTTCCTGGGTTACCAAAAAAAAAAAACTTCCTGAGATTGGACCAAGAGGAGACGAACTCTGTTAGATAGGATCAAAAGCAGAGGAACTCAGTAATATTGGGCCAAGAAGAGACAAACTAGCTTAGATTGGACGAAGAGGAGAAGAACACTCTTAGATTGGACCAAGAGGGGACGAACTCGGTTAGATTCGACCAACAGGAATCGAACTCTATTAGATTAGATCAGGAGGAGACGAACACCCTTAGATTGGACCAAGTGTAGACGAACTCTGTTAGATTGGATCAAGAGGAGACGAACTCGGTTAGATAGGACCAAGAGGAGACGAACTCTTTTAGATTGGACTAAGAGAAGACGAACTCCCTTAGATTGGACCAAGAGGTGACGAACTTGATTAGATTGGACCAAGAGGAGATGAATTCGGTTAGATTGGACCAAGAGGAGACGAACTCTCTTAGATTGGACCAAGTGGGGAAGAACTCTAATAGATTGGACAAAGTGGAGGCAAAATCTCTTAGATTGGACCAAGGGGAAACGAACTCGGTTAGATTAAATTAACTAAACATGAACACCCTCAGATTGGACCAAGAGGAGATGAACTCTCTTAGATTAGACCAAGAGGAGATGAACTCTCATAGATTGGACCAAGAGACGACGAACTCTCTCTCAATGGACAAAGAGGAGACGAACTCTCTCAGATTGGACCAACAGGAGACGAATTTAGTTAGATTGGACAATGAGGAGATGAACTCTGTTAAATTGGACCAACAGGAGACGAATTCGGTTAGATAGGACTAAGAAGCAAAGAACTCCCTTAGATTGGACCAAGAGGAGACGAACTCGGATAGATTGGACTAAGAGGAGACAAACACTCTTAGATTGCACCAAGACGAGACGAACTCTCTTAAATTGGACCAAGATGAGACGAACTCTCTTAGATTGGACGAAGACAAGACGAACTCGGTCGGATTGGACCAAGGGGGGACAAACTCTCCTAGATTGGACTAAGAGGAGACGGACACTCTTAGATTGGACCAAAGGGAGAAGAACTCTGATAGGTTAGACAAAGAGGAGGCGAAATTCCTTAGATTTGACCGAGGGGAGACGAACTCGGTTACATTGAAATAACTAGAGATGAACACTCTTAGATTGGACCAAGGGGAGACGAATTTGGTTAGATTGGACAAAGAAAAGAAGAGCTCCCTTAGATTGGACCAAGAGGAGACGAACTCGGACAGATTGGACGAAGAGAAGACAACTCTCTGAGATTAGACCAAGAGGAGAGGAACTCTCTTAGATTGGACCAAGAGGAGACGAACACTCTTAGATTGGACCAAGAGGAGACGAACCCTCTTAGATTGGATGAAGAGGAGACAAACTCGGATAGATTGGACCAAGAGGAGACGAACTCTCTTAGTTGGACCAAGAGGAGACGACCTCGATTACATTGGACCATGAGGAAAGGGACTCTCTTAGATTGGACTAAGAGGAGACGAACACGGTTAGATTGGACGAAGAGGAGGCGAACTCTTTTAGATTGGACTAAGCGGAGACGAACACTCTTAGATTGGACCCAGGGGAGAATAACTCGGTTAGATTGGACCAAGAGGAGGCGAAATCACTTAGATTGGACCAACCGGAGACGAACTCGGTTAGATTGAATTTAACTAGATATGAACACCCTCACATTGGACCAAGAGGAGACGAACTCTCTGAGATTGGACCAACAGGGGACGAATTCGTTTATATTGGACTAGGAGGAGAAGAACTCCCTTAGATGGGACCAGGAGGAGACGAACTCGGATAGATTGGACGAAGAGGAGATGAACTCTCTTAAATTGGACCAAGAGGAGACGAACTCTCTTAGATTGTACCAAGAGGAGACGAACTAGATTACATTGGACCAAGATGAGAGGGACTCTCCTAGATTGGACTAAGAGGAGACGAACACGGTTAGATTGGACAAAGAGGAGACGAACTCTCTTAGATTGGACCAAGTGGACACAGACTCAATTAGATTAGACAAAGAGGAGGCGAAATATCTTAGATTGGACCAAGGAGAGACGAACTCGGTTAGATTGGATTAACTAGAGATGAACTCTCTTAGATTGGACCAGGAGGAGACGAACTCTGATAAATTGGACCAAGATGAGATGAACTCTCTCAAATTGGACCATGAGGAGACGAATTCGGTTAGATTGGACTAAGAAGAGAAGAACTCCCCTAGATTGGATCAAGAGGAGAAGAACTCGGTTAAATAGGACCAAGAAGAGACGAACTCTCTTAGATTGGACTAAGAGGAGACGAACTCTCTTAAATTCGAGCAAGAGGAGGCGAACCCAGTTACATTGGATTAAGTAGGGACGAACTCCCTTAAATTGGATTAAGAGGAAACGAACTCTGTTAGATTGCATGAACTGGAGACGAACTCTTTTATATTGGACCTAGTGAGACCAACTTCGTTAGATTGGACCAAGAGGAGATGAACTCACTTACATTGGACTAAGAGGAGACGAACTCTCTTAGATTGGACCAAGAGGAGACGAACTCTCTTAGATTGGACCAAGAGGAGGCGAACTCTCTTAGAATGGACGAAGAGGAGATGAACTCTCTTAGATTGGTCGAAGAGGAGACGAACTCTCTTAGATTGGACAAAGAGGAGACGAACTCTCTTAGATTGGACCAAGAGGAGATGAACTCTCTTAGATTGGTCGAAGAGGAGACGAACTCTCTTAGATTGGACCAAAACGAGACGAACTCTCTTAGATTGCACCAAGACGAGACGAACTCTCTTAGATTGGATGAAGAGGAGACGAACTCTCTTAGATTGGATGAAGAGGAGACGAACTCTCTTAGATTGGACCAAGAGCAGACAAACTCTCTTAGATTGGTCGAAGAGGAGACGAACTCTCTAAGATTGGACCAAGACGAGACGAACTCTCTTAGATTGGTCGAAGAGGAGACGAACTCTCTTAGATTGGACGAAGAGGAGACGAACTCTCTTAGATTGCATCAAGACGAGACGAACTCTCTTAGATTGGATGAAGAGGAGACGAACTCTCTAAGATTGGATCAAGAGTTGACGAACTCTCTTCGATTGTACCAGGAGCAGACGAACACGATTACATTGGACCACAATGAGAGGGACTCTCTTAGATTGGACTAAGAGGAGACGAACACGGTCAGATTGGACGAAAAGGAGGCGAACTCAATTAGATTGGACTAAGAGGAGACGAAATCTCTTAGATTGGACCAAGAGGACAGAAACTCGGTTAGATTGGACAAAGAGGAGGCGAAATATCTTAGATTGGACCAAGGAGAGACGAACTCGGTTAGATTGGATTAACTAAAGACGAACTCTCTTGGACTGGATCAAGAGGAGACGAACTCTAATAAATTGGACCAAGAAGACACGAACTCTCTTAGATTGAACTAAGAGGAGACGAATTCGGTTAGATTGGACTAAGAAGAGAAAAACTCCCCTTGATTGGATCAAGAGGAGAAGAACTCGGTTAGATAGGACTAAGAAGAGACGAACTCTCTTAGATTAGACTACGAGCAGACGAACTCTCTTAGATTCGACCAAGAGGAGGCGAACTCAGTTACATTGGATTAAGTAGTGACGAACTCCCTTAAATTGGACCAAGAGGAAACGAACTCTGTTAGATTGCATGAACTGGAGACGAACGCTTTTATATTGGACCAAGAGAGACCAACTTCGTTAGATTGGACCAAGAGGAGATGAACTCACTTACATTGGACTAAGAGGAGACGAACTCTCTTAGATTGGACCAAGAGGAGACGAACTCTCTTAGATTGGACCAAGAGGAGGCGAACTCTCTTACAATGGACGAAGAGGAGACAAACTCTCTTATATTGGACCAAGATGAGACGAACTCTCTTAGATTGGACAAAGAGGAGATGAACTCTCTTAGATTGGACCAAGAGGAGATGAACTCTCTTAGATTGGTCGAAGAGGAAACGAACTCTCTTAGATTGGACCAAGACGAGACGAACTCTCTTGGATTGCACCAAGACGAGACGAACTCTCTTAGATTGGATGAAGAGGAGACGAACTCTCTTAGATTGGATGAAGAGGAGACGAACTCTCTTAGATTGGACCAAGAGGAGACGAACTCTCTTAGATTGGTCGAAGAGGAGACGAACTCTCTAAGATTGGACCAAGACGAGACGAACTCTCTTAGATTGCACCAAGACGAGACGAACTCTCTTAGATTGGACGAAGAGGAGATGAACTCTCTAAGATTGCACCAAGAAGAGATGAACTCTCTTCGATTGTACCAAGAGGAGACGAACACGATTACATTGGACCAAGGTGAGAGGGACTCTCTTAGACTGGACTAAGAGGAGACGAACACGGTTAGATTGGACGAAGAGGAGACGAACTCACTTAGATTGGATTAAGAGGAGACGAAATCTCTTAGATTGGACCAAGAGGACACAAACTCGGTTAGATTGGACAAAAAGGAGGCGAAATATCTTAGATTGGACCAAGGAGAGACGAACTCGGTTAGATTGGATTAACTAGAGACGAACTCTCTTAGATTGGATCAAGAGGAGACGAACTCTGATAAATTGGACCAAAATGAGACGAACTCTCTCAGATTGGACCAAGAGGAGACGAATTCGGTTAGATTGGACTAAGAAGAGAAGAACTCCCCTTGATTGGATCAAGAGGAGAAGAACTCGGTTAGATAGGACCAAGAAGAGATGAACTCTCTTAGATTGGACTAAGAGGAGATGAATTCTCTTAGATTCGACCAAGAGGAGGCGAACTCGGTTGCATTAGGATTAAGTAGCGACGAACTCCCTTAGATTGGACCAAGAGGAAATGAACTCTATTTGATTGCATGAACTGGAGACGAACTCAGTTATATTGGACCAAGAGAGACCAACTCCGTTTGATTGGACCATGAGGAGATGAACTCACTTACATTGGACTAAAAGGAGACGAACTGTCTTAGATTGGACCAACAGGAGGTGAACTCAGTTAGATAGGACCAAGAGGAGACGAACTCTTTTAGATTGGACTAAGGGGAGACGAACTCTCTTAGGTTAGACCAAGAGGTGACCAACTCAGTTAGATTAGACCAAGAGGAGACGAACTCTCTTAGATTGTACGAAGAGGAGATGAACTCTCTCAGATTGGACCAACAGGAGACGAATTGTCCTAGATTGGACCGAAAGGAGACGAATTCGGATAGATTGGACTAGATTGGACCGAGAGGAGACGAATTCAGATAGATTGGACAAAGAGGAGGCGAACTCTCTAAGATTGCACCAAGCGGAGACGAATTCGGTCAGATTGGATTAACTAGACACGAACACCCATAGATTCGACCAAGAGGAGGCGAACTCTCTTAGATTGGAGCAAGAGGAGACAAACTCTCCTAGAATGGACTAAGAGGGGATGAACTCTCTTAGATTGAACCAAGGGGAGACGAACTCGGATAGATTGGACAAAGAGGAGGGAAATCTCTTAGATTGGACCAAGGGGAGATGAACTCGGTTAGATTGAATTAACTAGAGATGAACACCCTCAGAATGGACCTGGAGGAGACGAACTCTCTTAGATTGGACGAAGTGGAGACGAACTCTTATAGATTGGACAAAGTGGAGACGAACTCTCTTAGATTGGACCAACTGGAGAATAATTCAGTTATATTGGACAATGAGGAGACGAACTCTAATAAATTGAACCAACAGGAGACGAATTCTGTTAGATTCGACTAAGAAGAGAAGAACTCGGTCAAATTGGGTTAACTAGAGACGAACACCCATAGATTCGACCAAGAGGAGACGAACTCTCTAAGATTGGATCAATTGGAGACGAACTCATTTAGATTGGACCAAGAGGAGACGAACTCTCTTAGATTGGACTAAGAATACACGAACTCAGTTAGATTGGACGAAGAGGAGACGAACACTCTTAGATTAGACCAAGAGGAGACGAACACTCTTAGATTGGACCCAGAGGAGACGAACTCTCTTATATTGGACCAAGAGGAGACGAACTCTCTTAATTTGGATGAAGAGGAGACGAGCTCTGCTAGATTGGACCAAGTGGAGATGAACTCTCTAAGTTTGAACGAAGAGGAGACGAACTCTCATAGATTGGACAAAGAGGAGACGAACTCTCTTAGATTGGACCAATAGGGGACTAATTCGGTTAGATTGGACAATGAGGAGACGAACTCTCTTAAAATGGACCAAGAGGAGACGTACTCTCTTGGATTGGATGAAGAGGAGACGAGCTCTGCTAGATTGGACCAAGTGGAGACGAACTCTCTCAGATTGAACGAAGAGGAGACGAACTCTCATAGATTGGACAAAGAGGAGACGAACTCTCTTAGATTGGACCAACAGGAGACTAATTCGGTTAGATTGGACAATGAGGAGACGAACTCTCTTAAAATGGACCAAGAGGAGACGTACTCTCTTAGATTGGACGAAGAGGAGATGAACTCTCCTAGATTGGACCAAGAGGAGACGAACTCTCTCAGATTGGATGAAGAGGAGACGAACTCTCATAGATTGGACAAAGAGGAGACGAACTCTCTTAGATAGGACCAACAGGAGACTAATTCGGTTTGATTGCACAATGAGGAGACGAACTCTCTTAAATTGGACAAACAGGAGACGAATTCTGTTAGATTCGACTAATAAGAGAAGAAGTCGGTCAGATTGGATTAACTAGAGTCGAACACCCATAGATTCGACCAGGAGGAGACGTACTCTCTAAGATTGGATCAATTGGAGACGAACTCGGTTAGATTGGACAAAGAGGAGACGAACTCCCTTAGATTAGACTAAGAGGAGACGAACTCAGTTAGATTGGACGAAGAGGAGACGAACACTCTTAGATTAGACGAAGAGGAGACGAACTCTCTTAGATTGGACCAAGAGGAGACGAACACTCTTAGATTGGACCCAGAGGAGACGAACTCTCTTAGATTGGACCAAGATGAGACGAAGTCTCTTAGATTCGATCAAGAGGAGACGAACTCAAATAGATTGGACCAAGAGGAGACGAACTCTCTTAGATTAGACGAAGTGGAGATGAACTCTCATTGATTGGACAAAGAGGAGACGAACTCTCCTAGATTGGACCAACAGGAGACGAATTCGGTTAGATTGGACTAAGAAGAGAAGAACTCCCTTGGATTGGAGCAAGAGGAGACAAACTCTCCTTGAATGGACCAAGAGGGGATGAACTCTCTTAGATTGAACCAAGGGGAGAGGAAATCGGATTGATTGGACAAAGAGGAGGGAAATCTCTTAGATTGGACCAAGGGGAGATGAACTCGGTTAGATTGAATTAACTAGAGATGAACACCCTCAGATAGGACCAGGAGAAGACGAACTCTCTTCGATTGGACGAAGAGGAGACGAACTCTTATAGATTGGACAAAGTGGAGACGAACTCTCTTAGATTGGACCAACTAGAGAATAACTCAGTTAGATTGGAGAATGAGAAGACGAATTCTATTAAATTGAACCAACAGGAGACGAATTCTGTTAGATTCGACTAAGAAGAGAAGAACTCGGTCAAATTGGGTTAACTAGAGACGAACACGCATAGATTCGACCAAGAGGAGACGAACTCTCTAAGATTGGATCAATTGGAGACGAACTCGGTTAGATTGGACCATGAGGAGATGAACTCACTTACATTGGACAAAGAGGAGACGAACTGTCTTAGATTGGACCAACAGGAGGTGAACTCAGTTAGATAGGACCAAGAGGAGACGAACTCTTTTAGATTGGACTAAGGGGAGACGAACTCTCTTAGGTTAGACCAAGAGGTGACCAACTCAGATAGATTAGACCAAGAGGAGACAAACTCTCTTAGATCGGACGAAGAGGAGATGAACTCTCTCAGATTGGACCAATAGGAGACGAATTGTCCTAGATTGGACCGAGAGGAGACGAATTCGGATAGATTGGACTAGATTGGACCGAGAGGAGACGAATTCAGATAGATTGGACAAAGAGGAGGCGAACTCTCTAAGATTGCACCAAGCGGAGACGAATTCGGTCAGATTGGATTAACTAGACACGAACAACCATAGATTCGACCAAGAGGAGGCGAACTCTCTTAGATTGGAGCAAGAGGAGACAAACTCTCCTAGAATGGACTAAGAGGGGATGAACTCTCTTAGATTGAACCAAGGGGAGAGGAACTCGGATAGATTGGACAAAGAGGCGGGAATTCTCTTAGATTGGACCAAGGGGAGATGAACTCGGTTAGATTGAATTAACTAGAGATGAACACCCTCAGAATGGACCTGGAGGAGACGAACTCTCTTAGATTGGACGAAGTGGAGACGAACTCTTAAAGATTGGACAAAGTGGAGACGAACTCTCTTAGATTGGACCAACTGGAGAATAATTCAATTAGATTGGACAATGAGGAGACGAACTCTAATAAATTGAACCAACAGGAGACGAATTCTGTTAGATTCGACTAAGAAGAGAAGAACTCGGTCAAATTGGGTTAACTAGAGAGGAACACCCATAGATTCGACCAAGAGGAGACGAACTCTCTAAGATTGGATCAATTGGAGACGAACACATTTAAATTGGACCAAGAGGAGACGAACTCTCTTAGATTGGACTAAGAATACACGAAATCAGTTAGATTGGACGAAGAGGAGACGAACACTCTTAGATTAGACCAAGAGGAGACGAACACTCTTAGATTGGACGAAGAGGAGACAAGCTCTGCTAGATTGGACCAAGTGGAGACGAGCACTCTCAGATTGAATGAAGAGGAGATGAACTCTCATAGATTGGACAAAGAGGAGACGAACTCTCTTAGATTGGACCAACAGGAGACTAATTCGGTTAGATTGGACAATGAGGAGACGAACTCTCTTAAAATGGACCAAGAGGAGACGTACTCTCTTAGATTGGACGAAGAGGAGATGAACTCTCCTAGATTGGACCAAGAGGAGACGAACTCTCTCAGATTGGATGAAGAGGAGACGAACTCTCATATATCGGACAAAGAGGAGACGAACTCTCTTAGATTGTACCAAGAGGAGACGAACTAGATTACATTGGACCAAGATGAGAGGGACTCTCCTAGATTGGACTAAGAGGAGACGAACACGGTTAGATTGGACAAAGAGGAGACGAACTTTCTTAGATTGGACCAAGTGAACACACACTCAATTAGATTAGACAAAGAGGAGGCGAAATATCTTAGATTGGACCAAGGAGAGACGAACTCGGTTAGATTGGATTAACTAGAGATGAACTCTCTTAGATTGGACCAGGAGGAGACGAACTCTGATAAATTGGACCAAGATGAGATGAACTCTCTCAAATTGGACCATGAGGAGACGAATTCGGTTAGATTGGACTAAGAAGAGAAGAACTCCCCTAGATTGGATCAAGAGGAGAAGAACTCGGTTAAATAGGACCAAGAAGAGACAAACTCTCTTAGATTGGACTAAGAGGAGACGAACTCTCTTAAATTCGAGCAAGAGGAGGCGAACTCAGTTACATTGGATTAAGTAGGGACGAACACCCTTAAATTGGATTAAGAGGAAACGAACTCTGTTAGATTGCATGAACTGGAGACGAACTCTTTTATATTGGACCTAGTGAGACCAACTTCGTTAGATTGGACCAAGAGGAGATGAACTCACTTACATTGGACTAAGAGGAGACGAACTCTCTTAGAATGGACCAAGAGGAGACGAACTCTCTTAGATTGGACCAAGAGGAGGCGAACTCTCTTAGAATGGACGAAGAGGAGACAAACTCTCTTATATTGGACCAAGAGGAGACGAACTCTCTTAGATTGGACAAAGAGGAGACGAACTCTCTTAGATTGGACCAAGAGGAGATGAACTCTCTTAGATTGGTCAAAGAGGAGACGAACTCTCTTAGATTGGACCAAGACGAGACGAACTCTCTTAGATTGCACCAAGAAGAGACGAACTCTCTTAGATTGGATGAAGAGGAGACGAACTCTCTTAGATTGGATGAAGAGGAGACGAACTCTCTTAGATTGGACCAAGAGCAGACAAACTCTCTTAGATTGGTCGAAGAGGACACGAACTCTCTAAGATTGGACCAAGATGAGACGAACTCTCTTAGATTGGTCGAAGAGGAGACGAACTCTCTTAGATTGGACGAAGAGGAGACGAACTCTCTTAGATTGCATCAAGACGAGACGAACTCTCTTAGATTGGATGAAGAGGAGACGAACTCTCTAAGATTGGATCAAGAGTTGACGAACTCTCTTCGATTGTACCAAGAGCAGACGAACACGATTACATTGGACCAAAATGAGAGGGACTCTCATAGATTGGACTAAGAGGAGACGAACACGGTCAGATTGGATGAAAAGGAGGCGAACTCACTTAGATTGGACTAAGAGGAGACGAAATCTCTTAGATTGGACCAAGAGGACAAAAACTCGGTTAGATTGGACAAAGAGGAGGCGAAATATCTTAGATTGGACCAAGGAGAGACGAACTCGATTAGATTGGATTAACTAAAGACGAACTCTCTTGGACTGGATCAAGAGGAGACGAACTCTAATAAATTGGACCAAGAAGAGACGAACTCTCTTAGATTGGACTAAGAGGAGACGAATTCGGTTAGATTGGACTAAGAAGAGAAAAACTCCCCTTGATTGGATCAAGCGGAGAAGAACTCGGTTAGATAGGACTAAGAAGAGACGAACTCTCTTAGATTAGACTACGAGCAGACGAACTCTCTTAGATTCGACCAAGAGGAGGCGAACTCAGTTACATTGGATTAAGTAGTGACGAACTCCCTTAAATTGGAACAAGAGGAAACGAACTCTGTTAGATTGCATGAACTGGAGACGAACGCTTTTATATTGGACCAAGAGAGACCAATTTCGTTAGATTGGACCAAGAGGAGATGAACTCACTTACATTGGACTAAGAGGAGACGAACTCTCTTAGATTGGACCAAGAGGAGACGAACTCTCTTAGATTGGACCAAGAGGAGGCGAACTCTCTTAGAATGGACGAAGAGGAGACAAACTCTCTTATATTGGACCAAGAGGAGACGAACTCTCTTAGATTGGACAAAGAGGAGATGAACTCTCTTAGATTGGACCAAGAGGAGATGAACTCTCTTAGATTGGTCAAAGAGGAGACGAACTCTCTTAGATTGGACCAAGACGAGACGAACTCTCTTGGATTGCACCAAGACGAGACGAACTCTCTTAGATTGGATGAAGAGGAGACGAACTCTCTTAGATTGGATGAAGAGGAGACGAACTCTCTTAGATTGGACCAAGAGGAGACGAACTCTCTTAGATTGGTCGAAGAGGAGACGAACTCTCTAAGATTGGACCAAGACGAGACGAACTCTCTTAGATTGCACCAAGACGAGACGAACTCTCTTAGATTGGACGAAGAGGAGATGAACTCTCTAAGATTGCACCAAGAAGAGACGAACTCTCTTCGATTGTACCAAGAGGAGACGAACACGATTACATTGGACCAAGGTGAGAGGGACTCTCTTAGACTGGACTAAGAGGAGACGAACACGGTTAGATTGGACGAAGAGGAGACGAACTCACTTAGATTGGATTAAGAGGAGACGAAATCTCTTAGATTGGACCAAGAGGACACAAACTCGGTTAGATTGGACAAAGAGGAGGCGAAATATCTTAGATTGGACCAAAGAGAGACGAACTCGGTTAGATTGGATTAACTAGAGACGAACTCTCTTAGATTGGATCAAGAGGAGACGAACTTTGATAAATTGGACCAAAATGAGACGAACTCTCTCAGATTGGACCAAGAGGAGACGAATTCGGTTAGATTGGACTAAGAAGAGAAGAACTCCCCTTGATTGGATCAAGAGGAGAAGAACTCGGTTAGATAGGACCAAGAAGAGATGAACTCTCTTAGATTGGACTAAGAGGAGATGAATTCTCTTAGATTCGACCAAGAGGAGGCGAACTCGGTTGCATTAGGATTAAGTAGCGACGAACTCCCTTAGATTGGACCAAGAGGAAATGAACTCTATTAGATTGCATGAACTGGAGACGAACTCAGTTATATTGGACCAAGAGAGACCAACTCCGTTTGATTGGACCATGAGGAGATGAACTCACTTACATTGGACTAAGAGGAGACGAACTGTCTTAGATTGGACTAACAGGAGGTGAACTCAGTTAGATAGGACCAAGAGGAGACGAACTCTTTTAGATTGGACTAAGGGGAGACGAACTCTCTTAGGTTAGACCAAGAGGTGACCAACTCAGTTAGATTAGACCAAGAGGAGACGAACTCTCTTAGATTGGACCAAGAGAAGACGTATTCGGATAGATTGGACAAGGACGAGACGAACTCTCTTAGATTGGGCCAAGCGGAGATGAATTCGGTCAAATAGGATTAACTAGAGACGAACACCCATAGATTGGACCAAGAGGAGACGAAATCTCTTAGATTGGATCAAGTGGAGAGGAACTCGGTTAGATTGGGCCAAGAGGAGACGAACTCTCTTAGATTGGACAATGAGAAGACGAACTCTCTTAAATTGGACCGACAGGAGACAAATTCGGTTAGATTGGACTAACAAGAGAACAACTCCCTTAGATTGGAACAAGAGGGGACGAACTCGGATAGATTGGACTAAGAGGAGACGAACTCTCTTAGATTGCACCAAGACGAGACGAACTCTCTTATATTGGACCAAGATGACACAAACTCTCTTAGATTGGACCAAGAGGAGATGAAATCTCTTAGATTGGTCTAAGAGGAGACGAACTCTCTTAGATTGGACCAAGACGAGACGAACTCTCTTAGATTGCACCAAGACGAGACGAACTCTCTTAGATTGGATGAAGAGGGGACGAACTCTCTTAGATTGGATGAAGAGGAGACGAACTCTCTTAGATTGGACCAAGAGGAGACGAACTCTCTTAGATTGGTCGAAGAGGAGACGAACTCTCTAAGATTGGACCAAGACGAGACGAACTCTCTTAGATTGCACCAAGATGAGACGAACTCTCTTAGATTGGACGAAGAGGAGATGAACTCTCTAAGATTGCACCAAGAAGAGACGAACTCTCTTCGATTGTACCAAGAGGAGACGAACACGATTACATTGGACCAAGGTGAGAGGGACTCTCTTAGACTGGACTAAGAGGAGATGAACACGGTTAGATTCGATGAAGAGGAGACGAACTCACTTAGATTGGACTAAGAGGAGACGGAATCTTTTAGATTGGACCAAGAGGACACAAACTAGGTTAGATTGGACAAAGAGGAGGCGAAATATCTTAGATTGGACCAAGGAGAGACGAACTCGGTTAGATTGGATTAACTAGAGACGAACTCTCTTAGATTGGATCAAGAGGAGACGAACTCTGATAAATTGGACCAAAATGAGACGAACTCTCTCAGATTGGACCAAGAGGAGACGAATTCAGTTAGATTGGACTAAGAAGAGAAGAACTCCCCTTGATTGGATCAAGAGGAGAAGAACTCGGTTAGATAGGACCAAGAAGAGATGAACTCTCTTAGATTGGACTAAGAGGAGATGAATTCTCTTAGATTCGACCAAGAGGAGGTGAACTCGGTTGCATTAGGATTAAGTAGGGACGAACTCCCTTAGATTGGACCAAGAGGAAATGAACTCTATTAGATTGCATGAACTGGAGACGAACTCAGTTATATTGGACCAAGAGAGACCAACTCGGTTAGATTGGACCATGAGGAGATGAACTCACTTACATTGGACTAAGAGGAGACGAACTGTCTTAGATTGGACCAACAGGAGGTGAACTCAGTTAGATAGGACCAATAGGAGACGAACTCTTTTAGATTGGACTAAGGGGAGACGAACTCTCTTAGGTTAGACCAAGAGGTGACCAACTCAGTTAGATTAGACCAAGAGGAGACGAACTCTCCTAGATTGGACGAAGAGGAGATGAACTCTCTCAGATTGGACCAATAGGAGACGAATTGTCCTAGATTGGACCGAGAGGAGACGAATTCGGATAGATTGGACTAGATTGGACCGAGAGGAGACGAATTCCGATAGATTGGACAAAGAGGAGGCGAACTCTCTAAGATTGCACCAAGCGGAGACGAATTCGGTCAGATTGGATTAACTAGACACGAACACCCGTAGATTCGACCAAGAGGAGGCGAACTCTCTTAGATTGGAGCAAGAGGAGACAAACTATCCTAGAATGGACTAAGAGGGGATGAACTCTCTTAGATTGAACCAAGGGGAGAGGAACTCGGATAGAATGGACTAAGAGGGGATGAACTCTCTTAGATTGAACCAAGGGGAGAGGAACTCGGATAGATTGGACAAAGAGGAGGGAAATCTCTTAGATTGGACCATGGGGAGATGAACTCGGTTAGATTGAATTAACTAGAGATGAACACCCTCAGAATGGACCTGGTGGAGACGAACTCTCTTAGATTGGACGAAGTGGAGACGAACTCTTATAGATTGGACAAAGTGGAGACGAACTCTCTTAGATTGGACCAACTGGAGAATAATTCAGTTATATTAGACAATGAGGAGACGAACTCTAATAAATTGAACCAACAGGAGACGAATTCTGTTAGATTTGACTAAGAACAGAAGAACTCGGTCAAATTGGGTTAACTAGAGACGAACACCCATAGATTCGACCAAGAGGAGACGAACTCTCTAAGATTGGATCAATTGGAGACGAACTCATTTAGATTGGACCAAGAGGAGACGAACTCTCTTAGATTGGACTAAGAATACACGAACTCAGTTAGATTGGACGAAGAGGAGACGAACACTCTTAGATTAGACCAAGAGGAGACGAACACTCTTAGATTGGACCCAGAGGAGACGAACTCTCCTAGATTGGACCAAGAGGAGACGAACTCTCTTAGATTGGACGAAGAGGAGACGAGCTCTGCTAGATTGGTCCAAGTGGAGACGAACTCTCTCAGATTGAACGAAGAGGAGACGAACTCTCATAGATTGGACAAAGAGGAGACGAACTCTCTTAGATTGGACCAATAGGGGACTAATTCGGTTAGATTGGACAATGAGGAGACGAACTCTCTTAAAATGGACCAAGAGGAGACGTACTCTCTTAGATTGGACGAAGAGGAGACGAGCTCTGCTAGATTGGACCAAGTGGAGACGAACTCTCTCAGATTGAACGAAGAGGAGACGAACTCTCATAGATTGGACAAAGAGGAGACGAACTCTCTTAGATTGGACCAACAGGAGACTAATTCGGTTAGATTGGACAATGAGGAGACGAACTCTCTTAAAATGGACCAAGAGGAGACGTACTCTTTTAGATTGGACGAAGAGGAGATGAACTCTCCTAGATTGGACCAAGAGGAGACGAACTCTCTCAGATTGGATGAAGAGGAGACGAACTCTCATAGATTGGACAAAGAGGAGACGAACTCTCTTAGATAGGACCAACAGGAGACTAATTCGGTTTGATTGCACAATGAGGAGACGAACTCTCTTAAATTGGACAAACAGGAGACGAATTCTGTTAGATTCGACTAATAAGAGAAGAAGTCGGTCAGATTGGATTAACTAGAGTCGAACACCCATAGATTCGACCAGGAGGAGACGTACTCTCTAAGATTGGATCAATTGGAGACGAACTCGGTTAGATTGGACGAAGAGGAGACGAACTCCCTTAGATTAGACTAAGAGGAGACGAACTCAGTTAGATTGGACGAAGAGGAGACGAACACTCTTAGATTAGACGAAGAGGAGACGAACTCTCTTAGATTGGACCAAGAGGAGACGAACACTCTTAGATTGGACCCAGAGGAGACGAACTCTCTTAGATTGGACCAAGATGAGACGAAGTCTCTTAGATTAGACGAAGTGGAGATGAACTCTCATTGATTGGACAAAGAGGAGACGAACTCTCCTAGATTGGACCAACAGGAGACGAATTCGGTTAGATTGGACTAAGAAGAGAAGAACTCCCTTGGATTGGAGCAAGAGGGGACAAACTCTCCTTGAATGGACCAAGAGGGGATGAACTCTCTTAGATTGAACCAAGGGGAGAGGAACTCGGATTGATTGGACAAAGAGGAGGGAAATCTCTTAGATTGGACCAAGGGGAGATGAACTCGGTTAGATTGAATTAACTAGAGATGAACACCCTCAGATAGGACCAGGAGAAGACGAACTCTCTTCGATTGGACGAAGAGGAGACGAACTCTTATAGATTGGACAAAGTGGAGACGAACTCTCTTAGATTGGACCAACTGGAGAATAACTCAGATAGATTGGAGAATGAGAAGACGAACTCTATTAAATTGAACCAACAGGAGACGAATTCTGTTAGATTCGACTAAGAAGAGAAGAACTCGGTCAAATTGGGTAAACTAGAGACGAACACCCATAGATTCGACCAAGAGGAGACGAACTCTCTAAGATTGGATCAATTGGAGACGAACTCGGTTAGATTGGACCATGAGGAGATGAACTCACTTACATTGGACAATGAGGAGACGAACTGTCTTAGATTGGACCAACAGGAGGTGAACTCAGTTAGATAGGACCAAGAGGAGACGAACTCTTTTAGATTGGACTAAGGGGAGACGAACTCTCTTAGGTTAGACCAAGAGGTGACCAACTCAGTTAGATTAGACCAAGAGGAGACAAACTCTCTTAGATCGGACGAAGAGGAGATGAACTCTCTCAGATTGGACCAATAGGAGACGAATTGTCCTAGATTGGACCGAGAGGAGACGAATTCGGATAGATTGGACTAGATTGGACCGAGAGGAGACGAATTCAGATAGATTGGACAAAGAGGAGGCGAACTCTCTAAGATTGCACCAAGCGGAGACGAATTCGGTCAGATTGGATTAACTAGACACGAACAACCATAGATTCGACCAAGAGGAGGCGAACTCTCTTAGATTGGAGCAAGCGGAGACAAACTCTCCTAGAATGGACTAAGAGGGGATGAACTCTCTTAGATTGAACCAAGGGGAGAGGAACTCGGATAGATTGGACAAAGAGGCGGGAATTCTCTTAGATTGGACCAAGGGGAGATGAACTCGGTTAGATTGAATTAACTAGAGATGAACACCCTCAGAATGGACCTGGAGGAGACGAACTCTCTTAGATTGGACGAAGTGGAGACGAACTCTTAAAGATTGGACAAAGTGGAGACGAACTCTCTTAGATTGGACCAACTGGAGAATAATTCAATTAGATTGGACAATGAGGAGACGAACTCTAATAAATTGAACCAACAGGAGACGAATTCTGTTAGATTCGACTAAGAAGAGAAGAACTCGGTCAAATTGGGTTAACTAGAGAGGAACACCCATAGATTCGATCAAGAGGAGACGAACTCTCTAAGATTGGATCAATTGGAGACGAACACATTTAAATTGGACCAAGAGGAGACGAACTCTCTTAGATTGGACTAAGAATACACGAAATCAGTTAGATTGGACGAAGAGGAGACGAACACTCTTAGATTAGACCAAGAGGAGACGAACACTCTTAGATTGGACCTAGAGGAGACGAACTCTCTTAGATTGGACCAAGAGGAGACGAACTCTCTTAGATTGGACGAAGAGGAGACAAGCTCTGCTAGATTGGACCAAGTGGAGACGAGCACTCTCAGATTGAATGAAGAGGAGATGAACTCTCATAGATTGGACAAAGAGGAGACGAACTCTCTTAGATTGGACCAACAGGAGACTAATTCGGTTAGATTGGACAATGAGGAGACGAACACTCTTAAAATGGACCAAGAGGAGACGTACTCTCTTAGATTGGACGAAGAGGAGATGAACTCTCCTAGATTGGACCAAGAGGGGACGAACTCTCTCAGATTGGATGAAGAGGAGACGAACTCTCATAGATTGGACAAAGAGGAGACGAACTCTCTTAGATAGGACCAACAGGAGACTAATTCGGTTTGATTGCACAATGAGGAGACGAACTCTCTTAAATTGGACAAACAGGAGACGAATTCTGTTAGATTCGACTAAGAAGAGAAGAAGTCGGTCAGATTGGATTAACTAGAGTCGAACACCCATAGATTCGACCAGGAGGAGACGTACTCTCTAAGATTGGATCAATTGGAGACGAACTCGGTTAGATTGGACGAAGAGGAGACGAACTCCCTTAGATTGGACTAAGAGGAGACGAACTCAGTTAGATTGGACGAAGAGTAGACGAACACTCTTAGATTAGACGAAGAGGAGAAGAACTCTCTTAGATTGGACCAAGAGGAGACGAACACTCTTAGATTGGACCCAGAGGAGACGAACTCTCTTAGATTGGACCAACATGAGACGAACTCTCTTAGATTCGATCAAGAGGAGACGAACTCAAATAGATTGGACCAAGAGTAGACGAACTCTCTTAGATTAGACGAAGTGGAGATGAACTCTCATTGATTGGACAAAGAGGAGATGAACTCTCCTAGATTGGACCAACAGGAGACGAATTCGGTTAGATTGGACTAAGAAGAGAAGAACTCCCTTAGATTGGAGCAAGAGGAGACAAACTCTCCTAGAATGGACCAAGAGGGGATGAACTCTCTTAGATTGAACCAAGGGGAGAGGAACTCGGATTGATTGGACAAAGAGGAGGGAAATCTCTTAGATTGGACCTAGGGGAGATGAACTCAGTTAGATTAAATTAACTAGAGATGAACACCCTCAGATAGGACCAGGAGAAGACGAACTCTCTTCGATTGGACGAAGAGGAGACGAACTCTTATAGATTGGACAAAGTGGAGACGAACTCTCTTAGATTGGACCAAGCGGAGAATAACTCAGTTAGATTGGACAATGAGGAGACGAACTCTAATAAATTGAACCAACAGGAGACGAATTCTGTTAGATTCGACTAAGAAGAGAAGAACTCGGTCAAATTGGGTTAACTAGAGAGGAACACCCATAGATTCGACCAAGAGGAGACGAACTCTCTAAGATTGGATCAATTGGAGACGAACTCATTTAGATTGGAACAAGAGGAGACGAACTCTCTTAGATTGGACTAAGAATACACGAACTCAGTTAGATTGGACGAAGAGGAGACGAACACTCTTAGATTAGACCAAGAGGAGACGAACACTCTTAGATTGGACCCAGAGGAGACGAACTCTCTTAGATTGGACCAAGAGGAGACTAACTCTCTTAGATTGGACGAAGGGGAGACGAGCTCTGCTAGATTGGACCAAGTGGAGACGAACTCTTTCAGATTGAACGAAGAGGAGACGAACTATCATAGATTGGACAAAGAGGAGACGAATTCTCTTAGATTGGACCAACAGGAGACTAATTCGGTTAGATTGGACAATGAGGAGACGAACTCTCTTAAAATGGACCAAGAGGAGACGTACTCTCTTAGATTGCACGAAGAGGAGATGAACTCTCCCAGAATGGACCAAGAGGAGACGAACTCTCTCAGATTGGATGAAGAGGAGTCGAACTCTCATAGATTGGACAAAGAGGAGACGAACTCTCTTAGATTGGACCAACATGAGACTAATTCGGTTTGATTGGACAATGAGGAGACGAACTCTCTTAAATTGGACTAACAGGAGACGAATTCTGTTAGATTCGACTAAGAAGAGAAGAAGTCGGTCATATTGGATTAACTAGAGTCGAACACCCATAGATTCGACCAGGAGGAGACGTACTCTCTAAGATTTGATCAATTGGAGACGAACTCGGTTAGATTGGACGAAGAGGAGACGAACTCCCTTAGATTGGACTAAGAGGAGACGAACTCAGTTAGATTGGACGAAAAGGAGACGAACACTCTTTGATTAGACGAAGAGGAGACGAACTCTCTTAGATTGGACCAAAAGGAGACGAACACTCTTAGATTGGACCAGAGGAGACGAACTCTCTTAGATTGGACCAAGATGAGACGAACTCTCTTAGAATGGACCAAGAGGAGACGAACTCAAATAGATTGGACCAAGAGGAGACGAACTCTCTTAGATTAGACGAAGTGGAGATGAACTCTCGTTGATTGGACAAAGAGGAGACGAACTCTCCTAGATTGGACCAACAGGGGACGAATTCGGTTAGATTGGACTAAGAAGAGAAGAACTCCCTTAGATTGGAGCAAGATGAGACAAACTCTTCTAGAATGGACTAAGAGGGGATGAACTCTCTTAGATTGAACCAAGGGGAGAGGAACTCGGATAGATTGGACAAAGAGGAGGGAAATCTCTTAGATTGGACCAAGGGGAGATGAACTCGGTTAGATTGAATTAACTGGAGATGAACACCCTCAGATAGGACCAGGAGAAGACGAACTCTCTTCGATTGGACGAAGAGAAGACGAACTCTTATAGATTGGACAAAGTGGAGACGAACTCTCTTAGATTGGACCAACTGGTGAATAACTCAGTTAGATTGGACAATGAGGAGACGAACTCTATTAAATTGAACCAACATGAGACGAATTCTATTAGATTCGACTAAGAAGAGAAGAACTCAGTCAAATTGGGTTAACTAGAGACGAACACCCATAGATTCGACCAAGAGGAGACGAACTCTCTAAGATTGGATCAATTGGAGACGAACTCGGTTAGATTGGACCAAGAGGAGACGAACTCCCTTAGATTAGACTAAGAATACACGAACTCTGTTAGATTGGTCGAAGAGGAGACGAACACTCTTAGATTAGACCAAGAGGAGACGAACACTCTTAGATTGGACCCAGAGGGGACGAACTCTATTAGATTGGACCAAGAGGAGACGAACTCTCATAGATTGGACGAAGAGGAGATGAACTCTCTTAGATTGGACCAACAGGAGACTAATTCGGTTAGATTGGACAATGAGGTGACGAACTCTCTTAAAATGGACCAAGAGGAGATGTACTCTCTTTGATTGGACGAGGAGGAGATGAACTCTCCTAGATTGGACCAAGAGGAGACGAACTCTCTCAGATTGGATGAAGAGGAGACGAACTCTCATAGATTGGACAAAGAGGAGACGAACGCTCATAGATTGGACAAAGAGGAGACGAACTCTCTTAGATTGGACCAACAGGAGACTAATTCGGTTTGATTGGACAATGAGGAGACGAACTCTCTTAAATTGGATTAGTAGGAGACGAATTCTGTTAGATTCGACTACGAAGAGAAGAAGTCGGTCAAATTGGATTCACTTGAGACGAACACCCATAGATTCGACCTTACCAAAAAAAAAACACCCATAGATTCGACCAAGAGGAGACGTACTCTCTAAGATTGGATCAATTGGAGACGAACTCAGTTAGATTGGACGAAGAGGAGACGAACTCCCTTAGATTGGACTAAGAGGAGACGAACTCAGTTAGATTGGACGAAGATGAGACGAACACTCTTAGATTGGACCCAAAGGAGACGAACTCTCTTAGATTGGACCAAGATGAGACGAACTCTCTTAGATTGGATCAAGAGGAGACGAACTAGAATAGATTGGACCAAGAGGAGACGAACTCTCTTAGATTAGACGAAGTGCAGACGAACTCTCATTGATTGGACAAAGAGGAGACAAACTCTCCTAGTTTGGACCAACAGGAGACGAATTCGGTTAGATTGGATAATGAGGAGACGAACACTCTTAAATTGGACCAACAGTAGACGAATTCAGTTAGATTGGACTAAGAAGAGAAGAACTCTCTTAGATTGGACCAAGAGGAGACGAACTCGGATAGATTGGACTAAGAGGAGATGAACTCTCTTGGATTGCACCAAGACGAAACAAACTCTCTTAAATTGGACCAAGATGAGACGAACTCTCTTAGATTGGACGAAGAGGAGACGAACTCGATCAGATTTGACTAAGGGGAGAGGAGCTCCCCTAGATTTGACTAAGAGGAGACGGACTCTCTCAGATTGGACCAATGTGAGAAGAACTCTGATAGATTGGACAATGAGGAGGCGAAATCTCTTAGATTGGACCATGGGGAGACGAACTCGGTTAGATTGAATTAACTAGAGATGAACACACTTAGATTGGACCAAGGGGAGACGAACTCAGTTAGATTGAATTAACTTGAGATGAACACTCTTAGATTGGACCAAGAGGAGACGAATTTGGTTAAATTGGACTTTGATGAGAAGAGCTCCCTTAGGTTGGACAAAGAGGAGACGAACTCGGACAGATTGGACGAAGAGGAGAGGAACTCTCCTAGATTGGACCAAGAGGAGACAAACACTCTAAGATTGGACCAAGATGAGACGAACTCTCTTAGAATGGATCAAGAGGAGACAAACTCGGATAGATTGGACCAAGTGGAGACGAACTCTCTTAGATTGGACCAAGAGGAGACGAACTCGATTACATTGGACCATGAGGAGAGGGATTCTCTTAGATTGGACTAAGAGGAGACGAACACGGTTAGATTGGACGAAGAGGAGACGAACTCTCTTAGATTGGACGAAGAGGAGACGAACTCGGTTAGATTGGACAAAGAGGAGGCGAAATATCTTAGATTGGATCAGGGAAAGTCGAACTCGGTTAGATTGCTTTAACTAGAGATGAATACCCTTAGCTTGGACCAAGAGGTGACGAACTCTCTTAGATTGGACCAAGAGGAGACGAACTCTCATAAATTGGACCAAGAGGACACGAACTCTCTTAGATTGGACCAAGTGGAGACGAATTCGGTAAGATTGCACTAAGAAGAGAAGAACTCCCCTAGATTGGATCAAGAGGAGACGAACTTGGTTAGATGAACCAAGAAGAGACGAACTATCTTAGATTGGACTAAGAGGAGACGAATTCTCTCAGATTTGACCAAGAGGAGGCGATCTCAGTTACATTGAATTAAGTGGGGACGAACTTCCTTTGATTGGACCAAGAGGAGACGAACTCTGTTAGAATGCATCAACTGGAGACGAACTCAGTTATATTGGACCAAGAGGAGATGAACTCACTTAGATTGGACTAAGAGGAGACTAAGTGTCTTTGATTGGACCAACAGGAGGCAAACTCAATTAGATAGGACCAAGAGGAGACAAACTCTTTTAGATTGGACTAAGGGGAGACGAACTCTCTTAGATTGGACCAACGGGTGACGAACTCGGTTAGATTGGACAAGAGGAGACGAACTCTCTTAGATTGGACAAAGAGGAGACGAACTCTCTTAGATTCGACCAAGAGGAGATGATCTCTCTTAGATTGGACCAAGAGAAGACGTATTCAGATAGATTGGACAAGGACGAGACGAACTCTCTTAGATTGGGCCAAGCGGAGATGAATTCGGTCAAATAGGATTAACTAGAGACGAACACCCATAGATTGGACCAAGAGGAGACGAAATCTCTTAGATTGGATCAAGTGGAGAGGAACTCGGTTAGATTGGGCCAAGAGGAGACGAACTCTCTTAGATTGGACAATGAGAAGACGAACTCTCTTAAATTGGACCGACAGGAGACGAATTCGATTAGATTGGACTAACAAGAGAACAACTCCCTTAGATTGGAACAAGAGGGGACGAACTCAGATAGATTGGACTAAGAAGAGACGAACTCTCTTAGATTGCACCAAGACGAGACGAACTCTCTTATATTGGACCAAGATGAGACGAACTCTCATTGATTGGACGAAGAGGAGACGAACTCGGTCAGATTAGACCAAGGTGAGACAAACTCTCTTAGATTGGACTAAAAGGAGACGAACTCTCTTAGATTGGACCAATGGGAGAAGAACTCGGATAGATTGGACAAAGAGGAGGCGAAATATCTTAGATTGGATCAGGGAAAGACGAACTCGGTTAGATTGCTTTAACTAGAGACGAATACCCTTAGCTTGGACCAAGAGGTGACGAACTCTCTTAGATTGGACCAAGAGGAGACGAACTCTCATAAATTGGACCAAGAGGACACGAACTCTCTTAGATTGGACCAAGAGGAGACGAATTCGGTAAGATTGCACTAAGAAGAGAAGAACTCCCCTAGATTGGATCAAGAGGAGACGAACTTGGTTAGATGAACCAAGAAGAGACGAACTATCTTAGATTGGACTAAGAGGAGACGAATTCTCTCAGATTTGACCAAGAGGAGGCGATCTCAGTTACATTGAATTAAGTGGGGACGAACTTCCTTTGATTGGACTAAGAGGAGACGAACTCTGTTAGAATGCATCAACTGGAGACGAACTCAGTTATATTGGACCAAGAGGAGATGAACTCACTTAGATTGGACTAAGAGGAGACTAAGTGTCTTTGATTGGACCAACAGGAGGCAAACTTAATTAGATAGGACCAAGAGGAGACAAACTCTTTTAGATTGGACTAAGGGGAGACGAACTCTCTTAGATTGGACCAACGGGTGACGAACTCGGTTAGATTGGACAAGAGGAGACGAACTCTCTTGGATTGGACAAAGAGGAGACGAACTCTCTTAGATTCGACCAAGAGGAGATGATCTCTCTTAGATTGGACCAAGAGAAGACGTATTCGGATAGATTGGACAAGGACGAGACGAACTCTCTTAGATTGGGCCAAGCGGAGATGAATTCAGTCAAATAGGATTAACTAGAGACGAACACCCATAGATTGGACCAAGAGGAGACGAAATCTCTTAGATTGGATCAAGTGGAGAGGAACTCGGTTAGATTGGGCCAAGAGGAGACGAACTATCTTAGATTGGACAATGAGAAGACGAACTCTCTTAAATTGGACCGACAGGAGACGAATTCGGTTAGATTGGACTAACAAGAGAACAACTCCCTTAGATTGGAACAAGAGGGGACGAACTCGGATAGATTGGACTAAGAGGAGACGAACTCTCTTAGATTGCACCAAGACGAGACGAACTCTCTTATATTGGACCAAGATGAGACGAACTCTCATTGATTGGACGAAGAGGAGACGAACTCGGTCAGATTGGACCAAGGTGAGACGAACTCTCCTAGATTGGACTTAAAGGAGACGAACTCTCTTAGATTGGACCAATGGGAGAAGAACTCGGATAGATTGGACAAAGAGGAGGCGAAATATCTTAGATTGGACCAAGGGGAGACGAAATCGGTCAGATTGAATTAACTAGAGATGAACACTCTTAGATTGGAGCAAGGGGAGACGAATTCGGTCTGATTGAATTAACTAGAGATGAACACTCTTAGATTGGACCAAGAGGAGACGAATTCAGTTAGATTGGACTAAGAGGAGAAGAGCTCCCATAGATTGGACTAAGAGGTGACGAACTTGGATTGGATCAAGAGGAGATGAACTCAGTTTGATTGGACCAAGACGACACAAACTCTCTTAGATTGGACCAAGACGAGATGAACACGGTTAGATTGGACCAAGATGGGACGAACTCTCTTCGATTGGACTAAGAGGAGACAAACTCGGTTTGAATGGACTAAGAGGAGACGAACACGGTTAGATTGGACGATAGGAGACGAACTCTCTTAGAATGGAGCAAGAGGAGACCAACTCGGTTAGATTGGACAAAGAGGAGGCGAAATATCTTAGATTGGACCAAGAAGGGACGAACTCGATTAGATTGGATTAACTAGCGACGAACACCCTTAGATTGGAATAAGAGGTGACGAACTCTCTTAAATTGGACCAAGAGGAGACAAACTCATGTAAATTGGACCAAGAGGAGACGAACTCTCTTAGATTGGACCAAGAGGAGGCGAATTCGGTTAGTTTGGACTAAGAAGGGAAGAACTCCCGTAGATTGGATCAAGAGGAGACGAACTCTGTGAGATAGGACCGAGAAGAGACAAACTCTCTTAGATTGGACTAAGAGAGGACGAACTCTCTTAGATTGTACAAAAAGGAGACGAATTCTCCTAGATTGGACCAAGACAAGATGAACATTGTTAGATTGGACCATGATGGGATAGACTCTCTTAGATTGGACTAAGTGGAGGCGAACTCGATTAGATTCGACCAAGAGTAGATGATCTCTCTTAGATTGGACAAAGAGGACACGGATATCTTAGATTGGACCAACATGAGACAAACTCTGCTAGATTGGACCAAGATGGGACGAACTCTCTTAGATTGGAGTAAGAGGAGACGAACTCGGTTAGATTGGACCAAGAGGAGACAAACTCTCTTAGATTGGACTAAGAGGAGACGAACTCTCCTAGATTGGACCAAGACGAGACGATTTCTCTTAGATTGGACCTAGACGAGATAAACATGGTTAGATTGGACCAAGATGGGACGAACTCTCTTAGATTGGACTAAGAGGAGACGAACTCGGTTAGATTGGACTAAGAGGAGGCGAACTCTCTTAGATTGGACCAAGGGGAGAAGAACTCAGTTACATTGGACAAAGAGGAGGCGAAATCTCATCAATTGGACCATGGGGAGACGAACTTGGTTAGAATGAATTAACTGGAGATGAACACCCTCAGATTGGACCAAGAGGAGACGAACTCTCTTAGATTGGACCAAGATGAGACGAACTCTCACAGATTGGACCAAGAGGAGACTAACTCTCTTAGATTGGACCAACAGGAGACGAATTCGGTTAGACTAGACTAAGATGAGAAGAAATCCCTTAGATTGGACCAGGAGGAGACGAACTCGGATGGAATGGACGAAGAGGAGACGAACTCTCTAAGATTGGAGTAAGAGGAGATGAACTCTCTTAGATTGGACCAAGAGGAGACGAACTCTCTTAGATTGGACAATGTTGAGACGAACTTAGTTAGATTGGACGAAGAGGAGGCGAAGTTTCTAGGATTGGACGAAGACTAGACGAACTCTCTTAGATTGGACCATGAGGAGACGAACTCTCTTAGATTGGGCTATGTTGAGACGAACTAGGTTAGATTGGACCATGAGGAGATGAACTCTCTTAGAGTGGACGAAGAGTAGACGAACTCTCTAAGATTGGACCATGAGGAGACGAACTCGGTTACATTGGATTAAGTAGATCGCTGGAACATATTCTCAGAATTTTGATGACATTGTTTCCGAGTTAGGATTCAGGTGTGGATCGCTGCCCTTTATATACTTGGGGGTGCCCGTGGTGGAAGCAAGACTGAGCAAAGCTGAATGTGTTACTTTGGTGAACACCATCACCAAAAGAGCGCAATCCTGGACTCGTCGGTTCCTATCATTTGCTGGTCGTCTCCAACTTATAAGGTCAGTCCTCCACTCAATTCAAACATATTGGGCGAGTGTGTTCATTCTCCCAGTTTCGGTGCTTGAAAAAATAGAGAGAGTATTGCGGCAACTTTTGTGGAAAGGACCAGGTTTACTTCCTGGTGGGGCTAAAGTGGCGTGGGGTGATCTTTGTGTACCCAAAGAAGAAGGTGGCCTGGGCATTAGACGGTTGAGGGACAATAATAGAGCTGCGATGCTGAAACATGTATGGTCCCTCTTTGTTGACAAGGAATCCTTATGGTGCATCTGGATTCATTCCAATTTTTTGAAGAAGAAAAGTTTGTGGGTGCAAAAGAATCCCACTTTCTGCTCGTGGTCTTGGAAAAAAATTGTGGAGCTAGGGAAGGAATTCCGACTGCTTTTCAAGTGGCAAGTGGGTAATGGTTCAGCCATCTCGCTATGGTTTGACAACTGGCATCCAAAAGGCCCGTTGAATCTACTCTTCACGGACAGAATGATATATAGATCTGGCCTGTCAAGGGATGCGACTCTTGCTGACTTGTTTGTGAATCCCCAAAGTTCGTTGATGAATACTTTGATTGAGTGGGGTGATCCTATTCCAACACTATCTGAGTTACCGGATAATTTTAAATGGGCAGGGCCTAAGCCAGGAACATTTTCGGTTGCCTCAGCATGGGAACACTTGTGTGCGAGAAGACAAATTGTGCAATGGTACCCAGTTGTTTGGAACAAAATGATGTTGCCTCGGCACCAATTTCATCTCTGGCTGATTACTAGAGACAGACTTCCCGTGCAGTCAATCCTCATTGCCCAGCGAAGAATCTCCAATACTGCGACATGTGTTTTTTGTAAGTCTGAACCTGACTCAGTAGATCATCTTTTTTTCAATTGTTCTATCATCTCACCGGTGGCTCAGTATTGGGCAGAAAACTGCCAAGTTAATTGGACGTCTGGCACTTGGGTGAATACGATGAATTGGTTCGTAAATAATATTCTTGGTGGATCATTCCATCTAAGTCTAGCGAGGTTCGCCTTTGGGGCTCTCTGTCACATCGTTTGGAAAACTCGAAACAATATACTGTTTCGACAACGTGACATGTTCGTTCCTGCCATGAAACTGAAGCTGAAGAAGATGGTCAAGGATAAGGCGAAGACTTTCACACATGTGGCGGATACCGCCTTGAATAGAACCGTGCAAAGTAAATGGGAGTTGGATGGTGATATATTTTCTTAAGTTTCATGTTGTTGTGTATCTAGTTATGGTACTTAGTTTGAAGTAAGTTGATCACATTGAGGCCCATGGTACCCATCCACTATGTCTCTATAGTGTATGTTTTTTGTGGTACCAGGTTCCTCCCCTTCTTGTAAAGTTGGCTACAAAGATCAATATAATTACTTACCTTACCAAAAAAAAAAAACTCCCTTAGATTGGATCAAGAGGAGACAAACTATGTTAGATTCGATCAAGAGGAGACGAACTCGTTTAGATTGGACGAAGAGGAGACGAACTCTATTTGATTGGACTAAGAGGAGACGAACTCTCTTAGATTGCACCAAGAGGAGATGAACTCTCTTTGAGTGGACCAAGAGGAGACGAAATCGGTTATATTGTACAAAGAGGAGACGAACTCTCTTAGATTTGACTAAGAGGAGATAAACTCTGTTGGATTGGACCAAGTTGAGACGAACTCGGTGAGATTGGACCAAGAGGAGACAAACTCTCTTACATTGGACGAAGAGGGGACGAACTCTCTTAGATTGGATGAAGAGGAGACGAATTCGGTTAGAATGGACTAAGAAGAGAAGAACACCCTTAGATTTGACCAAGAGGAGACGAACCCTGTTAGATTGGATTAAGTAGAGATGAACACCCTTAGATTAGACCAAGAGGAGTCAAACTCAGTTTGATTGGAACAAGAGGTGACGAACTCGGTTAGATTGGACCAAGAGGAGACGAACTCTCTTAGAATGGACGAAAAGGAGACGAACTCTCATAGATTGGACCAAGAGGAGACGAACTCGGTTAGATTGGACCAAGCGGAGACGAACTCTCTTAGATTGGACTAAAAGGCTATCAATATCTTTGATTGGACCAAGAGGAGACGAGCTCGGTAAGATTGGACCAAGAAGAGACGCACTCTCTTAGATTCATCCACGAGTAGACGAACTCGATTAGATTGGATTAAGTATAGACGACCTCGCATAGATTGAACCAAGAGGATGGAACTCTGTTTGATTGGATTAAGCATAGACGAACTCCCATAAATTGGACTAAGAGGAGACGAGCTCTGTTAGATTGGATCAAGAGGAGACAAACTCTGTTAGATTGGATCAATAGGAGATGAACTCGATTAGATTGGACCAAAAGGAGACGTACTCGGTTAGATTGAACAAAGTGGAGATGAACACTCTTAGATTGGACCAAGAGGAGACGAACTCGATTAGATTGGACCAAGATGAGACCAACTCTCTTAGATTGGACTAAGAGAACACAAACTTGGTTTGATTGTACCAGGGGGGGACGAACTCGATTAGATTGGACAATGAGGAGTTGAACTCGGTTAGAGGTGGATTAACTAGAGACGAACACCTTTAGATTGGACCAAGAGGAAACGAACTCTTTTAGGTTGGATCAAGAGGAAACAAACTCTCTTAGATTGGACCAAGTTCAGACGAACTCGGTTAGATTGGACCAACAGGAGACGAACACTCTTTCATTGGACTAAGAGGCGACAAACTCTCTTAGATTGGACAATGTTGAGACGAACTAGGTTAGATTGGATCAAGAGGAGGCGAAGTTTCTTAGATTGGACGAAGACTAGACGAACTCTCTTAGATTGGACCATGAGGAGACGAACTCTCTTAGATTGGACTATGTTGAGATGAACTAGCTTAGATTGGACCACGAGGAGATGAACTCTCTTAGAGTGGACGAAGAGTAGATGAACTCTCTGAGATTGGACCATGAGGAGACGAACTCGGTTACATTGGATTAAGTAGAGACGAACTCCCTTAGATTGGATCAAGAGGAGACAAACTATGTTAGATTCGATCAAGAGGAGACGAACTCGGTAAGATTGGACCAAGAGGAGAAGAACTCTATTAGATTGGAGCAAGAGGAGACAAAGTCTATTAATTCGGATTTCGTATAGACGAATTGCGTTAGATTGGACCAAGAGGAGACGAACTCAGTTAGATTGAATCGAGAGGAGACGAAAACTGTTAGATTGGTTCAAGAGGAGACGAACTCGATTACATTGGCCCAAGAGGTGACGAACTCTCTTAGATTGGACGAAGAGGAAACAAACTCTCTTAGATTAAATGAAGAGGAGACGAATTCGATTAGATTGGACTAAAAAGAGAAGAACTCCCCTAGAGGAGACGAACTCTGTTAGATTGGATTAAGTAGAGACGAACTCCCTTAGAACAGAGCAATTGGAGTCAAACTTTGTTAGATTGGAACAAGAGGAGACGAACTCGGTTAGATTGGACCAAGAGTAGATGAACTGTCTTTGATTGGACGAAGAGGAGACGAACTCTCTTAGATTGGACCTAGAGGAGACGATCTTGGTTAGATCGGACCAAGAGGAGACAAACTCTCTTAGATTGGACTAGGAGGATATGAACTCTCTTAGATTGGACCACAAAGGAGACGAGCTCGGTAAGATTGGATTAGGAAGAGACGAACTCCCATAGATTTGACCAAGTGGAGACGAACAATATTAGATTGGATCAAGTGGAGACAAACTATGTTAGATTGGATCAAGAGGAGAGGAACTCTCTCAGATTGGATCAAGAGGAGACGAGCTCGGTATGATTGGACCAAGAGGAGACGAACTCTCTTAGATTGGACCAAGAGGAGACAAACTCGATTAGATTGGATTATGTGGAGACAAACTCCCTTAGATTGACCTTACCAAAAAAAAAACTCTCTTAGATTGAGCCAATAGGAGACGAACTCTGTTAGATTGGTTAAAGTAGAGATGAACTCCCATAGATTGGGTATTTACCAAAAAAAAAAACTCCAACTGATTGGGCCAAGAGGAGACGAACTCTGTCAGATTGGATCAAGAGGAGACGAACTCTATTAGATAGGACAAAGAGGAGACGAACTCGGTTAGATTGTACCATGAGGAGACGAATTCGGTTAGATTGGATTAGGTAGAGACGAACTCCCTCAGATTGGACCAAGAGGAGACAAACTCTCTTTGAATGGACCAACAGGAGACGATCTCGGTAATATTGTACTAAGAGGAGACGAACTCTCTTAGATTGGACTAAGAGGAGATGACCTCTATTGGATTGGACCAAGTTTAGACGAACTCGGTTAGATTGGGCCAAAAGAAGATGAACTCTCTTAGATTGGACGAAGAGGAGACGAACTCTCTTAGATTGGATGAAGAGGAGTCGAATTTAGCTAGAATGGACTAAGATGAGAAGAACTCCCTTAGATTAAACCAAGATGAGACGAACTCGGCTAGATGGGACGAAGAGGAGACGAACTCTCTTAGATTGGTCCAAGGGGTGACGAACTCTCTTAGAATGGACTTATAGGATATGAATATCTTCGATAGGACCAAGACGAGACGGGCTAGGTAAGATTGGACCAAGAAGAGACGTACTCTCTTATATTGGTCCAAGAGGAGACGAACTCGATTAGATTGGATTAAGTAGAGACGAACTCCCTCATATTGGACCAAGAGGAGACGAACTCTGTTAGATTGGATTAAGCACAGACGAACTCCCATAGATTGGACCAAGTGAAGACGAACTTTGCTAGATTGGATCAACAGGAGACAAACTATGTTAGATTGGATCAATAAGAGAAGAACTCGATTAGATTGGACCAACAGGAGACGAACTCGGTTAGATTGAACAAAGAGGAGACGAACACTCTTAGATTGGACCAAGAGGACACGAACTCGGTTAGATTGGACCAAGATGAGATGAACTCTCTTAGATTGGACTAAGAGGACACGAACTCGGAAGGATTGGACCAAGAGGAGATGACCTCTATTGGATTGGAGCATGAAGAGACAAAGCCTGTTAATTCAGATTTTGTAGAGACGAACTCCCTTAGATTGGACCAAGAGGAGACGAACTCAATTAGATTGGATCAAGAGGAGACAAAAACTGTCAGATTGGTTCAAGAGGAGATGAACTCGGTTAGATTGTGTAACATCCTGAATTTTCAGACCTTAATTAATAACAGAGATTTATGAAGGATCGGGCAAGATGGTTGGTACTAACACAGTTGTCACATGACGACCCAAAGACAGGTTCAGTGGATGATTGTTGTCAAGTCGCGAGTGGCAATAATTAATCTTGAACCAACCTTGGAGTTATCGGTACAATTATGTGATTAGAACGACATCTCGCTAATTACATGAAGATTAAGGCCAATTACATGAGGACCGTAGGGGCTCCACATGAGGTCAAGTGTCCTTAACACATTTAATGACATTTATTACATTAGGATAACTCTTGACCTTAAAGTTTGACCTAGTGGGACACATGGCTTAGGATGTGAGGTTCTAACTTCTCTTGACATATTATTGGATCATTTGGCACTAACATTAATTAATGTGATATCTAAAGCCCATGATGACATTAAATGCCTAATGGATAAGCATGACATTAAATGCTTAATGGATAAGCATGACATTAAATGCCTAATGGATAAGCATGACTATATAGAATAGACATTAAATGGTTATGGATAAGTATGACTCTTTAATGCCTAGAAGGTTCTTTCCAACTTGATAACCAAGGAATGAGAGATGATTAGTCTATTTGTCCCTAAGAGAATTAGACTTGGACCTACCTAAGGGAGTGAGACTAGGGATAGGATGGCTACAAAATCAAGATGATGCAAGCAAGGAATTTAGAAGATAAGAAAGCTTGGTTATTAAATGCACTCAATTAATGAAGGGGAATATTCTAGGAATATTCCTTAACTTGGACCCCAAGTTTGACAAGGTAGAATATTATGAAAATATTCTTACTTAGGCCATAAGTCTACAAATCCTAGGCTAGCTAAGTAAGCCTACCTAGATTAGCCAACTAAGCCTATAAGACATAGCCTAACCAAACAAGCCTACAAGCATTTAATGATGAACTTGAGCCTCAAGTAAACTTGGGCTCCAAGTTTGGCTAGCTTATAGGTCTAGCCATAGGTCATTAATGCTTGGCTTGGTCTCCAAGTTTCTTTGCTTATAAATAGAGGAAGAGAATTCTTCATTTGCATCCCTTTCTCAACCCAAAACCCCTCTCTTTCTTCTTGAACTCCTGCTGCCCAAATTCGTCACCCTGCAGACCAGTCCACTGTTTGCCTCCCAAACACTTACCTACAGCCATTTTCTTCACCATAGCCCTCCACCATCCCCTTATACACCTTTAAACCGTCCCTCCCACCAAAATTCAGCCCCAAATGAGCTCTGGTTGGTCCCGAATTAATTTGGGAAGTTCCAGACTTCATTCCCGAGAAACTGCACCGTCGACCGTTTTGTTTGGCCTTCGTTGACAGACCAAACGACCTCCGAATTGAGTGAAACCACCTTTATTCTCTTCGTAACATCTAGATCTTTCCAACGGATCCAACCACACCCCCGTACGTTCAGTAAGCATTGCTGTAGAGCTGCCGGAAGGAAGACGAACGGTCACCGTTTTCCAGCACGGGCGACCCTAACAGCTGCGCTGTTTCACTTGTTTCTTCGTTTTCTTGACTTCTCTTCCATATTTCTGGTATCTACACTAGGTAAGTAGATCTTCTAACCCTTGATTAGGATGTGTTGCTGAGTGATTGACTTGTGGAGTGGTTTTCTTATATTATCTTTACACTTTGGTCTTACCAGTCTTGCTGAAATGTTGCCGATTACTTTTGAAGTTTCATGCTACCTTTTTGATGAAAAATATCTCTCTTTTCCAAAGAAAATGATTTTGAAAATGATTGATCTTTGAAAATATCTTTGATTTCAAGAGCAAGGTGAAAGAAATGGTTTTCGAAAATGATTTTATTGTGTGTGATGCATTAGCCTCCTCGTCGGATGGACTTCGGGGGAGTTGCGCCCTACGGGGTATGCCCGGCCTTTGTGTCGGTAGACGCGCTAGACGGGGCTAGGCGTGATGATATGCCCGGATGGATTTCCGGTGGAATTAGCCTCCTCGTCGGATGGACTTCGGGGGAGTAGCACCCTATGGGGTGATGATTATGTACGTTCAGTAAGCATTGCTGTAGAGCTGCCGGAAGGAAGACGAACGGTCACCGTTTTCCAGCACGGGCGACCCTAACAGCTGCGCTGTTTCACTTGTTTCTTCGTTTTCTTGACTTCTCTTCCATATTTCTGGTATCTACACTAGGTAAGTAGATTTTCTAACCCTCGGGTAGGATGTGACGTTACGTAGTTAACTTGTGAAGTGATTTACTTAAATTATCTTGGTGCTTTGGTCTTACCAGTCTTGTTGAAATGTTGCTGATTACTTTTAAAGCTTCATGCTACCTTTTCGATGACAAATACCTCTATTTTCCAAAGAAAATGATTTTGAAAATGATTGATCTTTGAAAATGTCTTTGATTTCAAGAGCAAGGTGAAAGAAATGGTTTTCGAAAATGATTTTATTGTGTGTGATGCATTAGCCTCCTCGTCGGATGGACTTCGGGGGAGTTGCGCCCTACGGGGTATGCCCGGCCTTTGTGTCGGTAGACGCGCTAGACGGGGCTAGGCGTGATGATATGCCCGGATGGATTTCCGGTGGAATTAGCCTCCTCGTCGGATGGACTTCGGGGGAGTAGCACCCTATGGGGTGATGATTATAAGCCCGGATGGATTTCCGGTGGAATTAGCCTCCTCGTCGGATGGACTTCGGGGGAGTAGCGCCCTGCGGGGTGTGCCCGGCTTTTGAGTCGGATGAGCCGTACTAGATGGGGCTAGTACGTAGCTTGGGCTGCGGTCCAAGGGGCGCGTTCTGAGCCTATGGGTGAAGGAAACAAAGCCTTGAGGCCGAGGCAATGCTACACATTTTGATGTGAGCGCTTGTACAGCCAAAGAGGACAATATATTGGTTTGGTAGAGGGATGGCGATGGAGCGCGCCTCTGCCCTTCCAATACGCGTTAAGACGAGATAATAGTAAATGCATGTGATGTGTGTATAAATCGTTTTGATGTTAATGTTGATTTTACGGGTGAGTTATTTTGGATATCCTTAAAAGGCGTCCTTTTGAAAAAGAGTGAGGTTTGAGGAAGCATTTTGTGATTCCTTTAAACTTGAGTTTTCAAACCTTTGCATGTTGATTGCGAGGCCACCTCCTAGGTGAGGTTTAGGATTTCTACTTACTGAGTTTATCTCACCCCGTGGTTATTAACAATTTTCAGGATCACATAGTTAAACAGTTCACTTTGGCACTCTGCTCGGCTTGATGGTGAAAGTCAAGACGTCGATCGAACCCCTTTTTTATCAAAGGTTAGATTAGAGGAGTTAGGGATAACCGACCCCCGATCTTAACCGACTCGTGATTAAAGGTGCTTTTGGCACGTCTTGTTGAAGTTGTTTTAAAAGATGATTGTTGTGTTTACAATGGCTACCGTTATGTTGATGTATTAGTAGGTATTATATTGTGATGTATATTATGTGACTTGCCTATTTAACTACCATTGTTTGTCAGGGATGCTTCCGCTTAATTATAGAGTAAAAGATGAGAAGTCGACAATTGGATCCTGGGATAATATTGTCGCAAGATAACGTGAATGTTGGGACTTATCGCGTATCCAACGGATCGGGACGTGATAACTCCGACGTAACGAACCCTTGTACTTAATTAAAATAACTAAGTACGTGCTTTAAGTGGTATACGGATTGGGGTCGTTACAATTTGGTATCAGAGCTTAGGTTATGGCCTGGAGTGATAAGGAGCGATGGGAATATGGGTAGTTAGTAGGCATAACTTTTGAATTGTGACTGACAATTGTTTGGTTATAGTAGATTTATGACACTAATCCTTCTCCTCGGAAATCAGTGTTGTTGTTGTTGCTGTCTGTTAGCTTGAATCCTTAGTGACCACATTCCTAGGACGACACGAAGGACAACTCGAGGCCAGTCAAGTTCAAGAGGAAAATCTCCAAGAAGGACTTGTCTTCGAGTTTATAGAAAATAAGTGAGCCCCATCCACTTCTTGTTCTCGTCTCTTGACGCAACTCGGTTACTAGAAAGTGTACGAGACTCCGAGTTTAAGTTGGTGGTGGATCCAACAATACAAGGAATTATCAAGGAATGCACAGAAAGGAAGAAGCCATAGGAGGGCTGCGTTTCCCTGAGGATATAAGAAGAAATATTATTAGAGTAGCGCAGCGGAAGTATGGTGGACATTGCCAAACATGTCACCAAATGCCTAAGAACTCTGATGTGTTGGGAAAAAGTCGGGAAAGGAAAAAGAACTGGCCCAGAGTTAGTCCAGATGTCGGTAGAGCCTATCCAACTAATTAGAGTCAGACTTAGGACTGTCCAAGACCGACAGCAAGGTTGAGTTGATCATCGATGCGAGCAACTAGAATTCCAGGATGGTGACCATTTATTTCAAAGTGTCATCAATGAGAGGTATGTCACCATTCGACAGAAAGGGAAAACTCAGGCCCAGGTATGTTGACTCTTTCGAAATCTTGGATAGAATAGGGAGTCTAGCTAATTGACTTGTCTATCTGCCCAATCATGCTTAGGTTCACGACATTTTGATATGACAATACTAAGAAAGTTTGATTAGAATATTCAGAATTTCGAGGACGAAATTCCTTTAAGAGGGGGAGAATTGTAACATCCTGAATTTTCAGACCTTAATTAATAACAGAGATTTATGAAGGATCGGGCAAGATGGTTGGTACTAACACAGTTGTCACATGACGACCCAAAGACAGGTTCAGTGGATGATTGTTGTCAAGTCGCGAGTGGCAATAATTAATCTTGAACCAACCTTGGAGTTATCGGTACAATTATGTGATTAGAACGACATCTCGCTAATTACATGAAGATTAAGGCCAATTACATGAGGACCGTAGGGGCTCCACATGAGGTCAAGTGTCCTTAACACATTTAATGACATTTATTACATTAGGATAACTCTTGACCTTAAAGTTTGACCTAGTGGGACACATGGCTTAGGATGTGAGGTTCTAACTTCTCTTGACATATTATTGGATCATTTGGCACTAACATTAATTAATGTGATATCTAAAGCCCATGATGACATTAAATGCCTAATGGATAAGCATGACATTAAATGCTTAATGGATAAGCATGACATTAAATGCCTAATGGATAAGCATGACTATATAGAATAGACATTAAATGGTTATGAATAAGTATGACTCTTTAATGCCTAGAAGGTTCTTTCCAACTTGATAACCAAGGAATGAGAGATGATTAGTCTATTTGTCCCTAAGAGAATTAGACTTGGACCTACCTAAGGGAGTGAGACTAGGGATAGGATGGCTACAAAATCAAGATGATGCAAGCAAGGAATTTAGAAGATAAGAAAGCTTGGTTATTAAATGCACTCAATTAATGAAGGGGAATATTCTAGGAATATTCCTTAACTTGGACCCCAAGTTTGACAAGGTAGAATATTATGAAAATATTCTTACTTAGGCCATAAGTCTACAAATCCTAGGCTAGCTAAGTAAGCCTACCTAGATTAGCCAACTAAGCCTATAAGACATAGCCTAACCAAACAAGCCTACAAGCATTTAATGATGAACTTGAGCCTCAAGTAAACTTGGGCTCCAAGTTTGGCTAGCTTATAGGTCTAGCCATAGGTCATTAATGCTTGGCTTGGTCTCCAAGTTTCTTTGCTTATAAATAGAGGAAGAGAATTCTTCATTTGCATCCCTTTCTCAACCCAAAACCCCTCTCTTTCTTCTTGAACTCCTGCTGCCAAATTCGTCACCCTGCAGACCAGTCCACTGTTTGCCTCCCAAACACTTACCTACAGCCATTTTCTTCACCATAGCCCTCCACCATCCCCTTATACACCTTTAAACCGTCCCTCCCACCAAAATTCAGCCCCAAATGAGCTCTGGTTGGTCCCGAATTAATTTGGGAAGTTCCAGACTTCATTCCCGAGAAACTGCACCGTCGACCGTTTTGTTTGGCCTTCGTTGACAGACCAAACGACCTCCGAATTGAGTGAAACCACCTTCATTCTCTTCGTAACATCTAGATCTTTCCAACGGATCCAACCACACCCCCGTACGTTCAGTAAGCATTGCTGTAGAGCTGCCGGAAGGAAGACGAACGGTCACCGTTTTCCAGCACGGGCGACCCTAACAGCTGCGCTGTTTCACTTGTTTCTTCGTTTTCTTGACTTCTCTTCCATATTTCTGGTATCTACACTAGGTAAGTAGATTTTCTAACCCTCGGGTAGGATGTGACGTTACGTAGTTAACTTGTGAAGTGATTTACTTAAATTATCTTGGTGCTTTGGTCTTACCAGTCTTGTTGAAATGTTGCTGATTACTTTTAAAGCTTCATGCTACCTTTTCGATGACAAATACCTCTATTTTCCAAAGAAAATGATTTTGAAAATGATTGATCTTTGAAAATGTCTTTGATTTCAAGAGCAAGGTGAAAGAAATGGTTTTCGAAAATGATTTTATTGTGTGTGATGCATTAGCCTCCTCGTCGGATGGACTTCGGGGGAGTTGCGCCCTACGGGGTATGCCCGGCCTTTGTGTCGGTAGACGCGCTAGACGGGGCTAGGCGTGATGATATGCCCGGATGGATTTCCGGTGGAATTAGCCTCCTCGTCGGATGGACTTCGGGGGAGTAGCACCCTATGGGGTGATGATTATAAGCCCGGATGGATTTCCGGTGGAATTAGCCTCCTCGTCGGATGGACTTCGGGGGAGTAGCGCCCTGCGGGGTGTGCCCGGCTTTTGAGTCGGATGAGCCGTACTAGATGGGGCTAGTACGTAGCTTGGGCTGCGGTCCAAGGGGCGCGTTCTGAGCCTATGGGTGAAGGAAACAAAGCCTTGAGGCCGAGGCAATGCTACACATTTTGATGTGAGCGCTTGTACAGCCAAAGAGGACAATATATTGGTTTGGTAGAGGGATGGCGATGGAGCGCGCCTCTGCCCTTCCAATACGCGTTAAGACGAGATAATAGTAAATGCATGTGATGTGTGTATAAATCGTTTTGATGTTAATGTTGATTTTACGGGTGAGTTATTTTGGATATCCTTAAAAGGCGTCCTTTTGAAAAAGAGTGAGGTTTGAGGAAGCATTTTGTGATTCCTTTAAACTTGAGTTTTCAAACCTTTGCATGTTGATTGCGAGGCCACCTCCTAGGTGAGGTTTAGGATTTCTACTTACTGAGTTTATCTCACCCCGTGGTTATTAACAATTTTCAGGATCACATAGTTAAACAGTTCACTTTGGCACTCTGCTCGGCTTGATGGTGAAAGTCAAGACGTCGATCGAACCCCTTTTTTATCAAAGGTTAGATTAGAGGAGTTAGGGATAACCGACCCCCGATCTTAACCGACTCGTGATTAAAGGTGCTTTTGGCACGTCTTGTTGAAGTTGTTTTAAAAGATGATTGTTGTGTTTACAATGGCTACCGTTATGTTGATGTATTAGTAGGTATTATATTGTGATGTATATTATGTGACTTGCCTATTTAACTACCATTGTTTGTCAGGGATGCTTCCGCTTAATTATAGAGTAAAAGATGAGAAGTCGACAATTGGATCCTGGGATAATATTGTCGCAAGATAACGTGAATGTTGGGACTTATCGCGTATCCAACGGATCGGGACGTGATAACTCCGACGTAACGAACCCTTGTACTTAATTAAAATAACTAAGTACGTGCTTTAAGTGGTATACGGATTGGGGTCGTTACAGATTGGACCAAGAGGAGACGAACTCTCTTAGATTGGATGAAGAGAAGACAAACTCTATTAGATTGAATGAAGAGGAGACGAATTCGACTAGATTGGACTAAAAAGAGAAGAACCCCCGTAGATTGGACCAAGAGGAGACGAACTCTGTTAGATTGGATTAAGTAGAGACGAACTCCCTCAGATTAGAGCAACAGGAGTCAATCTATGTTTGATTGGATCAGGAGGAGACGAACTTGGTTAGATTGGACCAAGAGGAGACGAACTCTCTTTGATTGGACGAAGAGGAGACGAACTCTCTTAGATGGGACCAAAAGGAGACGATCTCGGTTAGATCGGACCAAGAGGAGAGAAACTCTCTTAGATTTGAGTAGGAGGATATGAACTCTCTTAGATTGGACCAAGAGGAGACGAACTCTGTTAGATTGGATCAAGAGGAGATAAACTATGTTAGATTGGATCAAAAGGAGACGAACTCTCTTAGATTGGATAAAGAGGAGACGAGCTCGGTATGATTGGACCAAGAGGAGACGAACTCTCTTAGATTGGATCAAGAGGAGACGAACTTGATTAGATTGGATTATGTAGAGACGAACTCCCTTAGATTGAGCCAAGAGGAGACGAACTCTGTTAGATTGGATTAAGTAGTGACGAACTCCCACAGATTGGGTATTTAAAAAAAGAAAACTCACATAGATTGGGCCTAGTGGAGACGAACTCTGTCAGATTGGATCGGGAGGAGACAAATAGATTGGACCAAGAGGAGACGAACTCTGTTAGATAGGACCAAGTGGAGACGAACTCGGTTAGATTGGACCATGAGTAGACGAATTCGGTTAGATTGGATTAAGTAGAGACGAACTCCCTTAGATTGGATCAGGAGGAGACAAACTCTATTTGAATGGACCAAGAGGAGACGAACTCGGTTTTATTGTACTAAGAGGAGACGAACTCTATTAGATTGGACTAAGAGGAGATGAACTCTGTTGGATTGGACCAAGTTGAGACGAACTCGATTAGATTGGACCAAGAGGAGACGAACTCTCTTAGATTGGATGAAGAGGAGACGAACTCTCTTGGATTGGATGAAGAGGAGGCGAATTCGGTTAGAATGGACTAAGATGAGAAGAACTCCCTTAGATTGGACCAAGACGAGAAGAACACTGTTAGGTTGGATTAAGTAGAGACGAACACCCTTAGATTACACCAAACCCTTAGATTACACCAAGAGGAGTCAAACTCAGTTTGATTGGAACAAGAGGAGACGTACTCGGTTAGATTGGACGAAGAGGAGACAAACTTTCTTAGATTGGACCAAGAGGAGACAAACTCTGTTAGATTGGTCCAAGGGGTGACGAACTTGATTAGATTGGATTAAGTAGAGACGATCTCCCTTAGATTGGACCAAGAGGAGAAGAACTCTATTAGATTGGATTAAGCACAGATGAACTCCCATAGATTGGACCAAGAGGAGACGAACTCTGTTAGATTGGATGAAGAGGAGACAAACTAGGTTAGATTGGATCAATAGGAGACGAACTCGATTAGATTGGACCAAGAGGAGACGAACTTGGTTAGATTGAACAAAGAGGAGTTGAACTCTCTTAGATTGGACCAAGAGACGAACTCTCATAGATTTGACTAAGAGGAGACGAACTCTCATAGATTGGACCAAGAGGAGACGAACTCGATTAGATTGGACAATGAGGAGACGAACTCGGTTAGATTGGATTAACTAGAGATGAACACCCTTAGATTGGACCAAGAGGAAACGAACTCTTTTAGATTGGGTCAAGAAGAGACGAACTCTCTTAGATTGGAGAAAGTTGAGACGAACTCAGTTGGATTGGACCAACAGGAGACGAACTTTCTTAGATTGGACTAAGAGGCGACGAACTCTCTTAGATTGGACCATGTTGAGACGAACTAGGTTAGATTGGACCAAGAGGAGACGAAGTTTCTTGGATTGGAGGAAGAGTAGACGAACTCTCTTAGATTGGACCATGAGGAGGCGAACTCTCTTAGATTGGACCAAGAGGACACGAAGTTTCTTAGATTGGATGAAGAGTAGACGAACTCTCCAGGATTGGACCATGAGGAGACGAACTCTCTTAGATTGGACCATGTTGACACAAACTATGTTAGATAGGACCATGGGGAGACGAACACTCTTAGAGTGGACAAAGAGTAGACGAACTCTCTTAGAATGGACCACAAGGAGACAAATTTGGTTAGATTGTATTAAGTAGAGTCGAACTCCCTTAGATTGGATCAAGAGGGGACAAACTATGTTAGATTGGATCAAGACGAGACGAACTCAGTAAGATTAGACCATGAGGAGACGAACTCTGTTAGATTGGAGTAAGGGAAGACAAAGTCTGCTAATTAGGATTTCCTAGAGACGAACTACCTTAGATTGGACCAAGAGGAGACGAAAACATTTAGATTGGTTCAACAAGAGACGAACTCGATTAGATAGGCCCAAGAGGACTCGAACTCTCTTAGATTGGACGAAGAGGAGACAAACTCTCCTAGATTGAACGAAGAGGAGACGAATTCGGTTAGATTGGACTAAAAAGAGAAGAACCCCCTTAGATTTTACCAAGAGGGGACGGACTCTGTTAGATTTCATAATGTAGAGATGAACTTCCCAAGATTAGTGCAACAAAGGTCAAACTACGTTTCATTGGAACAAGAGGAGACGAACCTGGTTAGATTGGACCAAGAAGAGACGAACACTCTTAGATTGGACGAAGAGGAGACAAATTCTGTTAGATTGGATCAACAGGAGACAAACTATGTTAAATTGGATCAAGAGAAGACGAACTCTTTTATATTGGACCAAGAGGAGACGAGCCCGGTAAGATTGGACCAAGAGGAGACAAACTCTCTAAGATTGGACCACAGAGGAGACGAGCTCGGTAAGTTTGGATTACATAGAGATGAACTCCCATAGATTTGACCAAGAGGAGAGGAACTCTGTTAGATTGGATCAAGAGGAGACAAACTATGTTAGATTGGATCAAGAGAAGACGAACTCTCTTAGATTGGACAAAGAGGAGACGACCGCGGCATGATTGGACCAAGAGAAGACGAACTCGCTTAGATAGGACCAAGAGGAGACGAAGTCGATTAGATTGGAATATGTAGAGACGAACTCCCTTAGATTGGACCAAGGGGAGACCAACTCTGTTAGATTGGATTAAGTAGAGACGAACTCCCATAGATTTGGCCAAGACGAGATGAATTATGTCGGATTGGATCAAGAGGAGACAAACTATGTTTGATTGGACCAAGAGGAGACGAACTCTCTTAGATTGGACCAAGTGGAGACGAACTATCTTAGATTCGACGAAGAGGAGACAAACTCTCTCAGATTGGACCATCAGGAGATGAACTCGACTAGCTTGGACCAAGAGGAGACGAACTCTCTTAGAATGGACGAAGAGGAGACGAACTCTCTTGAATTGGACCAAGAGGAGACGAACTCCTCTATCTTGGACAAAGAGGAGAGGAACTCTCTCAGATTGGACGAAGAGGATACGAACTCTCTTAGAGTGGACGAAGAGGACACGAACTCTCTTAGAATGGACGAAAAGGAGACGAACTCTCTTACATTGGACGAAGAGAATACGAACACTCTTAGATTGGATGAAGAGGAGACGAACTCGTTTAGATTGGACCAAGAGCATACGAACACTCTTAGATAGGACTATGAGGATACGAACTCTGTTAGATTGGACCTACATAAGACGAACTCGGTATGACAGGACCAAGAGAAAACGAACTATCTTAGATTGGACGAAGCGGACATGAACTCTTTTCATTGGACCAAGAGGAGATGAACTCTCTTAGATTGGACTATGAGGATACGAACTCTGTTGGATTGGACCAAGAGGAGACGAACTCTATTAGAATGGATCAAGAGAAAACGAACTCGACTAGATTGGACCGCGAGGAGGCGAAATCGAGTAGACTAGACAAAGAGGAGACGAACTCTCTTAGGTAGGATGAAGAGGAGACGAACTCTCTTAGATTGGATGAAGAGGAGACGAAGTCGATTAGATTGGAATATGTAGAGACGAACTCCCTTAGATTGGACCAAGGGGAGACCAACACTGTTAGATTGGATTAAGTAGAGACGAACTCCCATAGATTTGGCCAGGACGAGATGAATTATGTCGGATTGGATCAAGAGGAGACAAACTATGTTTGATTGGACCAAGAGGAGACGAACTCTCTTAGATTGGACCAAGTGGAGACGAACTATCTTACATTCGACGAAGAGGAGACAAACTCTCTCAGATTGGACCATCAGGAGACGAACTCGACTAGCTTGGACCAAGAGGAGACGAACTCTCTTAGAATGGATGAAGAGGAGACGAACTCTCTTGAATTGGACCAAGAGGAGACGAACTCCTCTATCTTGGACAAAGAGGAGAGGAACTCTCTCAGATTGGACGAAGAGGATACGAACTCTCTTAGAGTGGACGAAGAGGACACGAACTCTCTTAGAATGGACCAAAAGGAGACGAACTCTCTTACATTGGACGAAGAGAATACGAACACTCTTAGATTGGATGAAGAGGAGACGAACTCGTTTAGATTGGACCAAGAGCATACGAACACTCTTAGATAGGACTATGAGGATACGAACTCTGTTAGATTGGACCTACATAAGACGAACTCGGTATGACAGGACCAAGAGAAAACGAACTATCTTAGATTGGACGAAGCGGACATGAACTCTTTTCATTGGACCAAGAGGAGACGAACTCTCTTAGATTGGACTATGAGGATACGAACTCTGTTGGATTGGACCAAGAGGAGACGAACTCTATTAGAATGGATCAAGAGAAAACGAACTCGACTAGATTGGACCGCGAGGAGGCGAAATCGAGTAGACTAGACAAAGAGGAGACGAACTCTCTTAGGTAGGACCAAGAGGAGACGAACTCTCTTAGATTGGATGAAGAGGAGAGGAACTCTTTTAGAATGGACCAAGAGGAGACGAACTCGGTTAGATTAGACCAAGAGGAGACGAACTCTCTTAGATTGGACTAAGAGGATACGAACACTCACAGATTGGACCATGAGGTGAAGAACTCGGTCAGATTGGACCAAGGGAAGAGGAACTCTCTCAGATTTGACTAAGGGGATACAAACTCGGTTAGATTGGACCAAGAGGATATGAACACTCATTGATTGGACGAAGAGGAGACGAACTCTCTTAGATTGGACCAAAAGGAGACGAACTCTCTTAAATTGGACGAAGAGGAGACCAACTCTCTTAGAATGGACCAAGAGGAGACGAACTCGGCTAGATTGGACCAAGAGGAGACGAACTCTGTTAGATTGGACCAAAAGAAGATGAACTTGGTATGATAGGACCATGAGAAGACGAACAATCTTTGATTGGCCAATAAGGAGACGGACTCTCTTAGATAGGACCAAGAGGAGACGAACTCTGTTAGATTGGATTAAGTAGAGACGAACTCCCTTAGATTGGACCAAGAGGAGACGAACTCTGTTAGAATGGATCTAGAAGAGACGAACTCGATTGGATTGGACCAAGAGGAGACGAACTCGATTAGATTGGATAAAGAGGAGAGAACTCTCTTGGGTTGGACAAAGAGGAGACGAACTCTGTTAGATTGGACGAAGAGGAGACGAATTCGGCCAGCTTGGACCAAGAGGAGACGAAATCTCTTAGATTGGACGAAGAGGATACGAACTTTCTCAGATTGGACGAAGAGGAAACGAACTCACTTAGATTGGACCAAAAGGAGACGAACTCTCCTAGATTAGACGAAGAGGAGACGAACTCTCTTAGATTGGACCAAGAGGAGACGAACTCGGTTAGATTTGAGCAAGAGGAGACGAACTCTCTTAGATTGGACTATGAGGATATGAACTCTGTTAGATTGGACCGAGAGAATACGAACTCGCAATGATTGGACCAAGAGGAGACGAACTCTCTTAGAATCGATGAAGAGGAGATGAACTCTCTTAGCATGGATCAAGAGGACACGAACTCTGTTAGATTGGACCAAGATGACACTAACTCGGTTAGATTGGACCGAGAGGAGATGACCTCTCTTAGATTGGACTATGAGGATAGGAACTCACTTAGAATGGACGAAGAGGAGACGAATTCGGCTAGCTTTGACCAAGAGGAGTCGAAATCTCTTAGATTGGACGAAGAGGATACGAACTCTCTTAGATTGGACGAAGAGGAAACGAACTATCTTAGATTAGACCAAGAGGAGACGAACTCGGTTAGATTGGACAAAGAGGTGGCAAACTCTCTTAGGTAGGACCAAGAGGAGACGAACTCTCTTAGATTGGACCAAAAGGAGACGAACTCTCCTAGATTGGACGAAGAGGAGACGAACTCTCTTAGATTGGACCAAGAGGAGAAGAACTCGGTTAGATTTGAGCAAGAGGAGACGAACTCTCTTAGATTGGACTATGAGGATATGAACTCTGTTAGATTGGACCGAGAGAAGACGAACTCGCTATGATTGGACTAAGAGAAGACGAACTCGCTATGATTGGACCAAGAGAAGACGAACTCTCTTAGAATCGATGAAGAGGAGATGAACTCTCTTAGCAAGGACCAAGATGACACGAACTCGGTTAGATTGGACCAAGAGTAGACGAACTCTCTTAGAATGGACCAAGAGGAGACGAACTCGGCTAGATTGGACCAAGAGGAGACGAACTCTGTTAGATTGGACCAAGAGAAGATGAACTTGGTATGATAGGACCATGAGAAGACGAACAATCTTTGATTGGACAATGAGGAGACGAACTCTCTTAGATAGGACCAAGAGGAGACGAACTCTGTTGGATTGGATTAAGTAGAGACGAACTCCCTTAGATTGGACCAAGAGGAGACAAACTCTGTTAGAGTGGATCTAGAGGAGACGAACTCGATTGGATTGGACCAAGAGGAGACGAACTCGATTAGATTGGATAAGGAGGAGAAACTCCCTTAGGTTGGACGAAGAGGAGACGAACTCTCTTAGATTGGACGAAGAGGATACGAACTCTCTCAGATTGGATGAAGAGGAAACGAACTCTCTTAGATTGAACCAAAAGGAGACAAACTCTCCTAGATTAGACGAAGAGGAGACGAACTCTCTTAGATCGGACCAAGAGGAGACGAACTCGGTTAGATTTGAGCAAGAGGAGACGAACTCTCTTAGATTGGACTATGACGATATGAACTCTGTTAGATTGGACCGAGAGAAGACGAACTCGCTATGATTGGACCAAGAGAGGACGAACTCTCTTAGAATCGATGAAGAGGAGATGAACTCTCTTAGCATGGACCAAGAGGACATGAACTCGGTTAGATTGGACCAAGATGACACGAACTCAGTTAGATTCGACCGAGAGGAGATGAACTCTCTTAGATTGGACAATGAGGATAGGAACTCTCTTATAATGGACGAAGAGGACACGAATTCGGCTAGCTTGGACCAAGAGGAGACGAAATATCTTAGATTGGACGAAGAGGATACGAACTCTCTTAGATTGGACAAAGAGGAAACGAACTCTCTTAGATTGGACCAAGAGGAGACGAACTTGGTTTGATTAGACCAATCGGAGACGAACCCTCTTAGATTGGACGAAGAGGAGACGAACTCTCTTAGATTGGACCAAAAGGAGACGAACTCTCTTAGATTGGACGAAGAGGAGACCAACTCTCTTAGAATGGACCAAGAGGAGAAGAACTCGGCTAGATTGGACCAAGAGGAGACAAACTCTGTTAGATTGGACCAAGAGAAGACGAACTCTCTTAGATTGGACCAACCGGAGACGAACTCTCCAATATTGGACGAAGAGGAGACAAACTCTCATAGATTGGACCAAGAGGACACGAACTCGGTTAGATTTGACCGACAGGAGACGAACTCTCTTAGATTGGACTATGAGGATAGGAACTCTGTTAGATTGGACCGAGAGAAGACGAACTCGCTATGATTGGACCAAGAGAAGACGAACTCTCTTAGAATCGATGAAGAGGAGATGAACTCTCTTAGCATGGACCAAGAGGACACAAACTCGGTTGGATTGGACCAAGAGGACACGAACTCGGTTAGATTGGACCAAGAGTAGAGGAACTATGTTAGATTGGACCAAGAGGAGACGAACTCTGTTAGATTGGACCAAGTGGAGACGAACTCTCTTAGATTGGACGAAGAGGAGACGAACTCTCTCAGATTGGACCAAGAGAAGGTGAACTCGCTATGATTGGACCAAGAGAAGACGAACTCTCTTAGAATCGATGAAGAGGAGGTGAACTCTCTTAGCATGGACCAAGAGGACACGAACTCGGTTAGAATGGACCAAGAGTAGACGAACTCTGTTAGATTGGACCAATTGGAGACGAACTCTCTTAGATTGGATGAAGAGGAGACGAACGATCTCAGATGGGACCAAGAGGAGACGAACTCGACTAGCTTGCACCAAGAGGAGACCAACTCTCTTGGATTGGACGAAGTGGAGACGAACTCTCTTAGATTGGGGCAAGACGAGACGAACTCGGTTAGATTGGACAAAGAGGTGGCAAACTCTCTTAGGTAGGACCGAGAGGAGACGAACTCTCTTAGATTTGATGAAGAGGAGAGGAACTCTTTTAGAATGGACCAAGAGGAGACGAACTCGGTTAGATTGGACCAAGAGTAGACGAACTCTCTTAGATTGGATAAAGAGGATACGAACTCTCATAGATTGGACCATGAGGTGAAAAACTAGGATAGATTGGACCAAGGGAAGAGGAACACTCTTAGATTGGACTAAGAGGATACAAACTCGGTTAGATTGGACCAAGAGGAGACGAACTCTCTTAGATTGGACAAAGAGGAGACGAACTCTCTTATATTGGACCAAAAGGAGACGAACTCTCTTAGATTGGACGAAGAGGAGACCAAATCTCTTAGAATGGACCAAAAGGAGACGAACTCGGCTAGATTGGACCAAGAAGAGACGAACTCTGTTGGATTGGACCAAGTGAAGACGAACTCAGTATGATAGAACCATGAGAAGACAAACAATCTTTGATTGGACAATGAGGAGACGAACTCTCTTAAATAGGACCAAGAGGTGACGAACTCTATTAGATTGGATTAAGTAGAGACGAACTCCCTTAGATTGGACCAAAAGGAGACGAACACTGTTAGAATGGATCTAGAGGAGACTAACTCGATTGGATTGGAGAAGAGGAGAGAACTCTCTTGGGTTGGACGAAGAGGAAATGAACACTCTTAGCTTGGACCAAGAGGAGACGAACTCGGCTAGATTTGACCAAGAGGAGACAAACTCTCTTAGATTGGACTATGAGGATATGAACTCTGTTAGATTGGACCGAGAAAAGACGAACTCGCTATGATTGGACCAAAAGAAGACGAACTCTTTTAGAATCGATGAAGAGGAGATGAACTATCTTAGCATGGACCAAGAGGACACGAACTCGGTTAGATTGGACCAAGATGACATGAACTCGGTTAGATTGGACCAAGAGTAGACGAACTCTCTAAGATTGGACGAAGAGGAGACGAACTCTCTCAGATTGGACCAAGAGGAGACGAACTCGACTATCTTGGACCAAGAGTAGACCAACTCTCTTAGATTGGGCCATGAGAAGACGAACTCTCTTAGAATCGATGAAGAGGAGATGAACTCTCTTTGATTGGACCAAGAGGAGACGAACTCGGTTAGATTTGAGCAAGAGGAGACGAACTCTCTTAGATTGGACTACAAGGATATGAACTCTGTTAGATTGGACCGAGAGAAGATGAAATCGCTATGATTGGACCAAGAGAAGACGAACTCTCTTAGAATCGATGAAGAGGAGGTGAACTCTCTTAGCATGGATCAAGAGGACACGAACTTGGTTAGATTGGACCAAGAGTAGACGAACTCTCTTAGATTGGACCAAGAGGAGACGAACTCTGTTAGATTGGACCAAGTGGAGACGAACTCTCCTAGATTGGACGAAGAGGAGACCAACGCTCTCAGATTGGACCAAGAGGAGACGAACTCAACTAGCTTGGACCCAGAGGAGACCAATTCTCTTAGATTGGACCAAGAGGAGACGAACTCGGTTAGATTGGACAAAGAGGTGGCAAACTCTCTTAGGTAGAACCAAGTGGAGACGAACTCTCTTAGATTGGATGAAGAGGAGAGGAACTCTTTTAGAATGGACCAAGAGGAGACGAACTAGGTTAGATTGGACCAAGAGTAGACGAACTCTCTTAGATTGGACAAAGAGGATACGAACTCTCATAGATTGGACCATGAGGTGAAGAACTAGGAAAGATTGGACCAAGGGAAGAGGAACACTCTTAGATTGGACTAAGAGGATCCAAACTCGATTAGATTGAACCAAGAGGAGATGAAGTCTCTTAGATTGGACGAAGAGGAGACGAACTCTCTTATATTGGACCAAAAGGAGACGAACTCTCTTAGATTGGACGAAGAGGAGACCAAATCTCTTAGAATGGGCCAAGAGGTGACGAACTCGGCAAGATTGGACCAAGAAGAGACGAACTCTGTTGGATTGGACCAAGTGAAGACGAACTCAGTATGATAGAACCATGAGAAGACAAACAATCTTTGATTGGACAATGAGGAGACGAACTCTCTTAAATAGGACCAAGAGGAGACGAACTCTGTTAGATTGGATTAAGTAGAGACGAACTCCTTTAGATTGGACCAAGAGGAGAGAACTCTCTTAGGTTGGACGAAGAGGAGAGGAACTCTCTTAGATTGGACCAAGAGGAGACGAACTCGGTTAGATTTGACCAAGAGGAGACGAACTCTCTTAGATTGGACTATGAGGATATGAACTCTGTTAGATTGGACCCAGAGAAGACGAACTCGCTATGATTGGACCAAGAGAAGACGAACTCTCTTAGAATCGATGAAGAGGAGATGAACTCTCTTAGCATGGACCAAGAGGACAGGAACTCGGTTAGATTGGACCAAGATGACACGAACTCGGTTAGATTGGACGAAGAGTAGAAGAACTCTCTAAGATTGGACCAAGAGGAGACGAACTCTGTTAGATTGGACCAAGTGGAGACGAACGCTCTTAGATTGGATGAAGAGGAGATGAACTCTCTCAGATTGGACCAAGAGGAGACGAACTCGACTAGCTTGGACCAAGAGGAGACCAACTCTCTGAGATTGGACCAGGAGAAGACGAACTCTTAGAATTGATGAGGAGGAGATGAACTCTCTTTGATTGGACCAAGAGGAGACGAACTCGGTTAGATTTGAGCAAGAGGAGACGAACTCTCTTAGATTGGACTATGAGGATATGAACTCTGTTAGATTGGACCGAGAGAAGACGAACTCGCTATGATTGGACCAAGAGAAGACGAACTCGCTATGATTGGACCAAGAGAAGACGAACTCTCTTAGAATCGATGAAGAAGAGACGAACTCTCTTAGCATGGACCAAGAGGACACGAACTCGGTTAGATTGGACCAAGATTACACGAACTCGGTTAGATTGGACCAAGAGGAGATGAACTCTCTTAGATTGGACCAATAGGAGACGAACTCACATAGATTGGCCGAAGATGAGAGCAACACTCTTAGAATGGACTAGGAGAAGACAAACTCGGCTAGATTGGACCAAAAGGAAACGAACTCTGTTGGATTGGACCAAGGGAAGACGAACTCGGTATGATTAGACCATGAGAAGACAAACAATCTTTGATTGGACAATGAGGAGACGAACTCTCCTAGATAGGACCAAGAGGAGACGAACTCTATTAGATTGGATTAAGTAGAGACGAACTCCCTTAGATTGGACCAAAAAGTGACGAACTCTGTTAGAATGGAGCTAGAGGAGACGAACTCGATTGGATTGGACCATGAGGAGACGAACTCGATTAGATTGGAGAAAGAGGAGAGAACTCTCTTAGGTTGGACGAAGAGGACACGAACTCTCTTAGATTGGACGAAGAGGCGACGAAATCGGCTAGGTTGGACCAACAGGAGACAAAATCTCTTAGATTGGACGAAGAGGATACGAACTCTCTTAGATTGGACGAAGAGGAAACGAACTCTCTTAGATTGGACCAAAAGGAGACGAAATTTCCTAGATTGGACGAAGAGGAGACGAACTCTCTTAGATTGGACCAAGAGGAGATGAACTCGGTTAGATTTGCGCAAGAGGAGACGAACTTTCTTACATTGGACTATGAGGATATGAACTCTGTTAGATTGGACCGAGAGAAGACGAACTCGCAATGATTGGACCAAGAGAAGACAAACTCTCTTAGAAAAGATGAAGAGGAGATGAACTCTCTTAGCATGGACCAAGAGGACACGAACTCGGTTAGATTGGACCAAGATGACACGAACTCGGTTAGATTGGACCGAGAGGAGATGAACTCTCTTAGATTGGACTATGAGAATTGGAACTCTCTTAGATTGGACGAAGAGGAGACGAATTCGGCTAGCTTGGACCAAGAGGAGACGAAATCTCTTAGATTGGACGAAGAGGATACGAACTCTCTTAGAATCGATGAAGAGGAGATGAACTCTCTTAGCATGGACCAAGAGGACACGAACTCGGTTAGGTCGGACCAAGATGACACGAACTCGGTTAGATTGGACCAAGAGTAGACGAACTCTCTTAGATTGGACGAAGAGGAGACGAACTCTGTTAGATAGGACCAAGTGGAGACTAACTCTCTTAGATTGGACGAAGAGGAGATGAACTCGACTAGCTTGGACCAAGAGGAGACCAACTCTCTTAGATTGGACCAAGAGAAGACGAACTCTCTTAGAATCGATGAAGAGGAGATGAACTCTCTTTGATTGGACCAAGAGGAGACGAACTCGGTTAGATTTGAGCAAGAGGGGACGAACTCTCTTAGATTGGACTATGAGGATATGAACTCTGTTAGATTG